>CM070581.1:34555196-39355196 GCA_036346355.1 Rhipidocladum racemiflorum
GGTTTTCGCGGATTTCACGGACGCCGAGGGCGCTATTTAATGTGTCGCCACCTCCCCCGTGTTTCCCTCTTCCGCGCGCACATTTTGCCCCAACTCACGCCGACCAAGCCGCCGCTGCCAGCCCGCAATCGCTCGCAGTAGTTGGATTTGCGCCCCGTCGAGGTTTTCCGCCTTTTCCCGCCGCGTCCGCTGTCCCCCGTCGCAACCAAGCCCAGATCCGGAACTGTTGCGACGAGTCGCACCTGGAGGTACCACGCACTTCGCCGGAGACGCACGAAAACGCCATTGGCTAGGTCATCTTCCTTGGTTCCGGAGAGCTAGCATCGCCGCGTCGACATTAGGGTTCGTGGAGCTTCTCCACCGTCATATCAAGATCCAACGGCCACGGTGAGTCCACCTGTGAAATCATGTGCTGAAAAATTGGCTTAGAATTGAATTTGCAAAATGTGTTTGTGCTTGTGTCTGACAATTTGACAGCAAACAGTGAAGTCATCTTTTGTGTCGGACCAAACTCTCAAACCAGTAAGTTTTGCATGTACGTCGGACCAATTTCTTTGGTCAGTCGTGAACGGCTTTTTGAGGATTGATTTCGCATGTACGACGGACTGATTTCTTTTAGTCTGTCGTGAACGTGTTTTCGCCGGAATGATTTCTTCTTGGAACCGAAACTTTCACTTGTACAACGGACCGATTTTGTTTGTCCGTTGTGAATGGTTTTTTGAGTGCTTTTTCATGTGTACGCCGGACCATATTTCCTTGTCCGTCGTGAATGCGTTTTTGCTCGATTAGGGTTTTGAGCAAAATTGGAATTGTGTTTGATTCACTTTTGGGATTATGAAATTTGTGAGAATTTCATGATGCTTCTTTTGAAGTGGACTTTATGCAATGCTCGTGTGAGTATTTGCATGGATTGATGTGAGTCAAGTCGTGGACTTGTGCTCGGAATTGTTTTGTGGTTTGTTCATGTGCGTGTATTGCTCGAAGACGAACGTGGTCGATGACGGACCGGAACTAGGTTCATGGAGGAGCCGAGGTTCGTGACTAGGTTCAGGGAGGAACTGAGGTCTTGGTGGTCAAGGATGTCATGCGGGACGTTCGGGCTAAGAGAATGGTGCACATGAAGAATGGTTAGTCACGTGAGAATGGCAGGAGGTCATTCGCGTGCAAAGTGTTAGTCACGTGAGTATGGCAGGTGGCCATACGCGTGAAAAGTGTTAGTCACGTGAGTATGGTAGGGTTGCCATACGCGTGCAAGAGTTGTATTCAGCCAGGTTGGGCCAAGTAGAGTTGTGTTGGATACAGATTCCTTCTAGGGAATAGGAATCGTATTCAGAACTCCTTGTGGGTTGGTCCTTTAAATAGGAGGGGTGTCTCCTGTTGAAGGGCATCAATCGCACCAAGCAGAGCTAAGCGCATCAAGCCTTGAGCTTGGTTTTAGGGTTTGTACTCTTTTGATGAGAGTACTTTAGACAAAAGAAATAAAGATCAATTCTTCTAGTTCCCGCATTGCTTCAACGTTCTCTTTTTGGTTCTTGTTTGCATGCTTGTTCTAGTTCTAGATTGGTTTTTGTTCTTTAAGTTTTATCTTGATTTGATCCATCAAAAACCTCTCTAGGGTATTGATCTAGTGTTTCTCAAAGTCTAGTTGATCAATCTTTTGTCGTTCTTGTTTAATCTTGAAGTTTTGATTAGATTGATTCTCGTCAAGTTCTGGATCAGCAAGCTTGCGAAGCTTATAACTTTTGATCCGTAAGTCCGATCGAGCTGATTCTTTTTGGGTTCGATTTGTACTGGAATCTAGTTTCTTGTGTCCAAATTTCAGATCGATCTGACGGTTGGATCTCCGGGAATTCGCGTTTTACCGAACCTCTGTCATTCTGTTTTTGTCGAAAACGAGGCAATTATTTGGTTCTGTTTTGGGGTGAACTTTTAATAGATCAAGAATTTGGTTTTAGCTTCCGCACAATCATTCACCCCCCCCCTCTGATTGCTATATTCGTGTCTTTCGATCCTACAAGTGGTATCAGAGCAAGGTTTTTCTAATCTATCTTAATCGGTGATTAGATCAATGGATCGTTATTCGACAAAACCTTGTGTGTTCGATGGTGTTGATTTTCAGTTTTGGAAGGCCAAGATGGAGGCGTTCATCCAAGCACAGGGCTTCACAATTTGGGAGAAAGTCTACAAACCATATGAAGTCCCTACAAACGACAACGTCAACGACACCAATCGCGCACATGTTGAAGCAAACAGCAAGGCGCGCAACTTGATCATCCAAGGCTTGGGACGCAGCGACTTTGATCGTGTGGTTCATCTTCGATCCGCATATGAGGTATGGAAATCTCTTTGTGATTACCATGAGGGTTCTAACACTGTCAAAGAGGTTTGCCAAGATATTTACAAAAAAGAATACATGCGTTTTGAGATGAAACCTAGTGAATCTGTAGATGACTTCTTTGCACGTTTCAATAAAATTCTTAGCAATCTACGTGCTGTTGGAGTTAGCTACACTGATGCTGAAAATGCTCGACAATTGCTTAGTGCTTTAGACATGTCTATTTGGGAGATGAAAGTTACATCCATTAGAGAATCTATTGTCATGAGTACACTTACATTAGATGTTCTGTATTCTAAATTGAAAACTCATGAGTTGGATGTTCTTGCAAGGAAAGGTAATATTAAATCAATTGCTTTGATCTCTAACCCTAACATGTCAAATGCAAATTCTTCTTCTAGCTTTGCCTTGTCTTCCATGTCTTCTTTAACAGATGAGCAACTTGAAGAGTTTCCTGAAGAAGATCTGGCACTACTCTCTTCTCGCTTTAACAAAGCTTTGCAGAATGTGAGAATGAGAAAGAGAGGTGGTCCTCCAAGATTCTATGAGTGTGGTGACCTCAACCATATTCGCACAAATTGTCCTAAGCTTGCAGGAAAAACATCAAAGGACGAGAAGGACAACGACAGAAGAAAAGAGAAGAAGAAGTTCTCTCCAAGTGATAGAAAGAAGAAGAACTTCATCAACAGCAAAGTTGTCCACCGAGTTCTTTCCGCTCTTGAACAAGTCAATTTGAGCGATGTGGATTCAGGGAGCAGTGAGGACGATGCAACTCCAAGCAAGCATGAGTTGACGGGGTTGTGTCTCATGGCTAAAAGCAAATGATGTTCACCGAGGGCGATCATGGCAGCGACTTCAATGAGGTAGATCCTTCTTACGATGAATTAGCTATTGCTGTTGCTCGACTTGGTAAATTGCTTGATAAACGTGACAAGAAAATTAAGAAACATGATTTTGTTGTTGAGTCATTGAATGCTGAAATTGCTAGACTTAAAACCTTGATTCCTGATGATGATGCTTGCAAATCATGTGACTTAATTTACAATGAGCTTACTTTGCTTAGGAAAGAACATGTTACCTTGTTAGAGCAAATCAATGCTGAAAATGAGAAAAATGAGAAACTTGTTAAACATGCTAGTTGTTCTACCATTGATTTACATGATACAACTCCATGTTCTATATGCTCCATATTAGAATTAAAGTTGCATGATGCAAATGCTAGGGTTTCTCAAATGACAGAAGATTTGCTTACACATGAGGTTCTTTCATGCTCAACTTGTCGCAAGCAAAAAGGAAAAGTGGACGTTCCCTGTAATAATTGTTTAACTCTTTCTCGAAAAATTGATTACTTGGAAAAGTCATTAGAACGTTTCACTAAAGGAAAGAAAAACCTAAACATGATCTTGGATCAATCAAAAGTCAGCACTCATAACAAAGGGTTAGGTTTTGATTCTTATGCTCATCATAAATCACATGCTCCCACTGTTGTCAAAACACTTGAAAGTGGAAAATTTGAAATTGTCAATGAGCCTAAGAAAACTGTCTTTAAATCTGCTGGTCTTTTATCTTCTACTATGATGAATGCAAAATGTGCTTCTACTGTTAAAGCAAAACATCATGTTAAGTACACTTGCACTCATTGTGGTAGAGATGGACATTTAGTAGACTTTTGCTTTAGACTAGCTAAACAACAAAAGAGAGAAAGGTTTAATGCTAGGTCTAATTTCAGAAAGGCACACTCTACTTCTCATTATGTGCCTAGGGTGAAACAAACACCTTTTGATGCTAAAAACACGGGAAAAGGCAAATCTGATTTTGTGCATAAGAATACTCGTGTTGTGCCTACTGTTGTGCGTCGGGTGTCTCAGTACTGGATTCCTAAACATCTTATTTCTAACCCTTGCATCTGAGACCTCGACACTTTCTCGCTTCTATGTAGGCTTCTCACGAGGAGGGAGAACATGTGGCTAGTGAATTTATGATGCTCTCTTACTATGTTTAGTTATAAGATTTGGTTCTCCTTTACTCTTGCATTTAGTTCTAAAATTGTTATCTTTTGAAGGTGCTTGTTCAACCTCTGCTTTCGCAAAAGGCACTAGTCCAAATGATGCAGTGCAGTGCATATGTTCAAGGGGAGAGTGTCTTTGTTCATAAAGATGATGATGCTGTTGAGGATGAGATAATTGGAGGTTTACATGAGAGACTCTTCCCACGTGCTTCACATCAACAAACGGTCAAGTGAATTTTCAGGTATCTCTATGGTACTCAAGATTTTGGCATTTGGCTTTTTGCTTCCTTATGCATTAGTTTAAGAGCTTATTCTGATGTTGACTTTGGAAGATGTTGAATTGATTTGGTTCGTGCCACCTCTTGAGTAATCCTCTTTCTTGAGCATTTGATATTGGATTTCACTTTCTTAGAGATCATGTTGAAAAATAAAATATTGTGCTTCACCATGTGGATACTGAACATCAATTGGCAGACATTTTCAAAACCCTTGTCTTCTTCTCGTTTTGCTTTTATTCGGGGAGAACTTGGGATTGTTCATCCAATGGGTTTGTTTTGAGGGGGAGTTTTCTTGCCAAGTTCTTTCACTTGATGAGCTCACTTTATCATATTTCTTTATATGTTATGTAATTGAGCTAATATATGATAATCTAATTGTCTCACTTGAACTAAAAATGACATTGTGGAATTCCCTGGACTGATTGCCTATAGCTAAATACTATGTGATATCTTACTCTTCTAGGCTTGTTATTGAATCTTCTTGATAAATTTGGGCTATGAAGCAAGTGTGTTTTCAGCTTTACTCTTTCAAAAGACCTTTTAATCTCCTTGCATGTTTACAATCAAAAAAGAAAGGAAAAGGGAATCGCTTAAAAAGGGGGTTGTTAAAAGCAAAAACCTCAAGTTATGTGCTTCAGGATGCTTTCCCTAAAAGATAAGATGTATGCTTCAAGCATGCCATTCCCTCAAAAGACAAGATGTATGCTTCAAGCATGCCACTCCAAAGAAATAAAAGAAGTATGCTTCAAGCATGCCACATGCCGTTTACTGTTTAAAGATTAAATTGGTCTACTAGATTGGAGTTGAAACTACTTGCTCGCCTGATTTGTTAGTTGCTTCAACTTTGAGCCTTTTCTACTAAAGGTTTTGCTTAGTACTTGGCTATAGTTGACTGAATTGAGATTGAGATGCATGTCATTCCCTAACTTGTTAAAATCACATCAAGATCATGTATTTTGCATATTATGTGATATATAAGGTTATATGATCGAATGAGCTCATCTTTTTCTATCTTGGCACTCCCTTGTTTCTTCTTGTGAAATCATTGCTACAAGAAAATTTTGAACAAATTCTCTCTTTTGTACTCTTGATGAATCCATTGTCAAAGGGGAGAAATTTGGGAATCATTGAAAAGTTTAAGGAAAAGGGGAGAAGAAAAGGGGAGTTGTGTTTGGAAATTTGAGAATTTTGGGAGAAGTTTGGAGAATTTTGGAATTTTTGGGCACATTGCACATTCACACACATGTTCCTTCTCAGGGGGAGATTTTGTTTTGCTTTTTGGTCAAAGGGGGAATTCTGTATTTTCTTACTTTGGTCTTTGATCCTTTGGATTTCAAAATCTTTTGTAAAGTGAATGCCAAATGTTCAATTCTAAGTGGTGTTGCCAATGTTTTCATCAAGGGGGAGATTGTGAAATCATGTGCTGAAAAATTGGCTTAGAATTGAATTTGCAAAATGTGTTTGTGCTTGTGTCTGACAATTTGACAGCAAACAGTGAAGTCATCTTTTGTGTCGGACCAAACTCTCAAACCAGTAAGTTTTGCATGTACGTCGGACCAATTTCTTTGGTCACCGTGAACGGCTTTTGAGGATTGATTTCGCATGTACGACGGATCGATTTCTTTTAGTCCGTCGTGAACGTGTTTTCACGAATGATTTCTTCTTGGAACCGAACTTTCACTTGTACAACGGACCGATTTTGTTTGTCCGTTGTGAATGGTTTTTTGAGTGCTTTTTCATGTGTACGCCGGACCATATTTCCTTGTCCGTCGTGAATGCGTTTTTGCTCGATTAGGGTTTTGAGCAAAATTGGAATTGTGTTTGATTCACTTTTGGGATTATGAAATTTGTGAGAATTTCATGATGCTTCTTTTGAAGTGGACTTTATGCAATGCTCGTGTGAGTATTTGCATGGATTGATGTGAGTCAAGTCGTGGACTTGTGCTCGGAATTGTTTTGTGGTTTGTTCATGTGCAGGTATTGCTCGAAGACGAACGTGGTCGATGACGGGATCGGAACTAGGTTCATGGAGGAGCTGAGGTTCAGGACTAGGTTCAGGGAGGAACTGAGGTCTTGGTGGTCAAGGATGTCATGCGGGACGTTCGGGCTAAGAGAATGGTGCACATGAAGAATGGTTAGTCACGTGAGAATGGCAGGAGGTCATTCGCGTGCAAAGTGTTAGTCACGTGAGTATGGTAGGGTTGCCATACGCGTGCAAGAGTTGTATTCGGCCAGGTTGGGCCAAGTAGAGTTGTGTTGGATACAGATTCCTTCTAGGGAATAGGAATCGTATTCAGAACTCCTTGTGGGTTGGTCCTTTAAATAGGAGGGGTGTCTCCTGTTGAAGGGCATCAATCGCACCAAGCAGAGCTAAGCGCATCAAGCCTTGAGCTTGGTTTTAGGGTTTGTACTCTTTTGATGAGAGTACTTTAGACAAAAGAAATAAAGATCAATTCTTCTAGTTTCCGCATTGCTTCAACGTTCTCTTTTTGGTTCTTGTTTGCATGCTTGTTCTAGTTCTAGATTGGTTTTTGTTCTTTAAGTTTTATCTTGATTTGATCCATCAAAAACCTCTCTAGGGTATTGATCTAGTGTTTCTCAAAGTCTAGTTGATCAATCTTTTGTCGTTCTTGTTTAATCTTGAAGTTTTGATTAGATTGATTCTCGTCAAGTTCTGGATCAGCAAGCTTGTGAAGCTTATAACTTTTGATCCGTAAGTCCGATCGAGCTGATTCTTTTTGGGTTCGATTTGTACTGGAATCTAGTTTCTTGTGTCCAAATTTCAGATCGATCTGACGGTTGGATCTCCAGGAATTCGCGTTTTACCGAACCTCTGTCATTCTGTTTTTGTCGAAAACGAGGCAATTATTTGGTTCTGTTTTGGGGTGAACTTTTAATAGATCAAGAATTTGGTTTTAGCTTCCGCACAATCATTCACCCCCCCTATGATTGCTATATTCGTGTCTTTCGATCCTACACCACCTCACCCTGTACTAAAGCACGTTGCGATTTTTTTAGATCTAACGTCAGCCGTTAAATCTAGATCATACGGTTAGATTTAACCCGCGTTGTAGCTCTAGATTAGATCTCAGCCGTTCAATTGGCATCGAACGTCATAGATCGTGCCACGTGCCGCCGCCCGGGTCATGCCACGTGCCGCCGCCCGGGTCATGCCACGTCGCCCCCATGACGCGGTGAAAATCCGATCGGATCTCAACCGTTCGATTCAAATCGAACGGTCCAGATCGACCGTGCAGATCCAACTCGCATGGGATTAGATCCAATCTGAACCGTTGGATTTCAAACCAACGGGCTAGATTGCGCCACCTATCCGGTAGCCGAACCATCGCGGTCCATGCAGGTGAGCCCAGTCGTCGCTGACATCACGCGTGAAGTCAGCACGGGCCCGCGTGTTAGCGTCTGGCAAAACTGCACCGTGACGTCACGCTGACGTCACGGTGGGGCCTGTGTGTCAGAGCCGTTCGGGCGAGCCTCGCTGACGTCAGCAATGGGTCCCACGTATCAGCGGGTCATGCGCCCGAGGACCGGGTCCACGGTGGACTAAGCCTGAGCCGTGGACCGAGTCCGTAGACCGGATGACGCAAGCGTGATGTCATAATTCAATTTTTCAATAGAAAAATAATTAGGTGGAAATTCAATTTCGCTGCTGATTCTGGAATAAGCTGCATGAAGCCATGGGGACCCGTTTGAATTTCAGTACAGCTTATCACCCTCAGACGGATGGACAGACCGAGAGAGTTAACCAGATTCTAGAGGACATGTTAAGAGCTTGTGCGTTAGCTTATGCCACCTCTTGGGATAAAAGCCTGCCGTATGCTGAGTTCAGTTACAACAATAGCTATCAATCAAGTTTACAAATGTCACCTTTTGAGGCACTATACGGTCGACCTTATCGAACACCGTTGAACTGGAATGAGACAGGTGAACGCCGTGTCTTTGGGCCGGACATTCTTCAAGAAGCCGAAGAGCAGATTGCCATGATCCGGGAAAGACTAAAGATAGCACAGTCAAGACAGAAAAGCTACGCCGATAACCGTCGCCAAGACTTGAGCTTTGAACCTGAGGATTTCGTGTATCGTAGGGTTACACCACTCAAGGGAGTCAAGAGATTCCATGCCAAAGGAAAACTCGCGCCGAGATATGTTGGGCCATTCAAGGTTCTTAGCCGTAGAGGTGAAGTTGCATATCAGCTAGAGTTGCCGCAGTCGTTGGCAGGGGTACTGTAGGACCGAATATAGCAATCAGAGGGGGGTGAATGATTGTGCGGAAGCTAAAACTAAATTCTTGATCTATTAAAAGTTTACCCCAAAATAGAACCAAATAATTGCCTCGTTTTCGAAAAAAACAGAATGATAGAGGTTTGGTAAAACGCGAATTCCTGGAGATCCAACCGTCCGATCGATCTGAAATTTGGACACAAGAAACTAGATTCCAATACGAATCAAACCCAAAAAGAATCAGCTCAATAGGACTTACGGATCAAAAGTTATGACCTTCGCAAGCTTACTATTCCAGAAGATGGCGAGAATAAATCTAACTAGAATTGTAGCTCGCCAAAAGATTTGATGAACTTGATCTTTATTTCTCCTTTCTTTTGTCTAAAATACTCCAAACAAAAGAGTACAACCCTAAAGCTTGCTCAAAGCTTGATTGCCTTCAACAGGAGGCAACCCCTCTATTTAAAGAAGGCAAACACACCTAATCCTAGAAGGAGTCCTAATCCTAGAAGGATTCCTAATCCTAAAAGGATTCACACTCCTAATCCTAGAAAGAGCATGTATTCAACACAACTCCACTTGGCCCAACCTGGCCGAGTACAACTCTTGCACGCGTATGGCAACCCTACCATACTCACGTGACTAACACTTTGCACGCGAATGACCTCATGCCATTCTCACGTGACTAACCATTCTTCATGTGCACCATTCTCTTAGCCCGAACGTCCCCGCATGACATCCTTGACCACCAAGACCTCAGTTCCCCTCGAACCTAGTCCCGAACCTCGGTTCCTCCATGAACCTAGTTCCGATCCGTCATCGACCACATTCGCCATCGAGCAATACCTGCACATGAACAAACCACAAAACGATTCCGAGCACAAGTCCGCGACTTGACTCACATTAAACCATGCAACCACTCACAGGAGTGCATTGCATTAAATATTCTAAGAACACGATTTCAAAACACGAACAAAAACCTTTGCAAAAATCAAAAGCTTTTCAAATAATCAAACTGATTTGATCTTTTCAAATAAAGAAACCAAAAATAAATCTTGTCAAAATATCAAACTGTTTCAAATCTTTTTCAAATACTCATCATCAAAATCAACTGGATCAAAAATAACGATCCTTCAATCTCCCCCTTGATGAGTAATTTGACAAAACACAATATAAGATTTGACAAGAGATTGAGCAAGAACCAAAAGACCAAATAATCCCAATTCAAAAACCTCCTTGACTTGTTCTCCCCTTTTGACAAAATAGTCATCAAGATCTCAAAACTCCCCCTTAATGAATGCAGTATCTCAAGCTTTGAAGTATATTCAAGGTATATAATCA
The DNA here is from genome assembly GCA_036346355.1 of Rhipidocladum racemiflorum. NCBI lineage: Eukaryota > Viridiplantae > Streptophyta > Magnoliopsida > Poales > Poaceae > Rhipidocladum > Rhipidocladum racemiflorum. The sequence goes on from CM070581.1 coordinate 34,565,397, forward strand.
AAGTAAAGCATTTGAAGAGTTTTTAGGAGAACTTTCTCATTTTGTATCAAATTATCCAATGAGAAAGCAAATTGTGAGAATATGGAGGCTCTAACACATAGAATAGCCATTGCATAAGCAAATTAGAGCAAACAAGTAAAATGTCATAAACAGATTTTGCCAAAGCGAAAAAGAAATCTATCATGAGCATAGAGAGACTTTCAAATTCACTAATATTTGTCTCAAGCCTTTTTCAACCATTTGAATTTCCTTTTTCTCTTTTAGCAAGTTTGACAATTTTGCTTTGTGATCAACAGGATGACAAGTAATCAGACACTAGCCCATACTTGTGTATGAGTAGGTAGTTCTTTCTTGTATCTTTCTCGATTTAAATTGGCAAGTGGCTTCACATTGTTCTGAACTTTTGTTTAGACAAGTAGCCTTTTCTTGCATCTTTTGCATTTAAATCCTGGCAAGGAAGTCGCACATTGTACTAAACTTGTGTTTAGCCAAGTAGCTTTTGCTTGCATCTTTTTCAACTTGCTTTTAACATTAAAACACTGATTTTGCTTGAGACTCGTAATGATCATTTGAAGTCCAACAAAAAACTCACACATAGTTTCTAATCAGCTCTAGCCTTTCAACAGATGACAAGAAATTTTTAAGCCTATTTCACAAATGCAATACCATAATGAGCAAGAGCCAAAATATTCTCGAAAAGCATCTCAAATTGAATTATTTTAGCCTTTTAGTGATAAGTAAAGCATTGAGCATTAACTTGGCTATATACACAAGAATAATCACCAAAGCTTTGTACTACATGATGCAATGTAAACAGGGGTTTTTACTTGAGGTGTAAAGTCAAAATACCACTTATAAAAAAATCACTTCTAGGAACCAAAGTCAAGTAACCCAAAAAGAGATAAACTCAAGACTACCCCACAAATCAACCCATTGGGATGTATGATCCCAAGTTCACCGCGTAAGAAAGCAAAACGAGAAAAATCAAGCGGTTTAGTGAAAATATCGCAAGCCGAGCACCGAATCAACAAATTTCAGTTCAATATATATTTTTTCAACATGATCTCTAAGAAAATGAAATCTGATGTCAATGTGTCCAAGAAAGAGAATTACTCAAGAAGTGGCATGAACCAGATGTACTTTTTCTATCAATTCCACATCCTCCAAATTCAGCATCAGAGAAAGGTCTTAAACTAATGCGTGAAGAAGCAGAAAGTGTCGATGTCTCGGTACTGGGGTTAGAAATAAGATGTTTAGGAATCCAGTACTGAGACACACGACGCACAACAGTTGGCACAACACGAGCATTCTTATGCATAAAAGAAGATTTGTCTTTTCTCGTGTTCTTAGCAACAAGAGGTATTTGCATCACCCTAGGCACATAATGAGAAATGAAACGTGCATGTCTCAAATTAGACCTAGCATTAAACCTTTCTCTCTTTTGTTGTTTAGCTAGTCTAAAGCAAAAGTCTACTAGATGTCCATCTCTACCACAATGAGTGCAAGTGTACTTAACATGATGTTTTGCTTTAACAGTAGAAGCACATTTTGCATTCATCATAGTAGAAGATAAAAGACCACCAGATTTAAAGACAGTTTTCTTAGGCTCATTGATAATTTCAAATTTTCCACTTTCAAGTGTTTTGACAACAGTGGGAGCATGTGATTTATGATGAGCATAAGAATCAAAACCTAAACCTTTGTTTTGAGTGCTGACTTTTGATTGATCCAAAATCATGTTTAGGTTTTTCTTGCCATCAGTGAAACGTTCCAAAGAATTTTGCAAGTAATCAACTTTCTTAGCAAGAGTTAAACAATTATCACAAGGGGTGTCAATTTTAGCTTTCTGTTTCTGGCAATTTGAACACGAGTTAATTTCATGAGTGAACATGGCATTTGTTAATTGGGTAACTCTACAATTTACATCTTTTAATTTCAACTCAAGAATAGAACATTTAGAGCAAGCAATTTGATCATGTAAACTATCAGTAGAGCAACCAATATTTTTCACAAGTTTTTCATTTTTTAATTGTTCGGCATAAACTTGTTCTAGTTTAATCACATGTTCATCTTTTAGTGACTTAATTTCAAATTTGAGATCTAAGCAAGTATCACAAATATTTTCAAAATTTGAATTTCTAAGATCAAAGTTTTCAGATTTTAGCATGGATAGATCTTTTTCTAAGCTTTTATTTTTGAGTGAAGATTTTCTTAAAGATTTTCTCAATATGACTAAAACTTCACAAAGCTCATTATACGAAGGCATTACCTCATCACCGTCATTTGGAGGTGTCGTTGTTGTCACTAGAATCACTAGTGTTCCCTTTGCCATGAAGCATAGTCCGGTGAAATCCTTCTCATTCAGTTTCGTTTGCTTCGCTTCCTTCTCATCTTCAGTTGAGTCATCAATGTCGCTAAGTCTAAGCGACCAATTGCCTCGAAGACTTTGTTGAGCATCTTCTTCGTCCGTTGCTTATTTTTATCCTTGCTCTCTCTTGGCCGGAAGGACTTGGAGGAGTTGCTTTGCTCCTTCTCCTCTCTATCTTTGTTCTTGAAACATTTAGCACGAATGTGCCCTGCCTTGCCGCAGTTGTAGCAGTGGATGGAGGCTCCTTTTCTTTCCCTTGATCTCATGTAAGCTGCATTGACACGCTTGGAAAGAAGAGCAAGTGTATCTTCTGGTATTTGAACTAGCTGTTCATCACTAAGAGCACTCAAAGCAGTAATGGAATATGATGATGAAGAACTAGTAGCATTATCATATGAAGAGGAATTAGCATTAAGAGCCATAGAGTTATCATTGGATGTTCTTGAAACAATGTCTATCTCAAAAGTCTTGAGACTAGAATATAGTTTATCCAAAGTCATTTCACTCATCTTGTGAGTTTCCCTAAAAGCAGTCACTTTCATTTGCCAGATTTTAAGATCAAGAGATGATAGGAAATGTCTAGCATTTTCAGAGTCAGTGTACTTTACATCTACAGCTCTAAGATTGTTTAAGATTCTGTTAAAGCGAGCAAAACAATCATGAGATTCTCCAGAGTTCATTTCAAATCTAGTGTATTCCTTTTTAAATTGATCTTGCCTAGCTTCTTTTACAGAGTCAGTGCCCTCATGATAATCTTGAAGAGATTTCCAAATTTCATGAGCGATGAGTAAATGATGAACTCTATCGAATTCTTTTCTAGCAAGTCCTTGAAGCAATATGTTTCTAGCTCTATTATTGTTTTCAACATCTTTTTCAAACTCGATTTTATCAATATCATCATTTGAAGGAAGCTCGTATGGAATCTTTACCTTGCGCCAAATAGCGTTACCTTGAGCTTGAAGGTATGCAGTCATCCGAATCCGCCAGTGGGGAAAGTCTGTGCCATTGAAGATTGGCGGCTTGTTCGAGTATATCTCTGTTGCCATAACTTACCGTTTACTAATCACCTGTTAAGATGGATTAGTAGAGCCAAGCTCTGATACCACTTGTAGGACCGAATATAGCAATCAGAGGGGGGGTGAATGATTGTGCGGAAGCTAAAACCAAATTCTTGATCTATTAAAAGTTTACCCCAAAATAGAACCAAATAATTGCCTCGTTTTCGAAAAAAACAGAATGATAGAGGTTTGGTAAAACGCGAATTCCTGGAGATCCAACCGTCCGATCGATCTGAAATTTGGACACAAGAAACTAGATTCAAATACGAATCAAACCCAAAAAGAATCAGCTCAATCGGACTTACGGATCAAAAGTTATGACCTTCGCAAGCTTACTATTCCAGAAGATGGCGAGAATAAATCTAACTAGAATTGTAGCTCGCCAAAAGATTTGATGAACTTGATCTTTATTTCTCCTTTCTTTTGTCTAAAATACTCCAAACAAAAGAATACAACCCTAAAGCTTGCTCAAAGCTTGATTGCCTTCAACAGGAGGCAACCCCTCTATTTAAAGAAGGCAAACACACCTAATCCTAGAAGGAGTCCTAATCCTAGAAGGATTCCTAATCCTAAAAGGATTCACACTCCTAATCATAGAAAGAGCATGTATTCAACACAACTCCACTTGGCCCAACCTGGCCGAGTACAACTCTTGCACGCGTATGGCAACCCTACCATACTCACGTGACTAACACTTTGCACGCGAATGACCTCATGCCATTCTCACGTGACTAACCATTCTTCCTGGGCACCCGTCTCTTAGCCCGAACGCCCCGCATGACATCCTTGACCACCAAGACCTCGGTTCCCCTCGAACCTAGTCCCGAACCTCAGTTCCTCCATGAACCTAGTTCCAGTCCCGTCATCAACCACATTCGCCCTCGAGCAATACCTGCACATGAACAAACCACAAAACGATTCCGAGCACAAGTCCGCGACTTGACTCACATTAAACCATGCAACCACTCACAGGAGTGCATTGCATTAAATATTCTAAGAACACGATTTCAAAACACGAACAAAAACCTTTGCAAAAATCAAAAAGCTTTTCAAATAATCAAACTGATTTCAGATCTTTTCAAATAAAGAAACCAAAAAATAAATCTTGTCGAAATATCAAACTGGTTTCAAATCTTTTTCAAATACTCATCATCAAAATTAACTGGATTAAAAATAACGATCCTTCAATCTCCCCCTTGATGAGTAATTTGACAAAACACAATATAAGATTTGACAAGAGATTGAGCAAGAACCAAAAGACCAAATAATCCCAATTCAAAAACCTCCTTGACTTGTTCTCCCCCTTTTTGACAAAATAGTCATCAAGATCTCAAAACTCCCCCTTAATGAATGCAGTATCTCAAGCTTTGAAGTATATTCAAGGTATATAATCAAAGTAAAGCATTTGAAGAGTTTTTAGGAGAACTTTCTCATTTTGTATCAAATTATCCAATGAGAAAGCAAATTGTGAGAATATGGAGGCTATTTCTGAGTGTTTTGCTATTTTTAATGAATTAAATGAATTTCTGGGAATTAAATTGATTATTTAATCGCTGCAAAAACCCAAACCGGGTTTTACTGTTCATCCGACCGAGCCCAAACCCAAGTCAGACTTGAGTCCGACCCAAGCCGCGTTCGAGCTGAACCCGGTTCCAACCTAACCTAAACCGCGTGACCGTTGGATCAAGATCCAACGGCCACGATCGCTCCACGTCGCCAGAGCCCGACTCCGACCGAGCCAGCCAAGTCGCCGAGCCAGACTCCAACGGTCACGATCGCGCCACGTCGCCCGAGCCCGACTCCGACCGAGCCAGCCAAGTCGCCGAGCCAGACCCGAGCCCAAACCCCGCAACCGTCGGATCTTGATCCGACGATCCACGTTGAGCCAAGTCACCGAATCTGAATTGGATTCGGATTCCGCCGTCGTAACCGGGTGGACCTCGGTCTCCGCGCAATACACGGAAGCCGAGGCTCCTATTTAAGGCGTCGCCGCCGCCACCGGGTAGCCGACTCCCGTGCGCACCCGTAGCCCTAGCCCACGTCACCTGAGCCGCCGCCGTTCGCCCGCTAGAGCTTGCCGTAGTTGCGCTAGGTCTCCGCCGTGGTTATTTGTCGATTCCACCGCCGTCGGCCGTCCTCCGCCGCCGTTGAGCCCAGATCCGGAACCGCAAGGACAAGCCGCGTCGGAGGATACCATTCATCTCGCCGGAAGCGCGAAGAAACGCCGTTCGGGAGGTCGTCGTCACCGTCTCCGGCCGCCGTGAACCACCGCAGCGCCATCGTCATCCGCGAGCTTAGTGCACCGTTGGATCTTCATCAGACGGTCCAGATTGCGCCACGTCGCCCGAAGGTAATCACGTTGCGATTTCTAGATCTGTTTCCAACCGTTGGATCTAGATCCAACGGCTTAGATTGAGCCACGTAGCCCATGACCGCACCGTGCTAGGGATGATCTAAGCCGTTAGATCTAGATCGTACAGTTAGGGTTAGCCACGTTGTAAACTCTAGATTGGATCTTGACTGTCCGATCAAGATCGAACGGTCCAGATGGACCGAGCCGTTTTACACGCGTGAAACCCAGATCCGATCTGGGCCGTTGATTTTCAAATCAATGGCCGAGATCTAGCCACGTGGGCGGAAGTCTGACCGCCGCGGTCAGCGCGATCGCCGCCCGGTCACCGCTGATGTCACGCGTGACGTCAACGTGGGGCCCGCGTGTCAGCGACCGAGCCAAACCGCACCATGATGTCATGCTGATGTCACGGTGGGGCCCGCATGTCAGCCCACTCGGCCGAACCGTGCGCTGACATTAGCACTGACGTCACCCGAGGGACCCACATGTCAGTGACGCGTAGAAACGTGGACCGAGTCCACGGTGGACTCGAGCCTAGCAGTGGACCGAGTCCATGGACCGGGTGACGCAATAAATCGATTTTTCAATAGAAAAATAATTCCGTGGAAAATGAAATTCCACGGTGACGTCATGCTGACGTCATTAATCGGTTTTTCAGTATAAAAATAAAGGAATTAATTCGGATTATTGGTTTATTTGAATTTTGAAACTTCAAACGCTTATAACTTTTGCAATTTAACTCCGATTTGGGTGATTCAAATTTCTAAATTTCTATAAAATTGAGATCTACCTAATGGTGAATTTTATTTAATTTTTAGACCAAAGTTTTTCTCTGTATTATTATTTAATTGATTATTTAAACTTTAAGCGCTTATAACTTTTGCGTTTTGACTCCTATTTCGCCGATTCAAATTCCTAGAAATTCATAAAATTATGCTCTCTCTGTTTATGGACTTCATTTGGATGTTTGAACACTTTTTGTCTACTGTTTTATTCATTTATTGCTATTTGCAAGCGTTACGAGTAGACGTTGAAGTGCCCGAAGGCTTCGAAGGTGAAGTGTTGACCCAGGAGCCACCTCAGGACCAAGATCAAGTATTCTTTGAAGGCAAGTTGTGCTTTGACCATGTTGATCCCATTTTGAAATTAATTTGATTTAAATTATTGCATGCTAGTTCAATTATAGAATGCTTTAATTAATTTTGGGAGACTAGTTAATTGCCTAGTTGTTGTATGCCACCTTGACATAGATAATTGAATGCCTTGAATCCCCTTGTCACCCTTGTTGAGGATTAAATAGTTGGACATTATTAAGTTGCCAACATGGGAATTTAGATCGTTGTAGTATATTGCTTAGACCTGCTACGTGATCATGACATGATTTTGGACAATCAAATGTTAATATTGACTTAATGATATATTGAACCTGTTTTGGAAAAGTATCATGTGTTGTGATGTTGATGGCACGTGGTGCATGGTAATCAACTTGGGGTTTGATAAATAGTTTTCGGCCAGGGCATGTGGCAAGAATGATCGGGTGGGCCAGTTGTGGCATCGGGAGCGTTGGTTTGGTTCTTCGGGTAGTCTTGCCCTGGTCAACATAAGGACTTAACCTTGCAAGCCTTTGAACTGAGTTAATCGTGCAACCACATGTCCGTAATGGGACGGACCTAATTGAGTAAGTTACTAATAACTTGCATGTGATACCTCGGGTGTCAACTACACCTTTTGTGTAGCTTGAAAGGGGAGCGTACCAAGGCGATGGCATGGTACCCGTCCAATGGTATGTCGGTCCCATACTTCGCCTTTGTTAAGGGAAGGGATGGTGTATGGCAAAAACCGGAAAGGTTCACTTGTGTAGTTAGCCGTTTCCGAAAGGCTTTGTTACGATCATTCGCCTTTCTGGTGTTTGGCTGTATCTTGTGGGTAAAGTGCATAAACTCTGCAGAGTGTAAAAATCTATTCGAATAGCCGTGTCCGCGGTATTGGACATTGCTTGGGGATTACAGTCAAGGGTTAGATTTTCTTGAAAAATAACTTGAACTTGAGAGGTTTGGTTTGGTTAAGTGATGATGTTGATGGAAATGTGGATTAGGAATGGGACAGATGTTTATTTAACTCCTGGAAAAGTTGTTGATATTACATTGTTTCTATCGCTTTCGAATCTACTTATGTTATTTGTTAAATGCTGTTACTGCAAATGAACCATGAGCTATTCCTTTGTATTAAGCCATGCATGTAGAATATTAGCTTGCATTATGTGCATGACTTGCTGAGTACCAAGTACTCACCCTTGCCACCATACGACACCAGTTGAAGAAGAGTCTACACCAGCTTTGGAGGAGGAGCTTCAAGAGGAACCGTCTATCTAGGGAGCGAGCCCAGTCAGTTGCCTGTGGTATACTGGATGGCGCCACGAAGTTATTTAATTTTCCGCTGCTATTATTTCTCCTTTATTAAGTTTCGCCCTGCGTGGCATATAAGTGTAACTTGACCCTAAGGTCAAGTAACCAGCTTGATTAACTATTTAAAGTACCTTATTATTTTGTTGAGTATGATTGTAATATTTACCAATGTTGAGACTGTGTGCACTAGCGTGTTCCTGGACTAGTGCTGATTACACAGAGGGTCCGGATTTGCAAATTTGGGTCCCGACACCTTGTTACCCTAGTTGGGGATCATATTAGTTGGTCTTTATTAAATTGCCAATATTGGGTATTTAGACCGTTGTAGTATATTGCTTAGACCTGCTACGTACACATGACATGATTTTGGACAATCAACTGTTAATATTGACTTAATGAGATATTGAACCTGTTTTTGGGAGGTATCATGTGTTGTGATGTTGATGATGGCACGTGGTGCATAGTAATCAACTGGGTTTGATAAATAGATTTAGACCGGGGCAAGTGGCAAGAATGATCGGGTGGGCCATGAGTGGCACCGGGGAAGTCGTTTTGGTTCTTCGGGTAGTCTTGCCCTGGTCATCCTAAGGACTTAACCTTGCAAGCCTTTAATCTGAGTCAAACGTTCTACCACATGTCTGTAATGGGACGGACCTAGTTGAATAAGTTGCTAATAACTTGCTTGTCGGACCTCGGGGTGTCAACTACACCTTTTGTGTTGCTTAAAGGCGAAACGTACCAGGGCTATGGCATGGTACCCGTCCAACGGTGTGTTGGTCCCATACTTCGCCTCCACTGAGGGAAGGGGTGGTGTATGGCAAAACCGGAGAGGTTCACTTGTAAAGTTTGCGGTTTCTGAAAGGCTTTGTTACGATCACTCGCCTTTGTGGTGTTTGACTGTATCTTGTGGGTAAAGTGCATAACCTCTGCAGAGTGTAAAATCTATTCGAATAGCCGAGTCCACGGCATTGGACATTGCTCGAGGATTACAGTCAAGGGTTAGACTTTCATGAAAATAACTTGGTTTGAACAATGCTTAGGTTTGGAATGTTGAATTGGACTTAGGATTGTGGAATGTTTTGGACTTAGGATTGTGGAATGTTTTACTTGTGCGAATTATTGTGAAAGTTATTATCTACATTATTGTTTTACCGCTTTGCAATTTATTACTATATTCATAAATGCTGCTTGACTGCAAATGAACCTGTTAGCCTATCCTTTGTAACAAGCCATGCATGTAGCATATTAGCTTGCATTCTATGCATGACTTGCTGGGTACCAAGTACTCACTCTTGCCACAACACAAACATCAGTTGAAGAAGAATCGACGCCAGCTCTGGAGGAGGAGTTCCAGGAGGAGCCTACGAACTAGGGGCGAGCCCAGTCAGTTGCCTGTGGCATATTGGTTGGCGCCACGCGTTTTCTTTACATTCCGCTGCAGATTTATTAGAGTAAGACTTCAGCCCTGGGGGCATATGATTGTGATATATACCGATGTTGAGACCGTGTGCACTAGCGTGATCCTGGACTAGTGCTGAATACACAGAGGGTTCGAATTTGCAAATTCAGGTCCCAACATGAAGTTCCAAGAAAAAGAACTCCGCCCGGCTCTCTTCGCATGCCCTGGATGGAGAGAAGGGAGTAAGCGCTTCTTCCCCCAGAGCACGTGTAGGAAAAGAAGTTCCAGGAAATGGAACTCTACCCGGGTCTCCTCGTGCACCATGGAGAGAGAAAAGCGTTACGCACCTTATGACCTCGCCAATAGCCCACAGACATTTCCCTCACATGGAACCGTTTCCTTCTCCACTCGACGATCTCCCTCCCTTACCTTCTGGGCAGCATACATCCAAATCGATCCCATCTCCCAGAGCGGAAGTGAGGATCCAAACGGATGACCACGGCCAGAGGAACAGGGGCTGGGTGGACTTGAGTCCCTTTCCAGAAGAAGGAAGACACGCCAGAAGCCATGGGAACGTTTCTCGTTCTCTAGCTAAGCAAGGGGACCCTTACCTCCTAAGCATTGGAAGATTGAGGAAGGGAGGTGAACTGGAAGAACTTCACCGCAAGACCACGTCTATTTATAACACCGGGAATGGATAAGATGCGAGGCTGGGGATGCCGAGGCGTCGGTTCATTTTCTGTGCTAGTGGGGTATACGAGGAGACGTCAAGTTAATGCAGTTCTGACGGTCAACATGCCACGAGAGAGTACCCCCAAGGTCCAACTCCCCACTTGGTGTAGTCACTATCAAATATTGCCAAGGCACTCCACTCGAAGGAGATAAAAATCGACCTTCGCGGTCATCGGGTAAGGGAAGCTCGGATGCAGGTAACCCAATAAAGAACTCAAGCACTCTTTTTTTTTCCGATTTTTCGTTTTCTTCTGCCCTAACCTTAGGCATATGGTTCTTTGCCCACATTTATTTGAGCTCACACTCAGTATGTAAGCAAACCAGACCAAAGCACTGCCATGCCTAAGCCTGACAACGAGCAGAATCTCTCCCGTGCACATACGGGTAACAGATCGTCAGGCATCTAACACCTAGCTGCCAGCGGGAGAAAAGGTCTCTAGTCGGCTTTACACGTGTGGTTCGATGGGTTTGAGTACGCTACATAGCCTAAGAAAGAGGCATCGATAAAGGCATGTAAAAAACCATATGTTTTCAAGTTGACACATTATTTTTCTCTTTACCCGACACCTCGAGTCTTTACTCGAGGGCGTCTCGATCTAACAAAAGTTTCTAGAAAGTACGCAGGTACAAGTCTCAGTGTCGTAACCGAAGGGATAGTCCGAAAAGAGTTGTAGCAGTGTTAGAGCAAGTTTGCACCCACGATGTGTGGACTTTTCTCATCGACTAGGAGAAAGCATGACAAAAACACACTGGGCAAGCAATATCTCTAGAGGAAGAAAGAGTCAAGCGCGTCAGGGGTTTGGGAGCGTATCATCCACATCCTCGAGTGACATACCCATCATGCCCACTAATGATGTGGCCAAACCTCTAAAGGATTCTACGTGATCGGCAACGTCGGTCGGATTGCCCACGAAGCCCTCGTTCAAATAGTTGTAGTCGATGCCCGGATGATGACTCTTCACCATGCTAAGCGCGAATGCAGCGGCCTCCTGAGCCGCGTCTGTCGTGTACTAGTCAGGATCCGACTGCAGTTGAGCACGAAGGGCCTCCACCTTGGCTTCAGCTCGCTTCTTCTCGACGAACACCCTCTCCATTTGAGCTTCGGTTTGCCCCTTCTCAGTGGTTGCCTTTTCCCTCCGAGCTTCGGCTTGCTCCTTCTCGATGATCACTTCCTCTGCCTCAGTCCGAGCCACCTCCAGTTGAACCCGGTGGGTCGCCAGTTCGGCCTTCACGGTGGAAGCCTCTTGGCGGGCAGTCGTGAGCAGTTGCCAGGTCTGATCGAGGAAGAACTTGAGCCCAAGCGAGATGTTGTCTGCCTCAGGCCAGTCTCGGGCAAGAGCTGAAGATAAGGGGAGGCTCGGGGTCAAGGATGAAGGACCCAGGGAGTACGCAGCCTCAGGAGCAGGAACTTTTCCCGACAACTCACCGCCGGTCGGCCCCCTGCGACAGTTCCGGCCGTCAGAATGGCAGAAGGATACTAACCAAGCAAGAGAAGGAAAAACCTACTTAGCCATGGGATAATGGATCCGTAGTCTCCTCAGAGGTTTCTGGACTAACTGTTGAAGTTGAGAGGCAACCGCGGCAGGAGGCAGGACAATATTCTCCTTATCGACCTGCAAAACGAGTAAGTAACCAATCACCTACGGCTAAGTAACAAGCAGCCACGCGAGGATATGGAAGTACCTGCGCACTGGCCGAAGGAACCTCTGTTCGAGGCGATAGTGGCAGGGGCGTACTCGACCTCTAGAGATCGCCCCTCAGGGTATCCCGCTGTTCATTCATCAGTTGTCGAATGAATTCGGGGCTAAGTCCGTAACATCTAAGCAAGGAATTGAAGATGACCTGAGCGGGCGACTATGTTTGGGCCCATTTGGGGGGCGGAGGGAGCTCTGGGAGAAAAGATTACTCGGTATTAGGAGGAACCTCCGGATCTCGACCTCCAGCATTTTCATCTTCAGAAGCAGCTGGAGGCGGCCCCTGCTCGGGTGTAAGAACGACCGGAAGAGCCTCCGGGTCAATCTCGTCCCTCCCAGAGGTGACAACTGCATGGTTTGATCCATCACTCTCAAGATCAACGACTCCCTCTGGTAGTTCACTCTCATCTCCAAACGCCAGCTCCTGCAGGTGAGGTCGATTAGCAGCAGGTAGCATATGCCCAACGAGGCATTGCATAGCCCAAGAATAGCACTCACCTGTGGTCGAGGAAGGGATTTGGAGAAACCCACTATGCCGCTGCAGCCCGAGTGGGAACTGTGAAACATTTTGCTCAGACAGGCTCCGATGCCTGCAGGTAGCAAAACTGTGAGGAAAAACCAAGTGTCAGCACAATGCCACTAAACCGGAAATAAATAACGCATCGTCAGCCCTTACTGGCAGGAGAATCCCTGGTAGTATCCTCGAACCCGTCATAGTCCCAAGCCAAGTGATCACGACTCTTGATGGGGCTAGTTCACCGATCAAAGAAGCTGTACGCCACATCCTAGCCGATCAGGCCCCGCTTCGCCAGCTCCGTGATCTCCCGAACGTAATACACGTTCCGGGCAGTCGAAGGAGGAGTTCAGGACCAGAGATTGGTAGGGTAGATCAGAAGGCTACGGTAAGAAATCGGACAATTGACGGTGTCCGGAGAGGTGAGGTAAAACCATTTTTTTTCCAGTCAGATTGCCAAGAAGTGATGACAGGAACAGAGATGTAAGATCTGCCGGGACGAAGACGAAATCTTGCACCTCTCACCACCTCTTGTTTTACTCTCGTCAACATGTAAAAGTGGCGAAAAAGGTTAAGGCTAGGTGCGATGCCCAGGAATGCCTCACAGAGATGCACAAACACACTCAACATTGTGAATGAGTTGGGCGTCAGATTGAAAAGCTGGACTGAGTAAAAGTCCAGAACAGAAAGAAGAAAGGATGAAGGCGGAAAATTCAAACCGCAATAGAAGAAAGGTGCGACGGTTTCATCCTAGTCTCGCGGAGTAGGGTACGGCTCACCCGCAGAAGGACGCCAGTTGACTAGCGCATGAGGAGGAATCAGGCTTTCCTTCTCCATGGCGATAAGGCGCTCCTCAGACATGATCGAAGGCTACCATTGTTTCTTGAGCACTTCATCCTCGAGCATCACCTTGTCGATTTTCGCCTCCTTTGGCAGGGCGTCGCCTCCAGTAGCCCTCGCACGAGATCCGCCGGCCATTGCAAAGGGGAAATTTTCTTGCGGACAAAGAAGGCAAAGGAAATAGCGTAGAAGACGAAACTCTTTGGAGATACAAGTGACGGACGCTTACCTCGACGACAGAATGTATACAGCTCCCCTAGCCGGTAGTGGGCGATTCTACTTCCCCACTACACGGCATAACAAATGCAGGAGTGGTTGGAAAGCAACGCAAGCGCACAGAACGTAGCAGCTTTTTGCAGACTGTCGCATTTAATGTCGCGCATTCCCAACACGGTGATATTTTGAACTGAGTCTCAACCCTGTTCAGCATCGAGTTCTCAAGATCAATATCAAGCAAGGGACCTGTGAGCGGAGAATTCAAGGAAAGGTCGACGATCGAGTTGACGACTCGACATCTTCCTACTCGACATCGTTGTCCACTACGATGATATCCGATCAGAGATACTTACAGAATTATATCAATGAGTAGAGAGTTTCATAAGCAAGTCACATACTTATTGATCAATATAATTGTCGGGGGGTCGGGTAGACCCCGTAAATTACCTCGGGTGCCACTAGCGGCACGGGCTCAATGCTGGCCGAACCACCAGGAGGCCGTTCTCCGGGACGACCTAGCTAGGCGCCACGAGCAACACGAAGTCATTCCATACTGGTCACGAGGAGGCCGTTCCCAAGGGCGGCCTAGCTGGAACCTTTAGGAGGTCGCATAACCTGGTAGATCGATAGCTCGTGCTCAGGGGAAGCGGCCGAGCTCGGAGTTAAACGTTAGCCGACCTGGTTTGATCCCGAGGTCGGAAGCCACCCGTTGCTTAACCTCCGCTAGTTCGTTGCGATCTCTGCGGGAACGTGGCAGGAATATAGGATCCGTTAGTTACCATGTTGGACCTGGTCGAACGTGGAGTTAGTGGGTTTGAACAAGCACGCCCCTTTGTAAGCTATAAAAGCATCCCCACCATGAAGGGGACAGACAACGTTTTTCTGCATAAAAAGATACACGAGCTGGAGTAGGGCTATTATCTCCTTCTTGAGAGGCCCAAACCAGGGTAAATCACAGTGTCCTTGCCTGTTGAAGCCCAGTGGGTCACTCCTCTGAGTATCCCATCACGTGAGAAGGGGTCGCAGTTGGTCCCTCCACCAACAAGTAAGCTCGGCGGGGGTGCTCGTCGAGCACCTTTATAAGCCCTCCATACCCACCGAAGAGGAGGCAACCGAGACGGGTGGTACCGTCTCCTTCCTCGAGCAGGGTGCGAGTTGGATGACGCCATTCATCCAATACCTCGTGCACGGGACACTGCCCGAGGAGGAAGCCGAGAAATCCCGGCTAGTAAGACGCTCCTCAGCCTATAAAATGGTCGAGGGCCTCTTATACCGCAAAGGCGCTCTTGGCGTCCTCTCCAAGTGCATCACCCAAGAGGAAGGCAAATATCTCCTCAAAGACATCCATGACGGGATGTGTGGAGCTCACTCGTCCTTTAGGACCTTGGTGAGCAAAGCCTTCCGGTTGGGTTACTCTTGGCCGACGGCCCTGGCGCCGACGCTCAATAGTGACCGCTTGCCGATCTTGCCGATTCCATGCCGGAAAGTCCATCACCGGTGGCATATGCATCGCAGACTATGCCCCTAACCTGGCCGTTCTCGGTTTGGGGCATCGACATACTCGGTCCATTTCCTAGGGGAAGGAAGGGTTGTAAATACCTGTTCGTCGCAATCAACACCTTCACTAAATGGATCGAGGCCGAGCCTGTATCAACCATCTCGGCACAGGCGGCTAAAAGGTTCTTCCGCAATAACGTAGTGACCCGCTTTGGCGTTAAAGTCGCCTCATCACGGACAACGGCACTCGGTTCTGGCGAGGTGTTTCAGCTTATTGCGAGGAGGTCGGGACCAAGATATGCTTCGCATCCGTGGCCCACCAGCAGAGCAAAGGCGGCCGAGCGCGAACAGGCAGATCATCCAAGGAGTCAAGAAGAGAGTCTTCAAGAACCTCGATCGGCATGGTCGGGCCTGGGTGGACGAGCTACCTCCCGCCCTCCTGGTCGGTCCGCACCACGACGAGCCGAGCTACGGTGAGACCCCTTTCACCAGATATGGCGTGGAAGCCGTACTACCCGTCGAGGTCGATCACAGGATCCCCAAGGGTGAACCTAGCCGATAACATCGACGCAGAAGGCGGCGCCTTCTCGACCTCGACCTCGCGGAAGCAACTCGTGAACGAGTTACATTGCGATCCGCGGTTTACTGCAAGCTCTTCGCAGACACGCCGCTAAATCAAGATTTACCAAGGACCTTGAACATCGGCGATCTCGTTCTCTGACGGGTCCAAGACTTGTCAAAGCCAACAAGCTAACGCCAAGATGGGAAGGTCCTTACACGGTCGTCTCAACAAAGACGCCCGGGCTGTCCGCCTTGCAATGGAAGATGGTCGAGAACTAGCTAGCACTTGGAACATCGACCAACCAAGCGTAAGTTCCATATCTAACTAAACCAACTTTGCTCCTTTAATAAAATTCGACACCTTGGCCTCCGGTCTCCCTCTTTCTCTCCCGGTTTGTCTCTCTCTCTCTCTTTAACCCCGCGAAATTTCCTAATCAAGCTCGATCCAGATCAAATGTCGGAAGCGAGGCTCGGTCGTCGAGGCAAGATGGATGGGCGTACGACCACCTAACATCGGGCCACCAGAGCTCGACCTCGAGGGTTTCCTTCCTTGTAAGACGACCATCTTTTTCGCGGCAGACCTCCGCCGCAGGTAAAGATTCGCATGGACACCCCTCGGACGATTCCGAGCTCAGGTCGGCCGGTGGGCGGTGTAGACGCACCGTACACAAAAAGGCCACACGATCTCCGCAGGGCGCTACTCCGTCAAATGAGGTCGTGCCGCAGCCTACGCCCACGACCTCCGTTGGCGGGGGGGTATATGGGTACCGTGTGGCTACGACCTAGTGCAGCTTCCGCACGAGGTAGTTACTCCTTAGTACGATCGTTTGCTAGGTCGCGTGACTGTCAACCTTCGTCGAATAGGGAGCAACGGGATAAGGGCATGTCGTTGTCGTTCGAGGAAGCAAAGCAGAGAAAAACAAAAGACATCTATTAAGCACGATCGTATTATGTCCAACTTGGCTGCTTTTTTCGCTAAAGTCTTTTGCAGGAAGGAATAGGCTACAGGAGGCCGGCACGCTTCTCGTCCTGCAGAGCGACAAGCTCGTCCCGCACGGACTCAAGCTCGGACTCGAGGTCAAGCACCCGCCGACGAGCTTCACGACCCTCTTTGCCCGCTTGAAGCCGTTTGGACTCCTCCGTTCTTTGGTCGATCGTCCTTTCGGCGCTTCGAGCGGAGTCGCGCAGGGACGCTACCATCACCTCAAGCCCCGACCTCGCCTGCTCACTCTGGTCGAGGCGCTCCTTAAGAAAGTGCACGGACTCCTCCATCTTCTGCCGGATCTCGGCCTCAGAAGACTTCAGCTCGGCGACCAGGCGCTCGAGCTCCGCGATCCTAGCGTCTTGCTCGGCCTGGTGCTTCGCGATGACTTCTGGTGGCACGGTCGCGGCGTGGAAGTCCTTCATGGTGGTCTCCAACACCTGCGCAACAAGGCATCTCGGGTCGCAGCCGGATTTTTGGGACAAAAGCACATAAGTGTTAGGAGACTTACCCAACAGAGCCGAGCCTCCATTCTCCTCTGGAACAGCTCGGCGGGGTCCTCCGTCCCGTTTTTTACTCCCTGGGCAGGGGCTTGAGCTCGAGCTCCCCCGTCCCCTGGGGGCGGGAGACCTTGCCCCTGAGGGTCGACCTCCATCTCCTGCGGAGGGACGGCCTCGAGAGCAAGGACCACCTCCCGCTCCTCTTCCTCCCGGGCAGGAGTTGCGCTCGGGGGCTCCTCCTCCTCGGCATCCGGGCCCGTGGGGTCCTCCGCCCGAGGCACGGCGTCTACGGCTGGGGGAACTCCCTCCCCGGTGGGCCCTGCCTCCTCGCAAGCCTGGGCCGTGGCGGTGTCTCCGGGCGCGAGGTCGACTGGAGGCACCGGGTCGGCGGCCGGAGAGTCGGGCACCCGAGCTTGGGCCGTGACGGCGTCTCCGGGCGCGAGGTCGACTGGAGGCACCGGGTCGGCGACCGGAAGGTCGGGTACCCGAGATTGGGCCGTGGCGGCGTCTTCGGGCGCGAGATCGGGGGTCGCCCAGTCGGCACCGCGAGGTCGACCTCGACCAAAGCGGCCTCGGTACACGGCGGCTCCCCTCGCTGGAAGTTGGCCCACCACCGACGTGGTCGGGCTCATCTCCGCGCGAACGGGTGGCCAGCTCTTCCTCGCCGGCGAGCCCCGCTCGGGTTAAGATTCCTCGATACGCCGACGTTGATGTCCGGCGGAGCATCGCGGGCTCGGGGAGAGATCTCGGCGATCTCTTGGAGCGTGGCGGTGATGATGTCGCTCGCGCCGGCGAAGTCCTCGCGAGGAGCTTCAGCGGCGTGCTCGGCACCACCATGCTCCTCCACGTCGTCGTCTTCAATTATGATGTGGGGGATGCCCTCCGCGGCCCGAGCATCGGCGGCGCAATCTTCCTCCGCGTCTCCTCCTCGGGAGAGACGAGCTCAGGGCCCGGATCTCCGCGACAGCAGGCTCCTCTACCTCGGCGTCATCACCACCAGCGGCCCCGTGGGAAACGGGCCTCCGCGGCCTCAGTTCCCACCTCGACCTCGTCGCCCACAACGGCCTCGGCGTATGACAAGCTCCTCTCTAGCACGAGGTCAAGAATATCGTCGACCATTGCTCCAAAATCCCCATAACTCAAGACCACCGCCACACCCACTCAGGCGATGTGGGGTTAGTGTGGTGCTTAGGAGGGAATGAGACAAGCGAGACAGGATAAGAGGTCGACCTCGCTCGGCATCTTCCAGCTAGCCTCGGGCGCGAACGAGGAGGGCAGCCATGTCCTCGCGTGCCTTGTCGGCCCTGGCAACGGAAGGGTCGACCTCTCCCAAGTCGGCCTCGATGATGGTCAGCGTTGGACGTGGTTGGGGCGCAGCGGACGACCTGCGGGACCTCGGGACCAGGGGACGGGGTCCAGCTCGTCCTTCTCCTCCTCGTCATCCAGAGGGGCCGAGCTCGAGCTCACCCGCGCGAGCTCTGCCTGAAGAGCCGCGATCTGGCTCTCCAGTGCCTCCTTCCGCGCTGGACCAGCCGCGGCCTCCTTCTTCGCCCGCGCGGCAAGCTGACGCAAACGAGCCATCAGCTCGGGGTTATCCCTGGTGTACTCATCCATCCACAGTTTTAGTTCGCTCACCTCCTGCCGATCGGCGTACTCCAAGTGACGGCGGGGTGAGCGGTCGCCCGGACCGGGATGCCTGCGTGTGCGCCTAGGCGGGGACGGCGTAGCCGACGGAGATCGGGCGCGGCGCTTACGACCCGCCTGTTCCTTGGTCTTTCGACCTCGTCCCGCCGGCTGCGACGCCAGTTGGGCCACGGCGACCTCGAGGGCGACCTTCTCCTGCGCAGGTGGGCTCGAATAAGTCAGGAAATTTCGGAAGAAACCCGGCCTGAACGGACCTTCGGAAAGGGTCCGAGATAGGGACTTACCGCCTCGGTCCGGTTAAGGACGTTGTTCGAGATCTGGCGACCCTCTAGGATTTCCTTGGCCTTGGGAGTGCCGAACATCTCGGACACCCTCATATCCACCCAGCCCTCCGGCGGAGCTGCTACCAGACAAGAAAGGACAGTGAGCTCGAATGTCCCTTATTTTAAAGTAAAAATCGAGGGCGGTAATGTACCTGAGTGTGATTCCCGGGTGATGTCTTGCCACCCTTCAACCTTGAAGAAGGGGTGCACCCTCCGCCTGAGGGGCGACACCCGGTTCCTGACGTAGTCCCGGGCAACATCCCGGCCGGACAGCCCCGAGCAAGTGAGCTCATTGATCAGCATGAGCACCTTCTCCTCCTCGGGCTGTACGGGGGGTCGGGGGGTCTCGACGGCACGACCCTTGGCGCCGGAGTAGGAAAGCGAGCCGCCCTCGGCCTTCCTCAGATAGAACCAAGAGTCGGCCCACCCCGACACGGAGTCCTTGAGCGTGAAGCTCGGGTACTCGTACGGGCGGGTAGGTCGGAGGCGGAAGTAAAGGCAGCCGGCCTGCGAGGGGGTGCCGGTGCGCGAAAGGGTGTAGAAGTGAAGAAAGAGACTGGGAGTAGGCTCGACGCCCACAAACCCTTCACAGAGATGGGCGAAGATGGCCATGATGAGGATGGAATTTGGGTGGAGGTGGGCGATCTCACTCGCAGAAAGCGAGCACGGCTTCGACGAACTTCGCTTTCGGGCGTCTGGCCCGTTTATGGCGTAGAGCTCGGTGGAGATGATCTCTCCTTCCTCCCGGCTCAGGGCTCTCCTCGGCACCGGCTCTCCATGAGCCAGCGTCAAGGTACTTCGCCCGCTCGAGAATCTCCAGCTTGCGCCTATCAAGCTTGCTGGCGCCGAACTTTGCCATGAGGATGGAGAAGATGATCGGAAAGAAGGATGAAGCGCCGAAATGGAGAAGTGTGGGGAGCGACGATTGTGAAAAGGCCAAGTGAATCTGGGGTTTCTCTTCTGGTGTTTAAAAACCAAGTGTGGAAGCGAAGAGGTTCCCGCCGTTGTGATCGAGGAAGCCCTAAAGGCGCTGGGGGGCAGTTGACACGTCCGCCACATGGGGAGCGACACGTATACACGCGAACCGAAACTGTCCTGCCAGGCGACGGTTCCCAAGGGGGAGCGGTTCAGACTTGGCCAGAAAGAAGCTTCCGAGGAAGGAACCGCCAGAGGGCGAGAGCTAGTCCGCACGGCTAGGGCGCCAAGAAGATCGAGCTCGTCCGGGGACGGACCGATAGCTCGGAGGTCGGGCAGATGTTCGCCGCGACCAACCTGGTGGCTCGGGAAAGCAGTAGGCCCGAGAGGAAGGTCTTTTCCTAAAACCTTTTCCACACGGACCTCGGCCTGGTGTCGGGTCGGGTAGACCCCGTAAATTACCTCGGGTGCCACTAGCGGCACGGGCTCAATCTTTGGCGAACCACCAGAGGCCGTTCTCCGGGACGACCTAGCTAGGCGCCACGAGCAACACGAAGTCATTCCCGCCCTGGTCACGAGGAGGCCGTTCCCAAGGGCGGCCTAGCTGGAACCTTTAGGAGGTCGCATAACCTGGTAGATCGATAGCTCGTGCTCAGGGGAAGCGGCCGAGCTCGGAGTTAAACGTTAGCCGACCTGGTTTGATCCCGAGGTCGGAAGCCACCCGTTGCTTAACCTCCGCTAGTTCGTTGAGATCTCTGCGGGAACGTGGCAGGAATATAGGATCCGTTAGTTACCACGTTGGACCTGGTCGAACGCGGAGTTAGTGGGTTTGAACAAGCACGCCCCTTTGTAAGCTATAAAAGCATCCCCACCATGAAGGGGACAGACAACGTTTTTCTGCATAAAAAGATACACGAGCTGGAGTAGGGCTATTATCTCCTTCTTGAGAGGCCCGAACCAGGGTAAATCACAGTGTCCTTGCCTGTTGAAGCCCAGTGAGTCACTCCTCTGAGTATCCCATCACGTGAGAAGGGGTCGCAGTTGGTCCCTCCACCAACAAGTAAGTTCGGCGGGGGCCTGCTCCCCAATCGTCGATAATAATGATATACATTCATTGAACCAATAATCATATTATTATTCATAAACATAGTCATGCTACAATCATCTATATGATTGCCTCAAGGGCATAACACTAACAGATTATACCCCCAGATCTGTACTCCCTTCGAGCGATCCGATAGTGCTAAACAACAGGAGTAGGGTATTACTCTTTTTAGAGGCCCGAACCTGTCTAATTCCTTGCCTCGTTTGTGTCTGTTGATCCTGTGAACCCCGAAGGTACCCGATTACAAATTTACCGTCGATTTCATAACCTTCTACATCATCTATTCCATCTTGCATCTAGTTGGAGTAACATTGTTCGGTAATTAGACTCATTTCATTCACGTTCCTCAGATTGCTAAATAGATCGGACATTCCGATATATAGTCGGAAGTTCCGATTGTATTATCAGAAGTTCCGATATATTTTCTGCTGTAATCATTTTAGATCATTTTAGTTTAAATTTTCAATAGCCTATTCACCCCCTGTAGGCAATTATTACATCTTTCACTTATGTGTAACAACTCTCGGATTGGATCAAAGTTTTGTGATATACGGCACGAGTGTGCACGGTCTCAAGAACGAAGAAGATGAATCTTTAAAGAAAACCAAAATAACGACGTTGAATCAACTATGATGAGAGAGAAAAGATTTGGTGAAGCCAACCGCAAATTCTTTAAATACAACCTCAAAAGAGTACAAGAAATTATTGCTCTCCCACAACCTCTCCAACTTTTTACAACCTTTAGATCCTTGCCCTATACAAGAGTCTAGTGCTAAAGAATAACCAAGCATCTAATCCTTTTGTGCACCTCTTGCTTTGGATGAATTGGTTTATGGCTTCTTGATTTATTGGGTTCTCCATGATCACCCCATGGGTTTATATATCTCTATCTCTCTTAGTCATCCTTTAAAGCAAGTAGAAAATTCTATTTTGAAAGAAAGTAGGAATCATAATTCTATTAGGATTTATCGAGTACACCTTTCTAAATCCCAAAAGACTAAACATGAGTCAATGGCACTATAATTAACAAGCCTATTATTCTTTCTTTACCGGTCTCTCCACGATTTGATTCTCAAGAATGACAAAGAATTCTCCTCAAAACAAGAAGATTGAGGAAAACCTAGCTTTATGAGTAGAAAATGAGTAATTTTAGAATTGGACTTTTTATAACACGTCATTCAGTATTTTTATATTTATGAAATGCCTCAAAAATGTGTCGCTGACGTGTGAAAATATAACATAATGAGATAGCATACTTGTCAATACCGTATCGAAGTCTATACCGGTTTGGCTCTTGAAATGGTATATTTCAATACCGGTCTATACCGACGTACCGTTTTGGGTTTAATATAATAATATATATTTCTAAATATACATATGTTTAATTATATGCACACCAAATTTTACTAATAATTGTTTTTCCTCAAAAAATTTACTTGTAGTATTACTCCAAATATATAGTAGTACTATTAAATATAATATATAGTTTAATAGATGATATTATCAATTCTATCGTTTTAACTGGTATTATATGGTATCGAAACTAGTATGACCGGTATTTTTCGATATCGAAACCTGTATGACCAGTTGTGGGGCTCGGTCTTAGAATAGCGATTAGGATACTTATTGTTGCATTGGACTGGTAATTAATGCAACCCGTAAGAAATTCGATCACTTATCCGAAGACCGTACTCGAATTGAGGCCAATCAATCGGTGAGTCATGCGTCGCATGCAATCGTCTGCCGACTAGTTGATACCAATCCGAGCTTCCCGCATATGTGTCTAGTGCTAGTTCCCTGGATCAGTAGTCTAGCACCCACATATTCCTCAATTGGGATGTATCACAACCACAAGCATAACAATTAACATAGATTAAAGGGGTAGAACTATTACAATTGAATTAACTTTACGGTTTATGGCCGACTGACCAAATACAGCACAAAAGAGACCAGGTACAGCGAAAGTCCAAAAGCAATGCGGCGGTGTGCTGTCGGGACCCGAATCCGCAAATTCGGACCCTCTGTGTATTCAGCACTAGTCCAGGAACACGCTAGTGCACACAGTCTCAACATCGGTAATACTACAATCATACTGAACGAAATAGTAACGTACTTTATTGAACGGGTAAATATAACCGGTTGCTCGACCTTATGGTCAAGTTACAAAAGTACACATCGCAGGGCTGAAGTCTTACTCAAATAAACTTGCAGCGGAAAATAAAGAAACGTGTTGCGCCAACCAATATGCCATAGGCAACTAACTGGGCTCGCCCCTAGTTCATCGGCTCCTCCTGAAACTCTTCCTCCAATGCTGGCGTCGATTCTTCTTCAACTGATATTTGTGTTGGGCAAGGGTGAGTACTTAAAAGCACTCAGCAAGTCATGCACAGAGATGCAGTCTAACATTCTACATGAATGGCTTGATACAAATGACAGGCTAAGTGATTCTTTTGCAGTAAAGCATCATTCCCAAATAACAGTAATAGATTGAAAGCAGTAAAACAGTAATAGCAATAATAACTTCCATAAACAGTTTCACAAGTAAAGCATTTATTCACCTAAAGCAGGTTCATCATTTCCATACCAATTGACCAAAAGTTATTTTCACGAAAGTCTAACCTTGACTGTAATCATCGAGCAATGTCCAATACTGGGGACTCAGCTATTCGAATAGGTTGTTCACTCTGCAGAGGTTATACACTTTACCCACAAGATACAACCAAACACCACCAAGGCGAGTGATCGTAACAAAGCCTTTCCAAAGCTACTTCTAGACCCGGTACTGCCTGCTAAGGTTTCAACACTGAAGGGACTGGTTACCACACTAAGGGCCCCCCTCTTGCGCCATGTGAGCCTACCCGCGAACCTGGGCCTCACACCACCACGACAGTACCAGACTAGACATCACAGTTTACTCAGCCAGGTCTGTCCCATTCCAGACTTGTGGCTGTATGTTGGACTCAGTTCAAATTATTGCAAGATTAAGTCCTTAGCGTGACCGAGGCAAGACTACCCAAGGATTCTCAAGTAACCAAAGCAATAAAACCAAATGCGACCTCCCAAGTGCCACATCTGGCCCACCAGAACAATCTTGCCACTTGCCCCAGTCTAAATCATTTAATCACCCAGTTGATTACCATGCACCACGTGCCATCAACATCATCAATAACACATGTAGCAATTTCCAAAATCATGTTCCATCTCTCATTAAGTCAAGATTAATTTCCGACAATCAAAATTATATCAATAACACGATTGCATGGCTAAGCTAGTTAATTACGATATAATTAACCCATGTTGGCAAAGTATTAGTGTCCAACTATTAATCCACATCCTAGGGTGACAATGAGGTGCTATCCAGAATTTCTACTGCATGCCTATTGCTGTGATCTACCCTTTTTAACCATGGATCCCGAACTTGGAATCCCATGAAATTTTACAGGATTGCTACTGGTCAACCTAGGTATCTCCCAGAATTTTAGTAGCATTTTTAGATTTTTATTCAATGGGTCACACAATGTCCTAACTTTCTTACCCTTGCAACTATTCAATACGCGCACAGTCTTTTGAATCGGGGAATGATTTTAAAAGAATTTCGTCTCTCGAAGAGACAGGTTAGAGTAAGACAAGATTTGAGAGCTCTCTCTAAAGACCTTACAGATTTTAAGTTTTAAAAATTTTCAAAACATCTTTAATTTACAACACTTTCCTTCGAGTGGCAAGAGGAGTAGAATAATGCACATTTTCCTAATTTTCACCTTTCTCTTGAAAGACCAATATTTGAAATTTAAGATAAGCGTAAAACCATTTTGAAAAGCAAAATAAGGAAAGATTCTATAGAGGGATGAGAGTAGCACTCTACATTTTTGCAAATAAGATTTTATAACCAAAATAGCTTTTGAGGGAAAACTTGTCCTTGATTCTCTCGACCATACTAATTAGGACTTTCCTACAATCGTATGGGCTCTGATACCACCTCTTGTGGGGGCTCCAGTCTCAGATTAGCGATGTGGGTTCTTACTATTGAATCGGGCTAGATAATGATGCAACCCGAAAGAACTCCAACTGCTTGTCTGTAAACCGTAGCCGAATTGAGGCCAACCGATCGGCACGATGCTCGGGCTCTCGTGCCAACTGGTTGAAACCAATCCGAGCTTCTAGCATATTTGTCCGATGCCAGTTCCCAAGATCAACGCGTAGCACCCACATATCTCACACTCGAGATGATTCATCGCACACACACAGATGTAAAAGTCATAAAAGTGGATTAGAAACTATTACATCTACTTAATATTACGTGTCCATGATCGATAGGCCAAATATAATACATAAAGAGAAAATAGCAGCGGAAATAACACAAGTCCAAAAGTGGGACATCGGTGTGCCATCCATAACCCAAAAGGCAACCAGCTGGGGAGAGACCCAGTTCATCCATCTGGGAAGTCGTTTGTCCCCGTTTTATAGTAAGTATCCAACCGACTGGATAGCACCTCATATTGCATTTTGATCAAGATGTTCCAGTTGAGGCATGATGATGAATTCCCCGTGCATACCACCAGGGACTATTGGCCCTTTGCCACGAAGAAATGGTTTTATTTGAAGGTGGGGAATAACTTCGTCTACACCAGGATGCCTCCAACCTTAACGTCTCACACGTATCCCAAGATTGGTCACCTCATCGACAAGGAATGGAGGCTACGTAATGCCATCTAAGAGGTAAGGGCGATGAAGGGTGTGCGCGACTTGATGGAGGAAATGACCCTTCTCAACCTGAGCACGCTTGTTAAATGCGCCAAGCTGGGCTTTCATGAGGACCTTTATCCCGGTTTCACGGAGGGTAAGGATCTTTGAGCCATGCTATTTTACACACCATCATTAGTCTTATGCTCTCTTTCTTGTGTAGTTTGCTCCATCGAGAAGGCCAGGGAGGAGGTCGAGCTGATCCTGGGGAAGTGGTGTGTCACTGAGGCATGGGGCTACGAGGCTGAGGGCCTCCCGGTGACGGGGGCGAACTTCGTGGCCGAGGTGTTTGGCTTGGACCTACCCCCATGGGGCGATCCTGTCCTGTATCAAACAAAGCGGAAGAGAGCCTGAGCTTTAGCCGCCGTCGACGACACACGGGCCTGGCCCGTCACGCCTCAAGCCCGAAGTACCATAGGAGGGCCTACGGGTGGCACCTCCAAGCTGGGCACTACCGCTACAGCTCGCGTGGGAGGAAACGCGACTTGCGCTACAGGTGTGAGGGGTCCTCCCGGGGCGTTTCACCAGAGACCCTCGACGTTGCCTACTGTAACACCCCTATTTTTGCTTTTTCATGTATTTAAATGTTATTTGGCATTTCGAGAATTTTTGGAATTTTCTGAAATTTATTTGGATTTAATTTGGATTTATTCCCTTTTGAAATAATTAAAGAAATGAAAATTTCAAATAAAATTTTGTTGGAAATATTTTATTTGAGTCCAAAATGTCTCAAAGTATTTTTCAGAATTTTTCTGATTATTTTTCTATTTTTTCCGAATTATTTGAATTATTTTCAAATATTAAATAGCTGGAAAATACCGAGTGGGTTAGTACTGTTCATCCGACCTGAGTCAGACTTGAGTCTGACTCGAGCCCGACCCGAGCCCAACCGAACCCCAAAGCGCGTGACCGTCGGATCTTGATCCAACGGTCACGATTGCGCCACGTCGCCCAGTCCGAATCCCCGTCGGACTCTGCCGCCGCCGCCAAGTGGGCCTCGGTTTCTGCGGATTTCACGGAAACCGAGACCCCTATTTAATGCGCCGCCGCCGCTAATGTGTTCTCCTCATCCTTGCGCACCCGTAGCCCTAGGTCACCGAGCACGAGCAGCTGTAGCTTCGCCGTAAAAGCTCGCCGAAGTTGCAGGAGAGTTCCGCCGCGGTTTTCGTCGTTTTCCGCCGTCGTCCGCCGTTCTCCGCCGTGGTGGTGCCCAGATCTGGAGTCCTCACGTTGAGCCGCACCCGTAGAGACCACTCACCTCGCCGGAGGAGCCCCGTAGCGCCGCGCCGTTGGTCGTCTTCCTCAGTGCCGGCAACCGAGCTCCGCCGCACGCCATCGCCGAACCCGCGAAGCTTCTCCGCCGTTGGATCATCGCACGGCCATGATTCGTCCACGTCATCCGCGAGTAAGCCCCACGTGTTATTCTTTAGATCTGTTTTCAGCCGTTAGATCTAGATCCAACGCCCTAGATTGAGCCACGTAGCCTCAAACTGCACCGTGCTAGGGGTAGATCTCAGCCGTTAGATCCAGATCGTACGGTTAGGGTTCACGCACGTTGTAGCACTAGATTGGTTCTCGACCGTCCGATCTAAATCGGACGGTGTAGATTGCGTCACGCGTCGAACGCCGGGTCATGCCACGTCACCCCCAGCAACGCGGTTAAACCCGATCGGGTCTCGACCGTTCGATCTAAATCGTAAGGTCCAGATCCATCGCGTTGCACCGCAACGTGCGGGATTAGATCTGATCTGGACCGTTGGATTTCAATCCAACGGCCCAGATTGCGCCACATGTTCGGTAGCCGAACCGGCGCGGTCAGCGCGGGCGTCGCCCGATCGCCGCTGACGTCAGCAAGGGGCCCGCATGTCAGTGGCTCTGTCCACCGTGCGGTGACGTCACCCGTGATGTCGCGCTGACGTCACGGTGGGGCCCGCGTGTCAGTACCGTGTGGCCGAGCGGGATGACGTCAGCGCTGGCGTCATCCATGGGGTCCCACATGTCAATGAGACATGTACCCGTGGACCGGGTCCACGGTGGACCGGACCCGAGCCGTGGACTAAGTCCATGGACCCGTAGATGTCATGCTGACGTCATAATTCGATTTTTCAATAGAAAAATAATTCGATGGAAATTCAAATTCCACGCTGACGTCATGCTGACGTCATAAATCGGATTTTTCAGTAGAAAAATAAATGAATTAATTCGGTTTAGTCTTTTATTTGATTTTTCAAACTTCAAACGCATATAACTTTTGCATTCTAACTCCGATTTTGGTGATTCCAATTTCTAAATTTATATAAAATTGAGCTCTACATAATGGTTTTGGACAATCAAATGCTAATATTGACTTAATGATACATTGAACCTGTTTTTGGAGAAGTATCATGTGTTGTGATTGTTGATGGCACGTGGTGCATGGTGATCAACTAGGTTTGATAAATAGATTTAGACCGGGGCAAGTGTCAAGAATGATATGGTGGGCCATGAGTGGCACTGGGGATGTCGTTTTGGTTCTTCGGGTAGTCTTGCCCTGGTCACCCAAAGGACTTAACTTTGCAAGCCTTTGATCTGAGTCAAGCGTGCAACCACATGTCTATAATGGGACGGACCGAGTTGAGTAAGTTACTAATAACTTGCATGTGGTACCTCGGGGTGTCAACTATACCTTTTGTGTAGCTTGAAAGGGGAGCGTACCAGTGCTATGGCATGGTACCCGTCCAACGATATGTCGGTCCCATACTTCGCCTCTGTTAAGGGAAGGGATGGTGTATGACAAAAGCCAGAGAGGTTCACTTCTAAAGTTTGCGGTCTCTAAAAGGCTTTGTTACGATCACTCGCCTTTGTGGTGTTTAACTGTATCTTGTGGGTAAAGTGCATAACCTCTGCAGAGTGTACAACCTATTCGAATAGCCGAGTCCACGGTATTGGACACAGCTCGGGGATTACAGTCAAGGGTTAGACTTTCATGAAAACATCTGGAACTTCAAAAGTTTGGTTGGGTTTACTGGTGACGTTGATGGAAATGTGGATTAGGAAAGGGAGAAATGTTTATTTAACCCCTGGAAAAGTTATTGATATCATCTCTACTTTTACTGCCTTTGAATCTACTTATGCTACTTGTTAAATGCTGCTTTACTGCAAATGTACATGTTAGCCTATCCTTTGAATTAAGCCATGCATGTAGAATATTAGTTTGCATTCTGTGCATGACTTGCTGAGTACCAAGTACTCACCCCTTGCAACAATACAACACCAGCTGAAGAAGAAGCGACGCCAGCTTTGGAGGAAGAATACCAGGAGGAGACGTCTAACTAAGGAGCGAGCCCAGTTAGTTGCTTGTGGTATACTCAATGGTGCCACGTTGATGCTTTTATTCTGCTGCAATTTATTTCCTTTAATAAGTTTTCGCCCTTTGTGGCATACTATTGTAACTTACCATAAGGTTGAGCAACTAGTCTGTTTATTTTAATTAAAGTACTTTACTACTATCGATGTGTATGATTGTGATATTTACCGATGTTGAGACTGTGTGCACTAGTGTGATCCTGGACTAGTGCTGAATACACAGAGGGTCCGGATTTGCAAATTCGGGTCCCGACACATACCGCCAAGAGCAGGGGTGCCAGGGCCCTTGGGAAGAAAGGCGCGCTGGGTGGTGAGGGTGCAGGCCCCTCCAACAAGTGGGTGAGCATGCGCTCACCTTCACCCTCGTCATCCCCGGCTTCCAGCTCTAGCGAGTCCGAGTCAGGTACTAAATCGAGGGACTCTTGGGGAGGCACCCAGCAGCTTGCTTAGGAGATAGAGGATCTCCTTGACATCAGTGCCGATGGTTCGACTCCCGCCCCAACTGAGGCCATGGTAGGGGAGGACGCTGGGTACACCTTCCTAGAGGACATTGGGTCCTTCTTTTGCTGCCCGGGAGGTATGTGATATCTGACACGATTGGTTGTTACAGTGCCTGTTTTTTCTTTTTAGCATTCCTGACTTGGTCTCTTTCAGACATTACGGAGCCGACGACACCCGTGACGAAAGTGGGTGCTACTTTTGCTCCTATACCTCTTGGGGTGCCAAGAGAGAGGGGTTCCTCGACCCGCTCGCCTATAAGGGCAGGGCCGGAGCGAGATGGAGACCAAGGTGGCTCCTCCAGCGGGCTTCCTAAGTATGCCATCCCTCACACTCTCAATGCTGAGGCCATCGAGATGACCCGTCTCCTAGTGACACAACGGTTCCAGAAGTACATGGCCAACTTGGTGCCCGACGACCCCAGGAAGTTCCTTGAGGTGATAGGTGAGAAATTAGCGACCACCGTGACCCTTTAGTACCAGGTAATGAGGCTGCTCTTTGTTAGTCCTATCACCCTGAGACCTCGTGTACCTTGCTTGACTCTGCTTTCCTCCGCAGGCCATGGCGATGAGCCATGTACTCTACGACAAGGTCCCTGGGATGATACAAGAGATGCTTGACTCTGCTATCCAGTCGGTCGGATACTTACTATAAAACGGGGACAAACGACTTCTCGGATGGATGAACTGGGTCTCTCCCCAGTCGGTTGCCTTTTGGGTTATGGATGGCACATCGATGTCCCACTTTTGGACTTGTGTTATTTCCACTGCTATTTTCTATTTATGTATTATATTTGGCCTATCGGTCATGGACATGTAATATTAAGTAGATATAATAGTTTCTAATCCACTTTTATGACTTTTACATATGTGTGTGTGCGATGAATCATCTCGAGTGTGAGATATGTGGGTGCTACGCGTTGATCTTGGGAACTAGCATCGGACAAATATGCTGGAAGCTCGGATTGGTTTCAACCAGTTGGCACGAGAGCACGAGCATCGTGCCGATCGGTTGGCCTCAATTCGGGTACGGTTTACAGATAAGCGGTTGCAGTTCTTTCGGGTTGCATCATTATCCAGCCCGATTCAACAGTAAGAACCCACATCACTAATTCGAGACTGGAGCCCCGACAAGAGGTGGTATCAGAGCCCATACGATTGTAGGAAAGTCCTAGTTAGTATGGTCGATAGAATCAAGGACAAGTTTTCCCTCAAAAGCTATTTTGGTTATAAAATCTTATTTGCAAAAATGTAGAGTGCTACTCTCATCCCTCTATAGAATCTTTCCTTGTTTTGCTTTTCAAAATGGTTTTGCGCTTATCTTAAATTTCAAATATTGGTCTTTCAAGAAAAAGGCATAAATTAGGAAAATGTGCTTTATTCTACATCTCATGCCACTCGAAGGAAAGTGTTGGAAATTAAAGATGTTTTGAAAAAAAATAAAACTTAAAATCTGTAAGGACTTTAGAGAGAACTCTAAAATCTTGTCTTATTCTAACCCGTCTCTTCGAGAGATGAAATTCTTTTAAAATCATTCCCCGATTCAAAAGACTAGGTGAGTATTGAATAGTTGCAAGGGTAAGACATTACTCATAACCCTAGTAAAGTTTGAGTCTGCGCAACTGACCTCTTGAATAAATGCCAAATCATCAAATGGCATAAGCCAAAACATCAATTGTGGTGCTTGGTAAATAGCAAAAAACTCATCTCATGAAATTCACATGCTCCATCTGAAACAATAAATTCGGCAAACAACGCTCACTAAAAGAACAAGATTGCACGTGTAGTCACCACGCATTTAAAAATCAAGCATCAAATTCCATAGCATAGTTGAAATTGCTTCTGCATAACTGTCAATGGAGTAAATTGCAGTAGACCCCTCATATCGAGCAAAGACAACAGGACAACGTTGTAGTATCCACTAAGAAGCGAAAACTCCTTGCACTTTAATACTTCATCTCAAATTGAATTGGAGCAAAACCTTCACTAATAAAATATGTCGGGACCCGAATATGCAAATCCGGACCCTCTGTGTATTCAGCACTAGTCCAGGATCACGCTAGTGTACACAGTCTCAACATCGGTACATATCACAATCATACCCAGCGAATTAATAAAGTACTTTAATTAATTGACCAAATTGGTTGCTCGACCTTATGGTCAAGTTACAAAGATACGCCTCGCAGGGCGAAGACTTATTAAAAGAGATAACAGCAGTAGAAAAATAAGATAACTTCGTAGCGCCATCCACTATACCATAGGCAACTGACTGGGCTTGCTCCCCTAGTTCGTTGGCTCCTCTTGGAACTCCTCCTCAAGTGCAGGTGTTGCTTCTTCTTCAACTGATGTTGTATTGTTGCAAGGGGTGAGTACTTTGGTACTCAGCAAGTCATGCACAGAATGCAACTCTAATATTCTACATGCATGGCTTATTACAAAGGATAGGCTAACAGGTTCATTTGCAGTAAAACATCATTCACAAATACAACAATAGAATGTAAAGCGGTAAAACAATAATAAAAATAATAACTTCCACAAGTAATTTCACAAGTAAAGCATTTCACATCCTACATTTAGTTCACATCTCCAACCCAACCATTCTTCCAAAGTCCAAGTTATTTTCATGAAAGTCTACCCCTTGACTGTAATCCCCGAGTAATGCCCAATGCCGTGGACACAGCTATTCGAATAGATTTTACACTTTGCAGAGGTTATGCACTGTAACACCCCAAAATTTTGCTTTTCTTAAATTCATGTGTGATTTGGCACTTTGGTGAATTTTTGGAATTTTCTGGAATTTATTTGGATTTATTTGGAATTTATTTGAATTTATTCCATTTTGAAATAATTAAAGAATTTAATTTTGCAAATAAAATTTTGTTGGAAATATTTTATTTGAGTCCAAAATGATCCAAAGTATTTTCCAGAATTTTTCTGAGTCTTTTGCTATTTTTAATGAATTAAATGAATTATCGAATTATTTTAAATATTAAATCATTGAAATTCAACTCGGTCGAGTATCGTTTCATCCGACCGAGTCGGAACCCGAGTCGGACTCGAGTGCGCCCCGAGCCACGTGACTCGATCTATCCAGCTCAAACCGCTACTCAATCCCAACCGTTGGATCAAGATCCAACGGCTGAGATGCGCCCGTACGGCTTCGGTCGAATCCGGCCCGGATCCGATCGCGCTTCACGCCGATCGCGGGCCGTTGATCGTGCCACGTGGACGGCCAGGCGTCGTCGTCTCCGCCGAGTCCGAGCCGGACTTCGCCGCCGCTACCGCCGCCAGAATTAGGTTTCCGCCTTCGCACGAACGCCGAGGCTATTTAAAGCCCTGGTCACGCCCGAGGTTGCCCTCATCCTTGCGCACTGCTTCCCGAGCCATCTCGCCTGAGCCGCTGCCGTTTGCCGTGCGAGCTCGCCAGTAGTTGGAGGAGGTGACCGCCGCGTTTACGCCGCTCGCCGACGTCCGCTGCCTTCCACCGAAGAAGCCCAGATCCGAGTCCCCGCCGAGACGCATCCAAGAGACCACCCACTTCGCCGAACGACCCGAGCGCCGTCGGGCTCGTCGTCGTCTCCGTCTCCGGTGGCTGCAGCTCCGCCGCCGCCATCGCTCGCGAACTCGAGCGCCGTCCGATCTTGATCGTGCGGTTGAGGTGAGTTCACGTGTTCCAAACCCGATTAGATCTGGACCGTTGGATCAAGATCCGACGGTTCACAATCGCCACGCGTCGTAGTAGTGATTTTTATAGGATTAGATCCGACCGTCCGATCTAGATCGAACGCCCACGATCATCGAGTAGATTCAACGCGTGTTAACCCCGAATCTAATCGCGGCCGTTGAATCTCAAATCAACGGCCGAGATTGGCGCCACGCGTGTCGGGAAGTTGGACCGACGCGGCCCGCCCAAGCGCGCTGGCAGGTGACGCCGACACGCTGGGCCCGCGTGTCGAGGGCCCGCATGTCACCGGGCCGACCCAGCCAGCGCCGACGCCACCCATGACGTCACAGTGGAGTCCCACCTGTCCGACCGTGGTGAGCCCCGCCGACGCCGGCGATGACGCTACCCGAGTGGGCCCACATGTCGACACGTGAAGTCGTGGACCGAAGTTCACGGTGAGACCCGAGCCGAGCGTGGACCAAGTCCATGGACCGGTGGACGCCAAGCAGGCCAATCAAAGGCTGCCACGTGTCCATGCCGACGCAATAATTAATTTCCGAAAAGAAAATGATTTATTAATTCGAAATATTGATTCAAATTTAGATTCAAACTTCAAACGCTTATAACTTTTATGCTTCAACTCCGATTTGAGTGATTCAAATTTCTAAATTTGTATAAAATTGAGATCTACCTAAATATAAATTTTATTTAATTTTTGGACTAAAGTTTTTCTCTGTAAAATTATTTAATTGATTATTTAAACTTTAAATAATCATAACTTTTATGCTTTTAACTCCAAATTTGACGATTCCAGTTTCTAAAAATCCATAAAATTATGTTCTTTCTGTTTGTGGATTTTATTTGGATGTTTGGACACTTTTTGCCTATTGTTTATTTGCGTATTTGCTATTTGCACGCTTTACGAGTAGACGTTGAAGTGCCTGGGAAGGATTCAAGGAGAAGTATTGACTCAGGATCCAACTCAAGACCAAGAGCAAGTACTTTTTGAAGGCAAGTTGTGCTTTGACCATGTTGATCCTATTTCAAATCTATTTTGATTTAAACTATTGCATGCTAGTTCAATTAGAAAGATACTTTGTTTAAACACTGGGGTTAGATAAGTACCAATTTGTCGTATGACACCTTGATTACTTAAGTATGTGCCATGACCCTTTGTCACCCTAGTTGTGGATTACTAGTTGGACATTATTAGGTTGCCAACATGGGTTTTTAGACCGTTGTAGTATCTTGCTTAGACACACTCGTGCTCATGACATGATTTTGGACAATCAAATGTTAATATTGACTTAATGATATATTGAACCTGTTTTGGAAAAGTATCATGTGATGTTGATGGCACGTGGTGCATGGTAATCAAGCGGGGTTTGATAAACAGCTTCGGCCAAGGGCATGTGGCAAAGAGTAATCAGGTGGGCCATTGTGGCATTGGGAGTGTTGTTTTGGTTCTTCTAGTAGTCTTGCCCTGGTCACCCTAAGGACTTAACCTTGCAAGCCTTTGAACTGGGTCTAACGTGCAACCACATGTCCGTAATGGGACGGACCTAGTTGACTAAGTTGCTAATAACGCACTGTGGGACCTCAGGAGGTCAACTACACCCTTTGTGTAAGTTGTACGGGAGCGCATCTGGCCGAGGCCAGTACCCATCTAACGGTTGATTGGCCTAGACTTCGCCTTAGCGAAGGGAAGGGTTAGTGCGCAATAACCGGGGAGGACCACTTGTATTGTTAGAGGTTTCCGAAAGACTTTGTTACGGGAACTCGCCTTTGTGGTGTTTGACTGTATCTTGTGGGTAAAGTGCATAACCTCTGCAGAGTTTAGAATCTATTCGAATAGCCGTGTCCGCGGTATTGGACATCGCTCTGAATTACAATAAGGGTTAGATTTTCTCAAAAATAACTTTGGTTTGAAAGGTGGGTTGGTTTAATAATGAAGATGATGGAAATGTGGTTTAGGATGGGGAAAATGTTTATTAAACTTCTTGAAAAGTTATTTATGCTTTACTTATTTTTACTGCTTTCGAATCTACTTATATTACTTTTCAAATGCTGTTTAGTGCAAATATACCTTGAGCCATTCCTTTGTACCAAGCCATGCATATAGTATATTAGCTTGCATTCTGTGCATGACTTGCTGAGTACCAAGTACTCACCCTTGCCTCAACACAACATCAGTTGAAGAGGAGACTACGCCAGCTTTGGAGGAGGAACTCCAAGAGGATCCGTCTACTTAGGGAAGCGAGCCCAGTCAGTTGCCTGTGGTATACTGGATGGCGCCACGATGTTACCTTCGTTGTTTTTCCGCTGCTATTATTTTTCTCTGAATAAGTTTCGCCTTGCGAGGCATATATTTGTAATTTGACCATAAGGTCAAGTAACCAGTTTGACTATTTAAATAAAGTACTTTATTGGTATCGAGTGGTATGATTGTGATATTTACCGATGTTAAGACTGTGTGCACTAGCTGCGTTCTGGACTAGTGCCGAATACACAGAGGGTCCGGATTTGCAAATTCGGGTCCCGACAGAGGTGGTATCGAGCCATACTTGACCAGTAGGCTCAACCCTAGCTAGAATGGTCATAGTGAGGATAAAACCTATTTTCTAAAAGCTAAAAATTTGTGAAGACAAGAAATGACATCTCGACTTATCCCCTTCTCTCTTTTCTTGTCTCTTGCTGAAATTTTCCCTTACCTTGTCACAATTTAAAAATTCCGAGTTCTTACGTAAAGCACTCTTGTGACAGATGGAGGAAGAGTTCAACTACGTTGATCTGGGAGTTGGTCACGCCATGAACTTTGGCATATGCTACGCACTCTGAGATTTTGAGAAGCCCCAATACCAAGTAGAAGTGATCGGACAAGCGGGATTGATCAAGGCTTGTGACGTGAGGATTGAGGTACCGCTAGGAAAAGGGCCCAGGCAATCGCCTCGATACACCGCGACCGCCAGGAGATCTACAATGCGGATGGGTATCCAAGAAGTATCACGACGAGCAATGCGGCACATTACCCGTATTCACGCCAGAGGGTTGGAGAGCACGGTGTTCCGTTATCATCCGCAAGCGATAACCTTCTTGACCCGAAGGCGATTCAGATGAGGATGCCACGGTTACACGCTTGGCACGATTTGTTGTCGCCAGGAGGATGTACTAGATAATACAAGCAAGGAGCTACTGAAGGCCCGCAAGGAAATCACGACAGAGAAGAACAGATGGCGGGAAGCTCAAGAGTATGTGGCACACCTTCTACGAAGGATTGACGAGTTGGAGATGACCTTGTACGGACTGCACCAGAGCCAAGATTGAGCTACACGAGCCAGATCCTGAGGAGTCGATCTCGATGAGGACATCGCTTCTTCGACTACCACAGAGGACACGATCATTTGGACATGGCGATCGTTTCGGCGCCTATGCCACAAAGACCTGCACTGTGCCGTGGAGGTTTTCTCGATGAGTGAGCATAGGTTCTATAGTGAGACTCCTTCGCCGAGTCGCGTCATAGAATAAAGAGTCACCCTTTAGGCATTAGACTCCAGAGTTAGTTCGATTTGGATTTTCATTGATTGCTGAGTGTGCAGTATGTGTTGCAAGGCCCTTAGGCATTGTAAGCAGCCATACCAAGTTATTAATAATAAAGTGGGACCTTAAAGTTACACCTTTCGCCCCGCATAAGTTCCATATTACTTGTCTATTCTTGTTTCCCTCTCATCTCTAAACCTAGAGCAAATCGACAGATGGTGAACACCCGTGGAAACTTTGGAAGCAATGGGAGTGGTTCTCGCCCAGCAGAAAACCCCAATGATGGAGCACCAAAGACCGCCACCGGATGTGCAGAATTTTGGAGCTTTTCTTGCTGCTCGGACTCGGTTGATGCATGCTATGATGCAACAAATGCAACACGTCACCGCCAGGCCACTGCTAATCAAGTTAATCGTGACCACGCCGTAATACAAGACATGCCGAGTTCATGAGGACTCACCCCCCCACTTTCGCTGGGAATGCCAATCCATTGGAGGCCTATGATTGGTTAAGATCAATCGAGAGGAAGCTACACATAGCTCAATGCATAGGAAATGAGAAGGTACTCTACGCTTCTCATCACCGGAAGGAACGGGCCGCCGAATGGTGGGAGAACTTCGTGCCACGCAAGAGAACCCTCAAGATATCACTTGGGAAGAGTTCACAATGCATTCCGACAAGATTCACGTGCCTGAAGGAATCATGGACCTTAAGAAGGAGGAGTTCAGAGCACCAAGCAAGGTAATCATCCAGTGGCCGACTACCTGAACAAGTTCACACAGCTAGCACGCTACGCACCTGAGGATGTAGCGACAGATAAATCCAGACATTCTCGTTTTATGAAGGGACTTAACTCAGGATTGCAAGTAGGGTTGATCACCCACACCTTTCCAGATTTCCAAGAGTTGGTGAATAAGGCGCTTATTCTTGAGGACAAGCGCAAGGAACTGGATGAGAACAGGAAGCGCAGGATGCAACAAAGAAGGATCACGCCAGTGAACGCAATACGCTGAGAGTTGCACCAAATCAATTCTTGATTCCAACCACGTAATGCAACAAGGACACCATCCTCAAAGACCAAGACCATCAATCGTAACTACTGCACCCACTTCCGCTAGAAACGCTACTCCAGCAATCGAGGAACAGTGAGACGCCGCTACAATCGCAACGAGCCAGACACTTTGCCAACAGCTTGTCCAAAGAAGACAGCAGGAGTGACCCGATTCGCTTCAATCTAGGAACCACCCAGCTAGGACGCCAAAGACTGAGAGCCACACCCCAGGCCGTGGTGAGAGGCCGAGTCAACCATGTCACCGCAGATGCACTGCAGAATGCTACGGACGTCAGTCTTGGGTAAGTTACTTGTTAACTCGATACACCTGCGATTTTGTTTGACTCGAGCTTCGCATTCGCTTGTTTCGCAAGGCTTTGCTACTAGAAATGATTTGAGGATTGCAAGACTTAAGTGCATGCTTTTAGTTCAAACCCACAGTTCAACTCCGAACGAAAGTAGGATGTTCCGGGGTGAGAATACTAATAGATGGAATAGAGTTCCTAGCAAACCTTATAATTTTGGAGACCCAGACCTTAGACGTCATATTGGGAATGGATTGGTTATCCAAGCACAAGGCCGTATTGGATTGTGGACGAAGGACCATCTCAATTGAGAGCCCGTGTGGGAAGAAAGTGGAATTTCAAGCCACTGCAGTTAGAGATGGACAGTTGATGGTTAACAGTACCAAGGCAATCAGCATAGAGGATGTCTCAGTAGTGAATGAGTACTCAGATGTTTTTCCCGAAGATCTACCTGGTATGCCGCCAGACAGGGACATAGAGTTTGTGATAGAGCTTGTACAGTGCAAAGACCGATAGCAAAGAGACCCTATCGGATGTCCACCGAGGAGTTGGTAGAAATGAAGAAACAGCTAGAAGAGTTAATGGAGAAAGGATTTATCAGACCGAGTTCGTCGCCGTGGGGAGCACCAGTTTTGTTTGTCAAGAAGAAGGACGGAAGTTTCAGGATGTGCATTGACTACCGTGCTGTAACACCCCGGCATTTAATATGCCCGAATGCTACCAAACATAAGCTAAACAACATCTAAATACCACATTTAAACATAAATTCCAGCAAAGGTACATATGCTAAAAACCGATATTTCGGCAGCATCTCCTTTGTTTTTCCATGAATTAACACAATATCACAATCATGGCAAGCTATAACATGGCACACGACATCTATAACAACAACATAAATGGACATAACATCAAATTACGCCAAAAGCACTACGCTCAACTACTTCATAAACTATAACGAAGCAAATAAGGAATCACTAGCATGCTAACTTAAACCATACATTAAGTTTAAGGCACAACTCTTAATATCATGTCTCCAAGTGATTAATTGTGGACTATGATGGTGGAGCTACGTGTAGAAGTGTAGCTAGACCCCTTTTTCCCGCATGCCGATCTCAAAGTACCTAAAAACAACATAAAACACAAGCGTGAGTTCGAAAACTCAGCAAGCATATTGTAATGAACAACAAGATCATTTACAAGACAATGATACCTCACATCACATATAACATCTCATACTTGAGCACATAACCACATCATCATCATTAAATATGTATTGCAATGCAATGCAATGCAATGCAATGCTCCTGTCTCCTTGGAACCTCATACCGGTATGGGGAGTACACACCGTCGGTGTGCACCCTTTCCCCTTCCATCCCGAAGATGGAGGGTGCCTACTGCTTCCAAACACCACGTGGATGGAATCACGACATAGGACTTACTCAATGGCGTTCGGACTAGTCATAACTTTCTCACCGACCTTGCCGGACTAGCTATGACTTTCTCACCGCCCTCGCCCTATCTCATGACATGCGTGCAACTATGCCAATTATCAAATCTCATTTGTACATAAACATATGGCATCTCATCATGACAAATATAGACACATGGCATCGAATCATGATAAGTATAAACACATAGCATCATACCATGACAATCATTCTCAATATATCATTGGAAAACAGCAAGCATAGCAAGTGATCATAGCAAGTATTCAATCTTTCATCCAATATCAACAAGCAACCTAAAATCTGCTATACATTACAACACACTTGCCTCAACCGTGGCGACGGAATTGTGGGAAGTAGAGGGCACCCCGGGTCACACCACCTGCACAACGGCATCACATACTCTCAAAAATGCCCACAAAACAGCACACAAATCCCCATCTCACCCGACATTGCCCACTACTCGCAAAACCTAAAACAGAGGTTCTGTCCGGCGGGACAGCAGCCTTGCAAAGGCCATAACTTGAGTTCTGGGACTCCGAATGAATTAAACGAGTACACCCTCGCGTAGCCTAGGAAATTTCCCAACTTTCTCTAGGTATAAGGAAAGTCTGATTCGGCCTCTAAAGTTGTTTAATCTACAGATTACCGAGATCTGTTCCAATTACGTCACAGATTTTAACACGCTCGGTAAAACAGCCATAACTTTCAAACGGCTGATCGGATTTTAACGTGCTTTACGTCCACGGAAAGATAATTAAATTATCTACAACTTCTTAAGAGTCCGTACGGACAGAATCGGATTCTAAATCGACGGAAACTCGAACCCTAGCTCGACTGCTCAATCTGCCCGAAACTGAGTACAATACGAACTCTAGTTCTTTTCAGATCTACTCCATGGCAGCACGTCCTCTTGATCTAAAAACTCCAAATCTACCATGAGAACAGCACCTAGACCTTCCCCAAGGTTTCCCCATGGACATACCTTTGCCCGACGAACGAATCTCCAATAGATCTCCTCGCGAAA
This sequence comes from Rhipidocladum racemiflorum, assembly GCA_036346355.1. Classification (NCBI taxonomy): domain Eukaryota; kingdom Viridiplantae; phylum Streptophyta; class Magnoliopsida; order Poales; family Poaceae; genus Rhipidocladum; species Rhipidocladum racemiflorum. The sequence goes on from CM070581.1 coordinate 34,606,114, forward strand.
CGCTCCTCGCTCCACGTTCCTCGCTCCTCGCTCCTCGCTCCACGAGATGAATCCACGAGGTGCAGGGGTGGGGAGGCCACCCTAGGGCAGCAAGGGGGTGGAGGAGAGGTGGAGAGGAGAGGCTAGGGGGGCGCAAGAGGGAGAGGGAAGGTGGGGGCGGCTAGGGCATGGAGGGGTGGAGAGGGGAGAGCAAAGGGGGCGCACCACCCTGTTTGGGCGCAAGGGGCAGGGGTGGGAGCCCTTTTTACCAGCCCCTAGACTGAAACTTAGTCTAATAAGAGCTCTACTCCAATCCCACCAAAGCCCACCAAGGCCCAAACTCCCCCGGAAGGCCCAAAACCCCGAAAACGGCCCTAAACGGCCTAAAAGCTATTAACCTCCAATTCCTATGGTTTTAACCTTATTTCCACTCCTCATACTGTAATTAACCTTTTCATGCTCAATAATTAAGGATACGACACTCCGTGGCGACATAACACTTCAAACGGCCCAAAACGCTAGTAAATCTCAAGCAGAAAGATTTTCTCCTCTAAATTCACACTTTGAAAAGTCACACCAAAACGTAGTGTCACATTCTTCCCCCCTTCAACAGGATTCGACCTCGAATCCGAAGGACACCAAAAACAACTACCAAGTCCCCAAGGGACAAAGGCTTCTCACCGCAAAGGCTCCATCAACCCAAAACGCTCGAATCCTCACGACAAACATTTTGCACTTCTATCACAACCAACCTGACTACCACACTCCATCAAACTCAATCATGACACAAAAACCCATCTCTTCCAATTATTTGACCCTTTTCTCAAAGAATCAAAGTTAACTATTGTCATCTACGCACATAGCCTTCATCGACAAAACTTTTCTTTTCTTCCACAAACCACGCTACACTTTCATTCTAACACATGTACAACTAGCTAAGACAAAGTTCACAACAGATCACTTTATTTCAAATTACCATCACCTTTTTAACAATCCAACCATATTCTCAACAAGATTTGGACCGACATCACAAACTTCCATCATGACCACTTTTCGAACCACAACCAAAGGTCTACGCCTAGCCAAGATAGGGCCGAAAATTCTTACCAAACCTCAACTGGTTCTTTTCCTATGAGGGTCTCGCCCTCACACTTTCTCGCTCAACTACTACCAAACCCATGAGTAATCCTCCATTATGCTCAACAATTCCATAGACATTTCCATTCACATCTCAAACGAGAATGCCAACAAAGAGCAACTCCCTTTAGTCGAGTGAACCACAATCATTAACTCGAATCCAAAACACAACAAATCACTTGGAACAAAGGTTTGACAACCTCGAAAGATCACTCGATCTCTTTTCCTAAGTCAAGTCGCAAAGGAAAACTCCAATCTCAAATCAATGCAATACAATTCGCATCGGGGAGCACTCAAACAAATAGAGACTCCACACAATTCTCTTGACAAAAGTTCTCAACAACTAAAGACAACTCGACTCGCTTTCACCACAGCCAAACTTGTCATTTTTTCCAAAATCAACATCTTGGAAGAGAAGCGCCACAAAAACTCTCGAAGAGAGAGGGAAACTCAAATCCCTTGCATAACACAACCAAAATACCAGCATTTATCCATTCATTCATTTTCATGCTAGAGAGTAATGGAAATCTCGATTCATAACATGAATGCGAATTCTTCAAGAGCACTCCGGATTAGTCATATGTCTCTATATGACTTTCTCACCGTCCTGGCTCAACAACTCTTTCATGCTTATAAAAACGATGTTATGAATCTTTTTCTCCATTTATTCATCATGTAACCACGATACCCATTAACCATTCACACAGAGACTTCATTTTTTTTTTGTCACATGATTGACACCCAACAACATCGATGGTTGCTCAAATTCGCATAAACTACGACGGCGTTAACCGAAAATTACCATATCGCATCACAACCCAACCACCACTTGCATAATGCGTGCAAAACATCGCATTTTAACCAAAGCCAATAATGTAAGATAGCATCAACTCTCAAATCAAACATCTACGCCTAATAACCGCTACCAATTCTCTTAAAGAGAAAGGAAACACATTCCCAGCAGGGAATATTTTACCAACAAAATCACTTATGAAACAATCATAAGACTCACCTTTTTGAAACGCTCGCAAAAACCACAAACGTTTCCCAAATAAATCCAACTCTAGTCACGATAAAATTTCAATTTAAGCGCTTAACTCCAAGGTTACCAAAGATAAATCAATTGAACGCTAAAGAGAGCGTCCCACTCCAACGCTTTGGGTGTTAACCCATACTCATAGCATAGACTAAACAGATTAGTTCAAATCCAATGGTTGGCATGGTTCAATACCACACCACATTTGGAACCCGTAAGCCGGTTACTTCAAATACTACTCTTTCTTCCATATTTCCAATCATCGGAGTCAGGTTTGTAACTTGACAAAATGCCACTTAATCAGGGAAGATTTTATTGCACACAAATCAGATGCCTAAACAAAGAGGCGAGCACTCCCGAGAAAATTTTTACATTCATTTGAATCCGTAAACCTTCAAAAAGAAAGTTCGACTCAAATCCCACCATTACTCGCATTCCAATACTCTTAGCCAAAACGGATGTCATAATCACCCAAATCCCGAGAAGTCCAACAATGTTGCACACAAGCTACAACATCTGCTCTTGATAAAATCACTTTTCACTGTTCATATAACCAAAATTGATTATAATACTGTAACATCCCAAAATTTTGCTTTTCTTAAATTCATGTGTGATTTGGCACTTTGGTGAATTTTTGGAATTTTCTGGAATTTATTTGGATTTATTTGGAATTTATTTGAATTTATTCCATTTTGAAATAATTAAAGAATTTAATTTTTGCAAATAAAATTTTATTGGAAATATTTTATTTGAGTCCAAAATGATCCAAAATATTTTCCAGAATTTTTCTGGAATTTTTCTGAGTCTTTTGCTATTTTTAATGAATTAAATGAATTACTGGGAATTATTTTAAATATTAATTCGCTGGAAAAGGACCGACCGGGTCGGTTACTGTTCATCCGACCCGAGCCACGTGACTCGACCAAACCCACTCCTAACCCTAATCAATCCCAACCGTTGGATCAAGATCCAACGGCTGAGATCAGCCCGTACCGGTTCGAGCCGTATCCGGCCCGGATCCGATCGCGCCCGTGCGATCGTGGCCGTCGATCGTGCCACGTGGACGGCCACGATTTCGTCGTCTTCGCCGAGTCCGAGCCGGACTCCGCCCGCCGCCGGGCCGTAACGAACTAGGTTTCCGTCTAGGGCACGAACGCCGAGGCTATTTAAAGCATGAGACGCGTCCGAGGTTGCCCTCATCCTTGCGCACCCGCTTCCCGAGCCATCTCGCCTGAGCCGCCGTTGAGCCGCAATCGCCACGGAGTTGTCTCTTCCCTCCGCCGCGTTTGCGCCGCTTTCGCCGTCCGGCCGTCGTCTTCCGCCGAAGGAGCCCGATCCGAGTCCCCGCGACGAGACGCACTGGCGGAGGTTTCATCTCGCCGAGAAGCCCCGTGGCGCCGTAGCGTGGTCATCGTCTCGACTCCGTCAAGCCAGCGCCGCCGTGAAACCATCGCCGTCCATGAAGCTCGGAGGACCGCCGATCCAGATCGAGCGGTTGAGGTGAGATCACGTGTTCCAAACCCGATTAGATGCGGACCGCTGGATCAAGATCCAACGGTTCACAATCGCCACGTCTTTGTAGCAAAGGCGATTATAGGATTAGATCTGGACCGTCCGATCTAGATCGAGCGGCCCATGAGCATCGAGTAGTTTCAACGCTGTTAACCCTGGATCCAATCCGCGCCGTTGATTTTCAAACCAACGGCCGAGATTGCGCCACGTGTCGGGAAGTTGGACCGACGCGGCCAGCTGGCCCACGCACGCTGGCAGTGCAGGACGCCGACACGCGGCCCGCGTGTCGAGGGCCCGCATGTCGCTGGCTAACCCAGCCAAGCGCCGACGTCACCCATGACGCCAGGACCCCACCGCCGCCACCATGGGTCGAGCCACGACGCCGCCGATGACGCTACCCGAGTGAGCCCACATGTCGGGCCTCACGTGGAGCCGTGGGACCGAGTCCACCGTGGACCCGAGCCGAGCGTGGACCGAGCCCATGGACCGGTGACGTCGGCAAGCCAATCAGGAGCTGCCACGTGTCCATGCCGACGCAATAATTAATTTCCGAAAAGAAAATGATTTATTAATTCGAATAATGATTTCAAATTTAGATTCAAACTTCAAACGCTTATAACTTTTATGCGTTCCACCTCCGACTTGAGTGATTCAAATTTCTAAATTTGTATAAAATTAAGATCTACCTAAATATAAATTTTATTTAATTTTTGGACTAAAGTTTTTCTCTGTAATATTATTTAATTGATTATTTAAACTTTAATAAATCATAACTTTTGCATTTTAACTCCGATTTGAACGATTCCAGTTTCTAAAAATCCAGAAAATTATGTTCTCTCTGTTTATGGATTTTATTTGGAGTTTTGGGATCTTTTGCATAGTGTTCATTTGTGTATTTGCTATTTGCACGCTTTACGAGTAGACGTTGAAGTCTGGGAAGGATTCGAGGGAGAAGTGTTGACTCAGGATCCAACTCAAGACCAAGAGCAAGTACTTTTTGAAGGCAAGTTGTGCTTTGACCATATTGATCCTATTTCGAAATCTATTTTGATTTAAACTATTGCATGCTAGTTCAATTAGAAAGATACTTTGTTTAAACATGGGGTTAGATAAATACCAATTTGCTATATGACACCTTGATTACTTAAGTATGTGCCATGACCTTTGTCACCCTAGTTGTGGTTTACTAGTTGGACATAACTAAATTGCAAAAATTGGTAAAGATCGTTGTAGTATACAGCTTAGACATGCTACGTCATCATGACATGATTTTGGATAAACAAAAGCTAATATGTACTTAATGATATATTGAACCTGTTTTGGAAAAGTATCATGTGAAGTTGATGGCACGTGGTGCATGGTAATCAACTGGGGTTTGATAAGCAATTTCGGCCAGGGCATGTGGCAAGAGTAATCAGGTGGGCCAAAGGTGGCATTGGGAGTGTTGATTTGGTTTTTCGGGTAGTCTTGCCCTGGTCACTCTAAGGACTTAACCTTGCAAGCCTTTGAACTGGGTCATACTTGCAACCACATGGGTGGAATGGGACGGCCCTAGTTGACTAAGTCGCTAAGGACTCACTTGTGGAGCCTCAGGTGTCGCATTACACCGCTTGTGTGATTATGCGGGAGCGTATCGTGGCGTGGCCAGTACCCATCTAACGGTGTGTTGGTCCCATACTTCGCCTTGGCTAAGGGAAGGGATGGTGTAGAGCACGTCGGAGAGGACCACCTGTGTTGTTTGAGGCTTCCGAAAGGCTTTATTACGGGAACTACGCCTTTGTGGTGTTTGACTGTATCTTGTGGGTAAAGTGCATAACCTCTGCCAGAGTGTAGAATCTATTTGAATAGCCGAGTCCACGATCTTGGACAATGCTCTGAATTACAGTCAAGGGTTAGATTTTCAAAATAACTTGGTTTTGAAAAGATGGGTTGGTTTAACAAGGAAGATGATGGAAATATGGTTTAGGATGGGAAAAATGTTTATTAAACTTCTTGAAAAGTTATTTATGCTTTACTTATTTCTACCGCTTTCGAATCTACTTATATTACTTGTCAAAAGTCATTTCTTGCAAATATACCCTGAGCTATTCCTTTGTACTAAGCCATGCATATAGTATATTAGCTTGCATTCTCATGCATGACTTGTCGAGTACCAAGTACTCACCCTTGCCTCAACACAATACCGCTTGAAGAGGAGACTACGCCAGTTCGGAAGAGGAGTTCCAAGAGGACCCGTCTATTTAGGGATGCGAGCCCACCATTGCACGTGGTATCTTTGGATGGCGCCACTAAGTTTATTTGATTTTCCGCCGCTATTATTTCTCTTTTAATAAGTTACTCGCTTGCAAGGCATATATTTGTAACTTGGCCATAAGGTCGAGTAACCCTTTGATTATTTAAATAAAGTACTTTGATAGTATCGTTTGGTATGATTGTGATATATACCGATGTTAAGATCGTGTGCACTAAGCGCGTTCTGGACTAGTGCTGAATACACAGAGGGTCCTGATTTGCAAATTCGGGTCCCGACAGAGGTGGTATCGAGCCATACTTGACCGCAGCTCAACCCTAAGTTAGAATGGTCGTAGTGAGGATAAAACCTATTTTCTAAAGCTAAAAATTTGTGAAGATAAGAAATGACATCTTGACTTATCCCCTTCACTCTTTTCTTGTCTCTTGCTGAAATTTTCCCTTACCTTGTAACAATTCGAAAATTCCGAGTTCTTACGTAAAGCACTCTTGTGACAGATGGAGGAAGAGTTCAACTACGTTGATCCTGGGAGTTGGTCACGCCGCAGAACTTTGGCATATGTTCTGAGACTCTCGGAGATTTTGAGAAGCCCCAATATCAAGTGGAAGTGATCGGACAAGCGGGATTGATCAAGGCTTGTGACGTGAGGATTGAGGTACCGCTAGGAAAAAGGGCCTGTGCAATCGCTCGATACACCGCACCGCTAGAAGGTCTACAATGCGATGGGTATCCAAGAAGTTTCACGACGAGCAATGCGGCACATTACCAGTATCTACGCCAGAGAGTTGGAAAGCACGGTGTTCCGTTATCATCCGCGCAGCGATAACCTTCTTGACCCGAAGGAGATTCAGGATGAGGATGCCACGCCATACGCTTGGCACGATTTGTCGCCGCCAGGAGGATGTACTAGATAATACAAGCAAGGAGCTACTGAAGGCCCGCAAGGAGATCACGACAGAGAAGAATAGATGGCGGAAGCTCAAGAGTATGTGGCACACCTTCTACGAAGGATTGACGAGTTGGAGATGACCTTGTACGGACCAGATCCGTGAGCTTCAGATTGAGCTACACGAGCCGATCCAGAGGAGTCGGATCTCGATGAGGACACCGCTTCTTCGACTACCACAGAGGACACGATTCTTTGGTCATGGCGATCGTTTCGCGCCTATGCCACGGCACCCGTACCCAGGCCGTGGAGGTTTTCTCGATGAGTGAACATAGGTTCTATAGTGAGATTCCTTCGCCGAGTCGAGTCATAGAATAAAGAGTCACCCTTTAGACGTTAGACTCCAGAGTTAGTTCGATTTGGATTTGCTTTGTTTCTTTGAGTGTGCAGATGTGTTGCAAGGCCCTTAGGCATTGTAAGCAGCCATACCAAGTTATTAATAATAAAGTTGGACCTTAAAGTTACCCCTTTCGCCCGCATAAGTTCCATATTACTTGTCTATTCTTGTTTCCCTCTCATCTCTAAACCTAGAGCAAATCGACAGATGGTGAACACCCGTGGAAACTTTGGAAGCAATGGGAGTGGATCTCGCCCAACAGTAAAACCCCAATGATGGAGCACCAAAGACCGCCACCGGATGTGCAGAATTTTGGAGCATTTCTTCTTTGCTCGAGACCGATTGATGCATGCTATGATGCAACAAATGCAAAGACGTCCATCGCGCAGCCCACCGCTAATCAAGTTAATCGTGACCACGCCGTAATACAAGGCTGTCAGAGTTCATGAGGACTCACCCACCCACTTTCTTCGGGAATGCCAATCCGTTGGAGGCCGACGATTGGTTAAGATCAATTGAGAGGAAGCTACACATAGCTCAATGCATAGGGAATGAGAAGGTACTTTACGCTTCTCATCGGTTGGAAGGAACATTGGCCAGAATGGTGGGAGAACTTCGTACACGCAGAGAACCCTCAAGATATCACTTGGGAGGAGTTCACAAATGTGCATTCGGACAAGATCACGTGCTGGAAGGAATCATGGACCTTAAGAAGGAGGAGTTCAGAGCATCAAGCAAGGTAATCACCAAGTGGTCGACTACGAACAAGTTCACACAGCCTAGCACGCTACGCACCGAGGATGTAGCGACGAGATAAATCCAGGCAGTCTCGTTTCATGAAGGGACTTAACTCGGGATTGCAAGTAGGATTGATCACCCACACCTTTCCAGATTTCCAAGAGTTGGTGAATAAGGCGCTTATTCTTGAGGACAAGCGCAAGGAACTGGATGAGAACAGAAGCGCAGGATGCAACAAAGCAAGGATCACGCCAGGAACGCAACATGGCGCTTGAGAGTTGCACCAAATCAATTCTTCGATTCCAACCACAGATGCAACAAGGACACCATCCCCAAAGCACCAAGACCTGCCAATCGTAACTACTGCACCCACTTCGCTAGAAACGCTACCTGTGCAACAAGAAGGAATGCTGAGGCGCCGCTACAACCGCAACGAGCCAGACACTTTGCCAACAGCTGTCCAAAGAAGACAAAGCAGAGCGACCCCCTGGCCGCTTCAACCTAGGAACCACCCAGCTAGGACGCCAAAGACCAGAGCCACACCCTGCATCGTGGTGAGAGGCCGAGTCAACCATGTCACCGCAGTATGCACCGCAGAATGCTACGGACGTCGATCTTGGGTAAGTTACTTGTTAACTCAAGACTGCAACAGCTTTGTTTGACTCGAGCTTCGCATTCGCTTGTTTCGCAAGGCTTTGCTACTAGAAATGACTTAAGGATTGCAAGACTTAAGTGCATGCTTTTAGTTCAAACCCTGGTTCGAACTCCGAACGGAAGTAGGATGTTCCGGGTGAGAATACTAATAGATGGAATAGAGTTCCTAGCAAACCTTATAATTTTGGAGACCTGCACCTTAGATGTTATATTGGGAATGGATTGGTTATCCAAGCACAAGGTCAGTATTGGATTGTGGACGAAGGACTATCTCGATCGAGAGCCCGTGTGGGAAGAAAGTGGAATTTCAAGCCACTGCAGCTTAGAGATGGACAATTGATGGTTAACAGCACCAAGGCAATCAAGATAGAGGATGTCCCAAGAGTGAATGAGTACCTGATGTTTTCCCGAGGATCTACCTGGTATGCCGCTGACGAGGACATAGAGTTTGTGATAGAGCTTATGCAAGATGCACACCGATAGCAAAGAGACCCTATCGGATGTCTACCGAGGAGTTGGTAGAGATGAAGAAACAACCGGAAGAGCTAATGGATAAAGGATTTATCGAGACCAAGTTCGCCGCCGTGGGGAGCACCGCTTTGTTTGTCAAGAAGAAGGACGGAGTTTCAGGATGTGCATTGACTACCGTGCACTCAATGAAGTCACCGTGAAAAATAAGTATCCGCTACCCAGGATTGATGATTTGTTTGATCAGCTTAAGAGGAGCCGAGTTTTCTCCAAGATTGATCTCGAGATCGGGATACCATCGATTGAAGATCCGATCGTAAGATATTCAAGACTGCATTCTCGTCAAGATATGGACATTACGAAGTTCTACGATTATGTCCTTTGGATCGACGAATGCGCCAAATTTTATTTCATGAATATGATGAATAAGGTGTTCATGGAATATTTGGACAAGTTTGTCGTCGTGTTCATAGACGATATCCTAATCTACTCCAAGACAGAGGATGAACATGCCGAACACTTAAGGCGAAGTTTTGGAAAAGCCGAGGAACAGCAACTTTTCGCCAAGTTCGCAAGTGTGACTTTTGGAAGGACAAAGTGGAGTTTCTTGGACATGTAATGACCGCAGAAGGAGTCGCCAGTGGATCCAAGCAAAGTAGAAGCGGTGTTACATTGGGAACAACCAAAGACTGTGACCAGGTCGGAGTTTCCTTGGAATGGCAGGATACTACCGCCGTTTCATCGAAGGCTTTTCGACGATTGCGAAACCCCTTACGCAATTGTCAAGAAGGAAAAGAAGTTTGCATGGACGCCGAATGTGAGAAAGGATTTCAGGAGTCAAGAAGCGATTGACATCAAGCACCGGTGTTAGTACTACCGGATGTTGCTCAAAGCTTGATATTTATTGTGACGATCGCGCCAAGGACTTGGATGTGTCTTGTCTGAGAATGGAAAGGTAAATCGCGTATGCATCAAGGCGATTGAGGCCGCATGAGGAAAATTATCCGACACATGACCTAGAGTTAGCTTTGCCGTAGTGCATGCCTTGAAGATATGGCGTCACTATCTCGATTGGAAACAGATGTGAAGTATATACGGATCATAAGAGCCTTAAGTACATATTCACCCAATCGGATCTGAATATGAGGCAAAGGAGATGGCTAGAATTGATCAAGGACTATAATGTTGGAATTCATTACCATCCCTGAAGGCCAACGTAGTAGCCGATGCCCTGAGTCGGAAAAGCTATACCGTGAGTACGTTGCTAGCCACAAGTCGGGATGAGTTATGTAAGGATTTTCGTAAGATGAAGATTGAGGTTGTACCTAGCGGATTCTTGGCCGCATTAGAAGTAAAGCCTACCTTAGAGGATCAGATCCGAGAAGGATGTATGATGATGACAAGATCCGCAGGATTAAGTCCATCAAGGAGGAATGCAAGGCGAGAGGACTTCAAGTTGGATGAGCAAGGCACGTTGTGGATGAAGGATCGCATTTGTGTGCCTAACAAAAAGGAGTTAAAGCAAGCGATTACGAAGAAGCCCATGACTCAAGTACTCGATTCATCCTGGAAGCGCCAAGATGTATCAGGATCTCAAGGAGAGATTCTCGTGGCCGAGTATGAAACGTGAAGTTGCCGAGCATGTTGCATTGTGCGACGTATGCCAGAGAGTCAAGGCAATGCATCGAAACCGGCAGGATTGCTACACCGAAAATACCTCGAGTGGAAGTGGGAGGAAATCGGAATGGACTTCATTACCGGTTTGTCAAGACTCAAGGGGTTATGACTCCATATGGGTTGTAGTGGATCGCTTGACTAAAGTAGCCCATTTTATCCCCGTGAAGACCACTTATTCTGAGATAAATTAGCGAGTTATACATGATCAGATTGTTTGTTTGCACGGAGTGCCAAAGAGGATTGTATCGGACCGAGGTACCCAATTTACCTTAAGATTCTGGAATAAGTTGCATGAAGCTCTGGGACCCGCTTGAACTTCAAGATGCCTTATCATCCATGCATCGGATGGATGCATCAGAAGAGTCAACCAGATTCGAAGATATGTTAAGAGCTTGTGCATTGGCTTATGCTACCTCTTGGGATAAGAGTTTGCCGTATGCCGAGTTCGATTACAACAATAGTTATCAGGCTAGTTCTGAGATGTCACCTTTTGAGGCCTTTGTATGGTCGACCTGTCCTGACGCCGTTGAATTGGAATGAGACCGTGGCGCCGTGTCTTTGGGCCTGATATTCTTCAAGAGGCCGAGGAACAGATCGCTATGATTAGGGAAAGGTTGAAGGTAGCCCAATCACGACAAAAGAGTTATGCCGACAATCGTCGCGAGATTTGAGTTTTGAACCGTAAGACTTTGTATACCTCGAGTTACGCCTCTCGGGGAGTTAAGAGGTTCCATGCCAAAGGGAAACTTGCACCCTGCTATGTTGGACCATTTAAGATTTTGAGCCGCAGAGGCGGTTGCTTATCGCCTAGAGTTGCCACAATCGTTAGCGTGAGTACATGATGTATTCCATGTGTCCCGAGTTGAAGAAGTGTCTCCGAAGTTCCTCGAGGAAATGCATAATCACTGAGTCAATTGAGTTGCAAGAGGATTTGACTTATAAGGAGTATCCCGTGGGGATTCTAGACACAATGGATCGAGAAACTAGAAACAAGTCAACCCGTTTCAGAGAGTTCAAAGGAGCAACCATGCAGAGAGCGAAGCGACTTGGGAGCCAAGAGGATTTGAAGAAAGAATTTCCAAACCTATTCCTTTAGTAAGCCACTGAATCTCTGGACGAGATTCTATTAAGGGGAGGTTTGTAACATCCCAAAATTTTGCTTTTCTTAAATTCATGTGTGATTTGGCACTTTGGTGAATTTTTGGAATTTTCTCGAATTTATTTGGATTTATTTGGAATTTATTTGAATTTATTCCATTTTGAAATAATTAAAGAATTTAATTTTTGCAAATAAAATTTTATTGGAAATATTTTATTTGAGTCCAAAATGATCCAAAATATTTTCCAGAATTTTCTAAATTTTTACGAGTCTTTTGCTATTTTTAATGAATTAAATGAATTCTTGGGAATTATTTTAAATATTAATTACTGGAAAAGGACCGACTCAAGATCGATTCATTCATCCGACCGAGCCACGTGACTCGACCAAACCCACTCCTAACTCCTAATCAATCCCAACCGTTGGATCAAGATCCAACTACGAGATCACCCGTCTGGATTCGGCCGTATCCGGCCGGATCCGATCGCGCCCGTCGATCGTGGCCGTCGATCGTGCCACGATGGGCGGCCACGATTTTCGTCGTCTTCGCAGAGTCCGAGCCGGACTCCGCCGCCGCTCGCCAGCCAGAATTTAACTAGGTTTCCGTCTAGGGCACGAACGCCGAGGCTATTTAAAGCATGAGACGCCCCCGAGGTTGCCCTCATCCTTGCGCACTGCTTTCCCGAGCCATCTCGCCTGAGCCGCCCGTTGAGCCGCAATCGCCGCCGGAGTTGTCTCTTCCTCCGCTGCGGTTTCGCCAAGTTTTCCGTCGTCGTCTTCCGCCGGAAGGAGCCCGAATCCGAGTCCCCGCGACGAGACGCACTGAAGGGAGGTTTCATCTCGCCGGAGAAGCCCCGTGGCGCCGTAGCCTGTGGTCATCGTCTCCGTCTCCCTCAAGCCAGCGCCGCCGTGAAACCATCGCCGTCCGCGAGCTCGGAGGACCGTCGAGATCGGAATCGAGCGGTTGAGGTGAGATCACGTGTTCCAAACCCGATTAGATGCGGGCCGTTGGATCAAGATCCAGCAGTTCACAATCGCCACGCGTCTTTAGCAAAGGCGATTATAGGATTAGATCTGGACCGTCCGATCTAGATCGAACGGCCCATGAGCATCGAGTAGTTTCAACGCGTTAACCCTGGATCCAATCCGCGCCGTTGATTTTCAAACCAACGGCCGAGATTGCGCCACGTGTCGGGAAGTTGGACCGACGCGGTCAGCGCCGTCCACGCACGCGTGCGTGACGCTGACACGCGGGGCCCGCGTGTCGAGGGCCCGCATGTTGGTAGCTAACCCAGCCAGCGCCGACGTCACCCATGACGTCACAAAGGACCCCACCGCCGCCACCATGGGCCGAGCCCCGGCCGACGCCGATGACGCTACCCGAGTGGCCACATGTCGGGCCTCACGTGGAGCCGTGGGACCGAGTCCACCGTGGACCCGAGCCGAAGCGTGGACCGAGCCCATGGACCGGTGACGTCGACAAGCCAATCGAGAGCTGCCACGTGTCCATGCCGACGCAATAATTAATTTCCGAAAAGAAAATGATTTATTAATTCGAATAATGATTTCAAATTTAGATTCAAACTTCAAACGCTTATAACTTTTGCGTTTCAACTCCGATTTGAGTGATTCAAATTTCTAAATTTGTATAAAATTAAGATCTACCTAAATATAAATTTTATTTAATTTTTGGACTAAAGTTTTTCTCTGTAATATTATTTAATTGATTATTTAAACTTTAATAAATCATAACTTTTGCATTTTAACTCCGATTTGAACGATTCCAGTTTCTAAAAATCCAGAAAATTATGTTCTCTCTGTTTATGGATTTTATTTGGAGTTTTGGGATCTTTTTGCATAGTGTTCATTTGTGTATTTGCTATTTGCACGCTTTACGAGTAGACGTTGAAGTGCTGGAAGGATTCGAGGGAGAAGTGTTGACTCAGGATCCAACTCAAGACCAAGAGCAAGTACTTTTTGAAGGCAAGTTGTGCTTTGACCATATTGATCCTATTTCGAAATCTATTTTGATTTAAACTATTGCATGCTAGTTCAATTAGAAAGATACTTTGTTTAAACAAGGGGGTTAGATAAATACCAATTTGCTATATGACACCTTGATTACTTAAGTATGTGCCATGACCTTTTGTCACCCTAGTTGTGGTTTACTAGTTGGACATTACTAAATTGCCAACATGGGTTTAGATCGTTGTAGTATCACCGCTTAGACTCGCTACGTGCTCATGACATGATTTTGGATAAACAAATGCTAATATGGACTTAATGATATATTGAACCTGTTTTGGAAAAGTATCATGTGAAGTTGATGGCACGTGGTGCATGGTAATCAAGCGGGGTTTGATAAACGATTTCGACCGGGCATGTGGCAAGAGTAATCAAAGTGGGCCAGTGTGGCATTGGGAGTGTTGATTTGGTTTTTCGGGTAGTCTTGCCCTGGTCACTCTAAGGACTTAACCTTGCAAGCCTTTGAACTGGGTCATACTTGCAACCACATGGGTCGAATGGGACGGCCCTAGTTGACTAAGTCGCTAAGGACTCACTTGTGGAGCCTCAGGGTGTCGATTACACCGTTTGTGTGATTGTACGGGGAGCGTGTCGTGGGCGTGGCCAGTACCCATCTAACGGTGTGTTGGTCCCATACTTCGCCTTGGCTAAGGGAAGGGATGGTGTAGAGCACGTCTGAGAGGACCACTGTGTTGTTTGAGGCTTCCGAAAGGCTTTGTTACGGAACTTCGCCTTTGTGGTGTTTGACCAGTATCTTGTGGGTAAAGTGCATAACCTCTGCAGAGTGTAGAATCTATTTGAATAGCCGAGTCCACTTGCATCGACAATGCTCTGAATTACAATCAAGGGTTAGATTTTACGAAAATAACTTGGTTTTGAAAAGATGGGTTGGTTTAACAAGGAAGATGATGGAAATATGGTTTAGGATGGGAAAAATGTTTATTAAACTTCTTGAAAAGTTATTTATGCTTTACTTATTTCTACCGCTTTCGAATCTACTTATATTACTTGTCAAAAGTCAGCATCGCAAATATACCCTGAGCTATTCCTTTGTACTAAGCCATGCATATAGTATATTAGCTTGCATTCATGCATGACTTGCTGAGTACCAAGTACTCACCCTTGCCTCAACACAATACCGATTGAAGAGGAGACTACGCCGGTTTCGAAGAGGAGTTCCAAGAGGACCCGTCTATTTAGGGATGCGAGCCCACTGGTTGCACGTGGTATCTTGGATGGCGCCACAGTTTATTTGATTTTCCGCCGCTATTATTTCTCTTTTAATAAGTTTCGCCTTGCAAGGCATATATTTGTAACTTGGCCATAAGGTCGAGTAACCCTTTGATTATTTAAATAAAGTACTTTGATAGTATCGTTTGGTATGATTGTGATATATACCGATGTTAAGACTGTGTGCACTAGCTGCGTTCTGGACTAGTGCCGAATACACACAGGGTCCGGATTTGCAAATTCGGGTCCCGACAGAGGTGGTATCGAGCCATACTTGACCGCAGCTCAAACCTAAGTTAGAATGGTCGTAGTGAGGATAAAACCTATTTTCTAAAGCTAAAAATTTGTGAAGATAAGAAATGACATCTTGACTTATCCCCTTCACTCTTTTCTTGTCTCTTGCTGAAATTTTCCCTTACCTTGTCACAATTCGAAAATTCCGAGTTCTTACGTAAAGCACTCTTGTGACAGATGGAGGAAGAGTTCAACTACGTTGATCTGGGAGTTGGTCACGCCGCAGTAACTTTGGCATATGTTACGCACTCTCTGAGATTTTGAGAAGCCCCAATATCAAGTGGAAGTGATCGGACAAGCGGGATTGATCAAGGCTTGTGACGTGAGGATTGAGGTACCGCTAGGAAAAAGGGCCCAGTGCAATCGCCGATACAACCGCACCGCTAGAAGGTCTACAATGCAGATGGGTATCCAAGAAGTTTCACGACGAGCAATGCGGCACATTACGTATCTACGCCGAGAGAGTTGGAAAGCCACGGTGTTAATTATCATCCGCTGCAGCCGATAACCTTCTTGACCCGAAGGAGATTCAGGATGAGGATGCCACTTGCTACACAGCTTGGCACGATTTGTCGTCGCCAGGAGGATGTACTAGATAATACAAGCAAGGAGCTGCTGAAGGCCCGCAAGGAGATCACGACAGAGAAGAATAGATGGCGGGAAGCTCAAGAGTATGTGGCACACCTTCTACGAAGGATTGACGAGTTGGAGATGACCTTATGCGGACCAGATCCAGAGGCTTACTCGAGCTACGAGCCGGATCCGTGAGGAGTCGATCTCGATGAGGACACCGCTTCTTCGACTACCACAGAGGACACGATTCTTTGGTCATGGCGATCGTTACTTATGCCTACTTCAAGACCCGCACCAGTGCCGTGGAGGTTTTCTCGATGAGTGAACATAGGTTCTATAGTGAGATTCCTTCGCCGAGTCGAGTCATAGAATAAAGAGTCACCCTTTAGACGTTAGACTCCAGAGTTAGTTCGATTTGGATTTGCTTTGTTTGCTGAGTGTGCAGTATGTGTTGCAAGAGGCTGAGTACTTTGGTACTCAGCAAGTCATGCACAGAATGCAACTCTAATATTCTACATGCATGGCTTATTACAAAGGATAGGCTAACAGGTTCATTTGCAGTAAAACATCATTCACAAATACAACAATAGAATGTAAAGCGGTAAAACAATAATAAAAATAATAACTTCCACAAGTAATTTCACAAGTAAAGCATTTCACATCCTACATTTAGTTCACATCTCCAACCCAACCATTCTTCCAAAGTCCAAGTTATTTTCATGAAAGTCTACCCCTTGACTGTAATCCCCGAGTAATGCCCAATGCCGTGGACACAGCTATTCGAATAGATTTTACACTTTGCAGAGGTTATGCACTGTAACACCCCAAAATTTTGCTTTTCTTAAATTCATGTGTGATTTGGCACTTTGGTGAATTTTTGGAATTTTCTGGAATTTATTTGGATTTATTTGGAATTTATTTGAATTTATTCCATTTTGAAATAATTAAAGAATTTAATTTTGCAAATAAAATTTTGTTGGAAATATTTTATTTGAGTCCAAAATGATCCAAAGTATTTTCCAATTTTTACGAGTCTTTTGCTATTTTTAATGAATTAAATGAATTCTTGAATTATTTTAAATATTAAATCATTGGAAATTCAACTTGGGTCGAGTCTTGTTCATCCGACCGAAGTCGAACCCGAAGTCGGACTCGAGTCCGAGCAGAGCCACGTGACTCGATCAAACCGACTCAAAACCCTAATCGATCCCAACCGTTGGATCAAGATCCAACGGTGAGATCCGCCCGTCTGCTTCGGTCGAATCCGCCGGATCCGATCGCGCCACGCGATCGTGGCCGTTGATCGTGCCACGTGGGCCAGTGTGCGTCGTCGTCTCCGCCGAGTCCGTCGGACTTAGCCGCCGCGCCCGCCGCCAGTGTAGAATTAGGTTTCCGCCTCGGCACGAACGCCGAGGCTATTTAAAGCCACAGTCACGCCCGAGGTTGCCCTCATCCTTGCGCACCCGTTTCCCGAGCCATCTACGCCGAGCGCCGTCGTTTGCCGTGCGAGCTCGCCGTAGTTGGAGGAGGTGACCGCCCGATTTCTGCCGTTTTCGCCGACGTCCGTCGTCTTCCACCGAAGAAGCCTGGATCCGAGTCCCCGCCGAGGACGCATCCAAGAGACCACCCACTTCAGCCGGAACGACCGAGCGCCGTCGGGCTCGTCGTCGTCTCCGTCTCCGGTGGCTGCGCACTCGCCAAGCGTCGCCATCGCCCTCGCGAACTCTGGCGCCGTCCGATCTTGATCGTCGCGGTTGAGGTGAGTTCACGTGTTCCAAACCCGATTAGATCTGGACCGTTGGATCAAGATCCGACGGTTCACAATCGCCACGCGTCGTAGTAGTGATTTTTATAGGATTAGATCTCGACCGTCCGATCTAGATCGAGCGGCCCACGATCATCGAGTAGATTCAACGTGTTAACCCTGGAATCTAATCGCGGCCGTTGAATCTCAAATCAACGGTCGAGATTGCGCCACGTGTCGGGAAGTTGGACCGACGCGGCCGGCCGCCGCCCAAGCGCTACAGGTGGACGCCGACACGCGGCCCGCAGCGTGTCGAGGGCCCGCATGTCACGGCCGACCAGCCAGCGCCGACGTCACCCATGACGTCACTGGAGTCCCACCTGTCAAAGACCGTGGCCGAGCCTCGCCGACGTCGGCCGATGACGCTACCCGAGTGGGCCCACATGTCGACACGCAGTCGTGGACCGAAGTTCACGGTAGACCCGAGCCGAGCGTGGACCAAGTCCATGGACCGGCTGACGTCAGCAGGCCAATCAAAGGCTGCCACGTGTCCATGCTGACGCAATAATTAATTTCCGAAAAAGAAAATGATTTATTAATTCGAAATATTGATTCAAATTTAGATTCAAACTTCAAACGCTTATAACTTTTGCGTTTCAACTCCGATTTGAGTGATTCAAATTTCTAAATTTGTATAAAATTGAGATCTACCTAAATATAAATTTTATTTAATTTTTGGACTAAAGTTTTTCTCTGTAAAATTATTTAATTGATTATTTAAACTTTAAATAATCATAACTTTTGCGTTTTAACTCCAAATTTGACGATTCCAGTTTCTAAAAATCCATAAAATTATGTTCTTTCTGTTTGTGGATTTTATTTGGATGTTTGGACACTTTTTGCCTATTGTTTATTTGCGTATTTGCTATTTGCACGCTTTACGAGTAGACGTTGAAGTCTTGGGAAGGATTCGAAGGAGAAGTATTGACTCAGATCCAACTCAAGACCAAGAGCAAGTACTTTTTGAAGGCAAGTTGTGCTTTGACCATGTTGATCCTATTTCAAATCTATTTTGATTTAAACTATTGCATGCTAGTTCAATTAGAAAGATACTTTGTTTAAACACAGGGGTTAGATAAGTACCAATTTGTCGTATGACACCTTGATTACTTAAGTATGTGCCATGACCCTTTGTCACCCTAGTTGTGGATTACTAGTTGGACATTATTAGGTTGCCAACATGGGTTTTTAGACCGTTGTAGTATCTTGCTTAGACACATTACGTGCTCATGACATGATTTTGGACAATCAAATGTTAATATTGACTTAATGATATATTGAACCTGTTTTGGAAAAGTATCATGTGATGTTGATGGCACGTGGTGCATGGTAATCAAGCGGGGTTTGATAAACAGTTTTCGACCAGGGCATGTGGCAAAGAGTAATCAGGTGGGCCGATTGTGGCATTGGGAGTGTTGTTTTGGTTCTTGGGTAGTCTTGCCCTGGTCACCCTAAGGACTTAACCTTGCAAGCCTTTGAACTGGGTCTAACGTGCAACCACATGTCTCAGAATGGGACGGACCTAGTTGACTAAGTTGCTAATAACGCACTGTGGGACCTCAGGAGGTCAACTACACCCTTTGTGTAAGTTGTATGCGGAGCGTCATCTGGCCGTGAGGCCAGTACCCATCTAACGGTTGATTGGCCTAGACTTCGCCTTAGCGAAGGGAAGGGTTAGTGCTTAATAACCTGGGAGGACCACTTGTATTGTTAGAGGTTTCGAAAGACTTTGTTACTGAACTTCGCCTTTGTGGTGTTTGACTGTATCTTGTGGGTAAAGTGCATAACCTCTGCAGAGTTTAGAATCTATTCGAATAGCCGTGTCCGCGGTATTGGACATCGCTCGGGAATTACAGTCAAGGGTTAGATTTTCTCAAAAATAACTTTGGTTTGAAAGGTGGGTTGGTTTAATAATGAAGATGATGGAAATGTGGTTTAGGATGGGGAAAATGTTTATTAAACTTCTTGAAAAGTTATTTATGCTTTACTTATTTTTACCGCTTTGAATCTACTTATATTACTTTTCAAATCTTTGTTTCTTGCAAATATACCTTGAGCTATTCCTTTGTACCAAGCCATGCATATAGTATATTAGCTTGCATTACTGCATGACTTGTCGAGTACCAAGTACTCACCCTTGCCTCAACACAACATCAGTTGAAGAGGAGACTACGCCAGCTTTGGAGGAGGAACTCCAAGAGGATCCGTCTACTTAGGGAAGCGAGCCCAGTCAGTTGCCTGTGGTATACTGGATGGCGCCACGATGTTACCTTCGTTGTTTTTCCGCTGCTATTATTTTTCTCTGAATAAGTTTCGCCTTGCGAGGCATATATTTGTAATTTGACCATAAGGTCAAGTAACCAGTTTGACTATTTAAATAAAGTACTTTATTGGTATCGAGTGGTATGATTGTGATATTTACCGATGTTAAGACTGTGTGCACTAGCGCGTTCCTGGACTAGTGCTGAATACACAGAGGGTCCGGATTTGCAAATTCGGGGTCCCGACATGCACTTTACCCACAAGATACAGTCAAACACCACAAAGGCGAGTGTCCATAACAAAGTCTTTTGGAAACCTCTAACTATACAAGTGGACCTCCATAGAGGTATAGTCGACACCCCGAGGTACCACATGCAAGTTATTAGCAACCTACTCAACTAGGTCTGTCCCATTCCAGACATGTGGTTGCATGATTGACCCAGTTCAAAGGCTTGCAAGGTTAAGTCCTTAGGGTGACCAAGGCAAGACTACTAAAGTATCCACAAGTATTCCAAAACCAGCAAAAACAAAATCGACCGCCCAGTTGCCACTCTTGGCCCACCAGAAACAATCTTGCCACTTGCCCCAGTATAAACCATTTTATCAACCCCAGTTGTTTACCATGCACCACGTGCCATCAACATCATCATCAATAACACATGATACTTTCCAAAACATGTTCCATATCTCATTAAGTCAATATTAATATTTGATTGTCCAAAATCATGTTATTAACACGTGGCTGGGCTAAGCATACTACAACGATCTAATTAACCCATGTTGGCATGATTAATAGTGTCCAACTAAATAATCCACAAACTAGGGTGACAAGGGTTCATGGCATACAATTATATATAACAAGGTGTCATACAACAACTAGGCATTTAACTAATTCCCAGAATTATTTTAAACATTTTTCTAATTAAATTAGCATGCAATCACTTGAATCAACATAATTTTCAAAAATAGGATCAACATGATCAGAGCATAACTTGCCTTCAAAAAATACTTGTTCTTGGTCTTGAGCTGACTCCTGGGTCAAAACTTAACTTTCGAAGCCTTCGGGCACTTCAACGTCTACTTATAACGTGCACAAATAGCAATAAAATAAATAAACAGCAAACAAACAAGGTTCAAAAATTCAAATAAAATTTATCATTAAATAGAGCTCAATTTTATAAAAATTTAGAAATTAGAATCGCCTCAATCGAAGTTAAAACACAAAAGTAATAGACGTTTGAAGTTTGAAAAAATCAAATAAAAGAATAAACCAAATTAATTCATTTATTTTTCTATTGAAAATTAGGATTATTGCGTCATCATGACGCGTGACGTTAGCGGCGACCAGGCGCGGCTCGGCTGACCGCGTCGGTTCGACTTCTAGCCATGTGGCGCAATCTGGGCCGTCGGTTTGAAATCCGACGGTCCGGATTAGATCTAAACTCGCACGGTTTGGTTTAACGCAGTTGATCTGGACTGTTCGATTCGAATCGGACGGCTGAGATCCGATCGAGTTCACTGCGCGCTGGGGGGCGACGTGGCATGACCCAGCGTTTGACGCGTGGCACGATCTGGGCCGTACAACGCAGATTGAACAGTCGAGATTACGTCTAACGCTACAATGCGGGTTGAATCTAACCGTACGATCTAGATCTAACGGCTAAGATCTAATCTAGCACGGTGCGGTTAAGGGGCTACGTGGCTTAATCTAGTGCGTTGGATCTAGATCTAACGGTGGCTAATAGATCTACATAGTACTACGCGATCTAACCCTAGCCGTACGATCTAGATCTAATGGCTGGGATCTGATCTGGGTTCGGTGCACGGGATGATGACGTGGATGAACCTGTGCCCTCGGATCTTGATCGGACGGCTGTCGAAGCTCGCGAGGTTGGCGATGTCGCGACGGACAGAGGTGGCCAGAGACGAAGACGGCGACTAACCAAACAGCGTTTTCTTGGCTCTCCAGCGAAGTGAGTGGTACTCCCAGGTGCGTCTCGTTGCGACGGTCTCGGATCTGGGCACAAACGCGGCGGAGGATGGTGGACGGCGGCGGAACGAAGCAAGAACCCCAAAGTGAACCCTAAAAACTACGGCGAGCAATCACGGGCACGGTGAGGCTCTACTGGCGGCGGCTAGGGCAACAGTAGGGGTGAAAACGGGTCGGATGCGGTCGGATAGTAGGTGATCCCGTATCCTACCCTAATTATTTTTACTCAAACACGGATCGGATAGGGATAGTTAAAAATCAGGTACGGATACATATACGGGTAACAGGTATCTATAAACGGGTAGAAAACGGGTACCGGATACTATACAGACGGGCATAATACAAATATCGGGTAATTAGTCGGATAGTATGTGAATTGTGTAGCATTAAATTTTGTGATAAAAATAATCCAACCAAAGCGTATACTGACACAAATAATACAAAACATACGGTTGAGCAGTTACTAGGATAATGAGGGAGGCACAGGGAGGAAACAATAGACAATCTATTACTAGGATAATGGAGCATCAAAACTAATCTAATGGAGCATCAAAACTTTAGCAAAAGATGAACATAACACATTGGATAATCACCTCGAGCAGTTAAGCCTAAGCAAAAACCATCACATGTGGTTTTGACATGAACACACTATTGACTTGTACTTATAGGCACATCCACATGCACAGAAATGATGAAGTGAATAAATCATCGAGCATGAGGGGGCAATCAACTAAAGACAATCTTCAAGCTAGCAGTTGGAACTGAATACCTAAGAAAGGGGGGAAAGAGGATTGTTCTGTAATCTGTATGCAACATTGGGTAGTGCTTGAAGCTTTTGTATTTCAAATGGATCATCATGCTTTGGTGGTAAATTTGATTGTTCTTTTCAGGTCAAAATGAGAATTTTAATGGGAACTTATGCTTTATCTGTTGGATACTATGATGCATACAACAAACAAGTATGGACCCTTCCCGTCTTTCCTTTAGGATTGATAACTCAAGTCCTTTTGGCAGGTGAAAAGATAAATGATCCATTAGCTATGTACGCAGGAGACATCATGATAAATGATCCAACAGCCGGGAAGGGGTGGGGAAGGTGCGGCCAGGCATGGGGGTGGTGGCGCTCGCATCGGCCGGCGGCGAAGAGGACCGGAGACGACGATGCACGGAGGATGTCGGCGGCGGGGACAGCCGAAATAATAATAAATTTCGGGGACAAGAACAACGAAAAGGAGGTGAGAACGACGTAGATCTCGACGAGACGAGTCCAATGGTGTGGTCGGATTAGAGAGAAGCTCACCGGATTGAAAGTAATTGGCGAAGAACGGAGCTCCAATCGTCAACTTTGACCGCGAAATTCATTGCCGTCCTGCAACAAAAAGCAAAATCGATTGAGGGCTTTTACTCGTGGCGACGACGCGCACATGGTGACGTGAACGGAATTGCAATCGCCTTACTGGATCAAAAGTTGCTGCGACGGTATCGACGAGCGGCGCCCGGCCACGGTTTTTGCTTGGTTCTGGCGAAATGGAGAGGGATGGCGATGGGAGGGTGTGAGCACGGGGTAGAGGACTCTGGGATGAAGATTTGAGATGTGGTGGTGCGTCGTTTCGTGGAGAAACGGTCGAGATAATGAGTTCTCCTCGTCTCCCTCTTCGCAACGGATCCGGCCATTCGCAATTTGAAGGAGTTATGAGGGAGATATGGTAGTGGGAAGATTCAATGGCCATGAACGGGAGAGAGAAACGAGCTCTATGGAAAACCAATCGCCAGGTTGAAGACGCGTGAACAGTAGCGCCACGTGGCGCACTCCCATTGGCCGAGAAAATGAAGAAGTAAATGCGCGCCGGATAAAATAGCAAAAAGGGTCCAAAAATTCCGGAAAAATTCATACAAATATTAGGGAATATTTGGAACCCAATAAAATTGGTTTCACAAAATTTGGATGAAATTTGGAATTTAGAAAATTCCGGAACGAATAAAGGGCATTTGACGAAAGCCCGAGAGAGATAAAATACCAGGGAGATTCTAAAAATCTTAGAAAAATTCCCAAAATAATTTTAGAATTTTTGGAACCTAATGCAATAGGTTTCGGGATTTTTGGAGCATTTTGGAACTCGGGTGAAATTTCGAATAGGACCGGAATTTGGAAATTCGACTTTTCGAACGATGAGAGATTGAACTCCAATTTCGAAAGGATAAGGATGCCAGGTTAATTAGAACGCCGAAGAAAAACCTGAAAGTGCATCTAGGCACTTATGTTATTTTGGTGATAAATGACAAACACATATAATGACAATCTATGTAATTGTGTAAATGCTTAACTTAATGCTTAACAAATGATAAACCTCTAATATGGTTATATTGCTATGAGACTAACTTGTTTATTGCTAAGTTGAGTATTAGTCTCATGTATTTAGAGGAAAATCAAGTGGGATGGGTAAACAAAGATAAGGTATGCAATCTCGGTATCTCTTCTATATTTGTTATTGCATTCCTCTTGTGCAAATGCATAATGAACTCCAAGTAACATGTTGATTATATTAATGCACATTGGTTCCTGTCATATTTATTTGTGCATATATATTCATTTGAGTTCATTATGTGCTTTGCTTTTAGTATGCATGTATTAACTAGTGTTAAACTTCACATTGCTATAGATTTACTTGGTGTATGCATGTCTTAGTTGTATATCTTCACATGCACTTCTTTTAGTGAAGTTTAATCTAGAGTTGGATCACATATTTATTTTTATTCCAAATATTATTTGCACATGTACAATTCATATATATTTCTATCATGTGCTTCAGTTAAGCAAAGACTGTGATCCTTGCCATGATTTAATTGATTCATCGTGTTGGCTATTATCTCTCTAGTGCATACAGATCAACAAATTCATCATGATGTACTTAGTAGAGAACATTTCTTATGTCAAGTGTTTCCATTTCTATTATGCTTCTTTATATGAAACACTTGTTGTAATCAATTGCTCACAAATATCAACTTGTTTATATATCTATTGAGCTTTTGGGACTAATGTCTTTCATGAGTGGTTTGGAAAGAATTAGGTCCCGTGTGTGTATGATGACCAAGGTATCTTGGAGGATGACCGTTAAGCCAAGGTCAACGAGACGGCGTTGTCATCAAGAGTCGAGGACTAAGTCAAGATCGACTTGGCGTGGAGATCGTCGGAGAGGATGATCAAGTCAAGGTTGATAGGACGAGAGTATCATGAGGTGAATCGAGTCAAGTTGGACAAGGCGAAGATGTTATCAATTATATGGTGAAAGTCTTCATGCACCGGTATTAAGAAAGAAAACGGCAAGTGACTAGTTCTAGACTTGTATTATCTTTGATTTAATTTGAGTCTAAGGATTGCCGTACTATTAATAGGGATGCGACGTCGAATGAATTTTAGATGTGTCAAGTGCTCAAGTGATCCATCCTTGTGAAACTTAGAGAGAGAGAGAGAGTGGTGTTGGTGGTGCCGGAAAGTGAGAGAGTTGTAGGTCTCTCTTGGATTCCTTGTGAAATCTATTTTTATCCTTTGAGATTTGGGTTGTTAGACCTTGTTAGTTGTGTAGCCCTCGTTCTTAGCTTTCCGTAGAGTCCAAATTCACTGAAATCAAAGTCCGGAGTCAAAAGTTATGCTCGTTTTCGTTGGCTTGCTCAGTCCTGTTCGGAGTATCCGAATTGAGTTCGGACTATCCGAACATTTCGGACTGTCCGAATAAATTTTCAAACTATCCAAGATGGGTCTCTCTGTTAGCCATACTTAACTCGTTCGGACTGTCCGAACTGACTCGAATCTGAGCAAAACGGCTAGTTTCTGGGGACATCTATTTAAAAGCCCCCTTCTTCCTCATTTCAAAGGATCTCTTACCCTGTTGATTTGAGGAGCTATCTCCTTGTTCTTGAGCCCCCAAAACACCTCTCTATTCTTAGATCTAAGTGATCCCCTTGGTGAGAAGGGTTGGGAAGAGTTTGAGGAGTGAGGTGCTAGGGTTGAGTGAGATTTGAGTTGATTGAGCACTTGAGTTCATCTCCAAGTTCGTTCTTCATGAGCATTTGTTATTCTTGAAGGTTGAGGACTCCTAGACGGCTAGGAGGTTGCCTACGAGCCACCTGTGCTTTGTGTGGTTGGCCGTGGGAAGTTTGTGAAGGCCGATTCCGCCTATGCAAGGGAAGGACTCAAAGAAGTAAAGACCGGCGAGTGCATTTGTGCAACACCAGGAGGAAGAGGGTTGAAAGAGACCCCAGCTTAAGTGTGACTGAGCCGCCTCAACGAAGACGTAGGATCCCCTCAAGAATCCGAACTTCGGGTGAAAAATCATCGTCTCCAAGTTTGCTTCTTACTCTTGCTTTAGTATTTGATTTTGAATCTTGAAATTGCCCAATCTACTTTTCTAGTGAGTTTTCGGCTAGATCTCTATTTGCTTCAAGTAGTCTAGGCTAACTAGTTTAATTTGGTGTATTTAATATCCCTCAAATAGCCTAGATCTCCTTTGGAGCTGTGTGCTCTTGAGCATTCGGAATATCCGAATAGAGCCCCGGATACTCCGAATAACTCAGACTATCCGGATATAACCCTGGACTATCCGAACCACTCGGACAGTCCGAAGTATTATCGGACATTCCGAAGTTTCTGTATTCCGCTGCGATTTAGTTTTAAATTATTTTTTAATTCGCTTATTTACCCCCCTCTAGGCGACATCCCCTGTCCTTTCAAAACCAAAATTTGAATTTAATTAATTTAAATTAGTTTTTGGCAAAAGACCGAAATTGGGGATGTTACAAGAATCTAGCATGGAACACATTTGCATAAATCTCACATGCTTACTGCTTCTGGACCTTCTGGTGGCTGCAGAACCGTCATGGAGGTATGACTTCTCAGCGTTCTTGCGGTACTCAGAGGCGGAGAAGAACTGCGGCTGACGCCCGACGGGAGCTGCGGGTGGCGGCTGATGCCCGACGAGAGCTGCGGGTGGCGGCAAGATTTGCTGTAGCCGGCAGGTGCGCGCGATGGTGGCCGGGAGACGGCGGGGGGCGGCGAGGTGCCGGGGTCTGGTGCGGCAGGACTGGAGTCGGGACTCGGGAGAATGGAGATGGTGGGCTGGCGCCTGGCGGCTGGGGAATTGGGAGTGGAAGCTGGAAGTGTCTAGGGTTTCTTACTTTCTTTCCCTAATGCCAATGGACCGGCCAAGCGTCTGTTGGGCTTGGCCCATATTTGGAACCAGTGCAGATTTTTAAAATTATCAGGTGCAGTATCTGACCTGAAAATCTGGGTATTTACTGGGTATCTGCAGTCCGGTATCCGACCCTTACCCGAAATAAAAGTATCCGGGTAATTACCCGTATCCGACCCGACAAAAAAATAGCCGTATCCGTATCCGAATTTTCGGGTAAAATTTTCGTTGGGTTCGGATATGGGTCGGGTATTACCCGACCCATTTTCACCCCTAGGCGGCGGCTAGGGCAACGAGAGCGCAAGGCGAAGGCGATCCTCGGGCATGCACCCACGCATTAAATACCGACTCGGACGTTGAGATACGCGCGGATTCAGCAACGAGGTTGGTACGGGGCAACGGAGTCCGGCTCGGATACGATCGGGCGACGTGGCGCGATCCACGCTTTCCACGTGGCTCAATCTAACAGTTCGCGTCACATGCATACGTGGGCACAAGCACGACCATTGGATCCAGATCCAACGGTTCAACGTGCGTGCACACGTAGCTCAATCTGTGATGCCGACGCCGAGGAGTTTGGCTCGGTCGGACTTAGGGGTGGATAACGAGCTAACTCAGCTCGACTCGGTTAAACTCGATAATATATCGAGTCAGCTCGACTAGATTCATTATCTTAACGAGCTCAAATCTCAGCTCAGCTCGACTCGTTAAACTCGCGAGTTGGCTCGTTAAATTCGTTTAACTCGATATTGCCATCTGAGAAGAGAATTGGTGTTGAGATTATACAATATGTCATGTGTTATCATCCTCGCCTCACACATATATAGCTATACTTACCGACTTAGAGTACTCGTTAAACTCGCGAGTTGGCTCGTTTAACTCATGAGTTGGCCCATTTAACTCGTTATCTAAACGAGTTCAAATCACGGCTCGACTCGACTCGTTAAGAAACGAGTTCGAGTCGAGTCGAGCCAAGTTTGTGAGCACATGTTTAACTCGTGAGTTTCGAGTTTTTTTTCCACCCCTAGTCGGACTCGAATGTGGCTCGGTCGGTTGAACAGTACTCGACCCGAGTTGGATTTTTCAGCGATTTAATATTTAAAATAATTACTACAAATTCAATTAAATCAGAAAAATAGCAAAATACTCAGAAAAATTTCAGAAAAATTTTGGAAAATACTTTGAGACATTTTGGACTTAAATAAAATATTTTCAATAAAATTTTACTTGAAACTTTTAAATATTTAAATAACTCAAAAAGGAATAAATTCAAATTAAATCCAAATAAATTTTAGAAAATTCCAAAAATTCAAATAACTCAATACATTAAATAAAAGCACAAATTTGGGATGTTACAAAACATCTACCATTAGAGTGTCATCAAATTCCAAATGAATATCGCTAAAACCTAAATAATGGTCAATGTATCCAAACGGTGAATGAAACACCAAATAACGGTGATGAATTGAAACACCAAAGTAACGGTGATGAAACACCAAATCAGTTGTCTCCTCAACTGATATTTTTTCCCCAAATAGATGATGAAATGTCAAATAAACCTTTAATGAATGCCACAAAATAAAAGGAATAAAAGCTGTTTAGCATTGGAACAATCGTCGAGATGAATAGAAATGCTTTCCTCACACCCACATGTGTAAAAATGGCTCTCATTTAAACCTGTTATATCGCAAAACTAATCTTGCCATCAAATTTCTCGACGTCAAATTTAGTGGATAATATAATGGAGAATAAAATTGCAAATCAAGAATATGATAGATTATGGGAAAATAAACTTCCTAGTGCGCTTTGAGTGCACGAAGGAATTATTCTGCACGTTCTGGTACGACTGTGGATGCTTTTAGCAAATTCGGTCGATTTTTTTTTCAATTGAAAACCTTTTCCCCCCTCAAACCTCAGCCTTATCCTCTTATCGTGGATTTGAAACCAAGAACAAAAAGTTCAAGTCCATAACTTGATTTGGAGAGCTTCTCTAGTGGCAGCGGCCCGGTGGCCAAGGCGGTCGGCCGAAGAAGGCCTGCGCGGAGTGTCGGAGACGGGCTGACGCGGAAGTGGCACCGCGGAGGGGTGGCACGGGTGATGGTGTCGGGAGGATGGTCACGGATGGCATAGCGCCGGCATGGAGGATGACCGATGTGAGCAGCGAGAGCGAGCAACTTCGGTGTGCGAGAAAGCGAAGCGGACGACAGATGACGCAGTCAAGGTGGGACCAACTAGAGCGTCTAGTGATGGTGCGGACTTGCAGGTGAAGGTGGAGGCGACACCGAGCGGAGGGCGGCTAGCCGATGGTCGAGCCGTCAGGGGCCAAAGCGGCGTGGAGGCCACAGTGTGATGGGATGCCAAGGCTGGAGAACGACATAAATTGGAAACCACCATACGTTGCCGCCCTCGGGAAGAGACTCCTAGGGCAGCGGATTAATTTGAACACCCCCCTCTGATATCACTTGCTAGGGTGAGGAGCATGGCGAATAACGGATACATAGATTTAACATGGAAAAACTCTTATGGAAAAAACCCACGAAAAACAATTTATTATATCGCTTCAAGAATTACATGTACATAGAGATAGCTTATATTGTCAAAAAAATCTAAGTTGTAAAAGATATAACTGCTAACAAACTAAAAATAAAACCAACATTTATATAACAGTTAAAGATATATGAACTACTTCCAACATACTATATATTAACATATCCTCGCCGTGTTCACTTCGGAATCCGTTGCGAAAAGGCCGCAGGTTTTCTTATTGCGTACGGGTCCGGATCGCTGGCTACCGTCAGTCCTTTGTGCTGCCCGATCCGGCCGTCCACGCGCGAGCAAAGCGCCGTCCGCCGAGGCCTCCACGGCTAGCGGCCCTAGCCTCTCTTTCCCCGTCGCCCTCACGGAGTCACGGTTCCCTTCCGTGCCCCTCCTCGCGTGCTCCGCCCGTTCGCCCAGCCGCGCTCTCTCCCCCCGTCCACGCCCCTCCTCGCGTGCTCCGCCCGGCGGCACGTTCGCCCGGCCGATAAAAGTCGGTGGGATGCGGCCTCGCCCATTGGCCTGGCCGGCGATGGTGCGCACTGCTTCCGCGCGAGCCGACCGATGGCGCTACAACGGCCATGATTTTCGTCTCTCCCCGTTCATCGCCGTTTTGGTCTGTTTTCTGCTCCTGGTTGCTCCGCCTCGGGTGCCGGGATATAGTGGGTCGATGTCTGCTGGACCGTTTCCTTATTCTTTCCTCCGCCGCCGTGGGTTTCTTCGTTGTTTCCCCGTCGTCCCCGTTGTTCTTGCGTTTCCCCTTTTCATCTGCCTTTCAGGTGCTGCTATTTTCGCGTATTTTGGTTTCCCTTGCTGTTTCCCTTGTTCTTTTGCCTTAGAACGCTGGTTTCTTGCAGTATCGCGCTTTGGTTCGCCCTATTTCTTTACCTTCTGTTCTTGGGTTTGACCGCGGTGCGCGCCGATCATGGCTTTGGTCTTTTCCCGATCATGATTTTGATCTTTTCCCCTTCTGTTGGATTTAGGATTTTCTTGGGCGTGTTTCCTCCTTGCGATTAGATACCCTTCTTTTTTTTCTACTACTCCTGCCGCTGCTGTACCACTACTACTTCTTGCGTTTCTTAATCTCTTTGGAGTTTTTTTTTTCTCGTGGATCTACTACGTCTTGCGTTTGTCCTTTGGTTGACATTGTTCGGAGACGAGTTCTTGATCCTCTTCTTTTTGGGCCTTTTTTCCCCCCTTTTGGCATGTGTAGATTCTACACAGAGGAGCTCCTCCGTCTGCAAGAACGGCGGTGGCGGGCACGGCTCGCCGCGGGCGTGGTGCGCAGAGAAGGAGAACGAGCAGCGGGACGCGGGGAGGACGCTCAAGGCTCGCTCTGGCGGCGGCAAGGGCTTCATGGCGCCGACGGTCTCCGCCACGTCCAAGGCCTCGTCGAGGAAGAAGGTACTCGGTCAGCGCAATGAGCAGCAGCACCCTGTGTCCTCGTCCCCTGCCGACCTCGCACACAGGCAACTGACTGGAAGTTCTTGGAGCCTGATTTATTTTGTCAGTTTTTACCTTGTTTCGTATTACTGCTGCTTAATCTGGTAAGATCCAACATTCATGATATAAGTTTTCTACTTTGCATAATACTAGACTTCTAATGACTTAGCTTGCACATCACTACAAACTTTGTTGAGAAGTGGATATTTCCAAGAATTTCATCTTATTAGTTGTTATCAGATGCTTAGTTACTGATAACATAAATTGTGTATCGCTCTTTGTCTTCACAGTTTGTAACATTTGTGTTGGAGGCATTTTTTGCTGAGATGGAACTGGAGAAAGCTGGACAAGCCGATATCCAGGTTAGATGAATATTTATGCTGAAAGTAGAGTATTTTTTACCATATTCAGAAACTCAGCGCGAAGTATTTTTTACCATTATTGCAGGTAGTGTCCTTTTGACTCCTTTCATGCACACTATATCACAATATTATTCGGGAAAGTTGGAAAAACTTATATATTCCACTTCTCTCAAGTTTTCACTGGTTTGTTTCCCACCGAGTTTAATTTGGGAGTTATACTATATCTGATTGGCTGCTGTAGTCTCTGTATCAAAAGAGCATTTGACATTACTAACACTGCTGCCACAAGTTCTGTACAAGCACTTGCTGAGTTATTTTCAACGTTTCAACTTATCATAATTTTACTTCATAAGTTCATTATTGCCACTAAATATTTAAGCTCAAGCAACTATCTGGATTGAAATAGGTAAATGTTTTGAGCACATCATTTCATTCTTGCAGGATCCTACTCCCCGAGGAAGAAACAAACGGAGATCTATACGGTAATGCACATCATTATTATTTGTTGTGATATAATAACGTACTGTTGCAGCATTTACTTAGTTACTTATGATTGACGTGGTGTAGAGTGAGGACAAAGGTACCCTCCACCGCCTTTCATCGCACGCCCCGTCCGTCGGCCCGATTCTCCGTGTGTTGTGGGATCTTCGTCTTCGCTGAGAGGAGAAGGTTCAGAGCTGCTCCTGCTGCCCGTGCAACTGTGACGAACTTGCCATCTTTTCAAGAGAGGTAATACGATTCGGTGACCTGTGTAAAGATCCCGTATGGCATAATTCCAGCGACGTTGTTTCAGCAAGTATGCATGTCATTCTAACAACACTATTTACAATGGTATGGACTGCTTCTTGCGCTTAGCGCTATGGGTTACTCTGATATGTAGCTTAACGGCAGATTTTACACCCTCGGATCATTTAAAAGAACATATGGAAACTGTTGTCCAGCGATTGCTTACTTTGTCTCACAACACTTGTGTATGTATTGTTGTAGTTTCCATTTTCCCCTACATTACTGAATGCCTAAATCTCTGTAGTAACATGAAAAAACTGTTTAATACGAATTCCATTATTGTTTAATGTAAAATTTTTTAAACCATTGATAATTACTCACGGGTTGTCTGTTTTCCAATTTTGACCTAGGACTTAACTAGACGGCTAGACCATCCAGTTTTACAGGTGGCTCCTGCCTACCATCAGGTAATGAACTAATGGTTACAACCCAATAATTTAATCATTCGCTCATTTTTTTACTACAGCCATGTTCTACTTACAGCTGATCCTATTGACTACTTAGTAGTGCTAAAGCTGTTGAGAGATTATTTTGTGATGCTGCTTACCTCAAGACTGCGCCTGCTAGAGCTAAATTGTTTGTGATTTTGATGATGTGTGATCACCAGGAGTTGCATTATTTGCAAATATTTATCTATGTTGTAGATTAGCTGTTTTGCTTATTGTGTGTTTAGCTTCAATGCATTCCTTACATTTTAGTTTGTGATAGATTAAATAATGAGCTATATGCCACCTAGGAGTGGCAAGCGTTTTGTTCTTCAGTGACTTCCCTGTTGAAAGTTATTGGATCTTCCATTAGATAGCTATTCTTAGTTGATGTTGTGCTTTAAGAAAAACATTATGCCATTCAGCTCTGGTGAGGTGCTATTGACCATCCTTGCTACAGGGGCTCCATGCTCTAATGTATACTCAAGACATATTGCCTTGCTGTTACCGATCATGGTTAGAATGAGGTGAAATCAAACTTTTCTACCACGTATTTCTATTTTTTTGTTTGTGCCACACTTTTCTATGCTAGCGCATCCTTTCAGTTGCTGCTGGCACTGTTCCTGGCCCCTCTTTCTTATGTGTCTTAGCAGCGATTTGTTATACATGCATCATTTTGCTATTTAGGTAGTCTGCCACTTCACCTAATTTTACATCGTTCGAATAGTTCATAGGCTTTTGCATTGTTTCCTTATTCTAAAGCAGTTATATTTTTGAGCGGATATTTCTTGCCATAGGCTAATGTAGTTGCCCTTCTTGTCCTATAACTGCATCCTAAAATATCATCTGTTGATTGTTATCACCGCTGCTCTATTTAATTTTTTTTTGGATTTGTACCGCAGCCTATTTTGTTTCTGCATATAGCATTTTACAGTGCATCGAGTTAAATGAGCGAATTGCCGATGACAGAGAACTTTCCAAAATAGTTACAGCATACATCCTTTTCCTGACATTGGTAATCCTAAGGATGTTTAGAAAATGGAGAGCTTTTGCTCAGCAGATACAGATGTTCAAAGTTCTGTTGATAAAATCAGAGAAGATCCAAAAAGGAATATTGATCTTGTACTCTTTAATTTCGATCAAGAATACGAGTTATCTGAGTTAAGAATTTTCGACGAAAAGAACAGGTTCATTGTCAGATACTTATTTTTTCTTTTAGTGCCAAATAATCATGTGAATATGCTCATAGGGAAATAAGGATTTCCCTATTGTGTCATTAAATATCTCGGCTTACCTTCATTTAGCAAGGTTGTACATGCACATAATCTTTGCACAGTTATGGAACCTTGCCTTAAAATAATAGAGAATGACAAAGATTTCTTTGATCAAAGATTGGATGAGATAAGGCTCCTTAAATTTGTAAATAAATACGATCTAGCAGATGACCATTGCATTTTACACCTCTATGATTTTGCCCGCTATCAGCTATGTGATATAGACATATAATGAACTAAATCTTTTGATCTTCTTTTACATTGTGCCATTTAGTGAATAGTCATACTGCTTTAAAAAAAATATAGATGTTCATTTCATTCAAGTCGTAGGATTTCATTTAATACGTTGGCAGTTTCCTACTCAAAATGTATAATTCAGTTATGCCCTGTTTGGTATTTATCTCAAACAATTGCTCATTTTACGTGTTGCATAATGCTGACAATTGAGTTCATCAGCATGAACATCTTTTCGTTGTAACTAAAATATTATGGATGAATCTATATACATTTCAGAAATACAACCAGGAGTCTGCTGATGAGATCCAGACCACTGCATGAGTCTGTACAACCGCAAAAATGTGGACTGTGATGTTGTTCATAGAGCACTGATGTCCCTTATACACCAACATCTTAAGGGTAAGTCTCCGATGCTCATTTTTTTATTACTTTATCGTTTAAAGAGTACTTACAATATGTACACTCTGCTTGGATTATTGTCGTATATCATAAATTTCTGACATGAATTTCCTCTGTGAGGTGTAGATTTGTAAGCTATCAATGTCATTTATCTCTTTTCTAAAAGTTCTATAAATTGTACCGAGGATAACAATAGATTGCCATGTCTTAGTTTTTTGCCAGTGATGATTTTTTACTGGTACGAAACCAGCACGATATTTACGGACTGCACATAATTTTAGAAAGTAAGAATAAAGCTTGCAGTATTAGACAGCTAAAAACATGTATCGAATCTAGCATATGTACTTCTGTGTTGAATCGGTATTTGTTTTTCCTTCCAAATATAGCTACTCTTATAGCAAAAAAGAATATGCAGAACCATTTTTTTATTGTTTATGCTTATTAGTCGCTTCCAAATGTACGACAATTCCTGAAGCATAGACCCTCAGAGAATTAACCACCCGGTGCTTTCTCTGCAGTCCATTATATTAACCATGGTAAATTAGAAGTAGTCTTTACTACGCTATTTAATCATTCAGCTTTTGTTTTTGCTTTCAGGATATTCTTACAAAAAATGAAGGGAGGTGTTGCTTTGTCGTTTTTTCCTTAGCAGTAGTTATTATCCTACCTATATTACAATCGGGAGAAACTCTCCTCAGAGAGCCCCTCCACCTGTCCCACCCTCTCTCTCTCCTCTTTTTGCGAAAAAGCCCCTCCGTTTTTTGAAATTACGGATAGGTCCTTTGCAATTTTTTGTGAGAGGGAAATTTTTTCCCCGGTGAGAATGGAAAAAATGTTTTCGATTCTCCGTTTTGCCCGGAAAAAAGTTTTTTGTGGTCCGTTTTCCTTCTGGAGCATGGAAAAAATGTTTTCGTTTCTCCGTTTTTCCTAAAAAAAACCGAAAAATGTTTTTGTGGTCCGTTTTTCCTCCGGAGCATAGAAAAAATGTTCCCGTTTTGCCCGAAAAAAATGTTTTTGTGGTCCGTTTTTCCTTCAGATCATAGAAAAAATGTTTTAAAGTGTTCTCGTGATCCGTTTTTTCTACGTAAACATTTTTTTAGTTTTTTTCGTATTAAAAACATTTTTTTTCGTTCACGTGCGCAGCGTGCCGCCGCGCTAAATTTCCTAGTGATTTCAAATCGAAAACATGATATGCATATTGTTCGTAAGTATCAATAAGTGAGTAGAGATGCTTGTCCCCGCTGCGCGCCTTGTCTTTTTTCTTAAGTTCCATAGGTTCTAAGCGGGCAATGTTGTTTTTCAACTTAATCAGACCATAAAAATGAATCTAGCTTGCCTGTCTTCCAATTTTCATACAACAATGAATCATCTCTAGTCTCTAGCCATCCAGTGAATAGTTAAGTAGTAGGAGGATAACTACTCTTACAGTCTTATGAAAGACATCACTCTAAACTAATAAATTTAGCTCAATCAATCTATTGATGATTACTATAGGGTGAATAATATCTACAAATCAGACACAGTATAACATAGTTAGACCATTTGCTAGAGGAGCTGGAGATAAAAAACAATCATGGACCGTATAAATGTGGCGGGGTTTACCTAAGCATTGTATTGAGTACAACATGGGAAGCTATAGTTGCATCCTGGCAGATGGATGAAGAACGCTAAAATGGCTCTTCTAGCCTTACTTCTGTCTTTCTTCTTTTCTTGAGTCGAAGAAGCTAAAAAAGCAGGTGAAATCTCACTCGGATTGTTGAAGTCGAGTATGAGCTTCTAGCCAATCGAAAGAAGCAGCAAAGGCTTTTCGCCTTATCTTTGCATTTAAATTCTGGAAAGGAGAATCGGAGGCTTTACACCTATTTTTTCTACATGCTTTTCGTTTTCTAAAAACAAGAGATCTAGGAAATGAAAGGAATTCATTATCGATAAGGTTTGTGGGTAGAACAGCACAACGATAGAAACATGAGGAAAATCGTCTTCATCAATTGATATTTAGAAATTTTTCAGACTTTCTAGGCTTTCAACAGGGAAGATAAGATATTGTTACTGGGCTAGGATGTTCATTTGGGAAGGATCTCGGATGAAGCTCCAGAGTTCTAGACTAGTGGAGTCAAGTGGAGAAGGCGTTACTTGATAGGAAAGCTGATTTTTTTTGCGGGGATTGTTGTTTCAGCGCGGTAACGAAGGATGTCTTTCTACCTGCACTTGACATGGTTTACCACCTACTCAATATTCAAATTGGAACAAAAACAGCATTGGACTTGGCAGGTACTTATTCCTTAACGAGCTAATATGTATGCATGCGTCATAGTCTTTTTCTTTCTTCAGTCTTAGATGTTGGTATTTAACCTTTGGTGCCGGAAATCCTATATGACCATCGTTGCTGCGAATGGTTCAGACAAGACATCTCAGAACAAATCGTCCTGCATCCCTTTTGAGTTGAGGCCAGAAGTAACGTGCCTCCAGGTTGGCTATGGTCTTGTCTCTCCCAACATGACCACTAAGGTTGCTGGAATGACGCTCTCTAATATTACTACTCTTATGCGGGGAAGTTTTCCTCTGGAGAGCTCTCCGCCTAGAATGATTCCTCTTACAGTATAGGCGGTTTTTCCTTTGGATGTAGTGTTGTTCTCCTAATTAGGTCTTTCCTCGTGTTGGTTTCTTCGGTAATCTTCGCCTCGCTGCTGGTTTTCCCGAATTCCTACTCAGCTCGTTCTCTGCTCTGCATTTCTTTTCTGTATTTCTATGGAGAATTGTCCACGTAGTGTCATTGCTATTGCAGTACCTGTGTCGGGAAACCCATCCCTCTCACAATATGTGTGTTTCCTCTTTTGGATGCAGATTCGTAATGTTAGTTTTGCTGAGATCGATTACAACGCGGAGATCATCTTTGTTGGAAAATCGCTTTTGTCATCTACTCACAAAAGGTGATGTTGATTGGTCTTAATGCTTATGTTAGTGCGTTGAATACTCATTTTGTTAGGACGTTTGACTATTTGTTTACCAAGCCTTTATGCGATATATATATGTGTGTGTGACTGTATAGTATCCTCTAGCCATTGTTTGTTGTTGTAACGCTGTGTGTTTATACCTTGTTCAGCATATTTTGTATCGGCTTGTTTTGGTGTGTTTTTCAATGTAGTTTAGGCTATACCGCTCTCATGATTCTACGTTTTAGTTAGTGGATGGCATAGATCCCCTCAGGTTTAATTATTGGTTCAAGCTCACATTTCCTGGCTTGCTTTGCTGTCTTCTTCAGTGTGGTTTATACTATAGCGCTCTCACATTTCTACGTTTTACTAAGTTAGTGGCATAGACACCTTCAGGAAAGACCTAATTAGGAGAACAACCTAACAGATGTGTTATGACTAGATCAACCTAACAGACCTAATTAGCGCTTGTTGTTCGACAGGATCAACCTAACAGATGTGGCACTAATGTATCTAGGAGCCTTTCAGAACAATCTTACTGTTCTATTCTTAGATATTATTGTGTCCGTTATTGTTTATCGCTGTGTATCTTTGCCCTGTATCAGCCTCGAGTTTTTTTTCTTAAATATTGTTGTGTACATTACTATTGGTCATTCTGTACCTTTTTATTGCAGTGTGAGTTCGATCAAATACCTTTATCTATTAATCTCTACTTATATTAATAGCTCTCAGGGAATTTATTCCATATACTTCATCTGTAAGTTTACAGATGTTCTTTTTGTGAGCCGGACCAGGTTGGTCTATATGGAGACTATAATTGGTACACGTGATCCTCAAGGTATGACTTGGTTAGCGTTTCTGTGTATTGATTATTGAGCCTAGGTCCAATAGTTCATGTTATCCTTCTTTGCTCATCTCATTTTTGCACAGCCTTTGCTCTCTGTCCAACGAGGCATCTCTGCTGCTTGCACATACATTTGGTGATTTCCGCTTGTGGTTTTCCTGCTGTCTATCTTCTCCAATTTTTTACTGTATACCTTTCCTGTATTCGTGTTTGATACATCTGTCTTCTCTGTCTTACAGATATTACAGGAGCAAGAACCTACTACCCACCCTGATCTGTCCGTTCCTGAAAGCGATAGAAGGTTATGCTTCTATAGATAAACATGCTTCTATAGTATTGTACTGATGTATTTAGTTTCTTATGCCAAACATCTCCAGCATCACCAGCAAGAAAGCCTCAGTTAAAATAAAGCTATTTCTAGACAACGAGGCTAGCACAGAATAAAGAAAGGTTCTCATATTTTACTGCGTTTTCCTTTCCTGCATACAAATGGCTCTGCTCTTATTTCATCACGTTTTGCTTTGTGATTTTACTACGTTGTTCGTTCTACCCATCTTTACTTATACTGAACAATTCATTGTAGAGGCTTTGAGACACGGAACAAACGCTTGGGATCATGTAGTAGTCCATAGTATTTTTTGCCTTCCTCACTAACAGAAACTCTACTAGATGTGTTCACCGTACTGCTTACATGATATATTGATATGTACATATATATATGTATATATAACCAAACGCACAATATTTGTATAGTGTGTAGTGCTGCGCTTCACCTATTTTGTAACGTCAGGCTCACGCATATCTAGCTCCGCTAGCTATATACCTTATGTTTGGACCAGGCAAACTAATTACCATAAAACTTTGACTGTTTATTTGGCTTGGTTTCTACAGATCACGTAGCTTTACAGTGGTTACCATATCAATACCGCCCAACTCCTATCCTATGTTTTGCCTTCGATTGACACCTTACGTATGTATGTAAGTATTCCAGAAAAACGTTTGGATTCCTTTACTAACCATTCACTGTTAACGTTATGCTTGCTACCATTCCCGCTTGCCCGTTCCAAATGCCAGCACAAATGTTGACATGGCCAGATTTGATACACACGTAAATAAAAAGCATACACCAATCTGTTCTCTTAGCAATCTTCATTTACTTCCGGAAAACACCTACCAGAACGGCGCGGCGGAGTGCGCCACATTCCCTAGTAAGCTTATCTCGCAAAGAACTCCTAGGAATGCATAAGCGACTTCCCTTAAAAAGATAGCCATCTTGTACCACATAATCATCTCCCAGAGGTAGCTTCCTTAGATGCTTCAACCAAACATGGCGAGTGCCTTCTTCTCTGATTAGACATGGCTTCATTTGGTTCTGAATTGTTGATTAGCTAATTATTTATTACTACTTTAGTATAAATGCAGAGTTGCATCGTACATTGTTGTTTTTGTTTAATTGGACGTGGGTATATACTTTATACATGGAACTAGATGGTAACATAGCTGGATTATATTTCTTCGAAGTGAATTTTGTTACAAAACTGAGTTGTTGAATGAATCATGGGTGGTGATTTGATTGAAATAGTTCTATTAGTTTCTGTAGTGCTGTTTAGTATTCCTGTTCATTAACTACAGTTGCTCCTTTTATTAATTATTTTACTACTTTGACTCACTTTGGCTCAAATTATTTGTGGTAGTAGTAAATTAAAATGACTGCAAATTATGTTCATTCTCATTCACCAACCATGTGGCTAATTCTGTTCTTATTCCGTTTTTATAAAAGCATAAAATTGGTGTCATCTTATGTATTTTTTAATGCACCTGGGAAATCATTTGCCTACCAGCTGATGCATGCTTGATTTGAAAGCATGCCAGATAACATTTCAGGTAGTCTAGTTAGCAGGCTCACAGTTCACTTCAGATAATTATTTTTATCAGCTTTTCTTGAACTATTAAAAGAGATTGTATCTGAGGATCTCAGTATTGTTATCTGTTTGCAGGACAGTGCCTTTGAAGGATCTGTTTTCACTCATGCTGATGTCAAACCAGGAATGGTAGTGAGAGCTAAGGTTGTCACTGTTGAGCCTTTCGGTGCAATTGTGCAGTTTTCCAGTGGTGTGAAAGCCCTTTGTCCGCTTCCGCACATGTTTGAGTTAGAACATGTTGTAAAGCCACCGAAGAAATTTAAGGTGCTATTGCCCTCTTTTAATCTCCATTGCTGATACCATGGAACTGCCGCATGATTAAGATTCATAATATGATTTGTGTTTTGACACTTCATTTTTTTTGCTTCTTCCATGTAGGTTGGAGCTGAACTACATTTCCGTGTATTGGGTTGCAAGTCCAAGAGAATAACACTGACATACAAGAGATCTCTGGTACCTTTACTGTGCTCTTACCCTGAAAATTTCTTTTATCCTATGAATGTTGCATGTTTTATAGTGCATGATGGAATATTATTCTTCACATTGTTCCTATTTCTTGTATAAACAAGAAAATCCAAGATAGACTGCAGCATTGCTTTGGTTGCCTGAGTGGGCATCCAACAATAAAATTAATGACGGATTTCTTTCAGGTCAATTCAAAACTTGATGTGTTGGCCTCATATGCTGATGCCAAGATTGGTTTAGTGACGCATGGATGGATTACTAAAATTGAAAAGCATGGTTGCTTTGTGAAATTTTACAACGGAGTTATGGGTTTTGTTAGCAGGTTGATTTCTCAGTTTCTTACTTTTGAAATTCATCAGCTAGATGTTTTAACTGCAAAGGATTTTCTCCA
Organism: Rhipidocladum racemiflorum; assembly: GCA_036346355.1. Lineage (NCBI taxonomy): Eukaryota > Viridiplantae > Streptophyta > Magnoliopsida > Poales > Poaceae > Rhipidocladum > Rhipidocladum racemiflorum. The sequence continues at coordinate 34,647,328 of CM070581.1, forward strand.
TGCTCCTTACCTTTTAATAGTAAAAACATGCTCTTTTCTCTTTAAGTGTGTACCTATGTTCTCGACAGCTACAACTGTTTTATTGAATTTGGTTCTGACATGTTTTCTTTCTCAATTCCTGGTGAATTTGTGCTAGATCTGAGCTTGGGCTAGAGCCAGGTACTGAAGCTGAAAGTGTTTATCATGTTGGGCAAGTGGTCAAATGTATAATTGTCAGTGTGGTACCTGCTTCAAGGAAAATAAATGTTAGTTTTGTCATATATCCTAATAGGTGAGTGCCCTCTGCCCTCCCTTGTTCTTTTGTTTTTGTTTTGCTGTTTTCTTTTTCATACCCAGTTTTGTTTCACATGATGACGAGGAACTGGCGCGTTGATTTTTCTTTAAACTTTCTAAATTTTTATGAAGGTCATTGTTAATGCCGCTTCCTGTCATCTTTATATTTTCTTTTAAAAATGTTTATTTGGTTCTGAAATATTTCAAAGCTTTGCTAACATCTAGGGACTGCAAAGCATATTATTGCTATATCACTCTTAACCCCTATTAAAAAAACTGTTATATCCAAAAAAAATTTCTGTAAATCGCTATTCAAGAGCTACTCTAGCTGCATCAGACTTTCAAAGTGTTTGCTAGATTAGTTTTGATGAACTAAAAATGCTTTTTGGGCAAAAACTTTGTTTCGCATATACATCCAGAGGAACGTTTCTAGCATGGCAGATATTTAGCACCTACAGTAAATGATTTAGGCGTAGAAAGATAAGTTCAGAAATGCAGGCCTTTCGTGCCCATGTTTTCCATCAAATTTGCACACCATTTTTAAATTTTTTTGTTTATTTGACCCTTCCACCACTAAGTCCAAGTTTAATCAATATCAATTACCATCATATATGCATGTCCACATATATGATGTCCATAGCAACTTTATGTGCACCATACCTTGTATGTAGTACTAGCTGAGGAGAGAGAGGGAGCACAATAGCTAGTGCTTGAATAAATTAACTATGCTCAAACTTTTTTCCCTAACGCTGGTGATATCATTTTAACGGTACTGATGAAAAGTCTATATAACAAACTCGGGAGGCACCCTCCCCCCCCCCCCCCCCCCCGCGCTAGCGTCATGTCACGTCACCACGCACATCTCGACCGTCCGGTTGCGGTCTTCGACGGCTCAGATTGCTTCGGCTCGAAACTCAGCATAAAAGGAAATCGCCTTGTATCCGTTTGCCCAAGTGAGGCTCGTGGCACAGAGGTAATGCCGTTCCTTCGCCCTTAGCTGGCGCGGGTTCGAGCCCTCGCGCATGCGATCTTGCGCATTTTTCATTGTGACAGCGTGGCTACCTTCTTGGCGAGCCATCCCGCCATGCAAGATGTGTTGGCCAACACCCACGTGGGCCGCCGTGTTGCTATTTTTTCTAAAGAATCTATGCAAATATCTGAAATTGCATATGGGTCCTGATTTTTACGAAAAGGCCCTTTTTTAGCGGAAAAGACCCTCCAAAAATTTAGAAAATACATTTTCGTCTGTTTTTTTTGTTTTGGTCCATTTTCCCTCCAAAAAATCGCAAAAACACCCTCCAATATTTTCAAAAGCACGACCCAGTCTATTTTCCCATCCCCCTCCATTTTCATGCGAAAAGCAAACTTTTTTTATTCGAAGATACCGCTCTGAAATAGGTTCTTCACCGAAAAAAAGACATTCATTTTCCATTCACGCGCGCGGTGTGCGCCGCACTTAAGGACCTAGTTATTATAACACTACGTTCAAATTTGAGAGCACACATGTGGATAGTTATTGTCGGGACCCGAATTTGCAAATCCGGACTCTCTGTGTATTCAGCACTAGTCCAGGAACGAGCTAGTGCACACAGTCTTAACATCGATGAATATCACAATCATACCACTCGATACTAATAAAGTACTTATGGTCAAGTTACAAATATACGCCACGCAGGGCGAAACTTATTAAGAGAGAAATAATAGCAGCGGAAAATAAGATAACTTCGTGGTGCCATCCAGTATACCACAGGCAACTGACTGGGCTCGCTCCCTAAGTAGACGGTTCCTCTTGGAGCTCCTCCTCCAAAGCTGGTGTAGTCTCCTCTTCAACTGGTGTTGTATTGTGGCAAAGGTGAGTACTTGGTACTCAGCAAGTCATGCACAGAATGCAGCTAATATACTACATGCATGGCTTAATACAAAGGAGTGGCTCAAGGTATATTTGCGATGAAAAGATTTGACAAGTAGCATAAGTAGATTCGAAAGCAGTAGAAACAAGTAAAGCATAAATAACTTTTCAGGGGTTTAGTAAACATCTTTCCCATCCTAATCCACATTTCTATCAACATCATTATTAATCCAACCCAACCCTTCAAGTCCAAGTTATTTTCAAGAAAGTCTAACCCTTGACTCTAATTCCCGAGCGATGTCCAATACTACGGACACGGCTATTCGAATAGATTTTATACTCTACAGAGGTTATGCACTTTACCCACAAGATACAGTCAAACACCACAAAGGCGAGTTCCCGTAACAAAGTCTTTCGGAAACTTCTAACAATACAGGTGGTCCTCCCGGTTGTTGCACACTAACCCTTCCCTTAGCTAAGGTGAAGTTTAGGCCAACCAAGCTGTTAGATGGGTACTGGCGCTGCCCCGATGACGCTTCCGCACAACATACACAAAGGGTGTAGTTGACCTCCTGAGGTCCCACAGGTACGTTATTAGCAACTTAGTCAACTAGGTCCGTCCCATTACAGACATGTGGTTGCAAGATTGACTCAGTTCAAAGGCTTGCAAGGTGAAGTCCTTAGGGTGACCAGGGCAAGACTACCCGAAGAACCAAAACAACATTCCCAATGCCACAACGGGCCCACTTGATCATTCTTACCACATGCCCCGGTCAAAAGTTATTTGTCAAACCCCAGTTGGTTACCATGCACCACGTGCCAACAACATCACATGATACCTTTCCAAAACAGGTTCAATATGTCATTAAGTCAATATTAACGTTTGAGTGTCCAAAATCATGTCATGAGCACGTAGCGGGTCTAAGCCATAAACTACAACGATCTACAAACCCATGTTGGCAATTTAGTAATGTCCAACTAGTAATCCACACTAGGGTGACAAGGGGTCATGGCACATACTTAAGTAATCAAGGTGTCATACAGCAATTTGGCATTTATCTAATTTCCCATATTTAAATAAAGTATTTTATAATTGAACTAGCATGCAATAAGTTAAATCAAAATAGGTTTCAAAATAGGATCAACATGGTCAAAGCATAACTTGCCTTCAAAAAGTACTTGTTCTTGGTCTTGAGCTGGCTCCTGGGTCAATACTTCTCCTTCGAAGCCTTCGGGCACTTCAACGTCTACTCGTAATGCGTGCAAACAGCAATACACAAATAAACAATAGGCAAAAGCATCCCAAAACTCCAAATAAAATCCATAACAGAGAGAACATAATTTTATGAATTTTTAGGAACTGGAATCGTTCAAATCGGAGTTAAAATGCAAAAGTTATAATTATTTAAAGTTTAAATAATCAATTAAATAATATTATAGAGAAAAACTTTAGTCCAAAAATTAAATAAAATTCATAATTAGGTAGATCTCAATTTTATACAAATTTAGAAATTTGAATCACTCAAATCGGAGTTGAAACGCAAAAGTTATAAGCGTTTGAAGTTTGAAACAAAATCTGAAATCATTATTTCGAATTAATAAATCATTTTCTTTTAAAATTAATTATTGCGTCGGCGAGGACACGTGGCGACCTCGATTGGGCTCTTGGCGTCGGTAGGTTCATGGGCGTGGTCCATGGTTTGGCTCGGTCCACCGTGGACTCGGCCCACGGCTCCGCGTGTCGACAGTGGGTCTCGTGACGCGTCATTCTTGGCGTCGGCGAGGCTCGGCCAGTCTTGGCAGTGGGACCCACTGGTAGCGTCATTCTTGACATCGGCCGGCGCAGGGACGGCCCGCGTGACATCTTGAGCGCCATGGCGTCGGCGTGATGTCATGGTGCGATGTGGTCGGGCGCCGACATGCGGGCCCGCGTGTCGGCGTCACGCACGCCGCTGCGTGGGCGGCGGCCGCGGCCGGTCGATCTCCGCGCACACGTGGCTAGATCTCGGCCGGTGATTTGAAAATCAACGGCACAGATTGGATCTGGACTCACGCGTTTGGGGTGAATGTGTTTGATCTAGACCGTTGGATCTAGATCCAACGGTCGAGATGGATCTCGATTTTGGGCGGGATCTCACCATGGGATGACGTGGCGTGATTTGGGGCGTTGGATCCGGATTGGGCCGAGGAGCTCGAAGTCCGGCGATGGCGAAGCGGCTGGAGTCACCGGCGCAGGGACGATGACCTAGCCGACGGCGTTTGGACGCGCTCTGGCGGCGTGGGTGGTGCTCACCGACGCGGCTTGCTCTCACGATTCGGATCTGGGGTCAACGGCGACGGAGGGCAGGAGGCAGCGGCTATCGGCGAAAACCGCGGTACACCTTCTCCTAACTCCGGCGAGCTCTAGCGGCGCAACAACGGCTCGAGCGAGGTGAGTTAGGGCTACGCTTGCAATGAAGCGGCGATCCCGACACGGGTGTGGCGGCGCAATAAATAGGGCCCTCGGCGTCAGGTAAACGCGACGGAAACCGAGGTCCTCTCCGTTCTTGGCGGCGAGTCCGTGGCGTCTCGGATTGGGTGACGTGGCACGCGCACAGCCGTTGGATCGAGATCCAACGGTGCGTGGGTTTGGGTTCGGGTCGGACTCGGGCGAGCTGGCTGGCATAGAAAGATAAGTTCAGAAATGCAGGCCTTTCGTGACCATGTTTTCCATCAAATTTGCAAACCATTTTTAAATTTTTTTTGTTTATTTGACCCTTCCACCACTAAGTCCAAGTTTAATCAATATCAATTACCATCATATATGCATGTCCACATATATGATGTCCATAGCAACTTTATGTGCACCATACCTTGTATGTAGTACTAGCTGACAACTAATTTAGAAACAAAAGAAAAACAATGAGAGAGAGGGAGCACAATAGCTAGTGCTTGAATAAATTAACTATGCTCAAACTTTTTTCCCTAACGCTGGTGATATCATTTTAACGGTACTGATGAATAGTCTATATAACAAATTCGGGAGGCCCACGCTCGCGCCCGTCACGCGTCACGTCACCACGCACATCTCGACCGCCTGGTTGCGGTCTTCAACGGCTCAGTTGCCCGGCTCGAAACTCAAAGATAAAAGGAAATCGCCCTGTATCCGTTTGCCCAAGTGAGGCTCGTGGCACAGCGGTAACGCCGTTCCTTCGCCCTTAGCTGGCGCAGGTTCGAGCCCTCGCGAGCGCGTGCGATCTTGCATTTTTATTGTGGCGTGGCTACCTCACGGCCAGGTCACCGCTTCATGACGCGTGTTGGCCAACACCCACGTGGGCCGCCGCGTTGCTATTTTTCTAAAGAATCCATGCAAATATCTGAAATTGCATATGGGTCCTGATTTTTACGAAAAGGCCCTTTTTTAGCGGAAAAGACCCTCCAAAAATTTAGAAAATACATTTTCGTCTGTTTTTTTTTGTTCTGGTCCATTTTCCCTCCAAAAAATCGCGAAAACACCCTCCAATATTTTCAAAAGCACGACCCAGTCTATTTTCCCATCCCCCTCCATTTTCACGCGAAAAGCAAACTTTTTTTATTCGAAGATACCGCTCTGAAATAGGTTCTTCACCGAAAAAAAGACATTCATTTTCCATTCACGCGCGCGGTGTGCGCCGCACTTAAGGACCTAGTTATTATAACACTACGTTCAAATTTGAGTGCACACATGTGGATAGTTATATTGCTTCTGCTATTTTATTTCAGTTGTTATGTGTTCTACGTTGTTGCCTTTGAAAGATAGCGTTGTCCTAATCTTTGTGCTGGTCGAGCTATAAATATTGCTGCTCTCTTCTCGCTATGGTCTTATATATCTATAAAATTTGTATTAGCCATACTCCTAGCACGTAGAAATTTAGATAGCATACCAGTTCGATGCAGCGTAGCACGCTTCTCATCCTAGTTCCGTAGAATCCTGGAAAAAGCAAAGCAAAAATTGCCCATATAGTACCTTAAATCACTGTTCGTACCAGAATTTAATTGTTTCATGTGCTGTAAAAGTCCTGTGGTCCAAATGTACCAAAGTCAATCAGTTATACCATAACTCGCTTGTGTCTAATCATAATTTTATTTTTGTTATTTTCTTTTACCAATATATCAGTATCCTTTAGTGTCATATTCAACCGTTTTAAATTGTATAAAGACTCAAGTCTATCATTCTACCCTTCTCTAAAGCATGGCTAAGCGTATGCATTTAATACTCGATTATACTCATGTCTCATTTCATAAAATGATTAAACCTAGCCTAGGGTTCAACATGGTTCTCATGTCAATATAATCAAGGAAATCCCACAATTTAGGAATACAACTACCATTTCCCACAGCATTGAACTTTACAGAAATTACATGCGTGCATAATAGTTTGATAAAACAAAATAGACAACGTAAAATATGGGATCAATATGATCAAAGGAGGGTGCTTGCCTGTTTGCACTTCTTCGAGGTTGTTCTCGGGGATGTAGTCGGGGTCGTTATCAATAGACTTCGAAATGTTGTCAGCTACGCGTTTAAACGGCAGGAACGCTGCAAAAGAAAATAACAACAAATCAAATAGGGTAAAAAGAAATCAGATGTAAATACTAAATTAGAACTCATCAAGAATAACATAGTAATTTTGGAAATTTTAAATTATTACGTGCGTAACGGTTTCCTTCGCACTTAGCTTAAGTGAGGCTCTTTCAAGGTTTACTGAATGGGGCTAGTGGCTAAATCTACATGATTCTATTGTGATTTTAGTGACACGGACACTTTATCTATAGTTTGCCCGAGCCTAACTTTTCATATATTACGTTATTCGTAACCATAATACTTAGGGTTATTGTGCTAGTAGGATTCAGATGCAAAGCAAGACGTTAATTAAATATTTTTCCATATCATGGTAATCCATATACTATAGAGTGATTTTGAGCCATTAACCCGAATTTTTGCATTTAGACGAGATATTCTACGGGTGGCCGAAAAGGCTTAAGTGTTTCTGATTTTGCACGTTTACGGCTCGGTTTTTGTTTTACGATTGCGGCTACGTCTTAGGGGATTATTTAATCATTCTTTACACACTGTTAGGTGATGTCTAAAAGAGTATTTTAAAGTTGGTTTCGCTACATTTTATTTCGATCTACTGTATTTTCTCATAAAAGGGCAGCGAGGCCTTAAGTGGACTTATTTAACTAAATGCAAGCATAGTGCAAGTCCTAATTAAATTCATACAACAGCAAGAGTGCCATAATCTAAAGTCCTAGGAACAAGTTTCAATGTATTCGGATCAAAATTGTGCAAGTTATGACCATAACGGCATTTATATGCGTTGAATCCTACCCATGCTAGCATTCTTTACAAATCATGCTCGAATTCAAGTATTTCTACGTATATAGATAGCTTATAACCTGAGGATTGCAATGAAATAGGTTTCATACGATTTGGAGTTGTTTTGCAAAAATGTTGCATTAAACAGTTTCTAGGCCTAAAGTGAAATCTTGGGATTATTTGCAGCACAATGAAAAAACTGAAATGTTTTTGCATAGCCATAAACTACATGATTTTACACAAATTTAGGAAGTTGTCTCATCAAGTTTGGATTTGTATAGCAAAAGTTATTGGCATTTCAATAGGCTCGGGTGAGGAAAATATGTAGGAAATAGGAAAATACATTTTCCTTAAAGGAAAACACATTCCTTTAATTGTCAGTGAGGTTGACAGAGGTTCAAACCACTTGACAGCCGGACCCATTGGTCAGCGGTCGCACGAGCGCGTGCCTCTGATCGGTTGGGCTTGCTTGTCGGTGACTCCGGGCAGAGGAGAGTCTTGAGCGCTCGCCGTGGCGGCGGCCAAGTGAGGAGCCAGGCGTCATGGGCGAGCGAGTGAGGGGAAGGCGGTGGACCTTGGAGGGTGGTCGTCCGGGGCTGGGCGACGGCGAGGAAGTCCAGCGGCGGAGGGTGGCGGTGCTCGGCTGTGGGAGCTGTCGGCAAGGGGGAAGAAGCCAGTTCAGACACGGGAAAACAAGGAAAAAGCATTAGAGGGCATGTGGGATTGGAGCGGAATACCATGGAGGGGTAGGGAGGCAGCGAAATGGGTTGATGTTGCACAACTGAAGCCGGAGAAGAGGAAAAGGTCTCGGCGGCGGTTTGAGCGGGGAGAGCTGCAACCGAAGGGAGAAATGGATTCAGTGAACCGGGATAGGGCCCCAGGTGAAATGGATTTGAAAGTTGAGCTCAACTGCGGGCAAATTGCTCGTGGATGTGCTCTCCGACTGTCTTCGTCCTTGGCGGTATTCTGTGCGTAGCTCGAGCTGGTGGCTCGGGAATGAGCAGTGGCGAGCCGGGGTCGACTTGGTGAGCTCGGGGCGCTTATTTATGGCGCTGAGCAGTGGGGTTGGTGAGGGTTGGAGTGGCTCGACGGAGCAGGCAAGGCCGGGGCGCGGCACACGCGTGGCGGCTAGGCTCTGGGTGCGCTCGCGCGTGGCGATGGGTGGCTCAGCATCCCTCCCGAGTAGTATGGGCAGAGGGACAGAGCATCAACGTCGTGAGGATGGTTGACGGTGGGTCTTTGTCGGTGTCTGAGGCGGCGGCGATCTTTGAACGGTGAGCTAATGGCCGGCTCCTGGCATTTACTGAAACACCTACCACTCGCACTGTAGCACCTATCTGCTTTTAGTTCAAGTTCCAGCTATTTCGCAGTTGTCATTTCATGCCTGAAAAAAGCCCAAGAATTTCTGAAACTTTTTGTATAGCTAGGACTTAGTCTGAAGTTTCTAACATACTCGGGATCACTCAAAATGGTGAGGCGGAATTTGAATTAAAATTCTTTGAAGTAGGCTACTTATTATGTTGAATTGAACTTTTCAAATATTTTTAAGTTTTTACTAGTTGTGCAAAAATTTAATAAAGTCCACATTCATTCATCCCTCGAACTCTATTATTTTGAATCATCAATTTCTACGATGTGTTGTTTGGAAATTCTACGAGTTCCAGCTGTATGGACCAGTTCAGATGCATTTCGACATTTTAGAGAATTCTGATCTTTCTCGGATTCAATTCGATGAAGTTTCAATTATATTTTTCAAAATGGCACTGAGGATCACACCAAAGGTGACTATATTCAATTACTAAAATTCCTGGGATATACAGGTTTGATAGAAAAGGGTTTTATTTAAGCGTAAATAAAGAAAAATTCTCTCATGTTTCAAGTGAAACCTTAAGGTTAAGCAACAGGATGCTGCACCAATTGGTTCATTTATAGGTTTCCTTTGGGACAGATTGTGATTGTGCAGATTCTAGATTATGGGAGAAGTTGTTTCTGATTGTGAGAGAATCGGGCCGGGCTAGCTATGCGTGGTGGTTACAGACTGCGCTGGCGAGAATCAGCTGGAACCCAAGTACTGATTCTATGTAGATTGTAACTTCTGATTATGGGAGATGCTATTCACAATCCTCTCGTTTGCAAACAATCTGCTTTTTTTAAGCAAAAGCTATCCCAAGGGGGCCATAACGTGTTTAGTTGGTGGGATGAGATTGAATGTGATGGAATGGTCATGAATCATGTGGCTCTATTGTTTTTGATGAGTGGGATGGTTCAACATCTATAGGGAATATTCTTTAAATTTGTATTGCACCATTCAAGATGGGATAGTTTTATTCAAGTAACTAAACACATAGCTTTTTTCTTGAACCATCTTATATATGTACCACTTGGTACACTTGAATCATCCCTTTACCAAAAACAATGGAACCACATGATACAGAACCATCCTATCCCATTCAAACCTGAACCACATGTTGCGTTTAAAACATTTTTTTCAAAATCTTGACAAATTCAAGATTTGGCATGATCGCCTAGGTCATCCTGGTATGGGGATGATGAGAAAAATTGTAAATAATTCTGTTGATCATAATATTAAAACTTCAAATTTCTTGAAATCAAAAGATTTCATGTGCATTGCTTGTGCTAAAGGGAAATTGATTTTGAGGCCATCATACCTCAAAAGTAAAAAATGAGTTTCTGAATTTTCGATGTAATCTGTGGCTACATCTGTGGACCTATATAGCCCTTATGTCGGTCATTTAGATACTTATGGTTTTAATATATGCTTCTACAAGTTGGTCCCACGTGTGTTTATTAAGCACATGGAACTATGCCTTTACTAGATTAATGGCTCAAATAATTAAATTAAGAGCTATATGTCCTAAAAACAGGATTAAATCCATTAGATTGGTTAATTCATTGAGTTCTCCTCAAGGGCATTAAATTAGTATTGTGTGGCTCTGAGCATTAATATAGTGCATTCTATGCCATATATTCACACACAAAATCACATAGCAGAATCTTTGATAAAGATGATCAAACTGATTGCTAGACCTCTTTTATAAAATTGTATATTGCCAATAAGTTGTTGGGGCCATACGGTCTTGCACGCCACAGAACTAATCCAAACAAGACCAACTGCATATTATACGGTCTCTTCGTTGCAATTAGTACGTGGAAATGAACTAAGTATTTTTCATCTACGAAAATTTGATTGCACAGTATACGTGGAAATGAACTAATCCAAACAAGACTAATTACTTCAAAACCAAGACTTTGGATTTTTTCTTCTATTGTTATTGTCAACCCATTCAAATGCAATGCTATTAGGGATGCAAATGGGCCGACCCTAGGGTCTTCTTTGACCCACTTTAGTTCATTTGTTTGCACTAAAAACTTAATTTTTACTCCACCTTTTATGTTTTAGTGCAAACAAATGAACTAGAGTGGGTCAAAGATGACCCTAGGGCCGGCCCATTTGCATCCCTAAATGCTATTGCATACTCGTTGCATTTGAGCGGGGGTGTTAACGATATATTGCCTTATATACGCTTTCTTTTATATGGATATTACCTTATATAGGCTTTCTTTTTATACCCTCATGTACTCTACATATTCAGGTCTATCGACCTCATATTGACTACAAATGCTATTCATAACAGTTACTCCTAGTTGCTGTTTTACAGGATGATTGTTCAGATAGATGGTTGCTAGGACTTGATCATAACACACACACACGCGCACACGCGCACACACACACACACACACACACACACACACACACACACACACACACACACACTCCTAGTTCTCCCTCATGTACCCAAGGGGCGTTTATGCCAGCGCTCATTTCTTTGCCTCATCAAGATTCTCGCTTCATGGGCACATGAGCTGACGCCCAAATCCCTTGCTCGGTTCACTCAGCGGCGACGCTTCCAGAGGGCGCCCACAGGTCGAAGGTGGTGGGAAGGCCGCCGCTGGCCATCATCATCGCCTGGCCCTTGGAGCAGGGCCTCGCTACGGGCCGAGTTTGGTGGAAGGAGGGACGTATGCCGCAGCCAGCCCGAGGTTGCACCCCTCATGCCCGGAGCTAGCGCCACCACCATCTAGGATCGGGCACAGCACCGCCGCTTTATTCTTAGGACTTGAGGGTGAACACCGCTACGGTTGCCGGATCTGAGGGGGGCGACACCGCGGTCGCCCAACTCAGGGGAAGCCATCGCAGTTTCCTGGATCAGAGCGCCGTCGCCGCCTGATCTTGCGTTGGCAGGCGAAATAGCCGTCACTCGTGGGCGTTTGCACCGAGGGGAAGAGAATCCAAGTTGCTGCCGCTGAGGCCCGCTCCTAGGAGTGAGGAAAGTCACAGCTGCGAGGCTCGAGCCGCACTGGAGGGCAAGTGAAGTGCCTCCGCCTTGAGGTGAATCGGGGGCTACCTCCTACTGGACCTGTTGGCTCGATCTACGCTTCAAGATAGCGGGATGAGGCATCATCACCACAGATTTCGTCGAAGCGGACAGGGGGGGCCATCGCCGCCTCTGGACTCGCGCCGAGGGGGCCCTCTGGCGGCCGCTGGGCCCCGCACTGCGGGAAGTCAGGCCCCCTTCGCTCGAAGTGGCCAGATCCGGCGAGCCACCGACGGCTCGACCATCACCGTGCAACGGGAGCACCTGTCGTCGATCCGGTTTGGGGGAGCCACGGGGCTCAGCTTGCCATGTTGTCGCTGTACTGTTGGGTATAAAAGCCCCCCAAACCGGAAGCAGTGGTGAAGAGGGGACATCTAGCAGGAGCTACCCTCTGGAAGAGCTTCAACCTCTGGTGAATACCGCAGGGAGCCATCCCTTGGTCCCTTGTTTTATGATCCTTCGTCTGGTACCCATTTTGGATATGCGCATGTGGAATATACAATCCCTGGGTATCCGCAAGAAAGGGAAGAGATAGAGTTCCATATCGATAAGGAAAGCATGATTGTAATCCTATAGTACACGGCATGACCGGATATGGGAATCAACCTTGTATCGGATTAGGACTCCATGTAACCCAACCCCCTTGTCTATATAAAGGGGGGCGGGAGCCTTAGACGGGGGATCAGGTAATCATGGGATATCTCATCCAATCTCGCGATCTACACCCATCAATACATACCATCGAACACAGGACGTAGGGTATTACCTCTCCTCGAGGGCCTGAACCTGTATAAATCCTTGTCTTGTGTTACCATCAAGTTTCTGATCTAGCGCCTTACCCCGTAGATTCACACCCCCAAGATTATTGCCGACACCAAATGTCGACAGTTGGCGCACCAGGTAGGGGCTGCGCAAAGATCAACCCAGAAGAACTCGATGGCTTTCGAAGACGGCATCACCTTTGCTCCGGGCAGGAATTCTGTTTCAGAAGTCTCCGCTTCGCCGTCAATAAGCTTGGTACCCTTGTCCCTTCGAACTCGGATCAGATTCCATCTGATAGTTCTCGCACTTTTCGCTCGGTATTTGTGATCGGAAACGGATTGCCTGAATCACAAAACCGACGGGGAGACGAAAAACAGAGACGGAGCCTATTCAACACGAAGCCCAAGTCGTGCGCACCCGATCACTACAGAATCTAGCGCGCAACGACAATGAAGACATCTTGCATGCAAGGATGGGGAGCCAGTCGGTTTTCTGAACACTGCAGCAAAACATTATTGCCACAAAGACACTCCTCGGTACCTTGGGTCCGATGATCGAGCCCAACAGTCCGGTTGCCCCGATCATGGCACAAGTCAAAGCCATGGTGACGGCTGCGGCAATCCAGCACAACCAGCAAGGCCATGACGGACCTCGACCACAAGACGGAGCTCATCCCGGAGATAGCGACAAAGCTCAGCGACTACCGTATGACTATGTTGATGAACCAGCTTCATCGACTATGGGAACAACCACGCTGACTTGCGGTTCCGACGATGACGACGACCGCTGCGCCGACTCGCAGCATTGGCAACGACGAGGACCACACCTATTCGCTGCTCCAACGACGCCAAGGATATCCACATTGATTTCTCACGCCAGCTTATTGCGCGCACAACGCCGAGGACAGTCGTGCTGACTTTTTAGGCCAGCTTCTCGCGCACGACATCGAGGACGGCCACACCGACTTCTTACGCCGGCTCCTCGCGCGCGCGACACCGAGGAAGGCCGCGCCGACTTCTTACGCCGGCTCGTCGACATGTCATGGCATATAAAGCAGCTAAGTTGTCATCATCCTGATCTTTCTAATCATCAATTTTATGTATTGACTTGCTCCTTAGTTGTTTCTCGGCTAAGCAGTAAGTCGAGGGTTACACATAATTGTGTGTGCTCGCACACCCCCGTTCTTTTTCAGCATCATGATCTTTTCACATATAAATTCATGTTATTTCTTGACTTGCTCCTTAGTTGTTTCTCGACGAGGCAGTAAGTCGGGGGCTACACATAATCGCAGCCTTATGCACCCCTCTTTTCATAGTTGTTTTTTTACTTCTGTTACTTAGTGATTTAAGTGAAATCGAAGTGCGCCATAATTCTGAGTAGTGAAGCTCTGGACCCACAACACGGCGAACCCTAGGTCACCCAAACGTGTGCCTGGGATAAACAGCCATGAGCTAACTCCCTACACTCGGGGGCTATATTAGTTGGGCAGAGTGCATAACAAAAAGAAGAAAAAACCACTCGGACTAACAAAAATCAATGAGTAAAAGGAGTAAAAAAGGCTAGTTCACAAACAAAAATAGTCGGGCTTTACATCCGACCAAATGTTTTCATATTCAGATACTACCATAATCCTACATATACATGTTGCAGGGATTTGCAGCTCGGAGAGCTCGCCAAAAGCGGCCAGGGGACGGCGCAGGGTCATGAACCTTTACGTCGACACACCCGTTACGCGCCATCCGCCGAGAGCGACAACTCATGGGACACAAACCAGCTAAGTCGAGGCGGCGCAACATTTCGCCTTGAGCAAGAATGGTGTTCTGGCTTTCGGAAAAAGTTCGGACCCAGATTTAGGTTTTGAGGGTATACACCTAAAAGGTGTGCCAGTTGTGCTCCGCGCCAGCTGGGCTCAAGTACCACTCGGATAAACCTGATTTGGGCAAAGGCACGCCCCACAATGGTCGACTACCGCCATCGCTTTCAAACAGAACACTGGTGTCTATTAGACTAAAAATCAAAAGTTCCTCTTGTGATATGCCTCATGCTAGGCCTATTGTCGGGTTGCCGCATGACGGAATCGGATATTACAAGTTGGTTTAAAGGTTCCTGAGGTATACACCTAGAAGGTGTACCACCGAGCTCCACGCCAAATTGGTTCATACCACTCGGGTAAAACCTATTTAGGATAAGGCACGCGTCAAGCTAGGCCTACTCGGTTACTACTTTTAGTGGGACACCGGGTGCCTAACATCCAAAACTTCTCTCGATATGCCTCACGCCAGGCCAACAAATGCCATCGCAAGTCGAAATCGTATCGTGGAGAAGCCAAGTCCGAAGGGTATGCTCCATGAGGGTCAAAAGTCGTGCACCGCAATGCACGGTACGGATACCACTCGGCAAATTCTTTCCGGGTATAAGGTACGCTCCATGCTGGGCCAACTGCCAGTTTTCAACTAAGTTGAGCTGGGTACCACTTGGGGAATTCAATGAGGGGCTTTAGAATTCTTCACAGTCTCCTTGCATGCAACGGAGCACTCGGCATCAAATGTCAATACCCGATCGAGATCACGGCTGACAACAAAGCCCAGGTGCACTTCGCGATGAGAGCATGACTCGACGAAAGGCAACCAGGGCAACAACAACTCGACTGTAAAGCACTTGGGGGCTACTGTGGAATATACAGTCCCCGGGTATCCGCAAGAAAGGGAAGAGATAGAGTTCCATATCGATAAGGAAAGCATGATTGTAATCCTGTAGTACATGGCATGACCGGATATGGGAATCAACCTTGTATCGGACTAGGACTCCTCCATGTAATCCAACCCCCCTGACTATATAAAGGGGGGCGGGAGCCTTAGACGGGGGATCAGGTAATCATGAGATATCTCATCCAATCTCGCGATCTACACCCATCAATACATACCACCGAATATAGGACGTAGGGTATTACCTCTCCTCGAGGGACTGAACCTGTATAAATCCTTGCCTTGTGTTACCATCGAGCTTCTGATCTAGCGTCTTGCGCCGTAGATTCACACCCCCCTAAGTTTATTGCCGACACCAAATGTCGATAGCGCAGCTAGTGAATAGCATTTGGTTCAACTCCTGTCTCCATGCCAGCCATGGCGGGAGGTTGGTGTTATGTTCGTCCTGATGAGCACCGCTGAATTTTCGCGGGGGTTGTTCCCTTCAGGGCCAGTGGCCTTAGGTCATTCCTCACGATGTCCAGTCGGGAGGGCGTTCACCACAACGTCCCCCAACTTTCAATGCCCAACAGCGAAGGCATGCATTAACATGTGCATGCCCAATCTCCCCCAGACTGACTGTTCATTTGGTTTGGCAGGTACTAGGAGCTCCTTCGGCTCGATCACGGCGTAATTGGGGAGCAACCAATTCCAAGATCCCATGGGTAAGAACAATAATTTGGCCTGGACCTACCCCCACGGGGCGATCCTGTCCCGTATCAAACAAAGCGGAAGAGAGCCCGAGCTTCAGCCGCCGACGATGACACACAGGCCTGGCCTGTCACGGCCCGAGCCTGGGGTACCATAGGAGGGCCTATGGGTGGCACCTCCTAGCCGGGAGGGAAACGCAGCTTGCGCTACAGGTGTGAGGGGTCCTCCCGGGGCGGTTCCCCAAAGACCCTCGACGTCGCCTACCGCCAAGAGCGGGGGTGCCAAGGCCCTTGGGAAGAAAGGCGCGTCGGGTGGTGTGGGTGCGGGCCCCTCCATCAAGTGGGTGAGTAGGCGCTCACCTTCACCGTCGTCGTCCCTGGCTTCCAGCTCTAGCGAGTTCGAGTCAGGTACTGTGTCGAGGGACTCCGGGCGAGGCACCCAGCCGCTTGCTTAGGAGATAGAGGATCTCCTTGACGTCGGTGCCGATGGTTCGGCTCCTGCCCCAATTGAGGCCATGGTAGGGAAGGACACTGGGTACACCTTCCTAGAGGACATTGGGTCTTCTTTTGCTGCCCGGGAGGTATGTGATATTTGACACGATTGATTGTTACAGTGCCGAGCTCTTCTCCTTTTGCAACCCATCCAAACATAGCTCCAAGCAATGCCAGATAAAAGCAATAAGATTTTGATTTGAAAAGAAAAACAAAGCATGAAGCTTCATCTATTACAACAAATGCAAAATCTGAACTTCATGCAAAATCCAACGCATTAGCTTATTCTATTTGCAACACATGCAAATCAAAGCTTAATGCGATAGCACAAAGCATAAGCTTGTCCTATTTTGCAATACATGCCTAATAGAGCTTTATGCTAAATCCAAGCACGAGCTTCACCCATTCGCAACACATGCCAAATGGTTAGCTCCCTGCAAAAACCAAACCAAGAAGATGCATGGTTGTCTCAATCATTTATGCACTCTATTAACACATAATGGATGCCACTTATATCGATTGAGTATAACCTAAATCAATTTAATGAATTTAAATGTGTCATGAGCACATGATGCAACTGATGCTTCATACTACTCAAGAACTATCCATTTGTCTTTAATCGATCACAAGAACACCATCAACACATGATAAAATGTTCTTTGATGATTAGAAGACGAATGAGCTCAATTTAAACTCATTTAAATTGATATATTTCAATGTATTGATCCTTCATATATGGAGTGAAGAGTAGATCAATACTGACGAAACTTCAAGTTAAAACTCGGAACTCCCCCTAAATATGTGCATCCATATAATATATGGATTGGGAAACATAATGGACATTTTGTGGTTAATGTAATGGAGAATTCACACTTTAACTTGAATCCAAAATATGCAATGAATAATAGAATAGATATGCGCACATACCTTGGGTTTTCCATTTTCCATCCAAATATGAGACTATTGAATATAACTCAATAAACATGTTAGTCTCATTAAGATTAGATTTGTCATTAAACAAGAATTCAACATTAATCTAAACCAATCACCAAAACCAATAGAGCTTGAACTTACAGAGCGCCCAAGGGAAGCTACACCCCAAATGGGAAGGACCCTACCGCATCTCTGCGGTCCTGGGCTCGGGTGCCTACCGCCTCTCCAACATAGAGGACAAGCTGTTCAAGCATGCATGGAATGCTGACAAATGGAAGACTCCACGCCTCCCTGGGCTTGCCCGCGGTCTTGCCGGGGGCCTTTCCTTACGCCCCGCGGGAGGCCTACGCCCTCCCCAGGGGCTCGCCCCGCGGGGGGTCTCCTTACACCTTTTGTACGTCATGACAGCACATGCCTTGTAATGATGTAAACCCTTCCGAGGTTATCAATGAAGTCATGAGCTTGAGCCCTACAGGTCGCATGTCAACTGCTTCATTAGTGAAAACCGCCCCCCAACGCGTGGCTGTTGGGGGATGTCCTAGAGTTGCGCAGCTCGCGCAACACTCTCCAGGGCGCATAGCCTCCAAGTCTTACCCCTAAAAAAGCCCCGAGCGGTCAGGACATCTCAAGTACCCCTTGGGCGGCCTCCTCCCTGCTGGACCCAGGGAGCAGGCGACGACTTAAAAGGAGTTTTGCCAAAGTCATTGGGTGCATCGTGGACTAGTCCCCCATGGTCCCTAGGCGATAAGCCGAACGAACCCTAGGTAATCCCACAACTTCGCGGAATACATTCTCGTTACCTCATGAGTCTTAACCCAGGAGACATCTCCTTCCCAGTGAGCATAAATCTCTATTACAAGGGGTTACGACCCCCTATGGGGCCGCACCCCGAACTAAACGCTGGCTCCTTAGAGTAAGGTCCCGTGAACGGGGGCTCCAAAGTGATTCAACAACGGCAAGGTTGAGTTATTGCTTCACCAGGGTCGAACCTCCCTCTCCGCAACGAGAGGAAGTACATGTTCTCTCGCTCCCTGTAGACCTAGGGGACATGTCCCCTTCGTGCATGGTATGGTGCAAAACCAACTCTACCCCTTGGGGGGAGGCAACCAAAGAAGGGCCAAGGCACGATCATGCCTCTATGAAGTCGCCTAGTCATGCGGCAAACCTTCTTTGGCAGGAATAATCGCAAAGGCGCCCGACCCTCTGTGCACTTCGCTTATAGCAGATATCAACCACCCTCTGGGGCACCTCCTAAAACAAAGCATTTTAAAATACATAAGTCTTCTATCCCATAACATTAAAAGTTTATACAAAATGGGGGCGCCGCCCCTGCCTACCATCATGGGCACCGCTCGAGATGTGTCCATAAAATAAAATTATGCACCTAGCAAAATGACGACCCTAGAACAAGTCATGTCATCTAGCTACTCTGCACAAGATATTACTCCGGGAGAAGTCATACATTCTTCGAGCTCGGGCCTTCCCCGGGCGCCTGGGGCCCTGGCGCACGAGGACCCCTCGTGAGGCTCCACAAAACTCCCAACGAGTGAGCCCTAGGTGGAGCTACACTCAAGGGCGTGTCGACGTATCTCCGGTGTGTACAGCCTGCGAAGTGTGGCAAGGTTGCCTCCTTGCCCGCGTCGTCGGAGAGGCGAGAGATCGGAGCAACCCTCGCAGTAAAGGCGACCTTGGCAAAGGTCTTGCCCTTGTCCCCTGCTGCTCTCTCGAGTACACCGATGCAGCCCCTCAATATGACGACCCACTCCTCCAAATCCTCCACGGAGGATGCGAGGTCCTCCACTCGAGCCCCGAGGTCTCGCAGTGTGACTTGGACAAACACAGCGATATTGGCAAGGGTTACACTTATGATGTTTCGTGATAGAGGGATTAATCATACGTAGTAGGTCTATTCCAAAGGAGAGCACCAGTACAAATAGCCAAGAGGCCAACAGCCTAGGATTACATGCATACATGAAAGGAAAGTGCTAATCCTAGGTTGTTGCTAAAGATAGCCTCCGAGGCAACAATATGGGCTAGAATAACGGCATGGATTCATGCATAAAACCAGCAGTCTAACACCCTCATGCCTAAGCGCTTACTGTGGCCGACATTTAGATCGACCTAACTTCCTGGAACACCGAGGAGGGTAATCCTTTGGTGAAGATGTCAGCAAATTGCGAGGTGGTCGGAACGTGAAGGACACGGACATCACCGATGGCAACTCGCTCACGAACGAAGTGGAGATCAATCTCGACATGCTTCGTGCGTTGATGTTGGACAGGGTTGGTCGAGAGGTAGACGGCACTCACATTGTCGCAGTAGACAAGAGTACTCTTGGTCAAGGGACAATGAAGTTCCTGCAGTAGTTGGCGTAGCCAGCAAGCCTCGGCGACTCCATTAGCGACGGCCCTGTACTCGGCCTCGGCGCTCGAGCGAGATCGTATTCGCCGCTTGGACGACCAAGAGACGAGGTTGTCACCAAGGAAAACCGCATAGCCCGAGGTGGACTTACGAGTATCCGGGCACCCTGCCCAATCCGCGTCGGAGTAGACCACAAGCTCAGAAGGCGAAGAGCGCCGAAAAAGAAGACCAAAGTCAAGTGTGCCTTGAAGGTAGCGCAAGATGCGCTTGACTGCTGTCAGATGAGGCTCTCGAGGGTCATGCATGTGAAGGCACACTTGCTGAACTGCATAGGCGATGTCCGGTCGAGTGAACGCCGATATCGCAGGCGCGGTGAGGCTGCGGTAGTGAGTCGGATCACTGACAGGAACACCAGAAGTAGTAGATAACTTCGCCTGAGTATCCACAGGTGTAGAGCACGGCTTGCAATCGAGCATGCCGGCACGCTCGAGAATGTCAATAGCATACTGACGCTGTGTCAAGAACAAGCCCGCAGGATGCCGCTGAACAGAGATGCCCAAGAAATGGTGAAGCTCACCCAGATCCTTCATAGAAAATTCCCGCTGCAAGGCAGAGATGGTGCGACGCAGGAGCTCCGTGCTTGATGCTGTGAGAACAATGTCATCCACATACAGCAGCAAGTATACAGTGTCTGAACCGCGGCGATAAATGAAAAGTGAAGTATCTGACTTGGCTTCAACAAAACCCAGGGAAAGTAAATATGTGGTGAAGCGACTGCCCGCGCCTGCTTGAGTCCATACAAGGACTTGTTGAGGCGACAAACCATGTCGGGGCGGTCAGGATCAACAAAACCTGTGGGCTGACTGCAGTAAACTGTCTCAGTGAGTGTGCCATGAAGAAAAGCATTCTTGACGTCCAGTTGATGAACCGGCCAGTCCTGAGAGAGAGCTAGAGAGAGGACTGTGCGAACGGTAGCAGGCTTCACCACAGGACTGAAGGTCTCGTCGTAATCGACACCCGGGCGTTGAGTAAAACCACGAAGGACCCAGCGCGCCTTGTAACGATCGAGAGAGCCATCTGCATTGAATTTTTGGCGAAAGATCCACTTGCCGGTGACAATGTTGGAGCCGAGCGGGCGAGGAACGAGATCCCATGTATTGTTGGACAATAAAGCGGCATATTCCTCTTCCATGGCCTGACGCCAATGAGGGTCAGCAAGGGCGCCAAGCAGACGCTCTTCGGGATGGGTGAGAGAGATTCCGTTGCAAGCAGAACAGGCTGGCGGAACCCAAGCTTTCCTCGCGTGGTCATGGAATGTTGGTTAACCACAGGAGGAGCAGCAACAGCCCCCGGAGGAAGGCTCTGTAGGCTGACCGGACCAGGAGCGTGGACTGGAACGATCGGGCCTTTTTCCGGACGGCGCGCGTAGACGCGTGCGTCGGTGGCGAGCGCGTGGTCGCTACGAGGCATGGTCGCGAACGGCCCAGGCGAAGCGAACGCACGGTCGGTGGAAGCGGCCGGCGGCGGCAGCGCGTGCGCGTGGCGCAGCGATGGGGCCGCTCCATGCACGGGCGTGTGAGACGGGGCCGCGCTATGCACGGGGGGCGACGAGGCGACGCCATGCATGGGCGACAGGGCCGCTCGAGGCGCGGGGGCCGGTGTCGGTGTTGGCGCGAGCACAGTGACCGGCGTGGACACGGGCGCAGGAGACGGCGTCGAGGCCACACGAGGCTCGGAAGAAAAACCTGCAGAAGAAAGACGAGGTCCAATGGTAGAGACCACGGGCTCCGTCTCAGATAAAAAATCAAGCTCATTAGTGTCAGACTGTGACTTGGAGAAGGGAAAGGAGGTCTCGTCGAACACGACGTGCCGAGAGATTAAGACACGATTGGATGAGAGATCAAGACATCGGTAACCTTTGTGGTTCGAAGAGTAGCCAAGGAAAACACAAAGGGAGGAGCGGGGGGCGAGCTTGTGAGACGCAGTGGCTGATAGATTGGGATAACAAGCACAGCCGAAAATGCGCAGATGCTCATAGGAGGGCGCAGTGCCAAAAATAGCGAAGAAGGGGGTGGCGAGGTTGAGGGTTTTAGTTGGGAGGCGGTTCAACAAATAGGTGGCGGTGTGGAGGCCCTCGACCCAATAGCACGCAGGCAAGGATGCTTGAAAGAGCAGAGAGCGTATGATGTTGTTGATGGAACGAATCATACGCTCGGCCTTGCCGTTTTGTGGGGATGTGTAAGGGCATGACATCCGCAGGAGAACGCCATGGGTGAGGAAGAAAGACCGGGTGGAGGAGTTGTCAAACTCGCGGCCATTATCGCACTGCACGGTTTTGATAGTACAGCCAAACTGGGTGGTCACGTAAGAAAAAAAGTTAGCCAGGGTAGAGTGAGTGTCAGACTTTACGCGCAAGGGAAAAGTCCAAAGAAAGTGCGAGCAATCATCAAGGATTACTAAGTAATACTTGTAACCGGACACACTCGCAACGGGAGAGGTCCACAGATCACAGTGTATTAAGTCAAAATTCTTGAGAGCACGAGACGAGGAATGATGAAACGGCAAACGAATGTGACGACCAAGTTGACATGCATGACAAATAGAAGCATCAGTGCTTTTATTACAATGAATGACCGAAGTGCTAGAGAGTTTTAAAAGAGCATCATGTCCAGGATGGCCGAGGCGGCGATGCCAAGTGGAGGCAGGGGCGGTAGCAACCATGGCGCATGATGGAGTGGATGACGCCGGGAGACGTAAGGAGTAGAGAGGCCCAGAGCTATTGGACCTGACGATCACGTTCCTGGAGCGGAGATCCTTCACAGAGAGGCCAAATGGGTCAAACTCAATTGAACAATTGTTGTCAGTGGTAAACTGGCGAACGGATATGAGATTCTTAATAATATTCGGAGCAACAAGAATATTATTAAGATAAAGAGGTCCGGGAAGAACGGTATGACCAATGGACGTGGCAGAAGAACGGACCCATTGCCAACAACAATAGATGAAGGATAAAGCGGAATCAGGAGGACGAAACAAGGAGATGTTACCAGAGTCGGACGTCATGTGATTTGAGGCGCCGGAGTCCATGACCCAGTCGGTTATCGCAGGAGGATTGAGCGTCATGGTGTTGAAGGAATTAGCCAAGGATTGCTGATCCCAAGAGCCGCCCACGGCCCAGTGGAGGGCGCCGCTGCCGAGGCCCCATGCGGTGCTGGGGAGGCGCAGGGAGCCAGCGGTGTGAGGGGCACCAGAGAGGAGCACCGCTAGCATGGCGTCTTCTTGAGTGGTAAAAGCGCCGGCGACTTCCGTAAATTTCTTCTGCTATCCACGCTTCTTATTCTTTGGCGCGAAGCGAGGCCAAGGCCACATAGTGATGGAGCCCGTCCATGGGTTGTAGAAGGACGGCCAGGGGGCGTTTCCCTTCGCATGCCCATTGCCTCCCTTGCTGTTTGCGTTGTTGCGACGACGACGACGACCGGAGTTGGTGTTGCCGGAGGGCTGGTTAGATCCGCCGGTCGGGGGGGATGGTGAGGCACCACCTGGGGATGCAGTGGAGAGCCCCGTGGTCGACGAGGCGGCAGGCCGTGGAGGAAGAAGACGAGGCCTCCTCACCATGGTGAGTTCCTCGAGCGAGAGGTCGGCCGGACCTCGTGGAACGCGTTAGGAGAACGGCTTGGAGCGTTTGAGGAGGGCCTTCATATGATCGTACCGCTTGTTGAGACCACGAAGGATGTTGAGGACGAGGGTACGATCATGGACGATCTCGCCAAGGTCGCGAAGAGCATCAGCCATGCTCTTCATCTTGCGGCAGTAATCGCCGATGGAGAGGTTGCCCTGCACAAAAACACGAAACTCGGCGTCCAGATGAAGCGCACGAGTCTCGCGGTTTCCAAGGCTGCGCTTTCGATGGCGAGCCCGCAGCGTCTTGCGCCGTCGCCCGCCACGTACACGGACGGTCTCCTGGAGCTCGACGGTGATTGTGCCGAAGAGCCAGGACAAGACCACGCTGTCCATCCGCTTCCATGAGGGGACGGCGACGTGGGCAACGTCGGAGAGGATGTGGTCATCGAGGGAGTAGCGCTCGAGGGTGAGGAGGACGAGGTCACGCCAGCGGGAGTAGTGGGCGGAGAGAGGATCCAGAACGACCGGTACAAGAGACCTGATGTTCTGGACTCCTGCGGCCTGAGCGTGAAGAGTGGCAATGGCGGCGGCCTCGT
Source organism: Rhipidocladum racemiflorum (assembly GCA_036346355.1). Taxonomy (NCBI): domain Eukaryota; kingdom Viridiplantae; phylum Streptophyta; class Magnoliopsida; order Poales; family Poaceae; genus Rhipidocladum; species Rhipidocladum racemiflorum. Next base: position 34,671,343 of record CM070581.1, read on the forward strand.
GGATGGCGTGAAGGTCGGTGTCGCCGTCGAGGCTGTCTTGGTCCGTGGAAGGAGCAACGAGCTTGGCGGCGGCGGCGGCCTCATGCTCCAGGGCGTCAGCTGCGAGCCGTTCCTTCTCCAGGTTTTCGGCCAGACGCCGCCATCGGCTGCGGCTTGTCTGGCCGGCGGCGGCGGCGTGGTGCATGTTCCTGTTCGGCGCCGGCTTCCTTCATGGCGAGCTCGGCGTCAGCGGCGGCGGCGTTAGGGAGGATAGAGGCGGCGACATGATGATTTGGAGGAGAGGAGCAATGGCGACGGCGGCTAGGTTGAAGCGGAAGCGAGAGTCACGGGACCGTGACGGTCTCTTGATACCATGATAGAGGGATTAATCATACGTAGTAGGTCTATTCCAAAGGAGAGCACCAGTACAAATAGCCAAGAGGCCAACAGCCTAGGATTACATGCATACATGAAAGGAAAGTGCTAATCCTAGGTTGTTGCTAAAGATAGCCTCCGAGGCAACAATATGGGCTAGAATAACGGCATGGATTCATGCATAAAACCAGCAGTCTAACATTTCGGTCTGCCTCCAACCTCTGGTCATTGGCATCTCGATCTGACTTCACAGCCTGTAGCATTGCGTATGTCCTTTCCAAGTCATCTCCCAAGTCTTTGGCTCGCTTCCGAGACCGCTCTAGCTTGGCCTCGGCCTTCTCCAACTGAGCCTTGGTCCCTTGTAGCTCGGCCTCAGCGGCTCTCTGACCCTCTTGGGCCTCATGTAAGGCCCTGTTGAGGACCTCTGGGTCATCCTCGGGACGGCGTGGCTGCATAGTCGCTAGCATCTCTTGTATCATCCCAGGGACCTTGTCGTAGAGTACATGGTTCATCGCCGTGGCCTGCGGAGGAAAGCAGAGTAAACAAGGCACACGAGGTCTCAAGGTGATAGTATTAACGAAGAGCAGCCTTGTTACCTGGTACTGAAGGGTCGCGGTGGTCGCTAGTTTCTCACCTAGCACCTCAAGGAACTTCCTGGGGTCGTCGGGCACCAAGCCGACCATGTACCTCTGGACCAGCTGCGTCACTAGGAGACGGGTCATCTCGATGGCCTCAGCATCTAGAGTGTGAGGGATGGCATACTCAGGAAGCCTGCTGGAGGAGCCACCCTGGTCTCCCTCTCGCTTCGCCCCTGCACTTATAGGCGAGTGAGGAGAGGAACCCCTCTCCTGGCACCCCAGGAGGTAGAGGAGCAGAAGTAGCACCCACTTTCGTCACGGGCGCCGTCGGCTCTGCAATGTCTAGAAGAGATCAAGTCAGGGATGCTAAAAAGAAAAAATAGGCATCGTAACAACCAATCGTGTCAAATATCACATACATCCCGGGCAGCAAAAGAAGGACCCAATGTCCTCTAGGAAGGTGTATCCAGCGTCCTCCCCAGCCATGGCCTCAGTTGGGGTAGGAGCCGGACCATCGTCTCCGATGTCAATGAGATCCTCTATCTCCTTAGAAAGCTGCTGGGTGCCTCCCCCGACGTCCCTTGGCTCAGTACCTGACTCGAACTCGCTAGAGCTGGCAGCCGGGGACGACGAGGGTGAAGGTGAGCATCTGCTCGCCTGCTCGATGTAGCGCGAGCCGTGTTTCCTCCCACACGAGCCGTAGCGGCAGTGCCCAGCTTGGAGGTGCCACCCGTAGACCGTTCTATGGCACCACGGGCTCGGGTCTTGACGGGCCGAACCAGTGTGTTATCGTCGGCGGCTGAAGCTCGGGCTCTCTTCCGTTTTGTTTGGTTCGGGATAGGACCGCCCCGTGGGGGTAGGTCCAGGTCAAACACCTCGGCCACGAAGTTCGCCCGCGTCACCGGGAGTTCCTTGGCCTCGTAGCCCCATGCCTCGGTGACACACCACTTCCCCAGGATCAGCTCGACCTCCTCCCTGGCCTTCTTGATGGAGCAAACTACACACGAAAGAGAGCATAAGACTAATGATGGTGTGTAAAGTAGCATGGCGCAAAGATCCTTACCCTCCGTGACACCAGGATAAAGGTCCTCATGAAAGCCCATCTTGGCGCGTTTAACAAGCGTGCTCAGGTTGAGAAGGGTCATTGCTGTTACCTCCCGGATGGCATTACGTAGCCTCCAATCCTCGTCGGAGATGCGACCAATCTTGGGATACGTGTGAGTTAAGTGTAACAACCCAAAATTTTCTTTGGTTATTAAGTTATGCATGACATGCTCTTATCATTCATGTAGTGACAGTTTACATCCATTTAGAACTTCATTAGTGCTAACATTGTTTTACATAAATAGGCATGAAATTGTGGAGTTCATGCCACCTTAAAACTGCTATTCATCCACACCGATGTTTATTTTTCCCATAGTCTATGACAAGTGGACCCTACTTGTAAGAGGGAGTAGAATGCACCTACCTACTCTACGTTCCTCACTTTATTACTCCTTACCCATTTTCTCACCTCTCTATTACTTGTGGGACCAAGCCCCACATGTAAGTGAGGGAGGGCAGCCATATAAGGGCTTTTTCCCCACCTTGGAATCTCCTCCAAGCCTCATTCCTGCTCTCCTTCAACCTGACAATTGGCAAGCCACTCCTTCCATTCTTCCACTCACTTCTCCTTTGATCCACAAATCCATTCCTAAAACTTAGGATTTGGCTTGTGCATGTCCCACCATCTCAAAGCCAAGATCAAGAGCTTCAATTCATTTCTTCTCCTTATATTCAGAAATTTTACTACTTGAGGCTCATTTCATTTCTTCTCCATGAACTCCCTCATCAAGCCTTGAATCGGGCCGTGCATGTCGTGTTGGAAGCTTGAGGGTTAGGCACTGCTACATGCTCAAGAGGAGGCATTGCCCGCACGAGCGAAAGGGAGTAGGCGAACGCGAAGACCGACGTCCTATAGACGTTCTTGAACAGATCATCGAATCGCACTCCACTGCGAGGGCCGAGGGCTTCTTGCTGTGGTATGACCCCACCCTAACCCATTCCTCTATAGTACACAAGCACATTATGCAAATGCTATCTGAAAACCCAAACTAAAGAACAAAATCCTGTTTTCTAGAAACCCAAGACTACCGCCTCGTATACCGCTTGCAGATCTTTGCTCCCTGGAAAACCCGAAAAATCTTGCTACTGGAAAATAACTACCGTAGCTGTATTGCTGGTAGTACCGCCCATCCGGCACTACCACTTTACTAGGTTCGGTATTGCCGCTCGTAGGACCGAAAAATACTACGTACTGGAAAATAACTACCGCCGTTATTAGGCCGGTAGTACCACCAAGTCGGCACTACCGTTCCTAAAGTCCGGTATTGCCTCTCGGCGCGGACCAAAAACACCCCGTATTGGAATTTAACTACCGCAGTTTTGAGGCCGGTAGTACCGCACCCCTAGCCCGATACTGCCGCCTGTAGCAGAAAACCTCTAATACGTATTGTTTTAAAATCCAAATTGAATCAAACTAATTCACATATGCATATTAGAACTACAGATACAAGTCATGCGCATTGCATACATGATTGAGCATATTCGACATTGTTCTTTGCTTGTGATCTTGATTTGTTGTTTGAATTGGATTTTCTCGCTAGGAGTTGACGCTTCGGAAGAAACCCCGGAGTACGACCTCATCTACGATGCCCAGAACGAGCAGCAAGGCACTACCTTACTCTTTGAACATGATTGCTCCCATTATTTTAAATTATGTTTTGAAGTTATTTTACAAATTACACGCCTACTTTCAATTATATCTATGTTGGGGTAGAATGCTTAGTTACTACGTTATTGACATGTTATCCTCTTACCATGTTCCTTTCGTATACCATTGTCGCCCTAGGTGATTGGTTTAATTGTTACACACCTAAATGCATTTAATTGCTTAGTCACGCTTAGAACATTGTTAGAAACCGCGATAGATGGATTTAGTTCATTGGTCGCAAGGATCAAAATGATTATGATGATGATGGTTCAATTGTGGTTATTGTTAAGTGCTTTCTGTTATTCTGTTGCATGGCTAATATTATAGCCTTCCATATTTGTTCTAGCTATATATAGATAGACTAGATTAGATCAATTCTGTTGTAACCTTCCATACTTATCCCTAGAGGATGTATATATATAGAGCCCAATCATCCAAGAAGGTGTGCGGCTGATTCTATCTATTTCCTCTCACTTCTACATGGTATCAGAAGATTAGATTGGATCCTCTCCTCCTTCCGCTGCTCTCTCTCAACTCCGGCCATGTCCACCTCCTCAGCGACTTCCTCTGCAACTTCCTCCGATCTCGCCACCGACGCGGGCGCTCCTCAACAGGCCTCCACTGCACCGCTTTCTGGTGTCGTCGGTCTCTCCTCTTCTAGGGCCCTGCTGCCGGTTCAACTCGATCTCAACGCCGCCAACATCACCAAGTGGAACATCTTCTTGAAGGCACTTCTCGGCCGCCATGGTCTTCTCCACCATGTCGACAGCTCCATCGCCCCCGCCCCCGGCGACGCTACTTAGGCGTCCGATGACTACGCCGTACTTTCTGTAATGTACGGATCCATCTATGCCGACGTTCTCGACATCATTCTTGACAAGGAGCAGACCGCTCGGCAGCTCTGGGTCATTGCTGAAACCCTCTTCTGCGGCAACAAGGAGGGTCGTGCTATTGTCCTCAACGAGTTCCACGGCCTCCAACAAGGCGACCTCCCTATCACCGCCGACTGCAAGGAGCAGAAGCGCCTTGCAGATGCTCTTCGCGACGCTGATGCCCTTGTTGACGATCGCATGCTGGTGCTCAATGTGTTGCGCGGTCTCAACAAAACCATGGCTCATGCCGCCACGGTCGTCGCCATGACATCTCTTCCTTCGTTCGTCGAGGCTTGGACTTCTCTTTTCAAGGAAGAGATGCGCCTTGGCGCTGCAGCCAAGGCCGAAGCTGCCAGCGCTCTCTTCACCACCGCCGCCAAACTCCCCTGTTCAGGGACGGACTGCGTTGGTGCTAGCCGCAGCGACGGCTCTTCCTCGTCAAACAAGTCCAAGAAGACGTGGAAGAAGGGCGGCTCAGGCGGCCACCCCACGAGCGGCCACTGCCCCTTCCAAAGACCATCCGGACCATGGATCTGCTTCAATCCTGGTACCGGGATGTGGTCACCCAACTCTGGTCAGTGGGCGCCCCCCACCTCCCTCAGCCGTGGCGGTCCTGGCCTCCTAGGCCCCCGCCCTCCTCAGGCGTTCGTCACCACGGCAACACCTCCATTTCTGTCCTAGCCCTCTACACTAGCTTCTCCAGCATGGGATAGCGCCAGCCTCATCTCGGCACTCAACAACCTTCAACTCAGCAATGGTGGCTGGGTAATGGATTCAGGTGCATCTGCCCATATGACGCCCGATGATGGTAACCTACATCATTCCTCTCAGCTTTCCCGTAATTCTCTTGTCACTGTTGGGAACGGTTCTCGCATGCCGATCACTCGTGTTGGTTCCTACACACTTCCCTCACAGTCTGGCTCTTCCTTTGATTTACATCGTGTTCTTCACATTCCATCTTTAATTCGTAATCTGTTGTCTGTTCGCCAGTTTACACGTGATAACACCTGCTGTATTGAATTTGATCCTTTTGGTTTCTTTGTAAAGGACCTCCGAACGAAAGCGATTCTTCATCATTGCGATAGTCAGGGCGACCTCTACGTCTTCCCTGCCACTACATCCAGCTGCAACACTGCATTCGCCTCCCTTGCGGTCTCTTCGGAGGTGTGGCACCGCCGTCTTGGTCATCCTGGTCGTGACATCACCAACATGTTTCCTCGCCCTGGCTCTACCAAAATAAAACCATGTCATTCTTTGTGTCATTGCTTGTCAGCTCGGCAAAAGTGTCCGTCTGCCATTTAGTTCTTCGGCAAACATGTCATGCAGTCCGTTTGATTTAATCCATTGCGATTTGTGGACCTCTCCAATAATAAGCATGTTCGGATATCAGTATTATCCTGTTATAGTAGATAATTTCTCCTATTTTTTGTGGACATTTCCTCTTCATAATAAATCTGATGTCCTATCCACACTACGCCATTTCTTTGCCTTTGTTCACACCCAATTTGGGATTCCCATTCGCGCCCTGCAAACAGACAATGGCAAAGAGTTTGTCAACTCCGCCTCCACAATCTTTCTTGACACTAATGGCGTTGCTTTACGTTGCTCCTGCCCCTACACTTCACCCCAAAACGGCACTGCTGAGCATGCTATTCGCACCATCAACGATGTCGTGCGTACTCTTCTTCTTCAGGCACAACTCCCGCCTCGCTTTTGGGCAGAAGCTCTCGCCACAGCAACCTACTTACTCAACCGCAGACCTAGCATGGCTCTTGCGCATGCCATACCGTACCAAGCCTTGTTCAATAAGTAGCCTTCGTATAATCACCTCTGTGTTTTTGGCTACCTCTGTTTTCCAAACATCTCTGCCACCACAACACATAAGCTTCAGCCCCGCTATGTTCCTTGTGTGTTCCTTGGCTACCCTGCTAACCACAAAGGTTACAGATGCTATGATCCAAAGAGCCGCCGCGTCATCATCTCCCGACATGTCATCTTTGACGAATCGACATTTCCTTATATCTGATCCGAGACCTTTGGAACGAGATCTCGTTTTTTTGCAGGACATTGATGATCTGCCTTGGCGCACAAACACAGCAGCAGCACCTTCCCCAAGTGCCCCCGCTGTTCCTGCCTCATATGCTGGATCACCTGTTCGGTTGGTCTACTCTCGGTGCCCTGCCGTGTCATCGGTGCAGCCGATGTCTTCTCCTTCATAGCCTCCGTCGCCGGCTACTCAAGCCAGCCAACCTGCCGCTCCAGCAGCACGCCCTTGTCTCAGTCCTCATTCCATGAGGACACGAGCCAAGGACGGGATCGTGCTCCCCGTCCAACGCTATGGCTTCTCCGCCACCACTGCTGATGCTTCGCCGGTGTCTAAGTCCTATATGCTTGCTCTGAAGGATCCTCAATGGCGGCAAGCTATGCAAGTGGAGTTTTAGGCCCTTGTTGGTAACGGCACATGGGTCCTTGTCCCTTGTCCCCCAGGTGCAAATATTGTCTCCGGAAAATGGATTTTTCGACATAAATACCACTCCGATGGGACTCTTGCTCGTCACAATGCCCGTTGGGTAGTGCGTGGTTATTCTCAGCAGCTTGGCATTGACTATGAAGAGGCCTTTAGTCCCGTCGTCAAGCCTGCCACCATTCGAATTATTCTCAGCATTGCCGTATCCAAAGGATGGTCCATTCGTCAACTCGACGTGAAGAATGCATTTCTCCATGGTACTCTCAATGAAACCGTTTATTGTGAGCAGCCGTTCGGGTTTGTTGACCCCAGTCCCCCCAGTATGTGTGCAAGCTGATCAAGTCCCTTTATTGTCTCAAGCAGGCGCCACGCGCTTGGTATCACCGGTTTTCCACATATATCACCAGTCTTGGCTTTACTGCTACAACCTCTGACACATCCTTATTTGTGTTTCGTTCTGGTACTCAACTTGCATATATTCTGCTCTATGTGGACGATATTATCATCACTGCCTCGGATGATACTCTTCTCCAGCGATTGACGGCTTCTCTTCATTCTGAATTTGCCATGACAGATCTTGGGGACCTTCATTACTTTCTTGGCATCTCTGTAACCCAATCACCTGATGGGTTATTCTTATCTCAGCGACAGTATGCTTCAGACCTCGATATGAGCGACTGTCACCCAACCATAACACCGGTTGACACTCAGTCCAAGCTCTCAGCCACTGAAGGCCCCATAGTTTCTGATCCAGCTAAATATCGGAGCATTACAGGTGCAATTCAGTACCTCACCTTGACACGCCTGGATATCCAATATGCTGTTCAACAAGCATGCCTGCATATGCATGATCCCCGTGAACCCCACCTTGCTCTAGTCAAGCGTGTATTAAGGTATATTAAAGGTACTATTGATGCTGGCTTGCATCTCAATGCATCCTCATCCAATCTGATTGCATATTCAGATGCCGATTGGGCTGGCTGTCCCGATCTCGGCGTTCTACCTTTGGATTTTGTGTTTACCTTGGAGACAACATCATTTCTTGGTCATCTAAATGGCAGGCCACTGTCTCTCGCTCCAGCGCTAAAGCGGAATACCGCGTTGTTGCCCTTGTTGCTGCTGATTGTTGTTGGACGCGGCACCTTCTGCAGGAGCTTCATCTTCATCTTCAACAAGCTACTGTTGTATATTGCGACAATGTTAGCACAATTTATATGTCAGCAAATCCTATCCAGCATAAGCGCACCAAGCACATTGAGATTGATATTCGTTTTGTGCGCGAAAAAGTCTCCCTTGGACAAGTCAAAGTACTTCATGTTCCTTCTGCTCTTCAGTTTGCAGATATTATGACCAAGGGCCTCCCCCCCAAGCTATTTCTGGATTTTCGCTCCAGTCTCAGCGTTCTCCAACCTCCCGCTTCGACTGCGGGGGGGTGTTAAGAGTTTTCTGTTATTCTGTTGCATGGCTAATAGTATAGCCTTCCATATTTGTTCTAGCTATATATAGATAGACTAGATTAGATCAATTCTGTTGTAACCTTCCATACTTGTCGCTCGGCAGGGGCAACGAGAGGAGGTGGCTAGGGTTTCGGGCGAAACACTTCTAAACCGCACAAAAAGTGTGTGCTGCACCCAGCCTCTTCCCCTCCTTATATAGCCACGAGGTGAAACCCTAAGCAGTTAGGGCCCATCTGCGCGCTAAGCCCACGAGGTCCATTAATTACGGATCCAATCCGAATTAATGCGTCCCAACCCATTAAGTGTGTGACCCTGTAGGTTCATGCGTATTTGGACATAGATTCGGAAAACCCTTTTCTAATCCAATAGTCGGTAGCGGCTCCTTGCAGAGCATGCCAACTCCCAAACGCATATGATCAAAGTACTGATGTAATAATCCCTTTGCCAAACTATATGAAGATCGAACTCAAGGCGATAAGCCTGTCATCTTTTGATAGTTCAATCCATCTCTCGTATCCATGATATATTAATAAGTTGTGATTGACTTCTCAATCACGGCATGGCCATGCACTTCCTTAATCATCACACGAGTGTTCTAGGCATATATTTCCGTTACACTGGAGTGGCAAATTCCATCTTGATTGCTCATTTCCCTCTGCATGTTTCATAGTAAACATGAAAGCTACCTTTATAACTATCCGGTTAGGAAATAGTGTTTGGTAACCCCAAGGTAAACTATTACATATGTAGGGAATGTGACAATCTCAGGTCTAAGGATCATACATCTACAATGTATGAGATACAATAATGACACATAAGAATGTAACATTCTCGCAGTGTCCCATTGCGGGTCTATCTAACACATGTTCTTCAACATGCGTTCACAATGTATTGATGATATCTCCATATCCCATGATCTATGAAACATGATCATCGGTCGGTACATGTGCTGATCTATTCATCATTGTCCACTACGATGATATCCGATCAGAGATACTTACATAATTATATCAATAAGTAAAGAGTTTCATAAGCAAGTCACATACTTGTTAATCAATATAATGATATACATTCATCGGACCAATAATCATATTATTATTTATAAACAGTCATGCTAGAATCATCTATATGACTGCCTCAAGGGTATAACACTAACAATCTCCCACTTGCACTTGAGTCAGTCAATTTAAGTATCTAATACCAATAGACCTCGTGTGCGCCTCATGTTTAGGCTGTGGCAGTGGCTTTGTCAACGGATCGGCCAAATTAGCTTCCGTATCTACTTTGCATATCTTCACGTCACCTCTATTCACAATCTCGCGAATAAGGTGAAAGTGTCAGAGTATGTGTTTGGACTTCTGATGTGATATAGGCTCTTTTGCTTGTGCAATGGCACCACTATTATCACAATAGAGATCCATTGGATTAGAGGCACTCGCAACCACAACAAGCTTTGAGACGACCTTTTTATCCACACAGCTTCTTTTGCGGCCTCTAAAGCCGTAATGTACTTCGCTTTTGTTGTAGAGGGCTCAGCGAATTCCTTCGCACGCAGCCGTCGTTGTTCTCCCGAGCTGAAGATCCACTCGAAGCGGACGACTGGCTTCAGACTATTGAGTGCAAACTTGCAATTGCTCAATGTACGGACCACGAGAAAGTCCTGTACGCCTCTCATCAACTCGATGGAGCGGCAAGCGCATGGTGGGATAGTTTCACCGCCATGCAGCCCGCTGACCACACCATCACGTGGGCGGAGTTTCACGCAGCTTTCCGCGAAGCTCACATTCCCGTGGGAGTTCTGGCCATCAAGAAGCGAGAGTTCCTCGCATTGAAGCAGCGTGGCAAGTCTATCCTGGAGTACCTTCACGAGTTCAATTACTTGGCTCGGTATGCTCCGGACGATGTCTCCACCGATGAGCGCAAACATGAGCTCTTTATGGAAGGTCTTTCCGAATAATTGTAGCTAGAGCTGGCTGCTCACGATTTCCGCAACTTCCAGCACTTGGTTAACAAATCCATAGTGGAGGAGAAGCGGGGAAAGTTGGAGTCGCGCAAATGCACACGGGCTGCACAGATTTTAGCAAGCAGCAGCTCGCAACCACCGTGCGCCGCTCATGCCCAACTTTCCAACTATCAAGCTCCGACACCCCCAAGACTTCCGGTACATGTTGCACGTCCCCCGCAGCAGAACTTTCCACCAAACACCGGTGGCAATCAGCAAGGGGGCAACACTCAAGGCTGCCCAATTCTAGTATGCTATCAATGCAAGAAGCCGGGGCACTTTGCGCGCCAATGGTCGCATAGGAACCTAGCGACATCGGGGGCTCGAAACCCGAATGCAACCGGAGCCACACCAACACCACCACGGCCAGCTCCACCAAGAGCCGCGCTGGCACAACAACGTGGTCGCATCAATCACGTCACCGCCGAAGAAGCTCAGAATGCACCGGATGTGGTGTTGGGTACGCTTCTTATCAACTCCTACCCAGCTACTGCATTATTTGATTCCGAAACATTGCACTCATTCATCAAAGAGGGGTTTGCTATATATAATGGGTTTTCTATCCAACCAATGCATCCGCCTCTTCTCATTAGAGCATCAGGATCGGAGTTGAGAACCAATCAAATTTGTCGTGGGGTAAGAATTGAAATTAATGGGGTAGAGTTCCTAGCTGATTTAATTGTGATTAAAATGGAGGGTATTGAGGTCATTCTTGGAATGGATTGGCTGTCTAAACACCAAGGATGGATCAATTGTGCACAAAGATCAATCTCACTCACCAATGCAAGCGGTGAACAAATCGAATTTGCGTCAAGATATGATTCCACTCATCTCTATGCCTTAAGGGATGAGCCATTTCTCAGGATAAGTGATGTACCAGTGTTATGTGACTACCCGGACATATTTCCAGAGGAATTACCGGGGATGCCGCCAGACCGGGAGGTTGAATTCGTCATTGAATTGCTGCCCGGAACGGCCCTGATATCTAAACGTCCGTATCGGATGCCGCTGAATGAGTTGGTTGAATTGAAGAAACAACTCGCGGAGCAGCAAGAAAAAAGCTTCATTCGACCGAGCTCCTCACCCTAGGGATGCCCGGTGTTGTTTGTAAAGAAGAAAGACAACAGCTTGTGGATGTGTGTTGACTACCGTCCTTTGAATGAAGTAATGGTCAAGAACAAGTATCCACTCCCACGGATTGATGATTTATTCGATCAAATGACCGGAGCCCATATATTCTCCAAAATTGATTTGAGGTTGGGCTATCATCAAATCAAAATCAGAGCGGGAGACATTCCGAAGACGGCATTCTTTACTCGTTATGGTCTACGAGTATACCATCATGTCTTCCGGTTTAACCAATGCATCGGCCTACTTCATGAGCCTGATGAATTCAGTTTTCATGGAGTATCTTGACAAGTTTGTTATCATCTTCATTGACGACATTCTTATCTACTCCTAGTCTGAAGAAGAACATGAAGTACACCTTCGGACTGTCCTAAAGAAACTACGAGAACACCGACTTTCTGCAAAATTCAGCAAGTGCGAATTTTGGCTAAAGGAGGTTATCTTCTTAGGCTATGTGCTATCAGAAGGTGGCTTTGCGGTTGACCCGAGCAAAGTACACTCAGTACTTGATTGGGGACAACCCAAGACCGTCACAGAAGTTCAGAGTTTTCTCGGACTTGCGGGTTACTACTGCCAGTTCGTGGAGAACTCCAAAATTGCAAAGCCACTGACCGAACTTTTGAAGAAGGAGAAGAAGTTTGTGTGGTCAGCGGAATGTGAAGCGAGTTTCCAATTGTTGAAGGTTTGCTTAACCACTACAACAGTTTTAGTGTTGCCGGATATTCACAAGTGCTTCGATATATATTGCGATGCATCACGCTTCGGACTTGGTTGCATACTTATGCAAGGAGGCCGAGTGATGGCATATGCATCAAGGCAATTGAGACCACATGAGATGAATTATCCCACTCATGACCTAGAGCTAGCAGCTGTGGTGCATGCTCTCAAAATTTGGCGATATTACCTCATCGGTAATCGTTGCGAAATCTACACCGATCACAAGAGCCTGAAGTACATTTTTACACAAGCCGATCTGAACTTGAGGTAAAAAAGATGGCTCGAATTGATCAAGGACTACGACATGGGACTCCATTATCATCCCGGGGTCCGGGAATTGATCAAGGACTACGACATGGGACTCCATTATCATCCCGGGAAAATGTCGTTGCTGATGCTTTGAGCTGGAAATCACAATGCAATTGCATTTTGGCGGAACCGGAATCAGAAGCCATGTGCGCTGAATTCCGAAAGCTCGGATTAGAAGTGGTTAATCAAGGATTCCTCGTTGTCCTTGAGATTTAAGTCTGACCTCTTGGACTAGATCAAAGAAGCTCAAAAGAGGGAAAGGCATGCACTCTTCGAGCTCGAATCGCACAATTTTTTTAAAAAAGAAAAACCTAAACTAAATTTCAACCCCATCGCTGCCTACGAGCGAAGAAATCCCCAAACCCACCGCCTCCGCCCGGCGAATCCGGTAAGCGCTCGATCTCCCCTCCCGCTAGATCCGTCCCCGGATTCGATGCCCATATGTGCTTCCATGGTTCCCTTTCGATCCCGCGTGTGGTTGGTGTCCAGCCAGAGTGGTAGGACGGCAGTCTTAGCCAGTTGTGATATATCTTTGGGTTTAGTTGAGCTGCTGGTTACGATTACGGTCGCGAAACACCACTCTCTGTTCATCTCCGTCCTTTTTGTGCCGAAAAAAAAAGAGTGAGAAGGTTTGCGCTGAAATAGAGAATGATGGCGGAAGTATTGTTAGGGTGTTCAGTCTGATTTGATAGTAGTTAGTTTACTTCCACTTGCCTTCTGTGTTGGTGTACTCTGCTTAGAGATGCAAATTTATCCCTTACTAGTTACATGCCCGTGCGTTGCTACGAAAAACAAAATTGATAACGAAAAATAAAGATTAAAAAATAAAAAAAATTATTTCACAATATCAAACATCTATCTTTAACGCTTCGTTTCTTGCGAAAGCTGGCTAATTAAAGCAACGCTTCGTTTCTTGCGTAGGGCAATTAAGCAGGGCAATTAAACGGCAATTAATGACGTGGGAAGAACGGACCACTGCCACCAAGTGCTGCTTTAGAATAGTAGAGATGCTTGTGAGCCCTTGTGATGTCTAGGTGTATTATTGTTTTTTGTTGGTAAATTAGTATTCGAACTGCATCTTTAGGAGTGGCAGGTTTGTGTTACTTTTATTTCTTGGCTATTAACATTGCTGCCACTCTAGATGTTTCAGATTTTTGTTGAATTGGTTGGTGAATAACGATTTCTGCTGTTCTTTTGCCTTGCAGATTTAGAGTTCATATTGGAGGTGCAACCATGTTCAACAGGATTTTCAGGAAGCCCAAGGAGCACGCCAATGCCAACGCATTGACCACTCTAGATAAATAAAATGAGGTGAGGTCTGTTAACCTAGACTTGTATAGGGTGTTATTTGCTATAACCGACGTGTGGCGTCAGCTTGACTCCGTGGAGCCTCGCTTCAGTCTGACCTGCGACTGTTGTGGCCTTCATCGGGACCACAAGAGTGCTGTTCGCCTCTTTTGAGTTCCTCCGCCGGCTTCGACCGGAGTTTGAGCAACTCCGTGCTCAGCTGCTGGCCCGCTCGCCATGACCGTCCCTGGTTGAGGCGCTCACCCTGGTCCGTGCAGAGGAGACTCGTCTTCATGGCGTTCTCTCGTCTTCCTCGTCGGTCCTGATCACTTCCATACCTCCTCCTGCGACAGCTCCTGTGATTGCTCCTCTCCCAGCACCGGCAGGAGGCTCAGTTGCTGTGGCGAGCACCGTTGGTGCAGTGGTTCGTTGTAACTACTGCAAGAAGACAGGGCACACCATTGAGTAGTGCAGGAGGCGGCCTCAGAACCGCAAGGGTGGAGGTGGTGGAGATGGTACCTCTCGCCCTCCTTACAGGCATACAAGATGTGACTCAGCGCCTTGAGCACATGGAGCGCCTTCTAGGGGCGACTCCTCCAGGATCGTCTGTTGCCAGTCTTCCTTCAGGTATACAGTTGCCCTCGATTCTTGACTCTAGGGCTTCTTTTCATATGACACCTGATTCCACTCACCTTGGTCCACTCAGTTCTTTAGCCATCCCTATGTCTGTCAAGACGGCTGATGGTACTTCCCTTTTAGTTGCTGGTCGGGGCACTCTCCACACTTCTTGTTTTCATGTTCCTTCTGTTTCACATGTTTCTCGCCTCGATCTGCAATTGATTTCTGCTGGCCAGCTTGCTGACCTTGATTGTCGTATCATTCTTGAGGCGGACTCTTGTTCTATTCAGGATCGTCTCACTAGGACCCTGGTTGGTACTGGCCGTCGGGTCCGTAACTCTCAGCGTCTTTGGGAGCTTGACTGGCTTCGCCTTTCCTCCGCTCCCGTCACGTCCACCTCTAGCAACCATTCGACTGCCGTCTCTGATGTCACTGTCCTCGCCGCCCCTGCCTCCGCCAGTTTTGCTCAGTGGCATCATCGTTTAGGTCACATGTGTGGGTCTTGTCTTTCATCGTTTAGGTCACATGTGTGGGTCTTGTCTTTCTTTGTTAGTGAGTCGTGGTGTTCTTGGGAAGGTAGCAGCTACAGCTACCCTATTCCACCAGTGATTCAGTGTCTCTTCAGCCGTTTGACTTGGTTCATTCTACTGTTTGGGGCCCGGCTCCCTTCGTTTCGAAAGGGGGTCATCGCTTCTATGTGATCTTTATTGATGATTTCTCTTGTTACACTTGGATCTATTTTCTGACCTCCAGGCATCAGGTGTTGTCTGCCTACCAGGCCTTCGCAGCCATGGTCCGCACACAGTTTGAATTGCCTATTCGTGTCTTTCGAGCTGACTCTGCTGGCGAGTACCTATCCACCTCTCTTCATAAGTATCTCCTCGAGCAGGGTACCCTTCCTCAGTACTGTTGTACTGGTGCTCACGCTCACAATGGTGTCTCTGAGCGCAAGCATCGTCACCTTCTTGATACCACTCGAGCGATGATGCTAGCTTCCTCTGTTCCGCCCCACTTCTGGGCTGAGGCACTCTACTGCTGTCTATCTTGTGAACCTTCAGCCCTCTACTGCTCTTCGGGGCGCCACTCCTGTTGAGCGTCTCTTTGGCAGGACTCCTCAGTACAGTCACCTTCGTGCTTTCAGGTGTGTTGTCTTTGTTCTTCTTCAACCTCGTGAGCGGACAAAGCTGACTGCTCAGTCTGTTGAGTGCGTTTTTCTTGGCTACAATTCTGAGCGCAAGGGTTATCGCTGTTGGGACCCTGTGGCTCGCAGGATCCGGGTCTCCCGAGATCTCACCTTTGATGAGTCTCGATCCTTCTTCACCCGTGATCCTTCCTCTAGCCCGCGCTCTACTTCAGATTCGCTCTCCTTCCTCATCCTACCCTACCTGATGCTTCCTCCTATCCACCACCACCCTCTCCTCCGTCTCTCTCTTTACCTCCATCCTCGCCACCATCACCCTCACCTTCCCTTCCTGTCCCTTCGTCTGCTGCTCCACCCTTAATCTCGTCGCCTCAGCAGCCTCCCTTTATGCCTCCTCCTGTCCGTTTCCACTACACTCGTCGTCCACCTCCTCCCTGTTCCTCCTCCCTTCTAGGTCCGACTCCTACTCCCACGTCAGTCCTTTCCCTCTGCTCCTACTTCAGAGTCTACCTCTCCTGCTCCTTCCCCTTGGTACGCTCTTCGTGATCGGAGCACGATTCCTCATCCCGATCGCTACGGTTTCGTTGCTCCTGCTATCATTTCCTCTGAGCCTACATCCTATCGCGAAGCTGTCACTCATCCCGAGTGTCAATTCGCTATGTCTGAGGAGCTTGCTGCTCTAGAGCGCACTGGAACTTGGGACCTTGCCCCTCTTCTCGCTTCTGTCACTCACATCACGTGCAAGTGGGTCTATAAGATCAAGACTCGCTCTGATGGCTCTATTGAGCGCTATAAGGCGTGTCTCGTTGCACGTGGTTTCCAGCAGGAGGGTTTCCAGCAGGAGTATGGGCGTGACTATGAGACCTTCGCTCCTGTTGCTCACCGGACCACTGTGC
The DNA here is from genome assembly GCA_036346355.1 of Rhipidocladum racemiflorum. Taxonomy (NCBI): domain Eukaryota; kingdom Viridiplantae; phylum Streptophyta; class Magnoliopsida; order Poales; family Poaceae; genus Rhipidocladum; species Rhipidocladum racemiflorum. The sequence continues at coordinate 34,687,921 of CM070581.1, forward strand.
ACACACTTGTGGCTATTGCTTCTGTTCGCCGGTGGACCTTCTCCCAGCTTGATGTGAAGAACGCTTTTCTTCACGGTGAGTGTAAGGACCCACTATATTAACTAGTTAAATACTAGTATTAGTGGTTAATGAGGTTATTAATTAGTGTTCTTTGTTAGTGTAAAATTTAAAAATGCGAATAGAGCGAATAGAAATAGAAAAGAGGATTGCCGTCAGACCCGCAGGCGAGGTATTGATCACCGAGATACCAGACCCTGTTGGGGCCGTATCGGTACCTCTCGCTAGACCGGTTCATCACTCGGCAATCCGTACTTACCTGTTCGGATTGCGGGTATCCGTTGCAGCTCTTTAACCAGTAGACAACCCAGTGAACCAGTAGAATAGTAACTTTTACCCAAGCCAACGATCCTTTGCCGACTCACGGCCAACCCAAAAGCAGCCAAGCGACAAAGACCAACACCTTTCAAAGCCATGCACCGCCCAAGAGAACACCCCAACATTTAAGTATTCTTTTCCCGGCCCGACTTGCGGCCATGCGGCTCTATTGCCTCGGCCAGAAGACTCGTGGCGGCAAGGGGAGAACACGGTACCACCCGTCCCTTTCCTTCCCCTTTATAGCAAGCATTCTTCTTTCCTCGGCTCGGTAAAACCAAGAACCAGAGCAAGCAAACACATCCAAATCCGAGAGAGGCGCAGGGAGCAAGACCAAGAAGCAAGAAGCAAGGGAGAAGGTCCGAGGCCGGAGGAGGAGGAAATCCACACGCCACGAACCAGGAGGATCCCCAAGCGCAGAAGCCGGAGGATCCCCAAGGTCCACTGAACCGAACAAAGAGCAAGGAGCAAGGAGGAATCCACAAGAAGAGCCGAACAAGGAGACCCCAAGATCAAGAAGCACCGAACCAAATAGGAGCCACAAGAACCGATCCGACCACTTCATCGCCTCCAAACCGTCAGCCACCCTCTAGATCGATCTCCCAGGTGCGCTGTTACCTCACCTTATTGGTAGTAGCAGCAGTAGCACTACTTGTTAGCACAACCTTGGTAGATCAATTAGAGGATGGTGGTCTCAGTGAATCCTAGGGTTGCATTAGTGAAAACACTGTCCCACTAGAGTTCTTGCCTCATTGACCCTCTAAACTTGCAAGCAAAAGCGAAACCAGAGTAGAATGCGAGAACCAAGCAGATCAAGTAGTATATGTTCTTATCATTCACCCAAAATGCCAAGTCAAAAGTAAAGCAAACGTAAAATGAGGCAACCGATTAGACCGTGTATCATCTGTTCTTATGTCTGGCCACTAGGGCGAATAAGAGAGAGAGAGAGAGAGAGAGAGAGAGAGAGAGAGAGAGAGAGAGGAGAAGGGAGGAGAGGAACCGAGAGGGAGAGCGGCGGCGGCGCGTCGCGCCGGCCGGCCGGGCGGCGGAGGTGAGGCGCTGGCGTGGAGCAGGGAGGTCGCCCAAAACGAAGGAGCACGGGAGGAGAAACCGAAGGGAGCCAGGCCAGAGAGGCCTTCGGCCAGAGAAGAAAAAGGGAAGGGGTGAGAGAAAAGAAGAAAGGAGAAAAGAATGAGAAAAGGAAAGGAAAAGGAAAGAAGAGAAAAGAAAAGAGAAGAGAAGAAAAGAAAAATAGGAAATTGTTGTTCTTCGTGCTTTTAACGTAGGTTAAATCACCGTATTCATATCGTAGGAAAATTTTACTTAATTTCTAAAATTTGCGAGTTAGTAGTTAATAATTGTGTAAATTGTTTATTGTTGTATTAATTGAATTGCTATATTCATTGCTGCTAGAATATTATGGATCGGGTTAAGTCAGTGGGTTTAGTGAGTAAGCGTTGTCCGCCGATTCAGATACCGTAAGATTGCTGTGGGTTAATTCCCGTAGAGTTGATACGTTGTATTTGTCGAGTCGAACCGAACGGTCGTACCAACCACCTCTGTATTCGAGCGAGGCCGTACTTGCAAATCCTACTTCAGGCAAGATTTCCTTTGAGCAAATTTCATTAAATGTTTTCAACTTGATTTCAGTATTATTACGAGTATCATTCATGCATTGCACACTTTATATATAATTTGAAAGTACCCGATTGAATATGGGTGGAAATGTGGTGTGGTGGAAAGCGAAAGTATGGATGATGATGAGGTGTGGAGTGTGTTGGCAAGTCCGGTGATGGAGCGGTGGCTTGTGTTATTTATTATGTTGGTGTGGTGTTAATATGGTGGGTAGAGGGCCAAGGTACTTGGAATGTGGCGGTGGGACCCTCTACATAGGTTATGATATAAGAATAACCAACTACACTCGGGCAATGAGCCGTATTTTCAGTATCAACCATAGTGTGTGGAAGCGACTGTAAAAGGTTGTCCTAGGAAGGTATTATGATCTCCACATTGGGTAAGAGTAGATAAATACGCGTGTGAAGCCGGGTATGCTTAGGAAGGCCAGTGAGGACCTGAGAATATCACCGCGGTTGATTCTTTCAGGCTATATATGAATAAAGCCTTTGGTTGAGTATCGATTGTCTTTGCTACGGTAGCCTGGATAGTCTGATACAAGCTGTTGGCCATGGCCTGGCGGGATTGCCTAGTGAAGGAATCCGCGACTCGGGTAACAGGGTTGGAGATCTAATCTTGGACTAGTGATAAACATTCAGGGCCTCTCATGCTAGGGGTCACTATGGGTAAAGTGGTACAAACCTGCGCAGGGTCAAATCATGAATTCATGCCTGTCTCCTGGATTGGAGGCTACGGAAGCTAAGTCTGCCTCATATACGGGTGTTAGTAGTCTCTTAAATTAAAATGTACAACTCTTAAAGAAAATCAAAACCTATTTCCAATAAAAATCAGATTTTTGGGAAGGAGGTAAGCTGGATTTGGAAAAAGGGAGGAAAAACTCATGTATTGCATTCTATACTATTACTTGCTGAGTACTCTGTACTCACTCTTGCTAACTCTCCCCCTGCTAGATATACATTACGAGGGTCAAGCTTACGGTTGGGACGTGGATCCCAATTGGTCCGACCATGAGACTTGGAGTGAGGTCATCCGCAGAACCAAACCTACGCGAAGGACTACCAGGGAGAATAAAGTGCTGAGTAGCTGTATTACACTGCGTCGGTCTTTTGTGTAACTAGTAGTTATGTCTTATGCTTATGTTGTACTTGGATCCTGTCTAATTATGTATCGAACTTGTAGCCCTGCGTGGCTTGGTTTGTAATATAATTACATTCAGTCTCTAATTATTGTTCTGTTGCAACACTCTGAACACGGTATAGTAGCTAATAAAGTACCGGGGCCTTGGTTATTTTGTTAGCCACTATGCCGAAATTCGCTTAATTAACCTGGGGTAATGGCAGCTGTTGCTAATTACCCGGGGCTAATTGGGCGGGTCGCTACAGGTGGTATCAGAGCAATGGTTACGAGAACCACGCAAATAAATAACTAGAGGCGATAGTGAGACTAAGTAAAACTAAAAAGACTCTGCTATATGGCAATAAGTATATGGAAACCCTCACCTTGTCAACTAATAAGTGCCATGTTTAGATTACTTATTTTGTTAAGTGGCTACCAATAGTAAGTAAATCCCCTTTTAAGGGGGATAGGGCAGCGAGTGTAGTTCCTGGTTGTACGGGGTCTTGTGTGTTGTAGTTGTAATGCTATTGTGGTAGAATTGCTCTCTTTATGTAATCAGCAAATTGCATTTGCATCTTTAGCATCGCATATCATCATGGTTAATATTTCTGAATATAGGATGATAGATTAATTGCATTGTTGTAGCATCGGTTCTAATCGTGATCAGTAAGTTAATTGCAACTACTTGTTCATCTCTTCGCATGTCATCTTGATTTATTGTTTGCATGCATACATAGAGTGGTAGGTTAGCTGCATTGCATTAGCATTGCTGTTTTAATTCTTTAATTCCTACTAGTATGCATAGGATGCACTGCATAAGCATGTTAACCTTGTGTCTTGCATTGCTGAACCGTAGAAAACCAATCATGCAATTGTGATGTGCTTGTGTATATATAAGTATCTAAATAGTTGAATACGGCGCATAGAACTAGGAGCTAAGGATAGGAAAGGCTCCCGGATGCTGAATCCGTGGCGTACTTGGATATGCGAATCCAAGCGTGGCTCGAGCACGTAGCTCGAGGAATTCTTGGTGTTTAGACATCAAGAGTCTTCGTCGTTTTCTTGCCTTAATTGATCTTGTGTTAAGCTCTTTAAGTTTCGTTGTGGGCTCGAGCGCGTCAGTCTTGAGAAGTCCTTGGTGCATGTACACCATGTTTCCTTATCGTTTCTTTACTGGATTTTGTTCGTTGTGTTGTATTGTTTCCTGGTTTCTTTTTCTTTTGCCTTATTTGCTTCGTTATTTAGTATTTTATGTTTTATCCCTAGGTAGATGGTATTGTATAGTCCAAAAGGGAGTGGCGATTGAGAGCGAGTTCTCTGTTTCTTACCTTAATTGCTTAACAACTTGGCCCTAAGACCTTCTAGCTATCACGATACTTCTTATCTTTTAATCAAACTGCTTGTAAAGGTTTTAGATCACCCTTGCCATTAATTAATCAGACTTCTTTCCATGCAAACAAACTGCTGTTCTTAAGGACATCACTCTTTCCTTAGTTATATCTATAGTTCAAATTAGAGAGACTCTTCTATTAACCAAAGGTTTGTGCTAAGGGTAAACGTTTAATTAAGTTGCACCCTGGATTCCTGGTCTTTTGCAGGATGTCGAACCGCGAAGTAGAAGAACAAGATTTTATTTTGAGGTTAGGTGCTACCCAAAACCAACCTGAAGGAGTAGAGCCTCCACAAGCACCACTCCATGACCTCAACCAACCATTTCCTGCACCATCTAGGCAGCCATCACCTTTGGGAGGTCTAGCTAATGCAACTAGAGCTCCAACAAACCCAGACCCACTAGAGAGAGTCCTCGTGTGCATAGCCACAGCTCAAGAGAGCCAGAATCAATTTCTAGAAGCCCTTGTCACCAACCTCACCCCTGCAACTCCACATTCTACCCGACACAGAACCACCTTGGGAGATTTCCTTCAAACCCGCCCACCTACCTTTGCTAGATCCACCGAACCATTAGAAGCAGATGATTGGCTCGAGGAAATTGAGAAGAAGTTGACTACTTTAGGTCAGTCGAGAGGAGGAGAAATCTGATTTGCGGCTTATCGGTAACGGGTCCCGCGGCAACCTGGTGGAAAAACTATTGCACTTGCAGTGCAAGAGATCACCAGTATCATGGGCAGAGTTCACCACAGAATTTCGCAACACCCATGTTCCTCAGGGAGAGATGGATATAAAGAAGCAAGAGTTTTGGGATTTGACACAGGGAAATAAAAGTGTTACAGAGTATTTGCATAAGTTCAATAAGCTATCCAGATATGCCCTAGAGGAGGTAGACACGGAGGCTAAGAAAATCTATAGGTTCACCAAGGGGATGAATTCATATTTGAAGTTGCATTTGGCTACTCACTCGTTTACAGTGTTTCAAGACCTAGCCAATAAGGCCATCAGAGTGGAAAACATACAAACCCAAGTGAATGAGGAGAGGAGAAAGAAGGCAAGATTTGATACTCCGACATTTACTTTCAGCTACCCAACACCTTCTAAACCACCACTACAAAACAGAAGCTCTCCACAACCATTGGAGATGTCTGCATCTTCTCAACATCCCATTAGCAACCTATCAAATCCATCTTTAAGGTGTTTCCATTGCGGAGGTCCGCATTATGCTAGTTGTTGCCCCCAAGTACCCATCAAGTGTTACAATTGCGGTCAGGAGGGACATAGGAGGTACAGGTGCCCAATTCTCATCGGTCAGTCGCAACAAAGTGCTTCAGGGACACCGCCAAGTCGCGCACCATCGGTTGGACACAGTCAAGGAGGCCCCAGCGCCATGTCATCTAAAGGATCTAACAAGGGAGCACCAACAGCAAGATCCGCTCAATTGAACTTCGTCTCAACAGCGCAGGTGGATGGAACCACCAATGCAGGTACAGGTGTATTTCCCATTTAACCATCCAGGTGGTGCAATCTTAATTGTTCTCGAAGCCCTCTACCTAGTCGAGCCGGATTTCGGGGACGAAATCCCTTTTAAGGGGGATAGGATGTAAGGACCCACTATATTAACTAGTTAAATACTAGTATTAGTGGTTAATGAGGTTATTAATTAGTGTTCTTTGTTAGTGTAAAATTTAAAAATGCGAATAGAGCGAATAGAAATAGAAAAGAGGATTGCCGTTAGACCCGCAGGCGAGGTATTGATCACCGAGATACCAGACCCTGTTGGGGCCGTATCGGTACCTCTCGCTAGACCGGTTCATCACTCGGCAATCCGTACTTACCTGTTCGGATTGCGGGTATCCGTTGCAGCTCTTTAACCAGTAGACAACCCAGTGAACCAGTAGAATAGTAACTTTTACCCAAGCCAACCAGTCACTGCCAGCTCACAACCAACCCAAAAGCAACCGAGCAGCACAGCACCAACACTTTCAAAGCCATGCACTGCCCAAGAGAACACCCCAACATTTAAGTATTCTTTTCCCCAGCCAGCTTGCAGCCATGCAGCTCTATTGCCTCAGCCAGCAGCACTCGTGGCAGCAAGGGAGGGGGCACGGCTGCCACCCGTCCCTTTCCTTCCCCTTTATAGCAAGCATTCTTCTTTCCTCAGCTCCCAGCCGAAACCAAGAACCAGAGCAAGCAAACACATCCAGTCCAGAGAGAGCGCAAGGGAGCAAGACCAAGAAGCAAGAAGCAAGGGAGAAGGTCCAGAAGCCGGAGGAGGAGGAAATCCACACGCCAAGAACCAGGAGGATCCCCAAGCGCAGAAGCCGGAGGATCCCCAAGGTCCACTGAACCGAACAAAGAGCAAGGAGCAAGGAGGAATCCACAAGAAGAGCCGAACAAGGAGACCCCAAGATCAAGAAGCACCGAACCAGCAGGAGCCACAAGAACCGATCCAGCCACTTCATCGCCCTCCAAACCGTCAGCCACCCTCTAGATCGATCTCCCAGGTGCGCTGTTACCTCACCTTATTGGTAGTAGCAGCAGTAGCACTACTTGTTAGCACAACCTTGGTAGATCAATTAGAGGATGGTGGTCTCAGTGAATCCTAGGGTTGCATGAGTGAAAACCTGCCGTCCCACTAGAGTTCTTGCCTCATTGACCCCTCTAAACTTGCAAGCAAAAACTGAAACCAGAGTAGAATGCGAGAACCAAGCAGATCAAGTAGTATATGTTCTTATCATTCACCCAAAATGCCAAGTCAAAAGTAAAGCAAACGTAAAATGAGGCAACCGATTAGACCGTGTATCATCTGTTCTTATGTCTGGCCACTAGGGCGAATAAGAGAGAGAGAGAGAGAGAGAGAGAGAGAGAGAGAGAGAGAGAGAGAGAGAGAGAGAGAGAGAGAGAGAGAGAGAGAGAGAGAGAGAGAGAGAGAGAGAGAGAGAGAGAGAGAGAGAGAGAGAGAGAGAGAGAGAGAGAGAGAGAGAGAGAGAGGCCGAGGCGGCGAGGAGTGAGGCCGGCGTGGAGCAGGAGGTCGCCCAAAACGAAGGAGCACGGGAGGAGAAACCGAAGGAGCCAGCCGAGAGGCCTTCGGCCAGAAGAAAAGGAAGGGGTGAGAGAAAAGAAGAAAGGAGAAAAGAATGAGAAAAGGAAAGGAAAAGGAAAGAAGAGAAAAGAAAAGAGAAGAGAAGAAAAGAAAGAAGAAAAGAAAAATAGGAAATTGTTGTTCTTCGTGCTTTTAACGTAGGTTAAATCACCGTATTCATATCGTAGGAAAATTTTACTTAATTTCTAAAATTTGCGAGTTAGTAGTTAATAATTGTGTAAATTGTTTATTGTTGTATTAATTGAATTGCTATGTTCATTGCTGCTAGAATATTATGGATCGGGTTAAGTCAGTGGGTTTAGTGAGTAAGCGTTGTCCGCCGATTCGTATACCGTGAAGATTGCCGTGGGTTAATTCCGTAGAGTTGATACGTTGTATTTGTCAGTCCAGAATCGAACGGTCATTACCAACCACCTCTCGTATTCGAGCGAGGCCGCACTTGCAAATCCTACTTCGTGCAAGATTTCCTTTGAGCAAATTTCATTAAATGTTTTCAACTTGATTTCAGTATTATTACGAGTATCATTCATGCATTGCACACTTTATATATAATTTGAAAGTACCCGATTGAATATGGGTGGAAATGTGGTGTGGTGGAAACGAAAGTATGGATGATGATGAGGTGTGGAGTGTGTTGGCAAGTACAGATTATGGAGAAGCTGGCTTTTGTTATTTATTATGTTTGTGTGGTGTTAATATGGTGGGTAGAGGGCCAAGGTACTTGGAATGTTGCCTGTTGGACACTCTACATAGTTTATGATATAATAATAAAAAACTACACTCGGGCAATGAGCCGTATTTTCAGTATCAACCATAGTGTGTGGAAGCGACCAGAAAAGGTTGTCCTAGTAAGGTATTATGATCTCCACATTGGGTAAGAGTAGATAAATACGCGTGTGAAGTCGGGTATGCCTTGGAAGGCCAGTGAGGACACGAGAATATCACCATGCGGTTGATTCTTTCGTGCTATATATGAATAAAGCCTTTGGTTGAGTATCGATTGTCTTTGCTACGGTAGCCTGGATAGTTCGATACAATCGTTAGTCATGAGCCGGCGGGATTGCCTAGTGAAGGAATCCGCGACTCGGGTAACGAGGGTTGGAGATCTAATCTTGGACTAGTGATAAACATTCGGGGCCTCTCATGCTAGGGGTCACTATGGGTAAAGTGGTACAAACTCGCAGGTCAAATCATGAATTCATGCCTGTCTCTGGATTGGAGGCTACTAAGCTAAGTCTGCCTCATATACGGGTGTTAGTAGTCTCTTGAATTAAAATGTGCAACTCTTAAAGAAAATCAAAACCTATTTCCAATAAAAATCAGATTTTTGGGAAGGAGGTAAGCTGGATTTGGAAAAAGGGAGGAAAAACTCATGTATTGCATTCTATACTATTACTTGCTGAGTACTCTGTACTCACTCTTGCTAACTCTCCCCCTGCTAGATATCTGTTCTGAGGGTCAAGCTTCTGGTTGGGACGTGGATCCCAATTGGTCCGACCATGAGACTTGGAGTGAGGGTCATCCGCAGAACCAAACCTACGCGAAGGACTACCAGGGAGAATAAAGTGCTGAGTAGCTGTATTACACTGCGTCGGTCTTTTGTGTAACTAGTAGTTATGTCTTATGCTTATGTTGTACTTGGATCCTGTCTAATTATGTATCGAACTTGTAGCCCTGCGTGGCTTGGTTTGTAATATAATTACATTCAGTCTCTAATTATTGTTCTGTTGCAACACTCTGAACACGGTATAGTAGCTAATAAAGTACCGGGACGCCCGTTATTTTGTTAGCCACTATGCCGAAATTCGCTTAATTAACCTGGGGTAATGGCAGCTGTTGCTAATTACCCGGGGCTAATTGGGCGGGTCGCTACAGGTGGTATCAGAGCAATGGTTACGAGAACCACGCAAATAAATAACTAGAGACTGATAGTGAGACTAAGTAAAACTAAAAAGACTCTGCTATATGGTAATAAGTATATGGAAACCCTCACCTTGTCAACTAATAAGTGCCATGTTTAGATTACTTATTTTGTTAAGTGGCTACCAATAGTAAGTAAATCCCCTTTTAAGGGGGATAGGGCAGCGAGTGTAGTTCCTGGTTGTACGGGGTCTTGTGTGTTGTAGTTGTAATGCTATTGTGGTAGAATTGCTCTCTTTATGTAATCAGCAAATTGCATTTGCATCTTTAGCATCGCATATCATCATGGTTAATATTTCTGAATATAGGATGATAGATTAATTGCATTGTTGTAGCATCGGTTCTAATCGTGATCAGTAAGTTAATTGCAACTACTTGTTCATCTCTTCGCATGTCATCTTGATTTATTGTTTGCATGCATACATAGAGTGGTAGGTTAGCTGCATTGCATTAGCATTGCTGTTTTAATTCTTTAATTCCTACTAGTATGCATAGGATGCACTGCATAAGCATGTTAACCTTGTGTCTTGCATTGCTGAACCGTAGAAAACCAATCATGCAATTGTGATGTGTTTGTGTATATATAAGTAGCTAAATAGCTGAATACACGTGTGTCGCCTTCGTCGTTCTCTCTATGGGCTCAAGCAAGCCCCTCGTGCTTGGTTCGAGCGCTTCACCTCTATTGTCATCATTGCTGGTTTTGTTGCTAGTGAGCACGACCCTGCTCTCTTCGTTCACACTTCTCCTTGTGGTCGTACTCTTCTTCTCTACGTGGATGACATGCTCATCACTGGTGATGATCCTCAGTACGTTGCCTTTGTGAAGGCGCGTCTCAGTGAGCAGTTCTAGATGTCTGATTTGGGTCCTCTTCGGTACTTCCTTGGGTTGAGGTCACTTCCACACCAAAAGGCTACTACCTCTCCCAGCGGAAGTACATTCAGGATCTCCTTGATCGGGCATGTCTCACTGATCAGCGTATTGTTACCACTCCTATGGAGCTTCACCTTTAGCTTCGTCCTACTGACGGTACTCCTCTTGAGGATCCTACTCGCTACCGCCACCTGGTTGGGTCTTGTTTACCTTGGCATTACTCGCCCTGACATCTCCCATGCTATTCACATTCTGAGCCAATTTATGCAGACTCCTACTCAGATACACTACAGTCATCTCCTTCATGTCCTACGGTATCTTCGTGGTACCATTGATCGCCGTCTGTTTTTCTCTTACTCCAGCTCTTTGCAGCTACATGCCTATTCAGATGCTCCCTGGGCTAACGATTCCTCTGATCGCAAGTCCCTCTCTGCTTATTGTGTCTTCCTTGGTTCTTCCTTGATTGCCTGGAAGACCAAGAAGCAGATCATAGCTTCTTGCTCCAAAGATCGAGGCCGAAGTTATGAGCGTTAGCCTCTGTGGACTACAGAGGTGACTTGGTTACGATGGCTCCTAGCATATTTTGGTGTCACTGTCTCCACCCCTACGATAGTGTGCTCCGACAGTACCGGCGCTATCAACATTGCTCAAGATCCGGTGAAGCACGATCTCACCAAGCACATCGGCATTGATGCTTCCTATGTCCGGTCGCAGGTGCAGCAGCAGGTGGTTGCCCTTCAGTATGTGCCTTCTGAGGTTCAGATCGCAGATTTCTTCAACAAGGCACAAACGAAGGCGCATCATGATCTTCATCTATCCAAACTCAATGTTGTGGATCCACCTTGAGTTTGAGAGGGGGTTTTAACCTAGACTTGTATAGGGTGTTATTTGCCATTGGCCCATTGGAAAAGTATGCCACTATTCTAACAAGGTCATCTTTCTTCCTTCTTTTTTCTCTGATATCTGTATGGCTTGTGTTGGGATTCGACTGTTTTATCCCGGATTGGTTGATCTTGTTTGGTTGCCTGCCCAGAATAATTGCACGATACAATCAAGAAAAGAAGGTCTGCCTGCCATATTTTTTTGTATAATATTGATATGGTTTTATTGGCTAACAGTTTAATCTACTGTCTAGGTATTCTCATGTGATGTCAGCTTCATCTGAATTTATTGGATGTATGAGCTCTGTTCCGTGCCATTTGTGGGATCCTTTTGCTTTCCATAATAAGCTTTGCATGGTTAACATTATAATAGACTCATCCTTTTTTCCACTGTTATTGTATTTGTTCCTGAAGTTGAAACCTTCAACCTCTTAGTCTCTTAGGGAGGGAGGGGAGGGCCTTTATATGTTGATCCAACTGGTGAACTATGATCATATTACAACTGATAGATTTTGACACTGTATGTCTATGCTACAAAAAATTAGAAGTTCTGATATCCTGCTTTAGGTATATTTAGACTCTTGATATGTTGGAGAAGAAAGAGAGCACTTTTTTTGTTTAGGCAACTTAGTTGGACTACTGAATTTGGTAAAAATCTTTAAAATTTTATGCTTGATTGTTTATGTGTAGCATTTATTTACCGCTCATGACATTAACTCTCTCCCTAGGAGACGCACAAGTAGAATAACTTAGGTTTACATGCACAGAGATACTGCCTGAAATTCTGTTGTTCATATCTAAGATGATCACCCCTTGAGAAAATCTAGAAAATTCTTTCCCAACTTTAAGTTCATTCTTAACTGGCTAAGCTGTGTACCCTATCTATGCACTGTTGCCACTTAAACCATAAAACATAGTGCAGTATATATTACGGTTCTCGTTTTGCCAGAATCTACAATTGGTTCCGAACAATACCTGCATTGGAAAGATAAGGGTATTTTGTAATATCTGAGCTAATTCCAGGTTGTATATGCACTGCGCTACTGCTAATAATTCCAAGTTGTGTAGTCTTGAGTTCAAAATTGTTCTTTATGCAGATCGCATTGATAGTTTAGTACATCGTGTGCTTAGTATGCCTCTTAATTTTACTCATTATCTGAATTTAGCCAACAATTTCATGTTATGTGCTCTTGGGTTCAGAAATTATAATTACGCAGATTACGTTAGTTAATGGTATTTTCACCCTTCCAGGAACCGAACACTCAGAAGTCATTGCATAATACTGCTGAGAAGGATTTCACGGAAATGAGAAAGGTATTGATGTCTGTGTATTATAAGTAACTGTGTTCTTCAACTTCTTTGCATATCTGTGTGCAAAAGTTTAACCAAGAAAAGTTTTTTTTAAATGAACTTTCTAGTTTTAGGGCATCTTATGTTTGCTTAGATGGGTGGGCTTTATATACATCTGTAAAACCCTAGTTAAATTAATTTCCCTTGTACTGCATTAGTAGCATTTCTGAATTATGATATGTACTGTTTGATTATGTAAAAAACACCATTTTCATTGAATTTTCTGTTATGAGGACATTGGTATTTGACTTCCTATGGTACGATGAACACAACTTCATGGTAGAAGTTTAGAGTTTAGACTGTAGCCAACCGTATTCTTCATAATATGGGGAAAATGACCCATTCTTAAGGTGATAGAAGTAACTTTGTCTGATAGTGTCTATACTCTTTGTTTCATTATTGTCCTCTGATTCTCTTGTTACATGGCTGATAATGTAATAAAATTCAGTCAGAAACTATCCAAGAACAAGCATTCAACATGTTGATTTCCTATGCGTTGTGTGTTTAGCAATTCTTTTTTGACATTTATGCCTGGCATTCTGCAGGTTGTTGCAGGATCCCATCCCCATCCTGCAAACATTGGTGAATTATTCTCGATCTGAGGGCTCCTTGAATCCATATGCTGAAGACCCCTATGCATTTGACTAGAAGGTAATATCTTATTCCCCCTTTGTACAGATTCTCGGTATTTTTCTCCATCAATAATGATTGAGAAATATCTGTAATGTTGCATCCTGCCAATACTGTTGCAGTCAGTTATTTTTGGATAATTGCAATCTCAAACCTGAAACTTGCATTTTAGAACATTCCTGTTGTCATTTGGACCAACAAGTGCAAGCATCAGCATGCTTAGGATTTTGCAACTTGTTTAATACAGTTACCATCCTTGTACTACAGATTGATGCACTCACCGACGTCTAAATTCTAATAAACAGTTAATATAACTTGACATCTTGCTGAGTCCAGTGTTCTTTTGACGGTAATTGACCTAAAACACATACCTTTTGACGATAAAGCTATCACAGACGGTTCTTGCCACGAACCGTCTGTGATAGGTTATCACATACGGTTCTTGCCACGAACCGTCTGTGATAGGTTATCACATACGGTTTGTGGTCCTATTTTTACAGACGGTTCGTGGTTAAAACCGTCCATGATAACCTATTATCACAGACGGTTTTAACCACGAACCGTCTGTTATAGGTACTTCATTAACGGATCAAAAACCGTCTTTGATGTGTCGTTATTATCCTACTGTCACGACGGTTCGGCTAGGTGCGGCGAGCCTAGACTGCCTAGACGCCTAGGCGCTGGTGCCTAGGCGATGATTAGACGATGAAAATAATAAATAATATTTTATGACATAGAATTAAGTTGAATATGAAGCAAAAAATGTGTAATCTTCAATGCACATATGTTCTATCCATGAGAGTGAAGATGTAAAAATGTGTAATCTTCAATGCTTACCTCATCTTCGTATGCATATGTTATTTTAATATTATTATTATTATTTTTCTTTGGCCCAAACCATTTCCCAGCCCAACCATCCCGTTGGGTCCTCCCCTCCCCATAACCCTAATCCCCCTTCTCCTCCCCTCTCAACCCAAATTAGCTACCTCCCTCACTCCGCTTCCTCTCTCCTGCACTCACTCTCATCCGGAGCCGGCACCGGCCCTTGTTCTCCCCTTACGCCGCCTCCTTCCCTAGCCTCTTCCTCGCATGCGCCGCCACCGCCTTCCTCTCCCCCCGAGCTAGCCGCCGTCATCCTCACGGCCATAGTTGTCACGACGTCGCTGTGGATCCTGCGTCAGCACCGGAGCAGAGGGGTCTCCCGTCGGCTAGATCTAGCGATGGAGCAGAGGCGACGCGGTGGACCTTGGTTGGATCTGGCGACCAGCGTCGGCGCGACACTGTGGATCCCCTGCGGAAGCGGCGGCGGCGGAACTCCTCTAGGCGATCGCCTAGCCCCTCCGATCTAAGCGGTATCTGTCGTCCTGCTTCGTCCGCCAGGACGATTAGGCGTCGCCTAGGCGACGTCGTGACAACTATGGTTATTATACTGGCACAAGTTTATAGATGGTTCGGTTTTAGGCGAAGCCGTGAAAACTATGGTTATTATATTGACACAAGTTTACAGATGGTTCGAAAAACCGTATGTGATGGCGTTTTTGAACCGTCTGTGATGGTCTTTTTTGTACTAGTGCCTCCAGTTCTACCAGGGTAGGTAGCTTTTATTTATGTTGTGGCCCGTGGTCTATATATTTTTGGAAAATGGAAATTATTTTAGTTTTCTTCTATAACAATGAAAAAAAATATTGGATGTGTCTACGGAGGAGTGTAGTGTTTATTTTGTTTATGAGTACTCAAATTTATGACCCTTGGATCTACGTGCAATGGATCTCCTCTTCTCCCTCCTATATAATCTCATCCTCTTCCGCTTTCCACATAAACCCTAGTTGCCACCCGCCACCATGGTGTCAAGACCCTTCTTTTCGGTGTGGAATATTAAGAAGATCTCATGTGTATACTGTATTAGTCACATGATCAGTGGCTAGTATACACATTTACAACATCATCATCACATCCATACATAATATCATAAATACATACTGCATTAGTCACATGATTAGTGGCTAGTATACACATTTACAACATCATCATCACATCCATACATAATATCATAAATGCATTAAGGATATATCGTTCGTACAATAAGGCGTTAAAAGCCGATTAAAGTGCAACAAAAGATACAAAACTTAATAGAATGCCTAGTTCCATATTATTCTATAAGCAACTGACAAGGAAAAGCCCTTAGTAAAATTCGTTAGGGTAGTCCCCGTGACTTGCGGTGAAGTAAGAATTGTCAGGGGATTTGATTTCTTTGCCCACTGAATATCAATAATAAGCAAGGTTGAGTATTTTCGTATTGAGTAAGACTTGTTGTGTATCACAATTATAATAAATGCTGGCTATATCAAAGGAAATGGCTATCATGTCTATTTTCATAAAACGAAATTGAAAAAATGAATATCAAATAGTAGATTGTAAACGGAATTTGTAAGAGTTGTTTGAGGCATGTAAATAACACGTATGAATAACATTAAATTCACCAACTCACAATCCTCCATGATTGTGTGCATCGAACCATCCCTGCCAACATTTGACATAAAATCTAAAACAAAACTCTCCACAAATTTTTTCAATTCAACCCTTTTTATGAAAATACCAAAACTCTTAACTAGTGTTAGCGCACAAAGTCTCTTATGGCCGCGAGAATGGCTTTTCGAAAAGATTTACACTGCAGAGCAGTACAACTTTACCCACAAGACATCACCAACTATTTTACTGCTATTCTTAAGCTTCCTTGGGTGTGTAGCTAAGAGATCATGACATGAATTGTTTCATCACTTAGACCTAACTTTGCAATAGCCTAATGATGTTTGGCCCTTACAATGGCAGCGGAAATCTAGACCTGTGAACACATTACTAACGGCGGTTATATGCCCCGTTGCATCCTTCCTCCTATAGTAAGGTATGCACCGCTGTATTGGTATGTGTTGAAACCACACCTCTAGATGGACACTCCTGCCAGCCAACCTACCCGGATTGCTTGTAGTACTACGGCCTTTCAATGTGCAAAACTAGACCTAAATAACTTAATAGGTTAAGGTAACTCTATAATAGCACTTGTGGTTGCATGGATGTTTTGGGTTTTAGCCCCGGACCCCCAAAATACCAGGACCGGCCCTGCCACTAGGATGCTACTTCCATCTTCTTGTCTGTTGAGGGGTGGTGCTAAACAGGTGTAGGAGTTCACTAGGCAGGTGTAGGAGGATGGGGGATGTAAGCGGCGTGTGAAGAGAGCGTTGGGGATTGAGGAGGGAGTCGGAAGGAGTGGGGAGGGATATTTGCATAATTTTCATGGTGGAAGCATGTCCTTTTTTTCTCCGAAGATGTTGTATATGGATATGGAGCCTTGACGAAGATACGTTGCCTTATATGTGGTCTTGTGTAATGTTTTTGCTACAATACATGTAGTTATGTGTAACTTACCAATATACATGTGGTTTTCTACAATTATGACCATAAAACCCGTGGTTGTATGAAATTTACTCTTTGATTTAAGTAATGCACACCAATTAACATGCAGAACATGTCACGCCCCCTAACTGCAATGAGAAGCTCGACATGACGCGGTCATCAAGGACATCGTGAAGAGAATCTCCTGAATCTGATAGGCCATTCATGGATGGATGGCCCCATCTTGTGTTGGAAAGCTTGGGGCTGCAAGCCACCTAGTGTACTTTTGTATAGGAACTTGATAGTAGGTGCTATGTTGTAGTTTCCTCTTATGCAATGTAGTTAATACATGTCGAATCCATGGCAGTGACAATAGATAATGCTTGGGTACCTAAGGATGTCAACATGACAAAGGCTTTCTCATATTTGTCTTGGCTGAATACCTAACTGTCAACCACAATTTTGACTTATCTAACCATTTGGGTGTTAATAAACCAGATATTCAAGTCAGTCTTATTATACAGATACTAGTAGGCAAGGTGTAAGTATGGAGTGCAGGTATCAAACCAAATGATCTACCACAAAAAAAAAAAACTTCGACAGTCATCTCTGTTTTCTTTGGTGAAAGAATCAAGTGGTAAAATTGCGTCGGCTGGTGGAACAAGACAAATCACAAATACTTGTTGCTATGCATGTTCACAATCGCAAATAATTTTGATGATCGTTTCATAACATAAAATGCTTCTCACCCATAATAAAAAAGAAGTTGACCAAAATAAAATTGTGAGACTTCTTGTTGCAGCATCGAATTAACATGACACAAAATTATGTCACTTGTCAGGGCTGCAGTGCATCCATGCACAAAATCAGTGGTGGAACCAGGAATTCGGAAGACGTGGGGCAAAATTATGAGATTGACCTCCATCAGAGCATCCATGGCAGCTACCATTCCATGGCAGCTACCATTCGGAGCAAGTGCCGAGCTACTGCACCAAATGAAGCGGTGCCGGCTAGCTTCCACCTGCAAACAAATATATCATATATATGATCGGCCATTCATCTGGTGGAAATGTATGAAGTTTTTTCTTTTCATGTATGGTATAGCTACTGATTTTTCCAAATCATGCATGCTCCGAATGAACCATTTGGAAATTTCCAACAGAAAAGGGAGAGAGATGAGTGGAAGAACGTTCCTTCCAAGCTGAATACCGAACCTACTTCTCAACACAACTTCATACTAGTACCATATTGTTAATTCCTGGATGCATCTCATCTAGGAGCATCACTTTTATTAAGATTTTTCTTGGCTCATAATTACATAACAGTAAAAAAAACCTTATGTCCTTTATGGCATTAGTACCATTTTTTGCCCTTAGTTTATCATGCATCGACATGACAAATCATAATGAAGGAAACTGTGATACATATGTTGGGAGGCACATGAAAATAACAAGACTTCGCAGTACAAATGTCTAGCAGTATTACCAAGAATTTAAAACACCTGTTGGCAACGTACCTACGAAGAAACTCACGATGATCTAGACGTGGCTGGTGAATTCATGAAATGAAGTCAAGCATGGGACACAATCTTCTTAATTTGTATTCTCCTCTTTCTCTGCTGTTCTTCCGCGTATGCCCTATTCCTCTTCATCCCCTGAAACAACATAATAAAGTGAAATGAAAGAGTAGGAAATATATGTTTCAAAATAAGACAAAACGTAGGAAATGTATTCAGACACTATCATACGAATGAAATTTCATTTTCTTGGATAAAAAAGATCACAATTTTACAATGGAGTAACAATCGGCAGAGGTCCACCAGAAAAATTTGTAGCAACCCAAACATCAGCAAGAAATCCATATTTCCAGCTCTGCAAGATCGAGTTACAGAAATATAGAAAAAGATATAATGAAAGTACATGCCACCCTGTAATTACAATTACATGATGCATTATTGCATTTGTCCCTGTCTGATCGTTGATATATCATATATAAGCAGGGCCATATTAAAAAACCTTGAAGTCTGATTTCTTTTGTGGTCTTCAATACACAGAGCTACCAATATATGTTGGAAACGTTGATGCATTCATGCATGGGTAGGCTTTGGGATTTGGCAAGTATCAAGTTAACACATGCAGATGATGCTATACAGTTATACTAATAGAATTAAGCTATCCCAACACAGAGGAAATTAAGTACAGCATGTAAGAGAGCATGTTAGTATAACAATTAATGAGTGTAAATTGGATCCATACCTGGCTGCAGATCCATCGAAGCTGCTGGTGGTGCTGGTGTTACTAGTTGATCTCGACCTTCCTAATATGTCTGATCTTGTCGGACTCGGAGGAGCTACCTTGTAATAAGGAACCACGCAGCTTCTCGCTGCAGTTCAATGCGAGATACGTAGGGTTTACACCTCGTAGGTATCCTGGAACCGTCTCCATGGCGAAGTCCTTCGGCAGCTAGCATGCTGTCCAGTGCCGGGACACCTTCCAACTCCTCGATGTTCGGGCAATGGATGATACTGATCTTCTGCAACCTGGAGAGACCGCGGATGCTCTTGAGCTTGGGGCAGTCGAACACATCAAGTCGCACAACCGAAGGGAAGTGCTCCACAGATATTAGGTTGGTGAGATCGTACAGGAGCACTTCTCTCAGGGCACACCTCTTGCTGTTGGCGAGTCCCGGTGGCAGACGACTCAGGTTGCTGCACTCATCTATTCGGAAACGTTCCAGGGTAGGCATGGCTATTTCAGCTTGGGAGACGTCCTCCTGCTCCTCCCATCTCCACTCCCACTCCTCCCACTCACTCAGCCCAATCAGTTCCAGACGTCGCAGCTTAGGAAACGATGATGTAACAGCGGCTTCTCCACTTGCCATCTGATGAAAGGTCGACTGGAATTCAGGCCCAACACGCTTGATTGCTGGAGCACGCTTGATGACTAAGATTTCCAAATTGGGGAGCCGACACCCCCCGTCGGCGAGCTGGGTGCAGCAGGTTAGGTCCTCCAACTGCAAATATCTCAAGCTCTTAAAGGCCGCCGCTGCCGGTGCCCACATCCAATCCGGTAGTCGACGCCCAAAGTATCCTCTCACAACTACATTCTCTAAGCAGCAGGGTGAAGGGCAGAGCTTATTGAATATCTCCTCGATTATTCCGTGTTGCTCCACCCCCAACTCCATAGTAGATCTTCTGTTGCAGTTCAACCCCAAATAGCTAAGATGCTCTTTGCTGCTCATCATGGCCTTCTCGGCCAACAAGCTAGCCGATACATTTTCTAGACCGTCCAATCTAAGATACCTTAGCTGAGAAAGAGGCGCTAGCTCTTCCAAGCCTCCATCACCATCCATGTGTACCTGAAAACCAAAAAGTGACCTCAGGTTTGTTAACCCACCGAACCCCTTGGGTATAACACTAACATTCGATCCTTCTAACCGAAGAGATCTTAGATGCACTAGTTTTACAATGCTACCAGGAAGTCGGACAAGCTTCCTACAATCGATAAACTGAATGTACTGCAGGAACTTCATCCTATCCATGTCTTCTGGCAGGCGAGATATATCTGTTTCAGCTAATAGAAGGTATCTTAGGTACTTCAAGTGACACAGAGAGACAACTAACCTATCTGAATCTGCAAGACTTATATGCAGTACTCGTAGACTAGAGAACCTATCCAGTGAATCAATGGGGCTAAAGTTGATTTTACAATTTATAATCAATGTTCGTAGCGACCCTTGCTGTTGTAAAGCGGCCCACATTGGTATTGATTCGGTCGACTCTATAGATAGACGACGAAAGTTTCTTGAAAGTCCCTTGATGTTACTACCATTAATTTGCTCCTCCTGATCTGCCAATGATTCTTCTCTAGCCATAAATTGAGCAAAGGAGCGGACAACATCATGCATGCCACAAAAATATCCAATGCTAGATTTTGAAACATCTGGTTCTATAAGATTCCTCGTGATTAGCTCCCAGTAGTACTTAGTTCCTATTTCTTCTAGTTCTTGTGAGCTTCCATCGTGTTGAACAAATCCTTCACTAATCCAAATGCTAATAACCGTATCACGTCCAAAAGCACGTTTTTAAGGCAGAAATGAAAAGTATAGAAAGCACTGCTTCAACTGGGGAGGAGACAGGTCCTCGTAACTTAAGTATAATGGGTAGTCCAGTTCCTTGGGCATTTCTACTGACCATGCAGCATCATTCAAAACACTCTTCCACTCATGTTGGCTTGGATATCTTGTGCTTAACAATCCTCCCATCACTTTAACAGCAAGTGGTAAACCATCACATCTTTTAATAATCCCCATCCCAATATCTTTAAGCTGATCAATGTCGCTCTCATTTCCAACTACTTACCAACAATTTAAGACTACTTATTGAGAAGTAATATATACAGTTGCACAGATACACTTTCATATAAACATGATTTTACATAACTTCAGTTATAAAATTATACATCATTAATTGTATGACCATGTGAGTTGGTCCCCATGTGTTCCACTTGTTATGGTGTTGAGTAATTGACTTCACGGTTTTGAATTAGAATGGAGTTTGACATTAAAGTTGAAGTCTCTTTGTGTTATTCGGGGCAAATCACCTAGCCATCCGGATCAGCCGGCTTGGGTGGATCATAGGCAGGATCATTGAGACAAAGAGCAGACAAGTTGAATTCATTTTAGGTCGCATCATCCGTGTTGATCAGATCATTGGATGGATCATTCAGACAAAGAGGTACAATGAAGAATTTTGCACAAGTCAGATCATCCTCTGACGGTTGGATCATTGGTACGGAGAACACTTTTTTATGTTCTAGGCATCGGTTTTCGATTACATCAATTCAGTGACCATGAGGTTCTACATGTTTTAAAGGGTATGTTGTAACTCTTAATGAGGCCAGTGATGATGTTTTTGAGCTAATGGTGAATTGGCTATGACAAAATCATGTTATTTAATGCCTGCTTTAAGTTGTCATGAAGTTGCTTGATGGCTTTGTGATATTTCTAGGAGTGAAACTTGCGAAGCGTGAAGGTATGGGATCTTTTGTCATCAATTGTGTCAATTTATCGTTACATGTTCAGAACAATGATATGTGACGAGTTTGCTTGTCAGTGTTAGTTGTAGGATGTTGTAGGACTCGCAGTTAGGTTATAGAAAGGCGAGAGGATTGGTAATAGGCTAGAAGCTAAGGTCCAAAAGGGTGGAGGTGACACCATAGATGACCGAGACTTGCAAAGCATGTATAAGTTGTGAAGACAAGGAACCGGGCTAGTGTGACCGGTTGTGACGATGATGAGCAATAGCGAGGAGGATTGGGACTAAGCTCAGGGAGGAGCTAAGGTCAACGTAAGACCATGTGGAGGTCACCCGGTTATCTCATGATGTGTGATGAGTATTTGACTTTGTTGTGCTAGAGTTGTTGATGTTTGAGTTGTGTTTTTGAGTGTTTGCAGTTTTTACTGTTGTTGTCAGAGTATAAACAGTCTAATAGGTCATTGGTGGGCGGTCAAACCATCAAAGCCTTTTTGGTGCACTTTGTGAGGCAGCCGTCACATTGGCTTGGGAACTACGGTCTGACCAGTCTGCAATAGTCTGATCGGCCAGGCAATGGTGGTAAACCCTGTGGTGTATTTACTTGAGATTTGGACAAAAAATCACGTATTCTTATATGTGTAAGGATTTGCTTGCACAGTGTGTCATTGCTTTTGGAGACTAGATCTAACAGGAGGTAGAATTTGAGTTTTCCATAAGGCTTCAATTTTGGACGAGTGAGGTACGGTTTAACAGCCATGGAGCAAGCAGTCGGTCTGACCGGTCCTTTAATGCTGGTCAGACCGGCTTTGGTGTGTTGGTGCTGAAAATGTGTAATTTGTTAGAAATTGTTCTATGGGTGGTCCATTTCCTTTAATTCCAAAGTATGCATGGTTTAGTACCATATTACCTAGCCAAGTGGAGGAAAGGCAATTTAAAAGGTGAAGTCCTTGCCATCTCTTGATTAATGTGACGCTTGACATGAGGATAGCATAGGGTGAATACTTACTACATACACACACGAATGCACGTGACTTGTGACTTGCAATTATCTCTCTATTCATTCTGTTTAAATGCGATTTAAACATATATTTCACTTTAGTGTAAGTGTCATAAACGCCATCAGTTTCTAGTGAGTTAATTGACATTATGCTGTCAGTTACTGGTGCGTGCATATTTAAATACCTCATCCATTCTTCTTGCTCCTCTCTGAACTCTGTATTGTTGTGTTAAGTGGTTGAACCACGCCGGCCTTCCTCCTCGGCGTGCATCGTGAAGGAGGGTGAGTGGTATCTTCCAGCCATTGCTACAGAGTTCACCTGCACAAGGCGGCAATAAGGTTTCTGGGCAGCGCTTCAGCGCAACCGCTCCGCTTCTTCCTCGACGTCGACTACTTCCACGACCGTATCTGCACTGCGCTGCTTCGAATTCTTCAACAAACCTAACTGTAAGTCGTTCATATGATCGTTCGACTCTATTAATTTACAATACTTAAGCATATTTTGAAGTACAATGTGTTACCTGTTGTTTTATGCATCTCTAGTCTTTTGTTATATTTGCCTCAACATAAAATCTAGAATAAAAATATTGCCCATGTTTCCAACATGATTTGTCTTGGGAATTGATTGAGGACTATGCTAATGTCGCATATATGTTGCTTTATGCATTGTTTTGATTGACGTGAGTCAAGTAGATGGAACTTGTGATTAGGTTGGTTTCTTTATCTTTAGATGAGCAGGTGGCTTAAAGAATGTTAGAGGTCGATGGCGATCTATGCTGTCAGGTAAGTACGGGTGAGGCTACGTGGTTCAAGTGATAAGCATAGAAAGACAAGGATCATGAATAGGCAAGTTGGTGCATGTGGTGTGCCAAGTGACTTAGGCAGGTGCAAGTAGAGATGATCCATAGGAGACCGAAAGCATGAAGTCTTGATGGCAAGTCATTGGACTCCATAGGCTATGTGTCAAAGCATGTGGAGATGCTTTGATACAAAAATTTGGTTTCAGAGTTGCTTTGAGCTGAAGGAATGGAAAGATTGGTAGAGGGGCAATTTGGGCATTTGCCCAATACTGAAAAAGTGATGGTGTGGAAAACCGTGGCAATGGCCTAAAGTGGTTTAGGTCAATCAAATGGATGACATGAGCATGAATCGGGTTATTGGAGCTTCATGATGATAGTGCTTTGAAAAGCGTTCTCAAGTGATGAATTAAGTGTAAAACCAATTATGCTGTTGGGTTATCAGGTTAGCCCATATGTAAGTGGAGAGGATCTACTAAGTGGTTCAGATCTAGAGTTAAGAGAGTTGATGAGGGGGTATGCCTTCTCTATAAAAGGGATGCAGAGCTTATGGAGAGACACGGGTCTGTTGAGTCTTGTGCCCATGAATAGGAGAGAAGGTGAGCTTAGAACTAAGTTAAGTCATCAGTTGTGTGTGCTCTAGAGTGAGCTCTATCCTTCACGTGTGGAGTGGCTGTAAACCTTCACCTCCATGTGAAATAAAGATCCATATTTTGTCCAAGTGCTTATGCTTTCGTTTCTTATGTTGTACTTTTCATTTGCATGGTGTTTTGCTTTGTTTTCCTCCTTTCTTGATCTTGTTGGTTTCCAAGGATATGTAAGAGATGGAAGAATCTCTTAGAGGCCAAATCCCATCCATCTAAGCATCCCAATATCAGGTTCTTGGAGGTTGCCCTGTTTTGCCTGGTTTTGTCCTGGAAAGGTGATGGAATCTTGGGAGCTTTGGTTCTAGGGGTTTTACTGTGGGATTTTGCTGTGATCTAGCTTGCTATGAAGTGTGGGAGTTGATCCAAGGTCATCTTGACCATCCTTTGCCCACAAGCAAGCTACTGGGTCTGATTTTGTTTTTGGCTTGGTTTTGGTACAATCTTACTTGGAATAAATTAAGGTTGGAACTTTGTCAATGATACATGTGATTATTAATTGGAATAGATTCCTAAGATCCTAAGGGAGCTATGTTTCGAGTTTGATGAGATTTGGAGCTGTTGTTTAAAAGTTAGCCCCTTTTGAGTAACTAAAATTGTGTTGATTCTGTTCTGTGCTGAGTGAGAGATTAGACCACTTGGAAGAGATGTCAGACCGCCCCTGAGGGGTCAGACCACCCATTACATAGTAGTTAGACCACTCATGCTCATCAAGATTTGTCTTGTTTAGTGATTTCCTTGTGGGTGGTTAGGTTGTAATTTTCATAGCTCCTCATAGCTATGGGAGTGAATTAACTTCGTGGATCTTGCGAGAGGTGGCCTTGTTTTGGACTTTGTCTATGAATAATCTATTTTCTCGTTGAATTTCTTGGATTGTATTTAAATCAGAATGTCTTTAATTTCGTAAAGCACTTGTTTTCTGTGTGGTTGTTGGCACTACTTTTATCCATATTTTTGCCATTTCCAATTCTTTTTCATCGCTAATTCTACATATTGTGCATTTAATCATCTATATTTGAGATAAACGTGCAAAATTGTTGTATTGCTGGAAAACATTAAATTTTAGGTACTTTTCATTCCAAATAACCCATCTAGGGAAGTTCGCTTATGAACCGACAAATCGAGGGCTTCCAAAGATCCTTTCCATGAGGTTTCAGTGACAAAGACATCTTTCAATTCCAATTTGGAGGCTCTCAAGATTATGCTCTTGTTGATATGATCGAAACACATATTATTTGCCCAATTTGGAGTTCAAACTGAAAAGTTATGATAGATTTACTGAGTTTTCAACGGGCCAGCGACATATGGTGTGGACGATTGCTATGTGCACACTAATTTCTAGGGATATCATCGGTGAGACCCATAATTGACTATCAAAACATATTCTCCTGCTTCTAGATGCTTCCGCACAATTTTTGAAGAAAGGAAAGCTGAGGAGATAAGAAATTTGAGAGATTCTATATTTGTCACGCCAACAAATGGGACAAAATTTGTTCATCATTTTGCAACATGATGTTTGCAACCAAAGCAGCTTTAAATGGAAAAGTCATAACTACTAAGTTGTATATCACTTCGAGTAGTCTAATTTATAGTCCTCATTGACCTAATTTGAAGTTCGAAAGTAGGAGATAAAGGCCTAGCAAAACAGGCTGTGCAAAAAATCAGAGTCTGCAACAGAGTCATATTCCAAGGCAGATTTGGCAACAAAAATGGTGTTTTCAGAACTTCTCCATAAAATAGAGAATTTAAGATCTCTTCATTAGCTAAAAATAAAAACAAAATCACTCAATTTGGAGTTCGGATACCAAGATATGGTCTCTAGAATATTCGCTGTGCTGAAGGAAAGTGCAAACTGACTCAAATTTGGATGAAGATTCTGAATTCAAACATTTTATCCTGGTTGTTTCTGACTCTACCACGTACAAGACAAGAACTTCTAGCCCCTTGGCCCTTAAATAGGACCCCTGGGGTACCCTCCAAAGCATCCAATCTTTGAGCTCTTCCCGTGCTGCTTAGGCCAGGCCAAAGCAATGTTCTACCATGTATATAGATCTAGATTAGAGGATAGAATTAGATAGGGCTCTAATTAGCCTCAAATTAGGGTTTAATTAGCTTATCCAATTAGAGGGAGCTCTAATTATGCTCTTTTTAGGGGTGGTTCTAATTTGAGCAAGGATCCTAAAAGTTTACACTGGGAGACTGAGAGTCTACGTCTTTTGTAATCTTCTTTGGTTGTAAGTATTCCTCTCTACTTGCTCTGTTTATATGCTTTGCTACGATGGTTATTATATTTTTCATCTATGATTATCCTATTATTTGTGTTCTTGATATTATGTGTGTTTCTTAGTCGGCAATTAGGTCGAATTGATTACCGATTGTTTAGCCCTAGGTTTAGACGTGGTTTTTAAATCTAGTGTGTGGAACTATATTAAGTTGTGAAGAACTTGTCGTGCTTATATTAGCATTATCAAGTGACCGGTGAACCGATGAAAAAGATGGTATTAGACTGTAGGGTGAGAGCCACCTTAGTGTTTTGATATAGCATCTTATGTTCCCGTTAGTTTAGCATTGCAACCCTTGATCCTAATTCTCTCATCCTAACACTAGTTTGATCTTCCTAGCTTTTAGCCTAATTGCTCCGTGCCTAACTATAGTTTTTTTTTTAAGTTGGATCATAGCAGCCATCACTCATATTCATTTACCCTGAATAGTTAGGTGATATTTAGATTGTTTAATCCAAAGCGAAGTTAGTCTGTTCTCTATAGATACAATAACCTTAGAATACTCTGAGTGAAAGACTACAATTGACCCATGCACTTGTCGTTACATCTGAACGTGCATAGATTGCATCAACAATGGCTAGAATAATCTTCCTAGGCCAAATTATCCAAGTGGTTGGCTTATTATCCTCGAGTCGGATCATCTTATGACTTGTTGTTTTTCAGCAAGTGGTGTCTCATTTGGCTCAGTTTCTGAAGATCTCAACCATGCTTTTGGCTCTACCTTCTAGAGCATGTCCATAGCTGTCCTAGATTGATTTGAGCTCGAGTATCCTTCGCCTTAGATTTTTGATGTTTATGTCTTTGCCATTTAAGTGCCTATTTTCTCATTCGTGCATTGTCAGTTGCTATATCGTGGATCATCCACAAACATGTTTGGGCGGTTAGTTTGTGATGTGCATGCAGACCGTTTGATCTAAGGTCGTGAATTTGAATTTTTTTAATAATACATTTTTCATTCAAAATTTAATAAATATACGTCCAAAAAAAATTGCATAAATATACCTCTGTTGCCGGTTGGATGGGCGACACAAAAATGTCGCCTTTTGGTTGGGTGACATAAGGCGTACCATCTCTCTGTCGTCAATGTCGCCTTTTGGTTGGGCGACATAAGGGCAATCGTCTCTCTGTCGCCAAATCATAGAGCGACGGTACAAAAAACGCCCGATCAACGGGCGACAAGGGAAGCGCGGGCGTCAGTCGCCCTTTGGACAGGCAACAGAGGGATTATAAAATCCCGTCGCTCGGTACTATGGCCATTTGAGCAATCAACCTCCGAGCCGAACCGAGCGCCAGCAGAGAGAAAAAGAGGAGGAGAGAAAAAAAAAGGAAAGAGGGAGAGGAAGGAGGTGGGGAGAAAAAAAGGGAGGAGGGACTGCGCGACTTTAGTTGTTAATATTTTGTTGTTTAATTTTGTTAGCAATAAATTATGATAGAGTAGAAATAATTGTAGATCTAAATAAATTTAGAGATTACAGATAGATCTAGCGAATGTAGATGTTTTAGCAATGAATGATGGTAGAGTAGAAATGATGATACAGTAGAAATAATTTACAGATTATGTAGTTATTTTAGTAGTAAATTTAGAGATTATGTAGTTGTTTATTTTTTTAGCAGTAAATGATGGTAGAGTAGAAATAATATTAGATCTAAATAAATTTAGAGGTTACGGATAGATCTAGCGACTGTAGATGTTTTAGCAGTGAATGATGGTAGAGTAGAAATGATGGTACAGTAGAAATAATTTACAGATTATGTAGTTATTTTAGCAATAAATTTAGAGATTATGTAGTTGTTTATTTTTTTAGCAGTAAATGATGGTAGAGTAGAAATAATTTTAGATCTAAATAAAATTAGAGGTTACAGATAGATCTAGCGAATGTAGATGTTTTAGCAGTGAATGATGGTAGAGTAGAAATGATGGTGAAGTAGAAATAATTTACAAATTATGTAGTTGTTTTAGCAGTAAATTTAGATTGTTATTGTAACACCCCAATTTTTGCTTTTCATGAATTTGAATAAGATTTGGCACTCTGGTGAATTTTTGGAATTTTCTGGAATTTATTTGGATTTATTTGGAATTAAATTGAATTTATTCTATATTGAAATAATTAAAGAAATAAAAATTTCAAATAAAGTTTTGTGGGAAATATTTTATTTGGGTCCAAAATTTTCAAAATATTTTCCATAATTTTTCTGGAATTTTTCTGGATTTATTTGAATTTTCTATGAATTATTGAATAATTAAATCGCTGGAAAATCGAGTTGGTTTTACTGTTCACCCGACCGAGTCCGAGTCAGACTCGAGTTCGAGTCCAACCCGAGCCACGTGATCGAGCCGAACCCGCTCGGCCGAACCCTAACCGCGTGACCTTGGATCTTGATCCAACGGCCACGATTGAGCCACGTCACCCGGACCCGAGCCCGATCGAGCCAGCCAGCTCATCGAGTCGGACCCGAGTCCAACTCACGCGACCGTTGGATCTTGATCCAACGGCTCTTGTTGAGCCACGTCACTCAATCCGAATTGGAGTCGGATTACGCCACCGCAACCGGGTGAACATCGGTCCCCGCGCGATTCACGGAAGCCGAGGCCCCTATTTAATGCGCCGCCACAGCCAGCGTGTGCTCCGTTTCCGTGCACACCCGTAGCCCTAGACCACGTCGCCTGAGCCGCCGTGGTTGCACCGCAATCGCTCGCCGTAGTTGCATTAGGGCTCCGCCGCGGTTAACCACCGTTTCCGCCGCTGTTAAGCCCAGATCCGGAATCGCAAGGACGAGACGTGTCGGAGGGGATTTCCCACTTCGCCGGAGCACGCCCCAGACGCCGTCCGAGTGGTCGTCGTCCCCCGCGCCGGTGACCCCGCTCCGCCGCACGCCACCGCCGGACCTCGAGCTCTGCCAGTCGTCCGATCAGGATCAGAGGGCCCAGATTGCGCCACATCACTCACGGTGAGATCCACGTGCTAACCCCCAGATCCAATCTCAGCCGTTAGATCTAGATCGTACGGTTAGCGTTAGCCGCGTTATACGCGTTAGATTGGATCTCGACCGTCCGATCGAGATCCAACGGTCCGGATTGACCGCGTTTACCCCAAACGCGTGAAACCAGATCCAATCTGGGCCGTTGATTTTCGAATCAACGGCCGAGATCAAGCCACGTGGCCGGGAGGCCGACCGTCGCCGATCGGCCGGTCGGCGCCGTGGTAGTGCGTGTCTCTGACACGCGGGGCCCGCGTGTCAGTGGGGCCCCGTGTTAGTTGCGCCCGCGCTGGCGTGAGCCTGGGCCGCTGACAGGACGGGCCCACATGTCAGTGACATGTGGAGCCGTGGGCCTAGTCCACGGTGGACCGAGCCGAGCCGTGGGCTAAGTCCGTGGACCGGCTGACGCTAGGCGACCAATCAGATGCTGACACGTGTCACTGCTGACGCAATAAATCTTTTTCCGAAAAAGAAATAATTTATTTAATTCGGTTTAATGAATTCAAATATGGTTTCAAACTTCAAACGCTTATAACTTTTGCGTTTCAACTCCGATTTGAATGATTCAAATTTCTAAATTTTCATAAAAATGAGACCTACTCAAATATGAATTTTAATTAATTTTTTATTATGAAATATTTCTCTATTTTTATTTAATTAATGTTTATTTAAACGTTAAACGGTTATAAGTTTTGCATTTAAACTCCGAATTTGACGATTCCAGTTTCTAAAAATTCATAAAATTATGCTCTCTCTGTTTGTGAACTTTATTTGAAGTTTTGGATGCTTTTGTCTACTGTTTATTTATTTATTGCTATTTGCACGCTTTACGAGTAGACGTTGAAGTGCTCGAAGGCTTCGAAGGTGAAGTGTTGACCCAGGAGCCAGCTCAAGACCAAGAACAAGTACTCTCTGAAGGCAAGTTGTGCTTTGACCATGTTGATCTCATTTTCGAATTAATTTGGTTTAAACTATTGCATGCTAGTTTGATTAGAAAATGCTTTACTTAATTATGGGAAATTAGATAAATGCCAAATTGCTGTATGACACCTTGGTTAATTAAATATGTGCCATGACCCCTTGTCACCCTAGTTGTGGATAATTAGTTGGACATTATTAAATTGCCAACATGGGAATTTAGATCGTTGTAGTAGATTGCTTAGACCTGCTACGCGCTTATGACATGATTTTGGACAATCAAATGTTAATATTGACTTAATGATATATTGAACCTGTTTTGGAAAGGTATCATGTGTTGTGATGTTGATGGCACGTGGTGCATGGTAATCAACTGGGGCTTTGATAAATAGACTTTGACCGGGGCATGTGGCAAGAATGATCGGGTGGGCTAGATGTGGTATCGGGAACGTTGTTTTGGTTCTTCGGGTAGTCTTGCCCTGGTCACCCTAAGGACTTAACCTTGCAAGCCTTTGAACTGAGTCAAACGTGCAACCACATGTCTGTATTGGGACGAACCTAGTTGATTAAGTTGCTAATAACGTACCTGTGGGGCCTCGGGGTGTCAACTATACCTTTTGTGTAGTTGTACTGGGAGCGTCTCGGGCTGCGGCCAGGTACCCATCTAACGGTGGATTGGCCTAAACTTCGCCTTCGCTAAGGGAAGGGTTAGTGTGCAATTACCGGAGAGGACCCCTTGTGCTGTTAGAAGCTTTCGAAAGACTTTGTTACGGACACTCGCCTTTGTAGCGTTTGGCTGTATCTTGTGGGTAAAGTGCATAACCTCTGCAGAGTGTAAAATCTATTCGAATAGCCGTGTCCGCGGTATTGGACATTGCTCGGGAATTACAGTCAAGGGTTAGACCTTCTTGAAAATAACTGGGATTTGAAAGGTCGGGTTTGGTTTAATAATGATGTTGATGGAAATGTGGTTTAGGATTGGAAAAGACGTTTATTTAAATCCTGAAAAAGTTATTGATCTTATACTTGTTTCTACTGCTTTCGAATCTACTTATGCTACTTATCAAATGCTGTTTTACTGCAATTATGCCCTGAGCTACTCCTTTGTACTAAGCCATGCACGTAGTATATTAGTTTGCATTCTGTGCATGACTTGCTGAGTACCAAGTACTCACCCTTGCCACAATACAACACCAGTTGAAGAAGAGTCAACACCAGCCTCAGAGGAGGAACTCCAAGAGGAAGCGTCTAACTAGGGAGCGAGCCCAGTCAGTTGCCTGTGGTATACTGAATGGCACCACGAAGTTATCTTACATTCCGCTGCAGTTATTTCTCTTTTGTTGAGTTTTCGCCCTGCGTGGCATATATTTGTAACTTGACCTTAAGGTCGAGCAACCAGCTTGGTTAACTATTTAAAGTATCTTATTATTTCGTTGAGTATGATTGTGATATTTACCAATGTTGAGACTGTGTGCACTAGCGCGTTCCTGGACTAGTGCTGAATACACAGAGGGTCCGGATTTGCAAATTCGGGTCCCAACAGTTATGTAGTTGTTTATTTTTTTAGCAGTAAATGATGGGAGAGTAGAAATAATTTTAGATCTAAATAAATTGAGGTTACGGATAGATCTAGTGAATGTAGATATTTTAGCAGTGAATGATGGTAGAGTAGAAATGATGGTACAGTAGAAATAATTTACAGATTATGTAGTTGTTTTAGCAGTAAATTTGGAGATTTTGTAGTTGTTTATTTTTTAGCAGTAAATGATGGTAGAGTAGAAATAATTTTAGATCTAAATAAATTTAGAGGTTACGGATAGATCTAGCGAATGTAGATGTTTTAGATGTGAATGATGGTACAGTAGAAATAATTTACAGATTATGTAGTTATTTTAGCAGTAAATTTAGAGATTATGTAGTTGTTTATTTTTTTTAGCAGTAAATGATGGTAGAGTAGAAATAATTTTAGATCTAAATAAATTTAGAGGTTACGGATAGATCTAGCGAATGTAGATGTTTTAGCAGTGAATGATGGTAGAGTAGAAATGATGGTACACTAGAAATAATTTACAGATTATGTAGTTGTTTTAACAGTGAATTTAGAGATTATGTAGTTGTTTATTTTTTTAGCAGTAAATGATGGTAGAGTAGAAATAATTTTAGATCTAAATAAATTTAGAGGTTACGGATAGATCTAGCGAATGTAGATGTTTTAGCAGTGAGTGATGGTAGAGTAGAAATGATGGTATAGTAGAAATAATTTACAAATTATGTAGTTGTTTTAGCA
This sequence comes from Rhipidocladum racemiflorum, assembly GCA_036346355.1. Lineage (NCBI taxonomy): Eukaryota > Viridiplantae > Streptophyta > Magnoliopsida > Poales > Poaceae > Rhipidocladum > Rhipidocladum racemiflorum. The sequence goes on from CM070581.1 coordinate 34,720,519, forward strand.
GTAAATTTAGAGATTATGTAGTTGTTTATTTTTTTAGCAGTAAATGATGATAGAGTAGAAATAATTTTAATCTCAGGAATGTAGTTATTTTTTGTACAGATAGATCTATATTTTTTGTAGCATATAGATATAGTTATGTTAGGTGTCACAGTATTTTTTACGGAAAGTAATTAATTCATGGGTGAATGAATGGATTCGCAGATATGGCAGAACGAGTTCCATTTAGAATCTATTGAGAAGAAGGGGTTGTAATGTATGATTTGGAGGGTGCGGATCTAATTAACTTCCAATATGTGGACAGAAGTTTGAGTAGGGTTAAAGAGCGCACATTTTCTTCTGTGTTGAAGTGGTTGTATTATACTTTTTGGATGGAAGAAGAGAAGTGCCAGCTGAAGGTATTTTGCTTATGTAGTATGCAAAATGATCCTATTTATTGGAAGCTAGTTGAGCTGAAGGGAACCGCATCGTGGAGATCATATGTGAGGGGAGCAGAGCAACAAGGATGGAATCGGGTGCTTTTAGTGCAAGCATATGACAGGGATGTTGCCCCCCAGCAGCAGTTGTACAACGGTCTATGTAGTCACCCTCGAAATGAGTTCAGTTTTGGTGACACCGAAATTGGGGGATCTAGCCGTGAGTAATATGTTCAGCAATGCAACGAGGACATCATTTGCCAAAGTGGTGAACAGGTTGAGTTTGGGGAGGATGATCAAAATGTTGGATAAGAAGTGTGGGGATAAGTGGACGAAGGTGAGCAAATTGATGAAATAAAAGTTAGGATGGAAGAGGAAGACCGTGTGTACAACAGAGAAGAAGTGGAAGACGATGATGAGTCGGATGAGGAAGATGGAGGTATGGAGCCGCTTGTGCTAGCTGAGTGGAGCACGCATCAATTCCATAAGTTGATTGTCAATGAAAGCAACGATATACCTTGGCAGTATAGCGACAATGAGGTTAGGCCTAACAGTATGTACCCGACAAAAGAGGATGTGCAGGATATTATGAAAGGTTGGGCCTTATCATTAAGAAGGACTTTTAGGGTTACGAAATCCACTCCAACCTGCTACGACGTGGTGTGTGAAATCCATGTGTGTCCGTGGAGAATGCACGCGTACAAGCCCAAATGGGGCACCCATTGGCTATGCTTGAAGGTTGAGCAGCATAGCCGTATGACTGAGGAAACACTGATGGCTCACAAGAACCTATCATCCGGGTATGTCGCGAACATCATGTACACAGAGATAATGGAGAACCTAACTTTTTGAGCCCTGTGGTATTATCCGAGCAATCGAGAATAGATATCAGTGCACAATTAGCTATGGGAAGGCATGGAGGGTGAAACAGAAGGCATTAGAAATGAGGTTCGGGAAGTTTGAAGATCCGTACCACAATCTGCCCGCACTGCTCAGTTACATTTAGGGAAGAAATCCTGGCACTTACTATGATTATCAAGACTGTCCGTCGATCAAGTGGCCAACTAAAAGGCATATGAGGAGAGTGTTCTTTTCATTCAAAGCTTGCATTAAGGCATTCTATCACTGTCGTCCATTGTTATGTGTGGACGGCACATTCTTGACCAGGAAATATAGAGGGCAAATATTGTCAGCTGTGGGCATTGATGGAAACAACCAGATTATGTTTGTTGCTTTCGCCTTTGTGGAAAGCGAGAACTATGAAAGTTGGCTGTGGTTCCTACGGAACTTGGAGATGAGGGTGGTCAAAAGTCATCAAGATGTGTGCGTGCTGCATGATAGGCATGCTGGTCTGCTTAATGCTATCAACCAGTTTCAAACAGGGGAAGAGGAGCCATTTCCATGGCCTGACTTGTATAGCAGATGGTGCATGAGGCATTTGGGTGCTAACTTCTATAAGCAATTCAGAAACAAGGAACTGATGAACATGTTCAAAAGACTATGTAAGCAGAACCAGGAGAGCAAGTTCGGAACTCTGTGGAAAAATCTTGATGAGCTGACAAGAAAACACAAGGATGAGCAGACGAACAAGACTAGTGGCAGTGAAACACACGAGCAGGCGGAGCCTTTTTTCCCCTTGCCAACAGAAGATGAGGTGACTATTCGTTGTCAAAGGCAAAGGCCAATCAAATGTTTATCGGACTGGATCAAGCACGAACCGAAAGAGAAGTGGTCACTGTTACATGACACACGTGGTGCCAGATGGTGTGATGACCACTAACTTTGCAGAAGTTTACAACTGTGTAATGAGAGGAATGAGGTGTCTCCCGTTGGTTGGAATTGTTGAGGGAGTGATGCGGGGCACAATCAAGTACTTTGTGGACATGCATCAAGCTGCTGAGATAGTAATGAGAGATGAGAAGTTCCTGTACTCTTCCATGATCACTAAATACATGGGTGAGAAGAGTTAGAAGGCGGCCGAGCATAGAGCTATCGAAGTTGGTGCACGAACACTACGCTTTGAGGTGATCTGCAGGGATAAAGGAAGGCGTGGAACCAACCAGAAGGTTGTCACCTAGGAGTGCATATTACAGGATGATTGCAAATGCTCGTGTAACAAGCCCTACCTTTTGCATAGGCCATGTTCTCATGTCATGGACGCATGTGCTTTATTTGGAATGCAACCTGGTATATGTAGGACCCCGGATCGGCTATCCAGAATCCCCTGTGTATTTCTGTACTAGTCCCAGATCAGTAGCTAGTACACACAGTCAAATAGTGATGAATCAACAACCATATCACGAATATATATAACTAAATAAGAATAATACCAAATAAAAGCAAAGACCGTATGGTCAAGGTTTACCATTACGGCCTGAACAGGCAGAACAACTTGAACAACTGCAGTGGAAGACGAAAACACCAAGGCGACCCATCCAAATGCCCACAGGCAATCGAGTGGAGAGCGCGTCCTAGCCGTTAGAATTTCTTGACAGCTTCTTTCACTTCTGAGATCTGATGAGAATGTAGCACGTGAGTACATAAAGTACTCAGCAAGTCTGGGAAATTATGCACAATGTAGGCTACCCAAGGATGGCTTAATAAGGCTCTTTTGCACAAAGCCAAGTTTCATCAAATCATACTTGTTAATAAGTTTCACAAAGCGTATTTGAGCAATTCTTTTTAATAATTGAATTATGTAATATTGCAGTGAAGGTTCTAACCACCACTCACTAATGTACAGGCTCTATCCGCCACATCTCAACAAGATCAAGGTTCAATCCAATCACATGGCTCTGTCTACCACGGTTCACAAAATCAGGTTCATTCCACCTACCTGGCTTTAGCCGCCAGAAGCACACCCGAGAGTTCTAACCGCTCTCGGATCCCAAAACAAGTTTAGTTTGAAACCAAAAACCAAAGTCTACCAGTATGAAAGCATTCAACAAGCTTTGCCTTTGACCGTAGGCACGGCTATTCGAATAGTTTTAACTCTGCAGAGGTGTACAGCTTTACCCACAAGACATGATATTCCCTTGATGCCATGTAATTAGCACACTGCCTTAGGTGTGCCGGCAGGGATATCATGACAAGGCCTTTACAATGTATACGCCTAACCTGACCCACCCGCTGAGGTTTCACCGCTGTTAGGGTTATATCCACCCAATACAGAAGCCCCCTCCTGCGCCGTGTGAGAAAAACAACAACATTGCCTCTATCCGGTGCTCACATTCCACCGTTTGGTGAGTCTAAGTTAGGTTTCTACAAATTATTCAGCCAGGTCGTGCCCACTTTGACATGTGGTTGTACGGTTATGCTTAGAATGGAGACAGTCATAAGCGTCGATCCTTAATTGACTTGGGGCGGTACTTGCACAATGAAAGCTAGCGCTCCATCCGCACCTACCAGACAAACCATTTCGCCCCAGTCCAAACCATTTTTCATTTTAAATTTTTATTTTGTAAACCATCGGCAATACTCCTTGCCTATAACTTCCAACACAAGTTTTCAAGAGTTAAATGAAATTCCCACCCATAGGTGAATACTGACCGATTGCGATTCTAAGCATTTCTACCGTACTATTCTATTCAACCAATAGTTTATTTTATAAAATACAAATCTTAGTGTGGATAAAACATGATTATAATTAAATTGGTACTTTCCAAAAGTCATGAGACCACCAATATTCCCCCATTCTTATCATGGTACTATAGAATCCAGTCCAATTTAGTACTTCCACCATGTAAAGTTGATATCATGTGCCATCATAACTGCAAAATCCTGCCAAGCTATTATTATCATTGTATATGAAACAATCTCCTCAAAATATGAGTCTCCTTATTGATTACCCATCATCCACATATCGATTGGTCTGTTAATCTACTTGATCCACCGAGAATAATTCATAATCTCATCCCCGAGCAGTTTTCATGAAAGATTCTACAAACCCAAGATTTGAATAATTCATTACCTAGAGCTGTTTCCATAAACAATGACACCAAGTTGACTAAGCAAATCACACCCAATCCACATTATTCATAATCCCACACAAATGGTCATCGCAAAACCCTATTTCCCAAAATCATTTACTAAACCACCGAGTACGATTCTCAGTATTATCCACTTAATACATCGAGTATATTTGATAATATCATTGATTAAATCATCGAGTATCATTCTCCATATCACCTATTGTAACCCTTCACATTGTCATCGCTAAATCATCTACATTTTATCCACCAAGAATACGTAACATTATCATTTACTAAACCACCAAAAATTCTGGATTATTCACAATTCTCCATAAATGATTATCACATAGTATGCTTGTTAAAATCCACCGAAATATAAGTCACCACGTATTCTACTTAATCTACAAGTATGCCTCTCAATATCATTTATTTACTTTTACCGACTATTATTCTTGACATCATACATCTTCTAATATTCTCACAATCCACACAAATTATATGGATTACCATTCATATATCAATTCCATAACGACTTCCCCCACATCGCTAATATTCACGAAATCGCCAATTTACATTTCATACCACTTGTTCCACCGATCGTGTCCTCCCAATAGTCCTTTTTCCCTAATTAAAGATTATTTTTCCAAAAACATTTGTATTGGTGGATTACTATACTAGGGCGACAAAGGATCATGGGTAACAATATCAAGGAGGGATGGACAACAGGTATAACTAACAACCTAACGTTAACATCATTTTTTAATATAAATAGCGATGCAATTTGTAAAACATGGTAAAACATTTAGAAAGCATAGGATCAACATGCGTCAAGGAGACTTGCCTCGGTCACAGCGAGAATGTTGAACTCTTGAAGTCCGACGGCGGGGTCGGCAGACTCGGCGGAATCGTCGGCTACGCGTAAAACGGAGCAACAAATAAATACAAGAAAATAAATAAAATCCAAAAATTACAAAAGTAGTACTGGTAGGTAGATCTTGATTTTAGATGAATTTAGGAATTTGAATGGAGTCAATCGGAGTTCGGACGGAGAAGTTATGAGCGTCCGAAGTTTGAATTTTGGAAAATTGGAAAACCGGGAATATTCCGAGAATATTCCTTTGTTGACTTTTTCTGAATTTTTGGGTAGACTTGGGGTCTATGGCAAGTGGGCCATGGCTGTCATTGGGTGAAGGGTTGTCTTCAACCTTGGATGGGGCCATGGCCATGGGAGCTTAGGGGAAGGCTTGGAGGGGGGCTCGCCGACGCGGGGCGGCGGCGCTAAGAAGACGCACGCTGCTGCCGGCCTCGGCCGAAGCCGGGGCGGCCAGCGGCCAAGACGCGGCGGCGAGGGCGCTGGCAGCGGCGGCCAGCGGCGGCTGAGCAGCGAGCGGGGTGCGGCCAGCGGGCGGGCAAGGCGAGTATCGAGCCAAGCACGGGCACAGAGGCTCCCAAAAGAACAGAGACCCAAAACTTTTCCAAAATCCGAATTTTGCACCCATTTTTGCATGAAACTAAGCCAAATAAAATCATGGATCATCAAGAGAACAACCTTAGGGATCTATAGGAGCAAGGAATTGCATCAACACTCACCGGAGACGACGAATTTTGCGACGAACGGAGCTCCGACCGAAATGACCAAAACGCAAAATTCGTCTCCAAAACTTGAGGGATCCTAAAATTGATTGAATGGTTAGATTCTAGACTCCCTCATGGTCACAAAGAACCAATCGGAGTGGAGAGAAACCCACCGGAGAGAGATCTAAGGCCAAGAACACGAAGAACACCGAAAACGGCGACCCGACGTCGGTTTTCTTGATCTAGCTGGCAAATGAGTGGAAGAGGCAAGGAGTGAGGGCTACCGCCGGGAAGAGGATGTCCACACGGAGATTTGAGAGGTGGAAGCATGCCGTTTGGAGTTGAAACGGCCGAGTAAATGACATTTAATGGCATTTTGGTTTTTCTTTAATACGACGGTTTTCGGCGAGATTAGTGATGAATGATGGTGGGGAACGGCAAGAGGGCGTCGCTACGGATTCAACAGAACCGGCCGTTCGTGATTTGGAGTTGAATTGAGGGAGATGTGACCAATTAAAGAGAGCAACCACCATGAATGGAGCTTGAGCTCCTTCTTTGTTGTTTCCATGGCTAGAGGTTGAAGAAGGGTACTGTAGCGCCACGTGGCGAGCTCCGATTGGCCGGGAATTACGTAAATGATCCGCCCTAGAGAAAAATTAGAAAAAAATGGTCTAAAAATTCCGAAAAAATTCCTAGAACCATTTTGGAATATTTGGGACCAAATAAAATTGGTTTCGCAGAATTTGGATGAAATTTGTGGAATTAAATATTCAGGCGCAGATTGCGGGCATTAAACAAAAGCCGCGCGAGATAAAATAGGAACGAAGGTCCAAAAATCTAGGGAATGATTCCTAAAATCATTTAGGAATATTTGGGACATAATTGAAGTGGTTTTGGGATTTTTGGAGAATTTTTCAACTCGGGTGAAATTTCGGGTACCGGCGGGAATCTGGAAATTCGATTTTTCGACCGGAAGGGAATTGAATCCCGATTTTGGAAGGGGGATGGATGCCAGGTTAATATAAACACCAAAAAAACTCTAAACTTTTGCATTTAATTAATTTAAATTAGATTTTCTCCAGAATGCGAGAACTAGGGCGTTACAGTACATATCTATCTAAATATTTCATGAAGGAAAGGGTGATGGCAACTTGGATCGAGGAGCTTTATGGTTATGGTGTTGTGGGTTCTTTCACCGCAACTCCTGGTATTGATGAAAGGTTTTGGGTCCCTGATTTTGATGCAAGAAGATGGAAAGCAGGGCGTCGGAAAACAAGGCGTATCAGAAATGACATGGATGAGTCAGAAGCTGGCAAACGCGCGAAGAAATGTTCATTGTGCAACCAAAGAGGACATACGTTCAAGAACTGCCATGCACAAAACGAAAAAGATGAAGGAGGAGATGGCAATCCAACGGTGGGGAAGGATCGTCCTCTGCGAGGAGTTCTACAAGACGCCATCGTACCAGATGAGAAGCAATTTGAAATATCACATAAATGATGTCAATTTTATATTTTATTGATGTAATGTGTGTTGTGTGAACTCTATTTTTTACCTAGTTGTAATGTGTAGTTGTGAGTGTTGTGTCTTCACAAATTATTGTAATTGTTTTAATATATTGTTATGATGCTTGTACAGTTTTACGTGCGTGTTTGTTTTAGCGTATTGTTGTCATGCTTGTATAGTTTTTCGTACGCTTTTGTTTCTATATGCATTTTAATTATAACTTTCATTTATGTAATTTGCATGTATGGCTCACCAGCATGGAGATGACGAGTGGCCCTTCAAGTTGATGGATCAGGTCGTTGATTGTCGTCACTGTGCCCACTTCGCAACTGCTTTTCTAGAGGAGGGAGGGGATCCTATGCAGCTCGGTGTACTTCGATCGAGGACACCGCAGCACTCTTGGGCATTCGATCCTCGTTGATCCCCGGTAACATATTAGTATTTAAATTTCTAAATTTGTTTGTTGTAGTATCATGATTAGTGTTGTACTGACATTAATTATATTTTTTTTGTTTCGTAGGCTTCAAGCATCAAGGTTGCTGCCACTCGCCCGGATGGTGGAGGACGTGGGTCGTTGGTTCCCGTTCGACAGGTCCCTGATCACCGCTCTGGTGGATCGGTGGAGACTGAATACCCACACCTTCCATCTACCCAGCGGGGAGATGGCGATCACTTTGCAGGACGTCTCCTACCTCATCGTCCTCTCGATCGCCGGTGACCTTGTGGTGGCCCAGAACGTCGAGCCGACGTGGAGCCAGGAGCTACTTGAGCGGTTCCAGGGTGTGCTACCACAGGCCGTGTACTGGACCTTCGCTAGTACACACGGTCCGACACTACGGTGGCTTCAACAGTTCGTGGTACGCAACTAGCCTTTAAAACTTAATTGTGCATATGCTACTTAAAATTACAAGTGAGCTTACATTTACAGCCAGCGGAGATCATTGGGCCAGCAACCGAGTACACCGTGAGCCGCCACCTGGAGGCGTACCTGCTGTGGCTCTTTGGCTGGTGCTTGTTCACGAGCTCCCATGGGGATAGTGTGGACAGGCACCTCGTCCAGTTTGCGAGGGAGATCGCGAACACACCACTTGACGCTGTGCCGCAGTACTCTTGGGGGTCCGTTGTGTTGTGCGCTACGTACCGTGCGCTTTGCGACGGTTGTGCACGGACCGCCGACGGTGCGATCTTCGGAGGATGTCCACATCTGGTACAGCTGTGGGCATACGAGAGGTTCCAGATCGGGCGGCCCGACATCGACTTGGAGCCTCTTCAGCACGCAGGCGATGATGACATCGACGGTCCGACCATGGGTACTATCTGGTGCCACCGACGGGTAAGATAATGCAATAACAATTTTGGTACTTTTGCTTTAACATCTGTGACTACTAATGGTAATGTTCTGTCGTCACTGCAGCCTAGGTGGGCACACAAGATGGTGCGGATAGGCTACCCACAGTTCGTCACTGCATTCGACCACCTCACCGACGACCACGTACGCTGGACGCCGTACACAGAGGCAGAGGTCCAGCTTTGTGTGACGGGTGACCTATCCACACTTTGCACATGAGACGCGGCGTATTGGTGCACGCGTCGGTTCCTCCTCTTCAATGTCCAGGTCGAGGGCTACGTTGTCCATCAAGTGATGAGGCAGTTCGGCCTACGACAGGACTTCCCAGTGCAGGTCGGCCGTGTGGTCCCACCCGCAGCCCACATTTAAGTTTCTTGCATCGATGTTTTATAATTATTGTCGTGTAATGTAATCTATTAATGCTATTTGTATTTCTTATCCACAAGCAGACTGGGAAGGGCGTGCATGGGGGCACCCCCTGGCACATACACATGGCGCCATGGGTTGAGGAGTGGGCAGGAGCCCTAGACGATGTCCGTGATGAGGAGGCGATGTACGACCTGTAGACGTACCGCGCCTACCGATAGTGGTACACTTCTCGTAACCGTCTGCGTTTGGTACGTGTCGACCCCGATCCTCCTAGGCACGTTCCCAGGGTGGCGGACAAGTATCCGTCCCATACTAACTCAGCTCTCCACTTTGCGGTACGTTGCGTCCTATCTACGATCTCATGTACGCTGAGTTGCTAACCGTGCTAACTAATTATCAATGTATTTACCAGACTGACGTGCTGGCCCAGTTCAATGAGGAGGCAGGGAGCTTGATTTCCCGTTTGACCGGTGGGGTTGAGGTGACCAAAGCGGAGGTGACCTCTTGGGCCGTGGGGATACAGCAGAGCACGAGACGCGCCCTCGAGTTGGCAGGATGCCGGTAGCCTTTAGATGTGGTTCAGAGCGTACCGCTTGGAGGAGGAACGGGTGTTGTAGGTACATCTTCACATGCTACATCCTCCCGTGCCACCGTCACGTCGCCAACTGTGAGAGGGCGAGGTGCTGGGCACGCTAGTCACACCGAAGGTGAGTACTTAATCGTACTTTCTACATTTTGCAATCATTTTTTGAACTCACCCAACAATTCTTCATTCTTACAAGCTCACAGTCAAGGTGGTTCGTGTCTGTATCTGCACCTGCCCTGACGACTACTGATGGAGCCGTGATGGCACTATGGGTGTCCCGATCTTTCGATGAGAAACACATGATCGATTTGTTGGAGTCGACTTTGACGATCCGACTACACCGTACGACGACGATACGCCTTAGCAATCGCTAAACCAACTCCAGCGGGTTATTGATCTTGCCGTAGGCACGATCAACCTGAACACGAGGTTTAATTCCTGCAAGCAACCGAAGAACAAGCAGGAACAATAGGATAAGCAATCTGAAATTTCGGATAAAACTGGAAGCGAAACAAAGTGGAGTCTTATTGACGATCTTGACAAGGTGGTATCGGCTCAAAGACAACTCGCACGATTAAGTTTGCACTTGGCTAAACTAATCAAATAAAACCCAAAACCCTAAGGAGCCGATGTCTGGCTATTTATAAAAGCTAGGGGCGTGGGAATCACGTCCAAAGCAGTAGGATACCAACTACAACTCTATTACAAGGCCCAAAGCCCAAGTCTTCTCGATTTGGAAAAGTGAAGCCAATTGTTTTGCAGATTCCCGTCGACTCGGACGGAATTTGGGGATGGGGTCGGATCCGTTAGAAAGAGGACGTCGCAACCTTTCAAACCAGTACTCATAGATCCCAAACACCCTTGTGGATCAAAAGTTATGGTCATTTTAAGTTGGTGCTGTCCCGGAGGCCGAATCCGAGTATAACTTGTGCACCGGAAGAATTGGCTTCATGCTTGACGTTTGGGAGTCCTTCTCCATGGTTCCTAAGGACAATAAAATCATCACGAGGATTAAATAGCATTCCATTCATTAAATTATTTGTATGCAACCCGAGGAATGCATTCACTTGGTAATTGAATTGTCGTGCCCGAGCTCGAGTAATTGGCCCTTGTATGACATTGTTGGTTTCCATTGGGTTTGTAAGTATGGCCGTATCCATGGTAGTGATGTCCTCATCATCTACTAGGGCCCGCCTAATGACTTAGCATGTGCGGACTACGACCTCGACGATGCTGGTGTGTCGAGGTACTTTGCTGATGAGCCTGGACCGTCGCATTTGCATGGAGCACCACCACCTACGTAGCCTACTCAGCATGGGTATGCTACACCTTCGGCTGGACCACTGAGGCCCCACCGCGCGCCTGCTCACTTGACGTACTCGTGGGACCAGATTCGCAGGAGGCCAGCCCAGCCGAAATGGGGCCGCACTAGTTTCTTTTATTTAGGATTGTTACTACTTTTGACATTATGTATTTAATTTTTCCATTCCAGATATGTTGTACAAACTAGTCTATTTTGTTATGTAATTTATTACATAACAAAATAGACTAGTTTGTACAACATATCTGGAATGGAAAAACTACATTCAAACGTGATATTTAGATGCAAAAAAATGTCTAAATTAAATATTTTTTCACAATTTGGTGGTCCATATATCAAAGAGAAAATCTACTCCATTATTCCAAATAACTACATTCAAACGTGATATTTTACGGGCAGCCAAAAAGGCTTAAGCGTTATCATTTGTTGTCGACCATAATACTTAGGGTTATTGCTCTAGAAGAATTTAGATGCAAAGAATGATGTGAATTAAATATTTTTCACACTTTGGTGGTCCATATATCAAAGAGAAAATCTACTCCATTATTCCAAAAAATTACATTCAAACGTGATATTTTACGGGCTGCCGAAAAAGCTTAAGCGTTTCATGCAACATAGGCTTCTTTGAGTTATTTAGTTTATTCAACTGAGTTCATTCCTACCTATTTTTGCAAAAATGGGACATCTAAGACCGTAGGAATAAGTGATATTTATTTCACTTTTTTTGGAGACATGGTTTGTATAGTTTCTTCGTAATACACAAAAGGGTCTTTAAGTAAACTTGATTTAAACAATTTTAATTTGCATGGAACATAGAAGTTTTTATTAGATAATCTGGATCCTTACAGCTTAATAAAAATTTAGAAATTTATTTCATTCGATTTGTAGCATCGTAGCAAAAGATATTAAATCTTTCAATTAAATGAAATGGAAATTTCTAAATATATAATGCCCTCTCTGTCGCCGACAGGGGGCTGCGCCCCCCTGACGCCCATTGATCGGGCTTTTTTTTGCTCTGTTGCGTAATGAACTAGCGACGGAGACGATGGCAGTTACGTGGCCTGCTGTCGACCAATCATCATGCAATGTAAGTTTTATGTCGCCCAACCAAAAGGCGACATTTTTGTGTCGCCCATCCAACCGGCGACATAGGTATATTTAAGCAAGTTTTTAGACGTATATTTATGAAATTTTGAATAAAAAATGTATTATTAAAAAAAAAATTCGTGAAGTCGGCCATACACTTCCGAACGGTCTGCAAGCTAGGACTTTTTTAGTGTTGTTTTCCACTGTGTTTTCATTTCTATCTTTTGCAGTTTCTACTAGTTGTACGAGGACTACTACTTTTCGTGTGCACTCTCTGGGAAAAGTTTTTGGTGGTTGTCATTTGTGGTGGCACCTATTTGAGACCCTTCTATTCGTCTCCTCTGTCTTACACTAATTTTTTATATGTTCATTATAAGCACTTTTTCCTAAGAAATAAACACTATTTGGTTATGGTTTGATTCTATACGGCAGCAGTGATCACCTCCCGTTGCACGCTCGCATTCTCGTCATCCCTTGCCCAACCACGCTCACCGCCAAATGCCAATGCCCCCATTGCCTCGGCGCACGCTACCTCGGCCACACATTTACACACACTCAACCTTACAATTTTGGCAGAGCTATTTATATTTTATTATTATTATTAAGTTAATATATCTCTAAGTCAACAATTTAACCTAAGCCTTTAAAATTAGTGTCACTAGGCTAGATGTTTTTGTTTTTATCGTGAGAGTTAATTAATTCATATTATTATATCTTTAAGAGAAATATCAAATCTGCTTTTAAAATTAGGGTTTACCAAATTAAGGAATAGATATTTCTTTAAAAAATTTAGCATATTTCTGTTTTCCGTAGCACCTATAAATATCCCGTCCTCATCTTTCATAACTGTTTGCACCAAAATTCGGCATGTATTGAAATCGGTCTGAAAATAGAAGTATCCGTACAGAAAAGAATCGGTAAACGACTCGGAAAAGGAATCCGTTTCTATAATAGGAAAGGAAATCGGATAAGAGGCCGATATGGGAAAACACACCGTATCCATATGCGACTCGGATCGGCCAGGCGTGTTATAAAAGGGGTGGACGCTAAGCAAAAAAAAAATCAATCAATTCCAACAACTACTTTTTACAGCCTCTTTTACATTGCTTTAGCTTCATAGATTTCTTTACAAGTCGACGGAATCAACATAGTTGCGCATCGCCGATTGTTGATTTTAGCCGATTTCACCCAGGTTTGATTTGCCTCGTTTTGTTGCGCATCGCCTTCCCGAAGCCAATCTTACCTTGTATCCGGATCAACTTTAACCGGTTGATCTAGTTATTTCCTAATCGGTTCTTGCCGACTAGTGAAAAGCCGATAGATCCTTGTTTATCGGCTTCAATCAAATTACAAATTCTACCTTTGTCGATTTCAGGTCAAATCGACCGCACGCTCTACCAAAACCCGGTGTTTGTCTTGTGTGTTCGAGGCCTAAAACCCCTTTTACGCTTTTGGCGCGAACATATTTTGGGCACGCGGTGGGACCGCAAAAGAATGTCGCTAACCGACAAACCCGCAGCCACCGCCCGATATCAACACCGATGCCATAATCGCGCTTCGATGGCCGATTTAACCCTGAGCAACGGAAAGAACTCAAGATCGAAGGCAGCTCTGGAGGAAATGATGCTACGATGCTTCCGTAAAACACGCGTAGGCGTTACTCAAGATTGCACTCCCTAAGCATCAATCCTATCGGAGATTCAACATCTGAATCGGTAAGCCGATACGCACCCGGGCCAAGCTGATTTATCAAGTATGATCGAAAGCAATCTGTCCATCACGCATTGATTAACCAATCATCGGCTCTAGTGTCTACTTTAAAGCCGATGATAGAAAATAGTGTGAAAACGATTGTTCAAGAATTAGCCTGCCTGGAAGCCTGCTAGATCCACCACAAACCATCCCTACGCACTCCAGATATTCCATAGCACCCAACACCAACACAAGAACGTGTCGGCTCAAGCACCTATCATGATGCCGGCTCAACCTACCGTTTTGAAACCGAGCATACAGAGAGATGGGTTCACACACTACCATGGGCACACCTGATGGGGCCAAGATGGGTGCATCAAATCAATCAAGTGCGCCTCCAATAACATCGGGTTATCGGGCTTATCACCGATCGAAATGGGACAGTTCCATACCACGAGGGGCCACAACCATGAAACAAGCACCATATAGGGGGTGCCATCGTCGAACCTTTCGCGCCATACCCGATGCATTAGGTTTTAATCACAATTACGACGCAGCACCAAGACCTCCCGAGGTGCGAGTTGGACAAAGGCCCGAAGTTTGCACTCGAAAGGTGGCAAACAATGAGAATTGGCCGTGTCCGCCGCACCACGTCGACAATGTTAATTGGGCGGAACAAATTGCCAATGTTTTGAGAGAACAGTTCGGTTTACAAACCCGTAGGGAGAGTGATCGCTACAGAAGCCGTGCACTCGATTACATAGACCGAACGCCGTACTCCCACAACTTTAGGGTACCTGACTTTGCTAAATTCTCGTGGATGATTCTATTACTACAATTGAGCATATCGGACGGTTCATGGCTCAATGTGGGGAGCACAACTGATGGTTTAAAAATTAGGTTGTTTCCTTTATCACTATCCGCTCATCAGATTCACTTGGTTCACAAATCTACCACCTAATTCAGTTCATATATGGAACGATTTAGAAAGCCGATTCCATGAGTACTTTTCTGAACTATGGAGCTTAGGATTTCTGATCTTAGTTCAGTCCGACGTATATCGGCGTAATCGGTCTCTGATTATATCAAAAGATTTCGGGCGTCTGGAATAGGTGCTACAAAGGTAACATTACCCGATTTATCAATTGGCCGACCTAGCTCCAAGGGTTAATCCCTCCATTAAAAGAAAAGTTGTCGTGCCAGGAGTTCCCGACTTGGGCCACCTACTCCATCGCAGATCGGCACATGAAAGCCGGTATGCAGAGAGCAAAGGGTTTAAAGATAGGTTTAGGACAAACGGCAATGAAAAGGCCAAAGTAAACATGGTAGATTACGATCTGGCGACACCTCGACGCAAGCGAGTGAACATAGCCGAAAGTGGGCCAAAGGTTCCAAAACCACTCGATGTCTCGCTTAGGCCGACAAAGAATAAAGCGAAGTCAAGTACTCGTATGATGTGTCGAGAAGTGTGACAAGATATTTGATTTATTACTACAAGAAAACTCATAAGGTTACTAGTGGGCATATCATACCATCGGGTCAAGAAATTAGAAAGCGAAGGTATTGCAAATGGCATCATTCGCTCTCTCATAACACTAACGATTGCAATATTTTTCGACAACAGATCCAATCGGCCATCGCGATGGCAAAGTTAAAGTTTGCGTAAGAATCGGCTATGTGCAGATAGATATGGGCCCTTTTCAGTCAACATGGTTCAATGTTCACTTAAAAGAAAAGAGGCTCATGAAGAGGATAAGCCGACTAAGAGAATTATATCACGAGACGAGACAAAGTGTAGATCAACACAGCCGGTTCTATACAAATAGAAGCCGATAAAAATGGACAAAACTCAAGAACGGTGAAACCAAGAGGGACTTAGAGGTCGGTAGATGGTATCGAAAGTGAGAAGGCTCCAAGAAGAGCCGATTTCAAACCAAAGCCGACCTTCTCACAACTCCCGGGAAATATGAAAGGATAAGTCAAGGTATAGCCCTCAACACCACCAGGGTTTTCATCGATCAGGGCAAAGGAGGGACGACCGACGCCGATGTGCCACATCTCGGCCGACATGAAGAAGAGAAACATCGGCAATGTCCTTGGCAGCTTTGGTCGAGAGAGGGATGACCTTACAAATGCTTGTATCTTGTCCTATGCAACACTCGTCCTACATGTCGGCCAAACCAATCAGAAAGACAAAGTTGTCCGTACCGACACATCGATCAGTAAAGTGCGCGTAAGGCCGATCTATGAAAGGTTGTCAACATCAGAACAAGGCGAATCCTCCCAAAATCAGGAATTATCGGCTAACGCAAGAAGGGTGGAATCTGACAGCGAAATGAGCAATTTAGCTGGAAAGATAAGAAAGCCGATAGAACCCAAACCTAGATGGTGCCCTTCGGGTCTCAGCAAGTCGCAACGCAGAAGGCTTCAGCGATTAAAAACACAAGAAGAAAGGGAAGCCGAAAAGGAGTGTGAGTGTGATATGACGTTTAATAAGTTAAGACCTGGTACCGATTTTGAAAAAGGAGGGAGAAAGAAGGAGCAGATCGATAGTGATTCAGATCAATCCGGCTCAATCCAGCCTCCGATGATCCGAGATGACACGCCACCAATGGATATAAACATGGTATTCACTTTACCTTGCCGAGTTCAGAACCGAAGAATCGGGCCAAGAAGTGTTCGCCTAATTGTGCCTCTGAGCACGGGACGTGTTTGAAAAAACCACAAGACATGCATCGGCATCTCAAACCATTGTATCTAAAAGGATACATTAATGGCCGACCAATTAACATCCCGTATGTTGGTCGATGGCGGCAACGGTCAATCGATGCCGCGGCGGTTACTTTCAGAAAGTTGGGAAAAGCCGATTTAAGACTTAATCAAGACCAACATGGTGCTAAATGACTTCACCGAGACCCAACCGAGGCTAAAGGCGAATGGTGCTCGACGATACGGTCGATAATAAAACTTTGCCGATCGCGTTTTTTGTGATTGAAGCTAAAGGCAATTACAGCGCATTCTCCTTGGCGGATCGATCCATGCTAATCAGTTGTATACCATCAACTATGCTACCGTAAAGTGCGGTGGAATGATGATACAAAGAGAAGTCGCCGTATCACCATACATCGCTCATATCGCCATGGTTAGCCCCGACACCAATTGGCCACACGAAGAGGTCAATGCATATCGAGAAAAGCCTTGGACAATTAAGCGATTTTATCTGTATTGAGAAATCGGATTCAAGCCGATTAGCGTTAAAACCCAATACGCTTGATCGGACCAGATCTAAGTGATAAGAAGATGGAGCGCAAGACAATAGCAAAATCGCAGGAAAAAGCAAGGAGCTATCGGCAGGGAAGAATACTAAGAAGCTCAAGTTGAAGATTTTGAAGAAGAAAGAAAGGGGTTAGGATTTACTTCACGATTTGCTTGAAGAGATCGATATTGGGGAAGAGGATAGCAAAAGACCAACGCTTGTAAGTGCTAAATTAGAACCCAGTTATAAAGCAAAGTTGGTCGAAATACTCAAGGAATATAAGGGATTGCTGTGGGAGCATTATGAAATGCCGTGTTTAAGCCGACTAGTTGAACATCGGCTACCTATAAAACCTGGCTATCTACTGCTCAAAACAAGATCTGAGGCGGTTTAACCCTACGTTGTATGACGCTATAAAGGAAGAAGTAGGGACGATTGCTAGAGGCGAATTTATCCGGCCTTGCCGACAGCCGAGTGGGTCTCAAACATCGCCCCTGTGAAGAAGAAAAAAGCGGCAAACTTAGGGTATGTGTCGATTTTAGAGATTTAAACAAAGCTACGCCAAAAGATAGGTAGCCGATGCCCATAGCCGATATGCTTATCGATGCTGCAACTGGAATAAAATCATAAGTTTTTTGGACGGGAACGCCGATACAATCGATATTCATGGTCAAGCCGATATACCCAAAACGGCTTTGGATGCCCGGGCTTTAGGGCTATATGAATGGAAAGTTATGACCTTCGGTTTAAAAAATGCCGTGCTACTTATCAACGTGCTATGAACCATATTTTCCATGATTTGATCGGCAATACTGGGAAATATACATTGACGACGAGTGGTAAAATCCAAAGAAGACTCGCAACATTTAGCCGATCCGAAAGATGTTCGAAGCACAAGGTTGCATGGGTTAAAAATGAACCCCTCAAATGTGCTTTCGGGTGTCTGGGCAATTTCTTGGGCTTACGGTACATGAAGGAGGAATTGAAGTAAACAAAGCCAAGGTAAAAGCCATAGCCGATACTAAACCGCCCGGCAAGTAAAAAGGAGTTGCAGATATTGATTGGAAAAATCAACTACTTGCGACGCTTCATCTCAAACTTGTCGTATGATTCGCTTTCACAATCGCTAAAAATTAAAGACAACCTAGAGTTCAAATGGGAGCCGATCAGCAAAAAGCCTTCGACGACATAAAAGGATATCCGATGAGTCCACCAAAGATTGACCGTGCACCAAAACACGGTATACCTTTTAGACTATATATATCGGTGAAGGTGATTCGATTGGGGCAGTTTAACACAAGAAGCCGATAGGAAGGAACGAGCAATATTCTACTTAAGCCGACGCCTTCTAGATGCGAAACCAGGTATCCCCTAGTAGAAAAATTATGCTTATCATTGTATTTTTGCTTGCACCAAGTTAAGACATTATATGTCAAGCTTCCAAGTGTCATAATATGCAAAACCGATATAGTAAAATACATATTATCGGGCCAATTCTACGAGGTCGGTTGGTAAATGGGCATACGCCTAACGAGTTTGAGTTATCCTATGAATCGCTAAATCTGTGAAAGGACAAGTCGTGGCCGATTTTATCACAGGGAGTGAAACATTAGTAGGAACAACTAGTGTAACTCCTTGGCAAATTGTGATTTTGATGGGTCCGCTTTGCCAAGAAGGCTAAGGCATCGGTGTGGTATTAGTTTCACCTAGAAAGCAGGAGTATGATTTCATGTATCGATGCAAATAGCCGATGTTCAAATAATCAGCGAATCGGGCATTACTAAGGGTCTACAACTGTTAGATAGCACGGAGTGAGAGACGTCGAAGCTTTTGGAGATTCAATGTTAATTGTACAGCAAGTCGGAGGAGAATACCGATGCAATGATGATGCACTAACCCAAGATTTGCATCAATGCCTCCGTATCATCGAGATGTTCACTACATTTTCCATAAAACATATCCCCAGAGAAGCTAATGATAAAGCAAACCGATTGGCACAAAGTGCATCGTGGTACAAGATTGAAAGCCGACAGTGGACCAATCGAGCTAAACGCTTGGCCGATTTTATGTGTCCACCCCGCCGACCGGAGAATGAGATAAGGGATTATTTGTCGATCCAACTAAGCCTAAGTTAAAGGTCAGCAGCGCCAAATATGTTCTACTAGAAGATGTATTGTACTTTCTATGGAAGGTTTGTTATTAAGATGTCTGGAACCGAGAAGCCAAAGTGGCAATGGGTGAAGTTCATGAAGGCATTTGTGGGTCACATCAATCGCTCGTAGATGAAATGGGTACCGAGACGACAGATATTTTGGCCGACGATGTTAGAAGATTGCTTCAAATATTATAGAGGATGCCAAACGTGTCAAAAGTTTGGTAACATACACAAGACTCATCGGCTTTACATCCGATCGCCAAGCCATGGCCATTTAGAGGATGGGGTATAGACATAATCGCCAGATATTTCCGTCATCCAAAGAAAGGACATAAATTCATCCTTGCGCCACGGATTATTTTTCAAAATGGGTTGAGGTCAGTGCCACTCAAGAAGGTTACTAGTAAAGAACTAATCGACTTTGTAAATGAACACATCGTCCATCGGTTTGGGATTCCAATGCATAATCACTACGTCGGTATCGTGGTTCATGTCCAACGAGTTCAAAGGGTTTGCGTAAAGTCTTGGGATAAAATTACTCAATTCTTCCCTTACTATGCTCAGCAACGGGCAGCCAATCATCGAACAAAACATTGGTAAAGTCGATAAAAGAAAAATTGAGGAAGAGCCAAGGAGATGGCATTCAATGCTATCTGAGGCTTTATGGGCTTATCGGCTATCTCATCACGGAACAACTAAATTGTCACCCTATCAGTTGGTATACGGACAAGAAGCCGTTTGCCCGCTGGAAATCAACATCGGCTCAATAAGGCTACGAGCAAGATAAGGTGTCACCGATGAATTCAAACAAAGCGATCTTTGGACAATCTAGATGATTTGGTCGAACTAAGGCTAATCACGCTAGATCGGCTTAAAAAGAACAAGAGATGGTTGCCAGGTCGCATAACAAAAAAGTGATTGTTAAATCATTCAATCAAGCCGATTTAGTATGGAAAACCGTGGTTGCCGATTGGGTCTAGGATAATCGATTCGCAAATGGTCTCCGACATGGGAAGGACCTTATAAGATCAATCGGCCGGTTGACGGAAATTCATATATACCGGAATCGTTAGAAGGGTTCATTCCCTACCTAAAGCGATCAATGGAAAGTATCTCAAGGCATATCACCCAAGCATATGGGTCTGGTCCTAACTATAGAGGTGAAGGCATCAGGATCAATGACAAGCACATGCATATAAAATTGGTCATACAATACCAAGTCGGTTTGAAACATCCATCCACAGATTAAAGGTTTACAAAATCGGATGCACAATGATCAAGCAAGAGTTCAAAAGGCATCTCAAGTTTAAAAGCAATATTACAGAGGTTGGCCACAACCTGATCAAGAAAAACTAGTGAAGTCCCGACCGCAAATGGGCTCCCAAAGCCGATAGTGTGCCGCTCTTCCGATGGTAGTTTGAACGCTGCCTATCAATTGTTGATCGGCAACGTGATCACCCGGATCGGGACTATCTTGACCGATTGGCTCTTAACTTTGGCAAAGACTTCGCCGATTTGCTGCCTCCGAGACGCTAGTGAAGATGTCGCGATCCGCACGCCGATTCGGCAATCTGCAAGTTCTCTTGTAACCAAGGCCGCTTGTTCTTCAAGTTTTTCTTGGATGACTCCACGGGCCTTAGCTTTGGCCAATTTCATAGCATAAGCACCTGGTCAAAAGCACTCTTCGAGATTTAGCATCTGCTATAAGTTTGTCCAGTAATCTCTGGTCGGCTTGCTGGGCCTTCCTCTGCTCAATTCTTGCTTTGGCCAATTCTACGCCTAAATGACGATCATCCGTGATGGCACACTTCAGCAAAGCATTCATGGTCAGCAGGGGGAGGTCGGCTTGCATGGCCGCCATAGCGCTCTCAAGGGTCGAAAGTGTTGGCTGTAAGAGTCGCCTGGCTCGCATCACTTCATCCAAGAGAGACGATTGAGTCGCCTCGCATACCCGGCTCAAACGGCAACTTCGATGCCGCGCAGGCCGCTATTATCATGGCCGGATGTCGGCGGTAGTCATCGTGGCTAGCACTTCCGATCGCCGAGCTCGTCTGCAGTGAAGCTCAAAGAACGATCAGTTGATGGCGCTTTGGGGTCGTGGATCGGAGATCTCGATAGTCCAAGGCGGTATGACCGACGGCAATGGAGAGGATGGAGGGATAGCCGATGTAGCACCTTGAGATCGGCTATAACTCCCGAGATTGCTAGGGGATTCAAGAGAATAAGATCAGCACGGAATACGAAAAATGATATTGAGCAAAGAATAAAGAATAAAACTTACATCAAGATGGCGAGTGCTCCGGAGAAAGCCATCGGGTTGCCGCCTCACGTATCTCTGGCGAGCGCCCGCCGACTTCTTCCTCCTCTCTCGCAGTTGTTTTTGAGTTAGCAATTGTCAAAGCAAGGGGCATATTAGCCGATATGCAAAGACTTACTTGGAGCACGCCGCGAGCTAAGTCCGTTAAAGATGGAGCTTGAATGTCTAAATTCCCTCAAGTATACCCTGTAGTCCGGCTGCATTGACCTCGACGCGCTGTTGTCGGCCATCGCCGCAACATGGGGATCGGTTGTTTGCTCACGGCGCCGCATCAACCTGAAAGGCCAGAGGCATTTTAGTAAAAGTTGATAACCAATGTAAAAACAGACGAATACAAGATGCTGGTACTCTACGGCTCAAGAATCGCTATAATCCGAACTCGTCTTGGAACCAGTACTCCGCTCATGAAAGTCGCGGGAAGAAATAAGTGGATTATAGCCGACGGAGTCCTCGCCCATGAGTACAAATTTTCTGATATTCTGGTCCACCATCGCGAGAAAGCTTGGCCAAGCCGACGGAATTAAGAACAAAATGTGGTGTTGATAGGATTTGCAATCCATCGCTACTTCAAGAATAACTCGCCGCAACGCTGGTTACCCCGAGCTCGCTCGACGCCAAGATAGCAAAGGAAGGATGGAATGGTTTGCCCCAAGCCTAATTGACGAAAGCGTAAACCAAGGGTGGTAGAACTCGTAAGATGGCTGAAATGTCCTGCTATGGGTATTCAAGCCGACATGAAGGATGCAAGGTAAGGATGATTTTGTACAAATCTAAAGTAGATGGGGCATCGAGGAACTATCGTAATCAAGGTGAAGGAATGTTGGGTATGGACAATCGGCTACATCGGTATATCGGAAAAAGTCTTGTTGGCGAAGGAAGTCCTATCTAGGGGAGAGGAAGAAACTGAGGTATTTGTACTAACGATCGTAGTCCATTTTTAACTCTCCAAATGTCAAGACATGATAAACCTCTCGCCATAGGATCAAGCTAGCTCTATAATCGTGGAACAACATGCTCTCGGGTAGTCCTCCCGAGGGAAAGTTGAGCTCCCTGCAGGGTTCTGGATAAAAATAGATCGGTGAACATACAATGGAGCCATGTTTGAACAAACCACGAGGACTCTCCTATATTGCCAATCGACATGTTTGGCAAAACCAGAAAGAGTCGGCTACGAATCACATACATCATTTGAAATACCGCCTCAGGAACATCTTGCCAAGGGAAAGCCGATGACCCTCCAGCAGACGTTACGCTACTAATCGAAGGTTTGGGTAGGGCCGAGGGGCACCACGTAAAAGATATCGGGTCTAACCAAAGATTGAGAAAAGCGACATGCTCTTCAAATTCGACATCGACCAAGTAACCCTATTGTTATTTTGGATGTATTTATGCCACCCTTCGCTTTTTGCGGATTAATTTGAAAGAAGGTTTTCCACGAAGCCGATAATCGGTCCCCGTCTGGCCTAAGGCAGATAGTTGGGCCACATCTAGCGAGTAGGGCCGATTGGGCCTGGACGAATAGAAAAGCGTTGAAAGAATCCGACCAAAAATAACATGCCGCAGCCTACCAAGGGTTCATTGGCTTCAGTGGTCGGCTAGACTCAAAGATAGAGACTCGCTATACCCATCCTCTCCCATTCCACCCTCTTTTGAGCCGATACCCTAATGAACCAAGATCTCCATCCTTTCAGGTTAGTGGGCCATGCCCTAAAGCTTTTTCCCCATTCGAAATATTATATCCGCCGATAAGGAGTCTAGGGATCTCGGTATTGATAATCAGAAACCGCCGACATACTACCTATCGGTCCTAAGTAGAATTGATTTGAACTTTGAGGAATCGGAATGAATACCCGTGAGGGGTCCATGTCACCGATTTTGAAAAACAAGGAGAAAAGATGACAAGAGCCGATGGTGCCTCGATCCGAGAGCTTGAAAGCGTGAAAATGACCGTGGTGGGACCCCATATTTATACCGCGATGAAAGAAGGCGGCGGAATAGCTTCTGCATTAAAAACGCACCGAGATTATTACGCGCCGCATGGGGTAGTTCCCGAGAAAAGATTCTTCTGTACAGGCCGATACAAGTGAAAAAGCCGATATATTCTTTTTGAAAGATAACAAATTATCTTCCAAAAACAGGGGGGCATATGTTTGCACCAAAATTCGGCATGTATTGAAATCGGTCTGAAAATAGAAGTATCCGTACAGAAAAGAATCGGTAAACGACTCGGAAAAGGAATCCGTTTCTATAATAGGAAAGGAAATCGGATAAGAGGCCGATATGGGAAAACACACCGTATCCATATGCGACTCGGATCGGCCAGGCGTGTTATAAAAGGGGTGGACGCTAAGCAAAAAAAAATCAATCAATTCCAACAACTACTTTTACAAATTTCTTTACATTGCTTTAGCTTCATAGATTTCTTTACAAGTCGACGGAATCAACATAGTTGCGCATCGCCGATTGTTGATTTTAGCCGATTTCACCCAGGTTTGATTTGCCTCGTTTTGTTGCGCATCGCCTTCCCGAAGCCAATCTTACCTTGTATCCGGATCAACTTTAACCGGTTGATCTAGTTATTTCCTAATCGGTTCTTGCCGACTAGTGAAAAGCCGATAGATCCTTGTTTATCGGCTTCAATCAAATTACAAATTCTACCTTGTCGATTTCAGGTCAAATCGACTGGCACGCTCTGCAAACCCGATGTTTGTCTTGTGTGTTCGAGGCCTAAAACCCCTTTTACGTTTTTGGCGCGAACAATAACATAATAGACGGATACACACAAACACATTACTGCACAGACATAACCATTTGAAATATGCACAATCATCATGCTCTGCCACGCCATAAGTTTGTTTCTTTTTTCTTTTAGTTTTTTTTTTTTTACGAAGTCGCTGTTCGTTGTGAACCCACAATTTGCGTATAAGCTCACATTTTTTTAACAGAAAATCTCTACTATTCTAAAGCAGCACTTGGTGGCAGTGGTCCGTTCTTTCCACGTCATTAATTGCCGCTTAATTGCCCTACGCAAGAAACGAAGCGTTGCTTTAATTAGCCAGCTTTCACAAGAAACGAAGCGTTAAAGATAGATGTTTGATCTTGTAAAATAATTTTTTTATTTTTTAATCTTTATTTTTCGTTATCAATTTTGTTTTTCGTAGCAACGCACGGGCATGTAACTAGTATTAGTGGTGTAGAGGCCGGGATGGTTATTCCGTACGTTGTTCATTATCAAATATTTAACCCAACTATATTTGGGAGGGGGAGAAATGAGAAACATCTAAAAGGAGATGTGAAAAATCACTATGCAAACCAAGCTATCTTTTATGTACTGCACACACTCCGCAACAAAATTAATTAACATTACGAAATTAAGCAGCAGATCGATTTTTTTCTTGAGCAAGGACCAAGCATCTTCATTGTCGAGTTTTTTGACATTGTGTTGGCGGAAGAGGGAACCCATCCATGGAGCCAGGTCGTCCTTTCTTGTTGTGACTACGACCCGACTCCCCGGTTGTTTGAGGCCAGCCTTAACAATTGGGACTCAAAACACGTCGTTCCATGCTTTTTCACTCCACATATCATTCAACACCAGCGGAAACTTGCTCGTTAGGGTGACGATGAGAGCCCGTACGAGGAGGGTCTTGTCCTGCTCCCCTTCGTGGTGCCCCCCGCATGGGTGATAGCTGTCCTTAGCAGCTCGGCCTCGTCGAAGTTCTGGGTTACGCTTAACCACATCTTCTTCTTGAAATGCTCATTGATGGCCTCGTCGTTGAAGATCTTCTGGGCGAGGGTGGCCTTGCCGATGCCGTCGATGCCCTCAATGGACACCACCTTGATGCTTTTGTTGTCGCCGTTGGTGGTTAGCTCCTGCACCAGCTTCCTTGTGTCCCTTTCGATCTTCTCCCCGACAATAGCCGTCTGCTCCACCTCCGACGTTGTCTTGTGGCTGGGAAGATCGGCATCAATATTTGCCCTTCGGTCCGGGTAGGAATCGAGGTTGCTGAACTTGAAATCAGCGGCCATTTTGTGGGCGTCGTCCAGCTTCTGATTGAGCGCCTTGATGCGGCTGCCCATTTTGTGGCCACAGACGGGATTCCGCAGGCAGGACATCAGTGGATGGCAGCAACCCGGCGGCTTCTCCTCCGAGCTCCCGCCCATGGACTCCTGCCGCCGCTCCTCGGCCTTGAGATGACACATCTCCAGGATATCGGTGGCGTCGTACATGGCGTCCTTGAGCTTTCTCACCCACCCATGCACGCTCACATCGGTGATGCGCCTCGTCTCGGCGTCGACGAGGAAGGCCTTGAGGTTCTCCAGGTTGCCCTCCAGCTTCTTGATCTCGCCGGAGACAACGAGTAACATCCCCACCTCATCTTGTGTCGCCTGGGTAGGGGTGAAAACGGGTCGGATACAGGCGGGTAATAGGTTATCCCATATCCTACCCTAATATTTTTTTCTCGGATACGGGACGGGTACGGGTAATGAAAATACAGGGGAATGCAGTGCGGATACGGGTATTTACAGAACGGGTTAACAACAGATACCGGGTATTAACGAGCGGTAAAAAACGAGTATCGGATATTTTGTCGGATAGTACACAAAATAGGTAGAATGAGAACAAGTGATGAAACATATAGTTCAATAATCATGTAGTTTAACATATAGCAGTCAAGTAAAATATAATGCAACAGAGTTCAACAAGACGCATAGAGTCCAATTAATACATAACCCAACAAGACGCATAGAGTCCAACAAAGACGCATAGAGTTCAACATAGTCCAACACATAGATTAAAAATTACACATATAGTCCAACACATAGTGACAAATAGAGTTTACTTAACATAAATGAACACACAAAACAAGGATCATCATGCATGCATCAAGATATCAAGTCTCATGAATGTCCTCCATTTCCAAAGAAAAAAGATAATCGGTGCCGAAAATGCAAGAAAGATCGGTACCCGTGCCGACCCGTTTTATCTCGGATAGTATCGGGTATTGCTCATCTCGTATCCTACCCGCACTGCATGCATCCGATCGGGTGCAGCGGATACTACCCGTTTATTTTCGGTACGGGTATTACCCGTCTGTTTCGGATAGTTTTTCCTTAAAATACGGATACGGCTCGGGAATTACCCGACCCGTTTTCACCCCTACGCCTGGGTGAGCAGGTCGCGGACGTAGGATGCAAAAGCATCCAGGATGATCGCCATCGGTGCTTTTTCCCTTTGTTTCTTGTTCTCAGGTAGGCAAGGGTTTCAGAGGAATGGTTGATTAGCTAGGTAATGAAATTCGTATAGATCTGGTTTATACGGACGCGATACGGAAGGCGTTGCATCTATCACAAAGCACGCTAACTAGCTAGGTGGATAGATACGTAACTTGGGCTCGCCCGCGGCACTTGAACAAGCAAAGTGACTGATACCGGCCATATCTTTCTTGGAATGCCGGCAAAGCAACCTAGCTCTCTGGAGTATTCCCATAGAGACCGTTGGATTCACTCGGATATCACCGGGCCGTTAGATCAAATTATAGGATCGGATATAATTGATACTCATGAATCTCAACAATGATCCGATGGTTCTAAATTTAGGTGATTTCAATAATAAAAACATCCGGATGATGTTTATCAAATCCACCATTTCGCAATTGGCATGCAGGGCAAGAAAGGGATCAGTCGGTTGTACTTCTTTCGCAATTGGCATTCAGGGAAAATTTGAGACACAATGTAAGATGGGTTTTTAGTGAGGAAGAAAGGGAATATGGGTCCCAGACTCCCAGGTATAGGTGGTTCCACATATATGTTACACTATATATATACACACACATTTGATATTAGGCTCCTTTGATCAAGTTTGTGTAACATGCATGCATGTATGATTAACTAGCATTAAATTAAATCAGTTTTAAGTAGGTATTGAAAATGATGGAGAAAAATTATTAACTACGTAAAAGATCCAAATTTTATAGTGTAGTCCAATGGTTCTTTATGCGTGCATGCTGCTTTAATTTGCACGTACTCTCCTCTACTCTGTTTAGTTCATGTTTTACTTTTGCCGTTCATGTAAATACCAAAAAGTAAAATCCAAGTGTAAAAGGAAAAGAGAAGAAAAAAAGAAGACGAAATAGACCAAAAGTAGAAATTACGTACATCTCGTAGGCTCAACGAGGAAAATCGACACTAATGTTGGTTCCGAACAGACACAGATGCTTAGGCGAGAGCACATACTAGTATGGGCTATGAGAGACATGAGGTTTTTACTTTTATCCTTCAAATTTTTAATTATCTTCAAGCCTTTTAGAAATTCTTCCGTACTAGGCTGAACCATCTTCTCTGGTGACTTGGGTATAAAAAATTTAGTGACATCGGCTCTGACTACCTTGTCGGTCTCCTCCTCCATCATATCGTACGCCCGCTTTGGAGGTGCAGCCAGCTTCTTGGGTTGGGTAGACCCCGTCTTCTTGCGAGTTGCTGGCCGAGCTGGTAAAACAGCCATAACTTTCAAACGGCTGGGCAGAATTGGACGTTCTTGGTCTCCAATTAAAGGTATTGAAGTTACCTACAACTTTCTCAACCGGCGGCCGACCAAAATCTGACTCTAAAATCGTAAAAACTCAAACCCTAGGTTGAGTGCACAATCTGCCTGAAACAAAGAATTAAGAAACCTCTAGTTTTCATCCAAACTACACAACCACAGCACCACCCCTTGATCTAAAAGCATCAAATCAACCTCTAGACAGCACCTAGACCATCCCCAAGGATCACCCATACCATACCTCTGCCCGACGAACAACGAACGCCGAATTCCTCCTCCCAGGTTCCCCGATCGTCTTCCTCGCGCCGGAACCGCCGGAACTCCTCGTCGCGGGGCCTCCCGATGGAGGGAACAGCGGGGTGGCGAGGTGGGGAGCTCCCCTAGGGCAGCAAGGATGGTGGAGAGGGGAGGGGAGAGGTGGTGGCGCAATGGGGGAAGATGGAGGGGGCGCACGGCTAGGGGAAGGGAGGGGCGGCGGCTAGGTGGGAGAGGGAGAGGAGAGGGCGGCTAGGGCAGGGGTGGGGCGCACACAAGGGCAGGGGAGGCGCCCCAACCTGGTCTCCCACTCCCATATGGGCCCAAAAACCTTCCCACTAAAGCCCACAACTCAATCCCTTGGGCCCAAACTCCCCCGAGGAGGCCCAAACTCCCGATATCGGCCCGGAAACGCGATTAAACTTCATAGCGTAAAGTTTTAATCTCCAATTTCACATTTTATATTGTTACGACATTCCGTAGTGTCACACACCATTTCGAGCAAAAAAAACTTTGTTTTCATTTCTTTTGTAAAAGTAATATCCTTTTGTTTCTTTATGATACCCCCACAAGGAAGCATTTTTCTGATTTAGGTGCGAGTTTATCTGATTGCAAACGTTTTACACAAGCCTCGCATCCCCATATCTTGATAAATGACAACATGGGATTTCTCCCAGTCCATATCTCATATGGTGTCTTCTCAACGGAATTTGATGGGACCCTATTCAATGTGAACGCAGCTGTCTCTAGAGCGAAATCCCAGAAAGATAATGGTAGATCTGTTTGGCTCATTATTGATCGAACCATGTCTAACAAAGTTCGGTTCCGTCGTTCGGACACGCCATTCCATTGAGGCGTTCCTGGCGGAGTTAGTTGTGGAACGATTCCTCATTGCTTTTGAAAGGATCGAAGATGTTGCCTAGAGGGGGGTGAATAGGCGGATTAAAAAATCGCAGCGGAATAAAACTGGCCGAGCAGATCAATTCGGAGTCTCTGGGTATTTTATCCGGATATTCCGGGTTGTCCGGAGTGTCCAGTATTTTATCCGGATACTTCGGGTTGGCTGGCTCGGGAACGCAACTAAAGTTACTCAAACTAGCACAAGATACAACAATAAATAGATAGCACAAACAATCTAGATCAAGAGCTAGTATGGATTTGAATTAAAGCTAAGCAACAAGCTAGATCTAAGCTTTACAAAGACAAATCCACACAAGCCAAGCTAGTAAGTAAAGGAGAAAGTGAGAGACGCGATTTTTCACCGAAGTTCGGATTCTTGAAGGGAATCCTACGTCTCCATTGAGGTGGCTCGGTCGCACTTGAGCCGGGGTCTCTTTCAACCCGCTTTCCTCCCGGTGTTGCACAAATGCACTCGCCGGCTTCACTTCTTGTCTCTTTCCTTTCGGAGGCGAGACTCGCATTCACAAACGACCGGGGCGTAACACAAGCGTCGGTCGCTCCCGGTGACTCCTAGCCGTCTAGGAGACCTTCAACCTCCAAGAGTAATAACTTCACGGAAGATCGCTTGGAGGAAGAACTAGTGCTCAAGGACTAGAATTGAATGCACCTAGCACTTCTCTTCTTCCCAACCACACCAAAAGAGATCAACCAACAAATCAAATGGTGGGGGAAGTATGAGCTCTATTGAATGCTTGGAAGAGGTTAGGAATGGCTTGAATGCTGCTATGAATGAGCTCAATAGAGATTCTAGCCGTTGGAGGGGAGTGGTGGCTTTAAATACCCTTTTGAAAACTAGCCGTTTATCCCCTTTTTAAACTGTCCGGAGACTCCGGACAAATTAACCCGGACACTCCGGATGGTCCAGACTCTCCGGACAAAATGTCCGGATACTCCGGACTCATTGGAATTCGTATTTTGGCCGAAGGGGTTAACCCGGAGACTCCGGACAAATTGTCCGGATACTCCGGACTAAATGTCCGGACTCTCCGAGTTAGTTGGCTCGGTTTGAAATACTGTTTTGGGAAATGCAAGTATTTGAGTGCTAGTTTGTATGCAAAGTTTGACCTTGAGCGCATGCACATCCTAAAAACGATTTTCCGTAGGATCCTCTTAATAGTACGGCTATCCTTACGACTCAAAACAAAATAGAAATTACAAGTCTTCGTCTTGATGCCGTTTTCTTGAATTTTAAAGTACGTAGGAGCGTCCAATCTCATTCCGAGCTTGATGTATTCTCGAGATCTGCATTATTCTTAGTTGAAACATTAGATCTCTTTAATTGTGTCATCATTAATCACCAAAACAAAATGAGGGGCCTAGATGCACTTTCAATCTCCTCCTTTTTGGTGAATTGATGACAACACAATTAAAAGCAAATAAAATACATTATGAAATTGACTTAGCGTATCAAATAAAAGGTGGAGCTCCCCCTAAATGTGTGCATTAGAAGAATTGAGTGGAATCAAATGCACATATTTAACGAGAAATACCCAAGAGCTCCCCCTAGAACATTGCATCCGAGAATTTTTCATCACAAATAATAGAAAGTAAACCATGCATAAGATAAACATAATGTCATAACATGGATAACATGAATAACAGAGTTCACGACAATAATATGCAACAAATAACAAGATCACAAACGACAATCAAAAGAAAACGGAGTCCACCACAGGACATGACAAACGAAAGACACGACACAAAAGAACATCACTCCCCCTTTGGCATCAAGACACCAAAAGGAGGAGACGGGAAATCACTCGTCGTCGCCTTCGTCGTCAGACGCGGAGTACTGCGAGCCCTCACTGCCAGGGTCATCTCCAGGAGCAAGCGGTGTAGAGGAGGTGATGCCAAAGAGCTGATCAGCAGAGGTAGCATCACTACTCTCCTCAGAGGATCCGGAGGAGTCACTGGCTGAGAGCGCCTCGCCATTGTAGCGGCGGATGTCACGAATGCCCTTGCTGTTCTTCTTGATTTCCTTCTTCATCACCTTCTGCTGAGTGGAGATGTCGCGGCAAAGGCAGAAGATGTGCTTCAACATCTTCTGAAGAGTGCCGCTCGGGATCTCAGTCTGCCCAGAAGGAACGGCAGGAGGCACAGTAGGAGCAGACGAATGGTCGGACCTTGTAGGACAAGTGCTCCACATCCCTAACAAACTTCAGCCCACTGACATGAGTGATCACAGCCATCACAAAAGGGGCATAGCTGCAACTGCTCATGTTGCTCTGCGCGTTCTGCCTCATTATCTCCCACATGAAATCGACAATGTCAAAAGAGTGGGTACGCTCGACAAGATGGTACAGCAGGTTCCTTCCATAGGAACTGATGGCAGAAGCATCTCCCTCCTTGGGCCAAAGAGTGACCCTGAGCATCCTGTAAAGAACAGCAGGCACATCCCTGAGACCCTTGATGGTCCCCACGGTGAAGCGCTGAGAAGTGTCATACAGCGCCTCAATTTGCTCAGGAGTCATGACCTTCTTCGCATGAAGCTTCGGACTGTCATTGTATCGAAGGCCAAGCACTCTAGCAAACCTCTTCTTGTTTGTGACATACCACACTCTGTCAGTCATCCACCAGATAGCTTCTTCTTCCTTGTCAAAGTAGAGAGTGGCATAGAACTGCATGATCACTTCATTGTTCCAATCATACTTGAAAGACATGATCTCCTTGATCTGATGCATCTCACATATCTGAATAATCTGCTCAAAGATGGGACTCTCAGCAGCAACCATGTAGTCCCAGTCAATGGTCTTCATCCTGACCACTGGGTGCTCAAGCGGGTAGAGGACCGTCTCATAGTAGTAAGACTGGAATCGGTTCCAGAAGCGTCGGTCCACGTACTCGTCCTGATGGAACTCAAGCGGATCCTTCTTCATGTGCTCAACAATGGCCTTGCCCTTGCCAGACCCTGTCCGGTAGTCGATCACTCTCATCGGGTTTACAGAACCGGGATAGTTCCAGACAGGCTTGGCTTTGGCCAAGGGACCAATGAAATGACCAGAAGCACGGTAGTCTCTCCTCTTCTGATCCCTTAGGGTAGCATGAGCATCTGCAGGGTGCTCATCTGGATCAGGCTGAGGCAAAGGAGGAGACTGAGCCTGAGGTAGAGTAGGAGACTGGGCCTGAGGCTGCGGCTGCGGCTGAGACTGAGACTGAGAACCAGAGGGAATCCCAACTCTCGGCCGACCTTTTGAAGTAGGCCGCTTCATCACTACGCGTCTCGGTCTCTTGGGTGCCGGAGCAGCAGACGGAGAGCCAGGTGGTGTATCCGGAGGAGGACCAGGAGGAACACCACTACCCGACGTCCCCTGAGGATCCATCTGACCAGACAAAGCGAGAGAAAAAGATTAGCCACGAGGCGACTCGAATTACAGCGAGAAACAACATCTGGTCGAGGCACCTAACCCGAAGAGTCCGGACAAATTGTCCGGATACTCCGGATTGCATCCGGAGACTCCGGACAAATTGTCCGGATACTCCGGACCAAAAGTCCGGAGACTCCGGATGCGCCAGAATTGCACACGGTGCGGGTGAGAAAAGAGAGATTCAACCCGCAAAATGACAAACAATGAATCTAGCTTGCCTCTAGGATGTACAAATGAAGTTTAGGGCACAATCTAGCAAGAGATTTCGCGAAACAATAGGGAACGAAATGGAACTCACCTCAAGGAGATTGAGAATGAAGCACACGGGTGAGGGAAGAGCGAGATTCTCCGATCTTGAGGGCCACGACGAGTCAAGCCGCACCCTAGAAGAGATGAAGCACGGAGAGAGGCCCTAAGAACCGAAAGGTTGGATCCAATCCCGGAAGGAAAAGGTTAGGGCACCACGATTCTTACCTAGATCTTCAATCCGAGGAAGAGGAAGGGTCCAAGGTCCCTTGGAGATGAAGATGAGGGTGAGAACACGCCCTAGCCTTGAGAGGAGCACGCGAGAGGGAGAGGCGCACGGAGGAATAGGAAAGAAATTAGAAACCGCGCGGGATGGAGGACTTAAACCGTCCGCCCCAACCCGGAGACTCCGGATATTTAGTCCGGATACTCCAGCCCAACCTGGAGAGTCCCGGTAATTAGTCCGGATACTCCGGGTGATCCGGAGACTCCGGATTAAATACCAGATACTCCGGGTTACCCAGCTCGGTTAGGAATGAAGGAGTTCGCACGACGATCCAAGGAAGTTGGCGGAGCGAGAGGGAGAAAGAGACCCTAAGATGTCAACTTGATATGTGACCAGCGAACAATAAATCAAACAAACTATGGTCACACAGCAATGACAAGATCAGAGGATCAAGAGCCAAAAACATTGGATAAATTCAAAGAAAAGGATGAATAAGATTTTGAAATTCATTTTTCATTCAACAAACAATATGTGAGCACATATCAAGCCATGTTACGAGAATCTAAAATATTTAGACCACTTCTCAATTCACAGAACCTTTTCTCGTCAAGGGGCTTGGTAAATATATCGGCTAATTGATCATTTGTGCTCACATGTTGAATATCAATTTCGCCTTTGGTTGCGTGATCTCTTAGGAAATGATGGCGAATATCTATGTGTTTTGTACGGGAGTGTTGGACAGGATTGTTGGCAATTTTTATGGCACTCTCATTGTCACACAATAGTGGAACACTTTTGTAGGATAGGCCATAATCACTCAAGGTTTGTCTCATCCATAGTAATTGGGCACAACAACTCCCGGCGGCTATATATTCGGCTTCGGCAGTGGATAAGGCTACGAAATTTTGTTTCTTGGAAGACCACGAGACTAGAGACCTACCCAAGAATTGGCAAGTCCCCGAGGTGCTCTTCCTATCCACTTTACAACCGGCATAATCCGCATCGGAATAGCCAACTAATTCAAAGGAAGATCCTTTCGGATACCAAAGTCCAAAATGAGGAGTGTGCACTAAGTATCTTAAGATTCTCTTAACGGCCACCATGTGGCACTCTTTTGGAGCGGCTTGAAAACGTGCACACATACAAACGCTAAGCATGATATCGGGCCTAGATGCACAAAGATAAAGGAGAGAACCGATCATCGAACGATATACCTTTTGGATGACCGGTTTACCTTCTTTGTCGAGGTCTAGATGCCCATTGGCCTGCATAGGCGTCTTTATAGGCTTGGCGTCCTCCATTCCGAACTTCTTGAGCATGTCCTTGATGTACTTGGTTTGGCAAATGAAGGTTCCTTCCTTGAGTTGTTTAACTTGAAATCCGAGGAAGAACTTCAACTCTCCCATCATGGACATCTCGAATCTTTTAGTCATTATCTTGCTAAACTCTTTACACAAATGTTCATTAGTAGATCCAAATATAATGTCATCGACATATACTTGGCACACAAATAAATCATTATCAATATGCTTAGTAAAGAGAGTAGGGTCGGCTTTTCCAACTACAAAACCTTGTTCTAGAAGAAAATCACGTAGACACTCGAACCATGCCCTTGGTGCTTGCTTAAGTCCATAAAGCGCCTTGTGAAGGTAGTAGACATGATCCGGATGTCTTGGATCTTCAAACCCGGGTGGTTGCTCGACGTAGACCATCTCGGAGAGTGGTCCATTTAGGAAGGCGCTTTTCACGTCCATTTGGTACAACTTAAAATCATGGTGAGAAGCAAAGGCAAGTAATATTCTAATTGATTCAAGCCTAGCTACTGGAGCATATGTTTCATCGAAATCCAAACCTTCGATTTGTGTGTACCCTTGAGCAACCAATCGAGCTTTGTTCCTTGTCACGATTCCATTCTCATCTTGCTTGTTCCGAAAGACCCACTTTGTGTCGATCACGTTTTGATTGGGTCTTTCGACAAGCTCCCAAACTTGATTCCTCTTGAAGTTATTGAGCTCCTCTTGCATTGACATCACCCAATCCGGATCATCAAGTGCTTCTTCTACCTTAAGAGGCTCAAGAGAAGACACAAACGAGTAAAATTCATAAAAATTTGCAACTCGAGATCTAGTAGATACTCCCTTGTGAATGTCTCCGAGTATGTTGTCGACGGGATGATCTCGTTGAATACTTTGATGAACTCTTGGGTGAGGTACATTTGAATTTGAAGCTTGGATGGGTTCTTCATCTTGGGACGCGTTCGAACCATCTTGAGCTTGCTTGGACGAGGAGGGAACTTCAACCGAGCCGTCCCCATCCGGAGACTCCGGTATTGGACCCGGAGACTCCGGACCAGTCCGGACACTCCGGGTTTCAGTCCGGAGACTCCGGGTTGGAGTGCTCGGGTGAGTTTACAGATTTTGAGGTCTTACCTCCCCAATTGCCAATTTCTTGATAGCTTCACACGGTGGTTCTTCCCTGTCAATCACGGCACGATCAACTTGTTCTACTTGAGAACCGTTAGTCTCATCAAAAGTTACGTCACGCGAGATTTCAACCACACCGGTGGTGTTGTTGAAAACCCGGTACGCATAAGCATTAGTCCCATAACCAAGTAAGAAACCTTCATCTACTTTAGGAGAAAATTTAGAAGACTTAGCTCTTTTATTGAGGATATAACATTTACTCCCAAAGACTCGAAAGTAGGAAACGTTGGGTTTCTTGCCGGTGAGCAATTCGTATGCCGTCTTCTTCAAGATCTTGTGGAGGTAGAGGCGGTTGGTGCTGTGGCATGCGGTGTTGATGGCTTCCGCCCAAAAGCTGTCGGAAACCTTGTACTCGTCAAGCATCGTCCGCGCCATCTCGATGAGGGTTCGATTCTTCCTCTCGGCCACCCCATTTTGTTGAGGGGAATAGGGAGCCGAGAATTCATGCTTGATTCCTTCTTCATCGAGAAACTCCTCCACACCGATGTTCTTGAACTCGGTACCATTGTCGCTTCGAATTCTCTTGATCTTTACTTCAAACTCGTTTTGAGCTCTTCTCATGAACTTCTTCAATGTCACTTGGACTTCTCCCTTGTCATGCAAGAAAAATACCCAAGTGAAACGAGAAAAGTCATCTACAATTACTAGACCATACTTACTTCCCCCGATGCTTATGTAGGCGACCGGACCGAAAAGATCCATATGAAGCATCTCCAACGGTCTTGAGGTCGTCATTACATTCTTGGTGGGGTGGGAGGCACCAACTTGCTTGACCGCTTGACAAGCGCTACAAACCCTATCTTTTTCAAAGACAACATTTGTTAGTCCAAGGATGTGGTTGCCTTGATGAGTTTGTGAAGGTTCCTCATACCGACATGGGCTAGTCGGTGATTCCATAGCCAACCCATGCTAGATTTAGCCATTAAACACGTTTCAAGATTAAGTCTATCCGTATTGAAGTCTACGAGATAGAGCTTACCCTTCAAATGCCCTTTAAAGGCTATTGAACCATCAAGCCTCTTAATGACTTCCACACCCTTTTCATTAAACAAACAATTGTAGCCCGCTTCACATAATTGTGCAACGGACAACAAATTGTAGCTTAATGATTTGACAAGTAAAACATTACTTAAATGGAAATCATTTGAGATAGAGATTTTACCCAAACCAATTACTTCTCCTTTTCCATTGTCTCCAAAGACAATGCTTTCACTATTTGATCCGTTCACATCCAAATGCGCGAACATTGCCTTTTCTCCGGTCATGTGATGCGTGCATCCGCTATCCAAAATCCAACTTGTTCCACCAGAGATATAGGCCTACAAATAACATTTAGTTTTTGCTCTTTGGTACCCAAACTTGGTTAGGTCCGCGCACGTTAGTAACAAGCGATTTTGGGACCCAAATATAACGAACAAAAGGAGTATTTCTCGGCTTACGCCTAATATGATAAGCAACTACACGAGCAAGGTTAGTCTTTTTAAGCACATAAGAAGCAAAGAACTCAGAGTGAGCTTTGTGCTTGGATGTTCCTTCACTTTTTACAAAGTGGATAGGCTCGCTTAAAGGAGCAACCACAATGTTGCTCTTTTTGCCCTTTGGCGGAACATACCCAAGCCCTTGCCTCTTAGGATTACCTTGGCGCTTACCGAGACACTCCTCTAAACCCTTGCTTGCCTTGTAGGACTTTTGAAGTCCATCTTCAAGCATCACCTTAAGCTTCTCATTTTCATGAGCCAAGACTTTCAAAGTCTCACGGTTAGTAGCACAAGTAGCAACATCAACATTATAGCATCTAGCGCAACCGTTGCTAGTTGAAGGTAATGAAATATTGGAGTTGTTAGTTGAGGACTTGAGGTAGAAGCCTTATTCGAGAGATCAACAAGCTTCACTTCAAGAGCCTTGCAAGCATCCTTTGCTTGAGCAAGTTGCTCTAAGAGTGAAGCATTGGTGATCTCAAGACTAATTACTTCATTCTTGGTCAAGTTTGAGCTTGTGACCAAGTCCTCATTCTTTTTCCTTTCAAAAGCTAAGCTCTTCTCTAGCTCAAGGTTTTCTCCTTTTCAAAAATGAGGAGATCTTCTTGAGCTTCAAGAATAGCTTCCTTTTGCTCAACAACCTCCTCCAATCTTTCAATATCTTTAAGTAGCAAGTCTAATTTCTTAATATCAAAATCATTTATAGACTTGAGTGGTACTTCCTCATCATCACTAGCATCATCACAATCATCTAAACCATAATTAACAATGGAATGAATAGGACTTTTAGATGATACCTTGTGCCCCTTTGCCATAAGGCACATTGGAGCATCTTCATCTCCGTCACTTAAGTTGTCGAAGAGGCTCTTCGACTTTGTCGGTGGAGTAGCAATGGCGACGGTGGCAAGTCCTCCTTCATTGTCGGGGTTGGACTCGGACTCGAAGTCGGAGTTGGAGTCGGAGTTCCACTCCTTGCCGATGTAGGCGTGACCCTTGCCCTTGTACTTCTTGCTCTTGTCTTTGTCCTTCTTTCGGTACTTGTCTTTCTTGTACGGCTTTTCTTCTTTCTTCTCTTTGTGCGGACACTCGGCAATGAAATGGCCGGGTTCACCACACTCATAGCATTTTCTTGTCGAGTGTCTCCCTCTTGACTTGTTGCCGAAGCTCTTGGAATGGCTTCCCGGCTTGTAGCCTTTCTTCTTCAAGAACTTGTTGAATCTTCTCACTAGAAGGGCCATGTCTTCATTTGTGAGCGGCCCATTTGATTCTTCTTCATCACTTGAACTTTCTTCCACTTCTTGAGCTACTTTGACGGCCTTCAAAGCAATGCCCTTCTTCTTGCCGGACTTGAGCTCCTCTACCACTTCCGCCTCTTTTACCATTATCTCATCCATCATCAACCGGCCAATCACGTCATGAGGAGTGAGAGTATCGAAGTTTGACCGGTCGCGGATGAGTTGAACGAGATTGCGGTTGGTGGGGGTGATCACTTGGAGGATGATCTTGACAATAGCTTTGTCGGTGAGCTCGGTGCTTCCAAGTCCCTTAGCTTGATTCACCAACACCATTAAGCGGTCAAATATCTTTGTGTAAGATTCTCCTTCTTCCAAAGTGAATCGGCTTAGCTCTCCAATGATAAGTTCGATCTTGGATTCACGGACACTTGACACACCTTCATGAGTTACCATTAACCTTTCCCAAATATCCTTGGCGTTGTCAAGACCATCTACTCGGTTGAACTCCGAATCACTCAAGGCATTGACGGCCAAGTCGTTGAAGTGTTGAGCTTTATCTTCTTCGGAGGTGAGATTGTTGGGATTGGCGGGCTTGAAACCTGTTTCAACAATCTTCCAAATACAAGGATGAAGTGATCTCAAATGCATCTTCATCTTATGTTTCCATGCCGCATAGCGAGTGCCATCGAAATGAGGTGCTCGGCCGGACGAGACGGAGACATAAGATGAGGAGTTTGAGACTCCAAAAGAGGAATAATCTAAAGGAATTGCAACCCCTATACTGGAACCCGTGGCCTTCTCTTGGGCATGGGTTTCGGTAACCTTCTCTATTTCCGACATCTTTAATTCTCCAAGCGGTTAAGCCAAAATAAAGGAGATTTGGCTCTGATACCAATTGAAATGATCGAAGATGTTGCCTAGAGGGGGGGTGAATAGGCGGATTAAAAAATCGCAGCGGAATAAAAAAGGCCGAGCAGATCAATCCGGAATCTCCGGGTATTTTATCCGGATACTCCGGGTTGTCCGGAGTGTCCGGTATTTTATCCGGATACTCCGGGTTGGCTGGCTCGGGAACGCAACTAAAGTTACTCAAACTAGCACAAGATACAACAATAAATAGATAGCACAAGCAATCTAGATCAAGAGCTAGTATGGATTTGAATTAAAGCTAAGCAACAAGCTAGATCTAAGCTTTACAAAGACAAATCCACACAAGCCAAGCTAGGAAGTAAAAGAGAAAGTGAGAGACGCGATTTTTCACCGAAGTTCGGATTCTTGAAGGGAATCCTACGTCTCCATTGAGGTGGCTCGGTCGCACTTGAGCCGGGGTCTCTTTCAACCCGCTTTCCTCCCGGCGTTGCACAAATGCACTCGCCGGCTTCACTTCTTGTCTCTTTCCTTTCGGAGGTGAGACTCGCCTTCACAAACGACCGGGGCGTACCACAAGCGTCGGTCGCTCCCGGTGACTCCTAGCCGTCTAGGAGACCTTCAACCTCCAAGAGTAATAACTCCACGGAAGATCGCTTGGAGGAAGAACTAGTGCTCAAGGACTAGAATTGAATGCACCTAGCACTTCTCTTCTTCCCAACCACACCAAAAGAGATCAAACAACAAATCAAATGGTGGGGGAAGTATGAGCTCTATTGAATGCTTGGAAGAGGTTAGGAATGGCTTGAATGCTGCTATGAATGAGCTCAATAGAGATTCTAGCCGTTGGAGGGGAGTGGTGGCTTTAAATACTTTATCCCCTTTTTGAACTGTCCGGAGACTCCGGACAAATTAACCCGGACACTCCGGATGGTCCGGACTCTTCGGAAAAATGTCCGGATACTCCGGACTCACTGGAATTCGTATTTTGGCCGAAGGGGTTAACCCGGAGACTCCGGACTGAGTCCGGATACTCCGGACTAAATGTCCGGACTCTCCGAGTTAGTTGGCTCGGTTTGAAATACTGTTTTGGGAAATGTAAGTATTTGAGTGCTAGTTTGTATGCAAAGTTTGACCTTGAGCACATGCACATCCTAAAAACGATTTTTCGTAGAATCCTCTTAATAGTACGGCTATCCTTACGACTCAAAACAAAATAGAAATTACAAGTCTTCGTCTTGATGCCGTTTTCTTGAATTTTAAAGTACGTAGGAGCGTCCAATCTCATTCCGAGCTTGATGTGTTCTCGAGATCTGCATTATTCTTAGTTGAAACATTAGATCTCTTTAATTGTGTCATCATTAATCACCAAAACAAAATGAGGGGCCTAGATGCACTTTCAGCTTTAGATGGTCACCAAACTCTTGGCTCAAGTATTCGCCACCACGATCTGATCGTAAGTGTTTTATTGATTTGCCAAGTTGATTTTGTACTTCATTCTGAAACTCTTTGAACTTTTCAAAAGTTTCAGATTTATGCCTCATTAAGTAGATATATCCATATCTACTAAAATCATCGGTAAAAGTTACAAAGTACTGAAACCCACCTCTAGCACTCAAGCTCATTGGTCCACATACATCTGTATGTACCAGGGTCAACAATTCACTTGCCCTTTCATTAAAACCTGTGAAAGGGGATTTTGTCATCTTGCCAAGTAAACAAGACTCACATGTTTCAAATGATTCAAAATCAAATGAGGTTAGAAGTCCATCACCATGGAGTTTCTTCATGCGCTTCTCATTTATGTGACCTAAGCGACAATGCTATAAAAAGGTAGGGTTCAAATCATTTGGACGAGGCCTTTTGACATTAATGTTATAGATGGGTTTTTCTTTGAGTTCAAGGACGTACAACCCATCCACCATGGGGCAAGGACCATAATAGATATCATTCAAAAATATTGAAGAAACAAAGTCCTTTATTCTGAATTCATAACCTTCATGTTCCAAACAAGAAGATGAAATAATGTTTCTACTCAAAGCTGGAACAAAATAACAATTATTAAGTTCTAAAACTAATCCTGAAAGCAAATGCAATGGGTAGGTGCCAATGGCAAGACCAGCAACTCTTTCTTTATTCCCCACGCGGATATCCACTTCTCCTTTTGCCAAGTCTCTACTCTTTATCAGCCCATGCATCGAATTGCAAATGTGAGCAACCGAACCAGTATCATATACCAATGAGCTGAGAGAAGAAGTAGCAATATTAATTTCTATAACATTAATACATGAAGTGGAAGTCACATTTCCATTCTTCTTATCTGCCAGGTACTTTTCGCAGTTCCATTTCCAATATCCTGACTTCTTGCAATAGAAGCACTGGGATTCAGACTGAGGGCCAATTTTATGCTTCTGAATCTTAGTTTTGAGGCTCGAGATCTCATCTTGAGCCTTGCCCTTGCCCTTTCCCTTTCCCCAAGCCTTAGCTTTCTTCTTTTTGAAGGCAGTTGTCTTCTGAACCATCATCACATGATTGGGTTTTTTCTTAATGCTTTCCTCGGCAGCGTTGAGCATCCCATGTAGTTCAGTCAGGCTCTTCTCCATGCTATTCATATGAAAATTCATAATGAACGGCTCAAAACTCTAAGGCAGAGACTAGAGAATTGCGTCTCTAGCCAGATCAATGCTAAGGGGAAACTTAAGTTTTTCCAATCTCCCAATGTATCCAATCATTTTGATCACATGTGGGTTGACCGGACTGCCTTCAGCCAGCTTACAAGCAAACAGAAGCTTTGAGATACCATACCTCTCAGCCCTTGCTTGATTCCCAAACATGCCCTTCAAGCCCATAATCATATTGTAAGCATCCTGGTCCTCATATTGCTTTTGCAGCTCAGAGTCCATGGTGACAAGCATGAGACAACTGACCTCTACAGAGGCATTAACATGTTTTTCATAGTCAACCTTCAAATTTCGAGGAGCATTTTCAGCTGGTTCATCAGGAATTGGATTCTCTATAACATATTCTTTCTTTTCATGCTTGAGAACAATTCTCAAGTTGCGATACTAATCCACAAAATTTGTTCCATTTAGTTTTTCCCTTTCCAAAACCGATCTCAAAGCAAAACCAGGTGCAGTGGTAGTAGCAGCAGTAGGTGACATTGAACTACAACAAAAACATGCAAAGTTTCTAAGCACTATGTTTATGTGAAACTTTCATTAAGCATTTTAACAAAAGACACTCCTACTTTATGTCCCCTTTATGGACACATGGTGAGTATTCAAGATCCATATTCATCAAACACTAATGAGCTTTGGCGTCACTGCTAGAAATTTAATGATATAGGTAAGCAACATCTTTGCTAATTACATCTTATGCAACTCTTGTTGGTTGAGCATGAAAATAAGTAATGAATGCCTCTGTCAACTCGACTCATGGCTAGGTCAACCTGCCCCTAGAGCTCACATGAGGGAGGGAGCACTTCCCGTTTCCAGGTGCCAATTAAGAATTCTAGCCTCATGTGTGTTTTCCTAGACACCAATTGTCTTGTATTTGTTCCTTTATTATTGAAATCAAATCTCAACCACTTATGTCCTCAAGCCCAAAACCGTTTTGATGGCTTGATTAAATCTACCGTTGTTATGCGTGATGTGTCCAACACGTCCCTATCATCTATTAAGATAGTCATTGATATACTACTTTGGCAGTCATATCAATAATGATTTAAATTCTTAATAGGTGCAACAATTGGGTGGACATATTTGATTTAAATTTTTTTTTAACTTATGGGGATGAACAATATCTACTATGAACATGACATCACATGCAATGAGCATAAAGAAAATAGCAAGGATTAAACACACATCCACATATAATCAAATTAAGATGTGAAATAGTATGGCCCTTAGCATTAGGATCTCCATCATCATGCTTGATTGTGCACCTTGCCATCATGCTTGATTGTTCACCTTGGCGTCATGCTTGATGCCACCATCTTCATCATTGTAGATGCAACTTCTTACAACTTTGATAATGAATTTTACATGAGGGTTTCAAACATCACAAGTCGACACGCAGGTCGTTATACAATTAAAATAGCCTTATGGCTTGACACAGCACACAGGCCATGTAATAATTACATGCATTACATACACAAAGGCCATACTATTCCACATAATATCCTGCAAAAACGAATTGAATAAAATAGATTCTACGGCAGCGGGGTTCCAAGGGGCAGTGCCTAAGGCGGGGTCCAAGGGGAAACGCCCCTTGCGACGATCCTTGGAAAAAAATTTTAGAGGCGTGTGTTCTGTTAAAAGAAAACGCCCTCAAAACTTCCACGAATCAATCAGATTGACCCAATCCGATTCAATCTAATTGGCTTGGTCCCATATGATTTCGATTCGTGAACCCTGATGGCGGTAACCCGACCGGTAAGGGCAACGTCATACCATGAACGGACTCACCCAAATCAAGATTGATTCGGTTTGCACTTTCCTCAAACCTTAAATCGATTGATCTCATCGACGGCTGCCTCCACCAATTCATCACATGGATCGGTTGAACATGTAATAGATCCAGTCTACTATCCTCACATACCATATATGCAACATCAAGATCACGAATCTACGCGAGATGGCTCTGATACCACTGAAGAG
This sequence comes from Rhipidocladum racemiflorum, assembly GCA_036346355.1. Classification (NCBI taxonomy): domain Eukaryota; kingdom Viridiplantae; phylum Streptophyta; class Magnoliopsida; order Poales; family Poaceae; genus Rhipidocladum; species Rhipidocladum racemiflorum. The sequence continues at coordinate 34,764,428 of CM070581.1, forward strand.
GAATGTGGTATGCTACTCTAGCACAAATTAAAAATTCTACCGCAAACCAGAAAAGCTACTCGCAAGAAGGTGATCATAGATCAATTACCACTAGACGCGCAGTTGCGGAATCCTTCGCGCGTTGATGTAGTGGATCGTCTTCGCCGTGGATCGTCCCCACCGCGGATCGTCCTCGCTGCGAATCGTCTTCTCCACACTGCAGTAGCAGCAGCGTCACCACAGCAGTCCACACGTCCGGGGATGGAATGCCGTGCGTCGGCGTGCAAGCACCGTGTCGCTCAGCAGGGGCAACGGGAGGTGGAGGCTAGGGTTCAGGACGAAAGAGATGTCTAACGCCCACCCTTCTCCTCTCCTTATATAGCCACGCGATGAAATCCTAAGCCAGGGCCCATCAGCACGTTAAGCCCACGAGGTCCATTAATCACGGATCCAATCCGAATTAATGCGTCCCAGCCCATTAAGTGTGTGACCCTGTAGGTTCATGCGCATTTGGACATAGATTCGGAAAACCCTTTTCCAATTCAATAGTTGGTAGCGGCTCCTTGCAGAGCATGCCAACTCCCAAACGCATATGATCAAATTACTGATGTAATAATCCCTTTGCCAAATTATATGAAGATCGAACTCAAGGCGAGAAGCATGTCATCCTTTGATAGTTCAATCAATCTCTCGAATCTGTGATATATCAATAATTTGTGATTGACTTCTCAATCAAGGCATGGCCATGCACTTCCTTAATCATATCACACAAGTGGCCTAGACATATATCTCCGTTACACTGGAGTGGCAAATTCCATCTTGATTGCTCACTTCCCTCTGCATGTTTCATACTAAACATGAAAGCTACCTTTATAACTATCCGGTTAGAAAATAGTGTTTGGTAACCCCAATGTAAACTATTACATATGTAGGGAATGTGACAATCTCAGGTCTAAGGATCATACATCTACTATGTATGAGATACACTGATGACACAAAAGAATGTAACATTCTTGCAGTGTCTCATTGTGGGTCTATCTAACCCATGTTCTTCAACATGTGTTCACAATGTATTTATGATATCTCTATATCCAATGATCTATGAAACATGATCATCGATCAGTACAAGTCACATACTTACTAATCAATATAATGATATACATTCTGTAACACCCCGGCATTTAATATGCCCGAATGCTACCAAACATAGACTAACAACCTCTAAATACCACAAATACAAGTAAATTACAGCAAAAACACAAATGCTAAAAACCAAAATTTCGGCAGCATCTCCTTTGTTTTAACATGAGTTGAAGGAACAACAATAGCATAGCAATATATGGCAATATAAGAGGCATCTAAAATAGAACTAATTAAAGGCATGACAGCAATATAAGTCTAATTCCAAGCATTCAATGTCTCCATGAGCCAAACGAACAATAAGACTCTCATATCGCAAAACTAAACCATAAATCAATAAGCATCACACTTAATTTATTATCAAGACCCAATTGAATGACTGTGGGAACAAATGAGTGAAGCTACGTGTAGAAGTGTGGCTATTTCCCTTCCCCGCATGCCGGTCTCATGGTACCTAAAACAACAAGAAAGCACAAGCGTGAGTTCAACACTCATCAAGTATATTGCAATTGTACAAAAGAACAATTACATGGCTACAACAACTCACATCATGTCTATCATCTTATTCATGATCACATATCATTATCATCATCATCATGTATGCAATGCGATGCGATGCACATGTCTCTTGGAAACTCATACCAGTATGGTTGAGTACACCGCGGTGGATGGAATCACGATGTAGGACTTACTCAATGGCGCCCCGGACTAGTCATAACTTTCTCACCGACCTTACCGGACTAGTTATGACTTTCTCACCGACCCGGCCATGTATCATGCTATGTATGCAAACATGCCAACATCATAGATAACTTGTACATTAACACATGGCATCATAACATAATAAAACATATTCATCATATCAATGGCAAAAATTAAAGCATGGCATGTGAACATATCATATATTCAATTTCAATCTCAACAAAACTAGCAATCTGCAACCCGCTACCCATTCCAATACACTTGCCTCAACCACGGCGGACGGATTGGCGAGAAGTAGAGGGCACCCCTGGGGTCACACCACCTGCACATAGGCACCACACACTCAAAATCATGCCCACAAAACAATACGCAAACACTCTTCTACCCTGACTTCGCAAACTACTCGCACAATCCAAAAACAGAGGTTCTATCCCGTTGGGACAGCAGACTTGCAACGAGCCTAACTCAGGATATAAGACTCCGAATTGATTAAACGAGTACATCCTTGCGTAGCTTAGGAAATTTCCTAACTTTTTCTAAGTATACAGAAAAACTGATTCGGACTCTAAAGTGGTTTAATCTACAGAATACCGTGATCTGTTCCAATCACGTCACAGTTTTCAATACGTTCGGTAAAACGAGCATAACTTTCAAACGGCTGGGCGTAATTGGACGTTCTTTATACCCAATGAAAGGTAATGAAGTTACCTACAACTTCTTCAACATGAGGACGACCAAAATCCGACTCTAAATTGGCTAAAACCCAAACCCTAGGTCGACTGCTCATGCTGCCCGAAACAGAGAACGTGGCAAACTCTAGATTTCATCTAATCTACCCAATTACAGCACCACCAATTGATCTAAAAACATGATATTAACCCTTAGAACAGTACCTAGACCAACCCCAAGGATCCCCGTGGCCATACCTTCGCCCGACGAACGAAAAACCAACGAATCTCCTCCCGGTTCGCGTGATCTCCTTTCTCGCTCCAAATCCACCGGATCTCCTCGTCGCGGAGCGCTCTAATAGACAGATCTTCTGGGTGGTGAGGTGGAGAACTCCCCTAGGGGCAGCAAGGGTGGTGGAGAGGTGAGGAGAGGGGTGGTGGTGCAATGGAGAGCAAGGGGGCGGCTAGGGGAGATGGAGGCGCATGGGGGAGAGGGAGGGGTGTGGGGGCGCATGAGGGAGAGGGAGGGAGGGTTTGGGGCGCATGGGGGGAAACCCTAAAGGGGTTGGCAGGTCATCCCCCCACATGGGCCAAAAAGCCCCCACCAACGGCCCATCTAATTCCCTCAAGGCCCAAACTAGCTCCCGCAAGGCCCAAACTCCCCCGGAGAGGCCCAAACACCCGAAAAAGCCCAAAAACAAAGTATAAATTCGTATCGTAACGCCGAAATCTATAAAGTCACCCTCTGAGATGTCACATTCTCCCCCCTTAACAGGATTCGACCTTGAATCCAAGCGAATGCCAAGAACCACAAACAAAGCCCCTACAGAGCAAAAAAACTTCTGTGCAACAAAAGGCAACCATACAAACTCAATCTGAAACATCGACAAACAAACTCCCCAAAACCAACACCTAGCGAGAAAGAGTTAACTTGGCTCAACCAAGTGCAGCCTCTCACGGTTCCACCTTTCCTTCCAAGTTCTCATCCGAAATCCTCGATTTCACCCACTAAAGGGCTCAATCAAAAAAATACTGAAAACGCCCAAACCTCACATCAAACATTTCATACTACTATCGCAAACAACCTGACTAGCACATGTCATTAACCTCAACAAGACACAACCAACGTGAGCCGTATCTCTTTGACCACTGCTCGACCACCAGAACTAATGGTAACTGATTGAATGGTTAGGGCCCGCAACGTGAACCCCCCAAAAACCCGGAAAAACATTAATTCCCAACTCTTCCAATTGATTGACCTTTAAATAGAAAGGGCCATTACTAAGAAATGTCATCAAAGCTACAACTCATTAAGGAACAACTTCCTTTCCAAGTCACAAATCATGATACATTTTTACTTCGTCCTCTCCCAAGCATATCTCATCCCCAGAGACATTTAGCTAAAACAAAAGTTCACGACCGGACACCTTACATCAGTTACCATCCCCTTCTTCCCAACCAACGATACTCTCAAAAGATTTGAACCAACATCACCACTTCCATCATGGTCCACCTTTCAACTCACAATCACAGTTTTACACCTGGCCAAACTAGGGCCGTAGCTCCATACCAAAACACAATTGGCTCCTTTCTTAAGAGGGTCTCGCCCTACATATTAACACTCAAAGGATCAGAACAAATGGTACAATCATTGAGTAAGCTCAACCATAAACCATGAACCCCATAGATCCACAAAAACAACTCGAACCCCAAAGTGCTAAAAACCACTTTGGAAAGAATTCGGCAACATTCAATGAGCATTAATTTATTTTCCTAAGCTAAATCGCAAAGGAAACACAAATCTCCTATACCACAGCCAAAATACCAGAAATTATTCATTCTTTTCTTTTCATACTAGAAAGCAAGGGAAATCTCGTTTCATGACATGAATGCACACTCTTCAAGAGCACTCCGGATTAGTCATATCTCCATATATGACTTTCTCACCGACCTGGCTCATCGACTCTTTTATGATTGAATAAACATAAATGATGTCATGTTTCCTTTTCACCATTCATTCACCATGTAACAACAATACCGAGTAATCATTCACCAAACGACTACTTTCTCGGTATCACATGTTTGAAACACACATAACATCGACGGTTGCGCTGAATCATCTAACTATGACGGCAACACCGTTAACAGCAAAACACCACGTCGTCTCAGAACCCACCATCAATTGAAAACTAACCTTGCAAAACCTCATATTCTGACCAAAATCAACATTTTGGAAAAGAGCAACGACTCTAAAGTCAAAGAGAAAGGGAAACTCATTTCCAAAAAGGGAACACTGCACTAACAAAATCACTTATGAAACATTCCTGAAATCCACCCTTGTGAAGCACACGCAAACACCAGACACATTTTCCAAATAACTCCAACTCTAGCCAAATAGAGTTACACATCAAGGGCTTAACTCAAAAGTTTCCAACACAACCCATTATGTCCATCTGCTTCCTGTTAAGCATTTATTCCAAAGGTAATTCAGTGTGAACACGAAGGAGCGCGATCCACTCAAAGACTTATAGGTGTAAAATCATACTCATAGCATAAACTAAACAAATTAGCCAAAACCAAAGATTGGCACCAATCTCTACGAGTTTTAGGGAAAACTTTGAAACACAACATAAGGAACACCTTGAGCGAAACCTTTCAACCAAAATAGCAAACAACCAAACCAGACTAAAAGGTTTTAGACACAAGCTCAGCATGAAACCCACCATATCTAGTATTCCACTATACTTACCATTTAAGCATTCGATATTCACCATTTACTCATCGAGAAGCCTCATTATAATTCAACCAAAAGCTACATAACCAATTCTTTCTCTAGTTACCTTTCCCAACATTTATAAATACAGTTTATGATGATTAACAAAACGTCTTCCATTCTATACTACCTCATCATGATCCCCACAGACCAACACCTCATAAAACAACATATTCTATATTCCAAACATAATACTTCAACAGATACTTAAACATGATCAACCTATCAATTTTTTTATACCAACCATACATCAACATCTTGACAATTAAAACTTGTTCAATTAATAAAATGACTTCAACAAATAAGTATTATCTCTACAAGATAAAATTCGTAAATAGGACTCTAAGATATGCATTCATTAAGGTTAAAATCTTACATCATGATTGTTATCCATTGTTCATCCCATCACAACATGTACTCGACATAATTCCACAGTTTTACACTTTTCTCTATTGGGTCAATGGTTTCCAACAATTAACAATACTACCAAGTCATCAATATCAATTATTTGCATAATTTTAAAAACTGCAACGTTACTTTTAGTTACCCTATCCAAAGGCTATAGCAAATTGTCACTACTCAACATGCTCCAACTATTTAAAACAAATTGAATGAATCGGACCATCACAAAGCTCTTACCACCACCACTAAACCTATGTCTTCCCAACTGACATCGGTACTAGCATTATAGGAACACAACTGCATACTTCCAAATATACTAGTAGTTTGCAACAACATAAATAGCAACTCTAATCAACTTCCAAGTTAAAGTCACTAGTCAACACGATTAAATTTCTTTATTAACATGTAAAATTAGAACATCTTTGACAACCAGCAAAGTTTCTTTAACAATATCAGCAGTCTACATCATCTTAATGTTCTAACTATGCTTCAGGGTTTAATACTTTAAACATTATCGGGGGTCATAAGCACTTTTTTTTAAAGTAAACAACAGAATCTAAGCATGTACATTAACACCTTTAATCATTCTCGCTATAGAGTAATCTACAACACTAGAAGTTCATTTAAACTTAAGCTAAATATAAATATTACATTCAACTAATTCAACTCATCAACTAACTTAGGAGTAAATCATTTCCATAAACCACATTGTTACATACTACATAACATGCTAAACAACCATTTTCACTTTTGACAAACAGGATGCAACTCAACTTTTAAAGATAACCACAACTCAAGAACCAGAACGAACACCGATAGACAATTCTCCCTTCCAGGCAAGGAAGGAAAACAAAACTCCAACAGAAATGCAGGAGAGCTCAACTCTCAAATTTCCAACTTTGATACTCCAAAACTCTTCAAGAAATCTCAAGATCTATACTTCCAAGAAGGAAGAAGGATGCACCAAGGAGAATCAAATGTTCATTAAATCTTTTTCAATAAAAGATTCAAACTTAGCTCCACCAACTCAAGGCCTACACAAGGGGAAAGTCCAACACTTTTTTCTTGGATAGGGAGAACAACCACAAAATTTTCCTCCCCAAGAAAGTACACAATGACCAGCAAAACCGGGTGTCAAAGCAAAATTTTACGACCAAAAGACGCGCAACACAAAACTCTTCTTCTTCGTCTTCAACTAAGGCAGACAAAACCACAAACCGCCTACGGAACAATCCGCGTAAACCCAACACTTTTCATTTGATTTCAATCAACTAAAGCCAAGAAAAACAACCAAAACCGACCGTCGGAACGGTAAAGAACATACGAAGGAATCCAACATTAATTCTTCTTTTTGACTCCAAACAACTACCCAAACTGCGACAGAAAAGGTAAACATTCTTTCCCCACAAGGGTTAATAGTTCTTCGGTGATGGCTTTAACCGGCCATACCGTCAAACCACAACCTTACTATAAACAAAAAGGTGACCGAAACCCTTCGGCATCAAGACCCCACTTTAACACGATAACAAGAGCAATTCAATCCATTATCTCATACACATAGCAGCATACTTTATCACATAAAACATTCAACATCAAGGCTTAAATATAACATTTAAGCGTAAAGCAACGATACCCATACCCTTTCCTACTGTGCATCCATGTGTGTCAAAATTTAAATTAGTTATTCCACATACACAAGTTTTAAGGTTGCTATCCTAATACAAAATTTTAAGTACAACATAATCCATGTTTCTAGGTTATTCCACATCAAAAATTTAGTTGACCCTATGGTATTTCACTAGAATAAATGTTCCAAGGACCTACAGCCCGCTCTGATACCAACTGTAACACCCCCGGCATTTAATATGCCCGAATGCTACCAAACATAGACTAAGCAACCTCTAAATACCACAAATACAAGTAAATTACAGCAAAGGCACGAATGCTAAAAACAAAAATTTCGGCAGCATCTCCTTTTGTTTTAACATGAGTTGAAGGAACAACAATAGCATAGCAATATATGGCAATATAAGTGTCGGTGTTTCGTGCACCGGCAATACGGATTTATGGTCGGATGGGGTCGCGCGCTCCCTCTCCCCGAATGGTCGACTCAAGGAGTCAGGTGATGTATACTGGTTCGGGCCGAATGTCCCTACTCCAGTTCGTTCGGCGTGGGTGTATTGATCTTTGAGTGATGAACAAGGGGTGTACAAGCGAGGCGGAAGGTCGGCTGTCCGATCCCCTTGATGTTTTCGCTAGGGAGTTGGGGCTACCTAGAAGACTGTTTTCTCCGCGCCCCCTCTCGGGCCCTGCCTCTCCTTATATAGACGGAGGAGGCAGGTTACACGGGAGTTTGGGAAAAACACGAGGAAAGGGGCCTACGCGTCTTGAAGTCTGGCTTCTGTCTTGTCCGACCGACCCCTGCCCGTCCCGAGGCGGGGTTGGTGGTTCTGCGATGAGTAGTCTTGCGTAGTGCTGTCTGGATGGCGTGTTGCGTGGTGCTCCTGTCAGCCTCGGCGGCTTTAATGGCGCTTGACTTTGCCTCGGCCTCGGGAGTGGGCGTACTCCTCTGCGGTGTGCCAGGCGACGGGACGGGGGCTTGACTTCTTCGGTGGCTCTTCTGACAGCCTTGGGAAGGAGCCGCTTACCCCGGTACGGATGTCAGGGGACGCTGTGCACAAGGCAGCCGCCTGACACTGGCGTGGTCCCTGCTGGCTCGTGTGCGGGTGGAGCTCGTTGACCGTGAGCTCCAATACTAGGCGGTCGGAGCCCGCCGACTGCCCGGGACAGGAGTCCGCCGACCGTCCGGGGTCGGTCCTGCATAGGTCGGGGTCTGATCTCCGCGGCCCAAGCGCCTTTCGGTAGTGCTGGGCCTTCGCCGCGGTGGGTCAGCCCGTTCGCGCTTCCGGGCTGATGGGGGTACCCATGGTACGGGTACTCGTCAGTAGCCCCCGAGCCCCCGAGCGGGTCGGAGAGCCGGTCGGGGGTTTTGCCCGGAGGTTGGTGGCGCTAGGTCGGCGCGGCTGCTTGGGAGCCGCACCACTTAAAAGGAGCCCTGCAAGGCGCACCTTGGGTGTAGTCTCTGAGTCCCCGAGCGGGTCGGAGAGCCGGCCGGGTTTTGCCTGATGGTGGCAGCCGTCGACCGAGGTCGGCTTGGTCGGTGCGATCGCTTGGAGTCGCCGCCAGCTAGCCAAGAAAAGAACCGGCAAGGCGAGCGCACCGTGGTGTAGCCCCGAGCGGGTCGGAGAGCCGGTCGGGGGTTTAGCCCGGTCGGACTCTGGCAGGCCACGTCGTTCGTGGGCTTTTAGAGTCGGTTTGAGCGAACGCACATTTACCTTCGTCGGTTTGAACGTCGTGCTCGCGCGAGCTGCTGTCGGGTAATCCGAGTGGAACCTTGGCGATCCCCTTCGAGGGGGATCGTTTCCAAGCAGACGTAGTTCCCGGCGTGGGCGTCCGACCCGCTGTGGGGCGTTCCATAAAAACCTTTCCTTACTCATCCCAGGTCGGGCTGCCGGGTCGTCCGCCGACCCGGAGCGTGGCTGGCCGCCACTCATCGATAAGCTCCGCGGGAGAGTGTGAGGTATGGTCTCGGACGCGGGCCACAGTGATTGGGTCGTCCGCCGACCCATCTAGAGGCCCTCTGGGGGCTCACTGCGACCCGCCCATCGCTCTATTTTACGTTTTGGGGTGGCTTTCATTCCAGCTGGCTGGATTCGGCCTTCGTAACCCTCAGCACGATGCCGGGCCTCGGACGCGAGCCCGTAGGCCGCTTGCCTTCCCGAGGCCGGGCGGCCCAGTGGGCCGTTTTCTTACCTTTCTTGGCATGGGGCACCCTGGCCCGTTGTAGCCGACGGGGCCTGCGATGCGGCGCGGCGTGCGGCGCGAGGCGGCCGTCCTGTCGGGGCATTTAATGCTTAGTGGGATTTAAATGGGCTGCGGCACGTTACCGGAGTAGTGGGCGTGTGGTAGGCTGACGGTTTGGCGGCTGCGTCGGTCCGCGCGAGGGGGCGTCGGTTGGGCGCGGAGGCGCGTTTGTTCCCGCCAGGCGCCTATAAAGGAAGGAGAGGGCGGCGCGGAGGGAGCAAATCCTCCTGCTTGTGTCCTCTGCAAAAAGAAAAGGAGAGAGAACGCAAGGGGAAGAAGAAAAAACCTCCTGCTTCGTCGCGCCGTCCTCCGCTCTCCTACGCTCATTCGGGGATGTCGCTGACCCCGCACTCGGCCGCGGCGGGTCGCTACCTCGGCTTGGAGAGGAAGGAGCTCCTTCCCCCGCGGCCTCAGTCCGGCTGGCGGGTGCCGCCGGCCGGGACCGAGGTCCCCGAACTGGAAGACGGCGAGATAGTCTCGCTGGCGGCCTTCTACGAGCGGGGCTTCGGCCTCCCACTCCACCCGTTCGTCCGGGGGCTGCTGCACTTCTACGGGGGGGAAGTTCACCACCTGAACCCGAATGGCGTCCTTCACATTGCGGTCTTCATGACGCTGTGCGAGGCTTTTCTGGGGATCGAACCCCACTGGGGACTCTGGCGCCACTTCTTCTTCGCGAGGCCGCCGTCGGGTGCCGCCGACCTTCTTGGCGCCCTGGCGATCCAACTGCGCGCCCGCCGCAAGTCGCTCTACACCGACGTGAAGTTGCCGACGTCCAACCGGGGGTGGCATAGCGAGTGGTTCTACGTCCGGAACATTGACAACAGTGCCCCGGCCTTCAGTGGGAATCTGCCGACGCCGCATCCTTCTTTGGACACTGGGGTCCCGATACGAGGGACCGGGCGAAGGTGGATGAGATCCTCGAGAAGCTCGCAGACCTGAAGCGGCGGGGTCTGACGGGCAAGGTGGTCCTCTGTACGTTCATGGAGAGGCGCATTCAACCCCTCAAGGATCGGGCGCGCCCCATGTTCGAGTACACAGGGCCGACCGACCCCGCGAGGTCGTCGGAGCGGGAGCTTCCTGCGTCGGAGGTCCTCGCGCGTGTGGCCGCAGTTTCCATCGAGGGGGATACCGAACCAGCGGGCGAGGCGCCCGCGCCATTCTCGGCGCAGAACCCGCAGAACTTGGTACGTCTGGTGGCTCTTATTTGCTTTTGCTTTGCTCTGCTCCTTCGCTCCCTTAGCCGAGCGCGTTCTTGCAGGGGCTCGGCGGCCTGATCTCCCGCCCCTTGCTTCCGGGGGAAAAGGAGGCGCGAGCGGCCGAGCGCCTCGCCAGGGAGCAGCGCGACACTGACCTCCTGGCGAGGAAAGAGGCCACCAGGACGCGAAAGAGGAAAGAGCGCGCAGACCGGGCTGCGCGCGGCGAGGAGGTCTCTGACGAGACTTCGAGTGACGGTGACGAGGAGTCGTCGTCGAGCGAGGGGGAAGCGGTTGTCGGAGACGACTCTGGCGGCTGTGACGCGGGTCCCAGCCGCGGGGCCGGCGACCGTGGTTCCTCGGAAGAAACTGCGGGCGCAGGGTATATCCTGAAGATGCGCAGACCCCTCACGCCTCCTCGCAGGGGTCCGGCGAAGAGGGCTCGTCAGGTGCCGGTCGTTCGCTCCTCTCGGTAAGTGATTTATGTGCCCCCAGTTTGATCTTCTCTGGTGCTTCTTCCTTCGCACTCTGACCGATCGCCGTGCGCGAGGCTCACCGACCGAGGGCGCCGAGTCCTACTGGCGGTGAGGAACCGCGCCCTTCCGCTCCCGTCTGCGGGGGGCGCGGCGGCGGTCGTCGGGAGCGGGGGTCCTTCGGATGCGCTCCCCGCAGCAGGAGCGCCGGGGCCGTTGCCGGCCCCGACAATGCAGGAAGAGGCTCCGGTGGGCGCGCTTCTACCCACGCCGTTGTCTGGTGAGACCGGTGAGGTCCCGCCGCCACCCGGGGGGGCGCCGGGACCGCTTCCGTCCGCAGCATCGACGGGAGACGTTCCGCCATCCTTGCCTTCCCCCGTGCTACCGACCGTGGGGGTTGGCGCGACTCTGCCGCCGGGGGAGGTACTGGGATTTGCGGCGTTCACGACACCGGCGGGACGAGTCCTGCCGCCCCCGCCGCCGGGGCCACCGCCTGCTTCGGCGGTCCAAGTGTTGCCGGAGGGCGCGCGAATCGGCCGCCGCAGACGCTTGTGAGGGCGGGAAGCGAGGCGGGGCGGTTGCCAACCGCCGTGCTGACTTGGCCCGGCCCTGACCCAGCCGGAGGGCCCGCGTTCGTTCTGGACGACGAGGCGGAACGCGCGGATTGGAACGCTTTGGAGGAGGAGATGGGGAGGATCCACGCCGACCTTACCCGCGCCGTTGACGCCGCGTCCATGGCGAGGAAGTCCATTGCTCAGGAGTCCCGCTCGGCCAGATCGGTAAGTCTGACGGGGATTTGTCTTTCGTGCATCTCTCGACCGGGAAATGGAGACTGACCGGGCAGGTATTTGCAGCGCTTGACATCCCGGGCGGTGGACAAGTCGATGTTCCTCCGGCACTTGCACAGCCGGGGGAGTGCCGTAGGGGAAGAGCTGCTCGACGCTCGGAGGGCGCTTGTTGCCAAGCAAGGAAGGGCCGCCACGGCTGGTCAGCGGCTGGGGGAAGTCACTGAAGCCTTGCGGGAGGCTCAGCGACTCGTGGAGTCGTTGACCGTCGAGGGAGAGAGGGCCAGGTCGTCCCTGGTGGATGCGGAAGCGGCCAAGACTTCTGCGGTCCGTGCAGAAGTATCCGCCCGGGCGGAGGCCGCCCTCTTCCGAGAGGAATGCGAGTCGGCCCGCAGGGAGGCCGACCGGCTTCGCGGCGAGCGGGATCTTGCTCGGGGGGAGCTCGCGACGGCGAGGGAGCTTGCCGACCGCGCCGCGGCCGATCGAGAAGCGCGTGCCAAGGTCGAGGAGGAACTTCGCGCCAAAGAGGCCTCCGTGGCCGGTGAGTAGTTCAACCCCTTGGGAGCCACTGCGACGGGCGTCTTCTGACGCTGTCTCTCTTTTTTTTGGTGTCCCTGCAGAGCTGCGAAAAAACCTTAGCGACGTGCTAGAGTCGCGGAGGGTGGCGGTGGAAGAACGGGATGCGGCGGTCGAGTCACGCGACTCGGCCCTTATGGATAAGCGGGTGGCGGAGAGGGATGCGGCCGATACGACGGCCGAGCTAACGGTCCTTCGTGTGGGCACCCAGGCCATCTGCGACCGGTTGTTTGGGCTTACTCCGGGCCCCGGTGCTATTCCTGCCATGCTTGGATGGATTCCTGAGCGTGTCGAGGCGTCGGTGCGGGAGGCGGCGGTGCTTGGTGCTTCTTCGGCCCTGGTCAACACCGTCTCTTATTATGACGGCGTCGACCTTGAGGCGGTTGGGAGCGGCGTCGCTGCTGACCGAAGCGACGAAGAAGTCGACGCTTTCGTGGCCCGGGTCGATCCGTGCGCCCAAGAGATTGCCCGCCGTATCTCGCCGCGAGAAATCCTCCATCGGAAGGAGGGAGATGATTAGTATCCCTATTTTTGCTTTTTTGGCAGTGTATGTAATGAACATGACTACCCTGACTGAGTTCGATGCGTCGGGTTGCTTTAAGTTATTTTGCTCGTCTATCCCGTGCTTCCTCTATGAAATTGGGCAATCTTACGACCATAGCTACAGGGCCAGCGGGGGTGCCCTGAGAGCGTAGGTGTTGCTTCAATCCCGTCCGGAGAGATCACGGGATAGGACGAGCTATCTCGAGCGATAGCTTTGCGGAGGGGTGCCTAGGTTGGTCCGCCCTCTTTGCGAAGCTTGCGCTTGGTAGGTTAGAGCGCTGACCCGAGCGGAGGTGCTTCGACCGTCCCTAGCGTCTCTTGCTCGGAGGACTTGTTTCCCCCCGCAGAGTGCCACTTGGCCGTGAGTCGCGAGGCGTGGGCCGTAGTACTTTGGGCCGGGGAATAGCCATGAGGTAGATAGCTCGGTCGGTCGAGTACGGCTTGGGTTAGCGACTTAACGCTTTTAACGACGACCGGGGTTGGTCTGCCCTGGTCGATCAAGCTATCTTCTGCTCGGGCGATTTCCTTTTTGCGTGGAATGCTACTCGGGAGCCGTAGCCGTTGGGGCTTAGGTTGTAGCATTCGGTTCGAGGAGGTTGCCACGAGGGAGATTTGCTTGATCGATCGGCTTGCCGACCTAAATCGAAAGGCTCCATCCGCCCGCCGCTTGGCCCTTTGCTCAAGTAACCTCCCTTTTGCTCAAAGTGCTACCTCGGAACCGTAGCGTTTTGGGTTTGAAGAGGTTACTATGAGGGGGTAGCCCGGTCGGAGTGGTTACCGGTCATCGATCTAGGTCGCTGACCCCTGAGGTCGAGGAAGTAGCCCCCGAGTGGTGCGTGGGGACTGGGGGTACAGTCGCCACGCACCGCTTGAGTCCGCAGAAGGATTTAAGTTTTCTTTGGAGATAAGTGTGGATTAACTCGCCTGGGGGATCGTGCCGATTTTCGAATCGATCTTTGGGCGCTTCTGCGCCGTTGCGTGACCCCAAGGCGCTTCGTCTTCTGCTCCTCCCGCACTGTTTTGGCTATAAAAGGGGAGGCGCCGGTGCGCCCGTCACTTTGGCAAGGGCCGCCAGCAAACGAACTTTCCCTGCGCGCCATGGCGGATCGCAACGCTCAGCCCCGCGAGGAAGTGGTTGCCCATCAAGCCTGGCTGCAGGAGGTGGCGGAGGCCGAGGCTGAGGCCGTTCGAGAGGACGTACGGCGAGTTAGCGTCCTCGTCGTGGGCGTTCCCCGACTTCGGGAAGTGAGGGCGCCGCTGCTGCGGGCGGTGGTGGAGCGACGCCGCGCGGAGCTCGGCTGGCGGGGCGCACACCAAGATCGCAACGGGCGGTTCGTTCTTGGTTGGGGCGATGTTCCTCCATGAATAAATAAAGCGCTTCTTTTCTCCCTGTTTTCTTTTTCGAGGATCTTGCGCTTGCAATTTGCCCATATCCATGGTCTTTTGGGATCGCAACGGATCCAGTCGTAGGTTAGAGGCGGTTGCGCCCCTTGTTCTCCTCGACTTCCTCGCGCCTTCCCATCAGCTGGGCTTCTCCTTGCGTCGCGCCAGAATGTGTGTTTGTTACTGGAATGGGATGGTCCGACCATCTGTAGGCCGGTTGTCCTTGCATTCGTGGTCTTTGCGGCGGGCAAAGTACTACTTCGGGACCTCGGCTTTCGGGGCGGAGGTCGTAGTACTTGTGATAGGTCAGACGAGAGGGAGAGAGAGAGCACTTGGTCGTCCGAGAGCTGCGGCTTCCTTTGCTCAAGTATTTGTTGAGTGGCAACAAAGAGGGGAGAGGTTGACTATGAATAGAACTTTCTCAGCTTCTCTATGTTCCACGCATTAGTCACGAGATTTCCTTCAGTGTCCTTGAGGCGGAAGGTGCCGGGTCGGAGGACTTCTGCGATGGTGAAAGGGCCCTCCCAGGGCGGGGAGAGCTTGTGCCTGTCCTTCGCGGATTGGACTTGACGCAGCACTAAGTCGCCGACTTCGAATGAGCGGCCGCGGACCCGTCGGCTGTGGTAGCGACGCAGCGCCTGCTGATATTTAGCCGACCGTAAGACCGCGACATCCCGAGCCTCGTCGAGTTGGTCGAGGTCATCCTGCTGCTCCTTGGTCCCCCGTGCGTTGTTGTAGTTTTGCACTCTTGGCGCACCGTACTCAAGGTCGGTTGGGAGGACAGCCTCCGCTCCGAACACCAAGAAGAAAGGTATGAACCCGGTCGATCGGGTTGGTGTGGTTCGTAGACTCCAAAGGACGGGCGGTAGCTCAGCGGCCCACCGTCCCGCGAATTTCATCAGTCGGCTGAAGATTCGCGGCTTGAGTCCTTGGAGGATCATGTGTGAATCATGTGATGAAAAATTGGCTTGATCATGTGATTAAAAATTGGCTTGATAATGTGCTGAAAAATTGATTAGGTTTAATCTTGCAAAATTGCTTGCATAAAGGGCCAAACATTCAAACATCCAAAAACAGAGACTTTGCATTTGCGCTAGACCAAACATCCAAAAAACAGTGAGTTTCGCATGTATGACGGACCAAAGTCTTTGGTCTGTCATAAACGTGATTTTGATGCTTTGACGCTTGTTCAAGAAATCGCGTTTTTCCCATGCATGACGGACCAAATTTTTTGGTCCGCCATACACATGCGTTTTGGCGATCTCGCTTTTCCCATGCATGACGGACCAAATTTTTTGGTCCGCCATACACATGCTTCTTGGCGATCTCGTTTTTCCCATGCATGACGGACCAAATTTTTTGGTCCGCCATACACATGCTTTTGGCGATCTGTCCGGCGTGAATGGCTTTTTGCTCGATTAGGGTTTGTGCAAATTTGGACTTTGAATTTTGATTTGTTTTTGAGATTATGAAATTTGTGAGAATTTCATGATGCTTGAAGTGGACTTTATGCAATGCTCATGTGAGTAGTTGCATGGATTGACCTTGAGTCAAGTCGTGGACTTGTGCTCGGATTTGTTTTGTGGTTTGTTCATGTGCGGGTATTGCTCGAAGACGAATGTGGTCGATGACGGACCTAACTAGGTTCATGGAGGAACCGAGGTTCGGGACTAGGTTCAGGAGGAACTGAGGTCTTGGTGGTCAAGGATGTCATGCGGGACGTTCGGGCTAAGGGAATGGTGCACATGAAGAATGGTTAGTCACGTGAGAATGGCAGGAGGTCATTCGCGTGCAAAGTGTTAGTCACGTGAGTATGGCGGTGGCCATACGCGTGCAAAGTGTTAGTCACGTGAGTATGGTAGGGTTACCATACGCGTGCAAGAGTTGTACTCGGCCAGGTTGGGCCAAGTAGAGTTGTGTTGGATACGGATTCCTTCTAGGAATAGGAATCGTATTCGTAACTCCTTGTGGGTTGGTGCTTTAAATAGGTGGGGGTCTCCTGTTGAAAGGCACCAAGCAGAGCTAAGCGCATCAAGCCTTGAGCTTGGTTTTAGGGTTTGTACTCTTTTGATGAGAGTACTTTAGACAAAAGAAATAAAGATCAATTCTTCTAGTTCCCGCATTGCTTCAACGTTCTCTTTTTGGTTCTTGTTTGCATGCTTGTTCTAGTTCTAGATTGGTTTTTGTTCTTTAAGTTTTATCTTGATTTGATCCATCAAAAACCTCTCTAGGGTATTGATCTAGTGTTTCTCAAAGTCTAGTTGATCAATCTTTTGTCGTTCTTGTTTAATCTTGAAGTTTTGATTAGATTGATTCTCGTCAAGTTCTGGATCAGCAAGCTTGCGAAGCTCATAACTTTTGATCCGTAAGTCCGATCGAGCTGATTCTTTTTGGGTTCGATTCGTATTGGAATCTAGTTTCTCGTGTCCAAATTTCAGATTGTTTGGACGGTTGGATCTCCGAGAATTCGCGTTTTACCGAACCTCTGTCATTCTGTTTTTGTCGAAAACGAGGCAATTATTTGGTTCTGTTTTGGGGTGAACTTTTAATAGATCAAGAATTTGGTTTTAGCTTCCGCACAATCATTCACCCCCCCTCTGATTGCTATATTCGTATATTTCGATCCTACAAGTGGTATCAGAGCAAGGTTTCTCTAATCTATCTTAACCGGTGATTAGATCAATGGATCGTTATTCGACAAAACCATGTGTGTTCGATGGTGTTGATTTTCAGTTTTGGAAGGCCAAGATGGAGGCGTTCATCCAAGCACAGGGCTTCACAATTTGGGAGAAGGTCTACAAGCCATATGAAGTCCTTGCAAACGACAACGTCAACGACACCAATCGCACACATGTTGAAGCAAATAGCAAGGCGCGCAACTTGATCATCCAAGGCTTGGGACGCAGCGACTTTGATCGTGTGGTTCATCTTCGATCCGCATATGAGGTATGGAAATCTCTTTGTGATTACCATGAGGGTTCTAACACTGTCAAAGAGGTTCGCCAAGATATTTACAAAAAAGAATACATGCGTTTTGAGATGAAACCTAGTGAATCTGTAGATGACTTCTTTGCACGTTTCAATAAAATTCTTAGCAATCTACGTCTTTGTTGGAGTTAGCTACACCGATGCTGAAAATGCTCGACAATTGCTTAGTGCTTTGGACATGTCGGTGTGGGAGATGAAAGTAACATCTATACAAGAATCTACTACCATGAGCACACTCACATTAGATGTTCTTTACTCTAAGTTGAAAACTCATGAGTTGGATGTTCTTGCCAGAAGGGTAACATTAAATCAATTGCTTTGATCTCTAACCCTAACATGTCAAATGCAAATTCTTCTTCTAGCTTTGCCTTGTCTTCCATGTCTTCTTTAACGGATGAGCAACTTGAAGAGTTTCCTGAAGAAGATCTGCACTGCTCTCTTCTCGCTTTAACAAAGCTTTGCGAGAATGTGAGAATGAGAAAGAGAGGTGGTCCTCCAAGATGCTATGAGTGTGGTGACCTCAACCATATTCGCACAAATTGTCCTAAGCTTGCAGGAAAAACATCAAAGGAGGAGAAGGACAACGATGTAGGAATGAGAAGAAAAGGTTCTCGTCAAATGACAGAAGAAGAAGAGCTTCATCAACCGCAAGGTGGTTCACCGAGTTCTTTCCGCTCTTGAACAAGTCAATTTGAGCGATGTGGACTCGGAGAGCAGCGAAGATGATGCAACTCCAAGCAAGCATGATTTGATAGGATTATGTCTCATGGCAAGCAGCAAGGATAGCTTCACCGAGGACGACCACGACAGCGACTTCAATGAGGTAGATCCCTCTTATGATGTATTAGCTATTGGTGTTGCTCGGCTTGGGAAATTGCTTGACAAACGTGATAAGAAAATTAAGAAACATGATTTCATTATTGAATCATTGAATGCTGAAATTGCTAGACTTAAGACTTTGATTCCTAGTGATGATACTTGCAAATCATGTGACTTAATTTACAATGAGCTCACCTTGCTTAGGAAAGAACATGCTCTTTTGTTGCATCTAAATGAGAAAAATGAGAAACATGTTGTACATGCTAGCTGTTCCACTGATGATTTGCATAGTCCCAATTCTTGTTCTAAATGCTCAACTCTTGAATTAAAATTGAAAGATGCAAATGCTAGGGTTTCTCAAATGATCAAGATTTGCTTACACATGAGGTTCTTTCATGCTCAACTTGTCGCAAGCAAAAAGGAAAAGTGGACGTTCCCTGCAATAATTGTTTAATTCTTGCTAAGAAAGTTGATTACCTGCAAAACTCTTTGGAACGATTCACTAATGGCAAAAAAAATTGAACATGATTTTGGATCAATCTAAGGTTAGCTCAAACAAGAGAGGTTTAGGCTTTGATCTTCATGCTTCATTTGAAACTAAACCTCGCACTGTTGTTAATGCTCCTTGCAATAACAAAATTGAGATTCTTAATGAGCCTAAAAAGATTGCTTTTAAATCTGCTGGTTTTCTTTCTTCTACTATGATGAATGCAAAATGTGCTTCTCTTGTTAAAGCCAAACTTCATGCTAAGTACACTTGCACTCATTGTGGTAGAGATGGACATCTAGTAGATTTTTGCTTTAGACTAGCCAGACAAAGAAAGGAAAGAAATGACTAAGGCTAGGTCTAACTTCGTAAGAGCACACTTTGCTTCTCACTATGCGCCTAGAGTGTTGAAAACACCTTCTGCTCCTATGAACATGGGAAAAAGAAAAGCTGATTTTGTGCATAAAAATTCTCGTGTTATGCCTATCACATTGTGCGTCGTGTGTCTCGATCTTTGGATTCCCAAAAATCTCATTCCTAACCCCAAGATCGAGACCTCGACATGTTTTGTTGCTATGTAGGCTTCTCGCGCAAGGAAGGAGAACATATGGTTAGTGGATTCCGATGCTCACGCCACATGTCCTGGTGATAAGAATTGGTTCTCCTCCCTCACTCGTGCATCTCGTGCTGAAAGTGTTACTTTTGGAGATGCCTCTTCCTCTTCTGTTGTGGCAAAAGGTACAGTAAAGGTAAGTGACAAGTTTATGTTCAAGGATGTGGCTCTTGTTAAAAACTTGAAATATAACTTGCTTTCTGTCTCACAAATGCTTGATGAAGATCTTGAGATAAGCTTTAAGAAAAATGAATGCAAAGTGCTAGATGCTTCAGGTGATTTTGTGTTCAAGATTTCTCGTTTTGGAAGAGTTTTTAAAGCTGATTTTGATGCATCACCTTCTTCTAAGCATAGGTGTCTAATTGCCAATATTTCTAAAGATTTATTCTTTTGGCATCGTAGACTTGGTCATGTTGGTTTTGATCATCTTACTCGTGTAAGTGGTTTAGATCTCATACGTGGCTTGCCTAAGCTTAAGGGTGATAGCAATCTAGTCTGTTCTTCTTGTAGACATGGTAAGATGATTGCAGGTTCACATCCACCTCTTACCATGGTGATGACAAACGCTCCAGGACATCTTCTACATCTAGATACAGATGGACCATCTCGAGTTCAATCCTTTGGAGGCAAATGGTATGTGCTTGTGATTGTTGATGATTTTTCTAGATACTCTTGGGTATACTTTATGGCATCTAAGGATGAGGCTTTTAGTCATTTTAGAAGTCTTGTTCTTAGGCTTTCTATTGATCATCCAGGAGCTCTCAAAGCTATTAGAAGTGATAATGGAACCGAATTCAAAAATGCTTCTTTTGATCACTTTTGTACTGAAAAAGGAATTGATCATCAATTTTCATCTCCTAGAGTGCCTCAACAAAATGGTGTAGTTGAAAGGAAAAATAGAACGTTGGTTGAGATGGCTAGAACCATGTTAGATGAACATCACACTCCTAGAAACTTTTGGGTGAAGCGATTTCAATCGCATGTTATGTTTCAAACCGTGTGTTTTGAGATCAAAATTGGGTAAGACTCCATATGAGCTTCGGTTTGGACACAGCCTACTGCTTCTCACTTTAGGTTTTTGTATGCAAATGCTTTGTCTTGAAATCTGGAAATCTTGATAAATTTGAAGCTAGATCAATGGATGGCTTTTTCCTTGGATATCCTGCTCATACTCGTGGCTATCGTGTGCTTGTTTTGGAGACTAACAAAATTGTGGAAACTTGTGAAGTTACTTTTGATGAGGCTAGTCCAGGCACTAGTCCAAGTGATGCAGTCTGCACGCATATGTTCAGGGGAGAAAATCTTTGAAGATAATGATGATGTTGAAGATGAGGTCTTGACTCTTTCTAATGCACAACAAGTCAGTAGCACCTTTGGCACCTACTACTACATCACCTACAGCTAACCATCCTCAAGCTACAACATCATCTGTACATGCTGAAAATGAAGAAGGAGAAGGAGAAGTCTCAAAAGCCAATGCTCCATTGCACATTCGTAAAATGCATCCATCTGAACAAATGATTGGAGACCTAAATGAGAGAGTCACTCGATCCAGGTTTATTCATTCGACACTCATGCTCATTCTCGCTTTAGTTGCTTCCTTTGAACCCAAAGATATATCTCATGCATTATCCGAATCTTGGATCAATGCCATGCATGAAGAATTAGAGAATTTTGAACGAAATAAAGTTTGGAAACTTGTCTCACCACCTCCAGATTTTAATGTTATTGGAACTAGATGGGTTTTCAAAAATAAACAAAGTGAGGATGGTGTTGTTGTTAGAAACAAGGCTAGATTGGTTGCTCAAGGTTACACTCAAATTGAAGGCTTAGATTTTGATGAAACCTTTGCTCCTGTTGCTAGAATTGAAGCCATTAGAATCCTTTTAGCTTTTGCTGCATCCAAAGGTTTCAAATTGTATCAAATGGATGTGAAAAGTGCTTTTCTGAATGGCTACATAAATGAGGAGGTTTTTGTCAAGCAACCACCTGGTTTTGAAAATCCAAAGTTTCCAAATCATGTGTTCAAACTAACAAAAGCTTTGTATGGTTTGAAACAAGCCCCTAGAGCATGGTATGATAGGCTAAAAACCTTTTACTTGAAAAGGGCTTTTTAATGGGAAAGGTTGACAAAACTCTCTTTTACTCAAGCAAGGCAATGATCAACTATTCGCTCAGATTTATGTTGATGATATTATCTTTGGTGGTTCATCTCATGTTTTAGTGTCCGAGTTTTCGTAAACAATGAGGAAGGAGTTTGAGATGAGTATGATGGGTGAGTTGACATACTTTTTGGGATTTCAAATCAAGCAAACGAAGGATGGTACTTTTGTGCATCAAAGCAAATACACAAGAGACTTGCTACATCGTTTTGGGATGGAAAACTTGACAAGCCGATCATGACACCCATGGAGAGCACTTGCGCACTTGACCCTGATGAAGATGGTGAGCAAGTTGATCAAAAGGAATATAGAAGCATGATAGGTTCACTTTTGTACCTCAACGCATCAAGGCCGGATATACAATTTGTCAGTATGCTTGTGTGCTCGTTTTCAAGATTCCCCACGTGCTTCACATCGACAAGTCACAAAAGGATTTTCGTATCTTCATGGAACTCAAGATTTTGGCATTTGGCTTTCGCTTCCTCATGCATTAGTTTGAGATCTTTTTCGATGCTGATTTTGGAGGATGTAGAATTGATAGGAAGAGCACTTCTGGTTCATGTCACTTCTTGGGAAATTCTCTCATTGCATGGTCATCTAGAAAGCAATCTTCTCGTTGCACAATCAACTGCTGAATCTGAATATGTGGTCACGCTAGTTGTTGTTCTCAAATTCTTTGGATAGTAGCTACACTTAAAGATTATGGGGTTATTTTGGATAGTGTTCCTCTTCTCGTGTGATAACACTAGTGCAATTTGCATTGCTAAGAACCCTGTGCAACATTCAAGAACAAAACATATTGACATCGATTTCACTTTCTTAGAGATCATGTTGAAAAAGGCAACATTGTGCTTCATCATGTGGATACTGAACATCAATTGGCGGACATTTTCACAAAACCTTTGTCTTCTTCTCGCTTTGCTTTTATTCGGGAGAACTTGGAATTGTTCATCCAATGGGATTGTTTTGAGGGGAGTTTCTTTGCCAAGTTCTTTCACTTGATGAGCTCACTTTATCATATTTCTTTATATACTATATAATTGAGCTAATATATGATAATCTAAATTGTCTCACTTGAACTAAGAATGACATTGCGAAATTCCTCGATCCGATTGCCTATAGCTAAATACTGTGATATCTTACTCTTCTAGGCTTGATATTGAATCCTCTTGACAAATTTGGGCTATGAAGCAAGTGTGGTTTCAACTTTACTCTTTCATAAGACCATTTAATCATTTTTGCATGTTTATAATCAAAGAAAAAGAAAAAAGAAAAGGGAATAAAAAAAGGGGTGTTAAAAGCAAAAGCTTCAAGTTGTATGCTTCAGGCATGCTTTCCTTAAAAAATAAGATGTATGCTTCAAGCATGCCATTCCCTCAAAGATAAGATGTATGCTTCAAGCATGCCACTCCTAGAAAATAAAAGAAGTATGCTTCAAGCATGCCACATGCGATTTATTGTTTAAAGATTAAATTGGTCTACTAGATTGGAGTTGAAACTACTTGCTCGCCCTAAGTTGTTAGTTGCTTCAATTTTTCTTAAAGCCTTGCTTTTTCTGCTAAGATTTTGCTTAGTACTTGGCTATAGTTGACTAAATTGAGGTTGAGATGCATGTCATTCCCTAACTTGTTAAAATCACTTCAAGATCATGTATTTTGCATATTATGTGATATATAAGGTTATATGATCGAATGAGCTCATCTTTTCCTATCTTGGCACTCCCTTGTTTCTCCTTGTGAAATCTTTGCTACAGGAAAAATTTTGAACA
Source organism: Rhipidocladum racemiflorum (assembly GCA_036346355.1). Classification (NCBI taxonomy): domain Eukaryota; kingdom Viridiplantae; phylum Streptophyta; class Magnoliopsida; order Poales; family Poaceae; genus Rhipidocladum; species Rhipidocladum racemiflorum. Next base: position 34,787,746 of record CM070581.1, read on the forward strand.
AATTCTCTCTTTTGTACTCTTGATGAATCCATTGTCAAAGGGGGAGATATTTTGGGAATATTTGAGAAGTTCAAAGAAAAAAGGGAAAAAGTTTTTGAGCTTTTTGGGAAAAGTTTGGAGAATTTTGGAATTCCTGGACACATTGCACATTCACACACATTTTCATTCTCAGGGGGAGATTTTGTTTTGCATTTTGGTCAAAGGGGAATTCTGTGTTTTTCTCTTTTTGGTCCTTGATCTTTTGGATTTCAAAATCTTTTGTAAAGTGAATGCCAAATGTTCAATTCTATTTGGTGTTGCCAATGTTTTCATCAAGGGGGAGATTGTGAATCATGTGATGAAAAATTGGCTTGATCATGTGATGAAAAATTGGCTTGATAATGTGCTGAAAAATTGATTAGGTTTAATCTTGCAAAATTGCTTGCATAAAGGGCCAAACATTCAAACATCCAAAAACAGAGACTTTGCATTTGCGCCAGACCAAACATCCAAAAAACAGTGAGTTTCGCATGTATGACGGACCAAAGTCTTTGGTCTGTCATAAACGTGATTTTGATGCTTTGACGCTTGTTCAAGAAATCGCGTTTTTCCCATGCATGACGGACCAAATTTTTTGGTCCGCCATACACATGCTTTTTGGCGATCTCGCTTTTCCCATGCATGACGGACCAAATTTTTTGGTCCGCCATACACATACTTTTTGGCGATCTCGTTTTTCCCATGCATGACGGACCAAATTTTTTGGTCCGCCATACACATGCTTTTGGCGATCTGTCCGGCGTGAATGGCTTTTTGCTCGATTAGGGTTTGTGCAAATTTGGACTTTGAATTTTGATTTGTTTTTGAGATTATGAAATTTGTGAGAATTTCATGATGCTTGAAGTGGACTTTATGCAATGCTCATGTGAGTAGTTGCATGGATTGACCTTCAGTCAAGTCGTGGACTTGTGCTCGGATTTGTTTTGTGGTTTGTTCATGTGCAGGTATTGCTCGAAGACGAATGTGGTCGATGACGGGACCGGAACTAGGTTCATGGAGGAACTGAGGTTCGGGACTAGGTTCAGGAGGAACTGAGGTCTTGGTGGTCAAGGATGTCATGCGGGACGTTCGGGCTAAGGGAATGGTGCACATGAAGAATGGTTAGTCACGTGAGAATGGCAGGAGGTCATTCGCGTGCAAAGTGTTAGTCACGTGAGTATGGCAGGTGGCCATACGCGTGCAAAGTGTTAGTCACGTGAGTATGGTAGGGTTACCATACGCGCAGTAAGAGTTGTACTCGGCCAGGTTGGGCCAAGTAGAGTTGTGTTGGATACAGATTCCTTCTAGGAATAGGAATCGTATTCGAACTCCTTGTGGGTTGGTGCTTTAAATAGGTGGGGGGTCTCCTGTTGAAAGGCACCAAGCAGAGCTAAGCGCATCAAGCCTTGAGCTTGGTTTTAGGGTTTGTACTCTTTTGATGAGAGTACTTTAGACAAAAGAAATAAAGATCAATTCTTCTAGTTCCCGCATTGCTTCAACGTTCTCTTTTTGGTTCTTGTTTGCATGCTTGTTCTAGTTCTAGATTGGTTTTTGTTCTTTAAGTTTTATCTTGATTTGATCCATCAAAAACCTCTCTAGGGTATTGATCTAGTGTTTCTCAAAGTCTAGTTGATCAATCTTTTTGTCGTTCTTGTTTAATCTTGAAGTTTTGATTAGATTGATTCTCGTCAAGTTCTGGATCAGCAAGCTTGCGAAGCTCATAACTTTTGATCCGTAAGTCCGATCGAGCTGATTCTTTTTGGGTTCGATTCGTATTGGAATCTAGTTTCTCGTGTCCAAATTTCAGATTGTTTGGACGGTTGGATCTCCGAGAATTCGCGTTTTACCGAACCTCTGTCATTCTGTTTTTGTCGAAAACGAGGCAATTATTTGGTTCTGTTTTGGGGTGAACTTTTAATAGATCAAGAATTTGGTTTTAGCTTCCGCACAATCATTCACCCCCCCTATGATTGCTATATTCGTATATTTCGATCCTACAAGTGGTATCAGAGCAAGGTTTCTCTAATCTATCTTAACCGGTGATTAGATCAATGGATCGTTATTCGACAAAACCATGTGTGTTCGATGGTGTTGATTTTCAGTTTTGGAAGGCCAAGATGGAGGCGTTCATCCAAGCACAGGGCTTCACAATTTGGGAGAAGGTCTACAAGCCATATGAAGTCCCTGCAAACGACAACGTCAACGACACCAATCGCACACATGTTGAAGCAAATAGCAAGGCGCGCAACTTGATCATCCAAGGCTTGGGACGCAGCGACTTTGATCGTGTGGTTCATCTTCGATCCAAGATATGAGGTATGGAAATCTCTTTGTGATTACCATGAGGGTTCTAACACTGTCAAAGAGGTTCGCCAAGATATTTACAAAAAGAATACATGCGTTTGAGATGAAACCTAGTGAATCAGAGATGACTTCTTTGCACGTTTCAATAAAATTCTTAGCAATCTACGTCTTTGTTGGAGTTAGCTACACCGATGCTGAAAATGCTCGACAATTGCTTAGTGCTTTGGACATGTCGGTGTGGGAGATGAAAGTAACATCTATACAAGAATCTACTACCATGAGCACACTCACATTAGATGTTCTTTACTCTAAGTTGAAAACTCATGAGTTGGATGTTCTTGCCAGGAAGGGTAACATTAAATCAATTGCTTTGATCTCTAACCCTAACATGTCAAATGCAAATTCTTCTTCTAGCTTTGCCTTGTCTTCCATGTCTTCTTTAACGGATGAGCAACTTGAAGAGTTTCTCAAGAAGATCGCCTTTGCTCTCTTCTCGCTTTAACAAAGCTTTGCGTAATGTGAGAATGAGAAAGAGAGGTGGTCCTCCAAGATGCTATGAGTGTGGTGACCTCAACCATATTCGCACAAATTGTCCTAAGCTTGCAGGAAAAACATCAAAGGAGGAGAGAAGGACAACGATGAAGGAATGAGAAGAAAAGGTTCTCGTCAAATGACAGAAGAAGAAGAGCTTCATCAACCGCAAGGTGGTTCACTGAGTTCTTTCCGCTCTTGAACAAGTCAATTTGAGCGATGTGGACTCGGAGAGCGTGAAGATGATGCAACTCCAAGCAAGCATGATTTGATAGGATTATGTCTCATGGCAAGCAAAGAAGGATAGCTTCACCGAGGACGACCACGACAAATGACTTCAATGAGGTAGATCCCTCTTATGATGAATTAGCTATTGCTGTTGCTCGTCTTGGAAAATTGCTCGACAAACGTGATAAGAAAATTAAGAAACATGATTTCATTATTGAATCATTGAATGCTGAAATTGCTAGACTTAAGACTTTGATTCCTAGTGATGATACTTGCAAATCATGTGACTTAATTTACAATGAGCTCACCTTGCTTAGGAAAGAACATGCTCTTTTGTTGCATCTAAATGAGAAAAATGAGAAACATGTTGTACATGCTAGCTGTTCCACTGATGATTTGCATAGTCCCAATTCTTGTTCTAAATGCTCAACTCTTGAATTAAAATTGAAAGATGCAAATGCTAGGGTTTCTCAAATGACTGAAGATTTGCTTACACATGAGGTTCTTTCATGCTCAACTTGTCGCAAGCAAAAAGGAAAAGTGGACGTTCCCTGCAATAATTGTTTAATTCTTGCTAAGAAAGTTGATTACCTGCAAAACTCTTTGGAACGATTCACTAATGGCAAGAAAAAATTGAACATGATTTTGGATCAATCTAAGGTTAGCTCAAACAAGAGAGGTTTAGGCTTTGATCTTCATGCTTCATTTGAAACTAAACCTCGCCTTTGTTGTTAATGCTCCTTGCAATAACAAAATTGAGATTCTTAATGAGCCTAAAAGATTGCTTTTAAATCTGCTGGTTTTCTTTCTTCTACTATGATGAATGCAAAATGTGCTTCTCTCATAAAGCCAAACTTCATGCTAAGTACACTTGCACTCATTGTGGTAGAGATGGACATCTAGTAGATTTTTGCTTTAGACTAGCCAGACAAAGAAAGGAAAGAAATGACTAAGGCTAGGTCTAACTTCGTAAGAGCACACTTTGCTTCTCACTATGCGCCTAGAGTGTTGAAAACACCTTCTGCTCCTATGAACATGGGAAAAAGAAAAGCTGATTTTGTGCATAAAAATTCTCGTGTTATGCCTATCACAGCGTCGTGTGTCTCAAGATCGATTCCCAAAAATCTCATTCCTAACCCCAAGATCTGAGACCTCGACATGTTTTGTTGCTATGTAGGCTTCTCGCAAGGAAGGAGACCATATGGTTAGTGGATTCCGGATGCTCACGCCACATGTCCGGTGATAAGAATTGGTTCTCCTCCCTCACTCGTGCATCTCGTGCTGAAAGTGTTACTTTTGGAGATGCCTCTTCCTCTTCTGTTGTGGCAAAAGGTACAGTAAAGGTAAGTGACAAGTTTATGTTCAAGGATGTGGCTCTTGTTAAAAACTTGAAATATAACTTGCTTTCTGTCTCACAAATGCTTGATGAAGATCTTGAGATAAGCTTTAAGAAAAATGAATGCAAAGTGCTAGATGCTTCAGGTGATTTTGTGTTCAAGATTTCTCGTTTTGGAAGAGTTTTTAAAGCTGATTTTGATGCATCACCTTCTTCTAAGCATAGGTGTCTAATTGCCAATATTTCTAAAGATTTATTCTTTTGGCATCGTAGACTTGGTCATGTTGGTTTTGATCATCTTACTCGTGTAAGTGGTTTAGATCTCATACGTGGCTTGCCTAAGCTTAAGGGTGATAGCAATCTAGTCTGTTCTTCTTGTAGACATGGTAAGATGATTGCAGGTTCACATCCACCTCTTACCATGGTGATGACAAACGCTCCAGGACAGCTTCTACATCTTGATACAGTTGGACCATCTCGAGTTCAATCCTTTGGAGGCAAATGGTATGTGCTTGTGATTGTTGATGATTTTTCTAGATACTCTTGGGTATACTTTATGGCATCTAAGGATGAGGCTTTTAGTCATTTTAGAAGTCTTGTTCTTAGGCTTTCTATTGATCATCCAGGAGCTCTCAAAGCTATTAGAAGTGATAATGGAACTGAATTCAAAAATGCTTCTTTTGATCACTTTTGTACTGAAAAAGGAATTGATCATCAATTTTCATCTCCTAGAGTGCCTCAACAAAATGGTGTAGTTGAAAGGAAAAATAGAACGTTGGTTGAGATGGCTAGAACCATGTTAGATGAACATCACACTCCTAGAAACTTTTTGGTGAAGCGATTTCAAGCTGCATGTTATGTTTCAAACCGTGTGTTTTTGAGATCAAAATTGGGTAAGACTCCATATGAGCTTGGTTTGGACACAGGCCTCATGTTTCTCACTTGAGGGTTTTTGGATGCAAAGGCTTTGTCTTGAAATCTGGAAATCTTGATAAATTTGAAGCTAGATCAATGGATGGCTTTTTCCTTGGATATCCGGCTCATACTCGTGGCTATCGTGTGCTTGTTTTGGAGACTAACAAAATTGTGGAAACTTGTGAAGTTACTTTTGATGAGGCTAGTCCCGGCACTAGTCCAAGTGATGCAGTCTGACGCATATGTTCAGGGGAGAAAATCTTTGAAGATAATGATGATGTTGAAGATGAGGTCTTGACTCTTTCTAATGCACAACAAGTCAGAGCACCTTTGGCACCTACTACTACATCACCTACACTAACCATCCTCAAGCTACAACATCATCTGTACATGCTGAAAATGAAGAAGGAGAAGGAGAAGTCTCAAAAGCCAATGCTCCATTGCACATTCAGAAAATGCATCCATCTGAACAAATGATTGGAGACCTAAATGAGAGAGTCACTCGATCCAGGTTTATTCATTCTGACACTCATGCTCATTCTGCTTTAGTTGCTTCCTTTGAACCCAAAGATATATCTCATGCATTATCTGACGAATCTTGGATCAATGCCATGCATGAAGAATTAGAGAATTTTGAACGAAATAAAGTTTGGAAACTTGTCTCACCACCTCCAGATTTTAATGTTATTGGAACTAGATGGGTTTTCAAAAATAAACAAAGTGAGGATGGTGTTGTTGTTAGAAACAAGGCTAGATTGGTTGCTCAAGGTTACACTCAAATTGAAGGCTTAGATTTTGATGAAACCTTTGCTCCTGTTGCTAGAATTGAAGCCATTAGAATCCTTTTAGCTTTTGCTGCATCCAAAGGTTTCAAATTGTATCAAATGGATGTGAAAAGTGCTTTTCTGAATGGCTACATAAATGAGGAGGTTTTTGTCAAGCAACCACCTGGTTTTGAAAATCCAAAGTTTCCAAATCATGTGTTCAAACTAACAAAAGCTTTGTATGGTTTGAAACAAGCCCCTAGAGCATGGTATGATAGGCTAAAAACCTTTTTACTTGAAAAGGGCTTTTTAATGGGAAAGGTTGACAAAACTCTCTTTTTACTCAAGCAAGGCAATGATCAACTATTCGTTCAGATTTATGTTGATGATATTATCTTTGGTGGTTCATCTCATGTTTTAGTGTCTGAGTTTTCAGAAACAATGAGGAAGGAGTTTGAGATGAGTATGATGGGTGAGTTGACATACTTTTTGGGATTTCAAATCAAGCAAACGAAGGATGGTACTTTTGTGCATCAAAGCAAATACACAAGAGACTTGCTACATCGTTTTGGGATGGAAAACAGCAAGCCGATCATGACACCCATGGAGAGCACTTGCGCACTTGACCCTGATGAAGATGGTGAGCAGGTTGATCAAAAGGAATATAGAAGCATGATAGGTTCACTTTTGTACCTCACTGCATCAAGGCCGGATATACAATTTGCTGTATGCTTGTGTGCTCGTTTTCAAGATTCCCCACGTGCTTCACATCGACAAGCTGTCAAAAGGATTTTCAGGTATCTTCATGGAACTCAAGATTTTGGCATTTGGCTTTCTGCTTCCTCATGCATTAGTTTGAGATCTTTTCTCGATGCTGATTTTGGAGGATGTAGAATTGATAGGAAGAGCACTTCTGGTTCATGTCACTTCTTGGGAAATTCTCTCATTGCATGGTCATCTAGAAAGCAATCTTCTGCTGCACAATCAAGCTGCTGAATCGAATATGTGGCTGCTGCTAGTTGTTGTTCTCAAATTCTTTGGATAGTAGCTACACTTAAAGATTATGGGGTTATTTTGGATAGTGTTCCTCTTCCGTGTGATAACACTAGTGCAATTTGCATTGCTAAGAACCCTGTGCAACATTCAAGAACAAAACATATTGACATCAGATTTCACTTTCTTAGAGATCATGTTGAAAAAGGCAACATTGTGCTTCATCATGTGGATACTGAACATCAATTGGCGAGACATTTTCACAAAACCTTTGTCTTCTTTTCGTTTTGCTTTTATTCGGGAGAACTTGGAATTGTTCATCCAATGGGATTGTTTTGAGGGAGTTTCTTTGCCAAGTTCTTTCACTTGATGAGCTCACTTTATCATATTTCTTTATATACTATATAATTGAGCTAATATATGATAATCTAAATTGTCTCACTTGAACTAAGAATGACATTGCGAAATTCCACGATCCGATTGCCTATAGCTAAATACTCTGTGATATCTTACTCTTCTAGGCTTGATATTGAATCCTCTTGACAAATTTGGGCTATGAAGCAAGTGTGGTTTCAACTTTGCTCGTTCATAAGACCATTTAATCATTTTTGCATGTTTATAATCAAAGAAAAAGAAAAAGAAAAGGGAATAAAAAAGGGTGTTAAAAGCAAAAGCTTCAAGTTGTATGCTTGAGGCATGCTTTCCTTAAAAATAAGATGTATGCTTCAAGCATGCCATTCCCTCAAAGATAAGATGTATGCTTCAAGCATGCCACTCCTAGAAAATAAAAGAAGTATGCTTCAAGCATGCCACATGCGATTTATTGTTTAAAGATTAAATTGGTCTACTAGATTGGAGTTGAAACTACTTGCTCGCCCTAAGTTGTTAGTTGCTTCAATTTTTTTTAAAGCCTTGCTTTTACGCTAAGATCTTGCTTAGTACTTGGCTATAGTTGACTAAATTGAGGTTGAGATGCATGTCATTCCCTAACTTGTTAAAATCACTTCAAGATCATGTATTTTGCATATTATGTGATATATAAGGTTATATGATCGAATGAGCTCATCTTTTCCTATCTTGGCACTCCTTGTTTCTCCTTGTGAAATCTTTGCAAAAAGAAAAATTTTGAACAAATTCTCTCTTTTGTACTCTTGATGAATCCATTGTCAAAGGGGGAGATATTTTGGGAATATTTGAGAAGTTCAAAGAAAAAAGGGAAAAAGTTTTTGAGCTTTTTGGGAAAAGTTTGGAGAATTTTGGAATTCCTGGACACATTGCACATTCACACACATTTTCATTCTCAGGGGGAGATTTTGTTTTGCATTTTGGTCAAAGGGGAATTCTGTGTTTTTCTCTTTTTGGTCCTTGATCTTTTGGATTTCAAAATCTTTTGTAAAGTGAATGCCAAATGTTCAATTCTATTTGGTGTTGCCAATGTTTTCATCAAGGGGGAGATTGTGAATCATGTGATGAAAAATTGGCTTGATCATGTGATGAAAAATTGGCTTGATAATGTGCTGAAAAATTGATTAGGTTTAATCTTGCAAAATTGCTTGCATAAAGGGCCAAACATTCAAACATCCAAAAGCAGAGACTTTGCATTTGCGCCGGACCAAACATCCAAAAGCAGTTGAGTTTCGCATGTATGACGGACCAAAGTCTTTGGTCCGTCATAAACGTGATTTTGATGCTTTGGCGCTTGTTCAAGAAATCGCGTTTTCCCATGCATGACGGACCAAATTTTTGGTCCGCCATACACATGCGTTTTGGCGATCTCGCTTTTCCCATGCATGACGGACCAAATTTTTGGTCCGCCATACACATACTTTTGGCGATCTCGTTTTCCCATGCATGACGGACCAAATTTTTGGTCCGCCATACACATGCTTTTGGCGATCTGTCGGCGTGAATGGCTTTTTGCTCGATTAGGGTTTGTGCAAATTTGGACTTTGAATTTTGATTTGTTTTGAGATTATGAAATTTGTGAGAATTTCATGATGCTTGAAGTGGACTTTATGCAATGCTCATGTGAGTAGTTGAATGGATTGACCTTGAGTCAAGTCGTGGACTTGTGCTCGGATTTGTTTTGTGGTTTGTTCATGTGCGGTATTGCTCGAAGACGAATGTGGTCGATGACGGGACCGGAACTAGGTTCATGGAGGAACCGAGGTTCGGGACTAGGTTCAGGAGGAACCGAGGTCTTGGTGGTCAAGGATGTCATGCGGGACGTTCGGGCTAAGGGAATGGTGCACATGAAGAATGGTTAGTCACGTGAGAATGGCGGGAGGTCATTCGCGTGCAAAGTGTTAGTCACGTGAGTATGGCGGTGGCCATACGCAGCGTGCAAAGTGTTAGTCACGTGAGTATGGTAGGGTTACCATACGCGTGCAAGAGTTGTACTCGGCCAGGTTGGGCCAAGTAGAGTTGTGTTGGATACGGATTCCTTCTAGGAATAGGAATCGTATTCGTAACTCCTTGTGGGTTGGTGCTTTAAATAGGTGGGGTCTCTGTTGAAAGGCACCAAGCGAGCTAAGCGCATCAAGCCTTGAGCTTGGTTTTAGGGTTTGTACTCTTTTGATGAGAGTACTTTAGACAAAAGAAATAAAGATCAATTCTTCTAGTTCCCGCATTGCTTCAACGTTCTCTTTTTGGTTCTTGTTTGCATGCTTGTTCTAGTTCTAGATTGGTTTTTGTTCTTTAAGTTTTATCTTGATTTGATCCATCAAAAACCTCTCTAGGGTATTGATCTAGTGTTTCTCAAAGTCTAGTTGATCAATCTTTTTGTCGTTCTTGTTTAATCTTGAAGTTTTGATTAGATTGATTCTCGTCAAGTTCTGGATCAGCAAGCTTGCGAAGCTCATAACTTTTGATCCGTAAGTCCGATCGAGCTGATTCTTTTTGGTTTCGATTCGTATTGGAATCTAGTTTCTCGTGTCCAAATTTCAGATTGTTTGGATGGTTGGATCTCCGAGAATTTGCGTTTTACCGAACCTCTGTCATTCTGTTTTTGTCGAAAACGAGGCAATTATTTGGTTCTGTTTTGGGGTGAACTTTTAATAGATCAAGAATTTGGTTTTAGCTTCCACACAATCATTCACCCCCCCTCTGATTGCTATATTCGTATATTTCGATCCTACATCATGTCGTTGGCTCGTTCGGCCTGGCTGTTGGCCCGGGGGTGCGCCACTGCCGCCCAGTCGACTCGGATATTGAAGTCGTCGCAGAACTCGAGGAACTCCTTTCCTGTGAACTGCGTCCCGTTGTCGGTGATGATGGAGTTGGGCACCCCGAAGCGGTAAACAATATCGCGGAAGAAGCCCGCTGCCTGCGCTGATGTGATCTTTGCCAATGGCTTTGCTTCGATCCACTTTGTGAACTTATCTACGGCGACGAGTAAGTGAGTGAAGCCCCCGGGCGCCTTTTTGAAGGGCCCGACCAGATCGAGCCCCCAAACCGCGAAGGGCCACGTGATGGGGATTGTCTGCAGGGCTTGCGCGGGAAGGTGCGTCTGCCTGGCGAAGAATTGGCATCCTTCGCAGGCGCGGACGATTTGGGTCGCATCTGCTACGGCGGTCGGCCAGTAGAAACCTTGTCGGAAGGCTTTTCCTACCAGGGACCGTGGCGCGGCATGGTGTCCGCACACCCCGTCGTGGATGTCCAGCAGAAGGTGCTTCCCTTGGTCGGTCGGAACGCATTTCTGAAGGATTCCAGATGGGCTCCTTTTGTAGAGGGCGCCTTCGATCAGGGCGAAAGACTTGGCCCGCCGAGCGAGGCGCCGAGCCTCGGTGGTATCGGCGGGAGTGACCTGCTCACAATCGATCGACAAGCGGTTGCCTCCGATCGGTTTCGGCCTTCGGGGCGCCCAAGTCCGACCCAGCGGGTGAGCATCCGCCGAAGATCGCTGGGAGCGCCCGCCTTTGAAGTCGGTGGCGCCAAAGACTCGGGTCCAACCGGATTGAAGGGCTGCTGAGGTCGGAAATGAAGATTCCAGGGGGAACCGGCCCCTTCCCGGAGGCGAGGTTGGCGAGGGAGTCGGCTTCACCGTTATAGCGTCGGTAGCTATGATGGAGCTCGAAACCCTTGAACTTCTCCTCGAGCTTGCGGACCTCCAGGCAGTAGGCGGCCATCCGAGCGTCACGGGGCTCGGTGGCTTTCATCACTTGGTCGACGACCATCTTGGAGTCGCCGTGATCGTAGAGCCGTCGTGTGCCCAGGTCGGCGGCGATCCGAAGGCCATTGACGAGGGCTTCGTACTCGGCGACATTGTTGGTGGCGTCGAATAGTAGGCGGATGGCATACCGGAGCTTGTTGCCGAGTGGGGAGATGATGACGACCCCCGCGCCGCCCTGCTTCTTGGTGTAAGACCCATCGAAGTACATCGTCCAGTACTCCGGGTCCTCGACCGCTGCAGGGACTTGCGCCTCGGTCCACTCGGCGACAAAGTCCGCCAAGACCTGGGACTTGATCGCCGTCCTGGGGACGTACGATATGTCGAGGCCGTTGAGCTCGAGAGCCCACTTGGCGATTCTTCCGGTAGCGTCGCGGTTGTGGACGACTTCTCCGAGTGGTGAGGAGGTTACCACGGAGATGGGGTGTCGATCGAAGTAATGGGCAAGCTTCCTCTTGGTAATGAGCACCGAAGTACAAGAACTTCAGATCTGGGGATATCGGACCTTTGTTTCGGAGAGCACCTCGCTGACGAAGTAGACCGGCCTCTGCACCTTGAAGACGCGGCCTTCCTCCGCTCGCTCTACAACAAGTGCCGCGCTGACGACCTGAGTCGTGGCGGCGATGTAGAGGAGCAGAGGCTCCTGTGGCTCCGGGGCGACCAGGACCGGAGGTGAGGTCAGAAAGGCCTTTAGTCGACTAAAGGCTTCCTGAGCTTCGTTGGTCCAGGAAAAGCGGTCGGACTTCTTCATCAGCTTGTAGAGTGGCATCCCGCGTTCGCCGAGGTGGGATACGAAGCGACTTAGTGCCGCGAGGCACCCCATCATCCTTTGAACCCCCTTCAGATCGTTGATTGGCCCCATCCTTACGATAGCGGAGATCTTATCGCGGTTGGCTTCGATGCCGCGCTCGGAGACGATGAATCCCAGCAACTTGCCCTTGGGGACCCCGAAGACGCATTTCTCGGGGTTGAGCTTTATGCGAAACCGTCGGAGGTTCGCAAAAGTCTCCTCCAGGTCGGCGATGAGGTCTTCGGCCTTCCTGGTTTTGACAACGATGTCGTCGACGTAGGCTTCGATGTTACGGCCAATTTGGTCTGAGAAGCACGCCTGCATACACCGCTGGTACGTGGCGCCTGCTTTTGCACCAAAAGGCATCGTGGACGTAATAAAGACGAGCCGTGCGGAGTGATGAAGGAGGTCGCGAGCTGATCGGACTCCTTCATCGCACCGTGATAGCCTGAGTAGGCATCCAAAGGAAAGGGACTCGCACCGGCGGTGGAGTCCACGACCGGTCGATGCGAGGTAATGGGAATGGATCTTTCGGACAGGCCTTGTTGAGGCTCGTGTAGTCAACACACATTCTCCATTGCCCGACTTTTTCTTTACAAGGACGGATTGGCGAGCCACTCGGGTGACGCACCTCCCTTACAAAGCCACGCCAAAAGTTTGGCGATTTCTTCCCAATGGCTCGACGCTTTTCTTCGTCCGAAACGGCCAAGCAGCGCCGGGCGACCGGGTCTGGATCCCGGTCGAATGTTCAGGGAGTGCTCGGCGACCTCCTTTGGGACTCCTGGCATGTCCGAGGGTCTCCAAGCGAAGACGTCTCGGTTTACTTGGAGGAAGTCGACGAGCGCGCCTTCCTATTTGGCAGTGAGGGCGGCCCCGATCCGCACGGTCTTGGCGGGATCTTCGGGATCAACAGCGGCCTCCTTCGTGTCCTCCGCGGACTTGAAGGAGCTAGGCCCCGACTTGCTGGAGTCGGGGGCGGATCCGGGGGCCTTCTCCTGGAGCTGGGCGAGCTCGGCGGAAGCGACGACTGCTGAGGCCAGCTCGCAGCTGCTTCGCTCGCAGTTGTAGGCGAGCTGGAAAGATGTGGCCACGGTGATGACACCTTGCGGCCCTGGCATCTTCAGCTTGAGATAGGTGTAATTGGGGACCGCCATGAACTTCGCGTAGCATGGTCGTCCCAGAATGGCGTGGTAGGAGCCGGGAAAGTCCACAACCTCGAAAGTGAGGCTCTCGGTGCGGAAGTTGTCCGGGCTCCCAAAGGTGACGGCAGCCGACTTGCCCGAGGGGTGGGCTCATGGCCTGGCACGACGCCGTGGAAGGGCGCCTTGCTCGGCCGAGGGCGGAGCGAGGACCCCAGGGCATCCAGGGTCTCAACATACATGATGTTGAGATCGCTGCCCGCCGTCCATGAGCACCTTGGTCAGCGCTTGTCCCAACGATGGGGTCGACGACGAAGCGGGTAGCGTCCCGTGCGGGATGTGGTCGGGGTGGTCGGTCCGGTCGAAGGCGATCGGGCATTCCGACCACCTCAAGTAGGTGGGCACGGCGGGGGTAGCCGTGTGGACCTCTCGGTGGGCGAGCTTCAACCGTCGCTTGTCGGCGTAGCACTCCGCCCCTCCGAAGATCATGAGGCAGCCGTCGAGTTGTGGGAACTCGTCGGCTGGCTCATCGCCCTTTGTCCCGGCGTCGGACGCCGGGTCGCGCTTCTTCCCCTTACCCCGCGATGTCGTGGGGTTTCCGGAGAGAAACCGCTTCAGGACTTCGCAGTCCCGATACTTGTGCTTGACGGGATAGTCGTGGTTCGGGCACGGACTATCCATCAGTTTCTCGAACCGGTCGGGCGTCTGCCGGGCCTGCTGTTTGGCAGGTCGGTCGGCAGCGGCGACCATTCGACCTTCGCGGCCCTGCTTCCCCTTCCGCTTCCTTTTGTCAGGGCGGTCGGAGGGGGCGCTGCCCGAGGTCGCAGCCTTGTGGGGCCGTCTTCCTTTCGAAGATGGCCCCACGGCCTCCTCGCCGGAGGCGTGGTTGGTGGCGATGTCGAGGAGCTCCTTGGTGGTCCGGGGCCAGACACCCCAACTTGTGGACCAGGGCCTCGCATGTGGTGCCGTAGATGAGCGCCGACGACGCGTCGGCGTCGCGGATGTCGGGAGCTCGTTACCTTCTGGGAGAAGCGGCGGATGTAGTCCCTGAGGGAGTTTCCCTACCGCCGCTTGCAGCTCTTGAGTCCCAGGAGTTGCCAGGCGTTTATAGGTGCCTCGAAGTTCCCGACTAAAAGGTTCGTCGAGTCGGCCCACCACCGATAGTGTCCGCGGGCAGGTACTCGAGCCAGGCTCGAGCCGAGTCCGCAAGGTAGATGGGGAGATACTGGATGACGAAGGAGTCGTCCGTCGCTTCCCACTTCTCGGCGAGCGAGCCGATAGTCTTCTAGCCGACATCGGGTTGGTAGCCCCGTGTACTTGGCTATGTTGGTCGGAGCCCGGAATCTGACCGGGAAGTCGGCGTTGCGGATGAGGCGGGTGAACGCGCGCGGCCCGGGACCGTCGAATCCCGAGTCGGGATGGTTGCGCCGCCCGCTATCGGCGACCTGCGAGGGAGCTGCCGCCGGTGGCTCTCCTTCGCGCCTCGAGGGTGGTGCGAAGGTCATACTTGTCCCCCAGGCGTAGCGCACCGGTGTATGATGCCTGGGGAGCTCGTGGAGTGGGGCCGTCTTGGCTGGCTCCGTCGACCTGTGAGGAGTGGCCCAGGCGGCCCGAAGTGGTGCCCGTCCGTCGGGAGCCGGAACCTTGGGCGTGCTGGACGACAGCACGTTCCACCAGTCCCCGGAGGTTCTGGTAGGTGACCTTGGCTTCTGGCTCCGTTGGTTCGGGCAGCCTCGAGCATTGCCGCCGCAGCAATGTTCTGGTTGGCGTGAGGGAAGAACGGAAGGTCGTTCGTTTCCTCAGCCAACTGCTGATGCACCTGACGCGCGCGGGCGCGCGCGCCGGAGGCGAGTGGAGGGTTAGGCTGACGGCGCTCCAGTTCGGCCTGGAGCTTGTCGAGCTCGGCCTTTCGGGCTTCTAGCTCCTCGCGCTGTTGCCGAAGGTCAGCGAAGCGTTGTAGGTGTTGTGCGTCGTCCTCCCGCCGGGATTCCTCCCGCCGCGCGGGAGGAGGGTCCCGAGGGTAGCGGGGGTGGAGGACGGCTCCGCCGCACCCGTCATGTTGCACTCGCGGGAGTACACCCTGCGAGGGGGATACTCTCTGTCGGAGCTGGAGCCGTGGCTGGAGGAGTCCGTCAGCAGGTCGTGGAGGGAAGCCGGCGCGTAGCCGGCCATGGCCACGAGTTGAGAGCCCGTGGACGGTGGAGCCGCCGCGCAACTTCAGTGGCGGCGTCGCTAGGAGCGGTGTCGGCGGGCGGCGGGCCCGCCCGCGCGGCCCATGCGGGGGTCTCGAGGCGGAGGTTGCTGAGGACATCAGCAATCGCATCCAGGCTTGCGGAGGGCGCCCGGTCCCGGACGGCAGCGGTGATGAGGACAAGCTCTCCCGCCGTAGTGACGATGAAATCGAGGGCGCCGAAGCGGATCCAGCCCCTCGACATCGGCGAATCGTGGTGGGAGGAGGCCATCAGGGAGGAGAATGGGAACCCGAAGATGAGGATGTCGGTGAAGACGCGCGAGTTCCCCTACCTGGCGCGCCAACTGTCGATGTTTCGTGCACCGGCAATACGGATTTATGGTCGGATGGGGTCGCGCGCTCCCTCTCCCCGAATGGTCGACTCAAGGAGTCAGGTGATGTATACTGGTTCGGGCCGAATGTCCCTACTCCAGTTCGTTCGGCGTGGGTGTATTGATCTTTGAGTGATGAACAAGGGGTGTACAAGCGAGGCGGAAGGTCGGCTGTCCGATCCCCTTGATGTTTTCGCTAGGGAGTTGGGGCTACCTAGAAGATCGCTTTTCTCCGCGCTTCTTCGGCCCCGCCTCCTTATATAGACGGAGGAGGCAGGTTACACGGGAGTTTGGGAAAAACACGAGGAAAGGGGCCTACGCGTCTTGAAGTCTGGCTTCTGTCTTGTCCGACCGTCCCCTGCCCGTCCCGAGGCAGGGTTGGTGGTTCTGCGATGAGTAGTCTTGCGTAGTGCTGTCTGGATGGCGTGTTGCGTGGTGCTCCTGTCAGCCTCGGCGGCTTTAATGGCGCTTGACTTTGCCTTGGCCTCGGGAGTGGGCGTACTCCTCTGCGGTGTGCCAGGCGACGGGACGGGGGCTTGACTTCTTCGGTGGCTCTTCTGACAGCCTTGGGAAGGAGCCGCTTACCCCGGTACGGATGTCAGGGGACGCTGTGCACAAGGCAGCCGCCTGACACTGGCGTGGTCCCTGCTGGCTCGTGTGCGGGTGGGGCTCGTTGACCGTGAGCTCCAATACTAGGCGGTCGGAGCCCGCCGACTGCCCGGGACAGGAATCCGCCGACCTTCCGGGGTCGGTCCTGCATAGGTCGGGGTCTGATCTCCGCGGCCCAAGCGCCTTTCGGTAGTCTTTGGGCCTTCGCGATGGTCAGTCGGCCCGTTAACGCTCCGGCCGATGGGGGTACCCATGGTACGGGTACTCGTCAATAAGAGTGTGAAATCATGTGCTGAAAAATTGGCTTAGAATTGAATTTCCAAAGTGGTTATTCTCATGGCATGTGTGGTGCATGTGCATGTGTTATTTCAGAAGATTAATGGATATGCTTGTGATAGCATGGTAATGGTTTTGCTTGATGCAATGCGCTCGTGTGAGTGGTTGCATGGATTGATCTTGAGTCAAGTCGTGGACTTGTGCTCGTACACGGTTGTGTGTTTATTCATGTGCAGGTGTTGCTTGAGGTCGAATGTGGTCGGTGACGGGACCGGAACTAGGTTCATGGAGGAACTGAGGTTCGGGACTAGGTTCAGGGAGGAATCGAGGTCTTGGTGGTCGAGGATGTCATGCGAGGCGTTCGGACTAGAGAACGGTGCACATGGTTGCTAGTTAGTCACGTGACTATGGCAGGTGACCATGCGCGTGCAAAGGGTTAGTCACGTGTGTATGGCAGGTGGCCATGAGCGTGCAAAGTGTTAGTCACGTGAGTATGGCAGGTGGGCCATACGCGTGCAGTTGTAATCGTTTTGAGGTAGTTTGCATGTATTGGGCCATGTTGGGCCAAGTGGACATGCATACGAACTCTGCTAGGGTTTTCTTATAAATAGGAGGGGTTGTCTCCTGTTTATGGTGTGCTGTGGATTAGAGTTTGTACTCTTTTGTTTGGAGTACTGTAAACAGTTTAGACAAAAAAATAAAAATAAAAATTAGTCTCTTCGTGTCACACGGTAGAAACGAAAGACTAATACTAGGGTTTGTGTTGCCGGCTGCTGTAGAAAAGAAATAAACAGAGCCGCAAGGAAAAAGGCAGGCGGCGGCGGCTGCAGAGTTGGAAGCGCGTGAGGTGGTGCTTGTGTCTGTTCTTTGCTCGTCCGACGTCCACCGGCCGGTCAGCTTCTTGTCTTCGTCGCACGTGGAAGGAAGGAACCACAACTCATCTAGTTGTATGTTCCTGCATTGGAAGCAATCAGAGCGAAGCAAAGCAACGTGAAGCTTCTCAGGGACACGGCGCCAACGTGAAGCTTCTCGAGGACAGAGCGAAGCAAATTCACGGTGCTACAGTACTTTCGGTTGCTACAGTACCGTCGATGCTACAGTGATTTCTGGTATTGCTGTTCCTGGTTTCCTCTCATCGTTTACACGTTTGATTTTATTCTAGATTGATTCATTAAAGTTTCATGATAATTTTGAGTTGATCTATTCCAAACCTTCCTAGGGCATCGAGTTAGTGATCTAAAAAGTTTGATTGGTTAATTCCTTATAAATTTTGTTTAATTACGAAATTAGGGTTTAATCTATTTTCGGTTTTATTGAAACAGTCAACTTGCAAAGCTTATAACTTTTGATCCGTAGATCCGATTGAGTTGATTCTTGTTGGGTTAGTTTCTAAATTGAATCTAGTTTCTACAGTAAAATTTTCACATCATTCTAACGGTTGGATCTTCGGGAATTCATGTTTTAGTGAACATCTTTCAATCTGTTTTTGCGTGAAATCGAAGCGATTATTTGATTCCGATTTGGGGTGAATTTTTAGTAGGTCAAAAATTTGATTTTAGCTTCCGCACAATCATTCACCCCCCCTCTGATTGCTATACTAGTATATATCGATCCTACAAGTGGCATCAGAGCAAGGTTTTTCTAATTAATCTTAACCGGTGATTAGAAACCGTAGCGATGGATAGGTATTCGACAAAACCTTGTGTTTTCGATGGTGTTGATTTTCAGTTTTGGAAAGCAAAGATGGAGGCGTTTATTCAGGCACAGGGCTTCGCAATTTGGGAGAAGATTTACAAGCCATATGAAGTCCCTGCAAACGACAACGTCAACGACACCAATCGCGCACATGTTGAAGCAAATAGTAAGGCGCGCAACTTGATCATCCAAGGCTTGGGGCAGCGATTTTGATCGAGTGGTTCATCTTCGATCCAAGATATGAGGTATGGAAATCTCTTTGTGATTACCATGAGGGTTCTAAACTTTGTCACAAAGAGGTTCGCCAAGATATTTACAAAAAAGAATACATGCGTTTTGAGATGAAACCTAGTGAATCAGTAGATGACTTCTTTGCACGTTTCAATAAAATTCTTAGCAATCTACGTCTTTGTTGGAGTTAGCTACACCGATCTGAAAATGCTCGACAATTGCTTAGTGCTTTGGACATGGCGGTATGGGAGATGAAAGTAACATCTATACAAGAATCTACTACCATGAGCACACTCACATTAGATGTTCTTTACTCTAACCTGAAGACTCATGAGTTGGATGTCCTTGCTAGGAAGAATGGACATAAATCAATTGCTTTATCATCACAATCTAGCATGTCTCATCGCAATACTTCTTCAAGCTTTGCCTTGTCTTTCTTGTCTTCACTAACCAATGAACAGATTGAGGAATTTCCGGAAGAAGACTTGGCATCACTCTCTTCTCGCTTTTACAAAGCTTTGCAGAATGTGAGAATGAGGAAGAGAGGTGGTGGTGGTCCTCCAAGATGCTATGAGTGTGGTGACCTCAACCATATTTGCACAAATTGTCCTAAACTTGCAGGTAAAGCATCATGGGAGGAGAAGGACAACGACAAAAGAAAAGAAAAAGTTTGATAGAAAGAAAAAGAGCTTCATCAATCCCAAGGTGGATCACAGAGTAATTTCCGCACTTGAACAAGACAATTTGAGCGATGTGGATTCAGAGAGCAGCGAGGACAATGCAACTCCAAGCAAGCATGAGTTGACGGGATTGTGTCTCATGGCCAAAAGCAGCGACAGCTTCATGGAGGACAGCAACGACAGCGACTTCAATGAGGTAGATCCTTCTTATGATTGCCCGTCTTGGAAAATTACTTGACAAACGTGATAGAAAAATTAAGAAACATGATATTCTTGTGGAGTCATTGAATGCTGAAATTACTAGACTTAAGACTTTGATTCCTGATGATGATAATTGCAAATCATGTGACTTAATTTACAATGAGCTCACCTTGCTTAGGAAAGAACACGCTCTTCTGTTACATCTAAATGAGAAAAATGAGAAACATGTTAAAGATGCTAGCTGTTCCACTGATAATTTGCATGATTCGACTACTTGTTCTAAATGCTCAACTCTTGAATTGAAATTGAAAGATGCAAATGCTAGGGTTTCTCAATTGACTGATGATCTGCTTACACATGAGGTTCTTTCATGCTCAACTTGTCGCAAGCAAAAAGAAAAAGTGGACGTTCTTTGTAATAACTGTTTAACTCTTTCTCAAAAGGTTGATTACTTGGAAAAGTCATTAGAACGTTTCACTAAAGGAAAGAAAAACCTAAACATGATTTTGGATCAATCAAAAGTCAGCACTCATAATAAAGGTTTAGGTTTTGATTCTTATGCTCATCATAAATCACATGTTCCCATTGTTGTTAAAGCACTTGAAGGAGGAAAATTTGAAATTGACAATGAGCCTAAGAAAATTGTCTTTAAGTCTGCTGGAGTGCTATCTTCTACTATGATGAATGCAAATGTTGCTTCTACTTCTAAAGCCAAACATTCTGTTAAGTACACTTGCACTCATTGTGGTAGGGATGGACATTTAGTAGATTTTTGCTTTAGACTAGCCAAACAACAAAAGAAAGAAAAAGCTAAGGCTAGGTCTAATTTCAGACAGGCACGCTTTGTTTCTCATTATGTGCCTAAGGTGATGCAAACACCTTTTGTTGCTAAGAACACGAGAAAAGACAAATCTGTTTTTATGCATAAGAATGATCGTGTTGTGCCTACTGTTATGCGTCGTGTGTCTCAGTACTGGATTCCTAAACATCTTATTTCTAACTTGATCTGAGACCTCGACACTTTCTGCTTTTATGTAGGCTTCTCAAGCGAGGAAGGAGAACATATGACTAGTAAATTTCGGATGCTCACGTCACATGTTCGGTGATAAGATTTGGTTCTCTTTCACTCGTGCATCTCGTGCTGAAAGTGTTATTTTTGAAGATGCTTCTCCCACCTCTGTTTTCGCAAAAGGCACTAGTCCAAATGGTGCAGTGCAGTGCACATGTTCGGGAGAGTATTTTTGTTCATGAAGATCTTTGATCTTTGTTGAGGATAAGATAATTGGAATTTGCTTTGTGCTTGTGTTCTCGTTTTCAAGCTTTCCCCCGTGCTTCACATCGACAGACTGTCAAGCGAATTTTCAGGTATCTTCATGGTACTCAAGATTTTGGCATTTGGCTTTCTGCTTCCTCATGCATTAATTTAAGAGTTTTATTTCTAATGCTGATTTTGGAGGATGTAGAATTGATAGAAAAAGTAAATCTTGTTCATGCCACTTCTTAGGTAGTTCTCTTTCTTGGGCATATTGAGATTAAATTTCACTTTCTTAGAAATTAAGTAGAAAAAGGAAATATTGTGCTTCATCATGTGGATACTGAACATCAATTGGCAGACATTTTCAAAACCCTTGTCTTCTTCTCATTTTGCTTTTATTCGGGGAGAACTTGGGATTGTTCATCCAATGGGTTTGTTTTGAGGGGGAGTTTCCTTGCCAAGTTCTTTCACTTGATGAGCTCACTTTATCATATTTCTTTATATGTTATGTAATTGAGCTAATATATGATAATCTAATTGTCTCACTTGAACTAAAAATGACATTGCGGAATTCCCTGGACTGATTGTCTATAGCTAAATACTCTGTGATATCTTACTCTTCTAGGCTTGTTATTAAATTTTCTTGACAAATTTGGGCTATGGAGCAAGTGTATTTTCAGCTTTACTCTTTCATAAGACCTTTTAATCATTTTTGCATGTTTACAATCAAAGAAAAAGAAAAGAAAAAGGGAATCAATAAAAAAGGGTTGTTAAAAGCAAAAGCTTCAAGTTGTATGCTTCAGGCATGCTTTCCTTAAAAAAATAAGATGTATTCTTCAAGCATGCCATTCCCTCAAAGATAAGATGTATGCTTCAAGCATGCCACTCCTAGAAAATAAAAGAAGTATGCTTCAAGCATGCCACATGCAATTTATTGTTTAAAGATTAAATTGGTCTACTAGATTGGAGTTGAAACTACTTGCTCGCCCTAAGTTGTTAGTTGCTTCTATTTTTAAAGCCTTGCTTTTTCTGCTAAGATCTTTCTTAGTACTTGGCTATAGTTGACTAAATTGAGGTTGAGATGCATGTCATTCCCTAACTTGTTAAAATCACATCAAGATCATGTATTTTACATATTATGTGATATATAAGGTTATATGATCAAATGAGCTCATCTTTTCCTATCTTGGCACTCCCTTGTTTCTCCTTGTGAAATCTTTGCTCAGAAAAATTTTGAACACTGTTCTCTCTTTTGTACTCTTGATGAATCCATTGTCAAAGGGGGAGAAATTTGGGAATCGTTGAAAAGTTTAAGGAAAAAGGGGGGAGAAGAAAAAGGGGGAGTTGTTTGAGAATTTTGGAAGAAGTTTGGAGAATTTTGAAATTCTTGGGCACATTGCACATTCACACACATTTTCCTTCTCAGGGGGAGATTTTGTTTTGCATTTTGGTCAAAGGGGGAATTCTGTGTTTTCTCTTTTTGGTCCTTGATCCTTTGGATTTCAAAATCTTTTGTAAAGTGAATGCCAAATGTTCAATTCTAAGTGGTGTTGCCAATGTTTTCATCAAGGGGGAGATTGTGAAATCATGTGCTGAAAAATTGGCTTAGAATTGAATTTCCAAAGTGGTTATTCTCATGGCATGTGTGGTGCATGTGCATGTGTTATTTCAGAAGATTAATGGATATGCTTGTGATAGCATGGTAATGGTTTTGCTTGATGCAATGCGCTCGTGTGAGTGGTTGCATGGATTGATCTTGAGTCAAGTCGTGGACTTGTGCTCGTACACGGTTGTGTGTTTATTCATGTGCAGGTGTTGCTTGAGGTCGAATGTGGTCGGTGACGGGACCGGAACTAGGTTCATGGAGGAACGAGGTTCGGGACTAGGTTCGAGGAGGAATCGAGGTCTTGGTGGTCGAGGATGTCATGCGGCGTTCGGACTAGAGAACGGTGCACATGGTTGCTAGTTAGTCACGTGACTATGGCGGTGACCATGCGGCGTGCAAAGGGTTAGTCACGTGTGTATGGCGGTGGCCATGGCGTGCAAAGTGTTAGTCACGTGAGTATGGCAGGTGGGCCATACAGCGTGCGATTATGTCGTTTTGAGGTAGTTTGCATGTATTGGGCCATGTTGGGCCAAGTGGACAGGCATACGAACTCTGCTAGGGTTTTCTTATAAATAGGAGGGGTTGTCTCCTGTTTATGGTGTGCTGTGGATTAGAGTTTGTACTCTTTTGTTTGGAGTACTGTAAACAGTTTAGACAAAAAAATAAAAATAAAAATTAGTCTCTTCGTGTCACACGGTAGAAAGCGAAAGACTAATACTAGGGTTTGTGTTGTTAATCTTTGTAGAAAAGAAATAAACAGAGCCGCAAGGAAAAAGGCGGCGGCGGCTGCAGAGTTGGAAGCGCGTGAGGTGGTGCTTGTATGCATTCTTTGCTCGTCCGACGTCCACCGCCGGTCAGCTTCTTGTCTTAAATCGACGTGGAAGGAAGGAACCACAACTCATCTAGTTGTATGTTCTGCATTGGAAGCAATCGAGCGAAGCAAAGCAAGCGTGAAGCTTCTCAGGGACACGGCGCCAGCGTGAAGCTTCTCGAGGGCGAGCGAAGCAAATTCACGGTGCTACAGTACTTTCGGTTGCTACTGATGCAAGTCGATGCTCTGATGATTTACGGTATTCTTTGTTCTGGTTTCCTCTCATCGTTTACACGTTTGATTTTATTCTAGATTGATTCATTAAAGTTTCATGATAATTTTGAGTTGATCTATTCCAAACCTTCCTAGGGCATCGAGTTAGTGATCTAAAAAGTTTGATTGGTTAATTACTTATAAATTTTTTTTAATTAAGAAATTATGGTTTAATCTATTTTAGGTTTTATTGAAACAGTCAACTTGCAAAGCTTATAACTTTTGATCCGTAGATCCGATTGAGTTGATTCTTGTTGGGTTAGTTTCTAAATTGAATCTAGTTTCTACAGTAAAATTTTCACATCATTCTAACGGTTGGATCTTCGGGAATTCATGTTTTAGTGAACATCTTTCAATCTGTTTTTGCGTGAAATCGAAGCGATTATTTGATTCCGATTTGGGGTGAATTTTTAGTAGGTCAAAAATTTGATTTTAGCTTCCGCACAATCATTCACCCCCCCTCTGATTGCTATACTAGTATATATCGATCCTACAAAGAGGCATCTAAAATAGCACTAACTAAAGGCATGACAGCAATATAAGTCTAATTCCAAGCATTCAATGTCTCCATGAGCCAAACGAACAATAAGACTCTCATATCGCAAAATTAAACCATAAATCAATAAGCATCACACTTAATTTATTATCAAGACCCAATTGAATGACTGTGGGAACAAATGAGTGAAGCTACGTGTAGAAGTGTGACTATTTCCCTTCCCCGCATGCCGGTCTCATGGTACCTAAAACAACAAGAAAGCACAAGCGTGAGTTCAACACTCATCAAGTATATTGCAATGGTACAAAAGAACAATTACATGGCTACAACAACTCACATCATGTCTATCATCTTATTCATGATCACATATCATTATCATCATCATCATGTATGCAATGCGATGCGATGCACATGTCTCTTGGAAACTCATACCGGTATGGTTGAGTACACACCCGTCGGTGTGCACCCTCTCCCACCTTCCATCCCGAAGATGGAGGGTGCCTACTCCTCTCTTCCATTCACCGCGGTGGATGGAATCACGATGTAGGACTTACTCAATGGCGCCCCGGACTAGTCATAACTTTCTCACCGACCTTACCGGACTAGTTATGACTTTCTCACCGACCCGACCATGTATCATGCCATGTATGCAAACATGCCAACATCATAGATAACTTATACATTAACACATGGCATCATAACATAATAAAACATATTCATCATATCAATGGCAAACATTAAAGCATGGCATGTGAACATATCATATATTCAATTTCAATCTCAACAAAACTAGCAATCTACAACCCGCTACCCATTCCAATACACTTGCCTCAACCACGGGCGACGGATTGGCGAGAAGTAGAGGGCACCCCCGGGGTCACACCACCTGCACATAGGCACCACACACTCAAAATCATGCCCACAAAACAATACGCAAACACTCTTCTACCCCGACTTCACAAACTACTCGCACAATCCAAAAACAGAGGTTTTGTCCCGTCGGGATAGCAGACTTGCAACGAGCATAACTCGGGATCTAAGACTCTGAATCGATTAAACGAGTACATTCTCGCATAGCTTAGGAAATTTCCTAACTTTTTCTAAGTATACGGAAAAACTGATTCGGACTCTAAAGTGGTTTAATCTACATAATACCGTGATCTGTTCCAATCACGTCACAGTTTTTAATACGTTCGGTAAAACGAGCATAACTTTCAAATGGCTGGGCGGAATTGGACGTTCTTTATACCCACTGAAAGGTATTGAAGTTACCTACAACTTCTTCAACAGGCGGATGACCAAAATCCGACTCTAAATTAGCGAAAATCCAAACCCTAAGTCGACTGCTCATGCTGCCCAAAACAGAGAACATGGCAAACTCTAGATTTCATCTAATCTACCCAATTAAAGCACCACCAATTGATCTAAAAACATGATATTAACCCTTAGAACAGTACCTAGACCAACCTCAAGGATCCCCGTGGCCATACCTTCGCCCGACGAACATTGGACCAATAATCATATTATTATTCATAAACATAGTCATGTTACAATCATCTATATGACTGCCTCAAGAGCATAACATTATCAGGTGTTGGAGAGGATCGCTTATGTGTGTCTCAAAAAATGATGTACTTCTTGTGCCATAGGATGAAATTGTGTATTGTCTCTCCTAACTTCATAGTCCTGTCACCTCCGGGAATGTCGACGTCAAGGTCCTTGCACCCTGGGCATACCTCCTCCACCGACACCTTGGAGTAGCCCGACGGTATCTGCTGGCCATGGATGACCTGCCCGGGCTCCACTTGGTGAGCCATGCCATGAGCCCGCCTTGAAGGAGATGTTCTTCGCTTGGACTTGCAGCTCACAATGTGTTTGCAATATGAGGTCGTGATCAAAATGTAATGATTCATGGCATACAATTATTGTAGACAAAGTGGCATAATCAGATATGTCACAAAACTATTCCCGGAATTATTCAAAAGCATTTTAATTAAACTAGCATGCAAATAGTTTCAAAAGTGGGATCAACATGGTCAAAGCATAACTTGCCTTCAAAGAGTACTGGTTTTGGGTCTTGCACTTGATCCTGGGTCAAAACCTCTCCTTCAAAACCTTCGGGCAGTTCAACGTCTACGCGTATCGGATAAATAAACAACAAATAAGTAAAATAAAGGAAAAACTCATGTCCAAAAATTAATTAAAATTCACCATTAAATAGATCTCAATTTTATAAAAATTTAAAAACTGGAATCACCTCAATCGGAGTTAAAACGCAAAAGTTATAGCCGTTTGAAGTTTGAAAAATCAATTAAAAGAATAAACCGAATTAATTAATTAATTTTTCTATTGAAAAATCTGAAATATGACGTCAGCTGCCGTCAGCGTGGATTTTGGATTTTCGGCCGAATTATTTTTCTAAAGGAAAATCGAATTATTGAGTCATGCTTGCGTCATCCGGTCCATGGACCTGGCCCACGGCTCGGGCTCGTTCTACCGTGGACTCGATCCACGGAACAGTGCTGACGCTGACAGGTGGGACCCCTAGATGACGTCAGCATGACGTCACGGCTGACGCCATTGCGCGGGTGACCAAGCTGCTGACACGCGGGCCCGTTGCTGACGTCACGGTGACGTCAGCGACGACCGGGCGCGAACCGCGCCTCTTCGGCTCCCGCGACGTGGCATGATCTCAATCGTTTATTCAAAAATCGACGGTCACGATTGAATCCAACCTCACGCGTATGGATCCATGCGACCCGATCCGGTCCGTTCATTTTCAAATCAACGGCCCGGATTAGATCTAACCGGTGGAGTTTTAGGGGCAACGTGGCATGACCCGGTCCACGACATGTGGGTGTATCTGGACCGTACACCGCAGATCGGACGGTCACAACCGGATCTAATCGAAACCATATGAGCACATTCGAACCGCACGATCTTGATCCTACGGTCAAGATCTAATCCGGTACGCCGCATTACAGATCTAGGTGGCTCACTCGGGTGCATTGGATCTAAATTAACGGCTGAAAACAGATCTGAACGGTAACACTAGATCTAACCCGTACCGTACGATCTAGATCTAACGGCTGAGATCGGATCTAGCATGGTGCATCGCAGAGCTACGTGGCATATTCTAGGCCAATGGATTTAGATCTAAGGGTCCAGATTGCATCTAAGTCTCTATGGGGATGGAAACACGTGGACGCACCTCAACCCTCAGATCTGGATCGGATGGCTGTGGAAGCTTGTGAACGTCGGTGATGGTGCGGCGGAGTTGCAGTGCCGGAGATGAAGACGAAGACCCAGGCAGCGGTATTTTGGTGGTCCTCCGGCGAGGTGGATGGTCGGGTTCAAAGCGCCTCAATGGTGCGCTTCCATATCTGCGTCGTACACGGCGGAAGGCGACTCAACGGCGGCGGAAACAACAGGAAACCATAGCGGCTTCACTTCCTACTCCAACGAGGAATTGCGGCAGCTTGGGCGCAGCTTGAGCGGCAAGACCTGAGGTGAAACGTGCGCGGGGAAGAGATGAGCACGCTGCACGGGGCGACGCATTAAATAGGGCCTCGGCATGCGTGTAAATCGCGGACGTTGAAACGGTCTCGGCGGCCCATGGCGGCGCTCTCCGACACGAACACAGAGACGACGTGGCGCAAATCGTGGCCCTCCGTGCGGAGCCGATCCAACGATCGTGCACGTGCGCACGCGGCGAGATCGTTGAAATCCAACGGTCGCGATCCTAGGGTTAGGTTTCGGCGCGGGTTGGGCTCGGTCGGACTCGAGTCAGACTCGAGTGAGTCTGACCCGAGTCGGTCTAACAGTGCAAACCAATTAGGGTTTTCAACGATTTAATAATTTAAATTAATTCCAAAAATTCAAATAAATCGAGAAAAATAGCAAAATGTTCAGAAAAATTCCAGAAAATACTTTGAGATATTTTGGACTCAAATAGAATATTTCTAACAAAACTTTATATGAAACTTTTAAGAGAGGTGCTTCTATGCTCTTCCTTTTAAAAATTGCACAACTATTAAAGTATGAATGAAAAGTAGATGGTGATTACTTACCCCTTCGCTTGCTTCAAGATTTGTGCAACTTGTACTAGAAGGAAGAGCATAGAAGCATTTCTCAACTTTTAAATATTTAAATATTTCAATAAAGGACTTAATTCAAATTAAATCCAAATAAATTCCAAAAAATTCAAAAAAAAAATTAATTAACTTAATAAATTAAACAAAAGCACAAATTTGGGGTGTTACATGTGCCTTCCACAACCCATAGGCAACCAACTAGGGAAAGACCCAGTTAACCCTCAGCAAAGTCGTCGAACTCTAGGATGTACTGCGAATCATCGAGCAGATCTTCATTACCTTCTTCTAGCCAAAATTTGTGAGAGCGAACGGTGAATACACATATGTACTCGCACAACTTTAGTGTATGCAAGTACAATTAAATGCAGGCTATGACAAATAAACATGCTTCTATTCTAGTTTCAATCTGCATGAAGTAGGATTTATTTGCAATAGAATAATAATAACTTCAAAACATTTCGAAATTTTACAAGAGCAATTTGTAAACAAAGTAGTTGTAATCTCAATATCATGTAATCAATAACCAATATTCCATCCAACAGGAATACCACGCTCATCCATCAAACCAACTCATCAA
The DNA here is from genome assembly GCA_036346355.1 of Rhipidocladum racemiflorum. Classification (NCBI taxonomy): domain Eukaryota; kingdom Viridiplantae; phylum Streptophyta; class Magnoliopsida; order Poales; family Poaceae; genus Rhipidocladum; species Rhipidocladum racemiflorum. The sequence goes on from CM070581.1 coordinate 34,816,298, forward strand.
ATCATCATACCGATGAATCAACTTATCAATCCACTTTCCATACCAAACCATTTTTCCAAAACCGTTTCCGAAAAAAAACCAAAACCAAAAATCTATACTTGACATTACTTTCCAAGCTGCTCTTGACCATGAGCTCGGGTAATCGATTAGATTTATTCTCTGCAGAGATTGTACACTTTACCCATATGACACATTCTAGCATCATGTCAACCATGCCATACGATACTCATCGTATCCATTTTGCTAGAATGTGACGAAACCGTTCAAAAGGTTAGAGTTCACCCCTTGCACCAGCCCAGTAATGTGCGTCCCTTCCTACGTCCCAAGAGGGGTCACTAGCGGCCCTTCTCGTGCTCATGAGGTTATGCATCGCCCTTGCCCTCCTTGTAGCAAAGCATTACTGTTGTATTGGCATACTCCGACCCCGACGCCTCGACGAGGGAGTACCTAGAACAGCACCCCTTACGAGGTGTGTCCATACTGCTTCAGCCTTCCATAATGCAAGGTCAAACCCCAACTGGTTTACTGACTTAAGGCTATCCCATACTAGCACATGTGGTTGTGCGGTTTGACTCAGTTGATAGCATGAAGTTCGGTTCTTAGGGTGACTCAGGCGAGATCCTCCATTACCCCCTTGTTATGGCGACAGGAGTCACTAGCGGCACCCCAGGTGCTCACGATGGTCCTCTCGATATATCGCCCTCGTCCTTCCCATAGCAAGGCAATCCACCGTACAAGCCCTCACTTGTACATCCATCACAATCACAATTTCCAATCCAACATCGTACAATTCCACACCTTGTACGTACAACCTCAACACATTTCGCTCGTGTCCAAATCATACATTTCCCCTTTTCCACTTTTACCAAAGTAACCCCACCACTTAACCACTTTCGAAAGAAAACCATTTTGATTGAATCCTAGCTCTAATTCATTATCTTCTACAGCACGACTAAGCATATGCAATTTACTAAAGCAATTATACCCATTAATAATTATTACAATGTTTAAGCTAATCTTAGGGTTTGACAATGTCTTCATGTCAATTGTGATTAGGTAATCCACCAATCTTGGGTTTATCTACCACTTACCCACAAGATAGCAACTTTACCGAACATACACGCATGCATAATAGTTTTGACAACATAAAAATAGCTTGCAAATATGGGATCAATATGATCAAATGAGGTGCTTGCATGTTTGCTCTTCGACAAATCCAGACTCTGGATCGAAGTCGGGATCGTTAGCGGACTCCGAGATGTCAACGTCTACACGAGCAGCAATAAGAATAAGCAACAACGATTCGAATCAGGAAAGGAGAAATAAAATGCGAAAAAGAAACAAAATCAGAACACGAGAACTAATCAAACTAAAGGAATCCACAAATTTCTTTGGAGCCCGGCAGTACCGACGGCTACTATGCGGTGGTGCAGCTTGCGTCCGGCAGTACCGCCCCACAAGCCCGGTAGTGCCAGCGGCTAAGAGAGGGCTCTCTAGAAAATAACTACAGGGGTTATTCAAGCGGAACTGGCGCTCATGGCCGGTAGTACCAATCAATAACTCCGGTAGTGCCAGAGTTCCAGGAACCGAAGGGGATACTCTCTGGAAAATAGCTACCGACGTTTTAACCATGGTAGTGCCACTCAGGCAGCAGTACCGTGGTTTCAACGGCGGTAGTGCCGGCTTTCCATAAAATGGATTTTGACCAAAAGGGAAAATTACGCAAACGAGTTCGAAACTTCGCGGCAATTGCGTGGTTAGGATTCTAGTGATGCTAGGAACCCATCCACGCTGGTCTTGCCAAGTTTTGAGTTCGTTTCATCGACTTTCCTCTTTTTCGAACTTTTGAGCTCCGAGATTTCCTAATATCAATTTTCCATTCGAATCAAGTCCAATCTCGATTCTTTTTGCGAGTATGGAATCTCCATGGCACTGAGAACTAATATGAGCCATCCTTGTGATTTTGGAACCTCGGAACACGAGATTGCTAAAAAAAGCACAATAAAGCACTTTTTGCAAATTGATTCAAAACAAAAGATTTGCAATAAACCTATTAGTTTCTTTTGCACACTAGGGTTCCATAAGACCTAACTCAAGTCTAGGAATCCTTCTAACACCGAGTAGACTTTCCTAACGCAAAATTTATGTGAGGACCTAAAAGAGGAGGTTTAGGAACTCGGGGATTTGAGCTCAAAAACCTAAAGAACCAAAATGGGAGGTCATTACCTTGGGTTAGGGGTTGCTTGGGTTGGGATGAAGCGATGAATGACCCGAGCTAGATATCCTTGCACAGTCCTTGAAGCGATTCGGCCGGAGAATGACGGACTCCGATCGATTCTTGGTTGCAAAGAAGGGGTGAGGAGCTAGATTAGGGTTCGGAGAAGCTCCAATACCAAGAAATGGAGGTAGAGCTCTTCTTCTTCTTCAATTCACCACGAGCAGGCCGGCCGAAGAAAGAGGAGGCGGCCGGGGGCGAGCTCGATCGCATGGGAGAGGAGGAGGAGAAGAGGGGGAAATGGAGAGGAGGGGAATGGCTGGGGGAGGAGAGAGAGAAGGCTGGGGGGCTCCCCCAAGGCTTTAATGGCGATGTGGGAGGGGCACAGTGGCCGAAGAGGCGGCGACTGTGCGCACACGTCGCTGCGCCACGTAGAAAAGCGAGATCCGGCAGTACCGCCTAAGCTGGCCGGTACTACCGCTCGGTCGGCAGTACTGAGCTTATGCCTGCGGTACTGCCACTCAAATGGCTGAAAACCCGAAATCCCGCGGCTTCGCTTCGGGATTCGACGCATGGGTTAGAGGGCTTCCAAGGAGAAGCTCTGAGGGTTAGGTTTAGCTCTAGACTTGGCCACTTAGAGTTTCGACCAAAATCGAAATTCAGGGCGTCGAACTTTGAGAACAATTGAACGACTCGACAAGCAAACTCCGGAAGCAATTAACTCCAATTTAAGATCCAAGGCAACTCAAGGCACAATCAAGCACTTAGTTAACTTAGGGGGTGTTTGGTAGAGCTCCAGCTCCACCAAATTCGTGGAGTTGGTGGAGCTGGGTATTCCTAGCTCCATCAGATTCGTAGATCTAGAGCTGTAGGTATATTAAAAGTGTTTAGGTGGGTCATCTTGTTCATATTTTAGAATAAAATTACAAACCGAAGTCACTTTATTTCAGTCTACAAGTGTCAGCTCTGAGGTGGAGCTGAGATCTGGAGCTCTGCCAAACATGGCCTTATTCCCCCCTAATTACAAAACTAGGGTGTTACCAGTATTTTATCAAGGCTAGTATAGTACACATGGCTATTTGTATCGATTTAGGTGACAAAATGATACCGGTACGGTTAGGAGCTACTCCGGTCATAAATAGTAGTCATTTTGGATATTGACACGGTCTTCAAAACTTAACTTTGACCAATAATTTATATTGTAATTATATTTAAAAAATCGAATAAAATTATAATATTATGAAAATATGTTTCGAGATGAGTCTATATATATAATTTTTATGCATCAAACTTAAATATTTAAAAAGATATGAATAACTAAAGTTTGAAAAGTCTGATGCCTGTATTTCAAACCGTAGTTTTTTTTTACCGGAGTGAGTATGTAAAATAAGTTTGTGAACAAGTTAACCCTGAGTCCCTGGCAAATAGACAACCATACGGTTCTCTAGTATTTAGCTGTCCAATTGGATCGAACCAACCCCGCACTGAACAAGCCAAACAAAAACGGAGAAGAACGCAGGCTAGGGTTTCTCCCCGACTCCACCACCCTCTCCGGCATGGACGCGCAGCGAGCTCTCCTCGACGAGCTCATGGGCACAGGTACCAACCGATTCTCCCGCGTCCCGAACGCCACCCCCGAACCATGACCGTAACACTATTCGCGCCGCGGGCGCTGGCGATTTTACAGCTCGCGACATGACGGAGGAGGAGAGGAAGGGGCACAGGGAGGTGAAGTGGGACGATGCCGATGTGTGCGCCCCCTTCATGGCCCGCTTTTGCCCCCACGACCTCTTCGTCAACACCAAGAGCAACCTCGGTATTCCCATTTCTTCTTGTTCCCGATTTGGATCGATGCGTCTAGCTTTGTGTTTACCCGTGGTTTTGGTTGTTGATTGTTTCGGTTTGGTGCTCGCAGGGCCGTGCTTGAAGATTCATGATCTAAAGCTCAAGGAGAGGTATGACCAGTTGCGCTGTGGATTTTCTTGAAATTCAGTAGATTTCGGAGGAATCTGGTAGTGATGGGTTATGTTTCTGGAGCAAAAGTGGATATTTTGCTTGCTGGTAATTGGGAAGAGAGGAACCTTTGTTTTGGATAAAGCATAGGTTATGAACCCAATATGGTGTGGCAATAGATATGTGCTATGAATATGAGCTTTTAAAATTGCGGAATTGTTTTTGTACCGAGGATTTAACCGTTAAAGTTTCCCTTGAGGCGGGGAAATTAGAGTTTGTTACTTTTTCCCCTGGGCGTCTCTTGTTTTGTTTGCTTGATGCATGTTGCCATGCAGAACTAGATGTTGGATTACTATGCATTACGCCAGATCTTTTATGTGAATGCTGATGCCAGGGAGCTCTGCCCAAGCAGCCATTTCCGGATGGATGACACATATTTAAAAAGAAGTTTTTTTCCTCTAAAAAATATCTTTATATACCAAAACATGACAAAAAAGCCCTCCGACATCTTGCGAGATTTGATTTTATCTGATAGAAACACGGGGTTGAATGCAAAGAATGCATATTGATAAGTGCTATCTAGGGAAATATACCTGGAAATCGTAAATCGGCTAGTTTTTGTGTAAGAAAATCCTAGGTGGAACAATGATTTTTTTTTTTGGCTGGAGGGAGTCAAGGTAGGTGGCTTTTCTACAATCCTGATGCATATAAATGGATATGACTGGCATATTGTTCTTTTACCAAGCAGAATTTCCGTACTAATGTTCGAGATGTTTTTAAGGAGGTCTTACAAGATCAGTATATGAGCATGAGCTCATTTTACCTAGATTTCTGGGCATGATCCATTATTTAGTCGTGAGCTCATATACTTGGAATGAATTGGAAATCTGGAGGTTCAACAGTGCTACCTAATGAACAAAACATAATGATTGTAATGGGCTTAGTGGTTTCAGCTAATTCAGAAACAACAACTGCTGACTGTTTATACTTCGAAAGTTCCTTTGTTTCGATTTATAATGCAGGATAAACAATCAAAAGTAGGGCAAGTCTTATTTGGAGTAAATTTGAATATCTCTTTTTGGCATCTCTGCACACATTAAAACACATTGCAATAAATAAAACCCAGTTAAGCATAACTGTTGTGGTCATAGTTACCGGGAATATGGTACGTCCAGGTCATAGTACAGGGTTACCATGTATGGTACACTGGTATGTCACCTAGTGAGCACACGATGCATTGGGGAAGGGGGTATGCTTTTTCTGTATAAGCCATAAACCAAATTATTTTGGGATGACAACGTCGGTTTGTGGCACGTGCACTAGATGCACCCAGACCAGTGGTTCTGTTATGAATCTGTGGAGGAGTGTTATCAAGGTTAATTGGATCAATAAGAAAGCATGTATGGTGTATAATGTGCAATGTTCTTTTTTTATGGAGCATGTAACTTAGCATGATGTTGAATGTTGGTAACTCGGTATAAAAGTTCACAGTGAATGATTTGCACAAACGTTTTTGGGGCTTGTATTTTATAGACAAGTCAATCGCTGTATGGTTGTATTATTGATATTTTTTTTGGTTTAAGACCTTATCGTCTTATGCTGATGCCAATCACTGGATCTGTTCTTTGAAACATTTCAAAATACAGGGCCAGAAATATGTTAAGGAGGAAACATCATCAAGCATGGACATGTATGTACATGCTTCGAGCTAATGTTAACTCAATAGCTTGACGGTTTGCAACCAGTCAGATATTAACATTGGTTTGAAGCATGTGTACCCCTGTCCATATCTGACATTGGTCCCTCTTGTATATATTTATTTCTTATGATTGCTGACCCCATCATTTTCAAATATTTCACACAATAGATCATGTGGATGACATGTCGTAGAAGATTACGTGAAGGTCTGAACTGAAACCGAGAGAGAGAGAGAGAGAGAGAGAGAGAGAGAGAGATTGAACAACTTAAGTACATGACAGCAGCAACTACAGTAAATATCTGAAAATTGTATGTACAGTGAAGAACATCGACAAAACTTAAATGGGCATTCATGCACAATAGAAGATGAACTATCACAACATTAAAATTAATGATGTCGTGGTTTTTAGCTCATGTAAATAGCACAAAGTTATATGTTCACAACAAAACACAGTAAGATAAAAAACCTCTTGCTCGAGTTGTATGCGTTTATTGATTTTGACAGGAAAATTTAGCGTTTTATCAGCAGCGAGTAAGTTGGGTGACTTTAAGCTGGATGGCTATATTTGAAATGCATTTATTGTTCAAAAGAAAGAGAAATATGGGTATTCAAAACTATGTATCTTATTCCATTAGCAATAGAGTTATTATATACACAAGGGAGTTATAGGCCGCATGGACTAAACCTATACTAGATGGACTATATAGGCCAAGTCATCCTATATAGAGATATCACGCTCGACTCGAAATTTATGTACCGGGAAATGAACTTACTCTGGTTTGCTGTGTTATGAATAGGACTTGTATTCAATATAAGGCCAATGGCCATAATATATAGAGTACATAAGGGTACAAGAGATAAGGCAAAAGACAAGAGATAAGACAATCATCTATAACAGACAATATATCCTTAACACCCCCCCCCCCCCACAAATGCAAGGCGTATGCAATAGCATTGCATTTGGAAGGGATGAACTAAAATAGGGAAAATCCAAAGTTATAATCCTGAAGTAGCCGTCGTAGTATGTAACTCTTGAAAAATCGAGCTGACGAAGAACATTGGTTTGAAGCATGTGTACCCCTGTCCATATCTGACATTGGTCCCTCTTGTATATATTTATTTCTTATGATTGCTGACCCCATCATTTTCAAATATTTCACACAATAGATCATGTGGATGACATGTCGTAGAAGATTACGTGAAGGTCTGAACTGAAACCGAGAGAGAGAGAGAGAGAGAGAGAGAGAGAGATTGAACAACTTAAGTACATGACAGCAGCAACTACAGTAAATATCTGAAAATTGTATGTACAGTGAAGAACATTGACAAAACTTAAATGGGCATTCATGCACAATAGAAGATGAACTATCACAACATTAAAATTAATGATGTCGTGGTTTTTAGCTCATGTAAATAGCACAAAGTTATATGTTCACAACAAAACACAGTAAGATAAAAAACCTCTTGCTCGAGTTGTATGCGTTTATTGATTTTGACAGGAAAATTTAGCGTTTTATCAGCAGCGAGTAAGTTGGGTGACTTTAAGCTGGATGGCTATATTTGAAATGCATTTATTGTTCAAAAGAAAGAGAAATATGGGTATTCAAAACTATGTTTCTTATTCCATTAGCAATAGAGTTATTATATACACAAGGGAGTTATAGGCCGCATGGACTAAACCTATACTAGATGGACTATATAGGCCAAGTCATCCTATATAGAGATATCACGCTCGACTCGAAGTTTATGTACCGGGAAATGAACTTACTCTGGTTTGCTGTGTTATGAATAGGACTTGTATTCAATATAAGGCCAATGGCCATAATATATAGAGTACATAAGGGTACAAGAGATAAGGCAAAAGATAAGAGATAAGACAATCATCTATAACAGACAATATATCCTTAACACCCCCCCCCCCCCACAAATGCAAGGCGTATGCAATAGCATTGCATTTGGAAGGGATGAACTAAAATAGGGAAAATCCAAAGTCATAATCCTGAAGTAGCCGTCGTAGCATGTAACTCTTGAAAAATCGAGCTGACGAAGAACAGCCAACGAAGCACCGAGTCGGTGAAGAAAAGTCGACGAAGAAGCCAAATCGACGAACGAAAGTCGAATGTAGGGCAGAGTCGACAAAGAAGAGCCGACGGTACGAGTCGACGAAGAAGAACCGACGAAGCCGACAAAACGAGCCGAGCTGAGGTTATAAAAGTTGACAGAATGAGCCAAACCGATAAAAGAGCCGAGCGACAACAGAATCAAGATGCTAAAGACTTGGATGGACGCAACGAAAGACTTGAAAAAAATATTAGGAATAATAGACGCAACCCTAAAAAGCAATAGCCTGAAAGCCATCAAGCCAACGAAAGAGCCAAGACAGCAAAGCCATGCTCAAATGAGCCGAGCCTAGTTGAAACGAACCGAAGCCGAACCGACCGAACTGGTGCCAAGCCAGCCATGTAGAAGATCAGGAGCTATAGCGAAAGCCATAAAAGCTGGAGCCAAGGACGTCGATCCGGCGCGTGGAAGTCACGGACTTGAACCAAGCGACCAAACTCAGAAGGGAAAAACAATCGAGTCCGATCGGCCGGCTTGGAGAACTCGTCACATGCACTTCTAGTCTTCACAGCTTGAACTTCTAGTCTCCAACGGCTTGAAATCCGATCATGGAAGATGGCGCTCGTAGGATGGGTGACGGGAGACGGCACGGCGCGGATAGGCGATGGGAGACAGCATGAACGCCGCGTCGGGGAGCCGGTGGCTGACCACGGGCGGCGGCGCCGAAGATCGGGTGACGCGGCCACCGCTTGACCACGACCCGAGAAGACGTGCAGCGACGGCGGCGCTGGGCAACGGGGCATTGGGCGACCGGAGTCCTGAAGAAGATGCGCCAGTGTCGTCTCGAGTGGTGGTGCGCGGAAGCCGCAGCGACCGCGCGCGAGAGCCGATGTGGTGACGATGCAGATCGGAGACGGGCGGCGGTGCAGATCAAAGACCCAGGTATGCGAGCTGGCCCCAAGGTCGACGACGACGATCGGCCAGTCGGATCGCAGAGATGGCCGAGGACAAGGGTCGCGGGCTGGTGACGAAGCCGACGAGGATGAGCGGCGGCTGAGGTGGCCGCCCCCGGGAGTGGAGATTACTCCTCCTGGGGGCAGCAGCAGCGGAAGATGGAAGGCTAGGGTTTCAACCTTCGCTCTGATACCATGCATTTGGAAGGGTTGAATTAAAATAAGGAAAATCCAAAGTCATAGTCTTGAAGTAGTCGTCGTAGCATTTAACTCCTGAAAAATCGAGCTGACGAAGAACAGCCGACGAAGAACCGAGTCGATGAAGAAAAGTCGACGAAGAAGCCAAATCGACGAACGAAAGTCGAAGGAAGGGCCGAATCGACGAAGAAGAGCCGACGGTAAAGCTGAGTCGACGAAGAAGAGCCGACGAAGCCGACAAAACGAGCCGAGTCGAGGTGAGGTAATCGGAGTCAATAGAATGAGCCGAGCCGATAAAAGAGCCAAGCGACGACAGAATTAAGATGCTAAAGACTTGGATGGACACAACGGAAGACTCATGAAAATACTAAAAAAAATACTAGTAGTAGATACCACCAGCAGCAACAGCTAGATCAAAACTCAACGGCGACATCTGACACAAAAAATCATGTCGACGTCGAACCAAAGCTCATTGTCGATGACCAAGGCAAGGAGAAGCCCGACGATAGCGGCCGAAGAGCGAGATAAATTCCAAATTGATAGCGGCAACCATCGGCAAAAGCTCAAAAATATCAGCACCAAAAAGCTGAAGAAGACTACACCGTAGAAAACGGAGAAGCCAAAGAGCCGAAGCCGAGATGGTAGAAGCTGGAACCAGAGCCAAGATGGACAAACTTGAAGCTTATCAGTCAAAAATCACGGACGTGAACCTTGACTTCAAGTTTATGCTCAACAGTCACCACATGCACACGGACGTGAAACCTTCACAGACTTCTTCACGGACTTGAAGAAGCCTTGCTTTTCCCGTCGTCACTTCTTCTCGGACTTGAAGTCAGATCGAAGAAATTGTCCGAGACCGAAGCAACACGGCAGAGGAACAGCGCGGTCGGCGGCACGTTGGCCCGCGGGCGTCGGCGGGCTCAGAGGCCGAGGCGGCGATGGAGGTGTGTCAGACCGGGCGCGCTGGCGTGGTGGAGCAGATCGGTGGTCACCAAATGGAGGCGGCCAGATGAAGCAGAGGAGACGCGTCGATCCAGCGGAAGGACCAAAGACAAGCCGGCAGCCTTCTGATCTCGCACGCGAAGAGGATCCGAGGCAGCGATGCTGCCGGCCTAAACCTTGCTCAGCGGGGCGAAGCAAGCCGCAAAAGATGAAGCAACGACCTGTGGGGAGCGGAAGGCAACGTCGCTGGCGCAATGCAGAGCCGGCCGCAGATGACGAAGCGGTGGCTGTGCGTACGAAGTGGAAGGCGACGGCGCAAGTGCAACGCCAGGAAGAAAAGAAACCCTAACCTGGCTTTGATACCTTGTTATGGATAGGACTTGTATTCAATATGAGGCCAATGGCCATAATATATAGAGTACATAAGGGTACAAGAGATAAGACAAAAGACAAGAGATCAGACAATCATCTATAACAGACAATATATCCTTAACATGTTGAAGAATTGGCATGCAATTGTAGCATCCTTGAAGGGTCAAGCATCTGGGGGATTAACTATGTTGTGTAACTATCCTAGATAATAGATCGACTACGATTCATTGTGCTTGCTTTGCAACTTCAGTTGTTTCATTTGTAGATATTGCTTTGAACCAGTGGTTCAGCTCTGTTATATTGTATGCTTTGCTTTCCGGTATAAATACACAACAGTTTCTAATGGGTTTTTTCTGGGCAAGTTCAGCTTTGAGAATTCTCCCAGACATGATACATATGTGCAAAGGTTTGAGGCAGAGCTTGCTCAACAATGTGAGAAATTGGTGAGTTATCAGTTATCACTTGCTCTTGCAAAATTTGATAGCCGGAATATTTAAATTTGTTTATTTTGTTGCAGGTAATGGATTTAGATAGAAAAATAAGGCGTGGTCGCGAAAGGTTGGCTCAAGATACTGCTGTGCCATCTCCCATTCCTGGGAAAAAATCCGAGCAGCTGTCAGTGCTAGAAGAAAAGATCAAGAAGCTGTTGGAGCAAATTGAGGAGCTTGGTGAGGCCTGTAAAGTGGCTGAAGCTGAGGCACTTATGAGGAAGGTACTGATGCACAAGATCCATCTTGTTTCTTTACTTTGATGTTTGATTGAAACCTTCTTCACTAATTGGTGGGATTGTCTCGTTATTTCTGGGTTGCAGGTTGACCTTTTAAATGCTGAGAAGACAGCTTTAACTAACCAAGCAGATAACAAAGTCATGCTTCCACAAGAGAAGAAGATGGAACTATGTGATGTATGTGGCTCATTCTTAGTAGCCGATGATGTTCTTGAGAGAACACAATCCCATGTGACTGGGAAACAGCACATTGGTTATGGTCTGGTGAGAGATTTTCTGGCCGAATACAAGGTGAAGTATCATTGTAATAGTAGTAGTAATATTGCCTTAATTCATTAAGTACTTATGGTTTCCTCTTGCTCTTCAGGCCGCAAAAGAAAAGGCAAGAGAAGAAGAGAGGCTTGCAAGGGAGAAGAAAGCAGAGGAGCGTAGGAAACAGAGGGAAAAAGAGTATGATAATGAGGGCAAGGAGAGTGGTACCAGAAGAGAGAAGTCTGGGGAGCGTGACTATGACCGTGATCGTTACTATGAGCGGAGCCGTGAAAGAGAAAGGCTCCATGATCACAGAGATAGAGGATCAGAGTACAGAAGCAGTTCCTACAGAAATGGAAGGCATTCTGAAAGAGACAGACACAGATACAGGAGTGGTGATATGACAAAGGACAGAGGGAGAGTGAGGAGCAGGTCACGTTCTCCAGGAAGGCATGGTTATGGAAGGTCAAGAAGTCCGGATCACTAGTTGAACACGTAGATAGTGTGTCCCAGTTGAGACTCATGAGGTAGACCATTATGTCCCTTTGGCTATTTATTATGGTATAAACGGTTCAATTGAAGTGTTTATCTCTGCTCTGCTGTAGCACTACTGTTGGAATCCTACAGTCTTCCTTTTAGAGGAGAAAAAAAACTCAGGTAGGTATTGTTTGTCCTTCCTACAATTTGACTTGTCTATATTCTCTATGCATGCTCATGTTTTTTTTCAACATTCCTTACTAAAAATTATTGTCTGATAAAGCTGAAGTTAGTACAATAGCACTAGTGTTGTACTGCCAATCTGGATGCACTTCTTTTCTGCCGATTACAGGTAACCTGTGATCATTAGTGTTTCATGTTATACACTTATTCTAGTTGTATGTTTCTATTTTTTTCCTACTTCCCTTGATAACAAAACTTTTCAAGAAATCATTTTTGATCTGGTTCATTGTGGTTGGTTTCTGGATGGGTTAGAATTTTACCCGAACAGCCTAATTCAAGTCAGCCAAGGATCAGTCAATTTCTGGCAAAACTTTTATGCAAATGGTTAGTTTTTGCACTGTACAATTATGAACTAATAATGCTATGTTCCGAAAGAACAAAAAGAAAACCACCAAGGTTCAATGCCAGTCATCTGCACACACTCTCTCTCTCTCTCTCTCTCTCTCTCTCTCTCTGTCGAATCACCAGAAGTTATAACCCTACGAAATGTTTGGCTTTAGTTGTCCATAACCCATTGCCTGATAGGTAGTACCACCAAGATAGGCTCTAATTCTTGACGGCTCTCTCTAACCTGCTTTCTGGGCATTGATTATTGACTCTGGAGTGACGTGTTATTCATGTATTGAGCATATTGTTTTTTCTTTTAAAATATTAGCTAACCTGGAGAAAAATTATTAGAACAGATACAATGTTGTTTTAAACATGCAATCGTCAAAAAATGATCTCCAAATTAGATGATCTGTTTGTAGTATTGTAGTATGTTTTGCTTTCAGTTTGTAGGTGGTAGCACAGGAGCACATTTGGGGTTTCCGGCTACTTATGTCTGCTGATGTTACGATGTCTGTTGAACGCGCAAATACATGAATGGATGCTATTTGCGATCTCATGTGTACGTGAGGGTGAAATCGTTGCTTGCAGTCCCCTGTAGAACGAGGTTGGTGATTTATAGCGTGTACAATCATGCTTCTGAATATACCTTTCTCTGAAGAACAATTGTATCTTAAAGACATGTGAAAGCAAAATTCGATATACATCTGCAGAATCATGAACTCCAATTGTCATTTCATAACCCAAAAGGTAAGGGGTTGTGTTATCTACGATATTTTGGTTACGCTTTTGTCGGGTAAGTTACCATGTCATTGGAAGCGAATTGCTGCTGGATTTCTATCGGTGCTGGTACGGTTATATTTGCTCATTCTGGGGTCTAATTTAGCCGATGGCTCTCGACGAGTTCCAAGTTCACAGCCTGAATCGAAGCATCCGAACGCTGAACGATGTTGACATCATGTTGCATTGTATGGCAATACAACAAAAACATGCTATTGTACTCGTGTTAATAAGCATGGTATTGTATTGTACGCCACCTCTCATTTTATCACGCAATACTGGGTTAGGCTTCGCAAACAAATGATTTTTGCACTTTGTGAACCTATTGAAACATACGGAGTTATGCTTATTATTGGCGAAATATGTGTGGATTTCCTTCGGAAAAAAAATACAGTAATTTATTAAGTAATTTCTATCGTAAAATTTCAAAAATTTTCGAACGTAAATACATAGGAAAAATATCTGTTTTGGATCATAATGTCCAGACACCATGATACCTAGATAATCTCTCTCTCTCTCTCTCTCTCTCTCTCTCTCTCTCTCTCTCTCTCTCTCTCTGAACACATTAAGATTATCATAATTCACCGCAACGCGAAATGGTGCCTAAATATCCTCATTTGATTACGATAGAAATTACTTAATAAATTATTGTATTTTTTTCTTAAGAAAAACCACACATATTTCGTTAATAATGACCATAACTCCGTATGTTTCACTCGGTTCACAAGGTGCAAAAATCATTTGTTTGCGACGCCAAACCCAGTATTGCGTGATAAAATGAGAGGTGACGTACAATACAATACCATGCTTATTAACACGAGTACAATAGCATGTTTTTGTTGTATTGCAATACAATGCAATACGATGTCAACATCGTTCGGATGCTTCGATTCAGGCTGTGAACTTGGAACTCGTCGAGAGCTGTCGGCTGAATTAGACCCCAGAATGAGCAAATATAACCATACCAGCATCGGCAGAAATCCAATAGCACTTCGCTTCCAATGACATAGTAACTTGTACCCGGCAAAAACGTGACCGCAATACCTTAGATAGCACAACCCCTTACCTTTTGGGTTATGTACATGACCATTGGAGTTCATGATTCTGCAGATGTATAGCGAATTTTGCTTTCGCATGTCTCAAAGATACAATTGTTCTTCAGAGAGAGGCATATTCAGAAGCATGATTGTACACGCTATAAATGACCAACCTCGTTCTACAGGGGACTGCAAGCAACGATTCCACCCTCACGTACGTAAGATCGCAAATGGCATCCATTCATGTATTTGCGCGTTCAACAGACATCGTAACATCAGCAGACATAAGTAGCCGGAAATCCCAAATGTGCTCCTGTGCTACCACCTACAAACTGAAAGTAAAACATACTAGAATACTACAAACAGATCATCTAATTTGAAGATCATTTTTTGGCGATTGCATGTTTAAAACAACATTGTATCTGTTCTAATAGGAAGTATATAATTTTTCTTCAGGTTAGCTAATATTTTAAAGCAAAAAACAATATGCTCAATACATGAATAAAACGTCACTCTAGAGTCAACAATCAATGAACAATGCCCAGAAAGAGCTGTCAAGAATTAGGGCCTGTCTTGGTGGTACTACCTATCAGGCAATGGGTTATAGACAACTAAAGCTAAACATTCCGTAGGGTTATAACTTTTGGTGATTCCAGAGAGAGAGAGAGTACAGATGACTGGCATTGAACCTCGGTGGTTTTCTGATTGTTCTTTCGGAACATAGCATTAGTTCATAATTGTACAGTTCAAAAACTAACCATTTGCATAAAAGTTTTGCCAGAAATTGACTGATCCTTGGCTGACTTGAATTAGGCTGTTCGGGTAAAATTCTAACCCATCCAGAAACCAATCACAATGAACCAGATAAAAAATGATTTCTTAAAAAGTTTTGTTAACAACGGAAGTAGGAAAAAAATAGATGCGCGCGCGCGTGAATTTTTTAGGATTTTGAGTTTAACCGGTTTACTAACAAGTTTGAACTGAAATTTAAACAATAGTTTTCTTAATGATAGTTTGATTGTAAGTATGTGCTGATTTTAATTTATTTGAATTGTTATAGATGGGTATATACCCTAAAACTGAAAGTTTTGAAATCATGTAGACACACTATTGTTGAAATGAAGCGTGTAGACAAATTGAAACTCGTATTCTCAGGAGCTGAAGCACGGCGCTAACTAAACAGCCGAGATCATTCATTAGAGCGCTGCCATTTCGTATCCAAAAAGCTACGCCCAAAGCAAGAATCGCCGAGGCAGGCCAGCATCGTCGGAGTAACCGGTCTCCAGCATACGTGGGCTCAGGACACGGCGAGGACGGCCGCGTTGTCGGCGGTGTTCCACCAGATCACTCCCGCGTGCACTGCCTGCCCTCACCAGACGTTCTTGTAGCAACGAGAAGCTGGCAAACTCTCCGGCCGTGCTCAAATGTCCATACGATGTGAAGGACTTGTGACTCGAGCTTCATGTACATTAACTTGACTCGCCCGATTATTATCTACAAAAAGAAGAAAGCAAAGCTAAGAAGATAATTAAGAAGAAATTTACTCCTGACAAAAACATCGGGTGAGACTAAAATAAGAAAGGCCCGATCATTTTCTTGACTTGTGGTCAGAACTCAGAAGCAGAGTCCCTTCTTTATCTCCTCCACCTCTTCCCTGTTCTGCATGCATGGCCGCAACAACAACAGCTTAATTGATCCAAGGAACGATCGAGGTATATATACGCATGCATGCGTTGTTGTATTAATACTCCACAAGATTATTAACATCATTCACGAACGTATATGTACGTCAAGGGTTGTCGTTGCCGGCGACCGCGCGCCGTGCACGGCGGCCGGCGCGGGTGGTCCCGGCCCCTTCGCCACGGTACCCATCGATCGGCTGCCGGGGCCGGCGGCATATTGGCCGCCACACCGTGGCAAGGAGGCAGCTTAATTAATCTTCGCACGAGCAACATCTGCACCTAGAATCCGGAAGAGAAATGGAACGAAGAAAACCAAGCGAGCTCTCGAACAATGCAATGGAGGATTGGGATATATCGACTATTGAGCGAGTGGAGAGGGATCGAAACGTGGGCGCTTGCGTGGTGCCGAGGGTACACGTACGCAACCACCGCTGTTGCGACGTGCGAGAGCTGGGAGGGGAGCATCCAGCTGATTAATAGATCCCCGTGCCCTTCTCGGAGGTCGCCTCGAAATCGGTGACCACGAAGTAGGCGAACTCTCGCGGTTGGATGGAGCCAAGCTTCATCACGGATGCCCCCGCTGCTGCCTACTTGAAGAGATCAGTGTAATTAAGTAGGAGTACCTGTACTTCACCCAGAACTTAGACATCTGTGATGCCCAAATGACGGAGCTAATTTTCCAAGTTCAAGGTTACTCCAATTCTGCTAGTTGAATGGGAAAGTATGAATTATAATGGCCTTTTTTAGTTCGGCGAAAGGGAATGGAAAGAAAATTCTTCTACGAATCTTTCCTTTTTCCGTTTAATTCAATCTTGACGAGGATAATATTCTGCAATGTACAACTCATTTATTTTGAGACTAGCTAATCCACTTACTATCTAGATTTTTTTTTAGTAATCCTTTACATTGCAATGTGTTGGTAGTCAAATGCTTTAGCAATTTCCCCGGACGGTATGGGGAAATAGAATTTTGAACCAAACATTTTGATCTTCGATTAATTATCTAAGTAATTGTCGTTCCGTCAATGAAAACTAGTGAATTTTTTGTCTTTCTACCGAAACACCTGGAGTAAGAGATTAAAATACAGCAGTCACACCCTGAAAGCAAGGGAAAAAATGAGAAATTAAATCAGAAAACGGGACAATGATATATTTTTGCTTGTGTAGTACTAACAGGGACAATGAAATCTGGCGTCGATTGTTTCTTAAGACCATGTACAGTACCAGTCACAGGATTACCTTGAACCAATATGAACTTAAACTCAGCTGACACGCAGCATGGGTAGTCATTAGTCAATATATGTTGGGTGTTGATTCGAATTTTCTTTGTGGACTTTAGAGACGTCTTGATATATATTTCGATATAGCCTGTTTCGATTCGAGTCGCTTGTCCACTTTATAAATACTCTTGTAGTCTGCTTGAGAGCTACGACGGCTCAATGTAATCTCTTCATAAACTTTAAAATAGTAATATCGCCGATTAGCGTCCGTAGTTTTTCCCTACAAAGGTTTTTCACGTAAAAGATCTGCGTCTCGTGTTTTTCTCATTGTGTGATCATTGTGTGATTGATTCGGTGGTATCAGAGCCCTCAATCACACGAGGAGAACAAAATCTACAGCCGTCGCCATCGTCGCTTTGCGCCGCCTCACATCGCGTCGTCGCCGATCTGCGCCGACGTCACTTCATTCTACGACCGTCGGCGTCCTCGTCCCAGTGCCTTCGGTCTCCTTCGGCGTCGATCGCCCGCCGAATCTCCGATTCCGGCGACCGTCGGCCCGTGTCGCTCAAGCCATCCACCGTCTTCTGCAACGCGGTCGACTCCAGCCCCGGCGCGCTGTCTTCGGCCACAACCAGGCCTGCTCATCGGCGCGATCCACCGTAGCCTGCCTTCCTCGTCGCGCGTTACGCACGCGCTCGCCGTCCGCATCGTTACGCCAGGGTTTCACCCGCCCGAGACGCGCTCCCTGCAGATCGGACTCGAAAGTTTTTTTTTAATTCGATTCGCAAGAGGCTACGTGAGTTCTTTATTCAGTTCTCTCATGTGATGTGCTTGAGTCAATTCTTGTAAAGTGCTCTGGTTCCAAGTCCGGTTTTCTAGTATTTCTTCACGTCCGTGGCTTTCAAGTCCGTGAAGGATTGCAAAGTCCGTGAAGGTTTGTTCAAGTGCAGAGGAATTCCAGTCGCTTTGTTCAAGCGCAGATAACAGAGGAAACTCTCCCGTCCGCGAAGGCTCAGGTCACACTCACGTCTGAGTGGATTATTTGATTCAAGGCCCAAGACGGATTCAAATTTTACGCCTGTCAGGAATATTTCTTTACATTATGGCTTCATTAAAATATGATATTCCACTGCTAGATCGTGATACCAGGTTTTCGCTATAGTAAGTCAAGATGCGAACTATTCTAGCGCATATTGATCTAGATGATGCGCTTGATAAATTCGAGAACAAAGAGCAGAATACTTGGACTAATGAAGAAAAAAGAAAGGATGTAAGGATTTGTCTCAAATTCATCTTCATTTATCAAATAATATTTTGCAAGAGATTTTGCAGAAGAAAACTGCAGCTGCCTTATGGTTTAAGTTGGAATCAATCTGCATGACCAAGGACCTGACTAGCAAAATGCATGTGAAGATGAAATTATTTTCGCATAAGTTGCAAGAAGGTGGTTCCATGTTGAATCATCTATCGGTTTTCAAGGAGATTGTTTCTGACGTTGAATCGATGGAGATAAAATTTGATGATGAGGATTTAGGTCTTATTCTTTTGTGCTCACTGCCTGTGTCATTTTCAAATTTTAGAGATACTATTCTATATAGCCGTGATACACTAACTGTTGCTGAAGTTTATGAGGCTTTACATGTAAAAGAAAAGATAAAATTAATGGTGTCTTCCAAAGGTTCTAGTTCGTATGGTGAAGTTTTTTCTGTTCGTGGACGAACAAAGGAAAAGAAATCAAATAATGAATATAGAGGAAGAAGCTCAAGCAGTCACAGGGGCCGTTCTAAGTCCAGAGGTAAAGAAAAATTTTGCAGGTATTGCAAGAAGAATAATCATGACATATCTGAATGTTACAAGTTAAAGAACAAAGAAAAAAGGAACGGTACCTAGAAGCCAAAAGGTAAATCTGATGAGGAAGGTAAAGCTTCTATTGCTATTGCTGATAATAGTTCTGATGGTGAGATTCTCTTTGCTTTTGCTGGATGTGCAAGTAGTGGTGATGAATGGATTATTGATTCAGCTGCTTTTTTTTTCATATATGCATTAATAGAGACTGGTTCATCACTTATGAGTGTTAAATATGTTAGTTCTATTAGGATGGGTGATGATTCGTCATGTTCTATTGTTGCCATTGGATCCGTATAAATTAAGATGCAGGATGGTATCATCAGAACCTTGACAGATGTAAGGCACGTTCCAGGTATGACAAGAAATCTCATTTCTTTGAGTACTCTTGATACTAAAGGGTATAAATATTCTGGTGGCAATGGAATTTTGAAAGTATCAAAATGTTCTCTTATTGTTATGAAAGGTGATTTGAAATCTGCAAATTTATATCGTCTACAAGGCACTACAATTACAGGTGATGTCTGTATTACTTCACATTCTGTACCTGATATTGCTAACCTTTGGTACAAATGCCTTGGGCATATGAGTGAACATGGTTTAGCAGAATTGAGTAAGAGAGAACTTCTTGATGGATACAACAGAGGAAAATTAGATTTCTGTGAGCATTGCATATTTGGTAAGCATAAGAGGGTGAAATTTGACACTTCTGTTCATTCTACAGAAGGTATTTTTGATTATGTGCATTCTGATTTATGGGGGCCATCTCATGAGTCTTCTTTTGGAGGTGCTCGCTATATGTTAACAATTATTGATGATTATTTTAGAAAAGTCTGACCTTATTTTTAAAGCATAAATCAGAAGCATTTTTAACATTCAAAAGAGTGGAAGGTTATGATTGAAAGGCAAACCGAAAAGAAGGTAAAGAAACTTCGCACTGATAATGGGATGGAATTTTGTTCTTATGAATTTAATTCATATTGCAAGTCTGAAGGTATTGTGCGACACTACACTGTTCCTTATACTTCACAACAAAACGGTGTAGCTGAGCGTATGAACAGAACTATCATCTCAAAGGCATGTTGCATGTTGTCTAATACTGGTTTGAATAAGCAATTTTGGGCTGAAGCTGCTTCTACTGCTTGCTATCTTATTAATCGATCACCCTCAATAGCTATTGATAAGAAAACTTCAATTGAGGTATGGTCTTCTTCTCCAGCTGATTATTCACAATTGAGAGTTTTTGGTTGCATTGCTTATGCTCACGTTGATAATGGTAAATTAGAGCCTAGAGCTATTAAGTGCATTTTTCTTGGTTATAAATCTGGTGTTAAAGGTTATAAATTGTGAAATCCTCAAACACAAAAGGTTGTCATCAGTAGGAATGTTATTTTTAATGAATCTATTATGTTAAATGACAAAGTGGATACAAATGTTCCTATTGAGAAACAACAGAAAACTAGGGTGCAGGTGGAGCACTTTATTGATTCAGAAAATAAACCAGAAAATAATATTGATGTTCAAGATGCATCTATTGTTGAGCATTCTTCTCCAGTTGTGTAGCCTCCATAGCATTCTATTGCCATTGATAAACCTAGGAGGTCTATTAATTCACCTAAAAGGTTTATTGAAGAATGTGATGTTGCTTCTTATGCTTTAAGTGTTGCAGAAGAAATTGAAAATAATGCAGAACCATCTAATTATGTTGAGGCTATTACTTCTGCTGATTGCAAAAATTGGATGACTGCTATGCAAGATGAGATGGAGTCTCTTGAAAAGAATGGTACTTGGGATTTAGTAACATTGACTAAAGATAAGAAGACTGTCCGTTGTAAATGGATTTTCAAAAGAAAGGAAGGAATTACTCCTACTGATTCAACAAGGTATAAAACAAGGTTGGTTGCTAAAGGTTATAGCCAGATTTCAGGTATTGACTTCAATGATGTATTTTCTCCTGTTGTGAAGCATAGCTTTATTCGCACTTTACTCAGTATTGTTGCCATGCATGATTATGAACTTGAGCAATTAGATGTTAAAATTGCATTCTTGTATGGGGAGTTAGAGGAAGATATTTATATGGACCAACCTGAATGTTTTGTTATTCCTGGAAAAGAACACCTTGTTTGTAGATTGAAGAAATCTCTTTATGGCTTAAAACAATCCCCTAGACAATGGTACAAGAAATTTGACTCATTTATGCTCTCTTATGGTTTTAAGCGGTCTAATTATGATAACTGTGTTTACTTGAAGACTGTTAATAGTTCAGCTATATACTTGCTTCTTTATGTTGATGATATGTTAATTGCTGCAAAAGATAAATCAGAAATAGCTAAATTGAAGGCACAATTGAGTAAAGAATTTAAGATGAAGGATTTACGTGCAGCAAAGAAAAATCCTTGGCATGGAAATTATTAGAGCAAGGAAATCTGGTAAATTATACCTTAGTCAGCAAGGTTATATGAGAATAGGAGTGGCAATCGGGTCGGGTGGCTCCGGGTCCGTCCCCCGTGGACCCGGACCCGAGACCCGAATTGCAGACCCGAACCCAGACCCGAGACCCGAATTGCAGACCCGAACCCGGACCCGAATTGACCTATGGGTCCTAATCTGGACCCAGACCCGGACCCGACGGGTACCCGAGACCCGACGGGTACCCGGGACCCGAAATTACAGCAGGCCAAAAAAAACTTGAATGATATAGATAGAGCAGATTAGCAGATAGAGAATTAGAGATAGAGCATATTAGCAGATTAACTTGAATCATACAGATTGAATCATACAGATTAATTTGAATCATATAGATAGAGCAGATTAGCAGCCAGCAAGTATGTCATGCAAAGGATAGAGCATATTGCATACAGACTTGAATCAAATTTTATTGCACAAACCTGAATTAGGATCATAATTGGGGAATTTAGACATATTGCAACGTGAATAAAACTAATCACATGAATCATAGAGCTTTAACTTTCTAATGCAGCATCTATCACTTTCCACAAGGGGACATACTGAATAAAACTGATACTACAACAGATACTACAACAGGAGAAGACTACAACTGATACTACAAATGTATACTACAACAAAGATCTATCAAAGACCATAGTCCTCATCCTTGCATATACTACAACAGCATAGTCCTTCATCCTTGCATATGTATTTGCAACAGATACTACAACAGCATATACTACAACAGATACTACAACAGCATCTATCAACAGATACTACAACTGATATATGTATTTGCTCTGTAAGACCAAAGACCATAGTCCTATGTAAAGACCAACTGACATATGTATTTGCTCTGATATATGTATTTGCTCTGTAAGACCAAAGACCAAAGACAACAGAACTGCTTTGGCAAGACGATTTTACAGGAAAAATGGAAAATCATACCGGAGGGGGCGCGGTTGAGGTCGCGGTGGCCGGTCGTGGTCGCCGGTCGCGGTCGGGGTAGCCACTTCGAGTCGGCCGTTGGGGGTCGGCGCTTCGGGGTCGCCGTCGCCGGTCGTGGTCGCCGGTCGAGATCGTCGGTCGTGGTCGGGGTAGCCGCTTCGAGTCGGCCATTGGGGGTCGGTGCTTCGGGGTCGCCGTCGCCGCTTTGGGTCGGGGACGACAGGAGATCGCGGTCGGGGATCGGGGTCGCCGGAGCCGGATGCCGACGGTGGCTAGACCTAGACGGGAGAATGGGAGATCGCCAGATCGGGGACGGGTCATGGGCGGACGGCTACGTCGGCTAGGGTTTCTGCTTTCTGGGTCACGGGCGGGCGGACGGTGGCTAGTGACTTGTGAGCTGATGACCTGATCGGTTGAGACCGGGCTGGGCTAAGGCAATACATGGGCCGGCCGGTGGGATGGCAAGCGAGCAGGCGTCCGGGTCTACAGTATTACTCTATTTCAGTTATTTCGGGTCTGGGTCTACAGTACCCATGGGTCTATATCAGGACCCGGACCCGGACCCAGACCCGGACCCGAACATC
Organism: Rhipidocladum racemiflorum; assembly: GCA_036346355.1. Taxonomy (NCBI): domain Eukaryota; kingdom Viridiplantae; phylum Streptophyta; class Magnoliopsida; order Poales; family Poaceae; genus Rhipidocladum; species Rhipidocladum racemiflorum. Next base: position 34,839,260 of record CM070581.1, read on the forward strand.
AATACCCAAGGGTCCAGATTCGGACCCAGACCCGGACCCATCGGGTTGGGTACCCGCGGGTACCCGGACCCATGGGTATTTCTGCCATCCCTATATGAGAAGGTCCTTCGTCGCTTTAACATGCATGATGCAAAACCAGTGAGTACTTCATTAGCTACACATTTCAAATTATCTTCAGCTTTATGTCCAGAGTCAGATGATGATATTGAGTACATGTCTAGAGTTCCATATTCCAGTGCAGTTGGTTCTCTTTTGTATGCCATGGTTTGTTCTCGTCCTGATTTATCTCATTCACTAAGTGTTGTCAGTAGATACATTGGAAAGCTGTTCAATGGATTTTCAGATACTTGCGTGGTACTTCTAATGCTTGTTTGCAGTTTGGAAAATCTAGAGATGGACTTGTTGGTTATGTTGATTCTGACTATGCTGGTGATTTAGACAAGAGGAGATCTCTCACAGGTTATGCTTTCACATTGGTGGTTGCGCTGTCAGTTGGAAAGCAAGTTTGCAGGCCACTATTGCTTTATCAACTACTGAAGCTGAATATATGGCTATTTCTGAAGCATGTAAAGAAGCCACTTGGTTGAGAGGTTTGTACACTGAGCTCAGCGGGATCACTTCTTGTGTTACTATATTTTGTGACAGTTAAAGTGCTATTTGCCTCACAAGGGATCAGATGTTTCATGAAAAGAAAAAGCACATTGATGTGAGGTATCATTATATTTGAGATGTTATTGCTCAAGGTAACATCAAAATATCCAAGATAAGTACACATGACAACCCCGCTGACATGATGACAAATACAATACCGACTACTAAGTTTGAGCTATGCTCAAGCTTGGTTGGAGTTACAATTTAAGTCTTAGAGACTTTTGGCGTTGGTGATATTTACTATTGAAGGGTGTTCATTGATGATTCTTTTGTTACAAGAGGGAATTCGTCTCAAGGTGGAGTTTGTTGGGTGTTGATCCGAATTTTCTTTGTGGGCTTTAGGGAGGGACCCGTTGGCCCATAATTCGGTATAGCCCGTTTAGACTCGAGTCGCTTGTCCACTTTATAAATACCCTTGTAGTCTGCTTGAGAGATACGACGGCTCATTGTAATCTCTTCACAAACCCTAAAATAGTGATATCGCCGATTGGCGTCCGTGATTTTTCCCGCAAGGGTTTTCCACATAAAAGATCTGTCTCGTGTTCTTCTCGTTGTGTGATTGATTTCCAACAATATAGATACCTCAACGCCTCAGGTCACGCTAGTTCCGCGGAGCCGAGCGACGGCAGGCTGGCAGTGGAATCCGGCCGACGGGTTCGGCGATTAACACGACGCTGGGAGATGCCCGTAGAGTCGCCGGTCAGAAGGTGGTTGGTTAGCTAGGGAAGGAATGGGGAAAAAGATAGGGATTAGCTAGCTTGGCCGTTAAGTGGATCTATGCCTAAGAGAGGGTGAATTGGGAATCATTTGGTAACAAAGGCTTAATGAAAAAAATGAACTTTAATGCTTAATGAAAAATGAACTTTAATAGTCTAACCTAAGTGTAGTCTAGGGTTTCTAGTACAGTTTTGCAACTTAATTCTAACCCTACACAATCTTAATAATCTAAGAATTAAAATGCTACAAAGTAAATCACTACTACAGAAAAGTATAACACAGATGGTTTGAAACCGTCATCACAGACCATTTTTCGAATCGTTTGTAACCATATGTCAGTGATGTTATGGCATATCATAGACGGTTTTCAAACCGTTTGTGATATATATAACATCACAGACGGTTTTTAGTAAGAACCGTCTGTGTATAATCATATCATATACAGTTTCAAATAGAAACCGTCCATGATGTTTTCATAGACGGTTTTAGTTTGAAATCATGTGTGATAAGTATTCCTATGGATGGCCCTTTTCTATTTATTGGCTAGCCTCACGAAGTGCTAGCCATACCCTCTGAAAAAAGCATATTACTATATGGTACATCCATTTCCGAAATGAACTCAGATATATTGCCAATGGAACTCAATTTTATTAACCAATTAATTGAATACAAAACTACAATTCACAAATCCAACGCATAAGTTTCACAAATTAACCCAAGTGGCAATTCAAAAAAAACACAACTCCTGAAGTTAGGCGAGTGGAACTCGCCATTTTTACTTATGACTTCACTAAGCAGGAAGAAACAATGCTGTCCTCGAATTTTCATCAGATCGGTCTCTTCCAACGCAGTTATAGACTCATTGGTCTTTTTTGTATTGAAGAGGACTTGCACGTTGTGGCAAACGTAAAATTCACATCGGTTATTTCTCTTTCCTTGCTGGTGGCACTGCAAATATAGAATTGGTTAGTTCCAGAGTCATTATTACGGAGTTTGATATGGAATTATTGTGTATAGTGGATACTGAAAACTTAAAATCGTGCTGCATCTTTGCCCCGTCCTTGCCAGAAGGCTCTCTAAGATCTTTGTACACTTTGAATGACTTACGTGATTGTGAAAGGTTAGCCTCAGCCATTCCAGGAGCAACGTACACCTTGAACAACCTATATGATCTTGTTATTTATAGAGGAAACGTGATTACCTGGTGAGTAATTTCGCGATAGGATTCAAGTCGTCCCTGCTGCTTTGTAAGGAATCAAGGTAAATAACCCAGTTCGTGGCTGAATGAATTACAATTAGAACCCAGTGAAACATACACAGGTGTGTCACTATGGTCAATTAACAAAACTAAGTTGTATGCACAGTAAAAATCAAAGTATAGCAAATAGTGCATCACTTATCCTAGGTTATGGGGTAAAAGTATGAAATCTTTATCCTTTTGAGCCAACAATGCCTGTTGCACGTATTCCCCGATAATTTTTATATTTTCATCCATTGTTTGCTTCGAGACTATGTGTGGGTCAAGGGAACCCACCAATTGTTTGTTCCTTTTGCTTCAAGTATCATGTATCTATATATACAAAAGTAAGGAGTTACATATATTTGACATTTATCGATATTACAGGAATGTAGACTGTGATTGCATACACTCACAATGTCCAGCATCTTAAGAGCACGGCGTCGAGGACGTCGAGGTTGAAGAGATCGAATAAATCTGGGAAGTCGACCCTGAAGAAGCCCCCTGATGACTCATTGAACATATGCTTAAGCTTGAAGCTGGTAGTGATACTCATTATATGTTCTTGCACTGGATTGTTAGCTTATTTTATGTGCCAAGCATGCAATCTAATGTAAGCTATATAAAGTGTTTTTAGGCGATCTCCCATTACTAAAGGCTCTCCTAGCTTATATAATCGGGCTAACGGGGCAATCGGATAGTCGAGGGCCTTCTGATATGCTTCGATTTGCCCTTGCCTTTCTTTCTAATGTAGGGAGTCTTCATGGGAGATGAGTAGGTAGGAAACCAATTAAAGTCCTGTGATGTAGGGGGCATGGTAGCCAATTTAGTGGCCTACTGATCACATGCAACAGGTGACTCAAGTAGTTGGGGTACTTCTGGTGAAGGATGGGCATTCATGGAGATGTCACTGCTAGGCCACTAGATAAATGTGCTAATGGCACCCCCTAGTGTCACGATTTCGTCATTTGGTGGCATCTGTAGCGTGACAATCTTGAAACTATCATATACACCGTCCACATTGACCTCCGTGCAACCCAATACTACCAGGGTATCGTGCACCATCGCCCCTTCAGTGGGTAGATATGTGAGCCCCTAAGCAGCCAGAAGAGGAAGGGAGCAATTGGCAACTCTCACTTAGAAATTACACCACATGGTCTCCTACACAATGGTACATAATTAGCTAATGTGTCCAACGTAAAAAAGACAAAGAGTGCAACTAATTTCTTACTGAGGTCTCAGAGATTCAGCAATCTTTCATACTCCTTGTTGGAGCACTCTTGGAAGAGAATAGTTCAGACCTAAAATTGCTCAAGGAATTAATCCATCCACCCATGGTAATCCTTCTGAACTCCGAATAGGTGGACTCCAAACCTTCACAATAATCCTGAGCCCTCCATAAGTACTTCTACCCTAGTCATCTAACACTAGCCAGTAGACACAATTTTCCAAAAACTAATTTTGGGTCAGATTATCTGAACTAGTCGAATTATTTGGCTTAAACTCTTTTCAACAGTAAAAAAATAAAGCCATTATGTACAGTCAGATTGTCCAGCTCAGTCGATCATTTGAGCTACCCAGATCATCTGACTCTGTAGGATCAAGGATAGCCGACTAGAGGGGGGTGGATAGAAGGTTTTTAAAATTCTTGACTCGAATTGCAATAACAAAGCAAGTAATACTAGAAAAGAGAATTTTGACAATCAAGGGCTAAATCTTCTAGGTTTCACTAACGTGCACCAACAAGCTAAGTTAAGCAACTACACAATTCTAGTTACAAGAGCAAGAATAAATAAGCTATGAAAGTGAATTTGCTCGAAAGGGAACAAATAAACAAACCACAAAGAGATGGACATGATTTTTATCTCGTAGCCTCGAAGACTTGCTGGACTTCCATAATCCACATTGAGGTAGCTCGACCAACTAAAGCCAGCTCCTTGCACAAATGAGCCTCCCTCGATCACTAGTGGTAGCTCTTCCCCACTCTAGGTAGGCGAGCTCCGGCGCTCCTTCACACATCATAGGGCCTCCTCACCAGCTTCCTTGAGGAGATCATTAGTTCCACACACCTCCAAGCCATCTAGGAGGCAAGAGAATAGACTTGAAGGTGTTTGAGTGCTTCTAATGGCTCAATTAATGCAATACACTCAATTTGCTCTCAACAACTCATAATTTTGAGAATTGAATGCAAACGAGTGAAGAGAGTTGCAAGGGCTCAAGATGAGTTCAATGTGGTCACTAACTATGTCCTTGATGCAGGTGGGTGGTATTTATAACCCCCTCCAAGAAACTAGCCATTGGGGCCAATTTTCAGAAAAATCAGTTGAGTTCAGCACTACCACCCTCCAAGGGACGGTAGTGCCGGCCAGGGCTCCAATGGCAAACCTAGTGCATCAAATTCACTAGGTATTGACCGTTAGCTCACTTGCATTCAAAAGTCTGGCACTACAACCCTCTTGGGCTTGTAGTGCCGCATTTTGAAATGGGGCAAATCGGGCTCTCAAAAAAAAAGCTACCAGAGTTAATGGGGCAGTACTACCGCTCACCCGACAATACTGCTCCTTAGATGCGGTAGTGCCGCTCTGAGATGGGCTGCAAAACCATGTGCATTGGAAAATAAGTACCGCCGTCTTAGTAGCGGTACTACCGCTCACCTGGCAGTATCGCTCCTAAGGTGCGGTAGTGCTGGCCTTAGAGAGTCGATAAAAACTGCTATCTGTTAAATAACTACCGCCCTCTAGTGGTGTCGGGATCCGGATTTATGAATCCGAAACCTTCTATGTATACCACACTAGTCCCGGATCACACTAGTGCACACAGTGGCAACAAAATTGACATATCATTTCATTCATCGAATTAAATAAAAAGTTAGCAAATAGTAACAACGGACCTTGTGGTCAAAGTTTACATAACAATGCCTTAACGGCGTAAGAAGCAAATAAAATTTTTGCAGCGGAAAAATAAAAATAACTTGGGCCATATGACATGCCACAGGCGATCGTCTGGGGGAAACGCCATCCTAGTTCACGTAGTCCTCATAATTCTCCTCATCGTAGAACTCAGTATTTCCCTGTTCTTCCTCAGCAACTGATCGACAAAGGCATAAAGCCGTGAGTACAAAAAGTACTCAGCAAGCCACAGGGAATGATGCGAATAATGTACGGCTTGACAAAGGATAACCATATGGTTATTTTGCTGAAAGCGATAACTTGAATGTAAATACAATGTATAGATTCAAAGCATAATTAACAAAGATAATAATAACTGGTAAATCAATAGTAAACAACAACACAAGATTGGTGAGGCATCACCCATCATCAACCACTAAACTCAACAGTATTAATAATTTGACACCGAAAACAATAGTGAACTCCCCGTTCACTTCCAACAATACAACCTTCAACATTTTATGAAAATACTATACCCCGTGTGAGATCCCCAGGCATGCCCTTGACCGCGGACATGGCTATTCGAATAGTTTAACACACTCTGCAGAGGTTGTACCGCTTTACCCACAAGATATGATCAACTCTTATTGCCATACATAATTAACACATTTCCTTTGGTGTGTCGGCATAGAGATCATAACAAGGCCTTTACATTGCTCTGTCTAAATTCAGTACTTGTCCCGCTAAGGCTTCACCCCTTATGGCCCCCTCTTGCACCATGTGAGTCTACCCATCTATCCTGGAACCCACAAAACCATGATAGTACTCAAATTTTAGACATTGCAAATTAATTAGCCAGGTCTGTCCCATACCAGATATGTGGTGGTACGGTTAGGCCCAGTTCAATGGCACATAAGATTAAGTCCTTAAATATACTCAGGAAAGACAACCACATCTCAAATGTGCTAACAGCACCCCCTTCTTTACTGCACGATCACTTGCCCGAGTGAAAAGAACTTTGTATAACCAATACCAATGGCACACCCCGTCATAGTACAACCATTTTTACAACAGTGGCTACCGGCCACGATTCCATATCTCATTAAATCAATATTTTTAATTCATCATGTGACATGAACCCATCGTACAACTAAGCATGTCTAAGCATAGTTACGATAACCCAATGCTGGTACTACAATCATGTCCAACTAGTAAATGACCCAACCTAGGGTGACAATAGATACATGGCATTTCAATAATTCAAGGTGTCATAATGTCAATCAGGTATTTAACTATTCCCGTAAATAATACTTGTAAACAAATATATGCATTTGCATGAAACAAAAATACTTTTGCAACATAGATCCAACATGGTCAAGGACTACGACTTGCCTTCACCAGCAGCTAAGGTATCGAAGACTTGATGCTTAGCACGGCGTCGGCGGCTTCGATGGATTCTTCGGCTACGTGCAAAACGAGACACAAATAATAACCAAAAATAAAATAAAATCTAAAAATTATAAAATTAGTACTGGCAGATAGAGGGTGATTTTAGATGAATTTAGGAATTTGAATCACTCGATTCTGAGTTACGACGGGAGAGAACGGACATTTCGAAGTTAGATCAGAAAGAAAATCCAGAAAAAAGAAAATAGAACTGTAGCTACAATACTCGACGAGCTACGGTACTCTTCAACCTCCAGAACTGAAGCAACACAGAGAAAACTAGAAATCCCTAAAGGCTTATAGGTGAAGAAAGAGGGCAACACATTCAGTGCAATTAAAGTTTTCGTGCAACCACCATACAATCCTACTAAAAAAAGTTTCAAAAAATTCTGAAACAAATCATGGATATACATCTCAACTTACCCCATCTACGTATAAAATTTCATGATCAAATACGTACTATGCTAGAAGTTACCAAAAAAAAAAAAATTTGTGCTGTCTACTGTAGCAAGATTCCAAGCAAAAATTTGTCTTTTTTGTAACTTCTAGCATATTACGTATTTGACCATGAAATTTTATATGTAGATGGGGTAAGTTGAGATGTGCATCCATAATTTTTTGTCAGAATTTTTTGAAACTTTTTTTAGTAGGGTTGCACGGTGGTTGTACAAAAATTTTAATTGCACTGGATATTTTGCCAAGAAAGAGTGGGCAAGGTTGGGGAAGGTGAGCAACGGAAAAGGTCTCGACAACACGAATCCAACGGTGGTGTCGGATCTTGAAGGGGATTATCGGATTGAGAGCAATCGAGGTTGCAAACTCTTCGGTTGACGACGAACAAACGCGAAATTTGTCGAAACGAAGGCGAGGGAGCTCAAGAGGAGTAGAGGGATGGATTGGCGACGAAGAGAGGCACCCGGGCCCTCTTCTAATAGGGCAAGAGAAGGACCAGAGTGGGTGCATTCATGGAAGAAACAGAAAAACATTCTTATGTGATTTAAGAGCGATTAACACGGGATTTAATTGAGAATTAACTTTAGAACGTTACAAATGCAACGATGATCTCAAATATTATTTTTTCAGAATTTTTTGTGCACAAATCGGAAGGGAAATGGAGCTTCCTTTAGTGCTTCAATGGAGGAGTGAGAGGGAGCCTTCCCTGACGCCGAGACGCTGCTACAGTGCATGACAGGTGGCAGCTATTCATTGGCCCTTAAATAGTGTTACAACTAAAACGCGACAGATAAAATAGTAAAAAGGATCTAAAAATCCTAGAAAAGTTCTCTAAAATACTATGGAATATTTGGAACCAAATAAAGTTGGTTTCAAATTTTTTGGATGAACTTTGGAATTTTGAATGACACCGGAATGAATAAATTGAATTTGAAGAGTGTTTTGAGGAAGAGCGTGAAAGATAAAATAGCAAAGAGACTCTATAAATCTTGGAAAAATTCTCAAAATTATTATAGAATATTTGGAACCTAATACAATATATTTTGGGAGTTTTTGAAGAATTTAGAAATTTGGAAGGAATTTCAAAAAAGAGATTTGGAATTTGGATTTTAACAACACGGATGATAATGGAATAAGTTTCATTTTCGGATGAGAAGGGATGCCGGAATAATTAGAACCCTAATTAAAATCCAAATCGTTAAATTAATTAATTTAAATTAATTTTTTTTCAATAAAACCAAAAATAGGGATGGGGTGTTTAAAAAAAATCATCCATATGTTTGATTGCTTGAATAGAATCACCCAATCCTAGATGGTGGAATACAAATTTGAGAAATATTTCGTATAGATGCTGAACCATTCTATTTACTCAAAACAATGGAACCAAATAGTATAGAACCAACCCATCCCATTCAACCTCATTTCACCAACTAAACACACCCTTATCTACTCACACCCAAGTACCCAACTGGGGGGATGTCCCTAGTATAAACACCACCATGTACTCTCCATTGGTGAAGGGACCACGAATCTGAATCATTTCGGAGAAGCCGAGTGATCTTATTTTTAAGGGTTTTGCGATTGGTGCCCCTTCAGAATTGGGAGTTGTCAGCACCATCATCGCCAATGAACTTGTCACTGTTTCCATGCTGGACTCTCCTCGCCCAAAGCCCCCTGCTACCTAGCTACCGTCGCTCTGAGCCGATGCCTTCCTCGCCGAGCTGTGGCACACAACTTTCACCTACTGCATTGCTGGCACCCTTCATCGCTAGCAATGACAAAAACTTAGAACAAGATAAGTTGGCTTCTCTGAAACGATTCAAATCCGTTGCCCCCTTTCCAATATAGGAGTACATGAGGGTATTTATACTAGGGACATCCCCCTAGTTGGGTACTTGGTTGTGATTAGAAAAACTAGCTTAAGAGTCTCTAAGACCAGTTTGTGAGCTCGTGGGACCAGTTGAAGTGTTGTGACTATCTCCAGCGGCTCCCTTCCCCCTCCAAATCTCTTCACAAATAGATCCAAAATGCTCCAGTGGATTTCCTCCACGATTCCCTTCGGAAGGGATTCAAACAGTGAATCTCTCTAGAAAGGGATTCTCTCCTCAATCCCTATACAAATTCCCTTGAGGGGATGATGTTGGAGATTGTAGGAAATAAATGGAATGAATGTGGGGAAGAGAATAGGGAAGAGAATAGAATAAAGGGAAATTGTTGGAGATACAAGTCCGGGAGACCAGCCAGCGTGCCGCTAAGACCAGATGAAAAGTGATCAAGACCAAGTCTTGAATCACTGGGACAAAGCTGATAGGCCATCGCAAGCAGGTCTCAACATTCTGGACAACTTCAAATAGAATAGCCCTAACTTCTTCTTTTTTCTGGATTTTAGCAATCATGGTAGGTGAAATGTTGACTTATTGTTTCAGCGAAAAGTGATATTTTTATTATATATAAAAAAAGAATATCTAAAGCCGGCTATGCCACCTACGACATTAAAAAAATTAAGGAACATTATTTTGTGTGTGTGAAAAACATGGTTTCAAAATATTTCTTAGGAGGGAAATACATTTTATTTTAATGAGTAAATTACATCTGATGGTGAAATAAACATCCGTAGTGAATTTGAATCAGTATGTGACCCTGCAGCATCGATCATTTGTCACCTGTGTTCCACTGTTGCCTCATCAGTATAAGCTAACTAAGGTTGTAACAATACTCAGAAATCGACGCATTGATCACCCGTCTAAACGATGTATATTAGTTTGATACACTTTTTCCATCGTCACGTTGAAAATTTCAGTACATTAAAAGGTTGCAACGATCTAAGTAACACAAGCTTGCAAGTTTAAGGATCCAAGTGTCACAATTTGAAAGTCCCCAGGGATCTAAATGACACTTTGATACAACGTTGAGACCTGCAATGCAATATATATATTAGCACCTTTATAGGGCCTAAGATTGGAGGCTTCTCAGCCCTTCCACGTCACCTCCCCTATTTTGCGAAAAGCTCATCCATTTCTTCTAAATTACGGATAGGTCCTTATAAATTACAAAAAGATCATTCACGGTTTTTTGTGAGTACAAAAAAAAAAAATTTTCAAATCGCGTTTAGGTCCCTGGTTCGTTACCTTTATAGGGCCTAAGATTGGAGGCTTCTCAGCCCCTCCACGTCACCTCCCCCATTTTGCGAAAAGCTCATCCATTTCTTCTAAATTACAGATAGGTCCTTATAAATTACAAAGAGATCCTTCGTGATTTTTTGTGAGTGCAAAAAAAAAACATTTTCATATCGCGTTTAGGTCCTTAGTTCGTTACTTTACAAGAAACCCCCCGCTAAATACAAATCTCGAACGAGCTCTTTTCTAATTTTTCGGGATAGCGATCAGGTTCAAAAATGTAACAAACAGGTCCTCGTCCCTTACGTTCAGGTCCTTTTTCTGTTTTTCCTAAAAAAAATATTTTCGTCAACAGAAATATGTGTACATCTCTATCTCTAGACTTTTTTCGCCAACTCGATCTCTAATCTTTAGACTTTTTTCCCTGACTTGATCTCTAATATTTTACGAAACATGTATTATTACTTGGTGAACGCATAGTGTGTTAAACTCGACAAAAGAAGGTTTGCATCTCTAATAATTTAGAGAACATGGTCCTTTCTCCGTTTTTCACGAAAAAAATATTTTCGTCAACAGAAATTTGTGTACAGCTCTATCTCTAAACTTTTTTTTTCCAACTCGATATCTAATCTCTAGACTTTTCTCCCCAACTCGATCTCTAATATTTTCCTAAACATGTATTATTACTTGGTAAACGCATAGTGTGTTTAACTCAACAAAAGAAGGTTGATCGGGTAATAATAGAGTGTTAACCAAATTCGTCAAAAATAATATCGTCAAAAGAAATGTGTACAACTCTATCTCTCTATTTTTTTTAACTCGATTTCTAATATTTTTCGGAATAAGAAATATGTGTACAGTTGTATCTCTATAGTTCTTTTTTGCAACTCGATCTATAGTATTTTTCGAAGCAAGTATTATTGACCGGTGAACGTATAGTGTTAAACTCGGCAAAAAAAGATCATTTTGCCATTTTTCTTAGAAAATATATACTATGTATTAAAGTTGGGAGATTTGAGGACCTTAGAGAGTTTCTAAGTGCCACTGCAAAAAAATCCTCCGAAGATTTGGAAACTACGTCTTTGTCTATTGTTTCGTGCCAGTCTATTTTTCCAAAAAAAATTGAAAAGATCTTACGAATTTTTTTAAAAAAACATCATTTTCTATTTTCTCCAAAAAAATAATTATGCAAAAATACCTCTCCGAAAGACCCTCAAATTCGTTTTTCGTTCGCGCACGCGGCGTACACCGCGCTTATCTTCCTAGTTTGTTTTATAAGGCAAGATGGTTCAGAGACAACTCTGATTGCGTTAAACCACAAACAGTAGTTTTCACTTTTAAAGAACAGCCCATCAAAGAAGCCACAAGAGACCTTCCCACTCCTGTCAATACCGTGGCGGATACTATACCGGTTTGGCTCTTAGAATGATACATTTTGGTATTGATCCATACCAACATACTGTTTCGAGTTTAATGTAATAATATGCATTTATAAGTATGCAAATGTTTAATTATATGTATACCAAATTTCACCTATAATATTACTCTAGATACATAGTAATATTATTAAATATAATATATAGTTCAATAAGCACTATTATCAATTTCACCGGTATGATTAGTATTAATCGATATCAAAATCGGTATGGCCAGTAGGCCGATAGGAACCAATATCAAGACCGATACGGTACATATGACCACTTTACATCGATTTAGATACCAAAATGATACATATATATCAATACTGATATGGTATATATATCAATACTGATATGGTATTGACAACTACAACTTGCTTGCTTCTCTCTTTCTCCACAGCCTGCTTTGTTTGAAAGCTTGGTTTTATTATTTTTACTAGCATATTACGATTAAAAAAAGAGAATGACTAGGGAACGGTATACCGTTGCAACGGTATAGACATGAAACTTATGAAACTTATCAGTTTCAGTGCTGGTTTCATGCGTTTCAGTGTTTAGTTTCATCAGTTTCATGTTTTATCAGTTTTTAGTGCTAAGTTTCATGAGTTTCAGTGCAAAAAATCACAAGTTTCATGAGTTTCAGAGGTATACCGTTGCAACGGTATACCGTTTTTTAGTTTTTCTGTTAAAAAAAACATAGCCAAAATTTTTTGCTTTAGGGACTGTAAATAGTAATAAACTTGTATACACAGACAGAAGTACAACCGAGACCTGACAGGATCACAAGAAGCCTTTCATTGGGTCAATTTCTCTCTCGCTGAAACCAACACCCTCTACCTGAGGGGTGAAGCCTCGTCAGGAGATCCCATGATCCCATCCAACGATACCCAGCAGGCTAGAATGCAAGACCATATTGTTAGCTTTGACCTAAACTTAGTCACAGTAAAGTTCATGGCTTTGTATTGGTATGTATCAGAGCTACAAAGTCATCTCCCCTGTATCATGCAAACAAGAGACTGAAAAATGTAAAATGCTTGCAAGTTACAAGTCATAAATCAGAACGTCATACTACTGTTCTTTGATAAGACTCTGCATCAACGGGGCGTCAGCGATGAACAAGGGGAGGCAGACGGTAACTTCATGCTATAAAATAAAATCCTATAACACAAGCAAACTACAAGAGCTCCTGTAGCTCGTGACAACTGGTCTATCTTCCATGCCTGTGGTATTTGCTATGGTGAGTATTGAGCCCGTCTCTTGCTGATAAATATCGGCCTCTGCGTTCCCTGATTGTGTACTCCACCTCATACGCAGAATGCTCATCAGGCACAAAGCTACTGGAAACAACAAACACGCTTACAAGTCTGAAGCATTTGGGGAGTCATCGGTTGGGACGATATTAACACGGAATACATACCTCGGCTGCTCATGAAAAGGCTTAGCAATCCGGCGATGAAGTGAAACTTGGGGATTCAATTGAGTTCTAGCAGCCTCGCTTTGAGAGCTTGAAGGGGCTGACTCTTGCTCCTAAAGAACAGAAGCTTCAACAATCAGAATCGAGATGTGATACAAGAAATTTTCGTGACGAACTACTAATGTGATTCTGTGCTTACAATATAGCATTGATCACAATCACACATCACATGAGGACTTGAAGTCATGAACTGACGGTCCTAGGAAACACAACTCCAAGAGTTAGCATCAACATGTACCAAAGTAAATTTGTAGGAGGAAATGTGTGTAGACTACCTTGCAGTAGGGTTCCTCGCACTGAGATACTACTTGGGAAGATGAAGGCGTCAGCTCATGGTCCTGCAAAACAGAAGCAAACCCCAATCAACATCAAGCTGCAGATAATATAACCTAACAATGGAAACTTGAGCTTACTGTCTTGTAGTAGGCCTTCTCACACCCACTGGTTGCAGAAAATTCTTCACCATTCTGGTACTGATAACGGTGACTAGCTTTGCCACTGCTGGGATACCGACCAGTTTGATAAGTACCGGCATTTTGGTCACTAGGATTACACTCTGGGCAAGAAGATCTGTGTCCCCTCTCCAGGTATGAATGACCATATTTACTTCTGCGGTATGCATCTTGTTGCATGGAGGATTCATATACGGCCTGCCTGTGTTTTGGGTATTCATTGGCATATTGACGCTCAACATATGCTTCCCTGACTCTGCTCCCTGGATGTGTCTGTCCATATTTATTGCTGGGGTCTACAACCAAGCATTGAAAATAATCGTTCAGTAATGTTGTGAAATAAAGAGAGAAACAAGTTCATTTCGGGCAGAAAAAAGGAAATCAACCAGGAGCTGCAGAATCTCTTCTATAAGAAGCTCTGTATCCTCGCACCGAAACAGGCCTTTCTCCAACATCATCCGCCAAACCAATAGGCTGGCGACGGTATTTGTTATGAGCAAAATTGTTTGAATAAGCACGTCTTTCAGGACTTAAATGCCTAAATCTGTTTGGGCGTGGTCCTCTATCACTATAATTTTTGCCAACAAATCCTCTTCTGATGCCCAACATGTGAGTAGCCCCTTGCCATGACGGCTTCTTGAAAGTAGGTTTTGGCCTTTGTAAAGTAGCCTTTATGCGAACCTGAAATTATTGACCTAGTAATTAATCTTAGCTGAAGCAAATAAATCAAAAATAAAAGCCATCCCAATAGCTAACAATGTAAAGTGGTTACCTTTCCACTACCTTCACCAACACGATCTTTATTCACTATATCAATGCAATCTAAAGCTGATTGTCTTGTTGTAAAGCTGATAAAACCAAAATCTTTTCGTTTTGCAGTGAACATATTTCTAGCAAGTTGTATATTATCAATTTCACCAAACTTTCCGAACATTTGTCTCACTTTGTCTTCATCCCAGTGAGGTGGTAAGCCATCCAAGAAAACAGATTTTACCTGCACCACATTACCAAAATAAGAACAGTGTAGAAGGCAAAAAACAAGATAATTCAATATCAGTAAGTTGTTATTCATATACAAGATACTATGGCTGTACCTTTTCCATAACCTTATCATCTTGTGAAATAGTGTTTGAAAACGATACTTGTGCTCTAACATCCGTACCAAGATACACATCTCTTTTCTGTAGTTTAAGAAATGCAGCTGCAGCATCCACATATGTGCTGAAGTCAAGAAATGCGTAGCCTCTGTTTTTTCCCTTTCTGTCTGGGTGCTCAATTAAATTAATATCTTCAAGGTTTTGCAACTCATAAGGTTTCAGTTTCTCAGCTAACTGTACAAGAGAGATCAACCATTACGCAAAACAGCAATGTACTTACAACAAAAGTTGAGTCAAATAAGGAAGAAAGTATACATCATCTTTTGACCAATCAAAGCGTATATTCCGTAGATGAAGGGTCTCAGTTTCATAGTTCTTGCATATTCCACAAGCTTTTCCCTTGATCTGTAAAACATAATTACTGGTTAAGATATGTGCTGTTTTATCAGCTAGTGAAAAACTATTGTGTGTTCAACAGACATGAATTTGAGTATGCACCGCCATAGCAAACATCAAAATGAATTGGAAGTACTACTGAATAAAGTATTGCAAAGTATAATTAGCTTGGCAAATGCAAGCCATGCACTATCAAACAAAATATAATCAAGCCTATTCACCTAACAGTTTAAAACTATTTAAAAGGGTCCTCCAGTTCACCATCCAACTTATACAGACATACCAGAGCATACATCGTATTATACACTTAAATAAGGTTAAGTACTGATCCAAAGCTGATTGGCCTAAAGAAAAAAACAGAGCATCGTGTTTCTAATGTCGACTCCTATACCACATTTACTATTTCACTAGACTAGTTGATTCAGGTTACATGAGCAGTGATAAAACACAAAACATAGGTATGACAACATTGACATATTAATCTAATCTGGTGCTAGTTAGAACAAGCTAGAATTGGATCCTTGAAGTAGAATAACAAAATAGGATTCATGCAAGTAACCCATTTCATATTTCCTATTATTACTGTTAGATTGAACGGAATATATGACAAGAGGCTGTTCAGGAGCTAGCTCTAATCTAGTTGACAGCAGTTAAATCTCCAACAAGAAGAAATGCAATAAATTTACAAAGGTTTCTGATTCGACTTGGGTAGATTCAAATGGAGTGTCCCTTTTGCCTACAGTTAGTCGGCAACAGGAATGGAAACATTACCCATTAACACAAGCCTTAAAAGATATCAAAATCTTTTGTCATCTTTCCATTTATTGTTCAGTTTTCTTTCACTGGGTTCCTGCACGAATACACTTTTAAGTGGTATATACTTCTCACGTGAAGAGGATAAACTAGGTAACAATAATATACATCATCAGTTTGGTTCTCCACAACTAAAACACTATTTAAGAGGAAAGACAATAAGAGTGTGTAAAACTGATAGGAAGGAGCGCCATATCTTTGCTAAATTGTTAAGTTTTAGTCTCAACTGCTTTTCAATTGCCAATTTCCATGTGGCATTACTCTTGTATGTGAAAAAAAAAAAAACAATTAAGAGGACCATAGCAGGAGTTTAACAAATGAAATGCCAAATTCTTAATTAAGCTAGATCAGATCCATGTTGCATTAATCAATATGTCATTACTACCTCAACATGCTGCTGCCTTTAAAAACTAAACCTTTCCAGTATATCATGATCTTCCCCAACTTCAATAAAGGATGAGACAGCCACATACTATGAATCCACACAAAGGTACTATTTTGAACCTGGCTTATTTGATTGCCTCATGTGTGGGCCTTTCTATCAGTCCCTTACACCTTGACAAATGTGGTGGTCGGGAGACTGTTTATCAACTTTCTAATTACCAATTCAAAAGCCCTGAATTCACAACGACCAATTAGAATTTCACAAGCCAACATCCCAATGAGACAGCTTCTCTCTCTATCTAATCTCAAAGTAGTGAACAACAAAACATTTCAAATCCCTGACTTTATCGGATCCACAACGAGTTAGACTAAAGTAACACCTTTCCCCCAACCGCATGGCCTCAAGTAGCAAATTCCCATCAGAACCACTGAAGGAAAGCTTCAGGTGGTGCCCAAAGGCCATTCATACCAGTTCGTTCACAACGTTGTCCAAAACCATCAAGCTAGAGATGCAAAAAGCTAGTTGTTGCGGTGGTAAACAATACCATAACCGTGCGGAGGTCGTCGGCAGCCCACCGCGCTTGCCAGATGGCGGCGAAGCGCACGAAAGCGAATCCCCTGTTGAATCGCGGCTCCGCCGGATCCCGCATGAGGCGCACCTCCTCGACCTCGCCGGCGTCCGCGAGCGCCCGCGCCACGTCCTCCTCCGCCGCATCCCGCGGCAGCCCGCCCACGAATACCTCGTACTCCTTCCTCTTCCTCCTCCCCTCCCCATCCGCCTCCCCGGTCATCTCCACCTCCTGGTCCCCCACAGTCCCCACCTCCTCGGCCGCCTCCCCCATGATCACCTCCTCGGGCTCCTCCTCCTCCACCACCACCACTTCCTCCTCCTCCTCCACCACCACTTCCTCCTCCTCGAACTCCTCGAGGGCCACGTTGAGGTCGAAGAGCGGCCGGCGCGCGGCCCTCGGCGGCGGGTCAGCCATCTCCGGCGGCGAGGCTAGGGTTTCGCGCCGTCGGGGCTCGGCTTGGATTTTGCTAGTACTGCGAGTTTAGTATGTTTGGGCGAAGCGATGCGGTGGGTGACGCAACGCGATGCGGTGCGGGCATGAGATATATCCCGACTTGGTCCTCGTTGAGATATATCTGTATTCCGAATTTTTTTTTTAAATAATATTATTTTAATCAAAATTTACAGAAATAATATGCCGAAAAAGAAAATAGCAAAACTACCCCCTGTGTCCATTTGAAATGGCGACAGGGTCCTGTCGCCATTTCAATTGGCGGCGAGCTCTGTCGCGATTCAAATGGCGACGAGCAAAATCGAATTTCGCCCATCCTGTCGCCATTTGAAATGGATACAGGCTCTGTCGCCAAATGGAATGGCGACAGAGCCCTTACCCCTTCGCCGCCGAAAGCCGATCCGCCGCACGCGCACGTAATGTAAGAAAGAAAAGAAAGAGAGGGAGAGGGAGAAGAAGAGAAAAGAAAGAGAGGGAGAGGAAGAAGAGAAAGAGGAGGAGAGGGAGGAGAGGGAGAAGAGGGAGGAAGGAGAGGGAGGAGAGGGAGAAGAGGGAGAGGAGGAAGAAGAAGAAGATCGCGTCTGCAGGTAAATTTTTTTTTCTTTCTTGTATGTTTCTTTTAACTTAGTGACAAGATTGATTAATTAGTGATTTAGCGAGTAGTATTGTCATGTTTTCGCGACTTAGTGACTTAGTAAAAATTTAGCGATTAGCGTTTTTTTCGAATTAGCGACTTAGCGTTGTTTTCGCGATATAGGAACAAATCCCCATGCTACTTAGCGTTAGTTTAGCGACTTAGCGATGTTTTATGAGATAAGCGTTGTTTTCGCGATATAGGAAAAAATCTCCATGCTACTTAGTGACTAGATTGATTAATTAGTGATTTAGCGAGTAGTATTGTCATGTTTTCGCGACTTAGTGACTTAGCAAAAATTTAGCGATTAGCGTTGTTTTCGAATTAGCGACTTAGCGTTAGTTTAGCGACTTAGCGTTGTTTTCGCGATATAGGAACAAATCTCCATGCTACTTAGCGTTAGTTTAGCGACTTAGCGATGTTTTAGCGATATAGGAACAAAATAGGAATTTGCCCGTCCTGTCGCCATTCCATTTGGCTATATAGGAACAAAATAGGAAGAAGCGACAAAGATTTAGTACCAGACGTCTGAGGCGTCTGTCGCCAAATGGAATGGCGACAGAGCCCTTACCCATCATGAGCGGCAGTTCTGTCGCCATTTCTCGCTCACAGAGAAAGAGGGACAGAGAGAGGAGAGGAAGAAGAGAAAGAGAGGGAGAGGAAGAGAGGGAGAGGGAGAGGAAGAGGAGGAGAGGGAGAGGAGGAAGAGGAGGAGAGGAGAGGAGGAAGAAGAGGATCTCGGTTTAGCGGGTAATTTTTTTGTATGAAATTAGCAATTTAGTGAGTAGATTAATGACTAATTTAGTGATTTAGCGAGTAGTATTATCATGTTTGCCATGCTTGCCTCGGCTTTGCTCGCCTCAGCCCCGTCGGCTCTGTTCTTAGTGCGCGGCCCAGTCACACTTGCCTCGGCTTGCCGGCCTCACCCGTTGCCTCCACGCTTCGCTCGGTGATGGTAACCACGACCCAAACTAGTCGACCCTTCCACAGAAGCCAAATAGCGGCAATAATACTTAAGCAGATGAAGCCAGAACTTGTATATGGCAAAATCGCCTTTATAGCCAAATGGACCGGGAAAATGCTATGAACAATTTCTAGGAAAGTAGGAAAATAATTATGAATTAGCCCTTCTTTTTTAGAAATTTTAGAAATCGATAAATAAATTCGTAAATTTGGTAGTAAACAACTGAAAAATAGTTTTTGGGCTTATGGACTACGGAAAATTTGGCGAAATTGGTATTAGCATACACTGTGGATTTACTTTTATAGCCTCAAATATTTGCTGAAATTCTTGTGGTATGGATGACCGAGTGCAGTTTACGATATATTACGGAGAGGGAATTCCGAACATGGGTGTAGAATGGGTGGAACTAAGTCATTTCCCAAGTGTGGTAGTTGGTCTGTCACGTCCAGTGAGGCGTTCATGGAGCATGTTAGAAGATGGTTATACCAAATATTCTCGTTGGACCGTGAGTTGCATGGTGTGAAGCCGCACGGAGTAGGGTGTCGGAGGCAGCGCATGCGTCTTGGGAGTTAGTTGAAATTACAGTCCGAAGTCATGGAGTTCGTATGTCGAGCGGCGATTGAGAGAGGATGGCCATTAGTATTGTTGGCGCAAGCATTTGAGAAAGCGAGATGGCATCCGCGAGGAACAATGAGGAGGTTGTTGGTGACGAAGAGGAGGAAGTTGGGGAGAGCAGCCAAGCAAGAGAATACTCGGTGAGGCATGATGTTAGTTACCTTTCGGGAGGCGGTGCAAGGTGAAGAAGTTGGTGTTCCAATGGAAGATGTGCAGGAACCAATGGGTGTGGCAGACGTCACGAGGAACCAATGGGTGTGGCAGACGAGGAGAACATATTGAATCGCTGGTGATATCAATGGGCGCAGAGAGCCGGGACTACGAGGATTTAAGTAACGATGAAGAGGATGAAGAGCCTTTCCAGCGGAGTGGGATGAGTGTCGATTCGACAGGTGATGGTCAACGAGGGTGAAGATGTCCAATGGGGAAGTACGATCGGAATGAGGTGCGGCAAGATGCAATTTACAAGGATAAAGGTGAGGTGCGAGGAAGCGATCCACGGCATGGGCGGTGTCACTGCGTAGACCCTTCGGGTTGCTAAGTCGGATCGTGGTGTATGATGTCGGATGCAAGATGGAAGGTTGCCCATGGCGTGTCCATGCTTACCAACCTAAATGGGACACAATTTGGAAGTGTTCTATAGTAGTGCCGCATGCATGTGTCTTGTGAGTCTACACAATCGCATAGAAATATATCTTCCGCTTTGTTGCCAATGTAATGTACGGGGAGATTGTGGGCAACCTGGATTTAGAGCCACGTGCCATCATACTTGCAATAGAGCAGAGGTATCGATTACCACGATAAGCTATGCGAAGGCATGGAGAGCGAAGCGAAGGCATTGGAAGCAAGGTTTGGCACGTCTGAAGACTCCTATCGAGAATCTGCCAGGGTTGCTTCAGGTGATCAAGGAAAGGAATGTTGGGACTTATGTCGATATTTTGAGCAACCTTCACGGCGTTTCCACAGGAAGATGTTGCTCAAGCGGGCATTCTTTGCTTTCGGTGCGTGTATCAACGCATTCGGACATTGCCGTCCGTTGTTATGCGTGGATGGGACTTTTACGACCGGGAAGTACAAAGGCCGGATATTGACCGCCATAGGGGTCGATGGCAATAATCGAGTTCTTCCGTTCGCTCGCATTCGTAGAGGGTGAGAACAACGATAGTTGGCTATGGTTTCTAAGGAACGTGAAAGCGGGGTCGTGGAACAATGACCTGGTGTGTGTCATACATGATCGGCATCCCGGGTTGCTAAAGGCGATCGTGCAATTGCAGCAAGGTGAAGATGAGACACATCCATGGCCTGATTTGCGTAGTAGGTGGTGTAAGCGGCACATGGGCGCCAATTTTACAAGCGATTCGAGAACAAAGAGTGACAAAGCTTTTTAAGAGGTCAGTGCGACCAGAATCAGAAAGAAAATTTGAGAGACTATGGAAGAAGTTGGACGAGCTAACGTCAAGGCATACAAAAGCGGCGAAGAAGCCAACGACTTCCGCAGGGAGGCCCCAGATGGCGCTTGCAGAGTTACCAATGCACCCTCCACACCTGGTTCGGAGGAATGGAAGGGCTATGAAATCCTTCTCCGAATGGATAGAGCATGAGCCTAAGGAGAAATGGGCTCGGCTTTATGACACCGATGGCGCCCGGGTATGGGGTCATGACGACAAACTTGGTGAGGTTTACAATTGGGTCATGCGGGGTTGAGGCCACTTCCCTGGTTGCTATAGTGGAGGGTGTTCTTCGTGGCATAACGAAGTACTTTGTGGATCGCTATGCTAGGGCCGTCGCCGCATGAATGCCCTGATGTGAAGTACTCCGAGATGATTTGTATGCGTACATGGAGGAAAAGGGCAAGAAGGGGAGATGCATAGAGCATTGAAGATGGGCACAAGGGAGCTCCGATTTGAGGTACTATGTAAAGATAAATCGGGCGTGGGACAAACCGTGAGAGTTACACATGAATGCACCATGCATAGACAAACATGTGCATGCACTGCAACAAGCCTCAAATGCATTACACGTGCCATGCGCACATGTCATGGCGGCTGCTCAACGATCCGAATGGATCCAGGTATATTCTTGTCTCATTTCTTCAACAAGGAAGAAGTGATGGCAACCTGGAGTGGGGAAATGTACGGTTTTCGAGTGGTGGGTTTATTCACGGAGCATCATACCGGGAGGCGACACGGTGGGTTCCGGATTTAAGTAGGTGAAGGGTGTTGGGCGGCAGACAAGGCGTATAAGGAACGATATGGATGCAATGGAAAGTGGGCGTCGTGTGAAGAAATGTTCGATTTGCAAGGAGACGGGCCACACTTTCAAGTATTGTCCCACGATTCGAGGCGATAAAATTGTTGTACGTCGTTTATGTATGGAGTTTCCAATTAAATTGTTGTACGTCGTTTATGTATGAACTTTACAATTAAATTGTTATGCGTTATTAATGTATGGACTTTCCAATTGAATTGTTGTTAAATGCGTTTATTTATGTACTTACTATTAAATTGTTGTACTTCAAATTTATTATGGAATTATTGTTTGCACTTTCTTTATTTAAATGATGTGATCAATTTCTAAAGATATTTTATTCTATTTTCCTATTTTCGGGTTACACATTGCGGTATGGCGTCTGAGTTGCTTGACCCGGTGATAGATGCGACTCACCGAGCCACTTGGCCACCGCCGCAGTCGGCATCTACGTCTTGAGCTTGGCGCCCTACGCTTGCGCACCCCCATGAGAGCATGGAGGATTGACCCGCGATGGCTTCCGAGGTTAGTACACTAATCACAGGGTTATATAAGTTCAATGCACTGTCATCTATGTGTGCAGGCAGCGTACTTACAATATTTTCATGTAGGTTGAGGGCAGCGGGGTTGCTTCCATTAGCCAGGATGGTGGAGGCTACCGTGGCTGACGCCCAGGACAGGCGAGGTTCCTCCAGGAGGTTCCGTCACGACCAGTCCTTCTTGGCCGCTTTGGTGGACCGTTGGCGCCCTGAGACGCACACGCGTTCCACCTTCCGTGCGGCGAGATGGCGCCCACACTTGAGGGCGTGAGTTACCCATCGGGCCTACCTTGCTCGAGGGGCGATGGTGCCGGTCGACGTCGACCCTGACTGGCGGACGGACCTCCTGCACCGGTTCGCAGGTGTGATACCAGCAGAACTGTACAACACTTTCACTTCTACGCACGGCCCTACGCAGAAGTGGCTGGTTCAGTTCTATGTAAGTTGCGCTTTATTTTGTAGTTTTTTATCCGCTTTCGATTCGCCGCTAACCATAGCCTTTTGCAGCCCGAGAGGATGGCGGCCGGAGCGGAGGACTACGTCGTCACCCGCCACTTCGAGGCGTACCTGATCTGGCTATTCGGCTGGGTCATGTTCAGCTCGAGCCACGGAGACTCCGTCGACAAGCACTTGATCCAGTTCGCCAGGTCGATCGCGGAGAACGACATGGATCATATCCACCGGTGGCTTGAGAGGCCGGCGATCTTGGCGGCCACCTACCGTGCTCTTTGCGATGGGTGCCGTCGCACCTCGGACTCATCCGTTCTCTGGGTGTCCGCTCTTGCTTGATTGTGGTCGTTCGAGAGGTTCCCGGTCGGACGTCCACATATAGACCTGGAGCCGTATGGCGGCGATTTCTACCTGCGATTGGAGATGAGGTCGACCGCCCTACCATGGGGTCTTTGTGGTGTCGCCGACGGGTTAGTACCACATAATATATTGCCTTGTTTGTGAAATAATTTTTATCAATACTATTCTGTACTAACGTTGGTGTATTCCTTGTTTTTGCAGCCCACTTTCGCCCGATTCGTCGCCGCCGCTTACCACTGAGTGCGTAGCGATGTTTGACCGGTGACGGATGACCGCGTCATTTGGCGGCCCTACCTTCCAGAGCTTGTCGACGCCGCGAGCTTCTCGGGGACTTTCGCTGCGGCCAGCGATGGCCGCCGCGATCTTGGCTCACACGGCGTCACTTGGTTTTCGACGTGTGCGTTGAGACGTCACGTGGCCCACGCGTCATGCGGCGATTTGGCCTCCGTCGAGTTCCCCCGCTGCAGTGCCATCGTCGGCTAGCGTCCACTCGTTAGTATTGCTTTCCATCTCTGTTACAATTATTTAATATCTTATTTAATTGCATATTTAACTAATGAAGTTTTCTTTGCAAATCGACTAATGCAGATCGACACGCAAGGGCTTAGGCCCTGATGCAGTAGGCGACACGCATGATTCCTCATATTGAGCGGTGGCGCGAGCTTTGGCAGACGTGCACGAGAAGCTGCCCCCTACGACCACGCCACGTCTGACGACTACATCCGGTGGTACAGGCCGCGCTGCAGCGTTCGAGTTGTGCGTGTGGTGGAGTCACCTCCGAGGCACGTTCCTCCACAGCGGACACCTACCCTACACGGTAGGACTCTGCTTTTCACGCGTGGTTAGTACTTGCTCCCACAAGTTGTATACCTGCTGCATAGAACTAACAAGCCATTTTCCGCGGTGTGACATTGCTCGGGAGGTGCACGACGACGCGGCCTCGATGGTGGCAAATATCGACACGCAACGCGACCATGGATCGGTGAGAGCGATGTTGCGGTGTTGTCGACAAGACCGGTCGCATCGTCCACCTTACGTCGGGCACGAGATTGAGGGACGATGTGGCGGCACAGTCCCGGCCGTTCGTCCGTATGCGTGGCGGCGGGGTTCGCCACCGCCACTAGCAGCGCCACTAGCCCCTCCTCCCGATGTACCGGGGCTCCAGGTGGCGGCGACCACTCTGAGTACACCTTTACGCTCTGCCCTTATCTACTACATTTTTACATTACGTGTGCTAACGTGAAACATTTTTCAACAGCCGTCGATGGCCGTAGCGCGACCCACTCTGGCGGCTCGAGCCCGTTGGCGACACCGATGTTCTTCACGATTGGCTTGATCCCCAGACGGCGATGGAGGATATCCTTGGTCGCTTCGCGGCTCGCCTCCGCGCCCGGACCCGATCGGTAAGCCGAGTCGACCAGCGCCGGACCCGGTCGGTAAGCAGTCGACCAGCGCCCGGACCCGATCGATCGGCCGAGACCCCTTCACTACTCCGACTCCACCACGCGTCGCACTACTAGGAGTTCTCGCGGAGTTCCTGGCGACCCGTTGACATATTCACTGGGCATGTTCGGCGTCGGAGGAGGCCAGGGCCACACGTGGCGTCTTACCTCGCAGGGCCGTAGCTAGTTTTGCTTTAGTTTTATCTTTTAGTACTATCGGTTCATTACGTGGAGCAGTGACTTTGTTCAAGCTGGTTTATCTTTTCGTATGTTTTATCTCAATGAATCCGCCTTTCATGGTTTGACGACTTCCTCCGGCCCAAAAAATAACTTCCAACATGCATTTCTACGGGCCGCCGAAAATCCTTCATCGTTAGGGTTAGTGCGCGAATGTAATACTTAGGGTTATTGGGCGTTGAGAATTTATATGCGAAGAGAGTTGTAATGGAGATATTTTTACGGAATATGTTAGTCCGTACACCAAATAGCAGATCTGGTACATCCGGTCCAAAAAATAACTTCCAACATGCATTTCTACGGGCCGCCGAAAATCCTTCATCGTTAGGGTTCGTGGCGCGAATGTAATACTTAGGGTTATTAGGCGTTGGGAATTTATATGCGAAGAGAGTTGTAATGGCGAGATATTTTTACGAATATGGTAGTCCGTACACCAAATAGCAGATCTGGTACATCCGGTCCAAAAAATAACTTCCAACATGCATTTCTACGGGCCGCCGAAAATCCTTTATCGTTAGGGTTCGTGCGCGAATGTAATACTTAGGGTTATTGGGCGTTGGGAATTTATATGCGAAGAGAGTTGTAATTGAGATATTTTTACGAATATGGTAGTCCGTATACCAAATAGCACATCTGGTACATCCGGCCCAAAAATAACTTCCAACATGCATTTCTACGGTATGAAAATCCTTCATCGTTAGGGTTCGATGCGAATGTAATACTTAGGGTTCTTGGGCGTTGGGAATTTATATGCGAAGAGAGTTGTAACTGAGATATTTTTACGAATATGGTAGTCCGTACACCAAATAGCAGATCTGGTACATCCGGTCCAAAAATAACTTCCAACATGCATTTCTACGGGCGCCAAAATCCTTCATCGTTAGGGTTCGTCTTGTGAATGTAATACTTAGGGTTATTGGGCGTTGGGAATTTATATGCGAAGAGAGTTGTAACTGAGATATTTTTACGAATATGGTAGTCCGTATACCAAATAGCACATTTGGTACATCCGCCCAAAAATAACTTCCAACATGCATTGGACCACGAGACAACACAAAGGCTGCGCGACCTATCACCCTCACCGCACGACCTACCACCCTCAATCAAAGCGCACGACCAGTCACCCTCAATGTAAGCTACATGACCTGCCACCCTCAATAAAAGGCATGCGACCTGCCACCCTCAATAAAAGCTGCACGACCGGTCACCCTCAATGCGACTTGACAACACGCTCATCGGCTTTCTCGGACTTATTGGACCACGACGTCGTGCGGCTTTCACGGCGTGACAAGTGATGCGGCTTTGCGGCGTGCCATGTCGTTCGGCTTTGCTAATGATGTGACAGTTGTGCGGCTTTCGGAGAGGGAGACAGGTCATGCATCTTTGCCAAGTGGATGACAAAGCTATCTAGCTCGCCACCACTATAAAACCGGTGGAGGGATGCACTTCCATTACCAACAGACTGACAATCAACTTCTGCACACTTTACACAAATTAGGCTACGATGTCGTTCTACCGTCGCCTCTTCAGCAAGCGAAACTTAACCCCCCCGAATACCCGGATGCGAGTTGTGTTGACGCTCCAATTCTTCCAGAGTTGCCCCGACCTAATTGCGCTTGCAACCTTCCGGCGAAGATGACGCAGTCTAAGCACGGAGCTATGGCCGCCCGTGCTCATTACTGTTGTGCACACAGCTATGAGGTAAACCTACTGGTGTCATTACAGTTAAGGGTACCACTACCATTTCATGCGTCGTTTTTCTTTTGTAGCGCATGGACCGGTGTTGCTTCTTCCAATGGATCGGCCAGTAGGAACGACGTGACTACGAATTTCTCAACAACTACCACGACGCCTACCCCACTTCGCCGAGAACTTCACCGGTGGGAGAGGCCGGGATATGTCCCCTTCTAGATCGGCCAGGAGTTTAGGGCCGGTGGGCAAGAGAGCAACCAATCGGTGAGTTCCATGCAACATGCTAATGTTACGCAGATTCTGTGATCACAAAGTAGTAATTCTAAACTGCTTCCTCGCATACAGACTCCAAGAAGAAACTTGCAAAATGGATAAAGTCAAAAGAGAAACCTCCTCAAGGGCCCGCGCCGAAAGCCCCGAATTTTGCGATCACGACACAGAAGCGATCGTTGATACCGCCAAGGGGATCTAGCGGACCGGAGATTCTACCGGTGCCCCTTGGCCGAGGATGAATGGTGCGCCTACTTCAATGGGTGGATCCGAGAAGTACCACCCACATCTCAAACTTCCCATATGGGATAAGCCGGGAGCAACCCTCTCCGTGGTGCTACTTCCGCCCAAAGCCGGACCAGAAGTACGCCCAAGGTATTTTGCAGCGACCACGACATACATACTGTATGGATCGCAGAGGCACGCTTAGATTATACAAGGACAAGCCCAACACGCACCTCCTGCACCATATAGTGGAGTGCGAGCGAAACAAAGAAGACGTCTCGCAAGGAACCCAAGTGGAAGAGGGTTCCTCCACTCTAAGTAGGGACAAGGGGAAGCAATGCCGAGATGCGCACAACGGAAGAAATCCTTGCCGGGTTACAGAGACCATCGAGGAACCCGAGCGGTATTAACATAGGGGCGCCGGAAATCGGGAAGGCATGCCCATATGGGAGGGCGGGACTCCAGAATGCACACAAACAAGTTACTTCTTACACCCAGAGGCGTATGGCATAGGCTACCCATTCGGCGGCAATTTGGGAGCATCAAGCGCCGGCCATGGAGCTCTTTCATAAGAGAGATTGAGCGGTGTCCGAGAACAAATCGCAAAAGAATGACGGGTGATGTAATATGTAGAAAATGTATGGCATCGTTCCCACTCTACGAACATAGACGGAACGATCACTTGTTCCACCATGACAACCAAAGTGTTATCGCTACTTCTCTTAGAAATATAAATCGCTTCTTTGTAATGTCATTGTAATATAATCTGTTGCTCCTTTCATCATCTAAACTTTCGTTACATGTGCACTACTAACGTTGAGTTTTGTTCCTAAGGTTACTACCTGCATATACGTGCTTTGCACAATGATCGTAAAATCAGTCATCAATTGGTAGCCTTCTTTGATTGATTCCTTTCCTTTCCTGTTGAGCCATGAAAGCCAGCCTATTAGACTGCAATTATCCATGCATGTACAAGTTGTACAACCCTCTGGATTTGCAATTTTTGGTTCTTGACATTGGTTTTCTTGACATATACGTAAAATGTAACACCTTCGTGAGGAGCTCAGAATTCTCGGTTTCAACTCGGTTTATCAACATTTTTTTGAACTCGGTTTCAAAAATCCGAAATAAACAAAAAAAATAGATTGCCTGGCCTTGTTCCGGGTGAACCCGACAAGGTACTGTTCACTATTGTCATTTCGGTGTGACAAATACACCGATTTTCGGTTTAGCGTTGACCGAATAAAACATGTCTGGTTTTGCATATACCGGAGATGCAATTTCGTGTTTTCAGGCAAAGCAGAGCTTAATACGGTTGGGTTTTTCGCTCTTACACAAAAATGTTGTACAGATTTTAAAATACAGTAAATATTGTGTATAGAATTCCAAAATTTGCTTATACATGTCTTTGCATATATATATATTAAAGTATATACAGATTCAATAATATTTTTTCAGCCTTTTCACATTACTTTTCCTTCATAATTGTAATTTTATACAAGATAACAAAGAATTATCACGGCTAAATATGTTTTTCCTTAATTTATTGAGCCTGCCCTCCTATGTCCATTTCAATTGGCGACAGGGGTGTCGCCATTTCAAATGGCGGCAGGGCAAACTTCGACATTTCCATCGCCGCCCCACGCCGGTCGAATGCCCTGTCGCCATTCCATTTGGCGACGAGGATGGGCGAAATTCGGTTTGCCCCTGTCGCCATTTGAATTGGCGACAGGAGCTCCTGTCGCCAATTGAAATGGCGACAGGACCCTGTCGCCATTTCAAATGGACACAGGGGGGTAGTTTTGCTATTTTCTTTTTCGGCATATTATTTCTGTAAATTTTGATTAAAATAATATTATTTAAAAAAAAAATTCTCTGTATTCCCCTCCGCATCTACACCCTTTAGTCACAAGTATTTATCGTATTAAATATCAATACAGTTTTTAAAATATAATTTTAACCATTAATTTTAATTATAATATATTTATAAAACTCAATAAAATCATAATTTATAAAAGTACTTTCTAGATAAGTCTACACATATAATTTTCATGTATTCAATTAAATATTTACAAATATATCGATAGTCAAAATTTCGAAAGTTTAAGTATCACTGTGTCCAAAACGATAACTATTTATGACTGGATGGAGTATTATATAAGAGAAAAAAGAATTGATCTCTATATTATGTGTTTATCTATTATGATTGTTCTTTTGTCTATTCTTAATTAGCATTAGGATTGATCTAAAACAATTGTTATCTTTTTCAGCACATTATCAGTACAAAGCTCTCTAAGGCTAAATAAGATTTTTTTTTTGCCTGTATCAATATGCACTGCATTGAATTTTAACTGGCATCAAGTGATTAATCAACCGCCACTGTCGACTCTATTTAAGAACTGACAGTGATGTATATATCATCACAGTCGGTTCTAGTTAGGAACTGACAATGATGATTGATTATTACTGTCGGGTGAGAATCGACTGTAATAAAGCCTACTTATCACTGTCGTTGGTCTTTGTGTTGCCACCAAAACCGACAGTGATGACGAAAAAGAACCGATTAGGATGTATATTCCTGTACTAGTGTAACCTTTTTGACAATTTTTACTAGAAGTTTCGGGGAGATGATCCTTACCCAATAAAATTTTGAAGTTAAATACTTTTATCTCTTTACTTTTACTTCTTTATCTTTTCACTATATCACTCGGTTGATTTTCTTTTAAAGCTAAAATCCAAGAAATTAAATCAAGTCAAGATAATTCAAAATCAAAGCATACTAAGTATGAATTCTCCATTTTCACACTGTTTGCATTTTCGGGATGTTACACCTTGGCTGTTGATTCATTGGCACAGTTTACCTAAAACCAGTGTAGCACAGCAGGTAAACATAAATTGATGTAATGAACAGACCAGGTATAATTTTCTTTTGCCCATTCACTTCTCAAACATGTTTGGTGAGTTGGTATTGCTTTACTGTTCGGTGTCTAAACTATGAGAAGTGCTTCTATGCTCTTCCTTTTAAAAGTTGCACAACTATTAAAGCATGAATGAAGGGTAGATGGTGATTACTTACCCCTTCGCTTGCTTCAAGATTTGTGCAACTTGTACTAGAAGGAAAAGCATAGAAGCACTGCTCCTAAACTATTCTTGTGATGAGTTCGGAATGAGGTCTGCAGCGTCCCGAGTAGAGCACTAACCAGATCTCAACATTCTTCATTACCGAGTGGCAAACTAAGGGGGTGTTTTCAGTTTCATCAGATTCGTAACACCACTAAATTTGTCGAGCTGGAGCTGTAGGTATATTAAGAGTGTTTAGATGTGTCATCTTGTTTGCATTTTAAAATAAAAATATAAATTTAATTCACTTGATTTTAACCTACAAATTTCAGATCTGAGATGAAACTAAAATCTAAGGCTCTGTCAAACAGGGCCTAAATACACCCTAGCCCCCTCGTACTTTTAGCCATATCAACACTATCAAATAACGTATATTTGGCCAAGATCGTTCCAAGTTTCTGCATGACTATACTACCCAAGACCCACACTTAGCGCGGAGTCTGACTGATACATAGATATAGCATTTGTGTTGCATTGTTCTCACTGCAGGGTGTATTATTCTAGGTTTTTTTATTGCTAAAGCTGAAGCTGGCAACAGGGCCGTCTCCAACATTTCGGAGGCCCTGTGCTAAACCATAAAGAATACTAGGCACAATCGTGCGGCAAATTTAGTTCGGAATTCTTTTTTATAAGAAAAACGTTGGAGAAAGGACCTAGTCATATTTTTTTGAGTTTTTTTGGGAAGGCGCACGCCGCCGCCCGAACGAAAAACGAATTTGCAAAAAAAAATTTGGGAAAAGGGACCACGAAAATATTTTTTTCGGGCTCCGAAAAAAAGGACTACGAAAACATTTTTTTTCGGAAAAAATGGAGAAGGGACGAATGAAAAGCGGATTCGAGTGTTTTTTTTTGAGAAAAAATTGACTATGAAAACATAAACGTGGCGCACGCCGTGTGCGCGAACGGAAAACGAATTTGTGCCTTTTTTTTTGATGAAAAATGGACTATGAAAACATTTTTTTTCCGGGCTTCGGAGAAAAAACGGACCACGAAAACGTGTTTCCCGGGATCCGAAGAAAAAACGGACCACGAAAACATTTTTTCCGACAAAAACGGAGAAAGGACGAACGAAAAACATGTATTATATCAGAGAAAGGACCGAGTTCACCGATTAATAAAATGTTTTTTAATGCTTTCACCGAGTAATAATACACGCTTAAAAAAATATTAGAGATTGAGTTGGGAAAAAAAATTTGAGATATATTTTTCTATTGGCATACACATATTTCTATTGGCGAAAATTTAAATACACATATTTCTATTGGCGAAAATATTTTTTTTGGGAAAAACGGAGAAAGGACCTGAACGTAAGGGTCGGGGACCTGTTTGTTATATATTTGGACTTAATCGCTATTATGAAAAATTAGAAAAGGGCTCGTTCGAGATTCGTATTTAGCGGGGGGTTTTGTTGCAAAGTAACGAACCAGGGACCTGAATGTAATATAAAAA
Organism: Rhipidocladum racemiflorum; assembly: GCA_036346355.1. Classification (NCBI taxonomy): domain Eukaryota; kingdom Viridiplantae; phylum Streptophyta; class Magnoliopsida; order Poales; family Poaceae; genus Rhipidocladum; species Rhipidocladum racemiflorum. Next base: position 34,871,068 of record CM070581.1, read on the forward strand.
AGTTATTTTATACTCACAAAAATTGCAAAGGACCTCTTTGTAATTTACAGGGACCAATCCGTAATTTAGAGAAAGTGGGAGGGCTGATTTGCAAAATGGCATGGGGGTGGCTTGGATGCCCTGGGAGGCCGGCAATTCTTTGCTGTGTAATAGAGTTGATATTAAAATGCAGAAAAGAAACATTTTGTAAAAGTATTTTATACATGGATGAATTAAAAATTAAATCACGAGATGTATTTTGTGTAGTCTAACTGTCTCCAAAATAAACATATGTGAAATATTATTTGGATACAGAGGAGTAACTGGGTAGTGTGTAGCGCAAAGTTTAATTTTTCTTTTCGTGGAGAGCAGACGTTGTTACACACTAATTAACCTCAGCTAGTTGACCAAATGGAGGGCTGTGCATGCAGTTGCACTATACACATGCTTAAGATACGGCACTGGTCAGGGTTAAAAATTTCGTTTTAGGGTAAATCTTGTCAACGTCTGAAATCCGATTTTTCGTCGAGATCTCGTTATTTTAGACGAAATCTGAACGAAATTCAAAAAGCAAAATTTCAATCCGGTTTTTTTTAACCAAAATTACCGAGATTTCGGTTAAAAAACCGAGATTTTGGTCCATTTAGCCGAGATTTTGGTCCATTTAACTGAGATTTCGGCCAAATTAAAATGATCTAAAAAGTGTGCAAAATTCGTTAATTTTTTTTGAAATTTTGGTCAGACATGGAAAACAATTTGAAGAATCCAATCCGGTCAAACTCCGGTCATTTTTTGGTCAAATTTCGGTCAAAAAACCGAGATTTCGGTCCATTTAGCCGAAATTTCGCCGAAAAAATAGGGTATTGTAGCACTTTTAAAATTTTTTAGGGTTTTTTAAATTTCGCCGGGATTATGGAACTCAGGGGGGTCTGAAATCCGAAATTTCGGCAAAATTTCGCGGGATTTCGCCGGGAATTTGAACCTGGCCCTGGTTGGCAACTTGCTCTCCCCTTGCTTATTACATTAAGGTACAATTAAATTTGTATTACCGGTCTCTAGAGTGTGTGTACATACATACATATACATATATATATATATATACATATACATATATATATATATATGAATACAAACACAAAAATACCTTTTACTCACAGCGTAGTTATTCCCATCTCTCATATACCACCGAAAAGAACTTGAAATACTCCTTTATCACTTTGGGTACACTTATATACTAATTATAAGATACTCCAATGTGAACCATACAAAAAATTGCAAAGTCTATAGTTTTTTTGCGTGTTTTGCAAATACCTTCGTATATGCACATAAAAAATAGAACGTCAAAAATATACATACCACCTTTGAAAAAATATACATACCACCTAGATAGCCTTATTTACTCATATACTACACGAACATACCCTCCGTTGAGTAAGATACTCCCTACATTGTGAGATATGGCATAGGGAATTACTACTCCTGGCAGTACAAAGAGGTTTATATATATATGAAGCCTTTTTCGTACTCCTGTGAGTACATACTCCCACCTCCAGTATACCACTTAAACGAATGTGTTATACTCCTTTATCACTTTCAATATACTCGAATAATAATTCTAAGATAATACAATACGACATTGTTAAAAAAATTCATCGAAACCCTTTATTTTTTTCACTATAGACATTTTCCATATGTAAAAAGAGTATATAAAAAAATTATGCTATACAGGGTGGACTTTGATGAAATTTTTCATAGAACTCACTTTGGAGTATCTTATAATCAGTATTAGAGTATACTCAAAAGGATAAATAGGTATAACAACATCATTTAAGCCGTATATTGAGAGTGGGAGTACATACTCCTAGGGGTATGGAACAAATTATATATATATATATAACGCCGAAATGGGGTATCATGGTGCCTAGGCACCATGATACAAATGCACAAATTCACACCAAATTCGGGTGTATTTTTCAAAAAGTTCAATTTTAGGGTATATACCCATCTATTACAATTCAAACGAAGCACATACCTTTCAAAAAAATATACTCGAATTCAAAGATTTGAACAAATTTAGATCACATGCTTTGCAGATTTATATATAAAATCAGCACATACCTACAATCAAACTACCATAAAAAAAGGAAACTCTAGTTTGAATGTCAGTTCAAACTTGTTTAAACTAGTTAATAAACTAGTTAAAATCAATATTCTAAAAATTTATAAATTTTTGCATGCAAATACATAGAAAAATACTTGTTTTGGATCATGGTGCCCTAGGTAATTATACTATATATATAGAAACACTAATCTTCAGGTACGTGTAGAATAGCCTATTCTACTCCCTAGCCATTTAACCCAGTCCGACCGAGCCATGCAACACACTAATTAACGCATCTGACTGCTCCAGTTGACCGAGCCATGCATCCCACTAACCAACTGATAAATAATAAAATCTATCTCAGAATTGACAAATCTATCTCAACCAAGTTTCCTTTTGTTCTCCCATATCTCATGAGACTAGCGAATATGCATACAGTGTGACACTCATATATATTGTACCCGTTTCAGTATTGTAGATAGCTCAGTAATTTACATGACGATGAAGTCTTCATAATGGATCTGTAGGAAAGTGACGAATTACAATATACGTCAAATTAAGTAGATGGAGTATATGCATCATAATTTTGGTAGAGGTCGGAATATATGCTTCCAATTACAAGATGCCTAATTATATATGGATCTTTGTAGATATAACCCTGGTTCGAATGACGAGATGCTTGACTAGATATAAGGTTACAAGCCGAGCATATATCCATCAGTTGCACCACCCTATGAGTAGTGGGTTGATAGTAAAATGTATGTATACTGATAGTAAACTCAATGTATATGGATAGTAAAATCTGATTCATGCGGTGAAATTTATATCATTATGTTGTTCTTGTCGTTAGTAAGCAAGTGGTAAAAACCGTTTGTGAATCGGAGCTATCAATAAAAAATTATGACTAAACAAAAAAGAGCATATTATAGCTCAAATAAGGGAACACGTTACTAGTTACGTCACATGACTGACTAGTAAATGTGTTTCTTGCTTGTACATGAATTTGATTTTTTTTTTGTTTTAGCCATAACTTTTTATTGACAACTCAGATTCATGAACGGTTTTCACCAGTAGCTTTTTGACAACGAGAGCAACACATTGATATAAGTATTATCGCATGAATCATATTTCACTATCTATAGACGTATATTTTTTCTATCGGTATACATAGATTTTATTATCGATACACACGGCATTTATTAGCGAGACTTATATCATTATGTTGCTCTCGTCACCAGTAAGTTACTGGTGAAAACCTTTTATGAATCGGATTGTTAATAAAAAGTTATAGCTAAAATAAAGAAATTAGATTCATGTACAAACTATGAATACAACTTACTAGTGGTTTAGATATGTGATGCATTAATTACTTACCATTGGTGTTATGTGGAAATGAAATCTTTTTTCTATACACATCAATTATTCTTACTATAGGCAGCTCTATGTTATACTGTCAAACATATAATGAATTTATTTTTAAATTTGCTTGTCACCGAGCGCATATTGACCTCAGTCTGGTAGTAAATTATTTGGAAGAATACCCTATATTTATGATAAATTATTATGCTTTTCACTACCAAACAAACTTGATTGGGATAATATGGAAGAGGGAGTTTTTGGGCCCGAGTTTTTGGGCCGACCAGCGTATTATGATCAGATGTTATACGTTACGATCAGCGCGTGGAATAGCCTAATTTGCGTGCAAGCATAGATTAGCGCTACCGTGTGTGTATATATTCTACACACCCTGAATAACTATTCTACACCTACACCCCTTCTAATGGGCCAAAACGCATCTCCCACCTCAGTCAAAGCCTAGTCAAACCAAGCCCACCACTCATCTCGATCAAACCCCTCCACTGACTTCTTCCCACTCCCACGTCTCCCTCCATTCACACTTTTCGCACTCAGACGGTGTAGTAGCGCTCCAGGCTCCAGCTAATGTGCAATATAGTTGCACTTGTTGTACAATAAACCGATGCTTACATCGCTAAAATATATTCGACATGAATCTCGTTTTGTTAAGCTAATTTTTTTAAAGCACAACAATCATTGTTATTAAGTCATCGACTAAATCGTGGATTAGTCGTCCAGTCGGTATATGAAGAATGACTAGGATGATTGACTCGACTTGAACAACTAGTCGAGTGACTGGATGACTAATCTGTGATTAGCCGTGATTAATCGAGATTTCCTAGCCGGACGACTCATGGCCCACGCTTCAAAGAGATGACCAAAGGCACATATAAACATGCAATGGAGAGGCTGAACCCTAAATCCTCCAGCCGGATCGATTCCTACCTTGAGGGCCACCGAATCGCTTATGCCCGTTTGGCCATCCGTCGGCCTATCGGAACCGCCTCTGCCTCCTCTTGTTCACCTGGGCTTCGTGTGATGCCTTAGAGCGTCAGAGCGATTCTAGGGTTCCTTTTCCTGGTTTTGTTTCGGGAGAGGAATGAAGGATTTGTCGGGGGATGAAATAATTGAAGTTTATCCGGCGTATTAATATTAAATTTGGAGTTATCGGGCTAGAAACAGTGGGCCGAGGAAAACCTGGGCCTGGGCTGCGAATCCCCTCCCCACCTCTCTCTCTTTTCCCCTAGTGGGCCGGCCCACCATATAAAAGGGGTGTCACCCCCCCACCCAAAAGCCCTAGGGCGCCCCCTTCCTCCCCTAGCAGCCACACCACCCCTCCTCTTCCTCCCCTTGCGTGGTGGCTCAAGATCCACCGCGAAACGCGAAGGAGCAAGCGAGAAGAGGATCCGTGGAGGCGTGGAGGACGAGCAGATTTCCGTTTCGGGAATCGTCGCGCGTTTTTCGTGGGTTCTCAAGGGAGAACTCAAGGTAAAATTCCCAATCTTTTACCCCTGTTCTACCTAGGGATTAGGAGTGTATTAGATCTGGTGGTGAGTGATTTAGATGGATCTTGATGGGGGAGAAGGGTAGATGTTCACGTGGTGCTGTTTTTGGAAGGGGAGATTGTGCAGCGCGGATTTTTTCGCGTTTTACGTGGCATAGACGATTTTTCCTGCAAAAACCTATAACTAGAAAGTTGTAGATAACGTCAAGATCTAGCATCTGTAATTTTTTCAGAATTTTTGGGGCGTGGGTCTGAGAGTTATCGCTGTTGCAAGATGACGGACAGAATCTGGAAACAGATTTTGTCCACTGTGTTGGACGTTTGTTTAGGCATATTAAACAGTGGAATTGAAATTTGTGATCTTCATGAAAGTTGTAGATCTCGTCAATATCTAGCTACTGTAATTTTTTTTGTATTTTTATGATCTGTATAAAAAAAGATACGAAATTGTGAAGAGAGGGTGATGCTGTTTGACCCGGACAGATTGGGGTTTTTGACGCTTAAGAAGGGAACGGAGATTAGGAAGCGTGTGTTCGAGTTGTGTGATCATTTGTGATGTCGCTATGTACTGAAATAATACTTGTACAGGTGGTGCCCCTTCTGGACGCAACTAGGTTCGTCATCCACGTTGGTAAAGGCAAGTGGAAGTAGCGGTCTTGCTAAACTATAACTCGCTATTTGTTTCGTTTTCAATATAAACCTTAATTGCAGCACACCTACATGGTTTAACTACTTGTTTATGAGATTACAATATCCTATCCTGCATTGTGATGTGGTTGTTTGGCTTTTGAATCATGAGTAAGAATGAAGAAAGATGTTGTTTGCAAGATGAATTGTGGAGATATTCTATCTCAATGATGTTCGCATTCTATCCATGTTATTTGATGGTATGCAAGCATGTGAATTCAGAGTGGGAAGTTATGAATGTATTTATGCATGAAGCATTAACTGCATAATCATGCATTGGAAGTTTGTCGACGCCTTGGCGCGATCAAGACCGTCTGACAACACCGTGTGTTCCTGAGAAAGGGCACGGTGGCGAGGATCATGGCATAAGCATGTGCACAATCATATGCATTTTACTGAGGTTGTGTGGACTCTATAATGTGGTATTGGACATGAGGAATTTGGTATGCTAGTTTCTTGTGGCTGTGTTATTCGTTAGAAGTTGTTCCGTTCTTTGAGATTACCCAATCTCACCCCTTGTTATTTTGTTGTTTTCGGGTAGTTCTCGCGAGTCGTAAGCTTGAAGGGTGGGCTTAGTAGCACAATCAACCCTCCGGGGTCATCACGAATCACATGGACTAGTGCATTTAATAATTCATTAGCTTGCTGAAATTTTATTAATCATAGACCTGTTGATGTCCTCTTTGGAGCTGTTTTACGTTTATGTTTGTTTTCTGGTTGATTTAGACTTGTTATCTCTAGTATTGATGCTTTTATGTTATTCCTGTTTATAATGGTTATTATGAATCTTGTTGTCGCTTCCGTTTGTCCTAATTTTAGGAGAGATCTTTGTCGAAATTTTCTTGTACGACAGTTTAGATTTGTAGGGTGTTACAGTTGGTATCGAGCTGGTGTAGGTCCTTGGAATGTCTATTTTTAGTGTCATACTATAGGATACAACTAAAATGTGATGTGGAATAACTTAGAAACATGGCCTAGGTTTTAACTAAAATTTTGTCATAGGATAGCAACATTAAAACTTGTGTAAGTGGAATCACTAATTTAAAATTTGACACACATGGATGCACAGTAGGAAAGGGTATGGGTATCGTTGCCTTATGCTTAAAGGTTGAATTTAAGCTTTGTTGTTGAATGCTACTTTTGATGATGTATAATGCTATATTTATGATAGATTTGATTGAGTTGCTTCATTTGTGATAAAGTGTGGTTGTGGTCTTAGAAGGGTTTCGGTCACCTTTTGTTTGTAGTGAGGTGTGGTTTGACGGTGTGGCGGGTAGAGTCACCACCGAAGAACTATTATACCCTGTAGGGAAAGAGTACTTATCTGTATGCATCGTAGATCGGGTAGTGACTGGAATCAAATAGAAGAGGTTGGTGATGGATTCCTTCGGATGTTCTTTACCGTCTTGTGACGGTCGGTTTTGGTTGGTTTTCTGGGTATGTGGTTGGTTCAAACCGAGGAAAATGCTTAGTTTTGAGCACTCGCTGATTTGTCCTTTTGGCGGTTTGTGGTTTTGTCTCCTTTGAGTGAAGACACGAAGAAGAGTTCTACGTTGCGCGTCTTTTGGTCACAATTTTGCTTTGGCTTTGATTTATTGTGATGGACTGTCGTTGGGAGGAAATTTACGTAGTTGTTGTTTCCCGATTTTTTTTTTTTTTTAAAAAAGAAGGGGTTGGAGTTTCTCCTGTTGCAGATCAAGCTGGATGGAGCTAAGTTTGAATCTTTATCGGAAAATTTTAGTTGGACATTTGGTCTTCCCTTTTGCATCCGTCTTCCTTTGTGGAAAGTGTAGGTTTTGGATTTCTTAAAGAGTTTTGGCTACTATGATTGGACATTTGAGGGTCGAGCTCTCTTGCATTTATGTTTGGATTTTGCTTTTCTTCCTTGCACGAAAAGAAGAATTTTTATCGGTGTTTGTTCTTGATCTAGAACTGTGTTTGTTTTTAATGTTTTGGATTGCCTCCTGTTTGTCAAGGGTAGGTGACCCATGACGGTGTTTAGAAATTTTATGTCTGTGTTACGTAGTATGTAACAATGTGGTTTATGGAATGATGTACTTCTAAGTTAATTTGTGAGTTGAATCAATTAAAATGTAATTGTTATCTTTAGCTTGAGATTAAATAAACTTCTCGTATTGTAGATTGCTCTATAGCGATAATGATTGAATGTGTTAATGTGCATGCTTAGGATTTATTGCATTATTTTAATGTGCCCTTGACCATGGACAATGTTTAAAGCTTTAAATCTTGATGCGTAGTTAGAACATTACGATGATGTAAACTCTGTGAAGGTAATAGAAAATTAGTGGGTTATTTAGAGACATTTTAATATAAGGTCGGTAGAACAATTTAATTGTAATGGTGGACTACCGATATTGTTAAAGAAACCATCTTTGGTTGTTTAAAGATGTTCTAATTTAATCGTGTTGGCTAGTGACTTTAACTTGGAAATTGATTAGAGTTGATATTTATGACGTTGCAAACTATTAGTAGATTCGGAAGTATGCGATATGCGTTCCAATAATGCTAGTATCGATATCAATTGGGAAGACATAAGTTTTGCCATTGCCGTAAGAGCTTTGTGATGATTTCACCTATTCATTCACTTTAAAAAAGGTGGAGTATGTCTTGGAGTGGCAATTTTGCTATAACCCGTGTATAGGGTAGCTAAAAAAAATTAATTAAAAAAAATTTAAATTTAATTTAGCGTTGTTGTTATAAGAGCTTTGGATGGCTTAAATTATTCAATCTATTTTACATAGTTGGAGTATGTTGTGTAGTGACAGTTTTTCATAGCCTATGGATAGGGTAACTAAAAGCAATGTTGTTGTTTTACAATTATGCCAATTATTGATATTGATGACTTAGTAGTGGTGGTAACTGATTAGATTAATTGTTGAAAACCTTTGTTAAAATGGTGGAAATTGTAACATGTTGTGATGGAGTGAACCAGGGATAGTTAGCATGACGCGTGATTTTGTCCTTAATAAATGTATGTTTTAAACTTCTATTTATGATTGGTGCCTTGTTGAGATAATATTTACTTGTTGAGTCATCTTTTAGGTGAATAAATTTCCATTGTCGAGATGTTGACGCGTATGTGGTATGGAATTTATAGGTTCATCATCTTTGAAAGACTTGTTGAAGCAACGCCTTTCAAATTTAGAATATGATGATATAGGTTAGGCTGCTCAGTGGGGATCTTGATGAGGTAGTGTTGGTTGGATGTGTTTTTAAGCCTTTGTGAACTTTATTTATAATTGTGGAAAAGGTAATAAGAGTAAGAATTTGTTGTGTAGTTGTTGTTAAATCTGATGGGCCTTCTCAATGAGTAAATAGGGAATATTGAAATCTAAATGGTAAGCGTAGTGGAATGCTATAGATGGCGGGAGTTATGCTTTGAACTTATGTTTAAAAATTCATATGGATTGGTTTGTTTGTTTGATATTTGGGTTGAATACTTTCGGTCAAAGTATTCTTTGTCTTTAATGTTTGAGTTTCCCTAAACTTAGAATGATTCTGCCAAATGTGGGTTAATTTGAGGCTTAAAACAAGGATAAAAGAATGATTAACCTTGAAGTAATTTGTGGAGATTTTGGAATGTTATTCTATTAAATATCGTCATTCATTCATCTTTGATAAGAAAACTAGCTTAAGTTATGAATCGACATTTATGCTCAAGGATGTATGCTTTGATTTGTGTCCGTAGTTTTCAAGGTCGAGTTATCGGTTGCATTGTTGATCAAAAGAAGTAGCTAATCCAATGTAAGATTTGGAACTTCATGATCTGGAAATATTTGTATTTCTATTTTGGGCTAGAGTTGTGTTGTGGTGTGAGGTGTTTGACAGTTTTGTTTAAGAGACGATTTTTAGTTTGTGACATGAATGATATTCGTGGTTGAAACAATTTTTTCTGTTGGGAAGTGAGTTTGGTTCCTTTTTAAGGAAAAAGAGATGGTGGTTGTGTGGAAGCATTTAATTCCTTGATCGGTTTCTTTTTACGAATGGCTTGGCCTTGGATAAAAGTGAGATGATTTGTTTTGGTAAAAGTGAAATGCATTTGCAGAAGACTTTCGCGGTGTTTCTCTTTTGAATAGAGCTTCTCCCCGAAGAAAATTTTTTGGGTGGTTTTGGTTCTATGGAGTTCCTCTTCCAAGTTGAGTTCCCGTGTATGTGAATTTCAGCCCTTTTGTTTAAAGGTGGTGATTGTCGTTCGTTGTGTTAGTGAGAATTAAGATTTCTTTTACGTTCAAGCTTGGGGGGTAAGAAAATGAATGTTTATGTTATGGTTGAGTTTATTCAAGGATTGTACTCCTTGCCCTGGTCCTTGGGTGGAAGAATGTGAAGGCGAAACCTTCTTACAAGGGAAAACTAGTGTGGGTCGCTGATCATAAGTAGTTTAAAAGTGAAGAGTAAAGGAAGGTTGTGTATGACTCAATTCAAACCTTTTTTGGAGAATTGTTTTCATTGATATGTTCCTCGGTGGGGTTGCTTAATTTAGTAGTGGACAACTTGGAAGTTGCAGGTAATTACATTAATTTTTGGAACTTTTGTCATTTGGGTTCGGCGAGTTTGTGTCAACCGTAGTGATTGTGTTCGGTTGTTATTGTTTCATGATTTACGGACCACTGGTTGTAAAGTAGGCTATCTCTGTCGTTGGTAAGGGTGGATATTGGTTCTTTTTGTAAAAGATAAATCAATTGTAGGAGATAGGAGTTTGTGTTTGGGTTGATTTAGAGACTTACCTAGAGAGTTGTGTCTCACATGGTTCGCGTCGTCGAATCTGACGAACCGTGGTAGATGAGTTGAGATTGGAATGCGGAGTTTCGCGATCGGGTTGAAGAGAGAAGTGGGAGTTGAGATTCCAGATCGATACCAGATTCACCTAATAGGTGTCCTTTATTTAATAGGGGAATAGTTCGTGTTAGTGTCCAATGAAAGATTTGTGGACCAATTAGTCGAGCGGGATGCAACTTGGGAACTTGAGGACCGGATGCGGAAGAAGTATCCTACACTCTATGAGGATGCTCAAGGTAAAGTGTAGATTACCATTTTGCCTTCCTTTTTTATAAGGTACCGAATCAAATAGGAGTAGATTCGGGACGAATCCTTTTAAGGAGGGAAGAATGTGATGCCTTAGGCGTCGGGCGATTCTAGGGTTCCTTTTCCTGGTTTTGTTTCGGAGAGGAATGAAGGATTTGTCGGGGATGAAATAATTGAAGTTTATCCGGCGTATTAATATTAAATTTGGAGTTATCGGGCTAGAAACAAGTGGGCCGAGGAAAACCTGGCACTGGCTGCGAATCCTCCCCACCTCTCTCTCTTTTCCCTAGTAGGCCGGCCCACCATATAAAAGGGGTGTCACCCCCCCCCAAAAGCCCTAGGGCGCCCCCCTTCCTCCCCTAGCAGCCACACCACCCCTCCTCTTCCTCCCCTTGCGTGGTGGCTCAAGATCCACCGCGAAACGCGAAGGAGCAAGCGAGAAGAGGATCCGTGGAGGCGTGGAGGACGAGCAGATTTCCGTTTCGGGAATCGTCGCACGTTTTTCGTGGGTTCTCAAGGGAGAACTCAAGGTAAAATTCCCAATCTTTTACCCCTGTTCTACCTAGGGATTAGGAGTGTATTAGATCTGGTGGTGAGTGATTTAGATGGATCTTGATGGGGGAGAAGGGTAGATGTTCACGTGGTGCTGTTTTTGGAAGGGGAGATTGTGCAGCGCGGATTTTTTCGCGTTTTACGTGGCATAGACGATTTGTCCTGCAAAAACCTATAACTAGAAAGTTGTAGATAACGTCAAGATCTAGCATCTGTAATTTTTTCAGAATTTTTGGGGCGTGGGTCTGAGAGTTATCGCTGTTGCAAGATGACGGACAGAATCTGGAAACAGATTTTGTCCACTGTGTTGGACGTTTGTTTAGGCATATTAAACAGTGGAATTGAAATTTGTGATCTTCATGAAAGTTGTAGATCTCATCAATATCTAGCTACTGTAATTTTTTTTGTATTTTTATGATCTGTATAAAAAAAGATACGAAATTGTGAAGAGAGGGTGATGCTGTTTGACCCGGACAGATTGGGGTTTTTGACGCTTAAGAAGGGAACGGAGATTAGGAAGCGTGTGTTCGAGTTGTGTGATCATTTGTGATGTCGCTATGTACTGAAATAATACTTGTACAGGTGGTGCCCCTTCTGGACGCAACTAGGTTCGTCATCCACGTTGGTAAAGGCAAGTGGAAGTAGCGGTCTTGCTAAACTATAACTCGCTATTTGTTTCGTTTTCAATATAAACCTTAATTGCAGCACACCTACATGGTTTAACTACTTGTTTATGAGATTACAATATCCTATCCTGCATTGTGATGTGGTTGTTTGGCTTTTGAATCATGAGTAAGAATGAAGAAAGATGTTGTTTGCAAGATGAATTGTGGAGATATTCTATCTCAATGATGTTCGCATTCTATCCATGTTATTTGATGGTATGCAAGCATGTGAATTCAGAGTGGGAAGTTATGAATGTATTTATGCATGAAGCATTAACTGCATAATCATGCATTGGAAGTTTGTCGACGCCGTCTTGGCGCGATCAGAGTACAACACCGTGTATTCCTGAGAAAGGGCACGGTGACGAGGATCATGGCATAAGCATGTGCACAATCATATGCATTTTACTGAGGTTGTGTGGACTCTATAATGTGGTATTGGACATGAGGAATTTGGTATGCTAGTTTTACTGTGGCTGTGTTATTCGTTAGAAGTTGTTAACTTCTTTGAGATTACCCAATCTCACCCCTTGTTATTTTGTTGTTTTCAGGTAGTTCTCGCGAGTCGTAAGCTTGAAGGGTGGGCTTAGTAGCACAATCAACCCTCCGGGGTCATCACGAATCACATGGACTAGTGCATTTAATAATTCATTAGCTTGCTGAAATTTTATTAATCATAGACCTGTTGATGTCCTCTTTGGAGCTGTTTTACGTTTATGTTTGTTTTCTGGTTGATTTAGACTTGTTATCTCTAGTATTGATGCTTTTATGTTATTCCTGTTTATAATGGTTATTATGAATCTTGTTGTCGCTTCCGTTTTGTCCTAATTTTAGGAGAGATGCTGTCGAAATTTTCTTGTACGACAGTTTAGATTTTTAGGGTGTTACACTTCGACTGCAGCCACCCATCTGCTTTGACCTTAGTCGTGTAATATCCTGTACATTTCAAAAAGGGAAAAATCTTTAAAAATTTAAAATAGAATTGAATAAAATTTTTAATTGAAATCAAAATTTTAATTTAAAATATCATATTTTTCCTCTTTTTCTTGAATTCTAGTCTTAAGAAAAGAATAATTGTAATGTTAAACTCCTTTCTTATAAAACAAACTATGAAAATGAGTTTGAAGTATGATCTTATTTTAAATTTCCATCTTTCCTAAATTTCTTTTTGAATTTTGGTTTTTAAGAAAATCTTTTATATTAATTGTTCTCTTCTCCTTTAAACTGCAAAACCTAAGAAATAAAATCTGCAAAAATTTATGTAAACCCCAAATCATCCCCACTGCATCCCCATAAACTTTCAAAGGTATATAAACATATTTAGTGTTGAAGAGAAATCAAGAATAATGACAGATGACTAAAAATAGTACACATGTCATAATTATAACACGAGTCCTGCCATGAGCTGAAATTTTTACATAAGGGTAAAACAATGTCTCCAAATCACTCACAAAAAATCTTTCAAAAGTTTAGACAAGGATTCACCACACATTTAATGTGAAGACTATGAACTGTCTAGAATTGAGGCAAGTCAGACTCCATGCTCATTCACTGACATATAGGCCCTCTCTGCCATCCTCCCTTTACAGACTGAACAAGCCTTGTCCTTGTCCTATCCTCAGCTGAGCTACTACCCATTTCTTGCCATGGGAACCAAATGGTCTCGAATTTTCTACCACTACCGAGATCAATCGCAAGCATGTTTCGGCATCATTACTACACTGCCTTTGCCACAGAATTGCCACCTCGCTACCATTGTTGTCGGAGGGATCACACGACCTCGCCACCACAGCCATGATGAATTCACACCGCCTTACCTTACCGCCTCTCCCACACCTATAAAGCCACCCGAGCCTCCCTAAGCTCTTCACCACCTCTATTACCACTCCCAAGCCCTAATTTGGCGAAGCTTCATCTCCTTGCTCGGCTCTGGCAGCAATTTCACTGCACTCAACCCACCAGCCAACTCCATAATTGTTGCGCCATTTTTAATTATCTTCACGAGGAACAACCTTAGCTACCCATGATCACAACCCATTGCTTGGTTGGAGCTATTTTTCACCGACAAAGCTCCACCACCATGCACCTTCTTCTTCAAGGCTGACGAACAGCGGTAACTCACCTCGGTCAATCTCCAACCAAATCGGGCATAAAAATGGAACCCACCAATTCCACTGATGTTTTTCCCCAGTCAATTCGAGCTCAATCATCTTTCCCTTCTTCCCCGGCTGACCAATGCCATGGCTGCCACTTGCTCATGTCGTCGGCCTTCCTCAGTGTGCGCTGAGCTCAGTTGACTCCTCCCTTGGCTTCTTGAGGTCCTGCTCCAGCTCCCCAGCCCGTCGGTCGGCCAGCTCCGGTCTAGAGGTGGGCGTCGTGCCGTGCTGTGCCGTGCCGTGCCGGTCCGGCCCGGGCCTATCGTGCTTCGGGCCGAAACCGTGCCGTGCCACGACAGCCCATCGTGCCCACCGTGCCGGGCCGTGCCGGCCCGACTCACTTTTGGTGAGCCCAAGCCCGGCCCATTTGCGCTTCGTGCCTGCTTCGTGCCGTGCCGGCCCAAGCCCGACCCATTTTTACTATTGTGATGAACAAAGAAATAAAACAAATCACTACTACTAAACTACCTATTTTAATTACATAAGAGACTAATCACATCAACAAAATATCAAACATAAATGCAATGCTTGAAGATGCCCTGAATCAACAATATCTGCCAACTTTTAGGCCTTAGTTTGTGATTTCGTGCCTGTTAAATGCCGTCTTAAACGCAGGGCAAACAAAGCGTCGTGCCGTCTTGCCGTGCCGCCCATCGTGCCTGGTTCCGGGCGGCATGGCCGTGCTACTGATTGCGTCTTGGCGGCCGGCCCGGAACCGTGCCGTGCCTTGCTTTGCACCGTGCCATACCATCGTGCTTCGGGCCGGCCCAAAAGAGCCCGGCCCAAGTGCCCACCTCTACTCTGATCTCATCCCACCGCTGGCGAGGAGCCCTAGCTCCATCCTTTGCTTTCGATCGCGCGACCAGTGGGCCCTCCTCATCAGCCAGCGCAAACCACAGGAGCCCATTTAAATGCCAAAGTGCACTTTCATCAGTACAAGGCGTATTTTCGTTTAAAGGTATTTTCCAAACTGACCCCTATTCAAACCCTTATATCTTTTGCGTTATAGATCAAATCTAGCTAAACAAGTTTCTAAATTCATATTAAATCCTGTAGATTTAGAATATGCAAACATATTTTAAGTTTGACCTTTGTACAGATTTGAAATTACATGCTAAACACAAATTTTGTGCAAATAAACTCCAAATTAAACAAGACAAATTTTGTTAGCCTCCTAAGATCATAAGCAACCCATTTTTGCAAAAAAAAAAAAATAGATTTAAGTCTAGTTTGAATTAAATTTGTAATAGGTTAATTTTCAATGCATTGAAAACTTAAAATGGTAACAAATAGTATATGCAAATTCAAAATATAATGAAAATAATTCTTAGGTCCAGATTACACCATGACAACTATTATTAAAAAATATTTCATATTTGATTAAGTTTGAATTATTTAAATTTAAATTTAAACAAAACCCTGGTATGGTCTCTACAAAAGTTGTAAACCCTAGCTCCTAAATATATCAAATAAATTTCTAAATGCTCCTAAAACCCAAAGAAACCCATTTCTACAAAAACATTTAAAATTGAGCCTTATTTGAATTAAAATTATAAATAGATCATTATTTAAGGCATAGAAACTCAAATAGTAATAACTTGAACATATCAATTCAAATTTTGATAAAACCAATTCCTAAACTCTTTTAGAACCTTAATATATCTAGTTATGCAAAAAACACTTCATATTTAATTAAGTTTAAACTAAGTTTGTGTAACCTTGCTTTTAATGCATATATGATTAGAATATAAGTTAGGGCATACAAATAAGTATTAACACAAGTAGAACCTATACTTAAATACCCATAGTTCAATACTAGTTAACCTTGCAAAGATATTTAACCTAGTATGAATCTAGTTCTTAAATAATTTTGTCTTCCATTTACAAAAGTTTTAATATATGCATATCTTTCGCAAATAAATAAAATAGATGTAAAACTAGTTGGTAGTTGGTATAGGCCCTATATGTCAAGACTACCTGATGATGTTAAATGTTTACAATTAGTCATAGTATGTACTTAGGCCCTAAATTAAAATATGCTATCATACAACAAATATACTTAGGGGTCTAATACATAAAAACAAACAAATATAAATAAGATGATATAAATAAATATTAGGTCATGTAGAACTGGTCTCAAAACATTCCTAAGGTCAAGATCATATTAATCGGCAAAAAAGATCTAATTTGAATTAAGTTCATAAAAGATTTTATTTTCCTTATACATGCAAATTAAAATACCAATAACTTTTACAAATAAAAGCGAAAAAACGCGAAACTAGTTTCAAGATGCTTTTAGGATCAAGACCTACTAATACTACAAAAAATGGTTGCATATCTATGTAAATTGCATTCCCAAATCTGAAACGTAATCTATCCATATATAGTGTAAACTTTAATACATAAGATTAGGAAATGAATAGAACATCACCGATAAAGCACTAATACCTATAGGACTAGCTTAAGAATACTCCCTAAAGTAAGACTGTAGAAACAATTATATTATAGCATGCTTTGCATATGAATCCTATTAAAAGCATAACTCTGCGTAATATAAACCATAAAGTCTATAATACAAAATTAAAATATTTTATCATCAGAACCTTCTTAAAACTATAAACTTGTGTTCTATAATAGTAACCTAAACATAGACCATGCACATGCTAGTTTATTGATTGTAAGTATCTCTAGCTCATTAGAGTTTAACCATTCATAGCTTTCATCAACAAGCATTAAAAATGGTATATTTTAATCTATTAGAATATCGACGACACCTCATCCCTATGTAGGTGGATATATGAACATTTAGGGTTAAACACTAGATGCATATCTTGAATTTGAAATTAAACATATTCATATACATAATTTTAACCTCTTGAATTCAAAATTTAATATATAAATATATATAATTTTAGTCTCTTGAATTCGTAAAATAAGAACAAACAATTTATAGAAAATAAGCAACCGTATCACAGCATAGCCTAAGACCGCTAGCAATAACTAGGAGTGAGAAGACCGAATATAATGCGCGTACATGTGAAATCCTAAACCCAAACCCTAAATCACCCTTGATTTTATAATAGGTTTCAATTTGGTTTTACATCTGATTTCTTTTTGCCCTTATTGAAAAGTTGTTATTTGCTATTTACTATGTTTCTCGCTAAACGACGTGTAGATGCTGACGCTTCCAACACCATCGTTGACAATGCCAACTGCGACCTCCGCTTTGTCGAGTACAACAATCAGCAAGGCAAGCACCCCCTTGATCATATTGATCCTAACATTTCAAAAATATTTTATCAAATATTTTCATGCATGCGCCTGGCCTTGGGTACTCCTGGGCTTGCTTCGGCCGTCACTGCCTTCGTGATGTAAGTTCAAGTCGAGGCTGTTCTTATCCTTGTGGGCACCATCCTTCATATCTCCACAGACGGCGCCAACTGTCGTGGTTACAAACTAGGCAGTATAATTCAGAGGGCTCCGAAGGGTCACCTAAAGAGGGGTGAACCGTTAGAGACCCCAAGCATTACAGGGGGATCTTGAGAATTGAAAAAACGTGTTATTATTGTTCTCAAGAAAAAATATCCTCTCCACATGCCCAGGGCGAGGGGCTATTTATAACCGACTCGCCCAAGGGTACAATTATATTTGTGTCCCTATGTTTTCTATAGGTCTATAGGGACTCCACCGTACTTTCCCCTTACCGAGGGCTAACCCTTAGAGGTCATGATGACGCCTAGCATAGGCATGCTCCCTACTTGTCGTAGCCCTTGCCTGCACCCCCTTCGGCGTAGCCCCCTCGCAAGATGATTGGAGGTCCTAACGTTTTCTCCCATCTTGTTCTCCTTCGGGAGGGAGCCGAAGGGTCCGACGTTAATGCCGAAGCCCTCGCGTGGTGTTACCTAGCTTGTATATAGGGATGAAAACGGATCGGATAGTTTCCGACCGATCCAGATAATTTTTGGATACAGATTCTATCGGATCGGAATCGGATACATATTTTTTTGTCAGATACGGATACGAATTCGGTAGCTCACTATTCGTCGGATACGGATACTGATTCAGATAATCCAGATAGTGATGGGTCAGATATCCGGATATACATGTGAGCTGGGCCAAGCTACTCTTTTGGCCCAAAAAGGTTTCTAAATTTTGAAATCATTTTCTAATGTAATTTATCCATAAATCAAGTTTCCATTATTAAAAATGGCAAACTAGCTTCAAAAATTACGAACTTTTTTGAAAAAAATTCTTGACATAGATTATAATTTTAAAAAAGTATTTCCAAGATTTTATCAAATTTTATATTTTCTAAAAAATTCAAAAATTGTCGTCCTTAATATGAAAATATTTTACATAAGTAGCTAAAAATTCATAAAAATTCATAAAATATATAATTTATTATTTTTAAAACATAATTTAATAAAGAATACAAATCTTGGGTCATTACATGTAAGTGTTATATATGTTTTCTAGAGACATAGTAGTTAAGTATTATCAAACTTTTAGTATATTCTATGTTTGCTTTCATTTGTATCTTTAAGCAAGGATCACCTTCATTTTGTGTTTTGATCTACATGTATGATGAACTAATCGTATGTGCGTGATGAACTAAGTCTTACATAATTTTGTTTGCGACATGGTATTTAACTATTGTCTAAGTGAATGAAAATATTTATATTTGTTCAATTTTCAATAATATTTTGATCAAATCAACTAGTTATGTGTTTTCGTTAATTTTTTATGTACAATATAAGGGGTTATCATGTTCCGATAAATATTCGTAACCGTATCCGATTCGATTCGTATTCGATCCGTATCTGTATTCATATTCGAACTATCCGTATCTGTATCCGCATCCGATAAAAAATATGAAAACAAATATGTTAGAGCTATTATCCATATGTATCCCATCCGTTTTCACCCCTACTTGTATATCTGCTGCCTCGGGGGGATAGGGGGGGGGTCGACCGAGGTTCGCCTCGTATCCCCCCCTGGGGCACCTCTAACCTTGTTCTCCATTCCGTCAGGTCGTTGAGGGCGGAGACCACTCCCGACAACACTCCCAATTTGGAATTGCGTAATTGGGGTCTTGCAGAGGGGATCTTTGAGATAGCAGATGTTTGATCATGACATGTTTATTTTCATGGATGTATATATTCAGAGAGTAAATTTAAATTTACCATGTGAGTAAGGTAGCTAGATCGCTCATCCCTTTAGAGTGCTGCAGGACGAATTTACATGGGCTATTAGTGATCCACATACAAGAAGGTCCAGAACCATGATATAAGATCGAAGGTTTAGGGGTTTTATTGACTTTAATTGAGTTTCTTTCCTAGCCTACCCTAACTTGTTTGGGTCAAAACACGTGGTTGTTATTGTTGTTGTTGTTGTTCTCTGGTTTCAATTCTCATGATTAGATTCCTAATTCATAAATGGTCCTGTAGTGAAGTTTTGTTCTGGTTTTGAACAGAGAAACATCATTTTTTTTAGCTTGAATTATGATTATGATTCTTGAACACAATGTCATAGTAAAGGGTGCTGATGATGACATATGAATTGTAAGGAGAACAGAGAAACATCATTTTTTTAGCTTGAATTATGATTATGATTCTTGAACACAATGTCATAGTAAAGGGTGCTGATGATACATATGAATTGTAAGGAGAACTGAATTGTCAGTTCATGCCACCAATTTCGTGTCTGCATTATCATTTCATTAATCCCGATATCTGAAGTTATTATATAGAATGTTTTAAATTCTGTTGGCTTTCACCATTCTCATCTCTTTCTAATAATTAGTGTGCAAGGTGACTATCCCTAATATGACGAAATCTGTGGAGAAAGCTATCAATGCCAGCTTAGTAAGCGGTTCAAGTTCTACGCTCTAAACTTTTGAGTAAGAACCGACTCTTTATGCACTGGTGAACTTATGTATTGTCTTCTGGGCCTTTTGTTGCTGCTACTTCAATCAACACAAACTTTACGTACGTACATTACATGGATGGTACTTTGTTTGGCTCTATTATCTTGTTCTAGATCAACCCTTTTTGGTTAAACTTTACGTACATTACATGGCCTTTTGGCTAAATCCTCTTGGATCTTACTTCTCCACATGGATTGAAATGCGATCCCACCAATTATGAGCCCTTCCAAACAAAGCCTGATTGTTGGAAATTAAAGTTGGAAGATGGTTATGGAAATGTTGTATGATCTTAAGTCTAGTGTAAGTATAAAACACTGTTCTTCGTCTTCCCTTTTGCTTCCCCCGCAACTAGGCTTTTAAAGCCTTTGTGCACAGACCTCATCTTCTTGAAATAGAGATTCTCCTCATGGTTCAGGAACTTTGCATAACACACTCCTCGTTCTTATTGTAAAATCAGTTTAACATACAATTTACGAAGTATTATGTGTATATCTTGCACCATTCAGTACAACTTGTATCGATTGAGCAGAATGCTTGCTAGCACGTGGAGAAGTGAAATGTTCTGTTTGATTTCTGGGCAACGTGCGATCAGGCGCACATCGATCCAGTTTTCTCTTGCTATTATGCATTGTGCAGCATTTTTACTTGTACCTAATTTTGTTAAAGCTGGAAAAGTGGCGAGTAACATACAGATAGTTCTTCTTTCTACTTGATACAGCCAGGTTTTCATTTGGCACTATCCATAACGATGCACGCCACTAATCTAGCTTTTGATGTTGTAACTTGATCCTTGTACTAGTTACATGCCCGTGCATTGCTACGAAAAACAAAATTGATAACGAAAAATAAAGATTAAAAAATTAAAAAATTATTTTACAAGATCAAACATCTATCTTTAACGCTTCGTTTCTTGCGAAAGCTGGCTAATTAAAGCAACGCTTCGTTTTTTGCGTAGGGCAATTAAGCAGGGCAATTAAGTAGGGCAATTAAGCAGGGCAATTAATGACGTGGGTAGAACTCACCACTGCCACCAACTATTGCTTTATAATAGTAGAGATTTTCTTTTCATTTTCAGGTGGCCTTCTGCACATCGACTGTACCGATGAATCCTCGCATTCAGCATTGAAACAACCCAAAAATCTCAAAATGAATTTAACTAGTTCTGTTTGAAATCTCGTTTGAATTGGAATTTTGGGTTGAATTTTGCCGAGTTTGGGCCTACCTTGCTTGTGGGCCTTCCGGCTCAATCCCCCAGCCGCTGCCGCCCCCGGCCACCGCCGCTCGATGCACGCCCGCGCGCTGTCGCGCCACCCACCGCGTTTCGCACGCGTCACACGCTCACCAGCTCCCGTCTCCATCATCGTCGCATCTCCTGTCGCCATCTTGCGTCGAGCGTGCGTCCCCTCCGCCGCGCGCCCACTCTGTGAGCCACCCGCCGGCCACTCGCCTGCTCTCTCTCTCTCTCTCTCTCTCTCTCTCCTCAACTCGCTGGCTATAAAAGCCGAGCTCTCCCCCACCATTTTCCTCGGCCGCTTTTGCCCTCCCCCGGTAAGCCCCCCCCCCTCATCCGCTCTCCTCACCCGCCCCGACTCCGGCCACCCGCGCTCGCCCCGCCACCACCTTCTTCTTCCACGCCGGCCCCGAGCCCTAGCTGCCTCACTTCCCCCCTCCCCCCCCCCTCTCTCTCTCTCTCTCTCTCTCTCTGCGCGCCACTCTGCCTCCCCGGGCCTGCACGTCAACCTCATTCGCACCGGCCGGCCGGGTCAACCCCTCGATGGGCCAGGCTTAGCTCGCCTGCAGACGCTGCACGCGCTTATGGACCGCTTTTAAGCTCAACCGCACAAGTGTGGCCCATGAGTTTTTTTTCCTTTCTTTTTTTTTCGAATTTAGATAATTCAAAAATCTAGAAAATCTCAAGAAAATCTCCAAAACCCAAAAATACCCCATCTTGACCTTTTCGAGCCACTGAGTCCAAAAATGGCCTCCACTTTGCTATTTAAAGCCCCCAAAATTTCGGAAATGATCAAATTGCCCTTCAATCTCCTCCGGCCTGTTTTTTCGTTTTCGTTTTTCGTTCATTTCCCGTTTTCTGTTTTCATTTCCGTTCGTTGTTTTTGTTTCGTTTATCATTTACTTATCGTTTGTCGTTCGTTTGCGCTAGATCCGACGTTCGCGCAGTACCCGGAGCCCGAGCAGTTCACGAAGTAGGAGCCGGACCAGACAAGAGCCGAGTACGACTACAGCCACTAAACCTTAGACGACCCCTCAGCCCAGCAAGGCAAGCCGCACGCTCTTGAACATGTTGAACCCAATTGTTTGTAATATTTAGTATCTAATTTCTATCATATTATTTTATTTGTATGTTGAAATACTAAAAAGCGATAGTTTAGAATAACATGATGCATAGTTAACATCAAGTTGCCCTTGGTCTCCTTGATGTTGTAGAACCCGATTAAACCCTTGAATGACCCTAGTTAATGAATTATACAGTCGTAGTTAGTTATTAATCTTGTTAATTTCACTCAAAAATCTTTATAAGAGAAGTAAAATTGTGGCGAGCAGTTGGCTTGGTGGATTTTTTAAAAATTGTGCTACAGTCAGGGGGACAGTATTGGACTAGCCACGAGGTGGATGTGAGTCCGATCCCCGGCTGATGTTTAAAGCCATGGTTGGTTTGGTGGCTGGTGCGGGCAGGTACCAGTTTGGTTTGTGGTTGGTGGAATGGCTTGATCTGTGGCAATTTAAGAGCAACCCTCTTGAGCAAAGCAAATAATTTAAGTTTCCGCTCAACCACAAGTTGAGACCAGTCAGTTCAGTTGAATCGTTTCCCAACATAGCTCAGTACATTGTTCGTCCCCTAGAAATACCTACAGGTGGTATACCATTCTCAGTGAGGAGAATGTGGTGCAGCATTCCCGGCAGGGGAATGATTAGCAAGGTGAAACGGGAATTGACGTTGGAGCGTCATTCGCCGGTTTTCACAACGGTAGGTACCCACTTAGTATTGGATCGTGTCTCCTGCCTAGGCCAGTGGGGTCCCAAGAATAGTGGGTCCAAGGACCTATCGGGTAGGAGCTACCATGAGGATGTTCAATCAAAAGGCTGTGATTATCTCGGCTCGGCCGCATGCATTTAAGTTGCATGTAAATTGCGTGGCATTAACGGCCGTAGATATCTTGTGGGTAAAGCTGAGCATCTCTGCAGAGTCTAGTCAATGGTATTCGAATACGCCGTGCTTCTGGTAAATGAAGCTAAGTTTGAATTGGGGTGACTCCCGTAACCTAGCTCAGGTAGACTTTGAAAATTTTGGGAAATTGGCAATGTGTTAAGATAACTTGTGGGCAACTCCCCCTGCTATTGTTTATGGTTTGTGTTTCAAATATAAAATGAACTTAAAAATAAAACTGCATCCACCATAACAATTACACTTGTACCCAACCTTTATTAATTCATTGCATGTAGTATTTAGTATTTTTTTTTGTGCGACTTGTTGAGTACAGTGGTGTACTCATTCTTGCTTAACCCATCCTTTTCAAAGATCCAAGAAGCTAGCGTTTACCAAGAGTTTGTATATGGCGATTTGGTTTGGTTTTAAGGTCTTAGTTTGTTGTTCATGCCTGCCTATGCGGTGTTTTGGATGTAATCTAATTGGGCCCAACAGCGCCTCTTTTTTAAAAAAGTTGGCCGTTAGACCTTATATTCAATAAAATTATTTGGATTCATCCTTTGTCTGGCAATGTGTATCTGGTTTCCCGACAGCTAATCTTTTTAGATAACTGTTGAGGTATTTAAACGTACCACCTGAAGAGGCGGTCCACTACAAGCATGGCCTGTTTGGACACGTAGATAATAGAAGCACACAAACATCAAGCAATAGCGCATCGGTACAGGCAGTATACAAACATGTAGTGTTAGTTCTCAGGATGGAAAGTACACAACATCAAGAGATAGTTTACCGGTACATTTCTTAATCTGTTTTTTTTTTCGACTTTAGGGAGTCCTTAACTTTTTGTGAAGCAGGCACCGTATCTAATGTCGTCATTTGCGGCCAAACTGGTGTTCCCTCTGTGCAACTTCATTAGCGCTGCCGAATCCCGTTTACTCTCAAGAGTTTCTTTTCCAAAAACTGTAGAAACTAAGATCGTAAAGCTGAAACATAGTTGCACAATTGAAGTGTACAATGCCTTGTTTTGTTGGAAATGCTATGTTTCGAGCACCGTGATCTGAATCAGGCAACAGATTTGAAGCCGATTGCAAGATCGAATCACCTTGCATTCGGCAATTGGTGTTGCTTTCTTTCATTACATGCGTCATACTAGCAATGCACCAAAATTCGCACGACGAAAGGAGAGATTTATGAAACAAAATGCAAGGTTCCTTTGTATCCTGCCTTGCTGGAAGCCTGCATGAGACTTATCGGCATGTCTGGAGAATGAAACAACCAAACACCAGCATTTTCAAACAGCCGCTTTTCCAGGTAGCCAACCACAACCAGAAGCTGGCTTCTGCACAAGCCACAGCAGTGCCAAATAGCCACGAAGATATACTCAGCACATTGCAAGTCACTGATAAAATCGGCACATCCGAATCATGACAGGTCACATTGGTGAAAGAATTCGCTTCCTCTCTCAACTATCAACAAAGTTGTAATGGCATCACCGTACGGAAAGCTAGTACATGTTATCTAGCCTAGCTTAGCAATGCTAGAAGTTCCAGTAACACATTAGCATGCCAGCTAAAACAACAGTGACCAGGATTACACAGGGTACACGGAGGATATAAATCATGAGCAGATTTGTAGGGAGCGATGGCGTAGAAATTCGCAGGCATATGATCGATTGTGTTGCGGAATCTAATGGTTGCTGTGCTCCTTCAGGCCTGATCCAGCTTCTGTAGTCGAGCTTTCGCCAGATCAAGTTGCTCTGGGAAGTGGGAACCAGGTAGACGAAGGACAGAATCATGTTAGCACGAGGATACTAGCATTAGCAAGCAGAACGAAAAGGCAACGAAATGATTATGCACTGCGCTGGGCGCCATACTCTGCTCGGACGTGACCGCCAATTTGACGCTCTTGCGGAAGAAGATGTTGCAGGTCTTCTGGTACACGGCCTGCATCAATCCAAGACAAGAATGATCACAAGTTTGAAGAACAGCATGTCAACATGAAGCAGCCCTTGCGAATATGGTCCAGTAGGCCACTAAGCCTAGCTATGCCCTCTTGCACACAAATAGGTGAATTGTTAGTGGTACAGTATGGTCTGATTGCTGCGAAATTATGACATTACCAGTTCATCGCTGGCCAATTTCCATCGCTAACATTGGAGCCCCCAAGAAAGATTGACGCGAAGATTGCAAGAACATATTGGAATTATGGGAAGGAAGAGGAAGACGAGAGAGGATCCTAACCCGAGAGGGAGGCAGGTTGTTGAGCTCGCCAATCGCCACCTCGTGCGCTCTTACCTTCACAGATCAAACCGAATCAATTGAGGTTTTTTTGGGGGGCTTCAACTAATCAAATCCAAAGAACAAGGGAGCACAGAAGCAGCAAGGTAGGCAAGCAAGAAGTAGACGAAAGAACATCGTTTACACAAACGGTAGGGGAATCGGCCATACCTCTTTCATAAGCCCCACATTCTTGTCCACCTCTTTCACCGGCGCCGACGCCGGTGCCCGCGCTGTCTCCCCCGCCATCGTCGCCATCTCCCTCTGCTCTCCAAGAAACCCTCACTACCCGGTATGCCCTAAGCCCCTAATTAGACCTGCTAATGGATTGGATTTGTGGTCAAAACGGATACGAAAACAAAAACGAAAAATTCCACAAGAACATAGTATATGATCTATCCACTAGTACACACAATTATTAAAACTACATCAACACTAACTATTTGAGAACAAAAAGTAATGGAAAAGGGGGAAAAACAGTACTGAATGTTTCTCCAATAGACCATTCTCGAGGTCACTCAACTATACAGGTATGCTGAAGCAACAATGAACCTCACAAATGAGCCATAAATAATTTGATGGCCTAGGTTTTATCAAGCTTAAATTTTACAACACTGCACTTCACATAAAAATTGAACGAGGGTTCATAATTTTCTACCAATACCAGTATAGGCATTTTCAATAGTGCCACTTCAGCTGTTTCTTAGCAATGCTATATAAGCAAAATTCTTTGTGGAGGAGAGAGGACGTGAGAAAAGAGAATGCGCCGCCTCTTATGCAAGAGACAACCTAATCATGCAAACCAACGCAAAAAGTAATAAAGTGTGTCTCTAAGTGAATTAAAATCCTTAAAGACAATCTTTAGAGACAAACTATTGTATATGCTCTAAGCAGGAACAGTGAACCCCAAACACCTGGCATCAGCTCCTCCGTTGTGATCCCAATACAAACAGATGATGTAGCTAATCATTTTCCGGTTTCCTAACAAGCTGATTTTGCACAGGCATACGCAAGGACTGTTTGTGTTTCAGATGCAAAAAGTGTTACACTAACAATTTGGCAGCAAGTTGTATTGTTAGTGATTGTCATTTCTCAGAATGCACATACTATATATATATATATATATATATATATATAGAAAGCATACTTGAACTTAACATAGAAACTTTCTGATTTGGAACATATATCCAACTGCATAAAAAAGCAAGACTGGGAAAAAAAAGGTTTCTTCAGAACTTTCAGGGCAGCTGCATAAGGATAGCAGCAAACATATTTACAGAGTTTCGGATCTCTTCAAGATCAAATGAACAGCAGTTGCCTGAAAAGCATGTTGCTCAGCAAAAGACTTCTATGGCACTTTGCAGATTCTCCTCTGCTGCAAAGATATTAATATTCCTCTTCAGTAGCTCTAGCCTCCCACCGATTGAAAATAATGACAGATCAACAATTCACCTGCACAAGCAAAAGGAACAAGCGAACACTCATGAGTCATGAACAAACAAAATCAAGTTAACGAAGGGAATCAGGGAGGGGAGGACAAGGGGATGGCACCGGCGCGGTGTGTGGAGACGGGGAGGGGGGAACGAGGGGACGGCGCTGGCACTGTGGGGACTGCGCGGTGGGGGGAGCCCGGGAGGGGAGGACGAGAGGGTGGCGCTGGCGCGGTGGGGGCGGCTGGGGAGGGAGGACGGGGTCTGAGTGACTACTGCTGAGATTTAGGGTTGATTAGGGATTTAGGGTTGGCCGGTTGGGCATAACAAGTTGGTCGGTTGGCCAGGCTTATTAGGAATTTCTGATTAGATTCAGAGAGTAATGCTTCTATGTTTTTCTTTTTAATATAAATTGTACAAATCAATAAGCGAAGAGGCAAGTAATTATCATTTATGTTTCATTTATACTTTAATATTTGTACAACTTTTAAAAAGAGAAGCATAGAAGCATCTCTCTTAGATTTATATAGAATTTTCATTCGGTTTTTGTTTCCGTTGGAATTAGTTCTTCCGTTTCCAAATCTCAGCTTCTATATTAAAGTTGCAAATTCTATATAAATCTAAGAGAGATTTAAACTATACACATACGAAAAGTTACCAAATATAGAACTATTAAACTACAGGATGGCATGATCTCTACTCCAGAATCATACTTCAGGATGCAAAATGGCAACCGCTAAACTACAAATGCAGATGATACCTACAGACTAAACATGGGTGAACATCGCTCTATGAAACAGTGTTAGAATCAACAGTCATAACGCATGATCTCAACATTGGCATTGAAAAAGCCTAACCTAGAGTGATTTCATTCTGGAGGACTGATCTCTTGGCTTCAGTTCAGTGGGACTGAAATATCTCTATATTTCCTTGAATCCTTGGAATTTAATCTTACCCTCATATGCCTAAACAACATCTGGGATCTGGCACATTGTTTTTCCTCAAACCCTGAACTGAAGCCCAGAAAGAACACAATAACAGGCCGATCGATCTCATCAAACACACAAACAAGCACTTGTCGTCTCAATGTCTCATCACCCATAGGAACACTACCGGACACGATTTTTATCCGGAGAGAAAGTCAAAGCCACAGAGGAGAGGAGGCATGAGATGGCATGACAGTGCTTTTATAAAATTTTGTAAGAGCAACTAATGAGCAAACTTTGGCTCAGCACACTAGTTGCGCATTTGTTCATCAACGACTCACAAAAATTCATAATACATGATTCTTTCTATGCATGCCAGTTTTGAATTACATTATATTGGACAGAATGGTAATATGCAAAGTTACTTCTAGTATTGCGAGCTGACATTCTTTTGTTATTGCAGGCAATAAAACAAGACGTATTGAGTTATAGCAGAAACCAGAAGGCAAACACTTGTCTCAGGCCAAAATGAAGAATCCAAAACTGGAACATTTTGTAACGTTTATATTAACACATATAGAAACTGGGAGACAACAGCTTACCAAGGATTCAAGATTGCTTGACATGCACAGCTGAATTGAACTGTTGCAAAATAGTACCATCTAAGCTACGCATTAGCTGCTGAAAACTAATAGCGTTCAATCTGTTCTTCCCAATATAAGACAACAAATGTTCACCAAACCAATTATGAATATTCTTCACCATATCAAATACAACTTTAGTTTCTGGAAGAAATAAGAATCAGACATACTGCTACAACTGCAAACAAAACAAACTGATATTTGCCATGGTCAACAGCATCTTAACACTGTCTATTTACTCATCATATATCAAACCATCAAAGTGTACACCATGTATCAAACCATCAAAGTTAACAGAATCTATTTACTCATCACGTATCAAACCATCAAAGTGTACACCATGTATCAAACCATCAAAGTTAACAGAATCTATTTACTCATCACGTATCAAACCATCAAAGTGTACACCAGTCCCCACTTCAATGGAAATAATGAAGTTCACTGGACTAACGAACGAACCTTGAAGCCTCGGGAGCGGTGGCGAGACTCGGGAGCAGCGGCGGGAGGGGCGGCGAGACTCGGGAGCGGCGGTGGGACTCGCCGACTCGGGGGCGGCGGGAGGGGCGGAGGGCGCTGCGGCGGGAGGCGCGGAGGGCGGCTGCGGGAGGAGGGAGGGGTGGCGGGAGGCGCGGAGGGCGGCGGCGCGAGGGGCGGCGGGGGCGGCGTTTGAGGGGACAGCCGGACGGGGTGATTGGGGAATGGGGGAGGAGTGGTTTGAGGGGACGGCTGCCGGCTGGTCGTGTGGAGGAGGAGAACAACATTCACCTTTGAGGCTTGAGGACTGAGGAGTGAGGGAATATGGGCTGGCCCATTAGGCTATCATTTTTCGGATAGCCGGTTTGAGTTGGTTCGGATATATCCTTAAAAAAAACTTGAAATATACCCGACAGATAGTGAATCCGAATTCGATACAATATATTCGAATCCAATTCCGAATCCGAAAACTATCCGGAAAAATTATACGAATCCGAATTGAAGCTTCTGATTGGTTGGTCGGCCGGAAATTATCAGATCCGATTGCAACCCTACCCGTGCAAGTGTCGAGAGGGTGAACGATGCAGTCCTGTACCGATGGGTTCAGCCGAATTCTCGGTATCAAATGGTACAACATCTCTAAAGAATATTCCAGGAATCTGTATCATCCCGTCCCATACCATATCGTTCCGTTCAGTCAACCAAACGTTGTATCGAATATCAAATTCTGTACGGAACGGTTCGGTTCACCCTGGTACAACTAACCAAACGCACCATTAGTTCTTTCGACAAAATATAATACGGCCCGATAACGTGGATATTTTATCTAAACAAAGTCCATTAGAGCAATTGACCCATAAAACACATTAACTAGTTTAGTCATATATTATTTATTTTATTGAGAGGGCACCCTGTGCCGTCTCTCTCTATATATATATAAGGAGAGGCAGAACTGCAAATTGTGTACATCGTCGTCAACACAGAAGATCAATAAAAAATGTAGCTTGTCCAGGACTATGTATACAACACGTTCAGTACGAGATTGTTCATATACCGTTGGATTCGGATGTATCGTTCTATCTATCTATCTATCTATCTATCTATCTATCTATCTATCTATCTATATATTGTATTAGATCAATATTATTTGTGACGGCCCGCCTTTTTAGGGGCAGATCCGTACGCCTCGACAGCTACCCAGGATGATTAGCTGCCAGGAACCAAGCATATTATTGCCAGGCAAAAGTCAAATTCCAACATTTTTATGCAATATAAGGCCTAACGGCCAAGGTTTTTACAGAAGAGGGCGCAGCAGGGCCCGAATAACTTACAAGCAAAACACCGCACAGGCAGGCCTGAGCAAAAGACTAAGACCTCAAAACCAAATTGCCATCTACGCATTCCTGGAACGCTCCAGCTTCTTCATACTCTGAGAGGGGGTCGGGGTTGCAAGGGTGAGTACGGGAGTACTCAACAAGTCGCATCTGAAAAATGAATATTACATGCAAGGGTGTAGCACAATATTGGTACAAGGTTAAAGTATTTGTGGATGCAGTTTTATTTGTAACACCATTTTTCATTTAAAACACAATCCATAATAATAGTAATCCAGGGGGTTCCATTCACAAAGTCATCACCATTAAACCACATTCTCAAAACATGCACCAAGATCTACTTGAGCTAGGTTACGGGATTCACCCCAATTAAACTTAGCTTCATTTACCGGAAGCACGACGTATTCGAATACCATTTATTCACTCTGCAGAGGTGTTCAGCTTTACCCACAAGATTCCACGATCGTTAATGCCAACTCGAGTTTAACACGCAACTTAAATGCGTGCGGCCGGATCGAGGTTATCATAGCTTTTCGTTGGACATTTCCTCTTGATCCCTATCAGGTAGAGTTTTGCTCCACATTATCCCGGTCCCCACTTGGCCGGTGTGGAGTGCTTGGTCCCGCTTCTTGTGGCACCTACCGCTGTGAACCCGAAATGCCACAGCTTCCTCAGGCACACTTTCGTTTCACTCCCATAATCATTGGACCATCTCCCACACTGGGAAGGTAACCCTGCTCCTATAGGTATTCCGAGGGAAAGTACAATGTACCGAGCTATGTTGAGTCAAGCCAACGGTTGACCGCCCAACTCTGTGGTTGAACGAGTTCTTAAGTTATTTACTTTGCTCAAGGGGATTATGATCCTTACATTGCCAAAGACCAAGCCTTTTCCGATCCACAAACCAATCCGGTACCAACACCCATGCAGCCACCACAACCAACCATGGCATTAATCATCAGCCGGGGATTGGAACTCATCCTCCCCGGGATTTATCCAATTCTGTCCCCCAAACCGTAGCACTTTTCCAAACATAACCGAACCAAGGTTCGGCAGCCTTTCATTTCCATTCTTAAAAAGCATTTGACTAGACTAATAAGATAATAATAATTAATACTGGAATATTAATTAACCTAAGGTTACAAGGATATAATTAGGTTCAATAATTTTCAAGGAAGTCTCATGAGCAATCGGCATTAGCTAAGTATCATGTCATTCTAAACTAGACAGATTTGCATTATTTCAATATACAGCAAAGTAATGCGGTAGAAAATAGTAATTAACTATAATAAGGCATGAATAGGTTCAACATGTTCAAAGGTGTACGGCTTGCCTTGCTGGCGATTGGATCGGAAGAAGTGTCGTTGACGCGGTCGAAATCGGCTCTTTGTCGGATCCGGGTCCTGCTCCGGGAACTGCGGCGGCTCCTGAAATCGTCCAACGTCCGGATCTAACGCGAAAAGGACGAACGACAATAAAGAAACGAAACTAAAAGAATCTAAAACGAAACGGAAACGGAAATCGAAACCGCCGAGAGAGAAAGGAAGGGCGTTTTGGGCATTTGGGAATTTTCGAGTCTCGGATTGAGGAACGGAGGGCATTTTTGGACTCGGTGGGTCAGCTTGATTCGGATAGTGTATTTGGTGGGTCTCTGGGGCTCACGGAATTTTTCTGGTTTTCGGGATTTTTCTCGAATTAAAACGAATTTTGGAATTAAGAAATTAAATAGAAATCCAAAATTCGCTAAAGCGAAATCGCCGTGGGCCGAATAATCTTGGCCGCACGGCCCACACGCTGGGGCGAGGCCGGCCAAGCCGAGGCAAAGAAAAGGAGGGCGCCACCACCGAAGCAGAGGGGTTAGGTTAGGGTTAGGGCGTCCGGGGCGAGGCGAGCGACGGCGGCGGGGTTGCGGCGGCGGCGGCGCGGAGTGGCATGGCGGCGGTGGGGCGAGCTCGGGGCGCGATGGCGGCACGGGATCGGGGCCGGGGAAGAAGGGAGAGGGTGGCACGGGGAGAGGGAGAGCTCACCGTGGGCGGCGAGGCTTAGCGGCGGGAGCGGAGACGGCGGCGTTGGCCGGAGAGGAGGTGGAGTTCACCAATGAGAGAGGAGGCGAGCGGGCGGCTCGATGGGGAGGCGCTGCTTTTATAGCCGCGGAGAGAGAGGGAGCGGCGAGGAGCGTCACTGGCACGGCGCAGCGATGGGATCGGCAATGGCAGCACAGAGGTAGGGCACCCTGACTTACGGGGCTAGGGGCGGCGAGGGGACGGTAGCTGGCGGCTAGGTCGCCATGGCAGTGGGGTTCACGGAAGATGAACAGGGCAGCGCAGCGGCGATGGACGCGCGACGCGAGGCAGTGGTCACGCGGCAGTGCAAGGCCCAGCGAGCTGGCCAGGGACAAGGCGCGGAGCAGCGAGAGTCTGCCACAGCGGAGGCGACGCCGGAGGCGGCGGAGACGGCCGGCTGGAAGGCCCAAAAGGTAAGTGTCCCAAAACCAAAGCAAAAACCAAAAATTTGAATCCGAAATTTGAATTTGAATTTTAGGGTTGTTTCAACCTACCCCACTTAAAACAAATCTCGTCCCCGAGATTTATTCCTCCTGGGCGAAAGGTTGCGAAACTACTGCTGCTAACCTGATTCCTTTTTCCAAGGTTTCCTTGAGTACGTGATTTTTCCACAATACTTGGCAAATTATGATAGTCTTAAAATCCAAATCTGCTTTCCATGATTTCCAAGATCCTGTCCGGTCTCTTATGGAGAATCGTACGGGGAATCCAAATCCTTTGGGTAGCACTTGCCCTGACTGCTGATGGAACTGTCCTCTCTGAGGCATAATGTGAATTTTCAGACAAATCCTGAACCAACTGTAACTTGCATGCCATTCCTCTGATTCTGTCATAATCTTCGTACAGTCCAGTCTATCCGGTCTTAACTCCTTATTTTTCATCCAAGAATGGTGCGGGTTTTGATGGTTGATATTTTTCTGATATCATTCCCTTTCGGAGCCAATGTAACCTTTCTGTTACATTGGAGCTTGCACTCAATTCATTGGTGGTGATCTTTTCATGGATTTTTGTATCCTGAACGAGCTGGGTCGCACTGCTGTTTAATCCTAGTCCCTCATTCTGTCCCAAGGGCTTGATATTTCCTTCCGTGATGTCTGGGCTGTCTTGGTAACCGAGGTTGTGTGGAGGCTTTCGTGGACCGCAATAGGTGGCCTGATTGGGTCCCAAGTGTTTAGAGCGTAGGTTTTCGACATTTTCTTCAGACTTTGGTCGTTTCTTCTCTGCTTGTCTACCTGGCGGAGGGTGGAGTATTGTGTCAAAGTTCAAACCTGTCCTTGTAGCCTTATTCAGACTTTCCCTGAACATTGAGCTAAACTAGCTCGCAATCTGACTCGGGGATTCTTTGTGGTCCATCAATCTGGGTTGAATCTAATTCTACTAAATGGTTCTTTCCAAGAGATCTCCCTGGTAGGTCTATCCTTTAGTGATGTTCCTTCTGTCGTCAATCCTTGCTGATTCTTTAGGTAACCTGGCGGCAAGGTCTTTTCTTTCCTTTCCCATTTATATACGGGCACTGTGAGTGGTGGTGGCAGTCTGGCTATTATTTTGGTGGTCCATCTTATCTTTCTGACATACTTTATATCCAAATCCAACCACGTGTTTATTCATTACTTTCTGTCAGTATTCCTTTCTTCAACACTGGTATATCCTTGCGTTCCGTAGAGCGTCGACCATTTGGGTGGGTGAATTTTGTCAAAATCAATCCTCTTATATCCTTGTCTCCATAAACCAGTCTATCTTTCAAGGAAGCCTTCTGGCCTTTCTGACACTGTCTGGCGGTCTAACTGTCGCAACTCAGATTCTAGTTGGGAACGTGTCCTTTTTCTTAAATCATTTAATGGCGCTCCTTTTGTGCAAACCATAGCCATCATGTTCACTTTTCTTCTGGGTGATTCCGATTTTTGAGGTTGGAACTCAAGTCCAATTATTTTCCTTTATTGCCTATTCTGACTCTGTTGTGTTCATCTGTAGGGCTGCCATTCTAGGGGTGCTGAGCTAAAGGTTGGTTATTTCTGGAGTAATTCTTTGGCTAATTCCTTGTCCTATTATTCTCAGAAAACTTCTGACTCCTGTCACTGACATGGGTTGCTTTCATTCCATCATTACTTGGTTGTTGAGATCATTTTTATTCCACCTCCCAGTGGTGATGTGTCACGGGGAAGAAGTTTTATTTAACTCAGTATTTTTTTTTCCAACTTTCACACAGTTCATGAGTCCAAAACAACTGCTTTATTACCAATATATTGTTCAGACCTTACATTCTTGATAGTACAAGTTGATCCTAATCTTTATCCCTTGGATCTCCATATCCAAGTTGCCATATTCAAGTCTGGCTATTAGTCTACTTCCAGTTGCTTGGAATTTTCCAGCAATTCCTCATTAACGGTACTTGTTGCGATTGTTGTTCCTTTGGCGGTGACATGATTGGACATCTTCGGCTGGTGTCTTTCATTTGTCCTATCTTGTATCTTATTCCTTGGGTATCTCTGCTTCTGCTGCTGCGGTGGACGGGTCGCTAGCTGTCGGTTGGTGGAGGTGAGGGTCTATCACTCGCGTCTGGGCTACCAGGGTCGGTAGACTTTTCTTTGGGCAATTGCGTCTGAAATGTCCCATTTGTCTGCAATGATAGCATTTATCCCACCTCGTGGGACAATTGCGGACGAAGTGGTCTCCATTGCAGTTGTAGCACTTAACTGATTTGGGCTGAGGTTTCGCAGGTGTTGGTTGCTCTTTTTCTTTTGAATGCTTTTTGTTAGGGAATCCGTGGGTGAGGTCTGGGGTCTTTCCTCCGATCTGGGTGGGAGTCGGTATCCATGTCTGTTGAATTTCTTTCTTTCTCTTTTTCATCATTTTTAATTCATTCCTGGCTTCTTCGATTGCTATCCATTTGTCCATTACTGACGACATGTCCTTTATGGCTGAGGTGTGGAACTTCAGGCTCTTCTGTAATTCTTCCAAAGATTCTTTTATCCTACTAGCTTGAGGGTCCATCTCCCTGGGAATATCACTGGTATGGTAGTCGGATTCATGCAGACATCCCATCGCTGTACTTTCCTCTTGTCTGTCCAGATTTCCTTGGGTGTGTTCTTGAGGTTTTTCAACTAGCCGTTCGAAAATTCTTTCCAATAACTGCGTATGGTGCCTTTCCGCTTGTTGTCTGCTTTCTTTCCATTATGGCCAGAATTGAGCTAGGTTGATCGGGTGATTTCTTGACTCTTCATTTCTGCCGAGTGTCATGCAGAACTTTGATCCAAAATCGCCATGGTCTCAATCGACTTTCTTTCTGGTCTGCAGCAGTGTTTTGAGGAAAGCGAAAAAGACGAGTAAGAATTTAGGGCATGGGGTGAGAATAGCAAGAATAGATGGGGCTCAGATGAATTGAGGGAACCTTTGAATTAGACGGGGGTATATAGATAGTTTAAGCAATCAAAATCACAGAAATAGAGAACTTAGCAATTTTTATAAGACATGGATCATGCACAAAACCATTTTAAGGTTCGGCATAACCCATTTTACATTACAAAAGCCTAAAACAAAGAAGGGTACAACTTCTACGACTAACGGTCTAACTCATCACGACGGCATCATCTCCAAGCTGCTGGCGAAGATCCGCGAGGATTTTGAATTTTAGACGGGCAGACGAAACCTTTTAAAACAAAACTGAGAGGGATAAGAAGCTTCTAAAGAAGACAAGGTAGCAGGGGAAGAAAGAGACAGCAATAATACTTATATTTTCGAAATTCATTTTGTTTGTACGCCGAAGGTAATTTTGTAAAATTTTTCTATCCCAACCTAAGGTCTTAATCTATGGTCAAGCCAAGGCTCTGATACCACTTGTGACGGCCCGCCTTTTTAGGGGCAGATCCGTACGCCTCGACAGCTACCCAGGATGATTAGCTGCCAGGAACCAAGCATATTATTGCCAGGCAAAAGTCAAATTCCAACATTTTTATGCAATATAAGGCCTAACGGCCAAGGTTTTTACAGAAGAGGGCGCAGCAGGGCCCGAATAACTTACAAGCAAAACACCGCACAGGCAGGCCTGAGCAAAAGACTAAGACCTCAAAACCAAATTGCCATCTACACATTCCTGGAACGCTCCAGCTTCTTCATACTCTGAGAGGGGGTCGGGGTTGCAAGGGTGAGTACGGGAGTACTCAACAAGTCGTACGGAAAACAGTGAATATTACATGCAAGGGTGTAGCACAATATTGGTACAAGGTTAAAGTATTTGTGGATGCAGTTTTATTTGTAACACCATTTTTCATTTAAAACACAATCCATAATAATAGTAATCCAGGGGGTTCCATTCACAAAGTCATCACCATTAAACCACATTCTCAAAACATGCACCAAGATCTACTTGAGCTAGGTTACGGGATTCACCCCAATTAAACTTAGCTTCATTTACCGGAAGCACGGCATATTCGAATACCATTTATTCACTCTGCAGAGGTGTTCAGCTTTACCCACAAGATTCCACGATCGTTAATGCCAACTCGAGTTTAACACGCAACTTAAATGCGTGCGGCCGGATCGAGGTTATCATAGCTGTTGGACATTTCCCTCTTCAGTCCCTATCCCAGAGTTTTGCTCCACATTATCCTGGTCCCCACTTGGCCGCAGTGGAGTGCTTGGTCCCGCTTCTTGTGGCACCTACCGTTGTGAACCCGAAATGCCACAGCTTTCCTCGTGCACACTTTCGTTTCACTCCCATAATCATTGGACCATCTCCCACACTGGGAAGGTAACCCTGCTCCTATAGGTATTCCGAGGGAAAGTACAATGTACCGAGCTATGTTGAGTCAAGCCAACGGTTGGCCGGCCCAACTTTGTGGTTGAACGAGTTCTTAAGTTATTTACTTTGCTCAAGGGGATTATGATCCTTACATTGCCAAAGACCAAGCCTTTTCCGATCCACAAACCAATCCTGCACCAACTGCATTCAGCCACCACAACCAACCATGGCATTAATCATCAGCCGGGGATTGGAACTCATCCTCTCCGGGATTTATCCAATTCTGTCCCCCAAACCGTAGCACTTTTCCAAATATAACCGAACCAAGGTTTGGCAGCCTTTCATTTCCATTCTTAAAAAGCATTTGACTAGACTAATAAGATAATAATAATTAATACTGGAATATTAATTAACCTAAGGTTACAAGGATATAATTAGGTTCAATAATTTTCAAGGAAGTCTCATGAGCAATCGGCATTAGCTAAGTATCATGTCATTCTAAACTAGACAGATTTGCATTATTTCAATATACAGCAAAGTAATGCGGTAGAAAATAGTAATTAACTATAATAAGGCATGAATAGGTTCAACATGTTCAAAGGTGTACGGCTTGCCTTGCTGGCGATTGGATCGGAAGAAGTGTCGTTGACGCGGTCGAAATCGGCTCTTTGTCGGATCCGGGTCCTGCTCCGGGAACTGCGGCGGCTCCTGGAATCGTCCAACGTCCGGATCTAACGCGAAAAGGACGAACGACAATAAAGAAACGAAAAACGAAAAGAATCTAAAAACGAAAACGGAAACGGAAATCGGAACCGGGCCGAGAGAGAGAAAGGAAGGGCGTTTTGGGCATTTGGGAATTTTCGGAGTCTCGGATTGAGGAACGGAGGGCATTTTTGGACTCAGTGGGTCGAAACAGTTCGGATAGTGTATTTGGTGGGTCTCTGGGGCTCACGGAATTTTTTCGGGGTTTTCTGGGGATTTTTCTGGAATTAAAAACGAATTTTGGAATTAATAAATTAAATAGAAATCCAAAATTCGCTTAAAAGGAAACTGGCCGTGGGCCGAATAGTACTGGGCCGCACGGCCCACACGCGCGTGGGGGGGGGGCGAGGCCGGCCCAAGCTGAGGCAGCAAAAGGGGAGGGCGCTCGGCCCGACCGGGAAGCAGAGGGGGTTAGGTTAGGGTTAGGGCGTCCGGGGCGAGGCGAGCGACGGCGGCGGGGTTGCGGCGGCGGCGGCGCGGAGTGGCATGGCGGCGGTGGGGCGAGCTCGGGGCGCGATGGCGGCACGGGATCGGGGCCGGGGAAGAAGGGAGAGGGTGGCACGGGGAGAGGGAGAGCTCACCGTGGGGCGGCGAGGCTTGGCGGCGGGGAGCGGAGACGGCGGCGGCGTTGGCCGGAGAGGGAGGTGGAGTTCACCAGCGAGGAGAGGGAGGCGAGCGGGGCGGCTCGATGGGAGGCGCTGGCTTTTATAGCCGCGGGAGAGAGAGGGAGCGGCGAGGGAGCGTCACGGGCGCGGCGCAGCGGCGATGGGACGGGGCAGCGGCGCGCGCAGAGGTAGGGCACGGGTGCCCTACGGGGGCTAGGGCGGCGAGGGGACGGGGTAGCTGGCGGCTAGGCTGCCATGGCAGGGGGGTTCACGGGGAAGATGAACAGGGGCAGCGGCAGGCGGCGATGGGACGCGCGACGCGAGGCAGGGTCACGGGCGGCAAGCGGCAGCGGAGCTGATGCGGCGGGACAAGTGCGGAGCAGAGCGGCCAACAAGCGGCGGAGGCGACGCCGGAGGCGGCGGAGACGGCCGGCTGGAAGGCCCAAAAGGTAAGTGTCCCAAAACCAAAGCAAAAACCAAAAATTTGAATCCGAAATTTGAATTTGAATTTTAGGGTTGTTTCATTATTTTTCTGGTTCTAATTGCAGAATGATCTATACTTTGATTCTTATGGGATGCTATGTGATAATGATGTACATCTGTGAGATCGCCTCGTCCGGGGTGGATCTATAGTGTATGAACCGAGGTCAAATGACACCGACGCTCTCCAGTTTAACACACATGATTCTTTTAACATATAAGTACATGATCCTCTAATTGGTTATAAGTTAGTATTACTAATTCAGACCCGATAACTTTTTTTTCCCTTAGGCTATTCCCAGTGGGTAGTATCATACTCATTAATTAGATGCCACATAGGATTTTTTGCTGATGTGGTAAAGCAATAAATAGGAGGGAGAAGAAAGCTGTATCTTGAGCAAGATACAGCTTTGGCACGATATCTTAGGCCATGGCACAGAATCTAATGCTCTGGGTCCACTTTCATAGACACAACATCACACCAATTAATTATTTTAAACATATAAGTATGATACTATGTATTGTAGAGAGTGTTTCTTCAATGCAGTATCATACTTTTCATCCTATATGGTATTCTTGGATATTAAAGTATGACACTTTGCACTGAGAATAGCCTTAGATCCGCCCCGGGCCTCGTCAAGCAACCATCCCAACCGAAGCCACCGACTGCTGCTTCAATCCAGCCGAGCCTCTTCATCGATCCCGTGCGCTGCTCCATGCTACGGACTTCACCAAAACCGGCCATCACACAAGCAACATGCAAACAAACATCCAGTACTGAACGTATGCATGGATCGGTATGCATCTAATTCTAATGCATGCATCGGCTAAAGGTACGAAGAACACAGTCAATTAGTAGAATTTTGATATCTTGTAGTAGATCAATATATTATTCATCCTCTCTGTTGGGCTTCGTGTCAGGATTCAATTTGAAATCCGACAACAAGCTGTACCAAGACTGGGCAGAACAGAGAAAATCGAGAGATGAACTAGGGTTCTACTCTAAGCAACTAAAAGAGACACTAGCATATGCGGAAACCAGTCTCCTTGCCATTTCCCCCAAATCAGGGCTTAAAGACGCACAGTTTTACATGGATTCTACCCACAGCAATACAAATGTTTGTTAAGAACTGAAAGCAGTAAAACAAAGGAAAAGGCACACACTTGACACAACTATAGCTTCCTGGTAAAATCAGGAAAAGTTCTTTGGATGAATGTTGCATCCTCCCAAGTCACATCATCCTCTAATAGATTTAACCAACGAATCAACCATTGTGTTACTGTAGTATTCCTCCTTGGAACAATTCTTCTATCTAGGATGATAATGGATTCTGTTTTCACCCGTCCTTCGGAGTCAACTAGTGGTAACCCAGCCAATGGGATAGCCTGACTGCCTAAATGCTTCTTCAATTGACTTACATGGAAAATTGGATGTATGGCCGCATCTTGAGGAAGTTGGATTTTGTAAGCATCTTGACCAATCTTTTCCATAACTCTAGATGGCCCATAATACTTCGACCTGAGCTTCAAAGACCCCCTCAACCCAAAAGCATTTTGTCGGTATGGTTGCATTCAAAGATATACCATATCT
The DNA here is from genome assembly GCA_036346355.1 of Rhipidocladum racemiflorum. Lineage (NCBI taxonomy): Eukaryota > Viridiplantae > Streptophyta > Magnoliopsida > Poales > Poaceae > Rhipidocladum > Rhipidocladum racemiflorum. The sequence goes on from CM070581.1 coordinate 34,911,523, forward strand.
CCAACCTTAAATGCCTTTCTGTTCTCAGTTTATCGGCTTACTTCTTGATCCTGTTCTGAGCATTTTGCAGATTTTCTTTGAGCTTCATTATCATTTCATTTTTCTCGTCCACTGTCACCTTTGCTTCAACTGAGATATTGCAAGGGATGGACAGTTCAGCCAATTGTGGAGGGTGATAACCATATAGCGCTTGAAATGGAGTCATCTTCAATGAAGTGTGTTAAGTTGAGTTATACCACCACTTAGCCATAGTAAACCAATTCAGCCGTTTTTTAGTTCCTACAACTCCATACTTCTCAAGTAGGCTTCCAAACATTGGTTTACCCATTCGGTTTGCCCGTCCGACTTGCATGATAAGCTGTGCTAAACCGAAGTGAAACCTTAAGCAGCTTAAAGATCTCTTGGAACAACTTACTAGTGAATACTCTATCTCGATCTGAAACTATGACTATGGACATCCCATGTAATTGAAAGATATTATACATGAAGGCTTGCACTACGCTTTGTACTGTATAGGGGTGTGATATTGGTAGCGCCCCGCTCCTCCTCTTCCCGTGCTCGAGCTCGCGCCCGCGCCAGCGCAACGGCCGCCCGCTTCCTCCGCGTCGCGTCGCCGCCGCGTCCGCCGCCACCTGCGCAACCACCGCCGCCTTTATGCGCAACTGCCGCCGCATGATCTGCGCGCCGTTCGGCCGCGCCGCTCGCCCCCTATAAAGAGCCCCACGGACCCCTCTCCTCCGTGCCCTCCCCTCTCCCTCCCTCCGCTCTCCTCCCTCCCAGTAGCGCGGCTGCTGGTCTTCCTCGGCTCGGCGTCGCCGAGCCGCCCGCCTCCCGAGTCCCCCTCGGCTCCGCCGAGCCCGCGCCACCTCCGCCTCGCGCCACGCCGCCGCGTGCGCCCGCCACCCCCTCCTCCCTCGCCCGGTGCGGCCGTGCCAGCGCCAGCCTGCTCCGCCCGCGCGCGTCGCGTGCGCACGGGATTGCACCTGGGCCTCGCCCACCGTCGGCCGAAGGAAATAAAAAAAAAGTTTTCAAAAACCTTTATGACGCCATGCTGACGTCATAAAGCGGTTTTTCTTTTAAAAATTAAATCCAAAAACCGAATTTGGCTGCTGACGTCAGCATGACGCAGTAAATCCGGTTTTTATTTTAAAAAATGATTTAAAAATTCTGAAAAATCCAGAAAAGCCCGTTTTAATCGTTTTAAACTTCCGGGAGCCCGTTTTCGCCCGTTCGAACTCCGATTGGCTCCATTCTTCTTCCTAAATTCATTAGAAATCTCAAACTTCAGTTTAGAGCTAGTTTGAAATTCAATTTGGGTTTATTTGTATTCATTTGGATCTTATTTGAATTTGGTTGCTTTTCGCGCGTAGATTACGGAGAGTCCGAGGAGTTCCCGAACGACGATTTCGAGCAGCAACTCGTCGAACCAGGCAAGTCATACTCCCTTGATCATATTGCTCCCAGCTTATGAACTTGTATGTTGAATTTAAATTATTGAATGCTTATTTACTATAGACATTAATTTCTCGACCTAGTTTTAAATGATAGTTATATCCAAATTCAACATGCGACCTTTGACCTTTGAATTCCGATTCCCTTGTAACCTTAGTAAAAATATGAGCTATGACTATGGTAATATTTAGACATTGCTTAGCCATGCATAGAACTGAACTTAGGGAATTTTGGGGAACTTTATGCCAAAATGATATCATGTGCAATTGGAAACTTATAGTGATCAATGTTAGTATTAATGTGGAGATTAGTATGGTTAAAATGAAAATAACTTAGACCGGGCGAGAATTGGTTGGAAAGTGGGGAGGTCATGGTTTTGGGTTTGTGGAAAGTCTTGCCTAGTCGATTAAGGACCGGTCTGAGTTTCGCTGAATGTAAAGCCTAACCGTACTACCACGAGTCTGGAATGGGACAGACCTGGCTAGCCATATTCAATCATTTCATGGACAGTCATGCTATATGGGGGTAGTGGTGTGGTGAAAGCGTGTGACGCCACTTTGGCGCAAGAGGGGGCTTCTGAATAGAGGGAGTCTTTCAGCGGTGAAACCTTAGCGGGCATGACTACATGTATGATTTAATGTTGGGGCCTTGTCATAATTTTCTCTGTCACTCACCAAAGGAAGTGTGTTGACATAAAAGGGAAATATTATGTCTTGTGGGTAAAGTTGTACAACCTCTGCAGAGTGTCAAACTAATCGATTAGCCGCGCCCGCGGTTATGGGCATGCCGAGCAAGCCATTTTCAGATTAGACTTTGGTAAATTAAAATTTGATTTTCGGAAAATAATGTTGGATGGAGGGAGTCCATCATGGGCAAAACTTAGCCAATTCCAGGAGTGATTCCTGAGTTAAAATGTATAGATTTGTTTTTGGAATAAAGTATGCCTTTTAAAATTGTTGAAAATATTATTAAACTGTTGCTTTATGCTCAAACAAACCATATTGCCATCCTTTGATTACCCGTACATTTATACTGCATTTCCGGTGTGGTTTGCTGAGTACGTATGTACTCACCCTTGCTTAATTTACCAATTCAGAGGAGGAGTATCACGATGGTGAGGACCAGCTGGACTAGGCCGTGCCCCCAGTCGATTGCCTGTGGCAAATTAATTGGGCTCTATCTATTTGTCTTCATTTCCGCTGCTTTCATTCGTTGGCCTGCGCGCCATTTCATTTGTATCTTTGAATATTTATTGTCAGCGTATTAAACGCTGGGGTACCCACGCAGCCGCCTTAAGTACTCTCGCCCAGAGGACAGGTGGCGTTCAGGCCACTCCTCAGGGCGACCAGCAAAGGTGCTCGCCAAGAGGACAGTGGCGTTGCCACTCCTCAGGCGACCGGCGAGTGCTCGCCAGGACAGTGGCGTTGTGCCACTCCTCAGGCGACCGGCAAAGGTGCTCGCCAGGACAGTGGCGTTCGAGCCACTCCTCGTGCGACCAAAGGTGCTCGCCAGGACAGTGGCGTTGAGCCACTCCTCAGGCGACCAAAGAAAGGTGCTCGCCAAGAGGACAGTGGCGTTCGAGCCACTCCTCGGCGTAGTTCCCAAGAATCAACCCAAATCAGTGCTAAGGCGAAGGTCAAGGATATTTAATGCGAGACGTCGCATTAAATGCAGGATATGTAGGCAGCGGTATGGTGGCGTGTCTTCCCCAGGAGCGCATTAATTATGGGTGGCCCCGAATCGACATCCCCTCACACCTGGCGGAGCCTGCAGGGGTGACAGACAGGCGGGACCCAAGGCGAAGTCAAAGTCCGCTAGGCCCGGCCTTAAACGGGATGTAAGAGAGTGTGACGGGTGCATTAAATGCACCGTAGTAAGCGTGTCGACGCTTGCTTTACGCAAGCTTGTAAGCCCCATGCGCCTCACCAGTATAAAAGGGAGTTAGGGTGCATGGGAGAAGGGTTGTTGTTGCTTGGTTGGCGGAACCTTAGAAGGTCGTCTTCCCCAGCCTTGTAAGAACCTTGAATTGAGAAGAATCCCCCAAGCAGGACTAGGGTCATTACTCCTTTTGGAGGGCCCGAACCTGGGTAAACTCGACCGTCTTCTTGCTTGCTCCCAACATCCCGTTCTTCCTGTCTCTGGAGCGGTTACCACAAAAGCCCCCAGTCCGAATCTCTCAAGCACCCAATCTTAGGGTGCCTGTTGGCCGGTAAGCCGACATTTATTATTAATAAAGAACGACGGACATGCTATGGTTTCATTTCTACTGTGTGTACTAGCATTTCCTGGACTAGTACAGAATATACAGAGGATTTCGGAGGTGTTATTCCGGGGTCTGACAATATTGCAACAAAATGAGCATATTTAGTAAATCTGTCCACTATCACCATGATCAGTTCTTTCCCTTTAGAATTACGCAATCCTTCAATAAAATGCATGGATATATGAGTCCAAGCCATATCCGGTACTGCCAAGGGATTCAAAAGGCGAAGTACATGAGTATGTTCCGATTTTGAAATTTGACAAACTGGGCACGCTCTCACGTACTCCTCTATAGCTCCCTTTAACTTGAGCCAATAGAACAACTTTTTCAGTCTATGGTAGGAAGCTCTCTTGCTTGAATGTCCTACAAATGCTGACTTATGGAAAGTTTCTAGCAACTTTTCCGTGAGATTAGTTTGCTCTCCAACATAAATTCTTCCTATGTACTTGATAAGATCAGTTTAATTCCATTTTAAATTTAAAGTTTGGATCAATGGTATTTTGAAGTTCCTCCAAAATTTTTGCTCCCTGAGGATCATTCACATAGCTCACTTTAACATCCTGGATCCAATCGGGTAACACCATAGTTACAGCTGAACGCATTCGAGACAGAGCATCTGCTACACTATTTTCTTTCCCCTTTTTGTACTTGATTTTGTAATCAAATTCTAGCAGTTTCAACATAAGCTTGTGCTGAATACCTTCTACCAATCTCTGAGCAGTGATAAACTTTAAACTTTGTTGATTTGTCCTGATTATTACAGTATTGCCCAATAGATAGTGCCTCCATTTTTTAAAGCTTCAATGATTGCCATGGCTTCCTTGTCATAAATCGACTTAGCTAAAGATCTAACTCCGAGGGCCCTACTGAAATATGCAATAGGTCGTCTCAACTGCATAGTACTACCCCAAAACCTGTACCACTAGCATAATCTCCAGCACAAATGGCTGTGTGAAGTCTGGTAGTGCCAACAATAGACAAGTCGTCATACTGTGCTTGAGCTTTTCAAAGCCTTCCTTTTGCTCTTGTCCCCAACTAAAACCTCTTTTTTCAGCATATCAAATGATGGCATGCAAATCTGCCTATAACCCTTCAAAATGGATCAATTGATGATTTACCCTCACTTACATATGCTATTGCTTATTTGCTCCATAATGTTTTACTAACATGCGGACCCTAGGGGCCACATGTCAATGAGACACATGAGGCAAATGATCAATTGCATCAAAAAAAAATAGGGCAAATCATCAAATCTCCCCTTCAAAATCTCCTGTAATCACCTAATAAACCTAGAAATCCTCTCAATTTAATGGGGTTATCCGGTTTGGGCCAACTCAGCACATCTAAAATCTTCTTCGGATCTGTTGATACCCCTCTTGACTTATTACATGTCCCAAGTATTCCACCTTGTTATCTGCAAACATACACTTACTTCCCTTGGCCACCAATTGATGTTTCTTTAATACGTCAAGTGCAGTTTTGAGATTGAAATAACCTTGACTATTGTCCATGCAAATGGGATCATCAACATAAATTAATAACACACATAATTAAATTAATCAACAAAGATTGATTATCAACTTCATTCATTAACAAATGTCATACAAACGAATACAATACAATGCACATGAATATTCAATTACATCCAAAAAATAAAGATTACAATAATGATTGAATTTCGTAAGATATAAGCTTCAGTTGACCTTTGACCTTAATTCTAGAAAAATGTTAGTCATTCATGCATATAGAATCAAAATACAATAAATTAAAGGGTAAAGGATTAAAAAGATGTGCTGTTAGACGCAAATGAGTTGGTATCGTTCATCGAGATACCAAACTGTTCGAGGCCAATCGGCACCTCTTATAGAAATTTGGGTTTTATCATTTGGCAAAAAAATAAACCTGTATTTATCGGATAACCATAGCCATGATCAAATAGTGCCCAAATATCTTGTAGTAAAAAGGTCAAAGCACCACTGTTAAAAAGGATAAGAACTACCCCCCAAACCCTCCAGTCATTCCATTTCATCTCCTCACACAAAAAGCCACCAGGGAGCATAGCCAAGAGGCAAAGCCTCAAACCAAGAACCCAGGAGCAAGAAGGCATCAAGCAAGCCCCAGAAGCTCCTGTAAGCCAGAGCCAAGCAAGCCACCAGGAGTTCAAGCAAGAAGGCCAAGAACAAGCAGAGAGCCAGGAGGCAAGCAAGCAAGGAACCAAGGAGCAAGGAAGCAAGGAGGACAAGCGCACAACCTCCTCACCACCAAACCATCATCACCAACTGTAGCACCCCAACTTTTGCTTTTCATATATTTAAATGATATTTTAGACTTTTGATAATTTTTGGAATTTTCTGGAATTTATTTGGATTTAATTTGAATTTATTTCCCTCTTGAGATAATTAAATAATTAAAAGTTTCAAATAAAATTTTCTTGGAAATATTTTATTTGAGTCCAAAATATCTCAAAGTATTTTCCAGAATTTTTCTGATTATTTTGCTATTTTTCTCGAATTATTTGAATTTCTAGATATTGTTAAAAATTAAATCGCTGGAAATCCTTTAGGGTTTCACTGTTCATCCGACCCGAGTCAGACTCGAGTCCGACCCGAGCCAGCCGTGCCACCCGGTTCGACCCAACCGCGTCGCGCCGAGCCGGACCCAAACCCTAACCCCGCGGCCGTCGGATCTTGATCCAACGGCCACGATCACGCCACGTCGCTCAATCTGAATCCCCGTCGGATTCGGCCGCTGCAGCCTAGTAGGCCTCGGTTTTCACGGATTTCACAGACCCCGAGGCCACTATTTATTGCACAGCCACCCCCAACGTGTGGCCCTCTTCCGTGCGCACTTGTAGCCCTGGGCCACCGAGCTCAAGCCGCCGCCGTCCACCCGCAATCGCTCGCCGTAGTTGGTTGTGCGCGCCGCCGCGGTTTTTCGCCGTTTCCTGCCGTCTCTGCCGTTCTCCGCCGGGATAAAGCCCAGATCCGGAACCCTCGTGATGAGACGCGTCGGAGGGTACCACTCACTTCGTCAGAACCGCACCGCAATGCCATCGGGCCCGTCGTCGTCTTCATCTCCGGCCACCTAGCTCCGCCGTGGACATCGCCGAACCCGCGAAGCTTCTCCGCCGTTGGATCTTCATCGCACGTCTAGGATTCGTCTACGTCACCGCGGGTAAGTTCCACGTTTTATTCTTTAGATCTATTTCCAGCCGTTGGATCTAGATCCAACGCTCTAGATTGAACCATGTAGCCGTAAACTGCACCGTGCCTAGATTAGATCTCAGCCGTTAGATTCAGATCGTACGGTTAGCGTTAACCCGCGTTGTAGCGTTAGATGCGATCTCAGCCGTTAGATCGAAGTCGAACGGTGTAGATTGAGCCTAGCGTCGCCGCCCGGGACATGCCACGTCGCCCTAGTGATGCGGTGAATCCCAAGAGGATCTTGACCGTTCGATCTAAATCGAACGGTCCAGATCAACCACGTTGTTCACAACGTGCGCGACCCAGATCCAATCTGGACCGTTGGATTTCAACCCAATGGCCCGGATCATGCCACGTGCACGGGAGCCGGACCGGCGCGGTCCACACGGGCGCGACCGATCGTCGCTGACGTCATGCGTGACGTCAGCATGGGGCCCGCGTGTCAGTGGCTCAGTCTACCGTGCGATGAGGTCACCCGTGACGTGTCGGGACCCGAATTTGCAAATCCGGACCCTCTGTGTATTCAATACTAGTCCAGGAACGCGCTAGTGCACACAGTCTTAACATCGGTAAATATCACAATCATACCACTCGATACTAATAAAGTACTTTAAATAAATAGTCAAACTGGTTGCTCGACCTTATGGTCAAGTTACAAATAGGCATACGCAGGCGAAACTTATTAAGAGAGAAATAATAGCAGCGGAAAATAAGAAAACATCGTGGCGCCATCCAAAGATACCACAGGCAACCGATCGGGCTCGCTCCCTAAGTAGACGGTTCCTCTTGGAGCTCCTCCTCCAAAGCTGGTGTAGTCTCCTCTTCAACTGGTGTTGTATTGCGGCAAGGGTGAGTACTTGGTACTCAGCAAGTCATGCACAGAATGCAAGCTAATATACTATATGCATGGCTTGATACAAAGGAATAGCTCAAGGTATATTTGCAGTAAACAGCATTTGACAAGTAGCATAAGTAGATTCGAAAGCAGTAGAAACAAGTAGAGCATAACTAACTTTTCCAGGAGTTTAATAAGCATCTTTCCTATCCTAATCCACATTTCCATCAACATCATTATTAAACCAAACCCAACCTTTCAAGTCCAAGTTATTTTCAGAAAGTCTAACCCTTGACTGTAATTCCCGAGCGATGTCCAATACCGCGGACACGGCTATTCGAATAGATTTTTCACTCTGCAGAGGTTATGCACTTTACCCACAAGATACAGTCAAACACCACAAAGGCGAGTTCAGTAACAAAGTCTTTCTAAACTTCTAACAATACAAGTGGTCCTCCCGGTTGTTGCACACTAACCCTTCCCTTAGCTAAGGCGAAGTTTAGGCCAACCAACCGTTAGATGGGTACTGGCCTCACTTCCGACGCTCCCCGTACAACTTACACAAAGGGTGTAGTTGACCTCCTGAGGTCCCACAGGTACGTTATTAGCAACTTAGTCAACTAGGTCCGTCCCATTACAGACATGTGGTTGCACGTTAGACCCAGTTCAAAGGCTTGCAAGGTTAAGTCCTTAGGGTGACCAGGGCAAGACTACCCGAAGAACCAAACCAACGCTCCCAATGCCACAACTGGCCCACCTGATCATTCTTGCCACATGCCCCGGTCGAAAAACTATTTATCAAACCCCAGTTGATTACCATGCACCATGTGCCATCAACATCACATGATACTTTTCCAAAACAGGTTCAACATATCATTAAGTCAATATTAACATTTGATTGTCCAAAATCATGTCATGAGCACGTAGCAGGTCTAAGCAGTATACTACATCGATCTATAAACCCATGTTGGCAATTTAGTAATGTCCAACTAGTAATCCACACTAGGGTGACAAGGGGATCATGGCACATACTTAAGTAATCAAGGTGTCATACAGCAATTTGGCATTTATCTAATTTCCCATATTTAAATAAAGTATTTTCTAATTGAACTAGCATGCAATAAGTTAAATCAAAATAGGTTTCAAAATAGGATCAACATGGTCAAAGCACAACTTGCCTTCAAAAAGTACTTGTTCTTGGTCTTGAGTTGGATCCTGAGTGAATACTTCTCCTTCGAATCCTTCCGGCACTTCAACGTCTACTCGTAAAGCATGCAAATAGCAATACACGAATAAACAATAGGCAAAAAGTATCCAAACATCCAAATAAAATCCATAAACAGAGAGAACATAATTTTATGAATTTTTAGAAACTGGAATCGACCAAATCGGAGTTAAAATACAAAAGTTATAGCATTTTGAAATTTAAATAATCAATTAAATAATATTACAGAGGAAAACTTTAGTCCAAAAATTAAATAAAATTCATAATTAGGTAGATCTCAATTTTATACAAATTTAGAAATTTGAATCACTCAAATCGGAGTTGAGACGCAAAAGTTATAAGCGTTTGAAGTTTGAATCAAAATCTGAAATCATTATTTCGAATTAATAAATCATTTTCTTTTTCGGAAATTAATTATTGCGTCAGCGAAGACACGTGGCAGCCTCTGGTTGGTCTGCTGACGTCAGCCGGTTCATGGACGTGGTCCATGGTTTGGCTTGGGTCTACCGTGAACTCGGTCCACGGCTCCATGCGTCGCTGACAGGTGGGTCCCCTCGGGTGACGTCACCGCCGTCGGCCGAGGCTCGGCCACGGTCTTCGGTGGGACCCGGTGACGTCATTCTTGGCGTCGGCGCATGATGGACGGCCCGACATCTTGAGCCCACCATGACGTCGGCGTGGCGTCATGGTGCGATGTGGGTGGGCCGACATGCGGGCCCAGCGTGTCGGCGTCACACGCGCCAGCGTGGGCCAGCGACCGCGGCGGTCGGCCCTCCCGCACACGTGGCTAGATCTCGGCCGTTGATTTGAATATCAACGGCCCAGATTGCATCTGGACTCACGCGTTTGGGGTGAACGCGTTTGATCTGGACCGTTGGATCTAGATCGGATGGTTGAGATTGGATCTTGGAGTTTTGGATTGGGATCTCACCGACGGTGACGTGGCATGATCTGGGACGTTGGATCTGGATCGGACGGTGGAGCGAGCTCGAGGTCCGGCGATGGCTTGCGGCGGCGCTGGCTTGCCTGGGTTGGGGACGACGACCACGGCAACGGCGCTTCGGGCGTGCTCCGGCGATGTGAGTGGTCTCCTCCGACGCGGCTTGACCTCCCAGTTCTGGATCTGACCTCAACGGCGGCGGAGGACGACGGAGACGGCGGCAATCGGCGAAAAACCACGGCTGCACCTTCTCCTAACTCCGGCGAGCTCTAGCGGCGCAACCACGGCGGCTCAGGCGAGGTGAGTTAGGGCTACGGGTGCGCAATGAAGCGGCAATTCCGACACGGGTGGTGGCGCAATAAATAGGGCCCTCGGCGTCCGTGAAACGCGCGGAAACCGAGGTCCTCTCCGTTGTGGCGGCGGAGTCCTCCGGCGTCTCGGATTGGGTGACGTGCACGCAGCGCACCGTTGGATCGAGATCCAACGGTGCGTGGGTTTGGGTTCGGTCGGACTCGGCGAGCCGGGCCGCTCGGTCGGGCTCGGTCGGCGATGTGGCTCAATCGTGGCCGTTGGATCTCAATCCAACTGGCCACGCTATGGCTTTCGGCCGAGTGGGTTCGGTCGAGTCACGTGACTCGGGTCGGACTCGAACGCGAGTCTGACTCGGGCTCGGTCGGATGAACAGTAACCGACTCGGTTTGATTTTCTAGCGATTTAATATTTAAAATAATTCCCAGTAATTCATTTAATTCAAGAAAAATAGCAAAATACTCAGAAAAATTCCAGAAAAATTATGGAAAATACTTTGGGGCATTTTGGACTCAAATAAAATATTTCCAACAAAATTTTATTTGCAAAGTTAAATTCTTTAATTATTTCAAAATGGAATAAATTCAAATTAAATCCAAATAAATTCCAGAAAATTCCAAAAATTCACAAATGTGCAAAACAATATTTTAATTTCATGAAAAGCAAAAATTGGGGTGTTACAAACCTCCCCCCTTAATAGAATCTTGTCACCGAGATTTAAGGCTTACTACAGAATAGGTTTGGAAACTCTTTCTTCAAATCCTCTTCGCGCTCCCAAGTTGCCTCGCTCTCTGTATGATTGCTCCACTGAACTCTACAGAAACGGGTTGACTTGTTCCTCGTCTCTCGATCCATCGTGTCCAGAATCTTCACGGGGTGCTCCTTGTAAGTCAAATCTTCTTGCAACTCAATTGACTCTAGCGGCGTCTGTTCCTCAGGTACTCGGAGACACTTCTTCAACTGGGACACGTGGAACACGTCATGCACTCCTGCTAAAGACTGCGGTAACTCCAGCTGGTAAGCAACTTCGCCTCTGCGGCTCAAAATCTTAAATGGTCCAACATAACGGGGTGCAAGTTTCCCTTTGGCATGGAACCTCTTAACTCCCCTAAGAGGCGTAACTCTGAGGTATACAAAGTCTTCTGGTTCAAAACTTAAATCCCGGCGACGATTGTCTGCATAACTCTTCCGTCGCGATTGGGCTATCTTCAACCTTTCCCTAATCATGGCAATCTGCTCTTCAGCTTCTTGAAGAATATCAGGCCCGAAGACACTACGCCAATTGCCTCGTTCCAATTCAACGGTGTTCGACAAGGTCGACCGTATAGTGCTTCAAATGGTGACATTTGCAAACTTGCTTGGTAACTGTTGTTGTAACTGAACTCCGCATACGGCAGACTCTTATCCCAAGAGGTAGCATAAGCCAATGCACACGCTCTTAACATATCCTCCAGAATCTGATTGACTCTTTCAGTCTGGCCATCCGTCTGTGGATGATAAGCTGTACTGAAGTTCAAACGGGTTCCCATGGCTTCATGCAACTTATTCCAGAACCTCGAGGTAAATTGGGTACCTCTGTCCGATACAATCCTCTTTGGCACTCCGTGCAAACAGACGATCCTGATCATGTACAGCTCTGCTAACTTATCTCCCGAGTAAGTGGTCTTCACAGGGATAAAATGGGCGACCTTGGTCAAGCGATCCACTATAACCCATATGGAGTCATAACCTCCTTGAGTCTTAGGCAAACCGGTAATGAAATCCATTCCGATTTCCTCCCACTTCCACTCAGGTATTTTCAACGGCTGTAGCAATCCTGCTGGTCTCTGATGCATTGCTTTGACTCTCTGGCATACGTCGCACAATGCAACATGCTCGGCAACTTCACGCTTCATGCTCGGCCACTAGAATCTCTCCTTCAAGCCTGGATACATCTTGGCACTTCCAGGATGAATTGAATACTTGGAATCATGGGCTTCCTCCAAAATCAGCTGTTTTAATTCTTTCTTATTGGGCACACAAATCCGATCCTTCATACATAATGTGCCCTGCTCATCTAGCTTGAAGTCCTTTGCCTTGCCTTCCTCCATTTTGGACTTAATCCTGCGGATCTTGTCATCATCCTTCTGTCCTTCCCGTATCTGATCTTCTAGGGTAGGCTTTACTTCCAATGCGGCCAAGAATCCACTAGGTACCATCTCAATCTTCATTCTTTGAAATTCCTGGCATAGCTCGTCCTGATTCGTGGCTATCAACATATTCGCGGTATGGCTTTTCCGACTCAAGGCATCGGCAACTACGTTTGCCTTTCCTGGATGGTAATGGATTCCAACATTATAGTCCTTGATTAACTCCAACCATCTCCTCTGCCTCATGTTCAGGTCTGATTGGGTGAATATGTACTTAAGGCTCTTATGATCTGTGTATACTTCACATCTGTTCCCGATCAGATAGTGACGCCACATCTTCAAGGCATGCACTACGGCAGCTAACTCTAGGTCATGTGTCGGGTAATTCTCCTCATACGGCCTCAACTGCCTTGATGCATAAGCAACAACCTTTCGTTTCAGACAAGACACATCCAAGTCCTTGGCGCGATGCATCACAATAGATATCAAAGCTTTGATTGACATCCGGCAGAACCAACACTGGTGCTGATGTCAATCTTGTCTTCAGTTCTTGGAATCCTTTCTCGCACTCCGGCGTCCATGTAAACTTCTTCTCCTTTTTCAGCAATTGCGTAAGAGGTCTCGTAATTGTTGAAAAGCCTTCAATGAAGCGGCGGTAGTAACCTGCCATTCCAAGGAAACTCCGGATCTGGGTTACGGTCTTCGGCTGCTCCCAGTGTAACACAGCTTCTACTTTACTTGGATCAACGGCAACTCCTTCTGCGGTCATTACATGTCCAAGAAACTCCACCTTGTCCTTCCAAAAATCACACTTACTGAACTTGGCGAAGAGTTGCTGTTCCCTTAGCTTTTCCAAAACTCGCCTCAAGTGTTCGGCATGTTCATCCTCTGTCTTGGAGTAGATTAGGATATCATCTATGAACACAACAACAAACTTGTCCAAATATTCCATGAACACCTTATTCATCATATTCATGAAATATGCTGGCGCATTCGTCAAACCAAAAGACATGACAGTAAACTCATAATGTCCATATCTTGACGAAAACGCAGTCTTTGGAATATCTTCTGATCGAATCTTCAGCTGGTGATATCCTGACCTCAGATCAATCTTGGAGAAAACTCCGGCTCCTCTCAGCTGATCAAACAGGTCATCGATCCTGGGCAGCGGGTACTTATTCTTCACGGTGACTTCATTGAGTGCACGGTAATCAATGCACATCCTGAAACTCCCATCCTTCTTCTTGACAAACAGAACTGGCGCTCCCCACGGCGACGAACTCGGTCTGATAAATCCTTTCTCCATTAACTCTTCAAGTTGCTTTTTCATCTCTACCAATTCTTCGGTGGACATCCGATAAGGTCTCTTTGCTATCGGTGCTGTACCAGGTACAAGCTCTATCACAAACTCTATGTCCCTGTCTGGCGGCATACTAGGTAGATCTTCAGGAAAAACATCTGGGTACTCATTCACTACTGAGACATCTTCTATGCTGATTGCCTGGGTACTGTTAACCATCAACTGTCCATCCCTAACTGCAGTAGCTTGAAATTCCACTTTCTTTCCACACGGGCTCTCAACTGAGATAGTCCTTCGTCCACAGTCCAACACGGCTCTGTGCTTGGATAACCAATCCATTCCCAATATAACATCTAAGGTCTGGGTCTCCAAAATAATAAGGTTTGCTAGGAACTCTATCCCATCTATTAGTATTCTCACCCCAGAACATCCTACTTTCGTTCGGAGTTCGAAACCAGGGGTTTGAACTACAAGCATGCATTTAAGTCTTGCAATCTCCAAATCATTTTTAGCAGCAAAGCCTTGCGAAACAAACGAATGCGAAGCTCCAGAATCAAACAAAACTGTCGCAGGTACTGAGTTAACAAGTAACTTACCCAGTACGACGTCCGTAGCATTCTGCAGTGCATCTGCGGTGACATGGTTGACTCGGCCCCTCACCACGATGCAGGGTGTGGCTCCTGTGCCGGTGTCCTAGCCGTGTGGATCCCAGTTGAAGCGGATCGGGTCACTCCTACTGTCTTCTTTGGGCAATCATGGCAAAGTGTCACGACTCGTTGCGATTGTAGCGCGTCTCACTGTTTCCTTGCCGATCGCTCGAGCGACGCTTTCGGGCCGGGCTGGGGTCTGATAGTTCTGATTGACGGGTCTTGGTGCTGGTGACGGTGTCCTTGTTGCATTTTGTGGCTGGAATCTGAAAAACTGATTTGGCGCAACCCTCAAACGTTGATGCGCTCCTTGACGCGATCCCTGATGCTGCATCCTGCGTTTCCTGTTCTCATCCAGTTCCTTGCGCTTGTCCTCAAGAGTAAGCGCCTTATTCACAAGTTCCTGGAAATCTGGAAAGGTGTGGGTGATCAATCCCACCTGCAATCCTGAGTTAAGTCCATTCATGAAGCGAGACTGTCTGGCTTTATCTGTCGCTACATCCTCAGGTGCGTAGCGTGCTAGCTGTGTGAACTTGTTCAGGTATTCGGCCACTGGCTGATTACCTTGCTTCAGTGCTCTGAACTCCTCCTTCTTGAGATCCATGATTCCTTCAGGCACGTGATACTGACGGAATGCAGCTGTGAACTCCTCCCAAGTGATATCTTGAGGGTTCTCTTGCGTGGCACAGAAGTTCTCCCACCATTCGGCGGCTGTTCCTTCCAACTGATGAGAAGCGTAGAGTACCTTCTCATTTCCTATGCATTGAGCGATATGTAGCTTCCTCTCAATTGACCTTAACCAATCATCGGCCTCCAATGGATTGGCATTCCCAGAGAAAGTGGGTGGGTGAGTCCTCATGAACTCTGACAGTCTTGTATTCGGGCGTTGTCCCTGATTAACTTGATTAGCAGTGGCCTGGGCAGTGACGTGTTGCATCTGTTGCATCATAGCATGCATCAACTGAGTTTGAGCAGCAAGAAATGCTCCAAAATTCTGCATGTCTAGTGGCGGTGCTGGTGCTCCATCATTGGGGTTTTCTGTTGGGCGAGAACCACTCCCATTGCCTCCAAGGTTTCCGCGGGTGTTCACCATCTGTCGATTTGCTCTAGGTTTTAGAGATGAGAGGGAAACAAGAATAGACAAG
Source organism: Rhipidocladum racemiflorum (assembly GCA_036346355.1). NCBI lineage: Eukaryota > Viridiplantae > Streptophyta > Magnoliopsida > Poales > Poaceae > Rhipidocladum > Rhipidocladum racemiflorum. The sequence goes on from CM070581.1 coordinate 34,926,971, forward strand.
TAATATGGAACTTATGCGGGGCGAAGGGTGTAACTTTAAGGTCCAACTTTATTATTTAATCAATAGTAACTTGGTATGGTTGCTTACAATGCCTAGGGGCCTTGCAACACATACTGCACACTCAGCAAGCAATGAAAATCCAAATCGAACTAACACTGGAGTCTAACGCCTAAAGGGTGACTCTTTATTCTATGACGTGACTCGGCGAAGGAGTCTCACTATAGAACCTATGCTCACTCATCGAGAAAACCTCCACGGCCTGGGTACGGATGCTGCGGCATAGGCGAAACGATTGCCATGTCCAAAGAATCGTGTCATCTGTGGTAGTCGAAGAAGCGATGTCCTCCTCAAGCTCCGCCTCCGGTCCGCTCGTGCAACTCGAGCATTGGCTCCGGCTCTGGTGCGTACAATGCCGCCTCTAACTCTCCAATCCTTTGCAGAAGGTGTGACACATACTCTTGAGCGTCCCGCCATCTGTTCTTCTCTGTCGTGATCTCCTTGCGGGCCTTCTGTAGCTCCTTGCTTGTATCATCGAGTACATCCTCCTGGGCGACAACAAGTCGTGCCAACTGTGTGACCATGGCATTCTCATCCTGAATCGCCTTCGGGTCAAGAAGGTTATTGCTGCGCGGATGATACCGAAACACCGTGCTCTCCAATTCTCTGGCGTAGATGCGGGTAATGTGTCGCATCGCTCGTCGTGACACTTCTTGGATACCCATCTGCATTGTAGACCTCCTGGCAGTGCAGTGTATCGGGCGATTGCCTGGGCCCTTCTTTCTAGCAGGTACCAAAATCTTCACGTCACAAGCCTTGATCAATCCTGCTTGTCTGATCACTTCCACTTGGTATTGCGGCTTCTCAAAATCTCCGAGAGTCTGTAGCATACGCCAAAGTTCTGCGGCGTGACCAACCTCCAGATCGACGTAGTTGAATTCTCCCTCCATCTGTCACAAGAGTGCTCACATAAGAACTCGAAAATTTTAAATCGTGACAAGATAAGGAAAAATTCAGCAAGAGACAAGAAAAGAGAGAAGGGGATAAGTCGAGATGTCATTTCTTATCTTGACAAACTTTTATCTTTTAGAAAATAGGTTTTATCCTCACTATGACCTTTCTAGCTAGGGTTGAGCCTACGGTCAGTATGGCTCTGATACCACCTCTGTCGGGACCCGAATTTGCAAATCCGGACCCTCTGTGTATTCAACACTAGTCCAGGAACGCGCTAGTGCACACAGTCTTAACATCGGTAAATATCACAATCATACCACTCGATACTAATAAAGTACTTTAAATAAATAGTCAAACTGGTTGCTCGACCTTATGGTCAAGTTACAAATAGACGCCACGCAGGGCGAAACTTATTAAGAGAGAAATAATAGCAGCGGAAAATAAGAAAACATCGTGGCGCCATCCAGTATACCACAGTAACCGATCGAGCTCGCTCCCTAAGTAGACGGTTCCTCTTGGAGCTCCTCCTTCAAAGCTGGTGTAGTCTCCTCTTCAACTGGTGTTGTATTGCGGCAAGGGTGAGTACTTGGTACTCAGCAAGTCATGCACAGAATGCAAGCTAATATACTATATGCATGGCTTGATACAAAGGAATACTTCGTCTCTGTCGAGGGAAGGGATGGTGTATGACAAAAACCGGAGAGGTTCACTTGTACAGTTTGCGGTCTCCGAAAGGCTTTGTTACGATCACTCGCCTTTGTGGTGTTTGACTGTATCTTGTGGGTAAAGTGCATAACCTCTGCAGAGTGTACAACCTATTCGAATAGCCGAGTCCACGGCACTGGACACTACTCGGGGATTACAGTCAAGGGTTAGACTTTCATGAAAACAACTGGGACTTGAAAAGTTTGGTTGGGTTTACCGATGACGTTGATGGAAATGTGGATTAGGAAAGGGAGAAATGTTTACTTAACTCCTGAAAAAGTTATTGTTATTATCTTTACTTTTACTGCCTTTGAATCTACTTATGCTACTTGTTAAAAGCTGTTTTACTACAAATGTACTTGTTAGCCTATCCTTTGGACTAAGCCATGCATGTAGAACATTAGTTTGCATTTTGTGCATGACTTACTGAGTACCAAGTACTCACCCCTTGCAACAATACAACACCAACTGAAGAAGAAGCGATACCAGCTTTGGAGGAAGAATACCAGGAGGAGCCGTCTAACTAGGGAGCGAGCCCAGTCAGTTGCCTGTGGTACTGGATGGCGCCACGTTGATACTTTATTTCTGTTGCAATTTATTTCCTTTAATAAGTTTTCGCCTTGTGTGGTTACAATCATACTCTTGTAACTTGACCATAAGGTCGAGTAACCAGTTTGGTTATTTTTATTAAGGTACTTTACTTCTATCGATGTGTATGATTGTGATATTTACCGATGTTGAGACTGTGTGCACTAGCGTGATCCTGGACTAGTGCTGAATACATAGAGGGTCCGGATTTGCAAATATTGGTCCCGACATCAACCCTAATCATACATAACTTTATCTCCATTGCATCTTTTCTTTCCAGGTAATCAAGTTGCAAGTAGTAATAGTTCCAAGAACATACGGTAGAAGATCAGAGTAGCTAAGAAGGACCTAGATGCTCAGTTGATAAACCATATGGAGTCTACCTGGGGTTTCAGTGGGATTGGCAGCCGTAGGGGCGGAGCCGATCTTGCCCGTCAGTCCCCGCGTACTCCCCGGTGTACGGGAGGTCACGAGTATTGCCACCGCACTACCAACCTAGACAATCAACCCAGTACTCATCATCAACCAAATCACAGAACACAACATACTAAATCGGATGACATCATATACCAAGAGTAGTAGGAGAGCAGTAGGAAAAAGGAAATGGGGAAGAAAAGTGGGGGGGGCATCACCAAGTGCGTGAGACTCGGGTAAGGTGGCACATGTGACTAGGCAGAGGTTGATGTGGAGGTGGCCGGGAAAAGGAGGTGGCCCAGTGGACGAGCAGAGGAGGCCAATGGTCTATTAGGTTTAGAGCATGACAAAATAATGAAGACATAGGTTTAACGTGGAAAACCCTTGCGGGAAAAAACCACGGAAACAATCTACTATGATGTTCAAGGATAGCATGTACATAGGGGTGGCTTATATAGCCAAAGAGTCCAAGTTGTAGAAGGCAATGACTACAAGATATGGTAGGTTAGGATTTGAAGCATATCTCTAACAAACCCCACCTTGACTCAAAATCCATAATGAAAATGTGTCTCCAAGAAAGCCCGAAGGGCAATTGAGCACTGAAAGTCCAAAGGACAGTGCGTTTATGAAAAACTAGAACGGTCAATCCAATCACTTCTTGTGAAGCAAAATTGAGCAAATCACCAGTAGGTCGAGAGAACGACTGGAACAGTCAAACCAATACACAGCTATAACAAAGCAAACGAAGAATCTGAGTCTTCAATGCATAAACCCCAGTGAAGTCTGAATCAGTGCAACTGACCTTCTGAATAAATGCCCAATCATCAAATGGCATAAGCCAAGACATCACCTGTAGCGCTTGATACATAGTGAAGAACTCATCTCATGGAATTGACATGCTCCATCTGGAACAATAAATTTGGCAAACAACGCTCATTGAAAGAGCAAATTGCACGTGTAGTCACCACGTACGAAAAACTGTCTACTGAAATTCCATGACATGGTTGAAACTGCTCCTGAAAAACTGTCAAGATGAAAAAGAACTCTCATGCTGTCAATGGAGTATAAATTGCAGTAGACCCCTCATATTGAGCAAAGACAACAAAACAACGTTGTAGTATCCACTAAGAAGCAAAACTCCTTATTGTACTTTAATACTTCATCTCTCTAAATTGGAGCAAAACCTTCACTAGAAAAAAACTCCAAAGAGCTTAATGCTACCACCTGGATGTCAATAAAATTCCAAATGAACGTTGCCAAAAAACCTCCATAATGATCAACGTATCCAAATGGTGAATGAAACACCAAATAACGGTGACGAAACACCAAAGTAAAGGTGGCGAAACACCAAATTAGTTGTCTCCTCAACTATTTTTTCTCCAAAGTTGACGATGAAACATCAAATAAAACGACGATGAAATATCGAATAAAGTGCCAAGAATCCGCCAATAATAAATCAACGATAAGAGGTCGAATAAATTTTCAATGATAAATCCCACCTGAATTGCAATGAAGCCAATAATAATAATAGGCATGAAAACCGGTAACTGCGTATGAAATCCCACCAATAATATGCGCAAAAAAAATCCATATCACTTCATGGACGGACCAGACTTGAACCGAATGAGCCGAATAGAGAAGGGACTTCACTTCTAGACTTGAATCGTCCATTATTCGGACTCAAAGACTCACATAAAAGCTTGGTCTCTTCACGTGACCTTATCCTCTGGTTGTGGACTTGAAGCCGAGCAGCCAAAAGAAAAGAATTCCTTTTGAAGTCTGATCGGCAAAGGTAGACCGACGGGCGATTCGGCCGGAGCTGGCATGGCGCATGGAGCCGATGCGTGGAAGAAGTCGGAGGTGGAGCACCGGCGGACAGTGCGAAGACCGACGCGCGGAAGTGAAGACGAGGGCGGCGGGTGAAGGCGGTAGCGACCCGTCGGGCTCGTCGAGGTTGACAGCAACGAGGCTGAGGCCCGATGAGGCTGTGCTCGGTCGGCCGACCGGAGATGCGACGTGGCCGAAAGATGACAGCCTAGGCGAGCGTGGGGAACGCCGAGGCCGAAGGCTGGCCAACGCGCGGTGTCGGCAAAGGCGGCGCTGGCGCAGATTGAAGCCGAGCGATCGGACGATTGCCAAATCTCGGCGGCGCTGGCGCGCAGAAGCCAAGTGAGATGTCAACGGCGCGCGGTGACGACGCAGAAGCCGATGCGATGTGCAGCGATGGCGACATGATCCAAAACCCAAGTAAGTGCTGAAGATGCGGAAGACGGCGACGGCGTTGCGGCGTCAATGGCACTGATGTCATGCGGTGCCGCCCCGGGAGTCTTCTCCTCCTGGGGTAGCGGATCAATCTACAACCCTTAGGTTCTGATACCACTTTTTAGGTTTAGAGCATGGCAAAATAATGGAGACACATATTTAACGTGGAAAACCCTTGCGGGAAAAAACCACAGAAACAATCTACTATGATGTTCAAGGATTACATGTACATAAGGGTGGCTTATATAGCCAAAGAGTCCAAGTTGTAGAAGGCAATGACTACAAGATATGGTAGGTTAGGATTTGAGGCATATCTCTAACATGGTCGAGCTTCGTGGGCCAAACGCGGGTGCAGGGAGGCGACCCAGTGGTGGCGGAGCCGAGCTAAGGGCAACTGGCACGGGTCAAGCCAGGTCACAGGGTGAATAGGCTAGGGAGCGTGCACAAGAAGGCCGGGACGTGGGGGAAGCCATGCACGAAGAGGAAGCCTGTGGGGCAAGGGCCGGAGGCCGGGGTGGCGCCGGCAGGGAGGTGGCGCCGAGGGGGCTGATGACTACCGAAAATGGGCCAAGAGGCGGCGGTAGGAGTCGATGAAGGATGGAGAGGAATAGATCTAGAGGAAGAAAATAAAGAGAGGAGGAGTGGGCCGAATAGATCTAGAGGAAGAAAATAAAGAGAGGGAGGTGTATTCCGCTGTGTATGATTGTGATATTCATCTATGTTAAGACTGTGTACACTAGCGTGATCCTGGACTAGTGCTGAATACACAGAGGGTCCGAATTTGCATATTCGGGTCCCGACAAAAGTCCTCCCAAGTTATCGGACTATGAGCAGGGGTCCTAGCAGAAAGTATCCCCTCCCTCCAGATATCTCCCTAACCCTTCAACTAAAAGGCTAAAAAGTGAGCCCTCTAGAGAGTGGTCAATTCCAGAGCTCCAAACTGCCTCTAAGGAGTGCTCAAGTTTGAGTTTGATTTGAATTAGATTTCAAATTGGAGCAATTTGAGGTATTGCAGGAAAATTGGTACTACCGCCCCTAAGGAGTGGTAGTGTTGGTCAATCGGCACTACCGATTTTGAGGGGTGGTAGTGCCAATTTTTGATTATTGTCTCTTTTGATTGGCTGAAATCGGCACTACCACCCAAACGGGTCGACACTGCCGATTTAGCAGCACTATCGGCCCCAAAGGGCAGTAGTTATTTTTCAGAGAGGGTATTAGCTGAGTTTACCATGCAGTCGGCATACTAGCCAATGGGGGCGGTACTACCGATTTCATCAGTGAAATTTGAATTAATTTTTGCAATGGATGATTTATTGCATATATTTGTTGGACATTGCTATGTGATGGGTTTTCTTATCTTTGATGGTTGTAGGGTTTCGATTTGAGGTCATGGTGAGGTGAGGCATGGTCGGGGCAAGGCGAGGTGCACCGGAGGTCCGAAAGGCTGGTGATTGCCAAAAGATGACTAGAGACGGAGCGGGGCAAACCAAGAAGGCATGGAAACCAAGTGGATGCTGACTTGAAGGCTATCGGGTCAATGAAAACCATTGGATCATGGTTTTTAAAGGATAGAGTAGCAGTCAAGTTCGCTAAATAGATAAAACCCAGTTGTTAGTGGGTTCGGGTTAGCCCAATGGGTAAGTGTGTGGGGATCAAATCTTGGCTCTTGGAGGTTAGCTTAGGATTGAAGCAACTCATCCAATAGTGGAGGATGACCTATGGACACTATAAATAGAGAGGTAAGGGTAATCTCCCCTCTTGAAAGTTTTGGTGCTCCATTGAGCTTTGCCCACTTTGTTGTGAGGCTTTGTAAACCTTCATCCCATGAAATAAAATCTTATTTCCTTATATTTTTGAATTTACTTTCCGCATTTACATTATGTCTTAAATTCCGCAATTTAAACTTCTGCAATTTACATTCTTGCAAGTTGTATTTGCTCCCATCCTTCTATATGTTTGTGCTTCTTGGGCCAAGGATATATGATTGATGGATGAATCTATTTCAGATCATATCCTAATCTTCTAGGCAAATCCCCTCTTAATCTTTGCAAAAATCAATCTTTTCTCTTGAAATGAAGAAATCTTTGTAGATCATTTTCTGGAGTTATTCTCTTGTGTTCTTTCTTGCTTTGATGTGTGGGAAGTTATACAAGATCATCTTGATCATCAAAACCCCACAAGCAAAGTTCAAGAGCAAGTTTTCGGTTTTTGCTCAAACTTGGTGCATTCTTCCTTCAATCAGAGAAAGGTCAAAACTTTGACATCAATCCTATGGATTGAAGGTTAGAATAGGTTCCTGACCTCCATAAGAAGGTGCCTACCAAGTTTCATGAGCTTTGAACGTATAGATCAAAATATCCATCGATTTTTATATTTGATGTCGTGCTGATTTTGCTTTGCCCAGAAAAATTGGCACTACCGATTTCAGGTAGTGGTAGTGCCAATTTCGTGGCACTACTAATTTTGGTAGTGGTATTGCCGATTTTGGGTTAATTGCTCAAAAAATTTTATTTTCTGTTGCTCTTTGATCTTGAGAGGTTTTTGGCTGGTTTCTTGGGGAGAAATTTAATTGGGATCATTCACACCCCCTCTGATCGTCATTTCGGTCCTTCAATCTAAAAGATGTTAAATGCTAATATCTACATAAAGGTCGGGTGGATCACGATGGATCACTCTATTATCAATCACTGCACTTGTAAATAATTGTAGAGCAGGCTTAATAAAAGATTAATCTCATGCGCTAACAACATCATTGATCATGTAATCCATGGATTAATTAAAACCGATCTAGACCCGAAATAAATAAGTGTTGGAATAGGAGATTCCATACTTATATCTTGCATGTCGGCTTCATATATTGGGAAGATGTAATACTATAACATTGGATGGAGCATATCCTCAAATAAAGGGATAATACCATATGTGCATAGATGGCACATAAGTTTGCATGAATGGCACACCAAGGCACTACTATATCTCATGAATTATGTAAAGGTTTGATACCTATATCCATGATTGTTTTACCTATGCTATTTAGTGCATCATCATAACGAAGGGTATGGAAAGAATGGTCACCGTATCCTAAAAGGTTCTTTGAAGGAATTGATTACATTAGTGGTCATGTAAATACTTTGGAAAATAGTATAACCCCATTATGTTAAATTATAGACCGGTTATACTTGAGATTGTGTATCCATTATTGGTCTATTGGATAGACACTTGACGTATCAATGGAAGCAGAGATAGTTGCAAAAGGTAAATCCTCATATGGTTAAATGACTGGATAGATTATCCAGAAAATGATGAGGTACTGCAACTATACCTCATAGGCCTCTAGGAGGATAGCACTTGCATTGCACTAGATCAAGAAGTGGTAATACGAGAGGGTATATATGAGAGAATATCGCTCATGAATTATGCATACTCATGAATCCTATAAAGACAGTAAGATGTGAAATTGGCAGAATGAAACTTGTGGATATGTTCACAAGGTCTGTGTTTACATCTATTCAAGGGGATGGTTATATGGCAATTCGGAGGAGACTTCAAATGTTGTCATCTCCAGGGAATCTAAGAGGATTATCATACTATAGAATATAGGAGTCTGCATAAGTGAGATCTGAAAGGTTCATACTCATTACCTTATGGCTTCAATGTTCAAGGGGAGCAACTTAGTCGCTTATACTTTGTAAAGTTTCATGCAAAGATATACCACTTTATCATTCTGATCTTAAGGATCAAAACATTGGAATTGTGTAAGTCACAATCAAATCCAAGAAGGATTAATGTTGTACTCCTTTTTTGATAATTTAGTTTTGTCTCACTAGGTTTTCTCGATTGAAGGTTTTTAATGAGGCAACATGTGTAATGGCAATAATATGAGCTATCTTTTCTTCTTACATTTTTCCCACTTGATTTTTGGAGGGAATTCTTTTAATGAAGTATATGCATGATTTTGGCAGTGTCAAGGAAAGTGTTGTATATCGGTTCGTTTTGGATGGCCCGATAGTGTGGACACTTTACTTAAACGAAGCTCATTAGGAAGTAGTCAGCCCACAAGGCCTATTAGCTAGTTTAGCATCGTATTGCTTATTCTTTTGGAGAGGCACCCTACCTTCCCTGTATAAGGAGATAGAGGGGCTACATATTATTAGGGGTGAAAACGGGTCGGATACGGTCGGGTAGTAGGTGATCCCGTATCCTATCCTAATTATTTTTTTTTCGGATACGGGTACGGATACGGATAGTTAAAATCGGGTAGGATACGGGTACGGATACGGATATTTCGGAACGGGTAGAAAACGGGTATCGGATACTATACGAACAGTTACTATACGGGTAGCGGGTAATTAGTCGGATAGTACGCATATTGTCTAAAAATCGAAACATTCGATGAAAATAATCAAATAACACAGCTAATTTATTTATAGCACATAATACAACACATAGTCCCAATAACATACTAAATCCACTTAAAACAACAGTCCACATAAAGTCCAATTAATACACATAGTGATATAGAGTTCAAACCACATAAATAGTCTAACAATAGGGTGCAATTAACACACACAGTGACATAGAGTTCAAATCACACAAATAGTCTAACAAATAGAGTACGTGCAATTAACACACATAGTGACATAGAGTTCAAATCACACAAATAGTCTAACAAATAGAGTACATAACATAAAGATAAAGCCTCAAGTCCACTAATTTCCAAGTTCCAACACACTAAACAAATTTTTTCATTGTCTTCTTGCCCTTCCATATGTAAATCTGAAAATAATCCAACATTAAATCAGAGGTCATCTTATAACAATACAATACAATGTACCTCTTCTCACAATGCAATATACAGGATGCAACACATCATAATACAATGCAATATACAGGATGCAACACATCATGCAATATACAGGAGGATGGAAAATATGTACCTCTTCTCACAATGCATCATAATACAATGCAATGTACCTCTTCTCACAATGCAATATATAGGATGCAACACATCATGCAATATACAGGATCCAATGAAATGCAATATACAGGATGGACACAATACAATATACCTCTTCTCACAATGCAATATACAGGATGCAACACATCATAATAACAAATTAAACTGAATGGAAAGCAACAGAGCTTATTACTTGCCTACTTGGCATATTAACCATCATAATTTTGTATCCCGGTCGGTAAGAAGCTATTTCTACAAAGCTTATTAACCATCATAATACTTGGCATATGAAGTTGTTAGTATGAAGCCATTTCTACAGAGCTTATCCCGGTCAGTAATTAGCTCAGAGCATCACCTCGGCTGCGTCACCGGAGAAGGAGGGCACCGGAGAAGGAGGTGACGACCGGCCGCGTCACCTCGGCTGGAGCCTGGAGTCCACCGGCAGCGGTGAGGAGGCGACTGGCGATGGCGCGGTGCAGACACGGTGTCGGCGTGGGGTCGCGGAGGGTGGGGCGGGGTCCTAGAGGGCGTCGGCGTGGGGCGGGGTCCTGGAGGCCGGAGGGCGGGGCGGGGTCACATCGCGGAGGCCGGGGTCGTAGGGGCCAGAGGGCGAGGCAGAGTCGAGCCGGAGGCCGGGGCGGTGTCGCGGAGGCAAGAGGCGGGGCGCAGGAGGGCGGAGGGGCGGGGCGGGGCGCCGGAGGGCGCTGCGCTTGGCTCCTCTGTGCTTGGTGTGCCGTGCCCGTGCGGCCGGATCTGCTTGCCTCCTGTGTGCGCCCTAGCCCTAGTGTTTCAGAGTGAAGACTGAGGAAGTGAGGAGGGCGTGTGGGCTCTTTCCTCTTGGGCTGTGCATTTGGGATTTCCAGGCTTCCAGCCTCGGGCCGGCTTCGGCCTCTCGCTCAGTCGCTACTCGCTCGCCTGATACAATCCGGGTACCCGATAAAATTTTTTATCTGGTGTAGGCCCCCGGATCGGCTATCCGGAGTCCTCTGTGTATTTCTGTACTAGTCCCAGATCAGTAGCTAGTACACACAGTCAAAAGTGATGAATCAACAACCATATCATGAATACATATAACTAAATAAGAATAATACCAAATAAAAGCAAAGACCTTATGGTCAAGGTTTACCATTACGGCCTGAACAGGCTGAACAACTGCAGCGGAAGATGAAAACACCAAGCGACCCATCCAAATGCCCACAGGCAATCGAGTGGGGAGCGCGCCCTAGTCGTTGGAAATCTTGAACAGCTTCTTTCACTTCTGAGAGAGGATTAGGATGTAGCACGTGAGTACATAAAGTACTCAGCAAGTCTGGGAAATTATGCACAATGTAGGCTATCCAAAGATGGCTTAATATGGTTCTTTTGCATAAAGCCAAGTTTCATCAAATCATACTTGTTAATAATTTTCACAAAGCATATTTGAGCAATTCTTTTTAATAATTGAATTATGTAATATTGTAGTGAAGGTTCTAACCACCACTCACTAATATACATGCTCTATCCGCCACATCTCAATAATATCAGGGTTTAATCCATTCACATGGCTCTAACGGCCACAGTTCACAAAATCAGGTTCCTTCCACCTAACTGGCTTTAGCCGCCAGAAGCACACCCAAGAGTTCTAACCGCTCCCGGATCCCAAAACAAAACATTGTTTAGTTTGAAATCAAAAACCAAAGTCTACCAATATGAAAGCATTCAGCAAGCTTTGCCTTTGACCGTAGGCACGGCTATTCGAATAGTTTTAACTCTGCAGAAGTTGTACAGCTTTACCCACAAGACATGATATTCCCTTGATGCCATGCAATTAGCACACTTCCTTGGGTGTGCCGGCAGGGATATCATGACAAGGCCTTTACAATGTATCTACCTAACTTGACCCACCCGCTGAGGTTTCACCGCTGTTAGGGTTCCATCCGCCCAGTACAGAAGCCCCCACTTGCGCCGTGTGAGAACAACAACAACAACAATGCCTCCTTCCGGCTCTCACATTCCACCAAGTGGTGAGTCTAAGTCAGGTTTCTACAAATTAGTTAGCCAGGTCGTGCCCACTTTGACATGTGGTTGTACGGTTATGCTTAGAATGGAGACAGTCATAAGCGTCGGTCCTTAATTGACTTGGGGCGGTACTTGCGCAATGAAAGCTAGCACTCCATCCGCGCCCACCAGACAAACCATTCCGCCCCAGTCCAAAACCATTTTTCATTTTATTTTTATTTTGTAAACCATTGGCAATACTCTTTGCCTATAACTTCCAATACAAGTTTTCAAGAGGTAATTGAAATTCCCACCCATAGGTGAATATTGACCGATAGCGAGGCTAAGCATTTCTACCGTACTATTCTATTCCACCAATAGTCTATTTTATAAAAATACAAAGCTCAGGGTTTGATTACAATCCCTATAATCATTTTTATAATCTCCAATAATCCTTCTATTGCCATAATTTGATAATCATAAGAATAATCCAATTCAATATAGTATCCAACAAGTAGAGAGTACATCATGGTACCATCATAACTCCAAAATCATACTTAAACCACAATCATGTTTGTATATGTAATCTTTCCTTGAAACCCTAACTTGTATCATTGATTTATCCATCACTCATATAGCGATCGATCTTAGCATCCACTAAGAATATTTCATAAAACCATCCAGAAAACCACAGGGAAGACTTCACAGTATCATCTCTAATCATCTAGGATACAATCCACCGATAATACTTCATAGTGCCATGTATTAATCCTTCACATCATCACCTCTAAATCATCGACTTTAATCCACCAAGAATACGGAATATTATCCTTTATTAAACCACCAAATATTCTGGATCATTCACAATTCTCCATAAATGATTATCACATATCTATATTTCCACAATCATCTATTTCTTAATCGATCAGTTAGTAATAATTCCCCAACAAGCACTAGTAATCCAACTAACTCTGATTCTCATTCGACACTATTTTATCAACCTAAGAAATCCAATTCAACATATTATTTACTCATACTGACCTATTTAATCCAACAAGAATACTTCACAATACCATACATCTTCTAAAATTTCCCCCAATCCATTATAATATGAACTACTATAACAATCCAACTTCACAATATTTCAATCATCAATGTTCATAGATCAACTTCATAATTAACAGTCTCCATCAACACTAATTTTCACCTAACTCCAATCAAATTGGGTTATAGCTTCAATCTACGTTCTATACTAATATGTTACATCCAAACTGTCTTCCAAACAGTCATTTCTCTAATAACAGAATATTTTTCCAAAAACACTTATATTGGTGGATTACTACACTAGGGCGACAAAGGGTCAGGGATAACAATGTCAAGGAGGTAGGAACAACAGGTATAACTAATAATCTAACGTTAACATCATTATTTTATATAAATAGCAATGCAATTTATAAAACAGTGGTAAAACAGTTGTAAATTGTAGGATCAACATGCGTCAAGGAGACTTGCCTCGGTCACAGCGAGAACGGCGAACTCTGGAAGTCCGGCGGCGGGATCGGCGGTCGCGTCGGGGCCCTCGGCTACGTGCAAAACGAGGCAATAAATAAATAAATAAATAACAAGAAAATAAATAAAATCCAAAAATTACAAAAGTAGTAATGGCAGGTAGATCTTGATTTTAGATGAATTTAGAAACTTGAACGGAGTCAATCGGAGTTTGGACGCAAAAGTTATAATCTTCCGAAGTTGGAAATTGCTAGAAAATCAAGAAAATGGGAAAAGTTACTGTAGCTACAGTAACTATCGCGATTTTTAGTTCCAGCACAGAACCAAAACCAACAGAGCCCCATTTTCTCCAAAAAAAACGGATTTTTGCTCCATTTTCGCATGGATTTGGACCAAATAAAATCATGGATTCTCTAGATAACATCCTTAAGGACTCATAGGAGGAAGGAATTGGATTGATTCTCACCGGAGATGACGAATTTGGCGACGAACGGCGTTCCGGCCGAACCGACAAAAACACGAAATTTGCCTCCAAAACTTGAGGGATCCTAAAATTGATTGAAATGTTAGAGCTTAGATCCCCTCACAGTCACAAAGAACCAAGTGGCACGAAGAATGGCTCACCGGAGAGAGATCTACAAGGATGAAGACGAAGAACTCCGAAAAAGTGCAACCCAACTTCGGTTTTCTTGATCTCACGGGCACAAGGGTGGAGTAGAGGGAAAGAGGAGTACACTCCCGGAACGGGGACTCTTATACTAAGTGAATGGAGGTGGTGGTGCGGCGTTTGGAGTAGTAACGGTCGAGATAATGACGTTTTAGTGGATTTTGGTTTTTCATTAACACGGCCGTTTCCGGTGAGATTGGCGGCGAGTGAAGGTGGGGAATGGCAAGAGATCGTCGTTGCGGATCCAACGGAACCGGCGCTTCGCGATTTGGAGCTAAAATGGAGGAGATATGAGTGTTTGAATGAAACCTTAGCCATGAATAAGCATAAAAGCTTCTCTGTTCTTTGAGTTGGCTGGAGGTTGAAGATGACTACTGTAGCAGTGACACGTGGCAAGCTCCGGTTGGCTCTCCTTTACGCGAATAATCCGCCCTAGAGAAAAATAAGGAAAAATGGTCTAAAAATTCCGGAAAAAATTCCTAGAGACATTTTAGAATATTTGGGACCCAATAAAATTGGTTCCGCTGAATTTGGATGATTTTTGTGGAATTGAATATTCGGACGCGGATCGCAGGCATTAAACAAAAGCCGCGCGAGATAAAATAGGAACGGAGGTACAAAAATCCGGGGAATGATTCCTAAAATCATTTTGGACTATTTGGAACATTTTAGAAGTGGTTCGGGGATTTTTGGAGCATTTTCGGACTCGGGTGAAATTTCGGGTACCGGCGGGAATCTGGAAATTCGATTTTTCGAACGGAAGGGAATTGAATCCCGATTTTGGATAGGAATGGATGCCAGGTTAATATAAACACCAAAGAAACTCCAAGTTTTGAATTTAATTTATTTAAATTAGGTTTTTCTCCAGAAAGCGAAAACTAGGGTGTTACATCCGGGTGATCCGATGTCAGGCAGTATCCGCCGCATCGCTTCTCCCGTGATCCGACCGTGCACTAAAAAAGAAATTAACTGGGTAGTACCCGAACCCGACCCGAATCCGACGGGTACAAATACCTGGCTGAAAATTCGGGTAACACGCAGTGCGGATACGGATACGGGTCGGGTATTACCCGACCCGTTTTCACCCCTGCATATTATGTATGCCGTTTATGACCAAAAGATCAATAAAGACAGAAGGTTGTCTCTGAAGGGAATATGCCCGAGAGGCAATAATAAATTGTTTATTATCATATTCCATGTTTATAATAGATGTTTATTTCTCATGCTAAAATTGTATTAATCGGAAACGTTAATACATGTGTGTTTAATAAACAAAAGGGTTCCTAGTAAAGCCTCTTTTTAAACTAGCTCGTTGATTAACTGATGATCAAGGTTTCCTGATCATGAACATTGGATGTTGTTAATAACGGGGTCATGTCATTAGAAGAATGATGTGATGAACATACACCCAAGTTGGTATAGCAAATACGATCAAGTCATTTAGTTTGTTGCTGTATCAAACACATACGAAATAGCTCTTTTCCTTAGACCATGAGATCATGTCAATCACTAATTCCGGAAGAGTACTTTGATGACATCAAACGTCACTCCGTAACAAGGTGACTATAAAGATGGATTTAGGTACTATGAAAGTATTAGTTGAGGCTCATGCATCAAGAGTGGGATTTGTCCATCCAGATGACGGAGAGATATACTCTGGGCCCTCTCGGTGATATTACATAGACATTGCTTGCAAGCATGTGACTAGGTCACAAGAATGTTATATCACGGAACGAGTAAAGAGTACTTGTCGGTAACGGGATCGAACTAGGTATAGTTGATACCGATGATCGGATCCCGGACAAGTAAAATATCGTGAGACAAAAGGAATTGGTTATGTCGTTTCTGGTTTACGCGATCACTAGTTCATCGTTGAGTGAATGGGAGTCATTATGGATCTCCAGATCCCGCTGATGATTATTGATCTGAGAGGTGTCTCAATCATGTCCATTTTATTCACGAACCGTAGGGTGACACACTTAAGGTTCATCGATGCATTTGAGTGGATACGAAACACCGGAGAAAAGTATGGATAGTACAGGGACTGTTTCGAGTATCGCCGGAATAGTTTCGGGATATCGGAATAGTTAAAGGGGGTATGCGTTAATGTTTGTTAATTAAAAGAATTAACAAATATTAAAATATCTGAAATAAAAATGTTTATTTATTTATGGGAGAAAACCCTTTCATTTCTTGAGTGGGGTTTTAATGGAAACCAAAGTGGGTTGATTTAAGTGAGTGGAGAGACCATTCACATGAAGAGAGGGAGGGCAAGGGGCACCCCCCCATGCGCCGGCCACCCCTTGGGGTTCTCCTCCTCCTCCTCCTATAAAAGGGAGGGAGGAGCTCCTCTCTTGGTTGTTCATCCATTTGACCCTTTGGTTGGTCCATTCTCCCTCTTCCTGTTGATCCAATTTTCGAGCTGTGGCTTATGCGAAGCGCTGCTGAAATTATTTCTCCACCACCACCACCACTAAGTTGTAGTGTTGTTGGAGTTTCCCGGGGATCCTCTACTTCCGCTGCCCCGCTGGAACGAGGGATTGGAGGTCATCGTTGATCCGTACGTGTGACCAAGTACGGAGGCGCTGCCGTTTGTGGCGCTCATCTTCGCAACTTCGAAGTCGGGAGTGTACCTCTTCATCAACCACGTTTGTTTGCGGGAACGTTATTCCCGCTTTCGGTCTACGAGGGTGAGTCCTTCTGAAACCGTTTACTTGCATCTCCTAGATATGATCTTGGTGTTTGGTTGCAATCGTAGGAAAATTTTTGTTTTCCTTGCTTTGAAACCCTTCAGTGGTATCAGAGCCGTGTCTATGCGTAGATGTTTTGTACGGTTTAAAAACACATGTGGATGTGGGCGTTGATGATCATGTTATTGCATACTTTCGTGTATTTTGGATCATGGTGGCATAGTGGGATTTGAAGCGGCCCGGACTAACCTTACATGTCCTCGCACATGAGACTTGTTCCACGCTCGACATGCAACTAGTATTGCATAAGTGGCTTTGCGAGTGTCTGTTTCTCCTACTATAGTCATGATCTAATTTACAACGGTTTGCTAATAATGTTTTTATCAACGTTGTGGTTCTGGTTCGTAGGTAAGAACAGTTTTTCCTAAAAAGCCCAAAACCACGTAAAATATGCAAAAATAAATTAGAGACGTCTAACTTGTTTTTGCAGGGCTTGTGATGTGATATGGTCATTGATACAAAGATTGTTGTATGAAATGAAATTTATTGTAAATTTAAACAACCGGCAGGAGCCATTTGGTTGTTTTTCTTTGTATGGCCTGCGTGCTAAGTATATGTCCATGTGATATATTGTAATGGAGGAAGACAATCAAGATGGCAGCATCATGGACCTTGGTGCCATGCCGGTGGAATGATGGAGATCATACCATGTCGCACAAGATGGAGATCAAGTGCTGAAAGGACCATATCATATCACTTTATTCATGCATGTGATATTAATCCTTTTATGCATCTTATTTTTGCTTGGATATGATCACGTTGATAGCACTATAAGATGATCCCTCCAAATTAATATCAAGATAATAATGTGTTCTTCCATAGTATGCACCGTTAAGAAAGTTCGTCGTTTCGAAGCACCACGTGATGATCGGGTGTGATAGACTCTATGTTCGCATACAACGGGTGTAAGCCAGATTTACACACGCAAATACTTTGGTTCTACTTGGCGAGCCTAGCATGTACAGACATGGCCTCGGAACACGAACCGAAAGGTAAAGCATGAGTCATATGGATGATATGATGAACATATTGATGTTCGCCTTTGAAACTATGCCGTCTCACGTGATGATCGGTTTCGGTATAATGAATTTAGTTCGTGTAATCACTAAAGATGACTAGAGGGATGTTGTTTTTGAGTGGGAGTTCTCGTAGTAATTTTGAATTAAACTTGAACTTAATCTATTAGGAACTTAGTCTAAATAACTTTGCAAATACGTTGTAGATGGCACCCCCTACTTTCAATTTCAATCTGTTCATGGAGAAAGAGAAACTAGCCACCAATGGTAGCAACTTTACCAACTGGGCCCTTAACCTGAGGATTCTCCTCGCCACGCTCAAAGGAGCTATGTGCTAGAAGCGCCGCTGGGTGCCCCGCCCGCTGATGATGCCCCCGAGGAGGAGAAAAATGTTTTCTTGACTCGCAAGGAGGACCACAGTTTAGTTCAATGCGGCATTTTGTATGGCCTTGAGCCTGAGCTGCTAAAACGCGTTCGAGCACAAAGAATGCTTTTGATACAATGAGAGAGTTGAAAATGATCTTCGACACCCATGCCGCAAGATGAGAGTTATGAAGCTTGAGAAAAGTTCTTTAGCTGCATGATGGAGGAAACACTCAGATTAGTGAGCACGTACTCAAAATGTCTGGGTACGCCGATAAACTCATAGCTTTGGGAATAACGATCCCCATTGAGCTTGGAATTCATCGTGTTCTCTAGTCTCTGCCACCAAGCTACAAGAGCTTTGTGATGAACTACAACATGCAGGGCATGAAGAAGTCTCTCCCCGAGCTTCTGTCAATGCTGAAAACTGCTGAAGTGGAGATCAAGAAGGAACATCAAGTGTTGATGGTTCAAAAGACTATCAGTTTCAAGAAGAATGGCAAGAAAGGCAAGGCTAAGGGAAACTTCAAGAAGAAGGGCAAGTCTGTTGCCACATCTGAGAAGAAGACCAAGGCTGGCCCTAATTCAGATACTGAATGTTTTTACTGCAAGGGCACCTTTGGGCACTTTGCGCAAGCGCCCAAAATATCTGGCTGATAAGAAGGACGGGAAAGTGAGCAAAGGTATATATGATATACATGTTATTGATGTGTATCTTACTAGTACTCGCAGTAGTGCCTGGGTATTTGATACCGGTTCGGTTGCTAACAAATGTAACTCGAAACAGGAGCTAAGGAATAAGCGACAACTAGCAAAGGATGAGGTAATGATGCGCGTCGGCAATGGATCAAAAGTTGATGTGATCGCCGTCGGGACGCTACCTATCCAATTACCATCAGGATTAGTTATAAACCTAAATAATTGTTATTTAGTGCCTGCGTTGAGCATGAACATCATATCTGGATCTTGTTTAATGCGAGACGGTTATTCATTTAAGTCTGAGAACAATGGTTGTTCAATTTATATGAATAATATCTTTTATGGTCATGCACCTGAAAAGAATGGTTTATTTATTTTGAATCTTGATAATAGTACACATGTTCATAATGTGAATGCCAAAAGAATTAAGTTGAATGATGATATTGCTGCATATATGTGGCATTGCCGCTTATGTCATATTAGTGTTAAACGCATGAAGAAACTCCATTCTGATGGACTACTAGAATCACTTGATTATGAATCATTTAAGACATGTGAACCATGCCTCATGGGCAAGATGACTAGAACCCCGTTTTCCGGTACAATGGAGCGGGCAACCAACTTATTGGAAATCATACATACCGATGTGTGTGGTCCAATGAGTGTGTCAGCGCGTGGTGGATATCGTTACTTCGTTACTTTCACGGATGATTTGAGTAGATATGGATATATTTACTTAATGAAACACAAGTCTGAAACATTTGAAAAGTTCAAAGAATTTCAGAGTGAAGTAGAAAATCATCGTAACAGAAAGATCAAATTTCTACGATCTGATCATGGAGGAGAGTATCTTAGTTACGAGTTTGGCACACACATGAGACAATGTGGAATAGTTTCACAACTCACTCCCTCTTTGGAACACCACAACAGAATGGTGTATCCGAGCGTCATGTCGTACTTTATTGGATATGGTTCGATCTATGATGTCCCTTACAGATTTGCCACTTTCATTTTGGGGTCATGCACTAGAAACAGCTGCATTCACTTTAAATAGGGCATCATCTAAATCCGTTGAAATGACACCGTATGAATTATGGTTTGGCAACAAACCTAAGCTGTCATTTCTAAAAGTTTGGGGATGCGATGTTTATGTGAAGAAACTTCAACCTGATAAACTCGAACCCAAAGCGGAAAAATGCGTCTTCATAGGATACCCTAAAGAAACAATTGGGTACACCTTCTATCACAGATCCGAGGGCAAGGTTTTCGTTGCTAAGAATGGATCATTTTTGGAGAAAGAGTTTCTCTCGAAAGGTGTGAGTAGTAGGAAGGTAGAACTCGACGAGGTTGTTGAACCTTCTCTTCATGGAATGGCAAGTGCAACAAATAGGAAGTTGTTTCGGAGTTGACTTCACCAAATGAAGAGGGAACTAATGATAAGGATCATGAAACTCCGAAAGAGAACACTACCGCACCTCGCAGGTCAACAAGAGCGCATAATGCTCCTGCCTTTTATGTTCCTACTATGAATGTCATGGTAGTTGAGAATGATGACCCTGCGACGTATGATGAAGCGATGATGAGCCCAGATTCCGACAAATGGATAGAAGCCATGAAATCCGAAATGAGATCCATGTATGAAAACCAAGTATGGACTTTGGTGGACCTACCCAATGACCGTAAGGCCGTTGAGAACAAATGGATTTTCAAAAAGAAAATAGACGCTGATGGTAATGTGACCGTCTATAAAGCTCGACTTGTCGCAAAGGGTTTTCGACAAATTCAAGGAGTTGACTACGATGAGACTTTCTCACCCGTAGCGATGCTAAAGTCTGTAAGGATAATGTTAGCAATTGCTGCATTTTTCGATTATGAAATCTGGCAGATAGATGTAAAAACTGCGTTCCTTAATGGAAACATTGAGGAAGAGTTGTATATGATACAACCCAAAGGTTTTGTTGATCCTAAGGATGCTGATAAGGTATGCAAACTTCAGCGATCCATTTATGGACTGAAGCAAGCATCACGAAGTTGGAATCTCCGTTTTGATGAGGTAATCAAAGGTTTTGGATTTGTCCAAACTTACGGAGAATCTTGTGTTTACAAGAAAGTGAGTGGGAGCTCTATAGCATTTCTGATATTATATGTGGATGACATATTGTTGATAGGAAATGATATAGAACTTTTGAAAAGTATAAAAGATTACTTAAATAGTAAGTTTTCAATGAAGGACCTTGGTGAAGCAGCATATATTTTAGGCATCAAAATCTATAGAGATAGATCGAGATGCTTGATTGGGCTATCACAAAGTACATATCTTGACAAGATTCTAAAGAAGTTTAGAATGGACGAAAGTAAGAAAGGGTTCTTACCTATGATGCAAGGCAAGACGTTGAGTAAGACTCAGAGTCCAGCTACAGCAGAAGATAGAGAAGTAATGAATAAGATTCCCTATGCTTCAGCCATAGGCTCTATCATGTATGCTATGTTGTGTACAAGACCGGATGTGGCACATGCTATTAGTTTGACTAGCAGGTACCAGTCTGATCCAGGTTTTGAACACTGGACGGCGATCAAGAATATCTTTAAGTACTTAAGAAGAACTAAGGATATGTTTCTCATATATGGTGGTGAAGAAGAGCTCGTCGCAAAATGTTACGTCGACGCTAGCTTTGACATCGATCCTGATGACTCTAAGTCTCAATCCGGTACATTTTTGAAATGAATGGAGGAGCGATGAGTGGAGAAGTTCCAAGCAATCTGTGGTGGCGGGATCTTCAACAGAGGCGGAATATATTGCTGCTTGAAGCGGTAGCGAAGCGGTTTGGATGAAGATGTTCATATCCGAACTAGGTGTGGTTCCGAGTGCGTTGGACCCGATGGTTATCTATTGTGACAACAATGGTGCCATAGCCAATGCTAAAGAACCAAGGTCACACAAGAATTCCAAGCATATTAAGCGCCGGTTTCACTCCATCCGTGAACATGTCAAGGATGGCGATATAAAGATTTGCAAAGTGCACACGGATCTAAATGTGGCAGACTCGTTGACTAAAGCTCTCCCAAGGGCAAAACATGATCAGCACCAGAACTCAATGGGTGTTAGAATCATCACAATGTAATCTAGATTATTGACTCTAGTGCAAGTGGGAGACTGAAGGGAATATGCCCGAGAGACAATAATAAATTGTTTATTATCATATTCCATGTTTATAATAGATGTTTATTTCTCATGCTAAAATTGTATTAATCGGAAACGTTAATACATGTGTGTTTAATAAACAAAAGGGTTCCTAGTAAAGCCTCTTTTTAAACTAGCTCGTTGATTAACTAATGATCAAGGTTTCCTGATCATGAACATTGGATGTTGTTAATAACGGGGTCATGTCATTAGAAGAATGATGTGATGAACATACACCCAAGTTGGTATAGCAAATACGATCAAGTCATTTAGTTTGTTCTTTGTATCAAACACATACGAAATAGCTCTTTTCCTTAGACCATGAGATCATGTCAATCACTAATTCCGGAAGAGTACTTTGATGACATCAAACGTCACTCCGTAACAAGGTGACTATAAAGATGGATTTAGGTACTATGAAAGTATTAGTTGAGGCTCATGCATCAAGAGTGGGATTTGTCCATCCAGATGACGGAGAGATATACTCTGGGCCCTCTCGGTGATATTACATAGACATTGCTTGCAAGCATGTGACTAGGTCACAAGAATGTTATATCACGGAACGAGTAAAGAGTACTTGTCGATAGCAACGGATCGAACTAGGTATAGTTGATACCGATGATCGGATCCGGACAAGTAAAATATCGTGAGACAAAAGGAATTGGTTATGTCGTTTACGGTTTACGCGATCACTAGTTCATCGTTGAGTGAATGGGAGTCATTATGGATCTCCGGATCCGTGATGATTATTGATCTGAGAGGTGTCTCAATCATGTCCATTTTATTCACGAACCGTAGGGTGACACACTTAAGGTTCATCGATGCATTTGAGTGGATACGAAACACCGGAGAAAAGTATGGATAGTACAGGGACTGTTTCGAGTATCGCCGGAATAGTTTCGGGATATCGGAATAGTTAAAGGGGGTATGCGTTAATGTTTGTTAATTAAAAGAATTAACAAATATTAAAATATCTGAAATAAAAATGTTTATTTATTTATGGGAGAAAACTCTTTCATTTCTTGAGTGGGGTTTTAATGGAAACCAAAGTGGGTTGATTTAAGTGAGTGGAGAGACCACTCACATGAAGAGAGGGAGGGCAAGGGGCACCCCCCCATGCGCCGGCCACCCCTTGGGGTTCTCCTCCTCCTCCTCCTATAAAAGGGAGGGAGGAGCTCCTCTCTTGGTTGTTCATCCATTTGACCCTTTGGTTGGTCCATTCTCCCTCTTCCTGTTGATCCAATTTTCGAGCTGTGGCTTATGCGAAGCGCTGCTGAAATTATTTCTCCACCACCACCACCACTAAGTTGTAGTGTTGTTGGAGTTTCCCGGGGATCCTCTACTTCACGCCTACCGAACGAGGATTGAGGTCATCGTTGATCCGTACGTGTGACCAAGTACGGAGGCGCTGCCGTTTGTGGCGCTCATCTTCGCGACTTCGAAGTCGGGAGTGTACCTCTTCATCAACCACGTTTGTTTGCGGGAACGTTATTCCCGCTTTCGGTCTACGAGGGTGAGTCCTTCTGAAACCGTTTACTTGCATCTCCTAGATATGATCTTGGACTACATATTTACGTTTTTCTTCTTCCTCTTCTTCTTCTTCTTCTTCTTCTTCATCATCATCATCATCATTATCTTTAATATTTGTTCAAGAGTATAACTATTTTAAAGTTAACTTCAAAACAACAAATTTAAAGACACCTTCCTAGGATACCATATGTCATCTTCTCCATTCACCTCCCTCTTCTATTTTCCCTACTCACTTCTCCCACCCCCTTCTTCCCTCTCTAACACAAAAAATTAATATTAGAACATTTAAACTTTCAAAATTTTAAATACGAAGTTTGAACTAAAAAAAAATTCAACTCAAAATTTAAAACTGAAAAAAAATTAAATAAAAATTTGAAATAAGAAAGTTTCAACTCGGAAAATTTCAACTCCAAAAGTTTCAAATCGAAAAAGTTTCAACTTGGAAAGTTTAACACAAAAACGCTTTTAATCAGAAAGTTTCAACTTAGAAAACTTTTGATTGAAAAGCTTTCGGTTCGAAATATTTCAATTCAAAAAAATTTAAATTCAAAAAGTTTTGACTAAAACAAAATTTAAATCGAAAAGTTTTAGCTCTGAAAACATTCATTTCAAAAACTTCTGGATCGAAAAGTTTCTATTCAATAAACTTTTGGTTCGAAAAGTCTACTTAAAAACTTTTGAAAGTGGTTAAAAAATACTTATTTTCAAAAACTTGAGGAGAAATTTCAAATACAAAAACTATTTTGAGTTTGAAGGGAAGGGAAGGGAGAAGGAAAGGGGATAAAGAAGATGATGCAACTTGTCATGAGAAGAAGGACAAAGTGGTAGAAGAAATAAGGTGATACCACTTCTCACAAGGAGACTTTGATAATGGTGACCTTAAATCGACGATTTCATTTGTTCAACGTCAGTACTGTGATTATGATAACTACTAATATACAACAATTACTTAATTAAAATATAAGAGCATCTCCAAGAGAGCCCTAAAAAATGAGCCTTAAATTTTAATTTAGGACCCAACTAATTAGATTTAGAGCTCCAACGAAATATTTACTCCAGCAATTATGCCCTAAAACCTCACGAAGATAAGGCTCAATCACAGAGTTGCTAAATTTAGCTACTCTCCTAGGGGCCCTAAAATAATTTGCTAAATTTTAATAATTTGATGTCCTAGAGTTAATTTTTTTTCCCGAAAACCCTATTCTGATAAAAACAATAAGACAGCGTTGAATGCAACCATGGTGGCTGATCGAACATTCTAGATTCTAGAAGCATTCTAGATATTTCCCCAGTGGATTAGACACAAGACCAACATCACGAGCGCCACTCCGCTCACAGACCAAAACGTCCCAACAAAACCAAACACCAAACGGAAGCCAGATTGTTCGTCACACCCGCGCCAGGACTCCAACGCCCAACCTTCCCGTCCGTCTCCCCACCACGCCGACCACTGCGAGCCGCCCGCCCACCCAAGATCCGACGACCCAGCCGCAGCCGCAGCCGCAGCGTGCCGTCGTCATCATCGTTGGCAGGTCGGGATGGGGCGGAGAGGAGCGTCCTACTACGTGGAGGCGGCGCCGCCGGTGGACGTGAACAAGAACACGGAGTGGTTCATGTACCCCGGGGTCTGGACCACCTACATCCTGCTCCTCTTCTTCGCCTGGCTCCTCGTCCTCTCCGTCTCCGGCTGCTCCCCCGGCGCCGCCTGGACCGCCGTCAGCCTCACCCACTTCGCCGTACGTGTTCGCCTCCTTCGCGTGTTTCTATCTGCTTCTTGGTCCGGTTCCCGTCTTCCTCAGATTGGCTTGCTTGCATCCCTCGAATCTATCTCAACTTTCTTGCTTGCATCCGCCGAATCATGTGCCTGCGGATTTGGTTGGGTTGGTTCTTCATTCTTGAATCCATTAATTACCGTGCACTGATATGCTCAATTTGGGAGTTCTTTTCTGCTCAACTGTTTTGCCCGTTCTGCTCGATTTGGGAGTTCGTTCTGCTCAAGGACCGCTTGATTCGTGCCAGTATTGCTGTTATGCGCACACGTGATTGGCAAAAGTAGTTTTGTGGATGTCCTGCTGTTGGAATGAATGATGATATATAAATTATAATGGTGGAACTGTAGAATATATGTGGGGGTTTTGAGTGATGCGGCAGATAAATTTTGTGGAGTCTTATGTCCATGAATTCTACGCATAGCTGAACTTGCAGATATGTTTTTCATAGGTTTCACATGCCGAACAGCGAAAGGTTAATACTATAGACAATCTTTCTGACGTTGAGTTGATCTGTTGGTTTATCTCAAGTATATCTCTGCTTAATGTTTGTGAAATGCCTTTGCAAAGTCAAAGCAGTATATGCCTTCGTGGCCAAAGACCATTTCTTAGTTCATGCAGAATATGTCCCATTAGACTTTTTCGGAGGTCCACATATGTGTACCGTAAAGAACAACTAGTTGGACTTTGGTTAGATTTCTAGAAAGAATGTGCTAAAATCATTACTCTGAGAAAAAGGTTCTCATCATGTTAAGTCAATGGGTAAGTAATGAACTGTAATTTATGTGTGGACTTGCGCATTTATTGATGGCCTAAACCATGCCCTTTGTAAGATGGGTTGTGACTATTGTCATACAGGGATGATGAAGCAAATACCTGGCTGGGTTGGAGTGGAGATGTGGTCGAACAAATCTGTCTGTTTCACAGGGCAGAGTAATTTTAGGCCATTGGCAATTTGATAGGACACATTTCATGTTTTTGATGCTACTCGCGATATTTTCTTTCATCCCTTGCTAGCATAAACACATGACATGTATTGGTAGGCAGACTTAACACATGTAGAATTTCTACTCTTCCAAATTAAGCTAATCTCTTTATAATTGTTTTCCTTTTTTTCAGATCACTTATCACTTCTTCCATTGGAGGAAAGGAACTCCATTCGCTGCTGACGACCAAGGCATCTACAACAGATTAACTTGGTGGGAGCAAATTGACAACGGGCATCAGCTTACACGTAATAGGAAGTTCTTAACTGTGGTACCTATGGTGCTGTAAGTTTAATCTCACCCTAATGGACTTAATTACAAAATTACATAACAGATGTGGAACAGTAGAAGCGAACTTTGCATGACGGGCATATATTTATTAGCTCACCTTGCATTCGATGATGATCGGAATTTTTGTCTAGAAGTATTCTTCATTGTGAAAGAAATTATTTGCCTGTGCATAAGACTATTTATTCCATTTTGGGTTGTGCATAAGTCATACTTCTGTGCTTCTCATACAAATGGAAAGTTGTACTCATCACAAACATAACAATAAAGTTGTATGTTATTGTTACACTCCCTTTCTGTGCCGTTGTTCTGTTCTAGAATAAGTTAAACAAACACTGCCACCATGATCAAGCATCTCATGACAAGGAGAAAGGTAGATAGTTTCTTTTTGGTGAAGTCCCTTTCTGGTCCTGTGTTGAAGTGGTGCTTTTTGTGAGATCATGTGGAATTGTGGATTCTATCCCACTGCTAGTCTACTACCTAACATCTTTCTTTTACTTTGGTCGATTGCCATTTCGTCAAATGTTTGCATTTCCTTATGATGCTTAGCTTGAATCTCAAGTCTAACATAGACGAATTTTTGTGCGCTGTTGAAAATCTTGACTTAGCATGTTGAGTGGCGTATTCTAAAATGTGCTTTGTTGCAGGTATCTGATTGCATCACACTTGACCGACTACAAGCAGCCAATGCTTTTCTTCAACACTATCGCAGTTCTGGTGCTAGTTGTAGCAAAACTGCCAAACATGCACAAGGTCCGTATATTTGGAATCAATGCAGATATCTGAGGACCACGGCAAGAAAGATATGGATGCCAGGTTCAAACTTTGGCAACAACGACGGAGGACAAATGAACACTCGCAAACGCGATTATGTCGTATGTAATATCTGTATAGGTTAAGAAAGACAGTAAATGTTACTCTAGCATACAGGGTTTGCGTACATACTGCGACACGTTTGTTGTCTCCTCTTTGGAAAGCTCTTGAAGCGGGGACTGTATCTTCAATAACATGTCAGCATGTGCATAGAAGAGTGTTTAGCAAATGTTGATTGGTGCATTGTAGTTTGGTAACAAGAAATTATTGGAAGATCTTTCTCATCTTATGTGAAGTCCCCTTTCAGGCAACATGTTTTCGAAAACCATAGACTTTCGAATATCGATGGTGTATTTCAACATGAGATCAGTGGACTATGAGCACTAATTATAATTTATTTTATTAGCAGCTCATCGTCCCTTGGCACGCTACAGATCGCTCCCTGCTAATCTGTTGCGTCTCATGGTTGATGAGCCATTGCCGTCAATTGCCAGGCAAAAGCAAAATCACGGATTTTACCTTCTGAATTTGCTTAATTGCATGACTTGCCAGCAAAAATAATCGAGGCATGTCAGCAGCTGAATGCAAATATACAGAGATATATGCAATAAAATGATTACAAGCGGTAAACCATAGTTTAGGAATATACAAAAGGATAGAAGTAAAATTTCCCGAGAAAAATTGGATTGGTACGTCGATATTGTTAGCAAAGTTGAGCAACCGGACAGAGACTCAAAACACTCCTTCAGGCTTACAACCTGACATGAACAGTTCCTGCAACAATTTCTCACTATCTTTTGAACTTGACGCGCAAAACAACAGGAACACATTTTGAAATAGTTCCGAATGAAAGAACAGGATAAAGACTGGCAATTTACAACAACAGCGGAATACCCAATAAAATGATGAAGGGCAAACCAACAAAACGAAAGGTCTGCTTCATTGTTGTTAATTAAAAGCCCAAGATCAGATGGTGATCTAGTTCATTTCTCTCAACAGGGATGTGATGGAAACGGAATCCCTGTAGCTTGACACTCTTTCATAACAGTATCGCACTGCTCAGTCACTAATGTTGCATACTGACAAAAACTTTTGAACAGCATTGTGGTACTGAGTTCCCTGTGGATATGAGAGATGATCGTATTGGTTGGAATCGCTGGATACAGGAAATGGAGAAATAATATAATACGCTTTGCATGACATACAGGAACAGAAGACCACGTACCTCCCAGTAGAGTTGGTTGCAGTCAGTGCACTTCCAGAACTCCAGATTTCGGTTGAATAGGCATGAGGGAATGACCTGGAAGCCTTTTGAGGCTTCCATAGCCTCCTCGAGTGTCAATGGTTTCTGAATGAAACTCCCATTGCACTTTGTACATCTCGACATAAGTTGGTCCTCGGAGATCTTTAACTGGAAGGTATCAATCACCTGCGAAAAAAGTTAACAGGCCAACCAGCTAGCTTTAGAATCTCCTTCCTTTGGCAGTGTGCAAATAGAGGCACTAGGAAAAGAGTGTACTTGCCTTCACAAAGCTTTTTATCTAATTATACTTTTACCCCTCATGGGAGGGGCTACCGCAAGCATGTTTGGTTCCGTTGCCCACCCTTGCCTCCTTTTTGGGCAAGAATGGGCGAGGATTTACTTGCTTTCAAGAATGAGCCAAATTTGCTCACCTCGACTAGCAAGGAATTCCCTGCCCACTTGCAAGCTAGTCAAGAGGGGAACCAAACATGCCCCAAATTACTGGTTGTAGTTTTATTACTTCAAATTCACACCATATTGCTGTATTCTACACTATCTTTTCAAGTCAATGAATGTTTATACTTTATACATTAAAACATTACTTTTTTAAGGAAATTTAGATATATGGCATTGCAGAGTGTCCAATTCAGAGATATGCCATTCCAGAGTTCAAAATTAGAAATATTCCATTGCCGAGTGAGATTGATTTGAGAAACACCATTATAGAGAAATAAAGACCATTTTGCCTCTGGCTTCTTGCCTTCTTCCTCCTCACTCCACCCCCTTCAAGGCTTCAAGCAATCCTCTTGTTTCAATGCATGCTGTAACCATACACATGATGCATTTTCCTTCATTTCATTGTTCGTCATCACGCTGATTAAGCAAAATTAAATCAACCTAGCTACTACAATTCAAAAATAGTCGAATTGAGTCTTGAGATAGAATGCAATTCCCTGCACCTGAAGCAATCCTCTCTCTCTCTCTCTCTCTCTCTAGATCTGCTGCGGCCGGCAAGCAAGTCATGGAAAAATTCCTTGGGCACCTCCCTCCCGGTCCCTGACTTCAACATGCTGCATATAACCGCAAGCAGCCACCCCCCCCCCCCTTCCTTTCCCAGCTGCACTTGGCGTCGCTCATCCGCCATGCCCTCCTGCTAGATCTCGCGCACACCCACTGCTTGCTGCCGGGGTTGCTGGGTGGGGGTCCACGAGCAGCCGCAACCCACCTCCCCAACCACACCCACCTCCGTGCATCCGCTATGGAACCCCCTTGTGCCCGCCGCTTGCTGCCTTGGCACGAGGGGGCAGGGGGCAGGGCAGCAGCACAATGGAGGAGTCAGCCAGGGAGATAGAGGGCGGTTGGCGAGGAGTAGTAGTTGAGGTGGTCCTCATCATGGAGCAGTGCACCCTGGGGAACCAGCTTTGTGAAGGCGAACTTCTACTGGTTCCAGCCGTTGTGCTTGGAGGTGGATCGGGTATTTGAGGCCGGAGTTAAAGGGGATGGAATGAGGAGTAAGAAGGCATGGGCAAAATGGTCTTTAATCCCCATATAATGGCATTCCTCAAAAGTATCCACACGTAGCAATGGCAAATTTCTAATTTCAAACTCTATAGTGGCATATCTCTGAATGGGGCACTCTACGATGCTATATATCTAAATTTCCCATTTAAAAAATATAAAAACATGGATTTTCCATTTTATATTGAGCTCTCCATGAAACAGTAAAAAATGCTTGGTTTTACTGGATGGACAAGCTGTGTTGAAAGGTATAAATCCAATGGTTTGGCTGATACTGGAACAGTTACTGACAGAATAATGAATTGCTTGGCCTTGTATAATCATAGACCAACAAATAAAAGCAAAGTCGATTTTCCTTATGTTTTGGTGATGAAAATTATGATGTAAAAAAATATCAAATTAATCACATAACACATTTTGATTTAACATTTTAAATTTCACGCAGATTGATTTAATTGAAGGAAAGGATCAAAATATGTGCATACCTCAGCCAGTTGATCATGTTTGAGCAGGCTTTTCACTCTGTATACCTGGTTACTCTCCAAATACTGATATTTGAAGAGTTTGACATCTCGTGTTAGTAATATTCTTCCTTCCTTATAGGTTTGATTTAATAGTTCCCTACAGGTGAGTAAAACAAGCAGCAAATAGCATAGAAACCAGTTAATGAAAACGTTCCTTCGTAATAGAAACTACATTAAGACTGTTCCTAATATTATTAGTGAAAGTACAGGGAAGACCTTGGTTCAGGTTTCCTTGAAGATGGAGTGGCAGCATCTATCCCAACACATCTCAAGTGCTTAGCTAGACCCTCGATCTGTTCAAAATTTCCTCACATCAAATCTAGCAGCCTTTTGTAACAAGGCACATAAATTGACTAATTTGCATAGTGGTGACTTTTGCCACACTTAAAGTTCAGCTTATGCAGTGGTACTAGTATAAAACCATGAAATCCACATAATTTTTGGAAGTAACAGTATTAGGAATCCTGTTACCATCACATCACACAAAAACTTTGGGTATCCATCCCCCCCAATGGAAGGATCCCATGGAGGGGGACCCTGCCATTCAGCACAGCAATCCGACTTCTCTTTGCATTTGGCATTGGTAGGAAGCTTTTGTTTTTCTTTTCGTCGGGAGGAACGTGGTTTTGTATCTGATTCTGTCAACAAAATTTTATCACTGTACGTCGCCACAATGGATGTCCAAGAATCATCAGAACAAATGGCATATCCAGACAATGAGCATTCTATCGGCCTTGCTGAGCAGTGCCCATTTGGAGTTAGTTCCGTAGTAGGCAAACATTCTCCTGCAATCGAAATTGATAATTACAAAAAGACTACCCAAAACACATATAAGTGGCTATGTCATTCTTAGTAGTTATAAGTCCTTTAAACATCTCACGAGAAAAAAATGTTTGTCAACCAAAAAAAAAGGAAAGAAAAGAACAAATGAAATAACTTCCCATGATCAGATCATTGGTGTTAAGCATGAAAATAATTACCTTCAGTTCTGATCTTTTGTTGGAACAGATCAAATATGTCTAGCAAGTAGTAAGCATCCGATGCAGCATATTGTATTTGCCCTTCACTCAAGGGCCGGCATGACCAATCACTACATTGGAGTTCCTAGTGAAGAAAACAAGGATAACAACTAGGTAATCCCTTGAAATATTAACGCAAATACCATTACCGTGAGCCACCTTTTGGTACCAAGCGCAGTGAACATACAATCAAGGGAGATGGGTCAGATGAATTTGTCCACTGATAAGGGACAATGTTTACACACCATTACTAATGCATTACTGCTTGGGCTGGGCAGGAAGAACAAGAAGCTCAAATTTGGGTTCACATCAAGCTTGAGTTGAAATGGGCAAACCGGCAAACACCAAGTCAAGCTACAAGCTCACTAGAATACCCACATTAACACACATAACACACTAAAACGCAATGAATATGTACCTGTCTAAGTCAAGCTACAAGCTCACTAGAATACCCACATTAACAAACATAACACACTAAAACGCAATGAATATATACTTGTCTATTCAAGCAACCTGGTGGTGCTAGCTGTACTTCAAATTGACTATTAAGAATCTATGAGCAAAATCAAACCTGTCAACCAAGCTTGCATATAAAATAAACCAAGCTTGTGCCGCACAGTTGAAACAAATAAGCTGAGCCTTTGGACCAGAGTACCAGACTGTCTCAATATTGACTTTTCTCTGGCCACATGTGCTAGAAGCAGATACCAATGCATTACTTCCCACCACACTAGTGGGTTAACCAGGTATGTGTTACAATTTACTGAATACCATGAACATTATGAAAAACATGAGCAAGGCTACCAATAAACTCAAGTGGGCAGGGAGTTTTGATCAGATACGCGCTGATTGGAATTATAAGGCACCATACTTTTAATAAAAAAAAATGAGTAAATTTCACAAAAACCACATTTATTCTTACAAAACTATCAGCAAAACTACACTTTTTATAACTAGTTTCGCAAAACCACAACTATTCTTACCAATCGTTTCAAAGAACCACACTCCCATCACCTGATAGGGTGGGTCCGCATGTCATTGAGACTCTAGCACCTAACCCTGTTACAAGTGATGGAGGCCTGTAACAGTTGCAGGTGGCGGAAGTGTGGTTCTTTGAAACAATGGTAGGAATAAATGTGGTTATGTGAAGATAGTTCTGAAAAGTGTAGTTTTCTGATAGTTTTGTAAGAATAAGTGTGGTTTCATAAAATTTACCACAAAATAATCAATAAGCTTTGTCTAGGCTATCCTGCATTCCTGCTAGCTTAGAACTGCATCAGTCTGCACGTTCTAGTATAGCGAAATGCTAGCAAGAGAATTGGTTTACATGATAACTAAAACTTGGTAGCTAATGTATTCATATTCAGCAAATTAAAATTCCCAAAATGAAGGCAAAGACATTTCATCTGGACTAACCTTTGATAAAGGGACATCTAGAAGTTCTTCACAAATGGTTGCCAAACTCTTGGTTTCCTTTGGGAACCTCTCATGCCTATCATGGCCCTCAAGGTAGTAATAAACGTTGGTGATATCCAAGAAAGGCTCCACCTTGCAAAGATGAATGACGACGAATTGTTACTCACTAATTTTAAAACGCTTACCCTTTCTCCAAATCCACTGGTGAGTGATCTTGCAGCTTCTAAAATGTAATCTTAGGCAAAATGGGCAAAGCTTAAGCTTATTCCCAATTTCCCATCTATCAGTGCCAAGTACTTAGTTCCCTAACTAAACCCACCTCCAATTCACAGCAATGTTGTCTAAACCAAAGGAATTTAAGGCGTCCCACAATAGCAATTTGATCGAAAGGCACTTACCCTATCGAAGGCGGTGTCGCAGCAGAGGGCGGCGGCGAAGGTGGCGGAGAGGTAGACAAGGTCCTGCTTGAACCGGAACCCCAGCTTAAGCACCTCGAGCCGCTCGAACAGCTCCCGCAGCGGCGCCCACAGGTCGGCAAGTGGTACGGCGAGGAGGTCGATGACGAACACATCGCCGCCGCCGCCGCCGTCGCCGCGGCACGCCACCTGGAGGAGCGTTACCGTGGGGAACTTCGGCGGAGTCGGAGGCGGCGGCGGCGAGGTGTCGTCGCCAGGGCCGGCAGGGCCGCGGTGGCGCGGCTTCCACTCGGCGTCGAGGGCGACAACGCGAGCGGCGGCGAGGGAGCGGAGGAGGAGGGCGAACTCCGGCGAGGAGCCTCCGCCGGTAACGAGATGCACCGCGAACGGCGGTGGCGGTGGCGGTGGCGCCGGCGCGGTGTCCATCGGCGCGGGCGGGGACGGGCGCGTGAAGACTGGGGAAGGGAAGACCATTGATTGGATAGTATATGTACGTGGAATTGCCGGTGTGACGAAATTTTCGTATTTAATACAACTTTCGATTCGTATTTACAGAACGATACAACAGTTTTATGTATTTATAAAAAAAACCAGTTATTTTCGATACCTGAAAAACCGATATGCATGTTCGGTTCTTCAAAAACCGGACAAGAGGGACAATATGGTATATCCGGTTCCTGAAAAACCGGACAAGGATGGTGACGTGGCATGTCCGGGATGTGAAAAACCGGAGGAGGCATGTCTGAGATGTGGAGAACCGGATAAGGCCCAATTTCATGATGATTGTTGCACTTGGATTGATGCTAAACTAATGGAGGATGAGAGATTTGACGGAAACGTTTATAATTAGCAGGATCATTAGGGATTGACAATATGCAACGACTCTTTTTTTTTCTTATTAATATTTTACGTAGTAATCATGCATGCAGATCTTCTTAATTGGGTCTTCTTGGAATACTGCTAGTCCAAAGTGAGACAAACATAACGGGAGGTGCTTCTATGCTCTTTCTTTTTAAAGTTGCACAACTATTAAAACATGAATGAATGGTAGATGGTGATTACTTACCTTGTCGCTTGCTTCAAGATTTGTGCAACTTGTACTAGAAGTAAAAGCATAGAAGCACCAAACATAAATCATTAGAGTTGTTTTGTTTGAGGTTCTTGGGAATTGCTAAATGGCATTCGAGTGTTTTTTTGTCTGTGGATACTCGATTTTTTTATCTATGAGATAATGCTTTGTTATCCATGTTGTGCTTTATTATTTTGATGTTGTGATTCACATTTTTGTTTCTTGTGTTCCTTATAGTTTGTTATGTTTCTCCTTTTTTTACAAATTATCACATTAGTTTTTGAGCTGTGCTTCTATGCTTTTTTTTTACATAATTTAATTTGTGTAAAACTAGTAAATAATTGATGTAAAAAATTAAAGGCAATGCAGAAAAGAATAATGCTTTTTTAACAAATTATCATATCATACTTACATAACTTGATCTGTGTAAAACTAGTATACAATTGATGTAAAAGGCTATGCAGAAAAGAATAATATTCCTCATCCGATATCTAAACAATTGAGTACTCTTTGATAAAATATTAGTCAAATGGGAGGTGAGAAGGCAAATTGATTTCATCCATTGGATCTAGATCCGAAGACTCAAAATTTTGGTGTTATGTAGTAATAAAACACTCGAATGTGGTCATTAAATCGTTTTTGACAAGCGGAATTGTTCAACGTCTAGATAGTATATTATACTCTTCAAACTTTGAATCCTACCATCTAAGATAAGATGGTTTATAATGCTTCTTATTAGCTACTAGTACACAAATTAATTTATGTAAAAAAAAAAGCATAGAAGCAGAGCTCAAAAAATAATGTGATAATTTGTAAAAAAAAAAGAAGGAGAAACATAACAAACTATAAGGAACACAATAAACAAAAATGTGAATCACAACGTCAAAATGATAAAGCACAACATGGATAACAAAGCAATATCTAATAGAAAAAAAAATTGAGTATCCACGAATAAAAAAACACTCGAATGTTATTTAGCAATTTCGAAGAACCTCAAACAAAACAACTCTAATGATTTATGTTTGTCTCACTTTGGACTAGCAGTATTCCAAGAAGACCCAATTAAGAAGTTTTGCATTGTCAATCCCTAATGATCCCACTAATTATAAACGTTTCCGTCCAATCTCTCATCCTCCATTAGTTTAGCAATCAGAGTGAAACGATCATCATGAGATTGGGCCTTGTCCGGTTCTCCACATCCCGGACATGCCACGTCATCCCCCTTGTCCGGTTTCTGGTAAACCGGACATGCATGTCCGGTTTTTCAGGTACCAGAAATGATTGGTTTTTTTTTTGTAAATACGCGAAACTGTTGTATCGTTTTGTAAATACGAATCAAAAGTTGTATTAAATTAGAAATTTTCCCCGGTGTGACGGGGTATACGATATGTCGGTGTGGATACGACGGTAGATGCATTTCTGCATTTGTTGCCATTTTTTAATTAACTCTCGCGAACCCCTATAACAACCCTAGATTTTTACAATTTCTTTCAAAGAATTCCATGTTTAGTGGCAAAAGTTCTAAACTATACTAGATACGTGTCGGGATCCGAATGTGAAAATCCAGATCCTCAGTATATTCAGCGCTAGTCCTAGATCATGCTAATGCACATAGTCTGAACAAAGATGAAATGCCATAATCATACACAGCGAAAATAATAATAAAGTACTGCAACTATTAAATATAATTTGTTGAACAACCTTATGGTCCTCTTACAATAATATGACACGCAGGGCTTGAACTAAGACATAAAGAAAACTACAGCGAAAAAGAAAACTCGTAGCAACCTATCAATATACCACAGGCAACTGACAAGACTCGCACCCTAATTATCTGACTCCTCCTAGAACTCCTCCTCGTGAGCTAAAGTAGACTCCTCAACTGGTGAGTTGGGTGTTGCAAGGGGGTAAGTACATAAAGAACTCAGCAAGTCATGCACAGAATACAAGTCTAATATACCACATACATGGCTTGTTCTAAGTGAGTGGTTGACATAATTATTTTGCATAAAACAATATTTACACATTATTAACATGTATAGATTGAAATTATTGTAAATCAAATATTATACTAAGTAACCTTCTCATTTAATTCCCCAGATTCACTAGCACACAACTTAGACCAATTCCATATTTAACATTGGCACACAGCCTTCTCTTCCCACATTTTATTTTTCAAGATCTAACTCTTGATTGTAATTCTCGAGTATTGTCCAGTACCGTGGATACGGCTATTCAAATAGGTTTGACACACACTCTGCAAAGAGTATACACTTTACCCACAAGATATGATAAAACTATACTACTATGCATTGTCACGTACCCAAACGTGAAAGCATCAAGGCCCCTAATTTCTTAATAATACTTTGTATGGGTTTTGGTGTTGATGATCAAGTCAAGTACCCCTTGTGAAGTGAAGACTTTCTAATTGAAGGATAAAAGGCTAATAACTCTTGTTACTAGTTCTGGCTTTAGAGTTGATTCAGGCCATGTAGCTAGGATAATTATAGATTAGCCGTACTATAAAGGGGGATTATGCACAAGTAAGTACCTTGGTTCATAGACCAAATCATTAAGATTACTTGGAGTAAAGTCACTTCATTCTATTTCCCCTCAAAAATCAGTCTTTCACTCATGTAGACAAAACTCATACACGTCGGACCTAGTTGTTCTAGTCCGGCGCTGAAAACTTCTCATTCAAAACCAAACCGAGCGTACACGGTTCGCGCCGGACAAACTTGGTCTTGTTTGGTTTTCAGTCTAGCGCACATTGCATTTACGCTGGACCTTGTTGTTTTTGGTCCAGCGCTAAGAACCACTATTCGAAAATCAAACCAAGTGTACAATGTTCACGACGGACTCATTTTCATTATAGTCATTTTTTCAGTCCGTCGTTCATTTCATGTGTACGCTGGACCAACTTTTTTGGTCTGTCGCAAACATGATACTCTCTGGAAGTTTGTTCAAGTTGAGATAGTCCGTAGGACCAAAACCAGTAAGTTTTTCTTGTATGCCGGGCCAAGTTTTTCGGTCCAGCGCAAATTGTTTTTCACTGGTTTTCACGACGAACCGAGCTAATTTGGTCCGGCGTAAATGGAATTTACATTACAATTAGTCCATCGTGCATTAGACCGATTGTGAATCATATTAAACTAAGTTTGTGGCACATTTGTTTATAAATTTTTTGTCATTCTGACAATGTCTAACGGTTAGTAAAAAGCAATAACGGCTATATTCCTTTTTGTGGACTAGATAAGCTATTCCAGGGCATTCTGGAATAGAACTTTTTGCATCTCTTTGACTTTTTAGTATACTTGAACTCAAAAGCATGAAAGAGACTGAATTTCATTCTTAATCTCAAATTTCAAAAGTGATCTTGCTCCAAGCTTAGTCTAGCAAAGTGCTGTGATAGTGAACCAAGAGATTGAACTTGTGGATAGTTTATTACTCTTGGAACTTCGTGTTCCTAGACGGCTTGGGAGAAATTTGGTGCGACCTGTCCAACCGTGTTTGTGGAAGGCCACCACAGATTGTGAGAGGTTTGGGACTCACCTTGTTGGGAATAGTCTCACATCGGTTGTGGAGAAGGCTTGAGCATGATTTATAAGGGTGAGGGAGCACCCCTTCATTGAGCTAGCTTTTTGGGGGAGATGGCCCAAGAGACCTTGGCCCGCTGCTCTGGTTGGGCCTGCGAGTGTAATGTTGCCCAACGATATGGGATCCGAGCGCGTTAGGTGTGGTGGCCCGGCTGACAAGTGGTATCAGAGCCCAGGTGGTTCCTAGATAATCTCGGCCCGATGTGTGAGGGGGAGATTATTGGGAATAGTCCCACATCGATTGTGGAAAGGGCTTGAGCATGATTTATAAGGGTGAGTGAGCACCCCCTCATTGAGCTAGCTTTTTTTTGGGGGGGGGGAGATGGCCCAAGAGACCTTGGCCCACTGCTCTGGTTGGGCCTGCGAGTGTAATGCAGCCCAACGATCTGGGATCCAGGTGCGTTAGGTGTGGTGGTCTGGCTAACACACCTCATTGGATTGGTGAAAGAGTCACACTAGTGAGAACTAAAGCTACTGAGACTAGCTTTTGGTGGAGCAATACTTTGCGTGAAGTGCTCTAACGGGGACGTAGGAGGGTTTCTTTGAACCTCGGCTAAAAATCCTTGTGTCTACTGCCTTTTACTTCCAGTCTTTACCTATTGTATTTTTCTGCTTACTCTATTTTGCAAATTGCTTATCTCTGTTGGTGCACTAGAGAGCCTAGACATTTTAGGCCTTATTTGTCAAAATCTTATATTACTCTTCCGCAAACTTATTAGATTTCTGTCTTAAAGCAAATTAGAGCTCTTTAGTGTTAGAAATTTTTGAAAAAGCCTATTCACCCCCCTCTAGGCTCATCCTCGATCTTACACAACGACGTGTGACTAGTAGATCATAACAAAATCTTTTAGAAATTTCTATTTTAACACATGAACCTCCCGATAATGCCATACACTATCCCTTACCTCACACAAAGCCGAAATATAGGACTAACATATCGTTAGACCGATGTGAGACCACAGTACACCACATTCTCCCCCATAACTACACCCCTGTATGACTACCATCCTGAGGTATCATATGACAAGACATAGGTAACTTACTTAGTTAGGTCTGTCCTATTCTAGACATGTGGTTGTATGCTTGATCTAGTTCAAAGGCTTGCAAGGTTAAGTCCTTAATTGTCCCAGGAAAGACTACCAAACACTCAACATGGCACACAGCTCTCACAACCACTCGTCAACCCATTGCCACATAGACCCACCATGGCACAAAGCCTCTTGCCACTTGCTCTAGTCTAAATCATTACCACTCCAGTTGATTAGTGTGCAACACATGCCAACAGCAAGTCAACATCCATGTAGGACAACACATGTCTCAACAATTCAACATCTTCGTGTGGCAACACATGGCACACTTATTCCTGAAACACATTCCATATTTCATTAATCACATTTAGTTTGCATTTCCAAAATGATGTCAATAACCCGTTGCAAGGCTAAGCACACTATTCACATTTTAGCACCCCATGTTGGCAAATAATATCATCCAATTAATAGTGAAAACATCATAGGGTGACAAACGAGCATGGCATATAAATGACAAGGTAGACATAATTCAAATAGATTGATTAATTATTCCCAAATTAATTGAAATTATTTTAATTTGAATTAGCATGCAATAGTTTAAAACAATGAAATTTTAAAACATGGGATCAACATGGCCAAAGCATAACTTGCCTTGGAAAAGCTCTTGCTCCTGCTCTGGACCTTATTCTTGAAGTAACAACTTACCCTCGAATCCCTCGGGCACTTCAACGTCTACGTGTATCGAACAAATAAATAATAAATACCAAAATCATATAGCAAATAAAATTACAAAAAATAAATAAAAATCATCATTAAATAGAGCATAATTTTACAAATTTTTAGGTTCTAGAATCACCTCAATTAGAAATCTATGAGCAAGAACAAGCTCTCTAAAGTTTAAAATAAAATAAAAAGAATAAAACCTAATTTATTGAATTATTTTTGTACTGGAAAATAATATTTATGACGCCACGCTGACATCACTGACATTTCTAATTTTACCTAAAATAAATTTCTACTAAAAAATATAATTATGACGTCATGTTGACGTCATAAACCGAATTAATAAAACAAAACTATTATGGAAAATCGCCTATTAGGCTGACATGTGGGCCCGCGGTCTATAGACCCGGTCCATGAACCAAGCCAAGTCCATGGTGGACTCGGTCCACGTCACTTGATTGTTGACAGGTGAGACCTGCTAGAGTTGACATTACTACTGACGTTAGCTTTGACCGGAGCGGTGACGCCTTGGTTCTGGCGGCGGCTAACGCAAGCCAACACGTGGCGTGATTGGTGATGCGCAACGTGATGCATCTCACGATCCACACCACACGTCTCAGATTGGATGGAGCAAAACAACAACCACGCCGTGGACACACGGCGATCCCAGGCAGCGTCTATACGACGCTATCCTAACCATTAATCTACCGATCCGATGGCTGAAATTACAATGAAGAATGGCGACGAGCATGTCGACGCTTACTCACCGGACTTGAGAACGATGGCTTGTCGCACGACGCTTGAGTGTTTCTCTGACAACACTGGTTGAGGAATCCGAAGCAGCGTGCCATGGGTATCCCAAATCCGACAACAAATGCGCAAGAAAGGTCTCAACAACGACGGTATTTGGCTTTAAGTGGCGGCGGCACAACCCTTACTCCGGTGAGCCCATTCTACTTAACGGCGGTGCCTACGACAGCAAAGAACCAAGCAAACTATGCGGCGTGCTGCCATTCATTCAATGCGGGGGTCGGTGTCTTTAAATAGCCCCTCGGTGTCCGTGAAAATCGCGAAAACTGAGGTTGGTTAGGATACGACCGCGGAGCGGAGTCGGCTCGATCATGCGAGGATGACGTGTCGCGATGAATGGCTACGATTTGCTCAGCATGGCAAAACGGAGACCTTCTACGTGGCACAATGGGCAAACCAGATTCATAACGGCGACATGATCCAGATCGCACAGATAAATCAATGGCTAAGATTCGTTTACGGTTTCCAAACTGTGCAATCAATTCTCGGCCCTTCGATCAAGAATCAACGGCCAAGATCAAAGGTAGGGTTTGTGAAAGTGCATCTAGGCCCCTCATTTTATTTTGGTGATTAATGATGACACAATTAATGTGATCTAATGCTTCA
This sequence comes from Rhipidocladum racemiflorum, assembly GCA_036346355.1. Lineage (NCBI taxonomy): Eukaryota > Viridiplantae > Streptophyta > Magnoliopsida > Poales > Poaceae > Rhipidocladum > Rhipidocladum racemiflorum. The sequence goes on from CM070581.1 coordinate 34,968,364, forward strand.
ACTAAGATTAATGCAGTTATCGAGATCACATCAAGCTCGGAATAAGATTGGACCGTCCTAAGCGCGTCAAATTTCGAGAAAACGGCATCAAGACGAAGACTTGTAATTTTTATATTGCTTTGAGTCTTAAGGATAGCCGTACTATTAAGAGGATGCGACGGAAAATCAATTTTAGGATGTGCATGTGCTCAACATCAAAACTTGCATTCAAACTAGCACTCAAACACTTGCATTTTCCAAAATCTGGAATTCTTACCGAGCCCCTAAACTCGGAGAGTCCGGACATTCAGTCCGGAGTGTCCGGATTCAATCCAGATATCCGGACAATATGTTCGAGTCTCGGGTTGGACCCTCGGCCACTTTTAATTCCAGATTGTCCGAGTATCCGGACATTGTGTCCGAGTCTCGGATAACCGAGTCTCCGGGTTATTTGTCCGGACACTCCGGCCTGTACAAAAACGAGAGTAACGGCTAGTTTTTGAACTGTCTATTTAAAGCCCCCACTCTCTCCCAACGGCTAGGAACGGTATTGAGCTCATTCATTGCAGCATTCAAGCCCTCTCTAACACTTCCAAAGCATTCAATAGAGCCCTCACTTCCTCCCACCATTTAATTTGGTTGTTGATCCATTTTGGTGAGGAGAGGAAGAAGCAAAGTGCTAGGTGCATTCATTTCGAGTTGTTGAGCACTAGTTCATCCTCCAAGCGATTCTTCGTGGCGTTATTACTCTTGGAGGTTGAAGGTCTCCTAGACGGCTAGGAGTCACCGGGAGCTACCAACGCGTGTGGTGAGCCCCGGTCGTTTGTGAAGGCGTGTCTTGCCTCCGAAAGGGAAGAGACAAGAAGTGAAGCCGGCGAGTGCATTTGTGCAACACCGGGAGGAAAGCGGGTTGAAAGAGACCCCGGCTCAAGTGTGACCGAGCCACCTCAACGGAGACGTAGGATTCCCTTCAAGAATCCGAATTTCGGTGAAAAATCGCTTCTCTCGCTCTCTCTTTTACTTCCTAGTCTTGCTTATTTGGATTTGAATTTGTAAAGTTAGATCTAGCTCTTTGCTTAGCTTTAATTCAAATCCTTACTAGCAATTGTTCTAGGTTGTTCTTGCTATCTATTTCTAGTGGTTTATTGTGCTTGCTAGAGTAGTCTTAATTGCGCTCCCGAGCCAGCTAACCCGGATAGTCCGGACATAAGACCGGACACTCTGGACAAGCCGGAGTATCCGGACCAAAACCCGGAGACTCCGGGTTGACCTGCTCGGCCAATTTAATTCCGCAGCGATTTTTTAAACTGCCTATTCACCCCCCCTCTAGGCGACATCGTTGGTCCTTTCAATTGGTATCAGAGCCAAATCTCCTTTATTTTGGCTTAACCGCTTGGAGAATCAAAGATGTCGGAAATAGAGAAAGTTACCGAAACCCATGCCCAAGACAAGGCCACGGGTTCCGGTATAGGGGTTGCTATACCTCTAGATTATTCCTCTTTTGGAGTCTCAAACTCCTCATCTTATGTTTCCGTCTCGTCTGGCCGAGCGCCTCATTTCGATGGCACTCGCTATGCGGCATGGAAACACAAGTTGAAGATGCATTTGAGATCACTTCACCCTTGCATTTGGAAGATTGTTGAAACAGGTTTCAAGCCCGCAAACCCCAACAATCTTACCTCTGAAGAAGACAAAGCTCAACACTTCAACGACTTGGCCGTCAATGCCTTGTTCAATGCTTTGAGCGACTCCGAGTTCAACCGGGTCGATGGCCTTGACAATGCCAAGGATATATGGGAAAGATTGATGGTATCTCATGAAGGTGTATCAAGTGTTCGTGAATCCAAGATCGAGCTTATCATTGGAGAACTAAGCCGATTCACTTTGGAAGAAGGAGAGCGTTACACCAAGATGTTTGATCGCTTGATGGTTCTAGTAAATCAAGCTAAAGGACTTGGAAGCACCGAGCTCACCGACAAAGCAATTGTCAAGATCATCCTTCGAGTGATCACCCCCACCAACCGCAACCTTGTGCAACTCATCCGCGACCGGCCAAACTTCGACACTCTCACTCCTCATGATGTGATTGGCTGGTTGATGACGGATGAGATGATGGTTAAGGAAACGGAAGTGGTGGAGGAGCTCAAGTACGGAAAGAAGAAGGGCATCGCCTTGAAGGCCGTCAAGGTGGCACAAGAAGCCGAAGAGAGCTCAAGCGATGAAGAAGAGTCGAGCGGCCCCTTGACAAATGAAGACATGGCCTTGCTCGTAAGAAGATTCAACAAGTTCTTGAAGAAGAAGGGCTACAAGCCGGGAAGTCACTCCAAGGGCTTTGGCAACAAATCAAGAGGGCGGCACTCTTCAAGAAAGTGCTATGAGTGTGGGGAACCCGGTCATTTCATTGCCGAGTGCCCTCACAAAGAAAAGAAGGAAGACAAGCCCTTCAAGAAGGACAAGTTCAAGAAGAAAGACAAGGACAAGAGCAAGAGGTACAAGGGCAAGGGTCATGCATACATCGGCAAGGAGTGGAACTCCGACTCCGATTCCGAGTCCAAGTCCGAATCCGACTCCGACAATGAAGGAGGACTTGCCACCGTCGCCATTGCTACACCACCGACAAAGTCAAAGGGTCTCTTTGACAACCTAAGCGACGGCGAAGGAGATGCTCCAATTTGCCTCATGGCAAAGGGGCACAAGGTATCATCTAAGAGCCCCATTCCCTCTATTGTTGATTATGGCTTGGATGATTGTGATAGTGATAACGATGAAGTAGCATTTAAGTCTATGAATGACTTTGATATTGAAAAACTAGACTTACTACTTAAAGACATTGAAAAATTGGAGGAAGTAGTAGAACAAAAGGAGGCTACTCTTGAAGCTCAAGAGGATCTCCTTATATTTGAAAAGGAAAAGAATCTTGAGCTAGAGAAGAGCCTAGCTTTTGAGAGAAAGAAAAACGAGGACTTAGTCAAAAACTCAAATTTGACTAAGAATGAAATAGTTAGTCTTGAGATCACCAATGCTTCACTCGTAGAGCAACTTGCTCAAGCAATGGATGCTTGCAAGTCTCTTGAAGTGAAGCTTGTTGATCTCTCGAATAATGCTTCCTCCTCAATTAACAACTCCAATGTTTCAATGCCTTCAAGTAGCAATGGATGCGCTAGATGTTATAATGTTGATGTTGCTACTTGTGCTACTAACCGTGAGACTTTGAAAGTCTTGGCTCATGAGAATGAGAAGCTTAAGGGGATGCTTGAAGATGGACTTCAAAAGTCCTACAAGGCTAGCAAAGGTTTAGAGGAGTATCTCGGTAAGCGCCAAGGTAATCTTAAGAAGCATGGGCTTGGGTATGTTCCGCCTAAAGGCAAAAAGGGCAACATCGTGGTTGCTCCTTTAAGCAAGCCGATTCATTTTGTAAAAGGCGAAGGAACATCCAAGCACAAGGCTCACTCCGAGTTTTTTGCTTCATATGTTCTTAAGAAAACTAACCTTGGTCATGTAGTTTCATGTCATATTGGACGTAAGCCAAAGAATGCTCCTATTGTTCGCTCCATTTGGGTCCCAAAATCTCTAGTTGCTAATGTGCGTGGACCTAACCAAGTTTGGGTACCAAAGAGCAAAAACTAAATATGTTTTTGTAGGCCTATATCTCCGGTGGAACGAGTTGGATTTTGGATAGCGGTTGCACGCATCATATGACCGGAGAAAAGGCAATGTTCGCCCACTTGGATGAAAATGGATCAAATAGTGAAAGCATTGTCTTTGGAGACAATGGAAAGGGAGAAGTAATTGGATTGGGTAAAATTTCTATCTCAGACAATTTTCAATTAAATAATGTTTTGCTTGTCGAGTCATTAAGCTACAATTTGTTAACCATTGCACAATTATGTGAAGCGGGTTACAATTGTTTGTTTAATGAAAAGGGTGTGGAAGTCATTAAGAGGCTTGACGGTTCAATAGCCTTTAAGGGACGTTTGAAGGGTAAGCTCTATCTCGTAGACTTCAATACGGATAGACTTAATTTTGAAACGTGCTTAATGGCTAAATCTAGCATGGGTTAGCTATGGCATCGCCGACTAGCCCATGTCGGTATGAGGAACCTTCACAAACTCATCAAAGGCAACCACATCCTTGGACTAACTAATGTTGTCTTTGAGAAAGATAGGGTATGTAGCGCTTGTCAAGCGGGCAAGCAAGTTGGTGCCTCCCATCCCGCCAAGAATGTGATGACGACCTCAAGACCGTTGGAAATGCTCCACATGGATCTATTCGGTCCCGTAGCTTACATAAGCATCGGGGGAAGTAAGTATGGTCTAGTAATTGTAGATGATTTTTCCCGTTTCACTTGGGTATTTTTCTTGCATGACAAGGGAGAAGTCCAAGTGACATTGAAGAAATTCATGAGAAGAGCTCAAAATGAGTTTGAAGTGAAGATTAAGAGAATTCGAAGCGACAACGGCACCGAGTTCAAGAACATTGGAGTGGAGGAGTTTCTTGATGAGGAAGGAATCAAGCACGAATTCTCGGCTCCCTATTCTCCTCAAAAAAATGGGGTGGCCGAGAGGAAAAATCGAACCCTCATCGAGATGGCGCGGACGATGCTTGACGAATACAAGGTTTCCGATAGTTTTTGGGCGGAAGCCATCAATACCGCATGCCACAGCTCCAACCGCCTCTACCTTCACAAGATCTTGAAGAAAACGGCGTACGAATTACTCACCGGGAAGAAACCAAATGTCTCCTACTTTCGAGTCTTTGGGAGTAAATGCTATATCCTCAACAAAAGAGCTAAGTCTTCTAAATTTGCTCCTAAAGTAGATGAAGGTTTCTTACTCGGTTATGGAACTAATGCTTATGCGTACCGAGTTTTCAACAATACCACTGGTGTCATTGAAATCTCGCGTGACGTAACTTTTGATGAGGTTAACGGTTCTCAAGTAGAACAAGTTGATCGTGTTGTGATTGACAGGGAAGAACCTCCTTGTGAAGCTATCAAGAAAATGGCAATTGGAGAGGTAAGACCTCAAAATCTGGAGTCTCACCCGAGCACCTCAACCCGGAGTCTCCGGCCTGAAACCCGGAGTGTCCGGATTAGTCCGGAGTCTCCGGGTCATATACCGGAGTCTCCGGATGGGTCAGGCTCAGGTGATATTCCCTCCTCGTCCATTCAAGCTCAAGATGGTTCCAACGCATCCCAAGATGAAGAACCCATTCAAGCTCCAGATTCAACTGTTCCTCACCCAAGAGTTCATCAAAGCATTCAAAGGGATCATCCAGTCGACAACATTCTTGGAGACATTAACAAGGGAGTATCTACTCGATCTCGAGTTGCAAACTTTTGTGAATTTTACTCGTTTGTTTCCTCTCTTGAACCTCTAAAGGTAGATGAAGCACTTGAAGATCCAGATTGGGTGATGGCCATGCAAGAGGAGCTCAACAATTTCAAGAGAAATCAAGTTTGGGAGCTTGTTCAAAGACCAAATCAAAACGTGATCGGCACAAAATGGGTCTTCCGGAACAAGCAAGATGAGAATGGAATCGTGACAAGGAACAAAGCTCGTTTGGTTGCTCAAGGGTACACTCAAATCGAAGGTTTGGATTTCGGTGAAACATATGCTCCAGTAGCTAGGCTTGAATCAATTAGAATATTACTTGCCTTTGCTACTCACCATGATTTCAAGCTTTATCAAATGGACGTGAAGAGCGCCTTCTTGAATGGACCACTCTCCGAGATGGTCTACGTCGAGCAACCACCCGGCTTTGAAGATCCAAAACACCCGGACCACGTCTACTACCTACACAAAGCCCTTTATGGACTAAAACAAGCACCGAGGGCTTGGTTCGAGTGTTTACGAGACTTCCTTCTCGGACAAGGTTTTATAGTCGGAAAGGCCGACCCTACTCTCTTTACTAAACATATTGATAATGATTTATTTGTATGCCAAATATATGTCGATGACATCATATTTGGATCTACTAATGAGCATTTGTGTAAAGAATTTAGCAAGATTATGACAAAAAGGTTCGAGATGTCCATGATGGGAGAAATGAAGTTCTTCCTCGGCTTTCAAGTTAAACAACTCAAGGAAGGAACCTTCATCTGTCAAACCAAGTACATCAAGGACATGCTCAAGAAGTTTGGAATGGAAGACGCCAAGCCAATAAAGACGCCTATGCAGGCCAACGGGCATTTAGACCTCGACAAAGAAGGTAAACCGGTCATCCAAAAGGTATATCGCTCGATGATCGGTTCTCTTCTTTATCTTTGTGCATCTAGGCCCGATATCATGCTTAGCGTTTGTATGTGTGCACGTTTTCAAGCCGCTCCAAAAGAGTGCCACATGGTGGCCGTTAAGAGAATCTTGAGATATTTAGTGCACACTCCTCATTTCGGACTTTGGTATCCGAAAGGATCTTCCTTTGAACTTGTTGGCTATTCCGATGCGGATTATACCGGTTGCAAAGTGGATAGGAAGAGTACCTCGGGGACTTGCCAATTCTTGGGTAGGTCTCTAGTCTCGTGGTCTTCCAAGAAATAAAACTCCGTAGCCTTATCCACTGCCGAAGCCGAATACATAGCTGCAGGGAGTTGTTGTGCTCAACTACTTTGGATGAGACAAACCTTGAGTGATTATGGCCTAACCTACAAAAGTGTTCCACTATTGTGTGACAATGAGAGTGCCATAAAAATTGCCAACAATCCCGTCCAACACTCCCGTACAAAACACATAGATATTCGCCATCATTTCCTAAGAGATCACGCAACCAAAGGCGAAATTGATATCCAACATGTGAGTACAAATAATCAATTAGCCGATATTTTCACCAAGCCCCTTGACGAGAAAAGGTTCTGTGAATTGAGAAGTGGTCTAAATATTCTAGATTCTCGTAACGTGGCTTGATAAGTGCTCATACATTGGTTGGTGAATGGAAAATGAATTTCAAAAATTTATTCATCTTTTTCTCTGAATTCATTCTGTGTTTTTGGCTTTTGATCCTTAGATCTTGTCATTTGCTATGTGACCATAGTCTGATTGATTGATTGTTCGCTGGTCATATATCAAGTTGACATCTTAGGGTCTCGTTCCCCCTCTCGTTCCGCCGAATTCCTTGTTTCATCGTGCGGTTTCCCTTTCTCCTAACCGAGCTGGGGAACCCGGAGTATCCGGTTTTCTATCCGGACTCTCCGGGTTGGTCCGGAGTCTTCGGACTCTTAGTCCGGAGTGTCCGGGTTAGGCCGGAGTATCCGGACTGGTGTCCGGAGTCTCCGGGTTGGGGCGGTCGGTTAAAACCCCAAAATCCCGCGCGGTTTCTTTTCTTTTCTATTCCCACCGTGCGCCTCTTCCTCTCCCGTGATCCTCTCGTGGCTAGGGCATACTCCTTCCATCCTCTCCTTCTCCAAGGGCTTGTGGATTCTTCCTCTCCCTCGGTTTGGAGATCTAGGTAAGGAACTCGTGCCCTAATCCATTTCTTTTCGGGTTTGGTTCAAATCTCACGGTTCTTAGGGCCTCTCCTCGTGCTTCTTCTCTTCTAGGGTGTGGCTTGAGTCCTTGTGGCCCTCAAGATCGGAGAATCACCCTCCCTCACTCACCCGTGTTCTTCGTTTCAAATCTCTTGAGGTGAGTTCAAATCCGTGCCCTAATTCCGCGAAATTTCCTTGCTAGATTGTGCCCTATTCATTTCTTGAATATCCTAGTGGCAATCTAGATTCATTTCATGCAGTTTTTGCGGATTAAATTCCCAATTTTTGGGTCACCCGTGTGCATGTTCTGGCGGATCCGGAGTATCCGGACTGTTGGTCCGAAGTCTCCGGGTTAGTCCGGAGTATCCGGACATTTTGTCCGGAGTCTCCGGGTTGATCCGGAGTATCCGGACGATATGTCCGGACTCTCTGGGTTGAGTGCTTCGGCCAGAATGTGCTTTTTCTTTGTAATTCAAGTCGCCTCGCGGCTAATCTTTCTCCCTCGCTTTGTCTGGTCAGATGGATCCTTCTCAGGGGTCTTCAGCTGGTGGTGGTGGTGATCTTCCTAGGGACTCTCCGTCTCCGGACAGTCCCTCCAGTTCTCCGTCTGCTCGTCCGGCGCCCAAGAGGCCGCGTCATGCCGTGGCAAAGCAGCCCACCTCCAGGGGAAGAGGTGCGCTGAGGATTGGGACCTCATCTGGTCCACAGACTTCTGTTCAGCCATCTTCCCAGCCTCCAGCTCAGCTGTCTCAGCAGCAGCAGCAGCCGCATCAGCCACAGCCTCAGGCTCAGTCCTCCGCTCAGCCTCAGCCTGATCCAGATGAGCATCCTGCAGACACTCATGCCAGGCTGAGAGATCAGAAGAGGAGAGAATTCCGTGCTTCAGGTCACTTCATTGGCCCCTTGGCCAAAGCCAAGCCTGTGTGGAGGTACCCCATGTCAGTTAACCCCATGAGAGTGATTGACTACAGGACGGGTTCTGGCAAAGGGAAGGCTATAGTAGAGCAAAGAAAGAAAGATCCGCTCAGTTTCCATCAGGATGAGTATGTGGACCGCCGGTTCTGGAACCGGTTTCAGTCAGACTTCTATGTGACGGTCCTCTACCCTCTTGAGCACCCAGTGGTTAGGATGAAGACCATCGACTGGGAGTACATGGCAGCTGCTGAGCATCCAGTTTTCGCTCAGGTTCTTGAGATCTGTGAGCTGCATGAGGTCAAGGACATCATGTCCTTCAAGTATGATTGGAGCAACGAGGTTGTCATGCAGTTCTTTGCTACCCTCTACTTTGACAAGACTGAGGATGCTATTTGGTGGATGACAGATAGGGTCTGGTACAAGGCCAACAAAAAGAGATTTGCTAGAGTCCTCAGCCTTCGGTACAATGACAGTCCGAAGCTTCATGAGAAGAAGGTTCTGACTCCTGAGCAGATTGAGTCACTGTACGACACATCCAGGAGCTTCACAGTGGGGACCATCAAGGGTCTAAAGGATGTGCCTGCAGTGCTCAACAGGATGCTAAGGGTCACTCTTTGGCCCAAGGAGGGAGATGCATCTGCCATTAGTTCCTATGGTAGGAACCTGCTTTACCACCTCGTTGAGCGCTCTCACCCGTTTGACATTGTTGATTTCATCTGGGAGACGATGAGGCAGAATCTGTGAGCAACATGGCCACCGCGATTCGCTCCTTTTGTTATGGCTTTGATCACTTACATCGGTGGTTTGAAGTTTGTCGGGACGAGGAGCACCTTTCTTACAAGGTTCGTCCTCCGATTGCTCCGGTATTCTGCTCGCCCCTGGACTCTTTGCTCCTAGGACTCGGCCAGCGATCGCGCCTCGGAGTTCTACTTACGCTCCTGCTCGTCTTTGTGCCTCCGGTCACCCCTTCCGAAGCGGCGAGGTTCCGAGTAGCGTGCTCGAGAGGATGTTGAAGCATGTCTTACATGCGTACGCGACATCTCCACCAGGCGTAAGGTGATGAGCGGCGAGATAAAGAAGAATGGTCGGGACATTCGCGGCATCCGCCGCCACAATGGCGGCAGTCTCTCCGGCGACTCCTCGGGTCTTCCGAGGAGAGTAGCGATGCCACTTCGCAGATCGGCTCTTTGGCATCACCTCCTCTGCTCACTTGGAGATGACCCCGGCAGCGAGTACTCAGCGTCTGACGACGAGGGCGACGACGAGTGATTTCTCGTGTCCTCCCTCTTTTGGTGTCTTGATGCCAAAGGGGGAGTGATATCTTTAGCGTTGTCGTTTAGTTCGTTGTCGTTTCGCGTCGTTTCGCGTTTCTGCTGTCGCTCGGGGATTTGTTTTGTGTTGCTTTCCTTTATTGCTTTTCATGCTGTCGTAAACTCTGTTATTTGTTCTCTATCCATGTAATGACATTATTGCTTATCTTATGCATGGATTGCTTTCAGTTAATTGTGATGTATTCTCGGATGCAAATGTTTGAGGGGGAGCTCTCGGTTATTTTCTCGTTAAATATGTGCATTTGATTCCTCTCAATACTTCTAATGCACACATTTAGGGGGAGCTCCACCTTTTATTTGAATTGCTAAAGTCAATTTCATATCATGTTATTTGCTGATAATTGTGTTGTCATCAATTCACCAAAAAGGGGGAGATTGAAAGTGCATCTAGGCCCCTCATTTTATTTTGGTGATTAATGATGACACAATTAATGTGATCTAATGCTTCAACTAAGATTAATGCAGTTATCGAGATCACATCAAGCTCGGAATAAGATTGGACCGTCCTAAGCGCGTCAAATTTCGAGAAAACGGCATCAAGACGAAGACTTGTAATTTTTATATTGCTTTGAGTCTTAAGGATAGCCGTACTATTAAGAGGATGCGACGGAAAATCAATTTTAGGATGTGCATGTGCTCAACATCAAAACTTGCATTCAAACTAGCACTCAAACACTTGCATTTTCCAAAATCTGGAATTCTTACCGAGCCCCTAAACTCGGAGAGTCCGGACATTCAGTCCGGAGTGTCCGGATTCAATCCGCAGTATCCGGACAATATGTTCGGAGTCTCCGGGTTGGACCCCTCGGCCACTTTTAATTCCAGATTGTCCGGAGTATCCGGACATTGTGTCCGGAGTCTCCGGATAACCCGGAGTCTCCGGGTTATTTGTCCGGACACTCCGGCCTGTACAAAAACGAGAGTAACGGCTAGTTTTTGAACTGTCTATTTAAAGCCCCCACTCTCTCCCAACGGCTAGGAACGGTATTGAGCTCATTCATTGCAGCATTCAAGCCCTCTCTAACACTTCCAAAGCATTCAATAGAGCCCTCACTTCCTCCCACCATTTAATTTGGTTGTTGATCCATTTTGGTGAGGAGAGGAAGAAGCAAAGTGCTAGGTGCATTCATTTCGAATTGTTGAGCACTAGTTCATCCTCCAAGCGATTCTTCGTGGCGTTATTACTCTTGGAGGTTGAAGGTCTCCTAGACGGCTAGGAGTCACCGGGACCTACCAACGCGTGTGGTGAGCCCCGGTCGTTTGTGAAGGCGTGTCTCGCCTCCGAAAGGGAAGAGACAAGAAGTGAAGCCGGCGAGTGCATTTGTGCAACACCGGGAGGAAAGCGGGTTGAAAGAGACCTCGGCTCAAGTGTGACCGAGCCACCTCAACGGAGACGTAGGATTCCCTTCAAGAATCCGAATTTCGGTGAAAAATCGCTTCTCTCGCTCTCTCTTTTACTTCCTAGTCTTGCTTATTTGGATTTGAATTTGTAAAGTTAGATCTAGCTCTTTGCTTAGCTTTAATTCAAATCCTTACTAGTAATTGTTCTAGGTTGTTCTTGCTATCTATTTCTAGTGGTTTATTGTGCTTGCTAGAGTAGTCTTAATTGCGCTCCCGAGCCAGCTAACCCGGATAGTCCGGACATAAGTCCGGACACTCCGGACAAGCCGGAGTATCCGGACCAAAACCCGGAGACTCCGGGTTGACTTGCTCGGCCAATTTAATTCCGCTGCGATTTTTTAAACCGCCTATTCACCCCCCCCTCTAGGCGACATCGTTGGTCCTTTCAGTTTGTGAAGACGGCAGGCTGTGGAATTGGGCCAAGCGGGCTGGCCTTGGGCTGGGCCCCTTCGGGTTTTGGTCCAAATACTATTTAGAAATTTCTAGCCTTTTTCCAAACTAAATACTATTTAGGAATTTTGGGTTTCAGGTCCATGAATTCTGTATGTTGCTCCATGTCGTCTACCACCTTTTGGCAGTAACTTATGCAGTGTTTAGTCCTCCTATTTGTTGTTGTCCAGTGTACTACCTGATAAACCTCTAAAAACTCAGCGTTGTTTTGTGCTGCTTTCTTCTTCTATGCGTGGCAAAGCTCCTGCCGTCCTTTCGGAAAAAAATAAATAAATTACAGGTCATTTCCCCCTTGGACCAAATATTCTGCATTTCTCCATGTGTACTATGTTCTTTTCCAAGCTTCCATAATATACGATTGTTAAAATTTGTCTTGAATTAATTGTATACTCCATTATGAACTTACTATGCTTCTTCTCAGGATCTTTTTTTTGCTGCTTGAAACTCACGTTGTAGTCGACCTCTGACTTCCATTTTCTAAACCGTGCATCAGTACCATCTAAGGCTCCAATATTTTACATCGTAGAACCCTGTATTTACTATTGTCACCACTCACCAGTGCTTAATCCATATTCTTTGTTCTGTAAGTTTCCTGTTGAGTTGGTGACATATACAATTATCTCTTTTTTTTTTTTCTGAAGAGAAACAGTATGAAAACCCCTACTGTGCGTCTACTCGCAGCTCTACGATCGGATCGTGACGAAGTAAATTAAATCGAACTGGTTTCTCCAATCGTTGCATGCGTAAATCACTGTGAGACCGTAAAAAAAGATACGAGACAGAGAGAGGGGGGGGGGGGTTCATTTTTTCTAAAAATTATGGCAGGAGCTCAGCCTTGCACGATGGGCACTGTAGCCCGTCTGACAGAGACAAGAGCAGTTCAATTTGAAATTTTATTCAGCATGCAAAACAGTATTAGATTCTGTCCCGCTCCAGGATTAACATCACTCACAAGCTGCGTTACTGACTATCTGATATCCTTCTAATTTCTAATTTCTGGGAGTTGTGCGCCGATCTAATCTCTAGCTACCCTTGCCGACTGACGGCCGTCAGGACGAAGAGCTTGCACGAGTGCGGCCCGATGTCCGCCGTCAGGCTGCCAGTGAACTTCGCCGGAAGTGTCTCATGCTGCATCCACAGAGAGATCAAGATGGAAAACGTGGCGTGAAGCTTTCCCAACTTTTTTCACTAGTAAATTAAGACAATTTTCAGCAACTAGGATCGCTGATCACCTTCCAGACGTCCCTGGCCTCGGCGGCCACACCGTTCCTGAGCCCGATGTCCTTCCAGGCCGCGGTGATTGACCGGGTACTTGTAGCCCCCCTGTTCAGCAGCAACACCGCCGTCCTGTCGCCGGAGAGCCGCCCTGCCCACACCTGCAAAAGCACCATGGAACTTGGATTTATAAAATAGTCCTTTTCCCAACACAAGATTAGATTCTTGTTGAAATGAATTCTTGATGGTCTGCTAGCTATATACCTCAGTTTCGTCGTCATATTTCCTCACTTTCTTTCCCTGGATACCAAATCGATCTGCGTCACATTGTAGATGCATGTTTCGTGAGTCTAACCAACAAAACGTACTCTCTTTTTTTCATACAGGAGTATCACAGTCTTGATGTAAATCTTGTTTTGACCTTGGTTAATTGCCATGACTTCTGAATTGGAGAGGATCCCCAATGTCTCTTTCGAAATGCTCATCACATCGCAGCCGATTATCAGAGGAGCCTGCAAAAGATTTGCATACAGGTCAAGTCTGACAACAGTTGTCGTCAAGGTAGTACTTCTCAGTAATTCTGGACTAGAGAGACATCAAATCGAAGGTACCTTGGCAATGGCCCACAAGCTGAAGTGCACGACGTACTCACTGTACGTCATCCCTCCATTGCCAACCTCGAGCATATCAGGATCTGCGACAGAGAGCACACACAACGGTCAGCTGATGGGAAAATTGCATAAAACTCTGACGTTTCCATCGATCTCTAGGTGATGAACTAACCGTTCCAACCTCCAGGCTTGGCATAGCTGGCATAGGCGTCGTTCTGATCAATGTTGATCAGCATGCTGTTTACTCGCAAGAAGAACAAAAGGAAGTTCCAATCAGCAAGTTACTGCTTACTAGCTAGCTACCCACTCGCCATACCATACTGGGAAAGCGAGAATCTAAGAAAGCAGCGCGAGTTTTTGACATTGCACTAGTGCTAATTTACCTTGTCCATGTGTCGTTGATGTCGCCGGTGGTCCTCCAGCTGTTCCCGTACAGGCCGCCCCATTTCGGCACCTCCATGTTGCCCCTGAAGAAGAATTGAGAAAAATCAACACAGATCAATATAGCTCTTCTATGATCAGCGATCATCAGCCAACCAAACTAATTCAGGATCAGTTTTACATCGCAGTTCCAAATCGAAGATAAATGTTATATCGACATACCATTCACAAAGTGAGTAGAAGATCGGACGACCGGCGTTCCTCAGGGCGCTAGACATCCTCTCAAATCTGCAGTACCACGGATTATTTACTGGTCGTAGTCGAAACAGAGGAGGTGGTGAAAATGTTATTTGAGGTGAACTACTGTCAGAAGGACTTGAAAATTTTTACCTGACAGTTTCCTTCGAGCCGTCGTTGAAACAGTTATCGTACTTCAAGTAATCGACACCCTGTGTTCGCAATTTTCGACCACAAGTATATAAGGCGAAAGCAAAAGAAAAAGCTCCACATTTCTTTTCATGGATTTACTTTACAGCGGCAGGGGTAAGAACAATCTGCTCTTTCGAGATAAACAGAAAGAAAAGAATACGAGGAATGGTTAAAAACAAAAATCATACTATCCTCATCTGTTAAGGGCGGCAAGCCCATGTAGCCAATCTAGGCCCTTGTATCACATTTAAAGCGATGAAATGTTAAGGTGAATCTTAAAAAAAGAGCTCTGCCTAAAACATTTGTACGAAAATTACCCATGACGCAAACGTCTTGGCATCAACGTCCTCATGGCCTAGAGATCCGGGCATCCTGTCGCTGCAAGTTCTTGTCCTGAAGATCGCAAAAGCGATTCCGTTTTAATATGTTAAGAAACATATGTTTTTTTTTTGTTTTTGATTTAATTTGCTAAACTTGCAGAAAAGCACTTACCCGGCTGAAGAGTACAAGCCTAGTTTAAGCCCCTTGCTGTGCACATAATCCGCGAGGGCCTTAATCCCCGACGGGAACGTCTTCGGATTAGCGGCCATGTAACCCTTATGATCAAAATAGCGGCATTACAAATGGGAGAGACATGTAAGGAAAGGATGGTAAAAGTAGTAACGAAATCGTAGAACCATATGTATTTATGAACAAAAACTCCGAAGCTGTCTCAGTATATGGATACCTCTTTGGTCCTCTGGTAATCTGCCCAGCAATCATCTGCAAGTTGGACAGCCCATAAAATTTGGCAGTGTATATTAGCGAGCCTCTCTAATTAGCCAGCAATTACTGTATTTTAAAGCACCAATTAAGACCATTTATGTACCTAAGTTGACATAAGTGTACCCTGCCCTTGCCAGGCCGGTGGAGATGAGAGCATCAACTGTTAATTCCGCAATGCATGCAAATTAAATAAGCCCAATCATATCGGAACAACATGATTCAGGCCCTGTTTGTTTCAGCTTTGGATTGTAGAAACTGCTTTTAAAAGCTGGAAGGTCAACAATCAGGAAGCTTTCAATCTGGATTGTAATAATCTGGAGGTCAGATTGTAGCAATCCCACAATCCACTTTGGAGGAGCTTTTCTCAGCTTTTTTTTGCAAAAGACCACAATACTCATCCAACTTCAATGAAAATTACCCACCATTGCCCCCACTGTTCACACAGACTTTTCAACCTATAATTGAGGGTACCACAGACTTTTGCTAAGTAGAAATAGCAATCCAAACACACTATAATTTGGATTGCCAAACAGCCATCAGCTTTTGAACCTCCAGCTTTTACAATCCAGATTTTAAAAGCTGCTTTCTACAATCCCTAGCTGAAACAAACAGGGCCTCAATCAATAACGTATATAGCTTAATCGATATGTTTAATGGATCCTTTTCTGACCGGTGCTCCGGATGACCGCCTCGTTGATGTCGCACGCGAAATGGTTCCAACTGTTCCACCTGAGAAAAGAAGAAAAAGAGAGACAAAACCCCATCGAATGAACATGCAAGAGCGACGACGATCAAGTGCAGAGAGAGAGAGAGAGAGAGAGAGAGAGAGAGAGAGAGAGAGAGAAACCAAGTATCATGCATGGAGATTGAAAAACTGAATTCTCACCCCATCTGGGGCGTCCTCCCGAGCCCATTTTCGACGAGGAGGCGACGGTCACCGCCTATGGCTGCGGCAGCGCCGGCGACGATCAGGCAGCCGGCCACCAGCAGGAGGGCGAGAGACCGCCGTGGAAGAGCAGCGCCGTGGTCTGCGGCCATTCTTCTAGGCTAGCTGTCTATCTTACCTACGTACGTACGCTGTATGCTGCTGACTCGAGGTCTCTCGGTTTCTTCTTGTACTATAAATAAAGCGTGAGCTTTACTTTTTGTCCGGCCCACGGTGACGCGGCAAACCACTTCGCTTTCTGTTCTGCGCGTGTCCTACTGTATCTACCGGCGCTGCGTGCGCAGAGTTAGTAATTACATGCATTGCTCTTGTTACGACACATGTCACATCTCTTTTCTTCCTCTATTTTCTTTTTCTCTAGAGCTTGCATTTGGCGCTATCTCCTACATCAATCGTGCGCATGAATCTGTGCCATTTATGTTGCATGTGATTTTGCATGTCACGGTACTCTAAGGCATTGATTAGCAAATCTATTTTGCATACATGTGTATTTATGTTTTGCATACATTGATTAGCATATCTATTTTGCATACATTGATTAGCATATCTATTTTGCATACATTGATTAGCATGCATGCAATTCGCTGCTACAGAAAAAATGGATAGTTAATTACTTGGTATACATGTTTGCTCTCAGATGCGTGCGACGAGTTGCTTGTTATACTAATCGATATTGCACGCATGTATGCTACTTACGAATTGCATACTGCAGCAGCAGTAGCATACACAGGCGCCTGCGGCTGTCCATTGGCCTGGGCGGAAAGGGTCACCGTAGCACCCGCACGTATTATTTTTTTACTACTTTTATGAATATTTTTTGAATTTTGTAATTATTGTTTCACGTGTATTTGAGTTTTTCTTTTTGTTTTTCTAATATACACATCAAGCACACCGCACGAAGCGGCCACAGCCGCGCCAGGAACTGACCGCGTCGCGCGCATGAAGCCGCACCATGCCGCGCACGAAGCCAATCGCATGCATGAAACCGATCGCATGCGCGCACAAAGCCAATTGCATGCATGAAACCAATCGCATGCGCACACGAATCCGTGTGCACGAAGCTGATCGCATATGCACACAAAGCTGCGTGCTCGAAGACGATCGCATGCATAAAACCGATCGCATGCGCGCACGAATCCGCGTGCACAAAGCCGATCGCATGCACGAAGCCGATCGCATGCGCGCATGAAGCCGATTGCATGAAGCCGATCGCGCACATGAAAACCGATCGCACGAAGTCAATCGTGCGCATTAATCTGATCGCATACATGAAGTCGATCACACAAAACCAATCACGCGCATGAATCTGATCGCATGCACCAAGCCGATCACATACATGCACGAAACTGTATTTATGAATCTTGTATTTATTACCTTCTTTAGTTTACTAGAAATAATGAGAATTTGATTTATAAATTTATAAATCTTGCAACCACTCTCTATTAGATTACACGAAGTAATCTAATCAAGGAATCTTATGAATATACAAATATCTGGTATTATCAAATGTGAATTTGAAGAACTGACCCCGAATGGTCAGAACTATCTCACATGGGAATCAGATGTGAAGATCGCGCTAAGAGCAAGAAGCTCTGAGCTGCCATCGGCTTAGGGTCTTCGAAGGACGTGCAACCTAATGCCGAGCAAAATGACCAAACTTAGCACTTCCTCAGGCACCACCTCTCAGCCTATCTGAAGAATGAATATATGGCTAAGGTGAGTGTATTTGAGTTACATACTGCACTTCATAAGGGGTTCAAGAAACTCAAGTACACCATCTTGCTCCAAGCGCAGTAAGATTGGGTTCGCTTGAGGTTTGTGGACCACAGAATAGTGGCCGAGTACAATTCTACCTTGCACAGAATTTGTGCCAATCTCTCTATGTGGCAAGAAGATCACTAACGAGGAGAAGAATCCGGTTAAGGGAAAGTACAATGCATGAACCGCATTATTAACATTTATTTTAGATTGTGGTTGTTAATGAATTTTGAATAATAAATTGTAAGCTTTCGAAGAGCATACATTTTCCTTCTCATGAATAGAATTGCAATTTATTCTTTGTTCCAATATTCTATCTTTGCAAGCAATGTTTGAATTAGTTTGCCACTATCTGATTAGAATTATCTTTCTTTTAACTAGAAATTTTTAAGCGTCCAAATGGAGAAGATATGTATTGTTGATAGTGGCACAACAAATACCATCTTAAGAGAGTCTAAATACTTTCAGTTGATCATGAAGAACGCTGGAAGGATTACGACAATCGCAGGCAGCGATACATATATTGTAGGCTCCGGAAGAGCCACGATTATATTGCTAATGGGTACTATTTTGGTGATTGAAGAAGCCATATTGTACCCTGAATCAACTCGCACACTCTTAAGTTTCAAAGACATCCACGCCAATAGTTTTCACATAGAAACCAATGAAGAAAATGGCAAAGAACACTTGTGCATTGTGAAGCATGTGGTATGTGGCAAAATGGTATTAGAAAAATGTTCCTCATATGAATCAGGGTTGTACTACACGAAAATTTATGCACTTGAAGTGTATACTTCTTTGAAGACTGTCTTGAGAAGCCTTGAATTATTTTCTTTATGATATTATAGATTATGTCATCCTGGTCTTAGTGATGAGAAATATAGTTAACAACTCACAAGGTCATGACATTAATGTTAAAATTTTTTCGAATCATGAAGAATTTATGTGCCATGCATGTGCCACCAGGAAATTAATAACTATACCCTCTGTTATGAAAGTGCAACATGAAATCTTTGCATTCCTGGAACGCATCTAGGGGGATATTTGCTGCCCAATTCAACCATTATCGAGGCTGTTTCGGTACTTTATGGTGCTCATTGATGCTTCCTCGAAATGGTCGCATGTATGTTTGCTGTCAACAAGGAACCATGCATTTGCAAAGCTGATCTTGCAGATCATCAGAATTAAAAATGCATTTCCTGATCATTACGTGAAGTCCATTCGAATGGACAATGCCGACGAATTTACTTCCAAGGCATTTGATGATTATTGCACAACAATTGGAATAACTGTTGAACACTCTGTACCACACGTCCATACGCAAAATGGATTAGCTGAAGCACTAATAAAGACGATTAAATTCATCGCCTGACTACTCTTGCAGAGTTGTATCTTGCCCAACACTTGTTAGGGACACGTAGTCCTGCATGCAGCAGTACTCATCAATTATAGACCATCGGCCTACAACATCCATTCACCTATGCAATTAGTGCAAGGGGTCATCTCGAAGATTTCCCATCTTAGTAAATTTGGTTGTATGGTATATGTGCATATACCACCCCCACAGCGGACTGTGGGCCCTCTCTGCAAGTCTGGGATATACGTTAGTTATGATTGTGCATCTATAATCAGGTATTTGGAACCCATGACTGGGTCAGCTGTCAGCGTCAGAGAGCTTGGTATGGCGGTCATCGGAGGCAGCACCACAGGTAGCGTCACGGACAGGGATGGCAGGATAACTGATAAAGTGCCTTGTATATCTGCTAGAATCCCGGCCAACTGCACCGATGGTGATGGCTGATTCAAGGAACGGTGCAATTAGTACAAATCCGGTTTGAAAGCAAATAAGAGCCAAGGCACAAAAGTTTACTCCAGTAGTCGATCGACCCGGGGAGTGTTCGGCGTTGTGCTCCACAGGCTTGGGAGATCTCTTCGCCGTAGATTTTGTTTTTGCTTTTTCTAAAAATTAAGATCGGCTAAGATAAGTATCAGCAAAAGAGCGATAAAACTTATTCGAAGCAAGGCTTACTTGTGGGGCGTTTCTTTTGGGCGAGGTCCGACAGGGACAAGCTCTGGATGCCCAGGTTACCCGATGAGTAACATGTGAGACCCGTCGCCTGGTTTGCCCTCTTTTGGCGACCGCTGCCAGATGGAACTAATAGAATTATGGGGTCAGCCGCCTGCTTGCCGGTATCTTTCGTGGTCTTGTCCTGCAAGAAAGGCAAAAAGAACTCAGTCAAGCCGATGTAAGGAAAATACTTGAAAAGTAGAATTGAAACTTGAAAGGCCAATACCTCTATAGCTACTGATGAATTGGTATAACCTGAACTCTCCTCACTGGAACTGCTAGCAGAAACTACCGTCGGCTCGTGAAAATCAGGCAAGAACAAGGAAATGATAGACGACGAATATCTAACGTACAGGGAGCACCCTGTGAAGATTTTGGACACAATGGATCGAGAGACAAGAAACAAGTCGACCCGCTTCTGCAGAGTTCAGTGGAGCAACCACTCAGAGAGTGAAGCGACCTGGGAACGCGAAGAGGATTTGAAGAAAGAATTTCCAAACCTATTCCTTAGTAAGCCCTGAATCTCGGGGTCGAGATTCCGTTAAGGGGGGAGGTTTGTAACATCCCAAAAATGTGCTTTTATTTAATTTATTGAGTTATTTGAATTTTTTGGAAAATTCTAGAATGTATTTGGATTTAATTTGAATTTATTCCTTTTTGAGTTAATAAAAACAAAATAAAAGTTCAAATAAATTTGTTGGAAATATTTTATTTAAGTCCAAAATGTCTCAAGGTATTTTTCAAAAAATTTCTGAGCATTTTGCTTTTTTTCTCTATTTAATTGAATTTCTAGAATTATTTTAAATATTAAAAGGTTGAAAAACCCTAATGGGTTTGCACTGTTGGACCGACCGAGTCGGACTCGAGCCCGACCGAGCCGGACCCAAGTCGGAGCCGAGCCTGACTCAAACCGTTCGACCGAACCAAACCCTAATCGTGCGAACCGTTGGATCAAGATCCAACGGCCGAGGTTGCGCCATGTCACCTTGTCTGAACTCTCGTCGGATTCCGCCGCCGTAACCGAGCCGGCCTCATTTTCTGTGGATTTCACGGGCGCCGAGGGCCCTATTTAATGCGCCGCCGCCTCCAACCACTACAACAAGAACACCCCTTTAACAACGGATGCATAGCAACACATGATTTTATGCGTTGCAAGTAACAGGGTGGTAACGCTTGCAAACTGTTGCAAGCATCATCCGTGGAGCTAAGAAACCACTAGCAACATTTATTAAGTGTTGCAAGAATCATCCGTATATCTCTTTGTTTTTTTCAGCTAGATCAGTAGACCTTTTTTTTGTCGGGACCCGAATTTGCAAATCCGGACCCTCTGTGTATTCAACACGAGTCCAGGAACACGCTAGTGCACACAGTCTCAACATTGGTAAATATCACAATCATACTCAACGAAATAATAAGGTACTTCAATTAGTTAACCAAGCTGGTTGCTCGACCTTAATGTCAAGTTACAAATATACGCCACGCGGGGCGAAACTTATTAAAAGGGAAATAACAGCAGCGAAAAATAAGATAACTTCGTGGCGCCAGCCAGTATACACAGGCAACTGACTGGGCTCGCTCCCTAGTTAGACGGCTCCTCCTTGTACTCTTCCTCCAAAGCTGGAGTCGACTCCTCTTCAACTGATGTTGTTTTGTGGCAAGGGTGAGTACTTGGTACTCAGCAAGTCATGCACAGAATGCAAATAATATACTACATGCATGGTCTATTACAAAGGAATAGCTCAGGGTATAATTGCAGTAAAACATCATTTGACAAGTAACATAAGTAGATTCGAAAGCAGTAGAAACATGTATAAGATCAATAACTTTTCCAGGAGTTAAAGAGGCATATTTCCCATTCCTAATCCACATTTCCATCAACATCATTATTAAACCAAACCAAGCCTTTCAAGTCCAAGTTATTTTCAAGAAAGTCTAACCCTTGACTGTAATTCCCGAGCAATGTCCAATGCCGCGGACACAGCTATTCGAATAGATTTTGCACTCAGCAGAGGTTATGCACTTTACCCAGAAGATACAACCAAACACCACAAAGGCGAGTGTCCGTAAAAAAGTCTTTCGGAAACTTCTAACAACACAAGTGGGCCTCCTTGGTTATTGCACACTAACCCTTCCCTTAGCGAATGCGAAGTTTAGGCCAATCAACCGTTAGATGGGTACCTGGCCGTAGCCCCGGTACGCTCCCCCGTACAACTACACAAAAGGTATAGTTGACACCCTGAGGTCCCACATGTACGTTATTAGTAACTTAATCAACTAGGTCCGTCCCATTACTGACATGTGGTTGCACGTTTGTAACACCCCGGCATTTAATATGCCCGAATGCTACCAAACATAGACTAAGCAACCTCTAAATACCACAATTACAAGTAAATTACAGCAAAGGAGCAAATGCTAATACCGAAAATTTCGGCAGCATCTCCTTTGTTTTTCCATGAATTAAAGCAACAACAATCTTAACATATCAAGATAGCATAAAGAACAATAGCAATAACTTGAGAAAACAGGAATTTCAGCCATCATACAGCTAAGGATATAAGCCTATCCGTCTCATGTCAAATATGAACTAATCATTTACTCATGGCAACCAACAAGCATCAACACCACAGTTTAGTTCAGTGAATTAACCATCACAATTAAAGGAAGGAACATGTCATTGTTTATATGTGTGATGCTAAGTGATGACGTGTGACTAGCTCCCTTTCCCGCATGTCGGTTTCATGGTACTTAAGAAAAACAACATAAACACAAGCGTGAGTTCATCACTCAGCAAGTATATTGCAATGGAACAAGAAAATACATTCTAATACCTTCATCACCACTTTTCACATACGACATCATACACATCTCATATTCATAGTGTAAGCATATCATTGACATCATCATCATATATCATCATCATATAACATCCTCATATAATGCAATGCAATGCAATGCGATGCACATATCTCCTGGAAACTCATACCGGTATGGTTGAGTACACACCCGTCGGTGTGCACCCTCTCCCCCCTTCCATCCCGAAGATGGAGGGTGCCTACTCCTCGCTTCCATACACCGCGGTGGATGGAATCACGATGTAGGACTTACTCATTGGCTCTCTGGAATAGTCATAACTTTCTCACCGACCTTCCCCGGACTAGTTATGACTTTCTCACCTCCCGGTCCATGTATCATGCCATGTATGCAAACATGCCAACATCATAAATAACTTGTACATTAACACATGGCATCATAACATAATAAGCATATTCATCGTATCAATGGCAATCATTAAAGCATGGCATGTGAACATATCATATATTCAATTTCAATCTCAACCAATCTAGCAAACTACAACCCGCTACCCATTCCAATACACTTGCCTCAACCACGGACGACGGATTGGCGAGACATAGAGGGCACCCCCGGGGTCACAACACCTGCACATAGGCACCACACACTCAAAATCATGCCCACAAAACAATACGCAAACACTCTTCTACCCCGACTTCGCAAACTACCCGCACAACCCAAAAACAGAGGTTCTGTCCCGTCGGGACAGCAGACTTGCAACGAGCATAACTTGGGTTCTATGACTCCGAATCGATTAAACGAGTACATCCTCGCGTAGCTTAGGAAATTTCCTAACTTTTTCTAAGTATATGGAAAAGCTGATTCGGACTCTAAAGTTGTTTAATCGACAAAATACCGTGATCTGTTCCAATCACGTCACAGTTTTTAACACGTTTGGTAAAATGAGCATAACTTTCAAACGGCTGGGCAGAATTGGACGTTCTTTATACTCACTGAAAGGTATTGAAATTACCTACAACTTCTTCAACAGGCGGCCGACCAAATTCTGATTCTAAAATAGCGAAAACCCAAACCCTAAGTCGACTGCTCAATCTACCCGAAACAAAGAACGCGGCAACTCTAGTTTTCTCCCAAATCTACCCATGGACAGCACCACCACTTGATCTAAAAACATGAAATCGACCTCTAGAACAGCACCTAGACCCAACCCATAGATCACCCATGCCATACCTTCGCCCGATGAACGAAAACCCAACAGATCTCCTCCCGGTTCGCGCGATCTCCTTCCTTGCTTCCAAATCCACCGGATCTCCTCGTCGCGGAGCACTCCAATGGACGGATCTGCAGGGTGGTGAGGTGGAGAACTCCCCTAGGGGCAGCAAGGGAGGTGGAGAGGGGAGTAGAGGGGTGGTGGCGCCATGGGGGAAGATGGAGAGGAAGGGGAAGGGTGGAGGCGCATGGGGGGGCTAGGGGGTGGCGGCTAGGGTTGGGAGAGGGAGTGGGGGGCGCACCAAGGGGTGGGGGCCAGATTTGGCTGCCCAAAAGTCCCCCCCTTGGGCCCAAACCCTTCCACCGGAGGCCCAACTCAACCCCCAAGGTCCAAAGTCCCCCGGAGAGGCCCAAACACCCGAAAATGGCCCAAAAACACGCTATAAACGGCATAACATAAAGTTTTAACCTCCATTTTCACATTTTATAAAGTTTTGACCTCAACATTCACATTTTATAAGATACGACACTACGTGGTGTCACAACGTTTGACTCAGTTCAAAGGTTTGCTAGGTTAGGTCCTTAGGGTGACCAGGGCAAGACTACCCGAAGAACCAAATCAACGCTCCTGGTGCCACAACTGGCCCACCCGATCATTCTTGCCACATGCCCTGGTCGAAAACTATTTATCAAACCCCCAGTTGTTTACCACGCACCACGTGCCATCAATATCATCATCAATAACACATGACACTTCTCAAAACAGGTTCCATATCTCATTAAGTCAATGTTATCATATAGTTGTCAAAAACATGCTACGTGGCAAGGCTAAGCATACTACATCGGTCTAATTACCCATGTTGGCAATTTTAGTAATGCCCAACTAATGATCCACAACTAGGGTGACAAGGGGTCATGGCACATAAATAATAATCAAGGTGTCATAGTGCAAAGTTGGCATTTAACTAATTTCCCCAAAATTAATTAAAGCATTTTCTAATTAAACTAGCATGCAATAAATTAAATCAAAATAATTTCAAAATGGGATCAACATGATCAAAGCACAACTTGCCTTCAAAGAGTACTTGTTCTTGGTCTTGAGCTGGCTCCTGGGTCAACACTTCACCTTCGAAGCCTTCGGGCACTTCAACGTCTACTCGTAACGCGTGCAAATAGCAATCAATAAATAAAATAGTACACAAGAGTGTTTAAAAGTTCAAATAAACTTCATAAACAGAGAGAGCACATTTTTATAAATTTTTAGAAACTAGAATCGTCCAAATCGGAGTTAAAATGCAAAACTTATAATCGTTTAAAGTTTAAAGAAACCATTAATTAAATATAAACAGAGAAGTATTCAAAATCAAAAATTAATTAAAATTCATATTTGAGTAGGTCTCATTTTTATAAAAATTTAGAAATTTGAATCACCCAAATCGGAGTTGAAACGCAAAAGTTATAAGCGTTTGAAGTTTGAAACTATATTTAAAATCAATAAACCGAATTAAATAAATAATTTCTTTTTCGGAAAATGATTTATTGCGTCAGCATGACACGTGGACCAATCAGAGGCCGCCACATCGCCTCAGGTCCATGGACCTGGTGCACGGCTCGGCTCGGTCCACCGTGGACCCGGTCCACGGCACGTGTGCCTCTGATAGGTGGGCCCCTCGGGTGACGTCAGCGCTGACGTCCCCGCGCTCGGTCGAACGGCGCCTGACACGCAGGGCCCACTGTGATGTTAGCATGAAGTCATGGGTGACGTCATGGTGCGGTTCGGCGGTAGGCGGCAGCGGGTCCCACGACGGCGTCACGCGTCTTGGCGTCGGCGGCGATCGGCGACCGCGCGGCCGACGCGGCAGTCAGGCTTCTAGCCACGTGGCTCGATCTTGGCCGTTGATTTGAAAATCAACGGTCCAGATCAGATCTAACCTCACTCGTTTGGAAAACAACGCGGTTGATCTGGACCGTTCGTGTGAGACCCCGGATCAGCTATCCGGAATCTCCTGTGCATTTCCGTACTAGTCCCAGATCAGTAGCTAGTACACACAGTCAACAGTGATACGTCATTGCCGAACATAACAAAAATTGTAACATAAATATTAAAGTGTGGGCCACATGGCCGCTTATTACAATACTCGGTCAAAAGACCGGAGACACGGCAGCGAAAAACGAAAGCAAAAACAAGTGAACACCAAAACGCCACAGGCGACGACTAGAAGCGCGACTAGTTATCTTGGCAATCCTCCTCGAACTCCTCGGGGTAGAACTCACCATCTTCAGCTGCGTCCTGATAGTTCTCTGATGATGACAAGTTGTATAGCACGTGAGTACAAAAGTACTCAGTAAGTCGGGGAAAGCATGATTATGTGGGGCTTTCGAAAGGAAGCTTAATAGGGTTCATTTGCATAAAGCCAAGTTTTATTAAACCATATTTAAGTAATAAGTTTCACAAAGCATCTTTTCACAATTCTTTTTAACAATTGAATTAGTTAATATTGCAGTGAAGGTTCTATCCACCATCACTAATATAAAGGCTCTAACCGCCGATTTTTAAAAGATGAAGTTTAATCACAATGACTCCTTCCGTCAAGACATGAAACAGGTTCTTTCCACCTGGTTGGCTCCATCCGCCATTCAACATTCGAGAGTTCTAACCACTCTCGAATCCCAACACAGAACACCTTTTTGTTTTTAAAACCAAAACCAAAGTCTACCAATATGAAAGCATTCTTTGCTTTGCCTTTGACCGTAGGCACGGCTATTCGAATAGTTTTAACTCTGCAGAGGTGTACAACTTTACCCACAAGACATGATCATCTCTTTATGCCAAGCTATTAACACACTTCCTTTGGTGTGTCGGCAGAGAGATCATGACAAGGCCGTTACAATGTATACGCCTAACCCGACCCACCCCCTGAGGTTTCACCGCTGTTAGGGTTCCATCCGCCCA
This sequence comes from Rhipidocladum racemiflorum, assembly GCA_036346355.1. Taxonomy (NCBI): domain Eukaryota; kingdom Viridiplantae; phylum Streptophyta; class Magnoliopsida; order Poales; family Poaceae; genus Rhipidocladum; species Rhipidocladum racemiflorum. Next base: position 34,995,048 of record CM070581.1, read on the forward strand.
GTACAGAAGCCCCCTCTTGCGCCATGTGAGAAAAACGACATTGCCTCTATCCGGCACTCACATTCCACCATTTGGTGAGTCTAAGTCAGGTTCTACAAATTAGTTGTCCAGGTCGTACCATTATAGACATGTGGTAGTACGGTTATGCTTAGAATGGACAATCACAAGCGTCGGTCCTTAATTGACTTGGGGCGGTACTTGCACAAGACAACTAGTGCTCCATCCGCACCCACCCGACAATCCAATCCGCCAAAGTCCAAACCATTTTTCCTTTTCTTTTTATTTTAGAAAAACAGTACCAAACTCAAATAATCATTTCCAAATCATACTTGAAATCATTATTTTTGAGTAATCCCACCCATGGGTTGTTTTCATCGATAATGGTCCTAAGCAATTCTACCGTACTATTGCACAAAGGGTACCAGATAAGCATAAACATGGCATAGCAAATGTCCTAGGGTTACAAATGACATGGATGTCGATATCAAAGGAGGAAACTACAATTCGGATTAACTATACACTTATATTTGACATACGATGATAAACATAGCATGCAAGTTCATAAAACATTTAAAACAGGTTTATAAATGTAGGATCAATATGCGTCAAGGAGACTTGCCTTTAGTCGCGGGAAGGTCGTCGAACGAGGAAAGTCCGGCGGCGGGGTCGGCAGTCGCGTCGGGGTCCTCGGCTACGCGCAAAACGAGGCAATAAATAAATACAAGAAAATAAATAAAATCCAAAAATTACAAAAGTAGTACTGGCAGGTAGATCTTGATTTTAGATGAATTTAGAAATTTGAATTTTAGAAAATTGGAAAACGAGGGAATATTCCCTGGAATATTCCATTTCTTTATTTTCTGATTTTTTTTGGAATTGGCTTAAGTCACTTGCAAAGGGGTCCCACATGTCATTGTCTTGGAGCCTTTCTTCAAGCTTTGGGCTTTGCCATGGCCAAGGGAGCTTGAGCTTGGAGGGGGGGCTTGAGGGTGGGGCGCACGGCCGCCAGGGCGGCCGTGGCCTTTCAGGCGGCGCCTGAGCGGCGGCGGCGGCGCGGCGGCCCGGCGTCGGCGCTGAGCACGAGCCCACGCACGCACAGAAGACCACAAAAAAAACAGAGACTCATTTTTTTTCTTCCAAAAATCCGAATTTTGCACCCATTTTTGCATGGATTTTGACCAAATAAAATCATGGATCATCTAGAGGACACCTTAAAGGATCTATATGAAGAAGGAATTGCATCAATTCTTCTAGGAAGCAGCAATTCGACGAAGAAGCAGACTCCGTAGGAATGACAAGAACGCGGAATTCGTCTCCAATTCTTGAGGGATCCTAAAATTAATCGAAAGATTAGCTTCTAGACTTCCCCACGGCCACAAGGAATCAAGTGGCAAGAGGATTGACCCACCGGAGAGGGAGAAACAATGATGAACTCGAAGAACTCCGAAAACGGCGACCCGGCGTCGGTTTTCTCGATCTCCCGGTTGATTGGGTTGGAGAGGCAAGGGATGGTGGTGTGCACGAGAAAGAGGACCTCTATACGGAGAGATGAGAGGTGGAAGTGCACGCTTTGATGAAGAAACGCCCGAGTTATGAGCAATCAAAGCCATTTCGGTTTTTCCTTAATGCGACGGTTTCCGGCGAGATTAGCAACTAATGATGGTGGGGAATGGCAAGAGGACGTCGCTACGGATTCAACGGACCCGACCGTGATTGATTTGGAGTTAAATTGAGGAAGATATGGAAGGTTAAAGTGAGCCCTAGCCATGAATGGAGCTTGCTTGAGGCTTCTCTGTTCTTCCATGGCAAAGGTTGAAGATGACACTATTCATGCCACGTGGCGACTTGTGATTGGCCGAGAATTACGTAAATGAACCGCCTTAGAGAAAAATTAGGAAAAATGGTCTAAAAATTCCGGAAAAATTTCTAGAACCATTTTGGAATATTTGGAACCCAATAAAATTGGTTTCGCGGAATTTGGATAAAGTTTGTGGAATTAAATATTCAGGCGCGGATTACGGGCATTAAACAAAAGCCGCGCGAGATAAAATAGGAGCGAAGGTCCAAAAATCCGGGGAATGGTTCCTAAAATCATTTTGGAATATTTGGGACATAATTGAAGTGGTTTTGGGATTTTTAGAGCATTTTTCAACTCGAGTGAAATTTCGGGTACCGGCGGAAATCTAGAAATTCGATTTTTCGATCGGAAGGGAATTGAATCCCGATTTTGGATGGGAAAGGATGCCAGGTTAATATAAACACCAATGAAAATCCAATTTTCAAATTTAATTTATTCAAATTAGATTTTTTCCACAAGGTGAAACTGAGGATGTTACAGTTCGATCTTGATCGGACGATCAAGATTCGATATAAAGCTACAACGTGGGTTAACCCTAGCCGTACGATCTAGATCTAACGGCTGAGATCTATCCAAGCACGGTGCAGTTACGGCTACGTGGCACAATCTAAACTGTTGGATCTAGATCCAACGGTTGGAAATAGATCTAAAAATTAAAACGTGGAAATTACCCGGGGATGACGTGGACGAATCCTGGCCGCTGGATCTTGATCGGACGGTTGGTGGAGCTCGCGAGACGGCGATGGCATGCGGCGGCGCTAGCAGACCGGAGTTGGGGACGACGACCAAGCGAACGGCGCTACGGGGCTCCTCCAGCGAGGTGAGTGGTAGTCTCCGACGCGTCTCGTCCTTGCGGTTCCGGATCTGGGCTCGGTGGCGGCGAAGGACGGCGGACGGCGGTGGAAACAACGGAGAACCGCGGCGGAAGCCTAACCCAACTACGACGAGCGATTGCGGTGCAACCACGGTGGCTCAGGCGTGATGGTCTGGGGCTACAGGTGCGCACGGAAACGGGCTACAAGCTGGCGGCGGCAGCGCAATAAATACCCCCTCGACGTCCGTGATAAACGCGGAAAATAAGGCCCCACCCACAGGCGGCGACGGAATCCGAATCCATTTCGGATTGGGTGACGTGGCTCAACGTGGACCGTTGGATCAAGATCCAACGGGCATGGGGTTTGGGCTCGGGTCTGGCTTGGCGACCTGGCTGGCTCGGTTGGGTTCGGGTTCGGGTGACGTGGCACAATCGTGGCCGTTGGATTTCGATCCAACGGTCACGCGGTTAGGGTTAGGTTGGGCTCGGGGTTTGGCTCAAACGCGGCTCGGGTCGGGCTCGAGTCCGACTCGGGTTCCGACTCGGTCGGATGAACAGTGAAACCAACTCGATTTTTCAGCGATTAAAATAATCCGATTAATTTCTAGAAATTCATTTAATTCAAGAAAAATACCAAAATGCTCAGAAAAATTCTAGAAAACATTTTAGGACATTTTGGACCCAAATAAAATATTTCCAACAAAATTTTATTTGCAAAATTAAATTCTTTAATTATTTGAAAAGGGAATAAATTCAAATAAATTCCAAATAAATCCCAGAAAATTCCAAAAATTCACAAAAGTGCAAAATAACACTTAAATTTGTGAAGAGCAAAAATTTGGGGTGTTACATTTTTCAACCGGCATGAACCCTTTATTTTTCGGATTGCGTGTAGGCTTCCCGTCAACCCGTGTCTGTGTGCAGCAAAATAATCGCGATAGAAACGAGTGCAAGCTGGGGCTCGAACCCAAGACCTAGTACTGAATGGCGCAATGCACTAACCAACCAAGCTGCGAACCATTTGCGTTTAGGACTTTAATGTTGTCTATTTATTAAATTTACGAATGAGAGGTGCCCAAAGGACTCCAGGCCTCCAACAGCCTCCACCATACGCGTCATCTTCAGTGACTCGACGTGCTCCCCCGATCAGGTGTTCTCATCCAGAGCGACGCCTGCACCTCCTCCTCCCGATCTGGTCGGCGCGGCGCCTCCTCCTCCCCGGTCAGCACGACGCCTCCTACCCCCCGGTCAGCGCATCCTCGTCCTCCTCCGAGTGCCCGGCGGCCGCATCATCCCTGTGCCTAGTGGCCGTGTCGTCTCCTCCTTTTGTTGATCGCATCGCAGGAACCAGGGTGAGGACTTGCTCTACTTCCTGCCGTTTCGAATCCACCCCCAAATCTTGATCTTTTACTCTGGAGAGATTTCGAGTGCAGTGTGCTATTCGATTCAAGATTTGGTAGTTGGGCAATATATGCTTTGACATTGAGCAAGTCATTTTTATAATGATTTAACATTTGTTCATCAATCAGTCTCTACACATGTAATTCCAGTAATATTTAATCAGGGTAGAACAACTCACCTTTGAACTAAACCACTGCTATCTTGAAAAATGTATCCACAATGACTCCCTGTCCCTGACCTTGGAAAAGGTTGATGAAGAAAAATAAGCAAAATATATGTAATAATGTGAACAAATAAAATATAACTAAAGTGAGATCTGTGCAATGATAAGATTAAAAAATAGGTTGCAGGTGTTATTTTTATAGTAGAATTAACAACTGATTTATTTTTATAGTTTGACAATGGATTTGGGAACGATCAAGCTTGTTTTGCGCTGTCCTAAAGGTTCTACTCGATATCTTGCTGGTGTAGAAGGGTTTGTTGAATTTGCATTTAAAGATAAGCCTAAAGGTACCAAGATTTATTGCCCATGTTATACATGTGTGCACACTACTCTACTACCAAGGGATGAGATATATGAGCATTTGGTGTGCAATGGGATACTTGAGAATTATGATCAATGGGATTTTCATGGTGATCCTTCAGTGCAACACATTGGTAATCAGAAACCAAACTGTCATAATAATGGAAGGCATGCTAATATGGACGAACTGATTCATGATGCATTTGAGCATATGTATGACGACATACCTATGACTGATGGCCATGCACCGGTGAAAGGATCAAATTTAGAAGCACGACGGTTTTATAAACTGCTTGAAGATTCCAAAAAGCCTTTATGGACAGGTTGTGAATTGACACAACTTACTTTATTTGTGCTTCTATTTAATACAAAATCCATGAACGATTTGGTCAGATAAATCTTTTGGTGATCTACTTGAGATTCTGCATATGGCTATTCCAAATGGAAAGGAACTGCCCAAGAACTTTTGTGAGGCTAAGAAATTTATTTCCAAATTTGGCTTGGGCTATGAAAATATTCATGCATGCCCAAATAACTGCCAACTGTATTGGAAAGAAAAAAAAGATGATGATTTTTGCTCAACCTGTAAGGCTTCAAGGTGGAAGGATAAGGAACCTGAGTCCATATTAACAAAGAAGGAACGAAGGAAAGCCACATGTAGCAAAGTATTACGATACTTTCCTATTAAAGAGAGGCTGAAAAGACTGTTTATGTGCAAAGAAACAGCACCTCTCATAAGATGGCATGATGAAGAGCGCACTAAGGATGGTGCGCTACGACATCCAGCTGATTCACCGGCATGGAAGAGGTTTGATGAAAAATTCCCAGAATTTGCATCAGAGTGTTGTAATATTCGATTTGGCTTGGCTACTGATGGGTTTAATCCATTTGGGATGTTGAGCTCTACGCACAGCTGTTGGCCTGTTGTTTTGGTATTATATAACCTACCTCCATGGTTTTGCATGAAAGATCATTATATTATGTTGTCCTTAATGATTCCTGGTCCTAGAAGTCCTGGAGATCGAATTCATGTGTTCCTTCAACCACTTTTGGAGGACCTAAAAGATTTATTTCAGAATGGCATGTCCACATATGATGCATCGAGAGATGAAAGTTTTACTTTGCGAGGGGCTGTGCTAATGACCATAAGTGATCTACCAGGCTTACGAATGCTTGCTTCTCATATGGTTCATGGAGAATTTGCATGCCCGCCTTGTGGTGAAAATGCATGGTCAAAACGTCTGAAGCACGGTCTTAAATCTTGTTTTATGGGTCATCGTCGATTTCTTCCTCTTGATCATCCTTATCGTTTGGATGCAAATTCATTTGATGGAACGACAGAGCTTGGAACAGAGCCTATAACCTACTACGATCATCCGATTTTGCCTAAGATCATCGCGCTTGGTAATTTCAAGAATTCAAAAACTTACAAGTCAGTAAGTAGTCTGTTCACATTGCCTTATTGGGACGATAATATTCTTAGATACAATCTTGATGTGATGCATATAGAGAAGAATGTGTTTGAAAATTGTTATGGTACACTATCCGATTTAGATGGAAAGACAAAAGATAATCTCCAAGCTCGTCTAGATCTCGTAGAGATGAACATCAGAGAGGACCTCCACCCACAAGAAAAACCTTCAGGAAAGTTGTACTTGCCACCAACAAGATTTGCTATGTCTAAAAGTGAGAGACAAGCATTCTGTAAAGTTCTTCAAGACATAAAAGTTCCTGATGGTTATTGTAGAAATATATCAAAATGTGTTAATGTTGCTGAAGGGAAAATTGTTGGTCTCAAAACACATGACTGTCATGTCTTGATGCAAAGAACTCATGCCTATTGCTTTGAGGGGTATTCTTCCAGATGATATCATAGCGGTAATATTTGAGTTGTCTGCTTATTTTCGAGGAATATGTTCAAAAGTGCTTCATGTTGATGAGTTGGACCGTTTGGAACAATCAATTAAAATTACTCTGTGCAAAATGGAGATTATTTTTCCTCCTGGATTTTTTACGGTTATGGTTCATTTAGTAGTCCATCTAGCAGCTGAATGTAAGATTGCTGGACCAGTTAATTATCGATGGATGTATTTTATTGAGAGGTATTGATTCTGACTAGTACAAGCTTCATCCTCTGAATCTTATATTTATTGAACCTAATAAATTGATGATTTTACATGTGCTGTAGGTACCTAGGGAAATTAAAATCATATGTTCGCAACAAAGCGTATCCAGAAGCTTCAATGGCAAATTCATTTTTGGCAGATGAGTGTATGGTGTTTTGTTCTAGGTACCTAGAAGGTTTCTCCACGAAGCATAATAAACCATCAAGGAATGATGATAGTCTGGATCATATTGAGTCGAACTTATTTGGACAATATTCGTCTTTGTTTCCTCCTATAGGGAAACCGTTGGGAAAACCACCAAATTTCATTTTAACTGATCTAGAGAAATTACAATCACATAGATATGTACTATTCAACTATGAAGCTGTCATTCCGTATCTAAAGTGAGTGTTCCTGCTTCTTTGTATAATTTATATACGGTTTTAAAACTTGAAAACATGTCAATTTTCATTTTAGGGAACATGATGCTCATCTCAAAAGGAAGAGACGTGACCGTCGCCTAACTCCGAAATCAATTGAGCAAATACAGAATAAAGATTTTCCCAATTGGTTCAGAGAACATGTAGGTATCCTATTTTGTTTTTTCTGTTGCAAATAAAATTTTGGCTTATATACATAAATATACATATTGGGTGGATACAGATCATGCAGTTGGAGCAAAAAAATGGTAGCGACAACATCGATGAGGACATTAGATGGTTGGCTCGAGGGCCATTGGATACGGCAAGAAGACATAGAGCATTTAACATTCGTGGCTTTAGATTTAGAGCCAAACGGTTTGATAAGGCAACTCAAAATAGTGGAGTTGTTGTTAATGCAAAGACGTCAAGTTATTCTTTAGCAGGTGATAGTAACCCTATACTTGGAGATATTATGTACTATGGCAGGATACTTGATATAATTGAGATAGACTATTACAGAAGATTTTCAGTGGTACTGTTTAAATGTGAATGGGTTGATGTCACTCGAGGAAAGGGAGTGCAAACAGATAAGTATGGCTTAACACTTGTGAATTTCTCCCATCAAATTCACAAATGTAATAAGATTGAGGATGAACCTTTCGTATTTGCCAATCAAGTTGACCAAGTTTTCTATATCAAAGACCATATAAACCAAGGGTGGTCAGCCGTCTTGAAGATGAAGCCTAGAGATGTATTTGACATGGGAGAGGATTGGAATGAAGTAGAATGTGAACCTTATCATGTTAGTAAAGTTGGAGAACTTTTTGATAATGTATACGATAGTCGTTCATGGACTAGACGAGATGTAGAAGGAATTACTGTAGATGCAGCAACAATAGATCCTAGTCCAAGTTCTGATCAAGGAGATGAGAACTAAAATTACAGCATTGCATGGGGTTTCAAATAGTTGATGTGCCGGCCTTTGGCCTAACTAAGTTCTAGCCTCAGTGGGCAAATATGAGACCCACCTATCTTGCTATTACCTTGCTTTTTGTAAGCTTCAGTGTTCGGATTCATGTCTTCTGCTGGAATGCTTTAGTAGGCTGGTGTGCAATACCCCGATATAACTCACCTTTGCTGCTGCTACTTGAGAGTCAACTCACTTGTCATTGTCAATACTTGAGAGTCATCTGTACTCTTTGCGTTAAACAAGGATTTTCGAGCTCCTTTTGTGTACGTAATAGAAGAATGATAGAAGCAGTGTTGGCTTTTCAAACCTTGTACGTAAGTGAGAGCATGCCTATACAATGAATTTAAACAATAAGTACTCATGGAATTTGATGAACTACCCTTTCAGGTATGTCCCATCTGTGCTACAAGGGTTGGGATGAACATGATAGGCCACTTGACAACGCAGCATGGGAGCTACTTCAAGATATCCTTTTTTCCCTTCACTCTATACTTCTGCCAATGAGCACACGCGATCGTTTACATTTATACAATATGTTCAGATGAAAATACATGGGCTTCTTGGGAGCACAATTTACACATTGCTTTCCTTAATGAATAAAACATGCAACGCAGGCGTAGAGTCCGAAAAATATCTTTAGGGTCCCATTCTTTGCTGTCTTTGTTGAGAAAGGACTTCGGAGACGGCAGTTTACAGTCCTTTCTTGGTGGATCATCCTATGTATCTAATCCCCTGCTACAGCACCAGATCCATTTTTGTCATCTTTAATTTGTAGTTTTCCCGTGGCTGAACCATCCAAAGATTTACATTCCGACTCATCTGACAATAACTTTTTGCTAAATAAATTCCCAGATGAAAAGACTATAGAGAGGTATGTCACCTAGAGCTTTGTTCTTTCTGCCGCCTCACTCAGCTCCCTCTTTTCCACGATACCACTGTATCTGGTCAATGGATAATAGTTTTCCACATTCTATTTCGTTTTTTTATATATTTTGGTTCTTGTGCGACACATAGTTATTTTCTTATTATGGTGCATCATTGGCAAACCAATACACATTTCTGTCGTCTAAACATAAAAAAAATTAGGTAGCCTTGATACTAATAATTCTTTGAATCATGACATTAAATATATTTTATTGTTCATCAGAAAAGATGCTCCGAAATCTAGGCAAAATGTCAGACAGCCTTCATGTTGAGTTTCAGACATGGAACAAGAGGCAGAGCAAGCCGGCATCCTTCAGAAGGGTTGATCGACTTCACCACAAGCCTTGGATGCACATCCTATTGTTGTTCTTATTTTACTCTTTACAACAATTCAGCTTGTGATCTGTTGTGTTCTGATGATAATCCTCGGGACTGTAGGGGCTTACTTGTACTGTAGTGGCAAGGGGGGTGATCCGGTGAACAGGGGGATTTCATGAAGACTAGAAAGAGATTTGGGCAGGTAAGCTTAGTGTAAATGAGTTGAGTTCCGAAATGTTTGCCGATCCCAAGTTTATGTTCTGATGATAATTACTTGTAGAATTTTGCAGGATGAAATGGGACAAGCTGAGATTGCTAGTGCTTGAGAATTGCAAAAGACATGCGTTGATAACAAGATACAACAGAGTTTGCGAGATTGTGAAATCAAGTGAGGTTTCTCCAAAGATGTAACTCGTCTAGCCTTTAATGTGTTGTAAACATCGTAATTCTATAGTATGGTAAAACTTTTGTGGCATTGCCGCTCAAATTCCGTCTGTGGCGCATAGGAAAAATAATGGAAGTCAGCATATTCTCTTTCGCTTTCAACGTGCGGCACTATCTGGCAATTCAAGCTAGCATTTGGTATTGAATTGAGCTAAAAATTTCACGGAGAACTCTCGTCTGCACTACTAACATGCCACGCTAATTCGCCGCTGGAATTCCGTTTGTGGCGCATAGGAAAAATAATGGAAGTCAGCATATTCTCTTTCGCTTTCAACGTGCGGCACTATCTGGCAATTCAAGCTAGCGTTTGGTATCGAATTTAGCTAAAAATTTCACGGAGAACTCTCGTCTGCACTACTAACATGCCACGCTAATTCGCCGCTGGAATTCCGTCTGTGGCGCATAGGAAAAATAATGGAAGTCAACATATTCTCTTTCGCTTTCAACGTGCGGCACTATCTGGCAATTCAAGCTAGCATTTGGTATCGAATTGAGCTAAAACTTTCATGGAGAACTCTCGTCTGCACTACTAACATGCCACGCAAATTCGCCGCTGGAATTCCGTCTGTGGCGCATAGGAAAAATAATGGAAGTCAGCATATTCTCTTTCGCTTTCAACGTGCGGCACTATTTGGCAATTCAAGCTAGCATTTGGTATCGAATTGAGCTAAAAATTTCACGGAGAACTCTCGTCTGCACTACTAACATGCCACACAAATTCGCCGCTGCAATTCTGTCTGTGGCGCATAGGAAAAATAATGGAAGTCAGCATATTCTCTTTCGCTTTCAACGTGCGGCACTATCTGGCAATTCAATCTAGCATTTGATATCGAATTGAGCTAAAAATTTCACGGAGAACTCTCATCTGCACTACTAACATGCCACGCAAATTCACCACTGGAATTCTGTCGGGACCCGAATTTGCAAATCCGGACCCTTTGTGTATTCAGCACTAGTCCAAGAACGCGCTAGTGCACACAGTCTTAACATCGGTAAATATCACAATCATACCACTCGATACTAATAAAGTACTTTAATTAAATAGTCAAACTGGTTGCTCGACCTTATGGTCAAGTTACAAATATACGCCACGCAGGGCGAAACTTATTAAGAGAGAAATAATAGCAGCGGAAAATAAGATAACTTCGTGGCGCCATCCAGTATACCACAGTAACCGATCGACTCGCTCCCTAAGTAGACGGTTCCTCTTGGAGCTCCTCCTCCAAAGCTGGTGTAGTCTCCTCTTCAACTGGTGTTGTATTGCGGCAAGGGTGAGTACTTGGTACTCAACAAGTTATGCACAGAATGCAAGCTAATATACTATATGCATGGCTTGATACAAAGGAATAGCTCAAGGTATATTTGCAGTAAAGAGCATTTAACAAATAATATAAGTAGATTCGAAAGCAGTAGAAACAAGTATATCATTAATAACTTTTCTAGGAGTTAAATAAACATCTTTCCCAATCCTAATCCATATTTCCATCAACATCATTATTAAACCAAACCCAACCTTTCAAGTCCAAGTTATTTTCAAGAAAATCTAACCATTGACTGTAATCCCCAAGCGATGTTCAATACCGCGGACACGGCTATTCGAATAGATTTTACACTCTGCAGAGGTTATGCACTTTACCCACAAGATACAGTCAAACACCACAAAGGCGAGTTCCCGTAACAAAGTCTTTCGGAAACTTCTAACAATACAAGTGGTCCTCTCCGGTGTTGCACACTAACCCTTCCCTTAGCTAAGGCGAAGTTTAGGCCAACCAACCGTTAGATGGGTACCCGTGCCGACCGATGACGCTCCCGCACAACATACACAAAGGGTGTAGTTGACACCCAGAGGTCCCACAGTAATGCGTTATTAGCAACTTAGTCAACTAGGTCCGTCCCATTACAGACATGTGGTTGCACGCTTGACTCAGTTCAAAGGCTTGCAAGGTTAAGTCCTTAGGGTGACCAGGGCAAGACTACCTGAAGAACCAAACCAACATTCCCGGTGCCACAGCTGGCCCACCTGATCATTCTTGCCACATGCCCCGGTCGAAAACTATTTATCAAACCCCAGTTGATTACCATGCACCACGTGCCATCAACATCACATGATACCTTTCCAAAACAGGTTCAATATATCATTAAGTCAATATTAACATTTGATTGTCCAAAATCATGTCATGAGCACGTAGCTGGTCTAAGCAATATACTATAACGGTCTAAATTCCCATGTTGGCAATTTAATAATGTCCAACTAGTAAACCACAACTAGGGTGACAAGGGGTCATGGCACATATTTAATTAATCAAGGTGTCATACAGCAATTAGGCATTTATCTAATTCCCCAGAATTAAATAAAGTATTTTCTAATTGAACTAGCATGCAATAAATTAAATCAAAATAGGTTTCAAAATAGGATCAATATGGTCAAAGCATAACTTGCCTTCAAAATGTACTTGTTCTTAGTCCTGAGCTGGCTCCTGGGTCAACAACTCACCTTCGAAGCCTTCGGGCACTTCAACGTCTACTCGTAAATCGTGTAAATAGCAAATAAATAAATAAACAGTAGACAAAAAGTGTCCAAACATCCAAATAAAGTTCATAAACAGAGAGCATAATTTTATGAATTTTTAGAAACTGGAATCGTCAAATTCGGAGTTTAAATGCAAAAGTTATAGCATTTTGAAGTTTAAATAATCAATTAAATAATATTACAGAGGAAAAATTTAGTCCAAAAATTAAATAAAATACATAATTAGGTAGATCTCAATTTTATACAAATTTAGAAATTTGAATCACTCAAATCGGAGTTAAAATGCAAAAGTTATAAGCGTTTGAAGTTTGAATCAAAATCTGAAATCAATAATTCGAATTAATAAATCATTTTCTTTTTCGGAAATTCTTTTATTGCGTCGGCCAAGATGACACGTGGACCAATCCGTGCCGCCACATCGCCTCGTCCGTGGACGGCCAAGACGGGCGCGCTGGTCCGTGGACTGGTCCATGGCTCACGTGTCTCTCGGCGACAGTGGGCCTCGGATGATGTCGGCGGTGGCGTCATCACGCATGGCCGAGGACGATCGACAACCGGGCCCCACCGTGACGCCGGGCCGGTGACGCCATGGTGCACTCGGCCGACGCCGACGCTGGGCCCCATCGACACGCGCCCCCTCGTGTCGAGACACGCGCCACGCCAGCGCCGATCATGACGGCCGCCTCCCGGCCACGTGGCTAGATCTCGGCCGTTGATTTGAAAATCAACGGCCCAGATTGGATCTGGACTCTCGTGTTAAGAAACTACTCCGCTGATCTGGACCGTTCGATCTTGATCGGACGGTCAAGATCCAATCTAACGTTTACAACGCGGCTAACCCTAACCGTTCGATCTAAATCTAACGGCTGAGAATGGATCTAGTACTGTGCGGTGAAGGCTACGTGGCACGATCTAAACCGTTGGATCTAGATCCAACGGTTGGAAATAGATCTGAGGAAAGCACGTGGGATCTCACCGGGGTGTGACGTGGCGCGATCTGGACCCTTGGATCTGGATCGGACGGCTGGTGGAGCTCGAGGTCCGGCGATGGCTTGCGGCGGGGCTGGTTCACCGGAGACGAAGACGGCGACCACGGCGACGGCGTTGCGGGGCTCCTCCGGCGAAGTGAGTGGTCTCCTCTGGCGCGGCTTGACCTCGCGGTTCCGGATCTGGGCTCAACGGCGGCGGAGGACGGCGGCGGAAACTGCAGTTGAACGCGGCGGAACGCTCCTCCAACTCCGGCGAGCGATTGCGGCGCAACCACGGTGGCCCTGGCGGCGTGAGTTAGGGCTACGGGTGCGCACGGAAGTCGGCATCACGGCAGCGGTGGCGGCGCATTAAATAGGGCCCTCGGCGTCCGTGAAACACGCGAAAACCGAGGCCCACTCCGTTGCGGCGGCGGAATCCGAAAGGGATTCGGATTGGGTGACGTGGCTCAACGTCAGCCGTTGGATCAAGATCCAACGGTGCGAGGGTTTGGGCTCGGGTCTGGCTCGGGCTAGCTGGCTGGCTCGGTCGGACTCGGGCTCGGGTGACGTGGCTCAATCGTGGCCGTTGGATCAAGATCCAACTGGCCACACTGATTAGGAGTTCGGCCGAGCGGGTTCGACCGGAACGGTTGGCTCGGGTCGGACTCGAGTCTGACTCGGACTCGGGTCCGGTCGGATGAACAGTAAAACCCACTCGCTATTTTCCAGCGATTAAATAATTCAATTAATTCACAGAAATTCATTTAATTCATTAAAAATAGCAAAAGACTCAGAAAAATTCCAGAAAAATTCTGGAAAATATTTTGGAACATTTTGGACTCAAATAAAATATTTCCAACAAAATTTTATTTGCAAAGTTAAATTCTTTAATTATTTCAAACTGGAATAAATTCAAATAAATTCCAAATAAATCCAAATAAATTCCAGAAAATTCCAAAAATTCACCAAAGTGCCAAATCACACATGTATTTAAGAAAAGCAAAATTTTTGGGGTGTTACAAATTCCGTCTTTGGCGCAACGGAAAAACACAGAAAGTCTGCATATTCTCTTTCGCTTTCAAGATGCGGCACTATCTGGCAATTCAAGCTAGCATTTGGTATCGAATTAAGCTCAAAATTTCACTGAGAACTCTTGTCTGCACTACTAACATGCCACATAAATTCGCTGTTGGAATTCCATCTTTAGCGCAGTGGAAAAATAATGGAAGTCAGCACATTCTTTCTCGCTTTCAATGTGTGGCACTATCTGGCAATTCAAGGTAGCATTTGGTATCGAATTGAGCTAAAAATTTCACTGAGAACTCTCATCTACACCACTAACATGCCACGCAAATTCGCCACTGGAATTTCGTCTTTAGCGCATAGGAAAAATAATGGAAGTCAGCATATTCTCTTTCGCTTTCAACGTGCGGCACTATCTAGCAATTCAAGCTAGCATTTGGTATCGAATTGAGCTAAAAATTTTACTGAAACTCTCGTCTGCACTAGTAACATGCCACGGAAATTCACCGCTGGAATTCCATCTTTAGCGCATAGGAAAAATAATGGAAGTTAGCATATTCTCTTTCGCTTTCAATGTGCGGCACTGTCTGGCAATTCAAGCTAGCATTTGGTATCGAATTGAGCTAAAAATTTCACGGAGAACTCTCATCTGCACTACTAACATGCCATGGAAATTCGCCGCTAGAATTCTGTCTTTGGCGCATAGGAAAAATAATGGAAGTCAGCATATTCTCTTTCGCTTTCAACGTGCGGCACTATTTTGCAATTCAAGCTAGCATTTGGTATCGAATTGAGCTAAAAATTTCATTGGGAACTCTCGTCTGCACTACTAACATGCCATGCAAATTCACCGCTGGAATTCCGTCTGTGGGGCATAGGAAAAATAATGGAAGTCAACATATTCTCTTTCGCTTTCAACGTGCGGCACTATCTGGCAATTCAAGCTAGTTAGTATTTGGTATCGAGTTGAGCTAAAAATTTCACTGAGAACTCTCGTCTGCACTACTAACATGCCACGCAAATTCGTCGCTGGAATTCCGTCTTTAGTGCATAGGAAAAATAATGGAAGTCAGCATATTCTCTTTCGCTTTCAACGTGCGGCACTATCTGGCAATTCAAGCTAGCATTTGGTATCGAATTGAGCTAAAAATTTCACGAAGAACTGTCATTTGCACTACTAACATGCCACGCAAATTCGCCGCTGGAATTCCGTCTGTGGTGCATAGGAAAAATAATGGAAGTCAGCTTATTCTCTTTCAGTTTCAACGTGCGGCACTATCTGGCAATTCAAGCTAGCATTTGGTATCGAATTGAGCTAAAAAGTTCACGGAGAACTCTCGTTTGCACTGTAAAATTATGTGGACTTATTGACATTATTTTCAATACCAATGAGGACCTTGATCTTAAATGACATATGGTTTGTAACAAATCATCACTTTTGCATGGAACCAATTTAAAATAGGAAATAATTTTAAGTACCTATTGCATTTGCCAAAATAATTTACAATCAATAAATTCCTGTTTCCCTCCATTTTTTATCCTCCCTAGTCTGATTTCCCTCTCTTTTTATAATCAATCCCATATATTACGCTGCGGACCCCACCTTCCATAGAGAGTAAAACCCCCACGTATACGGTATAACCAATCTGCTAAACGATGTACTAATCTGCTAACCGCCCGTAGAATTCTTTCGCCTACCTCCATGGCTCCACGCACACCTCCACGGCTCCACATTCCCCCCTACTTCTCCGCCGGCGCAATAGTAGATCGCCCTGCTCTGTTGAGGGTGGCAGCCGGCGCCCCATTCATCCGCTCCTGCCCCTGTGCTGGCCGGTGGTGGCCGGCACCCACTCATCTGCCGCCGCCCTGTGGCGGCCAGCGCCCGGCAGCCTAGCATTACCACGACAGTGATGATCTATGTTATTTTGTGATCGTGTGCCCTAGCATTCCCTGGTGATCTATATTATTTTGTGCTCGTGCTTTTTCAGACCCTGCACCTTTTACTCTTTTCCTCCAACAAGTTCCTCAAGGTGTGACACCACGGAGTGTCGTAACCTTATAAAATGAGAATGTTGAGGTTAAAACTATACGCTATGAAGTTTAATTGCGTTTCAGGGCCAATTTCGGGAGTTTGGGCCTTTCCGGGGAAGTTTGGGCCGAAGGAAAAGAGTCGTGGGCTTTAGTGGGAGGGTGTTTGGGCCCAAGTGGGAGTGCGAGGCCAGCATGGGCTGCTTGGGGAGCCTCCCCCTGCCCTAGGTTGCGCCCCACCCCTTCCCTAGCCACCTCCCCACTCCCTCCTCTCCCCAAACCAACCGCCACCCCTCCCTTGCCCTTGCCGTGCCCCCCATCACCTCTCCCCATTGCGCCACCACCCCACCACGACCTCTCCACCTCCCTTGCTGCCCCTAGGGGAGTTAT
This sequence comes from Rhipidocladum racemiflorum, assembly GCA_036346355.1. Classification (NCBI taxonomy): domain Eukaryota; kingdom Viridiplantae; phylum Streptophyta; class Magnoliopsida; order Poales; family Poaceae; genus Rhipidocladum; species Rhipidocladum racemiflorum. The sequence continues at coordinate 35,011,766 of CM070581.1, forward strand.
CCACCTCATCAACCTGAAAATCCATCCGTTGGAGCGCTCCGCGACGAGGAGATCCGGTGGATTTGGAGCGAGGAAGGAGATTTCGCGAACCGGGAGGAGATCCGTTGGGTTTTCGTTCGTCGGGCGAAGGTATGGCCACGGGGATCCTTGGGGTTGGTCTAGGATCTGTTCTAAGGGTTAATATCATGTTTTTAGATCAATTGGTGGTGCTGTAATTGGGTAGATTAGATGGAATCGAGAGTTTGCCACGTTCTCTGTTTCGGGCAGCATGAGCAGTCGACCTAGGGTTTGGGTTTTCGCCAATTTAGATTCGGAATTTTGTCGGCCGCCTGTTGAAGAAGTTGTAGGTAATTTCAATACCTTTCAGGGGGTATAAAGAAAGTCCAATTCTGCCCAGCCGTTTGAAAGTTATGCTCGTTTTATCGAACATGTTAAAAACTGTGACGTGGTTGGAACAGATCACGGCATTCTGTAGATTAAACCACTTTAGATTCCGAATAAGTTTTTCCATATACTTAGAAAAAGTTAGGAAATTTCCTAAGCTACACGAGGATGTACTCGTTTAATCGATTCAGAGTCTTAGATCCTGAGTTATGCTCGTTGCAAGTCTGCTGTCCCGACGGGACAAAACCTCTGTTTTTGGATTGTGAGAGTAGTTTGCGAAGTCGGGGTAGAAGAGTGTTTGCGTATTGTTTTGTGGGCATGATTTTGAGTGTGTGGTGCCTATGTGCAGGTGGTGTGACCTCGGGGGTGCCCTCTACTTCTCGCCAATCCGTCGCCCGTGGTTGAGGCAAGTGTATTGGAATGGGTAGCGGGTTGTAGTTTGCTAGATTGGTTGAGATTGAAGTTGAATATATGATATGTTCACATGCCATGCTTTAATGTTTGCCATTGATATGATGAATATGTTTATTATGTTATGATGCCATGTGTTAATGTGCAAGTTATCTATGATGTTGGCATGTGTTAATGTACAAGTTATCTATGATGTTGGCATGTTTGCATACATGGGATGATGCATGGCCGTGTCGGTGAGAAAGTCATAACTAGTCTGGGAAGGTCGGTGAGAAAGTTATGACTAGTCCGGGGTGCCATTGAGTAAGTCCTACATCGTGATTCCATCCACCGCGGTGAATGGAAGCGAGGAGTAGGCACCCTCCATCTTCGGGATGGAAGGGGGGAGTGGGTGCACACCGACGGGTGTGTACTCAACCATACCGGTATGAGTTTCCAGGAGACATGTGCATCGCATCGCATTGCATACATGATGATGATGATATTGTTATGTGATCATGAATAAGATGATAGATATGATGTGAGTTGTTGTAGCCATGTAATTGTTCTTTTGTACCATTGCAATATACTTGCTGAGTGTTGAACTCACGCTTGTGCTTTCTTGTTGTTTTAGGTACCATGAGACCGGCATGCGGGGAAGGGAAATAGTCACACTTCTACACGTAGCTTCACTCATTTGATCCCACAGTCACTCAATTGGGTATTGATAATAAATTAAGTGTGATGTTTATTGATTTATGATTTAGCTTTGCGATATGAGAGTCTTATTGTTTGTTTGGCTCATGGAGACATTGAATGCTTGGAATTAGACTTATATTGCTATCATGCCTTTAATTATTGCTTTTTTAGATGCCTCTTATATTGCCATATATTGCTATGATATTGTTGTTCCTTCAACTCATGTTAAAACAAAGGAGATGTTGCCGAAATTTTGGTTTTTAGCATTCGTGCCTTTGCTGTAATTTACTTGTATTTGTGGTATTTAGAGGTTTCTTGGTCTATGTTTGGTAGCATTCGGGCATATTTAATGCCGGGGTGTTACACAAGGTACATGTAATTGCTGATCAGCGGTTGTTCATCCCACTGATCCAATTAATGTTCATCTTCTGAACCTTGATGAACCTTGATGTTCATCTTCTGTGTTCAGACCCTGCACCTTTGACAAGCGCAATCCACTGATCAGCAATTGCAACTTGAGGAACATTACTTGTCAGTGCTAGATTGTTGGGCCCCTGTACCATGGATTGGTTCACATATATGCTTTGCATTGTCTTGCATAGAGCATGCCTTGCAGGTGTTTGTGGTAATGCCAGAACAAGGATAAACTCATATTAGGTGTTAGGAAACCAATAGAAATGATACATATTTTCCCCTTGATTAATCAAGTTGTAATTTCCTTTCTAGCAATGGTTCATTTTCCTACATATATATAGGATTTAAATCTGAATAATACTAGGTTTCAATGCATCATTAGCAACCTTGTTTTTATTCATGGCAGTTTCAGATACGACCTGTCAATAGGTAGCAATAATTTTATGGCTGCTTCATTTGCATGCTGACAAGCTTTGCTTTTGTAAATTCAATACATTTTATGTGATCCAAAGCAGAGTCAAACATAAAATTCATTTAGTGTTCAATTTGGGTCAGATTTCTGATTTTTTTCATTATCATAGCTACTATCACATTGCATGTTCACATTTCTTTTTTGCAACCAGTAGTATAATAAAGACCATTATAAATGCACACTCGTATGAAAATCACTTGATCATCAAAAAGAAATTGTAGGACACTATTGACTTGATCATTTTCATTTATGTCATCGTCTAGCGGACATGGCAAGGGGTAGGAGAATGCGCACAATTCAAAGCTTTGAAGAATACATGTCAGAGGAACATATTGGGCAAGGTAGTCCTCGGAAACATGTTGCAGCATCTAATATTCATCCTAGTACTGGTGCAGAACAATTAGATATCGATGCTGCCTTTGAGGTTAATGTCCAAGGTATGTACTAATCTATTATATTTAATTGACAGCGCTGCTACAAACGTCACTTATGATAAAAGGCATTATGTCATAGCGATGATAATTTGCATTCAACCTTGAATTTGCAATGCTAATATATGATGATTTAAGTAACTTTCATGTGGTCTAGCCTAGCCCTTTCGCTAATTTGCAAATGGCATGTATTGGCTTCTGTAGTCAGAAAAAATTTGTATTTACTTGAATATGTTTTTCTGGCTGCAACAGCTTCTAATGGAGGAAACCAATTAGATAGCGAAGGTGATATTGAGGTTAATGTCCAAGGTAGTGAACAAGAAATTATCTTTATTTCACATAATGTATTTTCTAACAAATTTTGATCATTCAATCTGTTTTTTTTTCAATGCAACACTGCATAGATGAAATTGAGGAGATAGCAAAGCGTGGAAAGACAAAACTAAAAGATGTTTGGAACCTTCCTAGAGGCCATAGGATTGTAGTTACATGTAATGAGCTCGACCAGCCGATTGGAGACGAGGCAGGAGTTCTTGGAAAATTCCTTGGCATGGTTGCCAGGAATGGGTGCTTGTGTAGCTTGGGCTACAAGGATTGGAGACTTTTAATAGGAAAGAAAGAAAGAAACACCAATGAACAAAAAAATAAGAACGATATACTTAAGCAAGTAAAGGTATGTACATTTTATTTGGCATCATATAATCTTGTTTGCTAACCTTTAAGACTAAACTATCATATGCCTTTTGTAATTTGTATGTAGATGAGATTCCTTTACCCTGCCAGCATGGAAAAATGGGTATTGCGAACCATTGGAGAGAGATGGAGGCAGCACAAGTCCAATCTTAAATCCATGTATTTTGACGCGCATAAGAGTAAGGAAGCTAATTATAGCAATGTTCCTCAAGGTGTAATCGCTGATCAGTGGATTGCGCTTGTCAATAATTGGATGACCCAGAAAGCATAGGTACATGGAAATTGTTAGAATTAGCTTTTACCGATTTCTCTGATGCAACATCTAAGCAACTTATGTATATTTATTTACTCATTCTATGGTAGGATATAAGTGAGGCGAATAGGATAGACTATGCAAAAAAGAAGGCAACCCATACAGCTGGAACAAAGAGTTTCGCTCGGAATAGAGAGGATTTGGTACTTCTTTTATAACTATATTTGTATACACCTTGCTGCATCCATATCTCATACATCGACATTAAGTCTTTTCCTCATTGATATTCATTAATTTACATGTTCAACAGAGGGAAAAAGATCCTGAAAAGAAATACCCTCACAGAGCTGTTTTGTACATACATACACACCAGACTAACAGCAAGAAGAACACAAATGCACATGTGGTATAATTTTCTTCAAATTGTGATTCTTTTGTTTTTTAAAAATACTTCTTCTATAATAATTAATGAGTAGTTTAATGCTTTTGCTAGGGTGATTTGAAGGAACTATTATCACAACAGCCAGATTTAGCGGACACTACTCAAGGAAAGGTTGCATGGAAAGGAGATACGCTAAACAAAATATTAGGAGAAGAGAAGCCTGGGCATATACATGGTTTGGGCCTTGTTCCCAATCCGAATCAAGTGTTCAACGGCTCAACATCAAGGCGTCTAAAGCATCTAAATTTAACCTCGTTGGATGCAACATCAAGTGAAGATGTAGTATCTCTCAGACTTCAATTGGAAAAACTTGGAAATTGTGTCCAGAATCAAGATGCTACTATACAAGATTTGCAACAGAAGACTAGAACCTTGGAACAGCAGCAAAGGCAACAGGTAAATTTAAAGAACTTTTTCCTCGAACACTTTAAAGAACTTCTTAACTTAGCATGATCTGAAATAATATTTTTTGTGCTATCATAGGGATGTTTAGATGATCCTCTGTCGACACCAAAAGAAGGATTTTGCGTTGATCAGACTAATTCTAAACGGAAAGTATGGATCTCTATGGAAAATATGATTTCTGCAAAATTAGAATTTGAATAGTTCATTCTAATTTATATTCTTTTTTCTAACAACAGCGAGTATATGGTGACCCTCAAAGTCAAGACTTTAGGATGATTGACAAACTGAATTACACAATGGTAGGAATGCATTGACATGAATTTCAGACCATAATTCATTTTGTGAAGCTACTGATTTTTCTTTTTCACTACAGAGGGAGCAAAGTGAAGATGATGAGTGCGAAGATCTGCAGCCGCACCCGTGCTACAAATATACTAAAACTCATGATAAGGTCTGCACACCATACTCAACATCGTTTAAACCTAAAAGCCTCCCGTTCTAACTATATGTTGTTTACCTGCAGACGGAGGCACCAAATGCCCGAGAAGGAAAATTACTACAAGCCAATAGAGTTTCTACTGCATAGAAGGTCAATTTTATCCCCACTTTGAAAACATAGATCATTCCTATCCTATCAAACCATGATATACTTAAATATTGACTAGTCATTATGATCTATTAACAGGCCAAACCAAAAGAAATCAACACTGATATTAGATTCGACAAAAGCAAGTGTACTAATACATCCAAGGTGATAGTGCGAAACCAAACAAAAGCATTGAATTAGTACAATCCATTTCTAGTTCTGCCTAGATTCATATGCTTCCTATCTCTGCTCATTTGAAGCAGCAGATGAATAGTAGCTGCAATGTGAAGGTTGGAAAGGGGAAACTGCAGGTTCATTGTGTTAAATATGGTTGTGCCTGCATCAGTTGGACACCATCATAGGCTTTGTTATTCTCTCAACCTGTAATCTGTTATAGCAAAATTATGTGGGCCTGTTTGGCTGCTTGTTGCAGTAGCTACTGCTGCATAGATATGCTACAGGTGGGGAAGCAGCAGCTGCTGCAACAAGCAGCAGAACAGGACCATTAGTAATTGGATTAATCATGCACACCTAACTCAACATGGATGAAAACTAATATATTATGTTTGTATTATTTGTAGATACCAATTTTCCTCTACTTGATTTCAGATTTCCTGACATTTGTTTCATTCTAGAACAAAGTGTTTGTGGATCATGCATTTGCGGCCATGTGGTGCAGCAATTGCATTAGTCAGACTACATTTGCTTTTCTCTTTTTTTTTTCCATGCTGTAATTGTAAAAATTGGCATCCTGGTGGGATATGTTTCTACCTTTTGTAATATAGGCATATTGGTAGGCCTTGTATTGATTCAGTTCAGCAATGTAATTGTGTGTTGTTTAAGTGCAGAGCAAGCCACCAAACGCACGAGGGGAAATATTACTACATGCTAATAGAGTTTCTACATCACTGAAGGTCACTTTTTATGCCATTTCCAGTACATAAATCATTCATATCTAACTATGCTTATCACATATTCTACTCATTATGATTTAATAACAGGCAAAACCAAACCAAATCCACACTGATATTACATTTGACAAAAGCAACTGTACTAATGCAGCCAAGGTGATAATGTGATCCTTTTATTCTCTGAAATTTATCAAATTGTTAAGTCTTGTAAGTAATCTAGTATGCATTATAGGTCCTGGACCAAGAAACAACATCCAATTCATCAAATCTAGAATCATCGAAGTACCAGGTAAACATTTATTAGCAAAAAAATTTATGCCACATGCATATTTTCAAATTATTTGCTGGTCTGGTTTGGGTATGCATTTACTCAATAGTAGTATACTTTTGTAGAAACATCAGCATGAAAGAACAAATTGTTCAGCTGATAATTCACTGGTATGTGTGCTTTTTTTATTCCAAATAGTAAGGTTCTAATATATATTTATTTACTTACACACTTATATCTGACAACTAGGTTGGCACTACAGTATTCTTAAAGAGCTAGAAAAATAAAAAAAGAATGTTGCCTTAGCTACTATACTTAGTTGTGATCCAACACAGAAAGTTGGAGGCGTTCAATTGGGCAAACAATTTTGGATGGTGCGTGCCAGTATTACAATTTTGGATGATGAACCATTGATACGACCATACAACAACTTTAATGTTATTGGAGACGTAGGCGAAAGTCCTATAGCATGGCCTTCAACTTGTGTATGATTTTTTTCGAGCTCCATAAGATTTATTCCTCCTTAACATTGCATCATATTAAAGTATTCAATTTGATTTGTAGATTGAGAAGATAAATAGTTGAAAAAAAATCAGTGACAAGTTGGACTGAGATGGAGAATGGAGGCCTGTCACACGTTGGACTGAGATGGAGAATGATGACCTGGTGGCATTCCAAGATGGCTCCTGTGTTTATATATATTTTTTCATTACAATCTTTGTTCTGAACAAAATTATGACTGTACTTATGAGGATGTTACTCACTGTAATGAAACAATTTATTTATAATACAAAATAATATTTGCTTATTTGCCATGTGTGGGTCCATTATGGTCTTCAAATTTCCAATTCCATTGCATATGCGTTTTAACTATAATTGGTGCCAAATTATATTATTTAATAATATTTTTCATCGCTTCGTTTATTCCTTGAAATGCATATAAGTGTTGTCACAATTCAAATCTATATGTTGCAACGGGCTACAGAAGTCATTTGTCCATGGGTAGTACCAACATATGTAAGCGTTGTTGTAACCACTCGATATCCGTTGCAGCTTAGCAACGCTTAATTCTAGGCCTTACCAACGCATATATAAGTGTTGCAATAGACCTTAGCAACGGCAGCATAGGCAACGCATAATAATGCGTTGGTATAGACCCTAGCAACGCATATGCAGACTTTTAGCAACACATATATGCGTTGTAAAAAGAGGTGTCATTTTGTAGTGAACGTGCTCTCCTCTCCCATGCGCACGTTTTGCCCTAACCCTCACCGCCGCCAGCACCTCGCAATTGCTCGCCGTAGTTGCTTAGGGTCCGCTTTGGGGTTTTGGTGTCGTTCCGCCACTGTCACGCCGTTTCGGTCGACGCCGAGCCCAGATTCGGACTCACGGAGACGAGGCGCATCGGGTAGGACCACGCACTTCGCCGGGAGACCCTCGGAGCGCCGTTTCACATGTCAATCATCTTCGTCTCCGGCCACCTCTGCTCCGCCGCGACATTGCCGGATCCGCGAGCTCAACCAGCCGTCTGTTCAAGATCCGAGGGCTCAGGTTCGTCCATGTCACCGCTCCGTGCTCAAATCCCAGATTAGATCTAGATCCTAGTGTCCAGATTCGTCCACGTCACCCCGTGCAAATCCTGTATTACGGTTTAGATCTATTAGACACCGTTGGATCTAGATCCAACACACAAGATTAAGCCACGTAGCCCCTTAACCGCACCGTGCTAGATTAGATCTCAGCCGTTAGATCTAGATCGTACGGTTAGATTCAACCCGCGTTGTAGCGCTAGATGTAATCTTGGTCGTTCGATCAAGATCGTACGGTGTAGATCATGCCACTCGTCAGTCGCCGGTCACGCCATGTCACCCCCACGGTGATGCGAAAACCCGATCCAATCTCAACCGTCCGATCCAAATCGTACGGTCCAGATCAAACCGCGTAGATCCACTGTGGCGAGATTAGATCCAATCGTGACCATCGGATTTCAATCCAATGGTCCAGATTGTGCCACGTGGCCGGAAGCCGAAGTGACGCGGTCAGCGCGGGTGTCGCCCGGTCGCCGCTGACCTCATGCTTGACGTCAGCGTTGGGCCCGCGTGTCAGCAGCCGTGCCCACGCGTGCATGACATCACCGATGACGTCATCGATGACGTCATGGTTGGACCCACATGTTAGGTTGGCCAGCCGCGCCACATGCTGACGTCAGCAATAACGTCATCCGTGGGGCCCACATGTCAGTGACACGTGCACCCGTGGACCGGGTCCACGGTGGACCGAGTCCATGGACCGGATGACACAAGCATGACGTCATAATTCGATTTTCCTTTAGAAAAATAATTCGGCCGAAATTGAAATTCGGTGCTGACGTCATGCTGACATCATATTTCCGAATTTTTCGTATAAAAATAAATGAATTAATTCGATTTATTCTTTTAATTGATTTTTCAAACTTCAAACGGCTATAACTTTTGCATTTTAACTCCGATTGTGGTGATTCCAATTTCTAAATTTTTATAAAATTGAGCTCTATTTAATGGTGAATTTTATTTCATTTTTGGACATGAGTTTTTGCTGTTTTTATTTATTTGGTGTTTATTTATCCGATTCGCGTAGACGTTGAACTGCCCTAAGGCTTCGAGGGAGAGGTTTTGACCCAGGAGCAAGTTCAAGACCAGGCACCAGCACTTTTTGAAGGCCAGTTGTGTTTGATCATATTGACCTCACTTTTGAAAATTTTATTGATTCAAAGTATTGCATGATAATTTAATTAGAATGGATTTTAATCAATTATGGGAATTTGATAAATGACATAATTGTCATATGCCACCTTGTCTATAATAATTGTATGCCATGAACCATTTGTCACCCTAGAGCATGGGATATTAGTTGGATATTATTAAATTGCCAACATGGGTTGATTAGATCGATGTAGTATGCTTAGCCCCGCCACGTGAATATGACATGATTTCGGAATATCATTTATTAATGTTGACTTAATGAGATATGGACACAGTTTTGGAAAAGTGTCATGTGTTATTGATGATGTTGATGGCACGTGGTGCGTGGTAATCAACCGGGGTGATAAAATGATGTAGACTGGGGCAAGTGGCAAGATTGTTCTGGTGGGCCAAGGTGTGGCATTGGGAACGTCGTTTTGGTTTTGCTAATTGGGTAGTCTTGCCCTGGTTAACCTAAGGACTTAACCTTGCAAGCCTTTTGTAACACCCCAAAATTTTGCTTTTCTTAAATTCATGTGTGATTTGGCACTTTGGTGAATTTTTGGAATTTTCTGGAATTTATTTGGATTTATTTGGAATTTATTTGAATTTATTCCATTTTGAAATAATTAAAGAATTTAATTTTGCAAATAAAATTTTGTTGGAAATATTTTATTTGAGTCCCAAATACCCTAAAATATTTTCCAGAATTTTTCTGGAATTTTTCTGAGTCATTTGCTATTTTTAATGAATTAAATGAATTACTGGGAATTATTTTAAATATTAAATCGCTGGAAATTCAACTCGGTCGAGCATCGCTCATCCGATCGAAGTCGGAACCCGAAGTCGGACTCGAAGTCCGACCGAGCCGCTTGACTCGACCAAACCAGCTCCCAACCCTAATCAATCCCAACCGTCGGATCAAGATCCAACTACCGAGATCCGCCCGTCACCGGTTCGAGCCGTATCCGCCGGATCCGATCGCGCCCGTCGCGATCGTGGCGGGTCGCTGATCGTGGGCGGTGGCGTCATCGTCTCCGCCGAGTCCGAGCCGGACTCACGCCGCGCCCGCCGCCGTAGAACTAGGTTTCCGCCTCGCACGAACGCCGAGGCTATTTAAAGCGTGAGACGTCCCGAGGTTGCCCTCATCTTTGCGCACCCGTTCCCAAGGCCATCTCGCCTGGCCGTCGCCGTTTGCCGTGACGTGCTCGCCGGAGTTGGAGCCCTGTGTCTTAGCGGTTGAACGCCGATTCCATGGCCGTCCGTCGTCTTCCGCCGAAGGAGCCAGATCCGGAACCACCGTGACGAGGCATAGCCGAAGGAAGGATTCATCTCGCCGAGCGACCCGAAAGCCGCCGTCGGGCTCGTCGTCGTTCTCGTCTCCGGTGCCCAAGCCTCGCCAGCGCCATCGCCGGACTTCGCGAGCTCGGTGAACCGTCGGATCGGTCGGACGGTTGAGGTGAGTTCACGTGTCCCCAACCCGATTGATCCGGACCGTTGGATTAAGATCCAACGGTTCACAATTGCCACGTCTTGTAGTAGTGTTATTATAGGATTAGATCTGGACCGTCGATTTAGATCGGACGGCCCACGATCAACGAGTAGTTTCAACGTGTTAACCCTGGATCTAATCCGCGCCGTTGATTTTCAAACCAACGGCCGTGATTGCGCCACGTGTCGAAGTTGGACCGACGCTGCCGGGCCAGACGCTGCTGCGTGGCCATCGACACGCGAGGCCCGCGTGTCGGATCGCACCGCGGACGTCACCCATGACGCCATCGGTGGACCCACCTGTCGGCCACCGTGGTCGAGCCTCGCCGACGCCGGGCCGATGACGCTACCCGAAAGTGGGCCCACATGTCGGGCCGACACGTGGAGTCGTGGACCGAGTCCACGGTGGACCCGAGCCGAGTGTGGACTACGCCCATGGACCGGTGACGTCGGCAGACCAATCCAGGTGCTGCCACGTGTCCATGATGACGCAATAATTAATTTCCGAAAAGAAAATGATTTATTAATTCGAAATAATGATTTGATTTTGTTTCAAACTTCAAACGCTTATAACTTTTGCGTTTCAACTCCGATTTGAGTGATTCAAATTTCTAAATTTGTATAAAATTGAGATCTACCTAAATATGAATTTTATTTAATTTTTGGACTAAAGTTTTTCTCTGTAAAATTATTTAAATGATTATTTAAACTTTAAATAATCATAACTTTTAAGCCTTAACTCCAAATTTGATTTATTCCAGTTTCTAAAAATCCAGAAAGTTATGTTCTCTCTGTTTATGGATTTTATTTGGAGTTTTGGGATGTTTTTGCCTAGTGTTTATTTGTGTATTTGCTATTTGCACGCTTTACGAGTAGAGCGTTGAAGTGCCGAAGGATTCAAGGAGAAGTATTGACTCAGGATCCAACTCAAGACCAAGAACAAGTACTTTTTGAAGGCAAGTTGTGCTTTGACCATGTTGATCCTATTTCAAATCTATTTTGATTTAAACTATTGCATGCTAGTTCAATTAGAGAAATACTTTGCTTAAACATGGGGATTAGATAAATACCAATTTCTTTGTATGACACCTTGATTATCTAAGTATGTGCCATGATCCCTTGTCACCCTAGTTGTGGATTACTAGTTGGACATTATTAAATCGCCAACATGGGTTTAGACCAGTTGTAGTACCTTTGCTTAGACACACTACGTGCTCATGACATGATTTTGGACAATCAAATGTTAATATTGACTTAATGATATATTGAACCTGTTTTGGAAAGGTATCATGTGATGTTGATGGCACGTGGTGCATGGTAATCAAGCTGGGGTTTGATAAACGATTTCGGCCAGGGGCATATGGCAAGAGTAATCAGTGGGCAGTTGTGGCATTGGGGATGTTGATTTGGTTCTTCGGGTAGTCTTGCCCTGTTCACCCTAAGGACTTAACCTTGCAAGCCTTTGAACTGGGTCTAACGTGCAACCACATGTCTGTAATGGGACGGACCTAGTTGATTAAGTTGCTAATAACGACTGTGGGACCTCAGAGGTCAACTACACCCTTTGTGTAAGTTGTGCAGGGAGCGTCTGGGTGAGGCCAGTACCCATCTAACGGTTGATTGGCCTAGACTTCGCCTTAGCGAAGGGAAGGGTTAGTCTTGCAATAACCAGGAGGACCACTTGTATTGTTAGAGGTTTCCGAAAGACTTTGTTACGGAACTCGCCTTTGTGGTGTTTGATTTGTATCTTGTGGGTAAAGTGCATAACCTCTGCAGAGTTTAGAATCTATTCGAATAGCCGTGTCCGCGGTATTGGACATCGCTCGGGAATTACAATCAAGGGTTAGATTTTCTCGAAATAACTTGGATTTGAAAGGTTGGGCTGGACTAATAATGAAGTTGATGGAAATGTGGATTAGGATGGGAAAGATGTTTACCAAACTTCTTGAAAAGTTATTTATGTTTTACTTATTTCTACCGCTTTGAATCTACTTATATTACTTGTCTAAAGCTTTTCTTGCAAATATACCTTGAGTTATTCCTTTGTACCAAGCCATGCATATAGTATATTAGCCTGCATTCTCATGCATGACTTCTTTGAGTACCAAGTACTCACCCTTGCCTCAATACAACACCGAGTTGAAGAGGAGACTACACGACTTTGGAGGAGGAACTCCAAGAGGATCCGTCTACTTAGGAAGCGAGCCCGGTCGATTTGCTGTGGTATACTTGGATGGCGCCACGATGTTACCTTATTTGATTTTCATTGCTATTATTTCTCTTTTTAAATAAGTATCGCCTGCGAGGCGACATTTGTGACTTGACCATAAGGTTGAGTAACCGATTTGGTTATTTAAATAAAGTACTTTGATAGTATCGATTGGTATGATTGTGATATTTACCGATGTTAAGGCTGTGTGCACTAGCTGCGTTCTGGACTAGTGCTTGAGTACACAGAGGGTCCGGATTTGCAAATTCGGGGTCCCGACAGAGGTGGTATCAGAGCCATACTTGACTGTAGGCTCAACCCTAAGCTAGAATGGTCGTAGTGAGGATAAAACCTATTTTCTAAAAGCTAAAAGTTTGTCAAGATAAGAAATGACATCTCGACTTATCCCCTTCTCTCTTTTCTTGTCTCTTGCTGAAATTTTTCCTTACCTTGTCACAATTCAAAAATTTCGAGTTCTCACGTAAGCACTCTTGTGACAGATGGAGGAAGAGTTCAACTACGTTGATCTGGGAGTTGGTCACGCCGCGGAACTTTGGCATATGCTACAAATTCTCGGAGATTTTGAGAAGCCGCAATACCAAGTGGAAGTGATCAGACAAGCGGGATTGATCAAGGCTTGTGACGTGAAGATTGAGGTACCTGCTAGGAAAAAGGGCCCAGGCAATCGCCCGATACACTGCACTGCCAGGAGATCTACAATGCAGATGGGTATCCAAGAAGTATCACGACGCGCAATGCGGCACATTACCCGTATCTACGCCAGAGAGTTGGAGAGCACGGTGTTCCGTTATCACCCGCGCAGCGATAACCTTCTTGACCCAAAGGAGATTCAGGATGAGGATGCCACGGTTACACAGTTGGCACGATTTGTTGTCGCTCAGGAGGACGTACTAGATAATACAAGCAAGGAGCTACAGAAGGCCCGCAAGGAGATCACGGCGAGAGAAGAACGAGATGGCGGGAAGCTCAAGAGTATGTGGCACACCTTTTGCGAAGGATTGACGAGTTGGAGATGACTTTGTACGGACCCGGACCCAGAGCGATGCAGAGCTACACGAGCCAGATCCAGAGGAGTCGATCTCGATGAGTACACTGCTTCTTCGACTACCACGGATGACACGATTCTTTGGACATGGCAATCAAGTTTCGCGCCTATGCCGCGACATCCGCACCCGTGCCGTGGAGGTTTTCTCGATGAGTGAGCATAGGTTCTATAGTGAGACTCCTTCGCCGAGTCGAGTCATAGAATAAAAAGTCACCCTTTAGGCGTTAGACTCCGAGTTAGTTCGATTTGGATTTGCTTTGTTTGTCGAGTGTGCAGTATGTGTTGCAAGGCCCTTAGGCATTGTAAGCAGCCATACCAAGTTATTAATAATAAAGTTGGACCTTAAGGTTACACCTTTCGCCCCGCATAAGTTCCATATTACTTGTCTATTCTTGTTTCCCCCTCATCTCTAAACCTAGAGCAAATCGACAGATGGTGAACACCCGTGGGAACTTTGGAAGCAATGGGAGTGGATCTCGCCCAGCAGAAAACCCCAATGATGGAGCACCAGCACCGCCAGTTGATATGCAGAATTTTGGAGCCTTTCTTGCTGCTCAGACTCAGTTGATGCATGCTATGATGCAACAAATGCAGCACGTCACTGCTCAGGCCACTGCTAATCAAGTTAATCAGGGACCACGCCAGAATACAAGACTGTCAGAGTTCATGAGGACTCACCCACCCACTTTCTCTGGGAATGCCAATCCATTGGAGGCCGATGATTGGTTAAGATCAATCGAGAGGAAGCTACACATAGCTCAATGCATAGGAAATGAGAAGGTACTCTACGCTTCTCATCAGTTGGAAGGAACATTGCCAGAATGGTGGGAGAATTTACGTGCCACGCAAGAGAACCCTCAAGATATCACTTGGGAAGAGTTCACAATGCATTAAGCCGATTATCACGTGCTGAAGGAATCATGGACCTTAAGAAGGAGGAGTTCAGAGACCGAGGCAAGGTAATCGGCCGGGGTCGACTACCTGAACAAGTTCACACAGCTAGCACGCTACGCACCGAGGATGTAGCGACGAGATAAATCCAGGCAGTCTCGTTTTATGAAGGGACTCAACTCAGATTGCAAGTAGGATTGATCACCCACACCTTTCCAGATTTCCAAGAGTTGGTGAATAAGGCGCTTATTCTTGAGGACAAGCGCAAGGAACTGGATGAGAACAGAAGCGCGAGATGCAACAAAGAAGGATCACGCCCGAACGCAAACGCTGGCGCTTGAGAGTTGCACCAAATCAATTCTTGATTCCAACCACGAGAATGCAACAAGGACACCATCCTCAGACCAAGACACATCAATCAAAACTACCGCACCCCAGCCCCGTAAACGCTTACTCGAGCGTCGACAAGGAACAGTGAGACGCTGCTACAAGCGCAACGAGCCAGACACTTTGCCAATGATTGTCCAAAGAAGACAGCAGGAGTGACTCGATTCGCTTCAATCTAGGAACCACCTCAGCTAGGACGCCCGGCACAGAGCCACACCCCAGGCCGTGGTGAGGCCGAGTCAACCATGTCACCGCAGATGCACTCTGAGAATGCTACGGACGTCGTCTTGGGTAAGTTACTTGTTAACTCAATACACCTGCAGATTTTGTTTGACTCACGGAGCTTCGCATTCGTTTGTTTCGCAAGGCTTTGCTACTAGAAATGATTTGGGGATTGCAAGACTTAGATGCATGCTTTTAGTTCAAACCCACAGTTCCGAACTCCGAACGAAAGTAGGATGTTCGGGGTGAGAATACTAATAGGTGGAATAGAATTCCTAGCAAACCTTATAATTTTGGAGACCTGCACCTTAGACGTCATATTGGGAATGGATTGGTTATCCAAGCACAAGGCCGTATTGGATTGTGGACGAAGGACTATCTCGATTGAGAGCCCGTGTGGGAAGAAAGTGGAATTTCAAGCCACTACAGCTTAGAGATGGGCAATGATGGTTAACAGCATTACCAAGGCAATCAGCATAGAGGATGTCTCAAGAGTGAATGAGTACCCGAGATGTTTTTCCTAAAGATCTACCTGTATGCCGCGCACAGGGGACATAGAGTTTGTGATAGAGCTTGTATCTGCACAAGACCGATAGCAAAGAGACCCTATCGGATGTCTACCGAGGAGTTGGTAGAGATGAAGAAACAAATAGAAGAGTTAATGGAGAAAGGATTTATCGCACCGAGTTAGTCGCCGTAGGGAGCACCGGTTTTGTTTGTCAAGAAAAAGGACGGAAGTTTCGTGGATGTGCATCGACTATCGTGGCGCTCAATGAAGTCACCGTGAAGAATAAGTATCCGCTACCAGGATTGATGATTTGTTTGATCGATTGAGAGGAGCCGAGTTTTCTCCAAGATTGATCTCGAGATCGGGATACCATCGATTGAAGATCCGATCGTAAGATATTCAAGATCGCATTCTCGTCAAGATATGGACATTACGAGTTTACGATTATGTCCTTTGGATTGACAAATGCGCCGACTTATTTCATGAATATGATGAATAAGGTGTTCATGGAATATTTGGACAAGTTTGTCGTCGTGTTCATAGACGATATCCTAATCTACTCCAAGATAGAGGATGAACATGCCGAACACTTAAGGCGAAGTTTTGGAAAAGGCGAGGAACAGCAACTTTTCGCCAAGTTCAGCAAGTGTGATTTTTGGAAGGACAAGGTGGAGTTTCTTGGACATGTAATGACCCATGAGAAGGAGTCGCCAGTAGATCCAAGCAAAGTAGAAGGCTGTGTTACATTGGGAACAGACCAAAGACGGTGACCAGCATTCGAGTTTCCTTGGAATGGCAGGATACTACCGCCGCTTCATCGAAGGCTTCTCGACAATTCTGCGAAACCTCTTACGCAATTGCTTGAAGAAGGAAAAGAAGTTTGCATGGACGCTAATGTGAGGAAGGATTTCGAGTCAAGAAGCGATTGACATCGGCACGGTGTTAGTTCTCTGGGATGTTGCTCAAAGCTTCGATATTTATTGTGACGCATCGCGCCAAGGACTTGGATGTGTCTTGATGCGAATGGAAAGGTCGCCGCTATGCATCAAGGCGCATTGAGGCCGCATGAGGAAAATTATCCGACACATGACTTAGAGTTAGGCTAGTGAGTGCATGCTTTGAAGATATGGCGTCACTATCTCGATTGGAAACAGATGTGAAGTATATACGGATCATAAGAGCCTTAAGTACATATTCACCCAGTCGGATCTGAATATGAGGCAGAGGAGATGGTTAGAGTTGATCAAGGACTATAATGTTGGAATCCATTACCATCCCGGGAAGGCCAACGTAGTAGCCGATGCTCTGAGTCGGAAAAGCCATACCGTGAGTGCGTTGCTAGCCACAAGTCAGGATGAGTTATGTGAGGATTTTCAAAAGATGAAGATTGAGATTGTACCTAGCGGATTCTTGGCCGCATTGGAAGTAAAGCCTACTTTAGAGGACCAGATCCGAGAAGGACAGAAGGATGATGACAAGATCCGCGGGATTAAGTCCATCAAGGAGGAAGGCAAGGCAGAGGACTTCAAGTTGGATGAGCAAGGCACGTTATGGATGAAGGATCGGATTTGTGTGCCTAACAAGAAGGAGTTAAAGCAATCGATTCGAAGAAGCCCATGACTCCAAGTATTCAATTCATCCCGAAGCGCCAAGATGTATCGAGGATCTCAAGGAGAGATTCTCGTGGCCGAGTATGAAACGTGAAGTTGCCGAGCATGTTGCATTGTGCGGCGTATGCCCGAGAGAGTCAAGGCAATGCATCGAGACCAGCAGGATTGCTACAACCGCTGAAAATACCTCGAGTGGAAGTGGGAGGAAATCGGAATGGATTTCATTACCGGTTCTTAGAAGACTCAAGGAGGTTATGACTCCATATGGGTTATAGTGGATCGCTTGACTAAAGTAGCCCATTTTATCCCCGTGAAGATCACTTACTCGGGAGATAAATTAGCGTAATTATACATGATCGAGGATTGTCTGTTTGCGGAGTGCCAAAGAGGATTGTATCAGACGAGGTACCCAATTTACCTCAAGGTTCGGAATAAGTTGCATGAAGCCATGGGAACCCGTTTGAACTTCAAGATGCCTTATCATCCACAGACGGATGGAGCCAGGCCGAAAGAGTCAACCGGTCTGGAGGATATGTTGAGAGCTTGTGCATTAGCTTATGCTACCTCTTGGGATAAGAGTTTGCCGTATCACGAAGTTCGATTACAACAATAGTTATCAGGCTAGTTTACTGAGATGTCACCTTTTGAGGCCTTTGTATGGTCGACCACTGTCGGACGCCATTGAATTGGAATGAGGCCGTGGCGCCGTGTCTTTGGGCCTGATATTCTTCAAGAGGTCAAGAAGCAGGTCGCTATGATTAGGGAAAGGTTGAAGATCGCCCAATCTCGACGTAAGAGTTATGTTGACAATCGTCGCCGAGACTTGAGTTTTGAACCGTAAGACTTTGTTTACCTCAGTTACGCCTCTCGGGGAGTTAAGAGGTTCCATGCCAAAGGAAACTTGCACCCGCTATGTTGGACCATTTAAGATTGTGAGCCGCAGAGGCGAGGTTGCTTATCATTTGGAGTTGCCCACGATCGTTAGCGAGGAGTGCATGACGTATTCCATGTGTCCCAGCTTGAAGAAGTGTCTCCGAGTTCCTAAGGAGCAGACACCGCTAGAGTCAATTGAGTTGCAAGAGGATTTGACTTATAAGGAGCATCCCGTGAGGATTCTAGACACAATGGATCGAGAAACTAGAAACAAGTCAACCCGCTTTCTGTAGAGTTCGATGGAGCAACCATGAAGAAAGCGGCGACTTGGGAGCGCCGAAGAGGATTTGAAGAAAGAGTTTCCAAACCTATTCAGAAGTGAGCCCTGAATCTCGGGGACGAGATTCTATTAAGGGAGGTTTGTAACACCCCAAA
The DNA here is from genome assembly GCA_036346355.1 of Rhipidocladum racemiflorum. Taxonomy (NCBI): domain Eukaryota; kingdom Viridiplantae; phylum Streptophyta; class Magnoliopsida; order Poales; family Poaceae; genus Rhipidocladum; species Rhipidocladum racemiflorum. The sequence goes on from CM070581.1 coordinate 35,030,526, forward strand.
ATTTTGCTTTTCTTAAATTCATGTGTGATTTGGCACTTTGGTGAATTTTTGGAATTTTCTGGAATTTATTTGGATTTATTTGGAATTTATTTGAATTTATTCCATTTTGAAATAATTAAAGAATTTAATTTTGCAAATAAAATTTTGTTGGAAATATTTTATTTGAGTCCCAAATACCCTAAAATATTTTCCGTAATTTTTGGAATTTTTCGAGTCATTTGCTATTTTTAATGAATTAAATGAATTATCGAATTATTTTAAATATTAAATCGCTGGAAATTCAACTCGGGTCGAGTACTGTTCATCCGACCGAGTCGGAACCCGAGTCGGACTCGAGTCCGACCCGAGCCAGTTGACTCGACCAAACCAGCTCCCAACCCTAATCAATCCCAATCGTCGGATCAAGATCCAACGGTACCGAGATCCGCCGTCACGGTTCGAGCCGTATCCGGCCCGGATCCGATCGCGCCCGTCGCGATCGTGGCCGTTGATCGTGCCACGTGGGCGGCTGAGCGTCATCGTCTCCGCCGAGTCCGAAGCCGGACTCGCCCGCCGCCCGCCGCCTAGAACTAGGTTTCCGTCTCGCACGAACGCCGAGGCTATTTAAAGCGTGAGACGTCCCGAGGTTGCCCTCATCTTTGCGCACTCCGTTCCCGAGCCATCTCGCCTGAAAGCCGTCGCCGCTTGCCCGTGACGTGCTCGCCGGAGTTGGAGCCCTGCGGCGCAGCGGTTGAACGCCGATTCCGCCGCCGTCCGTCGTCTTCCGCCGAGAAGGAGCCCAGATCCGGAACCACCGTGACGAGACGCAACCGAAGGAAGGATTCATCTCGCCGGAGCGACCCCGAAACGCCGTCGGGCTCGTCGTCGTTCTCGTCTCCGGTGCCCAAGCCTCGCCGCGCCATCGCCGAACTTCGCGAGCTCGGTGAACCGTCAGATCCAGATCGGACGGTTGAGGTGAGTTCACGTGTCCCCAACCCGATTGGATCTGGACCGTTGGATCAAGATCCAACGGTTCACAATTGCCACGTGCCGTAGTAGTGTTATTATAGGATTAGATCTGGACCGTCCGATCTAAATCGAACGACCCACGATCAACGAGTAGTTTCAACGTGTTAACCCTGGATCTAATCCGCGCCGTTGATTTTCAAACCAACGGCCGTGATTGCGCCACGTGTCGGGAAGTTGGACCGACGCGGGCCAGGCGCCGTGACGCTGGCAGTGGCCACCGACACGCCGGCCCGCGTGTCGGCGATCGCCGTGGCGCCACCCATGACGCCATCGGTGGACCCACCGTCGGTGCCGAGCCCGCCGACGCCGTCGGCGACGCGTCACCCGAGTGGGCCCACATGTCGGCCGACACGTGGAGTCGTGGGCCGAGTCCACGGTGGACCCGAGCCGAGTGTGGACTACGCCCATGGACCGGTGACGTCGCCAGACCAATCGGTGCTGCCACGTGTCCATGATGACGCAATAATTAATTTCCGAAAAAGAAAATGATTTATTAATTCGAAATAATGATTTGATTTTGTTTCAAACTTCAAACGCTTATAACTTTTGCGTTTCAACTCCGATTTGAGTGATTCAAATTTCTAAATTTGTATAAAATTGAGATCTACCTAACTATGAATTTTATTTAATTTTTGGACTAAAGTTTTTCTCTGTAAAATTATTTAAATGATTATTTAAACTTTAAATAATCATAACTTTTAAATCTTAACTCCAAATTTGATTTATTCCAGCTTTCTAAAAATCCAGAAAGTTATGTTCTCTCTGTTTATGGATTTTATTTGGAGTTTTGGGATGTTTTTGCCTAGTGTTTATTTGTGTATTTGCTATTTGCACGCTTTTACGAGTAGACGTTGAAGTGCCTGGGAAGGATTCGAAGGAGAAGTATTGACTCAGGATCCAACTCAAGACCAAGAACAAGTACTTTTTGAAGGCAAGTTGTGCTTTGACCATGTTGATCCTATTTGAAATCTATTTTGATTTAAACTATTGCATGCTAGTTCAATTAGAGAAATACTTTGCTTAAACATGGGGATTAGATAAATACCAATTTCTTTGTATGACACCTTGATTATCTAAGTATGTGCCATGATCCCTTGTCACCCTAGTTGTGGATTACTAGTTGGACATTATTAAATCGCCAACATGGGTTTAGACCGCTGTAGTACACTGCTTAGACACCTTTCGTGCTCATGACATGATTTTGGACAATCAAATGTTAATATTGACTTAATGATATATTGAACCTGTTTTGGAAAGGTATCATGTGATGTTGATGGCACGTGGTGCATGGTAATCAATCGGGTTTGATAAACGATTTCGGCCAGGGCATATGGCAAGAGTAATCAAGTGGGCCATTGTGGCATTGGGGATGTTGATTTGGTTCTTGGGTAGTCTTGCCCTGTTCACCCTAAGGACTTAACCTTGCAAGCCTTTGAACTGGGTCTAACGTGCAACCACATGTCTGTAATGGGACGGACCTAGTTGATTAAGTTGCTAATAACGCACTGTGGGACCTCGTGAGGTCAACTACACCCTTTGTGTAAGTTGTGCGGGGAGCGTGCATCGGGTGAGGCCAGGTACCCATCTAACGGTTGATTGGCCTAGACTTCGCCTTAGCGAAGGGAAGGGTTAGTGCGCAATAACCGGGAGGACCACTTGTATTGTTAGAGGTTTCCAAAGACTTTGTTACGAGGAACTCGCCTTTGTGGTGTTTGATCAGTATCTTGTGGGCAAAGTGCATAACCTCTGCAGAGTTTAGAATCTATTCGAATAGCCGTGTCCGCGGTATTGGACATCGCTCGGGAATTACAATCAAGGGTTAGATTTTCTCGTAAATAACTTGGATTTGAAAGGTTGAAATTTGGACTAATAATGAAGTTGATGGAAATGTGGATTAGGATGGGAAAGATGTTTACCAAACTTCTTGAAAAGTTATTTATGTTTTACTTATTTCTACTGCTTTCGAATCTACTTATATTACTTGTCTAAAGCTTTTTACTGCAAATATACCTTGAGTTATTCCTTTGTACCAAGCCATGCATATAGTATATTAGCCTGCATTCTGTGCATGACTTGCTGAGTACCAAGTACTCACCCTTGCCTCAATACAACACCAGTTGAAGAGGAGACTACACCAGCTTTGGAGGAGGAACTCCAAGAGGATCCGTTGTCGGGACCCCGAATTTGCAAATCCGGACCCTCTGTGTATTCAGCACTAGTCCAGGAACGCGCTAGTGCACACAGTCTTAACATCGGTATATATCACAATCATACCAAACGATACTATCAAAGTACTTTATTTAAATAATCAAAGGGTTACTCGACCTTATGGCCAAGTTACAAATATATGCCTTGCAAGGCAGAACTTATTAAAAGAGAAATAATAGCAGCGGAAAATCAAATAAACTTCGTGGCGCCATCCAGTATACCACAGGCAACTGACTGGGCTCGCATCCCTAAATAGACGGGTCCTCTTGGAACTCCTCTTCCGAAACTGGCGTAGTCTCCTCTTCAACTGGTATTGTGTTGAGGCAAGGGTGAGTACTTGGTACTCAGCAAGTCATGCACAGAATGCAAGCTAATATACTATATGCATGGCTTAGTACAAAGGAATAGCTCAGGGTATATTTGCGAAATGCTTTTGACAAGTAATATAAGTAGATTCGGAAGCAAAGAGAAATAAGTAAAGCATAAATAACTTTTCAAGAAGTTTAATAAACATTTTTCCCATCCTAAACCATATTTCCATCATCTTCCTTGTTAAACCAACCCATCTTTTTCAAAACCAAGTTATTTTCGTAAAATCTAACCCTTGACTGTAATTCCCGAGCATTGTCCAAAGACTGTGGACTCGGCTATTCAAATAGATTCTACACTCTGCAGAGGTTATGCACTTTACCCACAAGATACAGTCAAACACCACAAAGGCGAGTTCAGTAACAAAGCCTTTCGGAAGCCTCAAACAACACAGTGGTCCTCTCCAGACGTGCTCTACACCATCCCTTCCCTTAGCCAAGGCGAAGTATGGGACCAACACACCGTTAGATGGGTACCTGCCACGCCCACGATACGCTCCCCGCACAATCACACAAAGCGGTGTAATCGACACCCTGAGGCTCCACAAGTGAGTCCTTAGCGACTTAGTCAACTAGGGCCGTCCCATTCCGACCATGTGGTTGCAAGTATGACCCAGTTCAAAGGCTTGCAAGGTTAAGTCCTTAGAGTGACCAGGGCAAGACTACCCGAAAAACCAAATCAACACTCCCAATGCCACACCGCCCACCTGATTACTCTTGCCACATGCCCCTGGCCGAAATCGTTTATCAAACCCCGCTTGATTACCATGCACCACGTGCCATCAACATCACATGATACTTTTCCAAAACAGGTTCAATATATCATTAAGTCAATATTAGCATTTGTTTATCCAAAATCATGTCATGAGCACGAAAGTGTGTCTAAGCGATACTACAACGATCTAAACCCATGTTGGCAATTTAGTAATGTCCAACTAGTAAACCACAACTAGGGTGACAAAAGGTCATGGCACATACTTAAGTAATCAAGGTGTCATATAGCAAATTGGTATTTATCTAACCCCTTGTTTAAACAAAGTATCTTTCTAATTGAACTAGCATGCAATAGTTTAAATCAAAATAGATTTCAAATAGGATCAATATGGTCAAAGCACAACTTGCCTTCAAAAAGCACTTGCTCTTGGTCTTGAGTTGGATCCTGAGTCAATACTTCTCCTTCGAATCCCTCCCAAGACTTCAACGTCTACTCGTAAAGCGTGCAAATAGCAAATACACAAATAAACACTATGCAAAAAGATCCCAAAACTCCAAATAAAATCCATAAACAGAGAGAACATAATTTTCTGGATTTTAGAAACTGGAATAAATCAAATTTGGAGTTAAAAGCATAAAAGTTATGATTATTTAAAGTTTAAATAATCAATTAAATAATTTTACAGAGAAAAACTTTAGTCCAAAAATTAAATAAAATTCATATTTAGGTAGATCTCAATTTTATACAAATTTAGAAATTTGAATCGCTCAAATCGGAGTTGAAGCATAAAAGTTATAAGCGTTTGAAGTTTGAATCTAAATTTGAAATCATTATTCGAATTAATAAATCATTTTCTTTTTCGGAAATTAATTATTGCGTCAGCATGGACACGTGGCAGCTCCTGATTGGCTTGCTGACGTCAGCCGGTCCATGGGCTCGGTCCACGCTCGGCTCGGGTCCACGGTGGACTCGGTCCACGGCTCCACGTGAGGCCCGACATGTGGGCCCACTCGGGTGACGTCATCGCCGGCGTCGGCGGGCTCGGCCCATGGTGTCGGCAGTGGGAGTCCATCAGTGACGTCATGGGTGACGTCGGCGCTATCTGGGTTAGCCAGCGACATGCGGGCCCTCGACACGCGGGCCGCGTGTCGGCGTCCTGCTGCACGCGTGCGTGGGCCAGCCGGCCGCGTCGGTCCAACTTCCCGACACGTGGCGCCAATCTCGGCCGTTGGTTTGAAAATCAACGCGGATTGGATCCAGGGTTAACGCGTTGAAACTACTCGATGCTCATGGGCCGTTCGATCTAGATCGGACGGTCGGATCTAATCCTATAATCGCATCGCTACGTGACGCGTGGCGATTGTGAACCGTTGGATCTTGATCCAACGGTCCAGATCTAATCGGGTTTGGAACACGTGATCTCACCTCAACCGCTCGATTCGATCTCGACGGTCCTCCGAGCTCATGACGGCGATGGTTTCACGGCGGCGCTGGCTTGACGGAGCCGAGACGATGACCACAGCCTACGGCGCCCGCGGGGCTTCTCGGCGAGATGAAACCTCCCTTCGGTGCGTCTCGTCGCGGGGACTCGGATCTGGCTCCTTCTCGGCGGAAGACGACGGACGACGGCGAAAAGCGGCGCAAACTGCGGCGGAGGGAAGAGACAACTCCGGCGAGCGATTGCGGCTCAACGGGCGGCGGCTCAGCGAGATGGCTCGAGGAAGCGGGTGCGCAAGGATGAGGGCAACCTCGGGGACGTCTCATGCTTTAAATAGCCTCGGCGTTCGTGCCCTAGACGGAAACCTAGTTCGTTACTGGCCAAGGCGCGGCGAGTCCGGCTCGGACTCGGCGAAGACGACGAAATCGTGGCCGCCCACGTGGCACGATCGACGGCCACGATCGCCGCGGGCGCGATCGGATCCGGCCGGATCTGGCTCGAACCGTCTGGCCGATCTCGGTAGTTGGATCTTGATCCAACGGTTGGGATTGATTAGGGTTAGGAGTGGGTTTGGTCGAGTCACGTGGCTCGGGTCGGACTCGAACTCGAGTCGACTCGGGCTCGGTCGGATGAAACGATGCTTGACCGGTCGGTCCTTTTCCAAATAATTAATATTTAAAATAATTCCCGATAATTCATTTAATTCATTAAAAATAGCAAAAGACTCGAGAAAAATTCCAAAAATTCTGAAAATATTTTGGATCATTTTGGACTCAAATAAAATATTTCCAATAAAATTTTATTTGCAAAAATTAAATTCTTTAATTATTTCAAAATGGAATAAATTCAAATAAATTCCAAATAAATCCAAATAAATTCCAGAAAATTCCAAAAATTCACCAAAGTGCCAAATCACACATGAATTTAAGAAAAGCAAAATTTTGGGATGTTACAAACCTCCCTTAATAGAATCTCGTCCGAGATTCAGAGGCTTACTAAAGGAATAGGTTTGGAAATTCTTTCTTCAAATCCTCTTCGCGCTCCCAAGTCTTCGCTCTCTGCATGGTTGCTCCACTGAACTCTACAGAAACGGGTTGACTTGTTTCTAGTTTCTCGATCCATTGTGTCTAGAATCCCCACGGGATACTCCTTATAAGTCAAATCCTCTTGCAACTCAATTGACTCCAGTGTCTGCATTTCTCGTGAACTCGGAGACACTTCTTCAAGCCAGGACACATGGAATACATCATGTACTCCTGCTAACGATTGTGGCAACTCTAGGTGATAAGCAACTTCGCCTCTGCGGCTCAAAATCTTAAATGGTCCAACATAGCAGGGTGCAAGTTTCCCTTTGGCATGGAACCTCTTAACTCCCCCCCGAGAGGCGTAACTCGAGGTATACAAAGTCTTCTCGTTCAAAACTCAAATCTCGGCGACGATTGTCAAGATAACTCTTTTGTCGTGATTGGGCTACCTTCAACCTTTCCCTAATCATAGCGACCGTTCCTCGGCCTCTTGAAGAATATCAGGCCCAAAGACACGGCGCTCGCCCTCTCATTCCAATTCAACGGCGTCAGACAGGGTCGACCATACAAAGGCCTCAAAGGTGACATCGTAAACTAGCACGATAACTATTGTTGTAATCGAACTCGGCATACGGCAAACTCTTATCCCAAGAGGTAGCATAAGCCAATGCACAAGCTCTTAACATATCTTCCAGAATCTGGTTGACTCTTTCGGTGCATCCCATCCGTGCATGGATGATAAGCTGTACTGAAGTTCAAACGGGTTCCCATGGCTTCATGCAACTTATTCCAGAACCTTGAGGTAAATTGGGTACCTCTGTCCGATACAATCCTCCTTGATGGACTTAATCCTGCGGATCCTGTCATCATCCTTCTGTCCTTCTCGGATCTGATCCTCTAGGGTAGGCTTTACTTCCAATGCAGCCAAGAATCCGCTAGGTACAACCTCAATCTTCATTTTCCGAAAATCCTTACATAACTCATCCTGACTTGTGACTAGCAACGTACTCACGGTATGGCTTTTCCGGCTCAGAGCGTCGGCTACTACGTTGGCCTTCTCAGGATGGTAATGGATTCCAACATTATAGTCCTTGATCAACTCTAGCCATCTCCTTTGCCTCATATTCAGATCCGACTGGGTGAATATGTACTTAAGGCTCTTATGATCCGTATACACCTCACATCTGTTTCCAATCAGATAGTGACGCCATATCTTCAAAGCATGCACTACGGCGGCTAACTCTAGGTCATGTGTCGGATAATTTTCCTCATGCGGCCTCAAGCGCCTTGATGCATAGCGGCGACCTTTCCATTACGCATCGGACACATCCAAGTCCTTGGCGCGTCGTCACAATAAATATCGAAGCTTTGAGCAACATCAGGTAGAACTAACACGGTGCGATGTCAATCGCTTCTTGACTCTGAAATCCTTCCTCACATTCTCAAGGCGTCCATGCAAACTTCTTTTCCTTCTTCAAGCAATTGCGTAAGAGGTTTCGCAATTGTCGAAAAGCCTTCGATGAAAGCAGCGGTAATATCCTGCCATTCCAAGGAAACTCAGAATGCAGGTCACGATCTTGGTGCTCCCAATGTAACACCGCTTCTACTTTGCTTGGATCCACTGGCGACTCCTTCTGCGGTCATTACATGTCCAAGAAACTCCACTTTGTCCTTCCAAAAGTCACACTTGCCGAACTTGGCGAAAAGTTCTTTGTTCCTCGACTTTTCCAAAACTCGCCTTAAGTGTTCGGCATGTTCATCCTCTGTCTTGGAGTAGATTAGGATATCGTCTATGAACACGACGACAAACTTGTCCAAATATTCCATGAACACCTTATTCATCATATTCATGAAATAAGTGGCGCGTTAAATCGATCAAAGGACATAATCAGTAAACTCGTAATGTCCATATCTTGACGAGAATGCGATCTTGAATATCTTCTCGATCGGATCTTCAAGCGATGGTATCCCGATCTCGAGATCAATCTTGGAGAAAACTCGGCTCCTCTTAACTGATCAAACAAATCATCAATCACTGGGTAGCGGATACTTATTCTTCCACGGTGACTTCGTTGAGTGCACGGTAGTCAATGCACATCCTGAAACTCCGTCCTTCTTCTTGACAAACAAAGCTGGTGCTCCCACGGCGACATTTAACTTGGTCTCGATAAATCCTTTATCCATTAGCTCTTCCAATTTGTTTCTTCATCTCTACCAACTCCTCGGTAGACATCCGATAGGGTCTCTTTGCTATCGGTCTTGTACCGTACAAGCTCTATCACAAACTCTATGTCCTTGTGCAGCGGCATACCGGGTAGATCCTCGGGAAAACATCGGGTACTCATTCACTCTTTGGGACATCCTCTATGCTGATTGCCTTGAATGCTGTTAACCATCAACTGTCCATCTCTAAGCTGCGGTGGCTTGAAATTCCACTTTCTTCCCACACGGGCTCTCGATTGAGATAGTCCTTCGTCCACAATCCAATACAGACCTTGTGCTTGGATAACCAATCCATTCCCAATATAACATCTAAGGTGCAGGTCTCCAAAATTATAAGGTTTGCTAGGAACTCTATTCCATCTATTAGTATTCTCACCCGGAACATCCTACTTAGTTCGAGTTCGGAACCAGGGTTTGAACTAAAAGCATGCACTTAAGTCTTGCAATCCTTAAATCATTTCTAGTAGCAAAGCCTTGCGAAACAAACGAGTCACGAAGCTCCGAGTCAAACAAAAGCTATGCGAGTAATGCGAGTTAACAAGTAACTTACCCGATCTGACGTCCGTAGCATTCTCTGCGGTCGTCTGCGGTGACATGGTTGACTCGGCCTCTCACCACGATGCAGGGTGTGGCTCACTGATCTTTGGCGTCCTAGCTGGGTGGTTCCTAGATTGAAGCGGCGGGGTCGCTCTGCTGTCTTCTTTGGACAACTGTTGGCAAAGTGTCCTGGCTCGTTGCGGTTAGCTTGACGCCTCAGCTTGTTCCTTCTTATTTGCACGGAGTAAGCGTTTCTAGCGAAGTGGGTGCAGTAGTTACGATTGGCAGGTCTTGGTGCTGGGATGGTGTCCTTGTTGCATCCTGTGGTTGGAATACGAAGAATTGATTTGGTGCAACTCTCAAGCCATTGCGTTCCTGGCGTGATCCTTGCTGTTGCATCCTGCGCTTCCTGTTCTCATCCGGTTCCTTGCGCTTGTCCTCAAGAATAAGCGCCTTATTCACCAACTCTTGGAAATCTGGAAAGGTGTGGGTGATCAATCCTACTTGCAATCCTGAGTTAAGTCCCTTCATGAAGCGAGGTATGCGGATTTATCTGTCGCTACATCCTCAGTGCGTGGCGTGCTAGGTGTGTGAACTTGTTCGGAGTAGTCGGCCACCGGTGATTACCTTGCTTGATGCTCTGAACTCCTCCTTCTTAAGGTCCATGATTCCTTCGAGGCACGTGATCTTGTCGAATGCGGTGTGAACTCCTCCCAAGTGATATCTTGAGGGTTCTCTGCGTGTGGCACGAAGTTCTCCCACCATTCGGCAATTTGTTCCTTCCAACCGATGAGAAGCGTAAAGTACCTTCTCATTCCCTATGCATTGAGCTATGTGTAGCTTCCTCTCAATTGATCTTAACCAATCGTCGGCCTCCAGCAGTTGGCATTCCCGAAGAAAGTGGGTGGGTGAGTCCTCATGAACTCGACGGCCTTGTATTACGGCGTGGTCCACGATTAACTTGATTAGCGGATGGACTGCTTGCGATGACGTCTGCATTTGTTGCATCATAGCATGCATCAACTGGAGTCTCGAGCAGCAAGAAATGCTCCAAAATTCTGCACATCCGGTGGCGGTCTTTGGTGCTCCATCATTGGGGTTTTCTGTTGGGCGAGATCCACTCCCATTGCTTCCAAAGTTTCCACGGGTGTTCACCATCTGTCGATTTGCTCTAGGTTTAGAGATGAGAGGGAAACAAGAATAGACAAGTAATATGGAACTTATGCGGGCGAAAGGGGTAACTTTAAGGTCCAACTTTATTATTAATAACTTGGTATGGCTGCTTACAATGCCTAAGGGCCTTGCAACACATCTTTCGCACACTCAAGAAACAATGAAAATCCAAATCGAACTAACTCTGGAGTCTAACGCCTAAAGGGTGACTCTTTCTTCTATGACGCGACTCGGCGAAGGAGTCTCACTATAGAACCTATGCTCACTCATCGAGAAAACCTTCATCTGTCACAAGAGTGCTTTACGTAAGAACTCGGAATTTTTTAAATTGTGACAAGGTAAGGGAAAATTTCAGCAAGAGGCAAGAAAAGAGAGAAGGGGATAAGTCGAGAGGTCATTTCTTGTCTTCACAAATTTTTAGCTTTAGAAAATAGGTTTTATCCTCACTACGACCATTCTAACTTAGGGTTGAGCTCATGCAGTCAAGTATGGCTCGATACCACCTCTGTCGGGACCCCGAATTTGCAAATCCGGACCCTCTGTGTATTCAGCACTAGTCCAGAACGCAGCTTAGTGCACACAGTCTTAACATCGGTATATATCACAATCATACCAAACGATACTATCAAAGTACTTTATTTAAATAATCAAAGGGTTACTCGACCTTATGGCCAAGTTACAAATATATGCCTTGCAAGGCAGAACTTATTAAAAGAGAAATAATAGCAGCGGAAAATCAAATAAACTTCGTGGCGCCATCCAGTATACCACAGGCAACTGACTGGGCTCGCATCCCTAAATAGACGGGTCCTCTTGGAACTCCTCTTCCGAAACTGGCGTAGTCTCCTCTTCAACTGGTATTGTGTTGAGGCAAGGGTGAGTACTTGGTACTCAGCAAGTCATGCACAGAATGCAAGCTAATATACTATATGCATGGCTTAGTACAAAGGAATAGCTCAGGGTATATTTGCAGTAAACAGCTTTTGACAAGTAATATAAGTAGATTCGAAAGCAGTAGAAATAAGTAAAGCATAAATAACTTTTCAAGAAGTTTAATAAACATTTTTCCCATCCTAAACCATATTTCCATCATCTTCCTTGTTAAACCAACCCATCTTTTCAAAACCAAGTTATTTTCAGAAAATCTAACCCTTGACTGTAATTCCCGAGCATTGTCCAGTACCGTGGACTCGGCTATTCAAATAGATTCTACACTCTGCAGAGGTTATGCACTTTACCCACAAGATACAGTCAAACACCACAAAGGCGAGTTCCCGTAACAAAGCCTTTCGGAAGCCTCAAACAACACAGGTGGTCCTCTCCGGTACGTGCTCTACACCATCCCTTCCCTTAGCCAAGGCGGTATGGGACCAACACACCGTTAGATGGGTACCTGCCACAGCCACGATACGCTCCCCGTACAATCACACACAAGCGGTGTAATCGACACCACTGAGGCTCCACAAGTGAGTCCTTAGCGACTTAGTCAACTAGGGCCGTCCCATTCCGACCATGTGGTTGCAAGTATGACCCAGTTCAAAGGCTTGCAAGGTTAAGTCCTTAGAGTGACCAGGCAAGACTACCCGAAAAACCAAATCAACACTCCCAATGCCACACCGGCCCACCTGATTACTCTTGCCACATGCCCCGTCGAAAATCGTTTATCAAACCCCGATTGATTACCATGCACCACGTGCCATCAACATCACATGATACTTTTCCAAAACAGGTTCAATATATCATTAAGTCAATATTAGCATTTGTTTATCCAAAATCATGTCATGAGCACGTAGCAGTCTAAGCAAAGATACTACAACGATCTAAACCCATGTTGGCAATTTAGTAATGTCCAACTAGTAAACCACAACTAGGGTGACAAAGGTCATGGCACATACTTAAGTAATCAAGGTGTCATATAGCAAATTGGTATTTATCTAACCCCTTGTTTAAACAAAGTATCTTTCTAATTGAACTAGCATGCAATAGTTTAAATCAAAATAGATTTCGAGAAATAGGATCAATATGGTCAAAGCACAACTTGCCTTCAAAAAGCACTTGCTCTTGGTCTTGAGTTGGATCTGAGTCAATACTTCTCCTTGAATCCCTCAGGCACTTCAACGTCTACTGTAAAAGCGTGCAAATAGCAAATACACAAATAAACACTATGCAAAAAAGATCCCAAAACTCCAAATAAAATCCATAAACAGAGAGAACATAATTTTCTGGATTTTTAGAAACTGGAATCGTCAAATTTGGAGTTAAAGCATAAAGTTATGATTATTTAAAGTTTAAATAATCAATTAAATAATTTTACAGAGAAAAACTTTAGTCCAAAAATTAAATAAAATTTATATTTAGGTAGATCTTAATTTTATACAAATTTAGAAATTTGAATCGCTCAAATCGGAGTTGAAACGCAAAAGTTATAAGCGTTTGAAGTTTGAATCTAAATTTGAAATCATTATTCGAATTAATAAATCATTTTCTTTTTCGGAAATTAATTATTGCGTCAGCATGGACACGTGGCAGCTCCTGATTGGCTTGCTGACGTCAGCCGGTCCATGGGCTCGGTCCACGCTCGGCTCGGGTCCACGGTGGACTCGGTCCACGGCTCCACGTGAGACTGACATGTGGGCCCACTCGGGTGACGTCATCGCTGACGTCAGCGGGGCTCAGCCCATGGTGCTGACAGGTGGGGTCCACTGTGACGTCATGGGTGACGTCAGCGCTTGGCTGGGTTAGCCACTGACATGCGGGCCCTCTGACACGCGGGCCCCGCGTGTCAGCGTCACCCGCACGCGTGCGTGGACGGCGCTGACCGCGTCGGTCCAACTTCCCGACACGTGGCGCAATCTCGGCCGTTGGTTTGAAAATCAACGGCGCGGATTGGATCCAGGGTTAACGCGTTGAAACTACTCGATGCTCATGGGCCGTTCGATCTAGATCGGGCGGTCGGATCTAATCCTATAATCGCACTGCTACGGCACGTGGCGATTGTGAACCGTTGGATCTTGATCCAACGGTCCAGATCTAATCGGGTTTGGAACACGTGATCTCACCTCAACCGTTCGATCTGGATCTGACGGTCCTCCGAGCTCGCCATGGACGGCGATGGTTTCACGCCGGCGGCTTGATCGGAGCCGAGACGATGACCACGGCTACGGCGCCCACGGGGCTTCTCGGCGAGATGAAACCTCCCGCCGGGTGCGTCTCGTCGCGGGGACTCGGATCTGGGCTCCTTCGGCGGAAGACGACGGCGACGGCGAGCGAAACGGCGCAAACGCGGCGGAGGAAGAGACAACTCCGTGGCGATTGCGGCTCAACGGCGGCGGCTCAAAGGCCCGAGATGGCTCGAGGAAAGCAGTGCGCAAGGATGAGGGCAACCTCGAGGGACGTCTCATGCTTTAAATAGCCTCGGCGTTAGTGCCTAGACGGAAACCTAGTTCGATTCTGGCGCGGCGCGCGGCGAGTCCGCTTCGGACTCGGCGAAGACGACGAAATAGTGGCCGCCCACGTGGCACGATCGGCGGCCACGATCGCCGGCGCGATCGGATCCGGCGGATCTGGCTCGAGCCGTCTGGTGATCTCGGTAGTTGGATCTTGATCCAACGGTTGGGATTGATTAGGGTTAGGAGTGGGTTTGGTCGAGTCACGTGGCTCGGGTCGGACTCGAACTCGAGTCTGACTCGGGCTCGGTCGGATGAACAGTAACCGACCCGGTCGGTCCTTTTCCAGCGAATTAATATTTAAAATAATTCCCAGTAATTCATTTAATTCATTAAAAATAGCAAAAGACTCAGAAAAATTCCAGAAAAATTCTGGAAAATATTTTGGATCATTTTGGACTCAAATAAAATATTTCCAATAAAATTTTATTTGCAAAATTAAATTCTTTAATTATTTCAAAATGGAATAAATTCAAATAAATTCCAAATAAATCCAAATAAATTCCAGAAAATTCCAAAAATTCACCAAAGTGCCAAATCACACATGAATTTAAGAAAAGCAAAATTTTGGGATGTTACATCCGTCTACTTAGGGAAGCGAGCCCAGTCAGTTGCCTGTGGTATACTGGATGGCGCCACGATGTTACCTTATTTGATTTTCCGCTGCTATTATTTCTCTTTTTAAATAAGTATCGTCCTGCGAGGCGTACATTTGTGACTTGACCATAAGGTTGAGTAACCAGTTTGGTTATTTAAATAAAGTACTTTGATAGTATCGATTGGTATGATTGTGATATTTACCGATGTTAAGGCCCATGTGCACTAGCTGCGTTCTGGACTAGTCTTTGAGTACACAGAGGGTCCGGATTTGCAAATTCGGGTCCCGACAGAGGTGGTATCAGAGCCATACTTGACTGTAGGCTCAACCCTAAGCTAGAATGGTCGTAGTGAGGATAAAACCTATTTTCTAAAAGCTAAAAGTTTGTCAAGATAAGAAATGACATCTCGACTTATCCCCTTCTCTCTTTTCTTGTCTCTTGCTGAAATTTTTCCTTACCTTGTCACAATTCAAAAATTTCGAGTTCTCACGTAAGCACTCTTGTGACAGATGGAGGAAGAGTTCAACTACGTTGATCTGGGAGTTGGTCACGCCGCGGAACTTTGGCATATGCTACAAATTCTCGGAGATTTTGAGAAGCCGCAATACCAAGTGGAAGTGATCAGACCAAATGATTGATCAAGGCTTGTGACGTGAAGATTGAGGTACCTGCTAGGAAAAAGGGCCCAGGCAATCGCCCGATACACTGCACCGCCAGGAGATCTACAATGCAGATGGGTATCCAAGAAGTATCACGACGCGCAATGCGGCACATTACCCGTATCTACGCCCGAGAGTTGGAGAGCACGGTGTTCCGTTATCACCCGCGCAGCGATAACCTTCTTGACCCAAAGGAGATTCAGGATGAGGATGCCACGGTTACACAGTTGGCACGATTTGTTGTCGCTCAGGAGGACGTACTAGATAATACAAGCAAGGAGCTACAGAAGGCCCGCAAGGAGATCACGACAGAGAAGAACAGATGGCGGGAAGCTCAAGAGT
This sequence comes from Rhipidocladum racemiflorum, assembly GCA_036346355.1. NCBI lineage: Eukaryota > Viridiplantae > Streptophyta > Magnoliopsida > Poales > Poaceae > Rhipidocladum > Rhipidocladum racemiflorum. Next base: position 35,046,267 of record CM070581.1, read on the forward strand.
ATGTGGCACACCTTTTGCGAAGGATTGACGAGTTGGAGATGACTTTGTACGGACCAGACCGAGCCGATGCAGAGCTACACGAGCCGAGATCCAGAGGAGTCGATCTCGATGAGGACAACGCTTCTTCGACTACCACAGATGACACGATTCTTTGGACATGGCAATCGTTTCGCGCCTATGCCGCAGCATCCGCACCCAGGCCGTGGAGGTTTTCTCGATGAGTGAGCATAGGTTCTATAGTGAGACTCCTTCGCCGAGTCGAGTCATAGAATAAAAAGTCACCCTTTAGGCGTTAGACTCCAGAGTTAGTTCGATTTGGATTTGCTTTGTTTCTTTGAGTGTGCAGTATGTGTTGCAAGGCCCTTAGGCATTGTAAGCAGCCATACCAAGTTATTAATAATAAAGTTGGACCTTAAGGTTACACCTTTAAGCCCCGCATAAGTTCCATATTACTTGTCTATTCTTGTTTCCCCCTCATCTCTAAACCTAGAGCAAATCGGCGGATGGTGAACACCCGTGGGAACTTTGGAAGCAATGGGAGTAGATCTCGCCAGCAGAAACCCCAATGATGGAGCACCAAAGACCGCTTGATTGATATGCAGAATTTTGGAGCCTTTCTTGCTGCTCGGACTCGATTGATGCATGCTATGATGCAACAAATGCAGCACGTCCTTTGCTCAGGCCACCGCTAATCAAGTTAATCGGGGACCACGCCGTAATACAAGACTGCCGAGTTCATGAGGACTCACCCACCCACTTTCTCTCGGGAATGCCAATCCATTGGAGGCCGATGATTGGTTAAGATCAATCGAGAGGAAGCTACACATAGCTCAATGCATAGGAAATGAGAAGGTACTCTACGCTTCTCATCGGTTGGATGGAACAAATTACGAATGGTGGGAGAATTTACGTACACGCAAGAGAACCCTCAAGATATCACTTGGGAAGAGTTCACACCGCATTCGACAAGATCACGTGCCTGAAGGAATCATGGACCTTAAGAAGGAGGAGTTCAGAGCACCGAGGCAAGGTAATCAGCCGGTGGCGACTACTGAACAAGTTCACACGGCTAGCACGCTACGCTTTGAGGATGTAGCGACAGATAAATCCAGGCAGTCTCGTTTTATGAAGGGACTCAACTCGGGATTGCAAGTAGGATTGATCACCCACACCTTTCCAGATTTCCAAGAGTTGGTGAATAAGGCGCTTATTCTTGAGGACAAGCGCAAGGAACTGGATGAGAACGAGAAGCGCGGGATGCAACAAAGAAGGATCACGCCGAGCAACGCAGCGCTTGAGAGTTGCACCAAATCAATTCTTCGATTCCAACCACACGAATGCAACAAGGACACCATCCCCGGCACCAAGACACATCAATCAAAACTACTGCGAGACCCAGCCCCGCTGTAAACGCTTACTCCGAGCAAATCGAAGGAACAAGTGAGACGCCATTTGCTACAAGCAGAACGAGCCGAGACACTTTGCCAACAGCTTGTCCAAAGAAGACGGCAGGAGTGACTCGATTCGCTTCAATCTAGGAACCACCCCAGCTAGGACGCCAAAGACCAGAGCCACACCCTGCATCGTGGTGAGAGGCCGAGTCAACCATGTCACCGCAGATGCACTACGTAATGCTACGGATGTCGTCTTGGGTAAGTTACTTGTTAACTCGATGCACCTGCTTGATTTTGTTTGACTCTGAGCTTCGCATTCGTTTGTTTCAAGGCTTTGCTACTAGAAATGATTTGGGGATTGCAAGACTTAGATGCATGCTTTTAGTTCAAACCCCTGGTTCGAACTCCGAGCGAAAGTAGGATGTTCCGGGTGAGAATACTAATAGGTGGAATAGAATTCCTAGCAAACCTTATAATTTTGGAGACCCAGACCTTAGACGTCATATTGGGAATGGATTGGTTATCCAAGCACAAGGCCGTATTGGATTGTGGACGAAGGACTATCTCAGTTGAGAGCCAGTGTGGGAAGAAAGTGGAATTTCAAGCCACTACTTGATTAGAGATGGGCGATTGATGGTTAACAGTACCAAGGCAATCAGCATAGAGGATGTCTCAGTAGTGAATGAGTACCCAGATGTTTTTCCTAAAGATCTACCTGGTATGCCGCCAGACAGGGACATAGAGTTTGTGATAGAGCTTGTACCGGCACAAAGACCGATAGCAAAGAGACCCTATCGGATGTCTACCGAGGAGTTGGTAGAGATGAAGAAACAGCTAGAAGAGTTAATGGAGAAAGGATTTATCAGACCGAGTTCGTCGCTGGACTAGTGCTGAATACACAGAGGGTCCGGATTTGCATATTCGGGTCCCGACAGAGGTGGTATCAGAGCCAGACTGACTGGAGGACTACCCTTAGCTAGAATGGCCGTAGTGAGGATAAAACGATTTTTTAAAAGTTAAAAGTTGCCAAGATAATGAATGAACTCTCGACTTATCCCATTCTCACTTATTCATACCCCTTACTGAATTTTTTTGTCTCCACTTTGATTTAAAATGTTGCGTTCTCACGTGAGTGGCTTTGACTGATGAAGATGATCAACAACTATGCTGAACGTCAGGGAGGTTACGCCGCTGAGTTGTGCCGCATGATGCAACTACTTGGAGGTTTTGACAGACTGATCTACCGGGGAACCACCATAGTGAAGGCAGGACTTGTCCAAGCTTGGGATGTCAAGATCCCTGTGTATGCCAGAGAGAAGACCAAGATGAGTCGTCCTATCCACATCACGGCGAGGAGGTCTTTGTTTGAAGCCGGGATCCAAGAGACGTCGCGTCGAGGAATGCGGCAGATCGCTCGCACCTACTCTTCAGAGTTGGAGGGCACGGTGTTTCGTCACCTTCCGCGCAGAGAAAGCCGACATGATCGGGAGTTGATAGCAGAGGAGGACACCACGATCACTCACTTGGCGAGGTTTGTTATCGCCCAGGAGGATGTAATCGACGAGACAGTTCAGGAGTTACAAAAAGCCCGCGATGAGGTCAAGGATGTGAGGAGAGAGCTGCGAGAGGCTCGGGAACATATCGCCCACTCTTCACGAAGGATCGATGTCGGGACCCGAATGTGCAAATCCGGACCCTCTGTGTATTCAGCTCTAGTCTAGGATCACGCTAGTGCACACAGTCTCAACATAGATGAATATCACAATCATACACAGTGGAATAATAAAAATAGCTCAATTATAGAATATAAACTATTGAACGAACTTAAGGTCAACCTTACACTTGCGAGGCCTTGACGGCTTTAACTCCAAATAAGTAGGAGCGGAACGAAGAACACCTGTGAATCCCATCAATACGCCACAGGCAACTGACGGGGTTCAACTCCTAGATAATCGCCTTCTCACGGAACTTCTTCTTCGACAAAGTAGACTTCTGCTCACTGGTGATTGTTTGTTTGCAAGGGATGAGTACATAAAGCACTCATCAAGTCATGCATAGAATGCAAGTCTAATAACTATATGCATGGCTTATTCCAAATGATAGGCTGAAGGAGTTATTTTGCAATAAACAACATTCACAAATGTTCATAATAGATGGTAAAGCGGTAAAACAAATAATAACAGTAATAGATTGCACAGTTATTTCACAAGTAAAACAAAACCACATCCTTAACCAATTATCACTTTCCACAGGCATCTTGCCTCCAATCCTGAGTTCATTTTCATGAAAATCTAACCCTTGACTGTAATCCTCGAGCGTTTTCCAGTACCGTGGACTCGGCTATTCGAATAGATTTTACACTTTGCAGAGGTTATACACTTTACCCACAAGATACAATCAACTCATCACGTTAGCCGTGAATCGACATACAAGAGTATGCGAATGAGTGATCATAACAAAGCATTTCGGAAACTTCTAACTATACAAGTGAACCTCTCCGGTTTTTGCCATACACCATCCCTTCCCTTAGCAAAGGCGAAGTATGGGACCGACATACCGTTGGACGGGTACCTTGCCGCAGTCCTGGTACGCTCCCCCTTCAAGCTACACAAAAGATGTAGTTGACACCCTGAGGTACCACATGCAAGTTATTAGTAACTTACTCAACTAGGATCGTCCCACTCCAGTCATGTGGTCGTATGGTTGACTCTGTTCAAAGCCTTGCAAGGTTAAGTCCTTAGGGCGACAGGGCAAGACTACCCGAAGAACCAAATCAACCTTCCCGGTGCCACACCTGGCCCACCCGATAATAATCTTACCCCTTGCCCCGGTCTAAATCATTTTATCACCCCAGTTGATTATTGCGCAACACAATGCCAACAACAACTCAATATCCTTGAAGAAGTACGAAGACCTCCACATATCAACTTCATCGTGTCGGCAACATGTCACACCGTTCCAAAATACATTGCATATTCCATTAGTCAATATTGAGCTTTTGTATTTCCAAAATGATGTCAATGGTACGTTGCATGGCTAAGCAAACTACTGACGGTCTAAATAACCCTTGTTAGAAAAGTATTTAGCTACCAACTATTAATCAATAATCCTAGGGTGACAAATGAATCATGGCATACAATCATTATAGGCAAGGTGGCGATAACAAGTAGGTTGATTATCTAATCCCAAATTAATTGAAATCAGTTTAACTCAAACTAGCATGGAATAATTTGAAACAACATAATTTTAGAAAATGGGATCAACATGGTCAAATCACAACTTGCCTGGCCCTTACAACTTTTACTGTTCTTTACTCTTTATCTTCGATTCTTGATCCTCGATCTTCAATCTTCGCTTTCTTGACCTTCAGTTCCTTAGAACGATTTCCGGACGACGCGTCTAACGATTAAAGAAGAAGCAAATACAAACCCACTCAAAAGACAATCAAGTAAAACTCCAAATTAAGAACAAATAGCAGTGGACACAACGGCTTGGAAGAATTTATGGACTTGAACGGATTAGATCGAAGATTAGACAAAAGAGAACGGGCTTTCGGAAAAACTCCGAAAAGGGAAAGAATAATAACTGGGAAAGAAAGAATAATATTCCGAAAAATATTTCTTCCGAAGTTATTATCTTGATTGGACAAACATTGACATATGGGCTCTCGATCTGTAGACTGGGTCCATAAAGATATGTTAGTTCGCAATGAACTAAACTGGAGCTCGAAGTTGACTTTTGTTGACCGAACGGGCATAATCAAACAAAAGAGAGACGGATAGATCGGGCATAGGGGTATGACAGATAGCCAATAGTCTATCGACCAAGTCCACGAATGAATTCTCGATTAATGACAGATTAGATTTTTAGGGTTAAGACAAGGACAAGTGTCTTACCACGATTGAAACAACGGGAAAGATTGCAAAGATAACAACGTGGCTCACGATGAACTTAGTCCATCGAACCGGTCTTAGGTTAGGGTTTTGATTCAGCTTTGAAGATGATATGACGATGAGGCTAGGCTCACATCACGATGATAGAATAGATGATGACATCGCACTAGGGCTCTTGCATGAATGCACGCATGCGATGGCAACGAAGCGATGAGAGCCAAGCGTTAACGATGAAGCGTTAACGGTGGAACGTTAACGGCGAAACATTAACGGTCGAATGTTAACGGCGAAACGTTAACGACGGAGCGCTAACGGTGGAACATTAACGACGGAGCGTTAACAATGGAACGTTAACAGCGAAACGGTAACGGCGGGACGTTTACGGCGGAACGTTAATGTCGGAGTGTTAACGGCGGAATGTTAACGGCGGGACGTTAACGACAGAACGTTAACGGCGGAGCGTTAACGGCGGAGCGTTAACGGCGAAACGTTAACGGTGGATCGTTAACGACGAAACATTAACGGCGGAGGTGAAGCGATGACAAGATGAGCAAGAAATAAGATATCGACCGTCGGTGCAACGACATGACCGCGATAAAACGTTATCAAGGACGGCTAACCGAAACGCGAACCGGTAACAACGGCTAGGTTAAAAGACGACGGTTTTAAGCCAGAACCAGACTTCGTCGGTGAACAGAGGCCAAAAGAATTCTAAGGATGGATCAAAATAGTACATGATGATCCACCGGACGCGGCAACATGACCGGAGCGAGCTAATATAGCCGGCGTCAAAAGACGGCGCGCGGCGGTGGCAAAAGAAGGCGTAAATATATAAAAAATTCCGAAGGATGGGATGGCAAAGGGGGAATGTCCACCACGTAGAACGCGGCGAGACGAACTCAACTGTATAGGCGGATTTTGCGGCAAACCGACGGATTGATCACAAACTACCGATTAACGGGTTTCGGATCCAAACTTTAGACGGCCATAACCATTAGAATAATGATCAGAATTTAACCAAATTTGACCGAGAGCTATATGTGACCTAGAGGAACATCGTGACACAGATAGATCGGATTTTTACCTTCTGGATCAGCAGGGAACGCGCGAGGATGATTGTCGCTGTCTGAAAGGCAGTCTGATCGGAGAAAAGAATTTTCTATGCAAAATCCAGAGGGCAAAACCGTGGGGCAGTATGTGCATCATGTAGAGGACATCACCAGGAGTTTACACAAAACATTTCACGGTTAAACTCAAAGAATTGAGGGAGATATGGCCTCGACAAGATTCGAGGTTGAAACGGCCATAACTTTTGATTCCTTAGGCCAAATTGGCTGAAATTTGGAGGCGAAACAGATGGGACATCATGGCTCACCATGGCGAAGACGGATCTCGAAAAGAGTCGACGATCTGACAGTATACGCGCTCCAAAGTTTGGCCTGCGACGGGCGGCGCTTCGGAGGTCTCGACGACGGTTTATGGCTTTGGAAAAATTCATCTGAGGTTGGGAGGACGTGGGAGAGGTCATGGGAGGTCTACAATGGGTTGGGGTGACGGCTAGGTTAAGAAAATAAATTTTTGGGAGAGTTTGGAGTAATCCCATCATTAAACCGAACGGGTGGTGTGCGCTGCCAGGAAATCGGTGACGTGGCCGATTCACGGCCCTTGGATCAGATCTGGGCGGCCGTCATCGCGTGGAGGCAGAGGCGAGTTGGCCACTGGCGCGTGGCGGCCCGGCTGGCTCAGCGCTGCGCGGCCCAGGCGGGAGGGCAACGCGGCCCAAGCCTTGGTCTTGCTCAGCGGCCGATCACGAAGGTGGCCGGCTTCAGTCCGGCCTCCTCGCCTGTGGCGGCGGGAGGAGGCGGGCCGGCAAGCGCGGGGTGGAGGCGGCGGCTCGGGTGGCAGTGGGCTAGAGCGGCGGGAAGGAGAAGGAGATTTGGCCCACAACTGAAACCAGATTTTTAGAGAATTTCCGAATTAAAATAATTCCATTAAATCGAATTAATTATTTAAGGTAATAAAAATACCAGAAAAATTCTAGAAAAATTCTATAAAATATTTTGAGACATTCTGAACTCAAATAAAATATTTGCAACAAAACTTTATATAAACTTTTCAAATGTTTAATTAATTTCCATAAAAGGGCTTAATACAAATCAACCCCAAATAAATCCAATAAATATCAAATGAGGTCCGAAAAATCTCAAAAATTACAGAAGAATTTCTTGAAGCACAAGGAATTCAAATAAAATTAAATTTATTTTATTTGAAGTATGAAATAATCAAATGAAATTGCTTTAGCTTTTAGAAAATTCAAATCAAGGTTTTTAAACGCGAGAAAATTTGCGAAAATTTTTGAGAAGCTAAACTAAACCAAAAATTTTTGAAAACCCAAATTTTGGGATGTTACAATCGATGAGTTGGAGATGGCACTATACGGGCCAACACTGAAGCCAGTATTGGAGCTACACGACCCAGACCCCGAGGAGCCAGAGCAGCAGGCAGCACCAGAGTTGGAGGAAGACGTTGCTTCATCGAGCACAGCTGTCGTTGGTTATAGAGATCGATTCGTGCCGATGCAGTCGCACCCGCCCAAGTGTACCCCGGGTTGTTCCCATGGGGGATGGATCGATGAGTGAGCGTTTAGGTTTAGCGGTTGAGACTTCAGTGTTGAGTCGCATCTTATAAAAATAAGAGTCGCCCTTTTGGCGTTAGCCTCCAGTATGTTAGTTCAATTTGGATCTTTTTGATTGTTGAGTGTGCAGTATGTGTTGCAAAGCCCTTAGGCATTGTGAGCAACCATACCAAGTTATTATTGAATAACTAATAAAGTTGGATTTCAAGTTATACCTTCCACCCCGCATAAGTTTCTCTACTACTTGTCTACTCTTGTTCCCTCTTGTCTCTAAACCTTGGAGCAATCAATAGATGGTGAACACTCGTGGCAACAACGGAGGAAATGGGAGTGGTTCTCGCCCTACAGGAAACCCCAATGATGGAGCACCTGCACCCCAACCAACACCCCCAGTTGACATGCATAACTTTGGAGCTTTCCTTGCTGCACAGACCCAGCTGATGCATGCCATGATGCAGCAGATGTAGCAAGTCAGTGCTCAGGCCGCTGCCAACCAAGCTAATCAGGGACAGCGACAGAATTCAAGACTGTCGGAATTCATGAGGACTCTTCCGCCCACTTTCTCTGGAAATGCCAACCCATTGGAGGCAGATGACTGGTTGAGGTCCATAGAGAGGAAGCTGCATATTACCCAATGCATTGGAAATGAGAGAGTACTCTATGCCTCTCATCAGCTAGAAGGGACTGCAACTGAATGGTGGGAGAACTTCTGTGCTTCCCAGGAGCACCCACAAGAGATCACCTGGGAAGAGTTTATTGTTGCCTTTCGTTCGTACCATGTGCCGGAAGGGATCATGGACCTCAAGAAGGAAGAATTCAGGGCTTTAAAGCAAGGCAGCCAGTTAGTGGCTGACTATCTGGACAAATTCACCCAGCTTGCTCGCTACGCACATGAAGATGTAGCGACGGATAAGGCCAGGCAGTCTCGCTTCATGAAGGAACTAAATTCAAGACTGCAGGTGGGACTGATTACCCACACATTCCTGAATTTCCACGAACTGGTGAACCAGGCTCTTATCCTGGAGGATAAGTGTAAAGAAATGGATGACAATAGGAAGCGCCGGATGGCATAACAAGGATCTCGCCTCGGAGTGCAAAGGCTGAGAGTTGCACCCAATCAATTTTTCAGATTTCAGCCACATAATGTCGCCAAGACACCATCACCAGCACCGAGATCTGCTGGACAGAATTATTAGACACCAACACAAGCCAGAGTTGCACCAGCAAGAAGCCAGCCAGCAACGGTGAAACGTTGTTACACATGTAATGAGCCAGGACACTTCTCCAATAATTGCCCTAAGAGAGGAGGAGTTGTGACGCCTGTTCGCCTCAACCTTGGGACCCCGACTGCAAGGACACCCGCACCAGGAGGAAATCGTGGGGCTGCTCAAGCTAGAGCCACACCCTAAGCCACGGTGAGAGGTTGGATCAACCACTTTACCACTGATACAATTCAGAACACCTCAGACGTCGTGCTGGGTAAGTTACTTGTTAACTCAGTACCTGCAACAGTTTTGTTTGACTCTGGAGCTTCGCATTCATTTGTTTCTCGAGATTTTATTGCTAGAAATGATTTGTGAGATCGGAATAAATACCTGGGATGGATCCATTCAGCTGACTCGGGAAAGATGAGGTGAGATGGAAAGGAAAAGAGCCGATTGCTGAGGGTGCGAGAGCTTGAATGCGTAGAAATGACTGTGGAGGGACCTGCATATTTATACTGCGGTGAAAGAGGTGAACAGGCGGTAAAAGTTTCGATACGACGTATGCATTAAAAGAGCACCAAGATTTTTACGGCGCTATTAATGGAGTAGTTACTGAGGAGTTTTTCTACCGAAAGCCGATTAAGTTGGAAGCCGATGATAGAAGCCGATTTTTGAAAGATAACATGTTATCTTCCAAAAATGGGGGGGCATATGTTTTCACCAGAATTCGTTATATATGGAAATATCATCTTAATACAGAATATAGAGTTTGATGAACATACGGCCAGTGGAATTTGGAAACTGAAGATCGAATCGTGGCCGATACAGATCAGGTTGCCGTGTCCACGAGGGACTCGGATCAGCTGAAGCGTATAAAAGGGGGCCTAAGCCAGGAGGAGAGGGGACCAACCCACACAATCACAAACATCCTTTTACAATTTTTGTAGTTTTCCTAGTTCTGTAATCTTTCCTCTGTAAGTCGACGAGATCAACAAAGAGTTGCGCATCGCCAATTTGTTGCTTTTGCCGATTTCGTCTCAGGTTTGGTTTGCTTTGTTTTGTTGCGCATCACCTCTCAAAGCCAATCTACCTTCACCCTCGGATTAGCCCTAATTGGCTAATCTAGTTATCCCCTAATCAGCCTTTAGTCGACTAGAGTTATGCCTATAATTACTCATTGTCGGCTTCGATAGATTTTACGACTTTTTACTTTGTCAATTACAGGTCAAATTGACTGGGAAGCTTGAACCCAGTGTTAGGCCGATGTGTTTGAAGTTGAAAACCCTACATCAAGTTTTTAGCGTCAACGCACTTTTTGGCACGCTTGGTAGGACCTTGAAGAACAACATGACATCATCTGGGAAAGCCATCGCAACCACCGAAATCAATCTTGATGCAATAATCATGCCTACATTGGCCGATTTGACGCCAGAGCAGCGGAAGGAGATTGAAGATCGAAAAGCTGCACTGGAAGAGATGATGTTGGGATGCTACCAGAAGACTCGACGGGGTGTCACACAAAAAACCGCCCTCCAAACTCTCAACCCCATCGGCGATGACGATGCGGCGTCTAAATCGGTAAGCCGATATATGCCAGCTCAAACCGAGTTGTCTGTTATGATTGAGCAATCTGTACATCACGCGTTAATTAACCAGTCATTGGCTTTGGTCACAACTTTAAAGCCGATGATTGAAAATAGCGTTAAAACGATTGCGCAAGAGTTAGCTTCAACTGGGAGTTTACTCGACCCATTACAACCGCTCCCGACGTACCCCGTTTACTCACTAGCACAAAACACCAGTACAGTGAAAGGACCTATCCCAATTCCTTCACTAATGCCAACCCAACCTACTGTGTTGGCACCAAGTACCCAAACCAACGGGATTACACATTACCATGCATACACTGATGCCGCAAAATTGTGCCCTACAACAAATGTGCCATCGGCAACGCCGGTAGGCGCTTTCAGCCAATCGGTCCCTCGTCTGATCAGGACAGATTGGGTTCCTTAGTTCCAAGGGTTGATTCCATCAAGGAATCCGATCCCACATAAGGTAGTCAATTACGGGGAGCCCTTTGTTCCCATGCCCAGCGAGTATGATCAATCACCTCAACATCAGCCGATTTGATATAGCCAACAGCCTGAGTTTGCACTCGGGGGGGCAGGATGCTAATTTACACAATTGGCAAAACCCTAATCCCCCGTCGGCCCGATTTAACCAGCGACCTGAGCTAGCACTCGGGGGGCAGGATGCTGGTTACCCTAATTGGCAAAACCCCAACACCATGCTGGCTGGTGGTGTTAATTGGGCCGATCAAATCTCTGCCGTGCTAAGAGAGCAATTTGGCTTACAACCCAAGGGTAAGACCATCGGCTACAAGAAGCCATATCCAGACTACATAGATCGGATGGCCTATCCCCACAATTACAGGATCCCTGATTTCGCCAAGTTTTCAGGAGATGACTCTGTTACCACCCTTGAACATGTCAGACGGTTCATTGCTTAATGTGGCAAAGCTACTCAGTCCGACGGGTTAAAAATCAGGCTGTTTCCTTTGTCTCTGTCGGGAACCGCTTTCACATGGTTCACGAACTTACCCCCTAATTCGGTCCACTTTTGGAACAATTTGGAAAATCGATTCCACAAATATTTCTTTTCCGGTAGTCCTGAACTTAGAATTTCCGATCTTAGTTCAGTCCGACAGAAATTCGGTGAACTAGTGTCGGACAACATCCAGAGGTTTAGGGACGTACGAAATCGGTGCTTTAGTGTTACATTACTGGACAATCAATTAGCCGATTTGGCGTTCCAAGGCTTGATTCCCCCACTTAAGGAAAAATTTGTGAGACAAGAATTCTCCGATTTAGTCCACCTTCACCGTGTATCGGCACAAGAAAGCCGATATTATGACAGTAAAGGGTTTAAAGATAGGTTTAAAGCAAACAAAAATGAAAAGGCCAAAGTAAATATGGTCGATTGTAGCTCTAGCGAGACCTCTAATGACGACGAAGCCGATATAAACATAGCCGAGTGGGCACAGGGTCCTAAAAGATCACTTGTGTGCTCATGGCTCAAGCCGACAAAAAATAAGTCAAAAGTTAAATATGCCTTTGATGTATCCAAATGCGATCGGATATTTGACCTATTACTATAGAAAAAATTAATACGGTTGCCGGAAGGGCATGTTATCCCATCTGCTGATGAAATCAAAAAATGAAGATACTGTAAGTGGCACCACTCTTTTTTGCATAACACTAACGATTGTAATATTTTTCTTCAGCAGATACAGCCGGCCATGCAAGTGGACATGAACCCTTTTCCTATCAACATGGTCCAGTGCTCACGGAAAGGAAAAGAGCAGATGGATATAAGGGATGAGCCGATCCGGCGGGTTGATGTCCAGTCAAGCTCTGATGGCGGTGAATCGTTGAAGATAACAATCGGCTCATTACAAATAGAAGTCGATCGGGATGGCAGGAACTCAAGAACCATCAAGCTCAAGGGCAAACCGCAGGTAGGACAATGGTACAAAGCCAAAAAAACCCCACCAAAACAAAGGGTTACCATGTCCAAGCCAACGTTCTCTCAACTCCTGGGGAAATACGAGAAGATCAGCCATCCACATGAACAATGTCCCCATCGGCCTGATAACCTGTATTGGGCGGACGATGAAGAAAGAGCCCACCGATGGTGTCCCTTCTGGCAGTTTTGCTGGGAGCGGAGAATGCCGCTACCATCGGTGCAGACATGTCCGATGGGACATCTCCCCCAGGATCTGCCATGGCGACCGATCAGAGAGAGACTGGTTAGGCCAGTCCATAACCGACTAGGACCATGGGCTGGGAGACCAGTTCAAGAAAAATGCATGCAACATACCAAAATGAATCCTCAGAAGGAAAGGTCGAGTCGGCTAGATCTGATAATGAAATGAACAATCTGGCCAGAAAAATCCGCAAGCCGATTGAGGAAAAACTGAGGTGGTACTCCTCTGGGCTTAGTCTATCTCAGCGCAGACAATTGCAACACTTAAGAACACAGGAAATGAGGGAAGCTAAACAAGAAGAGGAAAGGGATAAGATATTCAATGAATTGCGACTAGTACAAGTCGCAAAGCAGGAATGGAGAAGGAAAAACCAGATTGAAGAGGATTCAGACCAATCAGTTGATTCCAGTTCTCCAATGATTCGGGACGATACTCCCCCCATGGACATCAACATGGTCTTCACCCTGCCAGCCGAATTTAGGACCGAGACTAAATCAGCCGAAGAAGCCTTAGCCCAATTATGTCTCGGCACTCAAGATGCCATGTTTGAGAAACCCCAAGATATGCATCGGCATTTAAAGCCGTTATACCTAAAAGGGCATATCAACGGCTGACCCATATCAATAATGCTAGTCGACGGTGGAGCCACAGTAAACCTGATGCCGCTAAGCACCTTCAAGAAGTTAGGCAAAGTTGATGAAGATTTAATCAAGACAAACATGGTGTTAAATGACTTCACGGGCGATCCCACTGAAACAAAAGGAGTGATGGTCACAGAGCTAACGGTCGGCAGTAAAACTTTGTCGACCGCATTTTTCGTAATTGAAGCTAAAGGGAATTATAGTGTACTCCTCGGGTGGGATTGGATCCATGCTAATTGCTGCATTCCATCAACAATGCATCAACTTTTAGTGCAGTGGAATGGATATGAAGTCGAAGTGATACCAGCTGATACATCGACTCACATAGCACTGGCCAGTCCCGACGCAAATTGGCTGCACCAATGGCTGAATGCATATCCGGCAAGGTTCTGGATGATTGCAACTTCATTTGCGTCAGAAAAACAGGTCTACTGCCGATCAATGTCAGGCTAGGCACATTTGATCGGGCAAATGAAGTGCTGAGAAGATGGAGTCAGGAATAAAAGAGGCCCTTCAGGACAAACTTTAAAGCTATCGGCCAATATTGGACTATGGAGAAGCCATTGAAGATTTTCAGGAAGAAATGTTGGGACAAGGTTTTTCTTCAGCTGATTTGCTTGAAGAAGTAGACATAGGGGAGGGTGATAGGAAAAGACCAACTTTTATAAGTGCACAGTTAGGCGCATATTATAGAGCCAAGTTGGTTGAAATACTTAAAAATAGAGATTATTTTGCTTGGGAATATTACGAGATGCCTGGTCTTAGCCGATAGTTAGTTGAGCATCGGCTACCTATAAAGCCAGGGTGTCGGCCATTTAAGCAGTTTCTCCGACGCTTTAATCCAACCCTATATAATGCCATCAAGGAAGAAATAGAACGATTATTAGAAGCCAAGTTTATCAGGCCTTGCCGATACACTGAGTGGGTTTCGAACATCATTCCTGTAGTAATGAAAAACGGTAATCTGAGAGTGTGCGTGGACTTTAGAGATCTGAACAAGGTGACGTCAAAAGACGAATACTCGATGCCAATAGCCGATATGCTCATCAACGCTGCATCGGGCAATAAGATCATTAGTTTCCTTGATGCGAATGTCGGATATAACCAAATATTCATGGCAGAAGCCGATGTGTCCAAAACGGCTTTCAGGTGCCCTAGGGCCCTGGGGTTGTACGACTGGACAGTCATGACGTTCGGTTTGAAAAATGCTGGCGCCACGTACCAACGCACCATGAACTTGATCTTCCATGAGCTAATCAGCCACATTGTTGAAATCTACATCGATGATGTCATCATGAAGTCAAAAGACGATTGGCAACATTTAGTCGATTTAGAAAAGGTTTTTCAGAGTACAAGGGCCCATGGGTTAAAAATGAAGCCCCTCAAGTGTGCGTTCGGAGTATCGGTTGGACAATTCCTTGGATTCATGGTGCATGAAAGAGGAATTGAAGTTAACCAGCAAAGGGTAAAGGCCATAGCCGATACTAAACCATCGACAAGTAGAAACGAGCTACAAAAACTGATCGGCAAGATCAATTACTTACAACGCTTTATTTTGAATCTGTCCGGACGAATTAAAGCCTTCACCCCATTATTGAAATTGAAGGAAAATCAAAGTTTCGTATGGGGAGAAGAGCTGCAGAAAGCCTTTGATGACATAAAGGAGTACTTGACGAAGCCTCCGATTCTGGCCACACCAAAAAAGGGGATACCATTTAGGTTATACATATCGGCCGAAGAAGAGACAATCGGGGCCGTATTGGCACAAGAAGTCGATGGTAAGGAACGGGTAATATTCTATCTAGCCTGATGGCTGTTGGATACCGAAAGGAGGTACCCTTTCATGGAGAAGATATGTTTATCCCTTTATTTTGCCTATACAAAGCTGAGGTATTACATATTGGCATCGATATGCGTAATAGTGTGTAAAACCGATGTCGTCAAATACATTTTATCTGCGCCAATTTTACGTGGACGACTGGGCAAATGGGCATACGCCTTAACTGAGTTCGACCTGGCCTACGAATCGGCTAAAGCTGTCAAAGGACAAGTCATAACCGATTTTATCATAGGTGGTGAGACTGCGGTTGGACTAGTGGATGTTGCCCCTAGCAGTTGTATTTTGATGGGTCTGTGTGCTGAGAAGTCGACGGCATCGACATAGTACTAAGTTCACCAAAAGGGTACAACTTCGATTTTGCATATCGGCTCAATAGCCTATGCTCTAACAATCAAGCTGAGTATGAGGCTCTGCTCAAGGGTCTACAACTGCTGGAGAGCATCGGTGTAACACCCCAATTTTTGCTTTTCATGAATTTAAAGGAAATTTGGCACTTTGGTGAATTTTTGGAATTTTCTGAAATTTATTTGGATTTATTTGGAATTTATTTGAATTTATTCCCTTTTGAAATAATTAAAGAATTTAATTTTGCAAATAAAATTTTGTTGGAAATATTTTATTTGAGTCCAAAATGTGCCAAAATATTTTCTAAAAATTTTTCTGGAATTTTTCTGAGTGTTTTGCTATTTTTAATGAATTAAATGAATTTCTGGGAATTAATTGGATTATTTAATCGCTGGAAAACCTAATCGGTTGCACTGTTCATCCGACCGGACCCGAATCCGAGTCAGACTCGAGTTTGACCCGAGCCAGCCGTTCCGGTTGAACCCAGTCGCCAAACCCTAACGCGTGTGACCGTTGGATCGAGATCCAACAGCCACGATTGTGCCACGTCGCCGAACCCGAGCCGACCGGACCAGCCAGGTCGCCCGAGCCGGACCCGAGCCCAAACCCTCGACCGTTGGATCTTGATCCAACGGCTCACGTTGAGCCACGTCACCCCAATCCGAATCCAATTCGGATTCCGCCGCCGCAGCCGTGTGGGCCTCGGTTTCCGCGGTTTTCACGGACGACGAGGGGCCTATTTAATGCGCCGCCGCCGCCAACGTGTTGCCGACTTTCGTGCGCACCCGTAGCCCTAGACAACGTCGCCTGAGCCGCCGCCGTTTTCCCGCGCGAGCTCGCCGTAGTTGGTTTGGTGTCCCGCCGCGGTTAATCACCGTTCTCGCCGTCGTCCGCCGTCCTCCGCCGCCGTTGAGCTCAGATCCGGAACCGCAAGGACAAGCCGCGCCAGAAGAGACCTTTCACTTCGTCGGAATCGCACCCAAACGCCGTCGGGCGTGTCGCCGTCCTCGTCTCCGGTGAACCAGCTCCGCCGCGCGCCATCGCCGTCGTTCGAGCTCCCTCCACCGTCCGATCCAGATCCAAGGGCCCAGATTCATCCACGTCACCCCCGGTGAGATTCCACGTGTTAATCTCTAGATCTATTTCCAACCGTTGGATCTAGATCCAACGGTTCAGATCGTGCCATGTATCTAAAACCGCACCGTGCTTGGATAGATGTCAGCCGTTAGATCTAGATCGAACGGCTAGGGTTAGCCACGTTGTAAACTCTAGATTGGATCTTGACCGTCCGATCAAGATCGAATGGTCCAGATTAGCCGAGTAGTTTTTCTATTACGTTAAGCCATATCTGATCTAGGCCGTTGATTTTCAAATCAACGGCCGAGATCATGCCACGTGCCGGTAGTTGGACCGTCACGGTCAGCGCAGTCGACCGCGGTCGCCGCTGACGTCACGCGTGACATCAGCGTGGGGCCCGCGTGTTAGCAGGACGGCCAACCGCACCATGACGTCACCGCTGACGTCACGGTGGGGCCCAGCTGTCAGTCGTCCCTCAGCTGAGTGCGGTGACGTCAGCGCTGACGTCACCGAGGGGTCCCACCTGTCAGTGAGACACGTGCGCCGTGGACCGAATCCACGGTGAACCCGAACAAAACCATGGACCACGTCCATGGACCGGCTGACGCAATAAATCGATTTTTCAATAGAAAAATAATTCGGTGGAAAATCAAAATTCGTGCTGACTTCATGCTGACGTCATTATTTGGTTTTTCAGTATAAAAATAAATGAATTAATTTGGATTATTGATTCATTTGAATTTTGAAACTTCAAACGCTTATAACTTTTGCAATTTAACTTCGATTTGAGTGATTCAAATTTCTAAATTTGTATAAAATTGGAATCTACCTAATGGTGAATTTTATTTAATTTTTAGACCAAAGTTTTTCTCTGTAATATTATTTAATTGATTATTTAAACTTTAAACGCTTATAACTTTTGCGTTTTAACTCCGATTTCGCAGATTCAAATTCCTAAAGATTCATAAAATTATGCTCTCTTTTTTTATGGACTTCATTTGGGTGTTTGGACACTTTTTGTCTACTGTTTTATTCATTTATTGCTATTTGCACGCGTTACGAGTAGACGTTGAAGTGCCCGAAGGCTTCGAAGGTGAAGTTTTGACCCAGGAGCCAGCTCAGGACCAATATCAAGTGCTTTTTGAAGGCAAGTTGTTCTTTGACCATGTTGATCCCATTTTGAAATTAGTTTGATTTAAATTATTGCATGCTAGTTCAATTATAAAATGCTTTAATTAATTTTGGGAGATTAGTTAATTACCTAGTTGTTGTATGCCACCTTGACATAGACAATTGAATGCCATGAACCCCTTGTCACCCTAGTTGAGGATTAAATAGTTGGACATTATTAAATTGCCAACATGGGAATTTAGATCGTTGTAGTATATTGCTTAGACCTGCTACGTGCTCATGACATGATTTTGGACAATCAAATGTTAATATTGACTTAATGATATATTGAGCCTGTTTTGGAAAGGTATCATGTGTTGTGATTGTTGATGGCACGTGGTGCATGGTAATCAACTGGGTTTGATAAATAGATTTCGACCGGGGCATGTGGCAAGAATGATCGGGTGGGCCAGTAGTGGCATCGGGAGCGTTGGTTTGGTTCTTCGGGTAGTCTTGCCTTGGTCAACATAAGGACTTAACCTTGCAAGCCTTTGAACTGAGTTAATCGTGCAACCACATGTCCGTAATGGGACGGACCTAGTTGAGTAAGTTACTAATAACTTGCATGTGATACCTCGGGTGTCAACTACACCTTTTGTGTAGCTTGAAAGGGGAGCATACCAGTGCGATGGCATGGTACCCGTCCAACGGTATGTCGGTCCCATACTTCGCCTTTTGTTAAGGGAAGGGATGGTGTATGGCAAAAACCGGAAAGGTTCACTTGCGTAGTTAGCCGTTTCCGAAAGGCTTTGTTACGATCACTCGCCTTTGTGGTGTTTGGCTGTATCTTGTGGGTAAAGTGCATAACCTCTACAGAGTGTAAAATCTATTCGAATAGCCATGTCCGCGGTATTGGACATTGCTCGGGGATTACAGTCAAGGGTTAGACTTTCTTGGAAATAACTTGAACTTCAGAGGTTTGGTTTGGTTAAATGATGATGTTGATGGAAATGTGGACTAGGAATGGGAAAGATGTTTATTTAACTCCTGCAAAAGTTATTGATATTATACTTGTTTTTACTGCTTTCGAATCTACTTATGATACTTGTTAAATGTCAAGCATCGCAATTATACCTTGAGCTATTCCTTTGTATTAAGCCATGCATGTAGTATATTAGCTTGCATTCTGTGCATGACTTGCTGAGTACCAAGTACTCACCCTTGCCACAAAACAACACCAGTTGAAGAAGAGGCGACGCCAGCTTTTGAGGAGGAATATCAGGAGGAGCCGTCTAACTAGGGATCGAGTCCAGTCAGATGCCTGTGGCATATTGGTTGGCGTCACACGTTTTCTTTATATATTCCGCTGCAGATTTTATTTGAATAAGTCTTAGCCCTGCGAGGCGTACTTTTGTAACTTGACCATGAGGTCGAGCAACCAGTTTGGTTATCTTAATTAAAGTACTTTATTATTATCGATGTGTATGATTGTGATATTTACCAATGTTGAGACTATGTGCACTAGCGTGATCCTGGACTAGTGCTGAATACACAGAGGGTCCGAATTTGCAAATTCGGGTCCCAACAATCGGAGTAAGCCGTGTTGAGATATTCGGGGATTCATTGTTGATCGTGCAGCAAGTCAAAGGGGAATTCCGATGCAACGATGAAACACTAGCACAATACCTAGAACAATGCCTTCAGTCTATCGGGTCGTTCACGACGTTCTCCATCGAGCATATCCCTAGAGAACTGAACGATAGAGCTAACTTGTTGGCACAGCAGGCATCAGGATATAAAAGTTATAGCCGATATAATATGATCGAGTCAGTTGGCAAAGCAGTAATGTGTGTTGATTCCATCGACTGGAGAACATAAATTAGGAATTATCTGGTAGACCCGTCCAAGCCGACCACACAAAAAGTCAGGCAGCAAGCTCTAAAATATGTCATGTTGGAAGTGGTGCTATATTTCCGGACAAGGGAGGAATTGCTTCTAAGATGCTTGGGAGCCGATGAGGCAAAGTTGGCAATGGGTAAGGTTCATGAAGGAATTTGTGGATCCCATCAATCGGCTCATAAGATGAAATGGATGTTGAGACGAACAGGGTATTATTGGCAGACAATGCTAGAGGATTGTTTTAGATATTACAAAGGGTGTCAAACATGTCAGAAATTTGGAAACGTGCAACTCGCGCTAGCATCGGCTTTACATCCGATTACCAAACCTTGGCCATTCCGCGGATGGGGGATGGATATAATCGATCAAATATTCCTAGCGTCAAGCAAAGGCCACAAATTTATCCTTTCGGCAACGGACTATTTTTCAAAGTGGGTGGAGGCCATACCCCTGAAGAAGGTCACCAGTGCCGAGGTAATCAACTTTTTTAATGAACACATCATACATCGGTTTGGTATTCCACAAACCATCACGACCGATCAAGGAACCGTGTTCGTGTCCGATGAGTTCCAGACCTTCGCGAAAAGCCTAGGCAGCAAGCTACTCAATTCATCACCCTACTACACTCAGGCTAATGGACAGGTCGAATCATCCAATAAAACCCTAATCAAGCTGATAAAAAGGAAGATTGATGAAAAACCAAGGAATTGGCACTCAACGCTATCGGAGGCATTATGGGCATATCGGCTGGCATACCATGGATCGACCAAGTTGTCCCCATTCCAATTGGTATATGGGCAAGAAGTCGTACTGCCCGTGGAAATAAACATCGACTCCCTAAGGGTGGCCAGACAAAATAATTTGTCGGCTAACGAGTATAGAGAACTTATGATCGATGGTTTAGACGATTTGGCAGAAACCAGATTGATTACATTGGATCGACTTAAAAAGAATAAAGAAAGGGTTGCCAGAGCGTATAACAAGAAGGTTACGACAAAATCATTCAATGAAGCCGATTTAGTGTGGAAAAACCATATTGCCGATCTGGTCTAAGGAAAATCGATTCGGTAAATGGTCACCGACGTGGGAAGGACCATATAAGATAAATCGGCTTGTTGACGGAAATTCATACATACTTGAAACACTAGAAGGATTGGTGCTACCAAAGGCAATCAATGGAAAATATCTAAAAACGTACTACCCTAGCGTATGGATCGGATCGTGATCGCGTCAAGCAATTGAGAACAGAGGGCGGTCGATTTAGAAAGCCGATTAAAACATCAATGCATGGGTATAAGCATCACAGGAATTAGCTACATAGCCGATTACAAATAGAGTTTTACAACCAAGTCAAAAACAGTACAAAACATCATGCATTCAAACACTGTTTACAACCAGCATCGTTTAAAAAGTGATTACAGCCCAAACTCGGGCAGTCTGGCTCCAAGAGCTGATATTGTCGCCGCCGCTTTCCTGATCGTCTCCTGGATGCCATCTACCATCTGCTGATCATCTTTTGCGCTCCCAGGGATGACTTTCAGCTTGGCCGACTGCTCCTTGACTTTGGTGACCACCTCGCCAAGACTTCGTTTCTGGTCTACTAAGGATGTGGCCGATTCAGTAACACGCACTTGGCACTCGGCGAGCTGTTTGGTAACTGCTGCCAACTTCTCCTCATGTGACTTATTAGCCGATTCAAGTTCTTGGACTTCAACTTTGTCCAGCTTAAGGGCGGAGACGTCTTGATCAAACTGTTTCTTCTTCAGCTTAGCATCGGCCACCAGCTCATCCAAGAGTTTTTGATCGACTTGTTGTGCCTTTCTCTGGGCAATCCTGGACTTTGCAGCTTCCATCGCCCCCTTTGGCTATCCAAGTGACAAACGTCCAAGAGCGCTTTCATGGCCTCGGGAGGGAGATCGGCCTCAACCGCGGCCATGGCAGTTCTTAGTGGTTGGGTGTCGGCCAAGAGCTGGGCTTCAGGTTGCGTGACTTCGTGGAAGAGGCGGTTGTGCCGTTCTTGCATACCTGGCGCCGAGGTAACAATAGCTGATGCTACGTTAATGTGTCAATAATCTTTCAAATGTCGGCTGGGTAGTTGTCCGTGGCCATTACCTCTGGGTCATCCAAGTCGTCCAGGGTAAAACCCAGAAGGTCATCTGGGTTGGCTGCCAGCGTCGGAGAGCCTAGTATGGTGGTCCTCAGAGGTGGCACCACAGGGAGCGTCAGGGACAGCGATGGCGGGATAGCCGATGAAGTGCCTTGTATATCTGCTAGAATCCCGGCCACCTGCACCGATGGTGATGGCTGATTCAAGGAACAGTGTAGTTAGTACAAATCCGGTTTGAAAGCAAATAAGAGCCAAGGCGCGAAAGTTTACTCCAGTAGTCAACCGACCAGGGGAGTGTTCGGCGCTGTGCTCCATAGGCTTGGGAGATCTCTTCGCCACAGATTTTGTTTTTGCTTTTTCTGGAAATTAAGATCAGCTAAGATAAATATCAGCAAAAGAGCGATAATAAAACTTATTCAAAGCAAGGCTTACTTGTGGGGCGTTTCTTTTGGGTGAGGTCCGACAAGGACGGGCTCTGGATAACCTGTGAGACCCGTCGCCTGGCTTGCCCTCTTTTGGCGACCGCTGCGAGATGGAACTGATAGAATTATGGGGTCAGCCGCCTGCTTGCCGGTATCCTTCGTGGTCTTGTCCTGCAAGAAAGGAAAAAAGAACTCAGTCAAGCAGATGTAAGGAAAATACTTGAAAAGTAGAATTGAAACTTGAAAGGCCAATACCTTTATAGCTATTGTTGAATTGGTATAACCTGAACTCTCTTCACTGGAACTGCTAGCATAAACTACCGTCGGTTCATGGAAATCAGGCAAGAATAAGGAAATGATAGCCGACGGAGTTCTGTCCAGCAAGAGATCTTCCGCCACAGAAGACCACCACCTCGTAAATTGGCTTGACCGATAGGAATTGAGGAAAAAGTGGGGTAATCCCACTATCTGGAGGTCATCGGCTATTTCGAGCACAATCTTCGCGGCGGCCTGGTTGGTTACTCGGGATCGGGGTTGAAGACGACCAAGTAAAGGAAGGCAAGGAATAACTTGTCCAAAGCCCAACTGACGGGCGTAGACTGAAGGATGATATAATTCATATGACAGCTAAAAAGTTTGATTCCTGGTATTTAAACCGACGTGGAGGATATGGGGAGAAATGAAGAGTTTGTAGAGGTCTAAGGTCGATTGGGGCATTTGGGAACTATTGGCATCTAAGTGAAGGAAGGAGGGCCACAGGTGATCGGCTGCATCAATATAGCTGAAGAAATCCTACTGGCCAAAGATGGTTCGGTCTAGGTTCAAAAAGAAATTGAGGTACTTGTTTAGTCCGACCGGGGTTATCTTCAGCTCGCCGGTGGAGCACATGATGAATTTTTCCCCGTGGGATTGGCTAGCCCTATATTGGGGGTTTGCAGTTTCAGGATAGTCCTCTTGGGGGAAAGCTGAAACTCCTAAGGGCTTAGAAAGAATAGATTGGCTAAACACGCAGTATAGCCAGATCTGGATGAACCACAAAGGTCCCCCTATATTACCAACAACGAACTGGGCAAAACCGGAGAAAAGCCGACTCCGTATGGTATGCATCATTTGATAAATGGCCCCCAAAAGCATTTTCCCTAGCGCAAGCCGACGGCCTTCCACTAGTTGTTCCGCTATCAACTGGTAGGTTTGGGTGGGGCCAAGGGAAGCTCCGCAAAACAAGTATCGGTCTAACCATAGGTTGAGAAAAGCATCGTGCTCTTCGACCGATACTAAGCCGTTCACCTTATTATTATTCTGGATATATTTGCGCCAACCCTCCCCTTTGGATTGGATCAACTTATATTTGGGCTTCCTTCTAAAAGCCGATATTTGTTCACCATCAGGTCTAAGGCAGCACAATTGGGCTATGTCAAAAAGAGTTGGACTGATTGGGCCAGTTGGGAAAAGAAAGGCATTGAAGGAATCGGACCATGGCCACCAAGGGCTCATTGGCTTCGGGATTGGCTAAGCTCAGCGGAAGGCATTCGGCTATACCCATTCTTTCCCGCTCTACTCTTTTTTGAGCCGAAACCCTAATAAACCAAGATCATCATCCATTAAGGGCCGTCGGCCAGACTCTAAAGCTTTTGCCCCACTCTTTTATATTATATCCAACGGCCGATAAGGGGACTCTAGGAATTTCTTGGTTGATTACTGTACTAGCTTCTAGGGTTCCTACGGGTCCCAAGAAAAATTGATCAGTGCTTTGGGAGATCAGAATAAATACCTGGGATGGATCCATTCAGTTGACTAGGGAAAGATGAGGTGAGTTGGAAAGGAAAAGAGCCGATTGCTGAGGGTGGAGAGCTTGAAGGCGTAGAAATGACTGTGGAGGGACCTCATATTTATATTGTGGTGAAAGAGGTGAACAGGTGGGAAAAGTTTCAATACGACGTATGCATTAAAAGCGCATCGAGATTTTTACGGCGCTATTAATGGAGCAGTTACCGAGGAGTTTTTCTACCAAAAGGCGATTCAGTAGGAAGCCGATGATAGAAGCTGATTTTTGAAAGATAACATGTTATCTTCCAAAAATGGGGGGCATATGTTTGCACCAGAATTCGGTATATATGGAAATATCGGCCTAATACGGAATATAGAGTTTGATGAACGTGCGGCTGGTGGGATTTGGAAACTGAAAATTGAATCGTGGCCGATACGGATCAGGTTGCCGTGCCCACGAGGGACTCGGATCGGCTGAAGCGTATAAAAGGGGGCCTAAGCCAGGAGGAGAGGGGACCAAACCACACAATAACAAACATCCTTTTACAATTTTTGTAGTTTTGTAGTTCTATAATCTTTCCTCTGTAAGTCGACGAGATCAGCATAGAGTTGTGCATCGCCAATTTGTTACTATTGTCGATTTCGTCTCAGGTTTGGTTTGCTTTGTTTTGTTGCGCATCGCCTCTCAAAGCCAATCTACCTTTACCCTTGGATTAGTCCTAATCAGCTAATCTAGTTATCCCCTAATTGGCCTTTAGTTTACTAGAGTTATGCCGATAATTACTCATTATCGGCTTCGATAGATTTTATGACTTTTTACCTTGTCAATTACAGGTCAAATTGATTGGCACACTTGAACCCAGTGTTCGGCCGGTGTGTTTGAAGTTGAAAACCATACTTCAAGTTTTTAGCATCAACAGGGAGGAAATCAACCATTGGATGAAAAATACTGGGAAATTATATGGCATTCCACTGGGATCCCCGTGCATGACCCACGCACTAATGAAGCAAATCAAGAAGTCTAGAAGATAATTGATTTGCAAAACTTATCAAATGAACTGCTTGATCATTTTTGTGATCTGAAGAGCGTGGTTAAGTCGCATGTACCTGCAAGAAATGCACCAGAGATGGTTGAAATACCAAAGAAAGCAGAAGGTATCCCTCATCCTGTTCAGAGGCCTCAAAGAAAAAGAATAGGAAATTTGGCTTCTCAAACCCAAAGTACCTGGAGATGTCTGGAGAAAAATGGGCAAGAGGACTTACCATAGCCAATCACGAAAATGCCCCAAAGCAAGAAGGGGAGCCAGTTGAGACCTGGCACTGGAAAGAAGCCTATGGAAAAGGCAATTCCAGATCTGAATCTTTCATTGGAAGAAACCGCTGGAAATAATGTGTGCACACACATGGGCGATGAGAAACTAAAGGAACTTGCTCCTGCGATGGGAAACAACAGTGAGGAGCAAGTAGAAGTGCATGAAATACCCCATGATGAAATGGCCATAAATTTTGTAACAACAGGAGAATCTATGAATAGAGCAACAGACAATGTCGATGCATACTTTGCAAAGAAGATTGACATGATCATTGATCATGATCCCGAGCCTACATCTCCTGCAGAGTGCAAGAAAAGGCTCGATTGGGAAGAATGAAAGAAGGCAATCACTGCAGAGTTAGTCTCTCTGAACAAAAGAGAGATGTTTAGGCCTGTGTGCCGCACGCCTTCCCATATAAACCCCGTAGGTCAAATGGGTTTTTGTTCGGAAGAGGAATGAAAATAATGAATTTGTAAGGTACAAGGCAAGGCTTGTCGCTCAAGGTTTCACTCAACGTCCTAGGGTTGATTATGAAGAAACCTATTCTCCGGTCATGGGGGAATTACCTTTAGATATCTGATCTCAATGGCAGTTAACTTGAAGTTGAAAATGAAGCTAATGGATGTTGTCACAGCATATTTGTATGGAAACTTAGATTCAGAGATATACATGAAAGTACCAAAAGGTATCCCAATCCCGAACCAAGACAGAGCAAATAGAAACCTATACAATGTGAAGTTAGAGAAATCACTGTATGGGCTAAAGCATTCAGGAAGAATGTGGTACAATCGCTTGAGTGACTTTCTCTACAAGAAAGGCTACACAAACAATGAAGATTGTCCATGTGTATTTATACGAAGATTCCCAATTGGATTTTGTATAATTTTCGTCTATGTAGATGACTTGAACATCATTGGGACGGATGGAGAAATTGAAGAAGCATGCTCATACTTGAAGTCTAAGTTTGAAATGAAGGACTTGGGTAAAACCAAGTTTTGTTTAGGCTTGCAGCTTAAGTATGTCCAAGGTGAAATCTTGGTACACCAATCATCCTACACGCAGAAAGTGTTAGAGAGATTTGATTTTGAAAAGGCATACACTGCAAAGATCCCAATGGTCGGGAGGTCACTACAAGCAGACCTAGACCCATACAGGCCTAGAGAAGAGGGGCAGGAAGTCCTAGGAGCGAAATTCCCATATTTGAGTGCAGTTGAAGCACTCATGTACCTTGCGAATAGCACTAGGCCGGACATTGCGTTCGCCGTGAATTTGCTAGCATGGTACAGTGCAGAACCCACCAAAAGGCATTGTAAAGGGGTGAAGGACATCCTCCGTTACCTCCAAGGAAGCAAAGACCTAGGCTTGTTCTACAGAAGAAATAATGAATTGAATTTGGTTGGCTATGCCGATGCTGGGTATCTATCGGACTCTCATATTGGCAAGTCACAAACTGGGTACATTTTTCTTTGTGGTGGAACAGCAATTTCTTGGAAGTCGTCTAAGCAAACTCTTGTCTCGACGTTGACAAACCACTCGGAAATCATTGCCTTGTATGAAGCCTCCCGAGAATGTGCATGGCTGCGAAGAATGGTTCACCACATCCAGAAGTCATGTGGCTTGAACATGGAACAAACTCCCACTATCATCTATGAAGATAATGCAGCTTGTGTTACTCAAGTGCAAATGGGATATGTGAAAAGAAATCTCACGAATCATATCAACCCCAAGTTCTTTTATGCTCATGAAATGCATAAGATGAACGAGATCAAGATACTGCATACCAAGTCGTGTGAAAATCTCGCAGATTTATTCACTAAGTCACTCTCAGCATCTTCTTTTGAAAGGTGTGTTAGAGGAATCAGGATGATGAGACTTAGAGAACTGCGGATTTCAGGGGGAGAATTTTCATATACTCCTACATAAATCTCGAACATGAAGTTTGAGTACCCGACTTGAATCTCGAAGATTCAAATTGAAGTTTGGGTGAATTGTACTCTTTTTCCTTAGTAAGTTTTTTACAAAAGTTTTCTTACATAACGTTTTAATGAGGCAATTCGTGTAACACAACAAAAGCGTATGCTATGTACTCTTTCTCCAAGTATTTTTCCCTCTGGGTTTTTCTAGAGTTTTGATGAGGGCCAAGGGGGAGTGTTGGGAAACTAGGCCCATGAAGGCCCATGTGGACTATTACCGAAACCCAGCTGTAGGTTATAAATAGGAGGCAGGAGTCCCCCCATTGTATACAGATGCAAGCAATAAAGAATAGCAGATCAGTTCCTCCTCGTAGATCTGTTCGGCAAGCCCAAACTATTCGATAGCGAGGTTGTCTAACACTCCATATCACACCATCGGTTAGAACAGTCAGTGCATAGTGACTTGTCGGGTTGGGTTGGCCAGGCATGTTTCGATGATCATTGGCTTGATCAAAGCCGATATGCCAGCATGGATTAATCTGCTCAATGGTAGGTCGGTAATAACCAATTTGACCATACAATGTCGAGAGGGTCCCAAACCAGGGTTAACTATATCGAAAATCATATGGAATATCGAACATGGCTCTATCCATAATTACAATAAAATTGGTAGAGTGGAAAAAAGTGGAAAAATTGTAGAAAATTACAAAAATTGAAATTTTTTTTAGCATAATCTTTGCTGTATTTTAGATAATGTCTAGTTATAAATTAAGCATGTAGTAATAATATATCAACAGATAACATTTTATTTTAATACCATTCACAACCGAAAGGTCCGACAATCCACATTTCAATAACATTCATTTTAATACCATGGCATATGACATTTGAAATCAATATTTCTCACCGAAAATGAATGTTCGCACTTGGCATAGCTTCGTTGTCCTTCCATTGTCGCACATATGCTATGTTTGTGACACCCCAGAATATGACATTTTAGAATTCGGCATTTTGGTACGACTTTATAGCGTGTTTTTGGGCCGTTTTTGGGTGTTTGGGCCTCTCCGGGGGACTTTGGGCCTTGGGGGTTGAGTTGGGCCTCCGGTGGAAGGGTTTGGGCCCAAGGGGGGGACTTTTGGGCAGCCAAATCTAGCCCCCACCCCTTGGTGCGCCCCCCCACTCCCTTTCCCAACCCTAGCCGCCACCCCCTAGCCCCCCCATGCGCCTCCACCCTTCCCCTTCCTCTCCATCTTCCCCCATGGCGCCACCACCTCTCCCCTCCCCTCTCCACCACCCCCTTGCTGCCCTAGAGGAGATCCCTACCTCGCCATCCCATTGATCCATCCTTCGGGAAGCCCCGCGGTGAGGAAATCCGGTGGATTTGGAGCGAGGAAGGAGATCGCGTGAACCGGGAGGAGATTCGTCGGTTTATCGTTCGTCGGGCGAAGGTATGGCTAGGGGAATCCTTGGGGTTGGTCTAGGTGCTGTGCTAGAGGGTATTTGGATGCTTTTAGATCAAGTGGTGGTGCTGTGATTGGGTAGATTAGATGAAAACTAGAGTTTGCCAAGTTCTCTGCTTCGGGTAGATTATGCAGTCAACCTAGGGTTTGAGTTTTCGCGACCTTAGATTCAGAATTTGGTCGGCCGCCTGTTGAGAAAGTTGTAGGTAACTTCAATACCTTTCAGAGGACATAAAGAACGTCCAATTCCGCCTAGCCGTTTGAAAGTTATGCTTGATTTACCGAGCGTGTTCAAATCTGTAACGTAGCTGGGACAGAACGTAGTGTTTTGTAGATTAGACAACTTTAGAGGCCGAATCAGTTTTTCCCAATACTTAGAAAAAGTTAGGAAATTTCCTAATCTATGCGAGGATGTACTCGTTTAATCGATTCAGAGTCCTAGAACTAAAGTTATGCTAGATTGAAGTCCGCTGTCCCGAGAGGACAGATTCTCTGTTTTTTGATTTTGGGAGTAGTTTGTGAAGTCGGAGTAGATGAGCTTTTGCGTACTATTTTGGGGGCACGTTTTGAGTGTGTGGTATGTATGTGCAGGTGGTGTAACCCCGGGAGTGCCCTCATCCTCTCGCCTATCCGCCGCCCGATGTTAAGGCAAGCGTATTGTAATGGGTAGCGTTGTATGTTGTTAATTGTGACTAGGTGCAACTTTGTTTACATGATGTGCTATCTTGTCATGATTACATGTTGTGATATCTTGCCATGATTAGTTCTTGCCATGTTATGATGAAAAAAGATTATTATGATGTTATGCCATGTTTAGTTCAGTTTGGTACAAGTTGTTTATGTTTATGGCATAATCGCATACATGGCATGTGATCTAGCCCGGTCAGTGAGAAAGTCATAACTAGTCCGGCAAGGTCGGTGAGAAAGTTATGACTAATCCGGAGAGTCAATGAGTAAGTCCTACCTCGTGATTCCATCCACCGTGGTGAATGGAAGCGAGGAGTAGGCACCCTCCATCTATGGGATGGAAGGGGGAAGAGGGTGCATGCCGACGGGTGTGCACTCAGCAATACCGGTATATGCTTCCAGGAGACATGCGCATTGCATTGCATTGCATACATGATGATGATTATGAGTTGTGTACAATGTGCTTTGTCATGGCTATGATGTTGTAGATGAGGTTATGGTTTGATCATGATGTTAAAGTATGGTATGTATTGTTGTTGGCGTTGATCTATTCTTTATGATCCATTGCAATATGCTTGCTGAGTGATGAACTCACGCTTGTGTTTATGTTGTTTTTCTTAGGTACCTTGACACCGACATGTGGGAAAGGGGCTTAGCGGCACGACATCACATAATTTCCACACAATTATACAATATTTACCTTTCGGATTTGTGATCATGAATCTAGGGTGATGAAACTAGGATTATGATTTGTTCATGTGTCTGTTTACATCCTTTACTTCGATTTGGTTCATGAAGTGGTTAAATTCATTATGTTAGACTTAAATTGCCGCTATATTACTTGTTATTGCTGCTTTGGATGTTTTTCCATTATGATATATCATGTGATATTTTGTTGTTGCTCCGAATCATGGATAAACAAAGGAGATGCTGCCAAAATTTTCGGTTCTAGCATTCGCTCCTTTGCTGTAATTTATCTTTATTTGTGGTTTTTAGATGCTGTTTAATCTATGTTTGGTAACATTCAGGCACACTAGATGCCGGGGTGTTACAGTTGGTACCAGAGCCAGGTTCAGGTCCGTGGAATGTGAATGTAGTAATTTACTCTAGAGTAAACTAAAATATTGACTTGGAAAAGTAGAAACATGGCATAGGATTACTTGTTAAAATTTGACCTTAGGGCAATAACCTTAAAATCTGAAATAGTTTGGTTAACTAATTTAAAACTTGACACACTCTGATGCACAGTAGGAAAGGGGAATGGGTATCGTTACTTACGCTTAAATGTTGTATTTAAGCCTTGTTGTTGAATGCTATATTTGATAATGTAAGCTGCTATGTTTGTGAGATAATTGATTGAGTTGTTCCTGTGATAATGATTAAGGGAGGTTGTGGTGCCGAAGGGTTTCGGTCACCACTTTTTGTTCATAGCAAGGGTGTGGTTTGACGGTGTGGCCGGTTAGCGCCATCACTGAAGAACTATTAACCCCTGTGGGAGAAGAGTGCTTATCCTTTCTGTCGTAGACCGGGTAGTTGGCTGGAGTCGAATAGAAGAGTTCGTGGTGGATTCTGTCAATTGCTCTTTATCGTTCTAACGGTCGGTCTTGGTTGGTTTTCTTGGTTTTAGTTGATTGAAACCAAAAGAAAAAAAGTGTTTGGTATTGGATTTTCGCGGATTGTTTCGTATGCGGTGTGTGGTTTTGTTTTCCTTGGTTGAAGACGAAGAAGAAGAGTCTAGTGTTGCGCTTCTTTTGGTCGTCTTTCCAGCTTTGATGCTCAGTTTGTTGATTGCTTTATGGGGAGAAGCATTCAATTTATTCCTGTGTTTGTCTTTCTCCAAGGTCAAAAGAGTTATTGCGGCGTTATGCCAGACCTGGTTGTCAGGGCTGAAGTTCTGTGGCTTTGTAGGAGTAAGTGGTGTGTGATTTCGTCATTTTACTGGTTTGAGAAATCATCTTTGAAAATCCTTCTTGTTTCGTGAAAGGTTGGGGTTTGGTGTTAAGGTTTTATTTGAAAAAGGATTACTTGATCGCTTGGTTCCCTTTTGAGAAAATTGTCTTTCAACCATTTTCCTCTATGGGAGTCCTTGAGATTGAAAAGTGTTTTGGAGAATTCCTTTTGCATGACCAAGTTTGGGTTTGTCTCATTGCAAATTTGAGAGTCAAGTTTCCGTGTGAATTTGGGTTGAGTTTTAAAAAAATAAAATGCTGCAAACAAAGTGAGTAGTCTTTTGACTGAAATCGTTTGTCAATAGTGAGAATTATTGTTTAGCATGTTATGTAGTATGTACCAATGTGGTTTATGGAATGACGTATTGTTAAGTTAATTTGTGAGTTGAAACAATTCAATGCGGTTGTTATCTTTAGCCGGAGAATAAATAGGCTACTAGTGTTGTAGAGTACTCTATAGCGAGAATGATTAAAGGTGTTAATGTACATGCTTAGAATATGTTGCTTCGCTTTAAAAGTGCTTATGACCCCTGATAATGTTTAAGGTTTTAAACCCTGATGCATGGTTAGAACATTAAGATGATGTAGACTGCTGATATTGTTAAAGAAACTTTGCGGGTTGTTAAAGATGTTCTAATTTTACATGTTAATAGAGAGATTTAATCGTGTTGGTGACCTTAACTTGGAAGTTGATTAGAGTTGTTATTTATGATGTTGCAAACTATTAGTATATTTGGAAGTGCGGTTGTGTTCCTATAATGCTAGTATCGTGTTAATTGGGAAAACATAGGTTTTGCGGTTGTGGTAAGAGCTTTGTGATGGTCCAACCCATTCAATTTGTTTCAAATAGTTGGAGCATATTGAGTAGTGACAATTTGCTATAGCCTTTGGATAGGGTAACTAAGTAATGTTGCAGTTTTTAAGATTATGCAAACAATTGATATTGATGACTTGGTAGTGTTGTTAATTGTTGGAAACCATTGATCCAATAGAAGAAAAGTGTAAAACTATGGTATTATGTCGAGTATATGTTGTGATGGGATGAACAATGGATAATAATCATGATGCAAGATTTTATCCTTAACGAATGCATATCTTAGAATCCTATTTACGAATTTTATCTTGTAGAGATAATATTTACTTGTTGAAGTCATTTATTGATTGAACAAGTTTCAATTGTCAAGATGTTGGTGTATGGATGGAATAAAATTGATAGGTTGATCACGTTTAAGTATCCGTGGAAGTACTATGTTTGAAATATAGAATACGTTGTTATATGATGTGTTGGTCTGTGGGGATCATGATGAGGTAGTATTGGTTGGATGTCTTTTGATAATCGTCATAAACTTTATTTATAAGTGTTGGCAAGGTAACTAGAGAAAGAATTGGTTATGTAGCTCTTGGTTGAATTATGACGGGCTTCTCGATGAGTAAATAGTGAATATTGAACGCTTAAATGGTAAGTAGAGTGGAATACTAGACATGGTGGGTTTCATGCTGAGCTTGTGTCTAAACCTTTCAGACTGGTTTGGTTGTTTGCCATTTTGGTTGAAGGGTTTTGGTCAAGATGTTCCTTATGTTGCGTTTCAGAATTTCCCTAAAACTTATAGAAATTGGTGCCAATCCTTTGGTTTTGGCTAATTTGTTTAGTTTGTGTTGTGAGTATAGATTTACACCCAAAAGTTTTTGAGTGGATCGCGCTCCTTCGCGTTCACACTGAGTTATCCTTGGAATAAATTGAAAGGAAACAGATGGACATAGAGGGTTGTATTGGAAAACTCACGAGGTTTAATTTGTAATCCTTTTTGGCTAGAGTTGGAGTTATTTGGAAAATCTGTGTGGTGTTTGCAAGTGCTTCAAAAGGTGGTTTTTGTGGATGTTTCATCGGTGATGCTGTTGGTGAAGTGTTCTCTTTTGGAAATGAGTTTCCCTTTCTCTTTGAGAAAATTTATGGCGGTTGTATGTGCAGATGTTCAACGTTGGAGCCGATGTTCTTTTCCAAATGTTGATTGTGGTTAAAAATGCGAGGTTTTGCAAGTTTAGTTTTTCAATTGACGTGGGTTCTTTTACGATGTGGTGTTTTCCTGTTAATGGTGATGCCGTCATAGTTTATGAGAGTTTCACAGCCATCGATGTTAATTGTGTTTCAATCATGTGTACCGAGGAAGAAGTCTTTTTGTGAATGACTACTTGGTATTGTTGTTACATGAAGAATGAATGGTGAAAAGGAAGCATGACATTGTTTATAGATGTTTAAGGATGAGAGATTCGATGAGCCAGGTCGGTGAGAAAGTCATATATAGATATATGACTAATCCGGAGTGCTCTTGAAAAGTGTGCATTCATGTCACAAATCGAGATTTCTATTTCTTTCTGGTATGAAAAGAAACAATGAAGAATTTCTAGTATGTTGGTGGTAGTGTAGGAGATTTGTGTTTCCTTTGTGTCTTGGCTTAGGAAATTAAAATGAATACTCTTTGGTTGTTGTCGAATCCTTTCCAAAGTGATTGTAGTGCATTGGACGCAAAGTTACGCATGGGGATCAATTGGGTTAATGGTTGGTGGTTGAGCTTACCCAATGGTGGTACTCTTTGTCTTGGCCCTTTGAGTGGAAGGATGTGAGGGCGAGACTTTCTTAGTAAGAGAAATCTGGTGTGGCTAGTAGTTGATCGTAAATGGTTTAAAAGTGAAGAGTAAAGGAAGGTTTTGTATGACCCAATTCAAACCTTCTTGGAGAATTGTGGCATCGATGTGTTCCTCGGTGGGGTTGTTTAAATTATTAGTGGACCACTTGGTGGTTGCTAGTAATTGCTTTTCCTTTTGGAAGTGTATTGGATCTTTTTGTCGCCGATCTCTGAGCGAGCTGTGTCAACCGATGGGGATTGCTCGGTTGACAGTGTTTTTGCGGGTTTTAAGGACCCTGGTTATAAAGTAGGTTTTTCCTTTAGTGCTAACGGTGGGTGTTGGCCTAGTTGTAAAAGATCAATCTTTTGCAAGGTTTTAACCCCGTTTGTTCAAGCAATTGGTAGTCTTGGAATGATGTGTCCCGCTTGGTTCGCGTCGTCTTGTTTACGACAAACCGCAGTAGAGAGGTTGAGGTGTGAAAGCATTTTTGCACGTGAGAGCTGAAGGGGGATCTAGAGTTGGGGTTAGAGGTTGGTACCGTGTTCTTCTAGAGAGTAGCGTTGGTTAAAGGGATCGGGCATTCTAGTGCCAAGGAATGTATAAAATGAGGAGTGTGAGATCGTTTTCTTTTGTGGTCTGTTTGAGGATTTATCCTACCGCTTGGATCGTGCTGAGGCCGTATGTGAGTGCTTTGTGTTTCAATGTTGAGTAAGATTCTGGCAAGTTTTGTTTGTGAGTTATCGTTAGAGCCATCAATCTTCGAGCTTTAGCTCCTTGCTTTTGAGTCTGGGCTAGTGCAAATCGTAGGGGTTTTCTGAGCGGGTTCTGAGAAGTGAACCTTAGCTCCCTTCAATTTGGTTGGTTGCGAAGTGGTGTATCTCGGATTTGGGGTCGAATCCTACGAAGGGGGAGAGAATGTGACACCCCAGAATATGACATTTTAGAATTCGGCATTTTGGTACGACTTTATAGTGTGTTTTTGGGCCGTTTTCGGGTGTTTGGGCCTCTCTGGGGGACTTTGGGCCTTGGGGGTTGAGTTGGGCCTTCGGTGGAAGGGTTTGGGCCCAAGGGGGGGGACTTTTGGGCAGCCAAATCTAGCCCCCACCCCTTGGTGCGCCCCCCCACTCCCTTTCCCAACCCTAGCCGCCACCCCCTAGCCCCCCATGCGCCTCCACCCTTCCCCTTCCTCTCCATCTTCCCCCATGGCGCCACCACCTCTCCCCTCCCCTCTCCACCCCTTGCTGCCCTAGAGGAGATCCCCACCTCGCCATCCCATTGATCCATCCTTTGGGAAGCCCCGCGGCGAGGAGATCCGGTGCATTTGGAGCGAGGAAGGAGATCGCGTGAACCAGGAGGAGATTCGTCGGTTTATCGTTCATCGGGCGAAGGTATGGCTAGGGGAATCCTTGGGGTTGGTCTAGGTGCTGTGCTAGACGGTATTTGGATGCTTTTAGATCAAGTGGTGGTGCTGTGATTGGGTAGATTAGATGAAAACTAGAGTTTGCCACGTTCTCTGCTTCGGGTAGATTGAGCAGTCAACCTAGGGTTTGAGTCAGAATTTGGTCGGCCGCCTGTTGAGAAAGTTGTAGGTAACTTCAATACCTTTCAGTGGACATAAAGAACGTCCAATTCCTCCTAGCCGTTTGAAATTTATGCTTGATTTACAGAGCGTTTTCAAATCTGTGACGTAGTTGGGACAGAACGTAGTGTTTTGTAGATTAGACAACTTTAGAGGCCGAATCAGCTTTTCCCAATACTTAG
Organism: Rhipidocladum racemiflorum; assembly: GCA_036346355.1. Taxonomy (NCBI): domain Eukaryota; kingdom Viridiplantae; phylum Streptophyta; class Magnoliopsida; order Poales; family Poaceae; genus Rhipidocladum; species Rhipidocladum racemiflorum. The sequence goes on from CM070581.1 coordinate 35,082,076, forward strand.
AAAAAGTTAGTAAATTTCCTAAGCTACGCGAGTATGTACTCGTTTAATCGATTCGGAGTCCTAGAACTAAAGTTATGCTAGATTGAAGTCTGTTGTCCCGGGAGGACAAATTCTCTGTTTTTTTATTTTGGGAGTAGTTTGTGAAGTCAGGGTAGACGAGCTTTGGTGTACTATTTTGGAGGCATGTTTTGAGTGTGTGGTTTGTATGTGCAGGTGGTGTAACCCCGGGAGTGCCCTCATCCTCTCGCCAATCCGTCGCCCGAGGTTAAGGCAAGTGTATTGTAATGGGTAGCATTGTATGTTGTTAATTGTGACTAGGTGCAACTTTGTTTACATGATGTGCTATCTTGTCATGATTACATGTTGTGATATCTTGCCATGATTAGTGCTTGGCATGTTATGATGAAAAAAGATTATTATGATGTTATGCATGTTTAGTTCAGTTTGGTACAAGTTGTTTATGTTTATGGTATAATCGCATACATGGCATGTGATCTGGCCCGGTCGGTGAGAAAGTCATAACTAGTCCGGCAAGGCCGGTGAGAAAGTTATGAATAATCCGGAGAGCCAATGAGTAAGTCCTACCTCGTGATTCCATCCACCGTGGTGAATGGATGTGAGGAGTAGGCACCCTCCATCTACGGGATGGAAGGGGGAAGAGGGTGCACGCCGATGGGTGTGCACTCAGCAATACCGTTATATGCTTCCAGGAGACATGCTCATTGCATTGCATTGCATTGCATACATGATGATGATTATGAGTTGTGTACAATGTGCTTTGTCATGGCTATGATGTTGTAGATGAGGTTATGGTTTGATCATGATGTTAAAGTATGGTATGTATTGCTGTTGGTGTTGATCTATTCTTTATGATCCATTGCAATATGCTTGCTGAGTGATGAACTCACGCTTGTGTTTATGTTGTTTTTCTTAGGTACCTTGACACCGATATGTGGGAAAGGGGCTTAATGGCACGGCATCACATAATTTCAACATAATTATACAATATTTACCTTTCGGATTTGTGATCATGAATCTAGGGTGATGAAACTAGGATTATGATTTGTTCATGTGTCTGTTTACATCCTTTACTTCGATTTGGTTCATGAAGTGGTTAAATTCATTATGTTAGACTTAAATTGCCGCTATATTACCTGTTATTGCTGCTTTGGATGTTTTTCCATTATGATATATCATGTGATATTTTGTTGTTGCTCCGAATCATGGATAAACAAAAGAGATGCTGCCGAAATTTTCGGTTCTAGCATTCGCTCCTTGCTGTAATTTATCTTTATTTGAGGTTTTTAGATGCTGTTTAATCTATGTTTGTTAACATTCAGGCACACTAGATGCCGGGGTGTTACAACATTCCACTTTACCAACTCACCCCAATAAGCTTCTTCATCATGGCGTGAAGCTTTGAATGGTTGTATAACCATCAAGAGATTTTTCTTGCACTCTCAATGACATAGACGTGGTGAGAAAAATGTCCAATATGCTTCAACATCAAATTAATCGTGTGGGCCACACAAGGTTGCCACACAATGTTGTGCTGCTCCTATGTGATGAGGCTGCATGCTTTCTTGTAGTTCACACCGTTGTTTGTGATAATTTGTATAACATTCCTCGGGCCCACCTTGTCGATCACTCAGGCAAACATGCTTCAACAAACAAAATGAAAACCTCCATTACATGATGCATACTTGCATTGCATGGTGATAACCAGAGCAATGAAAGCAAGTACCTTGTGTAAGTACGAGGCATCCTGAGTTAGGCCCATCACATCCACCAACTTGTGGAAGAACATGGTGCCATTGCAATATATCATGAAGTTGATGATGTTCATGCGTGTTGGCCTAGTCCAAGAATTGCACATTATTGTTACGCTATATGTAGGCCATTCCATCTTGAATTTTGCCATCTTCTCCTGTATGTTCACATCGTTAGCGTCGAAATATTTCCTGTTTATATCTCTCCCACTTGGAGATGGGATACCCTCCCCTGCAAATAAAGAGAATGGATGAAAATGTGAGCAATTAATCAGCATACCAATGGACAAAAATTTTAAAGCTAACTTACCCCATTTTTTAGTTTCCCTAACGATGCTAATGAAATAGGGATTGTCTGCTTTCCTCACTGCAATACCTGCCGTTTGGAAAAATTTGGCCCAAGCTGAGCCAACCGCCTGCTTCGCATTCCTCCTCTTCTGTGTTCATTGCTTAGTGTTAATCCTTGTTTACACAGGGCCACGGGCCGTACCAAGGTTGTAATCCCCCACGACCAGTCTTTCCCATTGCATCGAACTCTGAAACATCCTCAACAACACACTGTCACCCCCTCCTCTAGCCCCTCTAGAGGTGCCACCACCACCACCACTACCACCATTGTGCTCATACCTGCCACCTGACCGACTGATAAATTCTGCCTTCGCCCTGAAGGTAGCCATGGTATGCTGGAGTTGGTCTTCCTTATTATCGGTGTATTCTACACCAGGGTGCCCACTTCACCTTAGTAAGAGCGGCCTAGCGGACAGGTGGCATCCAGGCCATGCCGCTGGCGGTCAGCAGAGTGATCGCCCAGCGGACAGGTGGCGACCAGGCCATGCCGCTGGCGGTCCGCAGAGTGGTCGCCCAGTGGAAAGGTGGCGACCAGGCCACGCCGCTGTCGGTCAGCCGAGTGATCGCCTAGCGGACACGTGGCGTCCAGGCCACGACCGCTGGTGGTCAGCAAGGTGGTCGCCAGCGACGACGCCGCCAGAGCCACACCGCCGGGCGCCACCCTCGAGGCCATCTACTAACCTGTGCCACCACACGGAAGGTCAAAGGCATTTAATGTGTATCGTGCGCATTAAATGGGGGTAATGAAGGTCACAGTATGACGGCGTGTGTTCCCAACGCGCGCCATTATTGCGAGTGACATCACGATACAATTTCCCACCCCGGCAGAGCGGGCGGAGCCGGCAGGCGTGGGGCCCGAGGTGGGGGAGAGGATGGCTATGCCAAGGCATTAAGTGTGCTGCAAGAACAGTGACAGGTGCATTAAATGCGACGTGGCAGTGTACTCAGTATGCTGCACTATTGTAAGCCCCATGCGCCCCAGCCAGCCCGAGTATAAAAGGCAGCTGGGGTGCATGGGAGAGGGGGTTCGATCTTTTATATTGGTTCATCCTCCTTTGGGGTTAGAGTCCTTGAGTTCCATGTCCCTGATTCTTTCGGTTTCTCCAAGAACACAAGCAAGAATAAGACAAGCAGGACTAGGGCTATTACTCGTGAGGAGGGCCGAACCTGGGTAAACCCGAGCGTCTTCTTGTGAGCTTCGCCTCCGTTTCCTTTCCACCGTATCTCGAGCAATCTCCACGAAAGCCCCCCGTTCGGACTTCTTACACCCCGCTTCGGAAGCGGTCTGTTAGCTCATACGCTGACAGTGGCACGCCAGGTAGGGGGCTCGGTGGCTGGATTGCCCTTTCTTCTTCCACCTTCTTGCGAAGCTTGCAAGAAGCTTTGACGGGCGTCAGCATGGCGGCTTCATGCTCCAAGCACGACGACCTACCCAAGGAGAGCAGCGCTCGCAGCCGATCTCGGCGCTCAGCCAGGGCGTCGGACCTCCCGGGTCCCTCCGCCCCGGGAGGGACGCATGGTGCTTCCGCGCAAGGAGGACAGCCCGTCCGACGGCGTCTGTTGACGGGAGACGACACCTCATCGCGGAATCTTCATGCGGCCCGGCTGCTCCTCGATCACCCCCCGGTTGCGCTAGGGGCGAAACCTCAGCCGCTGCATGGCTGCGGGACATCGCCCGCCTAGTGGATGCCGCCCAGCAGCAGGTGGAGGCGGGAAATCAGCCGGGGGCTTCCGGCGTCGGGCGGCAAGACATGCGCGCGACCGATGCGCAAGCCTCCAGCCGCCCTGTCAGAGTTTTTCCTGGTCGCGAGGGCTGGGACAAAGGGAAGGGGGTACAGGTTGCAGCCCCCTCGGGTACAGGGGGACGTGCACATGCTCCCACTCCTTCTCACGGTTCCCCCAAGCCGGCGGGGGGCCACGAGGATCTGAGGAACCGCCTAGACGAAAGGAGGTCCCAGCACGATGGTGACTTGCGCGATGTCCTTAGGGGGCATCGTGCGCACGTGCAACGTTGCGTTGGCCACCCGATGTCTAGCGGTCGGGGGGGAGACCTCGCTCCCTGACTCCAGGGAGAGCGTAGACTCGCACTCCTCGATCCCATCTCGGGGCCGAGGGGCGGGCGAGCGACGCTGCTCCCCCTACAACGTTGGATGCTAGGCGTTTTCCCTCCGCCTACGCCAAGCTGCATGGCCGGAGAGGTTCCGCCCTGTGTCCATCGCATTCCAGAGGGGGGTCCGAGATCAGAAGATGCGGGAGAAGATGGCTACCCGCACCATATCGACCACTTCTGAGCTGTTCTCCTTGACGCATAAATGCGCCAGGGCGGCGGAGGCCCGGGAGCGCACGGCGGGACCGTCCGGCCACAGCGAGGCGGGAACCTCAAAGGCTTCCGATCACAAGAAGAAGAAGAAGCGCAAGGAGGTCGGTGCCGGAGAGATCCTAGTTGCCGAGCCGGAGGCCAAGCCCCAGAAGCGCGACCGCCGGGACAGGAGGGGTGATCACCGAGACCCGCGTGGCGACCGCGGGGACCGCCATTCACCCGGCCGAGAAGACGACGGGGGCAGACCTTACTGCCCCATCCATAGGACCAACGGACATAATCTGACAGATTGCCAGGTCGTATCCAAGCTGGTGGAGCAGCGGCTTAAGGAACGCCGCGAAGATGACCGCGATGATGCGGGTGAAGACCCTGCTCCGCTGGCCTTTCAGCAAGCGGAGCACACGGTGGCGTTCATTCACGGTGGCTCCGCCACGTACTCTTCAAACTCGCAGTACAAGCGAGAGTTGAGGGAGGTGTGCGCCACCGTACCAACCCTCGGGGCAAGCAAGCCACTGAAATGGTCGGAGGAGCCGATCACTTTCAGTTGAGCCAACCACCCGGAGAGCACCTCAGGCCCGGGCCATCTTCCAATCGTGGTTTCTCCCACGGTCCGAAATGCGAGACTCGGGCGTGTGCTTGTTGATGGAGGAAGTTCCATCAACCTTATGTCTATCGGGGCGTTCAAAGCACTCCAAATTCCCTATGAGGAGTTGCGCCCAGCCCCTCTCTTCTATGGAGTTGCCCCTGGGGTAGGCTTGACGCCCCTGGGACAAGTCCGGCTGCCCGTCACCTTTGGAAGTGTGGAGAACTTCTGGACAGAGAGATCAACTTCGAGATCGCTGACTTCGACCTCCCCTACAATGCTTTGCTTGGCCGACCAGCTCTGGTCAAGTTCATGGCGGCCACGCATTATGCTTACATGATGGTGAAGATCCCTGGGCCTAGGGGCCTGATTACTGTGAAGGTGGATCGGCTGGAGGCCCTGCGCCTCAGCAAGCAGGTGCAGGACCTGGCTGGCACCACCTGCTCGGCCCGAGGCGAGGACGACTGCCCAGAGCTCCCCCCGGTCAAGGCTCATGCCTCACCTGGTCCCTCAGGTGAGGTGAAGGTGGTCCCCGTGGGCGAGGACGGTTCTGGGAAGGTCGTGAAGACAGGTGCCAACCTCAGCACCAAATAGGAAGACGCGCTCGTCACCTTCCTCCGGTCTAACTTAGATGTGTTCGCCTGGGAACCATCTAAAATGACCGGGGTCCCTAGGGAGGTGATTGAGCACCGATTGGCAACGCTCCCTGGAGTGCACCCCGTCCGGCAGAAAGTTCAGAGGCAGGCACCAGAGCGGTAAGATGCCATTCGGGATGAGGTAGAGAAACTGATGCAGGCAAGGATTGTATGGGACGCCGCCTACCCCGAGTGGCTGGCCAACCCTGTGCTCGTCAAGAAGTCGAACGGGAAGTGGCGGATGTGTATCGACTTCACTGACCTCAACAAAGCCTGCCCCAAGGACCCGTACCCTCTGCCACGGATAGACATTGTCGTCGATTCCACAGCAGGGTGCGAAGTCTTGTGCTTCTTGGACGCCTACTCCGGCTACCACCAGATCAGCATGGCGCGGAAAGACGAGGAGAAGACTGCTTTTGTGACCCCTCTAGGCGTGTACTGTTATGTCTGAATGCCATTTGGGTTGAAGAACGCTAGTTCGACCTACCAGCGAGCTATAAACACTGTATTTCGATCACAGATTGGAAGAAATCTTGAAGTATATGTTGATGACTTGGTAGTGAAGACCAAAAAGACTACTAGGCTTGTTGAAGATCTAGAGGAGACTTTCTCCCACCTCCGGCAGTATTGTTTGAAGAGAAATCCTGAGAAGTGTGTGTTCGGTGTGTCATCTGGAAAGCTGCTTGGGTTCCTCGTTTCCAGTCGTGGAATCGAGGTCAACCCAGAAAAGATCGCGGCCATCGAGCGCATGCAACCGCCCGCACGGCTCAAGCAAGTCCAGTGCCTAGCTGGTCACCTGGCCTCTCTTTGCCGGTTCATAGCCCGGCTTGGAGAAAAGAGTCTCCCCTTTTTCAAGCTTTTGAAGAAGACCAACTTCTTCGAGTGGACTATAGAAGCGCAACAAGCACTTGAAGACTTAAAGAAGTACCTCTCCTCCCCTCCGGTGTTGGTCGCTCCCGAGCCAGGCGAGCCGCTACTGTTATATGTGGCGGCCAGTCCTGCGGTTGTGTGTGCGGCACTGGTGGCGGAGCGTGAAGGCGTCCAGCGGCCAGTTTACTACGTCAGCAAAGTGTTACATGATGCGGAAACAAGGTATCCGCAAGCCCAGAAGATGGTGTATGCCATACTGGTGGCATCCAGGAAGTTGCAGCATTATTTCCAAGGAAGGGAGATCACAATGGTTTCTGCCTACCCCTTGCGTGAGATCCTTCACAATCGTGAAGCAGAGGGCTGCATTGCCAAGTGGTCTGTGGAGCTGGGGGAGTTCGGCCTCAAATTCGCCCCCCGTACTGCAACCAAGAGTCAAAGGTTGGCAGAGTTCGTTGTCGAGTGGACTCCTGCCAAGTTTGAGACTGAGGAAACCCCCGCACCCTCCCCCTGGGCACTCTACTTCGACGGCTCCTTCAGGCTCGAAGGCGTGGGGGCTAGGGTCCTCCTGGTTTCCCCAACCGGGGACCTCCTCAAGTACGTGGTCGTCCTGGACTTCAAGGCTACCAACAACGTTGCTGAGTACGAAGGCTTGCTGGCGGGGCTTCGCGCTGCCGCGGCCATCGGAGTTCAGCATCTGCAAATCAAGGGCAACTCGCTGCTAGTCGTCAACCAAGCGAGAAAGGAGTTCTCTTGCTCTGATCCTATCATGGCAGGGCACTTGGCAGAGGTCAGAAAGATGGAGCGACACATCGACGGGCTGGGGTATACTCATATCCCCCGGTGCGACAACTACTTGGCGGACGAGCTCGCGTGGCTCGCCTCGACAAGATCCCCTGTTCCGGTCGGAGTCTTTGAAGAAAGACTCCCATGACCATCCATCGCAGCCCCCATTTCTGGTGGGGACGATGGTGACGCTACTTCAGCCCTCATTTCGGAAGGGAGAGTAGTACCAGCGGAAACGCATGGCCAGGCGGAGTACCCGGGCGATCACCCTGTGGTTGCCACACTTGACCGGGAAGGCACATTGATGGATCCGATCCTGGCCTACCTGCAGGATCGAGTGTGCCCCGACGATGATGCGTCAGCGGAGAAGATAGCACGAAAGGCCAAATGCTATACCCTGGTGGGCGGGGACCTGTACCGCCGGGGTAGAAACGGAGTTCTTCTGAAGTGCATCACTCGGGAAGAGGGGAGCAGTTTGCTCTCTGATATCCATGGAGGCGTGTGCGGGAGCCATATGTCCAGTCAAACGATGGTGGGGAAAGTTTTCCGCCAAGGGTTCTATTGGCCGACCGCCCTCCAGGATGCTTGCGAGCTGGTGAGAAAGTGCGAGGCATGCCAGTACTACACCAAGCAAATCCACCGACCAGCCTAGGCTCTGCAAACCATCCCGCTCACATGGCCCTTTGCGGTCTGGGGGCTGGATATCCTGGGCCCATTCCCGCGGGCTACAGGGGGCTACACCCATTTGTTCGTCGCCATCGACAAGTTTACCAAATGGGTGGAAGCCGAGGCGGTCAGAGCCATTACCGCTGCCGCCGCAATCAAGTTCGTGCAAGGAATCTTCGCCCGCTTTGGGGTTGCCAACCGCATCATCACCGACAATGGCGCCCAGTTCACCAGTGCTGCCTTCTTGGGTTTCTGTGAAGAAATGGGCACCAAGGTTTGTTTCGCCTCGGTGGCCCACCCAAGGAGTAATGGCCAAGTTGAGCGGGCCAATGCGTTGGTGCTGAGGGCCCTCAAAACTAGGGCGTTTGATCGACTCCACAAGCGCGGAGCCCGATGGACTGAAGAGCTCCCGGCGGTGTTGTGGTCGCTTCGTACCACCCCCAGCCGGGCCACCAGGGAGACTCCTTTTTTACTGGTCTACGGCGCGGAAGCTGTCCTGCCTTCGGAGTTGGCCTTAGGGTCACCGCGTGTGGCGGCGTTCATAGAGGAAGCCCAGGAAGATCTGCGTTGAGAGGATGCCAATCTCCTGGAAGAAGTGCGAGATCGCGCAGCCTTGCGCGCTGCCCGGTACCAGCAAAGTCTCAGGCGGTACCACGCCACCCGGGTCAGCGAGAGAGCACTAGCAGTGGGCGACCTGGTCTTGCACAGAATTCAGACGCATGCCGGGTTGCACAAGCTGTCTCCCCAGTGAGAGGGCCCCTTTAAGGTGGTCTCAGTCTCTCGTCCCGGGGCGGTCAGGTTGGCCACTGAAGATGGGGAGGAGCTGGCAAACTCCCAAAACATAGAGCTCCTGCCCAAGTTCTATCCCTAAATTGGCTGTAAGTACAAAGCTGTGTACCCCGGCTAGCCGGTTTGTGTTTTCCTCTCCTAGGCTGGTCGGGGGAAGCCTCTGTTTTAATTAAGCGTTCGTTTTCGTCCAAAGCAGTGTCGCCTTTGCTCTCTTTTTTCTGGTTTGCGCCCCGATGGGCTGTGTCCGCGTAATCGCCCTTAGTACCTTACGTTTCTCTGAATTCTCGACGGTAAAAGTGGAACCACTGGGTGAGCGTGGCGAGCAGGGATGGGCGATCGGATGGCTAGTTTGGCACGGTTTTCAACACGGTCATGACGCTCAGGGTGTCCCCGTGAGAACCAGTGACTCAAACACCACTACCGAGAGCCTACTACCCTGCCACACCTCACAAAGTTTTCGGTCCCAAGAGACCGCGAGAGTAATTAATTTCACAAGGTCCTAAGGTCCTGAGATAGCGACATTCCGGCCATGAGGGATCCAGGCCCTGCACCCCAACTAACCCTTAAAGCGTGCGGTTGCCTTTTTGTTCATCCAGAACCAGCATAGTGGAGGCACGAACAGGCATCCAAACATAAGACGTGTGAAGGGAAGTGTATGCATTTATAAACAAGAATCTGACTTGCAGGAGTCTTTTACAGAGGACGACAAAACAAAAAAGCGGGCAAAGCTAAGTCTAAAGTCTTCACTCCTCGTCCGCCGCGGCTTCCGCGACCGCCTGGTCCTCCATCGGGTCGGCGTCCAGCCTGAGCGCCATGTCCTCGGCCACTGCTTCCAGCGCCGGGTTGACAATCTCAAGCTGATCGGCGACCTGCTCGGCGGCGTTGCTGACCTGTGCCTCTGCACGGGCCCAGTCCCCTTCCACCCCCTGGATGGCGACCAGGGGGTCGAAGTTGGCGTCCCGGCTGGCGCAGTAGGCGAGCACGTACGTCATCGTGGTCGCCGTAACTGCCCGCCCTTCTTGGCTGGACCGGGTGGCTAAGGCGCCGAGCAGGAGGGTGAGGAAGTCGGTGATCCGGCCCATGCAAAAGGCATAGCGCCGGGCCATCTGCTCAATTGGGGAAGGCTGCTCCAGCCCCAGTGGGCCAAGCTGGCCACCATCCGGTCGAAGGCGGGGCGCAGCATGGAGGTGGTCTCGGTTTCTGCGCGGAGCCGGTCACCCCTCTCTTCTTCGCACTCCCGGGTGATCGCCTCGATGCGGAGGGCTCCTTGCTCCCTCTCCTGCTACAGATCTCGCTCCAACCGCTCTGCTCGGTCGCGCCAGTCCTGCGCCTCCTTGCGGAGGCGGTTGTTCTCCACGGTTTCCTCCCTCAGCCTCTCCTTGCTCATCGCGAGGCAGCCGCTCACGCTGGAGTGCAATTCGCCGAGGGCAGCCAGCAGAGCGTCCGCGTACGCCGAGGTGACTGAGGCATTAGGGGCCTTCGGAGTGGGCGGCAGGCCCATCCCGCCTTCAGGCGGTAAGACGGCCGCCCCTGCGGCGGCCACCTGGCGATCACCTGGGTCGCCTCGGTGCTCGACCACCGCAGCCGGCGCTGCCGCGGTCGCTGTAGTACCCTGGTCGCCTTCGACTGGGGCGCTTAAAGTGGTCGCCCTGAAGAAGGTAAAAAGGATGTAAGCCTCTCGGATTAAAAGAACTTAACAATCTGCTGTGTGTTGGTTTAAGTACTCGGCAGAAGGCCTCCTAAAGCGAGGCGCGGCCGGGGCGAGCGTCAGTCCCCCTCACGGCGCCGGTGCTGGCGGTACTCCGACCTGCGCAGCTGGCGCAGGCTGAAGAGCTGGGGTTGGCAGGTCCGGGGCCGGTGGGTCCGGGGCTGGCGGGTCGACCTGCGCCGGCGGCGGTGGAAGGATCGGTGCCGACGGAGCTACGGCCGGAGCTGCGTGGACGTCAACCACCTCAACGGGAGAGGTCGAAGTCGCAGCCGCGGCCGCCATAGAGCTCCCCGCCCCGGTCGAGCCAAGCGGTGCGGCTGAGGTCGTTGCGCCCCCTGACGGGACGAAAGCCCTCTTAGGGCTGGCGCCATGGGCTTCATCGTCAGCATGGCGCTTGCCCCTCTCCTGGTCGCCGGCTGGAGGAGGGTCCCGGATCGTCAACGCCCCTTGGTGGGGCGTGTTCACCAGTCCCATGGCGTCCATGGTGGGCATGGCACGGGTGATCGCCACGAGCTCCCAGGGCTCCACTTGGCAGAGTGGGAGCGCGCCCACCGGAAAAGGCGGGACAGAGCTAGAGGCGCCCAACAGCCCCATCCAGGAGTCGATCTTTGCGGGGGATAAGTCCCCTGTGGCTGAAAAGAAAAAAGAAGAACGAAACCATCGTTAGCTCAACGGCAGTAACAAAAGGCATCAGAAAGAAAGAAAAACAAGTGACCTACCTCCGGGAGCTGTCCGGGTCATGTCGTCGGGGCCCGTGTACTGCCAGGCAGGGCGAACACGTCGGCGCAGGGGACTGATTCTCCGAGATACGTAGTCCCGGAGAACCATGCCTCCCGTCAGGCCCGCTGTCCGCAGCTGGTCCACGCGGGCCAACATCGTCCGGAGCTCGGGCGTCTCGTCGACTTGCGCTCCCCAGGTGGGGTCACCGATCACTGGCCCAGTCGGCAGCTCCAGGACTTCTACGCCGCTGTCGTCCGCGACGTAGAGCCACTCGTTGCGCCAAGTCTTCCAGTTGGAACGGAGGTCCAGCGGAATGTAGCGTGAAGCCGCGTCGTCCCGAAGGCGGAGGTGGCAGCAGCCCAGCGGGGTGGAGGTGTCCATGGCCGCACGCAAGGAGTAAAAGAAGCGAAAGAGTGGAAGGTTGGGGGCCACTCCCACGAACATCTCGTAGAAGTGAGCAAAGACAGCAAGGAGGATGACGGAGTTAGGAGGAAGGTGAATGTTGTGGATGGAGTAGAAGTTGAGGACGGCGAGGCAGAAGTCGGAGATCGACAGGAGGAGACCCACCAGCATTGCCCAGCCGAAGAAGATCACTTCTCCCGGGCGACAGCCGGGCGCGGTGGTCCCGGCACGGGTGCGAACGGTGCCGCTGGAGATGTACCGGGAAAACTTCGCGGCGTCGACATCCTCGACGGTCGACGGAGGGAGCAGAGGTGCTGGAGGCGCCATATGAGCGAAGAAGAGAAGGTGCAAGAGTGCGGCGATGCGCAGCGAAAAAGCAGTTCGCAACAACCAAAGGTTAGTGCTTAGCAGTTGGGCGAGGCTGAAAAGAAAAAAAAAACAAACCGCTCCTCCAGTGGCCACTTATATATATAGGCGCATGGAGGAATGCTTTGGCAGGAGACCCGAAGGGACGCGGCGGTTCGATGGCGGGAAGCCCAAAAAATCAGTCAAGGCGCGGGCGCGTTCCCGAGGCCCGCGCCGGTTACAAGGCGGGGGAGGCTGCACGCTCCGCCTCGATGCCCAGAAACGGCGGCGGCATTTAAAGCCGCAGCGTTACGTGGGCATTTATGATGGACCCACCCGGGAGACTGAGCCACTTTTTTTCCCAAAGGTATAAGGGCGCTCCAGGGTGGGTCTGGGGGCTATTGTCAGTGTATTCTACACCAGGGTGCCCACTTCACCTTAGTAAGAGCCGCCAGCGCATGTGTGGCGTCCGAATGCCACGCTACCGGCGGTCACAGAGTGATCGCCAATGGACAGTGGCGCCTGTGCCACGCCGCTTAGCGATCAAGAAGGCAGCCACCCAATGGACAGTGGTGACCAGCCGCACAAGGCGGTCACAGAGTGGTCGCCAAATGGACAGTGGCGACAGGCCACACGGGCGGTCAACCGAGTGATCGCCCAGCGAACACGTGGCGTCCAAGCCACGACCGCTGGTGGTCAGCAAGGTGGTCGCCAGGCGGACGCGCGGCGCCCAGCTCCCGAGGCCACCTAGTAACCTGTGCCACCACACGGAAGGTCAAAGGAATTTAATGTGTATCGTGCGCATTAAATGGGGGTAATGAAGGTCACAGTATGACGGCGTGTGTTCCCAACGCGCGCCATTATTGCGAGTGACGTCACGATACAATTTCCCACCCCGGCAGAGCGGGCGGAGCCGGCGGTGGGCGAGGTGGGGAGAGGATGACGTGCCAGGGCATTAAGTGTCTTTGTAAGAACGATGTGAGTGCATTAAATGCGACGTGGCAGTGTACTCAGTATGCTGCACTATTGTAAGCCCCATGCGCCCCAGCCAGCCCGAGTATAAAAGGTAGCTGGGGTGCATGGGAGAGGGGGTTCGATCTTTTAGATTGGTTCATCCTCCTTTGGGGTTAGAATCCTTGAGTTCCATGTCCCTGATTCTTTCGGTTTCTCCAAGAACACAAGCAAGAATAAGACAAGCAGGACTAGGGCTATTACTCGTGAGGAGGGCCCGAACCTGGGTAAACCCGAGCGTCTTCTTGTGAGCTTCGCCTCCGTTTCCTTTCTACCGTATCTCGAGCAATCTCCACGAAAGCCCCCCGTTCAGACTTCTTACACCCCGCTTCGGAAGGGGTCTGTTAGCTCATACGCTGAGACTTATCAACATCACCCGTGTACTCTACATATGCACTTCTCCTTGGCGAAAAATCTGTAGCTGTTGCTTCCTTTCTAAGTCTCTCATCACTCATTTCCTTCTTCTTATCCTTCATCCTATCTAGGTCATGCTGAAAATACTCACGAACCTCCTTAAGGACTTGCCTGTAATGGACGATATTTATACCATGGACTACTAAGTGATGCTTCAGTCAGGTTGAACTTCCTTATTTCTACTCTTGGTGACAATACTTACATCAAAATCCGGTGCCAATCTTGTCGTTGTGCTCCCACACAATATCGTCTTGGTCTACTGTCGGGACCAGAATTTTATATCCGAATCCTTTGTGTATATCCGTACTAGTCTCGGATCAAGCTAGTGCACATAATGAAAACAGTGATGACAACACATCCATATCATGAATCAAATTAATATTGAAACTTGAATAAAAGGTATCGACCTTATGGTCAGTGCTTACAAATAAATAGCCACATGGCTAGAGTTCAATAAAGTAGCAGCGAAAACAAAATAACAACAGCAGGATAAACCCATCCATGTGCCCAACATGCAACCGACCGGGGTGCGCATCCTAGAATTCCAGATCTCCTTCATCGAAACCACAACCAAGTTACTCATAGTCGCCTTCTGCTTCTGCACACTCCTCTGTAGAAAGTGGGGATGTTGCAAGGGTGAGTACACAACCTTACTTGCAAGCCTTGGAAACATAATGCATGATAACTATATGCAAGGCTAAACAATTGAAGTCATAACATGGATCATTTAGCATAAAGCAATTTTTAACTTTAAATACCACTAGCAATTTCACAAGGCATCATTTGACAAATGAAGTTGTAATAATTAAATATGACATAACAGCTACACAGGTTCCAGCCACCTAACTGGCCCCAACTGCCAATTCACAACCCGAGAGTTCTATCCACTCACGAATTCCACTACCAACTAATAACCCTAGAGTTCTATCTGCTCACGGATTCTCAAACCATCATTTTTATTTAAAACAAAATCATAAAAGCTATATTGTGCAAGCGTACCTTGCCTGCCCTTGACCATGGGCACAGCTACTTAAGTAGTTTTAGCTCTGTAGAGTGTGTACAGCTTTACCAACAAGACATGATTATCTCTTGTTGCCATGCAATTAACACACTTCCTTTGGTGTGTCGGCAGAGAGATCATGACAAGGCCTTTACAATGCACGGCCTCACTATTAAATTCGCCCGCTAAGGTTTCACCGCTGATAGGGTTCCAGCCGCCCAGTTCAAAAGCCCCCTCTTACACCTTGCGAGTGTCTCCATCTGGCACCCACATTCCACCAAATGACGAAGCCAATAATAATATACACAAATTAATTAGCCAGGTAGGACTCATATAGACTTGTGGTTGTACGGTAGTGCTCGATCCATGGTAACACACGCTTCGGTCCTTAATCGACTAGGGCAAAACATTCACTTTAACAAAACATGCTCGTGCATTCAACACCCACCAAACATCCATCCGCCCCAATCTAATCCATTTTCCACTTTATTTTATTTAAATAATAGAGGCAATACCAATTGCAGCAACTTCACAAAATAGTTTAAACAAAGTTTGACATAATTCCCACAATAGCATAATACTGAAACATTTAAGCTGGACTAAGAAATTCTACCATCACATGCTACACTATTGGTTATCACCAAATAAAATAGCTAATATCATCTAGGGTGACAAAAGGTTCACAATGACCAATGTTGAAGGGGTCATAACAATTTTTGGAAGTTAGCTAAACATTAAACTATGTTTAAAGTATATTGCGTAAAAGTAAGCGTGCATAATTTAAAACAACATATGAATTTTAGAAATCTGGGATCAACATGGTCAAGGAAGACTTGCCTCAAACAAACTCTTGTTCCTGGTCTGGACCTTGGTTTTGAGTTGCCTCGACACTCTCATACACTCCTGGCGCTTCAACGTCTACACGAATCAAGAAATGAGCAACAAATAAATAAAAATATAGAGAAAATAAGTTATAAACATTAAATAAAATTCATAATTAAATAAATCTTGAATTTACAAATTTTTAGAAACTAGAATTGCTTCAATCAGAGCTCGTTTGAGGAAGAATGGGCTCTTGGAAGTTTTGAAATAAAAGAAAATATAGAAAAATAGAAAAAACCCTAATTTCCCGATTTATTTTTCTACTGTAAAATTATATTAATGATGCAATCATTGCCATCAACTAAGGTTTTCGGGCTTTCGATTTATTTTTTGCCAAAAAGGAACTATGACATCATTGCTAATGTCATGCTGACATGTGGGACCAAGGCTGGTGGGCCGGGTCCATGGACCGTGCTTGGCTCATGGTGCACCCGGTGCATGGATGATGCAAACGATGGCGTCAGCGGGCATTGGAGCCAAGGCGGCATAGATCTGGTGAGACACGGGGCAAGGTGATGCGGACGTGGCACCAAGGTAGCAGCCATGGGGCGGTGACGTGGCGACGTGCTGGCGGTGGCCGGTGTGGAGCGGCTTAGCGACAGCACGACCACCAAGAAGGAGAAGACGAAGTGGCCAAGAGCAAAACACGACAGATCGAGCGCGGGACGAGATAGATCGGAGAGAAGATGACACGACGAGGCCAAAGAAGGGGTTGACGAGGTTGAAGATCAATCGGAGAAGGAGATTGGCCACGGAGAAGACGACAATGGTGGCAGCGGTCTTCGTGGAACTTCGGCGAGCTCGTGATGGCGGAGGATGGTGTCCTGGGCAATGGCGAAGAGGGCGACGGATGCGACATGGAACGGGGAACACGACACGGAGGTCCTCGAGGCATTAAATAGCCTAGGGAGGCATGTAGGATCCAGATTTTGAGATCGACGGCTCAGATGCGGTAGCTACGCGGAACTGTTAGGGTTAGGGTTAGCGGGGCGGTAGCGGTGGCGGCAGTTGGGCTAGCTGGGCCGCGAGCAACGAAGCAGACCGGGGCAACGGAGCAGGTCGGGCTGGCGTGGAGAAAGAAATGGGTCGAGGCCATTAGGTTTTGGCGCACTTCACCAATCTGGATTTTTTTTAACATTCTTCATTTAAAACAATTCCAAAATTTCAAATAAAGCTAATTCAATCCAAATAAATAGCAAATAAATTCAAAAACACCCCAAAAATACAGAAAAATTCGTTGAAGCACAAAAAAAACAAAAATCTTTTATTTTATGCATAGATTAATTAAATTAAATCTTTTGATTAATTGAAAATTCAAATTAAGATTTAATCAATTTAAGAAAAATCCAAATGGCCCTTTTAAATTTGAAAAAAATTTCAAAAGCTCAAAAAAATTGTAATGTTACATCTACCATCTACTAATACAAAACAATAAGAAGACAACATGCATGCATTGTACGTAATGTTCCAGTCATACATCAAATACGTACATAACAAAAAAACTACTTATACCTACAAAATGCTCGATTATCGCATGGCCAACTACGAAAATCGCACAGGTAGGTTCTACTTGCTGTTGCACTCCATCTAGTTTATCTAGATGATTAACTCCAGTTTCTAGTACCTTACAGATATAAAGCAAGTCTTGATAGATAGGCTAATCTGAGTATTTATTTTCCATGTATCTTCAAACCATACAACTTGTGTTTTCATCTTGCTAGTGCCTTATGAATTCTATGGATATTTTGGACAGCTATTAGCTAGCTAGTATATTTTTTGTACATATGCCTACCTCATACTAATCAAAACATGATAAAACTTAATAGAAGTATAATCCTATCGATCTATACCTTATCTTGCAACAAAAATATAGCCTCTGCACCTAATCTATTTAAGGTAGATTTCACACCATTCTTCAGAATGTGAAAGCTTTCTAAATTCTAATGCATGCATGCCTGGCTTCACCATGCCTTTAGATATGCATATTAGGAATGAATACACCAAGAACAAGTTTCACCGAAAACTACATATAACATCATAATGGAAATAAAACATCTTCCAATTAATTAGCAAGCCATGGTACTATGCTTAAACAAAATGACATTGATTAGGGTTCATTACAGCATGCATTGTTGGCGGCTTAAAGAAAACAACATTGGCTAGGACATGCTACCGTACTTAAACTAGAAGAACTTATAGAGATTTATCACACCAAAAATCTCAAAAATCAAGTCAAAATTGCCGCAAATAGCTAGAAAATCGAGCTATCACTACCGATAATCGAAAGCTACCAAAAAATCAAAATCCAGAGAAATAATCGACTCTTACTGCTCGATAATCGATATCACAGCGACGGAAAATACACTATCGGCAGTGGATCTGGCCGGAGTAGCCCATGAGGAGTTCAGTTGGGAGCTCCAACACTATCGAAAGGGATTGTTCTGTCGGAGAGGCCCTGTGTGACACTAAATACGTGCAAATGCTTAGTGGGCCGGATGGGCTGGGAACTGTGCTCCTGCACTGTTTCTTGTTTTGCCATTTTCAAGTTTATAAATTCATAATTTGGTCTAAAACATCTCCCAAATTCGATTTTTTTTTTAAATTATCATCGCAGATGACACAAATATATTAACACTAATTTTAAGGAACTTCTGGATAATTTTTTCCCCAAATTTCATGAATTTTTTTTGATGAATTTGAATTTCAAAAGTTTGCCAATCGGTAACAAATTCTGTGTTATCTCAATAAGCGTAATTATCATCATAATCGCATGATTACCGTCGATAATTTGAACCCTAGCCCAAACCTGTACCCAATCTTTAAGCCATCTACAACCTACAATGATGAGTACAAGCCGATTCGAAGAAAGAGAGATAAGACCTACATTCCATCAGATACAACAAAGCAATCAATTCCAAAGAAAATTGTTGTTGAACTGTTGACGCCAAAAAATGTGACAATGGATCGATTGGCAATCAGCACACGCGAATGTCAGGTTCAATCTAGGTACGGGTGTGCTAGCCAATTTTATCCTAAAAATTGGCAAGAATAATATATGATCTAAACGACTATCTCAGCAGATTAGTTTTTCAAGGATAATTCGATCCAAACAGTTATCCAAGCTCATTAGACCACGAGTAACAATAAATCTAAACAGCCTGATTGACCTAAATAGATGGTTGGTAAAGGTAGTTTTTTCTCGAAAAAGGTGATACACAATTGTAGGACCGAAAAGGTGACTAGAGAGGGGTGAATTGGAGCCAAATAAAAAAAAATTCCTAAAATTTAAACCACTAAGAGAACAGATCGAATGAATTGTACAGTTTGAATAGGTGGTTGGATGAATAGTACCCACGACCTGGTGGTCAGATGAACAATAATCCGAACAAGTGGTCGAATGAACGGTAACTCCGAATTGGTCAGGAGCACTGTTCAGATTAATAGTGTTTGGGTAAATAGTAAAATTAGCATGATCTCAAAAATAAGAATCAATGTAATTTTTGATCGGCTGATCCAAAATACGTGAAACTTTGTGTGCACCATCATATGGATGTCAGGAACCTATTCTAACCTTCAATTGCATGGATTGATATAAAAGTTCTGACCTTTTTTCAGCTTAGTGAAGGTTGCACCAAAATAGGATTAAACACAAAAACTTTACCCTTAGCTTGTTGATCAAGATGATCTTAGATAATCTCCCACCTGTAACAACAAGTAAGCACACCAAAGAATAACCTTTCAAACAAACAAGAACGCGACTTACAAGGATCTTTCTTCTTTCAAGCACAAAGATCGATTTCTTACAAAAACTAAAAAGAAGAGGTTGTAAATTGCCTAGATAATTGGGATATGATCTATAAAAGATTCATCTAGCAATATTTCATCCTTGACACAAGATCCAAAAGCACTTAGAAGGAGGGGAAGCAAATCCAAAGTGCAATAAGAGAAAATGCAAGAAATAAAAGAAATTTCAGAATATAGAAGAAATTTAATCTTGCATTGTTTTGAGAGAAAATGTTTACAAAGCCACATTACCAGGTGAGAAAAGCTCACATGAGCACAAGGAAAACAAAAAAATCCTCTCTCAAGACTTAGTAGTGAGGCATCCCTCCACCCCTCTACTTATAGCACACTAGGAGTAACCTCCACCCTTAGATGACCACTTGTCCCTTAAAAAACCTCATCAAAGGCTGAGATTCACTCCCTCACTCATACATGGGCTAACCCACAACCTAATATATAACAGGTTTTATCCACACACACTAACTTAACCATTACTTCACCCGTGAACCCTTTATCCAACGATCCTACATCGCTTGAGTAGGGCTCAAGTTAGCATCTCATCCATCCACTTGTCATCCCGGCTTGCAGCCACTCCTAACCTTAGTCATCCTCTGGCGATACCTTAACCGTCTAGACCACAGTTCTCCTAGCCTAGTCTCAATCTCCTCCACCTCGCCATAACCTAACTCCAAAGTCCTGCAACTATCATACAAGGGAAATACATCACATAGCATTGCTCAACATAAGAAAACAATAATAAGTTGATTTAGTCTCCGACCACTTTAGGCTCTGACCACTGAAGGTTCTGATCTATCAAGGCCCCTACCACTTAAAGTTCCGACCTATCAAGGCCCCGATCACTCAAAACTCCGACCTATCAAGACCCGACCTCTCAAGATTCTTATCTATCAAGGCATGAACTCTCATGACTCCGACTTTTGGTCGTGGGCAACTCACAATGACTCAAATTGTTCAAGACCAAAGCAAACACACTTCAAACTCAAACCTAAGCACCAAAGCTCAAATACAGTCAATTACTACTTATCACACACATGGGTATACCTTCACATGGTCTTTCAGCAACAAGATCGAAGAAAAAAGCAAACCTGGATAACGCATGACAACAATTGATCAAAATCGGCAATGCACAACTTTATTAATAAAAAACGGATTACAGAGGAAAGATTCTAAATGTAAACAACTACTCCTTGTCGATGAAAAAGTAGATAAAAGTAAAGCGAGTTGGGTTAATCGTTGGATGTTCTTCTGCTTTGCCCATCGACTCCTTTTTATAGTGTCTAGGCCAATCATATCTCCAATTTTTGTAGAAAGTAATCGGTCTTAATCTCCAAAAATAAACTTTTACCTAAACTGATTGTCAGTCTCAATCTTACATCCATGTTTAACCCTATCTTTTCAAATCGGTTACAACTATCAAATTGATCACATCTATTAGATTAGCTAGGAGCGCTAAATTTTGGTGTCAGTAGGAACTTAACCCTCTTTTTTAATCGGAGCCAAGGGATAAAAAAATGTTGTCGTTGTGCACCAGGCTTTCCACACCTCGATCCGCCGTTCTTTATGCGGAACAACACCGCAATCTTGTTATCTCCTGGTTCTAATTCTATTGTAGGGTCGGCCCACTTTGTTCATATATGCATACAAGTGACAATTACTACACATTGACTTGGCTATTAGTGCTCCTTCAGTCATTGCTATGGAAATAGTTCATTTGATCAAGCCACACCAGTCAAGACGCAGACTCATGGGTGACATCACTTTGCTTACATTACATGCTCCTTCACCGACAAGCTCATGAGCAAATGCTCAATACTTCCATTACAAGGCTGATTCTAATTGATATGAAGTCAGATTTAGGTACAAACCAAAGCTTATCTCAGTATGCTCAGAAATCATTGGAGTTTTGTTCAGTAAATTACCTCATATGTCGACTGGAAGATGTTGTTCGCCATTTTCTTTGGACCGGTCTGTTGGGCAGTGCTTATCATGATTCTGAATTTATGCTTTTGCATATGGTGCAAAATGGCAATTCATAGAGGAAGACTGAATGGGCATCTGTTGTGGTGTCAGTTGCTGACCATTCGATGGGCATAGCACTGGAGTTGTTCCTAGGTATCCTAGGTTGTTGTTTGCACCAAAATTCGGTAAATGCAGAAAACGGGAGGATTACGCACGGAAAGGAAGGAAACCGTGACCGACAAGGATTATATCCATAGAAAACAATCGGACAAAAGCCGATACAGATTCAGTTGCCGTATCGGAGCAGGACTCGGATCGGGCGGGGTGTATAAATCAGGGACCAAAGGGCGAAGAAAAGACAATCAATCCAACATCATACACACAACTCTTTTTACAGCTTTTATTTACAGTTTTTCTAGTCTAGATAATCATCCTTTTTGTAAGTCGATAGATCCAATATAGTTGCGCATCGCCGATTATTGGTCTCTTTGGCTTCATCCAGGTTCGATCTGTTTTGTGTTGTTGCGCATCGCCTCTCAAAGCTGATTTTACCTTCTACCTCCGGATTAACCGCAATTGGTTGATCTAGATATCTCCTGATCGGTTATTAGCCGATTGGCGTCAAGCCGATAAGCATTAATTTATTGGCTTCGTCTGATTTGCAAATCTACCTTGTCAATTACAGGTCAAATTGATTGGCACGCTCAGCAAACTCGGCGTTTGTCTGTGTGTTCGAGGCTAAGAACCCTGCTTCACGTTTTTAGCGCAAACATATTTTGGCACGCCCAGTGGGACAGAAGAAATCAATCATGTCGTCTACCGATAAGCCCACGGCCACCGCTGATATCAACACAGATGCCATTATCGCACCTAAACTGGCCGATCGACTCCGAGCAAAAAAGAAGTTGAAGATCGGAAAGCAACACTAGAAGAGATGATGTTACAGTGTTTCCAGAAAACACGCAGAGGGGTTACTCAAAAGAACGCACTCCCAACTATCAATCCTATTGGTGAAACACCATCTGATCTGGTAAGCCGATATGCCCCCGCTCAAGCCGATCTATCAAGCATGATCGAGCAATCCGTGCACCATGCACTTATCAATCAATCATCAGCTTTGGTGTTCACCTTAAAGCCGATGATCGAAAATAGTGTTAAAACGATTGCTCAGGAATTAGCCGTTTCAGGGAGTTTGTTAGATCCGCTACAACCAATCCCAACATACCCAGCATATTCCATACCATTCAATACCAACGCGGTGAATGTATCGGCTCCAGCAACTCATACAATGCCGATCCAACCAACCGTGTTGAAGCCCAGCTCACATAAGGGCGGAGTAGTACATTACCATGGGCATACCGATGGGGCACAGGTGAATAGGCCAGGTACGTCCAGCATGGTCCCCACAAGTGGGAACGGGTTATCGGCCCATCGGCCGATTGAATTAGATCAGGCTCTTCCGTTTCAAGGAAACACAATTAGACACTCAACACCACATAGGGTGATACCGTACAGTGAGCCCTTTTTACCTACAGTCGATGCACCGACTGTTGGAAATTATGATTTTAATCCTATACCAAGACCTACGATGCGGATGGGGATAAATGACCGAGTTTGCACTCGGGGCGGGATATAAATAACGACAATTGGCAATATCAGGCCGTACCACAGCCGATAATGTTAATTGGGCGTAACAAATCGCTGCAGATTAAGGGAACAATTCGGTTTGCAACCTAAGGGAAGGGTAATCGGCTATAGAAAGCCATATCCCGATTATATAGATCGTATACCATACCCTCATAACTATAGGATACCAGACTTTGCCAAATTTTCAGGAGATGATTCCACCACCACCATCGAACACGTCGGACGATTCATGGCTCAATGCGGGGAAGCTGCACAAACCGACGGATCAAAATTAGGCTCTTTCCTTTATCACTATCCGAGCGGCGTTCACGTGGTTTACCAATTTACCCCAAATTCGGTCCAACTCGAACGATTTGGAAAGCCGATTTCATGAATACTTCTTTCTCGGGACTACGGAACTTAGGATTTCCGATTTAAGCGCAAATCCGTAAATACGGTGAATCGGTTTCTGATTACGTAAGGAGGTTTAGAGGTGTAAGAAATAAATGTTTTAGTGTAACGCTTCCCGATGATCAATTGGCCGATCTAGCATTTCAAGGGCTAATTCCACCATTAAAAGAGAAATTAGCAGGATAGGAATTCTCCAATTTGGGTCATTTACTCCATCGCGTATCGGTACAAGAAAGCCGATATTTGGAGAATAAAGGATTCAAAGATAAGTTTAGAAGTAATGAGAAGGCAAAAATAAATATGGTGGAATACAATTCAAGTGATAGCTCTGAAGACGATGAAGTCGACATAAACATAGCCGAGTGGAATAAAAATGCTAAAAAGCCACTCGTTTGCTCTTTACTCAGACCAACAAAAAATAAGACAGAAGTCAAATATTCATATGACATATCAAAATGCGATAAGATATTTGATTTATTACTACAGGAAAAGCTTATAAAATTACCAGAAGGGCACATCATTCCATCGGCTGATGAAATTAAAAAGCGAAGGTATTGCAAGTGGCACCATTCCTTTTCGCATAACACTAACGATTGTAATATTTTTCGACAGCAGATCCAATCGGCTATTTCTGATGGACGATTGAAGTTCGCGGAAGAATCGGCTATGCAGATAGACACAAACCCTTTCCAAGTTAACATGGTCCAGTGCTCACGGAAAGGAAAGGAACCCATGAAAGAAGACATCAGGCCGAATAAAAATGTTGAAGTCCGATCAAAAGGGGATGACACGGTGCAAATCACTATCGGCTCAATACAGATAGAAGCCGATAAGGATGGGCAAAATTCAAGAACCGTTAAGCCAAAAGGGAACCCTGAAGTTGGCCGGTGGTACAAAGCAGAAAGAATTCCAAGGAGAACGAACTTCAAGCCAAAGCCAACATTCTCGCAGCTTTTGGGAAAATATGAAAAGATAAGTCACAGACGAAAGTACGAAAAAACTCGACCAGATAATTATTATCGGTCAGATACCTTTTATCAGTCGAGAACCAAAGAGGAAGAGCATCGGCAATGTCCCTTTTGGCAATTTTGCTGGGAGAGAGGAATGACTTTGCCTTCGGTGACATCATGTCCGATGCAACACTTGATTGAAAATCGACAGAACCAATCGGCTAGAGACAGGTTATCTAGGTCGGTCCATGATCGGCTAGGCGATAAAAGACCGGTTCATGAAAGGTTGTCGATACCAGAACAAAAGGGGGTTTCAAGAACACAAGAGGTAGCCACCTCCGACAATACCACCAAGACTGAATCTGACGGTGAGATAAACAATCTGGCTGGAAAAATCAGAAGGCCGATCGAGCCTAAACCTAGATGGTGCCCTTCGGGTCTTAGCAAGTCGCAACGAAGACGGCTTCAACGGCTAAAAACCCAGGAGGAAAGGGAAGCCAACAGGGAAAGAAAGAGAGATCGGATGTTTAGTAAGTTGAGACCAATACCAGCTAGGAGGCAAGAATGGAAAAGAAAAGAACAGGCCGATAGTGATTCTGATCAATCGGTCGATTCTGGGTCCCCAATGATCCGAGATGACACACCACCAATGGACATCAACATGGTATTCACCTTGCCAGCCGAATTCAAAAAAGGAGAAGAATCGACCGAAGAGGCATTCGCTCAATTATGCCTTGGTGCACCAGATGCTGTGTTCGAGAAGCCTCAAAATGCGCATCGGCATCTAAAGCCGTTATATCTCAAGGGTCATATCAACGGCCGACCAATATCACGGATGTTGGTCGACGGTGGAGCAACAGTCAACCTCATGCCTCTAAGTACTTTTAAGAAATTGGGAAAAGCCGATGAAGACCTGATCAAGACGAATATGGTACTGAATGATTTCACAGGAGACCCTACTGAAGCCAAGGGTGTAATGATGACGGAATTGACAGTCGGTAGCAAGACATTACCAACTGCATTCTTTGTGATAGAAGCTAAAGGTAATTACAGTGTGCTCCTTGGGCGGGATTGGATCCATGCTAATTGTTGCATACCATCCACGATGCATCAAAAATTGGTACAATGGAAAGATGATGCAGTAGAAGTTGTATCGGCTGATACATCGGCTCACATCGCCATGGCCAGTCCCGATACTAATTGGCCCCATGAAGAAGCCGAATGCATATCAGGGAAAGTTTTGGACGACTGTGACTTCATTTGCATCGAGGAGTCAGGATTCAAGCCGATCAGTGTTAAACCTAACACGTTTGATCGGACAAACGAAGTTGTTAGAAGATGGAGTCCAAAGCAATAGCAAGGCTGCAAGAAAAGATGAAAGGTTATCGGCAAGAAGAATACGAAGAAGCCATTGAAGATTTCGAAGAAGAGAGAGGACAAGGCTTCACATCTGCCGATTTGCTTGAAGAAGTTGATATCGGAGAAGGAGATGGGAAAAGACCAACGTTTGTAAGTGCTAGGTTGGATCCAAACTA
This sequence comes from Rhipidocladum racemiflorum, assembly GCA_036346355.1. Lineage (NCBI taxonomy): Eukaryota > Viridiplantae > Streptophyta > Magnoliopsida > Poales > Poaceae > Rhipidocladum > Rhipidocladum racemiflorum. Next base: position 35,107,606 of record CM070581.1, read on the forward strand.
CAAAGCAAAGTTGGTCGAGTTACTTAGAAAGTACAAAGATTGTTTCGCATGGGAGTATTATGAAATGCCAGGTTTAAGCCGACAACTCGTCGAACATCGGCTACCTATAAAAACAGGTTATCAACCGTTCAAACAACATCCGAGGCAATTCAATCCTACATTGTATGACGCCATAAAAGAAGAGGTAGGACGATTATTAGAGGCCAAGTTTATTAGACCTTGTCGATACGCTGAGTGGGTCTCAAACATCGTCCCTGTGAAAAAGAAAAATGGTAAGCTTAGAGTGTGCGTGGATTTTAGAGATCTAAACAAAGCCACGCCCAAAGATGAATACCCGATGCCTATAGCCGATATGCTTATCGATGCTGCATCCGGGAATAAAATCATAAGTTTTCTTGACGGAAATGCCGGATATAATCAAATATTCATGGCGGAAGTCGATATACCCAAAACAGCCTTCAAATGTCCAGGGGCCCTAGGGCTTTATGAATGGACTGTCATGACGTTCGGCTTAAAAAACGCCGGTGCCACGTACCAGCGCGCCATGAACCACATCTTCCATAAACTAATCGGCCATTCCGTGGAAATTTACATCGACGATGTCGTTGTGAAGTCCAAAGAAGATTGGCAGCACTTGGCCGATTTAGAAAAAATGTTCGAAAGCACAAGAACACATGGGTTAAAAATGAATCCACTCAAGTGTGCCTTCGGAGTATCGGCTGGACAATTCCTCGGATTTACAGTGCATGAAAACGGAATCGAGGTAAATCAGGCAAGGGTCAAGGCAATAGTCGATACCAAACCACCGGCGAATAAAAAAGAACTACAGGTGTTGATCGGCAAAATCAATTATCTATGGCGCTTCATTTCGAATTTATCTGGTCGAATTCGTGCCTTCACACCATTGCTGAAATTAAAAGCCGACCAAGAATTTGTATGGGGGGATGACCAACAAAAGGCTTTTGATGACATAAAGGGCTATCTGATGAAACCGCCTGTGTTGGTCGCACCAAAAATCGGTAAACCTTACAAATTGTATATATCGCGAAGGGGACACAATAGGAGCGATCTGACGCAAGAATCCGATGGAAAGGAGCAAGCTATATTCTATCCGAGTCGACGGTTATTGGATCGTAAGTCAGGTATCCCCTTGTGGAAAAACTATGTTTATCTTTATATTTCGCTTGCACTAAATTAAGACACTACGTTGTGACATCAAAGTGTGTGATAGTGTGTAAAACCGATGTAATTAAATACATGCTTTCCGCGCCAATTCTACGAGGTCGGCTTGGTAAGTGGGCATATGCTTTAACCGAGTTTGACCTAATTTACGAATCAGCTAAAGCTGTGAAGGGACAAGCGATAGCCGATTTCCTCACGGGAAGCGCTACATTAGTGGGAATAGCCGACGTCACCCCTTGGCAGTTATATTTTGATGGATCTGTTTGCCAGGAGGGTGAAGGCGTCGGAATAGTGTTAATATCACCCAAAAAACAGTGCTTTGAATTCACATATCGGCTGAACGAGGTGTTCCAATAATCAAGCCGAATATGAAGCACTATTAAAGGGGTTGCAATTATTGGAAAACATCGGAGTAAAAGACGTAGAAACCTTCGGGGACTCGATGTTGATTGTACAACAAATCAAAGGGGAGTACCGATGCAATGAAAAGCTAGCCCAGTATTTGCACCAATGCCTCCAGATCATCGAAGATTTCACAACATTCTCCATAAAACACATTCCCAGACAGGTCAACGGTAAAGCAAATTTTTTAGCACAATGGGCATCTGGTTACAAGAGTAAAAGCCGACAGGCATCAATCGAGCTAGACAATTGGCCGATTATGTGCGTACACCCTGTCGACTGGAGAATAGAAATAAGAAATTATTTGCTGGATCCTTCTAAGCCGACTGAGCGAAAAGTCCAGCATAAAGCACTCAAATATGTTCTGTTAGACGATGTGTTATATTTCCAAACTATGGAAGGCTTGTTACTGACATGTTTAGGAACGGAGGAAGCCAATATAGCTATGGGAGAAGTCCATGAAGGAATTTGTGGATCTCATCAATCGGCCCATAAAATGAAATGGATACTAAGACGGACGGGGTATTTTTGGCCAACAATGCTTGAAGATTGCTTCAGGTACTATAAGGGATGCCAAACATGCCAAAAGTTCGGCAATATACAAACAAAGACTGCATCGGCTTTACACCCAATCATTAAGCCATGGCCGTTCGAGAGGATGGGGTATAGATATTATCGGCCAAATATTTCCGCCCGTCGATAAAGGCCATAAGTTTATCCTTGCGCCACCGACTACTTCTCAAAATGGGTTGAGGCTATACCGCTCAAACAGTCACTAGCAAGGAACTAATCGGCCGTAAATGAGCATATCGTCCATCGGTTTGGAATACCCAGACAATCACAACCGACCAAGGGACGGTATTCATGTCTAGAGAATTTCAGGACTATGCAAAAGCATAGGTATCAAATTGCTCAATTCTTCACCCTATTACGCTCGAGGCTAACGAACAAGCCGAGTCATCAAATAAAACTCGTAAAGGCGATAAAGCGGAAAATAGAGGAAAAACCAAGAAGTTGGAACACGGTGTTATCGAAGCCCTATGGGCCTATCGGCTATCGTACCATGGGACAATTAAATTATCCCCATTTCAGTTAGTGTATGGACAAGAAGCCGTCTGCTGTCGAAATCAATATTAATTCAGTTAGGATAATCCAAACAGGACAACCTACTAGCCGACGATTATCATCAGGCAATGCTTGATAATTTAGATGACTTGGCTGAATTAAGATTAGTCATATTAGATCGGCTCATAAAAAACAAGGAAAGGGTAGCACGGACGTACGATAAAAAGGTGGTACCAAAATCCTTTAATCAAGCCGATTTGGTATGGAAAACGGTGTTGCCGATCGGTTCTAAAGATAGCCGATTCGGAAAATGGTCCCCAACATGGGAAGGGCCTTATAAAATAAATCGGCCGGTCGGCGGTAACTCATACATCCTCGAGACATTGGATGGGCTCGCGTTGCCAAAAGCGATCAACGGAAAGTATTTGAAGGGTTATCACCCCAGCATTTGGATCGGATCCTAACAACAAACAGAAATAGTTGAAAGTAAAACGCAACTACTTGATAAAAGATCGGTTACACAGCCGATCTATTTACATCATCCAAAAGTAGCCCATAAGACCTAGATCGGTTACACAGCCGATCTTAATATATCACCCAGATTTAAAAGTTAATCAAATCCCGAAAAAGAATTACAGCCCTGATCCGGGCAGACGAGCCCCCAAGCCAGATAAGGCCCCCGCTGCTTTTGCAATTATGTCCTGGACGTTATCAACGATGCGTCTGTCATTTGCCGCGTTCCCCGGGATTGCCTTTATCTTGGCCGATTGATTTCTCACCGCAGATACCATGTCACTTAGGTCTTGTTTTTGAGCAGACAAAGAAGAAGCCGAGGCGGAAAGAGAGGTCTGGAAATCGGCCAACTGTTGGATCACCTTGGCTAACTGATCCTCCAAAGACTTCTTCGTGGCCTCTAGTTTTTACATTGCATGCAGGCCGATTTAAAACTAGAGAGACCTTGATCATATTGCTGTTTTTTGGCTTTTGTATCGGCCACCAGCTTGTCTAAAGCTTTCTGATCGGCCTGCTGGGTTTCACGCTGGGCGATCCTTGACCTGGCAGCTGCGACAACATCCCTTTGAGCATCCAGGTGGCATACATCCAAAAGGGCCTTCATAACTTCCGCTGGGAGATCGGCTTCTACGGTACTCATGGCCGTCCTCAGAGGTTGCGTATCGGCTAGGAGGATAGCTTTAGGCCGCATGACTTCATGGAAAAGACTGTTAAGTTTCTCTTGCATCCCCGGGGCGGAAGTCACGGCAGCCGACACTCCTGCAGCGGCATCGATGATCTGCTGGACGTCAGCTGGATAATCATCGGTGGCTAGAATCTCAGGATCGACCAGTTCATCTAATGAAAATCCCAGCAAATCGTCCGGATTCTGTGAGAGCGTCGGAGAATCTAGCACATTGATTGTCGTGGGCGCAACGACAGGCGTCGGGGGCAGCAGGGGCGGAACAGCCGATGAAGTACCTTGGACGTCGGCCGACGCGCTGACCACTTGTGTTGACACCCTTGGCTGACGAGAAAAAGCGGTGATCAAAAAGCGGGAAGGTACCGATCATAACCAGGCGTCGGGAATACGTGCACAGGTTGTTGATCGACTTGGGAATGATCTACCGATTGTTCCACGAGCGCTGGTGACGTTAAAGCGGTGGTTCTCTTTTTCCTCTCTGATCAAAACATGGCGTTACGAAGCTGGGAGTAAAATTAATGAAAACCGACAAACACTAGCGACTTACTTGCGGGGCGACGCTGGGTGGCCAGATCCGATAAGGATGAACTCCGAACACCCATGGTGCCCGAGACATATCCGGTAAGGCCCGTCGACTGGCCAGGGCGGCGTTGACCACTGCTGGAACGATTCTGCTGGTCACCTACTGCCACTGACACGTTCTGCAGTAGTGGAATATTTCAGTAAAAGCCGATCAAAACGTTCAAATAAGGTGAGCCTAAATTACAAGTATTAATACCTCTACGGCTATCGATGAATTGGTATAACCCGAACTCTCACCAGAGTCATCGGAGGGCACCGTCGGCTCATGATAATCAGGCAAGAATAAAGAAACAATAGCCGACGGTGACCTATCCATCAGGAGCGCATCGGATACGGAAGACCACCATTGCGAAAACGAAAGTGACCGACGAGAGTTTAAGAAGAAATGGGGTAAAGATATTATTTGAAGATCATCGGCCACTTCAAACAAGATTTCTGCGGCGGTTTGATTGGTCACCCAAGCTCTAGGTTCAACACAAGGCAAAGAAAGGGAAGGAAGGGATTGTTTGACCAAAGCCCAATTGCCGGGAATAGACCGTTGGATGGTAGAACTCGTAAGATGGCTGAAATGTTCGGTTCCTAGTGTTCAAACCGACATGAATCACGCAAGGGGATATGAATAGTTTGTACAAATCAAGCGTAGGTTGAGGCATCAAAGAGCTGTCGACATCTAATTGGAGAAAGGAAGGATATAGAAAATCGGCTAAGTCGATATAAGGGAAAAAATCATGCTGACCAAAGGATGACCGGTCCAAAGTGAGGAAAAAGGAGAAGTACTTGTGGAAACCAGCGGAAGTCATTTTTAGCTCACCCGCGGACTGCATTATGAATTTTTCCCCATAAGATCGGCTAGCTCGAAACTGGGGTTCTACGGTTTCAGGGCAATCTTCACGGGGAAAAGCCGACTGGCCTTGGGGACTGGAGAGAATAGATCGATTAAAGATACAATAAAGCCAGAGTTGAATGAACCATAAAGGTCCCCCTATGTTGCCCACTACAAAGTCGGCAAAACCGGAGAAGAGTCGACTCCTGATGACATGCATCATATAATAGATGATCCTGTGAATATTTGTCCAAGGGAAAGCCGACGCACCTCTACCAATTGTTCAGCCATCAATTGGTAGGTTTGAGTAGGACCGAGGGAAGCACCACAAAAAAGGAACCTATCAAGCCAAAGATTGAGAAAAGCTACGTGTTCCTCGTCCGATACCGGCCCGGTGATTTTGTTGTTATTTTGGATATACTCACGCCACCCTTTCCCCTTTTTCTGGATCAACTTATAACGAGATTTGCCACTAAAAGCCGATAACAGATCGCCATCAGGCCTAAAGCGGCGGTGAGCAACATCAAGAAGGGTTGGGCCGATAGGACCGGTTCGGAAGAGGAAGGCATTGAACGAATCGGACTGAAGTAACAAGCGGAGGCTACTAAGGGTTCATTGGCTTCGGCTCGGCTTAAACAAAGAGGAAGACATTCGGCTATCCCCATTCTCTCCCACTCCGCACTTTTTGAGCCGATATTCTTATGAACCACGACCTCCATCCTTTTAGGGCTGTTGGCCGAGGCTCTAAAACTTTTTCCCACTCCTTTATATTTCGCCAAAGAAATTGATAAAGGGAGCACAGGAATTTCCTCATTAATCACCACATCAGACCCCATGGTGCCTATCGGCCCTAGAAAAAATTGATTGTTGCTATCAGGGATTGGGAGAAATACCTGAGAAGGGTCCATTTCAGCCGATTTCAAACAAATCAAGGGAACAGAAAAGGCCGATTGTCGAAGAGGTGAGAACTCGGAAGCATGAAAATGACCGTGGGGGTCCCTCATATTTATAGCATGGTGAAAGAGGTGAACGAGCGGGAACCATTTCTTGCATTTAAAAACGCATGGAGATTTTTACGGCGCCATTAATGGGGAAGTTACCGAGGTGAATCTCAAACGACAAGTCGATTATGGAAAAAAGGCAATAAGATTTTTGAAAAATAGCAAGTTATCTTTCAAAAATGGGGGGCATATGTTTGCACCAAAATTCGGTAAATGCAGAAAACGGGAGGATTACGCACGGAAAGGAAGGAAACCGTGACCGACAAGGATTATATCCATAGAAAACAATCGGACAAAAGCCGATACAGATTCAGTTGCCGTATCGGAGCAGGACTCGGATCGGGCGGGGTGTATAAATCAGAGACCAAAGGGCGAAGAAAAGACAATCAATCCAACATCATACACACAACTCTTTTTACAGCTTTTATTTACAGTTTTTCTAGTCTAGATAATCATCCTTTTTGTAAGTCAATAGATCCAATATAGTTGCGCATCGCCGATTATTGGTCTCTTTGGCTTCATCCAGGTTCGATCTGTTTTGTGTTGTTGCGCATCGCCTCTCAAAGCTGATTTTACCTTCTACCTCCGGATTAACCGCAATTGGTTGATCTAGATATCTCCTGATCGGTTATTAGCCGATTGGCGTCAAGCCGATAAGCATTAATTTATCGGCTTCGTCTGATTTGCAAATCTACCTTGTCAATTACAGGTCAAATTGACTGGCACGCTCAGCAAACTCGGCGTTTGTCTATGTGTTCGAGGCTAAGAACCCTGCTTCACGTTTTTAGCGCGAACAGTTGTATTGGACGGAATGCTCCGTTACTTGTAGGTGTATAATGTCACATGATGCTTCCTTCACCCGTAGGTGTCCTAATGTCACATGATGCTTCACCCGTAGGAAGTATTGGTATTGTGGAAACACGAGATACAACAATTATGCTTGGGGAGTGGGGACAGTTAGATTCTCCAGGGGGTGCAACCTTGGAAGCATAGTTACCAAAAACTCAGTTCTTCCCTGGCATAATTGTTGCAATATAGCTCCTATTTGGTAGAGCTTTAGCTCCCAGCTCCACCTCATATTTGAAAATTATAGGCTAAAATAAAGTGAATTAAGTTTATATTTTTATTTTAAAATATAAACAAGATGGTCCATCTAAACACTTTTTAACATACCCACAGCTCTAGCTCCACGAATCTGGTGTTCCACCAGATCCACGAATCTAGTGGAGCTGGAGCTCTGCCAAACATAACCAAAATTTCTGAAGAAAGAAGGATGCATAGCAAGTAAAGCTGAGGGAAGAAGAAAGCATGCTGCTGCAATTAAAATGGATCCTGCGTAAGAATGACATGTGGGGTCACGTGAGTAAGAGTTATATTGTAACTAAGTGTGTAGGCATGGACCATGGACTGGGGGCCCTAGGTGCCAGTGTGTGTACGAGAAGGCTTAAAAGGCCAAATACTGTGCACAACTTAGGCATCGAAGAAATGGAATGAATCTGAATTCCCCACCCCTCTCGTTCCTCATCCCCTTCTCTCTGATTTCCCACCTCTGGTTCTCAAATTTCCCCCCAAATTACCCCTCACTCTTGTACACCACAGTGGGTCACTAGAGTATGTTCGTCACTTCGTGTTGAACTGGATTTGCAGTTTGCACTAAGATCAACGAATTGGCATTGGAAGCAATATAGCGAGCGTGAGATTACTACGAGATCTCACGAGTTTGCTTCCGTCGTACGAGCGTCGTATGACTACAATCCTATGTGAAGCAGCTAGATGTTCAGGCGAAACCAGTAGTACTTCAAGAATAGGAAAAAAAAATTCAAATTATCTGCTACATTTATAATCAACATGTGCAATAAAATTGAAGAATTGTAGCGACAATGTCAACAAGATTAGTTGTGTTTTAAAAATAGTTTAGAAATCCCAAACAAACTAATTTTACACTATTACAATATTGCAACATCTGAAAACACTAGTGGTAAAATTTTATAATTATTCATGCAAAAGTGTGAGGCATTGTTTGCAACAAATCAAAAATATTACACAAGATTTCCATAATTAATACCCAAAGTTTCTCAACAAGAAGTGATCACTATCTATCCTTCATTCATACTTTAATATTTGTGCAACTTTCAAAAAGAAAAGCATAGAAACACCTCTCAACAATAAACAAATTTAGGATGTAGCAATGCTGCAACATTTGAAAATAATAGTTGCAACATTGTGCAACCAAGAATGCAACAACCACAACAAAGAACATCTCTTGTAACAAATAGACAAAAGAGGTTGCAACCAAGCCAAGGAATGCATGCAATAACGTTACCGAAGTTGATCTCGAAAGAGGAGGAAGAGGATGGACACCCACACCAGTCTTGTCGTTGGCCGGCCCAGATCCGAGGTTGGCCTGGCACCGTTGCCTCGTCGCTCCTTGACCACATTGTCCTCCACTTGTCATCAACATCAGCTCCTCCAACCTTGGCATTGCCAGATCCGATGAGCTTTGTTCATGGTAGCAGCCGCACCCTATTCTATCTCTAGCTCTGACAGGGACGAGGAAGGCAGAAGAGCTCCATGGCAGCCAGATCATTGTGCCAATGACCGGCTCCCAACGGCGAGACGAGTGCTCGTGTAGTAGGTCGAGCAAAACACTTCATTGGGCTCATGGCTGGGCTTTCGTTGTATGTGTCTGATGATACCAGACATATGCTATCTACCAATTCAAATTTCAAATTAATACGTGAAAATGCTGTTTGCATAGGAGAACAAACATTACAAACTTGTAAACCTGTACCCAAAAGAATGCCATATTGTTGGCTCTATACCAGCGATCAGAAGACAAGAGGATTGATTGATGGCATATCAGTGAAGCAGCGCCAGAAATATTAACACCAATATATTCGATTCTCAGCATGTATCAATCATATCACAGCATTATTCAGAGTATCTCAAATCTCAACATAGTTCAAGTTTTACCACTACAAGCCAAAGTCCAATGGACAGATACGACCAACAAATATTGTATTATACATTTCCCCATTGTACCTCCCTTAGGGCACTCAATTACATTGCTAGAGGCACAACTAACAGCAAATGATGTTCCCTTGTCTTCAGCGCGCTTCATACTGGACAACTGCAAAAAGGAGAAGACATTTAATCAGAAATTGGAAGATGTTTATTAGAAATTGCACACAGCACCATGGTAAATCCAAGAATAGGTGACACAAACTAAAATTCAGTTTGAACTGGACAATCTGTACTAATCTCCAGTAACATCACCGAGGATCAATGCTTTCTCTAGACAAGCAATCACGAGGGATGATTTTGAACTTGGTTTAGCTACAACTAGTTTTAAGTGGTTCCTATGTGTTGTCCTGTGTGTGTCAAACCATACAGGAAACAGCCACCATGCTAACTTTCGTGAGAAATGCACTAAGGAAGCCTAACCATTACAGACTGAAATGCAACAAACCCACACACAGGAATAAATATTGTCATGGAAAAAAAAAACAAAGGAGTGCCTGTAGATCAGATGCTTGTTTTGATCCTCAACAATCATGATACTACCCTTTCCTGCCTCACCAGTCAAATCTTTGTGTTAATTATCACCCCCCGACCTCCATCCTCTCCAACTAAAAATAAAATTATGTTGCATATGCTCCACTTGCCGTATCCCTTTCTCCTTCAAGACAGTGCAGCACTTTCTATGACATGATTCAATGAAGAACGAGTGCCTAATTGTTTGGGAAAACATGTACCTGGTTATTACCATTTCGAGAAAAAAGAACCAATTGTCAACAGGCAACTTTGTCGTAAATGTCCCATATCTTCTGTATATTTGTAAGGGTTTGCAGAATTGCAGTTGCAGGTTCAATTTTTGTGAGTGACGAGATTTGTGAACAAAGTTAGCTTTATTAGCAGCAATTATCTAGACAGCAACGGTTTTGGAATCCACCAAAAAAAGTAAACAAAAAGGTTGTGCCTCAGTGTATCACAGGAAGACAATTATAACATATAACTCTTTCAAACAGAAAACATATGGGTAAAAAATGACATGAGCTGCCGTGTGTTAATTAAAGACAAAAGTAGATTAACATATGAATGTCACGGTTCAAATGTAGAAATGAAACTAAGAACCAACATACACTCGTTCAAAGCTACCAGTGATGTTCAAACCTATTAGGGCACTAGCACCAACCAAACCTGTTTATACGGACTAGTTTAGTATGCCTGGAGCTGTAAAGAGCTGGAGCGTGGAAAGAGAAGACGGCGAGAGATAGTTCCACGAAGATATCGTCGAACACGAAGAAGATGACTATAGTGGAGTTGAGTGGGAGCAGAAACAAACTGACTTAAGATATGGATTGGATATGAAATGTCGGGACAAGTGATACCAAGGTAAACAAAACTCCCAACAAGATGGCGATAGAGAGTATGATCCTCAAGAGGTTCACCATCAGTAGGTCGAAGGTGAACATTGAGCTCCATAGGAGTCTCAGCTGTACGCTCATCAGTGACAGAAGCACGATCAAGAAGATCCTGGATATACTTCTTTTGGGAGAGAAAGAAACCCTCAGATGAAGAAGAAACCTCAATCCCAAGAAAGTATCGAAGATGACCTAGATCGGACATGAGAAACTGCTCATTGAGACGAGCCTTTACAAAGGCAATATACTGAGAATCATCTCCAGTAATGATCATGTCATCAACATATAGAAGGAGAAGAGTCCGACCACGAGAAGAAGTGTGAACAAAGAGTGCAGGATCATAAGCACTTGGAGAGAAACCAACTGCAGTGATCACAGAAGAAAAACGCTCAAACCAAGCACGAAGGGCTTGCTTGAGCCCATAAAGAGAGCGACGAAGTCGACAAACTATGCCCTCAGGAACAAAATACCCTGGTGGTGGTTGCATATAGACCTCCTCATGCAGCTCACCATTAAGAAAGGCATTCTTGACATCAAGCTGAGAGATGGACCACGCACGAACAGAGGCGACAGCAAGAAGAGTGCGAACAGTGGTCATATGAGCCACAGGCGCAAAGGTCTCATCATAATCACGACCATGCTCCTTCTGAAAACCACACGCCACAAGACGAGCCTTGTAGCGCTCAAGAGAACCATCAGAGCGGGTCTTAATCTTATAGACCCATTTGCAAGTAATGGGGCGGACACATGGAGGAAGTGGAACAAGATCCCACGTGCCAGTACGCTCAAGGGCAGCAAGCTCCTCTGCCATCGCATGCTGCCATTCCTGATGAATAACAGCAACACGGTAAGAAGTCGGCTCGGCTAGAGCTACACCAACAAAGCCAAGGCGCTCAGGAGGCCGAATAGACTGTCGATCGCGAAGAGCATAACGAGGAGGAGACACTGAAGAAGATGGCTCATCAGAAGAAGATGGCACATAAAAAGATTCCTCAGCTTGCGGACGACGTGTGTAGTAGAGAGGATAGGGAGGAACAATATCTAAAGAGACTTTAGAAGGAGAAGATGGTGGTGAAGGAACCGGCGATAAAGGAGACGCCGATTGTGAAAGTGGAATAGTGACAACTGGAGTATCAGGAAAAGTCAGGAAAGACAGTGCCTCTACAAGGGATGTAGGAGAGGAAGAAGAACGAGGGACGAGACTCATCAAAGGTGACATCCTGTGAGATCCGTATCCGTCGGCCAACAAGATCCCAACAACGATATCCCTTATGCTCAAAGATCAGATCCCTAAAAACGCACTCAACAGATCGGCACCGGTGCGCGTTCACAAGGTGCAAGAAGAACATAGCACACACACCCAAAAAGGCGAAGTCCAGAATAATCAGGAGGCATGCCACAAAGACGCTCAACTGGAATCCCACCCTTAAGAGCAGAAGAAGGTTGGATATTGGTTAAGTAGGTGGCAGTGGAAACAGCCTCATCCCATAAGTGAGGTGGAATAGCGGAAGCAAGCATAAGAGCACGAGCTATCTCAAGAAGATGACGATGCTTGCACTCAGCCACACCATTCTGAGCATGAGCACCAGGACAAGAAAACTGAGAAAGAGTGCCATGTGTAGCAAGAAAAGCTCGAAGAGCTCCTGACAGATACTCCTCTGCCGAGTCAGCACGAAGAACACGAATGGGAGAATCAAACTAAGTGTGAATCATGGTGGCAAAAGTCTTATAGATGGATAAAACCTCACTACGAGAGAACATAAAATATATCCAAGTGTGGCGAGAGAAATCATCTATAAAAAGAATATAATATCGATGACCCCCTTTTGAAACAAAAGGAGCCGGACCCCAAACGTCAGAATGAACAAGATCAAAAGGACGCTGTGATATAGACTCACTAGAATGGTAGGGGAGTTGTAGCTGTTTGCCGAGCTTACAACCTGTACAGTGTAAAGAAGCATCACCAAACACAGAGCCTAAAAGACCACGACGAACTAAAGAAGACAGATGCGAACCACAAAGATGGCCCAAATGGTGATGCCACTGAGCAAAAGTCCCGGTAGAAGAAGCAACAGATGCTGAAGCGGTAGAGGAAACAGAGAGACTGGCAGAGGCAGCGGAAGATAGATGAAGCCAGTCAAGCTCCCAAAGACGCTAAGAGTCATGGCGGCGAGGGCCAATCCCAACTAGAGCCCCCGTGCGGCGATCCTGAACACAACAAGAGTCAGAATCAAGAATAACGTGACAACCATGATCAGTAAGCTGACCAACGGATATAAGATGCATGGTCAGTTTGGGAACATAAGAAACAACGTGAACTTGAAAAAAGGATGACAAAAGATTGCCTCGTCCTGCAACAGAAAGAGAAGTACCATCTACGGTCTGCACAGTGATAGGAGCAACAAGAGGACTAATAGAATGAAGAGTCGAGGGATCAGATGTCATATGAAAGGAAGCTCCAGAGTCAAGAATCCATGGTGTGATACCTGATGAGGGTGGTGGTTTCTCACTAGAAGACTGAGTAGCAGAACCAGCGAAACCTGTCGGTGTAGTGGCAGCCATGCGACGCAATAGGACAAGAATCTCCTGAGTAGAGTCAGAACCAACAGTAGTCTGCTGAGGAGAGGCACCCAAGAGTCCAGTGCCCTTAGAAGGGCGTCCACCTAGACGAGCAATGTCCTTCTTTCTGTAGCAAAATTGCTCCACATGTCCGTTCTTATTACAGTAGGTGTAGTGAAGGCCTCCACCCCTAGTAGCCGGAACTGGAGTAGGCGTCACTAACTGCGAAGTAGAGCGAGGCGCCGCCAAAACTGAAGGAGACACCAGTAGGCCCGCGCCGCGAAGACGAGTCTCCTCAGTGCGAATAGCGGCAAGGGCCTCCAACAAAGTCACATGAGGATGACGAGCAAGCAGCTGGGCACGAATCTACTCAAATTCAGCCCAAAGACGTGTCAGGAAGTCGTAGATGCGGTGAAGCTCCAAATGAGAGTGCTGACGCTGACAACACTAGCAAGTTTGGCAAACCTCCGATCCGAGTGAATCGAGCTGACGCCATACCGAAGACAGTTGCGCATAGAACTTATCCACAGTAGAATCACCTTGTTGGAGTGATTGCTCCTGTCGTACAACATCAAGGTACAGAGAGTCTCCAGCTGGCTCATAACGATCGCGAAGATGCACCCACATCAATTGAGCCGAAGACAAAGCAACAATGTCACCAGTAAGATGCACCTCCATGCTAGCAACCAAAATAGCAGAGGCACAAGCACCTTCATCAATCCATGTCTGTGAGCATAAAACTGAGTCTGAAAAGATTCCATAGCATCAGCATAATCAGAGGCCTTCTGGCGATCATCATCATTGGTGTCCATAGGAATAACAGGCCTGGCGGGGGGAGCAGGACGAGGCGGACATGATAGCTCACTGGTAAGAAACTCCCACAGACGCTAACCACGCATGTGAAGACGCATATGGAGAACCCAATCTCGATAATTGAGACCATCGAAGATAACTGGACAACGAGGAACAAAAACAGTCCCCGAAGAACCAGAAAGTGATGACATTTTTTTTACCGGAACCAAATCAGTTTTAAAAGCCAACAGCCGATCGGATTGGAATCCGATTGGGACTCCTCACGAGCGACTCGCCGGGTTCCCCCGGCCGCCCGTCGGCCACAACCTCCTCACCCCACCGTTCGCCCAAGTAGAACGAGCTTGCCCGAAAGGCATCGAAAGGCTGCTCGGTGGTTTGACGAGGCGCACGGCGTAAGAGGCGATGGCGGCGATTGAGATCAAAGCGGCCGAGATCAGGAGGAGGCGCGCGCGACAAGGGTCGAACTGGCCAAAGGGTCGAGCAATGGAAGAGAGGCGACCAAGAGGGCGGAGACGGTGTGGATGGTTCATATCCAGCGCGGGCCAATACCAGCGGCAGGACAACTTGAAGATGACCGGCGGTGGGGACGTCGGCGGCGACCGTAGAAGTCAAAGGAGGTCCAGTACGGGCTGGTCGGAGGATTGTTGAAGGCGAGGCGACACAGACGGTTAGACGGGCTTCGACGGCGTCGGCCAGCCGAAGCCGCCGCGGTGATGTCCGCACCGAAGCCTAGAGAAAGAAGGGCGGCGCCGGTGGGTCGCAGAGAGATCCCACGGGCGGCATCGACCAAGTATCTGGGTAGCGCAGAGGAAAGGAAAGGTGGAGCGCAAGTGCAACGCCCGTAAGAAACCCTAACCCTAATCTGGTGGCTCTGATACCATGTTATGAATAGCACTTGTATTCATCATGAGGCCAATGGCCAGTATATATACATGTACATAAGTGTATAAAGGGAAAGCCTATATTAGGCAATATCTATACAAGGAATAACAGGATATTGTCTAACAGATGCAAGGATTCCTTGATTAAGAACAAAGTAGATATTACTGATGTGTACAAGACAGACCCACATATATGTTTGAATTAAGTATGACGAAATAATTCCATCCCTGTGCAGAAGTAAAAAAAACGATTTTTTTATAAATTTAAAACAAAGATAATGTAATACGAGGAACATTTTAAGGCAAAAATTATGTAGAAATTTATTGTGTGGTTTATTAATGCATCATGACAGTATGTGTAACGTCCCAAAATTTTAAAAAGTTTATAACTATTTTCAAAATCATCATTTCTGCCTTTTCATGAGTTTTCAAAATTTTCAGGTTAAATAAAATGGTTTCACTAAATTTAAGCAGCTAAAAAGGAAATTTCTGCAATTAATTAAATGTGGTTCAGAGTGTGAAATAATATATTTGAATTTTCAATAACATGAATAGCCTACCTAGAAAGTTTCATAATCTTCGGAGTTTATTTTGTAATTTAAAAATTGTAAATTGTTTTGTGGGATTAAATCAATTAAAAAATTATTTAAAAAACCGATTCCATTGTAGGCCATTTTCCTCGGTCTTGACCCAGCCCATCATCTATCCCAGCCTAGTTCCGGCCCCACACACCATGCCACCTTCTCTTTCCTTTGCTTTCGTCTTCTCTGCACAGAAACGGTTTTCGATGAGTGCTCTTTTATAGTGTACTGAATTGAATATGAACCGTCCATTCTTTTCGATTCAATGGATCAGATTAACCAGAGTTTACTTATACTTTATCTGGTAGTAGAGTAGTAGAAACAACCTTAACAAATCAGTGTTTAGATGCGATTTCTACTAACACACTATATACTACCATGCTACCAGGATAATGCATCATAAAATTTCTCCTTCGATGATTCCATGTTCTCCATTTCCTACTTCCTCCATTCACTGACAAAGGGGGCCCACCTGCAGGATTCATTTTCAACATCATGCAGCTACCATTGGCGACATCTTGGAGCGCACCGTAGCGCTACAATGACCGTGCAGTGCTACTGCAAAAGGCTGTGAAAATTGATAACTTCGAGCCCCTTAATTGAGGCTCAGACCTGTCGCGCCCCGTCCTGCAATCATTGGCTACCATCTCTTAGGGTGTGTTTGGTTGTCTGTACCAAATTGTACATGTATGGAATGGTTCAAGAAAAAAGTCATCCATGTGTTTGGTTGCTTGAATAGAACCATCCCATCCTGGACCAAGTGATACAAATTTGAAAAATATTCCATTTAGATGCTGAACCATTTCATTCACCCAAAATAATGGAACCAAATGGTACAGGACCATCCTATCGCATTCAACCTCATTGTAACACCCTGAGTTTGTAATTAGATAATTAAGTGTTTAATAGTGCTTTCTGTGCCTTTTGGATCTTTATTTGGTGTTAATCTTGTCAAGGTTAAATTGTTCGAGTCGTTTCGATCGATTTTGACCCAAAACCCTAAATTGTGATCCTGTTAGGATTCTTTAGCAACCAAAACCTAAAAGCCCTCCCCGTGAATCCCTAAACCTATCCCAAGAACCCTTCGAGAGAAATCCCGAAGATTTGGAGCAATTGAGTGAAATATCGGGATTCTTCAGCGGAGGCCGGAGCTACCGCCGTCTTAACAGCGGTAGTACCGGGCCCATCAGGCAGTACTGCCAACCGTGTCGAGGGGGTAGGGGCAATGGCGCCTCGCCGCTGCCCGTTGCTCGGCTACCTCAGCTTCTATCAAGTTCTTCCACCTCCTTATACCCCCAGCCGGCTCCCCACTCCATCTAGCTCACTCCCTCACCCTCTCTTGCTCTCTCTTTTGCTCCCACTCCTGTTCTTCCACTCCCTCACCTGAGCTCTCCCTCTCTTCTCCCTCTGCGGTGGTTTTGAGCTCAAGAGGAGGCAAGCCAAGGTGTGGAGTAGCTTCCCTAGGCTCCAAGCAAGCTCAAGGTGGGTGAGAACCAAACCCTAGCTCAATCCATCAAGATTTGAGCTCAAAACCCTAGACTCTCTATTTTTCCCTCTTTTCCTTCTTTTTTATTTAACCCTAGAAACCAAGTTTCAATGGTAGATTAGGGTTTAGTCGGGTTCCTAGACTTACATGAGGTCTAGAAAAATTAGTTAGAGCAAAAGATTCGCTCAAAAACCCTAATCGGCTTTTGTCGGATACATTCGCCAAAAAGGTCAATTTCTTGAATTTTGGAGATTCCCTTGAAAACCCTAGCTCCAAAAGTCAAGAAAATGAATCTAAAGTATATCCGATGCCGTTTGAGTTCGATTTCCGCAAAAAGAATCAAGTTTGAAATTGATTCGGGTCGAAAATCGAAATTTGGCGAAAATTAGGGTTCCCGAGGGAATAAGTGGAATTTGGGTTAAACAAACTCGAAGCTTAGTGAGACCTACGTGGATGGGTCCCTAGCATCACTAGGAACCTAACCATGCGATCATTTCGAAGTTTTGACTCCATTTGCGCGAAAACCCAATTTCTAAAACCCTAACTCCCTGAAGACCGGTTCTACCGCCGTTGTACCCGATCACCGCCGAGTGCACTACCGCTGCTATAACGTCGGCCAGCTCATTTCAGAGGAGGTTGCTTGCGACCTCTCGGGAGGCTTGCACTCATCGGGTGCTTGAGACGTCATTGAGCGGCGATCGCAACTACAATGCTGGTTGCTATTTTCCAGAGAGATCCCTTTTTGGGCTTCGGCACTACCGGTTAAAGAACGACGGTACTGCCGGGCTCCATGGAAAAATTAGGTCTTATTTAATTTAATTTACTCCTCGTTCGCTAGATTGACGTAGTACTGTTTTAATGCTTTATTTGCCTTATTTGGCTTGATCTTATTCGCTCTTTTCGTTGTTTCTTTTATTGTACGCTCATGTAGACGTTGACACGTTGGAAGCAGCCAACGAGGACCCCGACTACGTTCCTGAGAGCATGATTGGGGAAGAGCAAACAGGCAAGCACCCCCTTGACCATGTTGATCCTATAATTGCAAAACTTAATTTCGATGGTTTAAAATTATTATGCATGCCATTTACTTCGTAAAATGTTAAATTGTAAGGAAGTGGTAGTTATACCTGATTCTAAAAGGATTACCTCAATTGTATTTGGATCGAGAACCTTGTCAACCATAGGACTACTTTAAACATTTTAATAAATGGAAATGGGACATAATTACTTAATAAATTGCATATGATTAGCCGAGCTGTAGAAGAATCAAATTTACAATTAGGAATCAATTTTCAAAAACTACAATCAAATGCTTATCTTTCGGATTGAGGTAATGGTTTGGTTTGGAACCAGGGTTCGGGAACTCTGGAATGAACATTTTTGTGATAGTGGAAAATCTATATTTTCGACCCGAGTGAGACATCTGGTGTGGATTGGATGGATATTGTGATTACGGTGAGTCATACAAGGGATGGACTTGTACGATGCTGGGTTGGTTTGGAATTCCAGTTTGGTGTACAAGAGATGGACTTGTATGGTGCAAGGGATGGACTTGCACGTGGGCTGAATGGGTGCAAGGGTTGGACTTGCACGATTTGGTAAGGACCTTGGAGGATCTCATTGTAACAATCCAAAATTGTCTTTGGTTATTAAGCTGTGCATGACATGCTCATATCATTCATGTTAGTGGCATAATCTACACTCAAATAAGACTTTACAAATAAGACTTTACAGGTGCTAGCATCATTTTATATGAATGGGTATAAAATCCTTGCTACTCTAAAACTGCTATTCATCCACACCAATGTTTATTGTGCCCATAGTCTATGACATGTGGACCCTACATGTGAGTGTGGACTGCACATACCTACTCTACTTTTCTCACTTTATTCACCTTTTACCCACTTTCTTACCTCCCTATGACATGTGGGACCAAGCCCCACATGTAAGTGATGGAAGGGGGCAGCTATATAAACACCCTTCCCTTGGTTTCTCCTCCTACCCACCTCATTTGCTACTATCCTAAGTCTGAAAAATATGCTCAAGGAGAGAGTGAGCACTCATCCCTCTTTCCTCATTCGTCCACGAAATCCACACAAATATTGAGATTTGGCTTGTGCATGTCCCACCATCTCAAAGCCAAGGTCAAGAGCTTCAAACGCATCCAATTGGATTTTCGATGCACCAAGTATTGGGTGAGTTCTAATCCATTCCTCATCCATTTTTGTTCTGAAATTTTGGTAGCATTGAGCTCATTCCATTTCTCTCCATGAAAATCATCTCCAAGTTGAAGATCGGGATGTGCATGTCGTGTTGGGAGCTTGAGGAGGAGTAGGCACTGCTACAAGCTCAAGAGGAGGCATTGCCCGCACGAGCGAAAGGGAGGAGGCGAACGCAAAGACTGGCATCCTATAGACGTTCTTGAACACATCATCGAATCGGGCTCCACCACGAGGGCTGAGGGCTTCTTGCTGTGGTAAGACCCTACCTTAGCTCATTTCTCTCTAGAGAATAAGTATATTGAGCAAAAACTATCCGAAAACTCAAGCCAAGACCAAAATCATGTTTTCTTGCAAAAACCGGCACTACCGCCCGTATAATGTCGGTACTGCCGCTCCACTGGAAAACCTGAAAAACATCGCTACTGGAAAATAGGTACCGCAGTTGTATTGCCGGTAGTACCGCCCATTCGGTACTACCGCTCTACAAGTCCGCCACTGCCGCTCGTAGGACCCAAAAACACCACGTACTGGAAAATAACTACCACCATTATTAGGCCGGTAGTACCGCCAAGTCGGCACTACCGCTCCTAAAGTCCGGTATTGCCGCTCGGTGGGGACCAAAAACACCCGTACTGGAATTTAATTGTGGTTGTTGTGTAGCAATGTTGGTTAAGAACCTTAAGGATTGAATCCTGGTGACGTCTCTTTAAGTAACTATCGTACGAACCACACGCCGTTATGGGGCCGGTTTAACCAAGTATTTGTGTATGACTAGGGATATTTAAACCACGTGCACTCAGAATTCCTTGAGCTTTGTGGAGTGTCAAGGAATGTCCGTGGGAATTCCTCGAACTTTGTGGAGTGTTAGGAATGTCCTTTGAAATCCCTCGAACTTTGTGGAGTTAGGGATGTCAGTAACGGGTGTACTCCTTGATCCACACACACAGAGGACCGGACACGCGGGATCAAGGGTCACAGTCACCCGGGTGGTTTAAATACACTACCATGCACATTGGAAAATGGTTTTGTCACGTTTACCTCGGCCGGCACATCAAAGGAAATGTGTTAATAGCTTGGCTTACGAGTGTGGCGTGTTGTGTGGGTAAAGTCGTACCTCTACAGAGTTTAAACTATTCAAATAGCCGCATCCATGGTCAAGGACGATGCTTAATTTGTTAGTCACTAGGTAAGTATTAAGGACCGGGTAAGAATGGATGGTTTGGGAAAGTCTCATGAGTATCGGAGTACTCATGGCAGGAACTCCGTGAGTATTGGAGTACTCGTGGAAGGGGCCTCACGGATATTGGAGTATCTGTGGAAGTAGGCGAACACGAACGTTGGACTCGTGGTTCGGAGAAATGCTTGGAGGCATGAAAAGAATATGTTTATGATGATGTTACATTATGTATTAGACCTTAAAAAAGTTTACTAAATGCAAGTTTTAATCTATACATGTATATGTTTCATTCCAAATGTTGCTTTATGCGGAATATTACCACATCGCCTTCCTTGGTGTAGCAACCTCATGTAGCTAGAACTCAATGTGCAACTTATATTATTGTGCGAGTACACACTCTGTAATCAATCGGATTGTCCACTTGCTGCAGGTGAGGACGAGGCACTGCCTGTAGATCTTTACCAGGCAGACGTCGATGACGCTAACGTTTAGACCGGCGTTCTTACTCACAGTCGGTTTATTAAGGGTCTGGGGGCATACCACGCTGGACACCTTTTGTTGTTTATGTTATATTTTCGCTGCTTGATAATGTGATACTTTATGTATGTCGTTGTAACCGATGGTTCCACTTATGGTATGTATTTCATTGTTTATATTCCCGTTATTGTTTATGTGTTGTGATGCAAACTGTTGGGCATTGTCGCGCGTGTTGGTTAACTATCCTGGGACCAACACGGGCATATATGCGGAGCGCCCGAGGTTCCATTGACCCGATGTTCCGTTGATTTACTTAAGTTGTATCGCGCAATTGAGTGAATCAATGGAGTCCCAGGGACGGTTCCCCACACTCACCCGAGTCAATTAAGGACTAAACTTGGTATTATTACGGAGTCAATCAATACAACCACATGAGCTAGTATGGGATAGCCTCAATCTAGTACAGTTGTTGGGATCTGAGTTTGCACTACAATGGCTGGGAAGTATACGAACGATACTGAGGTTAGGTATGATGTCGAGGCAGGCCCATCTCCGAGGGTATCGGATTGGGAGCATGCCGGGACAACAGTGTATGCCTTGCTGTGGGGTAAAGGACACGATAGGGCGTAAACCATCGTTGCTACTGAGTGTTCGGGGTTGGAAGGGTGCGATGGGGCGTAAACCATCGTTAGTACCTCTTGTATGGGCCTGACTTCCAACTATTCTAGAAGAGAAGGATGGGGCATAAACCATCCCGGGTGCTCTCACACACGACAAGGGTAAACATCACTGGGCTAGTGCAAGGTTAACTACAACGAATAGAATGATTGTGCCACAGTATAGCAAAACGGATACGGTGAGTATCACGTAGCATGGCAGACATGATTGCTAGTGTGTCATGTGGGTAAAGTGTACAATCTCTGTAGAGAATAAATCTAATCGATTAGTCGTACTCATGGTCAGGAGCAACTTGGAAAATGTCATCAAGTATAGCCTTTAGGGTTTGGTTTTTGGAACTGTTTTGGAGAAAATGGGTTAGTTGGTTTGGAAACCGGGCATGGCCAGGTTTTAGCCTATGGTTTGGAATTTGGGAATGATGGTTTGGTAAACGGCACTGGATAGCCGGAACGTTGACTTGTTCTCATTATTAAAATCTTTTATTACAGCAGCTCACGAAATAGCTGTCTTTCATTTCAGGCACTCTTTTAACTTCGCAATGTTTCGAAATTACTATTCTATTGCAAACAAATTTAGCTTAATGCAAATTGAACCCAGTTAGAAAGCTACTCCATTGTTATAACCTGCATTTATTATTACTTGCAAACACTAAAGTCTTGCGAGTACATACGTGTACTCACCGTTTGCTCTTATAACGTCAAATATGCATAGAAGATGGCGATGAAGGTAATGATGACAAGTTCGATGCCGCGTGGCCTGACGACTTGTGAGACGGCTACTGGGTTTACCTCCCCCAGTCGGTTGCCTATGGGTTCGGGAGTGGCACACCGCCGTCGTTGCAGATTATCTTTTGTTGTGTTTGGATTTTGTAGCCAATGAGCAAACTGGTTCACCTGTAATGTAAACGTTGTAATCATACCAGCTGTACTATGTTATGTTCTTATTATCTATGTGTGCAAGCTGATGCAACTTGTAAAATATGTGATTGCTAGGCTACTGATCCAGGGAACTAGCACTGGACACATCTGCGGGAAGCTTGGATCGGTTTCAATCGGTA
Source organism: Rhipidocladum racemiflorum (assembly GCA_036346355.1). Lineage (NCBI taxonomy): Eukaryota > Viridiplantae > Streptophyta > Magnoliopsida > Poales > Poaceae > Rhipidocladum > Rhipidocladum racemiflorum. The sequence continues at coordinate 35,130,211 of CM070581.1, forward strand.
GGCACAAAGCCATAGTCGTGAAAAGCCGATTGATTGAACTCAATCCGAGTACGGTCTTGTGATTAGTAATCAGGATACTAGCGGGTTGTGTTAATTCCAGTCCGACGCAATAGTAAGTACCGTGAGCATTATCGCAATGATCGAAGCCCCCACAAGAGGTGGTATCAGAGCACATAAGTGATTGTAGAGGAGATTTGTGTAGAATGACCGATAGAATTACGAATTGGTATTTCCTAAAAATTTTGTGGGATATAAATTCTTAATTGCGAAATGTTGGTTGCTAATCTCATCCCTTTGTAGACCCTTTCCTTGTTTTGTCCTTCAAAAGGATTTGGACTTATCTTAGGCATCAAAAGGGAATTTTCTGAACAAGAGAATGCACTCAGAGAAAGAATTTATTCTAATTCTCTCCTGCTATTCAAATGATTAGAGTGAATAATTTGCAACCGAAAGTTGTTCAAAATGGAAAGTTAAAATTTGTATGGATCAGTATAGAGATCTCGATTCTTACCTTATCCTGAATTATCTCAATAGGAGATACTTTTGGAAGGCTTGTCTGGTTTCAAAAGTTAGTGAAGTATTGAGTAGTTGTAGGAATAAGGAATTAGGCTTGTTGTGTTGTGTGATCGGTTGAACCAGTTAAACAAAGTAGCTGTAGATTTGTTCAACTGTTTGATCGCTTCCTGTCCTGCTCTGCTTTAGTCGATTAAGGTCTTTGCTAAGCATGTTCCTTCCTTTGATCCCAGATGGCGAGACGCTGGGAGCTGTGTTTCTACACCTGTGCTTTATATGAGGGTTCTCTGCGAGTGCCCCTTCAGGCATGCTCTCGCATGCGGTGTTTCAAAGACCTCGCCGTAGTACCTCGTATCGCTACCGGCCGGTCACCTTCGCTATACATCGCGGAGGTGTCGATTCGTGGGCGGCATGATGGGGAAGCTATTCGATGCTATCATGGGATTGCATCGGGTCCTTTTGTGGTGGTGCTCGATGGAGTGTACGTCGCATTCTTCGTCTTCACCACGACCTTCCAAAATTTGCATAGATGTTCCCCCTACTGCCCCTCCCGTGAGTCAGGCTGTCTGGACAACATCCACGCACCTCCAAATGTCGCGATGGATCCGACGACTACATGGCAAGTCGGGTTGGTGAGGTCCCTTGATCGGTACTTATTCGCCTTCACAAGGAGCTAATGCTAGCTTGTCGTCGAGTTTCCCAGTTGGAAACCCACATGGCACCGCTCCTCCAACAGGGTTTCTTCTCCGATGAGCTTGTGTTCGGGGAATATAGTGCCAGGGATCCCACAGAAGACCTTCCACGCACCTACGGTGTTTATCGCCGAGTCGTCCGTCAGGCACGGATGTCTGCAGGAAGTCGTGGATGCCGCGTCTCAGCCGCTCCTACAGAGGCCTTTCTGAACCCAGTCCAGGGACGAAATATCGTCTTTGGTGGGTGGGAGTATATGCTGATGATGCGAGCCGAGCCATCTTCACCGCCAGCTGCTGCAGGTGCTCCCAATGCCGCCCCTGGTGATGGCAACAACTAGAGTCCCACAGAAAAGTAGCATAGCACTAAAGCTCATTTTGTTGTAAATATGAGCTAGTGTGTTGTACTTTTGCTGTAAAGGACTTGAGGGGAGTAAGTGTTGATGTCGACAACTGTTGTATTTAATTGGCCGTTGTACGTTGTTGACTTAAATACTACTGCAGTTGCAATCGACATTACTGTTTGCATTTTTACTGTTCATAATTTTAATTGTGAATCTAAGAATGCCGAGTTTGTCTGCTTTTGGTTGTTGGCTACTTCTCAAGCTGCAAGTCATTCTGTTGCGCGTTGCTCAATTCTTATTTGTAACAGGATGCCAAGAAGGCACTCTGTTCATGCGATCGCGATTGGCGATGCTGCCCAGGAAGGCCACGGCCAATCCGAATGAGTGCCTGAACCCGAGCACTCTAGCCGGCGGCAACCGGAGTTTCGAGGGCGCGAGACTCAGCATTCCAGCGTGCCGGAAGGTGGTCCCAGCGGATTACGCGCATGCCGGGAGTTGCCATCTCCTCCGTCAATTGCACAGGTCTTGGCCATGCAGACCAGTCTGCTGGAAAGACTAGTGCAGAGTACAGAGAATGTAAATGCTGCAGCCTATGGTGGTCTGGCGGCTATGCAACCTCAATCTCGTCTGGCAGAGTTTCAGCGAACTCGCCCGCCGAGCTTCTCGTCGGTTGTGGATCCCTTGGACGCCGACGACTGGCTTCACGACATCAAGTGCAAACTCGATCTCTCCCGGTGCTCGGATGACAAGAAAGTGCAGTACGCCGCCTACTATCTTCATGGCGCTGCCGCAGCTTGGAGGGATAGCTTCAAGCCTATTTGCCCGCCTGGCCAAATCATTACTTGGGGAGATTTCAAAGGAGCTTTTCGTGCGGCACACAAACCTTTGAGCTTAATGGAGATTAAGAAGCGAGAATTTTACAATCTCAAGCAATGGTCCATGTCAGTGATGGACTACTCCATAAGTTTAATTACTTGTCTCGTTATGTTGCTGACGAAATCCCGAGTGAAGCCCGAAAGGTTGCCATATTTCGTGAACACCTAAATGAGGAGATCAAGCATTCGTTCGCAGATCACATCATCTCCAGTATGCAAGTGCTGGTGGACAAGGCAATCCGCGTTGAGGACAGCGCGAGGGTGGTTTCGTAGAGCCAGAAGCACAAATGGCTGGCCAGGAAGTCATCTGGCGCGGGTCCTTCCAGTTCGAGCGCTGGACCGGCCATCAGTGCGCGATCAGTTGCATCACCACCACCAAGAGCTCAAGGAGCCGCATCTCATCCTACTCCACCAGCTGTTCCGCGGCATGACCGCGGAGGATTAGCTTTTGTGCCCCAAGGTCAAGCCGCCGATGTGACCTGCTTCGCTTATCGCTAGAAGGGGCATTATGCTAATGCCTACCCGTGGAGGTCACCTCCCACGGCTCATCCTCAAGACCGAAGTGCTCCAACTCCAGCTCGCCTACAAGCTCCTTCGAGCAGTCGCGAAGGTCAGCGGGGTGGTCGCTCGGGTCCCAGTTCTGCCCAGAGCCTCGCTCGAGGCCGCCTTAACCTCGTGACTGCAGAAGAGGCGAGCAACGCTCTTGATGTGATGCTTGGTATGTTCTTCGTACAATCAGCCCCCACAATGGTTCTGTTCGATTCTGGAGCTTCTCATTCCTTTATATCTTCATGATTTGTCGAGGAGCAAAAAGTTAAGACTACTCTGCTAGGCAATAAAATGTTGATTTATTCGCCTGGCTCAGTTCTAAGAGCCCATCACATTTGCTGGGGAGTTTTAATAGTCATCGAGGGAAAGGAATTCCGTGGTGACTTGATTCAAGTTGATATCCCCGGACTCGACGTAATCCTTGGAATGGATTGGTTATCTAAAAACTAAGGACGCATCAATTGTGCTAGTCGCTCTATTTCACTGGTCAATCCAGATGGAGTTCAAGTCAGTTACTCCTCCAGTCAGTCGTTTGCACTGAAACTGACTCTGCATTCTCTTTCAGTCTCGGAGTTAAGTCAAGTGCCTGTGATTTGTGAATATCCTGATGTCTTCCCTGAAGATTTACCAGGATTACCTCCAGACCAAGACATGGAGTTTATTATCAACTTGCTACCCGGAACGGCGCCTATTTCTAAGCGACCGTATCGAATGCCCCTAGATGAGTTGCCCGAGTTAAAGAAGCAACTCAAGGAGCAGTTAGCCAAGGGTTTCATTCGCCCAAGTTCTTCTCCCTGGGGAAGTCCGGTGCTCATCGTTAAAAGGAAAGACGACAATCTTCGCATGTCCATCGACTACCAATCCTTGAACGAAGTCACCATCAAAAATAAATAACCTCTTCCTCGGATTGATGATATGTTTGACAATTGAGTGGAGCTCATGTCTTCTCCAAGATTGACTTGAAACTCGACTATTTTCAGCTCAAAATCCAGTCGAAGGATATTCAGAAGACTGCATTCACCACTTGTTACAGCTTGTACGAGTATACTATGATCTCCTTTAGACTCACCAATGCACCTGCCACATTCAAGAATCTCATGAACAAAGCGTTCATGGAGTATCTGGATAAATTTGTGATGGTATTCATTGATGACATCCTCATCTACTCCCGGAGTGAGCAGGAGCATGAGCTTCACTTGCGCATGGTGCTCGACAAGCTTCGCGAGCATCAATTGTATGCGAAGTTTACCAAATGCGAATTTTGGCTCAAGAAGGTGGAGTTTCTGGGCCATGTTCTCACCAAACAAAGGAGTTGCAGTCGATCCAAGCAAGGTGCAATATGTGCTTGCTTGGGAGCCGCCTCGAACTATTCCTGAGATTCCAAGTTTTCTTAGACTCGCCGGTTATTATCGTCAATTCATTGAAAATTTATCTAAGATTGCCAAGTCGGTGACGGAATTACTCAAGAAAGAGAAAAAGTTTTGAGTGGTCATCAGCTGTCGTCTATGCTCTCAAGTTGTGGAGGCATTATCTCATCGGGAATTGCTGTGAGAATTATACCGACCACAAAAGCTTGAAGTACTTTTTCTCTCAACCAGATCTGAAGCTGAGGCAGTGAAGGTGGCTAGAGCTGATAAAGGATTATGATCTGTGTATTCATTATCGTCCAGGCAAGGCGAATATGGTAGCTGAATGTTCTCTTTCAATCCACTCGGGAAGTACCAAAATGTTCTAGGACCTCCGAGGAAGATTCTAGTGGCCAGGTATGAAAAGGGACATCACAACATATGTTGCTATTTGCGACGTCTGCCAGCGAGTTAAAGTGGAGCACCAGCGACTTGCAGAATTGCTTCAATCCTTAAAAGTCCCTGAGTGGAATTGGGATGAGGTCGGATGGACTTCATCAACGGTCTACCGAAGACGCCAGTGAGCCATGACTCTATTTGGGTGATCGTTGACCGGTTAACCAAAGTGGCACATTTCATACCGGTCCATACCACCTAGAATGGAGCCAAGCTTGCGGAACTCTATCTAAACCATATCGTTCGCCTGCATGGAGTTCCCAAGGTACCGAGGCCCTTAGTTCACTTCTCGGTTTTGGGAGAATCACCATGGACTCCTCGGAACAAAGTTGTCCTTTAGTACAGCTTATCACCCCAAGACCGACGGTCAAACTGAGAGGACAAATCAGATTATGGAGGATATGTTGAGAGCTTGTGTGCTGTCCTACAACACAAGGTAGGAGAAGTGTCTAACATTTGTTGAATTCTCCTACAACAATAGTTTTCAAACCAGCCTCCAGATGTCTCTGTTCGAAGCACTTTACGGAAGAAAGTGCCAAACGCCTCTGTTCTGGTCCGAGACCGGTGAAAGGCAATTCTTCAGGCCTTTCGTGATTCAGGAGGTAGAGGACCACGTCAAATTAATTCGAGATCGGCTAAAAGAGGCTCATTCCAGGCAAAAGAGCTACGTCGATAATCGTCGCCGCGAGTTGAGCTTTGAAGTAGGCGATTTTGTCTATCGTCTATCTCAAGGTCTCGCCATTGCACGGCATTCGACGATTTCGGGTTCGCGGAAAGTTGGCACCGCGGTACATCGGGGCATATCGAATTCTCGCGAAGAGAGGTGAAGTAGCCTACCGGCTAGAACTTTCATCTCGGCTTTCAGAAATGCACGATGTATTTCATTCAGAAAGTCCCTTGAAAACCCTAGCTCCAAAAGTCGAGAAAATGACTCCAAAACTCGGCAGGCTTGCCCTTTCGGATTTGGACCAGGTCCAATCGAGGACGTACCTCAACAGCATTCTCATTCCCTCGGACTCAAACAGGTCCAATCTGGGAAGGATTCTAGCTGTGTTTCTTCTGGACTCCCGTCCGGTCAGGGAAGGCTGCGGCCATCTACTCACGAGTCGTTCGCCAGAGGCCCGCTTCCCTATTCGGATATGGCGAGAACCCAACCAGGGGTGAATCACAAGTGGAAAATCAACTCGACTCGTCTCCTTCTTGCTCCTTTGGCTCAGAAATCAAGCCGGAGAGCAGCATGGAGAATCACCATGATTTCTTTGGTGTTTTCGTAATTGAAGATGAATGGACCGACTCACAGCGCCAACGGGATGCTGAAGAGGTGGAGGTAGATTATCACCGTCGTTGGGCCCAAGAAGCACGCACTCAGTTTTGTCCGATGCTCAAGGCCGACAGCCCGGCCGCCCCAATCATGGTACAAGTTAAGGCCATGGTGACAGCGGCGGCAATTCAGCACAACCAACGAGATTAGGTGGTGACAACGCTCCCTCGCACTTATGCAGTTACCCAGACTGCTAGCAGTCGGACCACTCGCAATCGGACAAAGTGCAACTGGCGCCAATCTCCTCAGGGCAAGGACGCACGCTGAACCATTCGTCGGGACCTCTGCCAGGACCTCAACAACAGGAGGCGAGAGCGAGAAGACGAATAGCGACACCGGCGCGACGACGACTACGAGCGTTTCGGCATTGACCGTGACCGAAGCAGCGGCCACCACAACAGAGGCCGGGACAACCGCGACAATCGGAACACAGATCACGGAAAACATACAAACCGACATCACCCAGGCCGACACAACGTCGACGACTGCCGGGTTGGATCTCCATCGTGTCGATCTCCACCGCGCCACGATGAGGAACCCATTGATGGGGTCCGAAGCCGAGTGGTATGGCCTGACCCCTTCAACCCTAAGGGCATAATCAAGTTTGACGGGGAGAGAGACCCGGAAGCTGGCTGCAGGTTTATACCCTTGCAAGTCAAGGTAGCCGAAGGCGACTGCAACGTCATGGCAAACTACTTGCCGGTCATGCTCGCCCCATCGGCTCAGACCTGGCTCACGGGACTTCCAAGGAACTCAATAGATTCTTGGGGAGATCTTCGTGAGCAGTTCATCGCCAATTTCCAGGGCACTTAGGAGAGGCCAAGGAACCGTGGGACTTATACCAACTTCATCAAAAGAAGAATGAGTCTCTTCGGGAATTCATCCGACGCTTCACGCAAAAGAAGAATATAGTTCGGGATATCTTGGATGCAGTCGTCATAGCAGCTTTTCAGAAAGGAGTCAACGACCCCAATGTGATCAAGAAGATGTCTCGAAAGCCACTAGCCCCGAAGGGAACAACCCCCACGAAAGTTCAGTGGTGCTCAACGGGACGAGCAAAACACCAACCTCCCGCCATGGCTGGCATGGAGACGGGCGTTGAACCAAATGCGATTCACTAGCTGCGCATAAGCCCCAGATGATACTCCAAGCTCTGTTCCTAGGAGCATATCCAAAATGGGTACCAGACGAAGGATCATAAAACAAGGGACCAAGGGATGGCTCACTGCAGATCGACTGCAGGTTGAAGCTCTTCCAGAGGGTAGCTCCTGCTAGATGTCCCCTCTTCACCACTGCTTCCGGTTTGGGGGGCTTTTATACCCAACAGTAGAGCGACGACATGGCAAGCTGGGCCCCATGGCACCCCCAAACCGGATCGGCGACAGGTGCTCCTCGCACGAGCAAAGTTGAGCCGCTTGGTGGCTCGCCAGATCCGCCGCCGCGAAAGCGGGGTCTCGACTTCCGCAGCTGAGGCCCAATGGCCGCTGTAGGGCTCCTGAGTCCGAAGGTGGCGATGGCCCTCCCTGTCCGCTTCGACGAAATCCGTTGTGATGATGCCTCGTCCTGCTATCTTGAATAGGGATGTGATCGGATCGGATACGGTCGAATATCGTCCTATTCATATCCGCATCCGTATTTTTTATCGAATACAGAATCGAATACGAATAGTATCGAATACAAAATTATACAGGATAATATCGGTTACGAATACAGATCGAATACGGATCGGAATCAACATGGATACGAATAATATTAGTCGGATATTTTAAAATCCAATTTCAGTTTTTTTCCAAAATCGGTCCAAATTTAAATTCAAAATTCCAAAAGAAATATATTTGTATGTCTTTTTTTTTTTTTGGCTTTTTTTACCAAGCTTGTGATAAATGTGACGCTGTGAGTAACCATGTACCCCATTGCAATAATTGAACCAAATGATTTGCGGTGGCATATGTCTTTGAATCCTAAGTAGCCCTCCTAAAACGCCACTTGCCAATTTCTGTACCACCTTTACCCAAATATCTCCAAATTAGCATCTATCACACATGAACACATTATATCTTGTCATCCAATGCAGACCCCACTCTCTGAAAAAGTGAAACATGTTAAATTGTTAATGTGTTATTCTGAAACGTGTTATTCGGATAATATCCGTATGTCTTATTCGGATATTATCCGAACAAAAACTCGGATATTTCGTATCCATCGGATAATCAGTGTTCCATATCCGTATCCGTATCCATGTAAATTATCTGTATCCATATCCGTATCCGAGAAATCAACTGGATATCTGTGAAACTATATAAATCATCATCCAAATCAATTCGGTCGGTCGGTCGGTCGAAAAATATCCGTACCAGTTCCATCCCTAATCTTGAAGCGTAGATCGAGCTGCCAGGTCCAGTAGGAGGTAGCCCCTGATTCACCTCAAGGCGGAGGCACTTCACTTGCCCTCCGTTGCGGCCCAAGCCTCCCAGCTGTGACTTCCCCCACTCCTAGGCGCGGGCCTCGGCTGCAGCACCTTGGCTTCTCTTCCGCTCGGTGCAGACGCCCATGAGCGACGGTTCTTTCGACTGCCAACACAGGAACTGGTGGCAGAGGCGCTCCTCTGATCCAGGCGACCGCGGTGGTTTCCCCTGAGTTGGGCGGCCGTGGTGGCGCCCCCCCCCCCAGATCCGGCAACCATAGCGGTGTTCCCCCTCAGGTCCGGCAGCGAAAGCGGCAGTGCTCGATGTGCCCGGTCTAGGAGATGGTGGTGGCGCTAGCTCCAGGCATGAGGGGTGCAACCTCGGGCCGGCTGCGGCATACGTCCCTCCTTACACCAAACTCGGCCCGTAGCGAGGCTCTGCTCCAAGGGCCAGGAGCTTATGATGGGCAGCGGCAGCCTTCCCACCCCCTTCGATCGGTGGGCGCCCGCCTGAAGCGTCGCCGCTGAGTGAACCGAGCAAGGGATTTGGGCGTCATCTCATGTGCCCATGAAGCGAGAATCTTGATGAGGCAAAGAAATGAGCGCTGGCATAAACGCTCCTAGGGCCTGGGACTTGACACGGGTACTCACTAGAGGCTTGGGCGTGAGCGCCCAATTAAACGTAGGGGCGGTAGTGGGCAGCAGCGCCCGGACGGGACCACGAGGTCATGCTCCACAAGGCCGCTCTCAGCTGGCTATCACCGCTGTAAGGGTGGTTATCACCTGACGCCTCAAGTGAATGGCGCTGTGGGGCGCTAAGGCTTTGGATCAAGGCGCTCCTTTGATCCAGGCGTTTGGATCAAGGCGTTCACCCATCGGTCGCTCAAGCGGTGAAGGGGATTGGCCAAAGGGAGTCGGGGGTCTATCATTGCCCCCAACTTCCATCCCAAGCTACTCTTATTATTTGGACAGTGGCCCAAGGCCCTTGTAGGTGCATGACAAGGTCCCATCTTTTATTTCTTGCCCCTTGGAGGCTTGAGAGGCCACCCAAGGGACAGGGAGGCTGGTGCTGGGGAAAACTCACCAACTCCTAAAGTGGAGGCCTTACGCTCCGCGGAGTACATGCTTCCCCGGGGAGAGGCTTCATGCTCCACGAAGGGTGGTAGCTGTTGGAGGAAGGCTCGTGGCCTCCGGCAAGGATGGTCCCGCGTGCCGTGGTGTCCAGGACTCCACCTTGAACTTCCAATGAGCTTAAGGGTGGTCATGCCCTACCCACAAGAATGCGAGGGGCGAAGTTCGTCATCGAAGCACTACGGGAGATCCCCTCATACTCCGTGGGACTGCCACTGGAGATCCCATTGCCCATAGGCGTGCCCTACAGGAGTGTTGAGAAGACGTAGGGGGAGAGCTCCCCCGGGGATCCCCTTGTACCCCGCGAGAGGCCTCATGTCCCGCGTGAGGTTTACACCCTCCCCGGGGGCTTACCCTGTGGCGTACCCCGAGGGAGGTCTCCTCATGTCCCGCGGGAGGTCTACACCCTCCCCGGGGGCTTACCCTGCCATGCCCCGCAGGAGGTCAACGCCCTCCCTAGGGTCTTACCCTGTAGCGCACCCCGCGGGAGGTCTACACCCTCCCCGGGGGCTTACCCCGCCACACCCCGCGGGAGGTCTCCTCATGTCCCGCGTGATGATACCATGCTCATCATGGACATAACTAATAATGCATACATATGGTCATTACTAAGTGCTGCTGCAATTATATCAACTGCATGGCTTCATCGACCCCCACCTTGGTCAGGACCATTAAGTTGGCGACACTTCACGGCATCCGCTACTTCGTATGCATCTACTATGATGGCTCCATGTGCATGGCTTTATCGACCCCCACCTTGGCCAGATTTAAAGACATACTTGAGAGAAGATGATGAGCTTGAGTCGAGGACGACTCAAATGCAAGAAGGGAAGGATAATGAGGACATCACTACCATGGATGTGGCCATGCCTACAAACCCAATTGAAGCCAACAATGTAATACTAGGGCCAATTACTCGAGCTCGCGCACGTCAATTAAATTGCTAGGTGAATGCGTTCCTCGGGTTGCATACAAATAATTTAATGAACGGAATGCTATTTAAACCTTGTGATGATTTTATTGTCCTTAGGAACCAAGGAGAAGGACTCCCAAACGTCAAGCATGAAGCCAATTCTTCCGGTGCACAAGTTCAACTCGGATTCGGCCTCTGGGACAGTACCAAATTAAAACGACCATAACTTTTGATCCACAAGGGTGTTTGAGGTCTATGAGTACTGGTTTGAAAGGTTTCGACGTCCTCTTTCCAACGGATCCGGCCCCACCTCCAAATTCCTTACGAGTCAACGAGAATCTGCAAAACAAGTTCGGTCATCTTTCCAAATCCGAGTCAAACTAGGAATAGGAGTCCTACTCGGCCATGGATGTGGTTTGAACGCCCCTAGCCTGGTTTTGGCCTCCTATTTCTCCTATATATAGCTAGGGAGTCCCCCAAAATAACTTGGGGGTTTTGGTTATTTGATAGTTTAGCCTTTTGCTACTATTTGAATCTTTTAGACGTGCTCAACGGCCGCCTAACAAGCTCCTTGTATCGGAACCCCAACTTATTCTATACTTCATCTATATTTGCAATTTTAGATTGCTTTTGCCTTGTTCTTGCTTGTTCTTCGATTCCTTGCAGAAATTGATCTTCGTGATCAGGTTGATCGTGCCCACGGCAAGGTCAACAACCCTTTGGAGTTGGTTTAACGATTGCTAAGGCGCATCGTCGTTGTACGTTGTAGTCGGATCGTCAAAGTCGTCCACCCAAATCGAAGGTTATCATTCTCATCGAAAGATCGGGACACCCAGTGTTACATCACCGCGGGAGGTCTCCTCATGTCCCGCGGGAGGTCTACGCCCTCCCCGGGGGCTTACCACGTGACGTACCCCGCGGGAGGTCTCCTCATGTCCCGCGGGATATCTATGCCCTCCCCGGGGCTTACCCCGCAGCGTGCCCCGTGAGGGAGGGGCTTGCCCCATGAGAGGTCTCCTCACAAGGGACTTAGTGAGATCACCTAGTCCCCTGTGGAGCGTCGAAGTCAGATGTCTACTCCCTCAGGACGATGACGTGGGACCCACTACCTCCCTGCTGAAATGACCAAGATGCCCCCACTTAGACTTGCTCTGGTAGGGGTAGAATTGTATTTTTATGTAACAGGCTGAGTGCCTATAAAATCTCACTGTAACAGGCTGAGAGGCCCAGTCTGTAACCACCACGCGTAGCCAGCCCGGTCCGATTCTCTCACAATCAGAAACAACTTCTCCCATAATCTAGAATCAGCACAATCACAAGCTGTCCCGAAGGAGGCCTATAAATGAACCAAATGGTGCAGCATCCTGTTGTTTGACCTTAAGGTTTCATTTGAAACATGAGAGAATTTTTCTTGATTTACGCTTAAATAAAACCCTTTTCAATGAAACAGGTAATATCCTAGGAATTTTAGTAATTGAATATAGTCACCTTTGGTGTGATCCTCAGTGCCATTCTGAAAAATATAATTCAAACTTCATCGAATTGAATCCGAGAAAGATCAGAATTCTCTAAAATGTCGAAATGCATCCGAACTGGTCCGTATAGCTGGTACTCGTAGAATTTTCAAACAACACATCATAGGAATTGATGATTCAAAATAATAGAGTTCGAGGGATGAATGAATGTGGACTTTATTAAATTTTTGAACAGCTAGTAAAAACCTTAAAAATATTTGAAAAGTTCAATTCAACATAATAAGTAGTCTACTTCAAAGAATTTTAATTCAAACTCCGCCTCACCATTTTGAGTGATCCCGAGTATGTTAGAAACTTCAGACTAAGTCCTAGCTAGACAAAAAGTTTCAGAAATTCTTGGGTTGTTTTCAGGCATGAAATGACAACAGCAAAACAGCTAGAACTTGAACCAAAACAGATATGTGCTACAGTGCGCATGGTAGGTGTTTGAGTAAATGCCAGGAGCCGGCCGTTAACTCACCGTTCAGCCTCATCGCCTCCGCCTGTACACCGACACCACCCTACCATCAACGACCCTAACGCCATTGCTGTTCTGTCCCTCTGCCCATACTGCTCGGGAGGGATAATGAGCCACCCAACGCCACGCGTGAGCGCGCCCAGAGCCTCGCCGCCATGCGTGTGCCGCCCCCCGGCCTTGCCTGCTCCGTCGAGCCACTCCAACCCTCACCAACCCCACTGCTCGGCGCAATAAATGAGCGCCCCGAGCTCACCAAGTTGACCCCGGCTCGCCATTGCTCATTCCCGAGCCACCAGCTCGCGCTACGCACAGGATGACAATGGGAGTTGGGGCAATTTTTTCTGGTTTTATTTCCCACTGTAGTTCCATACCAACCTGGATTACATATTTATAGTGCCATGCCATGCCATGCCTACAAGCAAAGATATGCTAAAGCTAGTCCAAAAGCTAGTCTAAGGCTGCCCTAAAGCTAGTCCAAAAGCTGCCCTAAAGCTAGTCCAAAAGCTAGTCTAAGCCTGCCCTAAAGCTAGTCCAAAAGCTAGTCTAAAAGCTGCCCTAAAGCTAGTCCAAAAGCTAGTCTAAAAAGCTGCCCTAAAGCTGCCCACAAAGACCAACAGGACTTATTCCATCATTCTCCCCCTAAGTCTTGTCCGTCGTCTTGTGGGAAAGTTGGACCATCCCGGTCCTGGAGCGTAGCTCAAGAAACTTGATCCTCCCAAGGGGCTTGGTGAGCAGGTCCGCAAGCTGGTCCTTGGTGTTGATGTAGCTTGCCTTGATGCTTCCTTCCTCCAAAGCCTTCGGATGAAATGATATCTCACCCGGATGTGCTTGCTCCGCTCATGAAAACGGGTTCTTTGCCAGGAGCTAGAGCGGACTTGTCATTCACCCCGAGCTCCACCGCGTCTTTGGTGTTTCGCCGAGGAGATCACTGCTATCGGGCAAGCCGTGAGCTCGAGTTGCAGAGGTGGAGGCCGCTATGTACTCGGCCTCACAGCTGGACAGGGCCATCACCTGCTGCTTGAGCGACTGCCAGTCGACGAGACACTTGCCTAGAAAGAAGAGCATCCCGCTCGTGCTCTTGCTGGTGTCAACGCCGCCGGCGTGGTCGCCGCCGCCGCATTCGACGGCGTGCCGCCAGGGCACCTCGGGTAGTGGAGACCGTGATCGAGAGTCCCCCGCAACGTAGCGGATGATCCTCTTCACGACTCTTTGGTGCTCCGTTGTCGGTCATTTGCATGAGCAAGCTAACGTGGCCGACGGAGAATGCCAAGTCCGGCCGTGTGTGGGTGAGGTAGCGAAGGCTCCCCACAAGCGCCGTCTTGTGTAGCGTCCGCCTCCTCTGCTTGTCTTTGTCGCGGCTCGGCTTGACCTCTCCTCCATTGGAGTGATAGCCGGGTTGCAGTCAGTGAGCCCAGCGAGCTCAACGACGCGCCTGGCGTAAGCAGTCTGTTGAAGTGACATCCCGGAGTCGTCCTGGTGCACCTCGATCCCCAGGTAGAAGGAGAGAAGCCCCAGGTCGCTCATTTGGAAGGTGGCCTTCATTTCTTCTTTGAATACCGCCACCTCCGCATCCTTGGTGCCGATGATCACCAAGTCGTCGACGTAGACACCCACCAGCAGGGCATTTCCTCTATTGCCCCGCCGGTAGATGGTTTTGCCGTTCGGGCTTTGCTCGAGGCCCATCCCTTTGAGCGTGGAATCTAACTTGGCATTCCATGCCCTTGGTGCCTGTCGCAAGCCATAGAGAGCCTTGTGCAAACGCAAAGACTTGCTCCTCCTTGCCGGATCGCAAATCCGTGCACGGGCGACGTAGACCTCTTCCTTCGGATCGCCGTTTAGAAATGCCGACTTGACGTCCATGTGATGAACTCCGCCACCTTCCTGGCGGCCGGTCAGGAGTCGCCGCAGATTCCAACCGTGCTCACGGGGCGAAGGCATCATCGGGTCGATCCCTCTCGCCGCACAAAACCACGAGCGAGCCTTGTGTTTGACGATGGCGCCGGCTTCATCCCTCTTCGCCTTGAACACCCACTTAAGGGTGATCGCGCGGTGACCACGAGGAAGATCGCCAAGCTCCAGTGCGGTTCTTCTTAACCGCGTCCATATCTGTCTTCATCGCGGACGCCATGTCTGCGTGTCTTCGGCCTCTGCGAAAGACCGGCTCACCATCGTCAGACGCAAGATGCAATCGCGCCTCCAGATCGTGAGACGCCCGATCCCAGACGGGTTGGTCGCCGAGAAGGTCCTCCATCGTCACGATACATAGCGGCTCGCCGTCGTAATGCGCATCGATGCGCTCCTCGTCGTGGGAGGGTGGAGTAACGAACTCCACCGGGCCGTGCTCGACACGAGCCGGTGTCGGAGAGGGCGTGCTGGAGGGGTGACCGTTGGTCTTTGGAGTGGCGGCGCCCGAAGTCGATGGGGGTTCGGGACTGGGTAGGCGCGTTCGACGAAGAGGAGCCGCTTACTCCCCAACTCCCTCGAAGCGGACGTACTCAATGGTGAAGTCGCCGTGACGTCGGAGTCGAGCCATTGTCAATCGCCTTGTCCCACGCCCATCCTCGCCTTCGTTAAACACAACGTCGCTACGGCGCACACGCCGTGTTTGGGTCGAGAATGCGGTAGGCCTTGAACCCTCCGCCAGAATCGATAAACACTCCCGAGTGCTCCTATCATCGAGCTTGCCAACATGTCCAAGCTCCTTGGCGAACGCGAGGCGTACCAAAACACGTGGGTGAGACCTCCGCCATGCGTCGTGCCAGGCCTCGTGACGGCGCCCTGTCGTTGAGGGCCTTGGTGAAGCGGCGGTTGAGGATGTAGACCGCCGCTACCATCGCTTCTCCAGAGGATAGCCGGGCGCCCCTTTGCTTGAGGAGGGCCGAGCCATCCCCACAACCGCCTCGACACGTCGCTCGACGACGCCATTCTGCGCGGTCAGACGGGCGCGGAATAGTGGCGCTGAATGCCCTCATCCGCGCAATACGATGCGAACTCAGCCGACGTGAATTCGCCGCCGTTGTCGGTCGCGACGCGCAGCCTATGCCGCGACTGCCTCGCTCGCTGCGTGCGCCTGATGGCTTCCGCAGCCTCTCCCTTGCTGCCGAGGACCGTTACCCACATGTAGCGGGTGAGGTCGTCGACGAGCAGCAGGAAGTAGCGTCGTCCTCCCGGTGTGGCCGGTGTCACCGGGCCACACAGGTCCCCGTGCACGAGCGGCGAGGCAGAGGGGTTGTGCCACCTGCACGTTGAGAATGTAGAGTCGATTGGTGCCTCTGGTTACCTTGGCAAGAAGGCGACGATGGCGATCCCAAATCTTCATGACTCCGTTCTTGACTAGCACACCCGAACCGTTCTCATCCAAATTGTCCCAAGGCGATGATAGAGTTCCTCAACACGGGATGTAGTAGACTCGGTGAGCGGCTGTGCTCACCAGACTTGGCGGTGAGGATGACGGAGCCGACACTGGATCTCCACGCCGAGGCGTCCCAAACTTGACGGAGCCTCGGACGTTGGAGTCAAGCTCGGTGAAGAACTCCCGTCGACCGGTCATGTGATGGGTAGCGCCAGTGTCGAGGTACCACCCGTCAATCTTGTCACTGCTGGAGCTGTCGCCAAGGAAGGCGTGTGCTCTCGGCTCATCAAGGTGGAAGAGATTCGCTGCGGCCGATGCCGCTGGAGATAGCTCGATGCTTGCGTGTGCTAGGAAGCAGAGCCGCTCTTCTTCCTCCACTGTGCGACATGGGCCTGGCCACGCCGTGGTCGGGCGACACTCCTTGGCCCAATGGCCAAGCTTGCCACGCTTGTGTCAAGAGTCGCCTCGTCTTGACCTCGTTCTTGCCGTGGCGCCGCCTGGCGCCTCATGTGTCACCTTGGCACGTCCTCGCGCCCGGCTGACGCGTCCGCGGCTTAGCGCTTGCGGCCGCTGTCGCGGCAGAGGACTCCCCTTCTTCCCGTCACCCTGGCAAGCCTCCCACCGTTTCTCGAGTGAGATGTAACTTCCGCCGATGGTGATAGGCCCCGAGAGAGGCCGTGGTTCGTCATTGCCGACGACCTTGAGACGACCTATCGCCTCTTCGATCGACATCGTGGAGAGGTCCAATAGAGACTCGATTGAGCGAGCGATCCGCTTGTACTTCTCGGGGATGCAGCGGAAGAGCTTCTCGACGGCTCTCTCCTCATCGTAGGTGTCGCCACCAAACCGCACCATCTTACAGAGTAGAGTGTTAAGACGGAGAGCAAAGTCATCAACATCCTCACCTAGCCTGAAGGCCAGGTTCTCCCACTCCTTGCGGCGCTGCAGCGGTGTGGTCTTGCGCGCGATCGCCGCCGATGCGTGTCGCAATGATGGCATCCCAAGCCTCCTTGGCGATCCGCTTCTTGGAAAGCGTGAATCGCATTTCAGACGAGATCAAGGCGATGAGCGCATCCAGCGCCGTCGATCTTCGTCGTAGTCGACGCCGCCAGACGGATCGCTTCCCACATGTGCCGCACTGGAGCCTTATCCTCATCACCGCGCCCACTCGACATAGTTGGTCTTGGTGAGGTAGGCCACCCACTACCGGGCCAATGTCACCGATAATGGCCTGGTCCCGCGGTGACCATGGTATCGGCCTGGAGGAGAGCCGCGCCGCTGTAAGGGCCACGATCTCCGTCGACCACCGCCGCTGCCGGAGCGCTGCCGCCGCTGCGTCCGCCGGAGCTCTGCGGCTCAAGGCTGCCTGCTCCCATCGCCATCGCACCGCCGCTGCCGCTTCCTCTCCCGCTTGAGCTCGCTGTCGGCATGCCGCAGCGGCAGAGTGTAGCCGCTGAGTTATCGCTGCGCAGAGCTCGAAGCTCTCTGCCGCCGCGACGCGCCGCATTCATGGCCGCCGCCGTTTCCACCGCTTGCCGCTGGCTTCGCTGGCGCGCCAGCTTTGCCGCTTCGCTGCCATCGCAGCTTCTATCGCTGCCATGCGTCCTTCGCTGCAGAATCTCGCCTCTGCCACGCAAGGCTGAGGCGCATCGAAGCGGCCGAGATCGTCCTTCCGACATGGCGCTAGTGGGGCTACCGCTAGGAAGAAGTCGCCTCGGATGAGCCGCCGCCGATTGCTCGTAAGATGAAGGGTGAGCGTAAACAATGTAGATCGCCGCTAGCTGAGAGTGAGGAGGAGCATGGGAAGGAGATGAGCAAGAGATGTTTAGGCTGCAAGAAAGAACGGCTCTGATACCACTTGTTAGTAGCACAATTCTTACTATCATTGAGATAGGATGACAATGGGAGTTGGGGCAATTTTTTCTGGTTTTATTTCCCACTGTAGTTCCATACCAACCTGGATTACATATTTATAGTGCCATGCCATGCCATGCCGGGGCAGCATATGCTAAAGCTAGTCCAAAAGCTAGTCTAAGGCTGCCCTAAAGCTAGTCCAAAAGCTGCCCTAAAGCTAGTCCAAAAGCTAGTCTAAGGCTGCCCTAAAGCTAGTCCAAAAGCTAGTCTAAAAGCTGCCCTAAAGCTAGTGCAAAAGCTGCCCTAAAGCTAGTCCAAAAGCTAGTCTAAAAAGCTGCCCTAAAGCTGCCCACAAAGACCAACAGGACTTATTCCATCACCGCCGAGGATGAAGACGGCCGGAGAGCACATCCTCGAGCAATTTGCCCGCAGGTGAGCCCAACTTTAAAATCCATTTCGCCTAGGGCCCTATCTCGGTTCATTGAATCCATTTCTCCCTTTGGTTGCAGCTCTCCCCGCTCAAGCCGCCGCCGAGACCCCTTCCTCTTCTCCACCTTTGGTTGTGCAACATCAACCCATTTCGCCGCCTCCCTGCCCCTCCACGGTATTCCGCTCCAATCCCACATGCCCTCTAATGCTTTTTCCTTCTTTTCTCGTGCCTGAATTGGCTTCTTCCCCCTTGCCGACAGCTCCCACCGCCGAGCTCCGCCACCCTCCGCCGCTGGACTTCCTCGCCGTCGCCCAGCCCCGGACGACCACCCTCCAAGGTCCACTAACTTCCCCTCACTCGCACCGCAGCCGATGCCGCGCTCACCGGTGAGCGCTCAATACTCTCCTCTACCCGGAGTCACCGGCTGCTGCCCAACCGATCGAGGCACGCGCTGCGGCGATCACGACCAATGGGTCCGGCTGTCAAGTGGTTTGAGCCTCTGTCAACCGCACGATTAAAGGAATGCGTTTTCCTTTAAGGAAAACGTATTTTCCTATTTCCTACATATTTTCCTCACCCGAGCCTATTGAAATGCCAATAACTTTTGCTGTACAACTCCAAACTAGATGAGACAACTTCCTAAATTTGTGTAAAATCATGTAGTTTATGGCTATGCAAAAACATTTCTGTTTTGTTCATTGTGCTGCAAATAATCCTAAGATTTAACTTTAGGCCTAGAAACTATTTTAATGCAACATTTTTGCAAAACAACTCCAAATCATATGAAACCAACTTCATTGCAATCCTTAGGTTATAAGCTATCTAAATACGTAGAAATACTTGAATTCATGCATGATTTGTAAAGAATGCTAGCATGGGTAGGATTCAACGCATATAAATGCCGTTGTGGTCATAACTTGCACAATTTTGATCCGAATACATTGAAACTTGTTCCTAGGACTTTAGATTATGGCGCTCTTGCTGTTGTATGCATTTAATTAGGACTTGCACTCTGCTTGCATTTAGTTAAATAAGTCCACTTAAGGCCTCGCTGCCCTTTTATGAGAAAATACAGTAGATCGAAATAAAATGTAGCGAAACCAACTTTAAAACTCTTTTAGACATCACCTAACAGTACGTAAAGAATGATTAAATAATCCCCTAAGACGTAGCCGCAATCGTGAAACAAAAACCGAGCCGTAAACGTGCAAAATCAGAAACACTTAAGCCTTTTTGGCCACCCGTAGAATATCTCGTCTAAATTCAAAAATTCGGGTTAATGGCTCAAAATCACTCTATAGTATATGGACTACCATGATATGGAAAAACATTTAATTAACGTCTTGCTTTGCATCTGAATACTACTAGCACAATAACCCTAAGTATTATGGCTACGAATAACATAGTATATGAATAGTTAGGCTCGGGCAAACTATATATAAAGTGTTCGTGTCACTAAAATCACTATAGAATCATGTAGATTCAGCCACTAGCCCCATTCCGTAAACCCAACCTATATAAGTCAACTTATGTGCAAAACGCGATTAAGGCTAAGTACTATTCATACCAACACCTTGACAAAAGTTTTAATTCCATTAATCCAAACAATCTTAGCGTCTTGAATTCGAAATATTAAACACTAAAATACATAAATTTAGCTTCTTGAAACCGAAAGAATGGAGGTAGCAAAAACATAAGAGAGCCTCACTTAAGGCAAGTGCGAAGGAAACCGTTATGCAAGTAATAATTTAAAATTTCCAAAATCACTATGTTATTCTTGATGAGTTTTAATTTAGTCTTTACATCTTATTTCTTTTTGCCCTATTTGATTTGTTGTTATTTTCTTTTGCAGCATTCCTGCCGTTTAAACGCGTAGCTGACAACATTTCAAAGTATGTTGATAACGACCCTAACTACATCCCCGAGAACAACCTCGAAGAAGAGCAAACAGGCAACCACCCTCCTTTGATCATATTGATCTCATATTTTACGTTGTCAATTTTATTTTATCAAACTATTATGCACGCATGTAATTTCTGTAAAGTTGCAATGTTGTGGGAAATGGTAGTTGTATTCCTAAATTGTGGGATTTCCTTGATTATATTGACATGAGAACCATTTTGAACCCTAGGCTAGGTTTAATCATTCTATGAAATGAAACATGAGTATAATCAAGTATTAAATGCGTACGCTTAGCCATGCTTTAGACAAGGGTAGAATGATAGACTTGAGTCTTTATACAATTAAAAAAGGTTGAGTATGACAGTAAAGGATATTGATATGTTGGTAAAAGAAAATAACAAAAATAAAATTATGATTAGACACAAGCGAGTTATGGTATAACTGATTGTGCAAGTGAATGGCTTGTACCGTACAAGGGGCGCACTTCTACAGTACAACAGAAACTTGTTTTGTGCGGGGGTTGTACTTGCACGTAGATAAGAGGAGATTCTCGCCTAAGTCAACTTTAGGACCAAACTTGATGCTATCAACTGAGTCAAATTGTGCAACCACATATGCTGGTATGGGATAGCCTTGACTTAGTAAATTAGTTGGAGTTTAACCTTGCATGTTGATAGACTGAAGTAGTATGGACGAACCGACGGACTGGTGTCGTTCCAGGTGATACCTTCACTGAGGCATTGGGACCAAAGCATTCCAATACAACAGATATGCCTTGCTATGGGGAGAACGAGGGCGATGGGTTGCGGGACCATCATAAGTTCTAAAATGTACGGCTAGTGACTTCTACCACCATAGCAAGGGTGGACATACACGGGCTAATGCAAGGTTGGGCTCTAGCTAGTCGAAAAGCTTCATCATAGTCTAGCAAAACAGGTACTTGTGTATCGCGTAGTATGGTTGACATGGTTGCTAGAATATGTCATGCTTGTAAAGTATACCCACTTTGCATAGATTTTAATCTAATTAATAGCCGTGCTCACGGTCAAAAGCAGCTTAAGACATAATGTCAAGTATAGTATTTTGGTTTTGGTTTTGCAAACACTTAGGAAAATGATGGTATGGTGAGTTGGTTGGTTATGGTGGGTTGTTTTGGTATGGTGGTTGGGCTGTGATTTACTTTATTCATGACCATGGAGGGTCGTGAAATGTTATATATATGCTTTACTCACAATATTTAGTTTCTTATCAAATGCTCTCTTCAGTATTGTCATTATTTACCAAACTGTATGTTTACAAATAAAATTGGCTCCATGCTGAAAATTAAATCTAGTGTAGAAGCTTTCCTCCTTTGGAATAGCCTTGCACGTATAACTACTTCCATACACTAAAGTCTTGCGAGTACATTACATGTACTCACCGTTTGCTCAATCTAAAAATGTTTAGAAGAAGGTAATGAAGGAAGTCCCGACGATACTTTCTACGAAGCAGGGACAGACGACTTCTTGGATGGATAAACTGGGCATTTCCCCAGTCGGTTGCGTTTTGGGTTATAGATGGCATACTGATGTCCCACTTTTGGACTTGTGTTATTTTCGCTGTTCTTTTCTCTTTATGTATTATATTTGGCCTGGTGGCCGTGGACATGTGATAGTAGACGTAATAGTTCCTAAACTACTTTTATGTCTTTTACATCTGTGTATGTGCGATGAATCAGCTCGAATATGAGATATGTGGGTGCTAGGCGTTGATCTTGAGAATTAGAACCGGACACATATACAGGAAGCTTGGATTGGTTTCAACCAGATGGCACAAGAGCACGAGCGTGTGCAGATTGGTTGGCCTTAATCCAGGTACGGTTTTTCAAATAAGCGGTCGGAGTTCTTTCGGGTTGCGTCATTATCCAATCCGATGCAACAGTAAGAATCCGCATCGCTTATCTAAAACCAAAGCCCCCACAAAACCACAACAAAATCCTTATAAAATTCACGCACATCAAATTGACTTTGGAACATTTGGACCACAGGACTTTTACAGTACATGAAACAATTAAATTCTGGTACGAACGGTGATTTAAGGTACTATATGGGCAATTTTTGCTTTGCTTTTTCCAGGATTCTACGGAACTAGGATGAGAAGCGTGCTACGCTGCATCGAACTGGTATGCTATCTAAATTTCTACGTGCTAGGAGTATGCCTAATACAAAATCCATAGATATCTAAGACCAAAGCGAGAAGAGAGCAGCAATATTTACAGCTCGACCAGCACAAAGATTAGGACAACGCTATCTTTCGAAGGCAAGAACATAGAACACATAACAACTGAAATAAAATAGCAGAAGCAATAGACCTAACCACATGTGTGCTCTCAAATTTGAACGTAGTGTTATAATAACTAGGTCCTTAAGCGCGACGCACGCCGCGCGCGCGAGCAGAAAATGAATGTCTTTTTTCGGTGAAAAACCTATTTCAATGCAGTATCTTCGAATAAAAAAAGTTTGCTTTTCGCGTAAAAATGGAGATGGGAAAATAGACTGGGTCACACTTTTGAAAATATTGGAGGGTCTTTCTACAAATTTTCAGGGAAAAAATGGACTAAGACGTATTTTCCAAATTTTCTGAGGGTCTTTCGGAGTGGCATTTTTAAATAAACAAATTTTTTGAGGGAGAAAAGGCATTTTTGGAGGGAAAATGGACCAGAACAAAAAAACAGACGAAAATGTATTTTCTAAATTTTTGGAGGGTCTTTTCGCGATTTTTTGGAGGGCTTTTCCGCTAAAAAGGGCCTTTTTGTAAAAATCAGGACCTATATGCAATTTCAGATATTTGTATAGATTCTTTAGAATAGATTCTTTAGAAAAAATAGCCACACGGCGGCCCACGTGGGCCCAACACGTGTCGTCTTGCGTGGCTGTATGAGGTAGCCACGCGTCACTTGAAAAATCTGCCTTTACCCAGCGCTCGCGAGGCTCGAACTGCGCCGACTAAGAGCGAAGGAGCAGCGTTATCATTGTACCACGAGCCTCACTTGGGCAAACAGACATGGCGATTTCTTTTTATGCCGAAGTTTGAGCGAAGCGATTCTGGGCCGTCGAAGACCGCAATCGGACGGTCGAGATGTGCGTGGTGACTGTTGGAATTGTCCCACATTGGTTGTGGAGAGGGCTTGACCATGGTTTATAAGGGTGAGGGAGCACCCCCTCATTAAGCTAGCTTTTTGGGGGGAGATGGCCCAAGAGACCTTGGCCCGCTGCTCGGGTTGGGCCTGACCTGGGATCCGGACGCGCTAGGCGTGGCGGTCCGGCTAACAAGTGATATCAGAGACCAGGAGTGGCCCAGGGGGAGCCCAGGTGGTTCCTAGATAATATCGGCCCAATGTGTGAGGGGGAGATTGTTGGAATAGTCCCACATTGGTTGTGGAGAGGGCTTGAGCATGGTTTATAAGGGTGAGGGAGCACCTCTCATTGAGCTAGCTTTTTGTGGGGAGATGGCCCAAGAGACCTTAGCCCGCTACTCGGGTTGGGCCTAACCTAGGATCCGGACGCGCTAGGTGTGGCGGTCCGACTAACAAGAATTGTTAGCAGTAATCTTGACTAAGTGTGTGCCGGTCTGCATGTTGTGTGCGTCTGTTAGCTTGTTAGCCTTGCATGTGTGTCATGCGTGGAGTCTATTGCATGAGTTAGCTAGCCTAGTCAATTAGTCACCAAGCAAACTGCATGGCGTGGAGGCGATGGATGCATGGCGCCGGCAAGACCGCTTCTTGAGGGCTGCGTGAGTTGCAGCCGCGTTCATGCGAAGTGGCAGGAGTGCCCGGGTTATGTGGATCGTGGAGTCCACATGCAGCTGGCCGTTGTTTTGCTTGGCCTATTTAAGTTGTACTCAGTTTGCTTATTCTAATGAGCTGCATCAATACAATACAGAAAAGCCGGCGTTCGTGGCCGGGGCGTTTGTCATCACAAAAACTCTCGTGTGTGCCCTCGTGAGTGCTTCTGCCGAGGTGAGCTTGTCCGTGTTCGTCACTACGGCAAGCTGATCCTGTTTCGGTTCCAACAATTGGTATCAGAGCCGTGTATGCCCAAGATCCTGCGCTACTACCTCGACTCCATGGCGTTGGTTCCGCACGGTGCCGGGGGAAGCAGCGGCGTGTCACTCGCGTACCCGCTGCTCTCCTCGACGAACTACACCGCGTGGGCGATCAAGGTGGAGACCATTCTTGATGCCCAGGGCCTTTGGGAGGCCGTGAGTCCGGTGGAAGGCGACACGGTGGACGCGCGGAAGGACAAGACGGCGAGGGCGCAGCTTCTCCAAGCACTACTGGAGGACATTCTTATGCAGGTCTCGCAAAAGAAGACGGCAAAAGAGCTTTGGGACAGCCTCAAGACGAGGTTCGTCGGAGCCGACCGCGTCAAGGCCGCTCGTCTTTCAACCCTGAAAGGTGAGTTCGACTGGCTGCGCATGAAGGAGGGGGAGTCACTAGACGACTACGCCGGCAAAATCAGTGGCATGGTAGCGAGGTATGCCAACCTCGGCGCGACGCTCGACGACCCAGCCATGGTCAAGAAGCTCCTCGACACAGTCCCAGATCGGCTCTACCCTGCTGTTGCGAGGATCGAGCAGTTCTGCGACGTGGAGAAGATGCCGTTCGTGGAGGCACATGGAAGGTTGAAGGCCTTCGACGAGCGCTCTCGGCGGCGCACTCAAGCCAATGAGACTCGTGATGATCAGCTCCTGCTCACGACGGCCGAGTGGCAGGCTCGGCAAAAGCAAAAGTCTACAGGTAACAAAGGAAAATGCTACAATTGCGGTGTTCGTGGACATTTTGCCAGGGAATGTTCCAAGCCGAGGAAGGAAGAAGCGCTCCTTGCGACGTTGGATGATGAACCGGCGTTACTCTAAAGCTCGTCTAAGAGTTGAAATAATCTAAGTCAAGATTAGGGGGAAAATTGTTAGCAGTAATCTTGACTAAGTGTGTGCCGGTCTGCATGTTGTGTGCGTGTGTTAGCTTGTTAGCCTTGCATGTGTGTCATGCGTGGAGTTTGTTGCATGAGTTAGCTAGCCTAGTCAATTAGTCACCAAGCAAACTGCATGGCGTGGAGGCAATGGATGCATGGCGCCGGCAAGACCGCTTCTTGAGGGCTGCGTGAGTTGCAGTCGCGTTCATGCGAAGTGGCAGGAGTGCCCGGGTTATGTGGATCGTGGAGTCCACATGCAGTTGGCCGTTGTTTTGCCTGGCCTATTTAAGATGTACTCAGTTTGCTTATTCTAATGAGCAGCATCAATACAATATAGAAAAG
This sequence comes from Rhipidocladum racemiflorum, assembly GCA_036346355.1. Taxonomy (NCBI): domain Eukaryota; kingdom Viridiplantae; phylum Streptophyta; class Magnoliopsida; order Poales; family Poaceae; genus Rhipidocladum; species Rhipidocladum racemiflorum. Next base: position 35,155,576 of record CM070581.1, read on the forward strand.
CCGACGTTCGTGGCCGGGGCGTTTGTCGTCACAAAAACTCTCATGTGTGCCCTCGTGAGTGCTTCCGCCAAGGTGAGCTTGTGCGTGTTCGTCACTACAGCAAGCTGATCCTGTTTCGGTTCCAACAGTGACGTGGCGCGGGGGGGGGGGGGCTCCCGAGTTTGTTATATAGACTATTCATCAGTATCGTTAAAATGATATCACCAGCGTTAGCGGCAAAAAGTTTGAGCATAGTAAATTTATTCAAGCACTAGCTATTGTGCTCCCTCTCTCTCCTCATTGTTTTTCTTTTGTTTCTAAATTAGTTGTCAGCTAGTACTACATACAAGGTATGGTGCACAAAAAGTTGCTATGGACATCATATATGTGGACATGCATATATGATGGTAATTGATATTGATTAAAATTGGACTTAGTGGCGGAAGGGTCAAATAAACAAAAAATTTTAAAAATGGTGCAGATTTGATGGAAAACATGGGCACGAAAGGCCTGCATTTCTGAACTTATCTTTCTATCCGTAAATCATGTACTGTAGGTCCTAAATATCTGCCATGCTAGAAACGTTCCTCTGGATGTATATGTGAAACAAAGTTTTTGCCCAAAAAGCATTTTTAGTTCATCAAAACTAATCTAGCGAACACTTTGAAAGTCTGATGCAGCTAGAGTAGCTCTTGAATAGCGATTTACAAAAACTTTTTTTTGGATACAATAGTTTTTTAATAGGGGTTAAGAGTGTGATATAGCAATAAATATGCTCGGCAGTCCCTAGATATTAGCAAAGCTTTGAAAGAAAGCATGCCTTTAGTTATTAGTTGTATACTACTGCTAGAATCTAGTTATGCTTCCAAGTTAGCCAGAATAAAGTGTATTCTAAATAGTTGGACAAAGCAAATATTCAGTAAGGTAGAAAAGTGCGCATCTTTGGGGTCTCTTACCTTTATTAGAAAAGCCATGTCAACTGCTAATGTTGTGACAACACCAAACACCAGGCCCAAAACATCGTTGGCTACCGCAGAAGAACCAATGCCAACGTTCACCTGCACAAGAAACAACAGATGAACAAGTTGTATTCCCCTGTTTAGAAACGGGAAAAAAAGATGAACTTTCATCCATAGTTAGTGTTCTGAACAGAAAGGTTGAAAACTATACTGCCCATCCTATATACTGTTGTAAAGAAGATTCGAAATATTTCAAGTATATTAACTCCTCTAAAGAAATCCCCATTTCAGCAAAAGCTGTAATAGCCTGAAAAACATAAGGACACTGCCTGGCAGAAGCATATGAAAATGCAGACAGAGCCTTGTCAAATTAGAGCAATAGAACAAGCTAATGGTTTATGTATCAAAATGAAGAACAAATTACTATACAAAAGGAAATGGCGGTTTATGTCAACTAATTGCAGATCTAAACATCCTAGATAATAAATCGTTTGGTATGATATACCTCAAGCACTCTCTATAACAAACAGTCGCTGCACAGTTATTCCTTGATATAAGCGAAGCTTGCCTAACAATAGATTCATTTTTAGAGTTCTCACTTTAGATGGAATACTTTCCATCTGCAGAGAATATATGGCCATACAGGTCAATAGGTCATACCTCACATCATCTGTCTTACAATTAGAGAAGTAACCACATTTGGATCTACATCGTCCACCATAGATTTGAAAGGTTTTGTGTTTTTCAGTATCAACTACTTATTTCAAGGAATATAATATGGGAAACAAAGTTGACAAAGAAAGAAGACCAGACAGAAGCAAATGAAAATGGGGAACCTCTTGAAGTGCTCCACGGTGCCCATGTAGAGCAGAAAAGCAAAGAGCGGTCTTAAATTTCACCTACAACAATGGAGCAAAACTGAATGAGTTATTTGATAAGGTAACATAGAAACAAATATTGACACAAGGAAGAAATGTCAGAATGGCCTGTCCAACTATTCACACCTCATTTTCGTTGAATGGAGCAAGATTCGAAGAATATGGAGGTGACCGGCTAGTGGTGGATACCGAGCTTCTGGTGTTGCTCGTTGCTTGTCTAGGGATACTTTGGTTGTATTGCATAGCTTGCTTGTATGTACTCTACATTGAAATTACCATGGTGAAAAAGGAAATTAAGAATTAAGATTTCGGCATTAAAATGTGTCTCATGTGTTCAATTGGTCAACACAATCAAACTCTGCAATGCAATACTACCAGCACCCTGCGAAATTCTTTATTCCCGTGTAAAGCATCACCATGCAGAGCCTGCAATACAGTAACAAACACTTGAGCTCCAAGATAAGAAAATCATGCCATCTACCCAACCGAGAAGAGCGATGGAAAGTGCTCTTCTCCTAGAACTAAAGCAATGGAAAGAACATAAAGAAGATTGTAGGTAGGAATTAAGCAGCATTTGCTTGGATGATGTACCTCAGAAAGCGGAACACAAGGGAGACAGTCGATCAAACGATGTAAAAGTAAGACCGAAGAGAATTGGCATCGTATCCCAAGTTGCTCAAGGAAGCTTTTAGTAGGCTTTCTACTTTCATAGACATGCCAGCCTCGTTACTCGCACCCGCAGAAGAAGTCATGAAGGAGCATTATCCACGAGCAAAATCTCGATACAGTAGGAGCATCTAATGAGAAGTAATCAACATAGCCAGCTCGGTCGGCGCAATCGAGGTGTGTCGCCGACCAGTGGAACAATTGTTTCGGGGGAGGAAAACCCTATTATTTTGAAGTGGGAAGGTGGAAGGGGGTGTGGCTGTGGGGATTACCGACGAGCGTTTGGGCGGAGTCGAAGAGACCGGCATCGAGGAGGACGCCAACGACCCACGCGCCGCCTCCATCTTCGGAAGCCGCGACGCGCCTCCATCATAGGATACTAATATGTTGGTAAAAGAAAATAACAAAAATAAAATTATGATTAGACACAAGAGAGTTATGGTATAACTGATTGTGCAAGGGAATGGCTTGTACCGTACAAGGGGCGCACTTCTACAGTACAAGACAAACTTGCGTTGTGCAGGGGTTGTACTTGCACGTAGATAAGAGGAGATTCTCGCCTGAGTCAACTTTAGGACCAAACTTGATGCTATCAACTGAGTCAAATTGTGCAACCACATGTGCTAGTATGGGATAGCCTTGACTTAGTAAATTAGTTGGAGTTTAACCTTGCATGTTGATAGACTGAAGTAGTATGGACGAACCGACAGACTGGTGTCGTTCCATGTGCTCCCTTCACCGAGGCATTGGGACCAAAGCATTCCAATACAACAGATATGCCTTGCTATGGGGAGAACGAGGGTGATGGGTTGCGGGACCATCATGAGTTCTAAAATGTACGGCTAGTGACCTCTTCCACCATAGCAAGGGTGCACATACACGGGCTAATGCATGGTTGGGCTCTAGCTAGTCGAAAAGCTTCATCATAGTCTAGCAAAATGGGTACTTGTGTATCGCATAGTATGGTTGACATGGTTGCTAGAATATGTCATGTTGGTAAAGTGTACGCTCTTTGCAGAGATTTTAATCTAATTAATAGCCGTGCTCACGGTCAAAAGCAGCTTAAGACATAATGTCAAGTATATTATTTTGGTTTTGGTTTTGCAAACACTTAGGAAAATGATGGTATGGTGAGTTGGTTGGTTATGGTGGGTTGTTGGTATAGTGGTTGGGCTGTGATTTACTTTATTCATGACCATGGAGGGTCGTGAAATGTTATATATATGCTTTACTTACAATATTTAGTTTCTTATCAAATGCTCTCTTCAATATTGTCATTATTTACCAAACTGTATGTTTACAAATAAAATTGGCTCCATGCTGAAAATTAAACCTAGTGTAGAAGCTTTCTTCCTTTGGAATAGCCTTGCACGTATAACTACTTCCATACACTAAAGTCTTGCGAGCACATACATGTACTAACCGTTTGCTCAATCTAAAAATGTTTAGAAGAAGGTAATGAAGGCAGTCCCGACGATACTTTCTACGAAGCGGGGACAGACGACTTCTTGGATGGATAAACTGGGCATTTCCCCAATCGGTTGCGTTTTGGGTTATAGATGGCACACTGATGTCCCACTTTTGGACTTGTGTTATTTTCGCTGTTCTTTTCTCTTTATGTATTATATTTGGCCTGGTGGCCGTGGACATGTAAGAGTAGATGTAATAGTTCCTAAACTACTTTTATGTCTTTTACATCTGTGTATGTGCGATGAATCAGCTCGAGTATGAGATATGTGGGTGCTAAGCGTTGATCTTGAGAACTAGCACCGGACACATATACAGGAAGCTCGGATTGGTTTCAACCAGATGGCACAAGAGCACGAGCGTGTGTCGATTGGTTGGCCTCAATCCAGGTACGGTTTTTCAAATAAGCGGTCGGAGTTCTTTCGGGTTACGTCATTATCCAATCCGATGCAACAGTAAGAATCCGCATCGCTAATCTAAAACCAAATCCCCCACAAAACCGCAACAAAATCCTTATAAAATTCACCCACATCAAATTGACTTTGGTACATTTGGACCACAGGACTTTTACAGTACATGAAACAATTAAATTCTGGTACGAAAGGTGATTTAAGGTACTATATGGGCAATTTTTGCTTTGCTTTTTCCAGGATTCTACGGAACTAGGATGAGAAGCATGCTACGCTGCATCGAACTGGTATGCTATCTAAATTTCTACGTGCTAGGAGTATGGCTAATACGAAATCCATAGATATCTAAAACCATAGCGAGAAGAGAGCAGCAATATTTACAGCTCGACCAGCACAAAGATTAGGACAACACTATCTTTCGAAGGCAACAACGTAGAACACATAACAACTGAAATAAAATAGCAGAAGCAATATACCTAGCCACATGTGTGCTCTCAAATTTGAACGTAGTGTTATAATAACTAGGTCCTTAAGTGCGGCGCACGCCGCGCGCGTGAGCAGAAAATGAATGTCTTTTTTTGGTGAAAAACCTATTTCAGAGCAGTATCTTCGAATAAAAAAAGTTTGCTTTTCGCGTGAAAATGCAGGGGGATGGAAAAATAGACTGGGTCATACTTTCGAAAATATTGGAGGGTCTTTCTGCAAATTTTTAGAGATAAAATGGACTGAGTCGTTTTTAAATAAACAAATTTTTTGAGAGAGAAAAGGCATTTTTGGAGGAAAAATGGACCAGAACAAAAAAAAACAGACGAAAATGTTTTTTCTAAATTTTTGGAGGGTCTTTTTGCGATTTTTTGGAGGGCTTTTCCGCTAAAAAGGGCCTTTTCGTAAAAATTAGGACCTATATACAATTTCAGATATTTGCAGCCCACGGTGCCCACACAAAGCAGAATGGTGTTGCTCGTTGCTTGTCTAGGGATACTTTTGTTGTATTGCATAAGCTTGCTTGTATGCACTCTACATTGAAATTACCATGGTGAAAAAGGAAATTAAGAATTAAGATTTCGGCATTAAAATGTGTATCATGTGTTCAATTGGTCAACACAATCAAACTCTGCAATGCAATACTACCAGCACCCTGCGAAATTTTTTATTCCCGTGTAAAGCATCACCATGCAGAGCCTGCAATACAGTAACAAACACTTGAGCTCCAAAATACGAAAATTATGCCGTCTACCCAACAGAGATGAGCGATGGGAACTGTTCTTCTCCTAGAACTAAAGCAATGGAAAGAACATAAAGAAGATTGTAGGTAGGAATTAAGCAGCATTTGCTTGGATGATGTACCTCAGAAAGCGGAACACAAGGGAGACAGTCGATCAAACGACGTAAAAGTAAGACCGGAGAGAATTGGCATCGTATCCCAAGTTGCTCAAGGAAGCTTTTAGTAGGCTTTCCACTTTCATAGACATGCCAGCCTCGTTACTCGCACCCGCAGAAGAAGTCATGAAGGAGCATTATCCACGAGCAAAATCTCGATACAGTAGGAGCATCTAATGAGAAGTAATCAAGATAGCCAGCTCGGTCGGCGCAGTCGAGGTGTGCCGCCGACGAGTGGAACAGTTGTTTCAGGGGGCAAAACCCTAGTATTTTGAAGTGGGAAGGTGGAAGGGGGTGTGGCTGTGGGGATTACCGACGAGCGTTTGGGCGGAGTCGAAGAGACCGGCGTTGAGGAGGTCCGCCATCGACTCACGCGCCGCCTCCATCTTCGTAGGCCGCGACCCGGCGCGGCGATTCGTGTGGGGATTCCGCTGTTTGGTTTGACAAGGGGGAGCAGGGAGAACCGAGAGAGCGCAGAGGAGAAAGGAGAACACAGGGGGCCCGCTATGCAAAGAGGCGGCGGAGCGCGTGAAGCAGCGTAGACGCGCTCGGAGCTCTGGGAACCTCCGGGTTGTAATAAAAGCATAATAACTAGCTGGGAATAGACTTGATAATAATATAAGTCAGTATTCATTAGAATATCGAAGAAGTCCAACAGGTTGGTTCAATAAGCTTAAAGTAGCTCTAACACCCTCATCAGTGATCAACAGCAATATACGATGCGACTCTGCATTTATACTAAAGTAGTAATAAATAATTAGCTAATCAACAATTCAGAACCAAATGAAGCCATGTCTAATCTAAGAAGAAGGCACTCAAGTTGCTCAAGGAAGCTTTTAGTAGGCTTTCCACTTTCATAGACATGCCAGCCTCGTTACTCGCACCCGCAGAAGAAGTCATGAAGGAGCATTATCCACGAGCAAAATCTCGATACAGTAGGAGCATCTAATGAGAAGTAATCAAGATAGCCTTGGCTCAAGACAAATGAGGTGTGCCGCCGACGAGTGGAACAGTTGTTTCAGGGGGGCAAAACCCTAGTATTTTGAAGTGGGAAGGTGGAAGGGGGTGTGGCTGTGGGGATTACCGACGAGCGTTTGGGCGGAGTCGAAGAGACCGGCGTTGAGGAGGTCCGCCATCGACTCACGCGCCGCCTCCATCTTCGTAGGCCGCGACCCAGCGCGGCGATTCGTGTCGGGAATCCGCTGTTTGGTTTGACAAGGGGGAGCAGGGAGAACCGGGAGAGCGCATAGGAGAAAGGAGAACCCAGGGGGGCCCGCTATGCAAAGAGGCGGCGGAGCGCGTGAAGCAGCGTAGACGCGCTCGGAGCTCTGGGAACCTCCGGATTGTAATAAAAGCATAATAACTAGCTGGGAATAGACTTGATAATAATATAAGTCAGTATTCATTAGAATATCGAAGAAGTCCAACAGGTTGGTTCAATAAGCTTAAAGTAGCTCTAACACCCTCATCAGTGATCAACAGCAATATACGATGCGACTCTGCATTTATACTAAAGTAGTAATAAATAATTAGCTAATCAACAATTCAGAACCAAATGATGCCATGTCTAATCAGAGAAGAAGGCACTCACTAAAAAGAGGTGCCCTTGTTGCAGGACCGGGAAAATGGATACATCCAGAGCTGTGACCCCAATAACTCCATGCACGCGGTGACCCAACGTGCTCCACGCTATGCCAGTTATGAGAGCAATCAAAATGAAATAAGTACATTTGCTTTTTAACTATCAAAGATAAAACTAACATACGGTGGACGGGCATGGCATAGCGCAGATACATATACCGAGAAGGCAACATATACTAAAACATAGCACTAGTTACGATATCACTACATAACATGTACATTTTAGGATCATGAGATTAAGTGTAGGATTCATTAGAATTTTTCTATAGAACAAGTTATTTTCCATATTTGAAAGTACAAAACAGATACACCAACAGTGGAAGAAGGGGCAACTTTGGAAGCAAATTATAAATAACAATGGGCTCGTACTAAGGAGTAACCCAGATGTTAATATTTGAACAGTTACCTTGCAGACTCTTCTCTGAATATTTTCATGGGTTGCCTATCAAGCACTGCAAATAATTCTCCTCCCGGACAAAAGTCTGTTATAAGACAAACATGTGTTGGCGTCTGCAAAATAAACAATATGAATTAGTAATAAACATTCCAGTAGATAACTTAGCTGAAAAATAAAAAAATAATAAACATGGAGGTTAGAAGTAATCAACTACTAGTTGAGACTATAAAATGGTGACCACCTTACAGAAGCCATATTTAGCTGAAACCATGCGTACTTATTTTCTTTAACTAGCAAGCTAGGATAAGGCATAGGTCATAGAACTAACCTGAAATGAAGTATACAATGTTGGGAGAAACGGATGATCCAATAGTGAGTATATTTCTCTTTTGATGCAAGCTCGGTGAACCTGTTTATTGCAGAAATTGGATTCAGCACAACAATCCACTGAGCTCTAATCGTAAGTTTTAACGAGCAAATTGGCTTGTTGGAAAACACATCCATGTGTAGAATGAACGAGCTTAAGAGGTATATTTGCATAAATGAATAGTTTTCCTGTATCTAAAATGCTATTATAGCGAACAAACTGCTAGTCGTAATAAATTTGATACGCTGCATTTAACTGCATCCTAAATAACATCAAATGTAGTCACTATTGGAAAGTTTCCTGTTATCATCATATTTAGGTTGTAGTGTTATGAATTTCCCTTCATTCTTTCAGTTTTAAATTCGACCCACCCACCAGGTATTTGATTTAATCCTTGAACCTACTCAGAAAGGTAACAGCAGGAGGAAATTTGATGACATACGATGTGTATAGAATGACAATCACAACATTATAGCATGTCAATATTTATCTCTCAAAATTACCTTGTTGCGGTTCAACATAACTGATTTGTCCATTGCCTTCATTGCAAATAATTCACCACTTCCTTGCAACTCAACCAAGTGTACACTGAAAACAAAGATATAATACAGATCTATACTTAAACAGGATGATTACGTTTATTAACAAATACAAAGCTGCATGCTGGGTAGCCTAAACCATTGAATTTGTGTGAGGCAAATCATACACAATAGCTACTACATAAATGAGTTAAACATAGCACAGCCAAGCTTCCTAAATTAACCAGGCACTGTCCTCATAGGTGGAATTATGAAATTAGTGAAGTGCATAAATGAGCTTGCAGTTTTCTTAGCTAAAAAAGTAATTACCATTAGACACCAGTTCATCAAATGTCGTTGTTTTAGATCATAAGAGTGTAAATTGAAAACTAAAACTTTACTTGGCCCCTTTTACTAAAAGTTATTTTACTTAATCCAAAGTAAACAAAAGTTATGCTTACACTTTACTACTTTGTTACAATGCAGTTGTAAGGACCATGAAATTCAACTAAGCAAATCAAGTTCATCAAGCAATTAGGCAGCAAAGTAATCAGCAATTTGCTTTTGGCAAAGGGCATAAAATTGCAAAATTACAAGGTGTGAAAAACAAGAGTTCTTCACAAGCAAAATATGCTGTGGTAAATCAGTAAAAGGCTCAAGACAAGAGTAAAGAGGTAGTTTTGACCAGCCAAAGCAAGCAAGACCAGCAGGGTAGTTTTGACCTTATTTTGAAATGGAGTATTTCTTTTCAATCTTTCTTGCGACAGCAGCCACATCAGCAGTCTTCCGGTAGAATCCAGCCTACACACTAGCAAAGCAAAAGAGCAACAGGAATTAGCTTTGGTACCGATATGATTCACTAAGCCTTTTTTACACAAAAGCAAGGGCATTTTCATGTTTTACCTATCTACATAAGCAAACAAACAGAGAAAGTGAGCCAAACACCATTTGCAGGAAGGTTTCTAGGTTAGTTTTGTGTTTTTGCTTCGCTGAAATATAAAATTTAACTATACGCTGAATCATACAAACCTCATGTGTATCATTCTAATAGATATAATTTAGTTTACTAAAGTGACATCTGTATTTTCAATGATACGGGGCCATAGAAGGCCAAGAAAGCTTTTCACTGTATTTGGTCCTCCTTGGCATGGAAAAGAAAAACTCTGGCTGAGATGGTATCATTCTGGCCCTGAAATTCCAGCAAGACTGAAGGAAACAAAATAGACTCCACTAATCTAGAATAGGACTTACAAACCCCGATGCAGAGAGCAAGATTCATCAGTCTACCAACTGAGCCTGCAAAGTTTCAGACACCCAAAAAATTTAAAAAGGGTTCAGGTATCCAAACAGTTTTTTTAAATTGTATCTAAACATTAATTCAAGAAAGGGAAAATTAGCACCGTAACACTCCGAAATCGCCACTTTAGCCAAACACTTGCCATCTTAGTGCAATACCACTAAAAGTGTACAACATTAGTTTTTTTTTTCCTTCAAACTTCTAAAAACTGAGCAAGCCAAAGCCCACGATCAAGATTGGATTGATTAGCTGGTTAGTCTTCCTTTTGAGCCTAGAAGCACTATCTCATTGAGGCCAGTGATAACCAATTGTTGAAATACAAACTTAAAAGATATCTAAAACAGGTATAATGCTCCTGCGTTATGCTCCAGACAGGTACCGTCTGTCACAACTTATGATGGAAGGAAATGTCCATATCAGAAGTGGGGCTATACAATGAGCAAACCCCACATGTAGAATAAATCAATTAGCAGCAACTTCTATTTTTACACTTTCATAATACGGAAGTAGTTTATTCGAAATTGGAAGGAACTGTCGATATACAATAAGCAAGCCGCACTTGCAAACTACATCAATTAGCAACAAATTCTATTTTACATTATTAGAAATACAGAAGTATTTTATTCAAAATAAAGGAAGTTACAATACAAAAATTAACATCTAGCTGTCTATGCTAACTCTGGTATATTAAAACAATTATGGAAATAACAGTACGGTCCACATTCTCCCAGAGAACAGTCACCATAGTTTTAGGATGTTTGCGGATTACAATGCAGGATTTTGGCCTCATTGCCACGGCTAATTAGAGCACACAACATGCTCAACCAGTACAGACCTGATACAATCACATGAGTGGACACTAGAAACGGATGTCTAACATCGCCAGTTTAAATCGAAAGAATCTGTTGAAAACTGTAGATAGTAGAATTCAGATAGAGCACTTTTGGTAAGCTGTGTTCCCATTGTCATGTTATACATCGGTTATCCTACATAAAATTGCCAAGAACTTACTACTCATAGGGTTGATGCAAAACCCATTTTTATTCAAATGTGCCATGGTTATGCAAGTTTTCTCTAAACCCTTCAAACCCAATTTTCTAATGGTTTATGTATCAAAATGAAGAACAAATTACTATACAAAAGGAAATGGCGGTTTATGTCAACTAATTGCAGATCTAAACATCCTAGAAAATAAATCGTTTGGTATGTTATACCTCAAGCACTCTCTATAACAAGCAGTCGCTGCACAGTTATTCCTTGATATAAGCGAAGCTTGCCTAACAATAGATTCATTTTTAGAGTTCTCACTTTAGATGGAATACCTTCCATCTGCAGAGAACATATAGCCATACAGGTCAATAGGTCAAACCTCACATCATCTGTCTTACAATTAGAGAAGAAGTAACCACATTTGGATCTACATCGTCCACCATATATTTGAAAGGTTTTGTGTTTTTCAGTAACTACTTATTTCACGGAATATATATGGGCACCAAAGTTGACAAAGAAAGAAGACCAGACAGAAGCAAATGAAAATGGGAACCTCTTGAAGTGCTCCACGGTGCCCACACAGAGCAGAATGGCAAAGAGCGGTCTTAAATTTCACCTGCAACAATGGAGCAAAACTGAATGAGTTATTTGATAAGGTAACATAGAAACAAATATTGACACAAGGAAGAAATGTCAGAATGGCCTGTCCAACTATTCACACCTCATTTTCATTGAATGGAGCAAGATTCGAAGAATATGGAGAAGGTGACCGGCTAGTGGTGGATACTGAGCTTCTGGTGTTGCTCGTTGCTTGTCTAGGGATACTTTTGTTGTATTGCATAGCTTGCTTGTATGCACTCCATTGAAATTACCATGGTGAAAAAGGAAATTAAGAATTAAGATTTCGGCATTAAAACGTCTCACTAGAAACGTATACGCAGCGGCACGCCGCATAAGTTAGTGTCTGCGAATAATATAGTATATGAAATGAGGTAATAAGTTAGAGCGTTTTTTAATTGGTATTGCGATATGTTGCTGATGATTGGGAGTTAGGTAGGGTTTGGCTAAAGCTTTCATTTCTTTTGTTGGTTATACTTGCTATAACATATTCTAAGTAAAAAAAAACGTGATAGATCTATATTGGTATTATGGTGTTTTTTTATGAAGAAATGAGCGGTATACGTTGAAATTGTAGAATTTGTATAGTTTGGTAATAACAGGATAGGGTTAAGTTGGAATATGTACATATGCGGAAACATATTTGATTATGGGTTTGTACAAGCATAATATAAGTATTTAACAAAGCATATTGGGTAATTCCCATACTGTAAGATAATAATAGTGCCATAAGGTTTTTACCATTGTAGTTTTCAATTATGAAGTCCTCAGAGCGTTGTAATCTCGTTGTAATTTCAGCAAAAGCATCCTGTAAAAAAACCAAATACTGTATAATTGGCTTCTCGTTAAATGAAACGATAAAAGCACTATATTATGGCAGTAAATGTTGGATGATACTAAATACAAATCCATACAAAGAATTGAAGTAGGTAATGGAGAAAATGGCTGTCCAAAGTAATTGTTTTGCATAGGTGATTACACTGAAAACAACCTGAATCTAACCTTTTTGAGTCCTAAGACCTTGTTTCAATAGTTTTATGCTCAAAAAACAGTGACCTACCAGACAATTTGCATTTCACACTCTATGCCATGTAAACACACTTTCCTTAAGAGTTTTTTTAACATATACTACCAAGACCGATAATAATCAAAAGTTTAAATGCATAGCCACCTTGCTCACCAAAACAGAAGTTATGGAAGAATATCACTATGAATATATATAAGTAGCTGGATAAAAATGTGAGATGTGGATAGCACGAAGAGTAACCTAAAAAGAAGTGGCAGGCTTCACATTAACACAAATCTCAAGCCTAACGATGTAGCATTTCTATTCAACCTGACTATTAGAATAGCTCTGGCCAACACTTTTCCCTCCTTCACCATCCATGCCAGCTTCAAAAGAATCAGTGCAAGCATCAACCACAAGAATAGCTGCATCAGCTTGTGTTGCACCTGATATCATATTTGGCACAAAATCTTTGTGGTTAGGAGAGCCGAGCAAAATTACACAATATTTTTTGGTCTCGAAATAAGCCACAGCCATTGGCATTATGACACCTCTTTCTCTTTCTTGACTGCTTTCATCAGTGGCCCATGCATATGCAAATGACGCCTTTCCCTGCAGAAATGAATTCTACAACATAAACAGTTAGATATGAATAGAACGCCAAGATGAAGTAGAGTAGCCAATGCAAAAGACAGGAGCAAATTACTCTTTCTCTAGCTTCCTTCTCGTTCTTGTGCATACCTTTTTTCGATGTCCTTCCTAATAGGTTTAGCAATCTCCCAGATGGTGTTGACTTGACAGAATCAACATGACCCACCTAACCAAATTGTTCAGAGACAGGTATTCCTTTAGACAAAGGACTATTTCGAAGAACAAAATGTGAAAAGAATAGATAACACATTTAGAACAGAAGATGAGCGAGTAGTAACCTACTATTGCAAGGTTTAGTTGGTTCAGCGCACCTGACTCCGGATCAACCAACATCCACTTCTCAGGCTTATATTCTTCAGGTAATTCAGAATTTTTTGGGAAAATGGCGAATCCCTAACATCTTAACTATTATAAGAATGAGTTGGTGGTGATGGTGAGTCTGCCAGGCCATTCTTGGGCCAGAACAGCAGGGGCCCAAAGCCCAGTAGATGAGGAATTCTGTAGCTATTTGCTGTTTGTCTAGCATTATTTGCATCTTGTTCAGTGATTCTTTAGTAACAGATCTTAAATAAGTGATAGCTCACGTTTTAAATTCTCGTTTTTTGTTTTTAAGAGTTTAGAACTTATAGTGTCATCATCTATTTGAGATCCGTTGCAACGCACGGGCACTTTACTAGTATAGATAGACATATCCCCAGCTCCACGTAAATAACTATATATTGCAACCAAAAAATTTGTAACTGATAAATTTTTGAATTTCTATGATCTATATGTGTATTTTTTAATACATATAGCCATGTCGCCGTGTCGGGACTCTGGGAAAAGTTACCAAATCCTTGTGTCAGTATTGTGTCATGATTCATCCCCATGTTTGTGTCCGTGCAATTTAGCAAAGGAGTTTAGTCATTCACACTGCGGTACATGTTTCAATGGCTTAGCTGACACAACAGCACCACCCAAAAGCAGAAACTGCTCTTTAGTAATCATGGTGAGCTAAATAAACAGTCGCAAAAATATATAATAATAAATCATATTAATTTTTGTTTTCAAAGCCTCCGAGCTGAAACATGTAGAAACATTGCATAAACAAAAAGGAAATTTCTTATTTTAAAAGCTAGGTCTAACGTATGAACCAAAAATATTGCATATCCAACCAACATGATAACAAAGTGCAAGCAGTTCATAGCCTGAAAATTGTAAAAGCCAAAGCTTAACTAATCGTCCTCCTAAAGAGGACTGTATGTCAAGCATAGTAAAATCATACCAGGAAGAAAAGGAAGTATTTGTAGTTTAGTGCGCTAACACAATTAACAACCCATACACAATGATGATCCATCTTGAGAACACATCTTCCACCTGAAAAAATGTTTAGGCATAAATACATGATAAGATGGTAGACTATGCAATTCGTGACAACTGGATTAACATAAAATTTACCCTCAACATTAAACCATGCACTTACAAATAGAGCAATGATGGCACCGAGGTGGCTTCAGCTGGTTGCAATTCCTACAGCACCTAACCATTGGATTTTCCGCATCATTGAGAGGCATAGATTGCTGCGAGTTCATCTGGATGAACTCTGAGCTAGAGAGGGGAGCAGTCTCTCCTCTCTCCTCATCAAAATCAAGATTTCAATTTAGTGTAACAGAACCAGGTCAGTGAACACAACATAAAAGTAGCTCTATAAGAGAATAACCAGCTGCAAAGCCAAAAGTTATTTATATTAACAAGTGTAGGCAAAAACAAAACAGAGAGAAAGGTTGTAAGATAAATGACTATTGTTTACAGTCAACTATTTTCGTATGCAAAGTACCAATTAAAATTGCGGTCCTCTAACCAGTGGCATTTGGATTGCATTTGAACTGAGTTTTTGGGAGGCTAAGCACCGCATGCCCAGCTCATAGCTCCAAAAAAAAGATGAGATTAAAAAGAAATGAACTGAGTTTTTGAAAGGCTCAGCATTGTTTCAATCAAAATTAAACCAACTACATTATATATAGGTATATTGAGTTAGGGTTGTAACCTTAGTTTTCGAATGACAGGTCTGAGGGTAAGTAAATTTCTATTAATATGACAACCTTCCTTCATCCTAGCAGCAGTTGATAGCGCTTGAGATAAAGGTTCACTCGGTGCCAAATCAACAAAGATCTGCATTGCACAACAAAAGGTGATCACACCTCCCGATTTCTATGTTAGAAAGGAAATATAACTGATTATTAAAATATTTTCATACCACAGCAGCCATAAGTGTGGTAGATCTGTGCTAACCAAAGAACTCACGAGCAATTCCTTCAGATTACAGGACATGTTTTGAGTGGAAGCACTTTGGACGAAGTCAGCAGGCTTGCAAAAGTTCTCAAATGATGGTGCATAAAGGTAATCTCGAACGATTGCAAAGAGGATAGTAGCTAATTAATTGAACATTCTAACACGACAAGGAATAGAGATAAGCAACATGAATCCATCTTAGAATGGAAGTTAAAGCGGTGAAGCATTTATAAATTAAGTAAGAACAGTATGGGCACACTATATGAACAATGCACCAAACACATAGTTATATGTAAAATTACATAGGAAATCTTGATGAGGCCAGAGCGTAGGAATGGATAGGCCGCTATAGCTACTGCGTGATCGCATAGATGTTGCCGCCGCAAATGATCTCATTGCTCAGGTAGTAGTCACCAAAGAACTGGAATCACCATCGATTTCAAGGTTAACAAGCTATAAAGCGTAAGAGCTATTTTAAAAAGGCATTGATGAGATGGAACACAAAAAAGAGCTAAGCAGGACCACAGGAACATCCAAAACAAGATCATAGACTGGTGTCGGGATGACATAACCAGAACTAAAAAATATAACTGGGACAACGTAACTGAGTAACCAAAGTGACATGAAGATGGAGAAGTACGACAATACAAATAACCATTACACTCTGCATGATTCCAAACAGCTCACCAAGGTCCATGGAGTTCATTTTGCTATTTCATCTGAGAACATACCCTACATCACTCAAGGCAAAGGCCCTATCTGAAACAAAAAAAATTCAAAGGAAACAAATAGGCCTTAAATATTTCTAGACGGCCGATTCCAAACCGCTAGCTTGCTATTGCTAATTTCTATAAACAGGACAATTGACGCTTGCTATACAAAGCGCATGCACTCTGCATGATCCCAAACAGCTCACCAAGCTCCATGGAGTTCATTTTGCTATTTCATCTGAGAACATACCCTACATCACTCAAGGCAAAGGCCCTATCTGAAACAAAATAATTTCAAAGGAAACAGATAGGCCTTATATATTTCTAGACGGTCGATTCCAAACCGCTAGCTTGCTATTGCTAATTTCTATAAACAGGACAATTGACGCTTGCTATACAAAGCGCATGCATATGGTTCATAAGGCAAATATATACCCATATAATCACCAACTGCAGTGCATTTGGGTGCCCGCACGGCAAAATAACTCAATCACGAACAACCGTACCTCCCCAGGGAGATGAACTTGTTGAAAGGGAAGCAATGAGCGATCCTGGTCAAGAGCGCCCTCGAGCTACATCCAACCAACCACACGAGAAGGTTTACCAAGGGAGTAACAAACCAACGCATAGCATCGAATTAGAGGAGGCAGAGATTTCCCCAAAAAAAAGGTCCATCACCGAAAAATCGAGAGGAGGAAGACCTGGCGCAGGGGACGACGCGGTGGAGGCGCACGACCAGGAGGAACCCAGAGGGGCAGAGCATGAGGCTGGCTTCACTTACGACGGCAGCGTGCACAGCACCGGATTAGAGGAGGCTGAGATTTCCCCCTAAAAAAGCCCACCGAAAGGCATTACAGGGAAGCGGACGAGGGGGAGAAGCTCGCGAAGCTCGAATCGGTCCCCAAATCAACCGGCGGAGGAGGCGTCACAGGGAAGCGGACGAGGGGGAGGAGTTCGCGAATCTCATTAGCACGGTCGATGTACCCGGCGACCAAGGCGAGCTGTGGGGGCACCGGCGGAGCGCACAAGGCGGGCGAGGGGAGAAGCGGCAAGTGGAGGAGGTGAGGAGGCGACTGCGGGGGCGACGGCGCCGGCGCGGCGGACGAGGACTGCGCATGGGTGGAGGACTCCGGAAGGATCGATCCCACGACGCTTCATGGTTCATCGAACGGGGAGTCGCGGTGGGCGCGCCAGAGGCGATCTCGGTCGCAGAAGGTCGATCGGACGGGTCAGACGCGCGCAGGCGACGTGGCATAGCTGCGCTTCTAGGAATCCTTCGGCTAATGTTTTAGGTAGTATGTGTTCAATTGGTCAACACAATCAAACTCTGCAATACAATACTACCAGCGCCCTGCGAAATTCTTTATTCCCGTGTAAAGCATCACCATGCAGAGCCTGCAATACAGTAACAAACACTTGAGCTCCAAGATACGAAAATTATGCCATCTACACAACAGAGATGAGCGATGGGAAGTGTTCTTCTCCTAGAATTAAAGCAATGGAAAGAACATAAAGAAGATTGTAGGTAGGAATTAAGCAGCATTTGCTTGGATGATGTACCTCAGAAAGCGGAACACAAGGGAGACAGTCGATCAAACGATGTAAAAGTAAGACCGGAGAGAATTGGCATCGTATCCCAAGTTGCTCAAGGAAGCTTGTAGTAGGCTTTCCACTTTCATAGACATGCCAGCCTCGTTACTCGCACCCGCAGAAGAAGTCATGAAGGAGCATTATCCACGAGCAAAATCTCGTCTGAGGGAGCATCTAATGAGAAGTAATCAAGATAGCCACTTCGGGCCAATGAGGTGTGCCGCTGACGAGTGGAACAGTTGTTTCGGGGGGCCAAAACCCTAGTATTTTGAAGTGGGAAGGTGGAAGGGGGTGCGGCTGTGGGGATTACCAACGAGCGTTTGGGCGGAGTCGAAGAGACCGGCGTCGAGGAGGTCCGCCATCGACTCACGCGCAGTCTCCATCTTCGGAGGCCGCAACCCGGCGCGACGATTCGTGTGGGGATTCCGCTGTTTGGTTTGACAAGGGGGAGCAGGGAGAACCAGGAGAGCGCAGAGGAGAAAGGAGAACCCAGGGGGCCCGCTATGCAGAGAGGCGGCGGAGCGCGTGAAGCAGGGTAGACGCGCTCGGAGCTCTGGGAACCTCCGGATTGTAATAAAAGGATAATAACTAGCTGGGAATAGACTTGATAATAATATAAGTCAGTATTCATTAGAATATCGAAGTCCAACAGGTTGGTTCAATAAGCTTAAAGTAGCTCCAACACCCTCATCAGTGATCAACAACAATATACGATGCGACTCTGCATTTATACTAAAGTAGTAATAAATAATTAGCTAATCAACAATTCAGAACCAAATGAAGCCATGTCTAATCAGAGAAGAAGGCACTCACCAAAAAGTGGTGCCCTTGTTGCAGGACCGGGAAAATGGATACATCCAGAGCTGTGACCCCAATAACTCCATGCACGCGGTGACCCAACGTGCTCCACGCTATGCAAGTTATGAGAGCAATTAAAATGAAATAAGTACATTTGCTTTTTAACTATCAAAGATGAAATTAACATACGGTGGACGGGCATGGCATAGCGCAGATACATAAACCGAGAAGGCCACATATACTAAAACATAGCACTAGTTACTATATCACTACATAACATGCACATTTTAGGATGCATAGCAAGGCTAACAAAAGACAGTGGCTATGTTCGCATATTTTCCGTGAATCGCTATGCATATGATGAGCTCATGCTAATAGGCCAGGCATAGAACTTGAGCCTAGCAAAGTCCAAGGGTCTACAACCATAGTTTAAATAGAATAAGATAACTACCAAATGGTCTTGCAGCATAGCTATTATCCAAAAGTTTTGGGTTTATGCTTTACCTATCTGGCAGGTCGCAGGTCTTTAGCAGCTGTGAAACAGTCACATAGACACTACTGCATATACATATAATCTTTATTATGTATAAACAAAATGACACGAAGGGGGAAAAAAGTAAAGATTGAAAACATCTCATTAATTATGAAATAATTGCAAATAAAGCTAGCTGCATGCTTCTTTACCTCAAAAACTACAACGAATTAGAAATAAAAGATCTTAGC
The DNA here is from genome assembly GCA_036346355.1 of Rhipidocladum racemiflorum. Taxonomy (NCBI): domain Eukaryota; kingdom Viridiplantae; phylum Streptophyta; class Magnoliopsida; order Poales; family Poaceae; genus Rhipidocladum; species Rhipidocladum racemiflorum. Next base: position 35,174,892 of record CM070581.1, read on the forward strand.
TCTGTGGGTCAGCATCATGTAGCCTTGCATGCTGTCATTGGCTCTATACGGATTCAACGCAAAACCTATGAAGCCAAGTTCCCGGGTCGAGGGGGTCGAGGAACGGGAACGCGGGACGAGAGACGCTACTTTGTAAATTATGGTACGAATGGAGGTATACATCTTTGTAGTGTTCGTTCGAGAGTTGGAACGTGTTCCCAATTGGTTGGGAACGATGTTCCTGGAACGATCCCTCGGATGATTGATGGCATCGCGCGATTGATGGCAAAAAGACCAAAGGGTTAATGGTAGTTTTGACCGTGGACACACAAGCAAGACCCAGCAACAGCCAGCCCAAGTGCATCCCCCCTTGGCTACAAGTCGACTGTGACGACCCAGGTAATTAGCCCAGATAATCAACAGCTTCCCTGTTGTTATGCTGAGATAATTACTCAGATCTCGGTATAGTGGCTAATAAAATATCGGGCAACCCAATACTTTATCAGCTACTACACCGTATTCAGAGTGTTACAGCAGAACAATAATTAGAGACAGAAAATGGTACCTTTATTACAGCCATTATGCCACGCTGGCTTCAAGTCCAAAGACTTAGGACATCGATCTAATACTACGAAGGAATTACATAGGTACTAAATACACCCAAAAGCCCTGGACGTAGCCGACGTGCGACTACTAATCCCTTCTATCCTTCCCGATAGAACTCACCGTCAAACCGTCGACGCTTGAACATCTGGAGTCTGATTCTTGAAAAGGAGATTTAGCAAGAGTGAGCATCAAGTACTCGGAAGCATTAATAGTAAAATACAATAGATGAATTTCCCTCAAATCATCCAACTCATGTCCATCCAAGACCATTTCCTCTCAAATCCACTTTTCATAAAATAAAGCTTTATTAAGAAAGTTGTGTCATTTTAATTATCCCAAAATGCAACTAACACTCGTATCAGAGACAGACTTAGCTTCCGTAGTCTCCATTCCAAGAGATCGGCATGATCATGATTTTACCTGCGCAGTTTGTACCACTTTACCCATAGTGACATAGAGATGCCCCGTAACGCTTATCACTAGTCCAGAGGTAATTCTCCACCCTGCACTCGAGTTGGGGACACCCACCAAGGTCATCCACAACTCGCAGATACTGATTGTTACCCCGCACCAACTGGCAGTGAACTCCACTGCTTCAAATATACCGTCCAATTGGCTTTAGTCCTTTGGGTCTACTCTAAGATGTCCCAAAGGCGCCCCTTAACTTACCCATGGTGGAGATATTAATACCTTCCTAGGACAACCTTTTCGATCGAATTCCTCACACTATGGTTGATACTCATTTACGGCTCATTACCCAAGTGTTAGATTGTTTGACCTTATATAATAACCATATGTAGAGGACCCACGGCCATACAACCCTTCTCATCTGCCGCCTCTACCCACCATATTAAACATACACCAACTCATCCATCCACTCAACAAACCATTCCAACACCAACCCGCTTACCAAACCATCCATCCATCCATTTTTCAACTCCACCATCCATCCTCATCCAATTTATAGTTTTAGTTGCAACATAGATTTTTCCATGCAAAGAAGTATTTAATGAAAACATTGGAAACATTTAAGAAGACATGATTTAAAGAAACTTGCCGAATTAAGATTGGTAAAATCGTCCTCGCTCAGCTTGGTTCTGGTCCGGTTGATTCAAGTCCGATCTCAAATATATTTACTACTATTAGTTTTGCTCATAATTAGCCTTTTGAATCGATTAATGGCGTCCAACACTTAGTGACAACTTTTGACTACTCTCTAATTTATTTACTAACTCTAATGGTTGGTTTTGGTTTTAAATGCTTTATTACCGAGATGACTAAATTAACGAAACTAGCTACTACTGCAAAGACTACCTAAAACCCACTCTCCCTCTTTTCCTATTTTTCTCTTTTCTTTTCTCTTCTTTCCTTTTCCTTTTCTCCTTTCTTTCACCTCTTTTATTTCTCTCTTCTGTTTTCTTTTCTCCACTCCGACCTGGACCGAAGGCCCGCTCCCTCTCCTCTCTTTTCGCTTTCTTGACCCGCATGGGCTTTTGGCCCAATGCTCCTCTCCTCTCCCTTTTCTCCTCATCTCCTCCCGACTCAAAGACTTCGGTCTCTCCGCCTCCCTTCTTCCTTCCGGCCGACTCGCCACCTCCTCTCCTCATGGCGACGCCCCTTGCCTCCACGGCTCCCTACGACTCTCCTCTACCTCGCCCTCCCGCGACCTCCTCCTCTTGGCTACTCGACGCGCTCCTCACCTCACTTGGCGGCCCGTCTCCCTGGCTCCTCTATGGCGACGCCTCCTCCTCGCCGCCTGCGACGACACCGACAATTAGCCCGCTCTGGCCGATTCTTCTCAAGGCTACCACGACCACGTGCTCCTCTATTCCTCCACCTGGTTTTGAGTTTCTAAGGTTTAGCTATTCGGTTCTTGAGGATGGGATGCGGTGGCTCCGTTCTAGGGTTCTGTTTCTTTGGATTTTGGGGAACTCGATTCCTTGGTTGGTTCTTGGTTGCACGAGGCAGGTTCGGTTCTAGGGTTCTTGTTCTCTGGATGTGGGAATCTCTCGGTTCTTAGTTGCTCGGTCGTTGATGGGGGTTCGGTTCTTTCTTTGGGATTCAGTTCTTGATGCCCGACATCGTTCGACGTTCGGTTTTCTGCCTAGAGCTCGGTTCTTGGGATCTTGGTTGCTTGATGGCTTTGGACGGTGGTGCTACAAGGTATGCCTAGGGTCGATGACGATATTAGGGTGAGATGACCTAGGTTTGGGGTTGTAGCGCCGAGACCTGGCCGCTTCTAGGTAAGGGCTTGGGGACAACCGGACGAGCTACAAGGGCCCCTAGGTAACTCCCCTCGAGACCCAAAAGGAAGAACTCCAGATGTACATCGGTTTCTACTAGATTTGTTAGCTTTGCCAACTACATTCCACTCTAGGTTGTTCTTTGCTTGCTACTCCTATGCTAATGGGGTTTTGCCTTGGCTTACTTGGGATCCTTGCTTTTCGGTTCGGTTGGGAAGAAGGATTGGCGTTGGAGTAGGAGTAGAGGTGGCCGAAACCCAAGCTTGCCTCCACCTCCTTCCTGCTCCTTCGGTTCGATCGGGATTCCGGTCCAGCCTCTTGAGGCCTTCTCCTCCACCCGTCAGCGGCCCCTCTGTTCTTGCTCTCACTCTCACTCTCCGGTTTGGCTAGGGGAAAAGCGATGGGAATGGTCGGCTCTATTGCAGTTGAAATGAGGGAGGCCGTGAATCCTTCTTGTAACTCGGTTCTTATCCATTACCACCGAAATTACTTTTCTACCCTCTATACTCCACTTTGAATGTACTAAGGGCAGAAATGTCCTTCTTCTTTCTGTTGTAGCACTAGCTCCCTTGTTATTTAGTAATGCTACTCATACTGACTCCATACTCCCATTCATGGCAATGGTGGTATTTCTACCCTTATCATACGCCTTAATGCATTGACTAGGATCCAATTCCATGTTAATTACTTGATTAGCAACAGTAACCAATGCATAAGCTTAATGGGATTTTCAGGGTCCTTACATCGACCGAGGCAGCAGAGCTCCCATTTCCTCCTCAACCGAAGCCAACGGATAGGCAGCCAGTCAATTTCCCTTTTCCTCCACTCCACCGAGGCAGCACACTCCCATTCCCCACTCCAACCGAAGCCAAGGAAGGGCAACCAACCATTCCCCTTTTTCCTACTACCACTCCACTTCTCCACTTCAACACCAAGAACAAGGAGGATCTCCAGTGCCAAAGCAAGATGGGAACCAGGAGGGTCTTCAACAGCTGAAGCAAGAACCAAGAACCAGAAGGAGGAGCTCCAACCCAAGCTAGAAGGGGGAGCCAAGAAGGACCAGGAGGAACCAACCGAGCAAGAGCTCAAGAGATTGGCCACCTCCACCAGTACCTCCACCGGTACTTCACCCCCTCCTCCTAGGATCGACGTTCCAGTAGCGTCCGGGTCGACGTACCGTATCGTCCCCGTTCCTCGTTTCGGGACGAAGTTCCCGGGACGAGGAACCCTGCCACGTTCCGCGTTTCCGGATTCATTGCGCAAAACTACATCAGCTGACCAGCATGACTAATGGATCAAGTTGTGTGGGCAGATCTTGCTCTATCGCTTCGATGAAACACAAGCATACATATAACCTAGAAGATAATCTAACTATTCTCTGTTGTTCTCCACATTCAACAGACAAATTCTTTTTGCTACCAAAAAGGGAACAACAAAAGCGCCAGGCTAGGTTCTCTAAAAGTAAGAGTGAGGCATACATGACAAGCTAATTGGTAGCAGACACACAAAAGCTGTATGTATGATTTAAACACGTTTCATAATCCATGACAGAATTAACTTTTTTGTACCCGTGATTATTGTAGTACCTTTCATGAAACTAATACCACCAGCACAAAGAACAACCTCGTACCATATGTCTGTTTAAAACAATGTGATGTTTGAAAACCCAAAATTAAATAAATAATGTTTCACCTTATTTTGAAATGGAGTATTTCTCTTCAGTCTTTCTTGCGACAGCAGCCACATCAGCAGTCTTCCGGTAGAATCCAGCCTACACACTAGCAAAGCAAAAGAGCAACAGGAATTAGCTTCGGTACCGATATGATTCACTAAGCCTTTTTTACACAAAAGCAAGGGCATTTTCATGTTTTACCTGTCTACATAAGCAAACAAACAGAGAAAGTGAGCCAAACACCATTTGCAGGAAGGTTTCTAGGTTAGTTTTGTGTTTTTGCTTCGATGAAATACAAAATTTAACTATACGCTGAATCATACAAACCTCATGTGTATCATTCTAATAGATATAATTTAGTTTACTAAAGTGACATCTGTATTTTCAATGATACGGGGCCATAGAAGGCCAAGAAAGCTTTTCACTGTATTTGGTCCTCCTTGGCATGGAAAAGAAAAGCTCTGGCTGAGATGGTATCATTCTGGCCCTGAAATTCCAGCAAGACTAAAGGAAACAAATTAGACTCCACTAATCTAGAATAGGACTTACAAACCCCGATGCAGAGAGCAAGATTCATCAGTCTACCAACTAAGCCTGCAAAGTTTCAGACACCCAAAAAATTTAAAAAGGGTTGAGGTATCCAAACAGTTTTTTTAAATTGTATCTAAACAATAATTCAAGAAAGGGAAAATTAGCACCGTAACACTCTGAAATCGCCACTTTAGCAAAACACTTGCCATCTTAGTGCAATACCACTAAAAATGTACACCATTAGTTTTTTTTCCTTCAAACTTCTGAAAACTGAGCAAGCCAAAGCCCACGATCAAGATTGGATTGATTAGCTGGTTACTCTTCCTTTTGAGCCTAGAAGCACTATCTCATTGAGGCCAGTGATAACCAATTGTTGAAATACAAACTTAAAAGATATCTAAAACAGGTATAATGCTCCTGCGTTATGCTCCAAACAGGTACCGTCTGTCACAACTTATGATGGAAGGAAATGTCCATATCAGAAGTGGGGCTATACAATGAGCAAACCCCACTTGCAGAATAAATCAATTAGCAGCAACTTCTATTTTTACACTTTCAGAATACGGAAGTAGTTTATTCGAAATTGGAAGGAACTGTCGATATACAATAAGCAAGCCGCACTTGCAAACTACATCAATTAGTAGCAAATTCTATTTTACATTATTAGAAATACAGAAGTATTTTATTCAAAATCAAGGCAGTTACAATACAAAAATTAACATCTAGCTGTCTATGCTAACTCTGGTATATTAAAACAATTATGGAAATAAAAGTACGGTCCACATTCTCCCAGAGAACAGTCAACATAGTTTTCGGATGTTTACGGATTACAATGCAGGATTTTGGCCTCATTGCCACGGCTAATTAGAGCACACAACATGCTCAACCAGTACAGACCTGATACAATCACATGAGTGGACACTAGAAACGGTTGTCTAACATCACCAGTTTAAATTGAAAGAATCTGTTGAAAACTGTAGATAGTAGAATTCACATAGAGCACTTTTGGTAAGCTGTGTTCCCATTGTCATGTTATACATCGGTTATCCTACATAAAATTGCCAAGAACTTACTACTCATAGGGTTGATGCAAAACCCATTTTTATTCAAATGTACCATGGTTATGCAAGTTTTCTCTAAACCCTTCAGACCCAATTTTCCTTAAGCCCCACCAAAGTTAAAGCAAAAAAACTGTGGTAGGCACAAAAATTACAAGCTGTTATATAGAACTACAAGAATCACACAACACAGGTAATTTGTAGCAACAAATTCTCCCATCAGGTGCACAGATGGACCAACCACTCTCTTCACAAATATAGGTCAACTGTATGATTTGAACTACGTGTTGACTGGCCAAGCAAACAAAGTGTCAACTAATCTCCATGCTAGGTAAGTTCAAACCCAACCATTGTCATCTGGTATCCGAATGTCCAATACAGCAGATGGAAGCATACATAGTAGGAGAAGCGGTCGTAGAAACTGAATTAATTAATGTAATTGGAAAGCTAGAACCATAACTGAAGGAATTCAAACTCAGATTTCTAAATCCTAGAACTGGAAAACTCTATATACCAAAAATTATGTTGATACTCACATGCATGGAGTATGAAAGTGAAACCAAAACGATGCACTTGAGGCTCCTCTTCATTCTGTGAGCATGACCTCAACAACAATTTTTCCATGAATTGTCCTGACTGAAACAAGAACACAGCACAACCAACTACAGGCTTGTTCGACCTAAAATCTGAAACAAGAACAAATCAAGAACCCGGACCAAAAGGGCACAACCTTTAGTCCCAAGGATCAACCAAAGAAAGAAAAACCATACCTTCCCTTAGGAAATCAAGAACCACCAGCTCAACCCCAATGGAGAACGGAATCAATGGATGCCAACTAAGTGAAGAACTACACGAAGAAAATGAAAGCCCTGGAACCTAAACACCGAAGGCCAAGATTTCCGCCGCCAACTGCACGCTTGTTCGACCTGAAATCTGAAACAGCAACAAATCAAGAACCCGGACCAGAAGGGCACAACATTTAGTCGTCGATGGGCTAAAAAGCGGCGGAGGATAGGGATAGGGCACACCGGGGAAGGGAGGTGGGCGTAGAACTATGCATGGAGTACAAAAGTGAAACCAAAACGATGCACTTGAGGCTCCTCTTAATTCTGTGAGCATAACCTCAACAACAATTTTTCCATGGATTGTCCTGACTGAAACAAGAACACGGCACAACCAACTACAGGCTTGTTCGACCTAAAATCTGAAACAAGAACAAATCAAGAACCCGGACCAAAAGGGCACAACATTTATTCCCAAAGATCAACCAAAGAAAGAAAAACCATACCTTCCCTTAGGAAATCAAGAACCACCAGCTCAACCCCAATGGAGAACGAAATCAATGGATGCCAACTAAGTGAAGAACTACACGAAGAAAATGAAAGCCCTGGAACCTAAACACCGAAGGCCAAGATTTCCGCCGCCAACTGCACGCTTGTTCGACCTAAAATCTGAAACAGCAACAAATCAAGAAACGGAGCAGAAGGGCACAACATTTAGTCGTCGATGGGATTAAGAAGCGGCGGATGAGAGGGAGAGGGCACACCGGGGACGGGAGGTGGGCGTGGAACTACCGTCGAGGGAGAGGACGGCGACAGGCAGACCGGCAATGGCGATGCCAGCAACACACGGATTCCACGATACGCAAAGATTCATCGGACGGAGAAAGTAAGATCGATCCGATATGATGGCGCTGCGTTTCCCGTCGCTGATTGCTGACTCGCACGGCCGAGCTGCCGGAGATTATTCTTCCGCTGCAAGGATAGGTATAGGTATACTAGTTGGCAAACCAGTTGTAACTTGCAACCGCTTAAGGTTTAGCTTAGTTGCTTCAAGAAGCGGCTGCCTTCGTTAGCGTAGATTGCCGGAAAAAAAAAAGGAAAAGGTGGTAAGAATTTTCGAGAATCTACCTTCGTCGCTTCAAAAAAAAAATTGCCCATAAGAACAAAAGAGAGGGATTTGGGGGTAAATAATACCCTTCCCTCTACTGCTTGCGCAAATGCCTACCCAGATTGCTTCAAGAAACGGTTATTCTCCATTCTTGGGAGCCAAATCAGATCAAGAACCGCGTGGAGAGAAAAAAAAAAGGCAACTCGAAGCAGTAGCAAAAGGATACGGAACTTGTAGCCACGCTTCTCGGGGTCCATCCCTCCGTCTCTCCCCCACTCCGAACCGCTGGTTCGCGGGCGCGCGCGGGGGAGCGTTGGTCGCGGGGGTCGTCGTGTCGTCGACGACGGGTAGGAGCGGGTTTGGTATCCGAGTGGTGTGGCTTCGCTTTCTTTTTCTCTCTCCCCCTTGCGGCAGTGAAGACGAGGGGTGTGGAACGGTGTGGGTGGATGGGTGGGAGTGGAGTTTTTGTCGTCGCCCGATCCCTTCGCTTCCCTTCGATTTTGTTTCCCGTTTCTTTTCTTTTGTACCAAAGCGGAAGCAAGGTTCTCTTCTCTCGCGTTCCTTGAGGAAGAAAGACGTCCACATGAATCAGGCTTTTATGGAATCTCTGCTGGACCTGTCATTTGTGAATGTAAATAACTAGAAACATGCACGCGGCGGCACGCCGTGTAAGTTAGTGTTTACGAATAATATAGAAAGACGGAGTAAGTATGAACGAAAAATGAATCCTCGTTTTTTTCCCAACAAAAACGGAGAAACTACAGATGAAAAACGAATTTCTATTTTTTTTAGGGAAAAGGGTAAACGAAAACATATTTTCCATGCTCTGGAGAAAAATACAGACCACAAAAATATTTTTTCCTAACAAAACGGAGAAAGAACCTGAGCGTAAAGCGCAAGGACTTATTTGTTATGATTTTGGACATGTTCGCTATTTTGAAAAAGCATTAAAGGGCTCATTCGCGATTTGTATTTAACGGGAGGCTCTTTCTGTAAAACGGCGAACGAGATACCTAAACGCGAACCGTGAAAAAAAAATTGCTCTCACAGGAAATCGCAAAAGACTTATTCGTAAATGGAATGGACCTATCCGTAATTTCAAAAAACCGGAGGTTTTTTTTTGCAAGAAAGGGAGAGAGAGTGGGGGGTGACGTGGGGGGCTGAGCATCTAGGAAACCTTCGGCTGATATTTAAGGTAGTATTCATGGAGCGCTGGGGCTTTTTCCAAAAAAAATAGGGCGCGTCGCAGGCCGTAGGAAACCAGCGATTTCTTTTGGTATATGGCTCGTCGGGCCCACAATTACATTGAGCATTGGGGCCTTTTGGCAAAAAAAAACAGGGCACAGGCCATAAGAAGCCAGCGAATTCTTTTGGTATACTAGTTAGAGCTGTGTGCGTTGCCGCGTTGCCCGAAATTTAATCAAAGTTTTTTTCTGGAAAATAACCGGTGTATGGACCTAAACGTAATTTAATTTTTTTAGAGAGACTTTCGGTGAAGAGGGCGGCGTGGCCGGTTGGCTGCTCCGTAAATCTCCCAGGCATAATATATATTTTCTCGGGAAAAGTGAAGAAATGATCTTTTTTTGGCGAATTTAACATTTAATACGTTCACCGCTGAATAATACATGTTTCGAAAAATACTATAGATCGAGTTGCAAAAAAAACATAGAGATATAGCTCTACACATATTTTTTATTACAGAAAATATTAGGAATCGAGCTAAAAAAATAGAGAGATAGAGTTGTACACATATTTCTTATGACGAATTTGGTTAACAATCTATTATTATCCGATCAACCTTCTTTTGTCAAGTTTAAGACTCTATGTGTTAACCGGGTAATAATACATGTTCCGAAAATTATTAGAGACGCCAACCTTCTTTTGTCGAGTCTAACACTCTATGTGTTCACCGAGTAATAATGCATGTTTCCAAAAATATTAGAGATCGAGTTGGAGAAAAAAGTCTAGAGATAAGGAGAAAGAACCTGGACATAAGGAGCGAGGACCTGTTTGTTATGTTTTTGGACCTAACCGCTACCCTGAAAAATTAGAAAAAGGCTCGTTCGTGATTTGTATTTAACATGAGTTTTTTTTGTAAAGAAACAAACGAGGGACCTAAACGCGATTCGAAAACATTTTTCTTTCCCTCACAAAAAATCGCGGAGGACCTTTTCGTAACTCGCGGGGACCTATCCGCAATTTAAAGGAAGCCGAAGGGCTTTTTCGCGAAAATCCAGGGCTGATGACGCGGATGGCCCGGCTGCTCTCCAATGCGTTCCCCTGTACGTTGGAGGTAGTTCATATATCTTTAACTATTATATATGTTGATTTTATTTCTAGTTTATTAGCAGTTATATCTTTTACAACTTAGATTTTTTTGATAATATAAGCTATCTCTTTGTATATGTAATTCTTGAAGCGATATAATAAATTGTTTTCCGTGGTTTTTTTTTCGTAAGAGTTTTTCCATGTTAAATCTATGTATCCGTTATTCGCCATGCTCCTCACCCTAGCAAGTGATATCAGAGGGGGGTGTTCAGATTAATCCGCTGCCCCAGGAGTCTCTTCTCGAGGGCGGCACCGCATGGTGATTTCCAATTTACGTCGTTCTCCGGCCTTAGCATCCCATCACACTGTGGCCTCCGCGCCGCTTTGGTCACTGGAGGCTCGACCATCGACCAGCCGCCCTCTGCTCGGTGTCGCCTTCACCTTCATCCGCAAGTCCGCACCATCGCTAGACTCTCTAGTTGGTCCCACCTCGACTGCGTCATCGGTCCCGTCGGTTTCGTCTTCTACACGCCGAGCTGCTGCTGCGTCGTTCACATCGGTCATCCTCCATGTCAGCGCTCTACCGTCCGCCCGATGCCATCACCCGTGCCACCCCTCCGCGGTGCCACTTCCGCGTCAGCCCGTCTTCGACGCCCGTGAGGCGTCCCTTCCGGTGGCCGCTTCGGGCCCGACGCCACTCGGTCGTTGCGGCTTCCAAGCCGCTTTGCCTTCGGCCCCCCTTTGGGGTCCCTCACACTAGCCTCCACTGTCACCCATCACCGACGCTACTACCCACACGCCCTTTGCCTTCAGCTTGCGCGCTGACCGCTCATTCGCTCTGGCGCTCGCACCCTGCGCTCGGCCTCCGCTCCAACTTGGTCACACCTCGACGCTCCGCCTTCAGCCCGCGCCGGCTCCGCCTCAAGCCAGCCACCGCTCTCCAGCTCCCTTTGGCCCTAGATGCGGCTTTCGCGTCATGCCTCCGACACCCCTCTGTGTGCAAGCCTCGGTCGCTCCACGCCGGCATTCTTCAGCCAACCGCCTTGGCCACCAGGCCGCCGCCGCCGGAGAAGCTCTCCAAATTAAGTTTTGGACTTGAACTTTTTGTTCTTGGTTTCAAGTCCACGATAAGAGGATAAGGTTGAGGTTTGAGGGAAAAAAAAGGTTTTCGGTTGAAAAAAAATGGCCAAATTTGCTAAAAGCATCCACAGCCGTACCAGAACGTGCAGAATAATTCCTTCGCGCACTCAAAGCGCACCAGGAAGTTTATTTTCCCAGAATCTATCATATTCTTGATTTGCAATTTTATTCTCCATTATATTATCCACTAAATTTGACGTCGAGAAATTTGATGGCAAAATCAATTTTGCGATATGACAGGTTCAAATAAAAGCCATTTTTACACATGTGGGTGTGAGAAAAGCATTTCTATTCATCTTGACGATTGTTCCAATGCTAAACAGCTTTTATTCCTTTTATTGGTGGCATTCATTAAAGGTTTATTTGACATTTCATCATCTATTTGAGGAAAAAATATCAGTTGAGGAGATAATTGATTTGGTGTTTCATCACCGTTACTTTGGTGTTTCAATTCATCACCGTTATTTGGTATTTCATTTACCGTTTGGATACATTGACCATTATGTAGGTTTTGGCGACATTCATTTGGAATTTGATGACACTCTAATGGTAGCTGTTTCGTAACATCCCAAATTTGTGCTTTTATTTAATTTATTGAGTTATTTGAATTTTTGGAATTTTCTAGAATTTATTTGGATTTAATTTGAACTTATTCCTTTTTGAGTTATTTAAATATTTAAAACTTTCAAGTAAAATTTTATTTAAATATTTTATTTAAGTCCAAAATGTCTCAAAGTACTTTCCAAAATTTTTCTGGAATTTTTCTGAGTTTTTTTGCTATTTTTCCCGATTTAATTGAATTTCTAGTAATTATTTTAAATATTAAATCGCTGAAAAATCCAACTCGGGTCGAGTACTGTTCAACCGACCGAGCCACGTTCGAGTCTAACCGAGCTGGACCGACCGAGCCAAACCCTATTCGCGTGCGTTAGGATTGAGCCACGTGTACACGCACGTTGAACCCTTGGATCAGGATCCGATGGCCGTGCTTGTGCCCGCATATGTGCATGGCGCGAACCGTTAGATCGAGCCACATGGACGGCGTGGATCGCGCCACGTCGCCCGACCATATCCGAGCAGGATGCACCGATTCGAGCGATCTCTTGGTAAGAATAATTCCATCTGTATACGGTGCCTACCTTGTTTACATGCGCGATGAGGCATACTTCCCTCCACCAATAAACTTGCCATAAGTAGACTCAGCTTCTTCCTTTTACAAATGTAGTAAGAACTCTATAAATGCATACCGTCTGCTGCTTTTTTTTTAGCATACAACTCAGCTTGCGCTGCATTGACTAGCTTCTTTGAATACATCAGAGTACGTTTCTTCGACTTCTTGAATCCCCCTCCTTTTTTTTGACAGTCATGGTTGTTACGCAGATTGGTTTTCTTGATCTTTTATCTATGGCACTTGACAACCACAAGACAACTTCTAGTGTGAGAAGGTTAGATTCGACGACAAGATTACAGCGCATTGCCAAACCTTCTGGGCGGCCTACTCACGCTCTCTCTTCTAGCGTCAGCCATGATGAGAGATGTTCACAGCGTGTGGATCCACCTCGTTCACCAGGCAGTGGCCGTGATGTACGACGCCCAGCACGCGCTTCCAATCTGGCTGGCACTCTTCCAACTAGATGGGGACAGAGGCAACGATCCTCCTCCAACCATAGTAGACAACCGGCTCAGGAGTCAGGCGGCACGACCAACACCACTGCATCACCTGGTCAGATTAGCTCACCTTCTCTGAGTATTTCAGACAAGACACTATCAGACCCCGGAGATCAACATAACCGTGAGGATGTACCCATGGAGGGCGCTATTGAGCACGCGGTCAGAGAGGTTCCGCCGCAAACTTCTGAGGTATATTTATTGCTCTTCTATTTTTCCTGATAATTTGGAATTATGTTTTCGTCGTGGCTTCACTCTCTCTCTCTTTTTACTCATCTTCCTTCCAAGTAGCCATACGTTAGTGTCGAGGTGTTAGAAGAGCTCGGTCTTACTGATGAAAAGGAATTTCAGGCGCTACATGCTTCTGTACTTGATGGTACAATCTTTCCTGCGGGTGCTTCAGTACTTCCCGTTGAAGATGCTAGTCGTCCACTACCCCCTGCAGAAGCAATGCCAGCTGAAAAAAAAGGAAACGCCCTGTAGTGTACAATCTTGAAGATGAAAATGAAGGGAGCAAGAAGAAGGCTCGACTAACATCAGGTGATTAATTTCTTCAGCTTCATCATCCTGCTAACCATGAATTATGGTGGAGAATAAATTTGAAGCTCTCTTATCTCGTTTTCTTCTCTGACTTTGTTATTATTTCCAGCTGGCGCGACCAATGCTTCTTTCGAAGGCGAGCCACTGCATGATCGAGCCAATCAGTTGAAAAGGACCGTATACGAGTATATAAAGATGTTCATATTCGACGGGCCAAGATTCTCCTTCGACTCCGTGCGCACTATTGAAGACAAACACAGGGAGTGATGGGACCTTTTCCTTCCAACCAATGATTTCCTTTCCACTCGCCGTGCAGCAGGCGTTCACGGTGATATGTTTAGAATTCAAGAAGACTTGAAGCAAAAACCTCTCGACAAGACGTGCATCATCAACATGATTGAGGTGGCTATGAAAGAGTGGATCAGGGACTATGAAGCACCACGTCCCGAAGGCCTGATTAACCTGATGTCAAACTTGAAGAACTTGAAGTGGCGTCTATCAGAGGAGTCGAACTCTTTTGAGGAGAAGACTATTACATCTGCTGCACAGGAAGCGCACTCCCTACTGCAACAACTTGAGGTGGCATGCACAAAAATATCCCAGGAGCTAAAACTCGTCGAGGATGAGGGTGCACGACTGGCGGAGCGCAGCCAACAACTCACTTCCATGCGGGAAAAACATGGGAAGGATGCCGAGAGACTGGAGGAACAGGCCCGAATAGCTAGAGTGCCGAGAGGCGAGAAGCAGAGTTCCGTCGTCTCGAGGAGAAGCACAAAAAGATGACCATCGCCCATCCTATGATCGTCAAAGAAATATCTGAGGGAGCTACCAGGCTGGGAGTACGTCGTGCTGACACAAAAACCTATGTGCAACATGTTAACAAGCAGAAGGAAAGTCTCACTGCTGAGGATTCACCAGAGATCATAGTTGCTTTGTCTTATGCTTGTAACCCATATTTGGGTCTCCCAACACCTCCCCAGTAGCAGCTGAAACAAGATATTAGAATCCATAGAATTTTTGTTTTACACTCCTTTTTTTTAGAACAAGATCGGACTCTTGTTTCGTCCGCTCGGTCATATGAATAATTTTAATTTTTCCTTAGCGTAGAGTTGGGGCATCCTCTTCAGTTTTGCTATGTATATATGATCTTGCATGAGCTTAAAGCCCTCTCATCTTTGCATACTATAAGGGTGCAGAGTATAGTACTAATAGTGTCATGCATAACCCTCCACGTATTCTCTTTATTTTATATTCTCTCTCTTTTTTCTGCTAACTAGACCTTGCCATGTAGATGTAGGCTGATGCCGCTGATGCTTGGAATAAGCTCAATTCGTATGGTGATATACACGGTCGTGTATATTGAGGTCTGCCGAAGAACTATGATAAATTCTCAGCGACGCAGCTGCTTGTGTAGCTGTTGCTTTTCGTCTTGATTTCTTCCTTGCGTAACAAACTTTCTATTACAAGAAAATGCCATACGGCTTGTTCTCCAGCCAGTCTAATACCCGTGCGTACAGCTTGCTTGGTAAGCGAGTTGGCTAGAAGTTTGCTTTGTACATGTTCAATCAAATCTTCTAGAGGCTATATCTTTTGAATCAAGCATCAGATTTGTTATCCGTTTGAACCTCAGTACCCCTTGCAACAAACTCTTCCAAATGAGTCTAATATTGAATAAGTTGCGCGTAGAAAAAATATTTTGCGACACGTGGGGCCCGCACGTCATAGTATTGATCCGAGGAAATTTTGAATGCCGTACACTTCTCTTAAGTCGCGTACTCTTCGCTGAAATATGGGCCGCTGATTTTTTTTATCCTATTTATTTCTTTTATTTAATGAATTTTGCGTACAAAAAATTCATCAAACAGGGTAGATCAAACTCGACTTGATGAAAAATATTTTCACTATTAAAAAAGCGCAATTATCTTACCGCAGCCTTGATTTGGTTATCTTTTGGAATATGACAAACATCATAGAACTCAGATCGAGTATGCATGTGTTGAGGCGAAAATTCATGCCATTGTAGACTTATTGAGGCGAAGACTCATAATGTCGTAGAATTGTGTTGAGGCGAAATATTCATGCCATCTTACAGTTATGTCGAGGCGAAGATTCATATCGTCGTAGAGTTGTGTTGAGACGAAGATTCGTGCCGTCATGGGGTTGAGTTGAGGCGAAGATTCGTGCCATCATACAACTGAGTTTGGCGAAGATTCGTGCCATCATAGAGTTGAGTTGAGGCGAAGATTCGTGCCGTCTAGTCATCTTCAATTTGCGGTAGAAGCTTATACTGCATCTTGAAGGCATTTTATCGACCAAGATGCGACCAAGTAATTATTGTGGTACCTGCCAACTAGATCGAAGGGTTTCACAGTTTCGCACTGGCGTACTACACTGCTCCCAAATATGCAAAGCGATAAATCACCATCGCAAAAGTGACGAGCCATCACGGTTTATCATTGGATAATTTTTGTGTCATTTGGAGGAGATATGCTGGCTGCACAAGTGAGCCAAAAACACAAAATAGCCAAAGAAAGGCATGAGAGAAAAGGGAAAACATGATTTTTTTTAAATGTTGGCTTTCCCATTGAGCGTCAGCTGTAAGGGTGACCTTGGATAAAGCTGCCGAAGAACTTAGTTGTTGAACATCGAAAGACCATGACAAATACCACTCAACAAACGTGCTTCTTGGTAGTGTTTATGTTTAGAAGAGACAGTGCTATTGGATGACAGAGGACCTCCCAACGCTTTGTCTCATCGAACCAAGAGACTTAGGTGGGCTAAATCAGGAAGAATGGTTTTGGGAAAGCAGCTTGGGATTATTGCCATTACTTTTGTTGAGGGTGGTGAATGGCTACGCTCCGCCTTCAGACTACTTCATCTTGCAAGGGGATTAACTCACTTGAACACTAGAGCTTTCTTTGATGCTTGAGGGATCGGATCTGCTTCTTTATGGATCCTTTGATGTTTGCGAGGATGGACTTTGTTTCCTCGGGTTTTGAAGACTTATTTGAAACTTCAATGTGAATCTACTTCTTTGAAGATCCTTTGACTTGCACTATTTATTCTTGATTGCTTGCTTGAGGATTCATCTTGTTCGGAATTTGGAGAGTAGCCATTCACCTTTGTGGACTAAATATTCCTCGCAGGCTAGATTTCTTTTCGGACCCTTGTTGATATGCCTTACAGGGGTGGCAAGTGGCTGCACACTGAGCCACAACTTGTGTTGGGTCAGGTAGCCCTTTCCTGCTCTTTTCCTACAGTCTTCCCCTGGGGCTTGATGTCTCCATAGGTCTGAAACGCGTTGAGAAAACAAGGGACATGTTAACCTCGTTACCCGGGAGTGATCCGAGCATACCTTTTCCCTACCCCCAGTAGCAACTGCTTAGCATGTGTGCCATGCAAGAGTATAAGGTGTATTCTGCCCCCAAGTCCTAAGGCAGCCAAATCTTCAGCCAACAGCTTAGCGTGATGATGGGAAAGCCATTTTTGTTGGACATTGATGTCCAAGTGAGAGAAAAAAAAGCGAGGTCCGAGTGGATGCATTGAAAACTTTCCCTCTTCTTCTATTTATTATTATTATTATTATTTTTTAAAAAAGAAAAAAGAATAAACAAGAAAGAAAGGGGAAAAAAACTTTAAGCAAAATACTTTTCCAAAAATCTTCCGTTGATTGGGGGCATTGGCCTGACTCCTTGATAATCAATCAATTGATAGGCTTCGCCATCATAAACTTGTTCAACGACGAATGGTCCTTCCCATTTTGGCTCGAACTTTCCCTTTGTTCTGTGAGTGACAACAATTGGGCGCCGGAGCACAAGAACTACTTCGCCTTTCCTGAAGACACGAGGCCTAACCAATTTGTCGTAGGCTCTCACCATGTTCCGACGATATAATTCCAAGTTTTGGATGGCATGAAGACGTTGTTCTTCCAGGGCATCGAGCTCTTGGAATCGGAGTTGGATCTGCTCATCCTTGGTAAGTTCATCATGGATAGCCACCCGTAGCGAGGGGACTTCAATTTCTAGTGGCAAAACCGCTTCACTCCCATAAACAAGGGAGTATGGAGTGCATTGTGTTGGGGTACGAACGGTTACGCGGTACGCCCATAGAGCTTCAAAGAGGCGCTCATGCCAATCTCTTCAGTGCTTGTTGACTGTTTTCTTAAGTATCTTGCCAAGAGTTTTATTGAATGCTTCAATCATTCCATTAGCTTGAGGGTAGTAGCCTGTAGAGTAGTTCCACTTGATTTTATACTTAGCTATGAATCTTTGCATCTTGTGAGATGTGAAGGCTTTGCCGTTGTCGGAAGTTATACGATGTGGCACACCAAAACGATATATGATATGCTGCTCTAGGAAGTTGATGACGTTGTCACTTTTTACCTCTCGCAATGACACAGCTTTCGCCCACTTGGAGAAGTAATCAGTCATAGCCAAGATAAATCGATGCCCCCTGGATGATGGAGGATCGATAGGTCCGATAATGTCTATTCCCCAAGCGTCAAATGGTCATGAAGGTACTGTAGGATGAAGAGGGGCAGGTGGTATATGCTTAAAATCATCATGGATTTGACAACCATGACAGGATTTGGCCATCTTGAGGCAATCGGCCATGATGCTGGGCCAATAGTATCCTGCAAGTCGGATGCTATGATACATCTTTGGCCCGCTTTGGTGCCCGCCACAAACTCCATGATGCACCTCCCGTAGCACTTGATTAGCTTTGCCACGATCAACACATCGAAGAAGGATTTCCTGCCCATAAGATCTCTTGTACAGGACACCAGCCTTATAGACATAGAAGGGGAGACGCCGTTGAAGCTGGTGCCTTTTGACTAAATCGTCAGGAAGGCTACCATGTTTGAAGTAGTCAAGGAATGGTTTACGCCAGTCATCCTCGCTAGTGGGAATAGTCATAACGGTATTGACCTCATATTCAGCCGGAATCAGTTCTAGAACAGCAGGTAGTAGCCATCTCTCTTCAATGGTTACTTGAGTAGGTTCACCTTCTGGGAGGACAAGCGCCGCTGCAAGTTTTGCTAATGCATCAGCCGGTGCATTTCTGCTACGTAGAACATGCATGATTTCAACATGATCAAACTTCCCCATAAGCTTTTGAGCAGCATTGTAGTATGGCACCAATTCTGGTTTACGGACTTCATAGATGCCATTCACTTGTCTAACAATGAGTTGCGAATCCCCATGGGCTCGTAGAGAATGTACCTCCATGGAGAGTGCTAATAAGAGGCCAAATATGAGCGCCTCATACTCTGCTTCATTATTCGAACATTCCTCCTTGAGAAGGGAGAATGAATGATGCATAACGCCTCCTTGAGGATTTTTGAACACCAACCCTGCACCTGCTCTTCGCCTTGAGGCGCCGGGATCATTCTCCATTCGAGAGGCACCGTCGAAGTAGAGATCCCAAGGTTCTTCAATTTCAGTAGTGAAAACTTCCTCGTCCGGAAGGTCAGTGATAAGCGGAGAGTTGTCTGGCACAGGGTGTGCTGCTAAGAATTCCGCCAAGGCTTGACCCTTTATTGCTTTCTGTGGTACGTAAGTGATGTCATATTCCATCATGAGTACATCCCACTTACCAAGTCGCCCTATAAGCACAGGTTGACTTAACACATACCTTATAGGATCCGCTCTTGCAACAAGCTGGATTTGGTGTGTTAGCATATAATGTCTTAACTTCTACAGGGCGAATATCAAGGCCAAACAAAGCTTCTCTATTGGCGAGTAATTATGTTCAGCGCCAACTAAGGTGCAACTTAAGTAGTAGCACGCCACCTCCTTCCCTTCATCATTGTGTTGTGCAAGCAAGGCGCCTAACGAGGCAGGCTGTGTTGCAATGTAGAGGATGAGGGGGCGCCCTTTTACAGGGGCAACCAAAATAGGAGGATTAAGAAGGTACCTCTTAATACTATCGAGTCCGTTTTGACACTCATCGTCCCATACAAATGGTGCACTTTTCTTCATAAGTTTCGTGAATGGTTGTATGCGCCCTGAGAGATTAGATATGAAGCGTCGTATGTATGCCAATTTCCCTTGTAAAGACTTCAACTTTGTTAAATTCTCTAGAGGAGGCATTTTGAGGATTGCCTTAATGTTCTTAGGGTGGATTTCAATGCCACGATGTTGAACCACGAAACCCAGAAAGACGCCTGATTGAACAGCAAAGGCACACTTTAGTGGGTTCATCTTGAGCTGGTGACGACGTAATCTCTCAAAGATGACACGGAGGTCTTCTTGATGATACTTACGATCTTTAGTCTTTACCACCAGGTCATCAACATAGCACTCCACTGAGTGGTGTATAAGATCATCAAGAACATACGTCATGGCACGCTGATAGGTAGCACCAGCATTCTTTAGCCCAAACGGCGTCACAGTGTAGTAAAAATTGCCTTTTGGAGTTCTAAACGCGGTGTCAATTGCATCTCTTGGATCCATCTTGATTTGATTGTAGCCCGATGACCCATCCATAAAGGACAAGGCACCATGGCCTGTGGTCGCATCGATAACAATTTCAGTGATGGGTATGGGGAAGTCATCTTTAGGACATGCACGGTTTAAGTCACGAAAGTCAACACACACCCGCACTTGTCCATTTTTCTTTTCAACTGGGACAATATTAGCAAGCCAACGGGGATATTGTACCTCCTTGATGAAGCCCGCGGCGATGAGCTTGTCAACTTCTGCAATAACCTGATCTTGAAACTCAGGACGTAAACGACGCGGTGACTGCTTAACAGGTCGAACATGCGGATCGATTGCCAATTTATGTGTGGCAACACGAGGATCGAGCCCCGGCATTTCCTTGTAGGTCCAAGCGAAAATATCTCGATATTTCATCAGGAAGCTCCGGTAGTCCTCCCGTTCTTCAATTGTTAAAGCGGCACTAACAAAAGTAGGCCACGGATCATCTTCGGTTCCTAGGTTGATCTCCACAAGCTCATCAATTGTAGGTTGTCCCCCATCCTCTAGTTGTTGAGGTGCTGGGACAGCGTCGAGTGCTTCCTCTTGATCATTAGCCATGGCATCAAATGAGCTTTTTGGCTGAGAGGATCGATATAAGCAATCTATGTCATCTTTAGTTATGGTAGACAAATTGCAACACAAAAGTTGATGGTCATCATTGAACTCATCATATTCATCATCGGATGAATGGCATTTAGTGTACCCAATCCCATACTTTGGTTGGGACTTACGCCTTCTTCTAATGAAGTCTTCCACTTGCCCCCACCATTCTTCACATACAGCTGGTGGCGGTGGCATTCTTTGATTTCGTTGGATTGTAAACCCAGCCTTTTTTAGCATCTGAGCCATTCTAGGCTCAACTTTCATCGTCGACATCACCTCTTCAGCATCAGGACAGGGCTTAGGGAATTCAACTGAATAGTCACATTGTTGTGCTTGTGGAACTTTGTAGAAAATGGTAGGAAGTACATGACTAGTGGATTTTGGGATGGCCCAAACTTCTAGCGGAGTAGCTACCGATACTTAGAGCGATGGGGGCTGTACATAATGAGCTCCCCTTGCAACTTCGTCTACTCCCGCTAGGCGCCTTTTAATTATTTTGTCCGGCACATTCATTACTTCCAACTTTGAACTCCTACAGGCTCGCAATGTGATTATATGTGGCGCATCCTTGCTGGCCATGTGCGATTTGTGGCCTCTGGCACCTGCAACACCCTCAATAGTTAGAAGATCATGCCTCGAAGGCATTGTAGTGGATACAGGCTCTTTCAATGAAGAAGTTGAAAGATTTATCGAAGATTTCTCATTTGACCTCAACGTAATCGGAATCGACATGGAAGTTCTTACCTTTAACATTAATGGGGTAGTTGTTGATGTAGAGGCAAGGGAACTCTGCCTTGCGGAGCTTTTCGCCCAAGTGGAGGATGAAGGCTTATCATCGGGACAAGTAGCCCAAGATAACCACCCACGATTATTGATGTTATGACTTCGCATGGAAGGGCCGTTTACTCCGGGAGAAGAACATGCAGTGAGGAGTTGTTTCATCTCAAATGTCGACGATGATCTCGGCGCGATCAAGATGTCTGCTGCCGGTGTAGTTTGTCCTACTTGTTGGTTTGATTCTTTAACTGGAAAATAGTACTTTGCGTCTGCGTGGTATGACTCTTGAATAGTATATGGAGCAACGTTCCCAACAATGCGTTGTTGCGTCCCATTCCCATCTACGAACTTTAAGCATTGATGCAAAGTAGAGGGCACCACACGATACTTGTGGATCCATGGTCTACCCAAAAGAGCTGAGTATGAGGTGTTTGCTTCAATGATGAAGAACCGCACCTTGAAGGTAAACGTGGACATTTGGATCTTCACTGTAATTGCTTCAGTGTAGATTTTCCTTGATTATCAAACCCACAGATCATCACATCCGTAGACTCCAAATCATCTATTGTAAAACCAGCACGAGTCAAGCTCCGCACAAGTAATATGTTTACTGCGGATCCAGGGTCAATGAGGATCTGCCGAAGATGTGCATTTCCAATGTTTCCCTCAATGTAGAGTGGGCGATTATGATCCCCATCCCCCACAACCTTATCTTCCTCATCAAAGGTGATCTCATTTACGTATAATGGGCTAGAGACGAGGCGATGCTTTGCCATGGACACTTCATAGAGCTTTGGGTCCTGTAATGCTTTCACAAGTGCTTGCTGCAAATCTGGCACTAACATAAGAGCATCGTAAACACTCAATAGTGCGGGAATTCGCTTGAGGTGAGCAAGGACATTGTAGTCCACATCAATTGTTTTTGTCTTTTCCTCGCCCGTTGCCTTGCTTGGTCTTTCTAATGGAGGCTTCTCTTTTGCCATGATCACTTTACCTGCTTTTGAGGATGTGTGCTTCGATGGCTCGGGAAGAACCTTGCCGCCCCGTAAGTTCATGTTAACTTCTTCTGCTCGCACCTCTTTTGTCGTGGCATCAGTGTGAAATACCTCAAGTTCATGGGAAGTGAATAACTCCACTGAACTGGAATTTGAAGATTCAGAGATGACGTTACAAACAACAGTATTAGTGGAGGTAGTTTCTTCTTGTGGTTCTTTAGTTGACTCTGAAGATGTTTGCCCCCAACTCCATGGCATGAACTGTGCCAAAGTAGGTAATGCACGCTTGGGGCGCGGAAAAGGTTCATTTCCTTCTGATTTTGGAATGAACCTGGGTGGCATTCGTCGTCAGCTTGGATCGGGCCACCTCCTTGCCATCGGGACATCAAATGTTGACGCCATTGGGCGACGGTTTCGCGAGGACGGACTCTTTAGCGGAACCCAATGGTACATGACTTTCCACGGCTCCTCCTTGGGGCTAGCACAAGATACCTCCTTGGGAGTGATGAGACTTGGCTTTGACATGATGACTGCCTCAGCCAATAGATGCTCAACTTCAATGAGTGGCACCCATGATCCTTCATGCAATTTACCTTCTTCCGTTGCTGAAGAGCAAGGTTTCACAGTTACAACATTAACCGTATGATAATCGGGATTAATAGCCTCTGGATCTAAGTTAATCCTTTTTAAGTAGTTCCTGAATAGAGGGGCGGTGTTTACCCCCAATTTGATCATACTTGGCCCCTAAGGTGGGGACATTGCCTTGTGATGCAAAAGACATTCTTGTTGTATTTGCCTCTGACAACGCCTTAGACTTGCCCCCATTGTTGGTTGCTTTGGCCGTTGAGTTGAAATGCCTCGCTGGATCAAAGGTACTAACATTCTTGTAAAGTTCCATGATTTGAGGAGACTTTTCAAACTCTAACTTCGTAGCTGACACCGCCGAACTAAGGGCACTGAATGTCTTGGGTTCACGTCGAGACACTTCTAGCGACCAATGTTGTTGCATCCCATGAACGCACATTTCGATGGCATCTTCTAGGTGCATCTCTCTAGCGATGCGTACATAGCTATTGCGGAAGCGGATTATATAATCGTCGATAGCCTCATCATGTTTCTATCGAACTTGCGCTAGTTCAACAATGGAGAAGTCCTTTTTCATAGCGACAAAGTGTTTCTTAAAAACTTCCTTCATGCTTGCCCAGCTGCTAATTGATCCGACTGGTAAGCGACTATACCAGTGGAAGGCAGGACCTGTTAATGATCCAGAGAACTGTCGTAATAG
Source organism: Rhipidocladum racemiflorum (assembly GCA_036346355.1). NCBI lineage: Eukaryota > Viridiplantae > Streptophyta > Magnoliopsida > Poales > Poaceae > Rhipidocladum > Rhipidocladum racemiflorum. The sequence continues at coordinate 35,198,629 of CM070581.1, forward strand.
GAGTGAGGGGTTATTAGCCGTGTCACCACAAGCTGCCTCAAAGTAGGCTAAGTGCTCCCTCGCATCACTAGTCCCATCAAACTGACGAAACTTTAGCGAATGCCAACCAGCTGGGAAGGGAACCATGTCATGCCAAGCTTCATAAGGTTTCTCAAGTTCACTTTCTGATGATTGAGGTGCTTGTTCCATGGCAATCTGCTTGAGCCTCTTGTTCACTATGTCTTCCACGATGTTATGATAGTCTTTCAATGTGCTCGGTGATGGCACCACATTTGTGGAAGAGGTAGGGATAGCACATGGACACAAATGAGCATTAGTAGCTGGACGTGCTTGGTCAGGACGATTTGGCATGTCGTTGCGAGCAGCAACCTCTAGTTCCTCGATTTGTGGATCCTCGACCACCTGAGGCGCATTCCGTTGTGGAATTCCTTGCCCCGAATTTGCCATAGCTTCAAGGAAACTCTCCAACTTGGTGGATAGTTGCTCTATTATTTTTCTTTGCTCACGTACTTGTTCTTCTAGACTAGCTTCATGTGATCTCGATGTTCCTGCACTGGATGCAATAACACCATTTGTTGGAAGGTTAACATCTTCATTAATATTGTTATTTTGCCCATCGATAGCCATAGGTGCTGCGGCCATGTTGACATCATCAAAGTGATTTTCGTTGTCCGATGGAATGGATGGGTCAAGCTCATGGTAAGGAGGTGAGTTCGGGTGCTTCACAAGTGAAGAATGAGTGCTAGCAGTTTCTTCATCGTCACTTGAAATATCATGCCCCGCCTCAACTTCCATGAAGGTATTCTCCACATTTTGAAGCGCTATGGACCTTAATCGAGTGCTTGGACCAAGCCTATGTGTAACTTGTTGCAACTGTTGACGATCTCTAGGAAGTCGAGATGCGATGTTGGTGTAGGAGCGAGAATATACGTCATCCTCATATAGCGACCTCTTCCCGGAAGTTATAGGAAGACAAGGTGCTATCGAACTAGCTTCTTTTAGCGATGCGGACTTATTTATCATTGGTGACTCTTCGGTGCTTTTAAACCATGAGCGCACATGACCAAAACGAGGCATTATCATCTTTGAAAAACATGCTTTTGGATTTGGAGCAATCTCCTCATCTAAAGGGTATGAGAATTCTTGAGCGATGTGAGGAGCCTTCCACTCAGCCTCAGATTCGAGCCCTGTGCAAGTTGTTAACGTGCCGCACATTGCAACATTCTTTCCGATTGCTTCCATTGCCTTGCTTGCCTCTTGTGAGTCATAGGTAGCATTCTCAACTTGTTCAATTCCTTTTAATGGAATTGCGGTTGACTCTTGTAGGTATGTATTACTCTGTTTGAAGACAACACTTGCCCGTTGTGGTTGATTTGTTTCTCCGTGTGTCGTAGGTAATAGCGGTTGCACTTGCTCAACGCCTTCCATTGGAATGGCTGATTGAGTTAGCACTTGTTGATTCCCTAGCTGGGAATCCTTTGATGTAGCATCCACTTGCTCATCCCTTTGTTGAAGGATAATTGGAGGGTGCTCAATAGAAGCCACTGCCTCTACTCGATTGGGCACGCTTGGTTGTACCCGCGAGGCCTTGGCATCAAGCGGTTAAGGAGATAATTATATCTTCCATTCCGTTCAAGTTGCGAGGAAAGACGGAGTGAAATCCAGTCGTTTTCCTTCTGCACTTCTCCATCAGCTTGAATGCGTACCTCTGTGTGCTTAAGCACTAGATCTTCGAGTTCTTGATACAGTGAATGTCGATTCCTTCGACGTCTCTCACGTTTGCGTTGGTTGATAGTAGTTGCCTGGTGAGCCCTTGGTGGAAATGATGTTGTTGCATGGAGTGGTTGTACAACCTGTTGTGCTCTCTGGGCTGCTGCTACTTCCCTCTGTTGAATTGGCACTTGTATTTGAGTTTCTCGCCTCATAGGGGTTTGAACACGGGAAGGATTAATAGGTCGCCACTGTTGAACTTGAGGAGGATTCAAAGCTTGTCGCCGCCTGTTTACATAGGGAGGTGTAAGTTGATCTTGGCGTCTCGACCATTGATTCCAACGAGGTGGCAACATAGTTTGCCTTGGTCGAATAACTGGAGCAGGTGGAGACCTATGCCAAGGTGCCCAAGTTTGCCGTTGATGTTGTGGATGATAGCTTGATTGAGGGTACCTTGAACTCCCTTGAGCTCGTGTTGTTTTTGATCCCGAAGCCGCCTTCGAAGCTGGCTTACTTGGTCTTGAAGTTGGCAAAATTCTTGTTGCAAATCTTCGTCGCGAGGTGCTGGTGCCTCAGTTGAGAGTACAACAAACCTATTATTGTTATGGGAGGAGGATGGATCGCCTGTTGCCAAGATATGTAGACACGGGGCCCACATGCCTTGATGCAAGGAGGCGCCATCGTAATTGAAGGAGATGGTTCGCCCAGGTAGAACGAGCTCTTCACGCAAGCGTTGTTTCCAATACTCCTTCATGATTACTCGCCTTACCACTTACTTGACTTTTGATGGTTCATTTACCCAATCGTCTGGAAACAAGTCATATGGCAGAGTTAAGGTGCTACGATAGGTAAACACCTTGTCGGCGAGGTCTTTGGTGTTAAGAGACCAATCTTCATTGGGAACAGTGCTTTGAGCGATGTGCGAGCTGATCGACTGTTGCAGTCGTTGTACCTTGCGGTACTTCCTTCTGTAATTGCGAAGTGGATGAGGGCTATATGCCCGCCTAGCATTAGACATAAGCATCCGAAGGTTTTGAGAGACTGCTTCCAACGACTCAAGTAGCTCAACTTCGGTGTGTTGTACTATCGGCTTGAGCACCTTCGGACCAATAATTGGAGTAGGTCGATGAAAGGTTGCAGCATGCGCCTGCCTATTGGCAGCCTTGATACGTAGTCATTGAGCATCATTTATGTCTCCATTGATTTCAGCAACAATTGAATCCTTCAGGAAGCTACGAGCTTCAAGCACGAGTGCACGACGTTCCTTCTTCGCCTTAGCAGCAACCTTGAACTATCTTGGACTGAACTATCTTGAACTGAGACAATTCTTGATTTTCATGCGCATAGATTGTAGAACCTTGCCCAAAGACCGCCACAGGTGGAAATGATCCAAATTGGATCATTAAGGGCGTCAGGGTGTTATTGGCGTAAGACGATCCGCCTGCAAGAAGGTGACTGATGATCAGAAGAGCACCTCGCCAAAGATCATCATGCAGCATGCCATGTGTTGTGGATGAATGAGCGAAGATGAATCGACGACCAATACGTGCAACGAAGATGGGAGGAGAACCATGTCCCACCGGGCGTGCCATTTTGTTTGACACGGGAAATCGCTCCGGGATTTCTAAGGCGCGGGGATTAAGATGCGGGCGTGCTAGTGTACTAAAGTACACAAAATTAATAAATAAAACAAAGATAGGGAAACATGTATTTTATTAATTCTTTGGAGAATTACAAAATAACAAGTTCCCTTAATATTGTTGCGCTCCATAGCCTGCATGGCATAGCAGATCTAAAAATTGGCGATGTGGTCTCCTGGTTCCTAGTGCCTCGAAAGTTTTGTTTGACACGGGAAATCGCTCCGGGATTTCTAAGGCGCGGGGATTAAGATGCGGGCGTGCCAGTGTACTAAAGTATACAAAATAAATAAATAAAACAAAGATAGGGAAACATGTATTTTATTAATTCTTTGGAGAATTACAAAAGAACAAGTTCCCTTAATATTGTTGCGCTCCATAGCCTGCATGGCATAGCAGATCTAAAAATTGGTGATGTGGTCTCCTAGTTCCTAGGGCCTCAAAAGGCTCCCAGTTAATTACTCTCACGAGGTGAACCCGCAAGATACCTCCGATTAAGCTACGCGCTGGTCGTCGTCTTCAGTCTTCGCTTCACATTCTCCATGCATGTGATGAATGATTGTGTAGATGTGGGTGTGGCATGATCCATAGCCTCGTCGGTCTATGGGCCGTTGGAAGTGTAGCTTTTGCACTGGCTACGACTGCCCTTGTCGTTCGGCCTCGTCGGTCACGAACGGTAAATAGAAGATGAAGTGGTTGTAAGGCATGCATAGTTCTCATCAGGCTAGACAGATCCGACAGCACGGCGGCAGTGTCAGGAGATAAATAGTTGTATTTTGTGTAGTAATAAAGTTGATGGAGAAGAATGCCGGGGAATCGACGTAGTCGACAACGATCGTCGGTGTGACTCCAGTGCAACGGATGCACATGTCAGAGAACTCTGCTGTCCTGAGAGCCAGTCACCCTCATTTTTGTTGTAGCTAGTAAGCAAGCACCGCAGGTAGACATGGTGACCATCACGTTGGGTTGGATAGTGATGAACGTGGCGACAATAATCGTAGTTGAAGTAGATTTGGCGAACAGAAGCGGAAATCATCATATTGAGTCAGAATGACGGCGGGCTATTTGCGATGAGTGATAGGCCAGCGTAGACGTGTATCCTGCTTCGGCGATCTCAGCGTACAGCATGGTGATGAGACTCTCAATGACAAGGCGCAGCTCCATCATCACGGTCGTGGGGATGAGTGCCAACGTCTGCGCAGTCTAGGCATATATGTTACATGCGACGATGATGACGACGAACACAGAGATTTCGACAAAGCAACGGCGGACTTATGTGATTGTCGAGCCAATCGCCGACAAAGTCGTTACGTTTACCTGCATGCACACGAGAGAGATGGACATTAATCCTTACCCAGTACTTGGTACGCCATAGCCTTAGGCTTGAGTATATCGCCTCCTTTGATTCTTTCCCGTGCGCTTTCTACCAGGCGAGGGGATCTTTCGGTGCTGTGGCTTCCTGCCTGCGCCTCCTCGGGTGTGAGGGACAAGCCTCGGGAAGAAGGAAGAAGTGTGCCTTTGCTGCTTGCGCTCCCTTTGCCTCCTGATTTGTTTACGCGTATATGCGTTGAGAGCTCTTTCCTCTCATGTGTTTCTAGTCGGTGCGTGTATGCATGCGTGTTGGCTCCTCCTGTCTGCCTCCTTTCTTGGTGCATGTGTGTATTGCCCTCCCCTTTCTCATGGCCAGCCAACGTCCCTTTTATAGATGGAGGAGAGAGCGGCCAAACATGCAAGCGCTCGGCCTCGACAACACGGCGCTGCATGATCTCCGGGATGGGATTTGATTAGGCGGTGCTTTCCCCTTCAATTCCTTCATTCCTTTCAAAAGAGATTTGGTGTGATAATATTTCCATTAGATGAGTATATGCTTCCATATGCACGCCAGGAAATCATGCTTGATTGCCGTGAATCCAGACGACACCACAAGGAATCAATATTTTCCTTTTGCTTTGTACATGTCCATTTCTGACTTCCAATGATCGTATCTTTTGAATCAAGCATCCGATTTGTGATCCGTTTAAATTTTTGAGCTTCTTACGACAAATCCTTCCAAACGAATCCAATATTGGATATATTATGTGTAGAAAAATATTTTGTGACACGCGGGCCCGCACGTCATAGAGTTGATCTGAGGAATTTCGTACGTCGCATACTGCTCTTACATGACGTCTGCCCATTGATATATCAGCCAAAAAACTTAAAAAAAATTTATTTCATGAACCTTATTTGTTTGAGACAAGTTAATTATATCTATGCATGGTGTTCACGTATAAGCACTAGGGGGGCATGCATATGACTTCTAGCTGCATGCATCATGCATGGGCTCCTTCAACTAAAACACGTAAGTCTAAAAAGCTTGCTCGATTTTACATACCGTAGTTGCACAAAAATTCATCCAACATTGTTGTTTTTCTTAGGTACCTTGACACCGATATGTGGGAAAGGGGCTTAGCGGCACGGCATCACATAATTTCCACACAATTATACAATATTTACCTTTCGGATTTGTGATCATGAATCTAGGGTGATGAAACTAGGATTATAATTTGTTCATGTGCCTGTTTACATCCTTAACTTCGATTTGGTTCATGAAGTGGTTAAATTCATTATGTTAGACTTAAATTGCCGCTATATTACCTGTTATTGCTACTTTGGATGTTTTTCCATTATGGTATATCATGTGATATTTTGTTGTTGCTCTGAATCATGGATAAACAAAGGAGATGCTGCCAAAATTTTCGGTTCTAGCATTCGCTCCTTGCTGTAATTTATCTTTATTTGAGGTTTTTAGATGCTGTTTAATCTATGTTTGTTAACATTCAGGCACACTAGATGCCGGGGTGTTACAACATTCCACTTTACCAACTCACCCCAATAAGATTCTTCATCATTGCGTGAAGCTTTGAATGGTTGTATAACCATCAAGAGATTTTTCTTGCACTCTCAATGACAGAGACGTGGTGAGAAAAATGTCCAATATGCTTCAACATCAAATTAATCGTGTGGGCCACACAAGGCTGCCACACAATGTTGTGCTCCTCCTTTGTGATGAGGCTGCATGCTTTCTTGTAGTTCACACCGTTGTTTGTGATAATTTGTATAACATTCCTCGGGCCCACCTTGTCGATCACTCAGGCAAACTTGCATCAACAAACAAAATGAAAACCTCCATTACATGATGCATACTTGCATTGCATGGTGATAACCAGAGCAATGAAAGCAAGTACCTTGTGTAAGTACGAGGCATCCTGAGTTAGGCCCATCGCATCCACCAACTTGTGGAAGAACATGGTGCCATTGCAATATATCATGAAGTTGATGATGTTCATGCGTGTTGGCCTAGTCCAAAAATTGCACATTATTGTTACGCTATATGTAGGCCATTCCATCTTGAATTTTGCCATCTTCTCCTGTTTGTTCACATCGTTAGCGTCGAAATATTTCCTGTTTATATCTCTCCCACTTGGAGATGGGACACCCTCCCCTGCAAATAAAGAGAATGGATGAAAATGTGAGCAATTAATCAGCATACCAATGGACAAAAATTTTAAAGCTAACTTACCCCATTTTTGAGTTTCCCTAACGATGCTAATGAAATAGGGATTGTCTGTTTTCCTCACTGCAATACCTGCCATTTGGAAAAATTTGGCCCAAGCTGAGCCAACCGCTTGCTTCGCATTCCTCCTCTTCTGTGTTCATTGCTTAGTGTTAATCCTTGTTTACACAGGGCCACGGGCCGTACCAAGGTTGTAATCCCCCACGACCAGTCTTTTTCATTGCGTCGAACTCTGAAACATCCTCAACAACACACTGTCACCCCCTCCTCTAGCCCCTCTAGAGGTGCCACCACCACCACCACTACCACCATTGTGCTCATACCTGCCACCTGACCGACTGATAAATTCTGCCTTCGCCCTGAAGGCAGCCATGGTATGCTGGAGTTGGTCTTCCTTATTGTCAGTGTATTCTACACCAGGGTGCCCACTTCACCTTAGTAAGAGCCGCCTAGCGGACAGGTGGCGTCCAGGCCACGCCCGGCGGTCGGCCAGAGTGATCGCCAGCGGACCACGTGGCGTCGAGCCACGCCCGCCGTCAAGAAGGTAACCGCCAGCCGGACAGTGGCGATCGAGCGCGCGGGCGGTCAGCGAGTGATCGCCAGCCAGGACAGTGGCGACAGGCCACGCCGGGCGGTCAGCCATCGACCGCCCAGCGGACACATGGCGTCCAGGCCACGACCGTTGGTGGTCAGCAAGGTGGTCGCCAGGCGGACGCGCGGTGCCCAGGCCACACCGCTGGCGCCCAGCTCCCGAGGCCACCTAGTAACATGTGCCACCACACGGAAGGTCAAAGGCATTTAATGTGTATCATGCGCATTAAATGGGGGTAATGAAGGTCACAGTATGACGGCGTGTGTTCCCAACGTGCGCCATTATTGCGAGTGACGTCACGATACAATTTCCCACCCCGGCAGAGCGGGCGGAGCCGGCAGGCGTGGGGCCCGAGGTGGGGGAGAGGATGGCTGTGCCAGGGCATTAAGTGTGCTGCAAGAACAGTGATAGGTGCATTAAATGCGACGTGGCAGTGTACTCAGTATGCTGCACTATTGTAAGCCCCATGCGCCCCAGCCAGCCCGAGTATAAAAGGCAGCTGGGGTTAGAGTCCTTGAGTTCCATGTCCCTGATTCTTTCGGTTTCTCCAAGAACACAAGCAAGAATAAGACAAGTAGGACTAGGGCTATTACTCGTGAGGAGGGCCCGAACCTGGGTAAACCCGAGCGTCTTCTTGTGAGCTTCGCCTCCGTTTCCTTTCCACCGTATCTCGAGCAATCTCCACGAAAGCCCCCCGTTCGGACTTCTTACACCCCGCTTCGGAAGGGGTCTGTTAGCTCATACGCTGACAGTGGCGCGCCAGGTAGGGGGCTCAGTGGTTGGATTGCCCTTTCTTCTTCCACCTTCTTGCGAAGATTGCAAGAAGCTTTGACAGGCGTCAGCATGGCGGCTTCATGCTCCAAGCACGACGACCTACCCAAGGAGAGCAGCGCTCGCAGCCGATCCTGGTGCTCAGCCAGGGCGTCGGACCTCCCGGGTCCCTCCGCCCAGGGAGGGACGCGTGGTGCTTCCGCGCAAGGAGGATTGCCCGTCCGATGGCATCTGTTGATGGGAGACGACACCTCAGCGCGGAATCTTCATGCGGCCCGGCTGCTCCTCGATCACCCCCGGTTGCGCTAGGGGGCGAAACCCCAGCCGCTCCATGGCTGCGGGACATCGCCCGCCTAGTGGATGCCGCCCAGCAGCAGGTGAAGGCAGCAAATCAGCCGGGGGCTTCCGGCGTCAGGCGGCAAGACATGCGCGCGACCGATGCGCTAGCCTCCAGCCGCCCTGTCAGAGTTTTTCCTGGTCGCGAGGGTCGGGACAAAGGGAAAGGGGTACAGGTTGCAGCCCCCTCGGGTACAGGGGGATGTGCACATGCTCCCACTCCTTCTCACGGTTCCCCCAAGCCGGCGGGGGGCCACGAGGATCTGAGGAACCGCCTAGACAAAAGGAGGTCCCAGCACGATGGTGACTTGCGCGATGTCCTTAGGGGGCGTCGTGCGCACGTGCAACGTCGCGTTGACCACCCGATATCTAGCGGTCGGGGGGAGACCTCGCTCCCTGAATCCAGGGAGAGCGTAGACTCGCACTCCTCGACTCCATCTCGGGGCCGAGGGTCGGGCGAGCGACGCTGCTCCCCCTACAACGTTGGATGCCAGGCATTTTCCCTCCGCCTACGCCAAGCTGCATGGCCGAAGAGGTTTCGCCCCGCGTCCATCGAAAAGTACGATGGTACCACAAATCCGGAGGAGTTCCTGCAGATCTACACTACGGTGGTGTGTGCTGTGGGAGGGTCTGAAAAGATCATGGCCAACTACCTCCCGACATCGCTGACAGGCTCTGCCCGCTCCTGGCTTTTGAACCTCCCGCGAGGCTCCGTGCACTCGTGGGAGGAACTGTGCGACCTCTTTGTCGCCAACTTTTAGGGCTCCTACACTCAGCCGGGTGTGGAGGACGACCTCCATGCCCTGGAAAAAACGAAGGGGGAGTCCCGGACGGAGTTCATCCGGCGGTTTAGCCACTACCATAACACGATCCCCTGGATTTCCGAGCAATCGGTGATTATCGCATTCCGGAGGGGGGTCCGAGATCAGAAGATGCGGGAGAAGATGGCTACCCGCACCATATCGACCACTTCTGAGCTGTTCTCCTTGGCACATAAATGCGCCAGGGTGGCGGAGGCCCGGGAGTGCACGGCGGGGCCGTCCGGCCACAGCGAGGTGGGAACCTCAAAGGCTTCCGATCACAACAAGAAGAAGAAGCGTAAGGAGGTCAGTGCCGGAGAGATCCTAGTTGCCGAGCCGGAGGCCAAGCCCTAGAAGCGCGATCGCCGGGACAGGAGGGGTGATCGCCGATACCCGCGTGGCGACCACGGGGACCATCGTTCACCCCGCCGAGAAGACGATGGGGGCAGACCTTACTGCCCCATCCACAGGACCAACGAACATAATCTTGCAGATTGCCAGGTCGTATCCAAGCTGGTGGAGCAGCGGCTTAAGGAACGCCGTGAAGATGACCACGATGATGCGGGTGAAGACCCTGCTCCACTGGCCTTTCAACAAGCGGAGCACACGGTGGCGTTCATTCACGGTGGCTCCGCCACCTACTCTTCAAACTCGCAGTACAAGCGAGAGTTGAGGGAGGTGTGCGCCACCGTACCAACCCCCGGGGCGAGCAGGCCACTGAAATGGTCGGGGGAGCCGATCACTTTCAGTCGAGCCGACCACCCGGAGAGCACCTCAGGCCCGGGCCATCTTCCAATCGTGGTTTCTCCCACGGTCCGAAATGCGAGACTCGGGCGTGTGCTTGTTGATGGAGGAAGTTCCATCAACCTTATGTCTGTCGGGGCGTTCAAAGCACTCCAAATTCCCTATGAGGAGTTGCGCCCGGCCCCTCTCTTCTACGGAGTTGCCCCTGGGGTAGGCTTGACACCCCTGGGACAAGTCCGGCTGCCCGTCACCTTCGGAAGTGTGGAGAACTTCCGGACAAAGAGAATCAACTTCGAGATCGCCGACTTCGACCTCCCCTACAATGCTTTGCTTGGCCAACCAGCTCTGGTCAAGTTCATGGCGGCCACGCATTATGCCTACATGATGGTGAAGATCCCTGGGCCTGGGGGCCCAATTACTATGAAGGTGGATAGGCTGGAGGCCCTGCGCCTCAGCAAGCAGGTGCAGGACCTGGCCGGCACCACCTGCTCGGCCCGAGGCGAGGACGACTGCCCAGAGCTCCCCCCGGTCAAGGTCCGCGCTTCACCTGGTCCCTCGGGTGAGGTGAAGGTGGTCCCCGTGGGCGAGGATGGTTCTGGGAAGGTCGTGAAGATCGATGCCAACCTCAGCACCAAATAGGAAGACGCGCTCGTCACCTTCCTCCGGTCTAACTTAGATGTGTTCGCCTGGGAACCATCTGAAATGACCGGGGTCCCTAGGGAGGTGATTGAGCACCGATTGGCAACGCTCCCTGGAGTGCACCCCGTCCGGCAGAAAGTCCGGAGGCAGGCACCAGAGCGGCAAGATGCCATTCGGGATGAGGTAGAGAAACTGCTACAGGCAAGGATTGTACGGGAGGCCGCCTACCCCGAGTGGCTGGCCAACCATGTGCTCGTCAAGAAGTCGAACGGGAAGTGGCGGATGTGTATCGACTTCACCGACCTCAACAAAGCCTGCCCCAAGGACCCGTACCCTCTGCCGCGGATAAACATTGTCGTCGATTCCACAGCAGGGTGCGAAGTCTTGTGCTTCCTGGACGCCTACTCCGGCTACCACCAGATCAGCATGGCGCGGGAAGACGAGGAGAAGACTGCTTTTGTGACCCCTCTAGGCGTGTACTGTTATGTCCGAATGCCATTTGGGTTGAAGAACGCTGGTTCAACCTACCAACGAGCTATGCACACTGTATTTCGGTCACAGATTGGAAGAAATCTTGAAGTATATGTTGATGACTTGGTAGTGAAGACCAAAAAGACTGCTGGGCTTGTTGAAGATCTAGAGGAGACTTTCTCCCACCTCTGGCAGTATTGTTTGAAGCTAAATCCTGAGAAGTGTGTGTTCGGTGTGTCATCTGGAAAGCTGCTTGGTTTCCTCGTTTCCAGTCGTGGAATCGAGGTCAACCCGGAAAAGATCGCGGCCATCGAGTGCATGCAACTGCCCGCACGGCTCAAGCAAGTCCAGTGCCTAGCTGGTCGCCTGGCCTCTCTTAGCCGGTTCATAGCCCGGCTTGGAGAAAAGAGTCTCCCCTTTTTCAAGCTTTTTAAGAAGACCAACTTCTTCGAGTGGACTATAGAAGCGCAACAAGCACTCGAAGACTTCAAGAAGTACCTCTCCTCCCCTTCGGTGCTGGTTGCTCCCGAGCCAGGCAAGCCGCTACTGTTATATGTGGCGGCCAGTCCTGCGGTTGTGTGTGCGGCACTGGTGGCGGAGCGTGAAGGCATCCAACGGCCAGTTTACTACGTCAGCAAAGTGTTACATGATGCGGAAACAAGGTATCCGCAAGCCCAGAAGATGGTGTATGCCGTACTGATGGCATCCAGGAAGTTGCGGTATTATTTCCAAGGAAGGGAGATCACAGTGGTTTCTGCCTACCCCTTGCGCGAGATCCTTCACAATCGTGAAGCAGAGGGCCGCATTGCCAAGTGGTCTGTGGAGCTGGGGGAGTTCGGCCTCAAATTCGCCCCCGTACTTCAATCAAGAGTCAAAGGTTGGCAGAGTTCGTTGTCGAGTGGACTCCTGCCGAGTCTGAGACTGAGGAAACCCCCGCACCCTCCCCTTGGGCACTCTACTTCAACGGCTCCTTCAGGCTCGAAGGTGCAGGGGCTGGGGTCCTCCTGGTTTCCCCAACCGAGGACCTCCGCAAGTACGTGGTCGTCCTGGACTTCAAGGCCACCAATAATGTTGCTGAGTACGAAGGCTTGCTGGCGGGGCTTCGCGCCGCCGCGGCCATCGGAGTTCGGCGTCTGCAAATCAAGGGCGACTCACTGCTAGTCGTCAACCAAGCGAGAAAGGAGTTCTCCTGCTCTGATCCTGTCATGGCAGGGTACTTGGCAGAGGTTAGAAAGATGGAGCGACACTTCGACGGGCTAGGGTATATTCATATCCTCCGGTGTGACAACTACTTGGCGAACGAGATCGCGCAGCTCGCCTCGACAAGATCCCCTGTTCCGATCGGAGTCTTTGAAGAAAGGCTCCCGCGACCGTCCATCGCAGCCCCTGTTTCTGGTGGGGACGATGGTGACGCTACTTCAGCCCTCATTCCGGAAGAGAGAGTAGTACCGGCAGAAATGCCTGGCCAGGCGGAGTACCCAGGTGATCACCCTATGGTCGCCACACTTGACCGGGAAGGCACATGGATGGATCCGATCCTGGCCTACCTGCGGGATCGAGTGTGCCCCGACGATGATGCGTCAGCGGAGAAGATAGCACTAAAGGCCAAGTGCTATACCCTAGTGGGCGGGGACCTGTACCGCCGGGGTAGAAACGGAGTTCTTCTGAAGTGCATCACTCGGGAAGAGGGGAGCAGTTTGCTCTCTGATATCCATGGAGGCGTGTGCGGGAGCCATATGTCCAGTCGAACGATGGTGGGGAAAGTTTTCCGCCAAGGGTTCTATTGGCCGACCGCCCTCCAGGATGCTTGCGAGCTGGTGAGGAAGTGTGAGGCATGCCAGTACTATGCCAAGCAAATCCACCGACCAGCCCAGGCTCTGCAAACCATCCCACTCTCATGGCCCTTTGCGGTCTGGGGGCTGGATATCCTGGGCCTGTTCCTACGGGCTACAGGGGGCTACACCCATCTGTTCGTCGCCATCGACAAGTTTACCAAATGGGTGGAAGTCGAGGCTGTCAGAGCCATTACCGCTGCCATCGCAATCAAGTTCGTGCAAGGAATCTTCGTCCGCTTTGGGGTTGCCAACCGCATCATCACCGACAATGGCTCCTAGTTCACCAGCGCTGCCTTCTTGGGTTTCTGTGAAGAAATGGGCACCAAGGTTTGTTTCGCCTCGGTGGCCCACCCAAAGAGTAATGGCCAAGTTGAGCGGGCCAATGCGTTGGTGCTGAGGGGCCTCAAAACCAGGGCATTTGATCGACTCCACAAGCGCGGATCACGGTGGACTGAAGAGCTCCCAGCGGTGTTGTGGTCGCTTCGTACTACCCCCAGCCGGGCCACCGGGGAGACTCCTTTTTCCTGGTCTACGGCGCGGAAGCTGTCCTGCCTTCGGAGCTGGCCTTAAGTTCACCGCACGTGGTGGCGTTCACAGAGGAAGCCCAAGAAGATCTGCGTCGAGAGGATGCCAATCTCCTGGAAGAAGTGTGAGATCGCGCGACCTTCAGCTTGCGTACCAAGAAAGTCTCGAGCGATACCACGCCACCCGGGTCAGCGAGAGAGCACTAGCAGTGGGCGACCTGGTCTTGCACAGAATTCAGACGCATGCCGGGTTGCACAAGCTGTCTCCCCAGTGGGAGGGGCCCTTTAAGGTGGTCTCAGTCTCTCGTCCCGGGGCGGTCAGGTTGGCCACTGAACATGGGGAGGAGCTGGCAAACTCCCAAAACATAGAGCTCCTGCCCAAGTTCTATCCCTAAATTGGCTGTAAGTACAAAGCTGTGTACCCCGGCCAGCCGGTTTGTGTTTTCCTCTCCTGGGCTGGTCGGGGGAAGCCTCTATTTTAATTAAGCGTTCGTTTTCGTCCAAAGCAGTTGTCGCCTTAGCTCTCTTTTTTCTGGTTTGCGCCCCGATGGGCCGTGTCTGCGTAATCGCCCATAGTACCTTACGGCTCTCTGAATTCTTGACGATAAAAGTGGAACCATTGGGTGAGCGTGGCGAGCAGGGATGGGCGATCGGATGGCTAGTTTGGCACGGTTTTCAACACGGTCATGACGCTCAGGGTGTCCCCGTGAGAACCGGCGGCTCAAACACCACTACCGAGAGCCTACTACCCTGCCACACCTCACCAAGTGTTCGGTCCCAAGAGACCACAAGAGTAATTAATTTCACAAGGTCCTAAGGTCCTGAGATAGCGACATTCCGGCCACGAGGGATCCGGGCCCTGCACCCCAACTAACCCTTAAAGCATGCAGTTGCCTTTTTGTTCATCCAGAACCAGCATAGTGGAGGTGCGGACAGGCATCCAAACATAAGACGTGTGAAGGGAAGTGTATGCATTTATAAACAAGAATCTGACTTGCAGGAGTCTTTTACAAAGGATGACACAAAAAAGCGGGCAAAGCTAAGTCTAAAGTCTTCACTCCTCATCCGCCGTGGCTTCCGCGGCCGCCTGGTCCTCCATCGGGTCGGCGTCCAGCCTGAGCGCCACGTCCTCGGCCGGGCCGGGTTGACCATCTCAAGCTGATCGGCGACCTGCTCGACGGCGTTGGTCGACTGTGCCTCTGCTGGCCAGTCCCCTTCCACCCCCTGGATGGCGGCCAGGGGGTCGAAGTTGGCGTCCCGGCTGGCACAGCAGGCGAGCACGTACATTGCCGTGGCCGCCGTAACTGCCCGCCCTTCTTGGCTGGACCGGGTGGCTAAGGCGCCGGGCAGGAGGGTGAGGAAGTCGGCGATCCGGCCCATGCAGAAGGCATAGTGCCGGGCCATCTGCTCAAGAGGGGAAGGCTGCTCCAGCCCCAGTGGCACCAAGATGGCCACCATCCGGTCGAAGGCGGGGCGCAGCATGGAGGTGGTCTCGGTTTCCACGCGAAGCCGGTCACCCCTCTCTTCTTCGCGCTCCCAGGTGATCACCTCGACGTGGAGGGCTCCTTGCTCCCTCTCCTGCTGCAGATCCCGCTCCAACCGCTCTGCTCGGCCGCGGCAGTCCTACGCCTCCTTGCGAAAGCGGTTGTTCTCCACAGTGGCCTCCCTCAGCCTCTCCTTGCTCGTCGCGAGGCGGTCGCTCACGCTGGAGTGCAATTCGCCGAGGGCGGCCAGCAGAGCGTCCGCATCCGCCGAGGGGACTGAGGCATTGGGGGCCTCTGGAGTGGGCGGCAGGCCCATCCCACCTTCAGGAGGTAAGACGGCCGCCCCTGCGGCGGCCACCTGGAGGTCACCTGGGTCGCCTCGGTGCTCGACCATTGCAGCCGGCGCTGCCGCGGCCGCTGCAGTACCTTGGTCCAGTGGAATGTAGCGTGAAGCCGCGCCGTCCCGAAGGCGGAGGTGGCAGCAGCCTAGCGGGGTGGAGGTGTCCCTGGCCGCGAGCAAGGAGTAAAAGAAGCAGAAGAGAGGAAGGTTGGGGGCCACTCCCACGAACATCTCGCAGAAGTGGGCAAAGACAGCAATGAGGATGACGGAGTTAGGAGGAAGGTGAATGTTGTGGATGGAGTAGAAGTTGAGGATGGCGAGGTAGAAGTCGGAGATCGGTAGGAGGAGACCCGCCAGCATCACCCAGCTGAAGAAGATCACTTCTCCCGGGCGACAGCCGGGCGCGGTGGTCCCGGCACGGGTGCGGACGGTGCCGCCGGAGATGTACCGGGAAAACCTCGCGGCGTCGACATCCTCGACGGTCAACGGAGGGAGCAGAGGTGCTGGAGGCGCCATATGAGCGAAGAAGAGAAGGTGCAAGAGGGAGGCGATGCGCAGCGAAAAAGCAGTTCGCAAGAACCAAAGGTTAGGGCTTAGCAGTTGGGCGAGGCTGAAAGGAAAAAAAAACGAACCGCTCCTCCAGTGGCCACTTATATATATAGGCGCATGGAGGAATGCTTTGGCAGGAGACCCAAAGGGACGTGGCGGTTCAATGGCGGGAAGCCCAAAAAATCAGTCAAGGCGCGGGCGCATTCCCGAGGCCCGTGCCGGTTATGAGGCGGGGACGGCTGCACGCTCCGCCTTGATGCCCGGAAACGACGACGGCATTTAAAGCCGCAGCGTTACGTGGGCATTTATGATGGACCCACCTGGGAGACTGAGCCACTTTTTTCCCAAAGGTATAAGGGCGCTCCAGGGTGGGTCCGGGGGCTACTATCGGTGTATTCTACACCAGGGTGCCCACTTCACCTTAGTAAGAGCCGCCTAGCGGATAGGTGGCGTCCAGGCTACGCCGCTGACGGTCAGCAGAGTGATCGCCCAGCGAACACGTGGCGTCCAGGCCACGCCACCGACGATCAGTAAGGCAGCCGCCCAGCGGACAGGTGGCGACCAGGCCGCGCCGCTGGCGGTCAGCAGAGTGATCGCCCAGCGGACACGTGGCGACCAGGCAAGCAGAGTGGTCGCCCAGCGGACAGGTGGCGACTAGGCCACGCCGCTGGTGGTCAGCCGAGTGATCGCCCAGCGGACACGTGGCGTCCAGGCCACGACCGCTGGTGGTCAGCAAGGTGGTCGCCAGGCGGACGCGCGGCGCCCAGGCCACAACGCTAGCGCCTAGCTCCCGAGGCCACCTAGTAACCTGTGCCACCACAAGGAAGGTCAAAGGCATTTAATGCGTATCGTGCGCATTAAATGGGGGTAATGAAGGTCACAGTATGACGACGTGTGTTCCCAACGCGCCCCATTATTGCGAGTGACGTCACGATACAATTTCCCACCCTGGCAGAGCAGGCGGAGCCGGCGGGCACGGGGCCCGAGGTGGGGGAGAGGATGGCTGTGCCAGGGCATTAAGTGTGCTGCAAGAACAGTGACAGGTGCATTAAATGCGACGTGCCAGCTCGAGTATAAAAGGTAGCTGGGGTGCATGGGAGAGGGGGTTCGATCTTTTAGATTGATTCATCCTCCTTTGGGGTTAGAGTCCTTGAGTTCCATGTCCCTGATTCTTTTGGTTTTTCCAAGAACATAAGCAAGAATAAGACAAGCAGGACTAGGGCTATTACTCGTGAGGAGGGCCCGAACCTGGGTAAACCCGAGCGTCTTCTTGTGAACTTCGCCTCCGTTTCCTTTCCACCGTATCTCGAGCAATCTCCACAAAAGCCCCCCATTCGGACTTCTTACACCCCGCTTCGGAAGGGGTCTGTTAGCTCATACGCTGAGACTTATCAACATCACCCGTGTACTCTACATATGCACTTCTCCTTGGCGAAAAATCTGTAGCTGTTGCTTCCTTTCTGAGTCTCTCATCACTCATTTCCTTCTTCTTATCCTTCATCTATCTAGGTCATGCTGAAAATACTCACGAACCTCCTTAAGGACTTGCCTGTAATGGACGATATTTATACCATGGACTACTAAGTGATGCTTCAGTCAGGTTGAACTGCCTTATTTCTACTCTTGGTGACAATACTTACATCAAAATCCGGTGCCAATCTTGTCGTTGTGCTCCCACACAATGTCGTCTTGGTCTACTGTCGGGACCGGAATTTTATATCCGAATCCTCTGTGTATACCCGTACTAGTCTCGGATCAAGCTAGTGCACACAATGAAAACAGTGATGACAACACATCCATATCACGAATCAAATTAATATTGAAACTTGAATAAAAGGTATCGACCTTATGGTCAGTGCTTACAAATAAATAGCCACATGGCTAGAGTTCAATAAAGTAGCAACGAAAACAAAATAACAACAGCAGGATAAACCCATCCATGTGCCCAACATGCAACCGACCGGGGTGCGCATCCTAGAATTCCATATCTCCTTCATCGAAACCACAACCAAGTTACTCATAGTCACCTTCTGCTTCTGCACACTCCTTTGTAGAAAGTGGGGATGTTGCAAGGGTGAGTACACAACCTTACTTGCAAGCCTTGGAAACATAATGCATGATAACTATATGCAAGGCTAAACAATTGAAGTCATAACATGGATCATTTAGCATAAAGCAATTTTTAACTTTAAATACCACTAGCAATTTCACAAGGCATCATTTGACAAATGAAGTTGTAATAATTAAATTTGACATAACAGCTACACAGGTTCCAGCCACCTAACTGGCCCAACTGCCAATTCACAACCCGAGAGTTCTATCCACTCATGAATTCCACTACCAACTAATAACCCTAGAGTTCTATCTGCTCACGGATTCTCAAACCATCATTTTTATTTAAAACAAAATCATAAAAGCTATATTGTGCAAGCGTACCTTGCCTGCCCTTGACCATGGGCATAGCTACTTAAGTAGTTTTAGCTCTGTAGAGTGTGTACAGCTTTACCCACAAGACATGATTATCTCTTGTTGCCATGCAATTAACACACTTCCTTTGGTGTGTCGGCAGAGAGATCATGACAAGGCCTTTACAATGCACGGCCTCACTATTAACTTCGCCCGCTAAGGTTTCACCGCTGATAGGGTTCCAGCCGCCCAGTTCAAAAGCCCCCTCTTACACCTTGCGAGTGTCTCCATCTGGCACCCACATTCCACCAAATGACGAAGCCAATAATAAGATACACAAATTAATTAGCCAGGTAGGACTCATATAGACTTGTGGTTGTACGGTAGTGCTCGATCCATGGTAACACACGCTTCGGTCCTTAATCGACTAGGGCAAAACATTCACTTTAACAAAACATTCTCGTGCATTCAACACCCACCAAACATCCATACGCCCCAATCTAATCCATTTTCCACTTTATTTTATTTAAATAATAGAGGCAATACCAATTGCAGCAACTTCACAAAAGAGTTTCCACAAAGTTTGACGACGCGACGAGGCCAAAGAAGGGGTTGACGAGGTTGAAGATCAATCGGAGAAGGAGATTGGCCACGGAGAAGACGACAATGGTGGCAGCGGTCTTCGTGGAACTTCGGCGAGCTCGTGATGGCGGAGGATGGTGTCCTGGGCAATGGCGAAGAGGGCGACGGATGCAGCATGGAACGGGGAACACGACACGGAGGTCCTCGAGGCATTAAATAGCCTAGGGAGGCATGTAGGATCCAGATTTTGAGATCGGCGGCTCAGATGCGGTAGCTCAGCAGGCTGATTAGGAGTTAGGGTTAAGCGGGGCGTAGCGGTGGCGGCGATTGGGCTAGGCGGAGCGCGAGCAGCAAGCAGAGCAAGCGGAGGCGGTCGGGCTGGCGTGGAGAAAGAAATGGGTCGAGGCCATTAGGTTTTGGCGCACTTCACCAATCTGGATTTTTTTAACATTCTTCATTTAAAACAATTCCAAAATTTCAAATAAAGCCATTTCAATCCAAATAAATAGCAAATAAATTCAAAAACACCCCAAAAATACAGAAAAATTCGTTGAAGCACAAAAAAAACAAAAATATTTTATTTTATGCATAGATTAATTAAATCAAATCTTTTGATTAATTGAAAATTCAAATTAAGATTTAATCAATTCAAGAAAAATCCAAATGGCTCTTTTAAATTTGAAATTTTTTTCAAAAGCTAAAAAAAATTGTAATGTTACATCTACCATCTACTAATACAAAACAATAAGAAGACAACATGCATGCATTGTACGTAATGTTCCAGTCATACATCAAATACGTTCATAACAAAAAAACTACTTATACCTACAAAATGCTCGATTATCGCATGGCCAACTACGAAAATCGCACAGGTAGGTTCTACTTGCTGTTGCACTCCATCTAGTTTATCTAGATGATTAACTCCGGTTTCTAGTACCTTACAAATATAAAGCAAGTCTTGATAGATAGGCTAATCTGAGTATTTATTTTCCATGTATCTTCAAACCATACAACTTGTGTTTTCATCTTGCTAGTGCCTTATGAATTCTATGGATATTTTGGACAGCTATTAGCTAGCTAGTATATTTTTTGTACATATGCCTACCTCATACTAATCAAAACATGATAAAACTTAATAGAAGTATAATCCTATCGATCTATACCTTATCTTGCAACAAAAATATAGCCTCTGCACCTAATCTATTTAAGGTAGATTTCACACCATTCTTCAGAATGTGAAAGCTTTCTAAATTCTAATGCATGCATGCCTGGTTTCACCATGCCTTTAGATATGCATATTAGGAATGAATACACCAAGAACAAGTTTCACCGAAAACTACATATAAGATCATAATGGAAATAAAACATCTTCCAATTAATTAGCAAGCCATGCTACTATGCTTAAACAAAATGACATTGATTAGGGTTCATTACAGCAAGCATTGTTGGCGGCTTAAAGAAAACAACATTGGCTAGGACATGCTACCGTACTTAAACTAGAAGAACTTATAGAGATTTATCACACCAAAAATCTCCAAAATCAAGTCAAAATTGCCGCAAATAGCTAGAAAATCGAGCTATCACTACCGATAATCGAAAGCTACCAAAAAATCAAAATCCAGAGAAATAATCGTCTCTTCATCGCCGATAATCGATATCACAAATGATGGAAAATACACTATCGCAGTGGATCCGCCGAGTAGCCCATGAGGAGTTCAGTTGGGAGCTCCAACACTATCGAAAGGGATTGTTCTGTCGGAGAGGCCCTGTGTGACACTAAATACGTGCAAATGCTTAGTGGGCCGGATGGGCTGGGAACTGTGCTCCTGCACTGTTTCTTGTTTTGCCATTTTCAAGTTTATAAATTCGTAATTTGGTCTAAAACATCTCCCAAATTTGATTTTTTTAAAAAATTATCATCGCAGATGACACAAATATATTAACACTAATTTTAAGGAACTTCTGGATAATTTTTTCCCCAAATTTCATGAATTTTTTTTGATGAATTTGAATTTCAATAGTTTGCCAATCGGTAACAAATTTTGTGTTATCTCAATAAGCGTAATTATCATCATAATCGCATGATTACCGTCGATAATTTGAACCCTAGCCCAAACCTGTACCCAATCTTTAAGCCATCTACAACCTACAATGATGAGTACAAGCCGATTCGAAGAAAGAGAGATAAGACCTACATTCCATCAGATACAACGGAGCAATCAATTCCAAAGAAAATTGTTGTTGAACTGTTGACGCCAAAAAATGTGACAATGGATCGATTGGCAATCAGCACACGCGAATGTCAGGTTCAATCTGGGTACGGGTGTGCTAGCCAATTTTATCCTAGAAATTGGCAAGAATAATATATGATCTAAACGACTATCTCAGCAGATTAGTTTTTCAAAGATAATTCGATCCAAAGAGTTATCCAAGCTCATTAGACCACGAGTAACAATAAATCTAAACATCCTGATTGACCTAAATAGATGGTTGGTAAAGGTGGTTTTTTCTCAAAAAAGGTGATACACAATTGTAGGACCGAAAAGGTGACTAGAGAGGGGTGAATTGGAGCCAAATAGATTTTTTCCCCTAAAATTTAAACCACCAAGAGAACAGATCGAATGAACTGTACAGTTTGAATAGGTGGTTTGATGAATAGTACCCACGACCTGGTGGTCAGATGAACAATAATCCGAACAAGTGGTCGAATGAACGGTAACTCCGAATTGGTCAGGAGCACTGTTTAGATGAATAGTGTTTGGGTAAATAGTAAAATTAGCACGATCTCAAAAATAAGAATCGATGTAATTTTTGATCGGCTGGTCCAAAATACGTGAAACTTTGTGTGCACCATCATATGGATGTCAGGAACCTATTCTAACCTTCAATTGCATGGATTGATATAAAAGTTCTGACCTTTTTTCAGTTTAGTGAAGGTTGCACCAAAATTGGATCAAACACAAAAACTTTACCCTTAGCTTGCTGATCAAGATGATCTTAGATGATCTCCCACCTGTAACAACAAGTAAGCACACCAAAGAATAACCTTTCAAACAAACAAGAACGCAATTTACAAGGATCTTTCTTCTTTCAAGCACAAAGATCGATTTCTTACAAAAACTAAAAAGAAGAGGTTGTAAATTGCCTAGATAATTGGGATATGATCTATAAAAGATTCATCTAGCAATCTCTCATCCTTGACACAAGATCCAAAAGCACTTAGAAGGAGGGGAAGCAAATCCAAAGTGCAATAAGAGAAAATGCAAGAAATAAAAGAAATTTCAGAATATAGAAGAAATTTAATCTTGCATTGTTTTGAGAGAAAATGTTTACAAAGCCACATTACCAGGTGAGAAAAGCTCACATGAGCACAAGGAAAACAAAAAAATCCTCTCTCAAGACATAGTAGTGAGGCATCCCTCCACCCCTCTACTTATAGCACACTAGGAGCAACCTCCACCCTTAGATGACCACTTGTCCCTTAAAAAACCTCATCAAAGGCTGAGATTCACTCCCTCACTCATACATGGGCTAACCCACAACCTACTATATAACAGGTTTTATCCACACACACTAACTTAACCATTACTTCACCCGTGAACCCTTTATCCAACGATCCTACATCGCTTGAGTAGGGCTCAAGTTAGCATCTCATCCATCCACTTGTCATCCCGGCTTGCAGCCACTCCTAGCCTTAGTCATCCTCTAGCGATACCTTAACCGTCTAGACCACAGTTCTCCCAGCCTAGTCTCAATCTCCTCCACCTCACCATAACCTAACTCCAAAGTCCTGCAACTATCATACAAGGGAAATACATTACATAGCATTGCTCAACATAAGAAAACAATAATCAGTTGATTTAGTCTCCGACCACTTTAGGCTCCGACCACTGAAGGTTCCGATCTATCAAGGCCCGTACCACTTAAAGTTCCGACCTATCAAGGCCCCGATCACTCAGAACTCCGACCTATCAAGACCCGACCTCTCAAGATTCTGATCTATCAAGGCATGAACTCTCATGACTCCGACTTTTGGTCGTGGGCAACTCACAATGACTCAAATTGTTCAAGACCAAAGCAAACACACTTCAAACTCAAACATATAAGCACCAAAGCTCAAATACAGTCAATTACTACTTATCACACACATGGGTATACCTTCACATGGTCTTTCAACAACAAGATCGAAGAAAAAGCAAACCTGGATAACGCATGACAACAATTGATCAAAATCGGCAATGCACAACTTTATTAATAAAAAACGGATTACATAGGAAAGATTCTAAATGTAAACAACTACTCCTTGTCGATGAAAATGTAGATAAAAGTAAAGCGAGTTGGGTTAATCGTTGGATGTTCTTCTGCTTTGCCCATCGACTCCTTTTTATAGTGTCTAGGCCGATCATATCTCCAATTTTTGTAGAAAGTAATCGGTCTTAATCTCCAAAAATAAATTTTTACCTAAACTGATTGTCAGTCTCAATCTTACATCCATGTTTAACCCTATCTTTTCAAATCGGTTTAACCCTATCTTTTCAAATCGGTTACAACTATCAAATTGATCACATCTATTAGATTAGCTAGGAGCGCTAAATTTTGGTGTCAGTAGGAACTTAACCCTCTTTTTTAATCAGAGCCAAGGGATAAAAAAATGTTGTCGTTGTGCACCAGGCTTTCCACACCTCGATCCGCCGTTGCTGCTTCTGGAACAACACTGCAATCTTGTTATCTCCTGGTTCTAATTCTATTGTAGGGGTCAGTTCCACTGTTCATATATGCATACAAGTGACAATTACTACACATTGACTTGGCTATTAGTGCTCCTTCAGTCATTGCTATGGAAATAGTTCATTTGATCAAGCCACACCAGTCAAGACGCAGACTCGTGGGTGACATCACTTTGCTTACATTACGTGCTCCTTCACCGACAAGCTCATGAGCAAATGCTCAATACTTCCATTACAAGGCTGATTCTAATTGATATGAAGTCAGATTTAGGTACAAACCAAAGCTTATCTCAGTATGCTCAGAAATCATTGGAGTTTTGTTCAGTAAATTACCTCATATGTCGACTGGAAGATGCTGTTCGCCATTTTCTATGGACCGGTCTGTTGGGCAGTGCTTATCATGATTCTGAATTTATGCTTTTGCATATGGTGCAAAATGGCAATTCATAGAGGAAGACTGAATGGGCATCTGTTGTGGTGTCAGTTGCTGACCATTCGATGGGCATAGCACTGGAGTTGTTCCTAGGTATCCTAGGTTGTATTGGACGGAATGCTCCGTTACTTGTAGGTGTATAATGTCACATGATGCTTCCTTCACCCGTAGGTGTCCTAATGTCACATGATGCTTCACCCGTAGGAAGTATTGGTATTGTGGAAACACGAGATACAACAATTATGCTTGGGGAGTGGGGACAGTTAGATTCTCCAGGGGGTGCAACCTTGGAAGCATAGTTACCAAAAACTCAGTTCTTCCCTGGCATAATTGTTGCAATGTAGATCCTATTTGGTAGAGCTTTAGCTCCCAGCTCCACCTCATATTTGAAATTTGTAGGCTAAAATAAAGTGAATTAAGTTTATATTTTTATTTTAAAATGTAAACAAGATGGCCCATCTAAACACTCTTAACATATCCACAGCTCCAGCTCCACGGATCTGGTGCTCCACCAGATCCACGAATCTAGTGGAGCTAGAGCTCTGCCAAACATAACCAAAATTTCTGAAGAAAGAAGGATGCATAGCAAGTAAAGCTGAGGGAAGAAGGAAACATGCTGCTGCAATTAAAATGGATCCTGCATAAGAATGACATGTGGGGTTGTTAGAAATAAAGGCACATTTAGGTTTAATTTAATCTAAAAGTAAATCATGAACAACATGTGATTGACTATCGGTAACGAATAACAGGAGCATACCATAGACGCATATGCTAGAAGACTACACATATATCCATGTAATGTGCTCACAATCAATAGGTTGAAAATAAATAGTAGAGACATTGTAACGTACTGTTCGTGTGCAGATGGAGCGATGAAGCGTTGTAGCGCGTCTGATCTGAGGACGAGGCGCGCCGCAATGAGCGCGATGCCTAGCGGCCCGCTTCCTGAACGCCGAGGAAGACGAGCCGTGACGGTGGCGTGGAAGCGATCGCCGAGCGCTTCCCAAAACCTGATTCGCCCTCTCCGGTGCAAGAACGCGAGGACGGACGGTTTCGAGACTGCTTTCCGTCATTTGGTGCACGCCGGCTGACGGACGGCAAGCAGACTTGATGACGGGCGCATGAGGAAATCGGCAAAACGGCGCAGAAAACTCTATTTTTCCCAGATGACAGCGACGCAGTATATAAAGGAGCCCTGGTAACAGTCCGTAACCGAACACGACTCGAGGACGTGCCACGATCGGAGTCCATTACAGGATCTGTTATGGTGTCCTTATCTCATACTACAACCGCGATTCCGAGTAGCAAAAGAGTAATCTGCAAAAGGAGGCTGCGCCTACGCAAAGCCCTGGACCGGATTTCGGCGGACCATTCACGCAGACGCCGCGCGCCGCCGCCCCGCCCCGCCCGTGCTCGAGCCCGAGCCCGAGCCCGGCCCGGCCCGGCGAGGCGAGCGCGCGTGTGTATTCTGTCTCCCTGTCTCCACATGGTTCTACCATGGTGGAGCACACTCCACTATATAAACTAGTGCTCACCACTTTAGGCTAGCAATGTGGTACTATTGCTAGTGCACATGCTCCTCATGAGGTGGGCCTTTGAGATTTTCTAGGATTTATTGTCTCAATTAAATGGGCTTGGCCCAAATAATCCAACAATCCCCCACCAGATCTCAAAGTCCCACCGATACTTGCCTGCTCCCAAAGTCGTTAATATACCAAAGATTTCAAAGGACAATGGACTATGCCTTGAATTGCACCTAGGACTCCAAATTACACTCACCCACAACTTGAACAATGGACTAAGCCTTGAATTGCAAGTTTTGTGCGATCGAAGTTTCATTTAAAGCCTTAGTCGATACTAGGTCGCCAATAGGCTACCCCTCGGGTGGAGCATATAAGTCGTACTCCATGGTCTCTTCATGAGGTTATTAGAGATTACCCAAGTCTCATAGATCACGACTTTCAACAATGATCTCATATAGGTGTGTTCTTTCAAGATGCTCAGAGGATGACATCTTCGCTAAATAAAGCCAACAGAACACATTAAGGCAAAAGCCAACCTGCCATACAGATTTTGAGAGTATTGCATCTTCACTTGGAACTAGTTAGAAAATTACTCTCCTCCAGCTTAACCAAGAGCTTGTTTTTCCTGTGTCCTAATTCACGGGATCTCCGATCACATAGGTTGGGTTACCGCTATGGTATAACTCACATGGGTCTCATGCCTAGTTCCTTTGATGCGTTATCTATCACATTCCGTGATAGCCCTTTAGTGAAGGGATCTCGCCAGGTTTTTAGCCGCCTGGATATAATCCAATGCTATCACTCCGGAGTTTTTCAATTTCTGACGCATTTCAAACGCGTCTTTTCACATGTCTTGAGGATTTCAAGTTATCTTTAGAACTGTTCACTTTAACAATAATCGCTTGATTGTCACAGTTCATAAGAATGGACGGTATTGGTTTTTCAACCACCTAAGATCCATCAAGAGTTCACGTAGCCATTCTCGCCTCAACAGGTGGTTGTATCCAATGCAGCCAATTCGCCTCCATAGTTGACCGTGTCAAAATAGTCTGCTTGCAAGACCTCCACGACCACAGCGCCCCACCAAGTGTAAACACATATCCACCGGTGGCCTTAATCTCATCAAGATCGAGATCCAATTTGAATCACTATAACCCTCTAGTAATCAAGGGTACCCTGTATAGTGTATTCCATAATTTATCAGACTCCACCAAGTAACGCATAACTCTTTCGAGTGCACGCCAATGATCATCTCCGGCTTAGAAGTAAATCGGCTCAATTTGCTTACAAAGAAATGAGATATCGTGCCTTGTTGCGCTTAGCCAAGTACATGAGAGATCCAATGATCTGAGAGTATTTCATTTGATCTCTAGCAATTCTCTTGTTTTTCCGAAGAATCACACTTGGATCATAAGGTGTTGGAGAAGGCTTGCTATCCGAATAGCCAAACCGACTCAAAACCTTTTCCACATAATGGGATTGAGAAAGACTAATCCCATCCTCACCTTTGACTAACTTGATGTTCAAGATCACGTCAGCCTCTCCGAGATCTTTCATATCAAAATTTCCAGACAGGAAAGACTTGACCTCATTGATCATATCAAGGTTTGTTCCAAAGATCAAAATGTCATCCACATATAGGCACAGAATAACTCCCTCACCCCCACCATGGTGATAATACACACACTTGCTCTGGCCACATAAATGGCTAAGCTTGTGTCAATGTTCTATCGAACTTCTCATGCCATTGTTTAGGTGCTTGTTTAAGGCTATAAAGAGATTTCAAGAACTTACACACCTTGCTCTCATGTCCGGTAGCACAAATCCATCTGGTGATCCATGTAGATCTCCTCATCTAGCTCTCCATTAAGAAAAGTCAGTCTTCACGTCCATTTGATGGACAATGAGACCATGAGAGGCAGCCAAGGATAAAAGTACCCGGATGGTTGTGATCCTAGCAACAGTGAATAAGTATCAAAATAATCCTCTCCTTCCTTTTGCGTATAACCCTTAGCCACAAGTCTAGCCTTGTACTTTTCAATAGTACCATCAGGCCTTAGTTTCTTTTTGAACACCCACTTACACCCACAGTTTGCAACCATAAGGCGATTCTGTGAGCTCCCAAGTTCCGTTAGATGTAATAGAATCCATCTCACTACTGATCGCCTCCTTCCAAAGAGTCTGCATCGAAGATGCATAAGCTTCAAATAGAGGTGGGAGTATCATCCACAAGGTACACAAGTGAAATCATTACCAAAGGATTTAACCATCCTTTGTCTCTTGCTCCTCCTAGGAGCCTCACCATCATCCTCCTCAAGATTTTGCTCTGTATCTGCTCGTAATCCTCGCTTGTGCAATAGGTTCTGAATTATCACAGGTTTTGACTAGAAACGCTATGCAAATCTTTCATGGGAAATATGCCCTCAAAGAAGGTGGCATCTCTGGATTCCATGATTGTACCGACGATCATGTCGGATACCTCAGCACTTTACTACTAAAAATCTATAGGCAATGCTCAGATGAGCGTATCCCGTAAAGACACAATCCACTGCCTTAGGTCTAAGTTTGCGCTTTTTAGTTATGGACACATTGACTTTCGCCAAGCAACCCCACGTGCGCAAGTATGAAAGTGATGGTTTTCTTCCTTCCCATTCTTCATATGGGGTTTTCTCCTTATTCTTAGAAGGAACTTTATTCAAAACATGACAAGAAGTCAACAGGACCTCCCCACCATTCCTTAGATAGACCCGCAGTTGTCCAACATGGCATTTACCAAGTCGGTTAGAGTGCGGTTCTTTCTTTCGGCAACCCCATTAGATCAGCGAATAGGGAGGTGTCCTCTCATGAATAATTCCATGTTCCTTACAGAATAAGTCGAACTCGAGAGAAGTACTCACCGCCACGATCCGACCTAAGCCTTTTGATTTTTCTTTCTAATTGATTTTCAACTTCACCTTATAGACTTTGAAGTAGTCTAAAGCCTCATCTTTAGTTTTCAACAGATAAACATAGCAAGATCTAGATGCATCATCAATCAGAGTCATGAAATATCTTTTTCCTCCTTTAGTCAACATACCATTCATCTCACAAAGATCTGAATGTATGAGTTCTAATGGTGCCAAGTTTCTCTCCTCCGCTGCCTTGTGAGGTTTGCGAGGTTGCTTTGATTGCACACAACTTTGGCACTTAGAACCTTTGACAAGAGGGAATTTTTGAAATTAAATTCATACTAGCGAGCCGAGTCATACAACCAAAATTTAAATGACATAACCGTGAGTGCCAAACATCGGCTTCACCTCCATTGAAAATATCACAAATATGGTTCACAACTTTATTGCAGAAATCGTAAAGGGAAAACGGAACAAGCCTCCGCATTCATAGCCTTTACCAATAAAAAGTCCATGCTTAGACACGACTACTTTATTAGACTCAAACACCACTTTGAACCCTTCTCTACATAGAAGGGAGCCGACTGTGTTTTTATTTATTGAGGGACATGCTGCACGTTCTTTAGCCGCACGATCTTTCCCGAAGTAAACTTCAGATCTACCGTGCCAACACCAAGAATGTAAGCATTCGAGCTGTTTCCCATCAACACGAGCAATCCCAAGACGACTGGTAAGAAGAGAACAAAGAGAGATCAAGACACACATGAACATTAGCTCCAGATCAATCCACCAATCGGTGGTCCGATTTCTTGAAAGAACAATAGGTACGTTACCATACCCGAAGTTCCTCCTCCAAGATTGCCAATGGTCATGTTGACAGACTTTGAGTTCTCGCCCTTGCTCACCCTTCCTCGCTTCTGCGATTTGGACACCTGTTTGGCCCGATGTCCAATCTCACCGCAAACAAAGCAGGCTTCTCATCTTTGTTCATTGACTTCTTCTTCTTGAAATTAGTGGTTTGTTTGGCTTTATTTTTCCCTTTGTTCTTGCCATGTGAGAATCAAGCACCACATTGGCGCTTAGATCGCCCCTCGCCTTTCACAGTGCATCCTTAGCTCGAGCTTTCTCCTCAACATCTAGAGACGCAATCGATTCTCAACAGTAAATCTCTTGTCTCTTATGTTTCAGAGATGTGGCAAAATTCCTCCATGAAGGAGGTAATTTGGCAATAATACCCCGACCACAAACACTCGCTGTAACTGGATTTTGAGAAGTTCGAGTTCCCTGGCGAGAACTCAGATCTCATGAGCCTGCTCAACTACAGAACGGTTATCCACCATCTTGTAGTCATGATATTGCTCCATGATATACAGTTCACCGCCAGCATCGGAAGCACCGAACTTAGCATTCAAAGCATCCCATAGTTCCTTCGCCTCTTTAATGTGCATATACACATCGCACAGACGATCGGCAAGAACACTAAGAACGGCTCCCACAAAGAGTGTGTTGGCATCCCGATATGCCTTCTCCTTTTCAAGAGTTGGTTCCATATCCTCTGGTTTGCCGTTCGACACCCAGAACACGTTCATAGCTGTAAGCCACAAGGTGACCCTTGTCTGCCATCTTTTGAAGTGCACACCGGTGAATTTTTCCGGCCTCAGTGCCTCGGCAAAGCCAGCCATTGATAAACCTAAGCGCCTATAATCAGGTTTTTGGATTGTTAGAAATAAAGGCACATTTAGGTTTAATTTAATCCAAAAGTAAATCATGAACAACATGTGATTGACTATCGGTAACGAATAACAGGAGCATACCATAGACGCATATGCTAGAAGACTACACATATATCCATCTAATGTGCTCACAATCAATAGGTTGAAAATAAACAAGAGAGACATTGTAACGCATCGCTCAGGTGCAGATGGAGCGATGAGACGTTGTAGCGTCTGATCAAAGGTCGAGGACTAAGCGCCGCAATGAGCGCGATGCCTAGCGGCCGCTCTCGAACGCCGAGGAAGACGAGCCGTGGACGGTGACGTGGAAGCCGCGCCGAGCGCTTCCAAAATTCCGATTCGCCCTCTCCGGCAAGAACGCGAGGACGGACGGTTTCGAGACTCGCTTTCCGTTATTGCACGCCGCGTCACGGACGGGCAGACTTGATGACGGCGCAGCGAGGGAAGCTGGCAAAACGGCGCAGAAAACTCTATTTTTCCTGCAGATGACGACGCGGATATAAAGAGCCACAGTAACGATCAGTAACCGAACACGACTCGAGGACGTGCCACGACGGAGTCCATTACGGATCTCACGGTGTCCTTATCTCATACTACAACCGCGATTCCGAGTAGCAAAAGAGTAATCTGCAATGCAAAGCCCTGGACCGGATTTCGGCGGACCATTCACGCAGGTGCCGCACGCCCGCCCCCCCTCCCCCCGTGCCCGAGCCCGGCGAGGCGAGGCGAGCGCGCGCGTGTGTATTCTTTCTCCCTTTCTCCACATGGTTCTACCATGGTGGAGCACACTCCACTATATAAACTAGTGCTCACCACTTTAGGCTAGCAATGTGGTACTATTGCTAGTGCACATGCTCCTCATGAGGTGGGCCTTTGAGATTTTCTAGGATTTATTGTCTCAATTAAATGGGCTTGGCCCAAATAATCCAACAGGGGTCACGTGAGTAAGAGTTATATTGTAACTAAGTGTGTAGGCATGGACCATGGACTGTAGGGCCTAGGTGACAGTGTGTGTATGAGAAGGCTTAAAAGGCCAAATACTGTGCACAACTTAGGCATCGAAGAAATGTAATGAGTCTGAATTCCCCACCCCTCTCGTTCCTCATCCCCTTCTCTCTGATTTCCCACCTCTGGTTCTCAAATTTTCCCCCAAATTACCCCTCACTCTTGTACACCACAGTGGGTCACTAGAGCAGGGTTCGCAAAACCGACGGTTTTCGAGCGAAAACCGTGAAAACCGAGCATACCGAGGTGGTTCGAGAACAAAAACCGAGCGACAAACCGGTCCAATTCAAATTTGAATTCAAAACATTTAAAGAATTTGCAAAAAAATATCCAAAAGGTCCCTAAAATCATTATTAATATTGTTTTAATATGTACAATGAAAATGAATTGAAAATTCAAATTTATTTGCGCAAAAACCGAATGTATCAAAATTGAAAAATAGAAAAAAAGAAAAACTGCACTGTGCAGCCCAGGCCCAATAAGGCCCGGCCGGCCCACTATGCAAAGTAATGAACCGTGCGTGTTGGCTGGGGGCGATTCAGATATCAATAATTGCACAAGAATCCACAAGAATCTTCTCCACTCCTCCCCGAGCTGAAGCCGAGCGCCTCCGGCCAGATCCGGTCGCCGGACGAAGTGAAGCCGAGGTTTAAGCCAGGAAATCGAGCGGTAATCGCGAGAAACCGAGTGGCTCAAGTCTAGAAATCAAACTGCTTGCTGCTCCAGCCAGCCTGTCGGTTTTTGGAGTAAACTGAGCGATTTTCGAGCTCATGCCGAGGGAATTTCTTCCAAGAAGGTAAGTGCTAGTTTTGAGTATTTTGATTGAGTTTTTATCTCATTAGCTGATTGATTTGGTAGGGTTCCAAGTTTATACAGAATTTGTTCATAGAGGCATGTAGTTTATTCATGTTTGTAGGGTTTAATTGATGTTAATAAGGCTATGCAGTAATTTGTCCACTAGACAATACTAGATGAAATTACATCTGTATGGGATGCAAATACATTTAGGGTTGTTCATGGAAATCCATTCAATACTGTCACAATGCTATTTTGTATGAAATCGAATTCATGTTTGTTCATGAAAATCCATTCAATACTACGTTGAACCAAGTTTAATATGAATGTATGAAAATCCATTCAATACTAGCTACACGAGGATTGGTCATGATGTCCACTGATGAGTACAATATGGCCAACGACATGTACAACCAACAATACTAACCATAGCTCAAAATGTGTTAATGTATGTTTTCGAAGCACTGGATATGAATGTATTGACTTGCTTGGATATGAACGGTATTGTAATTTGAGATGTTATTTATTGATATATCGTTGCTGAATATCCATTTTATAATTTGAGTTTGTCTAAAATATAACAAAGGTCATGCCGAAATTATGCATATTTTTCTACAATTGTGATATTATTGCAAAATACAATTCTAACATTTTTGTGGTTTTTTTGGGCATTTATCGGGTTTTTATAATTTTTCTCTATTTTTTGTACTGTTGTCGGTTTTCGGACAAAACCGACCGGTTTTCGCCCCAAACCGGTCGGTTTTCCCACTTACCGATCGGTTTCGACCTTTCAATCGCCAGATTTGAATTCCGGATTTCAAATTTGAAAACCATTCGGTTTTTGTCGGTTTTCGATCGAATTTCGCGAAAAATCGCTACCGAGCTGTTCCCGGTTTTCAGATCCCAAACGAAAACGTAAACCCTGCACTAGAGTATGTTCGTCACTTCGTGTTGAACTGGATTTGCAGTTTGCACTAAGATCAACGATTTGGCATTGGAAGCAATATAGCGAGCGTGAGATTACTACGAGATCTCACGAGTTTGCTTCCGTCATACGAGCGTCGTATGACTACAATCCTATGTGAAGCAGCTAGATGTTCACGCGAAACCAGTAGTACTTCAAGAATAGGAAAAAAATTTCAAATTATCTGCTACATTTATAATCAACGTGTGCAATAAAATTGAAGAATTGTAGCGACAATGTCAACAAGATTAGTTGTGTTTTAAAAATAGTTTAGAAATCCCAAACAAACTAATTTTACAATATTACAATATTGCAACATCTGAAAACACTAGTAATAATATTTTATAATTATTCATGCAATAATGTGAGGCATTGTTTGCAACAAATCGAAAATATTACACAAGATTTGCATAATTAATACCCAAATTTTCTCAACAAGAAATAATCATAATCTATTCTTCATTCATACTTTAATATTTATGCAACTTAAAAAAAAACATAGAAGCACATCTCAACAATAAACAAATTTAGGATATTGCAATGCTGCAACATTCCAAAAATAATGGTTGCAACATTGTGCAACCAAGAATACGACAACCACAACAACAAATAACATCTGTTGCAACAAATGGACAAAGAGGTTACAACCAAGCCAAGGAATGCATACAATAATAGCCTTAACGAAGTTGACCTAAGGAGAGGAGGAAGAAGATGGACACACCCACACCAGTCTTATCGTTGACCGGCCCAGATCCCAGGTTGGCCAACCTAAGGAGAGGAGCTCATGTTGATGACGAGTGGAGGACGATGTGGTCAAGGGGTGACGAGGCTTTCAGCTGACAAACCTGAAAAAAAAAAAATCTAGTGATACCAGTGAACATAATAATATTCTTGTGTCTACCTTAGAAGTAGAATGAGTTACATTGTTCTTGTAATAATGTATATTGTGATTCTGTACTATGTTCTTGTGGAATTTTTCGTTTTCGTTTCCGTATCCGCTCCGTTCCACATTCGTTTTCGTCACTATCGGTTTCCGTATCCGTTTCCAGGTTTTCCGATTTGTTTCCGTTACCGGTAAAAAAATATGAAAACATACACGGAACAACTATTTACCGATTACCGTTTTCATCTGTACTGATAAGTCATTAGATGAGAAAAGAGACAAGTGCTCGTGTAGTAGGCCGAGCAAAACACTTCATTGGGCTCAAGGCTGGGCTTTCTTTGTATGTTTTCGATGATATCAGACATATGTTATCTACCAATTCAAATTTCAAATTAATACGTGACTATGCTGTTCTTAAATGTTGATGCCTTATCAGTTATGAATCGACGATCGGAAGACATTCATATTCAACGGCATAGGAGAACAAACATTACAAACTTGTAAACCTGTACCCAAAAGAATGCCATATTGTTGGCTCTATACAAGCGATCAGAAGACAAGATGATTGATTGATAGCATATCAATGAAGCATGTATCAATCATATTACTGCATTATTCAAAGTATCTCAAATCTCAACACAGTTCAAGTTTTACCACTACAAGCCAAAGTCCAATGGACAGATACGACCAACAAATATTGTATTATACATTTCCCCATTGTAACTTTCTCTTAGGTCACTCAATTACATTGCTAGAGGCACAACTAACAGCAAATGATGCTCCCTTGTCTTCAGCGCGCTTCATACTGGACAACTGCAAAAAGGAGAAGACGCTTAATCAGAAATTGGAAGATGTTTATTAGAAATCGCACACAGCACCATGGTAAATCCAAGTATAGGTGACACAAACTAAAATTCAGTTTGAACTGAATAATCTGTACTAATCTCCAGTAACATCACCGAGGATCCATGCTTTCTAGACAAGCAATCACAAGAGATGATTTTGAATTTGGTTTAGCTACAACTAGTTTTAAGTGGCTCCTATGTGTTGTAGTGTGTTTGTCAAACCATACAGGAAACAGCCACCATGCTAACTTTCGTGAGAAATGCACTAAGGAAGCCTAACCATTACGACTGAAATGCAACAAACCCAAACACAGGAATAAATATTGTCATGAAAAAAAAAATCAAGGAATGTCTGGAGATCAGATGCCTGTTTTGATCCTCAACAATCACCTTTTTTTTTTGCAACCTATAATTTCATCAACAAACATAATTTGGCCTCACCAAAGTCCCAAGATCATGATACTACCCTTTCCCGCCTCACCAGTCAAATCTTTGTGTTAGGTATCACCCCCCGACCTCTATCCTCTCAAACTAAAAATATAATATTATGTTGCATATGCTTCACTTGCCGTGTCCCTATAAAATTATGTTGCATATGCTTCACTTGCCGTATCCCTTTCTCCTTCAAGACAGTTGAGCACTTTCCATGACATGATTCAATGAAGAACGAGTGCCTAATTGTTTGGGGAAACATGTACCCGGTTATTACCATTTTGAGAAAAAAGAACCAATTGTCAACAGGCAACTTTGTCATAAATGTCCCATATCTTCTGTATATTTGTAAGGGTTCGCAGAATGGAAACATATCCAGTGCAATTAAAGTTTTCGTGTAACCACCGTGCAACCCTACTGAAAAAAGTTTCAAAAAATTCTGAAAAAAATCATGGATATACATCTTAACTTACCCCATCTACATATAAAATTTCATAATCAAATTCGTCCTATGCTAAAAGTTACAAAAAAGACAAATTTCTGACAAACTTGAATAGTTTAAATGCACCCAAAAATTTGTCGTTTTTGTAACTTCTAGCATAGGACGAATTTGATCATGAAATTTTATACGTAGATGGGATAAGTTGAGATGTACATCCATGATTTTTTTCAGAATTTTTTGAAACTTTTTTTAGTAGGGTTGCACGAAAACTTTAATTGCACTGGATATGTTGCCTCGCAGAATTGCAGTTGCAGGTTCAATTTTTGTCAGTGACAAGAGATTTGTGAACAAAGTTAGCTTTATTAGCAGCAATTATCTAGACAGTAATGGTCTTGGAATCCACAAAAAAAAGTAAAAAAAAAAGGTTGTGCCTCAGTGTATCACAGGAAGATAATTATAACATATAACTCTTTCATACAGAAAACATATGGGTAAAAAATGACATGAGCTGCCGTGTGCTAATTAAAGACAAAACTAGGTTAACATATGAATGTCACGGTT
Source organism: Rhipidocladum racemiflorum (assembly GCA_036346355.1). Lineage (NCBI taxonomy): Eukaryota > Viridiplantae > Streptophyta > Magnoliopsida > Poales > Poaceae > Rhipidocladum > Rhipidocladum racemiflorum. Next base: position 35,234,836 of record CM070581.1, read on the forward strand.
CAAAAGTAGAAATGAAACCAAGAATCCAACATTCACTCATTCAAAGCACCAGTGATGTTCAAACCTATTAGGACACTAGCACCGACCAAACCTGTTTATACGGACTAGTTTAGTGTGGCCTACAAAAATTTAGTTACCTCACCAAGTGTATACATCAGAAGTTCAGAACCACTACTGGTGAATATACAATACAATAACAAGGTAAAGTATGAAAACTACAACAACATGCTAAGATGTGCAAAAAGAAAAGAAGAAGATTCAATTAACAGTATAAAACCCTTTCACTAGGACGCAAGTCAAGGAGAACAGAGAAAAAAGCACATGCAATACATATATGAGGGTTGAAATCAAACTCGTAGGTCTTATTTCTCTCTGAATAGTCTATTTGAGTAAGCATTAATGAATGACCACTTAAGATACCTTGTGGAAATGTTTACTAGTCCTCTAAACAGAAAACTTGCATATAACTCATTTAGTTACCTAAGATCCAGCAGTGATGCAAGGGAACAATGAACCATTCTGAGTATGAGACAAACATAAATTGTTAAAGTAAAGTATGATCGATGAATTTTCTATAACCACACCTATTTATGCTCTTATATTTTAGGAGAACAATGATGGACAGCCAATAGAACAGAAAACATATCCATATGTTGACAGACTACTTCCACTAATGTTTTACAATTTGGCCACCACCCCAAAGGGAAGATATCTAAGGGGCAGGTTTTGTCTAGGAGAACAAGGGCCCTTGCCCCCTAATCAATCGTGCAACAAATATAGTGCATGCAGTTCAACAGTAACAAAAATAATCGTCAGCAAACCTTACATCATTTTTTATGGAAAAAGTGGAGTAATCATAGACAGTAAAAACCGAACCTTGATTAAAAACAAGTGATGAATTAGATGTAGTATTAGTTTCTTATTTTTAGGTGATTCTCTGAAAGCAACTGTTTCCTATTAAACATAAAGTATGATTGTACACATATAGAGATAAAGCAGAGGGAATTTAGCAGCCATTAGGATAAGATAACCACAAGATAATACCGGAGAACTATTAAGAGAGCGGTCAGTAAAGGTACGGCAACTCAACATCCAATCCTTGTGATGACAGGCATATATTGGATGGTGACATGGTCATCTTCCCACAAGCACATGGTCTCAACTTCCAATCCTTGTTATGACAGGCATATATTGGATGGTGACATGGTCATCTTCCCACAAGCACATGGTACAAGACCATCCTATACTCGGGAAAGCATATCAGCAGCACAAGCCATTTTGATACTCTCAAGAATAGGACGTATTCCGTTATCACCATGAAAACACAAGCAATCACCCAGTAGTAAATTGTACCACAAAAAAGATGCAAGAAATAAGCGATTTAAAAGAGAATGAATTGATGAGGTCCTACTTCGGCGGGTGCGCTTCTTGTAGAGGATGCGATAGCCACATTCACGGCACTGGATCACATCTCCCGGCTTCAGTGTGTTCTCAGCTCCGCAATCTGAAGAAACGCATATACATTTCCCATTAAAAGATGAAAGAGGAATTTAATTCTTTATGCATCTCATAAACCACGAGGAAACCAGTGTAGAAGAATGTTAGCATTTTCCCTCATTATCAGAGGTAAGAACAAGTCAAGAGTCACCAAGTATCAAATTTCTAACAGCTTCCATTGTTCAAAGGGCAGCCAATCGGTCTCAACAGTTTCCTAGGGTTCAAATTTCAGGCCCAATTTCCAGTCCTTTTGAGGCGACATCTGCGCACATTGTGAGGAACAAAAACTCGCCATCCCACTGGAGAATTTAGCCGCAAATCTGAAGACCCGAACGCGCCCTTCCAAAAGAAAAATGATCGGTACATAAAATGAGATCTTCCGTATGCCGCCTTTCGTCGTGGTTGATCGATCGAACCCAGCAACAACTCGGGGAAAAAAAATCGCAGCACAAAATTGAGGGGTGTTGGGGGGGGAGGTCACCTCCGCAGAGGTAGCTGACGGGGTCCGGCTGCTGCGGATCCATCGGGAGGGGAGCGGGGGCGGGTTTGTCGGAGGAGAAAGAGGGTCGCGCGGAGACTGGAGAGGGTTTTAGAGCCGTGCAAAGGAGGAAAGGGGGAGAGGCGGCGGAAGAAGAACAAGAGAACAAGCAGGCCCCTGCCACCGACCCAGACCTAGCCCTAGCCGGCCGAGAGTTTGGGCTGGACTACCCGCGATGCTAGTCTGGGCCTATGAATCCATGGTTTCTAAAAATACCATAGTTTTGAATACCACAAGTTGTTTGGAATCAGCTTAAACTTTGGTTATCATAGCTTTTTTTGAAGTTTTAAAAGATCCACTTTTTAACGAAGTTTTTTTGTTGGCTCACTGTGAGTACGTAGCGGCCCCCATTCATCTATATTCATTGTGTAAATGAGATATCACGAGATAGAGCATATGATAGTTCAATTTCTGCATATTTACAATCAGTTGGCCTAGTGACTGTGTGTTTTAACAAAATACTATACAAAGCCTCAATACTCAAACACGGCGTAGTTTTTGTCAAAACTATATATAAAAAACTGTAGTATATGGAAAACTGTGGTATTTCATGCTCAATATCTGAAGACTCCCTTGATTGTTAACGTTGTTTCTAAACAGTGCAGGCCGTTACGTACTCGCTTATCCATCGATTAACCGCCACAGGGATCGAGGGAGTTGATTGGGATGAAGGACGGGGCGGGTTCCTGGGTCTGAGGAGAGTGCAGATGGGCTCCGTCGTCGGCACGGCGGCGAACGGCGTCGGCACGTTCCTCGGCAACGCCTTCACCGCGCCCTTCAGAGCTCTGTTCGGCACGTCGTGCGAGTGAGTACCTAAGCACGCGTTAGTTTGATCCGAAATGATGATCTGATACGAGGAATCCATGTAGTTGTGCAACGCGTGTAATTAATTTACTGGCTTTTTCTGGTGGATTTGTTTGCCTTGTCGGCATGAAATTGATAGCATTTTCCTCCGGTTCTTGCAAGGGGTGTTTGCGCGGGGACATGGGATGTGGTCTGCTTCCTCGAGCACTTGTGCGTCTCCAGTTTGGCCAAGCTATTCATGGTTCTCGTCCTCACATACATCGGTAAGTTAGATCGCTTCCAGTTTCAAATATCCATCATAAGCTACTTGCCATCCTCTACATGTATACCCTGAAGGAATTCTTGGTAGCGATGGCTGCGTTCTCCGATATATCCTGATTGATTCCTGAACTATCTCTTCTCCGCAGGCGTGTTCTTCATGTACCTGATGTGCAAACTAGGCATCATCCAGTGCGTAGTGAAGGGCACCTGCAAGATGGCTGCGGCGGCGTGCTCGGCCTCCTGGCACGTGCTGCGGGCCGCGTCGTGCTTCCTTTGGCGCAATCTCCGCAACACGAAGCGTGTGCACCGCGGTCGGCGCCGCCTCCAAGACGTCGAAGGAGGAGGGGGCTTCAGCTCAAGCTCCAACGACGACGAGGAGGAGTCTTCCTTTGGCGACGACCGTGATCCTGATCACAGAAGTGAGGGGGGTAGTATCAGAACGAGCAGATCAAGGAGAGGGGGATCATCGGTGAGGGAGAGGAGGAAGGACAAGCTGCGGCGGTCGCTGCGCCTGAGGAGACTGACCTCGAAGAAGGAGCACGCTACGATGAGAAGCCATTGGAGCGAGAGGCATCACTGCCGTGTCGGGTTGGAAGGATTCGAGGTGTCGCCCTCGTTGCTGCGTGTCCACGGCTCTGCGACGGCGAGGCACGGCCAAAAGCGCGTGCACCGCGGTCGATGCCGCCGCCGTTGCCTCCAAGACGTCGAAGGAGGAGGGGGCTTTTGCTCAAGCTCCGGCGACGAGGAGGAGGAGTCTTCCTTTGGCAACGACCGTGATCGTGACAGAAGCGAGGGTGATAGTATCAAAATGAGCAGATCAACGAGAGGGGGATCGTCGTTGAGGGAGAGGAGGAAGGATAAGCTGCGGCGGTCGCTGCACCTGAGAAGACTGACCTCGAAGAAGAAGCACGGTACGATGAGAAGCCATGGGAGCGGGAGACATCACCACCGTGTCGGGTTGGGAAGATTCGAGGTGTCGTCCTCATCGCTGCGTGTCCACGGCTCTGCGACGGCGAGGAGCGGCCGCACGCGCGTTCACCGCGTAGGTGAACAAAGTTAAGCGTCGCGCATTGGAGAGTACGAACTATAACTACGAAAGGTACAGTGACATTATTGGCAAGAAGCTAAGAACTCCGTGGTAGTAATAGTATACATGAACCATCTTGATATTAAAGACGTTGTCTGAGCTAAAGAGGGTTCAACCTAAATAAAAAAAGTAGACTATTCTCTCTACAATATTGTTCGCGCTAAAAACGTGAAGGAGGGTTTTCGGCCTCGAACACACAAGACAAACGCCGGGTTTGCAGAGCGTGCCAGTCAATTTGACCTGAAATTGACAAGGTAAAGTTTGTAATTTGATCAAAGCCGATAAACAAGGATCTATCGGCTTTTCGCTAGTCGGCTAGAACCGATTAGGAGATAACTAGATCAACCGGTTACGATTGATCCTGGATACAAGGTAAAAATCGGCTTCGGGAAGGCGATGCGCAACAAAACGAAGCAGATCAAACCTGAGTGAAATCGGCAAAAATCAACAATCGGCGATGCGCAACTATGTTGATTCCGTCGACTTGCAGAGGGATCTATGAAAGCTAAAACAATGTAAAAGAAAAGCTTGTAAAAAGTAGATGTGTGTGTTGTTGGATTGATTCTTCGCTTGACGCCCACCTCCTTTTATAACACGCCTGGCCGATCCGAGTTGTACATAGATACGGTGCGTTTATCCGTATCGGCCTCTTATCCGATTTCCTTTCCTTTTTAGAAACGGATTCCTTTTCCGATTCGTTTGCTGATTTCTTTCCATACGAACACTTCCCTTTCGTTTCAGACCGATTTCAATACATGCCGAATTTTGGTGCAAACATATGCCCCCCGTTTTTGGAAGATGACTTGTCATTTTTCCAAAAAGAATCCATCGGTTTCTCATTCGTATCGGCTTTTACAGAAGAATCTTTTTCGGGAACTACCCCATTAACTGTGCCGTGAAAATCTCGGTGCGTTTTAAATGCACAATTGTTCCCGCCTGCTCGCCTCCTTTTTACTGTCGTATAAATAGGGGGTCCCCCACGATCATTTTCACGTCTTCGGGCTCTCGTATCGCAAGCGATCGGCCTTTCCCCCTTTTCTCGTCAAGTCCCTTTCATCTCCGATCGGCTATTATGGACCCAACTCAGGTATTTATACCAATCCCTCAGAGTTCCGATCAGTTCTTCTTAGGATCGATAGGAACCGTAACGTCCGATTCTGTGATCAACGAAGAAATCCCTAGGCTTCCCTTGTCGGCCGCTGGCTACAACATAAAAGAATGGGACAAAAGCTTCTGCGCTTGGCCCACGGCTCTCAAGGGATGGCGGTCATGGTATATCAGAGTCTCGGCCCAGAAACGAGCGGAGTGGGAGAGGTTGGGTATAGCCGAGTGTCTTCCCCTGAGTTTGGCCAACCCTGAAGCTAATGAGCCCTCGGTAGCATCGGCTTCTTATTTCTGGTCCGATTCTTTCAACGCTTTTCTTTTTAGGACCGGTCCAATCGGCCCAACCCTCCTTGACGTCGCCCAGCTATGCTGCCTTAGACCAGACGGAGCCCAGTTGTCGGCTTTTAGTGGCAAGCCCCACTATAAGCTAACCCATAAGAAAGGGGAGGGCTGGCGTAGATATATTCAAAATAACAACAAAGTTAATGGGCCTCAGACGGATGAAGAACACGTAGCCTTCCTCAACCTCTGGTTGGATCGGTTCTTTTTGTGGCGCTTCTCTCGGCCCGACCTGCACTTATCGCCTAGTGGCGTAACAATCGGTAGAGGGTCGCCACCTTGCATTAGGAAAGCTATTTACGGGTGCCGTATTCCAAACGATGCATTTTATCCGGCCGATTGTTTTCTCGCTTTGCCGATTTTGTTGTTGGCAACATAGGGGCCCCTTGTGGTTCATCCAAACTTGGTTGTATCTTGTATGTTCGGCCGATCCTTTCTTTCCCAACCTATGGATCAATCGGCTTTTCCTCGTGAAGATTACCCTGAGGATACAATCCCCACTTATACAAATTAGCCGATCCTACGGAGAGAACTTCATCATGTGTTCTGCTGACGATCAAAAAATTACTCCTACAGCTATGCATAAATACCTCTCCTTCTTCCTGACCTTAGATCGGTCGTCTTTTGGTCAACATGACTTCTTTAGTTATCTTGACGCAAATTGATTATCCTTGGCCTTTTTTTTCATTTGGCGTGATAGTAGCCAGATGCCCCAATGACCTTGGATTTTTACAAAATCTTTCTTTCCCTTGTATCTTCCACGTTGGTTTGAACTCCGTGAATCGAACTTTCCAACCATCATATGAGTTCTACCATCCTTCTATTTATGCTCGCCAGTTGGGCTTTGGTCAAGCTATACCCAGCTTCTCTCTCCTTGAGCGTATCGAACCTCGCACCAGAGTGACCAATCTGGTAGCGGCCGAAGTTGTTCTTGAACTTGCCGATGAATTCCAAATCGTCCATATGCCCCATTTCATCCTAAATAACCGTCGGTCAAGCGCATTTTCTAACTGGTGGTCTTCGATATCTGATGACCTTTTGATGGATAGGACACCATCGGCAATCCTTTCCCAATTTTTACCTAATTTTCATAGACCGACAGTAGCATCCACCAAGCTCGAGTGGAAGTTCGGGTTATACCAATTCATCGGTGCGAGGTACCGAGTTTTATCCTTTTTCGCTCGTTTTCGATTGGCTTCTACTAATCTCGTTCTTTTGCGTGAATGGATCGTTACGGATGTTGGTACAATCAGAGCCGATCCGATCGCACTGGCCGAAGTAGTCGGCAGGCGGCCGGGCGATCGGTGGGTACCATCGGATATACTTCGGGTAACTTGGGCATCCGTGGTCCGCCCTTGTCGGACTTAGCAGGCCAGCGTCGCCCGAGTAATTTGTTTCTCCATATCGGCTCCCGTATCCTTTTTCTTTACTGGCGCAACGCTAACTCTTGGTATTTTTAGAGAGGAGGAGGGGGTCTAATAGGCCATCCTCTAGATCCACAAGACGCTCGGCCGATCACTCTCCGGAGCAATCGGCTACTGATGTAATCTTGATCCCTTCCTTTTTTTTTAATAGTGTTCTTATGACGAGTACTCTAAACAAATTTCATTTTATTTTTTCAGCAATCGCCTTCGGTGCAAGTAGCAAGGGTCATAGCCGATCTTCAAGGCACATCTTCGGCCCTTCCTTCTGCACTGTCCCCGGTGCTTCCTGCTGTGCCATCACCCGCAGTTGTTGTGCCGATCTCCCCTGATTCTGCCGACCCTGCTAACCTTCTCGGTTTTACCTTGGATGATTTGAGCGACCCTGAGGTGATAGCTACAGATGATTACCCGGCCGACGTTAGGCGAATCCTTGATGCTTCCATTACCGCGTCGGCCGCTGTTACTTCCGAGCCAGGCATGCAGGAAAGGCTAAACCGTCTTCTTCATGAGGTTATGCAACCCGAGGTGAAACTTTTGGAAAACACTCAATCGCTCAGGAATGCAATGGCGGTCGTCCAAGCCGATCTCCCTCAAGAAGCGATGAATGCTCTCCTGGACGTCTGTCACCTGGATAGTAGAAGGGAAGCAGTGGAAGCGGCCAAATCCAGAATCGCCCGGAGGGAAGCACAAAAGGTCGATCAGAAGGTCTTGGATGATCTGGTGGTTAACGCGAAGCTTCTGAAAAGGGACTACGACCAAGGCACCGCCGCATTAAAGCTGGGCAAAGGCAGAGCTCAAGAGTTGGAGACGGCCAAGGCCAAGTTGGAGGAGCAACTAGCCCTAGTGACCAAGGATTTAGCCGATTGTCAATCCAAGAATACTGAATCGGCTTCTTCTCTGATGGCCAAGAAAAAACAGATTGGCGAAGTTTTTGCTCAGGTGAAGATTCAATCGGCCAAAGTGGTCCCGATTCCAGGGGACGCGAAGGCTGATGACAAGCTTGTTGATAGTATCCAGACTACCATTGGGAAGGCGGCGGCGGCGTTGTCGGGTCTAGGAGCCCATCTGCCCGGATCAGGGTTGTAATATTTTTAAACTTGCATGCTGATACTGCTAATCATGTCGGCTTATGTGGCCGATTTTTTGTGAACAATGTTCTACTGTGATGGTCCTTTGAATTTGATTTGATCGGTCGTATAACCGATTTTTATATGCACGTGCTTCTATAATTGACTCTTGATGCTCCCTTTATGTGGTCAAGACCCAATCCATATGCTGGGGTAATACGCCTTTAAGTATTTTCCGTTGATTGCTTTAGGTAGTACGAATCCATCTAAGGACTCCAGTATATACGAATTTCCGTCAATTGGCCGACTGATCTTATAAGGCCCTTCCCATGTTGGTGACCATTTGCCAAATCGATTATCCTTAGACCTGATTGGCAATACGGTTTTCCATACCAAATCGGCTTGACTGAATGATTTTAAAATTACCTTTTTATTATACGATCTGGCAACCCTCTCTTAATTCCTTTTAAGCCGATCTAGCGTGATCAGCCTTAGTTCAACCAAATCATCTAGATTGTCAAGCATCGCCTGTTTGTATTCATCGGCTGATACCTTATCTTGAGCCGATGTTGATTTCCACGGGCAAAACGGCTTCTTGTCCGTATACCAACTGAAAAGGTGACAATTTAGTTGATCCGTGATGAGATAGCCGATAAGCCCATAAAGCCTCCGATAGCGTTGAATGCCATTTCCTCGGCTCTTCCTCAATCTTTCTTTTTATCAGCTTTATCAATGTCTTGTTTGACGACTCGGCCTGTCCATTGGCCTGAGCGTAGTAAGGGGAAGAGTTGAGTAATTTTATCCCAAGACTTTCCGCAAAACCTTTGAACTCGTTGGACATGAACACAGTCCCTTGATCGAGTAATTGTCTGTGGGAATTCCAAATCGATGGATGATGTGTTCATTTACAAAGTCGATCGACTCTTTGCTAGTAACCTTCTTGAGTGGTACAGCCTCAACCCATTTTGAGAAATAATGTGGGTCGCAAGGATAAATTTATGTCCTTTGTTGGATGACGGAAATATTTGGCCGATTATGTCTATACCCCATCCTCTAAATGGCCATGGCTTGATGATCGGATGCAAAGCCGATGTCGGTGTCGATCGTATGTTACCAAACTTTTGGCACGTTTGGCATCCTTTATAATATTTGAAGCAGTCTTCTAACATCGTCGGCCAAAAATATCCTGTTCGCCTCAGTATCCACTTCATCTTATGGGCTGACTGATGTGATCCACAGATGCCTTCATGGACTTCACCCATTGCTACTTTGGCTTCCTCGGTTCCCAGGCATCTTAACAATAAACCTTCCATAGTCTGAAAGGATAATACGTCTTCTAGTAGAACATATTTGAGTGCTTTGCGCCTGACCTTCTGCTCGGTCGGCTTGGATGGATCTGACAAATAATCCTTTATTTCTGTTCTCCAGTCGACAGGGTGGACGCATAAAATCGGCCAAACGTTTATCCCGATTGGTCCCTGTCGGCTTTCAATCTTGTACCCTGATGCACATTGTGCCAATCGATTTGCTTTATCATTAGCTTCTCTGGGGATATGTTTTATAGAAAATGTAGTGAGCATCTCGATGATCTGGAGGCATTGATGTAAGTACTGAGTTAGCGCACCGTCGTTACATCGGTATTCTCCTTTGACTTGCTGTACAATTAACATCGAGTCTCCAAAAGCTTCGACGTCTTTCACCCCGATGCTATCTAACAATTGTAGACCCCTTAGTAATGCTTCGTATTCTGCTTGATTATTTGAACATCGGCTATTTAGCCGATACATGAAGTCATACTCCTGTTTTCTAGGTGAAATTAATATCACGCAGATGCCTTCGCCTTCCTGGCAAACGGATCCATCAAAATACAGCTGCCAAGGAGTCACATCAGATGTTCCTGTCAATGTCACACTTCCTGTGATAAAATCGGCCACAGCTTGTCCTTTCACAGATTTAGCCGACTCATAGGTTAATTCGAACTCTGTTAAGGCGTATGCCCATTTACCAAGCCGACCCCGTAGAATCGGCGCCGATAATATGTACTTGACTACATCGGTTTTGCATATTATGACGCATTTGGAAGCCAGCATATAATGTCTTAATTTGGTGCAAGCAAAATACAATGATAAGCATAATTTTTCTACTAGGGGATACCTGGTTTCTGCATCTAAAAGACGTCGGCTTAAGTAAAATATTGCTCGTTCCTTCCTATCGGCTTCTTGTGTTAAAATTGCCCCAATCGAATCACCTTCAGCCGATATATATAGTCTAAAAGGTATACCATGTTTTGGTGCGGTCAATACTGGTGGACTCATCAGATAACCCTTTATGTCGTCGAAGGCTTTTTGTTGATCGGCTTCCCATTTGAACTCTTGGTTGTCTTTAATTTTCAGCAATGTGTGAAGGCCCGAATACGCCCTGACAAGTTTGAGATAAAACGTCGCAAGTAGTTGATTTTCCCAATCAATACCTGCAACTCCTTTTTGCTTGTCGGCGGTTTAGTATCGGCTATGGCTTTTCTTTTGGCTTGGTTTACTTCAATTCCTCCTTCATGCACCGTAAACCCAAGAAATTGTCCAGCCGATACTCCGAAAGCACATTTGAGAGGGTTCATTTTTAACCCATGTAACCTTGTGCTTTCGAACATCTTTTCCAGATCGGCTAAATGTTGCCAGTCTTCTTTGGATTTTACCACTACGTCGTCAATGTATATTTCCACGGTATTGCCGATCAAATCATGGAAAATATGGTTCATAGCACGCTGATAAGTAGCACCGGCATTTTTTAAACCGAAGGTCATAACTTTCCACTCATATAGCCCTAAAGCCCCCGGACATCTGAAAGCCGTTTTGGGTATATCGGCTTCGGCCATGAATATCTGATTGTATCCGGCGTTCCCGTCCAAAAAGCTTATGATTTTATTCCCAGATGCAGCATCGATAAGCATATCGGCTATAGGCATCGGGGACTCGTCTTTTGGTGTAGCTTTGTTTAAATCTCTAAAATCGACACATACCCTAAGTTTGCCATTTTTCTTCTTCACAGGGACGATGTTTGAGACCCACTCAGCGTATCGGCAAGGCCGGATAAACTTTGCCTCTAGCAATCGTCCTACTTCTTCCTTTATAGCGTCATACAACGTAGGATTAAACCGCCTAGGGTACTGTTTGAATGGCCGATACCCAGGTTTTATAGGTAGCCGATGTTCAACTAGTCAGCCGGCTTAAACCTGGCATCTCATAATACTCCCACGCAAAGCAATCCTTATACTTCTTGAGTATTTCGACCAACTTTGCTTTATAACTGTGTTCTAATTTAGCACTTACAAACGTTGGTCTTTTGCTATCACCTTCCCCAATATCGATCTCTTCGAGCAAATCGGCAGAAGTAAATCCTGACCCTTTTCTTTCTTCTTCAAAATCCTCAACAGCTTCTTCAGATTCTTCTTCTTGCCGATAGCTCCTTGCCTTTTCCTGCAGCTTTGCTAGTGTCTTGTGCTCCATCTTCTTATCACTTTGTTTGTCCGATCAAACGTGTTGGGTTTAACGCTGATCGGCTTGAATCCTGATTTCTCAACGCAGATAAAATCGCAATTGTCCAAGGCTTTTCCTGATATGCATTCGGCTTCTTCGTGGCCAATTGGTGTCGTGGCTAGCCATGGCGATATGAGCCGATGTGTGTCGGTACGACTTCTCTTGTATCGTCGTTGTCCACTTTGCACCAATTTTTGGTGCATAGTTGATGGTATACAACAATTGGCATGGATCCGATCCGCCCAAGGAGCACGCCAGTAATTGCCTTTGGCTTCAATCACAAAAATGCAATCGGCAGAGTTTTATTACCGATCACAATTTCTGACACCATTACGCCTTTAGCCTCAGTTGGGTCTCCCGTGAAGTCATTTAGCACCATATTGGTCTTGATCAAGTCTTCATCGGCTTTACCCAATTTTTTGAAAGTGCTTAACGGCATTAGATTAACTGTCGCCCCGCCATCGACCAACATGCGAGATATCGGTCGGCCATTAATGTACCCCTTTAGATATAGTGGTTTTAGATGCCGATGCATGTCTTGTGGTTTTTCGAACACAGCGTCTGGTGCTCCGAGGCACAATTGGGCGAACACCTCTTCAGCCGATTATTCGGTTTTGAACTCGACAGGTAGAGTGAATACCATGTTTATATCCATTGGTGGCGTATCATCCCCGATCATCGGAGAACCGGATTCGATCGATTGATCTGAATCACTATCGATCTGTTCCTTCTTTCTCCACTCCTTTTTCAAAACCGGTACTGGTCTTAACTTATTGAACATCTGATCCCTCTCGCTCTCCTTTTCGGTCTCCCTTTCTTCTTGTGTCTTCAATCGCTGAAGCCTCCTGCGTTGTGATTTGCTGAGACCCGAGGGGCACCACCTAGGTTTAGGTTCTATCGGCTTTCTTATTTTTCCCGCTAAATTGCTCATCTCGCCGTCAGATTCTATTCTACTTGTATTAGCCGATAGTTCCTGATTTCGTGAGGACTCACCTTGCTCTGATGTTGACAACCTTTCATGGACTGGCCTCTTGCTTCTTACTTCTGGATGATTGTATATCGGTCTAGACAACCTATCTTTTACAGATCGGTTTGGCCGATATGCAGACGAGTGTTGCATGGGACAAGATACAACTGTTGGTAAGGTCATCCCTCTTTCCCAGTAAAACTGCCAAAAGGGACATTGCCGATGTTTCTCTTCTTCAGTAGTTGGCCGACATGGCATATCTGGCCGCCAACGTTCGTCCTTCTTTTGCCCTGGTCGATGAAAACTCTGGTGTTGAGTGTTACACCATCGACTTATCCTCTCATACTTCCCCAGGAGCTGTGAGAAAGTCGGCTTTGGTTTGAAATCGATTTTTCTTGGAGCCCTCTCAGCCCGATACCATTTTCCGATTTCCAGGTCTCCTCTTGGTTTTACCGTCCTTGAGTTCTGTCCATTTTTATCGGCTTCTATTTGTATGGAGCCGATAGTAATCTGTTCCGTTTCATCTTTTGATTGTGCTTCAAATCTTTTAGTCGGCTTAACATCTTTGATAGGTCCCTTCCCTTTCTGTGAGCACTGCACCATGTTGACCTGGAAAGGATTCATATCTATTTGCATAGCCGATTCTTCTGCAAACTTTAACCTGCCATCGGCGATGGCCGATTGAATCTGTTGTCGAAAAATATTGCAATCGTTAGTGTTATGTGAGAATGAATGGTGCCATTTACAATACCTTCGATTTTTAATTTCCTCGGTCGATGGGATGACGTGTCCTTCTGGTAACTTTATGAGTTTTTCTTGTAGTAATAAATCAAATATCTTGTCACATTTTGACACATCATATGAGTACTTGACTTCCGCCTTATTCTTCGTTGGCTTAAGTAGAGAGCATACGAGTGGCTTTTTAGAACCTTTGGTCCACTCGGCTATGTTCACCTCTGCTTCGTCCTCAGAGGTATCGCTTGAATTGTACTCTATCATGTTTATTTTGGCCTTTTCATTGCTGTTTGGTTTAAATCTATCTTTAAACCCTTTGATCTCTGCATATCGGCTTTCATGTGCCGATACGCGATGGAGTAGGTGGCCTAAGTCGGGGAACTCCTGGCCCGATAATTTTTCTTTTAATGGAGGGATTAACCCTTGGAACGCTAGATCGGCCAATTGATCATCGGGTAATGTTACACTGTAGCACCTATTCCGTACGCCCCGAAATCTCCTGATATAATCAGAGACCGATTCGCCGTATACGCCGGATCGAACTAAGATCGTAAATCCTAAGCTCCATAGTCCCCGAAAGAAGTATTCATGGAATCGGCTTTCTAAATCGCTCCATATATGAACTGAATTTGGGGTAGATTCGTGAACCAAGTGAATGCAAAGGCTGCACAATGATAAAGGGAACAATCTAATTTTTAATCCATCGGACTGTGCAGCCTCCCCGCATTGAGCTATAAACCGTCCGATATGTTCAATTGTGATAACAGAATCATCACCTGAGAATTTAGCAAAGTCTGGTATCCTAAAGTTGTGGGGGTATGGCATTCGGTCTATGTAATCGGGATACGGCTTCCTGTAGCCGATCACTCTCCCTCTGGGCTGTAAGCCGAACTGTTCTCTCAAAACATTGGCAATTTGTTCTGCCCAATTAACATTGTCGGCTTGTGGTGCAGCCGAACATTGCCAATTCTCATTGTTCGTGCCCTGCCCCCCGAGTGCAAACTCGGGTCTTTGTCCAAATCGCACCTCAGGAGGTCTTGGCACCGTGTCATAATCATGATTAAAACCCAATGCATCGGGTATGGGTGCGAAAGGTTCGACGTACGGCACCACCCTATATGGCGCTTGTTTCATGGTTGTGGCTCCCCGTGACTGCGGAACCTGACCTGTTTCGATCGGCTGATAAGCCGATAACCCGATGCTATTGGAGGGCCCATTTGACTGATTTGATGCGCTTATCTTGGCCCCATCCGTGTGCCCATGGTAGTGTGTGAACCCATCTCTCTGTATGCTTGGTTTCAAAACAGTAGGTTGAGTTGGCATCATAATAGGTGTTTGAGCCGACACGTTTACTGTATTGGTGTTAGGTGTTATGGAATATACTGGGTACGTAGGGATGGTTTGCGGTGGATCTAGCAGGCTTCCAGACGCAGCTAATTCCTGAGCAATTGTTTTCACACTATTTTCTATCATTGGCTTTAATGTGGATACTAGAGCCGATGACTGGTTAATTAATGCGTGATGAACAGATTGCTCGATCAAACTTGATAAATCGGCTTGAGCGGGTGCGTATCGGCTTACCGATTCAGATGACGAATCTCCGATAGGATTGATGCTTGGGAGTGCAGTCTTTTGAGTAACGCCACGGCGTGTTTTCTGGAAGCACCGTAGCATCATTTCCTCCAGAGCCGCCTTTCGGTCTTCGATTTCTTTTCGCTGCTCAGGGGTTAAATCAGCCATTTGAGGCGCGATTATAGCATCAGTGTTGATATCGGCGGTGACCACAGGCTTGTCGGTTGACGGCATTCTTTTTGTTGGTCCCACCGGGCGTGCCAAAATATGTTCGCGCTAAAAACGTGAAGGAGGGTTTTCGGCCTCGAACACACAAGACAAACGCCGGGTTTGCAGAGCGTGCCAGTCAATTTGACCTGAAATTGACAAGGTAAAGTTTGTAATTTGATCAAAGCCGATAAACAAGGATCTATCGGCTTTTCGCTAGTCGGCTAGAACCGATTAGGAGATAACTAGATCAACCGGTTACGATTGATCCTGGATACAAGGTAAAAATCGGCTTCGGGAAGGCGATGCGCAACAAAACGAAGCAGATCAAACCTGAGTGAAATCGGCAAAAATCAACAATCGGCGATGCGCAACTATGTTGATTCCGTTGACTTGCAGAGGGATCTATGAAAGCTAAAACAATGTAAAAGAAAAGCTTGTAAAAAGTAGATGTGTGTGTTGTTGGATTGATTCTTCGCTTGACGCCCACCTCCTTTTATAACACGCCTGGCCGATCCGAGTTGTACATAGATACGGTGCGTTTATCCGTATCGGCCTCTTATCCGATTTCCTTTCCTTTTTAGAAACGGATTCCTTTTCCGATTCGTTTGCTGATTTCTTTCCATACGAACACTTCCCTTTCGTTTCAGACCGATTTCAATACATGCCGAATTTTGGTGCAAACAAATATTCAACTAAAAATGAGCAAATCTTGTCTTACATGAGGTGCACTTGAAAAGTTAGCACAAAATTCCAAACAAAACAAATCTTCGGTCTCCATACCCTTTGCAACAATTTGGAAATGTGTACAAAACAACCAGGAACAGCCACATGGCTAGGTGCATTTTGGCATAACATGAAAAAGTACATGTGCTGCTTTGATAATTTCGTGATGGCTAAGATATATTGTCCCAGAGGATTAGCGACCAAAAGGGGTGTACGGTGTACCATTAACCCTTTTGCGGTTCGTTTTACCTAAAAGTATAGTGTTCATCTTGTCACTACTTCTTCAAGCATTTACTTTTCCAGTGCTAGTTCACCTCATGACTCCCATTTCAATAATTACTAGTTATATGCCCGTGCGTTGCTACGAAAAACAAAATTGATAATAAAAAATAAAGATTAAAAAATAAAAAATAAAAAAATACTATTTCATAAGATCAAACATCTATCTTTAACGCTTCGTTTCTTGCGTAGGGCAATTAAGCAGGGCAATTAAGTAGGGCAATTAAGTAGGGCAATTAATGCATCGTTTCGTTTCTTGCGTAGGGCAATTTAGCAGGGCAATTAAGTAGGGCAATTAAGCTGGACAATTAATGTGACGTGGGAAGAAACTCTCACTTTATATAGTAGAGACTAGTTATATGCCCGTGCGTTGCTACGAAAAACAAAATTGATAACGAAAAATAAAGATTAAAAAATAAAAATACTATTTCATAAGATCAAACATCTATCTTTAACGCTTCGTTTCTTGCAAAAGCTGGCTAATTAAAGCAACGCTTCGTTTCTTGCGTAGAGCAATTAAGCAGGGCAATTAAGTAGTGCAATTAAGTAGGACAATTAATGTGACGTGGGAAGAAACTCTCACTTTATATAGTAGAGACTCGTAGTTTGAATTGCTATATATGGCTTGTTGGGGACAACTGGTTCATTCCACGTCGGTTGACAACTGTTTGATGACAGTGTCGTCAATGACACTCTGGAGGATATCTCTAGTCTCCATTTGCATTTATTAGCCATTGCTCTTCTGGGTTGTGCTACTACTCACGAACCTTGGTGTAGTTCTTGCGAAATCTAATACCTGTTGCTGTGGTAGAACACATATGTGGCTTATGGATTAAAATGTGTGTAGATATAGACGTTGGTTGTGCTGCGCGCGCGCTCATGTGCTGCACTGGAGTTTCATGCCTTTCTAACATCTGGCTGAACTGAACGTTTCATTCATGAAATGTCATGTTAGTTATGGATTAATATTGGATGTGTGGATGCACTCTTTGATTGTGAATGGAATGATAAATTGATTGTATGTAATCCTAAAATAAAGCAAATAATATCAAATATCATCTTAAATAAATACAATTTTCATGACGGATTCGGTTAACCCTGATGGTTAAGTTGGCAGGTAAGCTAGATTTCGCTACCGGTGCCAGTGGGCTAGGCATCCACAGGAAAACAAGGTTTCTGTTGTAAAAACGTAGTTGTTCACCCACAATAAATTGACATTATGCCAACACAATCACATAAAAAAATAAGGAGCACACACAATATAGGAGGCAAAGTACTCTATCTTTATTAGATCGATTTTTCTGTACAAAAGGGTGCTCAATATATATAGCAAAGTCAATTTACAGATAGGTTCGGATTCACCCACTAATATAGTCTTTTCATACTTGGACTAGGATTCTATCTATATCATAACACTCCTCCTTGGGTGAATACCGTGTAATGCACATGTCTCGTTAAACGTTCCTCCCAAAAACCCAATGGGAAAAAAGGATAGAGAAAAGAGTATATTGCACTCGCACTTCATATTACACTAGTTGTCTAATTAAAAATCCCTCACATGATTCATGGTTGTCATCCATGTAAGCTAGGGATACACATAGTTGTCTAGTTGTTCCGATTTTTGCGGGTTTTGCGAGTTGGAGGAGCACCGGTGTCATGGTCCCATTTTTTGTTTTCCCTAGTGTGTGAGCATGGGGGCAATTAGGTAATTCCTCCACCTTGATATTTTCCCCACTCCTTTTTCTCTCTCTCTCTCTCCCCACTCATCTCTCTCCCCAGCCCGAACGCCACCCCTGCCCCCTCACCCGGCGCCTCCCTCCCCTCCTCACCCCACCCGCCGCCGGCGCCTCCCCCTGCTCCTGCGCCCGGCTCGGCCGTGGCCTGTGCCGCCTCCACCTGCCACCGCCGGGCTTCTCCTCCCTGCGCCGAGTCGCCTCCTTCCACCGCCGCCCGCCCCTCGGCCCCGTCTTGTGGCCGTCCGGTCGCCGCCCGCCCGCCTCCGGCCGCCGGCCGCCGGCCCCTGCGCCCCCTCCAGCCGGCCACCTCCCTCCCTGCGCCTCGACGCCACCCCCCCCGTACGGCCCTCTTCTCTCTCTCTCTCTCTCCCTCTACCTCTCCATGGCAATGGCTTCATCTAGGGTTGGATGAAGGCTTGGTGTATGATGAAATGTCTAGAAGGCTCACCATAGGGTATCACACTGTTTTGAGTATTAATCTGTGAGGAATTTGGGGGTTTAGCCCGAGTTGATGCTTGTATGTTCTTGGGTTGTACTGGATGTTGGTGCTAGAGGATGGCATTAGGTGGAGTTGCACTGCATGGTTGTTGTGGATGGGCGTGGTAACTGATGAATGGATTGCTACTAGGCTTCGATGAGTGACTTGTAAATGCTTGAGTTGGGCATGATGATAATTGCGTTAGCAAGGTTCAATACATGATAAAGGGTTTCTTTTGGTTAAGCTAAACAATGTCGAAGATTCGTAATGCTCATAAATTAGTATCCTGCTAGTGTGGGCGGTTGGGGAAAAGAATCTTGGAGGGTTCTTGGTGATGCTAGTGATAATGTGCAATGCAATTTTACGAAGATAGATTCATGAATGGTCTCCGTAATGAGGGTTTTGTGCTAGTGCTGACTTGTGTGATGTTTTCTGGAAGCTCATATCAGTAGAGCATCACATGGGAAGTCTTGCTTTGGTTATGTTTGTGCCCCTCCCATATCTATCACTATGTTATTTAGCCTATGCTTTAACGGACGATTTCTCATGCTGGTGTTCTGTACCCTCATGCGATTAATGGACACCTAGATATCGATTTTCTATGTTTACATGTTCAGTTCTCTAGGGGTCATATATATATATATATATATATATATATATATATATATATATTCATGAGTTTGGGCTTTGAATACTGCATGTAGTCATTGAGGTGTTCTGATGCTGAAGAGGGGGATCGTTAATATTTGCCTTTTAAGTTTGGGGATGATGGGATGACTAATGTTTCCATGCTCATGATAGTGTGTGCATTAAGGTCATTATGTTACCTGCATTTGGCTGGTGGTTCTCATGGTTGTGCTTATAATACAGGGTGCTTTAAGTACATTATGCCTCTGGTAATTGCTCGATGGTTTGCAATTTAATATTTTCCGTTGCACTGTCAACTAGCTATCTGCTAGTCTAGAATGATGCTTGGGTATTTCTTTTGCATGGATCTGCCCTGGTTGTTGAACTTAAGGTATATGCTTGTTTAGGAGTTAGGCATTCTACTGTGGAGCTCTTGAACAGTAATTCTAGGTATGCTTGCATTACGTTGATCGTATTTGAGTGTGTTGGTATTGGGCTCTTCGGTGTCATGGTCAACAGGAGCATGCTTGTGATTAAAACTGCATTAAACTTAAACTCTGCTAAAACTCTGTATCATTACCATCCTTTGCTTGGGCATGCTAAGAGAGAGAAAAGACAATTAGATCTAAATGGTGTTGAGCCAATTCTAGTGTGGTTTAGCCTCTATTGTGGAGTTTCGCAATTGTATTTCATTTGGCTTGATGGATGCTTGCGTTGTTGTTTTCAGTTCTCGTTCCATGTTCATATGCATAGCATGCATCTCATTTCATACATATGTGTCGTGTAGCGAACGATCCCGTGGAGGGTGACGTGGCCGCGATCGAGGGTGATCGCGGTGAAGCAAAGTTGTCACCGAGGATCCTGAAGCAACAGGCAAGCACCTAAGCATATTTACCCCATTATATGATTTTATCTTAGAGAATTAAATTGCTTATTTAGTCGATTAAGTATGCATTAGGAGTTGAATGGTGGGAACAGGGTTAGAACCTAATTGCTGCACATACACTCCTTGAAATTTGTAGAACACTCCCTTCGGAACCAAAATATGGGTAATTATAATGAGTCTACGCTTAGTTTTGCTTAGATGTTGGGTTGGGCCAAGTGGGGAATGGTTCTCCCGCTTGTGATTATTAACAATTGTTTCACTTCACACATGATGGATTGGAATGGTTATGGTTATGAGTCGTAATTAATAAATTGTGGACCGGGCGGGGAGTCGGTTCATTTGAGTATGGAGACTCAAATGTGTAGCCCCGTCTGAGTCGATTAAGGACCGATTCGATGGTTGCCCTTTGATTGAGCACACCCCGGTTGGTCGCATGCCCGATTATGGTACGGTAAGCCACTCTTTCTCTCATACGGAATCGATGGACCGTAACTTCCTGTGGTTGGACGTGGTTGAGGGCGAGGCTTAGGCCGACTCTCGAGCGCCAAGCCGGGCTTGGGGCTGCTCGAGGGTGCTAGGTTTTCGGCCACAGGAGGACGCTTCAGCGATTGGGTATGATTGGGAGGGGTTGACACTAGGCCCTTGTGGTAAGTGTCGTGCGATCAATGCTTCCTGCGCAGGTTAATTAAGCGATTCGAATTGCCGCTCTCGGATATGAGCAAGCTCTTTCATCGCACAGTCACGTAGTAAACAACTTGAACTTGTGGTTCGCCGTTGGGCTTGAGCTTTAAATTGGTTATGTATTGCTCTACTTTAATTGTTGTTACTTTCAACTTCACACTAGAAGTAAGTGCGGTCTATAATCGCTTTAAACTTGTAATTGTTTTGCTTGTCGCACTTATATTACAAATGTTAATGCTTTTCTGCACTTTTACCTTAAGCTTACTCCTTGCTACAACTAAATGCATAATCCTTTGGAGTCGGTCATATATAGACCCACGGATAAGTCTTGCGAGTACCTTTCGTACTCATGCTTCTGCTTTGTGGTTTTCAGGTGAGGATCCGGTTGGCGAGTGCGAGTTCTGCCCGTCTTGTCTCTCGGTGGTCAAGCGGGGCACCGAGTAGCGGCTTGGCGATGCCGCCCTACGCCGGAGTGTTCAGGGGCAGAACACTTCCGGGGATTTGCTTTACTTTTGTTAAATGCGTTGGTTGGTTCTTTTGTTGTATAGATAGGCGTTTCGATGGGCTTTTGGATTTGGTAATGGACGCTTACGCGTATGTCGGGTTCCGTTTGTGTTTTCTTTAGCTGTGATACTGCTGTGGTGCTGTGGATGTCGTTTTTACTTTCCATATATATATATCAACTGTGTTTTCCTTGTCTGCTGAGTGGATGTCCGTAGAATCTAGAAAGGTCATGCCGAAATTTTCTGATTTTCGGAGTCTTGGTCCTTTTTCCGTTCTTGCCTAGTTTAGAGTCTTGGCGTTGTTTTTTTTATCTTGGTTTGGTGGTTGTCGGGTTTGTCTTTGTGCCGTTTGTTTTCCGCTTGCGTGTGGTTTGGAAGGTTTCGGGTTCGTTGCCCCCTTTATGCAAATTGAATTGATATCGTATTGGTTTCCGGTATGCGGGGATCCTGGGCGCGTTTCGGGTCGCATACCGGGGGAATACCGGGATGGTTGTCGAATTGTTAGGATGTTCTTGGAGTTGTCTCGATTGGGCTTGGGTGTTAGCACTGAGATCACCTTCGGTGATTCGTTGCTAGGATCCAAATCCGATGGGAGTGACCGTTCATCCAACAACTCGAGGACGATCTGGGCGGCTCTCTGACAACCGGTTTCCTTGCGGGATTGTTTTGAGTACATTGAGTGGGGGAAATTTTATTTGGGATCATTCACCCCCCTCTGATCGCCATCTAGGTCCTTCAAACAGAAGTAATATTATCTTCATAGATAATCATAGGGGTATCGACGGTTATTAAGACCACATGACTTCTGCATATGGTTAATCACACATCTTAGCCAAACACACTCACATGAAGCTTCATATAAAGCTATAATTTCTGAGTGGTTGGTAAATGTAGCTACTAAGGTCTGCTTAAAAGACCGCCAAGAAATAGCTGAACCCTAAAGCTAATTTTTAGTGATTCTCCAAACAACCCTAAACGAAGTATAAAAACTTGCTTCGGTTTTCACGAAAATAGATTGATATACGTTCATGAAAACAGTAATTTCCAAAGATCCATCCGTTGGATTGACATGAAATTTGTCCAGTAGAAACTAGATTCAATTTCGAAACTAACCCAATAAGAATAAGCTCAATCGGATCTATGGATCTAAAGTTATGACCTTCACAAATTGACTATACCAAATAATAACGAAAATTGATCAAACCATAATTACAAGATTAATCAAGATCTACAAGGAATTAACCAATCAAACTTTTTCGATCAATCACTTGATACCCTAGAAAGGTTTTGAATGGATCAAATCAAAATTATCAAGGTGAAACAATGAATCAATCTAAAAACTAAAATAGGCATGCAACGAAGGACGAAAAAGAGGAACAAGATTATCAACACATTAATTTACAAAACCTAATCTTTTTTACTTGGATATGTTCACAATATGCCTTCAAAGCATCTTCAAATAATCTCCAAATTTTTCTCTTTCTTTTCTTCTCTTTTCCTTTTCTTTCTCTTCTCTTTTCTCTCTCTACTCTTCTCTTTTCTCTCTCCAATCTCCTTGGCACTGCACGCTGGAAGCAAAATTGCCGCATGTCACATATACTCTGCAATCAAGAGTCGTATGCCTGCCAGACTGAAATGCCCCAAAATTTCAAAACCAAAAATCAAAACCCTAATTCCTTGCTAATTGGATTTTAATTGGTTTTAATCATGTTCTTGTCCCGTTCTTGGATTCTCGGGGAGATTGGAGGGAGTGGTTGCAACGGGTACCTGGAGTCCTCGCCTCTGACCGTTGGTCCTTCACCGCTCCTCCGCCCGGTCCATCGCCACTTGCCTGCTCCCGTCGCGTGGGCGTCTCGGCCGACCCGTCTTCTCCGTGTGCGTCGGCCGTGCCGAGCCGTCGTCATCCCCGCTTGCCCCCTTCTCTGTGCAGTCACCGCGCGTCGCATCGCCTCGCGTCAGGTCCGCGTCAGCCGCCTGCTCCGCTCCCCTCCTGTAGGTCGTCGCCTCGGCCTTCGAGCCCTACCTGCTCCCGTCGCCTCGCCACCGGTCGCCTCCCTCGCCACGCCCTCGTCAGCCGCTCACCGGCTCCCCTCGCCCATGCCGCCATGGGCTATAAAGGCCCCGCACGGCCGCCCCTCGTCCTCCTTCGCCCACCCCTTCGCCTCCCTCGGTGAGCCCTCTTCGTCTCCCTCTCCAACTTCGCTCGACCCCCTTTCTTCCCCCTCGTCTCCGGCCGGTTGGCCTCACCGCCGCCCGTTCGCCTCCCACCGCCTCGACTCCTCGCCCAAATCCCCTCCAAAAACCCTAACCCTAGTCGGGGATCCCCTCGCCTCTTCGTCTCCCCGCCATCTCCCTCAACCCCGATCTCGCCCCCGCCGCCCTCGCCTTGCCTCGCGCGCCGCCGCCGCCATGCCTCCCCGAACCCTAGCTCCCCCTTGGGCTCTCCCTTTCTCTCTCTCCTCTTTGGATCGATCGATCGATCATTTGCACCTTAACGTGCCCCGCCGGACCCCACCGGTCAGTCCCCGCGCGCCTGGACCCACCCGTCGGCCGCCTCCTTGCCGCTGCCTCGCCAGGCCACTGTCGCCGCTGGCTGCGTGGAATGGGCCGGCCCAGTTCGCCTCCCTCGCACGCGTGGCCTGTCGGCCGTTCGGCCGGTTTGGGCCGAGCCCAGTGCGGCCTGGCACTGTTTTTCGGTTTTCTTTTTCTTTTGGATTTTATTTAATCCGAAAATCCTGTTAATGCTTCCAAAAATCCGAAAATCCCCCGAAACTCCAAAAATGACCCAAATACACTATCTCAACCGTTTCGCGCCACTGAGTCCAAATATGATCTCCGTTTTGCCGTTTGAAGTCCACAAAATTCCAAAATGCTGAAAAAGTCCCTTCAAACCCTCCTCCGGCCCTTTTCTCTCCCGGTTTCTTTTTCGTTTTCCTTTTCTTGTTTTCTCTTTCATTTTCTTTGTTGTTTTATTCGTTTATTTTTTGTTCGCCTTCTTGTACGCTAGATCCGACCTTGGAGCCCGTCTCGGAGCAGTACGAGGAGCCAGAGCAGGAGTCGGACGTGATCGGCACCAAGATCGACGACGTCGACGACGATCTAGGACTTCCCCTCGCCTCGCAAGGCAAGCCGCACTCCTTGAACATGTTGAACCCATGATAATATTATAGTATTAATTATTTCGATATTGCATTATGTTATTATGTTAAATGCTAGAAATGTTTATTTTAGAATGCCATGACGACATAGCTAGTACCTTGCTTGCTTAAAGACCCACTTTGTGTTGTTGCGCCTTATTTCCTTTGCAAACCTTAGATTTAACTAATGAATCTCGTATGCTAGTAGTTATTAATTAGTTGAACATCAAAAATGATTTGTGTATTAAAATAAAACCATCAAGCAGGAGGCTTGATGTAGACTATATTCAAAAATATGCTACGGTGAGTGGACTTGGCGGGCAAACCACTAGATGGCCATGTGCCCGATCCTCGACCGATGACGAGGCCAATGTGTGTGGTGTGGATTTGTTGGTTTGGAATTGGCTAAGTCTTAGGCATAATTTAAGTAATCA
The DNA here is from genome assembly GCA_036346355.1 of Rhipidocladum racemiflorum. NCBI lineage: Eukaryota > Viridiplantae > Streptophyta > Magnoliopsida > Poales > Poaceae > Rhipidocladum > Rhipidocladum racemiflorum. The sequence continues at coordinate 35,259,458 of CM070581.1, forward strand.
CCATCTTGGGCAAAGTAAATAACTTAGATCCCGCTCAACCACAAGTCGGATCGGTTAATTAAATCGCCTCCGACGGAGCTCAGTACATTGTTCACCCCATGGGAATACCTACATGCTTGGGAATGGTTGAAAGGTTCCGTGGGACGGGAATGGAGAGTCATTCGCCGATCCTCACAACGGTAGGTACCCACATAGTATTGGCCCATAGCTCCTGAGTTGGCAAATGGGAGCCCAAGAACAGTGGGTCCAATAACCTATCGGGTAGGGGCTATCATGGGAATGTTCAATCAAAAGGCTTTGATGGTCTCGGCCTGGCCGCATGCATTTAAGTTGCATGTAATCGCGTGGCATGAGGGTCGTAGATATCTTGTGGGTAAAGCTGAGCAACTCTGCAGAGTCATTTAAATGGTATTCGAATACGCCGTGCTTCCGGTAAATGAAGCTGAGTTTGAATTGGGGTGAATCTCGTAACCTAACCCAAGTAGAATTGTTATTTCCAACTTGACGTAATGACGAATTTGTGAAAACTCAAATTTGCTTATTTCTATTATGTATGGTTTGTGTTTCAAAGGTAAAATGACTTCGAAAATAAAACTGCATCCACAATGATAATAACCATATTGCCTCATCCTTTGTGAATACCCTCGCATGTAATATTCAGAAATTCCCGTGCGGTTTGTTGAGTACTGTTGTGTACTCAGTCTTGCTTTTCAACCTATTTTAGAATCTGAAGACGCCGGAGAATTCCAGGAGATCGTGGATGGCAAAGCAGTTTGGTTTTAGGGTCCTTTCTCTGTGCTCAGGCCTTGCCTGTGTGGTTCTTTTGGTAATGTAATCTTGGAGCTCGCCGCTTCCTTTTGTAAAACTTTGGCCGTTAGGCCCTATGTGATGTAAAAACTATCGTTTCGCTCTTATGCTGGCAATGTATGACTTGGTTCCCAACGGCTAATCATCCTGGGTAGCCGTTGTGGATTTAAACGCACCCCCTTGAAAAAGGCGGTCCGTCACATAGACTCCATGTAATCCACCTCCTGTTGCACGCACTACTCAGGAGGACATGCAAATCTCCTCGCAATGGAAGACCACCACACGCTGCTTGTTGACCAACTCCTATACACTTTACCCATAAGATACAATCAAACACCACCAATGTGAGTGACTGTAACAAAACCTTTATAATGCTCTTTCTAGACCCAGTACTGCCCGCTAAGGTTTCAACACTAAAGGGTTACACCAGCACAACAGGGCCCCCTTCTTGCGCTATGTGATTTTTCACCCGTACACCCGGAACCCACACCAACACGACAGTACCGAAATCTAGACATCACAAATTAATTAGCTAGGTCTGTCCTATTCTAGACTTGTGGTTGTATGATAGACTCAGTTCAAATTCTTGCAAGGTTAAGTCCTTAAATTGACCGAGGCAAGATTACCCAAAGAATTCACAAGTATCCAAAACAACAAGAACCAAATACGACCTCCCATGTGCCACACCTGACCCACCATGAAACAATCTTGCCACTTGTCTCAGTCTAAAACATTTTATCACCCAGTTGATTACCAAGCACCACGTGCCATTAACATCCTCAATAACACATGTCACATTCTTATTCTTATAAATACGTTCCTTATCTCATTAAGTCAAGATTAAATTTTAATATTCTCAAACAATGTCATCGGCACATTGCATAGCTAAGCATTCTACTTTCGGTCTAATCATCCCATGTTGGCAATTAACTTAATGTCCTACTTTTGATCCACAACCTAGGGTGACAAATGATTCATGGCATACAATTATTAAAGACAAGGTGGCATACATCAAATGGGTCGTATAACTATCCCCAGAATTACTTGAAAGCATTTCAATTAAACTAGCATGCAATAATTTAAATCAATGTAGTTTTCAAAAAGGGATCAATATGGTCAAAGCACAACTTGCCTTGGAAAAGAGTTGGATCTTGCTCGGAACCTTCTTCTTGAGTTAGTATCTCACCCTTGTAGCCTTCGGGCACTTCGACGTCTACGCGAGAATAATTAAACAAACAATAAATGCCACATATAGAGAACAACACAACTCTAAAAATTAAATAAAATTCATAATTAAATAGAGCTCGATTTTACAAATTTTTAGAAATTGGAATCACCTTAATCGGAGTTTAAACGCAAACGTACAGCAATTCAAAGTTTGAAAATACAAATAAAAGAAAAATATGAATTAAACAAATTATTTTTCTACTGGAAAATTGATTTATTGCGTCAGCTGACACATGTCGCTCTTTGGAGCGACCACGTAGCCTCGGGTTCATGGACATGGTCCATGCCCGGCTCGGGTTCACCGTGGACCCGGTCCACGAAACAATCCCGAGACTAACATGTGGGCCCCCACTGATGACGTCACTGTTGATGTCAGCACAACCGCTCGGCTTGGCTGACAGGTGGATCCCACCGATGATGTTATGTAGGATCGAAAGACACGAATATAGCAATCAGAGGGGGGGTGAATGATTGTGCGGAAGCTAAAACCAAATTCTTGATCTATTAAAAGTTCACCCCAAAACAGAACCAAAAATTGCCTCGTTTTCGACAAAAATAGAATGACAGAGGTTTGGTAAAAAGAGAATTCCCAGAGATCCAACCGTTAGATTGATCTGAAATTTGGACACGAGAAACTAGATTCCAATACGAATCGAAACCAAAAAGAATCAGCTCGATCGGACTTACGGATCAAAAGTTATGAGCTTCGCAAGATTGCTAATCCAGAACTTGACGAGAATCAATCTAATCAAAACTTCAAGATTAAACAAGAACGACAAAAGATTGATCAACTAGACTTTGAGAAACACTAGATCAATACCCTAGAGAGGTTTTTGATGGATCAAATCAAGATAAAACTTAAAGAACAAAAACCAATCTAGAACTAGAACGAGCATGCAAACAAGAACCAAAAAGAGAACGTTGAAGCAATGCGGAACTAGAAGAATTGATCTTTATTTCTTTTGTCTAAAGTACTCCCATCAAAAGAGTACAAACCCTAAACTTTGAGCCCAAGGCTCTATGCGCCTAGCTCTCCTCAATTCGATGCTCTTCAACAGAGACAACCCTCCTATTTAAAGCACCAACCCACAAGGAGTTCGAATACGATTCCTATTCCCTAGAAGGAATGCAGTATCCAACACAACTCTACTTGGCCCAACCTGGCCGAATACAACTCTTGCACGCGTATGGCAACCCTACCATACTCACGTGACTAACACTTTGCACGCGTATGGCCCCCTGCCATACTCACGTGACTAACACTTTGCACGCGAATGACCTCCTGCCATTCTCACGTGACTAACCATTCTTCATGTGCACCATTCTCTTAGCCCGAACGTCCCGCATGACATCCTTGACCACCAAGACCTCAGTTCCTCCCTGAACCTAGTCCTGAACCTCAGCTCCTCCATGAACCTAGTTACGGTCCCGTCATCGACCACGTTCGTCTTCGAGCAATACCGGCACATGAACAAACCACAAAACAATTCCGAGCACAAGTCCACAACTTGACTCACATCAATCCATGCAAATACTCACACGAGCATTGCATAAAGTCCACTTCAAAAGAAGCATCATGAAATTCTCACAAATTTCATAATCTCAAAATCAAATTCAAAATTCAATCTCAAAATCGCTCAAAACCCTAATTGAGCAAATCCCATTCACGACGGACAACAAAACCAGTCCGGCGCAAATGCCAAGTGAAACCCTAGAAAACAGTTCACGAAGGACCAACAAAGTCTGTCCGTTGTACAAGGGAAACTCTCGGTTCCAAAAGAAAACATTCCGGCGAAAACATGTTTACGACGGACAACCAAAATCGGTCCGTCGTACATGCAAAAGTCTCGGTTCAAAAACGCTTTCAAATTCATGTTCACGGCGGACCAAAAATCTTGTCCGGTGTAGATGTGGAACTTACTGGTTTCTTGGAAAGAAAGAGTTTGGCTCAAGCGCACAAAATCATGTTCACGACAGACAAACAAAATCGGTCCGTCATATATGGGAAAGTGAGGTTGCCAAAGCATGTTTTCGACAGACCAACAAAGTTTGTCCGTCGTAGATGGGAAACTTACTGTTTTCTTTAAGTTTGGTCCGGCGCCAAAGCGAAACTTACTGTTTCTTGTCAAATTGACAAAACACATGAACAAACACATTTACAAATTCAATTATAAGCCAATTTTTCAGCACATGATTTCACAATCTCCCCCTTGATGAAAACATTGGCAACACCACTTAGAATTGAACATTTGGCATTCATTTTACAAAAGATTTTGAAATCCAAAGGATCAAGGACCAAAAAGAGAAAACACAGAATTCCCCCTTTGACCAAAAAGCAAAAAAAATCTCCCCCTGAGAAGGAAAATGTGTGTGAATGTGCAATGTGCCCAAAAATTTCAAAATTCTCCAAACTTCTCCCAAAATTCTCAAATTTCCAAAAAAAAAAAAATAACTCCCCCTTTTTCTTTAAACTTTTCAACGATTCCCAAATTTCTCCCCCTTTGACAATGGATTCATCAAGAGTACAAAAGAGAGAACATGTTCAAAATTTTTCTGAAACAATGATTTCACAAGAAGAAACAAGGGAGTGCCAAGATAGGAAAAGATGAGCTCATTCGATCATATAACCTTATATATCATATAATATGCAAAATACATGATCTTGATGTGATTTTAACAACTCCCCCTTTTTCTTTAAACTTTTCAACGATTCCCAAATTTCTCCCCCTTTGACAATGGATTCATCAAGAGTACAAAAGAGAGAACATGTTCAAAATTTTTCTGAAACAATGATTTCACAAGAAGAAACAAGGGAGTGCCAAGATAGGAAAAGATGAGCTCATTCGATCATATAACCTTATATATCATATAATATGCAAAATACATGATCTTGATGTGATTTTAACAAGTTAGGGAATGACATGCATCTCAACCTCAATTTAGTCAACTATAGCCAAGTACTAAGCAAGATCTTAGCAGAAAAAAGCAAGGCTTTAAAAAATTGAAGCAACTAACAACTTAGGGCGAGCAAGTAGTTTCAACTCCAATCTAGTAGACCAATTTAATCTTTAAACAATAAGTTGCATGTGGCATGCTTGAAGCATACTTCTTTTATTTTCTTGGAGTGGCATGCTTGAAGCATACATCTTGTCTTTTGAGGGAATGGCATGCTTGAAGCATACATCTTATCTTTTAGGGAAAGCATCCTGAAGCTCATAACTTGAGGCTTTTGCTTTTAACAACCTTTTTTTATTGATTCCCTTTTCTTTTCATTTTTCTTTGATTATAAACATGCAAAAGTGATTAAAAGGTCTTATGAAAGAGTAAAGTTGAAACCACACTTGCTTCATAGCCCAAATTTGTCAAGAGGATTCAATATCAAGCCTAGAAGAGTGAGATATCACAGAGTATTTAGCTATAGGCAATCAGTCCATGGAATTCCGCAATGTCATTTTTAGTTCAAGTGAGACAATTAGATTATCATATATTAGCTAAATTACATAACATATAAAGAAATATGATAAAGTGAGCTCATTAAGTGAAAGAACTTGGCAAGGAAACTTGTCGGTGTTTCGTGCACCGGCAATACGAATTTATGGTCGGATGGGGTCGCGCGCTCCCTCTCCCCGAATGGTCGACTCAAGGAGTCAGAAGATGTATACTGGTTCGGGCCGAATGTCCCTACTCCAGTTCGTGCGGTGTGGATGTATTGATCTTTGGGAGATGGACGAGGGGTGTACAAGCGAGGCGGACGGTCGGCTGTCCGATCCCCTTGACGTTTTCGCTAGGGAGTCGAGGCTACCTAGAAGACTGTTTTTCTCTGCTCTCCCTCCCCTTCTCGGGCCCTGCCCCTCCTTATATAGACGGAGGGGGCAGGTTACACGGGAGTTGGGGAAACTACGAGAAAAGGGGCCTGCACGTCTTGATGTCTGATTCCTGTCTTGTCCGACCGACCCCTGCCCGTCCCGAGGCAGGGTTGGTGGCTCTGTAATGAGCAGTCTTGCGTAGTGCTGTCTGGGTGGCGTGTTGCGTGGTGCTCTTGTCAGCCTCGGTGGCTTTAATGGCGCTTGACTTTGCTTTGGCCTCGGGAGTGGGCGTACTCCTCTGCGGTGTGCCAGGCGACGGGACGGGGGCTTGACTTCTTCGGTGGCCCTTCTGACAGTCTCGGGAAGGAGCCGCCTACCCCGGTACGGATGCCAGGGGACGCTGCGCACAAAGCGACCACGACAACTGTCGTGGCCACGCTAGCCCGTGTGCGGTGGAGCTTGAGCTTCAATATTAGGCGGCCGGCGCATCTGCCGACCGCCGAACCGAGTCCGCCGGCCGTCGGTCGGCCCCGCCTGGTCGGGGCTCGTTCCCGGACCCAAGTACCTTCGGTGGTCTTGGGCCTTCGCCGTGATAGGTCGGCCCGTTCGTGCTTAGGGCCGATGGGGTACCCATGGTATGGGTACTCGTCGATAACCAGAGCCGGGCGGGTCGGAGAGCCGCTCGGGGTTTAACTTTCAGCGGTGGTAGCCGTCGGCGGTCGGTGATGCTAGGTCGCCGTGGCTGCACGGGAGCCGTGCGCCGAGAAAAGAGCCCGTCAAGGCGAGCGCACCCGGTGGGTGTAGCCCCCGAGCCCCCGAGCGGGTCGGAGAGCCGGTCGGGGGTTTAGCCAGGCCGCGGATAATGGCCGCGGACCCTGAGGTTGGCGACGCCTTTGGTCGGGGCCACCGCTTGTCGGTCATGCCCGCCCAAAGAGCCCGGTGACGAGCGCACCGGTGGAGTGTAGCCAGAGCCCCGGAGCGGGTCGGAGAGCCGGTCGGGGGTTTAGCCCGGCCGTGGGAGTCATCGACCCGGAGGTCGGTGGCGTCTAGGTCGTGCCATGATCGCTTGGGGAGCCGCGCCACTAGAAAGAGCCCGGTCTTGTGGCGACCTTGGTGTAGTCTCGAGCCCCGAGCGGGTCGGAGAGCCGGTCGGGGTTTAGCCTTGGCTTCGGATAATGGCGCGGACCACGAGGTCGGCGGCGCCTTTGGTCGGGGCCGCCGCTTGTCGGTCATGCCCGCCAAAGAGCCCGGTGCGCGCACCCGGTGGTGTAACTCGAGCCCCGGCGGGTCGAGAGCCGGTCGGGGGTTTAGCCCGGTCGGATAATGGCCGCGGACCCTGAGGTAGGCGACGCCTTTGGACGTGGCCGCCGCGTGTAGGTCATGCCCGCCCAAAGAGCCGGTGCTTGTGGCGCCACCGGTGGAGTGTAACCAGAGCCCCGGCGGGTCGGAGAGCTGGTCGGGGTTTAGCCGGTCGGACTCTGGCGGGCCACGGTGTTCGTGGGTCCTCAGAGTCAGGTGAGCGGACGCGCGTTTACCTTCGTCGGTTTGAACGCCGTGCTCGTGTGAGCTACTATCGGGTAATCCGAGTGGAACCTTGGCGATCCCCCTTGAGGGGGTTCGTTTCCAAGCGAACGTAACTCCCGGCGTGGGCGTCCGACCCGCTGGGGGGCGTTCCATAAAAAACCTTTCCTTACTCGATCCGTGTCGGACTGCCGGGTCGTCGCCGACCGGGCGCGGCTGGCCGCTACTCATCGATGAGTTCGCGGGAGAGTGTGAGGTATGGTCTCGGGGCGAGTCACGATGATTGGGTCGTCCGCCGACCCTTCCGAGGCCCTCTGGGGGCTCACCGCGACTCGCCTCGCTCTTTTACGTCTTTGGCGGCTTCGTTCGGTGGCTGGATTCGGCCTTCGTAACCTGATGCGGTGCCGGGCCTCAGTGCGAGCCTATAGGCGGCTTGCCCTCCGAGGCGGCGGCCCGATGGGCGTTGCATACCTTTCGGCATGGGGCGCCCTGGCCCATCGTAATCGGGCGAGGCCGCGATCTTTGTCGCGGCCTGGCGCGCGGCGGCCGTTGTCGGAAGCGATTAATGCGCAGTGGGATTTAAATGGACTGCGGCACGTTACCGGGGAGACGGGCGAGGCGGCAGGCGGACGGTCTGCGACCGCGTTGATTTGCGTGAGGAGGCGTCGATTTCGGCGCGGAGGCGCGTCTGTTCCCGCCTGGCGCTTATAAAGGAAGGAGTGGGTGGCGTGGTAGGCGCCAAACCCTCTGTTCGCGTGCTTCTGCAAAAAGGAAAAGGGAAGAAAGAACACGAGGGAAGAAGAGGAGCTTCCTGCTTCGCCGCGTCGTTCCCTGCTTTCCTTCGCGCATTTGGAGATGTCGCTGACCCCGCGCACTCGACCCACGGCGGGTCGCTATCTCGATGCGGAGAGGAAGGAGTTCCTTCCTCCGCGGCCGAGTCCGGCCAAGCGAGTTCGCCCGGCCGGGACCGAGGTCCCGAACTTGAGGATGGTGAGATAGTCTGTTGGCGTCCTTCTTCGAGCGGGGCTTGGACTTCCACTCCACCCGTTCGTCCGGGGTTCTTTGCACTATTACGGGGGGGAAGTTCATCACCTGAACCCGAATGGAGTCCTCCATATTGCGGTCTTCATGACGCTGTGTGAGGCCTTTCTGGGGATTGAACCCCATTGGGGGCTCTGGCGCCACTTCTTCTTCGCGAGGTCGTCACCGGACACCACCGGCCTTCTCGGAGCTCTGATGATCCAACTGCGCAACAATCGCAAGCCGTTCTACGTCGATTTGAAGCTGCCGACGTCTAACCGGGGGTGGCATAGCGAGTGGTTCTACGTCCGGAACCTCGACAACAGTGCCCCTCCCTTCAGTGGGAATTTACCAACGCCGCATCCTTGTTGGGGCTGGGGTCCTGAGGCGAAGGACCGGAAGAAGGTGGACGCGATCCTTGAAAAGCTCGCGGACTGGCGGCGGGCCTGGCGAGGCAAGGTGGTCCTCAGCGCGTTCATGGAGAGGCGCACCCAACCCCTCAAGGGCCGGTTGCGTCCCATGTTTGAGTACATTGGGCCGACCGACCCTGCAAGGTCGTCGGAGCGGGAGCTCCCTCCGTCGGAGATCTTCGCGCGTGTCCAGCGATCTCCATCACGGGAGATACCGAACCCGAGCGGCGCTGCGCCGTTCGGCCTTGAGAATCCGCATGAACCCGATCGTCGGCGGCTCTGTTCGCTTTTGTTTTGCTCTGCTCCTTCGCCCCCTTACCCGAGCGTGTTCTCGCAGGGGCTCGGTGGACTGATCTCCCGTCCCTTGCTGCCGGGGGAGAAGGAGTTGAGGGCGGCCGCGTGCCTCGAAAAGAAGAAGCAGGACGACGCCCTGCTAGCGAAAAAAGAGGCCACCAAGACGCGGAAGAGGAAAGAGCGCGCGGACCGGGTCGCGCGTGGCGAGGAGATCTCGGAGGAGACCTCGGAGGAGACCTTGAGTGAGGGTGACGAGGAGTCGTTGCCGAGCGAGGGAGGAGAAGTTGCCGGAGGCGGTCAGCGACGCGGCGTGGGTTCGATCAGCGGGGCGGCGGCATGGCTCCTCGGAAGAAACCGCGGGCGCAGGGTTTATCCTGCGGAAGCGCAGATCCCTGTCGCCTCCTCGCGGGGGTCCGGTAAAGAGGGCGCGTCAGGTGCCGGTTGTTCGCTCCTCCCGGTGAGTGACTTACGCAATTCCTCTGGTGCTGACTTCTTCTGCAATTCCTGATCGACCGCTGTACGCAGGGGCCTCACCAGTGGCCCAGGAGGCGCTGAGCCCTACTGGCGGTGAGGAATCGCCCCCTCCGGTCTGTCCGCGGGCGTCGCGGTGGTCGTCGGGGCGAGATCGTCCGGATCGCTCCGTGGTAGGGCCCGTCAGCGAGGGACGCCGCCAGAGGGGCGCATCTGAGCGCTGCCGGATGCGACAGCGAGCGTAAGCTCCGTCGGGCATGCTTCCGCCCGCGTTGCCGTCGTCGATGAGACCGGCGAAATCCTGCCGGCCCGCTTTCCCCGTGTTGCCGGCCGTGGAAGGTCGCGAGCCCGTCGCCGAAGCACTAGTTTCTTGGCGTTAACGCCGGCGGACGAATCCGCCGCCCCGCCGCCGGGCCGCCGCCGATTTCAGCGGTCCGAGTGTCGCCGAAGAAGCGCGCCGTCGCCACGGCGTTCCGGCCGGGAAATCAAGTCGGCGGTCGCCGATCGCGCTGGCTTGGCCGGCCACGACCGGCCGGGGTCCCGCGTTCGATTACGGGCGGCGTAACGCGCGGATTGGGACGTTCTGGAGGAGGAGATGGGAAGGATCCACGCCGACCTTACCCTCGTTGTTGACGCCGCGTCCAAGGCGAGGAAGTCCATCGCTCAGGAGTCCCGCTCGGCCAGATCGGTAAGTCTGACGGGGATTTGTCTCTTGTGCGTCTCTTGACCGGGAAATGGAGACTGACCGGGCGGGTAATCGCAGCGCTTGACATCCCGAGCGGTGGACAAGTCAATGTTCCTCCGGCACTTGCACAGCCGGGGGAGTGCCGTAGGGAAAGAGCTGCTCGACGCTCGGAGGGCGCTTGCCGCCGAGCAAGGAAGGGCTGCCTCGGCGGGTCAGCGGCTGGGGGAGGTCACCGAAGCCTTGCGGGAGGCTCAGCGACTTGCGGAGTCGTTGACCGCGGAGGGAGAGAGGGCCAGGTCTTCCCTGGCGGATGCGGAAGCGGCCAAGACTTCTGCAGACAGTGCGGCAGCATCCGCCCGGGCGGAGGCCGCCCTCTATCGGGAGGAATGCGAGTCGGTCCGCAGGGAGGCCGACCAGCTTCGCGCCGAGCGGGATCTCGCTCGGGGGGAGCTCGTGACGGTGAAGGAGCTTGCCGACCGTGCTACGGCCGACCGGGAAGCGCGTGCCAAGGTCGAGGAGGAACTTCGCGCCAAGGAGGCTTCCGTGGCCGGTGAGTAGTTCGTTCTTCCGGGAGTCACCACGGCGAGCGTCCCCTGACGTTGTTTTCGTCCCTGCAGATCTGCGAAAGAGCCTTAGCGACGTGCTGGAGTCGCGAAGGGTGGCGGTGGAGGCACGAGACGCGGCGGTCGAGTCACGCGACTCGGCCCTTTTGAACAAGCGGCTGGCGGAGAGGATGCGGCCGTCTGATGGCCCGGTAGCGGTCCTCCATGTGGGCGTCCAGGCCGCTGTGGCCGGTGTTCGGGCTTACTCGGGCCCCAGCGCCATCCCGCCATGCTTGGATGGATCCTCGAAGCGCCGAGCGTCGGTGCGGAAGCGGCGGTGCTTGGCGCTTCCTGCCCTGGTCAACACCGTCTCTTATTATGACGGCGTCGACCTTGAGGCGGTTGGGAGCGGCGTTGTCAGCCGACCGGAAGAGGTCGACGCGTTCATGGCCCGGGTCGATCCGTGCGCCCAAGAGATTGCCGGCCGAATCTCACCGCGCGAAATCCTCCGTCGGAAGGGGGAGGAAGATTAGTTTTCCTTCTTTTTTTTTTTTTTTTGTACAGAGCATGTAATGAACATGACTGCCCTAGTCGAGCTCAACGCCGGGCTGTTTTAAGTTACTCTGCCCGTCTACCCCGTGTTTCTTTTATGAATTTGGGCGATTTTTCGACCGTAGCTACGGGGGGCCCACAAGGGTGCCACGAGGCGTGGCGTTGCACCAAGTCCATGCGAAGAGGACACGGGGCAGAGCAGCCTGCCTCGAGCGATTGCTTGGTGAAGGAGGTGTCGGTCGGACCACCTCCTTAGCGAGCTTAGCGGGTTGAAAAGTCGACCTAAGTGGGGTGCTCAGGCCGCTCATAGTGTTTCTTGCTCGGAGGGCTTGTTTCCCTCCGCATGAGTGCCACTTGGCCGTGGCAGCGGGGCGTGAGCCGTAGCACTTTGAGCCGAGGGAAGTAGCCATGAGGTAGATAGCTCGGTCGGTCAGAGTGCGGCTTAGGTTCGCCGATCTATATCGAAAGGCTCCGTCCGACCGCCGCTCGGCCCTTCGCTCAGGTAGCCTCCTTTTTGCGCAAAGTGCTACTTCGAAACCGTAGCCTCAGGGGCGTGGGCCGTAGCATTTTGGTTTTGAGGAGGTTACTATGAGGGGAGCTCGGTCGGAGTGGTAACCGGTTGTCGATTTAGATCGCCGACCCCTGAGGCGCCGACCCCTGAGGTCACAGGGCAGCCCCCGAGTGGTGCGTGGGGACTGAGGGTGCAGTCGCCACGCGCCGCTTGAGCTCGTGGCGGGTGTGCAATTTTTTCGAAAAGGAACTTTACACTTTCGAGGATAAGGGTGGATTAACTTGCCTTGAGGACCGCGCCGCCTTCGGAACTGGTGTCGGGCGCTTCGTCTTCCGCTCCGTTATGCGACTCTACGGTGCTTCGTCTTTCGCGCCTCCCACACTGCTCGCCTATAAAAGGGGAGGCGCCGGTGCGCCCATTCCCCGTGCGCCATGGCGGACCACAACGCCGGCCAGCGAGGTAGTCGCCCATCAGGCCTGGTTGCGGGAGGTGGCGGATGCCGAGGTCGCGCATTGTTCGTGAGGACGTCGCGGCGGTCGGCGTCCTCGTCGTCGGCGTTTCCTCGGCTTCAAGAAGCGAGGCGCCACTATTGCGAGCGGTGGTAGAGGCACGCGCCGCGTGGAGCTCTACGGTGGCAAGGCGCGCACCAAGATCGCAGGCGGTTCGCTCTTGGTCAGCGATGTTCCTCCATAGATAAATAAAGTGCCGCTTCGTTTCCGTTTCTTCTTTCTTCTTTGAGGACTTTTGCGCTTTATGATTCGCCCATATCCGTAGTCTTTTGGGATCACAAATGATCCAAGCGTAGGTTGGAGGCGGAATTTCTTGCGTGTTTGCCGCCGAAATGACCCGTTCAACCGTAGGTCGGTTGTTCTTGTGTCAGCGGTCTTTGCGATGCGCAGAGTACTGCTTCGGGACCTTCGCTTTCGGGGCGTAGGTCGCAGTACTTGCGGCAGGCAAAAAGATGGAAAATAAAGAGGGAAAGCACTTGGTTGGTAGTCCGAGAGTTACGGCTCCCCTTTGCTCAAGTGTTTTTCGAGTGGTAACAAAGAGGGGGGAGAGACTGACTAAGAATAGAACTTTCTCAGCTTCTCTATGTTCCACGCGTTTGTCACGAGATTTCCTTCGGTGTCCTTGAGGCGGAAAGTGCCAGGTCGGAGGACTTCCTGTAACACCCCAAAATTTTGCTTTTCTTAAATTCATGTGTGATTTGGCACTTTGGTGAATTTTTGGAATTTTCTGGAATTTATTTGGATTTATTTGGAATTTATTTGAATTTATTCCATTTTGAAATAATTAAAGAATTCGATGCGGGACACGTGGACGGCATCTGGTCGTCGTCCTCGCCCGAATCGAGCTCGGAGGGCGCCGCCGTGTCCGACTAGGGCTCCGCCCTGAGCACGCCTCCCGGGGCTATTTAAAGCCCGAGACGTTCCCCGAGAACCGCCGCCACCCCGCTCGTGTTTTGCCCTAGGTCTTAGCCGCCGAGCCGCCGCCAGTACGCCGTGATTGCTCGCCGAAGTCAAGAACAGCCGCCGTGTGTTCTTCGTTCTCCGCCGCAAACCAGCGCCGCTCCGTCGAAACCGAAGACGGATTTGGACTCCCAGGAGCAGGACGAACCTGGGCGCACACTTCATCTCACCGGAATCGCGAAGAAACGCCGTTGCGAAGGTCGTCTCCTTCCTCTCCGGTTAAACCAGCGCCGCCGTACCGCCATCGCCGCTTCGAGCTCGGATAGCCGTCGGATCTTCATCCAACGGTCCAGGTTAGTCACGTGCGCCCCAACCCTGTAGAACCCAGGTTAGATCTCAACCGTTGGATCAAAATCCAACGGCCCTCGTTCGTCCACATCACTGCAACGAAATCCACGTTGCGGTGGATTGGATCCAATCTCAACCGTTCGATCCGAATCGAACGGCTCGGATCGTGCCACGTAGCCAGGCCGCCGCACCCACACGTGTGGGCGCGTGTCCCTGACACGCGGGCCCCGCAAGTCAGAGGGCCCACGCGTCAGCCGCGTTTGCGTGAGACCCCGCACTGACAGGTGGGTCCCATCTGTCAGTCTCACCCGAGCCGTGGACCGGGTCCACCATGGACCGAACCGCGCCATGGGCTGAACCCATGAGCCGGCTGACGTCAGCCAGCCAATCAGAGGCTGACACGTGTCCATGCTGACGCAATAATTAATTTCCGAAAAAGAAAATGATTTATTAATTCGAATAATGATTTCAGATTTTGTTTCAAACTTCAAACGCTTATAACTTTTGCGTTTCAACTCCGATTTGAGTGATTCAAATTTCTAAATTTGTATAAAATTGAGATCTACCTAAATATGAATTTTATTTAATTTTTGGACTAAAGTTTTTCTCTGTAAAATTATTTAATTGATTATTTAAACTTTAAATAATCATAACTTTTGCGTCTTAACTCCAAATTTGACGATTCCAGTTTCTAAAAATCCATAAAATTATGTTCTCTCTGTTTATGGATTTTATTTGGGTGTTTGGGCACTTTTTGCCTATTGTTTATTTGTGTATTTGCTATTTGCCGCTTTACGAGTAGACGTTGAAGTGCCTAAGGATTCAAGGAGAAGTATTGACTCAGATCCAACTCAAGACCAAGAGCAAGTACTTTTTGAAGGCAAGTTGTGCTTTGACCATGTTGATCCTATTTGAAATCTATTTTGATTTAAACTATTGCATGCTAGTTCAATTAGAAAAATACTTTGTTTAAACACAGGGTTAGATAAATACCAATTTGCTATATGACACCTTGATTATTTAAGTATGTGCCATGACCCTTTGTTACCCTAGTTGTGGTTTACTAGTTGGACATTATTAAATTGCCAACATGGGTTTAGACCGCTGTAGTATCTTTGCTTAGACACACTTTACGTGCTCATGACATGATTTTGGACAATCAAATACTAATATTGACTTAATGATATATTGAACCTGTTTTGGAAAGGTATCATGTGATGTTGATATGCACGTGGTGCTTGGTAATCAAGCGGGGTTTTGATAAATAGTTTTCGGCCAGGGGCATGTGGCAAGAATGATCGGGTGGGCGGTGTGGCACTTGGGGATGTTGATTTGGTTCTTCGGGTAGTCTTGCCCTGGTCACTCTAAGGACTTAACCTTGCAAGCCTTTGAACTGGTCATACTTGCAACCACATGGGTGGAATGGGACGGCCCTAGTTGACTAAGTCGCTAAGGACTCACTTGTGGAGCCTCAGGTGTCAATTACACCGTTTGTGTGATTGTGCGGGGGGCGTATCGTGGTCGTGGCCGGATACCCATCTAACGGTGTGTTGGTCCCATACTTCGCCTTGGCTAAGGGAAGGGATGGTGTAGAGCACGAACCGGAGAGGACCACCTGTGTTGTTTGAGGCTTCCGAAGGCTTTATTACTGAACTTCGCATTTGTGGTGTTTGACTGTATCTTGTGGGTAAAGTGCATAACCTCTGCAGAGTGTAGAATCTATTTAAATAGCCGTGTCCACGGTACTGGACAATGCTCGGGGATTACAGTCAAGGGTTAGATTTTCTCAAAAATAACTTTGGTTTGAAAAGTTGGGTTTGGTTTAATAATGAAGATGATGGAAATGCGGTTTAGGATGGGGAAAAATGTTTATTAAACTTCTTGAAAAGTTATTTACGCTTTACTTATTTCTACTACTTTCGAATCTACTTATATTACTTTTCAAATGTCATTTCTTTGCAAATATACCTTGAGCTATTCCTTTGTACCAAGCCATGCATATAGTATATTAGCTTGCATTCTGTGCATGACTTGCTGAGTACCAAGTACTCACCCTTGCCTCAACACAACACCAGTTGAAGAGGAGACTACGCCAGCTTCGGAGGAGGAATTCCACGAGGACTCATCTACTTAGGGAGCGAGCCGGTCGATTGCCTGTGGTATCTTGGATGGCGCCGCACAGTTATTTGATTTTCATTGCTATTCTTTTTCTCTGAATAAGTTTCGCCTTGCGAGGCATATATTTGTAACTTGGCCATAAGGTCGAGTAACCAAGTTTGGTTATTTAAATAAAGTACTTTATTGGTATCGAGTGGTATGATTGTGATATTTACCAATGTTAAGACTGTGTGCACTAGCGCGTTCCTGGACTAGTGCTGAATACACAGAGGGTCCGGATTTGCAAATTCGGGGTCCCGACAGAGGTGGTATCAGAGCCATACTTGACTGTAGGCTCAACCCTAGCTAGAATGGTCGTAGTGAGGATAAAACCTATTTTCTAAAAGCTAAAAAAAAATTGTCAAGATAAGAAATGACATCTCGACTTATCCCCTTCTCTCTTTTCTTGTCTCTTGCTGAAATTTTCCCTTACCTTGTCACAATTTAAAAATTCCGAGTTCTTACGTAAAGCACTCTTGTGACAGATGGAGGAAGAGTTCAACTACGTTGATCTGGGAGTTGGTCACGCTGCGGAACTTTGGCATATGCTACAGACTCTCGGAGATTTTGAGAAGCCCCAATACCAAGTGGAAGTGATCAGACAAGCGGGATTGATCAAGGCTTGTGACGTGAGGATTGAGGTACCTGCTAGGAAAAGGGCCAGTGCAATCGCCCGATACACCGTGCCGCCAGGAGATCTACAATGCAGATGGGTATCCAAGAAGTGTCACGACGAGCAATGCGGCACATTACCCGTATCTCGCCAGAGAATTGGAGAGTGCGGTGTTCCGTTACCATCCTCGCAGCGTTAACCTTCTTGACTCGGCGATTCAGATGAGGATGCCACGGTTACAGCTTGGCACGATTTGTTGTCGCTCGAGGAGGATGTACTAGATAATACAAGCAAGGAGCTCTGAAGGCCCGCAAGGAGATCACGGACAGAGAAGAGCAGATGGCGGGAAGCTCAAGAGTATGTGGCACACCTTCTACGAAGGATTGACGAGTTGGAGATGACCTTGTACGGACTGGACTCCAGAGCCAAGATTCGAGCTACACGAGCGAGATCCGGAGGAGTCGGATCTCGATGAGGACACGCTTCTTCGACTACCACAGATGACACGATTCTTTGGACATGGCGATCGTTTCGGCGCCTATGCCACAAAGACCTGCACTCCGTGCCTGGAGGTTTTCTCGATGAGTGAGCATAGGTTCTATAGTGAGACTCCTTCGGCCGAGTCGCGTCATAGAATAAAGAGTCACCCTTTAGGCGTTAGACTCCGAGAGTTAGTTCGATTTGGATTTGCTTTGTTTCTTGTGAGTGTGCGTTATGTGTTGCAAGGCCCTTAGGCATTGTAAGCAGCCATACCAAGTTATTAAATAATAAAGTTGGACCTTAAAGTTACCCCTTTCGCCCGCATAAGTTCCATATTACTTGTCTATTCTTGTTTCCCTCTCATCTCTAAACCTAGAGCAAACCAAGCGAGATGGTGAACACCCGTGGAAACTTTGGAAGCAATGGGAGTGGTTCTCGCCAGCCAGAAAACCCCAATGATGGAGCACCAAAGACCGCCAATTGATATGCAGAATTTGGAGCTTTTCTTGCTGCCCGGACTCGATTGATGCATGCTATGATGCAACAAATGCAGCACGTCCTTTGCTTTCAGGCCACTTTGCTAATCAAGTTAATCATGGACAACGCCAGAATACAAGACTATCAGAGTTCATGAGAACTCACCCACCCACTTTCTCTGGGAATGCCAATCCATTAGAGGCCGATGATTGGTTAAGATCAATCGAGAGGAAGCTACACATAGCTCAATGCATAGGAAATGAGAAGATACTCTACGCTTCTCATCGGTGGAAGGAACAATTGCCGAATGGTGGGAGAACTTGTGCCACGCAAGAGAACCCTCAAGATATCACTTGGGAAGAGTTCATACCATTTGCATTAAAGATTATCACGTGCCTGAAGGAATCATGGACCTTAAGAAGGAGGAGTTCGAGCATCGAAGCAAGGTAATCGGCCGGTGGCCGACTACGAACAAATTCACACAGCTAGCACGCTACGCTTTTTGAGGATGTAGCGACGGATAAATCCAGGCAGTCTCGTTTTATGAAGGGACTTAACTCAGATTGCAAGTAGGATTGATCACCCACACCTTTCCAGATTTCCAAGAGTTGGTGAATAAGGCGCTTATTCTTGAGGACAAGCGCAAGGAACTGGATGAGAACAGAAGCGCGAGGATGCAACAGCAAGGATCACGCCCGAGAAACGCCGCAGCGCTGAGAGTTGCACCAAATCAATTCTTCGATTCCAACCACGTAATGCAACAAGGACACCATCCCGAGACCAAGACCTGCCAATCGTAACTACTGCACCCGGCCCGCTAGAAACGCTTACCTGTGCAACAAATAGGAACCGTGAGACGCCGCTACAACCGCAACGAGCCGAGGACACTTCGCCAACGATTGTCCAAAGAAGACAGCGAGAGTGACCCGATTCGCTTCAATCTAGGAACCACCCAGCTAGGGCGCCAGACCAGGAGCCACACCCAGACCATGGTGAGAGGCCGAGTCAACCATGTCACCGCAGATGTCTTTGCGAGAATGCTACGGACGTCGTCTTGGGTAAGTTACTTGTTAACTTTCGACTGCACCTGCTTGATTTTGTTTGACTCGAGCTTCGCATTCGTTTGTTTCGCAAGGCTTTGCTACTAGAAATGATTTGAGGATTGCAAGACTTAAGTGCATGCTTTTAGTTCAAACCCCTGGTTCCGAACTCCGAACGAAAGTAGGATGTTCCGCGGTGAGAATACTGATAGGTGGAATAGAGTTCCTAGCAAACCTTATAATTTTGGAGACCCAGACCTTAGACGTCATATTGGGAATGGATTGGTTATCCAAGCACAAGGCCGTATTGGATTGTGGACGAAGGACTATCTCAGTTGAGAGTCCGAGTGGGAAGAAAGTAGAATTTCCAGCCACAGCCGTTAGGGATGGGCGATTGATGGTCAGCACTACCACGACAATCGGCATAGAGGATGTCCCAAGAGTGAATGAGTACCCCGATGTTTTTCCGAAGATCTACCTGGTATGCCGCCAGACAGGGGACATAGAGTTTGTGATAGAGCTTGTCTGCACAAGACCGATAGCTAAGAGACCCTATCGGATGTCCACCGAGGAGTTGGTTGAGATGAAGAAACAGCTAGAAGAGTTAATGGAGAAAGGATTTATCGAGGCCAGGAGTTCGTCGCCGTAGGAGCACCCGCTTTGTTTGTCAAGAAGAAGGGCGGGAGTTTCGGGATGTGCATTGACTACCGTGCACTCAATGAAGTCACCGTGAAGAATAAGTATCCGCTACCCGGGATTGATGATTTGTTTGATCGGTTGAGAGGAGCCGGAGTTTTCTCCAAAATTGACCTGAGGTCGGGATACCATCGATTGAAGATCCGATCGAAGATATTCAAGATGCATTCTCGTCAAGATATGGACATTACGAGTTTCTGATTATGTCCTTTGGGTAACGAATCGCGCCACTTATTTCATGAATATGATGAATAAGGTGTTCATGAAATATTTGGACAAGTTTGTCGTCGTGTTCATAGACGATATCCTAATCTACTCCAAGACAGAGGATGAACATGCCGAACACTTAAGGCGAGTTTTGGAAAAGCTGAGAGGAACAAAGAACTTTTCGCCAAGTTCGACAAGTGTGATTTTTGGAAGGACAAGGTGGAGTTTCTTGGACATGTAATGACCGCATGAAGAGTCGCCGTAGATCCAAGCAAAGTAGAAGGCGTGTTACATTGGGAGCGGTAGAAGGCGTGACCAGGTCGGAGTTTCCTTGGAATGGCAGGATACTACCGCCGTTTCATCGAAGGCTTCTCGACAATTGCGAAACCTCTTACATAGCTGGCTGAAGAAGGAAAAGAAGTTTGCATGGACACCAGAATGTGAGAAAGGTTTTCAGGAGCTGAAGAAGCGATTGACATCAGCACCGGTGTTAGTTCTACCGGATGTTGCTCAAAGCTTCGATATTTATTGTGACGCATCACGCCAAGGACTTGGATGTGTGTTGATGCAGAACGGAAAGGTTGTTGCATATGCATCAAGGCAGTTGAGGCCGCATGAGGAAAATTATCCGACACATGACCTAGAGTTAGCTGCTGTAGTGCATGCCTTGAAGATATGGCGTCACTATCTGATCGGGAACAGATGTGAAGTGTACACGGATCACAAGAGCCTTAAGTACATATTCACCCAGTCGAACCTGAATATGAGGCAAAGGAGATGGTTGGAGTTGATCAAGGACTACAATGTTGGAATCCATTATCATCCCGGAAAGGCCAACGTAGTTGCCGATGCCTTGAGTCGGAAAAGCCATACCGTGAGTACGTTGCTAGCCACAAGTCAGGATGAGTTATGTGAGGATTTCCAGAAAATGAAGATTGAGGTAGTACCTAGCGGATTCTTGGCCACATTAGAAGTAAAGCCTACCTTAGAGAATCAGATCCGAGAAGGACAGAAGGATGATGACAAGATCCGCAGGATTAAGTCCATCAAGGAGGAAGGCAAGGCAGAGGACTTCAAGTTGGATGAGCAAGGCACGTTGTGGATGAAGGATCGCATTTGTGTGCCTAACAAAAAGGAGTTAAAGCAACTGATTCTGGAGGAAGCCCATGACTCCAAGTATTCAATTCACCCAGGGAGTGCCAAAATGTATCAGGATTTGAAGGAAAGATTCTGGTGGGCAAGCATGAAGCGAGAAGTTGCCGAGCATGTTGCATTGTGCGACGTATGCCAGAGAGTCAAGGCAATGCATCAGAGACCAGCAGGATTGCTACAACCGCTGAAAATACCTGAGTGGAAGTGGGAGGAAATCGGAATGGATTTCATTACCGGTTTCTTAGAAGACTCAAGGAGGTTATGACTCCATATGGGTTATAGTGGATCGCTTGACTAAAGTAGCCCATTTTATCCCGTGAAGACCACTTACTCGGGAGATAAATTAGCACTGTACATGATCGAGGATTGTCTGTTTGCACGGAGTGCCAAAGAGGATTGTATCGGACAGAGGTACCCAATTTACCTCAAGGTTACGGAATAAGTTGCATGAAGCCATGGGAACCCGTTTGAACTTCAAGATACCTTATCATCCACGCATCTGACGATGACCGAAAGAGTCAACCAGATCTGGAGGATATGTTGAGAGCTTGTGCATTAGCTTATGCTACTTCTTGGGATAAGAGTTTACCGTATGCCGAGTTCGATTACAACAATAGTTATCAGGCTAGTTCTGAGATGTCACCTTTTGAGGCCTTTGTATGGTCGACCTGTCGGACGCCATTGAATTGGAATGAGACCGTGGCGCCGTGTCTTTGGGCCTGATATTCTTCAAGAGGTCAAGAGCAGGTCGCTATGATTAGGGAAAGGTTGAAGACGGCCCAATCTCGATGTAAGAGTTATCTTGACAATCGTCGCCGAGACTTGAGTTTTGAACGAAGACTTTGTTTACCTCAGAGTTCGCCTCTCGGGGAGTTAAGAGGTTCCATGCCAAAGGGAAACTCGCACCCGTTATGTTGGACCATTTAAGATTTTGAGTCGCAGAGGCGGTTGCTTACCGGTGGAGTTGCCACAGTCGTTGGCAGGAGTGCATGATGTATTCCATGTGTCCCAGTTGAAGAAGTGTCTCCGAGTTCCTGAGGAACAGACACCGCTAGAGTTAATTGAGTTGCAAAAGGATTTGACTTATAAGGAGCACCCCGTGAGGATTCTAGACACAATGGATCGAGAAACTAGAAACAAGTCAACCCGTTTTTGTAGAGTTCAGTGGAGCAACCATGAAGAAAGCGAAGCGACTTGGGAGCGTGAAGAGGATTTGAAGAAAGAATTTCCAAACCTATTCCTTTAGTAAGCCCTGAATCTCGGGGACGAGATTCTATTAAGGGGGGGAGGTTTGTAACACCCCAAAATTTTGCTTTTCTTAAATTCATGTGTGATTTGGCACTTTGGTGAATTTTTGGAATTTTCTGGAATTTATTTGGATTTATTTGGAATTTATTTGAATTTATTCCATTTTGAAATAATTAAAGAATTTAATTTTGCAAATAAAATTTTGTTGGAAATATTTTATTTGAGTCCAAAATGATCCAAAGTATTTTCCGTAATTTTTCTCGAATTTTTCTTAAAGTCTTTTGCCATTTTAATGAATTAAATGAATTACTGGAAATTATTTTGAATATTAAAATCGCTTGGGTTTAGTATCGTTCCTCGGGTCGAAGTCGGACTCGAGTCCGACTCAAACCGGCCAGAGCCACTTGATTCGGTCGAACCGCGTCGCCGAACCCAACCCTAACCTAGCCACCGATCGTTGGATCTCGATCCAACGGCCGTGCGTAATGACAGCGTCAGCGTCTTGCGCGTGAGCCGCTCGATGCGGGACACGTGGGCGGCATCTGGTCGTCGCCTCGCCGAATCGAGCTCGGAGGGCGCCGCCAGTGTCCGACTAGGGCTCGCATGCTGAGCACGCCCTCCGGCTATTTAAAGCCCGAGACGTTCCCGAGAACCGCCGCCACCCCGCTTCGTGTTTGCCCTAGGTCTTAGCCGCCGAGCCGCCGCGCCGATCTGTAGTGATTGCTCGCCGAAGTCAAGAATACGGCCGCCCGTGTGTTCTTCGTTCTCCGCCATGAACCAGCGCAGCTCGTCGAAACCGAAGGCGGATTTGGACTCCCGAGGCGGGGCGAACACTGGCGCACACTTCATCTCACCGAATCGCGAAGAAACGCCGTTGCGAAGGTCGTCTCCTTCCTCTCGGTTAAACCCGGCGCGCCCGTGCCGCCATCGCCGCTTCGAGCTCGGATAGCCGTCGGATCTTCATCCAACGGTCCAGGTTAGTCACGTGCGCCCCAACCCTGTAGAACCCAGGTTAGATCTCAACCGTTGGATCAAAATCCAACGGCCCTCGTTCGTCCACATCACTGCAACGAAATCCACGTTGCGGTGGATTGGATCCAATCTCAACCGTTCGATCCGAATCGAACGGCTCGGATTGTGCCACGTAGCCAGGCCGCCGCACCCACGCGTGTGGGCGCGTGTCCCTGACACGCGGGCCCCGCAAGTCAGAGGGCCCACGCGTCAGCCGCGTTTGCGTGAGACCCCGCACTGACAGGTGGGTCCCATCTGTCAGTCTCACCCGAGCCGTGGACCGGGTCCACCATGGACCGAACCGCGCCATGGGCTGAACCCATGAGCCGGCTGACGTCAGCCAGCCAATCAGAGGCTGACACGTGTCCATGCTGACGCAATAATTAATTTCCGAAAAAGAAAATGATTTATTAATTTGAATAATGATTTCAGATTTTGTTTCAAACTTCAAACGCTTATAACTTTTGCGTTTCAACTCCGATTTGAGTGATTCAAATTTCTAAATTTGTATAAAATTGAGATCTACCTAAATATGAATTTTATTTAATTTTTGGACTAAAGTTTTTCTCTGTAAAATTATTTAATTGATTATTTAAACTTTAAATAATCATAACTTTTGCGTCTTAACTCCAAATTTGATTGATTCCAGCTTTCTAAAAATCCATAAAATTATGTTCTCTCTGTTTATGGATTTTATTTGGGTGTTTGGGCACTTTTTGCCTATTGTTTATTTGTGTATTTGCTATTTGCACGCTTTACGAGTAGGCGTTGAAGTCTTAGGAAGGATTCGAAGGAGAAGTATTGACTCAGGATCCAACTCAAGACCAAGAGCAAGTACTTTTTGAAGGCAAGTTGTGCTTTGACCATGTTGATCCTATTTCGAAATCTATTTTGATTTAAACTATTGCATGCTAGTTCAATTAGAAAAATACTTTGTTTAAACCTGGGGGTTAGATAAATACCAATTTGCTATATGACACCTTGATTATTTAAGTATGTGCCATGACCCTTTGTTACCCTAGTTGTGGTTTACTAGTTGGACATTATTAAATTGCCAACATGGGTTTAGACCGTTGTAGTATACTGCTTAGACACACGCGTGCTCATGACATGATTTTGGACAATCAAATACTAATATTGACTTAATGATATATTGAACCTGTTTTGGAAAGGTATCATGTGATGTTGATAGCACGTGGTGCTTGGTAATCAACTGGGGTTTTGATAAATAGTTTTCGACCGGGGCATGTGGCAAGAATGATCGGAGTGGGCCGGTGTGGCAATCGGGATGTTGATTTGGTTCTTCGGGTAGTCTTGCCCTGGTCACTCTAAGGACTTAACCTTGCAAGCCTTTGAACTGGGTCATACTTGCAACCACATGGGCTGGAATGGGACGGCCCTAGTTGACTAAGTCGCTAAGGACTCACTTGTGGAGCCTCGGGGTGTCAATTACACCGTTTGTGTGATTGTGCGAGGGGCGTATCGTGGCTGTGGCCAGATACCCATCTAACGGTGTGTTGGTCCCATACTTCGCCTTGGCTAAGGGAAGGGATGGTGTAGAGCACGAACCGGAGAGGACCACCTGTGTTGTTTGAGGCTTCCGAAAGGCTTTGTTACGGGAACTCGCCTTTGTGGTGTTTGACTGTATCTTGTGGGTAAAGTGCATAACCTCTGCAGAGTGTAGAATCTATTTAAATAGCCGTGTCCACGGTACTGGACAATGCTCGGGGATTACAGTCAAGGGTTAGATTTTCTCAAAAATAACTTTGGTTTGAAAAGTTGGGTTTGGTTTAATAATGAAGATGATGGAAATGCGGTTTAGGATGGGGAAAAATGTTTATTAAACTTCTTGAAAAGTTATTTACGCTTTACTTATTTCTACTGCTTTCGAATCTACTTATATTACTTTTCAAATGCTGTTTACTGCAAATATACCTTGAGCTATTCCTTTGTACCAAGCCATGCATATAGTATATTAGCTTGCATTCTGTGCATGACTTGCTGAGTACCAAGTACTCACCCTTGCCTCAACACAACACCAGTTGAAGAGGAGACTACGCCACTTTCTGGAGGAGGAATTCCACGAGGACTCATCTACTTAGGAGCGAGCCCGGTCGGTTGCTGTGGTATCTTGGATGGCGCCACGAAGTTATTTGATTTTCCGCTGCTATTCTTTTTCTCTGAATAAGTTTCGCCTTGCGAGGCATATATTTGTAACTTGGCCATAAGGTCGAGTAACCAAGTTTGGTTATTTAAATAAAGTACTTTATTGGTATCGAGTGGTATGATTGTGATATTTACCAATGTTAAGACTGTGTGCACTAGCGCGTTCCTGGACTAGTGCTGAATACACAGAGGGTCCGGATTTGCAAATTCGGGGTCCCGACACTTCCGCGATGGTGAAAGGGCCCTCCCAGGGCGGGGAGAGCTTGTGCCTGTCCTTCGCGGATTGGACTTGGCGCAGCACTAGGTCGCCGACTTGAGCAGCGACAGCGGACCCGTCGGTGTGGTAGCGGCCGGCGTCTGGCGATATTTAGCCGATCGCCAAGATCGCGGCGTCTCGAGCCGTCGAGTCGGTCGAGGTCATCTTCTTTGTTCCTCGATTGCCGTCTTGGCGTCGTAGTTCTGTACCCTTGGCGTGCCGTACTCAAGGTCGGTCGGGAGGACAGCCTCCGCTCCGAACACCAAGAAAAAAGGAGTGAACCCGGTCGACCGGGTCGGCGTGGTTCGCAGACTCCAAAGCACGGGTGGTAGCTCGGCGGCCCACCGTCCCGCGAATTTCTTCAGTCGGCTGAAGATTCGCGGCTTGAGTCCTTGGAGGATCATGCCGTTGGCTCGCTTCGGCTTTGTCCGTTGGCTCGGGGTGTGCCACGCCGCCCGATCGACTTCGGATATTGAAGTTGTCGCAGAACTCGAGGAACTCCTTTCCGTGAAGCTGCGTCCGTTGTCGGTGATGATGGAGTTGGGCACCGAACCGTAGACAATATCGCGGAAGAAACTTCGTCACTGCGCCGATGTGATCTTTGCCAATGGCTTTGCTTGATCCACTTTGTGAACTTGTCTCTGGCGACAAGCAAGTGAGTGAAGCCCGGGCGCCTTTTGAAGGGTCCGGCAGGTCGAGCCCCAAACCGCGAAGGGCCATGTGATGGGGATCGTCTGCGGGGCTTCTTGCGAGGAAGATGCGTCTGCTGGCGAAGAATTGGCATCCTTCGCAGTGCGGACAACTGGGTCGCATCTGCTCTGGCTGGCCGGTAGAAACCTTGTCGGAAGGCCTTTCCTACCAGGGACATGGCGCGTATGGTGCCCGCACACTCCATCGTGGATGTCCTGCGAAGGTGCTTCCTTGGTCGGTCGGGACGCGCCACGAAGATTCGGACGAGCTCCTCTTGTAGAGGCGCCCTCGATCGGGGCGAAAGACTTAGCCAGCCGGCGGCGCCGAGCCTCGGTGGTATCGGTGAGGCGTCCGTTCACAACCGACGACAATCGGTTGCCTCGATCGGTTTCGGCCTTCAGACGCCAAGTCCGACCCAGCGGGTGGGCATCTGGCCGAAGATCGCTGGGGCCGCCCGCCTTTGAAAGTCGGCGGCGCCCTCGGCCTTCGGTCCAACCGGATTGAAGGGATGCTGAGGTCGGAGACGAAGATTCCAGGGGGAACCGGCCCCTTCCCGGAGGCAAGGTTGGCGAGGGAGTCGGCTTCACCGTTATAGCGTCGGTAGCTATGATGGAGCTCGAAACCCTTGAACTTCTCCTCGAGCTTGTGGACCTCCAGGCAGTAGGCGGCCATCCGAGCGTCACGGGGCTCGGTGGCTTTCATCACTTGGTCGACGACCAGCTTGGAGTCGCCGTGAGCGTTGAGCCGTCGATGCGCCCAGGTCGTGGCGATCCGAAAACCATTGGCGAGGGCTTCGTGCTCAGCGACATTGTTGGTGGCGTCCGGTGCGATCGTATGGCATCACGGAGCTTGTTGCCGAGTGGGAGATGATGACGACCCGCGCCGGCCCGTTCTTGGTGTAAGACCCATCGAAGTACATCGTCGATTACTCGGGTCCTCGGCCGCGCGAGGACTTGCGCCTCGGTCCACTCGGCGACAAAGTCCGCCAAGACCTGGGACTTGATCGCCGTCCTGGGGACGTACAATATGTCGAGGCCGTTGAGCTCGAGAGCCCATTTGGCGATCCTTCCGGTAGCATCGCGGTTGTGGACGACTTCTCCGAGCGGTGAGGAGGTTACCACGGAGATGGGGTGTCGATCGAAGTAATGGGCAAGCTTCCTCTTGGTGATGAGCACCGAGTAGAGTAGCTTCTGTATCTGGGGATATCGGACCTTTGTTTCGGAGAGCACCTCGCTGACGAAGTAGACCGGCCTCTGCACCTTGAGAACGCGGCCTTCCTCCGCTCGCTCCACAACAAGTGCCGCGCTGACGACTTGAGTCGTGGCGGCGATGTAGAGGAGCAAAGGCTCCTGTGGCTCCGGGGCGACCAGGACCGGAGGTGAGGTCAGAAAGGCCTTTAGTCGACTAAAGGCTTCCTGAGCTTCGTTGGTCCAGGAAAAATGGTCGGACTTCTTCATCAGCTTGTAGAGTGGCATCCCGCGTTCGCCGAGGCGGGATACGAAGTGTCGGGACCTCGAATTTGCAAATCCGGACCCTCTGTGTATTCAGCACTAGTCCAGGAACGCGCTAGTGCACACAGTCTTAACATCGGTATATATCACAATCATACCAAACGATACTATCAAAGTACTTTATTTAAATAATCAAAGGGTTACTCGACCTTATGGCCAAGTTACAAATATATGCCTTGCAAGGCAAAATGTATTAAAAGAGAAATAACAGCAGCGGAAAATCAAATAAACTTCGTGGCGCCATCCAGATACCACAGGCAACCTGATCGGGCTCGCATCCCTAAGTAGACGGGTCCTCTTGGAACTCCTCTTCCGAACTGGCGTAGTCTCCTCTTCAACTGGTATTGTGTTGAGGCAAGGGTGAGTACTTGGTACTCAAGCAAGTCATGCAATGAATGCAAGCTAATATACTATATGCATGGCTTGGTACAAAGGAATAGCTCGAGTATATTTGCAAAGAAATGACTTTTGACAAGTAATAAAAGTAGATTCGAAGCGGTAGAAATAAGTAAAGCATAAATAACTTTTCGTGAAATTTAATAAACATTTTCCCCATCCTAAACCACATTTCCATCATCTTCATTATTAAACCAACCCAACTTTTCAAATCCAAGTTATTTTCGTAAAGTCTACCCCTTGATCAGTAATTCCCGAGCATTGTCCGATCTGTGGACTCGGCTATTTAAATAGATTCTACACTCTGCAGAGGTTATGCACTTTACCCACAAGATACAATCCACTCACCACGTCGGTAGTGAATCGCCATACAAAAGTATGCGAATGAGCGATCATAACAAAGCCTTCTAAGCCTCAAACAACACAGGTGGTCCTCTCCGGTTCGTGCTCTACACCATCCCTTCCCTTAGCCAAGGCGAAGTATGGGACCAACACACCGTTAGATGGGTATCGGCCCACAGCCACGATACGCTCCCCGCATAATCACACAAACGGTGTAATCGACACCCTGAGGCTCCACAAGTGAGTCCTTAGCGACTTAGTCAACTAGGGCCGTCCCATTCGACCATGTGGTTGCAAGTATGACCCAGTTCAAAGGCTTGCAAGGTTAAGTCCTTAGAGTGGCCAGGGGCAAGACTACCCAAGAACCAAATCAACATTCCCAATGCCACAACCGCCCACCTGATTACTCTTGCCACATACCCTGGCCGATCAGTTTATCAAACCCCGCTGATTACCATGCACCACGTGCCATCAACATCACATGATACTTTTCCAAAACAAGTTCAATATATCATTAAGTCCATATTAGCATTTGATCGTCCAAAATCATGTCATGAGCACGCATGCGAGTCTAAGCGGTATACTACAACGGTCTAAACCCATGTTGGCAATTTAATAATGTCCAACTAGTAAAACCACAACTAGGGTGACAAAAGGTCATGGCACATACTTAAGTAATCAAGGTGTCATATAGCAAATTGGTATTTATCTAACCCCATGTTTAAACAAAGTATCTTTCTAATTAAACTAGCATGCAATAGTTTAAATCAAAATAGATTTCAAATAGGATCAACATGGTCAAAGCACAACTTGCCTTCAAAAGCACTTGCTCTTGGTCTTGGGTTGGATCTGAGTCAACACTTCTCCTCGAATCCTTCCCAAGACTTCAACGTCTACTCGTAAAGCGTGCAAATAGCAAATACACAAATAAACACTAGGCAAAACATCCCAAAACTCCAAATAAAAACCATAAAACAGAGAGAACGTAATTTTCTGGATTTTTAGAAACTGGAATCACAAATTTGGAGTTAAAATGCAAAAGTTATGATTTATTAAAGCTTAAATAATCAATTAAATAATATTACAGAGAAAAACTTTAGTCCAAAAATTAAATAAAATTCATATTTAGGTAGATCTCAATTTTATACAAATTTAGAAATTTGAATCACTCAAATCGGAGTTGAAACGCAAAAGTTATAAGCGTTTGAAGTTTGAATCTAAATTTGAAATCATTATTCGAATTAATAAATCATTTTCTTTTTTTTCGTAAATTAATTATTGCGTCAGCATGGACACGTGTCAGCCTCTGATTGGCTGGCTGACGTCTGCCGGTCCATGGACTCGGTCCACGCTTGGCTCGGGTCCACGGTGGACTCGGTCCACGACTCTACGTCTCGCTGACATGTGGGCCCCACCGCGGCCGGGTTTCACGCGACGCTGCGATCGCGGTGACATCGTGGGCCCCTCGACTCGCGGGTCCCGTGTCGAGACACGCTCCCACGCCGCTGCGGGCGGTGAGCACACGTGGCACAATCTCGGCCGTTGATTTGAAAATCAACGGTCCAGATTGGATCTAGACCTCTCGTTCAAAACTACACGGTTGATCCGGGCCGTTCGATCTAGATCGGACGGTCCGAATCTAACCCTAAAGCTACAACACAACTAACCACGCACCGCATGCGATCTAAATCTAACGGTTGAAACCTAATCGAGACGGAAACAAGAACTTGGCGACGTGGCCTCACTCGTCGCGTTGGATCTCGATCCAACGGTGCACCGAGCTTCGCGGGCGACGATGGCTCGCGGCGTTGCGCTGCCGGCGCCGAGGAGCGACCACCCTAACGGCGCTTCGGGCGTCTCCGCCAAGTGAGTGCACCCGGTGAAGTGCGCCTCGGCGCAAGGTTCTCGAATCCGAGCTTGAAGGCGGCGAGGATGACGAACGGCGCGAAACGAAGAAAACCACGGCGGCACTCCCCAAACTCCGCGAAATCGCGAGGCGACGGCGGCGGCTTGGGCGTTGGAACTTAGGAGCAATAGGCACGCACACGAGCGGCGATCCTCGGCGATAACCCACGCCTTAAATGGCCTCGCAGCGTGCACAAAGCGGAAACCTAATCGGTCACGGCGGCTATGCGGCGGCGAGTCCGGCTCGATCACGGGAAGACGACGCCAATCCCAGCCGTCCGCAGCGTCACGATCAACGCCACGATCGCGCACGGCGCGCGGGTCCGGGTCGACGCTCGGCCGAACGTGCAGACGGGCGGATCTCGGCGGTTGGATCTTGATCCAACGGTTGGGATCAATTAGGTTTTCAAGTTGGTTGGCCGAGTCAAGCGGCTCGGTCGGACTCGAGTCCGACTTCGGTCGGATGAACGATACTTGACCCGAGTTGGATTTTCCAGCGATTTAATAATTAAAATAATTCGATAATTCATTTAATTCATTAAAAATAGCAAATGACTTTAAAATTCCAGAAAAATTCTGGAAAATACTTTGGATCATTTTGGACTCAAATAAAATATTTCCAACAAAATTTTATTTGCAAAATTAAATTCTTTAATTATTTCAAAATGGAATAAATTCAAATAAATTCCAAATAAATCCAAATAAATTCCAGAAAATTCCAAAAATTCACCAAAGGGCCAAATCACACATGAATTTAAGAAAAGCAAAATTTTGGGGTGTTACACGAAGCGACTTAGTGCCGCGAGGCATCCCATCAGCCTTTGAACTCCTTTCAGATCGTTGATTGGCCCCATCCTTGCGATAGCGGAGATCTTATCTCGGTTGGCTTCGATGCCGCGCTCGGAGACGATGAATCCCAGCAACTTGCCCTTGGGGACCCCGAAGACGCACTTCTCGGGGTTGAGCTTTATGCGAAACCGTCGGAGGTTCGCAAAGGTCTCCTCCAGGTCGGTGATGAGGTCATCGGCCTTCCCGGTTTTGACAACGATGTCGTCGACGTAGGCCTCGATGTTACGGCCAATTTGGTCTGAGAAACATGCCTGCATACACCGCTGGTACGTGGCGCCTGCGTTTTTCAGACCAAAAGGCATCGTGATGTAATAGTACGAGCCGTACGGGGTGATGAAGGAGGTCGCGAGCTGATCGGACTCCTTCATCGCAATCTGATGATAGCCCGAGTAGGCATCCAAAAAGGAAAGGGACTCACACCCGGCGGTGGAGTCCACGACCTGGTCGATGCGAGGCAATGGGAATGGATCTTTCGGACAGGCCTTGTTGAGGCTCGTGTAGTCAACACACATTCTCCATTGCCCCGACTTTTTCTTTACAAGGACGGGATTGGCGAGCCACTCGGGGTGACGCACCTCCCTTACAAAACCGGCCAAAAGTTTGGCGATCTCTTCCCCAATGGCCCGTCGCTTCTCTTCGTAAACGCGCGCAGCGCTGGGCGATCGATGCAGATCCCGGTCGAATGTTCGGGGAGTGCTCGGCGACCTCCTTCGGGACTCTGGCATGTCCGAGGGTCTCCAAGCGAAGACGTCTCGGTTTGCTCGGAGGAAGTCGACGAGCGCCTTCCTATTTGGTGGTGAGGGCGCCCCGATCCGCACGGTCTTGGCGGGATCTTCGGGATCAACAAATGACCTCTCCTTCGTGTCCTCCGCGGACTTGAAAGAGCTAGGCCCCGACTTGCCGGAGTCGGGGCGGATCCGGAGACCTTCTCGAGCCGGGCGAGCTCGGCGAAGCGGCGATCGCCGAGGCCAGCTCGCAATGCCCGCCGCAGATGGTAGGCGAGCTGGAAAGATGTGGCCACGGTGATGACACCTTGCGCCCTGGCATCTTCAGCTTGAGGTAGGTGTAATTGGGGACCGCCATGAACTTCGCGTAGCATGGTCGTCCCGAATGGCGTGGTAGGAGCCGGGAAGTCCACAACCTCGAAAGTGAGGCTCGGTGCGGAAGTTGTCCTGCTCCCAAAGGTGACGGCAGCCGACCTGCCGAGGGGTGGGCTGTTGGCACAGTACGACGCCGTGGAAGGGCGCCTTGCTCGGCCGGAGGGCGGAGCGAGGGACCCCCAGGGCATCCAGGGTCTCAACATACATGATGTTGAGACTGCTGCCGCCGTCCATGAGCACCTTGGTTAGGCGCTTCGTCCCCACGATGGGGTCGACGACGAGCGGGTAGCGTCCCGGGTGCGGGATGTGGTCGGGGTGGTCGGTCCGGTCGAAGGCGATCGGGCATTCCGACCACCTCAAGTAGGTGGGCACGGCGGGGGTAGCCGTGTGGACCTCTCGGTGGGTGAGCTTCAACCGTCGCTTGTCGGCGTAGCACTCCTCCCCTCCGAAGATCATGAGGCAACCGTCGAGTTGTGGGAACTCGTCGGCTGGCTCATCGCCCTTTGCCCCGGCGTCGGACGCCGGGTCGCGCTTCTTCCCCTTACCCCGCGACGTCGTGGGGTTTCCGGAGAGAAACCGCTTCAGGACTTCGCAGTCCCGATACTTGTGCTTGACGGGATAGTCGTGGTTCGGGCACGGACTATCCATCAACTTCTCGAATCGGTCGGGCGTCTGCCGAGCCTGCTGTTTGGCAGGTCGGTCGGCAGCGGCGACCATTCGACCTTCGCGGCCCTGCTTCCCCTTCCGCTTCCTTTTGTCAGGGCGGTCGGAGGGGGCGCCGGCTCCGAGGCTGGCTGTCTTGTGGGCCGTCTTTCTTTCGAAGATGGCCCCCACGGCCTCCTCGCCGGAGGCGTGGTTGGTGGCGATGTCAAGGAGCTCCTTGGTGGTCCGGGGCTTCGCACAGCCCAACTTGTGGACCAGGGCCTCGCACGTGGTGCCGTAGATGAACGCCCCGACGACGTCGGCGTCGCGGATGTCGGGGAGCTCGTTGCACTGCTGGGAGAAGCGGCGGATGTAGTCCCGGAGGGTCTCCCCCGGCTGCTGCTTGCAGCTCTTCAGGTCCCAGGAGTTGCCAGGGCGTTTGTATGTGCCCTGGAAATTTCCGACGAAGAGGTTCGTCAGGTCGGCCCAGCTGCCGATGGTATCTGCGGGCAGGTACTCGAGCCATGCTCGAGCTGAGTCCGCAAGATAGATGGGGAGGTACTGGATAACGAAGGAGTCGTCCGTCGCTCCCCCAGCTCGACAAAGTAGCCGATAGTCTTCTAACCGGACATCGGGTTGGTAGCCCCGTGTACTTGGCTATGTTGGTCGAGCCCGAATCGGCCTAAGTCGGCGTTGCGGATGCGGCGGGTGAACGCGCGCGGCCCAGGACCGTCGAATCCTGGGTCGGGATGGTTGCGTCGCCCGCTATCGGCGACTTGCGAGGGTGCTGCTGCGTCGGTAGCTCTCCTTCGCGCCTCGAGGGTGGTGCGGAGATCATACTTGTCCCCCAGGCGATGGCGCACCGGGGTGTATGATGCCTGGGGGAGTTCAGGGGCGGGCCGTCTTGGCTGGGCTCAGTCGACCCTGAGGAGGAGTGGCCTGTGGCCCGGTGGCGCCTGTCACGGAGCTAGAACCTTGGGCGTCTTTGAGCGACAAGACGCTCTACCGATCCGGAGGTTCTCGATAGGTGGCCTTGGCCACGGCTCCGTTGGCTCAGCAGCCCTCGGGGCGGCATTGCCGCCGCAGCAATGTTCTGGTTGGCGTGAGGGAAGAACGGAAGGTCGTTCGTCTCCTCAGCCAACTGCTGATGCACCTGACGCGCACGGGCGCGTGCGCCGGAGGTGGATGGTGGGTTAGGTTGACGGCGCTCCAGTTCGGCCTGGAGCTTATCGAGCTCGGCCTTTCGAGCTTCTAACTCCTCACGCTGTCGCTGAAGGTCAGCGAAGCGTCGTAGGTGCTGTGCGTCGTCTTCCCGCCGGGATTCCTCCCGCCGCGCTTCGTCGCGCGGGAGGAGGGTCCCGAGGGTAGCGGGGGTGGAGGATGGCTCCGCCGCACCCGTCATATTGCACTCGCGGGTGTAGGCCCTTCGAGGGGCACACTCCTTGTCGGAGCTAGAACCATGGCTGGAGGAATCCGTCAGTAGGTCGTGGAGGGAAGCCGGCGCGTAACCGGCCATGGCCACGAGTTGGGAGCTCGTGGAGGGTGGAGTCGCCGTTCGCCGCAGTCCGTAGGCAATGTTGCCGGGGGTAGTGTCGGCCCAGCGCCACGCCGCGGCTCAGCTTGAGCCTCGAGGTGAGGTTCTTGAGGGCGTCGGCAATCGCATCCAGTTTATGAGGGCGTCCGGTCCCGGACGGCGGCGAGACGAGGACAAGCTCCCCGCCCGTAGTGACGATGAAATCGAGGGCGCCGAAGCGGATCCAGCCCTCGACATCGGCGAATCGTAGTGGGAGGAAGCCATCGAGAGGAGAATGGGAACCCAAGATGAGGATGTCGGTGAAGACGCCGCGAGAGCCCCTACAGCGCGCATGGCGCCGGTGTTTCGTGCACCGGCAATACGAATTTATGGTCGGATGGGGTCGCGCGCTCCTCTCCCGAATGGTCGACTCAAGGAGTCGAAGATGTATCTTGGTTCGGGCCGAATGTCCCTACTCAGTTCGTGCGGTGTGGATGTATTGATCTTTGGGAGATGGGCGAGGGTGTACAAGCGAGGCGGACGGTCGGTGTCCGATCCCCTTGACGTTTCGCTAGAGAGTCGAGGCTACCTAGAAGACTGTTTTCTCTGCTCTCCCTCCTTCTCGGGCCTGCCCCTCCTTATATAGATGGAGGGGCAGGTTACACGGGAGTTGGGAAAACTACGAGAAAAGGGGCCTGCACGTCTTGATGTCTGGTTCCTGTCTTGTCCGACCGACCCCTGCCCGTCCCGAGGCAGGGTTGGTGGCTCTGTAATGAGCAGTCTTGCGTAGTGCTGTCTGGGTGGCGTGTTGCGTGGTGCTCCTGTCAGCCTCGGTGGCTTTAATGGCGCTTTGACTTTGCTTTGGCCTCGGGAGTGGGCGTACTCCTCTGCGGTGTGCCAGGCGACGGGACGGGGGCTTGACTTCTTCGGTGGCCCTTCTGACAGTCTCGGGAAGGAGCCGCCTACCCCGGTACGGATGCCAGGGGACGCTGCGCACAAGGCAGCCACCTGACACTGTCGTGGGCCCTGCTAGCCCGTGTGCAGGTGGAGCTTGAGCTTCAATATTAGGCGGCCGGCGCATGCCGGCTCGCCGAGAACCGAGTCCGCCCGACCGTCAGAGTCGGCCCCGCACAGGTCGGGGCTCGTTCCCCGCGGCCCAAGTACCTTTCGGTGGTGCTGGGCCTTCGCCGTGATAGGTCAGCCCGTTCGTGCTTCCGGGCTGATGGGGGTACCCATGGTATGGGTACTCGTCAAAACTCCCCCTCAAAACAAACCCATTGGATGAACAATCCCAAGTTCTCCCCGAATAAAAGCAAAACGAGAAGAAGACAAAGGTTTTGTGAAAATGTTTGCCAATTGATGTTCAGTATCCACATGATGAAGCACAATGTTGCCTTTTTCAACATGATCTCTAAGAAAGTGAAATCTGATGTCAATGTGTTTTGTTCTAGAGTGTTGTACAGGGTTCTTAGTAATGCAAATTGCACTAGTGTTATCACACAAAAGAGGAACACTATCCAAATTAACCCCATAATCTTTAAGTGTAGCTACTATCCAAAGAATTTGAGAACAACAACTAGCAAGCTGACCACATATTGGATTCAGCGATTGATTGTGCAAATGTAAGATTGTTTTCTAGATGACCATGCAATAAGAGAATTGCCCAAGAAATGACATGTACCAGATGTACTTTTTCTATCAATTCTACATCCTCCAAAATCAGCATCAGAAAAAGCTCTTAAACTAATGCATGAGGAAGCAGAAAGCCAAATGCCAAAATCTTGAGTTCCATGAAGATACCTGAAAACTCGCTTGACAACTTGTCGATGTGAAGCACGTGGGGAAGCTTGAAAACGAGCACACAGGCACACAACAAATTGTATATCCGGCCTTGATGCAGTGAGGTACAAAAGTGAACCTATCATGCTTCTATATTCCTTTTGATCAACTGGCTCACCATTTTCATCTGGATCAAGCGTGCAATTGCTTTCCATAGGTGTCATGATTGGTTTGCTGTTTTCTATCCCAAAACGATGTAGCAAGTCTCTTGTATATTTGCTTTGATGCACAAAAGTACCATCCTTCGTTTGCTTGATTTGAAATCCCAAAAAGTATGTCAACTCACCCATCATACTCATCTCAAACTCCTTCCTCATTGTTTCTGAAAACTCAGACACTAAAACATGAGAGGAACCACCAAAGATAATATCATCAACATAAATCTGAACGAATAGTTGATCATTGCCTTGCTTGAGTAAAAAGAGAGTTTTATCAACCTTTCCCATTGAAAACCCCCTTTCAAGTAAAAAGGTTTTTAGCCTATCATACCATGCTCTAGGGGCTTGTTTCAAACCATACAAAGCTTTTGATAGTTTGAACACATGATTTGGAAACTTTGGATTTTCAAAACCAGGTGGTTGCTTGACAAAAACTTCCTCATTTATGTAGCCATTAAGAAAAGCACTTTTCACATCCATTTGATACAATTTGAAACCTTTGGATGCAGCAAAGCTAAAAGGATTCTAATGGCTTCAATTCTAGCAACAGAGCAAAGGTTTCATCAAAATCTAAGCCTTCAATTTGAGTGTAACCTTGAGCAACCAATCTAGCCTTGTTTCTAACAACAACACCATCCTCACTTTGTTTATTTTTGAAAACCCATCTAGTTCCAATAACATTAAAATCAGGAGGTGGTGAGACAAGTTTCCAAACTTTATTTCGTTCAAAATTCTCTAATTCTTCATGCATGGCATTGATCCAAGATTAAATCGGATAATGCATGAGATATATCTTTGGGTTCAAAAGAAGCAACTAAAGCAGAATGAGCATGAGTGTCGAATGAATAAACCTGGATTGAGTGACTCTCTCATTTAGGTCTCCAATCATTTGTTCAGATGGATGCAATTTTTGAATGTGCAAGGGAGCATTGGCTTTTGAGACTTCTCCTTCTCCTTCTTCATTTTCAGCATGTACAGATGATGTTGTAGCTTGAGGATGGTTAGTCAGTAGGTGATGTAGTAGTAGGTGCCAAGGGTGCTACACTTGTTGTGCATTAGGAAGAGTCAAGACATCATCTTCAACATCATCATTATCTTCAAAGATTTTCTCCCCCTGAATGTATGCTTTGTACTGCATCACTTGGACTAGTGCCTGGACTAGCCTCATCAAAAGTAACTTCACAAGTTTCCAAAATTTTGTTAGTTTCCAAAACAAGCACCACGATAGCCACGAGTATGAGCGGGATATCCAAGAAAAATGCCATCAGTTGATCTAGCTTCAAATTTATCAAGATTTCCAGATTTCAAGACAAAACATTTGCATCCAAAAACTCGAAAGTGAGAAGCAGAAGGTCTATGTCCAAACCGAAGCTCATATGGAGTCTTACCCAATTTTGATCTAAAAACACACGGTTTGAAACATAACAAGCGATTGAAATCGCTTCAGCCCAAAAATTTCTAGGAGTGTGATGTTCATCTAACATGGTTCTAGCCATCTCAACCAACGTTCTGTTTTCCTTTCGACTACACCGCTTTGTTGAGGCACTCTAGGTGATGAAAATTGATGATCAATTCCTTTTTCAAAGCACAAAAGAGATCAAAGGAAGCATTTTTGAATTCAGTTCCATTATCACTTCTAATAGCTTTGAGAGCTCCTGGATGGTCAATGTAAAGCCTAAGAACAAGACTTCTAAAATGACTAAAAGCCTCATCCTTAGATGCCATAAAATACACCCAAGAGTCTCTAGAAAAATCATCAACAATCACAAGCACATACCGTTTGCCTCCAAAGGATTGAACTCGAGATGGTCCAATCAGATCAAGATGTAGAAGCTGTCTGGAGGCGTTTGTCATCACCATGGTAAGAGGTGGATGTGAACCTGCAATCATCTTACCATGTCTACAAGAAGAACATACTAGATTGCTATCACCCTTAAGCTTAGGCAAGCCACGTATAAGATCTAAACCACTTACACGAGTAAGATGATCAAAACCAACATGACCAAGTCTACGATGCCAAAAGAATAAATCTTTAGAAACATTGGCAATTAGACACCTATGCTTAGAAGAAGGTGATGCATCAAAATCAGCTTTAAAGACTCTTCCAAAACGAGAAATTTTGAACACAAGATCACCTGAAGCATCTAGCACTTTGCATTCATTTTTCTTAAAGCTTATCTCAAGATCTTCATCAAGCATTTGTGAGACAGAAAGCAAGTTATATTTCAAATTTTCAACAAGAGCCACATTTTTGAACATAAACTTGTCACTTACCTTTATTGTACCTTTTGCCACAACAGAAGAGGAAGAAGCATCTCCAAAAGTAACACTTTCAGCACGAGATGCACGAGTGAGGGAGAACCAATTCTTATCACCGGACATGTGGCGTGAGCATCCGAAATCCACTAGCCATACGTTCTCCTTCCTCGCGCGAGAAGCCTACATAGCAACAAAATATGTTGAGGTCTCAGTACTGGGGTTAGGAATGAGATTTTTGGGAATCTAGTACTGAGACACACGACGCACAACAGTAGGCATAGCACGAGAATTTTTATGCACAAAATTAGATTTTCCTTTTCCCATGTTTATAGGAACAGAAAGCGTTTTCAACACTCTAGACGCATAGTGAGAAGCAAAGTGTGCTTTTCTGAGGTTAGACCTAGCCTTAGTCATTTCTTTCCTTTGCTGTCTGGCTAGTCTAAAGCAAAAATCTACTAAATGTCCATCTCTACCACAATGAGTGCAAGTGTACTTGACATGATGTTTAGCTTTAACAGTAAAAGCACATTTTGCATTCATCATAGTAGAAGATAAAAAACCAGCAGATTGAAAAGCAATTTTCTTAGGCTCATTAGATAACTCAATTTTGCAAGGAGCCTGAACAACAGTGCGAGGTTTAGTTTCAAATGAAGCATGAAGATCAAAACCTAAACCTCTCTTGTTTGAGCTAACCTTAGATTGATCCAAAATCATGTTCAATTTTTTCTTGCCATTAGTGAATCGTTCCAAAGAGTTTTGCAGGTAATCAACTTTCTTAGCAAGAGTTAAACAATTATTGCAGGGAACATCTACTTTTCCTTTTTGCTTGTGACAAGTTGAGCATGAGAGAATTTCATGTGAAAGCAAATTATCAGTTAATTGAGAAACCCTAGCATTTGCATCTTTCAATTTTAATTCAAGAGTTGAGCATTTAGAACAAGAAGTTGAATTATGCAAATCATCAGTGGAACAGCTAGCATGTACATGTTTCTCATTTTTCTCATTTAGATGCAACAAAAGAGCATGTTCTTTCCTAAGCAAGGTGAGCTCATTGTAAATTAAGTCACATGATTTG
The DNA here is from genome assembly GCA_036346355.1 of Rhipidocladum racemiflorum. Taxonomy (NCBI): domain Eukaryota; kingdom Viridiplantae; phylum Streptophyta; class Magnoliopsida; order Poales; family Poaceae; genus Rhipidocladum; species Rhipidocladum racemiflorum. The sequence goes on from CM070581.1 coordinate 35,298,843, forward strand.
CAAATATCATCACTAGGAATCAAAGTCTTAAGTCTAGCAATTTCAGCATTCAATGATTCAATAATGAAATCATGTTTCTTAATTTTCTTATCACGTTTGTCAAGCAATTTTCCAAGACGAGCAACAGCAATAGCTAATTCATCATAAGAGGGATCTACCTCATTGAAGTCATTTGTCGTGGTCGCCTCGGTGAAGCTATCCTTGCTGCTTGCCATGAGACACAATCCCATCAAATCATGCTTGCTTGGAGTTGCATCATCTTGTTGCTCTCCGAGTCCACATCGCTCAAATTGACTTGTTCAAGCGGAAAGAACTCTGTGAACCACCTTGCGGTTGATGAAGCTCTTCTTCTTCCTATCATTTGACGAGAACCTTTTCTTCTCATTCCTTCTGTCGTTATCCTTCTCCTCCTTTGATGTTTTTCCTGCAAGCTTAGGACAATTTGTGCGAATATGGTTGAGGTCACCACACTCATAGCATCTTGGAGGACCACCTCTCTTTTTCATTCTCACATTCTGCAAAGCTTTGTTAAAACGAGAAGAGAGTAGTGCCAAATCTTCCTCAGGAAATTCTTCAATTTGCTCATCTGTTAAAGAGGATAAAGAGGACAAGGCAAAGCTAGAAGAAGAGTTTGCATTAGACATGTTAGGGTTAGAGATCAAAGCAATTGACTTAGCATTACCCTTCCTGGCAAGAACATCTAACTCATGAGTTTTCAATTTTGAATACAGAACATCTAATGTAAGTGTGCTCATGATAGTAGATTCTTGTATAGATGTTACTTTCATCTCCCACACCGACATGTCCAAAGCACTAAGCAATTGTCTAGCATTTGCAGCATCAGTGTAGCTAACTCCAACAGCACGGAGATTGCTAAGAATTTTATTGAAGCGTGCAAAAAAGTCATCTACAGATTCAGTAGGTTTCATCTCAAAACGCATATATTCTTTTTGTAAATATCTTGACGAACCTCTTTGACAGTGTTAGAACCCTCATGATAATCACAAAGAGATTTCCATACCTCATATGCAGATCGAAGATGAACCACACGATCAAAGTCGCTGCGTCCCAAGCCTTGGATGATCAAGTTTCGCGCCTTGCTATTTGCTTCAACATGTGCACGATTTGCATCATTGACGTTGTCGTTTTCAGGGACTTGATATGGCTTGTAAACCTTCTCCCATATTGCGAAGCCCTGTGCTTGGATGAACGCCTCCATCTTGGCCTTCCAAAACTGAAAATCAACACCATCGAACACACATGGTTTTGTCGAATAACGATCCATTGATCTAATCACCGGTTAAGATAGATTAGAAAAACCTCGCTCTGATACCACTTGTAGGATCGAAAGACACGAATATAGCAATCAGAGGGGGGGTGAATGATTGTGCGGAAGCTAAAACCAAATTCTTGATCTATTAAAAGTTCACCCCAAAACAGAACCAAAAATTGCCTCGTTTTCGACAAAAATAGAATGACAGAGGTTTGGTAAAAAGAGAATTCCCAGAGATCCAACCGTTAGATTGATCTGAAATTTGGACACGAGAAACTAGATTCCAATACGAATCGAACCCAAAAAGAATCAGCTCGATCGGACTTACGGATCAAAAGTTATGAGCTTCGCAAGATTGCTGATCCAGAACTTGACGAGAATCAATCTAATCAAAACTTCAAGATTAAACAAGAACGACAAAAGATTGATCAACTAGACTTTGAGAAACACTAGATCAATACCCTAGAGAGGTTTTTGATGGATCAAATCAAGATAAAACTTAAAGAACAAAAACCAATCTAGAACTAGAACGAGCATGCAAACAAGAACCAAAAAGAGAACGTTGAAGCAATGCGGGAACTAGAAGAATTGATCTTTATTTCTTTTGTCTAAAGTACTCCCATCAAAAGAGTACAAACCCTAAACTTTGAGCCCAAGGCTCTATGCGCCTAGCTCTCCTCAATTCGATGCTCTTCAACAGGAGACAACCCCTCCTATTTAAAGCACCAACCCACAAGGAGTTCTGAATACGATTCCTATTCCCTAGAAGGAATCTGTATCCAACACAACTCTACTTGGCCCAACCTGGCCGAATACAACTCTTGCACGCGTATGGCAACCCTACCATACTCACGTGACTAACACTTTGCACGCGTATGGCCCCCTGCCATACTCACGTGACTAACACTTTGCACGCGAATGACCTCCTGCCATTCTCACGTGACTAACCATTCTTCATGTGCACCATTCTCTTAGCCCGAACGTCCCGCATGACATCCTTGACCACCAAGACCTCAGTTCCTCCCTGAACCTAGTCCTGAACCTCAGCTCCTCCATGAACCTAGTTACGGTCCCGTCATCGACCACGTTCGTCTTCGAGCAATACCGGCACATGAACAAACCACAAAACAATTCCGAGCACAAGTCCACAACTTGACTCACATCAATCCATGCAAATACTCACACGAGCATTGCATAAAGTCCACTTCAAAAGAAGCATCATGAAATTCTCACAAATTTCATAATCTCAAAATCAAATTCAAAATTCAATCTCAAAATCGCTCAAAACCCTAATTGAGCAAATCCCATTCACGACGGACAACAAAACCAGTCCGGCGCAAATGCCAAGTGAAACCCTAGAAAACAGTTCACGAAGGACCAACAATGTGCATCCGTTGTACAAGGGAAACTCTCGGTTCCAAAAGAAAACATTCAGCGAAAACATGTTTACGACGGACAACCAAAATCGGTCCGTCGTACATGCAAAAGTCTCGGTTCAAAAACGCTTTCAAATTCATGTTCACGGCGGACCAAAAATCTTGTCCGGTGTAGATGTGGAACTTACTGGTTTCTTGGAAAGAAAGAGTTTGGCTCAAGCGCACAAAATCATGTTCACGACAGACAAACAAAATCGGTCCGTCATATATGGGAAAGTGAGGTTGCCAAAGCATGTTTTCGACAGACCAACAAAGTTTGTCCGTCGTAGATGGGAAACTTACTGTTTTCTTTAAGTTTGGTCCGGCGCCAAAGCGAAACTTACTGTTTCTTGTCAAATTGAAAAACACATGAACAAACACATTTACAAATTCAATTCTAAGCCAATTTTTCAGCACATGATTTCACATGTTAGCATGACATCATTGCTGACATCACGCGCACTGCTGAAAGGATCGGGTTGGCCTAGAGGGGGTGAATATGCAACTTTTAAAAAAAATAATGACATATTTAGGCAAAGAATTGATAATTAATGAGCTACTGAAACAAATCTTATGAAAGATTAACAGTTGAAATACAAACTCACTGAGAACCAAGTGGCAAGAAATAAGAAAACACAATCAAGAGAGATAACACAGAGGCAAGAGAATTTTTCACCGAGGTTCAAAGAAAACTCTCATACATCCCCATTAGAGCACTTCAATTGAAGTATTGCTCCACCAGTAACTAACAGCAGTAGTTCTGGTTTTTCACTATTGTAACTCTTTCACCACTCTAGTGAGGTGAGTCCCAACCTCTCACAGAGATAGTGGCCTTCCACAATCACAGTTGGACAGGTCGCACTATAACTCCTCCAAGCCATCTAGGAATAGCTAGTTCCAATAGTAATAGACCAACCACAAGCCCTGTCTCTTAGTTCACGAGACACTCTGAAACTAGACTAGAACTTGGAGCATTGATCACACTGGATTTTTGAAAATCAGAGTTTGAGCTTAGTCTATTTGATGGCTTTAGAGCTTTAGAATGCTAAAATATCAAAGAGATGTAAAAGTTCTATTTCTGGTAAGCCTTGGAACGGCTTATATAGGTTACAAAATGAATATAACTGTTAATGGCAAGAAATAGCCGTTTGCCAATGTCAGAATGATAAGACATGTCAAAATGATTGCTTCTAACAAGATTTGAAACAATTTACAATAGCTTCAATGCACGCTGGACTGACTTCAATGAAAAACCCATTTGCACCGGACCAAGAAGAGTTGATCCGTCGTATACATGGCTAGAGCAAGAAAACAGTCCGCCGTGAAACAATGAAAATCATGTTTGCACCGGATCCAAAAACATAGTCTGTCATGGATAGCAGACTTACTGGTTTTTTATTCAAGAAGTACTTAGATTCAATAACAATTTCCATTAAGTTTTACGTTTATGCTGGACCGAAAAGATTAGTCCGTCGTGAACTTAAAAACTTGGTCCGCTGTGAACAACACACGCTCAGTTAGGTTTCCAATGGGCTTATTCATTGCGCTGGACCGAAAAACTTGGTCCGGTGTGAATGGTGTGTGCTCGGTAAGGGTTCAGAACAAAAGGCTTTTGCGCCGGACTAAGAGGGGCTTTGGTCCGGCGTGAATGTGATTTTACTGAACTAAAGGAAAGACTGAAATTCTTTAAATTTTGAGGGAAAAGAATTAATGACCTTTGCTCCAAGTGATCTTTAAAGATTTGGCCTATGAACTAAGGTACTGTATTTGTGCATAGTCCCTCTTTATAGTACGGCTAAACTAAAATACATCTAACTACATGACTTGAAACATCTCCCAAGTCAAAAACTAGTAACAAAGAGACCTTAACCTTTGTCCTTCCTTCACAAATCTTCACTTCATCAAGGGTACAAAAGTTGATCATCAACACCAAAACCCATAAATACTACTAATAAGAATTTAGGGGGCCTAGATGCTTTCAACTGCAGCACAGCGCTGGGCCGCGTCGCTTCGGACCCTGAGCTGCCACGCGTCACGCACTGACCGGCTCGGCTGTGGCACAATCCCGTGCGTCCATTCAAATTCCTATGGCTCAGATTAAATCAAATCTCTTGCAAATCCTAGCCTAGTGGCATATCCCGGAATCCAACACGTGGTCGAGTTTCGTCCATCCGATCCAGATCGGATGATCACGATCTAATCTAATCCAATCTACATGATTCATTCTAGTCCATGCAATCTGAAATCTACAGCCACGATCTAGTCGAGATTAAATCTACATGAAGCAATCTGAGCCGTTCAATCCGATTTGGATGGCTATGATCTGATCCAATCCCAAGCACCCGAATGCGATCACGCGGCTTAATCTCACCCGTACAATCTAAATCTAACGGCCCAAGTTCATCTAATCTACGGCACTGAGATTACTTCTACGTGGCTAAATCCTGAGCATTGACCCTAAATCCGAAGGTCCAAAACAGATCCAGTTTATCCCATTCACAGGGCTACGTGGCTCAATCTTCGCCCTCTATCCTAGATCCAACTGTTTGACTACATCTAGTTCATTAAACGAGAGGGCTACGTGGCAGTACCTAGGCGGTCGGATCAGGATCAAATAGCGGTGGAAGCTCGTGGTCTCCGGTGATGTCGCGGTGATGCTCGGTTGCCGAAGACGAAGACGATGACAATCCTGACGGCGTTTGGCTGGGACTCCGGTGAAGTGAGATCTCCGATCCGATGCGCCTCAACGCAGGGAGTGTGGATTTGGCCTAAGCTCCCACCGGAATGGCTCAACGGCGGCGGAAAAGACCAATCGCACGGCGGCTCCTCCTCCTATTCCAGCGAGCAATCACGGGCGTGACAGGGCTCCTCGGCGGACGGCGGCTGGGGCAAACTACACACGGGGAAAAGGCGAACCTCAAACGGCAACCTGGGTATTAAATACCGGCTCAGACGCCGAGTTAGGCATGGAATTCGCGGTGGGTACGGTTCGAGCGGCAGAGTTCGACAGCAATGCAGGTAGGTGATGTGGCACAATCCAAACCGCACACGCTTACACGATCGGGCGGTTCACAACGCGCTGCGACGCGGCAAGATCCCAACCGTCTGATTCAGATTGAACGGTGCGGGAGTTTAGGTTTTGGGTTTCAACGCGGGTTGGGCTGGCATAGTGCTGGGCTTCGGCCCAGTACTGTTCCTAAGGTTTTTTTTCCCTATTTTTCAATTAAAACAATTCCAAAAATTAAACTAATTCATTTGAGGCAATAAAATACCATAAAAATTCTAGGAAAATTTTAGAAAATATTTTGAGACATTTTGAACTCAAATAAAATATTTCCAATAAAACTTTATACAAACTTTTCCAATAATTAAATAATTCAATAAATAACTCAATTCAAATTAATTCAAAATAAATTCAAATAAATTCTAAAAATTCTAAAAAATTCTAAATGCGCATTAGATACAAGAAAAGCATAGAATTTTTTTTAAATAATACATTTTTAATTAGAATTTTCAAAAGTAGACCTTGGCGTAAACAATTTACAGAAATGTGCACCTGTCGCCCTTTGGTTGGGCGACACACATATATCGCCCAACCAACGGACGACACTAGTCCACGTCACACAATTAATGTGTGACATTTTTATATCGCCTGATTGAAAGGGCAACAGAAACAAAATCGCCTGATGGAAGGGTGACAGAAGTCAATCGCCCCATAAACGGGCGATAGAAGCAAAACCGCCCGATGAAAGGGCGACAGAAGCTTGGCTACTATTTCTAACAATTTTTTTATAAATCATTTTTTATTTTGTATTTTATTTAGTTCTAAGACCTAATATTTGTTGGTAGGAAGCTCCAAATCGAACGATATAAATTTCTAAATTTTCTTGCATGAAACGGTTAAGCCTTTTTGGCAGGTCGTAAAATATCACGTTTAACTGTAAATTTTTGAGAGAACAGGCCAGATTTGCTCTTTCATATATGGACGACCATATTCTGGAAAAATATTATATTTACACCTTGAGTTGCATCTAAATTCTACTAGTGCAATAACCCTAAGTATTATAGTCGACAACAAACGATAACGCTTAAGCATTTTTGGCAGCCCGTAAAATATCACGTTTAAATGTAAATTTTTGGGAGAACAGGCCAGATTTGCTCTTTGATATATGGAAGACCATATTATAGAAAAATATTTTATTTACACCTTGCATTGCATCTAAATTCTACTAGCGCAATAACCCTAAGTATTATAGTCGACAACAAATGATAACGCTTAAACCTTTTCGGCAGCCCGTAAAATATTACGTTTAACTGTAAATTTTGGGGAGAACAGTCCAGATTTGCTCTTTGATATATGGACGACCATATTCTAGAAAAATATTTTATTTACACCTTGCATTGCATCTAAATTCTACTAGTGCAATAACCCTAAGTATTATAATCAACAATAACTATATTCAAAACAAGGGTGGGAGAGGGAGAATAGAGAGAGGGTGATTAACAAATCAGATGTTACTGTAGAAAATAAGGTAGGCGACACACTTTATTACAGCGTAAAACTAGCACTTACAATGAAAACAACAGTTCGAACTAGACGTCTACTGAGTGCACCGAGGCCACTTCCCCTTTGCCCATGCCTCTAGTGGGGCTTCTCTGCCACGACGTGCCCTCTCTCGCTTCCTCTCTCTCTCGGCCTCCTTCTCCTCCACTTCCTTTCTATGTGCCTCCTCCCGTGCGGCATCACGCTGCTCTTGTAGCTGCCGCCTGAGATCCTCGTCCCAGTTGGCTTGATCAAGGAGCCTTTGGTCCTCAGGGTTGATCTCCATGTCAAACCACTGCTCAAATTCACACAGTGGTAGAGGCGACTGCATGATACATAAATTAGCAAAGTGTCATGTACAAATATTACGAAATACATATGATTATTACCATTTGGCAATTTTGTAAGATCTTCTCCGGCGGGTCAAAGGCGTAGTTGCGGCACTTCCAGTACCTCCTTTTCCAAGTTGGAATTTCCTAAGAGCGCACAAGCCTGCGAGAATCTCCGCACAAACACATTGATGGGATAGCTCTACGAGGTGGGAAGAGGTCCTGGTACGCTAAATTGCGCGGACAACCAGAACCACCTCTCTTCCCCCCTTTTCCTTTGCACTTGCATGCCTCGGCATATTCAGTTGATGCCTCTCTTCTCCTTCCCTTCTCTCTTTTTTCCCTTCTCCTTCCCCTCTATATTCTTTTTCTCTCTTCTCTCGGAGCCTTTCCTCTTAGTGGATGGTATGAAGGGCAGCATACTACCTTATATAGGGCGTGCACGAATAATTATAAGGTTTCAGCCTTTAAAAAGCGGTGCATGGCAGTGTGCTATCATCTTGCACTATGAAGGCTGGGGTGTTGTAACAAGTTGTTGAGAAAGCGGTGGGTGGCATGCTGCAGCAAGTTGTTGTTTCACTCTGAGAAAGCGGTGGGTGGCAGGCTGCAGCGTGTTATCGTTTCACCCTACGAAAGCGGTGGGTGGCACAGTGATATCACTTCGCTCTGAGGTCGGCAGAGTCATGTGCGTAGGTTTGAGATGTCCAGTGTTTTGTCGCTTCGTGGTGTGCAGTGTGTTGTGGAAGGATTAACTAAGTCCATAAGATTAAAAATAGCAACAATCAAAATACAAAAGTGCGTACTAAAACTAAGTACATCAGACTGAAACTACGAACAATAAAAAAACATAAAAAACTACTACCGGCCTCGTTTCGGGGCGGCTCCTCGTGAGTGAGCAGGCCTCCTCCGAATATGGCCCTGCGAGTACGTCAACTGCGTCGGCGTGCGGTGGGCCCTCTGTGGCCTAGCTGGAGGTGTGACGTAAACCGATTGAGAAGGCTGCATCGGTGTTGGTGCTCCCTGCAACTGTGATGGCCCATGCTCAAGTGGATCGACGAGGAACCTTGACACGTAACCCACGAATTAATTACTTTCCATAAAAAATATTGTGATACCTAACATAACTATATCTACGACATTCCTAAGATCAAACAACGAAATAATTTCTACTGTCACTACGAAATACTAGTACGAAATAATATTGATGTACTAGTATCCGTATAAAACATCTACGTTCGCTACATCTATCCGTAACCTCTAAATATAGTTAGATCTGAAATTATTTCTATTCTACCATAATTTACTGCTAAAAAAATTATTTCTACTTGTATCCGTATAAAACATCTAAATTCACTACATCTTTCCGTCATATGCAAACATCTACATTCACTAGATCTGTCTTTATACATTCGCTATATCTAAAATTATTTCTACTCTACCATAATTTACTGCTAAAAAAATAAAACAACGAAATAATTTCCACTCTAACTATATTCCCATTAATATATACATCTAACTACATTCGCTATAACTATATTCCCATTCACTACATCTATATATTTGCTACTCTAAAATTATTTGCTGCTCTAAAAATTGCTACTCTAAAATTATTTGCTACCCTAGATCAAACAACGAAATAACTTGCTACTCTAAAATTATTTGCTAGATCTAAAATTATTTGCTACCCTACATTAAACAACGAAATAATTTGCTACTCTAAAATTATTTCTACTCTACATACTACTACAAAAATTAAACAATAGATAATTACTTCAAAGTCGCACGTCTTCCTTCCCCTTTTCTTTTTTCTCTCCCTCTCTTCCTTCTCTCTTTTTTTTTCTTTCTCTTTGGCTTCCTGTGCTTGGCTCGAATGGTAACAGTACCTAGCGATCGTTTTTTAAAACTTACTCTGACATAAACGCGTGCAGCCAACTGTCGCCCTTCGGACGGACGGTTTTTATACTATCGCCCGTTAATCGAGCGATAGAGACGTGGGCTCCCCCTTGTCGCCTTTTCATCGGGCGGTTTTTATTCTATCGCCCATTAATCGGGTGACTGACGGTCTGCTGCTCGTTAATCGTGCGACGTGGACTAGTGTCGTCCATTGGTTAGGCGATATATGTGTGTCGCCCGACCAAAGAGCGACATGTGCACAATTCTGTAAATATTTTACGCCGAGGTCTACTTTTGAAAATTTAAATAAAAAATGTATTATTAAAAAAATTCGAAAAGCAAAAAGGTGAGGTGTTACAGTAAGTGGCCGCCGCCCCTAACTCTTGTGCCGAGGAAGCATCAGTCACGAGCGGCGCCCCACGTGACCACGTCCCATGCTTCTGCCGCGTCAATGCGGAGGGAGCCTCGCGCGGCCGCGCTGCTTCGACCGCGTCCATGCAGGGGAAGCCTCGCGCGCTGCTCAATGTATCTTAATTTGGGTTTCTAAATTTCCTGCCTACATTTTGTTGCTGCAAAGCATCGATTTGAACATATTCTCCATTTCCAATCATTTTGCAGATTTCAGATAATTAGAGAGCTTTTGCCGCATAATGATCAAAAGAGAGACAAAGCATCATTCCTCTTAGAGGTAAGATTGTACAGTAATTTCTTCGGTTATAATCAGTTCATCGAATATCTTGCTTATCTATTTGCACATATTTTAATGCAGCTCATTGAATATATACGGTTTTTACAAGAGAGTACAAAAATACGAGGTTTCATGCCCGGAATGGAGGAGAGCAAATGCAAAGGTAATGCCATGGGCAAACATGTACTTCCGTTCTTTCTGGAAAAATGAACAGGTAAAATTGCTTACTACTAACACAACTTATCCCATACATATTAAGGCTGGCTAATGATGTTCTAACAAACTGCTTCGCTGAATTCCATCCTTCCTCTGCAAAACAAGGATCAAATACCTAAAGATATATCTTCCTTGACCCTTCACAAATTATTAATAGTGGTTCCTCCGCTGGATTCCCTTTTACAAGAAAAACAGACGATAACAACAATGCGGTTGCATCTGCAGCTGCTTCAGGTGCCCAGGATCATTGGTCATACTTCGTACAAATCAGCTGAAACTCCTAGTCCCATTAATGTTACAGGCCCAAGTCGACAACTTGGTACATTTTATATATTCCTTCGTTCAAATTGGAAATTGTCTCCTATATTCCTTCGTTGAAATTGGAAATTGTCTCCTTTATTCACGGTTTTTTCTTAATGTGTAGACAATGTTATGTCTCAGCCGCAAGTTCACGGACAAAATCATCACCTGCAGAGGACCGTGCAGTAAATGAAGAAGTGTTAAATAACCCTGCATTCTCAATCGATGAGGGGACTACCAGCTTATCAAGTCAATATTCTTAACAGTATTTTATTACTCCATAAAGTCCTTAGTATCATTCTTGTTATCACGGATTTTTTTCCTCTCCTGTTTCCAATTTTGCTTCGCAACATGTATTTCGTTTGCAACACCTGGGCACATATCGTTTTGTTTGTACATTATTTTGATACATTTGGATTTTATTTTTTTGTTCATAACAGGTTGTTTAGTACATTGAATCACGTCCTAAAAAACTCGGGTATAGATTTGTCGAAAGTCAGCATCTCAGTGCAGATCAATCTTGGCAAGTGGGCTAAAAAGAGATGTGCTCCTGGTGCAACATCCACTTCTATGGTAGGATTTCTTTGAGAAGTCCCAATGTAAACAATTAAGGACATGATATCTGCTGAACTCAAGATGGCCTGTCCGTCTTATTTATATTCCATTTTAAGTTTGCTGTATGTGAATTCGGAGCTATCAGCTTGTAACATCTCCAATTTCGGTCTTTAGCTAAAATCTAATTTAAATTAAACTAAATTCAAAAATTGGTTTTTCCCCGGTGTGTAGATTAATCTAGCATCTTTATCCTTCCGAAATTGGAGTTCAATTCTCCTCTGTCCGAAAAATCGAATTTCCGAATTCCGATCAGTGCCCGAAATTCCACCAGAGATCGAAAATGCTCCAAAAATCCTGAAACCTATTGCATTAGGTTCCAAATATTCCAAAAACATTTTAGGAATTTTTCTAAGATTTTTGGAAACCCGCTGGTATTTTTGGAAACTAAATTCAAAAATTGGTATTTTAACGAAAGGCTGTGAGCGATAAAATACCAGCGGGTTTCCAAAAATCTTAGGAAAATTTCCAAATTTTTTTTGGAATATTTGGAACCTAATGCAATAGGTTTCAGGATTTTTGGAGCATTTGCGATCTCTGGTGGAATTTCGAGCACTCACCGGAATTCGAAAATTCGATTTTTCGGACAGAGGAGAATTGAACTCCAATTTCGGAAGGATAAAGATGCTAGATTAATCTACACACCGGGGAAAAACCAATTTTTGAATTTAGTTTAATTTAAATTAGATTTTAACTGAAGACCGAAATTGAGGATGTTACATGTATGGCATCATCTGCATGTGCCAACTTAACTTGATACATCATATCCCAAGGCTGCATGAATGCATGAACGTTTCCAACATATATTGGTGGCTCCAAATTAGTTAATTTAACAATAGGAACGCATTCGTGTATTGAAGGCTACAAAAGAAGTCAAGACTTAAAGGGTTTCTAATATGGCCCTGCTTATATTTGATATATCAATGGATCAGACGGACAAATGCAATAATGCATCCTGTAATTATAATTACAGGGTGGCATGTACTTTCATTCTATCTTTATTGGGTTGTTATAAACTTTTCTTGTGAACCTCTATTGACTGTTATTCCATTGTAAAATTGTTATCTTTTTTGTCTTGGAAAATGAAATTAAGCATAAGGAATTCTATCTGTCATCCGTATGCTAGTGTCTAAAAACATTTCCTACGTTTTTTTTTATTTTGAAACAAATATTTCCTACTCTATCGTTTCACTTTATTATGTTGTTTCAGGGGATGAAGAGGAATAAGGACATATGCGGAAGAACAGGAGAGAAAGAGTATAAATTAAGAAGATCAGCGATTGTTCCTTCGTAGGTACGTTACGAACGGGCCGGGTGTTTTAAATTACTAGGAATGTATACACGCCGCACGCCGCGTAGGGAATACATACGATGAATTTTATAAGGGAAGAAATTAGCAAGTAAATAAGATTGATTGATTTTTTTTATTGTTCACACGTATTGATATCGTTTTGTATAACTGTGTCAGTGAGGTTGTTAGGAGACGGATTCATATATCATTTTTTCTGATGTTTTTGGAGATTGACTGAAAAACCTTACATAGGTTCCTTGAATAAAAAGAAACTGGGGCATGTCACTGTCAACCTTTGGTCTAAAGAAGTCTTGTGAGCATAGTTGAAATGGAGAAACATAACACAACTTTCTGAGTGATTCAGCAAAGGCGTATAGTAAATAGGAAAGTGGAAAGCACAGTAGAACTATCCTCATAAGCGTAAAAAAGTGTAACATACATGCACCAACAGAGCACCTATCTCAAATAGACAGCCAATTTTGGACCATCATTATCAAGCATAGTGGGATAAATGGTTCGCTGAGTATAAAATTTAAGCCCTTTGGCTTTGGGATGATAGGCTGGCCATGAGTAAACAAAAGCTGGACTCTCGTGGATATACTTGAAATGCAAAAACATAACCCAACTTTCTGAATGGCATCATGTTCAGGTAAAATAAATCACACGAATCTATGGTCTAAAATGGGGTCAGAATATCATAAAAAGAGGCTCTTTTTGTTAAAAAAAAGGAAAATAAAATAAATGAAACATCTTGAGGTCAGCCATAGCTCATAATAGTCCAACACCATTTGCAAGCTAAAGTCTGAGAAAAAGTTTTGTGTTCAGCAAATACAAGTAGGGTTAGCAGTAAGCTCGAAGAAAAAAGGTTAGGCAGTAAACAAACATGTTATTAATTTTTTTCGCACTCATGACTCAATGGAATTGCACCATATTAGAAAATTTACTTGCTGTGTTAGAGTAGTAGCAGTTTGAGCTCCAACTTAAACAGTTTGTGCAACAACATGCAAGAAAGGATCCCTGAAAATACTGTTGCGAAATGGAGCTAAAAAAAAAAAGCATGAGTCAGCAACACACCATTTTCGAACGCTTAATAGCTTGGTCTGTTTGGTCCATCTGTTTCCTTCCAGCATCAATGAGCTGTCGATTTGACATTTCTGCAAAATTACCGAGGTACTTTGATGAGAATGTATACCTTTCAGTCAGATTTATAATATAACAAAATAATGATGATTAGTTTCACTTGATGCCATTTGAATGTTGTCCTCAGGCACCTGATCATTACCAGTATCGAATAGTTCAATCCTCTTATTACCAAGTCTATCAGATTTATAATATAACAAAATAATGATGATTAATTTCACCTGATGGCATTTGAACATTGCCCTCAGGCACCTGATCGTTACCAGTATCGAATAGTTCAATCCTCTTATTACTAAGGCTACTTTGGTAACTGGAACACCATGAAAATCGCAGAGCATATCGTTTAGCACGAAACAAATTACAATGCAGCAAAAAGCATTGCAGGAGATGCAAATATGCAAATAAGGCATTGAGTTTAACATTACAAAAATCACATATTTCATCTCGAAAAACATCATAACCAAAATTACTTACGTTTTCCTCAAGGTGACATAGGAATTCAACTCTTTGATATGTCATAGCACATAAGAAACAAAATATATTTGTGTGGCAAATGGGATATAGCAAAGACACCAGTGAAAGAAATTACCAACCATGAACTGCTTCTTGTCATTTAGCTGTTTGTTGACCTCAACAGGGTTCTTTTTCTCCTCGTCTTCGAGGATACATCAAATTCTTTGATTAAGTTGCAAAAAAACCACATAATATTTACAAAAACTTAAGACATCATATAAAAACTCAGTGCTGTATTCTCCAGGTAATGGGGTTTGGAAAATCATCGTGTCAGACGCAAAGAGATCTGAATTTGCCTATTGAAGTTAGGAATTGCAATGGCACACGTATATGGGAAAGCCAAACCCCGAGGTCACGCATGAGTCCTGCATTATCATAGCACATAGCAGTGTTCAGCCCGACCTACCACTTACACTCCCTCATCTTCCCAGTGAGATCTTCCAACTGTTTGGACTACCTGTTTGAGTCCTTGATCTTGTCCATCTTCTGGAATCCATTTCTGCAGGAAACAACTTGCTATCAGAATGAACCAACAGAGAAGAAGCTACAATTTGAGCATGGGTCGGAAAAATGTGATCCCAACAGAGTGTTGCAAGAAGTTCGTTAGGTCATGTGTTTTACTGTTAACATGCCGCTTAGAATGACGAACAAGATTAGACAGGGGAAAAAGAAAAAGAAAAATAAGAAGAGCATTGGAGCAGCAGCAGGGAGATCTAACTCACTGGAGGGCACGGAAGATGTCCTGGATCTCGCCGACCACTTGCCTGAGTTCGGAGTTCATGGGCACGTCGCTCGTCATGGCTTCCCTTCTCTCCCTCGGGCTCAACCCCCTTCTGGATCTGTGCCTCCGCCTCGCATGATCCGCCCAGTTCAAGCCGTAGCACCTCTTGCTGTCAGGATGCTCACCGCGCCATCGTGATGGAGGCGAGGAGGGCGGCGGTTGGAGTTAGGAGGAAGATGGTGGTAGGCTGGTGAGGGGAGAAGCAGCGGAGGGCGCGAGAGGGAAGATGGAATGGTAGGGCGCAAAGCTGGAGGAGCTCACTGTGGTAGCGCCGAGGGGGGGGGGCGCCCCAGTCCGCTAACTTATGAGCATGCGAGGAGGACGGATCGAGGTCACCTAGAAGGCCTCGCGGGACGGCGGTGAAGGCGAGCCGGGCACGGGGGCAGGGGCGATGGCGAGGGTGAGGGTGGTGCGGGCGTTGGAACGGGGGCGAGGGCGAGGACGGCGCGTCTGCGAGAGCGGAGCAAAGGAAGCTCCTCGCACGGCCCGCAACGAGAAACTGGGGAGCGGCAGGGGAAGGGGAAACAGAGGCGGGGTGCCGCAGGGAGGTGAGGCGGGAGTGCCTGAGGAGGTGACGGATCCGGTGGTAGCGGTGAGGATGACTGATTTGGGGGTGACAACCGCAGCCTCGGCCATGGTCGAGACAGGAGGGGAATAGCGATTGCGACTGCGCGGGGAGGAATGGGTAGAAGCATCGAGAGAGAAGCCGGGGAGTGTGGCGAATGGGAAGAAAGGCAACGTGGAGAGGGGGGAGGAAACGGAAGGATCGAGAAGAAAAGCACAAGGCGGAGGAGCGAAGTGTATGCACGGACGAATCGGTCGGCGATACAAGACGACGGGGAAGCGAACGGAAAACGAAGACTCGCCGAGGGCGCCACGCGGACACAGGCAGAGCGCAGCAAACCTCCGGAACTTAATATAGTTATAATTGGTAATACTACTAGACTTTTGTACGGCAAGTCTTGTTATTTTCATGTTCCTCGCAGCATTTATATCACAGTTTCCTTCATTGCGATTTGTCATGTTGATGCATGATAAATGAAGCGCAAAACATGGTACTAATGCCAAAAAAGACAATGTTTTTTTTTACTGTTATTTACTTATGATGTAGTAACAAAAACATTACTAAAAGTGATGCTCCTAGATGAGATGCATCCAGGAATAAACATTATGGCACTAGTATGAAAGTTGCGTGCAGAGGTAGGTTCGGTATTCAGCTTGTAAGGAAAGTGCTTCCACTCATCTCTCCCCCTTTTTCTGTTGGAAATTTCTTACTGGTTCATTCAGTAGCATGCATGATTTGGAAAAATCAGTAGCTATACTGTACAAGAATATATGATATACATGATTTGAAAAAACTTCATATGTTTCCACCAGATGAATGACCGGTCATATATATGATATACATGTTTGCAGGTGGAAGCTAGCGCACCGCTTCATTTGGTGCAGTGGTGGATCCATCAAAGGTGTGACCAGGGGCCATTTGCCTTAAGGCATGTACAATGATTAGGGCTGGAAAATAAGTTCGTGGCTCGGCTCGGGCTCCCCCGAGCCTGGCTCGGCTCGCACAGGCTCGCGGCTCGGACCGAACCCGAGCCGAGCCTATTTTTCAGGCTCGCAGAAACACCGAGCTGGCTTGCGAGCCAAATTGGCTCAGTGGCCCAGCCCATGCAAGGAATTTTTTACCGGCTCTTAAGGTCTCGATTGATATGTGCTTCTAGTTGGATTAAAGGTGGACATGATAATAATAAGGCTCCTATGTTTGTGGTATGTTCATCTTACATTTATTTTTCATTCATGGTTGGCTTGATTTGAATTAATTTAGTATAACTAATGATTTATATTTTTAGGAAAAAGATGATGTTGAGACAATTCCATTTCCTACAAATGTGATAGAAAGCAACTAAGTAACTACTATTATTTAGTAGTAACTAGTAAGTTAATATTATTCACTGCAAATACATGAATTATTGTATAAATATTTAATTTCAGATAGTTTCTTTGACTTGTGGTTGTAGGTTCAAAACTTATGTTGGACTTGGACACTTAGACTATTGGTTCAAATAGTTAATCCTTGAAAACATATGGATCGGATCAAATGTTAGTGTAGATTTTAGTACATTTTTCTTGGTTTTTTGGTTAAATTTTTTATTATTCATATTTGGTTGCTACAGGTTGCAACCGACAAATGCATCATGGGATTGCTTTTTATGATATTTTGTGGTGTACTGGTGTGATTGCAATCATTGTTATTAAGGTGTGCTATTTATTTCTTGTGCAAAGGTAATCTTCAATTTTTGTACTTGTATTTGGACTTGAATAGGATTAAGTTGTGTTAGGCGCTGTGTCTAGTTGAGGAACAATGTACAACTAAAAGCCAATCCCCACTAGGGAGTGAAATCCGTTTACAATCAATGGTGGAGTTAGCTTCTGCAGACTGCACTTAGCTAATTTCTTGATAAAATGCCCTGGCTCGGCGAGCTAACGAGCCGGCTCGCGAGTCGACCTCGAGCCGAGCCGAGCCAATTTTTTGGGCTCGCCTCAGGGCGAGCGTCGGCTCACCACTAGACCGAGCCGCACCGAGCCGAGCCGGGCTTGGCTAGGCTCGTTTCCAGCCCTAACAATGATACTTGTAGGCTGTCTATAAATGTACATCACATAAGATTTTAAATGTTGTAGAAGAGAGAGAAAGATGATGTCTACTATTTAGTAGATTATCTTATAGACAGCTTTATATTATGTATATCATTGTAAAGACAGTTTATTAATTATATGAAACAGCTAAATAGTTAGTCTATCGTATGAGTTGTCTTTAGTACTATTTATAGATGATATAAAGGTGTATTATTGACAGCTACTATCTGTACAACTGTACATACCTTTAGGTGGGGTTCACATGGACCTTCCCTTAGATAGCTCGGTGCTTGCTCTGAATGGTAGCTGCCATGGATGCTCCGATGGAGGTCGATCTCATAATTTTGCCACACGTCTTCCGAATTCCTGGTTCCACAACAGATTTCGTGCATGGATGCAGTGCAGCCCTGACAAGTGAGAATGGAGCCACGACCGCGCCTACAGTTAATTCGACGCTGCAACAAGAAGTCCCACAATTTTATTTTGGACAACTTTTTTTGTATATTATGGGTGACAAGCATTTTCTGTTAGGAAACGGTCATCAAAATTATTTGCGATTATGTATTGTGAACATGCATAGCAACTAGTATTTGTGATTTGTATTGTTCCACCATCTGACGCAATTTTACCACTTGCTTAATTCTTTCACCAAAGAAAACAGTGATGACTGTCGAAATTTTTTTTTTTTTGTGGCAGATCATTTGGTTTGATACCTGCACACCTGACACACCTTGCCAACTAGTACATGCATAATAAGACTCACTTCAATATCTGGTTTATTAACACCGAAATGGTTTTATAAGTCAAAATTGAGGTTAACCATTAGGTATTCATCGAGACAAATATGGGAAAGCCTTTGTCATTGTTAAGTGCTCAGAATGCTACCACATCTAACGTTTCGTTAGGATTAACAACCTTTATACCAATAATTTCAGAAACACTTCTCCAAACAATTACTGTAGATGATGGATAACATTAACAGAAACAACATCATAATTTGGTCAGAATAAAGAACGATAATAAACTTAGAACTACGCTCCAAGGAACACCCGAAACCAGCTAGCTAGAGGTAAATTTCACACTTATTTTGATGAAATCTGAAAGAGATTGGACTGAGTGATGCATGCAGACTGCAGACTTTCGTAAAAGAGAGATTCAACGATGCTATACCCCGGTGAAAGAGACGCATGGGCCTGAGGAAGAGAAGCAGCATAAACTAAAGTGCACAGGAAAGATTGTGCACTACAAGGAATGGTTTATAAGTGAAGAGAGCAGAGCACAGGAGGGATATATGTTTGCCTTCTAGGCAAGGAACCTCCAGCTACATGACACATTTCAAAACGCTTGTAATGCAACAGTGACTGCAAACTTATACTACTGGCATATGCAGTTGTTTAAGATAATTATGAACATAGATACAAGCTGATGGACTATTACAAGTGACACATATCTCAGGTACAAGCTAGTCTTACTTGTATAAAGGTATAAAGGAGACTGTCGACAGATCAAAGAAAAAGCAGACTGTCTCTCCACATTTTATAAGGACGCTGACGCCATGGTTTCAGAAATTATGGATAAAGCCCTCAGAGATCACTAAGTATTGCTAATATGATGAATGCAATTACATGGTATGGGAACAATATTACAAGAAACAAACGTACCGTAAAAGGCACAACATCAGGACCCTCACATCTTTTCGGGGTTAATCTTTCAAAGATGTTACAAGGGAATGTAATAGACCCCAGTTTTGATAACGAATTACATGTTGACAGGTCTTCTATTTTCGACGCTTGTACCTGCAAAAAAAACTGAACTTTAGAAATGCTGGAGTTCCTAGTGTTTTGCATCACTGCCAAAATGATCTGATCTGATCTGCTTTACACAGTAGGAAGCCCTAAAGCAGGTCATTTTTCATCTTTTCTCTTCCACTTCAATAGCAATGCAAACTAGACCAAGTAAAAAAAACATTGTTACATACCTTGATTTGCTCTTGAATGAATTTTTTGATTTATTCTGTGCAAAAGAGCTGTTATTTTTCTTCAAGGAGCGGCCCTGTTTCCATTCACTTATATCACAATTCGTGCATCCCCTCTTGCCTAGTGTAGGCCTTTTCAGAATTTTGTCATGCCTTTTTCTCATTCTTTCCTTTACGATTGGTCTTCATTGATTCCCCCTATGATAAGCCACATCAACTAGAGATTGACCTTTCTTTGCTTTCTTCCCTCCTTTACTTTCCTGCAGAGAACTCTTTGAAGCTTAGGACTGAATGTAGCTCTGACTACAATATTATAGGCAGGAAATCAGCCCTAAGTACCATTATGGTTTTGTTTTAATTAGTCCCTTGGCAAAACTAATTTCGATACTAAGGTATTCAAGAGGTGCTATATTGGCAGTTTCCTAACAAGGGATGTGACAAAAAAAATATTCATGCCAACTAGCACCAAAGACAAATGCCCAAAATGGAATTTACCAGAAGGGACATTAACTAATAATTATTAGTCATTATTTTCAGCCAAATGACAAAGTAACTAACCATTTTTTATGGTTACTACCAATCAATGCGAACAATCTGCAAATAATTCCCAACAACTGCAAGAGAAAAAAAAAAATATTGACAGAACTAAACCTGAGCTTCCTCTTCATCTTCATTCTCATCAACATCTCCCGTTGTGCCTCTAACCTTCGGCGTTTCTTCCTAGGTAAATTTTTTTTGTAGATTAAAAGATAAAAAGGTCAAGTAAACTAAACCTCATGCACATTACCAACTCACTCAAATTTCACTTTCATAAGCCACCTCATTCCTTGTTCTCCCTCACTCCAGGACTACTCTTACCTTGATGCTGTTATGAATAGCATTTGTATTCATCATGAGGCCAATGGGCCAATATATATACATGTACATGAGGGTATAAAGGGAAAGCCTATATTAGGCAATATCTATACAAGGAATAACAGGATACTGTCTAACACCCCCCTCAAACTCATGGCGAATCTATAACACTGAGTTTGGAGAGGTAAAAGTTATGATAAGCTCTAGTTTGTCTTCGTGAAGAAATCTGCTAACTGGAGCTCTGAACGCACATACTGAAGAGCCACAACCTGATCCTGTACCTGTGACCGCATATAAAAAGCATCAACACCAATATGCTTGGTGAGTTCATGCTTCACTGGATCTCGAGCAATGCTGATAGCACCCGTACTGTCAGATAAAAGATGAGTCGGTGTAGAAACAGAACCACCAAAATCCTCAAGTAACCACCGTAGCCAAGTATCCTCTACTGTCAAAAGAGCCATAGCCCGCAACTCAGCCTCAGCGCTAACGAGCAGCTAACATTGCCTGCTTCTTAGTCTTCCAAGCAATGAGAGAACCACCAAGAAAAACACAGTAAGCAGAAAGAGATCGACGATCAGAGTATGCTTGGAGCTGTAAAGAGCTGGAGCGTGGAAAGAGAAGACGGCGAGAGATAGTTCCACGAAGATATCGTAGAACACGAAGAAGATGACTATAGTGGAGTTGAGTGGGAGCAGAAAGAAACTGACTTAAGATATGGATTGGATATGAAATGTCGGGACGAGTGACACCAAGGTAAACAAGACTCCCAACAAGATGGCGATAGAGAGTATGATCCTCAAGATGTTCACCATCAGTAGGTCGAAGGTGAACATTGAGCTCCATAGGAGTCTCAGCTGTACGCTCATTAGTGACAGAAGCACGATCAAGAAGATCCTGGATATACTTCTTTTGGGAGAGAAAGAAACCCTCAGATGAAGAAACCTCAATCCCAAAAAAGTATCGAAGATGACCTAGATCGGACATGAGAAACTGCTCATTGAGACGAGCCTTTACAAAGGCAATATACTGAGAATCATCTCCAGTAATGATCATGTCATCAACATATAGAAGGAGAAGAGTCCGACCACGAGAAGAAGTGTGAACAAAGAGCGCAGGATCATAAGCACTTGCAGAGAAACCAACTGCAGTGATCACAGAAGAAAAACGCTCAAACCAAGCACGAGGGGCTTGCTTGAGCCCATAAAGAGAGCGACGAAGTCGACAAACTATGCCCTCAGGAACAGAATACCCTGGTGGTGGTTGCATATAGACCTCCTCATGCAGCTCACCATTAAGAAAGGCATTCTTGACATCAAGCTGAGAGATGGACCACGCACGAACAGAGTCGACAGCAAGAAGAGTGCGAACAGTGGTCATATGAGCCACAGGCGCAAAGGTCTCATCATAATCACGACCATGCTCCTTCTGAAAACCACACGCCACAAGACGAGCCTTGTAGCGCTCAAGAGAACCATCAGAGCGGGTCTTAATCTTATAGACCCATTTGCAAGTAATGGGGCGGACACATGGAGGAAGTGGAACAAGATCCCACGTGCCAGTACGTTCAAGGGCAGCAAGCTCCTCTGCCATCGCATGCTGCCATTCCTGATGAATAACAGCATCACGGTAAGAAGTCGGCTCGGCTAGAGCTAAACCAACAAAGCCAAGGCGCTCAGGAGGCCGAATAGACTGTCGATCGCGAAGAGCATAACGAGGAGACACTGAAGAAGATGGCTCATCAGAAGAAGAAGAAGATAGCACATCAAAAGATTCCTCAGCTTGCGGACGACGTGTGTAGTAGAGAGGATAGGGAGGAACAATATCTGAAGAGACTTTAGAAGGAGAAGATGGTGGTGAAGGAACCGGCGATAAAGGAGACGCCGATTGTGAAAGAGGAATAGTGACAACTGGAGTATCAGGAAAAGTCAGGAAAGACAGTGCCTCAACAAGGGATGTAGGAGAGGAAGAAGAACGAGGGACGAGACTCATCAAAGGTGACATCCTGTGAGATCCGTATCCGTCGGCCAACAAGATCCCAACAACGATATCCCTTATGCTCAGCACTGTATCCCAGAAAAACGCACTCAACAGACTGAGCAGTCAGCTTGGTGCGTTCACAAGGTGCAAGAAGAACATAGCACACACACCCAAAAAGGCGAAGTCCAGAATAATCAGGAGGCATGCCACAAAGACGCTCAACTGGAATCCCACCCTTGAGAGCAGAAGAAGGTTGGATATTGGTTAAGTAGGTGGCAGTGGAAACAGCCTCATCTCAGAAGTGAGGTGGAATAGCGGAAGCAAGCATAAGAACACGAGCTATCTCAAGAAGATGACGATGCTTGCACTCAGCCACACCATTCTGAGCATGAGCACCAGGACAAGAAAACTGAGAAAGAGTGCCATATGTAGCAAGAAAAGCTCGAAGAGCTCCTGACAGATACTCCTCTGCCGAGTCAGCACGAAGAACACGAATGGGAGAATCAAACTGAGTGTGAATCATGGTGGCAAAAGTCTTATAGATGGATAAAACCTCACTACAAGAGAACATAAAATATATCCAAGTGTGGCGAGAAAATCATCTATAAAAAGAATATAATATCGATGACCCCCTTTTGAAACAAAAGGAGCCGGACCCCAAACGTCAGAATGAACAAGATCAAAAGGACGCTGTGATATAGACTCACTAGAATGGTAGGGGAGTTGTAGCTGTTTGCCGAGCTTACAACCTGTACGGTGTAAAGAAGCATCACCAGACAGAGCCTAAAAGACCACGACGAATTAAAGAAGACAGATGCGAACCACAAAGATGGCCCAAATGGTGATGCCACTGAGCAAAAGTCCCGGTAGAAGAAGCAACAGATGCTGAAGCGGTAGAGGAAACAGAGAGACTGGCAGAGGCAGCGGAAGATAGATGAAGCCAGTCAAGCTCCCAAAGACGCTAAGAGTCATGGCGGCGAGGGCCAGTCCCAACTAGAGCCCCCGTGCGGCGATCCTGAACACAACAAGAGTCAGAATCAAGAATAACGTGACAACCATGATCAGTAAGCTGGCCAACGGATATAAGTTGCATGATCAGTTTGGGAACATAAGAAACAACATGAACTTGAAAAGAGGATGACAAAAGATTGCCTCGTCCTACAACAGAAAGAGAAATACCATCTGCGGTCTGCACAGTGATAGGAGCAACAAGAGGACTAATAGAATGAAGAGTCGAGGGATCAGATGTCATATGAAAGGAAGCTCCAGAGTCAAGAATCCATGGTGTGATACCTGATGAGGGTGGTGGTTTCTCACTAGAAGACTGAGTAGCAGAAGCAGCGAAACCTGTCGGTATAGTGGCAGCCATGCGACGCAATAGGACAAGAATCTCCTGAGTAGAGTCAGAACCAACAGAAGTCTGCTGAGGAGAGGCACCCAAGAGTCCAATGCCCTTAGAAGGGCGTCCACCTAGACGAGCAATGTCCTTCTTTCTGTAGCAAAATTGCTCCACATGTCCGTTCTTATTACAGCAGGTGTAGTGAAGGCCTCCACCCCTAGTAGCCGGAACTGGAGTAGGCGTCACTAACTGCGGAGTAGAGCGAGGCGCCGCCAAAACTGAAGGAGACACCAGTAGGCCCGCGCCGCGAAGACGAGTCTCCTCAGTGCGAATAGCGGCAAGGGCCTCCAACAGAGTCACACGAGGATGACGAGCAAGCAGCTGGGCACGAATCTACTCAAATTCAGCCCAAAGACGTGTCAGGAAGTCGTAGATGCGGTGAAGCTCCAAATGAGAGTGCTGACGCTAACAACACTGGCAAGTTTGGCAAACCTCCGATCCGAGTGAATCGGGCTGACGCCATACCGAAGACAGTTGCGCATAGAACTTATCCACAGTAGAATCACCTTGCTGGAGTGATTGCTCCTGTCGTACAACATCAAGATACAGAGAGTCTCCAGCTGGCTCATAACGATCGCGAAGATGCACCCACATCAATCGAGCCGAAGATAAAGGAACAATGACACCAGTAAGATGCACCTCCATGCTAGCAACCAAAATAGCAGAGGCACAAGCACTTTCATCAATCCATGTCTTGTGAGCATAAAATTGAGTCTGAAAAGATTCCATAGCATCAGCATAATCAGAGGCCTTCTGGCGATCAGCATCATTGGCGTCCATAGGAATAACAGGCCTGGCGAGGGGAGTAGGACGAGGCGGGCATGATAGCTCACTGGTAAGAAACTCCCACAGACGCTAACCACACATGTGAAGACGCATATGGAGAACCCAGTCTCGATAATTGAGACCATCGAAGATAACTGGACAACGAGGAACAAAAACAGTCCCCGAAGAACCAGAAAGTGATGACATTTTTTTTTACCGGAACCAAATCAGTTTTAAAAGCCAACAGCCGATCGGATTGGAATCCGATTGGGACTCCTCACGAGCGACTACTTGGAGTTCCCCGGCCGCCCGTCGGCCACAGCCTCCTCACCCCACCGTCCGCCCAAGTAGAACGAAGCTTGTTCGAAGCATCGAAGCGGCGTTCGGTCCGACGAAGGCGACGGTGCGTAAGAAAGGCAGATGGCGGCGGCCCGGAGATCAAAGTACAAGGCGGTGGAGATCGTGAGGAGGCACTGGGCGGACAAGGTCGAGCAGCGGCCAGCCGGTGGCCGGAGTGGGGCCGAAGAGAGGCGACCAAGAGGGCGGAGACGGTGTGGATGGTTCATATCCAGCGCGGGCCAATACCAGCGTCAGGACAACTTGAAGATGACCGGCGACGGGGACGTCGGCGGCGGCCGGAGTAGAAGTCGAAGGAGGTCCAGTACGGGCCGGCCGGAGGATTGTTGAAGGCGAGGCGACACAGACGGTTAGGCAGACAAAGATCGCAATCACGCCGACGGCGTCACGCCACCAAGCCGTGGTGATGTCCGCACCGAAGCCTGGAGAAAGAAGGGCGGCGCCGGTGGGTCACAGAGAGATCCCACGGGCGGCGTCGACCAAGTATTTGGGTAGCGCAGAGGAAAGGAAAGGTGGAGCGCAAGTGCAACGCCCGTAAGAAACCCTAACCCTAATCTGGTGGCTCTGATACCATGTTATGAATAGCACTTGTATTCATCATGAGGCCAATGGCCAGTATATATACATGTACATAAGCGTATAAAGGGAAAGCCTATATTAGGCAATATCTATACAAGGAATAACAGGATATTGTCTAACAGATGCAAGGATTCCTTGATTAAGAACAAAGTAGATATTACTGATGTGTACAAGACAGACCCACATATATGTTTGAATTAAGTATGACGAAATAATTCCATCCCTGTGCAGAAGTAAAAAAAACGATTTTTTTATAAATTTAAAACAAAGATAACAGAACATGAGGAACATTTTAAGGCAAAAATTATGTAGAAATTTATTGTGTGGTTTATTAATGCATCATGACAGTATGTGTAACGTCCCAAAATTTTAAAAAGTTTATAACTATTTTCAAAATCATCATTTCTGCCTTTTCATGAGTTTTCAAAATTTCCAGGTTAAATAAAATGGTTTCACTAAATTTAAGCAGCTAAAAAGGAAATTTCTGCAATTAATTAAATGTGGTTCAGAGTGTGAAATAATATATTTGAATTTTCAATAACATGAATAGCCTCCCTAGAAAGTTTCATAATCTTCGAAGTTTATTTTGTAATTTAAAAATTGTAAATTGATTTGTGGGATTAAATCAATTAAAAAATTATTTAAAAAACCGATTCCATTCTAGGCCATTTTCCTCGGTCTTGACCCAGCCCATCATCTATCCCAGTCTAGTTCCGGCCCCACACACCATGCCACCTTCTCTTTCCTTTGCTTTCGTCTTCTCTGCACAGAAACGGTTTTCGATGAGTGCTCTTTTATAGTGCACTGAATTGAATATGAACCGTCCATTCTTTTCGATTCAATGGATCAGATTAACCAGAGTTTACTTATACTTTATCTGGTAGTAGAGTAGTAGAAACAACCTTAACAAATCAATGTTTAGATGCGATTTCTACTAACACACTATATACTACCAGGATAATGCATCATAAAATTTCTCCTTCAATGATTCCATGTTCTCCATTTCCTACTTCCTCCATTCACTGACAAAGGGGGCCCACCTGCAGGATTCATTTTCAACATCATGCAGCTACCATTGGCGACATCTTGGAGCGCACCGTGGCGCTACAATGACCGTGCAGTGCTACTGCAAAAGGCTGTGAAAATTGATAACTTCGAGCCCCTTAATTGAGGCTCAGACCTGTCGCGCCCCGTCCTGCAGTCATTGGCTACCATCTCTTAGGGTGTGTTTGGTTGTCTGTACCAAATTGTACATGTATGGAATGGTTCAAGAAAAAAGTCATCCATGTGTTTGGTTGCTTGAATAGAACCATCCCATCCTGGACCAAGTGACACAAATTTGAAAAATATTCCATTTAGATGCTAAACCATTTCATTCACCCAAAATAATGGAACCAAATGGTACAGGACCATCCTATCGCATTCAACCTCATTGTAACGCCCTGAGTTTGTAATTAGATAATTAAGTGTTTAATAGTGCTTTCTGTGCCTTTTGGATCTTAATTTGGTGTTAATCTTGTCAAGGTTAAATAGTTCGAGTCGTTTCGATCGATTTTGACCCAAAACCCTAAATTGTGATCCTGTTAGGATTCTTTAGCAACCAAAACCTAAAAGCCCTCCCTGTGAATCCCTAAACCTATCCCAAGAACCCTTCGAGAGAAATCCCGAAGATTTGGAGCAATTGAGTGAAATATCGGGATTCTTCAATGAGGTCGAGCTACCTGCCTTAACAAATGTAGTACCGGCGTAAGGGCAAGATCGGCCCATCAGCAAGATCGCCCGGTCGTGTCGAGGGGGTAGGGGCAATGGCGCCTCGCCGCTGCCCGTTGCTCGGCTACTTCAGCTTCTATCAAGTTCTTCCACCTCCTTATACCCCCAGCCGGTTCCCCACTCCATCTAGCTCACTCCCTCACCCTCTCTTGCTCTCTCTTTTGCTCCCACTCCTGTTCTTCCACTCCCTCACCTGAGCTCTCCCTCTCTTCTCCCTCTGCGGTGGTTTTGAGCTCAAGAGGAGGCAAGCCAAGGTGTGGAGTAGCTTCCCTAGGCTCCAAGCAAGCTCAAGGTGGATGAGAACCAAACCCTAGCTCAATCCATCAAGATTTGAGCTCAAAACCCTAGACTCTCTATTTTTCCCTCTTTTCCTTCTTTTTTATTTAACCCTAGAAACCAAGTTTCAATGGTAGATTAGGGTTTAGTCGGGTTCCTAGACTTAGATGAGGTCTAGAAGAATTAGTTAGAGCAAAAGATTCGCTCAAAAACCATAATCGGCTTTTGTCAGATATATTCGCCAAAAAGGTCAATTTCTTGAATTTTGGAGATTCCCTTGAAAACCCTAGCTCCAAAAGTCGAGAAAATGAATCTAAAGTATATCCGATGCCGTTTGAGTTCGATTTCCGCAAAAAGAATCAAGTTTGAAATTGATTCGGGTCGAAAATCGAAATTTGGCGGAAATTAGGGTTCCCGAGGGAATAAAAATGGAATTTGGGTTAAACAAACTCGAAGCTTAGTGAGACCTATGTGGATGGGTCCCTAGTGTCACTAGGAACCTAACCATGCGATCATTTCGAAGTTTTGACTCCATTTGCGCGAAAACCCAATTTCTAAAACCCTAACTCCCTGAAGACCGGTTCTACCGCCGTTGTACCGGTACTGCCGCCCGAGCTGTACTACCGCGGTTATAACGTCGGCAGTTCATTTCCAGAGGAGGTTGCTTGCAGCCTCTGGGAGGCTTGCACTACTGGTGCTTGGGGCCGGTACTGCCGCTTGAGCGGCAGTACCGCAACTACAATGCTGGTTGCTATTTTCCAGAGAGATCCCTTTTTGGGCTTCGGCACTACCGGTTAAAGAACGACGGTACTGCCGGGCTCCATGGAAAAATTAGGTCTTATTTAATTTAATTTACTCCTCGTTCGCTAGATTGACGTAGTACTGTTTTAATGCTTTATTTGCCTTATTTGGCTTGATCTTATTCGCTCTTTTCGTTGTTTCTTTTATTGTACGCTCATGTATACGTTGACACGTTGGA
The DNA here is from genome assembly GCA_036346355.1 of Rhipidocladum racemiflorum. Lineage (NCBI taxonomy): Eukaryota > Viridiplantae > Streptophyta > Magnoliopsida > Poales > Poaceae > Rhipidocladum > Rhipidocladum racemiflorum. Next base: position 35,327,406 of record CM070581.1, read on the forward strand.
AGCAGCCAACGAGGACCCCGACTACGTTCCTGAGAGCATGATTGGGGAAGAGCAAACAGGCAAGCATCCCCTTGACCATGTTGATCCTATAATTGCAAAACTTAATTTCAATGGTTTAAAATTATTATGCATGCCATTTACTTCGTAAAATGTTAAATTGCAAGGAAGTGGTAGTTATACCTGATTCTAAAAGGATTACCTCAATTGTATTTGGATCGAGAACCTTGTCAACCGTAGGACTACTTTAAACATTTTAATAAATGGAAAAGGGACATAATTACTTAATAAATTGCATATGATTAGCCGAGCTGTAGAAGAATCAAATTTACAATTAGGAATCAATTTTAAAAAACTACAATCAAATGCCTATCTTTCGGATTGAGGTAATGGTTTGGTTTGGAACCAGGGTTCGGGAACTCTGGAATGAACATTTTTGTGATAATGGAAAATCTATATTTTCGACCCGAGTGAGACATCTGGTGTGGATTGGATGGATATTGTGATTACGGTGAGTCGTACAAGGGATGGACTTGTACGATGCTGGGTTGGTTTGGAATTCCAGTTTGGTGTACAAGAGATGGACTTGTATGGTGCAAGGGATGGACTTGCACGTGGGCTGAATGGGTGCAAGGGTTGGACTTGCACGATTTGGTAAGGACCTTGGAGGATCTCATTGTAACAGTCCAAAATTGTCTTTGGTTATTAAGTTGTGCATGACATGCTCATATCATTCATGTTAGTGGCATAATCTACACTCAAATAAGACTTTACAGGTGCTAGCATCATTTTATATGAATGGGTATAAAATCCTTGCTACTCTAAAACTGCTATTCATCCACACCAATGTTTATTGTGCCCATAGTCTATGACATGTGGACCCTACATGTGAGTGTGGACTGCACATACCTACTCTACTTTTCTCACTTTATTCACCTTTTACCCACTTTCTTACCTCCCTATGACATGTGGGACCAAGCCCCACATGTAAGTGATGGAAGGGGGCAGCTATATAAACACCCTTCCCTTGGTTTCTCCTCCTACCCACCTCATTTGCTACTATCCTAAGTCTGAAAAATATGCTCAAGGAGAGAGTGAGCACTCATCCCTCTTTCCTCATTCGTCCACAAAATCCACACAAATATTGAGATTTGGCTTGTGCATGTCCCACCATCTCAAAGCCAAGGTCAAGAGCTTCAAACCCATCCAATTGGATTTTCGATGCACCAAGTATTGGGTGAGTTCTAATCCATTCCTCATCCATTTTTGTTCTGAAATTTTGGTAGCATTGAGCTCATTCCATTTCTCTCCATGAAAATCATCTCCAAGTTGAAGATCGGGATGTGCATGTCGTGTTGGGAGCTTGAGGAGGAGTAGGCACTGCTACAAGCTCAAGAGGAGGAGGCATTGCCCGCACGAGCGAAAGGGAGGAGGCGAACGCAAAGACTGACATCATCGAATCGGGCTCCACCATGAGGGCTGAGGGCTTCTTGCTGTGGTAAGACCCTACCTTAGCTCATTTCTCTCTAGAGAATAAGTATATTGAGCAAAAACTATCCGAAAACTCAAGCCAAGACCAAAATCATGTTTTCTTGCAAAAACCGGCACTACCGCCCGTATAATGTAGATCTTTGCAGACGCTCCATTGGAAAACCTGGAAAAACATCAAGCTCTTGGAAAATAGGTACCATGATTGTATTGCCGTAGGTACCGCCCATTCGTACTACCGCTCTACAAGTCCGCCATCGCCGTCGTAGGACCCAAAAACACCACGTACTGGAAAATAACTACCACCATTATTAGGCCGGTAGTACCGCCAAGTCGGCACTACCGCTCCTAAAGTCCGGTATTGCCGCTCGGTGGGGACCAAAAACACCTGTACTGGAATTTAATTGTGGTTGTTGTGTAGCAATGTTGGTTAAGGACCTTAAGGATTGAATCCTGGTGACGTCTCTTTAAGTAACTATCGTACGAACCACACACCGTTTATGGGGCCGGTTTAACCAAGTACTTGTGTATGACTAGGGATATTTAAACCACGTGCACTCGGAATTCCTTGAGCTTTGTGGAGCGTCAAGGAATGTCCGTGGGAATTCCTCGAACTTTGTGGAGTGTTAGGAATGTCCTTTGAAATCCCTCGAACTTTGTGGAGTTAGGGATGTCAGTAACGGGTGTACTCCTTGATCCACACACACAGAGCACCGGACACACGGGATTAAGGGTCACAGTCACCCGGGTGGTTTAAATACACTACCATGCACATTGGAAAATGGTTTTGTCACGTTTACCTCGGCCGGCACATCAAAGGAAATGTGTTAATAGCTTGGCTTACGAGTGTGGCGTGTTGTGTGGGTAAAGTCGTACCTCTACAGAGTTTAAACTATTCAAATAGCCGCATCCATGGTCAAGGACGATGCTTAATTTGTTAGTCACTGGGCAAGTATTAAGGACCGGGTAAGAATGGATGGTTTGGGAAAGTCTCATGAGTATCAGAGTACTCATGGCAGGAACTCCGTGAATATTGGAGTACTCGTGGAAGGGGCCTCACGGATATTGGAGTATCTGTGGAAGTAGGCGAACACGAACGTTGGACTCGTGGTTCAGAGAAATGCTTGGAGGCATGAAAAGAATATGTTTATGATGATGTTACATTATGTATTAGACCTTAAAAAAGTTTCCTAAATGCAAGTTTTAATCTATACATGTATATGTTTCATTCCAAATGTTGCTTTATGCTGAATATTACCACATCGCCTTCCTTGATGTAGCAACCTCATGTAGCTAGAACTCAATGTGCAACTTATATTATTGTGCGAGTACACTCTTTGTAATCAATCGGATTGTCCACTTGCTGCAGGTGAGGACGAGGCACTGCCCGTAGATCTTTACCAGGCAGACGTCGATGACGCTAACGTTTAGACCGGCGTTCTTACTCACAGTCGGTTGCCTAAGGGTTTGGGGGCATACCACGCTGGACACCTTTTGTTGTTTATGTTATATTTCCGCTGCTTGATAATGTGACACTTTATGTATGTCGTTGTGACCGATGGTTCCACTTATGGTATGTATTTAATTGTTTATATTCTCGTTATTGTTTATGTGTTGTGATGCAAACTGTTGGGCATTGTCGTGCGTGTTGGTTAACTATCCTGGGACCAACACGGGCATATATGCGAAGCGCCCGAGGTTCCCTTGATTTACTTAAGTTGTATCGCGCAATTGAGTGAATCAATGGAGTCCCAGGGACGGTTCCCCACACTCACCCGAGTCAATTAAGGACTAAACTTGATATTATTACGGAGTCAATCAGTACAACCACATGAACTAGTATGGGATAGCCTCAATCTAGTATAGTTGTTGGGATCCGAGCTTGCACTACAATGGCTTGGAAGTATACGAACGATACTGAGGTTAGGTATCATGTAGAGGCGAGCCCATCTCCGAGGGTATCGGATTGGGAGCATGCCGGGACAATAGTGTATGCCTTGCTGTGGGGTAAAGGACACGATAGGGCGTAAACCATCGTTGCTACTGAGTGTTCGGGGTTGGAAGGGTGCGATGGGGCGTAAACCATCGTTAGTACCTCTTGTATGGGCCTGACTTCCAACTATTCTAGAAGAGAAGGATGGGGCGTAAACCATCCCGGGTGCTCTCACACACGACAAGGGTAAACATCACTGGGCTAGTGCAAGGTTAACTACAACGAATAGAATGATTGTGCCACAGTATAGCAAAACGGATACGGTGAGTATCACGTAGCATGGCAGACATGATTGCTAGTGTGTCATGTGGGTAAAGTGTACAATCTCTGTAGAGAATAAATCTAATCGATTAGTCGTACTCATGGTCAGGAGCAACTTGGAAAATGTCATCAAGTATAGCCTTTAGGGTTTGGTTTTTGGAACTGTTTTGGAGAAAATGGGTTAGTTGGTTTGGAAACCGGGCATGGCCAGGTTTTAGCCTATGGTTTGGAATTTGGGAATGATGGTTTGGTAAACGGCACTGGATAGCCGGAACGTTGACTTGTTCTCATTATTAAAATCTTTTATTACAGCAGCTCACGAAATAGCTGTCTTTCATTTCAGGCACTCTTTTAACTTCGCAATGTTTCGAAATTACTATTCTATTGCAAACAAATTTAGCTTAATGCAAATTGAACCCAGTTAGAAAGCTACTCCATTGTTATAACCTGCATTTATTATTACTTGCAAACACTAAAGTCTTGCGAGTACATACGTGTACTCACCGTTTGCTCTTATAACGTCAAATATGCATAGAAGATGGCGATGAAGGTAATGATGACGAGTTCGATGCCGCGTGGCCTGACGACTTGTGAGACGGCTACTGGGTTTACCTCCCCCAGTCGGTTGCCTATGGGTTCGGGAGTGGCACACCGCTGTCGTTGCAGATTATCTTTTGTTGTGTTTGGATTTTGTAGCCAATGAGCAAACTGGTTCACCTATAATGTAAACGTTGTAATCATACCAGTTGTACTATGTTATGTTCTTATTATCTATGTGTGCAAGTTGATGCAACTTGTAAAATATGTGAGTGCTAGGCTACTGATCCAGGGAACTAGCACTAGACACATCTGCGGGAAGCTTGGATCGGTTTCAATCGGTTGGCACAAAGCCATAGTCGTGAAAAGCCGATTGATTGAACTCAATCCAGTACGGTCTTGTGATTAGTAATCAGGATACTAGCGGGTTGTGTTAATTCCAGTCCGACGCAATAGTAAGTACCGTGAGCATTATCGCAATGATCGAAGCCCCCACAAGAGGTGGTATCAGAGCACATAAGTGACTGTAGAGGAGATTTGTGTAGAATGGCCGATAGAATTACGAATTGGTATTTCCTAAAAATTTTGTGGGATATCTCTACTATTCTAAAGCACCACTTGGTGGCAGTGGTCCATTCTACACGTCATTAATTGCTCTGTTTAATTGCTCTACTTAATTGCCCTGCTTAATTGCCCTACTCAAGAAACGAAACGTTGCTTTAATTAGCCAGCTTTCACAAGAAACGAAGCGTTAAAGATAGATGTTTGATCTTGTAAAATAATTTTTTTTATTTTTTAATCTTTATTTTTCGTTATCAATTTTGTTTTTCGTAGCAACGCACGGGCATGTAGCTAGTAAATTCTTAATTGCGAAATGTAGGTTGCTAATCTCATCCCTTTGTAGACCCTTTCCTTGTTTTGTCCTTCAAAAGGATTTGGACTTATCTTAGGCATCAAAAGGGAATTTTCTGAACAAGAGAATGCACTCAGAGAAAGAATTTATTCTAATTCTCTCCTGCTATTCAAATGATTAGAGTGAATAATTTGCAACCTAAAGTTGTTGGTAATGGAAAGTTAAAATTTGTAAGGATCAGTATAGAGATCTCGATTCTTACCTTATCCTGAACTATCTCAATAGGAGATACTTTTGGAAGGCTTGTCTGGTTTCAAAAGTTAGTGAAGTATTGAGTAGTTGTAGGAATAAGGAATTAGGCTTGTTGTGTTGTGTGATCGGTTGAACCTGTTAAACAAAGTAGCTGTAGATTTGTTCAACTGTTTGATCGCTTCCTGTCCTACTCTGCTTTAGTCGATTAAGGTCTTTGCTAAGCATGTTCCTTCCTTTGATCCCAGATGGCGAGACGCTGGGAGCTGTGTTTCTACACCTGTGCTTTATATGAGGGTTCTCTGCAGGCAGCCCTTCAGGGCATGCTCCTGCATGCGGTGTTTCAGCACCCGCCAGAGTACCTCGTATCGCGCGCCGGTGTCAGCTCAGCTTCGCTATACATCGCGGAGGTGTCGATTCGTGGGCGGCATGATGGGGAAACTGTTCGATGCTATCACGGGATTGCACCGGGTCCTTTTGTGGCGGTGCTCGATGGAGCGTACGTCGCAGTTCTTCGTCTTCACCACGACCTTCCAAAATTTGCACAGATGTTCCCCCTACTGCCCCTCCCGTGAGTCGGGCTGTCTGGACAACATCCACGCACCTCCAAATGTCGCGATGGATCCGACGACTACATGGCAAGTCGGGTTGGTGAGGTCCCTTGATCGGTACTTCTTCGCCTTCACAAGGAGCTAATGCTAGCTTGTCGTCGAGTTTCCCAGTTGGAAACCCACATGGCACCGCTCCTCCAACAGGGTTTGTTCTCCGATGAGCTTGTGTTCAGGGAATATAGTGCCAGGGATCCCGCGGAAGACCTTCCACGCACCTACGGTGTTTATCGCCGAGTCGTCCGTCAGGCACAGATGTCTGCAGGAAGTTGTGGATGCCGCGTCTCAGCCGCTCCTACAGAGGCTTTTTTGAACCCAGTCCAGGGACGAAATATCGTCTTTGGTGGGAGGGAGTATATGCTGATGATGCGAGCCGAGCCATCTTCACCGCCAGCTGTTGCAGGTGCTCCCAATGCCACCCCTGGTGATGGCAACAACTAGAGTCCCACAGAAAAGTAGCATAGCACTAAAGCTCATTTTGTTGTAAATATGAGCTAGTGTGTTGTACTTTTGCTGTAAAGGACTTGAGGGGAGTAAGTGTTGATGTCGACAACTGTTGTATTTAATTGTCCGTTGTACGTTGTTGACTTAAATACTACTGCAGTTGCAATCGACATTACTGTTTGCATTCTTACTGTTCATAATTTTAATTGTGAATCTAAGAATGCCGAGTTTGTCTGCTTTTGGTTGTTGGCTACTTCTCATGCTGCAAGTCATTCTGTTGCGCGTTGCTCAATTCTTATTTGTAACAGGATGCCAAGAAGGCACTCTGTTCATGCGATCGCAATTGGCGGTGCTGCCCAGGAAGGCCATGGCCAATCCGAAGGAGTGCCTGAACCCGAGCACTCCAGCCGGCGGCAACCGGAGTTTCGAGGGCGCGAGACTCAGCATTCCAGCGTGCCGGAAGGTGGTCCCAGCGGATTACGCGCATGCCGGGAGTTGCCATCTCCTCTGTCAATTGCACATGTCTTGGCCATGCAGACCAGTCTGCTGGAAAGACTAGTGCAGAGTACAGAGAATGTAAATGCTGCAGCCTATGGTGGTCTGGCGGCTATGCAACCTCAATCTCGTCTGGCAGAGTTTCAGCGAACTCGCCCGCCGAGCTTCTCGTCGGTTGTGGATCCCTTGGACGCCGACGACTGGCTTCGCGACATCGAGTGCAAACTCGATCTCTCCCGGTGCTCGGACGACAAGAAAGTGCAGTACGCCACCTACTATCTTCATGGCACTGCCGCAGCTTGGAGGGATAGCTTCAAGCCTATTTGCCCGCCTGGCCAAATCATTACTTGAGGAGATTTCAAAGGAGCTTTTCGTGCGGCGCACATACCTTTGAGCTTAATGGAGATTAAGCGAGAATTTTACAATCTCAAGCAATGGTCCATGTCAGTGATGGACTACTCCATAAGTTTAATTACTTGTCTCGTTATGTCGCTGACGAAATCCCGAGTGAAGCCCGAAAGGTTGCCATATTTCGTGAACACCTAAATGAGGAGATCAAGCATTCGTTCGTAGATCACATCATCTCCAGTATGCAAGTGCTGGTGGACAAGGCAATCCGCGTTGAGGACAGCGCGAGGGTGGTTTCGTAGAGCCAGAAGCGCAAATGGCTGGCCAGGAAGTCATCGGGCGTGGGTCCTTCCAGTTCAGTCTTTGGACCGGCCATCGATCTTGTGATCAGTTGCATCACCACCACCAAGAGCTCAAGGAGCTGCATCTCATCCTACTCCACCAGCGGTTCCGCGGCATGACCGCGGAGGATTAGCTTTTGTGCCCCAAGGTCAAGCCGCCGATGTGACCTGCTTCGCTTATCGCTAGAAGGGGCATTATGCTAATGCCTACCCGTGGAGGTCACCTCCCACGGCTCATCCTCAAGACCGAAGTGCTCCAACTCCAGCTCGCCTACAAGCTCCTTCGAGCAGTCGCGGAGGTCAGCGGGGTGGTCGCTCGGGTCCCAGTTCTGCCCAGAGCCTCGCTCGAGGCCGCCTTAACTTTGTGACTGCAGAAGAGGCGAGCAACGCTCTTGATGTGATGCTTGGTATGTTCTTCGTACAATCAGCCCCCACAATGGTTCTGTTCGATTCTGGAGCTTCTCATTCCTTTATATCTTCATGATTTGTCGAGGAGCAAAAAGTTAAGACTACCCTGCTAGGCAATAAAATGTTGATTTATTCGCCTGGCTCAGTTCTAAGAGCCCAGCACATTTTCTAGGGAGTTTTAATAGTCATCGAGGGAAAGGAATTCCGTGGTGACTTGATTCAAGTTGATATCCCCGGACTCGACGTAATCCTTGGAATGGATTGGTTATCTAAAAACTAAGGACGCATCGATTGTGCTAGTCGCTCTATTTCACTGGTCAATCCAGATGGAGTTCAAGTCAGTTACTCCTCCAGTCAGTCGTTTGCACTGAAACTGACTCTGCATTCTCTTTCAGTCTCGGAGTTAAGTCAAGTGCCTGTGATTTGTGAATATCCTGATGTCTTCCCTGAAGATTTACCAGGATTACCTCCAGACCAAGACATGGAGTTTATTATCAACTTGCTACCTGGAACGGCGCCTATTTCTAAGCGACCGTATCGAATGCCCCTAGATGAGTTGCCCGAGTTAAAGAAGCAACTCAAGGAGCAGTTAGCCAAGGGTTTCATTCGCCCAAGTTCTTCTCCCTGGGGAAGTCCGGTGCTCATCGTTAAAAAGAAAGAGGCAATCTTCGCATGTCCATCGACTACCAATCCTTGAACGAAGTCACCATCAAAAATAAATAACCTCTTCCTCGGATTGATGATATGTTTGACAATTGAGTGGAGCTCATGTCTTCTCCAAGATTGACTTGAAACTCGACTATTTTCAGCTCAAAATCCAGTCGAAGGATATTCAGAAGACTGCATTCACCACTTGTTACAGCTTGTACGAGTATACTATGATCTCCTTTAGACTCACCAATGCACCTGCCACATTCAAGAATCTCATGAACAAAGCGTTCATGGAGTATCTGGATAAATTTGTGATGGTATTCATTGATGACATCCTCATCTACTCCCGGAGTGAGCAGGAGCATGAGCTTCACTTGCGCATGGTGCTCGACAAGCTTCGCGAGCATCAATTGTATGCGAAGTTTACCAAATGCGAATTTTGGCTCAAGAAGGTGGAGTTTCTAGGCCATGTTCTCACCAAACAAAGGAGTTACAGTCGATCCAAACAAGGTGCAATATGTGCTTGCTTGGGAGCCGCCTCGAACTATTCCTGAGATTCCAAGTTTTCTTAGACTCGCCGGTTATTATCGTCGATTCATTGAAAATTTATCTAAGATTGCCAAGTCGGTGACGGAATTACTCAAGGAGAATAAGTTTTGAGTGGTCATCAGCTGTCTTCTATGCTCTCAAGCTGTGGAGGCATTATCTCATCGGGAATCGCTGTGAGAATTATACCGACCACAAAAGCTTGAAGTACCTTTTCTCTCAACCAGATCTGAACCTGAGGAAGTGAAGGTGGCTAGAGCTGATAAAGGATTATGATCTGCGTATTCATTATCATCCAGGCAAGGCGAATGTGGTAGCTGAATGTTCTCTTTCAATCCACTCGGGAAGTACCAAAATGTTCTAGGACCTCCGAGGAAGATTCTTGTGGCTTGGTATGAAAAGAGACATCACAACATATGTTGCTATTTGCGACGTCTGCCAGCGAGTTAAAGCGGAGCACCAGCGACCTGCAGGATTGCTTCAATCCTTAAAAGTCCCTGAGTGGAATTGGGATGAGGTCGGTATGGACTTCATCAACGGTCTACCGAAGACGCCAGTGAGCCATGACTCTATTTGGGTGATCGTTGACCGGTTAACCAAACTGGCGCATTTCATACCGGTCCATACCACCTAGAATGGAGCCAAGCTTGCGGAACTCTATCTAAACCATATCGTTCGCCTGCATGGAGTTCCCAAGGTTAGTGTGTCAGACCGAGGCCCTTAGTTCACTTCTCGGTTTTGGGAGAATCACCATGGACTCCTCGGAACAAAGTTGTCCTTTAGTACAGCTTATCACCCCAAGACCGACGGTCAAACTGAGAGGACAAATCAGATTATGGAGGATATGTTGAGAGCTTGTGTGCTGTCCTACAACACAAGGTAGGAGAAGTGTCTAACATTTGTTGAATTCTCCTACAACAATAGTTTTCAATCCAGCCTCCAGATGTCTCTGTTCGAAGCACTTTACGGAAGAAAGTGCCAAACGCCTCTGTTCTGGTCCGAGACCGGTGAAAGGCAATTCTTCGGGCCTTTCGTGATTCAGGAGGTAGAGGACCACGTCAAATTAATTCAAGATCGGCTAAAAGAGGCTCATTCCAGGCAAAAGAGCTACGTCGATAATCGTCGCCGCGAGTTGAGCTTTGAAATAGGCGATTTTGTCTATCGTCTATCTCAAGGTCTCGCCATTGCACGACATTCGACGATTTCGGGTTCGCGGAAAGTTGGCACCGCGGTACATCGGGGCATATCGAATTCTCGCGAAGAGAGGTGAAGTGGCCTACCGGCTAGAACTTTCATCTCGTCTTTTAGAAATGCACGATGTATTTCATGTGTCCTAGTCGAAGAAGTGTCTCCGAGTCTGTTGAACTCACTTTGTTGGACACAATTGATCTTCAATCGGATTTAACTTATCGCGAACACCCGGTTTGCATTCTTGACGAAACTGAGCGTCATACCCGCAATCATATCGTCAAGATGCTCAAAATTCAGTGGAGCAATCACACTGAAGAGGAAGCCAGCTGGGAACGAGAAGATCGTCTCCAATCTAAGTTTCCGTCCTTCTTCAGCGAAACTTAGTAATCTCGACGGCAAGATTATTGTAAGGGGGTAGGATTGTAAGGCCCTGAGTGAATCCTAGTAATCTCATGCACATTACCAACTCATTAAAATTTCACTTTCATAAGCCACCTCATTAATTGTTCTCCTTCACTCCAGGACTACTCTTACCTTGATGCAAGGATTCCTTGATGAAGAACAAAGCAGATATTACTAATGTGTACAAGACAGACCCACATATATGTTTGAATTAAGCATGACGAAAGAATTCCATCCCCGTGCAGAAGTAAAAAAAATAATTTTTTTTTTAATTTAAAACAAAGATAACAGAACATGAGGAACATTTTAAGGCCAAAATTATGTAGAAATTTATTGTGTGGTTTATTAATGCACCATGACAGCATGTGTAACGTCCCAAAATTTCAAAAAGTTTATAACTATTTTCAAAATCATTATTTTTGCCTTTACATGAGTTTTCAAAATTTTCAAATTAAATAAAATGGTTTTACTAAATTCCAGCAGCTAAAAAGGAAATTTATGCAATTAATTGAATCTGGTTCAGAGTGTGAAATAATTTATTTGAATTTTCAAAAACATGAATAGCCCTCCTAGAAAGTTTCATAATCTTTGAAGTTTGTTTTCTAATTTAAAAATTGTAAATTGATTTGTGGGATTAAATCAATTAAAAATTATTTAAAAAACCGATTCCATCCCACGCCATTTTCCTCGGTCCTAACCCAGCCTATCTTCTATCCCGGCATTGTTCCGACCCCACACACCATGCCACTTTCTCTTTCCTTTGCTTTCGTCTTCTCCACACATAAACAGTTTTCAATGAGCTCTTTTATAGTGCACTAAATTGAATATGGACCGTTCATTCTTTTCAATTCAATGGATCAGATTAAGTAGAGTTGACTTATGCTTTATCTGGTAGTATAGTAGAAGCAACCTTAACAAATCATTGTTTAGATGCGATTTCTACTACACACTTATACTACCAGGATGATTCCATGTTCTCCATTTCCTACTTCCTCCACTCAATGACAAAGGTAGCCCACCTGCAGGATTCATTTTCAACATCATGCAGCTACCATTGGCGACATCTTGGAGCACACCTTAGCGCTACAATGACCATGCAGTGCTACTGCAAAAGGCTGTGAAATTCATAACTTCGAGCTCCTTAATTGAGGCTCAGACCTGTCCCCCCCCCGGTCCTGCAGTCATTGGCTGCCATCTCTTAGGGTGTGTTTGGTTGTCTGTACCAAGCTCCTTAATTGAGGCTCAAACCCTAGACTCCATTTTTCCCTCTTTTCCTTCTTTTCGATTTAACCCTAGAAACCAAGTTTCAATGGTAGATTAGGCTTTAGTTGGGTTCCTAGACTTAGATGGGGCCTAGAAGAATTAGTTAGAGCAAAAGATTCGATCACAAAAACCTTAATCGGCTTTCGTCGGATATATTCGCCAAAAAGGTCAATTTCTTGAATTTTGGAGATTCCCTTGAAAACCCTAGCTCCAAAAGTCGAGAAAATGACTCCAAAACTCGGCAGGCTTGCCCTTTCGGATTTGGACCAGGTCCAATCGAGGAGGTACCTCAACAGCATTCTCGTTCCCTCGGACTCAAAACAGGTCCAATCTGGGAAGGATTCTAGCTGTGTTTCTTCTGGACTCCCGTCGGGTCGGGGAAGGCTGCGGCCGTCTACTCACGAGTCGTTCGCCAGAGGCCCGCTTCCCTATTCAGATACGACGAGAACCCAACCAGGGGTGAATCACAAGTGGAAAATCAACTCGGCTCGTCTCCTTCTTGCTCCTCTGGCTCAGAGATCAAGCCGGAGAGCCGCATGGAGAATCACCATGATTTCTTTGGAGTTTTCGTAATTGAAGACGAATGGACCGACTCACAGCGCCAACGGGAAGCTGAAGAGGTGGTGGTAGATTATCACCGTCGTTGGGCCCAAGAAGCACGCACTCAGTTTTGTCCGATGCTCAAGGTCGACAGCCCGGCCGCCCCAATCATGGTACAAGTTAAGGCCATGGTGACAGCGGCGGCAATTTAGCACAACCAACGAGATTAGGTGGTGACAACGCTCCCTCGCACTTATGCAGTTACCCAGACTGCTAGCAGTCGGACCACTCGCAATCGGACAAAGTGCAACTGGCGCCAATCTCCTCAGGGCAAGGACGCACGCTGAGCCATTCGTCGGGACCTCTGCCAGGACCTCAACAACAGGAGGCGAGAGCGAGAAGATGAATAGCGACACCGGCGCGACGACGACTACGAGCGTTTCGGCATTGACCGTGACCGAAGTAGCGGCCACCACAACAGAGGCTGGGACAACCGCGACAATCGGAACATAGATCACGGCAAACATACAAACCGACATCACCCAGGCCGACACAACGACGACGACTGCCGGGTTGGATCTCCATCGTGTTGATCTCCACCGCGCCACGATGAGGAACCCATTGATGGGGTCCGAAGCCAAGTGGTATGGCCTGACCCCTTCAACCCTAAGGGCATAATCAAGTTTGACGGGGAGAGAGACCCGGAAGCTTGGCTGCAGGTTTATACCCTTGCAAGTCAAGGTAGCCGGAGGCGACTGCAACATCATGGCAAACTACTTGCCGGTCATGCTCGCCCCATCGGCTCAGACATGGCTCACGGGACTTCCAAGGAACTCAATAGATTCTTGGGGAGATCTTTGTGAGCAATTCATCGCCAATTTCCAGGGCACTTAGGAGAGGCCAAGGAACCGTGGGACTTATACCAACTTCATCAAAAGAAGAATGAGTCTCTTCGGGAATTCATCCGACGCTTCACGCAAAAGAAGAATACAGTTCGGGATATCTCGGATGCAGTCGTCATAGCAGCTTTTCAGAAAGGAGTCAGCGACCCCAATGTGATCAAGAAGATGTCTCGAAAGCCACTAGCCCCGAAGGGAACAACCCCCGCGAAAGTTCAGTGGTGCTCAACGGGACGAGCAAAACACCAACCTCCCGCCATGGCTGGCATGGAGACGGGCGTTGAACCAAATGCGATTCACTAGCTGCGCATAAGCCCCAGATGATACTCCAAGCTCTGTTCCTAGGAGCATATCCAAAATGGGTACCAGACGAAGGATCATAAAACAAGGGACCAAGGGATGGCTCCCTGCGGTACTGACCAGAGGTTGAAGCTCTTCCAGAGGGTAGCTCCTGCTAGATGTCCCCTCTTCACCACTGCTTCCGGTTTGGGGGGCTTTTATACCCAACAGTAGAGCGACGACATGGCAAGCTGGGCCCCATGGCACCCCCAAACCGGATCGGCGACAGGTGCTCCCCTTGCACGGAGCAGGTTGAGCTGTCGGTGGCTCGCCAGATCTGGCCGCCGCCATGGCGAAGAAGTCCGACTTCCCGCATGATGTAGGGCCGGTGGCCGCCGGAAGGGTCCCCTCAGTCGGCGGCGATGGCCCTCCCTGTCAGCTTTGACGAAATCCGTTGTTATGATGCCTCGTCCTGCTATCTTGAAGCGTAGATCGAGCCGCCAGGTCCAGTAGGAGATAGCCCCCGATTCACCTCAAGGCGGAGGCACTTCACTTGCCCTCCGGTGCGGCCCAAGCCTCGCAACTGTGACTTCCCCCACTCCTAGGCGCGGGCCTCGGCTGCAGCACCTTGGCTTCTCTTCCGCTCGGTGCAGACGCCCATGAGCGACGGCTCTTTCGACTGCCAACACAGGAACTGGTGGTGGAGGCGCTCCTCTTATCCAGGCGACCGCGGTGGTTTCCCCTGAGTTGGGCGGCCGTGGTGGCGCCCCCCAGATCCGGCAACCATAGCGGTGTTCCCCCTCAGGTCCGACAGCGAAAGCGGCGGTGCTCGATGTGCCCGGTCTAGGAGATGGTGGCGGCGCTAGCTTTGGGCATGAGGGGTGCAACCTTGGGCCGGCTGCGGCATACGTCCCTCCTTACACCAAACTCGGCTCGTAGCGAGGCTCTGCTCCAAGGGCCAGGCGCTTATGATGGGCAGCGGCGGCCTTCCCACCCCCTTCGACCGGTGTGCGCCCGCCTGAAGCGTCGCCGCTGAGTGAACCGAGCAAGGGATTTGGGCGTCATCTCATGTGCCCATGAAGCGAGAATCTTGACGAGGCAAAGAAATGAGCGCTGGCATAAACGCCCCTAGGGCCTGGGACTTGACACGGGCACTCACTAGAGGCTTGGGCGTGAGCGCCCAATTAAACGTAGGGGCGGTAGCGGGCAGCAGCGCCTGGACGGGACCACGAGGTCATGCTCCACAAGGCCGCTCTCAGCTGGCTATCACCGCTGTAAGGGTGGTTATCACCTGACGCCTCAAGTGAATGGCGCTGTGGGGCGCTAAGGCTTTGGATCAAGGCGCTCCTCTGATCCAGGCGTTTGGATCAAGGCGCTCACCCTTCGGTTGCTCAAGCGGTGAAGGGGATTGGCCAATGGGAGTCGGGGGTCTATCATTGCCCCCAACTTCCATCCCAAGCTACTCTTATTATTCAAACGGTGGCCCAAGGCCCTTGTAGGTGCATGACAAGGTCCCATCTTTTATTTCTTGCCCCTTGGAGGCTTGAGAGGCCACCCAAGGGACAGGGGGGCTGGTGCTGGGGAAAACTTACCAACTCCTAAAGTGGAGGCCTTACGCTCCGCGGAGTACATGCTTCCCCGGGGAGAGGCTTCATGCTCCACGAAGGGTGGTACCTGTTGGAGGAAGGCCGGTGGCCTCCGGCAAGGATGGTCCCGCGTGCCGTGGTGTCCAGGACTCCACCTTGAACTTCCAATGAGCTTAAGGGTGGTCATGCCCTACCCACAAGAATGCGAGGGGCAGAGTTCGTCATCGAAGCACTACGGGAGATCCCCTCATACTCAGTGGGACTGCCACTGGAGATCCCATGCCCCATAGGCGTGCCCTACAGGAGTGTTGAGAAGACGTAGGGGGAGAGCACCCCCAGGGATCCCCTTGTACCCCGCGAGAGGCGTCATGTCCCGCGTGAGGTTTACACCCTCCCCGGGGGCTTACCCCGTGGCGTACCCTGAGGGAGGTCTCCTCATGTCCCGCGGGAGGTCTACACCCTCCCAGGGGGCTTACCCTGCCATGCCCCGCAGGAGGTCTACGCCCTCCCTAGGGGCTTACCCTGTAGCGCACCCCGCGGGAGGTCTCCTCGTGTCCCGCGGGAGGTCTACACCCTCCCCGGGGGCTTACCCCGCCACACCCCGCGGGAGGTCTCCTGATGTCCCGCGTGATGAGACCATGCTCATCATGGACAGAACTAACAATGCATACATATGGTCATTACTAAGTGCTGCTGCAATTATATCAACTGCATGGCTTCATCGACCCCCACCTTGGCCAGGACCATTAAGTTGGCGACACTTCACGGCATCCTCTACTTCGTATGCATCTACTACGATGGCTCCATGTGCATGGTTTTATCGACCCACACCTTGGCCAGATTTAAAGACATACTAGAGAGAAGATGATGAGCTTGAGTCGAGGACGACTCAAATGCAAGAAGGGGAGGATGATGAGGACATCACTACCATGGATGTGGCCATGCCTACAAACCCAATTGAAGCCAACAATGTAATACAAGAGCCAATTACTCGAGCTCGCGCACGTCAATTCAATTGCTAGGTGAATGCGTTCCTCGGGTTGCATACAAATAATTTAATGAACGGAATGCTATTTAATACTTGTGATGATTTTATTGTCCTTAGGAACCAAGGAGGACTCCCAAACGTCAAGCATGAAGCCAATTCTTCCGGTGCACAAGTTCAATTCGGATTCGGCCTCCGGGACAGCACCAACTTAAAACGACCATAACTTTTGATCCACAAGGGTGTTTGAGGTCTATGAGTACTGGTTTCAAAGGTTTCGACGTCCTCTTTCCAACGGATCCGACCCCACCTCCAAATTCCTTACGAGTCAATGGGAATCTGCAAAACAAGTTCGGTCATCTTTCCAAATCCGAGTCAAACTAGGAATAGGAGTCCTACTCGGCCATGGATGTGGTTTGGACGCCCCTAGCCTGGTTTTGGCCTCCTATTTCTCCTATATATAGCTAGGGAGTCCCCCAAAATAACTTTAGGGTTTTGGTTATTTGATAGTTTAGCCTTTTGCTACTATTTGAGTCTTTTAGACGTGCTCAACATCCGCCTAACAAGCTCCTTGTATCGGAACCCCAACTTTTTCTATACTTCATCTATATTTGCAATTTTAGATTGCTTTTGCCTTGTTCTTGCTTGTTCTTTGATTGCTTGCAGGAATTGATCTTCGTGATCAGGTTGATCGTGCCCACGGCAAGGTCAATAACCCTTTGGAGTTGGTTTAGCGATTGCTAAGGCGCATCGTCGTTGTACGTTATAGTCGGATCGTCAAAGTCGTCTCCACCCAAATCGAAGGTTATCATTCTCATCGAAAGATCGGGACACCTAGTGTTACATCACCGCGGGAGGTCTCCTCATGTCCCGCGGGAGGTCTACGCCCTCCCCGGGGGCTTAGCCCGTGGCGTACCCCGCGGGAGGTCTCCTCATGTCCCGCGGGATATCTATGCCCTCCCCGGGGGCTTACCCCGCAGTGTGCCCCGTGAGGAAGGGGCTTGCCCCATGAGAGGTCTCCTCACAAGGGATTTAGTGAGATCACCAAGTCCCCTGTGGAGCGTCAAAGTCAGATGTCTACTCCCTCAGGATGATGACGTGGGGCCCACTACCTCCCTGCTGAAATGACCAAGATGCCCCCACTTAGACTTGCTCTAGTAGGGGTAGAATTGTATTTTTATGTAACAGGCTGAGTGCCTATAAAATCTCACTGTAACAGGCTGAGAGGCCCAGTCTGTAACCACCACGCGTAGCCAGCCCGGTCCGATTCTCTCACAATCAGAAACAACTTCTCCCATAATCTAGAATCAGCACAATCACAAGCTGTCCCGAAGGAGGCCTATAAATGAACCAAATGGTGCAGCATCCTGTTGTTTGACCTTAAGGTTTCATTTGAAACATGAGAGAATTTTTCTTGATTTACGCTTAAATAAAACCCTTTTCTATGAAACAGGTAATATCCTAGGAATTTTAGTAATTGAATATAGTCACCTTTGGTGTGATCCTCAGTGCCATTCTGAAAAATATAATTCAAACTTCATCGAATTGAATCCGAGAAAGATCAGAATTCTCTATGTGATGCCTTAGAGCGTCAGAGCGATTCTAGAGTTCCTTTTCCTGGTTTTGTTTCGGGAGAGGAATGAAGGATTTGTCGGGGGATGAAATAATTGAAGTTTATCCGGCGTATTAATATTAAATTTGGAGTTGTCGGGCTAGAAACAGTGGGCCGAGGAAAACCTGGGCACAGGCTGCGAATCCCTCCCCTCTCTCTCTCTTTTCCCCTAGTGGGCGGCCCACCATATAAAAGGGTGTCACCCCACAAAGCCCTAGGCGCCCCTTCCTCCCCTAGCGACCACACCACTCCTCCTCTTCCTCCTTGCGTGGTGGCTCAAGATCCACTGCCGAAACGCCAAGGACCAAGCGAGAAGAGGATCCGTGGAGGCGTGGAGGACGAGCAGATTTCCGTTCGGGAATCGTCGCGCGTTACAGTGGGTTCTCAAGGGAGAACTCAAGGTAAAATTCCCAATCTTTTACCCTGTTCTACCTATGGATTAGGAGTGTATTAGATCTGGTGGTGAGTGATTTAGATGGATCTTGATGGGGAGAAGGGTAGATGTTCACGTGGTGCTGTTTTTGGAAGGGGAGATTGTGCGGCCCTTGGATTGTTTCGCGTTTTACGTGGCATAGACGATTTTTCTGCAAAACCTATAACTAGAAAGTTGTAGATAACGTCGAGATCTAGCTTACGTAATTCTTTCAGAATTTTTGGGGCGTGGAGTGCGAGAGTTATCGCTGTTGCAAGATGACGGACAGAATCTGGAAACAATTTTGTCCCTTGTGTTGGACGTTTGTTTAGGCATTTTTAAGTGGAATTGAAATTTGTGATCTTCATGAAAGTTGTAGATCTCGTCAATATCTAGCTCTTGTAATTTTTGTATTTTTATGATCTGTATAAAAGATACTGAAATTGTGAAGAGAGGGTGCTCTTTGTTTGACCCGGACAGATTGGGGTTTTTGGCGCTTAAGAAGGAGCGGGATTAGGAAGCGTGTGTTCGAGTTGTGTGATCATTTGTGATGTCGCTATGTCTTGAAATAATACTTGTGCAGTGGTGCCCTTCCGGGACGCAACTAGGTTCGTCATCCACGTTGGTAAAGGCAAGTGGAAGTAGCGGTCTTGCTAAACTATAACTCGCTATTTGTTTAGTCTTCAATATAAACCTTAATTGCAGCACACCTACATGGTTTAACTAATTGTTTATGAGATTACAATATCCTATCCTGCATTGTGATGTGGTTGTTTGGCTTTTGAATCATGAGTAAGAACGAAGAAAGATGTTGTTTGCAAGATGAATTGTGGAGATATTCTATCTCAATGATGTTCGCATTCTATCCATGTTATTTGATGGTATGCAAGCATGTGAATTCAGTGGGAAGTTATGAATGTATTTATGCATGAAGCATTAAGCGCATAATCATGCATTGGAAGTTTGTCGACGCCTTGACGTCTTGTGACCGTCTGGCTACAACACCGTGTGTTCCCTGAGAAAGGGCACGGTGAGGAGGATCATGGCATAAGCATGTGCACAATCATATGCATTTTAATGAGGTTGTGTGGACTCTATAATGTGGTATTGGACATGAGGAATTTGGTATGCTAGTTTTACTTTGTGGCATGTTATTCGTTAGAAGTTGTTAAAACTACTTTGAGATTACCCAATCTCACCCCTTGTTATTTTGTTGTTTTCAGGTAGTTCTCGCGAGTCGTAAGCTTGAAGGGTGGGCTTAGTAGCACAATCAACCCTCCGGGGTCATCACGAATCACATGGACTAGTGCATTTAATAATTCATTAGCTTGCTGAAATTTTATTAATCATAGACCTGTTGATGTCCTCTTTGGAGCTGTTTTACGTTTATGTTTGTTTTCTGGTTGATTTAGACTTGTTATCTCTAGTATTGATGCTTTTATGTTATTTCTGTTTATAATGGTTATTATGAATCTTGTTGTCGCTTCTGTTTTATCCTAATTTTAGGAGAGATGCTGTCGAATTTTTCTTTTACGACAGTTTAGATTTGTAGGGTGTTACACTCTAAAATGTCGAAATGCATCCGAACTGGTCCGTATAGCTGGTACTCGTAGAATTTCCAAACAACACATCATAGGAATTGATGATTCAAAATAATAGAGTTCGAGGGATGAATTAATGTGGACTTTATTAAATTTTTGCACAGCTAGTAAAAACCTTAAAAATATTTGAAAAGTTCAATTCAACATAATAAGTAGTCTACTTCAAAGAATTTTAATTCAAACTCCACCTCACCATTTTGAGTGATCCCGAGTATGTTAGAAACTTCAGACTAAGTCCTAGCTAGACAAAAAGTTTCAGAAATTCTTGGGTTGTTTTCAGGCATGAAATGACAACAGCAAAACAGCTAGAACTTGAACCAAAACAGATATGTGCTACAGTGCGCATGGTAGGTGTTTGAGTAAATGCCAGGAGCCGGCCGTTAACTCACCGTTCAGCCTCGTCGCCTCCGCCTGTACACCGACACCACCCTACCATCAACGACCCTAATGCCATTGCTGTTCTGTCCCTCTGCCCATACTGCTCGGGAGGGATGATGAGCCACCCAACGCCACGCGTGAGCGCGCCCAGAGCCTCGCCGCCATGCGTGTGCCGCGCCCCGGCCTTGCCTGCTCCGTCGAGCCACTCCAACCCTCACCAACCCCACTGCTCAGCGCAATAAATGAGCGCCCCGAGCTCACCAAGTTGACCCTGGCTCGCCATTGCTCATTCCCGAGCCACCAGCTCGCGCTACGCACAGAAGACCGCCTGTTAGTAGCACAATTCTTACTATCATTGAGATAGGATGACAATGGGAGTTGGGGCAATTTTTTCTGGTTTTATTTCCCACTGTAGTTCCATACCAACCTGGATTACATATTTATAGTGCCATGCCATGCCATGCCGGCGCAGCATATGCTAAAGCTAGTCCAAAAGCTAGTCTAAGGCTGCCCTAAAGCTGCCCTAAAGCTAGTCCAAAAGCTGCCCTAAAGCTAGTCGAAAAGCTGCCCTAAAGCTAGTCCAAAAGCTAGTGTATCGCGTAGTATGGTTGACATGGTTGCTAGAATATGTCATGTTTGTAAAGCATACGCTCTTTGCAGAGATTTTAATCTAATTAATAGCCGTGCTCACGGTCAAAAGCAGCTTAAGACATAATGTCAAGTATAGTATTTTGGTTTTGGTATGGTGGTTGGGCTGCGATTTACTTTATTCATGACCATGGAGGGTCGTGAAATGTTATATATATGCTTTACTTACAATATTTAGTTTCTTATCAAATGCTCTCTTCAGTATTGTCATTATTTACCAAACTGTATGTTTACAAATAAAATTGGCTCCATGCTGAAAATTAAACCTAGTGTAGAAGCTTTCTTCCTTTGGAATAGCCTTGCACGTATAACTACTTCCATACATTAAAGTCTTGCGAGTACATTACATGTACTCACCGTCTGCTCAATCTAAAAATGTTTAGAAGAAGGTAATGAAGGAAGTCCCGACGATACTTTCTACGAAGCGGGGACAGACGACTTCTTGGATGGATAAACTGGGCATTTCCCCAGTCGGTTGCGTTTTGGGTTATAGATGGCACACTGATGTCCCACTTTTGGACTTGTGTTATTTTCGCTGTTCTTTTCTATTTATGTATTATATTTGGCTTGGTGGCCGTGGATATGTAATAGTAGACGTAATAGTTCCTAAACTACTTTTATGTCTTTTACATCTGTGTATGTGCGATGAATCAGCTCGAATATGAGATGTGGCTGCTAGGCGTTGATCTTGAGAACTAGAACCGGACACATATACAGGAAGCTCGGATTGGTTTCAACCAGATGGCACAAGAGCACGAGCGTGCGCAGATTGGTTGGCCTCAATCCAGGTACGGTTTTTCAAATAAGCGGTCGGAGTTCTTTCGGGTTGCGTCATTATCCAATCCGATGCAACAGTAAGAATCCGCATCGCTTATCTAAAACCAAAGCCCCCACAAAACCACAACAAAATCCTTATAAAATTCACGCACATCAAATTGACTTTGGTACATTTGGACCACAGGACTTTTACAGTACATGAAACAATTAAATTCTGGTACGAACGGTGATTTAAGGTACTATATGGGCAATTTTTGCTTTGCTTTTTCCAGGATTCTACGGAACTAGGATGAGAAGCGTGCTACGCTGCATCGAACTCGTATGCTATCTAAATTTCTACGTGCTAGGAGTATGGCTAATACAAAATCAATAGATATCTAAGACCAAAGCGAGAAGAGAGCAGCAATATTTACAGCTCGACCAGCACAAAGATTAGGACAACGCTATCTTTCGAAGGCAAGAACGTAGAACACATAACAACTGAAATAAAATAGCAGAAGCAATATGCCTAACCACATGTGTGCTCTCAAATTTGAACGTAGTGTTATAATAACTAGGTCCTTAAGCGCGGCGCTTGCAAGCGTAGCGAAAAATGAATGTCTTTTCGGTGAAAACGTATTTGAGCAAGATCTTGAATAAAAAAAGTTTGCTTTTCGCGTGAAAATGGAGGGAGATGGGAAAATAGACTGGGTCATACTTTTGAAAATATTGGCGGGTCTTTCTGCAAATTTTCAGGGAAAAAATGGACTAAGACATAGTTTCCAAATTTTCTAAGGGTCTTTCGAAGTGGCATTTTTAAATAAACAAATTTTTTGAGGGAGAAAAGGCATTTTTGGAGGGAAAATGGACCAGAACAAAAAGACAGACGAAAATGTATTTTCTAAATTTTTGGAGGGTCTTTTCGCGATTTTTTGGAGGGCTTTTCCGCTAAAAAGGGCCTTTTTGTAAAAATCAGGACCTATATGCAATTTCAGATATTTGCATAGATTCTTTAGAAAAAATAGCCACCCGACGGCCCACGTTGGCCCAATACGTGTCGCGGCTGGTGGCTCAGCGAGGTGGTAGCCACGCTGTCACAATAAAAATGCGATCAGACGCGCTCGCGAGGGCTCGAACCTGCGCCAGCTAAGGGCGAAGGAACGGCGTTACCGCTGTGCCACGAGCCTCACTTGGGCAAACAGATACAGGGCGATTTCTTTTTATGCCGAGTTTCGGGGCGAAGCATTCTGGGCCGTCGAAGACCGCAATCGGACGGTCGAGATGTGCGTGGTGACTGTTGGAATTGTCCCACATTGGTTGTGGAGAGGGCTTGACCATGGTTTATAAGGGTGAGGGAGCACCCCCTCATTGAGCTAGCTTTTTGGGGGGAGATGGCCCAAGAGACCTTGGCCCGCTGCTCGGGTTGGGCCTGACCTGGGATCCGAACGCGCTAGGTGTGGCGGTCCGACTAACAAGAATTGTTAGCAGTAATCTTGACTAAGTGTGTGTCGGTCTGCATGTTGTGTGCGTCTGTTAGCTTGTTAGCCTTGCATGTGTGTCATGCGTGGAGTCTGTTGCATGAGTTAGCTAGCCTAGTCAATTAGTCACCAAGCAAACTGCATGGCGTGGAGGCGATGGATGCATGACGCCGGCAAGACCGCTTCTTGAGGGCTGCGTGAGTTGCGACTGCGTTAGTGCGGTGGCGAGAGTGCCCGGGTTATGTGGATCGTGGAGTCCACATGCAGCTGGCCGTTGTTTTGCCTGGCCTATTTAAGTTTGTACTCAGTTTGCTTATTCTAATGAGCTGCATCAATACAATACAAAAAAGCCGGCGTTCGTGGCTAGGGCGTTTGTCGTCACAAAAACTCTCGTGTGTGCCCTCGTGAGTGCTTCTGCCGAGGTGAGCTTGTGCGTGTTCGTCACTACGGCAAGCTGATCATGTTTCGGTTCCAACAATTGGTATCAGAGCCGTGTATGCCCAAGATCCTGCGCTACTACCTCGACTCCATGGCGTTGGTTCCGCACGGTGCCGGAGGAAGCAGCGGCGTGTCGCTCGCGTACCCGCTGCTCTCCTCGACGAACTACACCGCGTGGGCGATCAAGGTGGAGACCATTCTTGATGCCCAGGGCCTTTGGGAGGCCGTGAGTCCGGTGGAAGGCGACGCGGTGGACGCGCGGAAGGACAAGACGGCGAGGGCGCAGCTTCTCCAAGCACTACCGGAGGACATTCTTATGCAGGTCTCGCAAAAGAAGACGGCAAAAGAGCTTTGGGACAGCCTCAAGACGAGGTTCGTCGGTGCCGACCGCGTCAAGGCCGCTCGTCTTTCAACCCTGAAAGGTGAGTTCGACTAGCTGCGCATGAAGGAGGGGGAGTCACTAGACGACTACGCCGGCAAAATCAGTGGCATGGTGGCGAGGTATGCCAACCTCGGCGCGACGCTCGACAACCCAGCCATGGTCAAGAAGCTCCTCGACACAGTCCCAGATCGGCTCTACCCTGCTGTTGCGGGGATCGAGCAGTTCTGTGATGTGGAGAAGATGCCGTTCGAAGAGGCACTTGGAAGGTTGAAGGCCTTCGACGAGCGCTCTCGGCGGCGCACTCAAGCCAACGAGACTCGTGATGATCAGCTCCTTCTCACGGCGGCCGAGTGGCAGGCTCGGCAGAAGCAAAAGTCTACAGGCAACAAAGGAAAATGCTACAATTGCGGTGTTCGTGGACATTTTGCCAGGGAATGTCCCAAGCCGAGAAAGGAAGAAGCGCTCCTTGCGACGGCGGATGATGAACCGGCGTTACTCTAAAGCTCGTCTAGGAGTTGAAATAATCTAAGTCAAGATTAAGGGGGAAATTGTTAGCAGTAATCTTGACTTAAGTGTGTGCCGGTCTGCATGTTGTGTGCGTGTGTTAGCTTGTTAGCCTTGCATGTGTGTCATGCGTGGAGTCTGCTGCATGAGTTAGCCAGCCTAGTCAATTAGTCACCAAGCAAACTGCATGGCGTGGAGGCAATGGATGCATGGCGCCGGCAAGACCGCTTCTTGAGGGTTGCGTGAGTTGCAGCCGCGTTCGGGCGAAGTGGCAGGAGTGCCCGGGTTATGTGGATCGTGGAGTCCACATGCAGCTGGCCGTTGTTTTGCCTGGTCTATTTAAGATGTACTCAGTTTGCTTATTCTAATGAGCAGCATCAATACAATATAGAAAAGCCGACGTTCGTGGCCGGGGCGTTTGTCGTCACAAAAACTCTCGTGTGTGCCCTCGTGAGTGCTTCTGCCGAGGTGAGCTTGTGCGAGTTCGTCACTACAGCAAGCTGATCATGTTTCGGTTCCAACAGTGACATGGCGCGTGCGCCGGGGGGGGGGGACCTCCCGAGTTTGTTATATAGACTATTCATCAGTATCGTTAAAATGATATCACCAGCATTAGCGGCAAAAAGTTTGAGCATAGTAAATTTATTCAAGCACTAGCTATTGTGCTCCCTCTCTCTCATTGTTTTTCTTTTGTTTCTAAATTAGTTGTCAGCTAGTACTACATACAAGGTATGGTGCACAAAAAGTTGCTATGGACATCATATATGTGGACATGCATATATGATGGTAATTGATATTGATTAAAATTGGACTTAGTGGCGGAAGGGTCAAATAAACAAAAAAATTTAAAAATGGTGTGCAGATTTGATGGAAAACATGGGCACGAAAGGCCTGCATTTCTGAACTTATCTTTCTATCCCTAAATCATTTACTGTAGGTCCTAAATATCTGCCATACTAGAAACGTTCCTCTGGATGTATATGCGAAACACTGTTTTTGCCCAAAAAGCATTTTTAGTTCATCAAAACTAATCTAGCGAACACTTTGAAAGACTGATGCAGCTAGAGTAGCTCTTGAATAGCGATTTACAAAAACTTTTTTTTGGATACAATAGTTTTTTTAATAGGGGCTAAAAGTGTGATATAGCAATAATATGCTCGGCAATTCCCTAGATATTAGCAAAGCTTTGAAAGAAAGCATGCCTTTAGTTATTAGTTGTATACTACTGCTAGAATCTAGTTATGCTTCCAAGTTAGCCAGAACAAAGTGTATTCTAAATAGTTGGACGAAGCAAATATTCAGTAAGGTAGAAAAAGGGCGCATCTTTGGGGTCTCTTACCTTTATTAGAAAAGCCATGTCAACTGCTAATGTTGTGACAACACCAAACACCAGGCCCAAAACATCGTTGGCTACCGCAGAAGAACCAATGTCAACGTTCACCTGCACAAGAAACAACAGATGAACAAGTTGTATTCCCCTGTTTAGAAACGGGAAAAAAAGATGAACTTTCATCCATAGTTAATGTTCTGAACAGAAAGGTCGAAAACTATACTGCCCATCCTATATACTGTTGTAAAGAAGATTCGAAAGATTTCAAGTATATTAACTCCTCTAAAGAAATCCCCATTTCAGCCAAAGCTGTAATAGCCTGAAAAACATAAGGACACTGCCTGGCAGAAGCATATGAAAATGCAGACAGAGCCTTGTCAAATTAGAGCAATAGAACAAGCTAATGGTTTATGTATCAAAATGAAGAACAAATTACTATACAAAAGGAAATGGCGGATTATGTCAACTAATTGCAGATCTAAACATCCTAGAGAATAAATCGTTTGGTATGTTATGCCTCAAGCACTCTCTATAACAAACAGTCGTTGCACAGTTATTCCTTGATATAAGCGAAGCTTGCCTAACAATAGATTCATTTTTAGAGTTCTCACTTTAGATGGAATACCTTCCATCTGCAGAGAACATATAGCCATACAGGTCAATAGGTCATACCCCACATCATCTGTCTTACAATTAGAGAAGAAGTAACCACATTTGGATCTACATCGTCCACCATAGATTTGAAAGGTTTTGTGTTTTTCAGTATCAACTACTTATTTCACGAAATATAATATGGGAACCAAAATTCACAAAGAAAGAAGACCAGACAAGAGCAAATGAAAATGGGGAACCTCTTTAAGTGCTCCACGGTGCCCACACAGAGCAGAATGGCAAAGAGCGGTCTTAAATTTCACCTGCAACAATGGAGCAAAACTGAATGAGTTATTTGATAAGGTAACATAGAAACAAATATTGACACAAGGAAGAAATGTCAGAATGGCCTGTCCAACTATTCACACCTCATTTTCATTGAATGGAGCAAGATTCGAAGAATATGGAGAAGGTGACCGGCTAGTGGTGGATACTGAGCTTCTGGTGTTGCTCGTTGCTTGTCTAGGGATACTTTTGTTGTATTGCATAGCTTGCTTGTATGCACTCTACATTGAAATTACCATGGTGAAAAAGGAAATTAAGAATTAAGATTTCGGCATTAAAATGTGTCTCATGTGTTCAATTGGTCAACACAATCAAACTCTGCAATGCAATACTACCAGCACCCTGCGAAATTCTTTATTCCCGTGTAAAGCATCACCATGCAGAGCCTGCAATACAGTAACAAACACTTGAGCTCCAAGATACGAAAATTATGCCATATACCCAACAGAGATGAGCGATGGGAAGTGTTCTTCTCCTAGAACTAAAGCAATGGAAAGAACATAAAGAAGATTGTAGGTAGGAATTAAGCCGCATTTGCTTGGATGATGTACCTCAGAAAGCGAAACACAAGGGAGACAGTCGATCAAACGATGTAAAAGTAAGACCGGAGAGAATTGGCATCGTATCCCAAGTTGCTCAAGGAAGCATTTAGTAGGCTTTCACTTTCATAGACATGCCACCAAGTACATGACCGAAGAAGTCATGAAGGAGCATTATCCACGAGCAAAATCTCGATACAGTAGAAGCATCTAATGAGAAGTAATCAAGATAGCTAGCTCGGTCAGCGCAGTCGAGGTGTGCCGCTGACGAGTGGAACAGTTGTTTCGGGGGCAAAACCCTATTATTTTGAAGTGGGAAGGTGGAAGGGGGTGTGGCTGTGGGGATTACCGACGAGCGTTTGGGCGGAGTCGAAGAGACCGGCGTCGAGGAGGTCCGCCAACGACCCGCGCGCCGCCTCCGTCTTCGGAGGCCGCGACCCGCCTCCATCATAGGATACTAATATGTTGGTAAAAGAAAATAACAAAAATAAAATTATGATTAGACACAAGCGAGTTATGGTATAACTGATTGTGCAAGGGAATGGCTTGTACCGTACAAGGGGCGCACTTCTACAGTAGAAGACAAACTTGCGTTGTGCGGGGGATGTACTTGCACGTAGATAAGAGGAGATTCTCGCCTGAGTCTACTTTAGGACCAAACTTGATGCTATCAACTGAGTCAAATTGTGCAACCACATGTGCTAGTATGGGATAGCCTTGACTTAGTAAATTAGTTGGAGTTTAACCTTGCATGTTGATAGACTGAAGTAGTATGAACGAACCAAGCCAGGATGGTGTCGTTCAGTGCTCCCTTCACCGAGGCATTGGGACCAAAGCATTCCAATACAACAGATAAGCCTTGCTATGGGGAGAACGAGGGCGATGGGTTGCGGGACCATCATGAGTTCTAAAATGTACGGCTAGTGACCTCTACCACCATAGCAAGGGTGGACATACACGGGCTAATGCATGGTTGGGCTCTATCTAGTCGAAAAGCTTCATCATAGTCTAGCAAAACGGGTACTTGTGTATCGCGTAGTATGATATGAGCAGAGCAATGGACCGGGTGTTTACCAGGAGGGCGCAACTCCAACCAAGGCAGGGGGCGCAGGAGGCCATGCAAGCATAAGGAAAGGGCATCAAGAATTGGCTGTTAGCAGACTATATCTTTAGATTGATTGTTTCTATCTTTAGTTATCTCTTTCCTTTGTTAAAGATAATTCCTATCCTTAGTTATCTCTTTCCTTTGTTAAAGATAAGATACCATTAGAGATTATTCTTGTTTGTTAGGATCAGATCCACATCTTCCTATTTAGGGGGATATGATCTGTTTATATATAGAGGAAGAAACTAAAGAAAAGGGCATGCTTTTATGCCGCAAAATTAATCTCAGGCGGTGGCTCCGAAAACAGCCAATCCCAAGGCGCAAGCTATCGCGACGAGTTCTTCGTCGCATAGCCGGCGACCCGGTCTACGGCCGGGTACTCGTGCATACGAGCTAGCGCACCCCGCGTCGGCTCATATCAATTTGGTATCAGAGCCCTGCGCTCCTGGTGCCATGCCGACGTCAGTTGATGATCGCGTCGCATCCCTGGAAACAGAGGTGTTGGCGATGAAGGGGATGATGGAAGAGATGATGAAGTTGCTGAAGGGGAAGAACCCGGCAATGGAAGCGATGGAAGACGGGGAGAACTCCAACGCGAACCCGGAAGGGAACGCAGGGAGGACCGAGGCGTGAGGCGAGAGTACCGCTTCGGAAAGGAGGCGGAATTACAGCGCATGAGGAAGCGGAAGGATGGGGATCGGCGCCCCAATCTTCCACCCTGGAGGAACAGCGGGAGGGCTTAGGGCGTGAGAGGATCCTGCGGGAAGAAGGAGAGGCGCCAGGCGAGGAGATGAGAGGAGGATCGCCGGTGGACACCCGCCCCCAAGGTTCGATTCTTGGGATTACAGCAGGCGGGAAGATCCGTTAGGTTGGCTAAGCCATTTGTGAGAGGTTCTTGAGTCCATCGGATCCGGAAGAGGAGTTTGTGGAGATCGCAGGCTGCATTTGTCGGAGAAGCTTGGAAGTTTTGGATAATTGGCGGAGGGAAGAGCCATGGATTGCATGGGGCGATTTTGCGAAGGCTTTGTATGAGAGGTTCACGAGGCATTCGAGTATCGGGCCGTTGGGAGACTTGGTGAATCTCAAGCAGGGCAATAACGCTGTGGATGATTATGCGAGGGAGTTTCAAAGAATCCTGGTTCGCACCACAACAATGAGAAGGGTTGATCAGATGGAGACCTTTGTGGCCGGACTCTCGGTGGCTTTGGGGGCGGAGGTGCGACGGGAACGGCCTCGGGACCTCGCTGAGGCCATCGGCGTGGCACGGGAAGCGGAAGCACGTCAGACAGCATTGATTGCGGCAGCAATTGAGGGAATGACAATTTCGGGACGAGGGCGAGGGCCTTTCCGTAACCCGGCTTATCACTCATTTCCACCGACTGCACCTTCCGAGGGCTTTGGCGGAAATCGAGGCGAGAGGGTAAGCGCTAGTAAGGCACACTTTTGGCGCACAAGCAACCAAGGCAGGGGACTATCTTCTCGAGGTTGGCGGCGGCCGATCGACCCTGTCCGTCTGCTCCAACCACGGTTCCCAGAGCGACCTTGCATCGACCCCAAGTCTGGCGTTTAACGCCCGATCGGTTGGCGGATCGGGCGCGCCAAAATGCAATGCTACAATTGTGACGAAGTGTACTCCGTGAGGGCACCGCCAGAAGCGCTTGTTCTACCCGGAAGTAGAAGACGAGGCGTAAGAAGGAGGCCAAAGTGACGAACGAGAGGAGGTTTATTTGTCCATGATCGCGGCTTTAGGGCCTAAGCAGGGCAGCACGATGCAGGTCATGATACATATGCATGGCAAGCGGTGGCTCGGCCTCATTGACAGCGGTAGCACGCATAACTTCGTGAGTACATATATTTCTCGGCAATGGGCGTGGCAACCACCGAAGGAACAACAAGAGAAGCATTGGCTCCAGAGGGTGCGGGTAGCTGGAGGTACTCAATTGCCATGCCTAGGCAAATTTACAGCAGATTTCGGCATCCAAGGGCAGCAATTCCGGACTTCATTTCTCGTCCTTCCAATTGATGTTTTTGACATCATCTTGGGAGTCGATGGTTGCGGACTCTGGGAAACATTCAGTGGAATTTTGAGGATTTGTCCATGGAGTTTGAAAGGATGGGGATGGTGATTAGGTTTCAGGGCATGCAACGTCAGCAAGGTCCAGGTGTGATGCAAACCGAATTGAAGGAAGAAGAAGCTATTTCGGCGCCCTCTTGGCGGCTTATGAAGACATCTTCGCGAACCCAGGAGCTACCGCGCGCGATCGTGTGACCACCGCATACCCCTAGTGGAGGACACCGATCCGGTTGTGGTTCGACCCTATAGGTACCCCTTAGCGAGAAGGATGAGATTGAGCAACGATGCGAGGCCATGTTGAAACAAGGTATAATTCGGGCGGCCCGATCACCCTTCTCTTCTCCGATTTTGTTAGTTAAGAAGGCCCGATGGCATCGTGGCGTTTTTTGTGTGGACTACCGCGAGCTTAATCTGCGGACGATCAGAGATAAGTTTCCTATTCTGTGGTGGAAGAAATTTGTTGGATGAATTGGGAGGGGCAAAATTCTTCACCAAGTTGGATTTGAGATCGGCTATCATCAAGAAATGCATTATGTGGCCAGACGACATCGCCAAGACTGCTTTCCGCACACACCATGGCCATTACGAGTTTCTCGTGATGCCGTTCGGCCTGTCTAATGCACCATCCACATTTCAAGCCCTGATGAATGAAGTATTGTAGGAATTTTTGCGCAAATTTGTGCTTGTCTTCTTCGACGACATTCTGGTGTATAGTCGCTCCGAGGGCGAACACCTGGAGCACTTGCGGCCGGAGTCTTGGCGCTGCCAGTTTCACGGAAACTCTTTCTCAAGCGCTCAAAGTGTGCCTTCGGCGCCTTGGCGGGTAGGCTATCTCGGCCACGTTATCTCTTACAATGGCGTGTCCGCAGATCCGGAAAAACTTCAAGCAGTGACCGCATGGCCAAGACCCGCGTCTATCTCGGCGCTTCGGGGATTCTTAGGGCTCACTGGCTACTATCGCCGCTTTGTTCAGGATTATGCCACCATGGCGGAACCTCTCACCGTTTTGCTCCGTCGGAACAACTTCACATGGTCCGATTCGGCGGAACAGGCATTTCATCGCCTCAAGCATGCTCTGGTGTCAGCTCCCGTACTACAAATGCCGGACTTCGACAGTCCCTTTGTCGTGGAATGCGACGCTTCAGGCACGGGGATAGGGGCCGTCCTCCAACAGCAAAACCATCCCATCGCGTATTTCAGTCGGAAGTTGGCGGAACGGCATATGAAGTTAGCGGCTTATGAACGCGAGTTGATTGGGTTATCCAAGGCGGTACGGCACTGGCGCCCGTATCTCTGGGGGCATCCATTCATCGTGAGGTAGACCATAGCGGCCTCAAGTTCTTGTTAGAGCGAGGCCCTCATCACTCCGCCTCCAACAACATTGGCTCGATAAACTCATGGGATTCGACTTTCGGTGGAGTATAAACCAGGCAAACACAACTTGGCGGCGGATGCTCTCTCGAGTTCATTCGGCCGAACCACAATGTGCAGCTATATCCACTCCGGCCGAGGTTACCCGTGACCAATGGCGGGAGTTATTCGCAGCGAGGACCCATTTATTCGAGAACCTAGGCGATCGTTGGAAGGAAGTTGGGGAGCCAGACCAACCAGGGCCAGCGCTGGCTCGGGGCTTCGCTGACTTCCTCTCCACCCGCATTCTGGCAGATCCAAGCCGTGAGCACGGAGGGTTCGGCTAAGCATGACGCAGTCCAGTGGGAAGTCAGAGACGGTCTGGTCTTTCGCAATGGCCGGTTGGTGGTGCCAGCGACGTCTCCATTGGTTCCCAGGATCATTGCTTCCATCCATGATCTCACCCATGAAGGCGTCAACAAGACTCTTCATCGCCTTCAGGCTGCTTATTTTTGGGAGAAGCAGCGTGAGTCCGTAGCCCAGTATATCCGTGACTGCGCCATATGCCAACAGAGCAAAACTAGCAACTTATCGCCGGCCGGTCTCATGCAGCCCCTACATTCACACCAAATATGGTGGCGTCGCCATGGATTTTATCACCGACTTACCCAAGTCACGAGGTAAAACGACCTTCTTTGGTAGTGGTGGACCGCCTGTCCAAATATGCTCATTTTATTCCCCTGTCACGGCCGGCTACAGCCCCCATGGTCGCCAAATTCTTCTTCGATCAAGTGGTCCGGTTACATGGTCTTCCGGAGTCCATTGTGTCCGACAGGGACCCCGTGTTTCTCAGTGCATTCTAGCAGGATCTTTTCAAACGGAGTGGCACGACATTGCTAATGTCCACGACGTATCACCCACAGGCCGACGGCCAAACAGAGGTCGTCAACCGTACTATTGAAATGTACTTGAGGTGCCTCGTCAAGGACAATCCTGTTCAATGGGTACATTGGGTGCCGTGGGCAGAGTTCTGTTACAATACTTCCACACAGCTCTCCGAATGACACCGTTCGAATTGGTTTATGGCCGCTCTCCTCCGCCCCCTACCGCCATATCGCCAGGCGCGATCGTTATTGACTCTGGCCGATCAGTATGCCTTAGTCGCTCGGGATGCCTTGTTACAGCAGGCGCGCAAACATCTTCTTCAAGCACAAAACTGGATGAAGCAACGCTATGATCAGCGGCATCGGGCAGTAGAGTTTCCAATCGGCGCGTGGGTATGGCTTAAGCTCCGGAAGCACCGTCAGCTGTCTGTTCGCAACAACCGTCAACACAAGTTTTCACCGAAATTCTATGGACCTTATCAGTCTTGTACGCGCCTTGTCGGCTCCGTAAACTGCAGGATTTACCAAGCTGCGAGCCATGAGACTCCACAATGTGTTTCATGTTTCATTACTCAAGGAGTTTCATGGCACCCCGCCAACACAACCAATGTACCTTCCTGAAGAGGTGGTCGCTCCTCCGGTCGAGCCTGCGCAGCCGGAGCCTCAAAGCATTCTAGCTCAGCGGTTTGTCAACGGCCATCGACAGCTATTGGTTCACTGGACAGGCGAGCCCGCGGAGGAAGCGACTTGGATGGATGCAATCACGTTTAAACGCTCCTTTCCGACCTCCAAGCTTGAGGACAAGCTTGTTCTTGAGAGAAGTAATGATATGAGCGAGCAATGGGCCAGGTGTTTACCGAGGAGGCGCAACTTCGAACCAAGGCAGGGGCGCAGGAGGCCATGCAAGCATAAGGAAAGGGCATCAAGAATTGGTACATTAGCAGACTATATCTTTAGATTGATTGTTTCTATCTTTAGTTATCTCTTTCCTTTGTTAAAGATAATTCCTATCCTTAGTTATCTCTTTCCTTTGTTAAAGATAAGATACCATTAGAGATTATTCTTGTTTGTTAGGATCAGATCCACATCTTCCTATTTGGGGGGATATGATCTGTAACACCCCAAAATTTTGCTTTTCTTAAATTATTGTGTGATTTGGCACTTTGGTGAATTTTTGGAATTTTCTGGAATTTATTTGGATTTATTTGGAATTTATTTGAATTTATTTCATTTTGAAATAATTAAAGAATTAAACTTTGCAAATAAAATTTTGTTGGAAATATTTTATTTGAGTCCAAAATGACCCAAAATATTTTCCAGAATTTTTCCGAATTTTTCGAGTATTTTGCTATTTTTAATGAATTAAATGAATTAATGAAATTATTTTAAATATTAAATCGGAAAATCAATCGTCGAGTCTCGCTCATCCGACCGAAGTGAACCCGAGTCGGACTCGAGTCCGACCGAGCGATTGACTCGACCAAACACGCTCCTAACCTAATCGATCCGGCCAGTTGGATCAGGATCCAACGGTCAGATCGCCCGTCATCGGTTAGTCATGAATCGACCGAATCCGGTTTCGATCGTGCAATCGTGGCCGTTGATCGCGCCCACGTGGACGGGATCGGCCGTCGTCGTCCCCGCCGGATCCAGGCCGACTCGCCGCCACGCCGTCGCCGTGTGGTTCTAGGTTTCCGGATTCCACGCGAAGCCGAGGCTATTTAATGCCCGTCACACCGAGGACCACCTTGACCTTGGCGGCCGTTCTAGCCGTCGCCGCCGTTGCGTTCTGACGCGCCCGCAATCGCTGGCGGAGTTGTAGCACTCCTCGCCGCGGTTTTAGTCCTCTCGTCGTCATCCGCCGTCTCCATCACCGCTTGAGTCCAGATCCGAGAAGCCAGGCCAAAGCGCACCGGAGGCCAACTCGCCAGCCGGAATCGCGTCGAAACGCTGTTCGGAGGTTGCCGTCTTCGCTCTCGGCCAGGCCGGCGCCGCCGCGTCGCCATCAACCTCGCGAGCTCGGACGGCCGTCCGATCAAGATCGAACGCACACGGTGAGCCCACGTTCTTCCCCAAACCCAGGAGCAGATAGATCCGACCGTTGGATCAAGATCCAACGGCCCACGATCATCACGTCTGATAGCGGCGTTAGTGTAGGGTTAGATCTGGACCGTCCGATCTAGATCGAACGGCCCACGATCACCGTGTAGTTTTCAACGTGTTAACCCTGGATCTAATCACGGCCGTTGATTTTCAAATCAACGGACACGATCGTGCCACGTGTCCAGGGAGCCGAACCGCCGCGCCACGCGGGCGTGCGCGTGGGTCACTGACACGCCGGGCCCGCGTGTCAGCGACAGCACCGTGACGTCACCCATGACGCGTCGCATGGGTCCCACCTGACAACGTGGTCGAGCCCGTGGCCGACGCCAAGAATGACGTCACCCGAGCGGACCCACCGTCGACACATGGAAGCCGTGGGACCGGTTCACTAGAGACTGGCCGGCGTGACCAAGTCCATGGACCGACCGACGTCAGCGAGATCAATCGAGGTCGCCACGTGTCCTCGCTGACGCAATAATTAATTTTCGAAAAAGAAAATGATTTATTAATTCGAAATAATGATTTCAGATTTTGTTTCAAACTTCACACGCTTATAACTTTTGCGTTTCAACTCCGATTTGAGTGATTCAAATTTATAAATTTGTATAAAATTGTGATCTACCTAAATATGAATTTTATTTAATTTTTGGACTAAAGTTTTTCTTTGTAAAATTATTTAATTGATTATTTAAACTTCAAAATGCTATAACTTTTGCATTTTAACTCCGAATTTGACGATTCCAGTTTCTAAAAATTCATAAAATTATGTTCTCTGTTTATGGACTTTATTTGGATATTTGGACACTTTTTGCCTATTGTTTATTTGGGTATTGCTATTTGCACGCTTTACGAGTAGATGTTGAAGTGCCGGAAGGATTCGAAGGAGAGGTGTTGACTCAGGATCCAACTCAAGACCAAGAACAAGTACTTTTTGAAGGCAAGTTGTGCTTTGACCATGTTGATCCTATTTTGAAACCTATTTTGATTTAACCTATTGCATGCTAGTTCAATTAGAAAATACTTTATTTAAATATGGGGAGGTAGATAAATGCCAAATTGTTGTATGATACCTTGATTAACTAAATATGTGCCATGACCCCTTGTCACCCTAGTTGTGGTTTACTAGTTGGACATTAATAAATTGCCAACATGGGATTTTAGACCGTTGTAGTTTCTTTGCTTAGACACCTTTCGTGCTCATGACATGATTTTGGACAATCAAATGTTAATATTGACTTAATGATATATTGAACCTGTTTTGGAAAGGTATCATGTGATGTTGATGGTACGTGGTGCATGGTAATCAGCAGGAGTTTAATAAATAGTTTTCGGCCAGGGGCATGTGGCAAGAATAATCAGGTGGGCCATTGTGGCATTGGGAATGTTGGTTTGGTTCTTGGGTAGTCTTGCCCTGGTCACCCTAAGGACTTCACCTTGCAAGCCTTTGAACTGGGTTTAACGTGCAACCACATGTCTCGTAATGGGACGGACCTAGTTGACTAAGTTGCTAATAACGTGCACTGTGGGACCTCGAGAGGTCAACTACACCCTTTGTGTAAGTTGTACAGGAGGCGTCATCGGGTGAGGCCAGTACCCATCTAACGGTTGATTGGCCTAAACTTCGCCTTAGCTAAGGGAAGGGTTAGTGTGCAATAGCAGGGGAGGCTCACTTGTATTGTTAGAAGTTTCCGGAAAGACTTTGTTACTGAACTCGCCTTTGTGGTGTTTATTTGTATCTTGTGGGTAAAGTGCATAACCTCTGCAGAGTGTAGAATCTATTCGAATAAGCGTGTCCGCGGTATTGAACATCGCCTCAGAATTACATCAAGGGTTAGATTTTCATGAAAATAACTTGGACTTGAAAGGTTGGGTTTGGTTTACAAATGACGTTAATGGAAATGTGGACTAGGATGGGAAAGATGTTTATTAAACTCCTTGAAAAGTTATCTATGCTTTACTTGTTACTCCTGCTTTCGAATCTACTTATGATACTTGTTAAATCTTGTTTCTTGCCAAAAATACCTTGAGCCACTCCTTTGTATTAAGCCATGCATGTAGTATATTAGCCATTACATGCATGACTTCTTTGAGTACCAAGTACTCACCCTTGCCACAATACAACACCAGCTTGAAGAGGAGACTACACCGGCTTTGGAGGAGAGCTCCACGAGGAACCGTCTACTTAGGAGGCGAGCCCGGTCGGTTGCCTGTGGTATACGGATGGCGCCACGATGTTATCTTATTTTTCCGCCGCTACTATTTCTCTCTTAATAAGTTTAAGCTCTGCCCGAGGCGTATAATTGTAACTTGACCATAAAGTCGAGTAACCAGTTTGACTATTTAATTAAAGTACTTTATTAGTATTGAGTGGTATGATTGTGATATTTACCGATGTTAAGACTGTGTGCACTAGCGCGTTCCTGGACTAGTGCTGAATACACAGAGGGTCCGGATTTGCAAATTCGGGTCCCGACATGATCTGTTTATATATAGAGGAAGAAACTAAAGAAAAGGGCATGCTTTTATGCCGCAAAATTAATCTCAGGCGGTGGCTCCGAAAACAGCCAATCCTAAGGCGCAAGCTATCGCGACGAGTTCTTCGTCGCGCATAGCCGACGACTTATCTCTGGCCACGGTACTCGTGCATACGAGCTAGCGCACCCCGCGTCGGCTCATATCATAGTATGGTTGACATGGTTGCTAGAATATGTCATGTTGGTAAAGTCTACGCTCTTTGCAGAGATTTTAATCTAATTAATAGCCGTGCTCACGGTCAAAAGCAGCTTAAGACATAATGTCAAGTATAGTATTTTGATTTTGGTTTTGCAAACACTTAGGAAAATGATGGTATGGTGAGTTGGTTGGTTATGGTGGGTTATTGGTATGGTGGTTGGGCTGCGATTTACTTTATTCATGATCATGGTGGGTCGTGAAATGTTATATATATGCTTTACTTACAATATTTAGTTTCTTATCAAATGCTCTTTTCAATATTGTCATTATTTACCAAACTGTATGTTTACAAATAAAATTGGCTCCATGCTGAAAATTAAACCTAGTGCAGAAGCTTTCTTCCTTTGGAATAGCCTTGCACGTATAACTACTTCCATACACTAAAGTCTTGCGAGCACATACATGTACTCACCGTTTGCTCAATCTAAAAATGTTTAGAAGAAGGTAATGAAGGCAGTCCCGATGATACTTTCTACGAAGCGCGGACAGACGACTTCTTGGATGGATAAATTGGGCATTTCCCCAATCGGTTGCGTTTTGGGTTATAGATGGCACACTGATGTCCCACTTTTGGACTTTTTGTTATTTTCGCTGTTCTTTTCTCTTTATGTATTATATTTGGCCTGGTGGCCGTGGACATGTAAGAGTAGATGTAATAGTTCCTAAACTACTTTTATGTCTTTTACATCTGTGTATGTGCGATGAATCAGCTTGAGTATGAGATATGTGGGTGCTAACTACTAAGCGTTGATCTCGAGAACTAGCACCGGACACATATACATGAAGCTCGGATTGGTTTCAACCAGATGGCACAAGAGCACGAGCGTGCGTCGATTGGTTGGCCTCAATCCAGGTACGGTTTTTCAAATAAGCGGTCGGAGTTCTTCCGGGTTGCGTCATTATCCAATCCGATGCAACAGTAAGAATCCGCATCGCTAATCTAAAACCAAAGCCCCCACAAAACCGCAACAAAATCCTTATAAAATTCACCCACATCAAATTGACTTTGGTACATTTGGACCATAGGACTTTTACAGTACATGAAACAATTAATTTCCGGTACGAACGGTGATTTAGTACTATATGGGCTATTTTTGCTTTGCTTTTTCCAGGATTCTACGGAACTAGGATGAGAAGCGTGCTTAATCAAGATCAAACCGGGTATGCTATCTAAATTTCTACGTGCTAGGAGTATAGCTAATCTGAAATCCATAGATATCTAAGACCATAGCGAGAAGAGAGCGACAATATTTACAACCAAAGACAAAGATTAGGACAACCAAGGTTGTCAAGGCGACAAGGCGAGGCGCCAGCCGATCGCCTGGACGCCTAGGCGACAAGGCGGGCGCCTAGGCGAGGATTAGGAGAGCAGCAATATTTACAGCTCAACCAGCACAAAGATTAGGACAACCAAGGTTGTCAAGGCGACAAGGCGAGGCGCCAGCCGATCGCCTGGACGCCTAGGTGACAAGGCGGGCGCCTAGGCGAGGATTAGGCGAAGGTGAGCAATGTATAAAGCCAGCAGTAGCCAGCAGCCCAACCCATTCTTTTTTCTCTCCTCAGCCCAACCCATTCTTTTCTCTCCTCAGCCCAGTCTTCTAGCTTAGGCCCAGCCCATTGCGACTCCATCCTAGGCAACACAGCACTACCCTTCCCCTCAAACCCTAACCCTCCCCTCCTCTCTCCATTCTCTCCACCCGCTCTCTCTCTTGCCTCCCTTCCCTACTTCATGCCGTCGCCGAGCAGAGCAACGCGGAGGAGGCCGGCCACGGCTAGGCGAGGTCGCGCGGAGGGGAGCCATGGCGCGAGAGGGACCCACGCACCAAACGCAGGCGAGGAAGGAGGAGTGGAGGAGGAGAGGAGGGTGACTTACGGATCTGCGGATCCATCGCTTGTCCTCACCGACGGCCAAAGCGAGGCGAAGTTGGTTCAGCGAGCTCCTTCGCCGACTTCGACGCCAGGGCGGCGCCTAGGCGACGCCTTGACAAGCTTGCTTGCAACTACAACCGTGAGATTATATGGCCCGTTGGTTGCTAGCGCATTTTGGTATTTCTGTGATGCTCCCACACCTCTTTTTGTGATAATCTTTGGTGCCATACAAATTGCCAATGACTCTGTGTGAAGCATGAACTTACAAAGCATATTGGTGTGGATACCTCTTTTACTCGATCTCATTTGTCATCGTAAAACAATTGCTCTCCAATATACGCCATCCGAATTGCAAGTTGCAGATTTCTTCACCAAAGCACAGACTCGAGAGCAACATCGGCTTCATGTGCTCAAACTCAATGCTTTGAAGCCGCCTTGAGTTTGCGGGGGGGTGTCAAGGCCCATATATCATATAGGCCCATCTAGTGGCTATATATACATGTATAGACCTTCATGGTCGGTACTCTGATTTACCCAAGGTTAGTAACAATACCATCCACCGCTATTTCTATCGACATAGCTCACCGCCGCATTGGAAGGGACATCGTGGGCGGAAGACGCGTTAGGCAAAGTCGTGTCATTCCGCCGCCGCTCTCGCTTAGCCACCGCTTAATCGCCGCGCAAGCACCACGTAGGCTGCTGTGCCACCGCCTTGATCGCTTCTTTGTGTGCATTGCCTGGCCGTGTATTGCCGCGCTTAGTTGCCGCAGATGCATCTATGCGTCCTCACACTCGCATCTGATGCCGTGTGTGCACTAGTTCGCCGCTAGGCCTTGTCACACCGGTTGTTGTCGCTAGTACAAGCGTTTCGAGGCGGAGAAGCAAGCAAGGAAGGAGAAGCACAAAGGTAGAAAATACGAAAAAGAAGGGAAGGGGGATCTGCAACATGGAGGGAGAAAGTACGAGAGGAGAAGAAGAGAAGGAAAAAAGGAGAGAAAGCCACCGTTTTTGACGATTAAGCAAGCGTCAATTTGAAGTTATAAACCCTAGATTATTGTTCCTTTTGATGGTAGATGGGGTAGTTAGAGATCAGGGATGGAGTTTAGGAGAGATCGTTATTCGATTAATGGTGGTCTCTTTGGGGCTGGTTTTGGAGTATCTATGGTCGGATTTCACGGCTTGACCAGGTTATGAAAAAATGTATATTATTGTCTAAAGTTTAATTAGAGCACAAGAACATAAAATTTGGTTAAGCGGTTTGAAAGTTATGGTTTATAGAAGCTTGCTATTCGAAATAAATCCATGGCCACGAGAAGCGATCGTGTGTAATCTGATGATTGAAGCTAGTAAATGGCTGAATTAAATTATGTTTATAACTAGAGAAATCTAGATAATTTTTCCTAAATTCCAGAGATGCTATGGTTTACTACGTTTGGATTTGTATAAAAATAGTTATGAAATTGTGAAGTATGTTGTCCAATAAAACAACAGATCGGTCTTCGGTAGGGGTGAAAACGGGACATGAAATATCCGCCCGATCCGATACCGAATCCATTTAAAATCTGTACCGATGTTATCCATATCCGTATCCGAAAAATCCGGTGTAATATGGGTTAGGATATGGGAAGAGCAATATCCGATCCGTATCCGAAAAATCTCTTGTAATATGGGTTAGGATATGGGAAGAGCAATATCCGACCCGATATCCGGTAAATATCCGACCCGATATCCGGTAAATATCCGACCCGAATATCCGGATAAAATTAGTTATTCTTCCATTAATTTGGTTCATTATTGGATAAATATAGTTGTTTGATATTGGCACTAAAAATCCGACCCGAATACCCGAATATATGTTGTCCAATAAAACAACAGATCGGTCTTCGGGGCTGGAAACGAGGGGTTAAATGAATTAATTGAAAAATGTGGATAAATAGAAAATTGTAGGTAAATAGAGGGTGCGACATCGACGAGTGTGCAGTCAGCGATACCAGTATACGTTATGTGACGAACATATGAGCATGTAGACATATTTGCATTGCATCACTAATGATAAAAGGTGAATGTGATAAATAGTTATGTTATTGAGTCGTGGACTCACTCAAAGATGATTACAGAGATGAATGTGATAAATGGTTATGTTATTGTTTTATTATGTACTTGCTGAGTCGTGGACTCACCTATTTTAATGCTTTAGGTGATCATTGAATGC
Organism: Rhipidocladum racemiflorum; assembly: GCA_036346355.1. Classification (NCBI taxonomy): domain Eukaryota; kingdom Viridiplantae; phylum Streptophyta; class Magnoliopsida; order Poales; family Poaceae; genus Rhipidocladum; species Rhipidocladum racemiflorum. The sequence goes on from CM070581.1 coordinate 35,369,114, forward strand.
GACATGCATGGGATGGGAGTAGCACCATTGTGTCACTTGTCACATCATCTTCCAAAAATACCTAGTTGTAGTGTTCACTCATGAGTAATTAAGTGCTTAGCCAATTTAGTTGATGGACTCCTGTATTCATATTAAAAGTCATGCGAACTTAGTTGGTGTGTAATGTTAAGGGAGAAGTTTAGTCGTTTATTTAACTGTCTCTATATTATTGATTATTGTCGTTGCCAAAATGTAAAGATTGCTTCCAGACGCATGTGAACCGGGCGTACCCAAGTGCGAAGACTTGGGCGTTCCCGAGCGCGTGGACTCGGGCATGCTTGGGGGTGTGGTTCCAAGGTTTTAATTCGTTATCGTTCTTGTTATTGTCGTTAGGCAAATTCTTATTAATATTGTTTAGTAGGAGTGATAATTGTTTTAGGATGCTTGCTGAAATTATGGTTAAAATCATGGTAAAATGATGAGAAATGTATATAGTGGTAATATCTTGAGCACATGAAGTGCTGGGGTGTTACAGATATGCTAGTAAATATTCAAATATATAATATTGTGAAAGAACTTTTGATGACACACCAACTCATATAATTTCCATGTGGCCAACCTAGAACAGGATCATGAGATTAAGTGTAGGATTCATTAGAATTTTTCTATAGAACAAGTTATTTTCCATATTCGAAAGTACAAAACAGATACACCAACAGTGGAAGAAGGGGCAACTTTGGAAGCAAATTATAAATAACAATGGGCTCGTACTAAGGAGTAACCCAGATGTTAAGATTTGAACAGTTACCTTGCAGACTCTTCTCTGAATATTTTCATGGGTTGCCTATCAAGCACTGCAAATAATTCTCCTCCCGGACAAAAGTCTGTTATAAGACAAACATGTGTTGGCGTCTGCAAAATAAACAATATGAATTAGTAATAAACATTCCAGTAGATAACTTAACTGAAAAATAAAAAAATAATAAACATGGAGGTTAGAAGTAATCAACTACTAGCTAAGACTACAAAATGGTGACCACCTTACAGAAGCCATATTTAGCTGAAACCATGCGTACTTATTTTCTTTAACTAGCAAGCTAGGATAAGGCATAGGTCATAGAACTAACCTGAAATGAAGTATACAATGTTGGGAGAAACGGATGATCCAATAGTGAGTATATTTCTCTTTCGATGCAAGCTCGGTGAAGCTGTTTATTGCAGAAATTGGATTCAGCGCAACAATCCACTGAGCTCTAATCGTAAGTTTTAACGAGCACATTGGCTTGTTGGAAAACACATCCATGTGTAGAATGAACGAGCTTAAGAGGTATATTTGCATAAATGAATAGTTTTCCTGTATCTAAAATGCTATTATAGCGAACAAACTGCTAGTCGTAATAAATTTGATACGTACTTAACTGCATCCTAAATAACATCAAATGTAGTCACTATTGGAAAGTTTCTTGTTATCATCATATTTAGGTTGTAGTGTTATGAATTTCCCTTCATTCTTTCAGTTTTAAATTCGACCCACCCACCAGGTATTTGATTTAATCCTTGAACCTACTCAGAAAGGTAACAGCAGGAGGAAATTTGATGACATACGATGTGTATAGAACGACAATCACAACATTATAGCATGTCAATATTTATCTCTCAAAATTACCTTGTTGCGGTTCAACATAACTGATTTGTCCATTGCCTTCATTGCAAATAATTCACCACTTCCTTGCAACTCAACCAAGTGTACACTGAAAACAAAGATATAATACAGATCTATACTTAAACAGGATGATTACGTTTATTAACAAATACAAAGCTGCATGCTGGGTAGCCTAAACCATTGAATTTGTGTGAGGCAAATCATACACAATAGCTACTACATAAATGAGTTAAACATAGCACAGCCAAGCTTCCTAAATTAACCAGGCACTGTCCTCATAGGTGGAATTATGAAATTAGTGAAGTGCATAAATGAGCTTGCAGTTTTCTTAGCTAAAAAAGTAATTACCATTAGACACCAGTTCATCAAATGTCGTTGTTTTAGATCATAAGAGTGTAAATTGAAAACTAAAACTTTACTTGGCCCCTTTTACTAAAAGTTATTTTACTTAATCCAAAGTAAACAAAAGTTATGCTTACACTTTACTACTTTGTTACAGTTGTAAGGACCATGAAATTCAACTAAGCAAATCAAGTTCATCAAGCAATTAGGCAGCAAAGTAATCAGCAATTTGCTTTTGGCAAAGGGCATAAAATTGCAAAATTACAAGGTGTGAAAAACAAGAGTTCTTCACAAGCAAAATATCCTGTGGTAAATCAGTAAAAGGCTCAAGACAAGAGTAAAGAGGTAGTTTTGACCAGCCAAAGCAAGCAAGACCAGCAGCCAGCCCCAAGTGCATCCCCCTTGCTTCGCTTCATCCAAGGCAGCCAAGCCATTTCCTTTCCTCACTCTAAACCGAAGCCAAGAGTGGACAGCAGCAACACTTCCCTTTTTCCTCAGTCCAGCCGAGTCTCTTCCCCAATCCAGAGCAAACCGAGAACCCTCCCCCCCATTCCAGCCTCCTGCCAAGGACAACAGGGAACACTCCCATTTCCTCTCAGGCCCCAGCCAAGAGCAACCAAGGCAGCATCCCCACCTCAGTCTCCAATTGAGGAGAGCAAGTATATAAGTATTTAAATAGCTGATTACAACAATTAGATATAGGAGCTAAGGCTAGGAAAGAGTCCTGGACACCTGGTCTGTGGTGTGCTTGGACGCGTGGATCCAAGCGTTGCTCGAGTGCGAGGTCTCGTGGAGTTATTGGTACTCGGAAACCAAGTTTCTTTTATTGTTCTTCTTACTTTATTCTTTTATTGTTTTCTTTGTTTGTTTTTTGGATAGACGCGACTCGGGTGCATAGTCTCGAGGGGTTCTGAGTGCTCAGATACTCAGTTTATTTTTATTACTCTTCTTCTTTTGTCCTTAGGTAGTCCTTTCTGAAATGGAGTGGCGAAAGAGAGCGATGCAATCCATGCTTCTTTCCTCTGTTGGATTAAAAGTTTAAAACAAAAACTATACCTTTCGCTGTGAACATTAATACTTCTTATTTTATAAGTAACTGCTGGTAATAATAACAACCCAACCTATTTCCCAAAGGAACATTTGCTATTAAGGAAGGAAATTCAACCCCGAGCAATTACCCTGTTGTGAATGAGAAGAATTGCTAGTAATAAAAGCAAAAAGGGGCTTGCGTAACCAACTTCATGTAGTAAAGTGGAATGTTAATTAAACTGCAAAATTTGATCTCTCTTGTAGGATGACGGACAATCAGATTAGAGAGTCAGACCTAACCCTTAGGCTACGTTCCTCCAATAACCTCCCAGATCTAGACAATAGGCGAATTACTTCTTTTAGCAATCCTAACCAACCCAATGTTCAGGAAACCACGCCTCAGTTACCACAGGGATGTAACACTTGTATCACTCTTAACACTTGAAAACCTAGATGAACTAGAGCGAGTCGAGGTATTTACAAGCAACCAGAAAGAAGGCCAAGTTCGCTATGCAATCATCTTCCTCTCCCCATCCTTTACCTTTTGAGCCACTTATGCCAAATAGAAACCCTAAACTTCAACCGGGGATAGTTACACCACCTCAGCATCCTGCTCCCAATCCACCAAATCCATTCCTTGGGTGCTTCAAATGCGGAGGGCCACACTATATTTACACATGTCAAAAGAAATTCCGTGGTTGCTATACATGTGGCAAAGAAGGACATCATCAAAGAAACTGTTCTTAAACAGCTACACCAGTGGGACGAAGTATTTTGCCAAAACCTTCACCTAAAGGTTATAAACGTAGAGGCCCTCACTGTGCCAACAACTGTATGCTGCAACCTAATGTGTTATCTTTGTGGCCAAGAGGGGCATAAGAGGAGCACATGCCCAATTTTAGTAGGTCGTTCCAGGCAGAGCATTCCTGTAAGCTTGCAACCTTGTGCACGATCGCGAGGAGCACGATCAGCGAAATTCGATCAGTATCTTCTAAAGGATCTAATAGGGGAGCACCGACTACAGGATCTGTGAGGAGCCGCCCAGATCGTCATCGAGTTGTTGGATGAACGGTCACTCCCATCGGATTTGGATCCTAGCAACGAATCACCGAAGGTGATCTCAGTGCTAACACCCAAGCCCAATCGAGACAACTCCAAGAAACATCCTAACAATTCGACAACCATCCGGTATTCCCCGGTATCGACCCGGACTCGCCAGAGATCCCATATCTACCGGTTTCAAAGCCGTTATCAATTCAATTTGCACAAAGAGACAGCGAACTCGGGACTTTCGAACCAACACGCATGGCGGAAAACAACGGCACAAAGACAAACCCGACAACCCCAAACCAAGATCAAAAACAACGCCAAGACTCTAAACTAGGTAAGAACGGAAAAAGACCAAGACCGAAATCAGAAAATTTCGGCATGACCTTTCTAGATTCTCACGGACATCCACTCGGCCAGACAAGAAAACACGATTCAATATATATATATCGAAAGTAAAAGCAACAACCACGGCACCACCATAGTATCGATTAAAGGAAAACACACACGGGCAGAGCATACACTTAAGCGTCTATTGCCAAATCCAAAAGACCAACAAACCGCATCTATCTATACAACAAAAGGATGCATTTAGCAAAAGTAAGACAAATCCGGAAGTGTTACGCTTTGAACACTCCAGCGTAGCAGGCGTCGGCAAGCATCTACTCGGTGCCCACTTGATCACGAGAGACAAGACGGCGTAACTTCGCATCCACCCACTGATCCTCACTGAAAACCACAAAGCGAGAAGCATGAGTCACGGAAGGTACTCGCAAGACTTACCAGTGGGTCCATATATGACCGACTCCAAAGGATCATGCATTTAGTTGTAGCAAGGAGTAAGCTTAAGGTAAAAGTGCGGAAAAAGCATTAACATTTGTAGTATAAATGCGACAATCAGACCAATTACAAGTTTAAAGCGGTTATAGACCGCGCTTACTTCTAGTGTGAGATTGAAATTAACAACAATTAAGGTAGAGCAATACATAACCATTTTAAAGCTCAAGCCCAGCGGCCGAACCACAAGTTCAAGTTATTTACTACTGTGAGAAGAAGTTCGGATTAAGCTTGCTCATATCAAGGCGCGGCAATTCGAATCGCTTATTTAACCTGCGAGGAAGCATTGATCGCCACGACACGTACCACGAAGGGCCTCGTGTCAACCCCTCCCATCCATACCCAATCATTTGAAGCGTCCCCTGTGGTCAGAAAACCTAGCACCCTCGAAGGCCCCAAGCCGGCTTGGCGCTCGAGGCCGACTAAGCCTGCGCCCTCAACCACGTCCAACCACGAGGAGTTCACGGTCCATCGATTCGACATGAAAGAAAGAGTGGCTTGCAGTACCATAATCGGGCATCGACCAGCGGGGTGTGCTCAATCTTATTCCACTTACGGATCGGTCCTTATGCCGACCTGAGGCGGGGCTACACATTTGAGTCTCCATACCCAATTGAACCAACTCCCACTTGCGGTCCACAAGTTAACCTTTCCAAAACCTTTTCCCAATTCCAAGTCCAACATAATGTAACATGTGTGTAATAATAAAACCACAAGTAGCCAGAACCCTCAAGTCACTTGGCCGAACCCCAGAACCTCTAAGCATTTCTAGCGTGGTTCGGTGATATTACCCATAGCCTAGCTCCAAGGATGTGTCCAACAATTTCCAATGGGTGTAGGTGCGACAATTGGGATCTAGACCTATCCTCAATTAAATTCCTAATGCATCACTTAACCAATCACTTAGCGGTTTATTCACAAAAATACATTTACGTAAAGGTTGAATATGCTTAGGTGCTTGCCTGCGCCTGTGGGATCCTCAACGGCAACTTGCCCACCGATGTCCCCTCGACCACGGCCACGTCACCCTCGCGTGATCGTTCTCTACACGATAACAATGCATATGGAATGAGATGCATGCAATGCATATGGGATGGAATAACAAATGAAAACTCTCCCAAAAATGCAAGCATTCAACAAACCAAAATGAGAACACAATGTTAACACTCCACATTAATAGCCAAGCACTACTTTGAAATGCTCATTTTTATTCCAACCAAACCCTAACCTTTGTAGCAACTCTAAACTTCAAGATAGCAACTTCCAAGAGCATAACTATTGCTCCATGAATCCAATTCAAGCAAGCAAGTACATTTCACAATATACATGAAGTCCCCTACAACTTTATAGGCAAAATTAAATCCTAATTCAACACCTAAAAGATCCTATAATTTCAGTTCAAGTTGTAGGCATCAACTTTCGTAATTTCAGACAAAGACATGTAATTTAAATGAGCATATCTTTCAATCCACTCAACCAAAATGAACGATTCCAGTTTATAATTGAACATAAGAACAATACCTACGCATACATATACCCCGATTGACTACACATTGCTTTATCTTGACCAAAAATAGCTAATAACAGTACTCTGCGCAATTGCGACAATTCTGGACAGATTGTGATACAAATGACTATAACTTTCTAACCACTTAACCAAATTAAGCAAACTCAGATTCTAAGCGACCGTAAGACATAGACCTACGGCATAGATTTGGACAAACATCAAGCAACTGCATGAGGTGCTCCCAGTTCGACCAGGAACAGAGAACAGATTTCAGCTCCCAGAAATTCAGAGTTTCAGAACGACATGACATTCACTTGGGCATAACTTTTAATCCCTCATCCAAAGTAGAGATATCCCAGTTTCTAAATGAGCATTAGAACCCTACCTACACATCCATCTACCCCGTTTGGACACCCATTAGTTTAACCCACCCAAAACTGGAGAAATCAGCAGCTCTGCCCGAAATGCTGCATCTTCTGGACAGTCAGCACTAAAATCATCATAACTTTCAGATGGCTTAACGAAATCGATCGATTCCAGTTGGAAATGAAAGATAACTTGATTATCTACAACTAATTCTTCAGCCGGCTAGTAAGATGAAGCTTCTAACTTGCTCAAAAACACGAAAAACAGAAGGTCTGAAATCTGCTCGAAAATTTCAGAACAGCCCCAAACCCTAGATGCAATGTTTCCCTCCAAACTTTTCCCAAATCCAACCCTAGGGCGCCCAAAACAGCAGGGAGACCTTCTAGGGCTAGACCTAGCCATGGGAGAGCTTACCTTGGCCTCCTCAAGGAGGATCCATGGGGGAAGAAGAGGGGAAGGAGCTTGGCTTGAGGAGGAGGGAGGCGCCACCAAGGAGCTGCAAAGCTGGAGCTTGGAGGTGTTGGAGGGACCTCAAGGTGCAGCAATGGAGGAGGTCTTCTCCCACAAGGAGCTTGGCCGAGGAAACTAGGGTTTGCACGGTTGGGAGTGGGGAAAAGAAATGGGGTGGCTGTTGCTTTGTGGCATGTGCTGTTTGTGACCACAAGCCATCACACATGTGAAGCAAGGGTCAACATTTGGCTCAGTCCCCAAACTTTCAGCACATGGGTTCAATCTTTGAGCCATGATCCAAATTAGTGCTTGATGTTGGATCCTGATTCAAACACAACCAAGTTGTAGAGGAAAGTCTCTAGTTTTCATTTTACTAACATTCATGACCTATATCCTTGTAGAACTCAAGTTAAAAGGCTCCAACTTTAATGAAACCCATATTTGCACACCAAAATTTCTAGCTCTTAATTTTTGCTAAGTTTGGGATACTCTTAAGTGGAAAATTTGGAATAGACTCTGGCGTTAGCAATTGTTCTCCAATGTGGCTAAAATTGGTTGGTGCTAATGCTAGCCACACGAGCCAAATTTAAATTTGGGGCCTTTACAAATCCTCACTCTCATAAAAGAATCTCGTCCAGAGATTCTAAAATGAAGTGCATAGGGAGATGGTATTTATATAGACAATGCAGTCACATACAATTGACATGATTTTAAATGTGGAGGGATTTGGTTAGTAGCACTTACATGGTTTGGAAGAATTCGGGATACTCGGTTTCCAAGCGATCTTCCCGCCTCCCATGTGGCTTCATCTTGATGTGATTGCTCCACTGAACCTTATAGAACTTGAGAGTCTTCCTTGAGTCTTGCGTTCGGCCTCATCCAAAACTTCGAATAGGATGCTCTTGGTAAGATAAATCGAGTTCAGGTCGAACTTGAAGTCCTCCACCTCCGAGAGATTCAAGCGAATGCGGAGGCACTTCTTCAATTGTGATATATGGAAAGCGTCGTGGACCATCGCTAGAGAGGAGGAAGCTCCAAGCGATATGCCACTTGACCACGTCTCCCAAGGATCCGGAGCAGTCCTATGTAGCGAGGTGCCAATTTCCCTTTAATTCCAAAGCGGCGGGTGCCACGGAGAGGAGAAACCTTGAGATAGGCGAAGTCGCCAATGTCGAAGGAGAGGGTCTCCTACGGCGTCAGCGTAACTCTTCTGCCGCGACAGCGCTATCCTCGATTTTCTGGATAGTCCACGACCTTTTCTTCGCCTCCACAACCAAATCGGGTCCAAACAAAGCACGCTCTCCACTCTCGGACCAATTCGGAGGGACCCGACACCTCGCCCATAGGCGCTTCAAATGGAGACATCTGGATGCTCGCTTGGTAGCTATTATTGTAGGCAAACTCAACATATGGAAGGCACTCTTCCCATTTCTTCCATGAAGATAGAGTCCATCGAGATACATAATATACGCTGTGTCGTTAAATCGAATCAATGACATCACGGTATACTCGTAGAGTGCGTGTCACGGTAAGCGATCTTCGGGATGTCTTATTCGGATCTTAATCGATGATATCCGAGCATGAATCAATTTTGAGAACACCCGTCGCCCGGTCGGTGATCAAGCAGAATATCAATCAGGGAACGCGGGTACTTGTTCTTGACGGTGGCGCATTCGAGAGGATCTGTGAGTCAACGCGAGGCGCAAGGAACCGGCCCTTTTGGCCACAAACAAAGCCGAAAGCGACCCCAAGGCGAGAGCTCGGTCGGATGAACCCTTGTCCATCAATCCTTTACATTTGGGTCTTGACTCGGCCAATTCATTTAGCGGCATCCGATCTGGCCAGCTTGGACACCGGGCGATCCCTGGCTGGAGCTCAACGACGAACTCAATGTCCCGTCAGGTGGCATTCCGGTAATTCGGCGGGAACACATCGGAAACTTCAGACACCACTGAATCGAGCCCGGCTCTTCAACCATCCCATTTAGTGAACACAAGGTGGCCTTGTTCTCGTTAAGAAGTAAGTGAGTGGTAGCCGCCTTCGGAGTGACATGGTACGACTACGGACAATCCAAAAGCGACTGTTTGTCGTGTCGACAAACTCATCCCAGGATGACATCTATTCCCAGAAGGTCTAGAAGCGACAAGCGGCGGTGAGCGGAATCCCTGAATCCAACTCATCGCATACGAACCATCCGCCTACTTAGTGATCTTCGACCCGGTGCCTCAATCGGAAAAGAGGTGACACTGCCATCTGACCTCATCTGACGCTCGCCCCGCAAAACCCGTGCGAATAAAGGAATGGGAGGCCCCCGAATCAAATAACACACTAACTTGATCTAGTCAGGACTGCAGCACCCCGCGCTGGAGCCCTACAAGCCCATCCCACACAAAAGCATAAAGTATGATGCACAATGACATGGTAAACATATGCATGCATGATATGGCATGAATCTCACATGCATGGCATGAAATGCACGATTCCAACGTGATCGTTTCTCCCACACTCACCATTCAACCTATACAACCCTAATTATAGACATAGGGCGGGTAATATAGCGTTAATTGCTACTAAGAGGTTAAGTAAACCACAAACAATCACCTAAATGGTTGTCAAGTTTACGGTTCGTCTTTATGCACCTTGCTCTGATACCAACCTGTGAGGAGCCGCCCAGATCGTCATCGAGTTGTTGGATGAACAGTCACTCCCATCGGTTGGATCCTAGCAACGAATCACCGAAGGTGATCTCGGTCTTAACACCCAAGCCCAATCGAGACAACTCCAAGAAACATCCTAACAATTCGACAACCATCCGGTATTCCCGGTATGCGACCGGACTTCGCCAGGATCCCATCATACCGGTTTCCAAAGCCGTTATCAATTCAATTTGCACAAAGAGGGCAACGAACTCGGGACTTTCGAACCAACACGCAAGCGGAAAATAACGGCACAAAGACAAACCCGACAACCCCCAAACCAAGATCAAAAACAACGCCAAGACTCTAAACTAGGTAAGAACGGGAAAAGACCAAGACCCGAAATCGAAAATTTCGGCATGACCTTTCTAGATTCTACGGACATCCACTCGTGGACAAGAAAACACGGTTCAATATATATATATCGAAAGTAAAAGCAACAACCACAAAGACCACCATAGTATCGGCGATTAAGGAAAACACACACGGAACCCGACATACACTTAAGCGTCTATTGCCAAATCCAAAAGACCAACAAACCGCATCTATCTATACAACAAAAGGATGCATTTAGCAAAAGTAAGACAAATCCGGAAGTGTTACGCTTTGAACACTCCCGAGGCGTATCAAGGCGTCGGCAAGCATCTACTCGGTGCCACTTGATCCGAGACAAGATCTGGCGTAACTTCGCATCCACCCACTGATCCTCACCTGAAAACCACAAAGCGAAGCATGAGTACGGAAGGTACTCGCCAAGACTTACCCGTAGGTCCATATATGACCGACTCCAAAGGATCATGCATTTAGTTGTAGCAAGGAGTAAGCTTAAGGTAAAAGTGCTTGGAAAAGCATTAACATTTGTAGTATAAATCGACAATCAGACCAATTACAAGTTTAAAGCGGTTATAGACCGCACTTACTTCTAGTGTGAGATTGAAATTAACAACAATTAAGGTAGAAGCAATACATAACCATTTTAAAGCTCAAGCCCAGCGAACCACAAGTTCAAGTTATTTACTACGCGAAGAAGTTAGGATTAAGCTTGCTCATATCCAGAAGCGCGGCAATTCGAATCGCTTATTTAACCTGCGAGGAAGCATTGATCGCCACGACACGCATTACCCACGAAGGGCCTCGTGTCAACCCTCCCATCCATACGCCGATATTTGAGCGTCCCCACTCATGGTCCGAAAACCTAGCACTTCTCGAGCCGCCTCTAAGCGGCCATGCTCGAGAGCCTCCTAAGCCTGCGCCCTCAACCACGTCCAACCACGAGGAGTTCACGGTCCATCGATTCGACATGAAAGAAAGAGTGGCTTACGGTACCATAATCGGGCATGCGACCAGCGGGGTGTGCTCAATCTTATTCCACTTACGGATCGGTCCTTAAGCCGACACAGACGGGGCTACACATTTGAGTCTCCATACCCAATTGAACCAACTCCCACTTGGGTCCACAAGTTAACCTTTCCAAAACCTTTTCCCAATTCCAAGTCCAACATAATGTAACATGTGTGTAATAATAAAACCACAAGTGACAGAACCCTCCGTCACTTGGCAGAACTCCCAGACCTCTAAGCATTTCTAAGCGTGGTTCGTTGATATTACCCATAGCCTAGCTCCAAGGATGTGTCCAACAATTTCCAATGGGTGTAGGTGCGACAATTGGGATCTAGACCTATCCCTCAATTAAATTCCTAATGCATCACTTAACCAATCACTTAGCGGTTTATTCACAAAAATACATTTACGTAAAGGTTGAATATGCTTAGGTGCTTGCACTGCGGCTCTGCCAGGATACTCAACGGCAACTTGCCCACAGATGTCCCCCTCGACTGCCACGGCCACGTCACCCTCCGCGTGATCGTTCTCTACACGATAACAATGCATATGGAATGAGATGCATGCAATGCATATGGGATGGAATAACAAATGAAAACTCTCCCAAAAAATGCAAGCATTCAACAAACCAAAATGAGAACACAATGTTAACACTCCACATTAATAGCCAAGCACTACTTTGAAATGCTCATTTTTATTCCAACCAAACCCTAACCTTTGTAGCAACTCTAAACTTCAAGATAGCAACTTCCAAGAGCATAACTATTGCTCCATGAATCCAATTCAAGCAAGCAAGTACATTTCACAATATACATGAAGTCCCCTACAACTTTATAGGCAAAATTAAATCCTAATTCAACACCTAAAAGATCCTATAATTTCAGTTCAAGTTGTAGGCATCAACTTTCAATTTCAGGACAGCATGTAATTTAAATGAGCATATCTTTCAATCCACTCAACCAAAATGAGCGATTCCAGTTTATAATTGAACATAAGAACAATACCTACGCATACATATACCCCAATTGACTACACATTGCTTTATCTTGCCCAAAAATAGCTAATAACAGTACTCTGCGCCAATTGCGACAATTCTGGACAGATTGTGATACAAATGACTATAACTTTCTAACCACTTAACCAAATTAAGCAAACTCAGATTCTAAGCGACCGTAAGACATAGACCTACGGCATAGATTTGGACAAACATCAAGCAACTGCATGAGGTGCTCCCAGTTCGACCAGGAACAGAGAACAGATTTCAGCTCCCAGAAATTCAGAGTTTCAGAACAGCATGACATTCACTTGGGCATAACTTTTTAATCCCTCATCCAAAGTGAGATATCCCAGTTTCTAAATGAGCATTAGAACCCTACCTACACATCCATCTACCCCCATTTGGACACCCATTAGTTTAACCCACCCAAAACTGGAGAAATCAGCAGCTCTGCCGAAATGCTGCATCTTCTGGACAGTCAGCACTAAAATCATCATAACTTTCAGATGGCTTAACGAAATCGATCGATTCCAGTTGGAAATGAAAGATAACTTGATTATCTACAACTAATTCTTCAGCGGCTAGTAAGATGAAGCTTCTAACTTGCTCAAAAACACGAAAAACAGAAGGTCTGAAATCTGCTCGAAAATTTCAGAACAGCCCCAAACCCTAGATGCAATGTTTCCTCCAAACTTTTCCCAAATCCAACCCTAGGACGCCCAAAACAGCAGGGAGACCTTCTAGGGCTAGACCTAGCCATGGGAGAGCTTACCTTGGCCTCCCTCAAGGAGGATCCATGGGGAAGAAGAGGAAGGAGCTTGGCTTGAGGAGGAGGAGGCGCCACCAAGGAGCTGCAAACTGGAGCTTGGAGGTGTTGGAGGGACCTCAAGGTGCAGCAATGGAGGAGGTCTTCTCCCACAAGGGAGCTTGGCCAGGAAACTAGGGTTTGCACGGTTGGGGAGTGGGGAAAAGAAATGGGGTGCATTTGTTGCTTTGTGGCATGTCTTTGTTTTGTGACCACAAGCCATCACACATGTGAAGCAAGGGTCAACATTTGGCTCAGTCCCCAAACTTTCAGCACATGGGTTCAATCTTTGAGCCATGATCCAAATTAGTGCTTGATGTTGGATCCTGATTCAAACACAACCAAGTTGTAGAGGAAAGTCTCTAGTTTTCATTTTACTAACATTCATGACCTATATCCTTGTAGAACTCAAGTTAAAAGGCTCCAACTTTAATGAAACCCATATTTGCACACCAAAATTTCTAGCTCTTAATTTTTGCTAAGTTTGGGATACTCTTAAGTGGAAAATTTGGAATAGACTCTGGCGTTAGCAATTGTTCTCCAATGTGGCTAAAATTGGTTGGTGCTAATGCTAGCCACACGAGCCAAATTTAAATTTGGGGCCTTTACAGGATCCGCTCGCTTAAACTATATCTCGGCAGCGCAAGTGGAAGGAACCACCAATGCAGGTACAGGTATACTTCCCATTCCTTCATTCAAGTGGTGCAATCCTACTTGTTTCCGAAGTCACCCATAAGGCGAACCAGATTTCGAGGATGAAATCCCTTTTAAGGGGGATATGATGTAAGGACCCTAAAATTCAACTAAGCAAATAAGTTCATCAAGCAATTAGGCAGCAAAGTAATTAGCAATTTACTTTCGGCAAAGAGCATAAAATGGCATAATCACAAGGTGTGAAAAAAAAGATTTCTTCACAAGCAAAATATCCTGTGGTAAATCAGTAAAAGGCTCAAGAGTAAAGAGGTAGTTTTGACCAACCAAAGCAAGCAAGACCAAAGAACAAACTTCCCAAGAGCATCCCCTTGCTTCGCTTCATCCAAGGCGACCAAGCCATTTCCTTTCCTCATTCTAAACCGGCCAGCGTGGACAGCGACACTTCCCTTTTTCCTCAGTCCAGCCGAGTCTCTTCCTCAGTCCAGAGCAAACCAAGAGCCCTCCCCATTCCAGCCACCAGCCAAGGACAGTAGGCAACACACTCATTTCCTCTTAGTCCCCAGCCGAGAGCAACCAAGGTAGCATCCCCATTTCCTTAGTCTCCAATCGAGGAGAGCAAGCAGCAGCCATTCTTTTCCCCTTGCCACTTCCAGCCATTCATCCCTTTCCCCCATTCCAACCAAGAGCCAGCCATTCTACACTCCCAAACCGAGAGCAAGAAAGGAAGCAAGCCAAGCAAACCAGAGCAAGAACCAGGAGGAGGAGGTCCAGATCAAGGAGACCTCCAAGAAGAGGGACCCCAGGAGGAGCAGGAGGAGCAAGGCCATGCTTGTTATGGCGTCCGTTAATCGTCGCTTAAGCGACGATTAACCGGTAAGGCGGCTGGGAGTCGATCGCCACACCGTCGCCTTGCGGCCTCTGCCTATGGTGTCCGCCTTGTCGGCGTGGCGTCGGCGTGGCGTCGCCGAGGCGTCGTAAGGCGACGATATGCCCCAAGGCGAACGCCGTAGGAGGAACGGAGGGATAAGTGCCAGATAAAAACGGGACCTGGGAAAAAACCCTAGCCGCTCCAGTCCAGTCACCGCCGCCTCCTCTCCTCCAATCCAGTTGCCGCCGCCTCCTCTCCTCCGCAAATCCCGTGGTTGCCGACGCCTCCCATCTGGAAATCTGGTGGTCGCCGCCGCCTCCCCTCTGCTTTGGTGGTCGCCGCCGCCTCCCCTCCGCCAATCTTGTCGTCTCCCCTCTGCTGTGGTCGTTGTCGCCGCCTCCCCTATGCTGTGGTTGTCGCCGGCCGCCTCCCCTCAGCTATGCTCGTCACCGCCCGCCTCCCTCCGCAGGTAACCTCCCAGCGCCTCCCCTTCTCTGTTTTTGCGTTGCCTCATCTCCTGTGCTTGGATGAATGGATGGATGTGTGGATGGATGGATGATGTGCTTGGATGTGGCCGCTAGTTGTAGTGCTGGATGGATGAATGGAATCAATGGATGTTAGTAGTATTGCTGACTGGCTGCTAGTTCTTGGCTGCTTGCTGCTTGCTAATAACCATTAGTAGTATACTAGTATTGCTGCTTGCTGCTTGCTAATATTGCTGCTTGTACTAATATTAACTGCTGGCAATATTAGTAGTAGCAGTACAGTACAGAATACCTCCATGTTTATTTTTAATATTTATGATTGTATAATTGCTAGGAGTGAAGCACAACCAAAATGGCAAGTGGAAGTGGAAGTACTGCAGCCTCCGAGGCCGATGGCGTGTATGATCCAATGGCTGATCCAAAACGAAGGCCAAAGTCTAATGATCCAGGATGGAAGTATGGCTTCTGGCCGGTAATTGGCAGTCGAGATTGTGTGCAATGTTCTCTTTGCCAAAGGAAGATTTCAAGAGGAATCAAAAGGTTCAAGGAGCATCTTGCGGGCGGGTTTGGAGATGTTCAAAAATGTGCCAATACTACCAACACCAATCATGACCGAGATGCGAGAGGCTTTATTGAAGAACAAGAGGTTCATGGCCATCTTCCTAGATGACGACGAAGGAGAAGATGACAATGTGGGAATGCAAGCAACTGGCAAGGAGTCTCAAGCCTCTACCCAATCTGTTGTGCAACCAAGTTCTGGGACAGCCAACAAAAGAAAGCAATCCGCCCTTCAATTCAGGGTTCCAGCACCAAAGAAGGCAAAGGAGAAGTCCATCAGTGACATGCTCCGGTTAACACCCACAGAGGTTGTACAGCAAAGACATGGCAAGGGGCCTGCTCAAACTAGCATTCAATCCCACATGAGGACCCTGGAAGAAAGGCATGCTGTCAACCTAGGGATAGCCAAGTTCTTCTATGAGTGTGGCATACCATTCAATGCCGCAAACTCAAGGCAATTTGAGATTGCTATAGAGGCTAGTGCGCAATATGGTTCTGGGTACAAGCCTCCTAGTTACCATGAGCTGCGGGAACCATTGCTTGAGGAGACAGTGAAGGAGACAGATAATTTGAGGGTGAACCACGAGGTGGCGTGGAAGCAATATGGTTGCACACTCATGTCGGATGGATGGACAGATAGAAGGGGACGCCACTTGATTAACTTCCTTGTCAATAGTCCAGACGGGACTTTCTTCTTAGAGTCTGTTGATGCAGCAAGTGAATCACACGATGCAACGATGCTAGCCAACTTGCTAGAGAAGAGAATTGAGAACATTGGAAAGGACAAAGTTGTCCAAGTTATCAGCGATAATGGTGCTAACTACAAGGCGGCGGGCAAGATTCTAATGGAGAGGATTCCTACTTTATTTTGGACCCCTTGTTCTGCACATTGTTTGGACCTTATGTTGGAAGACATAGGGAAGTTGAAGGAATTTAAGAAGCCTATTGCACGTGTCCGGCATGTCACCATATTCATTTATAGGCATGGGAGGCTTCTTAGTGCAATGAGGGAGAAGACTGGTGGGATGGATCTTGTGAGACCCACAGCTACTAGGTTTGCCACAGCATTCCTTACTTTGCGGAGTTTGCACAAACACAAAGATGCTTTGAGATTTTTATCTGTTAGCGATGATTGGACTAGGACCAAATTGGCAAAGACAGAGGCTGCAAAAAAGGTGTATGACATTGTCCTTTCTAAAGAGTTTTGGAATTCAATTGAGGATTGCCTTAGAGCTTCACAACCACTCCTTGTTGTGTTAAGGATGGTAGATGGTGATGAGAAGCCCGCCATGCCGGAGGTTGCAGCATTTATGGCTCATGCGAAGGAAAAGATCAAGGCATCCTTCCCTACCCAAAACAAGAAAGGTTTGCTCAATTACATCATGAAAATTATTGAGCAACGTTGGGTGAGGCAAATGGATACCCCCCCTGTATGGCGTTGCCCTGTATTTGAACCCGGGAAAATTCTTTCCCATCCAAAAGAAGAATGACGATGCATATGTTGGGGAGCTAAGGGGTTGTTTCAATGATGTGCTCGCAAGAATGATAGAAGATGCCGATCTTCGAAACAAAATTGATAGTCAAGCAATGCTCTATGAGGACCAACGTGGAGCTGTCTTGTCAAATAAAATGGCAATCCAAAATATAGATTCAAGGAGCCCTAGTAAGTTTTTTTTAAAAAAAATCAGCAAGTTAATTTCAGCCATAAATCCTAATATATGCATGTATTCTTCATTATAGTTGATTGGTGGCGTTCTTATGGTGGCCGAGCCATTGAACTACAAAGATTTGCAAAACGTATTGTTAGTCTTTGTGCTTCATCATCCGGTTGCGAGCGAAATTAGAGTACATTTGAATTTGTAAGTCATGCAAGGTTATTAAGTCGTAAAGTCGAGTCGAGTCGCTAGGGGGGCGACTTGCCGACTTGGGCGACTAGTCGACCGACTAGTCACGACTAGTCTCGACAGTTGAGTTGCAGAGACGGGTAAACATTACGGAGCAAAGACAGCAGCGAAGGCAGAGGCGGGGAGGCGAAGGCCGCAAGGGAGGGGCCGGAGGCGGAGGCTGCTCGGGCGAGACCTGAGGGGAAAATAGAAGCCGCTTGGGCGGAGCCAGAGGTGGAGGCGGCTTGGGCAGAGGCGAAGATGGCTCGGGCAGAGGCAGAGGCCTCATAGGCGGCCAGCGAAGGAAGCGGCGGGCGGAGGCGAGGAGTAGGGCCGGCGGCAGGAGTCTTGGCAATGAGGCGATTCACGGCCGGCGGGAGGTAGGGGAGGCGGTTGCGATCGGCGGGAGTCGAGGCGCTCGGCTGGCAGTCGACTGATGGCCGATGGGCGCGGTAGGGATGAAACTGCACGGAAGCGGCCGGTAAATGATCGTTCCGTTTCCACATTTTTTATCGATATTAAACGAAATCGGAAACCCCGGAAGCGGATACGGACACGGATAGTGACGGAAACAAATCGGAGCGGAACGAATCTGGATCACGAAGCAGCGAAAAATTCCACAAGAACATAGTAGAGAATTACAATATACATGATCACAAGAACAATATAGCCCATTTCACCTAAGGTGGACACAAGAATAGTGCTATGTTCAGATATCACTAGGAAATTTTTCTCAAGTTTGTCACCTAATGGCACATTATTTGTCTCCCATATCGAGATCATCATGTCCTCATCCATATAATTATCATTGATATCCTATTGCTCCACCAACTACAAAGGTTTAGCACCCTAAAATTTGTATATTATTATTCGATGTTTATTTATGATTTTTTGAGATTTATCTTGGATTTTCTGAAGCTTATAAATACTATTTTGCATTTTTTAGATTTATAAAATTAATTTATTTATAAAAAAATTATGCTGAAAATAATTTTTCTAGGTTCAAAATATTCCAAAGTATTTTTGAGAATTTTTGTGGAATTTTGAACTCTATTTAGTATTTTATATAAAACCATTTGTATTTATGAAATTATTTTAATTGAAAATAAATATAAACTCTCTTCTCATTTTTGGGCCAAGCCCATTTCCCTTCCTACTGCGTTTAGTTTTAGTTTCGGTTTCACTTATACGGAATTTCCGTTCCGTTCCGTTTAAAATCGGAATTGGCTCTCCCGTTTAGTTTCGTTTAAAAAAAAATTAGTTTAGTTTAAAATGCAGATATTTTCCGCTTTAGTTTAGAAAGAGCTTAGTTTCGTTTTCTTTGGAACGGTCGGAAACTTTCCGTTCCGTTTTCACCCCTAGGCGCAGGCGATCGCGACGGCGGAAGTCGATCAAGATTGGACGATTTAGGGTTCAGCACCCCATTCCATGCATATATGTGTGTCATGTGTTATCTCCCTGAAGTGTGGGCCATAAGTTGTCCGACTGGAAATGCCTGATTAGTCGCGTCTAATCGTGGATTAGTCGTCCAGCCGCACGAATAGTCGCTCAAGTCGAGTCGATCGCCCTAGTCGAGCTCCATGTACCGACTGGACGACCAATCGTGGATTAGTCGACGACTTAATAACAGTGAGGACAACGCTATCTTTCGAAGGCAACAACGTAGAACACATAACAACTGAAATAAAATAGCAGAAGCAATATACCTAGCCACATGTGCTCTCAAATTTGAACGTAGTGTTATAATAACTAGGTCCTTAAGCGCGGCGCACGCCGCGCGCGTGAGCAGAAAATGAATGTCTTTTTTTGGTGAAAAACCTATTTCAGAGCGAGATCTTCGACGGCCAAGACGCCACACTTCAATAAAAATGCGCATGCAGCGCCATGGTGGCTCGAACCCGCGCCAGCTAAGGGCGAAGGAACAGCGTTACCGCTGTGCCACGAGCCTCACTTGGGCAAACGGATACAGGGCGATTTCCTTTTATGCCGAGTTTCGAGGCGAAGCAATCTGGGCCGTCGAAGACCGCAATCGGAAGGTCGAGATGTGCGTAGTGACGTGGTGCGGGCGCCGGGGGGGGGGGACCTCAGAGTTTGTTATATAGACTATTCATCAGTACCGTTAAAATGATATCACCAGCGTTAGGGGAAAACGTTTGAGCATAGTTAATTTATTCAAGCACTTGCTATTGTGCTCCCTCTCTCTCCTCATTGTTTTTCTTTTGTTTCTAAATTAGTTGTCAGCTAGTACTACATACAAGGTATGGTGCACATAAAGTTGCTATGGACAGCATATATGTGGACATGCATATATGATGGTAATTATATTGATTAAACTTGGACTTAGTGGTGGAAGGGTCAAATAAACAAAAAATTTAAAAAATGGCGTGCAGATTTGATGGAAAACATGGGCACGAAAGGCCTGCATTTCTGAACTTATCTTTCTATCCCTGAATCATTTACTGTAGGTCCTAAATATCTGCCATGCTAGAAACGTTCCTCTAGATGTATATGCGAAACACAGTTTTTGCCCAAAAAGCATTTTTAGTTCATAAAAACTAATCTAGCGAACACTTTGAAAGTCTGATGCAGCTAGAGTAGCTCTTGAATAGCGATTTACAGAAACTTTTTTTTGGATACAACAGTTTTTTTAATAGGGGTTAAGAGTGTGATATAGCAATAATATGCTTTGCAGTCCCTAGATATTAGCAAAGCTTTGAAAGAAAGCATGCCTATAGTTATTAGTTGTGTACTACTGCTAGAATCTAGTTATGCTTCCAAGTTAGCCAGAACAAAGTGTAATCTAAATAGTTGGACAAAGCAAATATTCAGTAAGGTAGAAAATGGGCGCATCTTTGGGGTCTCTTACCTTTATTGGAAAAGCCATGTCAACTGCTAATGTTGTGACAACACCAAACACTAGGCCCAAAACATCGTTGGCTACCGCAGAAGAACCAATGTCAACGTTCACCTGCACAAGAAACAACAGATGAACAAGCTGTATTCCCCTGTTTAGAAACGGGAAAAAAAGATGAACTTTCATTCATAGTTAATGTTCTGAACAGAAAGGTCCAAAACTATACTACCCATCCTATATACTGTTGTAAAGAAGATTCGAAAGATTTCAAGTATATTAACTCCTCTAAAGAAATCCCCATTTCAACCGAAGCTGTAATAGCCTGAAAAACATAAGGACACTGCCTGGCAGAAGCATATGAAAATGCAGACAGAGCCTTGTCAAATTAGAGCAATAGAACAAGCTAATGGTTTATGTATCAAAATGAAGAACAAATTACTATACAAAAGGAAATGGCGGTTTATGTCAACTAATTGCAGATCTAAACATCCTAGAGAATAAATCGTTTGGTATGTTATGCCTCAAGCACTCTCTATAACAAACAGTCGCTGCACAGTTATTCCTTGATATAAGCGAAGCTTGCCTAACAATAGATTCATTTTTAGAGTTCTCACTTTAGATGGAATACCTTCCATCTGCAGAGAACATATAGCCATACAGGTCAATAGGTCATACCTCACATCATCTGTCTTACAATTAGAGAAGAAGTAACCACATTTGGATCTACATCGTCCACCATAGATTTGAAAGGTTTTGTGTTTTTCAGTATCAACTACTTCTTTCACGGAATATAATATGGGAACCAAAGTTGACAAAGAAAGAAGACCAGACAAGAACAAATGAAAATGGGGAACCTCTTCAAGTGCTCCACGGTGCCCACACAGATCAGAATGGCAAAGAGCGGTCTTAAATTTCACCTCCAACAATGGAGCAAAACTGAATGAGTTATTTGATAAGGTAACATAGAAACAAATATTGACACACGGAAGAAATGTCAGAATGGCCTGTCCAACTATTCACACCTCATTTTCATTGAATGGAGCAAGATTCGAAGAATATGGAGAAGGTGACCGGCTAGTGGTGGATACTGAGCTTCTGGTGTTGCTCGTTGCTTGTCTAGGGATACTTTTGTTGTATTGCATAGCTTGCTTGTATGCACTCTACATTGAAATTACCATGGTGAAAAAGGAAATTAAGAATTAAGATTTCGGCATTAAAATGTGTCTCATGTGTTCAATTGGTCAACACAATCAAACTCTGCAATGCAATATTACCAGCACCCTGTGAAATTCTTTGTTCCCGTGTAAAGCATCACCATGTAGAGCCTGCAATACAGTAACAAACACTTGAGCTTCAAGATACGAAAATTATGCCATCTACCCAACAGAGATGAGCGATGGGAAGTGCTCTTCTCCTAGAACTAAAGCAATGGAAAGAACATAAAGAAGATTGTAGGTAGGAATTAAGCAGCATTTGCTTGGATGATGTACCTCAGAAAGCGGAACACAAGGGAGACAGTCGATCAAACGATGTAAAAGTAAGACCGGAGAGAATTGGCATAGTATCCCAAGTTGCTCAAGGAAGCTTTTAGTAGGCTTTCCACTTTCATAGACATGCCAGCCTCGTTACTCGCACCCGCAGAAGAAGTCATGAAGGAGCATTATCCACGAGCAAAATCACGATAAAGTAGGAGAATCTAATGAGAAGTAATCAAGATAGCCCGGCTCGTCGAGCTTCGATCGAGGTGTCTTGCCAGATGAGTGGAAGCAGTTGTTTGAGAGGCAAAACCCTAGAATTTTGATGTGGGAAGGTGGATGGGGGTGTGGCTGTGGGGATTACCGACGAGCGTTTGGGCGGAGTCGACGAGACCAGCGTCGAGGAGGTCCGCCATCGACTCACGCGCTGCCTCCATCTTCGGGGGCCGCGACCCGTATGACGATTAGTGTGGGGATTCATTGTTTGGTTTGACAAGGGGCGAGGAGAAGCAGGGAGAGCGCAGAGGAGAAAGGAGAACCTAGGGGGGCCGCTACGCAGAGAGGCGACGGAGCGCGTGAAGCAGCGTAGACGCGCTCGGAGCTCTGGGAACCTCCGAATTGTAATAAAAGGATAATGACTAGCTGGGAATAGACTTGATAATAATATAAGTCAGTATTCATTAGAATATCGGAGAAGTTCAACAGGTTGGTTCAATAAGCTTAAAGTAGCTCCAACACCCTCATCAGTGATCAACAGTAATATACGATGCGACTCTGCATTTATACTAAAGTAGTAATAAATAATTAGCTAATCAACAATTCAGAACCAAATGAAGCCATGTCTAATCAGAGAAGGCACTCACCAAAAAGAGGTGCCCTTGTTGCAGACCGTGAAAATGGATACATCCAGAGCTGCGACCCCAATAACTCCACGAACGCGGTGACCCAACGTGCTCCACGCTATGCCAGTTATGAGAATATTGACGAGGCAAAGAAATGATCGCTGGCATAAACGCCCCTTGGGCCTGGGACTTGACACGGGCACTCACTTGAGGCTTGGGCGTGAGCGCCCATTTAAACGTAGGGGCGGTAGGTGGCAGCAGCGCCCGGACAGGACCACGAGGTCATGCTCCACAAGGCCGCTCTCAGCTGGCTATCACCGCTGTAAGGGTGGTTATCACCTGAAGCCTGATGTGAATGGCGCTGTGGGGCGCTAAGGGGAACGCCCGAAAGACCTCCCTTGCCTCGATCTCCAGGCATTTGGATCAAGGCGCTCACCCTTCGGTCGCTCAAGACAGCAAGCGGTGAAGGGGATTGGCCAAAGGGAGCCGGGGGTCTATCATTGCCCCCAACTTCCATCCCAAGCTGCTCTTATTATTCATACGGTGGCCCAAGGCCCTTGTTGGTGCATGACAAGGTCCCATCTTTTATTTCTTGCCCCTTGGAGGCTTAAGAGGCCACCCAAGGGACAGGGGGGCTGGTGATGGGAAAAACTCACCAACTCCCAAAGGGGAGGCCTTACGCTCCGCAGAGTACATGCTTCCCAGGGGAGAGGCTTCATGCTCCACGAAGGGTGGTACCTGTTGGAGGAAGGCCCGTGGCCTCCGGCAAGGAGTGTCCCGCGTGCCGTGGTGTCCAGGACTCCACCTTGAAATTCCAATGAGCTTAAGGGTGGTCATGCCCTACCCACAAGAATGTGAGGGACAGAGTTCGTCATCGAAGCGCTACGGGAGATCCCCTCATACTCCGTGGGACTGCCACTGGAGATCCAATGCCCCACAGGCGTGCCCTACAGGAGTGTTGAGAAGACGTAGGGGGAGAGCTCCCCCCACCCCGCCCCCCGGGATCCCCTTGTACCCCGCGAGAGGCCTCATGTCCCGCGTGAGGTTTACACCCTCCCCGGGGGCTTACCCCATGGCGTACCCCGACGGAGGTCTCCTCATGTCCCGCGGGAGGTCTACACCCTCCCCGGGGGCTTACCCGCCACGCCCCGCGGAAGGTCTACGCCCTCCCTAGGGGCTTACCCTGTAGCGCACCCCGCGGGAGGGCTCCTCGTGTCCCGCAGGAGGTCTACACCCTCCCCAGGGGCTTACTCCGCCACACCCCGCGGGAGGTCTCCTCATGTCCCGCGGAAGGTCTACGCCCTCCCCGTGGGCTTACCCTGTGGCGTACCCCGCGGGAGGTCTCATGTCCCGCGGGATGTCTACGCCCTCCCCGGGGGCTTGCCCCGTGGGAGGTCTACGCCCTCCCCAGGGGCATGCCCCGTGAGAGGTCTCCTCACAAGGGACTTAGTGAGATCACCAAGTCCCCTGTGGAGCGTCGAAATTAGATGTCTACTCCCTCAGGACGATGACGTGGGACCCACTACCTCCCTGCTGAAATGACCAAGATGCCCCCACTTAGACTTGCTCTAGTAGGGGTAGAATTGTATTTTTATGTAACAGGCTGAGTGCCTATAAAATCTCACTGTAACCCCCTAATGTAACTTGAACTCTCATTGAATACAACAACCAAAACTGGAGTGTCCCTCGGGGAGTCTGGACAAGGAGACATCTCCACTCCCCCCGGGGAACAAACCGACGGTAGTAGGGCGCCCAGGTAAGCGCTCGAACCTGTATAAACCCTCATGTCACACTCGTTCTCTCGTGGACGACGACTCGTGAAACGACCGTCGTCCCCCTCATTCTCGTGTAGCTTTTATTTTCGTGTGTGTGTGTGTATATGATCAAGTCCTAGCAACCATCTATCTGAATAATCATCCTTTAAAACAGCAACTAGGAGTAACTGTTATGAATAGCATTTGTAGTCAATATGAGGTCGATAGACCAGAATATATAGAGTACATGAGGGTATAAAAAGAAAGCCTATATAAGGTAATATCTATATAAAAGAAAGCATGTATAAGGCAATATATCGTTAACACCCCCGCTCAAATGCATGTGGTATGCAATAGCATTGCATTTGGATGGGTTGACAATAACAATAGAAGAAGAATATCCAAAGTCTTGGTTTTGAAGTAATTAGTCTTATTTGGATTAGTTCATTTCCACGTATACTGTGCAACCAAATTTTCGCACATGAAAAATACTTAGTTCATTTTCACGTACTAATTGCAACAAAGAGACCGTATGATATGCAGTTGATCTTATTTGGATTAGTTCTGTGGCGTGCAAGACCGTATGGCCCCAACAACTTATTGGCATTATACAATTTTATAAAAGAGGTCTAGCAATCAGTTTGATCATCTTTATTAAAGACTCTGCTAGGTCATTTTGTGTGTGAATATATGGCACAGAATGCTCTATACTAATGCTCAGAGCCACACAATACTCATTAAATGCCCTTGAGGAGAACTCAATGGCATTAACCAATCTAATGGATTTAATCCTGTTTTTAGGAAAATTAGCTCTTAATTTAATTATTTGAGCCATTAATCTAGTAAAGGCATAGTTCCGTGTGCTTAATCACGTTGGACCAACTTGTAGAAGCATATATTAAAACTATAAGTATCTAAATGACCGACATAAGGGCTGAATAGGTCCATAGATGTCGCCCTGAATTCTGTCCAGAAAATTCAGAGACTCATTTTTTACTTTTGAGGTATGATAGCCTCAAAATCAATTTCCCTTTAGCGCAAGCGTTGCACATGAAATCTATAGATTTCAAGAAATTTGATGTTGTAATATTATGGTCAACAGAATGGTTTACAATTTTTCTAATCATCCCCATACCAGGATGACCTAGGCGATCATGCCAAATCTTGAATTTGTCAAGATTTTGAAAAAAAATGTTTTAAACGCAACATGTGGTTCAGGTTTGAATGGGATAGGATGGTTATGTATCATGTGGTTCCATTGTTTTTGGTAAAGGGATGATTCAAGTGTACCAAGTGGTACATATATAAGATGGTTCAAGAAAAAAGTTGTGTTTAGTTACTTGAATAAAACTATCCCATCTTGAATGGTGCAATACAAATTTAAAGAATATTCCCTATAGATGTCGAACTATCCCACACATCAAAAACAATAGAACCACATGATTCATGACTATTCCATCCCATTCAATCTCATCCCACCAACAAAACAAGTTATGGCCCCCATCGGGATTGCTTTTGCTTAAAAAAAAGCAGATTGTTTGCCAAACGAGAGGATTGTGAATAGCATCTCCCATAATCAGAAGCTGCAATCTACATAGAATCAGTACCTGGGTTCTAGCTGATTCTCGCCGGCCCAGTCTGTAACCACCACGCGTAGCCAGCCCGACCCGATTCTCTTACAATCAGAAACACCGACACCACCCTACCATCAACCGCCCTAACGCCGTTACTGCACTGTCCCTCTGCCCATACTGCTCGGGAGGGATGCTGAGCCACCCATCGCCACGCGTGAGCGCGCCCAGAGCCTCGCCGCCATGCGTGTGCCGCGCCCCGGCCTTGCCTGCTCCGTTGAGCCACTCCAACCCTCACCAACCCCACTGCTCAGCGCCATAAATGAGCGCCCCGAGCTCACCAAGTCGACCCCGGCTCGCCATTGCTCATTCCCGAGCCACCCGGCTCGCTACGCCTGAAGACCAGCGAGGCGAAGGCAGTAGGAGAGCACATCCTCGAGCAATTTGCCCGCAGGTGAGCTCAACATTCAAACCATTTCGCCTAGGACCCTATCCCGGTTCACTGAATCCATTTCTCCCTTTGGTTGCAGCTCTCCCCGCTCGAGCCGCCGCCGAGACCCCTTCCTCTTCTCCAGCTTCGGT
The DNA here is from genome assembly GCA_036346355.1 of Rhipidocladum racemiflorum. Taxonomy (NCBI): domain Eukaryota; kingdom Viridiplantae; phylum Streptophyta; class Magnoliopsida; order Poales; family Poaceae; genus Rhipidocladum; species Rhipidocladum racemiflorum. The sequence continues at coordinate 35,395,699 of CM070581.1, forward strand.
TGTGCAACATCAACCCATTTCGCCGCCTCCCGCCCCTCCACGGTATTCCGCTCCAATCCCACATGCCCTCTAATGCTTTTTCCTTGTTTTCCCGTGCCTAAACTGGCTTCTTCCCCCTTGCCGACAGCTCCCACCGCCGAGCTCCGCCACCCTCCGCCGCTGGACTTCCTCGCCGTCGCCCAGCCCCGGACGACCACCCTCCAAGGTCCACTCCCTTCCCCTCACTCGCCGCGCAGCCGCCAGCTCCCTCATAATGCCGCTCATGGCGGCGCTCAATACTCTCCTCTACCCGGAGTCACCGACAAGCGGGCCCAACCGATCAGAGGCACGCGCTCGTGCGACCGCTGACCAATGGGTCCGGCTGTCAAGTGGTTTGAGCCTCTGTCAACCGCACGATTAAAGGAATGCGTTTTCCTTTAAGGAAAACGTATTTTCCTATTTCCTACATATTTTCCTCACCCGAGCCTATTGAAATGCCAATAACTTTTGCTGTACAACTCCAAACTTGATGAGACAACTTCCTAAATTTGTGTAAAATCATGTAGTTTATGGCTATGCAAAAACATTTCTGCTTTGTTCATTGTGCTGCAAATAATCCTAAGATTTCACTTTAGGCCTAGAAACTGTTTAATGCAACATTTTTGCAAAACAACTCCAAATCATATGAAACCAACTTCATTGCAATCCTTAGGTTATAAGCTATCTAAATACATAGAAATACTAGAATTCGAGCATGATTTGTAAAGAATGCTAGCATGGGTAGGATTCATCGCATATAAATGCCGTTATGGTCATAACTTGCATAATTTTGATCCGAATACATTGAAACTTGTTCCTAGGACTTTAGATTATGGCACTCTTGCTGTTGTATGAATTTAATCAGGACTTGCACTCTGCTTGCATTTAGTTAAATAAGTCCACTTAAGGCCTCGCTGCCCTTTTATGAGAAAATACAGTAGATCGAAATAAAATGTAGCGAAACCAACTTTAAAATACTCTTTTACACATCACCTAACAGTGCGTAAAGAATGATTAAATAATCCCCTAAGACGTAGCCGCAATCGTGAAACAAAAACCGAGCCGTAAACGTGCAAAATAAGAAACACTTAAGCCTTTTCGGCCACCCATAGAATATCTCGTCTAAATGCAAAAATTCGGGTTAGTGTCTAAAAATCACTCTATAGTATATGGACTACCATGATATGGAAAAATATTTAATTAACGTCATGCTTTGCATCTGAATACTACTAGCACAATAACCCTAAGTATTATGGTTACGAATAACGTAGTATATGAATAGTTAGGCTCGGGCAAACTATAGATAAAGTGTTCGTGTCACTAAAATCACTATAGAATCAGGTAGATTCAGCCACTAGCCCCATTCCGTAAACCCAACCAATATAAGTCAACTTATGTGCAAAACACGATTAAGGCTAAGTACTATTCATACCAACACCTTGACAAAAGTTTTAATTCCATTAATCCAAACAATCTTAGCGTCTTGAATTCGAAATATTAAACACTAAAATACATAAATTTAGCTTCTTGAAACGAAAGAATGGAGGTAGCAAAAACATAAGAGAGCCTCACTTAGGCCAAGTGCGAAGGAAACCGTTACGCAAGTTGATGAGGACATCACTACCATGGATACGGCCATACTTACAAACCCAATGGAAACCAACAATGTCATACAAGGGCCAATTACTCGAGCTCGGGCACGACAATTCAATTACCAGGTGAATACGTTCCTCAGGTTGCATACAGATAATTTTATGAATGGAATGCTATTTAATCCTCGTGATGATTTTATTGTCCTTAGGAACCAAGGAGAAGGACTCCCAAACGTCAAGCATGAAGCCAATTCTTCCGGTGCACAAGTTATACTCGGATTCGGCCTCCGGGACAGCACCAACTTAAAATGACCATAATTTTGATCCACAAGGGTGATTGGGGTCTATGAGTCTTGGTTTGAAAGGTTTCGACGTCCTCTTTCCAACGGATCAGGCCCGTCCCAATTAAAATCCGAGTCAGCGGGAATCGCAAAACAATTAGCGTCACTTTTCCAAATCGAGAAGACTTGGGCTTTGGGCCTTGTAATAGAGTTGTAGTTGGTATCCTACCGCTTTGGACATGTTTCCCACGCCCTAAGCTTTCATAAATAGCCGGACATCGGCTCCTTAGGGTTTTGGGTTTTATTTGATTAGTTTAGCCAAGTGCAAACTTGATCCTGCGAGTTGTCTTTGGGCGACCACCTTGTCTAGATCGTCAATAAGACTCCACTTTGTTTCGCTTCGATTTTATCCGCAATTTGATTGCTTATCCTATTGTTCTTGCTTGTTCTTCGGTTGTTTGCGAGGAATTGAACCTCGTGTTCGAGTTGATCGTGCCACGGCAAGATCAATAACCATTGGAGTTGGTTTAGCGATTGCTAAAGCGCATAAATGCGTCGTCAGATGCGGTGTAGTCGGATCGTCAAAGTCGACTCTCACAAATCGATCGTGTGTTTCTCATCGAAAGATCGGGACACCCATAGTGCCATCACGGCGCCATCAAGTGGTATCAGAGCCAGGTTGCTCGGTGAGAATTCTTTACCCTAGATTAGTAGTTTGATATCTTTCCTATAGTCCAGAAACGCCATCGATTGGATCTCCCCATACCAAAACAATTTGAGCCTCGCATTTTCCTTTCCGATTAACTGCGTTATTGAATTTTTGGTTGCATCGTGCGTGTCGAGTTCTTTGAATTCTAGTCTAGTTGGAGTCCGAATTCGAAGCGGTTTCAAGTTGTGTTCCGTTTGAGTTGTGATCCGTTTCGGTCCCAGCTGTTGAAAAAAAAAAAAAAAAAAAAGAAGAAGAAAAGGTGTTCGGACCAAGTTTTCTTTTCTTCCAATCGTCGCCAGCACTTGGTCGTCCAGGTTGCCCTCGTTAGCCGATCGTCGCCTTTGATCGTCGCCGCCGATCGTCGCCTTTGCCCAGTCGCTCGCCCGCTGTTAGCCGATGGTTGCCTCCCCGATCGTCGCCTCCGATCGTCGCCGCTGATGATCGCCCGATCGTCGCCCTTTGTTAGTCGATCGTCGCCGCCGATCGTCGCCCCACCTGTCGCCATCGTTTCGCCTGATCGTTTGCCGATCGTCGCCTCTGTTAGCCGATCGTCGCCCACTGCCGCTCGATCGTCACACGATCGTCTTCCGCATGCATAGCACTTGAAAGAAAAAGCAGTCGGATCGTTCATAAAAAAAAAAAAAAAAAAAAAAAAAAGTCCGGAGCAGATCAGAAAATTTTTATGTGCCAAACCTATTTTCACAAGATCACCGATCTTTTGAGATAGTTCCCTTCTTTCGCGAATTTTTTTATTTGTTTTTCATCTGCTTTGTGGGCTATCTTGTCGCCGACCACGATTTTGAGTCACGATCCTTGCTAGCCTCGAGTCAAAGAACTAGTGACTAGACGTTGAACAATTCTTCAATTTTGCATTCACCGATTGGATTATTGCTAACCTTTTGCTACTAAATTAAGCCTGTCCAAGCTCCACTTTCTACCGTCTGCGTTCGATCCCTTGGCAATCGCTCTACACAAACTTCGGAGAAGCTTTGACAACGCCAATGTGGCCAAACGCCTTCTTTGCATTGTAAGAACTTGTAAGAACTTGGGTCATAGGCTTGGCGCTTGAGAGACTTGCCACCTAGTAGTCGATAGGAACATTATACTTGTGGTTTTTGTTTCCTTGTCATCAACTAACCATGTCGGTGACGAGTTCACTTCATCACTCTCCACGAACCAAGGGCATCATTGCTCACTTCCAAAGATGACGAGGGAAACCACCGATGGTCTTAGCGAGGATGTACGGCTCACTAATGGCGTATGTCAATGCAAGAAGACCGTCTCGGATCCATCGAGGCCGCACAAGGGATTGCTAACACTACTCTTGCTACTATTTTGGCTAAACTTGATACTTTTGCATTTCTTTGCATCTGGTGCTTCCAATCCACCTCCCGTCGTCCAAGCAACAATTCGGCTCCACAGGAGGCCCTCAAATGATTTAGAAGAACAGAGCGAAGAGCACGAATATGATGACACCAGCGATGTGGAGGAGGTCAACCCATCCATTACGATAATGATCGTAACCATCAGCGGCCACGCTTCAATCGACCAAGGTATGCGACGTGATCCTCCACGACCAAGGAGCGAGCGAGATGATGTTTTCCCTAAGGTAAATTTCAATATGCCACCTTTTGAAGGTAAATATGACCCGATGGTTACCTTAGTTGGGAATTACTTGTGGATCAAAATTTGCGTGCCATGATTTCCCACGAGAATAGAAGAGTTAGGGCACGCCACAAGTGAGTTCACTGATTTTGCTTCATTTGGTGGAGAGAACATTGCCGTGCTCATCCAAATAATATACCCACCACTTGGGAAGCCTTGAAATTGCTAATGAGGCATAGATTTGTTCCTTCATACTATGCTAGAGATTTATTGAATAAATTGCAGCGCCTCTGACAAGGTAAGAATTCGGTGGAAGAATATTACCAAGAATTGCAAATTGGCATGTTGCGTTGTGGATTAATTGAGAATGAGGAAGCTTCTATGGCTCGTTTCTTAGGTGGTTTAACTCGAGAAATCCAGGATATTCTAGACTATAAGGATTATAATTCGATGACTCGGTTGTTCCATCTTGCTTGCAAAGTGAGCGTGAAGTGCGGTCGTCAATCGAGGGCCAAGACTAACTTTTCGCAGTCGAACTACTTCGTGGACACCGCGCACCTGCTGCCCTGCCGGCCGTACTACCACGCCCGACCTCTTCCATCAACGAGCGGCGTCCACCACGCCAAATTCGGCACCACGACCAGCGCCGGCGAAAAGTGCCACACAAGCTACTACAAATAGTTCGTCGTCGTCGGTCGTATCAGCGGGCGCACCAAAGATGTTCGATGCCATCATTTGCAAGGGTTTCGGACACATGATGGAGTGTCCGAACAAGCTGTGTGTTAATAATCCGTGAAGACGGCGAGTATGACTTCGACAAGTGATCTTGATGAAGAAACATATGCTTTGCTCAATGAACATGAAGACGGGCGATCCAAATGCCGAGCACGCGACGAGGTGCACGTGGCGTTGGTGATCTTTGACCAATATTTGAGTATTATTGCACAACGCGTGTGCTTAGTGCTTTCAGTTGCTCGCGCCGATCCAAATCAACGCCACAACTTGTTTTACACAAAGGCGTCATCAAGGAGCGATCCATTCGAATAATCATTGATGGTGGGAGTTGCAATAATCTAGCCAAAGATGGACATGGTGGAGAAGCTAGCACTCTCCACTCAGACCACACCCTCGGCCCTACCACATTCAATGGTTCAACAACAAATGCAAACTCAAGGTAACTCGCATGGTAAGAGTACATTTCGCTTTAGGTTCCTATCATGATTATGTTGATTGCGATGTCGTACCTATGCAAGCATGTTCTATGTTATTAGGTAGACCGTGGCAATATGATAAAGATTGTTTACATCATGGTAGAACAAATCAATACTCTTTTGTGCATAAAGAAAAGAAAATTGTACTACACCCAATGTCTTTGATGCCATTGTAAAGGATGAAATCGCTAGATCTAGCAAAGAGAAAAATCGAGAGAATTCTAAGAGTGAAAATCGATTGGCCGCCAAAGGACTTGAACAACATAAACAGAGAAAATCTAACCTTGATTGTGCTAAGCCAAATGAGATTAAATTGAAAGATGCTTGTTTTCTTGCAACAAAATCTGATTTGAATGAGTTGGATGTTTGTCGGTATACATGCTATGCTTTGATGCAAAGAAACTTTGTTTTCACTAGAGGAGATGTCCCTCTCTTTGCCTCCTGTTGTCACTAACCTTTTGCAGAATACCTTGACATTTTTCCAAAGGACATCCCCTCAGTGGTCGCCGCCAATTAGAGGGATTGAGCATCAAATTGATCTAATTCGAGGGCATCCTTGCCCAACCGAGCACCTTACAGTAACCAACCTGAAGAGACACAAGAGATACAACGCCAAGTTCACGAATTGCTTGATAAAGGGTACGTCGTGAATCTCTTAGTCCTTGTCTTTGTACCTACCATTTTAGTACCTAAGAAAGACGGAACATGGCGCATGTGTGTGGATTGTAGAGCAATTAATAATATCACCATTAGATATCGCCATCCTATTCCTCGGTTAGACGATATGCTTGATGAACTAAGTGGCTCTACTATGTTCTCTAAAGTGGATTTGCGTAGTGGGTATCACTAGATTCGCATGAAGTTAGGAGATGAATGGAAAACGACATTTAAAACTAAGTTCGGGTTATATGAGTGGTTAGTAATGCCTTTCGGGTTGACTAATGCTCCTAGTACTTTCATGAGGCGATGAACGAGGTTTTACGTGCTTTCATTGGAAAGTTTGTGGTAGTTTACTTTGATGATATCTTGATCTACAAAGAAATCCTTAGAAGACCATCTTGGACATTTACGTGTTGTTTTTAATGCTTTACGCGATGCACGTTTATTTGGTAACCTTGATAAGTGCACCTTTTGCACGGATCGAGTCTCTTTTCTTGGCTATGTTGTTACTCCACGAGGAATTGAAGTTGATCAAGCCAAGGTTGAAGCAATACAGAGTTGGCCGACTCCTAACACGGTCACACACAGTGCGGAGTTTCCTAGGACTTGCCGGATTCTATCAATGCGTTTTGTGAAGGACTTGGACCATCAGCCGCACTCCATGAATGAGCTCACCAAGAAGGGTGTACCTTTGCTTGGGGCAAGTCACGAGGAAGATGCCTTCAACATTCTCGAAGCTAAGTTAACCCATGCACCCTTACTCCGACTTCCAGACTTTTCTAAGACTTTTGAACTAGAATGTGATGCTAGTGGAATTGGTTTGGGTGGTGTTCATTACAAGAAGGAAAACACATTTGCTTATTTTAGTGAGAAATTGAGTGGGTCAAGTTTGAATTATTCTACTTATGATAAGGAGTTATATGCGCTAGTTCGAACTTTAGAAAGCGTGGCAACATTATTTATGGCCCAAGGAATTTGTTATACATTCGGATCATGAATCGTTAAAACATATTAGAAGTCAAGCTAAATCGAACCGTAGACATGCAAAGTGGGTTGAATTCATTGAGTCATTTCCTTATGTCATCAAACACAAGCGAGGAAAGGATAATGTCATTCTGATGCCTTGTCTAGGAGATATACCATGCTCTCACAACTTGACTTCAAAATTTTTGGTTTGGAAACGATTAAAGAGCAATATGTGTATGATGATGATTTTAAAAATGTGTTGCTCAATTGTAAAGAGGGAAAAACTTGGAACAAATTTGTCCTCAATAATGGGTTTGTGTTTAGAGCAAACAAACTTTGTATTCCAGCTAGTTACATTCGTTTGTTATTGCTACAGTGAAGCGCATTTGAGGAGGATTGATGGGACACTTTGGTGTGAAAAGGACGGAGGACATACTCGCTAGCCATTTCTTTTGGCCCGAGGATGAGGCGAGGCGTGGAACGTTTCATCGCTCATTGTTCTACATGTCAAAAAGCTAAGTCACGACTTAATCCCCATGGTTTATACATGCCTCTGCCTATTCCTAACGTGCCTTGGGAGGATATTTCTATGGACTTTGTTTTAGGACTCCCTAGAACAAAGAAGGGGAGGATAAGTATCTTTGTCGTTGTGGATAGATTTTCTAAAATGGCACACTTCATACCTTGTCACAAAAGCAATGACGCTACCAACATTCTTTGACTTATTCTTTCGTGAAATTGTTCGCTTACATGGTGTGCCTAACACAATAGTTTTAGATCGTGACACTAAATTCTTAAGCCACTTTTGGAGAACTTTGCGGGCTAAATTGGGGACTAAACTTTTATTTTCTACTACTTGTCATCCCCAAACTGATGGACAAAGCCGAGGTCGTTAATCGAACTTTATCTACTATGCTTAGGGCTGTTTTGAAAAAGAACATTAAATTGTGGGAAGAATGTTTGCCTCATATTGAGTTTGCTTATAATCGGTCTATGCATTCTACTACTAAGATGTGCCCTTTTGAGATTGTATATGGATTTGTACCTCATGCTCCAATTGATTTGTTACCTCTACCATATTCGGAGAAATTGAATCTTGATGCTAAACAACGTCTTGATTTGATTATGAAAATGCATGAGACAACTAAAGAAAACATAGAGCGATGAATGCTAAATATAAACTTCTTTGGTAGTAAGGGAAGGAAACATGTAACTTTTGAACCAGGAGATTTAGTTTGGTTGCATTTGCGAAAAGATCGATTCCCGAATTAAGAAAATCTAAGTTGATGCCGCGGGTGATGGTCCTTTCAAAGTATTGGCAAAGATTAATGATAATGCATACAAGCTTGAATTGCCTGCAGATTTTGGGGTTAGTCCCACATTCAACATTGCCGATTTGAAACCATACTTGGGAGAGGATGATGAACTTGAGTCGAGTACGACTCAAATGCAAGAAGGGAGGATGATGAGGACATCACTACCATGGATACGACCATACTTACAAACCCAATGGAAACCAACAATGTCATACAAGGGCCAATTACTCGAGCTCGGGCACGACAATTCAATTACCAGGTGAATACGTTCCTCGGGTTGCATACAGATAATTTTATGAATGGAATGCTATTTAATCCTCGTGATGATTTTATTGTCCTTAGGAACCAAGGAGAAGGACTCCCAAACGTCAAGCATGAAGCCAATTCTTAGGTGCACAAGTTATACTCGGATTCGGCCTCAGGGACAGCACCAACTTAAAATGACCATAATTTTGATCCACAAGGGTGATTGGGGTCTATAGTCTTGGTTTGAAAGGTTTCGACGTCCTCTTTCCAGCGGATCCGACCCGTCCCCAAATTCCGTCGAGTCAGCGGGAATCTGCAAAACAATTGGCGTCACTTTTCCAAATCGAGAAGACTTGGGCTTTGGGCCTTGTAATAGAGTTGTAGTTGGTATCCTACCGCTTTGGACGTGTTTCCCACGCCCCTAGCTTTCATAAATAGCCAGACATCGGCTCCTTAGGGTTTTGGGTTTTATTTGATTAGTTTAGCCAAGTGCAAACTTGATCCTGCGAGTTGTCTTTGGAACCACCTTGTCTAGATCGTCAATAAGACTCCACTTTGTTTCGCTTCGATTTTATCCGCAATTTGATTGCTTATCCTATTGTTCTTGCTTGTTCTTCGATTTGCTTGCGTGAATTGAACCTCGTGTTCGAGTTGATCGTGCCACGGCAAGATCAATAACCATTGAGTTGGTTTAGCGATTGCTAAGGCGCATCGTCGTCGTACGGTGTAGTCGGATCGTCAAAGTCGACTCTCACAAATCGATCGTGTGTTTCTCATCGAAAGATCGGGACACCCATAGTGCCATCACGGCGCCATCACAAGTAATAATTTAAAAAGGTTGAGTAAGACAGTAAAGGATACTGATATGGTGGTAAAAGAAAATAACAAAAATAAAATTATGATTAGACACAAGCGAGTTATGGTATAAATGATTGTGCAAGCGAATGGCTTGTACCGTACAAGGGGCGCACTTCTACAGTACAAGACAAACTTGTGTTGTGCGGGGGTTGTACTTGCACGTAGAGATTCTCACCTGAGTCAACTTTAGGACAAACTTGATGCTATCAACTGAGTCAAATTGTGCAACCACATGTGCTAGTATGGGATAGCCTTGACTTAGTAAATTAGTTGGAGTTTAACCTTGCATGTTGATAGACTGAAGTAGTATGGACGAACCGACTGACTGGTGTCGTTCCAGGTGCTCCCTTCACCGAGGCATTGGGACCAAAGCATTCCAATACAACAGATATGCCTTGCTATGGGGAGAACGAGGGCGATGGGTTGCGGGACCATCATGAGTTCTAAAATGTACGGCTAGTGACTTTTACCACCATAGCAAGGGTGGACATACACGGGCTAATGCAAGGTTGGGCTCTAGCTAGTCGAAAAGCTTCATCATAGTCTAGCAAAACGGGTACTTGTGTATCGCGTAGTATGGTTGACATGGTTGCTATAATATGCCATGCTGGTAAAGTGTACGCTCTTTGCAGAGATTTTAATCTAATTAATAGCCGTGCTCACGGTCAAAAGAAGCTTAAGACATAATGTCAAGTATAGTATTTTGGTTTTGGTTTTGCATACACTTAGGAAAATGATGGTATGGTGAGTTGGTTGGTTATGGTGGGTTGTTTTGGTATGGTGGTTGGGTTGCGATATACTTTATTCATGACGATGGAGGCTCTCTTCAGTACTTCCATACACTAACTGTTATATTTATATATATGCTTTACTCACAATATTTAGTTGCTTATCAAATGCTCTCTTCAGTATTGTCATTATTTACCAAACTGTTTGTTTACAAATAAAATTGGCTCCATATTGAAAATTAAACCTAGTGTAGAAGCTTTCTTCCTTTGGAATAGCCTTGCACGTATAACTACTTCCATACACTAAAATCTTGCGAGTACATACATGTACTCACCGTTTACTCGATCTAAAAATGTTTAGAAGAAGGTAATGAAGGCAGTCCCGACGATACTTTCTACGAAGCGGGGACAGACGACTTCTTGGATGAATAAATTGGGCATTTCCCCAGTCGGTTGCGTTTTTGGTTATAGATGGCACACTGATGTCCCACTTTTGGACTTGTGTTATTTTCGCTGTTCTTTCCTCTTTATGTATTATATTTGGCCTGGTCCTAAACTACTTTTATGTCTTTATATCTGTGTATGTGCGATGAATCAGCTCGAGTATGAGATATGCGGGTGCTAGGCGTTGATCTTGAGAACTAGCACTGGACACATACAGGAAGCTCGGATTGGTTTCAACCAGATGGCACAAGAGCACGAGCGTGCGTCGATTGGTTGGCCTCAATCCAGGTACGGTTTTTCAAATAAGCGGTCGGAGTTCTTTCGGGTTGCGTCATTATCCAATCCGATGCAACAGTAAGAATCCTAATCGCTAATCTAAAACCAAAGACCCCACAAAACCGCTACAAAATCCTTATAAAATTCATGCACATCAAATTAAGTTAGGTACATTTGGACCACAGGACTTACAGTACATGAAACAAGTAAATTCTGGTACGAACGGTGATTTAAGGTACTATATGGGCAATTTTTGCATTGCTTTTTCCAGGATTCTACGGAACTAGGATGAGAAGCGTGATACGCTGCATCGAACTGGTATGCTATCTAAATTTCTACGTGCTAGGAGTAGGGCTAATAAAAAATTCATAGATATCTAAGACCATAGCGAGAAGCATGGTGACGTGGCGCGGGCTCGGGGGGGGGGGGGTGGACCTCCCGAGTTTGTTATATATACTATTCATCAGTACCGTTAAAATGATATCACCAGCGTTAGGGAAAAAAAGTTTCAGCATAGTTAATTTATTCAAGCACTAGCTATTGTGCTCCCTCTCTCTCCTCATTGTTTTTCTTTTGTTTCTAAATTAGTTGTCAGCTAGTACTACATACAAGGTATGGTGCACATAAAGTTGCTATGGACATCATATATGTGGACATGCATATATGATGGTAATTGATATTGTTTGAACTTGGACTTAGTGGTGGAAGGGGCAAATAAACAAATAATTTTAAAAATGGCGTGAAGATTTGATGGAAAACATGGGTACGAAAGGCCTGCATTTCTAAACTTATCTTTCTATCCCTAAATCATTTACTGTAGGTCCTAAATATCTGCCATGCTAGAAACGTTCCTCTGGATGTATATGCGAAACACAATTTGTGCCAAAAAAGCATTTTTAGTTCATCAAAACTAATCTAGCGAACACTTTGAAAGTCTGATGCAGCTAGAGCAGCTCTTGAATAGCAATTTACAGAAACTTTTTTTTGGACATAAAAGTTTTTTTAATAGGTGTTAAGAGTGTGATATAGCAATAATAGGCTTGGGACTTATATTAGCAAAGCTTTGAACGAAAGCATGCCTTTAGTTATTAGTTGTATACTACTGCTAGAATCTAGTCATGCTTCCAAGTTAGCCAGAATAAAGTGTATTCTAAATAGTTGGACGAAGCAAATATTCAGTAAGGTAGAAAAAGGGCGCATCTTTGGGGTCTCTTACCTTTATTAGAAAAGCCATGTCAACTGCTAATGTTGTGACAACACCAAACACCAGGCCCAAAATATCGTTGGCTACCGCAAAAGAACTAATGTCAACGTTCACCTGCACAAGAAATAACAGATGAACAAGCTGTATTCCCCTGTTTAGAAACGGGAAAAAAAGATGAACTTTCATCCATAGTTAATGTTCTGAACAGAAAGGTCGAAAACTATACTGCCCATCCTATATACTGTTGTAAAGAAGATTCGAAAGATTTCAAGTATATTAACACCTCTAAAGAAATCCCCATTTAAGCCAAAGCTATAATAGCCTGAAAAACATAAGAATACTGCCTAGCAGAAGCATATGAAAATGCAGACAGAGCCTTGTCAAATTAGAGCAATAGAACAAGCTAATGGTTTATGTATCAAAATGAAGAACAAATTACTATACAGAAGGAAATGGCGATTTATGTCAACTAATTGCAGATCTAAATATCCTAGAAAATAAATCGTTTGGTATGTTATACCTCAAGCACTCTCTATAACAAACAGTCGTTGCACAGTTATTCCTTGATATAAGCGAAGCTTGCCTAACAATAGATTCATTTTTAGAGTTCTCACTTTAGATGGAATACCTTCCATCTGCAGAGAACATATAGCCATACAGGTCAATAGGTCATACCTCACATCATCTGTCTTACAATTAGAGAAGAAGTAACCACATTTGGATTTACATCGTCCACCATAGATTTGAAAGGTTTTGTGTTTTTCAGTATCAACTACTTATTTCACGGAATATAATATGGGAACCAAAGTTGACAAAGAAAGAAGACCAGACAGAAGCAAATGAAAATGGGGAACCTCTTGAAGTGCTCCACGGTGCCCACACAGAGCAAAATGGCAAAGAGCGGTCTTAAATTTCACCTGCAACAATGGAGCAAAACTGAATGAGTTATTTGATAAGGTAACATAGAAACAAATATTGACACAAGGAAGAAATGTCAGAATGGCATGTCCAACTATTCACACCTCATTTTCATTGAATGGAGCAAGATTCGAAGAATATGGAGAAGGTGACCGGCTAGTGGTGGATACTGAGCTTCTGGTGTTGCTCGTTGCTTGTCTAGGGATACTTTTGTTGTATTGCATAGCTTGCTTGTATGCACTCTACATTGAAATTACGATGGAGAAAAAGGAAATTAAGAATTAAGATTTCGGCATTAAAATGTCTCTTGTGTTCAATAGGTCAACACAATCAAACTCTGCAATGCAATACTACCAGCACCCTGCCACCATGCAGAGCCTGCAATACAGTAACAAACACTTGTGCTCCAAGATACGAAAATTATGCCATCTACCCAACAGAGATGAGCGATGGGAAGTGTTCTTCTCCTAGAACTAAAGCAATGGAAAGAACATAAAGAAGATTGTAGGTAGGAATTAAGCAGCATTTGCTTGGATGATGTACCTCAGAAAGCGGAACACAAGGGAGACAGTCGATCAAACGATGTAAAAGTAAGACCGGAGAGAATTGGCATCGTATCGCAAGTTGCTCAAGGAAGCTTTTAGTAGGCTTTCCACTCTGATAGACATGCCAGCCTCGTTACTCGCACCCGCAGAAGAAGTCATGAAGGAGCATTATCCACGAGCAAAATCTCGATACAGTAGGAGCATCTAATGAGAAGTAATCAAGATAGCCAGCTCGATCGGCGCAGTCGACGTGTGCCGCCGACAAGTGGAACAATTGTTTCGGGGGGCAAAACCCTATTATTTTGAAGTGGGAAGGTGGAAGGGGGTGTGGCTGTGGGGATTACCGACGAGCGTTTGGGCGGAGTCGAAGAGACCGGCATCGAGGAGGTCCGCCAACGACCCACGCGTCGCCTCCATCTTCGGAGGCCGCGACCCGCCTCCATCAAAGGATACTAATATGTTGGTAAAAGAAAATAACAAAAATAAAATTATGATTAGACACAAGCGAGTTATGGTATAACTGATTGTGCAAGGGAATGGCTTGTACCGTACAAGGGGCGCACTTCTACAGTAGAAGACAAACTTGCGTTATGCGGGGGTTGTACTTGCATGTAGATAAGAGGAGATTCTCACCTGAGTCAACTTTAGGACCAAACTTGATGCTATCAACTGAGTCAAATTGTGCAACCACATGTGCTAGTATGGGATAGCCTTGACTTAGTAAATTAGTTGGAGTTTAACCTTGCATGTTGATAGACTGAAGTAGTATGGACGAACCGACGGACTGGTGTCGTTCCAGGTGCTCCCTTCACCGTGGCATTGGGACCAAAGCATTCCAATACAACAGATATGCCTTGCTATGGGGAGAACGAGGGCGATGGGTTGCGGGACCATCATGAGTTCTGAAATGTACGGCTATTGACCTCTACCACCATAGCAAGGGTGGACATACACGGGCTAATGCATGGTTGGGCTCTATCTTGTCGAAAAGCTTCATCATAGTCTAGCAAAACGGGTACTTGTGTATCGCGTAGTATGGTTGACATGGTTGCTATAATATGTCATGTTGGTAAAGTGTACGCTCTTTGCAGAGATTGTAATCTAATTAATAGCCGTGCTCACGTCAAAAGCAGCTTAAGACATAATGTCAAGTATAGTATTTTGGTTTTGGTTTTGCAAACACTTAGGAAAAAGATGGTATGGTGAGTTGGTTGGTTATGGTGGATTGTTGGTATGGTGGTTGGGCTGCGATTTACTTTATTCATGACCATGGAGGGTCGTGAAATGTTATATATATGCTTTACTTACAATATTTAGTTTCTTATGAAATGCTCTCTTCAATATTGTCATTATTTACCAAACTGTATGTTTACAAATAAAATTGGCTCCATGCTGAAAATTAAACCTAGTGTAGAAACTTTCTTCCTTTGGAATAGCCTTGCATGTATAACTACTTCCATACACTAAAGTCTTGCGAGTACATACATGTACTCACCGTTTGCTCAATCTAAAAATGTTTAGAAGAAGGTAATGAAGGCAGTCCCGACGATACTTTCTACGAAGCGGGGACAGACGACTTCTTGGATGGATAAACTGGGCATTTCCCCAATCGGATGCGTTTTGGGTTATAGATGGCACACTGATGTCCCACTTTTGGACTTGTGTTATTTTCGCTGTTCTTTTCTCTTTATGTATTATATTTGGACTGGTGGCCGTGGACATGTAAGAGTAGATGTAATAGTTCCCAAACTACTTTTATGTCTTTTACATCTGTGTATGTGCGATGAATCAGCTTGAGTATGAGATATGTGGGTGCTAAGCGTTGATATTGAGAACTAGCACCGGACACATATACAGGAAGCTCGGATTGGTTTCAACCAGATGGCACAAGAGCACGAGCGTGCGTCGATTGGTTGGCCTCAATCCAGGTACGGTTTTTCAAATAAGCGGTCGGAGTTCTTTCGGGTTGCGTCATTATCCAATCCGATGCAACAGTAAGAATCCTCATCGCTAATCTAAAACCAAAGCCCCCACAAAACCGCAACAAAATCCTTTTAAAATTCACCCACATCAAATTGACTTTGGTACATTTGGACCATAGGACTTTTACAGTACATGAAACAATTAAATTCTGGTACGAACGGTGATTTAAGGTACTATATGGGCAATTTTTGCTTTGCTTTTTCCAGGATTCTACAGAACTAGGATGAGAAGCGTGCTACGCTGCATCGTGATGGAATAAGTCCTGTTGGTCTTGGGTCTTTGTGGGTCTTTAGGGCAGCTTTTAGATCAGCTTTTGGACTAGCTTTAGGGCAGCTTTAGGGCAGCCTTAGACTAGCTTTTGGACTAGCTTTAGGGCAGCTTTAGACTAGCTTTTAGACTAGCTTTAGCATATGCTGCGCCGGCAGCTATAAATATGTAACCCCAACCTCAGGTTGGCATGGCACTTGTGTGAGCAATAAAAAAGAAAATTGCCCCAACTCCTAGTGTCATCCTCTCCCAATGATAGTAAGAATTGTGCTACTAACAAAGAAAATTGCCCCAACTCCTAGTGTCATCCTCTCCCGATGATAGTAAGAATTGTGCTACTAACAAGTGGTATCAGAGCCGTTCTTTCTTGCAGCCTAAACATCTCTTGCTCATCTCCTTCCCACGCTCCTCACTCTCAGCTAGCAGCAGTCACAACAGCTGTTTCTGCTCACCCTTCATCTTCTGAACAGTCGAGCAGCGGCTAAATGAGGCGACTCCTTCCCTAGCAGCGGCCCCGCTAGCGCCATGTCGGAAGAAGGGCGATCTCGGCGCTCGATCGCCTGGCCTTGCAGCCAGAGGCGAGATTGCAGCGGCGAAGGATCATGAGCGGCAGCGATAGAAGCTGCGGCAGCAACAAGCGGCAAGTGGCGGCGAAGCCCAGCGGCGACAAAGCGAAAGTAAACGGCAGCGGCAGCAGCGGATGCAGCGTCGCGGCAGCCAGAGAGCTTCGAGGCTCTGCAGCGGTAACTCCAGCGGCTCACATCGCTGGCAGCCAGCGGCTGCAAACAACGAGCTCAAGCGGGCGAGGAAGCGATCTTGTGGCCAGCGGCGCGATGGCGATTCCGCACCCCCATGAGCACGGTGAGCCAGGCAAGCGCAGACAGCGTCGGTAGAGCTCCGGCGAGGACGCCAGCGGCTATGACTCCGGCAAAAGCGGGCTGGCCGACGGAGATCGTGGCCCTTACAGCGGCCAGCTCTCCTCCCGGCAACCACCATGGTCACCAGGACCCAGGCCATTATCGTGACATTGGCCCGGTAGTGGGTGGCCTACCCTCACCAAGATCAACTATGTCGAGTGGGCGCGGTGATGAGGATAAGGCTCAGTGCGGCACATGTGGGAGGCGATCCAGATGGTGGCGTCGACTACGACGAGGATCGACGGCGCTGGATGCCCTCATCGCCTTGATCCGTCGAGATGCGATTCACGCTTTCCAAGAAGCGATCGCCAAGGAGGCTTGGGATGCCATCATTGCCGCGACGCATCGGCGATGATCCGCGCCGCAAGACCACACTGCAGGCACTTCGCAAGGAGTGAGAACCTGGCCTTCAGGCCAGGTGAGGATGTTGATGACTTTGCTCTCCGTCTTAACACTCTACTGCAGAAGATGGTGCAGTTCGGTGACGACACCTACGATGAGGAGAGAGCCGTCGAGAAGCTCTTCCGTTGCATCCCCGAGAAGTACAAGCAGATCGCTCGCTCAATCGAGTCTCTATTGGACCTCTCCACGATGTCGATCGAAGAGGCGATAGGTCGTCTCAAGGTCGTCGACAGCGATGAACCACAGCCTCTCTCGGGGCCTATCACCATCGGCGGGAAGTTACATCTCACTCGGGAACAGTGGGAGGCTTGCCAGGGTGACGGGAAGAAGGGGTAGGCATCTGCCGCGACAGGAGGCCGCAAACGCGCCAAGCCGCGCAAGGCGCGACGCTGGCCCAGTCGGGGTGCGAGGACGCGTGAAGGGTGACACACCGCGAGGCGCCAGCGCGGCCCGGCAAACCAGGCCGCGACGAGACGACTCCTGCCACAACTGTGGCAAGCTTGGCCATTGGGCCAAGGAGTGTCGCCAGCCACGACGTGGCCAGGCCCACATCGCCAGGTGGAGGAAGAAGAGCCGGCTATGCTCCTGGCACACGCAAGCATCGAGCTATCTCCAGCGGCATCGGCCGCAGCGAATCTCCTCCACCTTGATGAGCCGAGAGCACACGCCTTTCTTGGCGACAGCTCCAGAAGTGACAAGATTGACGGGTGGTACCTCGACACTGGCGCTACCCATCACATGACCTGGCCGACGGAGTTCTTCACCGAGCTTGACTCCAACGTCCGAGGCTCGTCAAGTTTGGGGACCCTCCAGGCGTGGAGATCCAGGGTGTCGGCTCGTCATCCTCGCGCCAAGTCTGGTGAGCACAAGCCGCTGCTCACCGAGTCTACTACATCCCCGCGTTGAGGAACTCTATCATCAGCTTGGGACAGCTGGATGAGAACGGTTCGGGTGTGCTAGTCAAGAACGGAATCATGAGGATTTGGGATCGCCATCGTCGCCTTCTTGCCAAGGTAACCAGAGGCACCAATCGACTCTACATCCTCAACGTGCAGGTGGCACAACCCCTCTGCCTCGCCGCTCGTCGGACGACGGCGTGGCGCGATGGCACGAGCGCCGCACCTTTCACTTCGAGGCTCTGAAGCGACTCAGTGCCAAGGAGATGGTACGAGGCCTGCCGTGTCTCGACCACGTGGAGCAGTTCTGCGACATCTGCGTAACGACGAAGCAGAGGCGGCTCCTCTTTCCCCAGCAGTCGAACTTCCGAGCCAAGGAGCGGCTCGAGCTCGTGCACGGGGACTGTGGTGGTTCGTGACACCGCCACACCGGAGGACGACGCTACTTCATCTTTGCTCGTCGACGACCTCACCCGCTACATGTGGGTAACGGTCCTCGGCGAAGAAGGGAGAGGTCGGAAGCCATCAGCGCACGCAGTCGCCGCGGAGGTAGAGCGGCCAAGAAGCCGCGCTGCGGTCGCGATCGACAACGGCGGCGAATTCACGACGGCTGAGTTCGCATCGTATTGCGCGGATGAGGGCGTTCAGCGCCACTATTCCGCTACCGCATACCGGCAGAATGGTGTCGTCGAGCGACGTAATCAGACGGTTGTGGGGATGGCTCAGGCCCTCCTCAAGCAAAGGGGGATGCCAGCTATTCTCTGGGGAGAGGCAGTGGTAGCGGCAGTCTACATCCTCAACCGCTCGCCTACCAAGACTCTCAACGGCAGGACGCCGTACGAGGCCTGGCACGGACGCAAGCCGGCGGTCTCTCACCTACGGGTTTTCGGCTGCCTCGCGTTCGCCAAGGAGCTTGGACATGTTGGCAAGCTCGATGACAGGAGCACCCCGGGAGTGTTTATCGGTTACGCGGAGGGCTCGAAGGCCTACCGCATTCTCGACCCAAAGACACAGCGTGTGCGCACGGCGCGCGACGTTGTGTTCAACGAAGGGCGAGGATGGGCGTGGGACAAGGCAGTTGACAACGGCTCGACTCCGACGTACGACGACTTCACTATTGAGTACGTCGCCGAGGAGCTGAGGAGTAAGCGGCTCCTCTTCGCCGAACGCGCCTACCCCACCCCCCGAACTCCCATCGACTCGGCCGCCACTCCAAAGATCAACGGTCACCCCTCCAGGCATGTCCTCTCGACACCGGCTCGTGTCGAACCGCGGCTGGTGGAGTTCGTTACTCCACTCTCCCACGACGAGCGCGATCGACGCGTACCACGGACGGCGAGCCGCTGCGGTACCGTCACGATGGAGGACCTTCTCGGCGACCAACCCGTCTTGCCGGATCGGTGCCTCACGATCCGAGGCGCAATGCATCTTGCGTCACGGCGATGGTGAGCCCCGATCTTTCGCAGAGGCGAAAGACACGCGACATGGCGTCTGCGCGATGCAGACGGAGATGGACGCGGTTAAGAAGAACCGCACCTGGGAGCTTGCCGATCTTCCTCGTGGTCACCGCGCGATCACCCTTAACTGGGTGTTCAAGCTGAAGAGGGATGAAGCCGGCGCCATCGTCAAACACAAGGCTCGCTTGGTGGCACGTGGTTTCGTGCAGTAGGAGGGGATCGACTTCGACGATGCCTTCGCCCCCGTAGCACGTTTGGAATACGTGCGACTCCTCGCACTGGCTGCTCAGGAAGGCTGGCAGGTTCATCACATGGACGTCAAGTTGGCATTTCTAAACGACGACTTGGTGATCATCGGCACCAAGGATGCGGAGGTGGCGGTATTCAAAGAAGAAATGAAGGCCACCTTCCAAATGAGCGACCTGGGGCTTCTCTCCTTCTACCTGGGGATCGAGGTGCACCAGGACGACTCCGGGATGTCACTTCAACAGACTGCTTACGCCAGGCGCGTCGTTGAGCTAGCTGGGCTCACTGACTGCAACCCGGCTCTCACTCCGATGGAGAGGCTGAAGCTGAGCCGCGACAAAGACAAGAGGAGGTGGGCGCTACGATCACGGCGCCTTGTGGGAAGCCTTCGCTACCTCACCCACACACGGCCGGACTTGGCATTCTCCGTCGGCTACGTTAGCCGGTTCATGCAGCGACCGACAACGGAGCACCAGCAGGCTGTGAAGAGGATCATCCGCTACGTTGCGGGGACTCTCGATCACGGTCTCCACTACCCGAGGTGCCCTGGGCGGCACACTTCGCGGCATGACAATGACCACGCCGGCGACAAGTTGACACCAAAGAAGAGCACGAGCGGATGCTCTTCTTCCTAGGCAAGTGTCTCGCTTACCGGGCAATGGCCAAGCAAAGAGCGGTGGCTCTGTCCCGCGAGGCCGAGTACATAGCGGCCTCTCCACCTCGCAACTCAGCTCTCTCGCTCGCCTGATCGCTTGGTGATCTCCTCGCGAAACACCGGCCACGGTGGAGCTCGGTGGGTGAAAGAAGTCCGCTCTAGCCCTGGCAAAGAACCCGTTTTTCATGAACGGAGCAAGCACATCCGGTGAGATATCACTTCATCCGGTCGTTTGGAGGAAGGAAGCATCAAGGCAAGCTACATCAACACCAAGGACCCGGCTTGCGGACACCTTTCGCCACTAAGCCCCTTGGGAGGATCAAGTTTCTTGAGCTACGCTCCAGGACCGGGATGGTCCAACTTTCCCACAAGACGACGGACAAGACTTAGGGGGAGAATGATGGAATAAGTCCTGTTGGTCTTGGGTCTTTGTGGGTCGTTAGGGCAGCTTTTAGACCAGCTTTTGGACTAGCTTTAGGGCAGCTTTTAGACCAGCTTTTGGACTAGCTTTAGGGCAGCTTTAGGGCAGCCTTAGACTAGCTTTTGGACTAGCTTTAGGGCAGCTTTAGGTCAGCTTTTGGACTAGCTTTAGGGCAGCTTTAGGGCAGCTTTAGACTAGCTTTTAGACTAGCTTTAGTATATGCTGCGCCGGCAGCTATAAATATGTAACCCCAACCTCAGGTTGGCATGGCACTTGTGTGAGCAGCTATAAATATGTAACCCCAACCTCAGGTTGGCATGGCACTTGTGTGAGCAATAAAAAAGAAAATTGCCCCAACTCCTAGTGTCATCCTCTTCCGATGATAGTAAGAATTGTGCTACTAACAAGGAAAATTGCCCCAACTCCTAGTGTCATCCTCTCCCGATGATAGTAAGAATTGTGCTACTAACACATCGAACTGGTATGCTATCTAAATTTCTACGTGCTAGGAGTATGGCTAATACGAAATCCATAGATATCTAAGACCATAGCGAGAAGAGAGCAGCAATATTTACAGCTCGACCAGCATAAAGATTAGGACAACGCTATCTTTCGAAGGCAACAACGTAGAACACATAACAACTGAAATAAAATAGCAGAAGCAATATACCTAGCCACATGTGTGCTCTCAAATTTGAACGTAGTGTTATAATAACTAGGTCCTTAAGCGGCGTACGGCGCGTGAGCAGAAAATGAATGTCTTTTTTTGGTGAAAAACCTATTTCAGAGCAGTATCTTCGAATAAAAAAAGTTTGCTTTTCGCGTGAAAATGGAGGGGGATGGGAAAATAGACTGGGTCATACTTTTGAAAATATTGGAGGGTCTTTCTGCAAATTTTCAGAGAAAAAATGGACTGAGATATATTTTCCAAATTTTCTAAGGGCCTTTCGGAGAGGCATTTTTAAATAAACAAATTTTTTGAGGGAGAAAAGGCATTTTTGGAGGGAAAATGGATCGGAACAAAAAAAAACATACGAAAATGTATTTTCTAAATTTCTGGAGGGTGTTTTCGCGATTTTTTGGAGGGCTTTTCCGCTAAAAAGGGCCTTTTCGTAAAAATCAGGACGTATATACAATTTCAGATATTTGCATAGATTCTTTAGAAAAAAATAGACACACGGCGGCCCACGTGGGCCCAACACGCGGGGTGGCCAACGCGAGGTAGCCACACGTCGCGCTGACAAATGCGCACTGCAAGTGCCCGCGAGGGCTTGAACCCGCGTCAGCTAAGGGCGAAGGAACGGCGTTACCGCTATGCCACGAGCCTCACTTGGGCAAACGGATACAGGGCGATTTCCTTTTATGCCGAGTTTCGAGGCGAAGCAATCTGGGCCGTCGAAGACCGCAATCGGACGGTCGAGATGTGCGTTGTGACGTGGTGCGGGCGCCCGGGGGGGGGGGGACCTCAAAGTTTGTTATAGACTATTCATCAGTACCGTTAAAATGATATCACCAGCGTTAGGGGAAAAACGTTTGAGCATAGTTAATTTATTCAAGCACTAGCTATTGTGCTCCCTCTCTCTCCTCATTGTTTTTCTTTTGTTTCTAAATTAGTTGTCAGCTAGTACTACATACATGGTATGGTGCACATAAAGTTGCTATGGACATCATATATGTGGACATGCATATATGATGGTAATTGATATTGATTAAACTTGGATTTAGTGGTGGTAGGGTCAAATAAACAAAAAATTTTAAAAATGGTGTGCATATTTGATGGAAAACATGGGCACGAAAGGCCTGCATTTCTGAACTTATCTTTCTATCCCTGAATCATTTACTGTAGGTCCTAAATATCTGCCATGCTAGAAACGTTCCTCTGGATGTATATGCAAAACACAGTTTTTGCCCAAAAAGCATTTTTAGTTCATCAAAAATAATCTAGTGAACACTTTGAAAGTCTGATTCAGCTAGAGTAGCTCTTGAATAGCGATTTACAGAAACTTTTTTTTGGATACAACAGTTTTTTTAATAGGGGTTAAGAGTGTGATATAGCAATAATATGCTTTGCAGTCCCTAGATATTAGCAAAGCTTTGAAAGAAAGCATGCCTTTAGTTATTAGTTGTATACTACTGCTAGAATCTAGTTATGCTTCCATGTTAGCCAGAACAAAGTGTATTCTAAATAGTTGGACGAAGCAAATATTCAGTAAGGTAGAAAAAGGGCGCATCTTTGGGGTCTCTTACCTTTATTGGAAAAGCCATGTCAACTGCTAATGTTGTGACAACACCAAACACTTGGCCCAAAACATCGTTGGCTACCGCAGAAGAACCAATGTCAATGTTCACCTACACAAGAAACAACAGATGAAAAAGCTGTATTCCCCTGTTTAGAAACGGGAAAAAAAGATGAACTTTCATCCATAGTTAATGTTCTGAACAGAAAGGTTCAAAACTATACTACCCATCCTATATACTGTTGTAAAGAAGATTCGAAAGATTTCAAGTATATTAACTCCTCTAAAGAAATCCCCATTTCAACCAAAGCTGTAATAGCCTGAAAAACATAAGGACACTGCCTAGCAGAAGCATATGAAAATGCAGACAGAGCCTTGTCAAATTAGAGCAATAGAACAAGCTAATGGTTTATGTATCAAAATGAAGAACAAATTACTATACAAAAGGAAATGGCGGTTTATGTCAACTAATTGCAGATCTAAACATCCTAGAGAATAAATCGTTTGGTATGTTATGCCTCAAGCACTCTCTATAACAAACAGTCGATGCACAGTTATTCCTTGATATAAGCGAAGCTTGCCTAACAATAGATTCATTTTTAGAGTTCTCACTTTAGATGGAATACCTTCCATCTGCAGAGAACATATAGCCATACAGGTCAATAGGTCATACCTCACATCATCTGTCTTACAATTAGAGAAGAAGTAACCACATTTGGATCTACATCGTCCACCATAGACTTGAAAGGTTTTGTGTTTTTCAGTATCAACTACTTATTTCACGGAATATAATATGGGAACCAAAGTTCACAAAGAAAGAAGACCAGACAAGAGCAAATGAAAATGGGGAACCTCTTGAAGTGCTCCACGGTGCCCACACAGAGCAGAATGGCAAAGAGCGGTCTTAAATTTCACCTGCAACAATGGAGCAAAACTGAATGAGTTATTTGATAAGGTAACATAGAAACAAATATTGACACAAGGAAGAAATGTCAGAATGGCCTGTCCAACTATTCACTCCTCATTTTCATTGAATGGAGCAAGATTCGAAGAATATGGAGAAGGTGACCGGCTAGTGCTGGATACTGAGCTTCTGGTGTTGCTCGTTGCTTGTCTAGGGATACTTTTGTTGTATTGCATAGCTTGCTTGTATGCACTCTACATTGAAATTACCATGGTGAAAAAGGAAATTAAGAATTAAGATTTCGGCATTAAAATGTGTCTCATGTGTTCAATTGGTCAAGACAATCAAACTCTGCAATGCAATATTACCAGCACCCTGTGAAATTCTTTGTTCCCGTGTAAAGCATCACCATGCAGAGCCTGCAATACAGTAACAAACACTTGAGCTCCAAGATACGAAAATTATGCCATCTACCCAACAGAGATGAGCGATGGGAAGTGTTCTTCTCCTAGAACTAAAGCAATGGATAGAACATAAAGAAGATTGTAGGTAGGAATTAAGCAGCATTTGCTTGGATGATGTACCTCAGAAAGCGGAACACAAGGGAGACAGTCGATCAAACGATGTAAAAGTAAGACCGGAGAGAATTGGCATCGTATCCCAAGTTGCTCAAGGAAGCTTTTAGTAGGCTTTCCACTTTCATAGACATGCCAGCCTCGTTACTCGCATCCGCAGAAGAAGTCATGAAGGAGCATTATCCACGGGCAAAATCTCGATACAGTAGAAGCATCTAATGAGAAGTAATCAAGATAGCCACTGGCTTGCCAGCTTGAGGTGTCTGCCGACGAGTGGAAACGATTGTTTGAGGCAAAACCCTATTATTTTGAAGTGGGAAGGTGGAAGGTGGTGTGGCTGTGGGGATTACCGACGAGCGTTTGGGCGGAGTCGAAGAAGGTAATGAAGGCAGTCCCGACGATACTTTCTACGAAGCGGGGACAGACGACTTCTTGGATGGATAAACTGGGCATTTCCCCAATCGGATGCGTTTTGGGTTATAGATGGCACACTGATGTCCCACTTTTGGACTTGTGTTATTTTCGCTGTTCTTTTCTCTTTATGTATTATATTTGGCCTGGTGGCCGTGGACATGTAAGAGTAGATGTAATAGTTCCCAAACTACTTTTATGTCTTTTACATCTGTGTATGTGCGATGAATCAGCTCGAGTATGAGATATGTGGGTGCTAAGCGTTGATCTTGAGAACTAGCACCGGACACATATACAGGAAGCTCGGATTGGTTTCAACCAGATGGCACAAGAGCACGAGCGTGCGTCGATTGGTTGGCCTCAATCCAGGTACGGTTTTTCAAATAAGCGGTTGGAGTTCTTTCGGGTTGCGTCATTATCCAATCCGATGCAACAGTAAGAATCCGCATCGCTAATCTAAAACCAAAGCCCCCACAAAACCGCAACAAAATCCTTATAAAATTCACCCACATCAAATTGACTTTGGTACATTTGGACCATAGGACTTTTACAGTACATGAAACAATTAAATTCCGGTACGAACGGTGATTTAAAGTACTATATGGGCTATTTTTGCTTTGCTTTTTCCAGGATTCTACGGAACTAGGATGAGAAGCATGCTACGCTGCATCAAACTGGTATGCTATCTAAATTTCTACGTGCTAGGAGTATAGCTAATACGAAATCCATAGATATCTAAGACCATAGCGAGAAGAGAGCAGCAATACTTACAGCTCAACCAGCACAAAGATTAGGACAACCAAGGTTGTCAAGGCGACAAGGCGAGGCGCCAGCCGATCGCCTGGACGCCTAGGCGAGGATTAGGCGAAGGTGAGCAATGTATAAAGCCAGCAGCCCAACCCATTCTTTTTTCTCTCCTCAGCCCAACCCATTCTTTTCTCTCCTCAGCCCAGTCTTCTAGCTTAGGCCCAGCCCATTGCGACTCCATCCTAGGCAACATAGCACTACCCTTCCCCTCAAACCCTAACCCTCCCCTCCTCTCTCCATTCTCTCCACCCGCTCTCTCTCTTGCCTCCCTTCCCTACTTCATGCCGTCGCCGAGCAGAGCAACGCGGAGGAGGCCGGCCAGAGCAAAGAGAGGAGGCTCACACAAAGAAGAGGGGACGCCGCGAGCCACTGGCTAGGCTAGGAGGTCGCGGAGGAGCCACTGGCCATGAGGAGGTCGGCGCGGAGGGGGACCACGACCGACGGGCAGGGAAGGAGAGGGTGGAGGAGGAGGGTGACTTACGGATGCAGCGGATCCATCGCTTGTCCTCAGCCGACGGCCAAGCGAGGCGAGCGGTTCAGGCGAGCTCCCTTCGTCGACTCGACGCCTAGGCGGCGCCTTGACAGGCTTGCTTGCAACTACAACTTCAGAGATTATATGGCTTCGTTGGTTGCTAGCAGATTTTGGTATTTCCTGTGATGCTCCCACACCTCTTTTTTGTGATAATACTGGCGCCATACAAATTGCCAATGACTCTGTGAAGCATGAACTTACAAAGCATATTGGTGTGGATACCTCTTTTACTCGATCTCACTGTCATCAGAAAACAATTGCTCTCCAATATCTGCCATCTGAATTGCAAGTTGCAGATTTCTTCACCAAGGCACAGACTCGAGAGCAACATCGGCTTCATTTGCTCAAACTCAATGCTTTGAAGCCGCCTTGAGTTTGCGGGGGGGTGTCAAGGCCCATATATCATATAGGCCCATCTAGTGGCTATATATACATGTATAGACCTTCATGGTCGGTACTCTCTGATTTACCCAAGGTTAGTAACAATACCATCCACCTGCTATTTCTACTGACATAGCTCACCGCTGCATTGGAAGGGACATCGTGGCCAGAAAGACGTTGGGCAGGCCGTGTCAGCTGCTGCTGCTCTCGCTAGCCACCGCCTTAACTGTCGCCGCGCACCACGTAGCTGCTGTGCCACCGTCTTGATCGCTGCTGCTGTGTGCATTGCCTGCCGTGTATTGCCGCGCTAGTTGCTGCACCGGCATGCATGCAGCGTCCTGCACCTGCATGCCGTGTGTGCACTAGTTCCTGCTGCTAGGCCTTGCTGCAGCTGGTTGTTGCTGCTAGTACAAGCATTTCAGGCCAGCGGAGAAGCAAGCAAGGAAGGAGAAGCACAAAGGCAGAAAATACGAAAAGAAGGGAAGGGGGGACTGCAACATGGAGGGAGAAAGTACGAGAGGAGAAGAAGAGAAGGAAAAAGGAGAGAAGCCACCGTTTTTGACGATTCTGGCAAACGTCAGTTTGAAGTTATAAACCCTAGATTATTGTTCCTTTTGATGGTAGATGGGGTAGTTAGAGATCACCGGGATGGAGTTTAGGAGAGATCGTTATTCGATTAATGGTGGTCTCTTTGGGGCTGGTTTTGGAGTATCTATGGTCAGTTTCACGGCTTGACCAGGTTATGAAAAATGTATATTATTGTCTAAAGTTTAATTAGAGCACAAGAACATAAAATTTGGTTAAGCGGTTTGAAAGTTATGGCTTATAGAAGCTTGCTATTCAGAAATCGGTCGCCGCTGAGAGCAGTCGTGGTAATCTGATGATTGAAGCTAGTAAATGGCTGAATTAAATTATGTTTATAACTAGAGAAATCTAGATAATTTTTCCTAAATTCCAGAGATGCTATGGTTTACT
Organism: Rhipidocladum racemiflorum; assembly: GCA_036346355.1. Classification (NCBI taxonomy): domain Eukaryota; kingdom Viridiplantae; phylum Streptophyta; class Magnoliopsida; order Poales; family Poaceae; genus Rhipidocladum; species Rhipidocladum racemiflorum. Next base: position 35,423,342 of record CM070581.1, read on the forward strand.
ACGTTTGGATTTGTATAAAAATAGTTATGAAATTGTGAAGTATGTTGTCCAATAAAACAACAGATCGGTCTTCGGTAGGGGTGAAAACGGGACAGGAAATATCCGCCCGATCCGATACCGAATCCATTTAAAATCCGTACCGATGTTATCCGTATCCGTATCCGAAAAATCCGGTGTAATATGGGTTAGGATATGGGAAGATTAATATCCGATCCGTATCCGAAAAATCTCTTGTAATATGGGTTAGGATATGGGAAGAGCAATATCCGACCCGATATCCGGTAAATATCCGACCCGAATATCCGGATAAAATTAGTTATTCTTCCATTAATTTGGTTCATTATTGGATAAATATAGTTGTTTGATATTGGCACTAAAAAACACTACTTTGTTATTAAGAGTGAACTTCAAAAATCTATCAACAAACAAATAGAGTGATGACATAATGCTTTTACCTAAATTGATTTGTTCAACTTATTTGATAAATTTCTCTTCTATTCAAATCATTGGAATTAGTTGAGTCGCTAAATTGAAGCATATCAAACAAATCCGAGTAGTCCTCATTATGAGAGAAGTCTATCTTCAGTTTGTCAGAATGTGACAATTCAACACTATTTAATATCTCCAGGAATTTATTCCGTAAGGTTAAGTTTGATGGAAGAGCTCCCCTTGTTCTCTGTTTTCTTTATGTCTCGATCTCTCTCCTTGTATCCGACCCATTTGCACCTCTAACTATACTACTATCCTACGTTGAAATAATTATGACTTGAAGCTAATGTTGTAAGGTTAATGCTTTATTCTTTCTTTTACGTACACAATTATGTATTATACTACTATCCGATTATGATATCCGATCCCGACCCGAATCCATCAGGTATCTGCTCCGTATCCGAATCCTGAATAATCCGAATTCGTATCCGTATCCGGGACATCCGTATCCGACTCCGAATCCGGAAAAAAAAATATGGGTTAGGATACGGGACGAGCAATATCCGCCCGTATCCGACCCGGTTTCACCCCTAGTCTTCGGGGCTGGAAACGAGGGGTTAAATGAATTAATTGAAAAATGTGGATAAATAGAAAATTGTAGGTAAATAGAGGGTGCGACATCGACAGGTGTGCAGTCAGCACCAGTATACGCTATGTGACGAGCATATGAGCATGTAGACATATTTGCATTGCATCACTAATGATAAAAGGTGAATGTAATAAATAGTTATGTTATTGAGTCGTGGACTCACTCAAAGATGATTACAGAGATGAATGTGATAAATGGTTATGTTATTGTTTTATTATGTACTTGCTGAGTCGTGGACTCACCTATTTTAATGCTTTAGGTGATCATTGAATGCGACATGCATGGGATGGGAGTAGCACCATTGTGTCACTTGTCACATCATCTTCCAAAAATACCTAGTTGTAGTGTTCACTCATGAGTAATTAAGTGCTTAGCCAATTTAGTTGATGGACTCCTGTATTCATATTAAAGGTCATGCGAACTTAGTTGGTGTGTAATGTTAAGGGAGAAGTTTAGTCGTTTATTTAACTGTCTCTATATTATTGATTATTGTCGTCGCCAAAATGTAAAGATTGCTTCCAGACGCATGTGAACCGGGCGTACCCAAATGCGAAGACTTGGGCGTTCCCGAGCGCGTGGACTCGGGCATGCTTCGGGGTGTGGTTCCAAGGTTTTAATTCGTTATCGTTCTTGTTATTGTTGTTAGGCAAATTCTTATTAATATTGTTTAGTAGGAGTGATAATTGTTTTAGGATGCTTGCTGAAATTATGGTTAAAATCACGGTAAAATGATGAGAAATGTAAATAGTGGTAATATCTTGAGCACATGAAGTGCTGGCGTGTTACAGATATGCTAGTAAATATTCAAATATATAATATTGTGAAAGAACTTTTGATGACACACCAACTCATATAATTTCCATGTGGCCAACCTAGAACAGGATCATGAGATTAAGTGTAGGATTCATTAGAATTTTTCTATAGAACAAGTTATTTTCCATATTTGAAAGTACAAAACAGATACACCAACAGTGGAAGAAGGGGCAACTTTGGAAGCAAATTATAAATAACAATGGGCTCGTACTAAGGAGTAACCCAGATGTTAAGATTTGAACAGTTACCTTGCAGACTCTTCTCTGAATATTTTCATGGGTTGCCTATCAAGCACTGCAAATAATTCTCCTCCCGAACAAAAGTCTGTTATAAGACAAACATGTGTTGGCGTCTGCAAAATAAACAATATGAATGTAATAAACATTCCAGTAGATAACTTAGCTAAAAAATAAAAAAATAATAAACATGGAGGTTAGAAGTAATCAACTACTAGTTGAGACTATAAAATGGTGACCACCTTACAGAAGCCATATTTAGCTGAAACCATGCGTACTTATTTTCTTTAACTAGCAAGCTAGGATAAGGCATAGGTCATAGAACTAACCTGAAATGAAGTATACAATGTTGGGAGAAACGGATGATCCAATAGTGAGTATATTTCTCTTTCGATGCAAGCTCGGTGAACCTGTTTATTGCAGAAATTGGATTCAGCACAACAATCCACTGAGCTCTAATCGTAAGTTTTAACGAGCACATTGGCTTGTTGGAAAACACATCCATGTGTAGAATGAACGAGCTTAAGAGGTATATTTGCATAAATGAATAGTTTTCCTGTATCTAAAATGCTATTATAGCGAACAAACTGCTAGTCGTAATAAATTTGATACGCGTACTTAACTGCATCCTAAATAACATCAAATGTAGTCACTATTGGAAAGTTTCCTGTTATCATCATATTTAGGTTGTAGTGTTATGAATTTCCCTTCATTCTTTCAGTTTTAAATTCGACCCACCCACCAGGTATTTGATTTAATCCTTGAACCTACTCAGAAAGGTAACAGCAGGAGGAAATTTGATGACATACGATGTGTATAGAACGACAATCACAACATTATAGCATGTCAATATTTATCTCTCAAAATTACCTTGTTGCGGTTCAACATAACTGATTTGTCCATTGCCTTCATTGCAAATAATTCACCACTTCCTTGCAACTCAACCAAGTGTACACTGAAAACAAAGATATAATACAGATCTATACTTAAACAGGATGATTACGTTTATTAACAAATACAAAGCTGCATGCTGGGTAGCCTAAACCATTGAATTTGTGTGAGGCAAATCATACACAATAGCTACTACATAAATGAGTTAAACATAGCACAGCCAAGCTTCCTAAATTAACCAGGCACTGTCCTCATAGGTGGAATTATGAAATTAGTGAAGTGCATAAATGAGCTTGCAGTTTTCTTAGCTAAAAAAGTAATTACCATTAGACACCAGTTCATCAAATGTCGTTGTTTTAGATCATAAGAGTGTAAATTGAAAACTAAAACTTTACTTGGCCCCTTTTACTAAAAGTTATTTTACTTAATCCAAAGTAAACAAAAGTTATGCTTACACTTCACTACTTTGTTACAATGCAGTTGTAAGGACCATGAAATTCAACTAAGCAAATCAAGTTCATCAAGCAATTAGGCAGCAAAGTAATCAGCAATTTGCTTTTGGCAAAGGGCATAAAATTGCAAAATTACAAGGTGTGAAAAATAAGAGTTCTTCACAAGCAAAATATCCTGTGGTAAATCAGTAAAAGGCTCAAGACAAGAGTAAAGAGGTAGTTTTGACCAGCCAAAGCAAGCAAGACCAGCAGGGTAGTTTTGACCTTATTTTGAAATGGAGTATTTCTCTTCAATCTTTCTTGCGACAGCAGCCACATCAGCAGTCTTCCGGTAGAATCCAGCCTACACACTAGCAAAGCAAAAGAGCAACAGGAATTAGCTTCGGTACCGATATGATTCACTAAGCCTTTTTTACACAAAAGCAAGGGCATTTTCATGTTTTACCTATCTACATCAGCAAACAAACAGAGAAAGTGAGCCAAACACCATTTGCAGGAAGGTGTCTAGGTTAGTTTTGTGTTTTTGCTTCGCTGAAATATAAAATTTAACTATACGCTGAATCATACAAACCTCATGTGTATCATTCTAATAGATATAATTTAGTTTACTAAAGTGACATCTGTATTTTCAATGATACGGGGCCATAGAAGGCCAAGAAAGCTTTTCACTGTATTTGGTCCTCCTTGGCATGGAAAAGAAAAGCTCTGGCTGAGATGGTATCATTCTGGCCCTGAAATTCCAGCAAGACTGAAGGAAACAAAATAGACTCCACTAATCTAGAATAGGACTTACAAACCCCGATGCAGAGAGCAAGATTCATCAGTCTACCAACTGAGCCTGCAAAGTTTCAGACACCCAAAAAATTTAAAAAGGGTTCAGGTATCCAAACAGTTTTTTTAAATTTTATCTAAACATTAATTCAAGAAAGGGAAAATTAGCACCGTAACACTCCGAAATCGCCACTTTAGCAAAACACTTGCCATCTTAGTGCAATACCACTAAAAATGTACACCATTAGTTTTTTTTTCCTTCAAACTTCTGAAAACTGAGCAAGCCAAAGCCCACGATCAAGATTGGATTGATTAGCTGGTTAGTCTTCCTTTTGAGCCTAGAAGCACTATCTCATTGAGGCCAGTGATAACCAATTGTTGAAATACAAACTTAAAAGATATCTAAAACAGGTATAATGCTCCTGCGTTATGCTCCAAACAGGTATCGTCTGTCACAACTTATGATGGAAGGAAATGTCCATATCAGAAGTGGGGCTATACAATGAGCAAACCCCACATGCAGAATAAATCAATTAGCAGCAACTTCTATTTTTACACTTTCAGAATACGGAAGTAGTTTATTCGAAATTGGAAGGAACTGTCGATATACAATAAGCAAGCCGCACTTGCAAACTACATCAATTAGCAACAAATTCTATTTTACATTATTAGAAATACAGAAGTATTTTATTCAAAATAAAGGCAGTTACAATACAAAAATTAACATCTAGCTGTCTATGCTAACTCTGGTATATTAAAACAATTATGGAAATAACAGTACGGTCCACATTCTCCCAGAGAACAGTCACCATAGTTTTAGGATGTTTGCGGATTACAATGCAGGATTTTGGCCTCATTGCCACGGCTAATTAGAGCACACAACATGCTCAACCAGTACAGACCTGATACAATCACATGAGTGGACACTAGAAACGGCTGTCTAACATCGCCAGTTTAAATCGAAAGAAACTGTTGAAAACTGTAGATAGTAGAATTCAGATAGAGCACTTTTGGTAAGCTGTGTTCCCATTGTCATGTTATACATCGGTTATCCTACATAAAATTGCCAAGAACTTACTACTCATAGGGTTGATGCAAAACCCATTTTTATTCAAATGTGCCATGGTTATGCAAGTTTTCTCTAAACCCTTCAAACCCAATTTTCTAATGGTTTATGTATCAAAATGAAGAACAAATTACTATACAAAAGGAAATGGCGGTTTATGTCAACTAATTGCAGATCTAAACATCCTAGAAAATAAATCGTTTGGTATGTTATACCTCAAGCACTCTCTATAACAAACAGTCGCTGCACAGTTATTCCTTGATATAAGCGAAGCTTGCCTAACAATAGATTCATTTTTAGAGTTCTCACTTTAGATGGAATACCTTCCATCTGCAGAGAACATATAGCCATACAGGTCAATAGGTCAAACCTCACATCATCTGTCTTACAATTAGAGAAGAAGTAACCACATTTGGATCTACATCGTCCACCATAGATTTGAAAGGTTTTGTGTTTTTCAGTAACTACTTATTTCACGGAATATATATGGGAACCAAAGTTGACAAAGAAAGAAGACCAGACAGAAGCAAATGAAAATGGGAACCTCTTGAAGTGCTCCACGGTGCCCACACAGAGCAGAATGGCAAAGAGCGGTCTTAAATTTCACCTGCAACAATGGAGCAAAACTGAATGAGTTATTTGATAAGGTAACATAGAAACAAATATTGACACAAGGAAGAAATGTCAGAATGGCCTGTCCAACTATTCACACCTCATTTTCATTGAATGGAGCAAGATTCGAAGAATATGGAGAAGGTGACCGGCTAGTGGTGGATACTGAGCTTCTGGTGTTGCTCGTTGCTTGTCTAGGGATACTTTTGTTGTATTGCATACATGGTTGTCACGGCGGTAAGGCGTCCGCGGCGTGCCAGGACCTTTTTACCTTTTAAAAGGTTAAGGCGCGAGGCGAGGCGCCTTTTTAGACATATATGTAAGGCGCCTTTTTAGACATTTTTACACATCACCAAATCCTCCCGCAAGATGCTCCTTGTATCTCTTAATCCCCCCTGTTATCCTCCTTTGACATAAAGAGCATCGCACAACATCCCGGTTGCCAATATCGTCCCAATACCCATACTTCCAACCCGGATCATTGCTTTTTGGCCTTCGTTTTGGATCTGTCAATGAGTCATATGCATCTGCCCGAGAGGAGTTGGTTTCGGTGGTTGCGTGCTGCTCGTCTGCCATGTCCACCTGAGAGCAGAGAGTTGAGCAATCAGCCTGGAGAGTTAAAAGAGCAGAGGCACTGAGAGTCTGAGAGAGTTAAAAGAGCAAAGGAGAAGGAGATCGACCTGGAGCTCGACCTGGAGAGCAAAGCTCGGTGTGCTGGAGCTCGACCTACACGAGGAGATCGACCTGCTCGGTGCGTTGGAGCAGAGGAGAAGGAGGTCGGGCTCGGCTGCACGGGCGGAGGTCGAGCAGAGCGGCGGCGGCGCACGGCGCGGCGGAGGAGTGGCGGTGCAGGAGGAGCGGCGACGCGCCGACGGCCGGAGGTCGCCGATGGAGTTGGTCCCTTCTCCTCAAGTCTGGTGGAGGTCCCAACTTACCTCTTTTTCTCTATTTTGTGGGCTAGGGTTAGGTCTATGGCGCCGCCACGGACGCCACAGCCGACGCCACGGACGCCCACGACGCCTCGGACGCCATACGCGACCTCGGCAAGGCGTCCGCCGTGGCGTCCGCTCCGGACCGCCACGACGCTAAGGCGTCGATTAGGCGTCCTTTCAAGGACGCCATAACAACCATGATTGCATAGCTTGCTTGTATGCACTCCATTGAAATTACCATGGTGAAAAAGGAAATTAAGAATTAAGATTTCGGCATTAAAACGTCTCACTAGAAACGTATACGCAGCGGCACGCCGCATAAGTTAGTGTCTGCGAATAATATAGTATATGAAATGAGGTAATAAGTTAGAGCGTTTTCTAATTGGTATTGCGATATGTTGTTGCTGATGATTGGGAGTTAGGTAGGGTTTGGCTAAAGCTTTCATTTCTTTTGTTGGTTATACTTGCTATAACATATTCTAAGTAAAAAAGAACGTGATAGATCTATATTGGTATTATGGTGTTTTTTTATGAAGAAATGAGCGGTATACGTTGAAATTGTAGAATCTGTATAGTTTGGGAATAACAGGATAGGGTTAAGTTGGAATATGTACATATGCGGAAACATATTTGATTATGGGTTTGCACAAGCATAATATAAGTATTTAACAAAGCATATTGGGTAATTCCCATACTGTAAGATAGCAATAGTGCCATAAGGTTTTTACCATTGTAGTTTTCAATTATGAAGTCCTCAGAGCATTGTAATCTCGTTGTAATTTCAGCAAAAGCATCCGGTAAAAAAACCAAATACTGTATAATTGGCTTCTCGTTAAATGAAACGATAAAAGCACTATATTATGGCAGTAAATGTTGGATGATACTAAATACAAATCCATACAAAGAATTGAAGTAGGTAATGGAGAAAATGGCCGTCCAAAGTAATTGTTTTGCATAGGTGATTACACTGAAAACAACCTGAATCTAACCTTTTTGAGTCCTAAGACCTTGTTTCAATAGTTTTATGCTCAAAAAACAGTGACCTACCAGACAATTTGCATTTCACACTCTATGCCATGTAAACACACTTTCCTTAAGAGTTTTTTTAACATATACTACCAAGACCGATAATAATCAAAAGTTTAAATGCATAGCCACCTTGCTCACCAAAACAGAAGTTATGGAAGAATATCACTATGAATATATATAAGTAGCTGGATAAAAATGTGAGATGTGGATAGCACGAAGAGTAACCTAAAAAGAAGTGGCAGGCTTCACATTAACACAAATCTCAAGCCTAACGATGTAGCATTTCTATTCAACCTGACTATTAGAATAGCTCTGGCCAACACTTTTCCCTCCTTCACCATCCATGCCAGCTTCAAAAGAATCAGTGCAAGCATCAACCACAAGAATAGCTGCATCAGCTTGTGTTGCACCTGATATCATATTTGGCACAAAATCTTTGTGGTTAGGAGAGCCGAGCAAAATTACACAATATTTTTTTGGTCTCGAAATAAGCCACAGCCATTGTCATTATGACACCTCTTTCTCTTTCTTGACTGCTTTCATCTGTGGCCCATGCATATGCAAATGACGCCTTTCCCTGCAGAAATGAATTCTACAACATAAACAGTTAGATATGAATAGAACGCCAAGATGAAGTAGAGTAGCCAATGCAAAAGACAGGAGCAAATTACTCTTTCTCTAGCTTCCTTCTCGTTCTTGTGCATACCTTTTTTCGATGTCCTTCCTAATAGGTGTAGCAATCTCCCAGATGGTGTTGACTTGACAGAATCAACATGACCCACCTAACCAAATTGTTCAGAGACAGGTATTCCTTTAGACAAAGGACTATTTCGAAGAACAAAATGTGAAAAGAATAGATAACACATTTAGAACAGAAGATGAGCGAGTAGTAACCTACTATTGCAAGGTTTAGTTGGTTCAGCGCACCTGACTCCGGATCAACCAACATCAACTTCTCAGGCTTATATTCTTCAGGTAATTCAGAATTTTTTGGGAAAATGGCGAATCCCTAACATATAGATAGACATATCCCCAGCTCCACGTAAATAACTATATATTGCAACCAAAAAATTTGTAACTGATAAATTTTTGAATTTCTATCATCTATATGTGTATTTTTTAATACATATAGCCATGTCGCCGCGTCGGGACTCTGGGAAAAGTTACCAAATCCTTGTGTCAGTATTGTGTCATGATTCATCCCCATGTTTGTGTCCCTGCAATTTAGCAAAGGAGTTTAGTCATTCACACTGCGGTACATGTTTCAATGGCTTAGCTGACACAACAGCACCACCCAAAAGCAGAAACTGCTCTTTAGTAATCATGGTGAGCTAAATAAACAGTCGCAAAAATATATAATAATAAATCATATTAATTTTTGTTTTCAAAGCCTCCAAGCTGAAACATGTAGAAACATTGCATAAACAAAAAGGAAATTTCTTATTTTAAAAGCTAGGGCTAACGTATGAACCAAAAATATTGCATATCCAACCAACATGATAACAAAGTGCAAGCAGTTCATAGCCTGAAAATTGTAAAAGCCAAAGCTTAACTAATCGTCCTCCTAAAGAGGACTGTATGTCAAGCATAGTAAAATCATACCAGGAAGAAAAGGAAGTATTTGTAGTTTAGTGCGCCAACACAATTAATAACCCATACACAATGATGATCCATCTTGAGAACACATCTTCCACCTGAAAAAATGTTTAGGCATAAATACATGATAAGATGGTAGACTATGCAATTCGTGACAACTGGATTAACATAAAATTTACCCTCAACATTAAACCATGCACTTACAAATAGAGCAATGATGGCACCGAGGTGGCTTCAGCTGGTTGCAATTCCTACAGCACCTAACCATTGGATTTTCCGCATCATTGAGAGGCATAGATTGCTGCGAGTTCATGTGGATGAACTCTGAGCTAGAGAGGGGAGCAGTCTCTCCTCTCTCCTCATCAAAATCAAGATTTCAATTTAGTGTAACAGAACCAGGTCAGTGAACACAACATAAAAGTAGCTCTATATAACCAGCTGCAAAGCCAAAAGAGTTATTTATATTAACAAGTGTAGGCAAAAACAAAACAGAGAGAAAGGTTGTAAGATAAATGACTATTGTTTAAAGTCAACTATTTTCGTATGCAAAGTACCAATTAAAATTGCGGTCCTCTAACCAGTGGCATTTGGATTGCCTTTGAACTGAGTTTTTGGGAGGCTAAGCACCGCATGCCCAGCTCATAGCTCCAAAAAAAAGATGAGATTAAAAAGAAATGAACTGAGTTTTTGAAAGGCTCAGCATTGTTTCAATCAAAATTAAACCAACTACATTATATATAGGTATATTGAGTTAGGGTTGTAACCTTAGTTTTCGAATGACAGGTCTGAGGGTAAGTAAATTTCTATTAATATGACAACCTTCCTTCATCCTAGCAGCAGTTGATAGCGCTTGAGATAGAGGTTCACTCGGTGCCAAATCAACAAAGATCTGCATTGCACAACAAAAGGTGATCACACCTCCCGATTTCTATGTTAGAAAGGAAATATAACTGATTATTAAAATATTTTCTTACCACAGCAGCCATAAGTGTGGTAGATCTGTGCTAACCAAAGAACTCACGAGCAATTCCTTCAGATTACAGGACATGTTTTGAGTGGAAGCACTTTGGACGAAGTCAGCAGGCTTGCAAAAGTTCTCAAATGATGGTGCATAAAGGTAATCTCGAACGATTGCAAAGAGGATAGTAGCTAATTAATTGAACATTCTAACACGACAAGGAATAGAGATAAGCAACATGAATCCATCTTAGAATGGAAGTTAGAGCGGTGAAGCATTTATAAATTAAGTAAGAACAGTATGGGCACACTATATGAACAATGCACCAAACACATAGTTATATGTAAAATTACATAGGAAATCTTGATGAGGCCAGAGCGTAGGAATGGATAGGCCGCTATAGCTACTGCGTGATCGCATAGATGTTGCCGCCGCAAATGATCTCATTGCTCAGGTAGTAGTCACCAAAGAACTGGAATCACCATCGATTTCAAGGTTAACAAGCTAAAAAGCGTAAGAGCTATTTTAAAAAGGCATTGATGAGATGGACCACAAAAAAGAGCTAAGCAAGACCACGGGAACATCCAAAACAAGATCATAGACTGGTGCCGGGATGACATAACCAGAACTAAAAAATATAACTGGGACAACGTAACTGAGTAACCAAAGTGACATGAAGATGGAGAAGTACGACAATACAAATAACCATTACGCTCTGCATGATTCCAAACAGCTCACCAAGCTCCATGGAGTTCATTTTGCTATTTCATCTGAGAACATACCCTACATCACTCAAGGCAAAGGCCCTATCTGAAACAAAATAATTTCAAAGGAAACAAATAGGCCTTAAATATTTCTAGACGGCCGATTCCAAACCGCTAGCTTGCTATTGCTAATTTCTATAAACAGGACAATTGACGCTTGCTATACAAAGCGCATGCACTCTGCATGATCCCTAACAGCTCACCAAGCTCCATGGAGTTCATTTTGCTATTTCATCTGAGAACATACCCTACATCACTCAAGGCAAAGGCCCTATCTGAAACAAAATAATTTCAAAGGAAACAGATAGGCCTTAAATATTTCTAGACGGCCGATTCCAAACCGCTAGCTTGCTATTGCTAATTTCTATAAACAGGACAATTGACGCTTGCTATACAAAGCGCATGCATATGGTTCATAAGGCAAATATATACCCATATAATCACCAACTGCAGTGCATTTGGGTGCCCGCACGGCAAAATAACTCAATCACGAACAACCGTACCTCCCCAGGGAGATGAACTTGTTGAAAGGGAAGCAATGAGCGATCCTGGTCAAGAGCACCCTCGAGCTACATCCAACCAACCACACGAGAAGGTTTACCAAGGGAGTAACAAACCAACGCATAGCATCGAATTAGAGGAGGCAGAGATTTCCCCAAAAAAAAGGTCCATCACCGAAAAATCGAGAGGAGGAAGACCTGGCGCAGGGGACGATGAGGTGGAGGCGCACGACCAGGAGGAACCCAGAGGGGCAGAGCATGGAGGCTGGCTTCACTTACGACGGCAGCGTGCACAGCACCGGATTAGAGGAGGCTGAGATTTCCCCCTAAAAAAGCCCACCGAAAGGCATTACAGGGAAGCGGACGAGGGGGAGAAGCTCGCGAAGCTCGAATCGGTCCCCAAATCAACCGGCGGAGGAGGCGTCACAGGGAAGCGGACGAGGGGGAGGAGTTCGCGAATCTCGTCAGCACAGTCGATGTACCCGGCGACCAAGGCGAGCTGTGGGGGCACCGGCGGAGCGCACGAGGCGGGCGAGGGGAGAAGCGGCAAGTGGAGGAGGTGAGGAGGCGGCTAGCGAAGCGGCAGCGGCCGCGCGCGACGAGGATCGCATGGGTGGAGGACTCCGGAAGGATCGATCCCACGACGCTACATGGTTCATCGAACGGGGAGTCGCGGTGGGCGCGCCAGAGGCGATCTCGGTCGCAGAAGGTCGATCGGACGGGTCAGACGCGCGCAGGCGACGTGGCATAGCTGCGCTTCTAGGAATCCTTCGGCTAATGTTTTAGGTAGTATGTGTTCAATTGGTCAACACAATCAAACTCTGCAATGCAATACTACCAGCGCCCTGCGAAATTCTTTATTCCCGTGTAAAGCATCACCATGCAGAGCCTGCAATACAGTAACAAACACTTGAGCTCCAAGATACGAAAATTATGCCATCTACCCAACAGAGATGAGCGATGGGAAGTGTTCTTCTCCTAGAACTAAAGCAATGGAAAGAACATAAAGAAGATTGTAGGTAGGAATTAAGCATCATTTGCTTGGATGATGTACCTCAGAAAGCGGAACACAAGGGAGACAGTCGATCAAACGATGTAAAAGTAAGACCAGAGAGAATTGGCATCGTATCCCAAGTTGCTCAAGGAAGCTTTTAGTAGGCTTTCCACTTTCATAGACATGCCAGCCTCGTTACTCGCACCCGCAGAAGAAGTCATGAAGGATCATTATCCACGAGCAAAATCTCGATACAGTAGGAGCATCTAATGAGAAGTAATCAAGATAGCCAGCTCGGTCGGCGCAGTCGAGGTGTGCCGCCGACGAGTGGAACAGTTGTTTCGGGGGGCCAAAACCCTAGTATTTTGAAGTGGGAAGGTGGAAGGGGGTGCGGCTGTGAGGATTACCGACGAGCGTTTGGGCGGAGTCGAAGAGACCGGCGTCGAGGAGGTCCGCCATCGACTCACACGCCGCCTCCATCTTCGGAGGCCGTGACCCGGCGCGACGATTCGTGTGGGGATTCCGCTGTTTGGTTTGACAAGGGGGAGCAGGGAGAACCAGGAGAGTGCAGAGGAGAAAGGAGAACCCAGGGGGCCCGCTACGCAGAGAGGCGGCGGAGCGCGTGAAGCAACGTAGACGCGCTCGGAGCTCTGGGAACCTCCGGATTGTAATAAAAGGATAATAACTAGTTGGGAATAGACTTGATAATAATATAAGTCAGTATTCATTAGAATATCGAAGTCCAACAGGTTGGTTCAATAAGCTTAAAGTAGCTCCAACACCCTCATCAGTGATCAACAACAATATACGATGCGACTCTGCATTTATACTAAAGTAGTAATAAATAATTAGCTAATCAACAATTCAGAACCAAATGAAGCCATGTCTAATCAGAGAAGAAGGCACTCACCAAAAAGAGGTGCCCTTGTTGCAGGACCGGGAAAATGGATACATCCAGAGCTGTGACCCCAATAACTCCATGCACGCGGTGACCCAACGTGCTCCACCCTATGCAAGTTATGAGAGCAATTAAAATGAAATAAGTACATTTGCTTTTTAACTATCAAAGATGAAATTAACATACGGTGGACGGGCATGGCATAGCGCAGATACATAAACCGAGAAGGCCACATATACTAAAACATAGCACTAGTTACTATATCACTACATAACATGCACATTTTAGGATGCATAGCAAGGCTAACAAAAGACAGTGGCTATGTTCGCATATTTTCCGCAACTGCTATGCATATGATGAGCTCATGCTAATAGGCCAGGCATAGAACTTGAGCCTAGCAAAGTCCAAGGGTCTACAACCATAGTTTAAATAGAATAAGATAACTACCAAATGGTCTTGCAGCATAGCTATTATCCAAAAGTTTTGGGTTTATGCTTTACCTATCTGGCAGGTCGCAGATCTTTAGCAGCTGTGAAACAGTCACATAGACACTACTGCATATACATATAATCTTTATTATGTATAAACAAAATGACACGAAGGGGAAAAAAAGTAAAGATTGAAAACATCTCATTAATTATGAAATAATTGCAAATAAAGCTAGCTGCATGCTTCTTTACCTCAAAAACTACAACGAATTAGAAATAAAAGATCTTAGCTCTGTGGGTCAGCATCCTGTAGCCTTGCATGCTGTCATTGGCTCTATACGGATTCAACGCAAAACTACATCAGCTGACCAGCATGACTAATGGATCAAGTTGTATGGGCAGATCTTGCTCTATCGCTTCGATGAAACACAAGCATACATATAACCTAGAAGATAATCTAACTATTCTCTGTTGTTCTCCACATTCAACAGACAAATTCTTTTTGCTACCAAAAAGGGAACAACAAAAGCGCCAGGCTAGGTTCTCTAAAAGTAAGAGTGAGGCATACATGACAAGCTAATTGGTAGCAGACACACAAAAGCTGTATGTATGATTTAAACACATTTCATAATCCATGACAGAATTAACTTTTTTGTACCCGTGATTATTGTAGTACCTTTCATGAAACTAATACCACCAGCACAAAGAACAACCTCGTACCATATGTCTGTTTAAAACAATGTGATGTTTGAAAACCCAAAATTAAATAAATAATGTTTCACCTTATTTTGAAATGGAGTATTTCTCTTCAGTCTTTCTTGCGACAGCAGCCACATCAGCAGTCTTCCGGTAGAATCCAGCCTACACACTAGCAAAGCAAAAGAGCAACAGGAATTAGCTTCGGTACCGATATGATTCACTAAGCCTTTTTTACACAAAAGCAAGGGCATTTTCATGTTTTACCTGTCTACATAAGCAAACAAACAGAGAAAGTGAGCCAAACACCATTTGCAGGAAGGTTTCTAGGTTAGTTTTGCGTTTTTTGCTTCGATGAAATACAAAATTTAACTATACGCTGAATCATACAAACCTCATGTGTATCATTCTAATAGATATAATTTAGTTTACTAAAGTGACATCTGTATTTTCAATGATACGGGGCCATAGAAGGCCAAGAAAGCTTTTCACTGTATTTGGTCCTCCTTGGCATGGAAAAGAAAAGCTCTGGCTGAGATGGTATCATTCTGGCCCTGAAATTCCAGCAAGACTAAAGGAAACAAATTAGACTCCACTAATCTAGAATAGGACTTACAAACCCCGATGCAGAGAGCAAGATTCATCAGTCTACCAACTGAGCCTGCAAAGTTTCAGACACCCAAAAAATTTAAAAAGGGTTGAGGTATACAAACAGTTTTTTTAAATTGTATCTAAACAATAATTCAAGAAAGGGAAAATTAGCACCGTAACACTCTGAAATCGCCACTTTAGCAAAACACTTGCCATCTTAGTGCAATACCACTAAAAATGTACACCATTAGTTTTTTTTCCTTCAAACTTCTGAAAACTGAGCAAGCCAAAGCCCACGATCAAGATTGAATTGATTAGCTGGTTACTCTTCCTTTTGAGCCTAGAAGCACTATCTCATTGAGGCCAGCGATAACCAATTGTTGAAATACAAACTTAAAAGATATCTAAAACAGGTATAATGCTCCTGCGTTATGCTCCAAACAGGTACCGTCTGTCACAACTTATGATGGAAGGAAATGTCCATATCAGAAGTGGGGCTATACAATGAGCAAACCCCACTTGCAGAATAAATCAATTAGCAGCAACTTCTATTTTTACACTTTAAGAATACGGAAGTAGTTTATTCGAAATTGGAAGGAACTGTCGATATACAATAAGCAAGCCGCACTTGCAAACTACATCAATTAGTAGCAAATTCTATTTTACATTATTAGAAATACAGAAGTATTTTATTCAAAATCAAGGCAGTTACAATACAAAAATTAACATCTAGCTGTCTATGCTAACTCTGGTATATTAAAACAATTATGGAAATAAAAGTACGGTCCACATTCTCCCAGAGAACAGTCAACATAGTTTTAGGATGTTTACGGATTACAATGCAGGATTTTGGCCTCATTGCCACGGCTAATTAGAGCACACAACATGCTCAACCAGTACAGACCTGATACAATCACATGAGTGGACACTAGAAACGGCTGTCTAACATCACCAGTTTAAATCGAAAGAATCTGTTGAAAACTGTAGATAGTAGAATTCAGATAGAGCACTTTTGGTAAGCTGTGTTCCCATTGTCATGTTATACATCTGTTATCCTACATAAAATTGCCAAGAACTTACTACTCATAGGGTTGATGCAAAACCCATTTTTATTCAAATGTACCATGGTTATGCAAGTTTTCTCTAAACCCTTCAGACCCAATTTTCCTTAAGCCCCACCAAAGTTAAAGCAAAAAAATTGTGGTAGGCACAAAAATTACAAGCTGTTATATAGAACTACAAGAATCACACAACACAGGTAATTTGTAGCAACAAATTCTCCCATCAGGTGCACAGATGGACCAACCACTCTCTTCACAAATATAGGTCAACTGTATGATTTGAACTGCGTGTTGACTGGCCAAGCAAACAAAGTGTCAACTAATCTCCATGCTAGGTAAGTTCAAACCCAACCATTGTCATCTGGTATCCGAATGTCCAATACAGCAGATGGAAGCATACATAGTAGGAGAAGCGGTCGTAGAAACTGAATTAATTAATTAATGTAATTGGAAAGCTAGAACCATAACTGAAGGAATTCAAACTCAGATTTCTAAATCCTATAACTGGAAAACTCTATATACCAAAAATTATGTTGATACTCGCATGCATGGAGTATGAAAGTGAAACCAAAACGATGCACTTGAGGCTCCTCTTCATTCTGTGAGC
Organism: Rhipidocladum racemiflorum; assembly: GCA_036346355.1. Classification (NCBI taxonomy): domain Eukaryota; kingdom Viridiplantae; phylum Streptophyta; class Magnoliopsida; order Poales; family Poaceae; genus Rhipidocladum; species Rhipidocladum racemiflorum. The sequence goes on from CM070581.1 coordinate 35,440,315, forward strand.
ATGACCTCAACAACAATTTTTCCATGGATTGTCCTGACTGAAACAAGAACACAGCACAACCAACTACAGGCTTGTTCGACCTAAAATCTGAAACAAGAACAAATCAAGAACCCGGACCAAAAGGGCACAACATTTAGTCCCAAGGATCAACCAAAGAAAGAAAAACCATACCTTCCCTTAGGAAATCAAGAACCACCAGCTCAACCCCAATGGAGAACGGAATCAATGGATGCCAACTAAGTGAAGAACTACACGAAGAAAATGAAAGCCCTGGAACCTAAACACCGAAGGCCAAGATTTCCGCCGCCAACTGCACGCTTGTTCGACCTGAAATCTGAAACAGCAACAAATCAAGAACCCGGACCAGAAGGGCACAACATTTAGTCGTCGATGGGCTAAAAAGCGGCGGAGGATAGGGATAGGGCACACCGGGGAAGGGAGGTGGGCGTAGAACTATGCATGGAGTACGAAAGTGAAACCAAAACGATGCACTTGGGGCTCCTCTTAATTCTGTGAGCATAACCTCAACAACAATTTTTCCATGGATTGTCCTGACTGAAACAAGAACACGGCACAACCAACTACACGCTTGTTCGACCTAAAATCTGAAACAAGAACAAATCAAGAACCCGTACAAAAAGGGCACAACATTTATTCCCAAAGATCAACCAAACAAAGAAAAACCATACCTTCCCTTAGGAAATCAAGAACCACCAGCTCAACCCCAATGGAGAACGGAATCAATGGATGCCAACTAAGTGAAGAACTACACGAAGAAAATGAAAGCCCTGGAACCTAAACACCGAAGGCCAAGATTTCCGCCGCCAACTGCACGATTGTTCGACCTAAAATCTGAAACAGCAACAAATCAAGAAACGGAGCAGAAGGGCACAACATTTAGTCGTCGATGGGATTAAGAAGCGGCGGATGAGAGGGAGAGGGCACACCGGGGACGGGAGGTGGGCGTGGAACTACCGTCGAGGGAGAGGACGGCGACAGGCAGACCGGCAATGGCGATGCCGGCAACACACGGATTCCACGATACGCAAAGATTCATCGGACGGAGAAAGTAAGATCGATCCGATCTGATGGCGCTGCGTTTCCCGTCGCTGATTGCTGACTCGCACGGCCGAGCTGCCGGAGATTATTCTTCCGCTGCAAGGATAGGTATAGGACTAGTTGGCAAACCAGTTGTAACTTGCAACCGCTTAAGGTTTAGCTTAGTTGCTTCAAGAAGTGGCTGCATTCGTTAGCGTAGATTGCCGGAAAAAAAAAGAGGAAAAAGTGGTAAGAATTTTCGAGAATCTACCTCCGTCGCTTCAAAAAAAAATTGCCCATAAGAAAGAGAGGGATTTGGGGGTAAATAATACCCTTCCTTCTACTGCTTGCGCAAATGCCTACCCAGATTGCTTCAAGAAACGGTTATTCTCCATTCTTGGGAGCCAAATCGGATCAAGAACCGCGTGGAGAGAAAAAAAAAAAAGGCAACTCGAAGCAGTAGCAAAAGGATATGGAACTTGTAGCCGCGCTTCTCGGGGTCCATCCCTCCGTCGCTCCCCCACTCCGAACCGCTGGCTCGCGGGCGCGCGCGGGGGAGCGTTGGTCGCGGGGGTCGTCGTGTCGTCAACGACGGGTAGGAGCGGGTTTGGTATCCGAGTGGTGTGGCTTCGCTTTCTTTTTCTCTCTCCCCCTTGCGGCAGTGAAGACGAGGGGTGTGGAACGGTGTGGGTGGATGGGTGGGAGTGGAGTTTTTGTCGTCGCCCGATCCCTTCTTCGCTTCCCTTCGATTTTGTTTCCCGTTTCTTTTCTTTTGTACCAAAGCGGAAGCAAGGTTCTCTTCTCTCGCGTTCCTTGAGGAAGAAAGACGTCCACATGAATCAGGCTTTTATGGAATCTCTGTTGGACCTGTCATTTGTGAATGTAAATAACTAGAAACGTGCACGCGGCGGCACGCTGCGTAAGTTAGTGTTGGCGAATAATATAGAAAGACGGAGTAAGTATGAACGAAAAATGAATCCTCATTTTTTTCCCAACAAAAACGGAGAAACTACGGATGAAAAACGAATTTTTTTTTTTTTAGGGAAAAGGGTAAACGAAAACATATTTTCCATGCTCTGGAGAATAAAACAGACCACAAAAATATTTTTTTCTTGGCAAAACGGAGAAAGAACCTGAACGTAAAGCACAGGGACATATTTGTTATGATTTTGGACATGTTCACTATTTTGAAAAAGCACTAAAGGGCTCGTTCACGATTCGTATTTAACGGGAGGCTCTTTCTGTAAAACGGCGAACGAGGTACCTAAACGCGAACCGTGAAAAAAAAATTGCTCTCACAGGAAATCGCAAAGGACTTATTCGTAAATGGAAAGGATCTATCCGTAATTTCAAAAAACCGGAGGTTTTTTTTGCAAGAAAGGGAGAGAGTGGGGGGTGACGTGGGGGGCTGAGCATCTAGGAAACCTTCGGCTGGTATTTAAGGTAGTATTCATGGAGCGCTGGGGCTTTTTCCAAAAGAACAGGGCGCGTCGCAGGCCGTAGGAAACCAGCTATTTCTTTTGGTATATGGCTCGTCGGGCGCACAATTACATTGAGCATTGGGGCCTTTTGGTAAAAAAAAAACAGGGCACGGGGCCGTAAGAAGCCAGCGAATTCTTTTGGTATACTAGTTAGAGCTGTGTGCGTGTTACCGCGTTGCCCGAAATTTGATCAAAGTTTTTTTCTGAAAAACAACCGGTGTAAGGACCTAAACGTAATTTAATTTTTTTAGAGACTTTCGGCGAAGAGGGCTGGCCGGCTGGCTGCTCCGTAAATCTCCCAGGCATAATATATATTTTCTCGGGAAAAGTGGAGAAATGATCTTTTTTTTGGCAAATTTAACACTTAATACGTTCACCGGTGAATAATACATGTTTCGAAAAACACTATAGATCGAGTTGCAAAAAAAACATAGAGATATAGCTCTACACATATTTTTTATTACAGAAAATATTAGGAATCGAGCTAAAAAATAGAGAGATAGAGTTGTACACATATTTCTTATGACGAATTTGGTTAACAATCTATTATTATTCGATCAACCTTCTTTTGTCAAGTTTAAGACTCTATGTGTTACCCGGGTAATAATACATGTTCCGAAAATTATTAGAGACGCCAACCTTCTTTTGTCGAGTCTAACACTCTATGTGTTCACCAAGTAATAATGCATGTTTTCAAAAATATTAGAAATCGAGTTGGGGAAAAAAGTCTAGAGGTAGAGGCAGACACATACTTCTACTGATGAAAACATTTTTTCCAGGAAAAACGGAGAAAGAACCTGGACATAAGGAGCGAGGACCTGTTTGTTATGTTTTTGGACCTAACCGCTACCCTGAAAAATTAGAAAAAGGCTCGTTCATGATTTGTATTTAACGGGAGTTTTTTCCGTAAAGAAACGAACGAGGGACCTAAACGCGATTCGAAAACATTTTTCTTTCCCTCACAAAAAATCGTGGAGGACCTTTTCGTAACTCACGGGGACCTATCCGCAATTTAAAGGAAGCCGAAGGGCTTTTTCGCGAAAATCCAGGGCTGATGACGTGGATGGCCCCGCTGCTCTCCAATGCGTTCCCCTGTACGTTGGAGGTAGTTCATATATCTTTAACTGTTATATATGTTGATTTTATTTCTAGTTTATTAGCAGTTATATCTTTTACAACTTAGATTTTTTTGATAATATAAGCTATCTCTTTGTACATGTAATTCTTGAAGCGATATAATAAATTGTTTTTCGTGGTTTTTTTCGTAAGAATTTTTCCATGTTAAATCTATGTATCCGTTATTCGCCATGCTCAGCACCCTAGCAAGTGATATCAGAGGGGGGTGTTCAGATTAATCCGCTGCCCCAGGAGTCTCTTCCCGAGGGCAGCACCGCATGGTGATTTCCAATTTACGTTATTCTCCGGCCTTAGCATCCCATCACATTGTGGCCTCCGCGCCGCTTTGGTCACTGGAGGCTCGACCATCGACCAGCCGCCCTCTGCTCAGTGTCGCCTCCACCTTCATCCGCAAGTCCGCACCATCGCTAGAATCTCTAGTTGGTCCCACCTCGACTGCGTCATCGGTCCCATCGGTTTCGTCTTCTGCACGCCGAGCTGCTGCTCCGTCGTTCACATCGGTCATCCTCCATGTCGGCGCTCTACCGTCCGTGACCGTCCGGCCGACGCCATCACCCGTGCCACCCCTCCGCGGTGCCACTTCCGCGTCAGCCCGTCTTCGACACCCGTGAGGCGTCCCTTCCGGTGGCCGCTTCGGGACCGACGCCACTCGGTCGTTGCGGCTTCCAAGATGCTTTGCCTTCGGCCCCCCTTTGGGGGCCCTCACACTGGCCTCCACTGTCGCCCATCACCGACGCTACTACCCACACGCCCTCTGCCTTCAGCTTGTGCGCTGACCGCTCATTCGCTCTGGCGCCCGCACCCTGCGCTCGGCCTCCGCTCCAACTTGGTCACACCTCGACGCTCCGCCTTCGGCCCGCGCCGGCTCCGCCTCAAACCAGCCACCGCTCTCCAGCTCCCTTTGGCCCTAGACGCGGCTTTCGCGTCATGCCTCCGACACCCCTCTATGTGCAAGCCTCGGTCGCTCCGCGCCGGCATTCTTCAGCCAACCGCCTTGGCCACCAGGCCGTCGCCGCCGGAGAAGCTCTCCAAATTAAGTTTTGGACTTGAACTTTTTGTTCTTGGTTTCAAGTCCACGATAAGAGGATAAGGTTGAGGTTTGAGGGAAAAAAAAGGTTTTCGGTTGAAAAAAAATGGCCAAATTTGCTAAAAGCATCCACAGCCGTACCAGAACGTGCAGAATAATTCCTTCGCGCACTCAAAGCGCACCAGGAAGTTTATTTTCCCAGAATCTATCATATTCTTGATTTGCAATTTTATTCTCCATTATATTATCCACTAAATTTGACGCCGAGAAATTTGATGGCAAGATCAGTTTTGCGATATGACAGGTTCAAATGAAAGCCATTTTTACACATGTGGGTATGAGAAAAGCATTTCTATTCATCTTGACGATTGTTCCAATGCTAAACAGCTTTTATTCCTTTTATTGGTGGCATTCATTAAAGGTTTATTTGACATTTCATCATCTATTTAAGGAAAAAATATCAGTTGATGAGATAACTGATTTGGTGTTTCATCACCGTTACTTTGGTGTTTCAATTCATCGCCGTTATTTGGTGTTTCATTTACCGTTTGGATACATCGACCATTATGTAGGTTTTGGCGACATTCATTTGGAATTTGATGACACTCTAATGGTAGCTGTTTTGTAACATCCCAAATTTGTGCTTTTATTTAATTTATTGAGTTATTTGAATTTTTGGAATTTTCTAGAATTTATTTGGATTTAATTTGAATTTATTCCTTTTTGAGTTATTTAAATATTTAAAATTTTCAAGTAAAATTTTATTTAAATATTTTATTTAAGTCCAAAATGTCTCAAAGTACTTTCCAAAAATTTTCTGGAATTTTTCTGAGTTTTTTTTGCTATTTTTCCCGATTTAATTGAATTTCTAGTAATTATTTTAAATATTAAATCGCTGAAAAATCCAACTCGGGTCAAGTACTGTTCAACCGACTGAGCCACGTTCGAGTCCGACCGAGCCGGACCGACCGAGCCAAACCCTATTCGCGTGCGTCAGGATTGAGCCACGTGTACACGCACGTTGAACCCTTGGATCGGGATCCGATGGCCGTGCTTGTGCCCGAATATGTGCGTGACGCGAACCGTTAGATCGAGCCACATGGACGGCGTGGATCGCGCCACGTCGCCCGACCATATCCGAGCCGGACTCCGCCGCCCCGCACTGGCCTCGCCGCGGAATCCGCGCGTATCTCGCCGTCCGAGCTGGTATTTAATGCGTGGGTGCGTGCCCGAGGATCGCCTTCGCCTTGCGCTCCCGTTGCCCTAGCCGCCGCCTAGGGGTGAAAATGGGTCGAGTAATACCCTACCCGTATCCGGACCCGGCGAAAATTTTACCCGAAAATTCAGATACGGATACGAGTATTTTTTTGTCGGGTCGGATACGGGTAATTACCCGGATACTTTTATTTCGGATATGGGTCGGATAGAGGACAGTAGATACCCAGTAAATACTCGGATTTTCGGGTCGGATACGGGTACCCAGATAATTTTAAAAATGGGGTACCCGTTTCCAAATATGGGCCAAGCCCAACAGACGCTTGGCCGGTCCATTGGCATTAGGGAAAGAAAGTAAGAAACCCTAGACACTTCCAGCTTCCACTCCCCATTCCCCAGCCGCCAGGCGCCAGCCCGCCATCTCCATTCTCCGGAGTCCCGACCTCCCGCCAGCACTGCACCCAGACCGCTGCCTCTCCGGCCACCATAGCGCTGCGCTTGCCGCCGCTGATGAGATCTGCCACCACACGCAGCTCTCGTCGGGCGTCGGCCGCCACCCGCAACTCCCGTCGGGCGTCAGCCGCAGTTCTTCTCCGCCTTCGAGTACCGCAAGAACGCCGAGAAGTCATACCTCCATGATGGTTCCACAGCCACCAGAAGGTCCAGAAGCAGTAAGCATGTGAGATTTATGCAAATGTGTTCCATGCTAGATTCTTCCATGCTAGAAAAGAAAAACAAATGTGTTTAACAATTAATACCGTCATGATGTCCCCTGCGTACATAGCTAATGGATCATTTATCTTTTCACCTGCCAAAAGGACTTGAGTTATCAATCCTAAAGGAAAGACGGGAAGGGTCCATACTTGTGAGTAGATAATAACATACCAATCTTGTAGGCTGCTGATGGCGCAGCAGGTGAAACAAGAATATCATATCTTTCAAAAGCTTCTTTGAAGCTCTTCTTAACTAGTGTCCTCACCTACTACAGTGCAGGTATTTATTATTCTTTTGTTGGCATAATTCTATCTGTTAAGAGGTAAAAAAATCAAAATGCAAATTTTGCATTTGATGCAACTGTTCTACTGTTACCTGCTGCGCTCGTTTATAGTATGCATGATAGTATCCAACAGATAAAGCATACGTTCCCATTAAAATTCTCATTTTGACCTGAAAAGAACAATCAAATTTACCACCAAAGCATGATGATCCATTTGAACTACAAAAGCTTCAAGCACTACCCAATGTTGCATACAGATTACAAAACAATCCTCTTTTTTCCCCCCTTTCTTAGGTATTACAGTTCCAACTGCTATCTTGAAGATTGTCTTTAGTTGATTGCCCCCTCATGCTCGATGATTTATTCACTTCGTCATTTCTGTGCATGTGGATGTGCCTATAAGTACAAGTCAATAGTGTGTTCATGTCAAAACCACAAGTGATGTTTTTTGCTTAGGCTTAACTGCTCGAGGTGATTATCAAATGTGTTCTGTTCATCTTTTGCTAAAGTTTTGATGCTCCATTAGATTGGTTTTGATGCTCCATTATCCTAGTAACAGATTGTCTATTGTTGCCTCCCTCATTATCCTAGTAAGTGCTCAATCGTATGTTTTGTATTATTTGTGTCGGTATACGCTTTGGTTGGATTATTTTTATCACAAATTTTAATGCTACACAATTCACATACTATCCGACTATTGTATCCGGTACCCGTTTTCTACCCGTTTATAGATACCTATTACCCGTATCCGTATCTGTACCCAATTTTTAATTATCTGTATCCGATCCATATTCGAGTAAAAATAATTAGGGTAGGATACGGGATCACCTACTATCTGCCACCTCTGCTCCGCCGCGACATCACCGACCCTGCGAGCTTCGACAGCCATCCGATCAAGATCCGAGGGCACAGGTTCGTCCACGTCATCATCCCGTGCATCGAACCCAGATTAGATCCCAGCCGTTAGATCTAGATCGTACGGCTAGGGTTAGATCGCGTTGTACTGTGTAGATCTATTAGCCACAGTTGGATCTAGATCCAACGCACTAGATTAAGCCACGTAGCCCCTTAACCGCACCGTGCTAGATTAGATCTCAGCCGTTAGATCTAGATCGTACGGTTAGATTCAACCCGCGTTGTAGCGTTAGACGTAATCTCGACCGTTCGATCTGCGGTGTACGGCCCAGATCGTGCCACGAGTCGAACGCCGGGCCATGCCACGTCGCACCCCAGTGACGCGGTGAACTTGATCGGATCTCAGCCGTCCGATTTGAATCGAACGGTCCAGATCAACCACGTTAAACCAAATCGTGCGAGTTTAGATCTAATCCAGACCGTCGGATTTCAAACCGACGACCCAGATTGCCCCACGTGGCCAGAAGCTGAACCGGCGCGGTCAGCCAAGCCGCGCCCGGTCATCGCTGACCTAACGCGTGACGTCAGTGTAGGGCCCGCGTGTCAGCGTCTGTGCCGTGCACATGTGACGTCATGATGATGTCACGGTGGGGACCAGCTGCCAGAGCCGTTCGGCCGAGCGTGCTCATGTCAGCAATGACATCATCCGTGTAGGACCCACGTGTCAGTGACACGTGTGCCCGTGGACCGGGTCCACGGTGGACCCGAGGCGACGTGGTAGCTCCTGATTGGTCCACGTGTCATGATGATGCAATAATCCAAATTTTTAATAGAAAAATAAATGAATTAATTCTGTTTATTCTTTTATTTGATTTTTTCAAACTTTAAACGGCTATAACTTTTGCGTTTTAACTACGATTGAAGCGATTCCATTTTCTAAATTTTTATAACATTGAGCTCTATTAATGGTGAATTTTATTTGAATTTTTGAACCTTGTTTTCTTGCTGTTTATTTATTTTATTGCTATTTATGCACATTACGAGTAGACGTTAAAGTGCCCAAAGGCTTCGAAGGTGAAGTTTTGACCCAGGAGCCAGCTCAAGACCAAGAACAAGTACTTTTTGAAGGCAAGTTATGCTTTGATCATGTTGATCCTGTTTTTGAAAATTATATTGATTCAAGTTATTGCATGCTAATTTAATTAGAAAAATGTTTAAAATAATTCTGGGAATTAGTTAAATGCCTAGTTGTTGTATGACACCTTGTTATATATAATTGTATGCCATGAACCCTTGTCACCCTAGTTTGTGGATTATTTAGTTGGACACTATTAATCATGCCAACATGAGTTAATTAGATCGTTGTAGTATGCTTAGCCCAGCCATGTGTTAATAACATGATTTTGGATAATCAAATATTAATATTGACTTAATGAGATATGGAACATGTTTTGAAAAGTGTCATGTGTTATTGATGATGATGTTGATGGCACGTGGTGCATGGTAAACAACTGGGGTTGATAAAATGGTTTAGACTGGGGCAAGTGGCAAGATTGTTTCTGGTTGGTCAAGAGTGGCAACTGGGAGGTCGATTTGGTTTTTGTTGGTTTTGGAATACTTGTGGACACTTTGGTAGTCTTGCCTTGGTCACCCTAAGGACTTAATCTTGCAAGCCTTTGAACTGGGTCAATCATGCAACCACATGTCTGGAGTGGGACAGACGTAGTTGAGTAGGTTGCTAATAACTTGCATGTGGTACCTCGGGGTGTCGACTATACCTCTATGTAGTTGTATGGGGGAGCGTACCGAGGCTGCGGCTAGGTACCCGTCCAACGGTTGGTTGTCCTAGACTTCGCCTTTGCTAAGGGAAGGGTTAGTGTTCAACAACCGGGGAGGTCTACTTGTATAGTTAGAGGTTTCCAAAAGACTTTGTTACGGACACTCGTCTTTGTGGTGTTTGACTGTATCTTGTGGGTAAAGTGCATAACCTCTGCATAGTATAAAATCTATTCGAATAGCCATGTCCGCGGCATTGGATATTACTCGGGGATTACAGTCAAGGGTTAGACTTTCATGAAAATAACTTGGACTTTGGAAGAATGGTTGGGTTGGAGATGTGAACTAAATGTAGGATGTGAAATGCTTTACTTATGAAATTACTTGTGGAAGTTATTGTCTTTATTATTGTTTTACCGCTTTAAAATCTATTACTGTATTTGTGAATGCTGCTTTACTGCAAATGAACCTGTTAGCCTATCCTTTGTAATAAGCCATGCATGTAGAATATTAGAGCTGCATTCTGTGCATGACTTGCTGACTACCAAAGTACTCACCCCTTGCAACAACACAACATCAGTTGAAGAAGAAGCAACGCCAGCACTGGAGGAGGAGTTCCAGAGGAGCCAACGAACTAGGGGAGCGAGCCCAGTCAGTTGCCTGTGGTATACTGGATGGTGCCACGAAGTTATCTTATTTTTCCACTACGGTTATCTCTTTTAATAAGTCTTCGCCCTGCGAGGCGTATCTTTGTAACTTGACCATAAGGTCGAGCAACCAGTGTGATTAATTAATTAAAGTACTTTATTAATTCGCTGAGTATGATTGTGATATGTACCGATGTTGAGACTGTGTGCACTAGTGTGATCCTGGACTAGTGCTGAATACACAAAGGGTCCGAATTTGCATATTCGGGTCCCAACATGTTTTATTAGTGAAGGTTTTGCTCCAATTCAATTTGAGATGAAGTATTAAAGTGCAAGGAGTTGTTTGCTTCTTAGTGGATACTACAACATTGTCCTGTTGTCTTTGCTCGATATGAGGGGTCTACTGCAATTTACTCCATGGACAGTTATGCGGTAGCAATTTCAACCATGTTATGGAATTTCAGTAAGCAGTTTTCCGTATGTGGTGACTACACGTGCAATTTTCTCTTTCAGTGAGCGTTGTTTGCCGAATTTATTGTTTCATATGGAGCATGTCAATTTCATGAGATGAGTTTTTCGCTATTTACCAAGCGCCAAAGGTGATGTCTTGGCTTATGCCATTTGATGATTTGGCATTTATTCAAGAGGTCAATTGCACAGACCCAGATTCTTCGTTTGCTTTGTTATAACTGTACTAGTTTGACTGTTCCAGTCTTTCACTCGACCTACTGGTGGTTTGCTCAAATTTTGTTTCGCAAGAAGTGTTTTGATTAATTGTTCCAATCTTTCATATTTGTACTGTCCTTTGGACTTTCAGTGCTTTATTACCCTTTAGGGTTTTTCGGAGACAATTTTATTATGGATTTTGAGTTAAGGGGAAGGGGAGGTTTGTTGGAGATAACTGTAATATCTCTAACTACCATATCTGTTGGTTTTATTCCTGGTTTGTTAGGAGTTATATCTTCTACAGCTCGAACTCTTTGGCTATATAAGCCAACCCCTTGTACATATAATTCTTGAAGTGATATACTAAATTATTTTTCGTGGTTTTTTCCCGCAAGAGTTTTTCCATATTAAATTTATGTCTTCATTATTTGTCGTGCTCCTAACCCTAACAATATAGGTATACATTTCCCTTACCTTTTGCAGTTTCGTTGAAACTTCTCTATTTTGTTTTGTTGCGGGAAACTCCTACTCTCGCACTCTCCTTCCGGGAAACTTCCTAACAATTGCCTAATATATATATCTTCCCCCGCCTCCTTCACCAAATGCTCCCAACATAAAAAACTTGCTCCCTTTGTCTTTCCTGAGTGGATTTTTGAGTCATCATAGTGTTCTTATTTTGCTTTTCTGTTTGTTCCTCTCCATAGTAAGGATTGTGCATTGAAATCTCGTACATAAGCTCCTCAAATTGGTTCCTATATTCTGTCAATGAACCCATTTGCTTGATTTCCACCAACTCGGTTAACAACCTACGGTGATCAAACGCCCCAAACTTAAGCTCCACTGCCCTGATGAATTGTTCCGAGCTTCCCAAATCATGCTGCACCTTATACACCTGCAACTAACGAGCTGCATTTCCCTCCATGTGCATAGATGCTGTCCTAACCCACAAGGCCTCCAGAATATTGTAAAGCTTGAAAGAGTTTGTGCATTTGTCTCGCCATAATCTTGGTCCCTCCTCTTCAAATCTGGGAAATGATAGTTTCGGAAGAGGGGTTCTAGTTTGCCCTCCCACTTCTCTCGGCGATCATACAGATAACCCGGATGCTCCTTGTTGATCTCTTAGTGAACTTTTGCTTTGAGCACCCCCCCCCCCGAAATCTGCGTCGGGTCTGAGTTTGCTCTTCTCCATGGTTCTGGAGCTGCCGGTGTGACAATTGCCTTTCCCAACACCGATCCAGACCTATCTTCACCATTACGCACCTCCAGAACATGATCAGTAGTCAATCGTGCCACCGCTTGTGCCGTAGCTTCCATCTGCTTGGCCAACATTTGCTGATCCTTCTCCCGCTGCTCCATTGCCTTTGCCGTAATCTCCGTCTGAACCATCAGTTGTTGCTGAGCGGAATCGATCGATTCCACCTGGGCGAAAAGGAGGTCGAAACTTTCCTTGATTAAGGCCAACTTCTCCTCCGTCCGAACTCCCGACTCTTCCATCACATCTAACACAAATCGTGTCTGCATGGATGGCTTCGGAGGCGCCGTCTTGCTTCTCTTCTATCAACGGAGTTGGAATGAGGGATTTTCTACTGCATGCCTATTGCTGTGATCTCTCCTTTTTAGCCATGGATCCCGAACTTCGAATCCCATGAAATTTTACAAGATTGCTACTGGTTCACCTAGGTATCTCCCAGAATTTTAGTAGCATTTTTAGATTTTTATTCAATGGGTCACACAATGTCCTAACTTTCTTTCCCTTGCAACTATTCAATACGCGCCTAGTCTTTTGAATCGGGGAATGATTTTAAAAGAATTTCGTCTCTCGAAGAGACGGGTTAGAGTAAGACAAGATTTTAGAGCTCTCTCTAAAGCCCTTACAGATTTTAAGTTTTAAAATTTTTCAAAACATCTTTAATTTCCAACACTTTCCTTCGAGTGGCATGAGGAATAGAATAAAGCACATTTCCCTAATTTACGCCTTTTTCTTGAAAGACCAATATTTGAAATTTAAAATAAGCATAAAATCATTTTGAAAAGCAAAATAAGGAAAGATTCTATAGAGGGATGAGAGTAGCACTCTACATTTTTGCAAATAAGATTTTATAACCAAAATAGCTTTTGAGGGAGAACTTGTCCTTGATTCCATCGACCATACTAACTAGGATTTTCCTACAATCATATGGGCTCTGATACCACCTGTTGTGGGGGCACCAGTCTCAGATTAGCGATGTGGGTTCTTACTGTTGAATCGGGGCTGGATAATGATGCAACCCGGAAGAACTCCGACCGCTTATCTATAAACCGTACCCGAATTGAGGCCAATCGCTCAGCGCGATGCTCGTGCTCTTGTGCCAACTGGTTGAAACCAATCCGAGCTTCCAGCATATGTGTCCGATGCTAGTTTCCAAGATCAACGCCTATCACCCACATATGTCACACTCGAGATGATTCATCGCGCACACACAGATGTAAAAGTCATAAAAGTGAATTAGAAACTATTACAACTACTTAATATTACATGTCCATGACCGATAGGCCAAATATAATACATAAAGAGAAAATAGCAGCGGAAATAACACAAGTCCAAAAGTTGGACATCGGTGTGCCATCCATAACACAAAAGGCAACCGACTGGGGAGAGACCCAGTTCATCCATCCGAGAAGTCGTTTGTCCCTGTTTTATAGTAAGTATCCAACCGACTGGATAGCACCTCATATATTCTTTGGCTGCCTTCCGAGACCACTCCAGCTCGGCCTCGGCCTTCTCCAACTGAGCCTTGGTCCCTGTAGCTCAGCCTTAGCGGCTCCCTGACCCTCTTGGGCCTCCTATAAGGCCCTCTTGAGGATCTCAGGGTCATCCTTTGTAACACCCCAAAATTTTGCTTTTCTTAAATTCATGTGTAATTTGGCACTTTAGTGAATTTTTGGAATTTTCTGGAATTTATTTGGATTTATTTGGAATTTATTTGAATTTATTCCATTTTGAAATAATTAAAGAATTTAAATTTTCAAATAAAATTTTGTTGGAAATATTTTATTTGAGTCCAAAATGCCCCAAAGTATTTTCCAGAATTTTTCTGGAATTTTTCTGAGTCTTTTGCTATTTTTAATGAATTAAATGAATTACTGGAAATTATTTTAAATATTAAATCGCTGGAAAATCGAAGTCGGGTCAAGTATCGCTCATCCGACCGAAGTCGGAACCGAAGTCGGACTCGAGTCCGACCGAGCCACGCGGACTCGACCGAATCAAGTCCAAACCCTAACCACGTGGAACTGCTGGATCAAGATCCAACGGCCGAAATCGAGCCGCACCGATCCGACCGGATCCGATCGCGCCCGAGCCAATCGTGGCCGTTGATCGCGCCACATGGACGGTCCTCCGTCGTCGTCTCCGCCCGAGTCCGAGCCGGATTCCTCCGCCGCGCCCGCCGCCGTGTGTGTCTAGGTTTCCGTTTTCCGCACGGACGCCGAGGGTATTTAATGCCCGGGTCGCACCTCGAGGACCGCCTTGACTTCCCGCACCTTTTGCCCTAGCCGCCGCCGCTTGGAACGCCCTGCCGCAGCCGTAATCGCTCGCCGGAGTTGTAGCACTCCTCCGCGGTTTTTGCTTGCTCGCCGCCGTCGCCGTCCCCGCCCGTTGACCCCAGATCCGACTCACCGCGACGAGACGCACTCGAAGGGAAAACTCACTCGTCGGAGGAGCCCGCAAACGCTGTTCGTGTCGCCGTCCCGGCCCCGGCCAGCTCACCCGCCAAGACGCCATCGCTGCCGCCAAGCTTCTCACCGTCCGATCAAGATCCAACGCCCCAGATCACGCCACGCCATCTCACGGTGAGATCCCAATCCAAAACCCCAGATTCAATCTCGACCGCTGGATCTAGATCCAACGATCCAGATCAAACGCGTTAACCCACACGCGTGAGAGCCAGATCTAATCTGGGCCGTTGATTTTCAAACCGCCGGCCGAGATTGCGCCACGTGTCCGGGAAGGCTGACCGCCGCGGCCGCAGCTCCGCACTCCTGGCAGTCGCCGACACGCCGCCCGTGTCGCTGACGTGGTCAACCGCACCATGACGCCAAAGACGGGCTCAAGATGTCGGGCCGGCCGTCTAGCTGCGGCGACGCTACCCATGACGCTACCAGGGGTCCCACTTGTCGCGAACGGATCGAAGTCCCTCGCCGACGCCAAGAATGACGCTACCCGAGTGGCCCCACCTCGCCGGGCCTCACGCGGAGCCGTGGACCGAGTCCACGGTGGACCGAGTCCACGGTGGACCGAGCCGAACCGTGGACCGAGCCCATGGACCGGCTTACGTCAGCAGACCAATCAGAGGCTGACACGTGTCCTCGCTGACGCAATAATTAATTTTCAAAAAATAAAATGATTTATTAATTCGAAATAATGATTTCAGATTTTGTTTCAAACTTCAAACACTTATAACTTTTGCGTTTCAACTCCGATTTGAGTGATTCAAATTTCTAAATTTGTATAAAATTGAGATCTACCTAATTATGAATTTTATTTAATTTTTGGACTAAAGTTTTCCTCTGTAATATTATTTAATTGATTATTTAAACTTTAAAATGCTATAACTTTTGCATTTTAACTCCGAATTGAGCGATTCCAGTTCCTAAAAATTCATAAAATTATGTTCTCTCTGTTTATGGATTTTATTTGGAGTTTTGGGATGCTTTTGCCTATTGTTTATTTGTGTATTGCTATTTGCACGTATTATGAGTAGACGTTGAAGTGCCCGAAGGCTTCGAAGGAGAAGTATTGACCCAGGAGCCAGCTCAAGACCAAGAACAAGTACTTTTTGAAGGCAAGTTATGCTTTGACCATATTGATCCCATTTTGAAATTTATTTTGGTTCAAATTATTGCATGCTAGTTCACACTACTAGAATTAAGAGTATTAACGACCAATAAATAACAACCGTGAAAAAAATTTGGTCGTTAATTGATTTTTTGGAGTGACTCTTCAAAAAAAAAAGGTACTAACTACCATAATTTTCCCCGTCGTTAGGATGGCGTAGAAAAATCCCGGGACACCAATTTTATTTTGTGCAAACTCCGTGGTTTGACACAAACTCCCTGGCTCTTGAGTTATTCGCAGTGCGCCAACCCTAGCCGCCTTCTAGTGCGAGACCTCCCGCCTCTCACTCCCTGAACGCCGCCGCTCTACCCCATGGCCGCTGCTCGCCAGCCACGCCCGCCCCCGGGTCGATGCCAGCCTTGCCCAGCGCCCGACGCCCGCTGCGGCCAGCTTGGCACGGCGCGCTCGCCCCTGCGCTCGGGCGCCCGGCCCTGCCCCTGCTCGGTGCCACCCTCGCTCACGCCGGCCCTCGCCCGCGGCACCGATCGTAGCCTCTCCGGTGCCCGACGCCCCTCCAGTTGCAAAGGTGAGGAAGGTTAATCCTTGTTGCTCATGAGAGATCTTAGGGTGTGTGCATATATCTCTCTTCTTGTCACGGGCTCCACGGCAAATGTTTACATCACGAGTAGTGCACCTTGGTTTTTTCAAATTACTCGATATCGATCGAGGGGAGCTGCGACAAGGAAAAGCGTGAGCGGTGTGAATTTTGCATGTCAAATATCCATTGAAAATGACCACCAGAGACCTCTGATTGCATCATGCCGAGGAGTTAGTTGTTCTACTTCTTTGATATGTTTGACGTGTAACCACTTCCCTCAAAGTGCTTGGACAAGAATGATACTTGTTCAGAAGTTATTTGTAAGTAAACTTTTGAACTCATTTGGACCTCAGCAGTTGTTGTCAAATGAGATTGATGGGTTACGTTGTGTGGACTTAGGGATGTACTCATGTATGAAGTGTTGTATGGAGTATGAACTACAGAGTGTCTATGTGATAATTGGGCCGTGCCAATGGTGGCAGTGCACGATTCTTGTGATACTCTGCTGATTATATATTGTTGCTTGGGCTTATGTTTGTGTTTGCTGAACACTTGTATTTCTAAGGATCAATTTAGAAATATTAGTAAATCACACAATGGGGTCACGAGCAGCCTTTGCCCAATGGATACCATTTGCCCTTGCTAGATCCTTAGAAAATGTTGTTTTGCATGCTTGTCCTTCAGAATGTGCATTTGCTGAGCTAGTTTAAAGTCATATCTTAGCTTAGATCAGATCAATTGTCTTCTGATGCATTTGTCTCCTTAGAAAATGTTGTTTTGCCTCATCATTTTTTTGTCTTTATGCTATTAACTTTTGAATCCAATCTTTTGTAGTGTACTTTTTGTAGTGCAATCTTCTTCAGAGTCACTTTCTATTGCAATATATCTTCTCTTTCTTTTTTTGTCAGGTGGGAGTTTGCTTGATGAAGTTTCATCTATTTTTTCAGGTGAATCATTGCGATCTGTTCTCGCAAAATTTTTCTTCTTAAGCTCTTCTTAAAGCCAGATTGCACTAACTTTGATAATCAGTTATTTGACAAAATGCATGTTACGCTTTGCTCTTTGCATGCTCAATTTTGGGCTTCCATATACAAGTTAAAATGGCCTAACTTTTTATTGGTGTTTTTCTCATATTTGGTGTCGGTCAGTGAATGAGTTCCCTGTAAGATTGGTAATGTCTTTAACTTGAGAACTCTGTTACGATTACAAGGCTGTTGATCATTGAATCAAAACATGTATTACTATTTAATTGGAGCAATGTCTCAAATACAGTTAGTCTAACATAGAATGTTGGAATAAACATTTGTGTATTTTTGGGATTCTATTGCAACCTTGTAGCGCTAACAATTGTGTAACAAGTTGAGAACGTCTTGGAGAGCAGCTTGACCTCACCGTCGGCGGCAAAATGAGGTGTGCATACATTTATTTACATGTGCAAAAGCTCGCTAAAAGATGACCGTATCTTTGGTTAGTGTTTCTCATGCATGGCCATTGCAAATTTCTTGCTCTTGTTTGAGGATGTGAATATGGGAGGAATCGCTCACTATCGACCATCTTTGGGAGGAGGCTTACTCGCCACTTGACATGCGGTTGGTGACTACGTCGTGCTGCTACATGGACCTCAATGTTTCATCATGGCCATGGTGACCATGCATGCATGATATACATCTTAGAATCTCAACCGATCCGGATTACGTAACCATTCTCGATTATTGGAGGATTGTTAGTCGATTACATTAGTAGATCGTTCTTGTTTTTGAGGCAAAGCATGTCTAGATCTCGTGAGCTATCAATTGATATGAGCGTGTGTACTGATTGTACTTTTGGATTGCAATAAAAGGATTTTTGTTCATGGTTGTGGATCATCGATGTTTCGACATAAAAAATGTTGTCTTAAACATATAGAAGTGTTCGATATTTACGAATGATCAAGACTAAATATATATAGCTAGGACTATTCTTATAAACTAAAAATGTGGTGATTATCTTTGTAGAGTGGTCGTTAATGTTACAACAGTGGTAGTCTGAACATTAGCTATCAACGACCAAAGAGTGGTCGTTAATACTAGAAATGTGGTTGTTGATAGTACATAATTAACGATGACACACCATCTCGTCGTTAAAAAAATTAACGACGGAAAAATTGCTATGTGATCGCATTACTATTAACGACGGAGCCTTTAACGACGGCTAACGACCACAATTTTGTGGTCGTTAATGACTTTTAGCGACCAAATGTGGACTTTTAACGACCGTATCTCCCGTCGTTGATAATCGTAATTCTAGTAGTGTCAATTAGAAAATACTTTATTTAAATATGGGAAATTAGATAAATGCCTAATTGTTGTATGACACCTTGATTACTTAAGTATGTGCCATGACCCCTTGTCACCCTAGTGTGGATTACTAGTTGGACATTACTAAACGGCCAACATGGGAAATTAGATCGTGTAGTATGTTGCTTAGACCTGCTACGTGCTCATGACATGATTTTGGACAATCAAATGTTAATATTGACTTAATGATATATTGAACCTGTTTTGGAAAAGTATCATGTGATGTTGATGGCACGTGGTGCATGGTAATCAACTGGGGTTTTGATAAATAGTTTTCGACCGGGGCATGTGGCAAGAATAATCAGGTGGGCCAGTTGTGGCATTGGGAATGTTGGTTTGGTTCTTCGGGTAGTCTTGCCCTGGTCACCCTAAGGACTTAACCTTGCAAGCCTTTGAACTGAGTCAAGCGTGCAACCACATGTCTGTAATGGGACGGACCTAGTTGACTAAGTTGCTAATAACGCACTGTGGGACCTCGTGAGGTCAACTACACCCTTTGTGTAAGTTGTACAGGAGCGCATCTGGGTGAGGCCAGTACCCATCTAACGGTTGATTGGCCTAAACTTCGCCTTAGCTAAGGGAAGGGTTAGTGTGCAATAACCGGAGGACCACTTGTATTGTTAGAAGTTTCCGAAAGACTTTGTTACTGAACTCGCCTTTGTGGTGTTTGACTGTATCTTGTGGGTAAAGTGCATAACCTCTGCAGAGTGTAGAATCTATTCGAATAGCCGTGTCCATGGTATTGGACATTGCTCGGGAATTACAATAAGGGTTAGATTTTCTCAAAAATAACTTGGACTTGAAAGGTTGGGTTTGGTTTACGAATGACGTTAATGGAAATGTGGATTAGGATGGGGAAGATGTTTACTAAACTCCTTGAAAAGTTATCTATGCTTTACTTGTTACTACTGCTTTCGAATCTACTTATGATACTGTTAAATCTTTGCTATCGCAAAAATACCTTGAGCCACTCCTTTGTATTAAGCCATGCATGTAGTATATTAGTGCATTCTGTGCATGACTTGCTTTGAGTACCAAGTACTCACCCTTGCCACAATACAACACCAGTTGAAGAGGAGACTACACCGGCTTTGGAGGAGGAGCTCCAAGAGGAACCGCTCTACTTAGGAGCGAGCGGTCAGTTGCCTGTGGTATCTTGGATGGCGCCACGAAGTTATCTTATTTTCATTGCTATTATTTCTCTCTTAATAAGTTTCGCCTGCGTGGCGATATTTGTAACTTGACCATAAGGTCGAGTAACCAGCTTGACTATTTAATTAAAGTACTTTATTAGTATCGAGTGGTATGATTGTGATATTTACCGATGTTAAGACTGTGTGCACTAAGCTGCGTTCTGGACTAGTGCTGAATACACAGAGGGTCCTGATTTGCGGTCGGGTCCCGACAGAGGTGGTATCAGAGCCATACTGACCGTAGGCTCAACCCTAGCTAGAATGGTCGTAGAGAGGTTAAAACCTATTTTCTAAAGGCTAAAAGGTTGTTAAGATAAGAAATGATATCTCGAGTTATCCCCTTCTCTCTTTTCTTACCTCTTGCTGAATTTTTCCCTTACCTTGTCACGATTTAAAAATTTCGAATTCTTACGTGAGCACTCTTGTGACAGATGGAGGGAGAGTTCAACTACGTCGATCTGGAGGTTGGTCACGCCGCGGAACTTTGGCGTATGCTACAGACTC
The DNA here is from genome assembly GCA_036346355.1 of Rhipidocladum racemiflorum. Lineage (NCBI taxonomy): Eukaryota > Viridiplantae > Streptophyta > Magnoliopsida > Poales > Poaceae > Rhipidocladum > Rhipidocladum racemiflorum. The sequence continues at coordinate 35,460,601 of CM070581.1, forward strand.
TCGGAGATTTTGAGAAGCCACAATACCAAGTGGAAGTGATCAGACAAGCAGGATTGATCAAGGCTTGTGACGTGAAGATTGTGGTACCTGCTAGGAAGAAGGGCCAGGCAATCGCCCGATACACCGCGACCGCCAGGAGATCTACAATGCAGATGGGTATCCAAGAAGTATCACGACGAGCAATGCGGCACATCACCCGTATCTACGCCAGAGAGTTGGAGAGCACGGTGTTCTGATATCATCCGCGCAGCAACAACCTTCTTGACCCGAAGGCGATTCAGGATGAGGATGCCATGGTCACACAGTTGGCACGACTTGTTGTCGCCCAGGATTATGTACTCGATGATACAAGCAAAGAGCTACAGAAGGCCCGCAAGGAGATCACGACAGAGAAGAACAGATGGCGGGAAGCTCAAGAGTATGTGTCACACCTTCTGCAAAGGATTGGAGAGTTAGAGACGGCATTATGCAGCGCTGTAACCGGAACCAATGCTCGAGCTGCACGAGCCAGACCCGGAGGAGCCGGAGCTTGAGGAGGACACTACTTCTTCGACTACCACAGATGACACAGTTGCTGGACATGGCAATCGTTTCGCGCCTATGCCGCAGCATCCGTACCCAGGCCGTGGAGGTTTTCTCGATGAGTGAGCGTAGGTGCTATAGTGAGACTCCTTCGCCGAGTCGCGTCAATAGAATAAAGAGTCACCCTTTAGGCGTTAGACTCCAGTGTTAGTTCGATTTGGATTCTCATTGCTTGCTGAGTGTGCAGTATGTGTTGCAAGGCCCCTAGGCATTGTAAGCAACCATACCAAGTTACTATTGATTAAAATAATAAAGTTGGACTTTAAGTTACACCTTTCGCCCCGCATAAGTTCCATATTACTTGTCTATTCTTGTTTCCCTCTCATCTCTAAAACCTAGAGCAATCGACAGATGGTAAACACTCGTGGAAACCTTGGAGGCAATGGAAGTGGTTCTCGCCCAGCAGAAAACCCCAATGATGGAGCACCAGCACCGCCACTAGACATGCAGAATTCTGGAGCATTTCTTGCTGCTCAGACTCAGTTGATGCATGCTATGATGCAACAGATGCAACACGTCACTGCTCAGGCCACTGCTAATCAAGTCAATCAGGGGCAACGCCAGAATACAAGACTGTCAGAGTTTATGAGGACTCACCCACCCACTTTCTCTGGGAATGCCAATCCATTAGAGGCCGATGACTGGTTAAGGTCAATTGAGAGGAAGCTACACATTGCTCAATGCATAGGAAATGAGAAGGTACTCTACGCTTCTCATCAGTTGGAAGGAAATAAATTGAATGGTGGGAGAACTTCATGCCACGCAAGTGAACCCTCGTGACATCACACTGGAGGAGTTCACAGTTGCATTCCGTCAGTATCACGTGCCTGAAGGAATCATGGATCTCAAGAAGGAGGAGTTCAGAGCACTGAAGCAAGGTAATCAGCCAGTGGCCGACTACCTGAACAAGTTCACACAGCTTGCTCGCTACGCACCTGAGGATGTAGCGACAGATAAAGCCAGACAGTCTCGTTTCATGAAGGGACTTAACTCAGGACTACAGGTGGGACTGATCACCCACACTTTTCCAGATTTCCAGGAGCTTGTGAATAAGGCGCTCATTCTTGAGGACAAGCGCAAGGAACTGGATGAGAACAGGAAGCGCAGGATGCAACATCAGGGATCGCGTCAGGGAGCGCAGCAACGTCTGAGAGTTGCACCAAATCAATTTTTCAGATTCCAGCCACAAAATGCAACAAGGACACCGTCACCAGCACCAAGACCCGTCAATTAGAACTATCAGACCCACCACCCGAAACGCCGCTCGAGGCGAAGAAGAAAGTGAGACGCCGCTACAATCGCAACGAGCCAGGACACTTTGCCAACAGCTTGTCCTAAGAAGACAGCAGGAGTGACCCGGGCCGCTTCAACTGGGATCCACACCAGCTAGGACGCCAAAGACCAGGAACCACACCCTGCATCGTGGTGAGAGGCCGAGTCAACCATGTCACTGCAGATGCACTGCAGAATGCTACGGACGTCGTACTGGGTAAGTTACTTGTTAACTCAGTACCTGCAACAGTTTTGTTTGATTCTGGAGCTTCGCATTCGTTTGTTTCGCAAGGCTTTGCTGCTAGAAATGATTTGGGGATTGCAAGACTTAAATGCATGCTTTTTGTTCAAACCCCTGGTTCCGAACTCCGAACGAAAGTAGGATGTTCCGGGGTGAGAATACTAATAGATGGGATAGAGTTCCTAGCGAACCTTATTATTTTGGAGACCCAGACCATAGATGTTATTTTGGGAATGGATTGGTTATTCAAGCATAAGGCCGTATTGGATTGTGGACGAAGGACTATCTCAGTTGAGAGCCCGTGTGGAAAGAAAGTGGAATTTCAAGCCACTGCAGTTAGAGATGGACATATGATGGTTAACAGTACCAAGACAATCAGCATAGAGGATGTCTCAGTAGTGAATGAGTACCCAGATGTTTTTCCTGAAGATCTACCGGGTATGCCGCCAGATAGGGACATAGAGTTTGTAATAGAGCTTGTACCTGGTACAACACCGATAGCAAAGAGACCGTATCGGATGTCCACCGAAGAATTGGTAGAGATGAAAAAGCAACTTGAAGAGTTAATGGAGAAAGGATTTATCAGACCGAGTTCGTCGTCGTGGGGAGCGCCAGTTTTGTTTGTCAAGAAGAAGGACGGAAGTTTCAGGATGTGCATTGACTACCGTGCACTCAACGAAGTCACCGTGAAGAATAAGTACCCGCTACCCAGGATCGATGATTTGTTTGATCAGCTGAGAGGAGCCGGAGTTTTCTCCAAAATTGATCTAAGATCGGGATACCATCAGTTGAAGATCCAAATCAGAGGATATTCCGAAGACCGCATTCTCATCAAGATATGGACATTACGAGTTCACAGTTATGTCCTTTGGTCTAACGAATGCGCCAGCATATTTCATGAATATGATGAATAAGGTGTTCATGGAATATTTGGACAAGTTTGTTGTTGTGTTCATAAACGATATCCTAATCTACTCTAAGACAGAGGATGAACATGCCGAACACTTGACGCGAGTTTTGGAAAAGCTGAGGGAACAGCAACTTTTCGCCAAGTTCAGTAAGTGTGATTTTTGGAAGGACAAGGTGGAATTCCTCGGACATGTAATGACCGCAGAAGGAGTCGCCGTTGATCCAAGTAAAGTACAAGCTGTGTTACATTGGGAGCAGCCGAAGGCTGTGACCCAGATCCGGAGTTTCCTTGGAATGGCAGGTTACTATCGCCGTTTCATTAAAGGCTTTTCGACAATTGCGAAACCTCTTACGAAATTGCTGAAAAAGGAGAAGAAGTTTGCATGGACGCCAGAATGTGAGAAAGGTTTTCAGGAGCTGAAGAAGCGATTGACATCAGCGTCGGTGTTAGTTCTACCGGATGGTAATCAAAGCTTTGATATCTATTGTGATGCATCGCGTCAAGGACTTGGATGTGTGCTGATGCAGAACAGAAAGGTTGTTGCTTATGCATCAAGGCAGTTGAGGCCGCATGAGGAGAATTATCCGACGCATGACCTAGAGCTAGCTGCCGTAGTGCATGCCTTGAAGATATGGCGTCACTATCTGATCGAGAACAGATGTGAAGTATATACGGACCATAAGAGTCTTAAGTACATCTTCACCCAATCAGACCTGAACATGAGGCAGAGGAGATGGTTAGAGTTGATCAAGGACTACAATGTTGGAATCCATTACCATCCCGGGAAGGCCAACGTAGTAGCCGATGCTCTGAGTCGGAAAAGCCATACCGTGAGTATATTGCTAGCCACAAGTCAGGATGAGTTATGTGAGGATTTCCAGAGAATGAAGATTGAGGTGGTACCTAGCGGATTCTTGGCCGCATTGGAAGTAAAGCCTACCCTAGAGGATCAGATCCGAGAAGGGCAGAAGGATGATGACAAGATCCACAGGATCAGGTCCATCAAGGAGGAAGGCAAGGCAGAGGACTTCAAGTTGGATGAGCAAGGCACGTTATGGATGAAGGATCGCATTTGTGTGCCGAACAAAAAGGAGTCAAGCGATTGATTCTAGAAGAAGCCCATGACTCCAAGTATTCAATTCATCCTGGAAGCGCCAAGATGTATCAGGATCTGAAGGAAAGATTCTGGTGGCCGAGCATGAAGCGTGAAGTTGCCGAGCATGTCGCATTGTGCGACGTATGCCAGAGAGTCAAGGCAATGCATCAGAGACCAGCAGGATTGTTGCAGCCGCTGAAAATACCTGAGTAGAAGTGGGAGGAAATCGGAATGGATTTCATTACCGGTTTGCCTAAGACTCAAGGAGGTTATGACTCCATATGGGTTATAGTGGATCGCTTGACCAAAGTAGCCCATTTTATCCCCGTGAAGACCACCTACTCGGGAGATAAATTAGCGGAGTTGTATATGGTCAGGATCGTCTGTTTGCACGGAGTGCCAAAGAGGATTGTATCGGACAGAGGTACCCAATTTACCTCAAGGTTCTGGAATAAGTTGCATGAAGCCATGGGAACCCATTTGAACTTCAGTACAGCCTATCATCCACAGACGGATGGACAGACCGAAAGAGTCAATCAGATTCTGGAAGATATGCTAAGAGTGTGTGCAATGGCTCATGCTACCTCTTGGGATAAGAGCTTGCCGTATGCCGAGTTCAGTTACAATAATAGTTACCAGGCTAGTTTACAGATGTCACCTTTTGAGGCACTGCATGGTCGACCCTGTCGGACGCCATTGAACTGGAATGAGACAGGTGAACGCCGTGTCTTTGGGCCAGATATTCTTCAAGAAGCTGAAGAACAGATTGCCATGATCAGGGAGAGATTGAAGATAGCCCAATCACGACAGAAGAGTTATGCTGACAACCGTCGCCGGGATTTGAGTTTTGAACCAGAAGACTATGTATACCTCAGAGTTACGCCTCTCAGGGGAGTTAAGAGATTCCATGCCAAAGGAAAACTCGCGCCGAGATATGTTGGACCATTCAAGATTTTGAGCCGCAGAGGCGAAGTTGCTTACCAGCTGGAGTTGCCGCAGTCACTAGCAGGAGTGCATGACGTGTTCCACGTGTCCCAACTGAAGAAGTGTCTCCGAGTACCTGAGGAACAGACACCGCTAGAGTCAATTGAGTTGCAAGAAGATTTGACTTACAAGGAGCACCTTGTGAAGATTCTAGACACAATGGATCGAGAGACGAGGAACAAGTCAACCCGTTTCTGTAAAGTTCAGTGGAGCAACCATGCAGAGAGCGAAGCAACTTGGGAGTGCGAAGAGAATTTGAAGAAAGAGTTTCCAAACCTATTATGTAGTAAACCCTGAATCTCGGGGACGAGATTCTATTAAGGGGGGGAGGTTTGTAACACCCCAAAATTTTGCTTTTCTTAAATTCATGTGTGATTTGGCACTTTGGTGAATTTTTGGAATTTTCTGGAATTTATTTGGATTTATTTGGAATTTATTTGAATTTATTCCATTTTGAAATAATTAAAGAATTTAAATTTTCAAATAAAATTTTGTTGGAAATATTTTAATTGAGTCCAAAATGCCCCAAAGTATTTTCCAGAATTTTTCTGAGTCTTTTGCTATTTTTAATGAATTAAATGAATTACTGGAAATTATTTTAAATATTAAATCGCTGGAAAATCGAGTCGGGTCAAGTACTGTTCATCCGACCGAGTCGGAACCCGAGTCGGACTTGAGTCCGACCCGAGCCACGTGACTCGACCGAATCAAGTCCAAACCCTAACCCTGTGAACCGTTGGATCAAGATCCAACGGCCGAAATCGAGCCGCACCGATCCGACCGGATCCGATCGCGCCCGAGCCAATCGTGGCCGTTGATCGCGCCACGTGGACGGTCCTCCGTCGTCGTCTCCGCCCGAGTCCGAGCCGGATTCCTCCGCCCGCCGCCCGCGTGTGGGTCTAGGTTTCCGTTTTCGCCGCAGACGCCGAGGGTATTTAATGCCCGGTCGCACCTCGAGGACCGCCTTGACTTCCCGCACCTTTGCCCTAGCGCCGCCGCTTGGAACGCTCGCCGCGCGTAATCGCTCGCCGGAGTTGTAGCACTCCTCCGCCGCGGTTTTTGCTTCGTTCCGCCGCCGTCCGCCGTTGACTCCAGATCCGGACTCACCGCGACGAGACGCACCCGAAGGGAGAACTCACCTCGCCGGAGGAGCCCGCAAACGCCGTTGCCCGTGTCGCCGTCCCGGCTCGGCGGCCGGCTCCGCGACGCCATCGCTGCCGTCGCTCGAAGCTTCTCAGCCGTCCGATCAAGATCCAACGTCCCAGATCACGCCACGTCATCTCACGGTGAGATCCCAATCCAAAACCCCAGATCCAATCTCGACCGTTGGATCTAGATCCAACGATCCAGATCAAACGCGTTAACCCAAACGCGTGAGAGCCAGATCTAATCTGGGCCGTTGATTTTCAAACCAACGGCCGAGATTGCGCCACGTGTCCGGGAAGGCTGACCGCCGCGGTCGGCCGCCAAGCTACAGCGTGTCGCCGACACGCCGCCCGCAGCGTGTCGATGGCGTGGTGAACCGCACCATGACGCCAAGACGCTCAAGATGTCACGGCCGTCTGCGGCGTGACGTCACCCATGACGTCACCAGGGGGTCCCACTTGTCGGACGCAACGATCGAGTCCCCGCCGACGCCAAGAATGACGTCACCCGAGTGGCCCCACCTGTCAGTCTCACGTGAGCCGTGGACCGAGTCCACGGTGGACCGAGTCCACGGTGGACCGAGTCCACGGTGGACCGAGCCGAACCGTGGACCGAGCCCATGGACCGGCTTACGTCAGCAGACCAATCAGAGGCTGACACGTGTCCTCGCTGACGCAATAATTAATTTTCGAAAAAGAAAATGATTTATTAATTCGAAATAATGATTTCAGATTTTGTTTCAAACTTCAAACACTTATAACTTTTGCGTTTCAACTCCGATTTGAGTGATTCAAATTTCTAAATTTGTATAAAATTGAGATCTACCTAATTATGAATTTTATTTAATTTTTGGACTAAAGTTTTCCTCTGTAATATTATTTAATTGATTATTTAAACTTTAAAATGCTATAACTTTTGCATTTTAACTCCGAATTGAGCGATTCCAGTTCCTAAAAATTCATAAAATTATGTTCTCTTTCTTTATGGATTTTATTTGGAGTTTTGGGATGCTTTTGCCTATTGTTTATTTGTGTATTGCTATTTGCACGTATTACGAGTAGACGTTGAAGTGCCCGAAGGCTTCGAAGGAGAAGTATTGACCCAGGAGCCAGCTCAAGACCAAGAACAAGTACTTTTTGAAGGCAAGTTATGCTTTGACCATATTGATCTCATTTTGAAATCTATTTTGGTTCAAATTATTGCATGCTAGTTCAATTAGAAAATACTTTATTTAAATATGGGAAATTAGATAAATGCCTAATTGCTGTATGACACCTTGATTACTTAAGTATGTGCCATGACCCCTTGTCACCCTAGTGTGGATTACTAGTTGGACATTACTAAACGGCCAACATGGGAAATTAGATCTTGTAGTATGTTGCTTAGACCTGCTACGTGCTCATGACATGATTTTGGACAATCAAATGTTAATATTGACTTAATGATATATTGAACCTGTTTTGGAAAAGTATCATGTGATGTTGATGGCACGTGGTGCATGGTAATCAACTGGGGTTTTGATAAATAGTTTTCTACCGGGGCATGTGGCAAGAATAATCAGGTGGGCCAGTTGTGGCATTGGGAATGTTGGTTTGGTTCTTCGGGTAGTCTTGCCCTGGTCACCCTAAGGACTTAACCTTGCAAGCCTTTGAACTGAGTCAAACGTGCAACCACATGTCTGTAATGGGACGGACCTAGTTGACTAAGTTGCTAATAACGTACATGTGGGACCTCAGGAGGTCAACTACACCCTTTGTGTAAGTTGTACAGGGGAGCGTACCGGGGCTGAGGCCAGGTACCCATCTAACGGTTGATTGGCCTAAACTTTGCCTTAGCTAAGGGAAGGGTTAGTGTGCAATAACCGGGGAGGACCACTTGTATTGTTAGAAGTTTCCGAAAGACTTTGTTACGGGAACTCGCCTTTGTGGTGTTTGACTGTATCTTGTGGGTAAAGTGCATAACCTCTGCAGAGTGTAGAATCTATTCGAATAGCCGTGTCCGCGGTATTGGACATTGCTCGGGAATTACAGTCAAGGGTTAGATTTTCTCAAAAATAACTTGGACTTGAAAGGTTGGGTTTGGTTTACGAATGACGTTAATGGAAATGTGGATTAGGATGGGGAAGATGTTTACTAAACTCCTTGAAAAGTTATCTATGCTTTACTTGTTACTACTGCTTTCGAATCTACTTATGATACCTGTTAAATGCTGCTTACTGCAAAAATACCTTGAGCCACTCCTTTGTATTAAGCCATGCATGTAGTATATTAGCTGCATTCTGTGCATGACTTGCTGAGTACCAAGTACTCACCCTTGCCACAATACAACACCAGTTGAAGAGGAGACTACACCAGCTTTGGAGGAGGAGCTCCAAGAGGAACCGTCTACTTAGGGAGCGAGCCCAGTCAGTTGCCTGTGGTATACTGGATGGCGCCACGAAGTTATCTTATTTTCCGCTGCTATTATTTCTCTCTTAATAAGTTTCGCTCTGCGTATGATATTTGTAACTTGACCATAAGGTCGAGTAACCAGTTTGACTATTTAATTAAAGTACTTTATTAGTATCGAGTGGTATGATTGTGATATTTACCGATGTTAAGACTGTGTGCACTAGCGCGTTCCTGGACTAGTGCTGAATACACAGAGGGTCCGGATTTGCAGATTCGGTTCCCGACATCCTTGGGACGGCGCAGCTGTATAGCCGCTAGCATCTCTTGTATCATCCCAGGGACCTTGTCGTAGAGCACATGGCTCATCATCGTGGCCTGTAGAGGAAAGCAGAGTCAAGCAAGGCACACGAGGTCTTAGGGTGATAGGACTAACAAAGAGCAGCCTCGTTACCTGGTACTGAAGGGTCACGGTGGTTGCTAGTTTCTCACCTAGCACCTCAAGGAACTTCCTGGGGTCGTCGGGCACCAAGTTGGGCATGTACCTCTAGACCCGCTGCGTCACTAGGAGACGGGTCGTCTCGATGGCCTCAACATCGAGAGTGTGAGGGATGGCATACTCAGGAAGCCCGCTGGAGGAGCCACCTTGGTCTCCATCTTGCTCCAGCCCTGCCCTTATAGGCGAGCGGGGGCGAGGAACCCCTCTCTCTAGGCACCCCAAGAGGTACAGGAGCAAAAGTAGCACCCACTTTCATCACGGGCGTCGTCTGCTCCGCAACGTCTGAAAGAGACCAAGTCAGGAATGCTAAAAAGAAAAAATAGGCACTGTAACAACCAATCGTGTCAAATATCACATACCTCCCGGGCAGCAAAATAAGGACCCAATGTCCTCTAGGAAGGTGTACCCAGCGTCCTCCCCTGCCATGGCCTCAATTGGGGCAAGAGCCGAACCATCGGCACCGATGTCATGGAGATCCTCTATCTCCTAAGCAAGTTGCTGGGTGTCTCCCCCGGAGTCCCTTGACTCAATACCTGACTCGGACTTGCTAGAGCTGGAAGCCGGGGATGACGAGGGTGAAGGTGAGCGCCTGCTCACCCACTTGATGGAGGGGCCCGCACCCTCACCACCTGGCGTGCCTTTCTTCCCAACGGCCCTAGCACCCCTGCTCTTGGCAGTAGGCGACGTCGAGGGTCTCTGGGGAACCGCCCCGGGAGGACCCCTCACACCTGTAGCGCAAGCAGCGTTTCCTCCAATGCGAGCTGTAGCCGTAGTGCCCGGCTTGGAGGTGCCACCCGTAGGCCCTCCTATGGTACCCCGGGCTCGACCGTGACGGGCCGGGCCCGTGTGTCATCGTCGGTGACTAAAGCTCGGGCTCTTTTCTGCTTTGTTTGATACGGGACAGGATCGCCCCGTGGGGGTAGGTCCAGGCCAAACACCTCGGCCACGAAGTTCGCCCCCATCTCCAGGAGGCCCTCAGCCTCGTAGCCCCATGCCTTGGTGACACACCACTTCCCCAGGATTAGCTCGACCTCCTCCCTGGCCTTCTCGATGGAGAAAACTACACACGAAAGAGAGCATAAGACTAATGATGATGTGTAAAATAGCATGGCGCAAAGATCCTTACCCTCCATGACACCGGGATAAAGGTCCTCTTGAAAGCCCAGCTTGGTGCATTTAACAAGCGTGCTCAGGTTGAGAAGGGTCATTTCCTCCATCAAGTCACGCACACCCTTCATCGCCCTTACCTCCCAGATGGCATTACGTAGCCTCCAGTCCTTGTCAGAGAGGCGACCAATCTTGGGATACGTGCGAGACGTTAAGGTTGGAGGCATCCCGGTGTAGACGAAGTCATTCCCCACCTTCAAATAAAACCATTTCTTCGTGGCAAAGGGCCAATAGTCCCTCGTAGTATGCACGGGGAATTCATCATCATCCCTCATCGGGAACATCTTGATGAAAATGCAATATGAGGTGCTATCCAGTCGTTTGGATACTTACTATAAAACGGGGACAAACGACTTCTCAGATGGATGAACTGGGTCTCTCCCCAGTCGGTTGCCTTTTGTGTTGTGGATGGCACACCGATGTCCCACTTTTGTACTTGTGTTAATTCCACTGCTATTTTCTCTTTATGTATTATATTTGGCCTATCGATCATGGACACGTAATATTAAGTAGATGTAATAGTTTCTAATCCACTTTTATGACTTTTACATCTGTGTGTGTGCGATGAATCATCTCGAGTGTGAGATATGTGGGTGCTACGCGTTGATCTTGGGAACTAGCATCGGACAAATATGCTGGAAGCTCGGATTGGTTTCAACCAGTTGGCACGAGAGCACAAGCATCGTGCCGATCGGTTGGCCTCAATTCGGGTACGGTTTACAGATAAGCGGTTGGAGTTCTTCCGGGTTGCATCATTATCCAGCCTGATTCAACAGTAAGAACCCACATCGCTAATCTGAGACTGGAGCCCCCACAAGAGGTGGTATCAGAGCCCATACGATTGTAGGAAAGTCCTAGTTAGTATGGTCAATAGAATCAAGGACAAGTTTTCCCTCAAAAGCTATTTTGGTTATAAAATCTTATTTGCAAAAATGTAGAGTGCTACTCTCATCCCTCTATAGAATCTTTCCTTATTTTGCTTTTCAAAATGGTTTTACGCTTATCTTAAATTTCAAATATTGGTCTTTCAAGAAAAGGGCGTAAATTATCCATGGCCAGCAGATACCGTTGGGCTACTCCAAGGTGTCGGTGGAGGAGGTATGCCCATGGTGCGAGGACTTGACGTCGACATTCCCGGAGGTAACAGGACTACGAAGTTAGGAGAGACAATACATTATTTCATCCTATGGCACAAGAAGTACATCATTTTTTGAGACACACATAAGCGATCCTCTCCAACACCTGTTAGTGTTATGCTCTTGAGGCAGTCATATAGATGATTGTAACATGCCTATGTTTATGAATAATAATATGATTATTGGTCCAATGAATGTATATCATTATATTGATTAGTAAGTATGTGACTTGCTTATGAAACTCTCTACTCATTGATATAATTCTGTATCTCTGATCGGATATCATCGTAGTGGACAAACGATGAATAGATCAGCACATGTACTGATCGATGATCATGTTTCATAGAAAATGGGATATAGAGATATCATCAATACATTGTGAACACATGTTGAAGAACATGGGTTAGATAGACCCACAATTAGACACTGCGAGAATGTTACATTCTTGTGTGTCATCAGTGTATCTCATACATAGTAGATGTATGATCCTTAGACCTGAGATTGTCACATTCCCTACATATGTAATAGTTTACCTTGGGGTTATCAAACACTATTTCCTAACCGGATAGTTATAAAGGTAGCTTTCATGTTTACTATGAAACATGCAGAGGGAAGTGAGTAGTCAAGATGGAATTTGCCACTCCAGTGTAATGGAGATATATGTCTAGGCCACTCGTGTGATATGATTAAGGAAGTGCATAGCCATGTCGTGATTGAGAAGTCAATCACAAATTATTAAGATATCACGGATACGAGAGATGGATTGAATTATCAAAGGATGAGATGCTTCTCGCCTTGAGTTCGATCTTCATATAGTTTGGCAAAGGGATTATTACATCAGTACTTTCATCATATGCGTTTGGGAGTTGGCATGCTCTGTAAGGAGCCGCTACCAACTATTAGATTGGAAAAGGGTTTTCTGAATCTATGTCCAAATGCGCATGAACCTACAGGGTCACACACTTAACGTGCTGGGACGCATTAATTCGGATTGGATCCGTGATTAATGGACCTCGTAGGCTTAACGCGCTGATGGGCCCTGGCTCACGTGGCTATATAAGGAGAGGAGAAGGGTGGGCGTCAAACATCTCTTTTGTCCAGAACCCTAACCTCCACCTCTCGTTGCCCCTGCCAAGGACATGGTGCTTGCACGCCGACGCACGACGTTCTATCCCCAGACGTGTGGACTGCTATGGTGACGCTGCTGCTACTACAGCTTGGAGAAGACGATTCGCAGGTAGGGCTGGAAACGAGCCGAGCCGAGCCCGGCTCGGCTCGGTGCGGCTCGGTCCAGTGGCGAGCCGAGCCAGGCTCGGCTCGGCCCTGAGGCGAGCCCAAAACCCGGCTCGGCTCGGCTCGGCTCGCCGAGCCGGCTCGTTAACTCGGCGAGCGTAACATTTTATCGTAAAATTAAATATTTATACAATAATTCATGTATTTGCAGTGAATAATATTAACTTACTAATTACTACTAAATAATAGTAGTTGCTTAGTTGCTCTCTATCACACTTGTAGGAAATGGAATTGTCTCAACATCATCTTCATCATCTTTTTCCTAAAAATATAAGTCATTAGTCATACTAAATTCCCTGCATGGGCTGGGCTGCCGAGCCAATTTGGCTCATGAGTCGCTCATGGCCGAGCCGAGCCGGCTTCGGTGTTTGCGAGCCTGAAAAACAGGCTCGGCTCGAGCTCGATCCGAGCCACGAGCCTGTGCGAGCCGAGCCAGGCTCGGGCGAGCCCGAGCCGAGCCACGAGCCACGAGCTTTTTTTCCAGCCCTATTCGCAGGGAGGATGATCCACGACGAGGACGATCCACGGCGAGGATGATCCGCGGTGAGGATAATCCACGGTGAGGACGATCCATGCCGAGAATGATCCACTACATCAACGCACGAAGGATTCCGCAACTGCGCATCAAGTGGTAATTGATCTATGATCACCTTCTTGCGAGTAGCTTTTCTGGTTTGCGGTAGAATTTTTAATTTGTGCTAGAGTAGCATACCGTGTTCCTCTTCAACACCTTCATCACCTCCGGCACACATAAGCGGTCCATCGTCACCTCCATCGTCACCAAAGAAGATTCCCCCAGAAGAAGCTCGTCTCCTGCACCAACCCCCACATATGAAACTCCAACTCCAACATTGTCGCCCAAGACAAGCCAACCAGCTCGACCAGTAGCTCGCAAGAAGACGGGGTCCACCCAACCCAAGAAGCTGGCTGCACCTCCAAAGCGGGCGTACGATATGACGGAGGAGGAGACCGACAAGGTAGTCAGAGCCGATGTCACTAAATTTTTTAAACCCAAGTCACCTGAGAAGAAGGCTGAGCCTAGTACGGAAGAATTTCTAAAAGGCTTGAAGGTAATTAAAAATTTGAAGGATAAAAAGGAAAAACCTCATGTCTCTCATAGCCCATACTAGTATGTACTCTGGCCTAAGCATCTATGTCAGTTCGAAACCAACATTAATGTCGGTTTTCAAACCGACACAGATGTACCGACAGTAATAATCGGAGATTATCAGTGTCGGTTTTCAAACCAACACTAATAAGACTATTTGTGTCGGTTTTTGGCTAGAACCGACACAGATAATATTATTTAGGCGAAAGCACTAGATCTTATAATATGATAAAATGTATATGTTATTATTTGTAATTGTGTTAGATTTGGTAACTCCATGCCACGCATCAAACTCACATAGCCCATACTAGTATGTGCTCTCGCCTAAGCACACTTAATTTCTAATAGGATCGATCCTAGAACTACACTCACCCAAGCACTCTTAACTTCGGAGTTTTTATAAGATCTAGTGCTTTAGTGCTGGTGTGATCGCATGTGACATATAGCGCGTTCCTCTCCCCTTAACCCGGTAGAGCACCTGAAATCCAATTTTAATGTTCTCATATTCCAAACACGGTTTGAGATATATTTTAGTGTTGTCATACTCCAAAACGGGTACAAAACTTCGGAGGCCATTTTGAAGCTCTAAACGATATTTTTTTGAATTCTTTTGCCGCGCTCGCACTCACACAAGTAAATCATTGAAAGACCTACTGATTTTCGGATAGCGCTTGTCGTTATCTTTTCAACGAGCCAAAGAACACCCCGATCGGAGTTACAAGTCAAAAGTTATGGCCATTTTACTATCACACAAAGGCGTAGACTTTTTGTGTCGGTTTTTTGCTAGAACCGACACAAATAATAGGACTACTATTTGTGTCGGTTTTTGGCTAGAACCGACACAAAAAATCAAACTATTTGTGTCGGTTTTTGGTTAGAACTGACATGAATAATATGACTACTATTTGTGTCAGTTTTTTACTAGAACCGACACAATAATGCATTATTTGTGTCGGTTTTCATTAAAAACCGACACAAATAGTCTTTCCGCCATTTTGAGTTTTAGAACCAACACAAAAACTTTATCTGTGTCGGTTCCAAAAAAACTACACAAATAGACCGACACCTATTAGGTGTTTTATAGTAGTGATAAGACTTTTTCCAATTTTTAGTAGGTACTAAAATATTCATTGAGCTAGTATAAAGAGATACCAAAAATTAATAAATACTAGTTATATGCCCGTGCGTTGCTACGAAAAACAAAATTGATAACGAAAAATAAAGATTAAAAAATAAAAAAAATACTATTTCATAAGATCAAACATCTATCTTTAACGCTTCGTTTCTTGCAAAAGCTGGCTAATTAAAGCAACGCTTCGTTTCTTGCATAGGGTAATTAAGCCGGGCAATTAAGTAGGGCAATTAAGCAGGGCAATTAATGTGACTTGGGAAGAAACTCTCACTTTATATAATAGAGATAAAAGTTTAAAGGTAGTTTGATGGTATCTCCTAATCTCCTAATGATAATAAAAACTCTACGTCAATACATATAGAGCATGTAATATATATATATATATATATATATATATATATATATATATATATATATATATATATATATATATATATATATATATATATATATATATATATAGGAAGTTTTTTCAGACTCTTGAGAGTACGTACTCCCACATCCAGTATACCACTTAAACGAATGTGTTATACTCTTTTATCACTTTCAGTATACTCCAATAATAATTCTAAGATACTACAATGCGACGTTGTTGAAAAAAATTCATCGAAGCCATTTATTTCTTGCTATATACCGTTTTTCATGTACAAAAAGAGTATATAAACAAACTATGCTATAAAGTGTGGGTTTTGATGAAATTTTTCATGAAACTCACTTTGGAGTATCTTATAATTAGTATTAGAGTATACTCAAAAGGATAAAGAAGTATAATAACATCATTTATGCAGTATATTGAGAGTGGGAGTACATACTCCCAAGAGTATGCAACCATTTTCCTATATATATATATATATATATATATATATATATATATATATATATATATATATATATATAACATGTGTATCATATGGAACTACCTTTATGTGGGACCAACATTCCCTTTCTTCAATAAAAGCCCAGCTAACATTGTGTCTCAATTTTTCTTAACGCACCTTTTAACTTGTCGGCGTAGTCACGTTAGTAGACTGCAATGTACCATAGTTTCGCATTTTTTTCCAATATGATCCCAGGCATGGCCCGTGAAACTGGACGGCGAAATTGAGGAATGTCATCAGTAGATGTGGGCATCGTGCCGTGCCGGGTTGGCCTGGCACAGACCCATTATTTTTCGTGTTTGAACCGTGCTAGACCGTGACTGCCCATCGTGCCTACTGTGCCGTGCCGGCTCAGCTCACCTTCGGCAAGCTCAAACACGACCCAATTGCGTTTCATGCCTGCCTCGTGCCGTGCCGACCTAGGCCCAACCCATTTACAGTATTGCGACGAGAGGAAAGGAGACGGAGACACACGATGCTCAATCTCTTCCAGTTCTCTCTCGTCTGTTTCTCCCTCTCGCAGCTCTCTCTCTCTCTCTCTCTCTCTCTCTCTCTCTCGTCCATCTCTCTCAATCTCTCTCACCCGTTGCTCCCTCTCTCAGTTCTCTCCCTCTCTCTCGACCGTCTCTCTCAATCTCTTTCTCGTCTGTTGCCTCCCTGTCTCTTGCTCATTGACCGACAAGAGAACAAGAGATAGTCATCTATAGAAAGAACAATAGTACTTGTTCTCTCCAAAAAGATCATCAGACTCATAACCTCGACAGTAGTAGAAATATAGTGAAATAAAACCATTATAGATAAGTGATATAGTATAGCCATCAATAACAATGAAGTTGTGACAGTATTACTGTGAATGTTAGATCGGATCTAAACTATAAATTGCACATAATTGAGATTACAAACGGCCGCGCCGCAGCGTGCCTGTGCCTCCGCCGTGCTACCCATGCCTCAATCGTGTCGTGCCGGGCCGGACTGGGCCGTGTCGCTCATCGTGTACTGTAACATCCTCAGTTTCGTGTTTTGGAAAAATCTAATTTAAATTAATTAAATTCAAAAGTTGGAGTTTCCTTGGTGTTTAATTTAACCTGGCATTCCTATCCATCCAAAATCGGAATTCAGTTCTCCTCCGTCCGAAAAATCAAATTTCCAGATTCCCATCACTACCCGAAATTTCACCCGAGTCCGAAAATGCTCCAAACATCATGGAACGTATTGCATTAGGTCCCAAATATTCTAAAAACATTTTGAGAATTTTCCAAAGATTTTTGGAGGCTCTCTGGTATTTTATCCCGCACGGCTTTCGTTTAATGCCCGCTATTCGCTCTAGAATATTCAAATCTCCAAATTTCATCCAAGTTCAGCAAAACCAATTTTGTTGGGTTCCAAATATTCCAAAATGGTTCTAGGATTTTTTCAGAATTTTTAGACCATTTTTTCTAATTTTTCTCTAAGGCGTCACTTTCGCATAACTCTCGGCCAATCCCGGAGTGCCACGTGGCATGCTACAGTGCATCTTCTTCAACCTTTGGAAGGCACGTACAGAGAGCAAGAACATAAACTTCCAACCATGGCAACCTTACTTCAAATTGCCATAACTCCCTATTCATTGCCCCAAATCCATCATGGCCAGATCCGTTGGATTCGCAGCGACGAACTCTTACCATTCCCCATGATCTTCAGCCCGGAATCACGCCGAAATTTGAACAATATTTCCATAACCGAAATCGGCATAAATGGCAATAACTCAGCCGTTTCTAATCCGTTTCGCACGATTCCACCTCTCTAGTCTCGGGATTAGAACCCTCTTCCCGGTGGTAGCACCCATCCCCTACATCTCCAACTCAATCATCCGTGAGATCAAGAAAACCGACAAAGAACGCCGTTTCTAGTGTTGTTCGTGGTCATCCTCATATCTTCTCCATCGGTTTCCTCAAGTGTGGGCGACGAATTTCGAATTTTTGTCCATTCGGCCGAACCCGTGTTCTTCGTCAAATTCATCTTCTCCGCCGAGGATCCTGCCGCCGACCCCACCGCCGGACTTCAAGAGTACGACACCCTCGCTGCGACCGAAGGCAAGTCCTTTGACGCATTTGATCCTATGTTTGCAAATGTTTTAACATGTTTTATAAACTTGCATTGCTATGTTTATCATCGTATGTCAAATATAGATAAATATTTAATTCAATTTGCTATTACCTCCATTGTTATTGACATCCATGCTTAATTGTAACCCTAGGGCTTTTGCTATGCCATGTTTACCTTATATGGTGATCTTTGTTGAATAGTACGATAAAATTGCTTAGGGCCAACCTTGATGAAAATGACCCATGGGTGGGATTATACAAAAATGATAATTTAAAGTGTGATTTGGAAATTATTAACAAGATTTTGGTACTGTTTTTCCAAAGTAAAAACAAAAAGAAAAAGGGTTTGGACTTGGGTGGAATGGAATGTCGGGCGGGTGCGGATTGAGCACTAGTTTCCATTGTGCAAGTACCACCCCAAGTTAATTAAGGACCGACGCTTATGATTGTCCATTCTAAGCATAACCGTACTACCACATGTCTAACATGGTACGACCTAGCTAAATAATTTGTAAAAACCTAACTTAGACTCGCCAGTTGGTGGAATGTGGGTGCCAGATAGAGGCAAGTTGTACTCCCCACACGGCTTAAGAGGGGGCTTCTGTACTGGGTAGATAGAACCTTAACAGCGGTGAAAGCCTGGATGACTGTAGGCCATGACCTAGTTAGAATGGTAAAGCCTTAAGGACTAGTATTTTCATAAAAACATACTCATAACATTTTAAGTTCCTTTTCTTCTACCTCCCCTATCTTAGTGTCTTGAGCTTGTCTTATCTGTTGTTTAAAACGGGTTACTAATCTCAACTTGTTTCAAAATTTGTAGATGTCGACTTGCACCACCTTTGCGGCTTTGGCTGGAGGTTTTTGCGCGGAGCTGTCTTTGATGCTCCAGGAGCTTGAGTTTCCCCACCGGCCAGAGTACCGCTGTACCTCCGTGCCTAACTTTGGCTACAACACGTGGAAGGTTCGGCTGTTGGTGCACGCCAGGAGTTGGAGTTTGGCAAAGGATTGCCCATTCTACTTCACTTCGGAGAGACTGAAGATGCGAGATGCGCTGCAAGATGCGGCGAGACAAGCCATTATCCACTTAGGCAGCAGCTACAGTGACAGACTGGAGGACTCCCCGTACCGCCTGTTTCCGTGCTTTGAGGAAGGGAGGTACGACAGCAGGTTTCGGAGTACGGATCAGGAAGCGGATCCGACGATCGTGTATATGGGATCGCTCATCCGAGCCTAGGATAAGGCGTATGTCAGCACCACCCACGAGCTCCAGGACATGTACCAGAAGTTGGCAGCAGCTCGAGAGGAGATACGCTAGCTGAAGGAGGCTCAGCAGGCAACCGTTCTTCCTCCACCAGCCCCTGTGCAGGCGGCATAGCCAGTAGCACCAGTGCCAGTCCCAGAGGATCCGCACAGGAGAGGGTTGACTCTGGATGCTTCGCCAGCAAAGCGTCGTCGAGGCCTCAAGACTCGGGAGACCGCGTGCAAGTCAGTTCCCTAAGTTTCTTAGCTGCCCCTGGAGGTGCAGGACCTTCGTCAGCAGCTACCCCTTCCCGTAGCAGGAGCGAGGAGGAGGAGGAGGACCCGTCCCCGCGTGTCTTCGAGAGTGATGCGAGCACTTAGATGTTTTAGTCTGGAGGGCCTTAATTTTCTTCGCTAGATCGATTAATAATTGCTTGTGTTAGTCTGGATCGTGCCTTAGGCAGTTGTGGTCCAGCCCTCGTTATCAAACTATTTTGATTTAATAAAGAGTTTGCTGGTTTTCCTTCTGTTGTGTGCCTTTGTCGTTGTGGATGTTGTGGTCCCCTGTTCCTTACCTTTGCTTTTCCCTCTTTCCTTGTGCTGTGACCGTCCTTGTTTCAGATGGAGAACCCAGGCAGAGGCCGTGGTCATGGAAGAGGAAGAGGAAGAGGCCGTGGACGTGGTCGTGGCCAAGTGCACTTCCAGGAAGGAGAACCGGTGGAACAGCAGCAGCATGAACAAGAGTATGTGCAACCACCTGCAGCCCAGCAAGAGCTGATACCACCTCCACCCCCAGCTCATCCACCCAATATGGAACAGATGATGGCAATGTAGCTTCAGCTTTTGCAAGCATTAGCCCAGAATGTCCTTGTGAAATCATGTGCTGAAAAATTGGCTTATACTTGAATTTGCGAAATTACTTTAGTGCTCGTGCGTGTTTGAATTCAGAAACAGAGAGTCTTCCTTTGGCACCGGACCATCATTTTCCCATGTACAACAAACCAAGTTTTGTGGTCTGTTGTAAACATGTTTTTGGTAACCATCATTTTCCCATGTACAACAAACCAAGTTTGTTGGTATGTCGTAAACATGTTTTTGGCAACCATCATTTTCCCATGTACAACAAACCAAGTTTTGTGGTCTGTTGTAAACATGTTTTTGGCAACCATCATTTTCCCATATACAACAAACCAAGTTTGTTGGTTTGTCGTAAACATGTTTTTGGCAACCTCATTTTCCCATGTACGACAAACCAAGTTTTTTGGTCTGTTGTAAACATGTTTTTGGCAACCTCATTTTCCCATGTACAACAAACCAAGTTTTTTGGTCTGTCGTAAACATGAATCTGAGTCCTTTTGTGCTAGACCAAGTTATTGAAAAATAGTAAGTTTTACATGTACGCCGGACCAAATTTTTTTGTCCGTCGTGAATGGGTTTTTGAGTGACTTTTTCTTGTGTACGCCAGACCATATTTTTTTTGGTCCGTCGTGAATGCATTTTTGCTTGATTAGGGTTTTGAGCAAATTTGAAACTGATTTTTGGTTTAAACTTTGAGATTTTGAAATTGGTGAAAATTTCATGATGCTTGTTTTGAAGTGGACTTTATGCAATGCTCGTGTGAGTATTTGCATGGACTAATGTTGAGTCAAGTCGCGGACTTGTGCTCGGAATCGTTTTGTGGTTTGTTCATGTGCAGGTATTGCTCGAGGGCGAACATGGTCGATGACGGGACCGGAACTAGGTTCATGGAGGAACTGAGGTTCGGGAGGAACTGAGGTTCGGGAGGAACTGAGGTCGTGGTGATCAAGGATGTCATGCAGGACGTTCGGGCTAAGAGAATGGTGCACATGAAGAATGGTTAGTCACGTGAGAATGACAAGAGGTCATTCGCGTGCAAAGTGTTAGTCACGTGAGTATGGTAGGGTTGCTATACGCGTGCAAGAGTTGTACTCGGCCAGGTTGGGCCAAGTGGAGGTCGTGTTGAATACATACTCTTTCTAGGATTAGGAGTGGGGCTCCTACTAGGATTAGGAATTGTATTCAGGACTCCTTGTGTTTTGCTCCTTAAATAGGAGGGATGTCTCCTGTTGAAGGGAAACGAAGTAGAGCTGAGCGCATTGAGAGCCTCAAGCTCAGTTTTAGGGTTTGTACTCTTTTGATGGGAGTACTTTAGACAAAGGAAATAAAGATAAATTCTTCCAAGATTCTTGCGTGCTACAGTAACCGCATTGCTACAGTGTTTTCTGTTTTGGTTCTTGTTTGCATGCTTGTTCTAATTCTAGATTGGTTTTTGATCGTTGAGTTTCATCTTGATTTGATCCATCAAAACCTTTCTAGGGTATTGATTTAGAATTCCTCAAAGTCTAGTTGATTAATCTTTTGAAGATCTTGTTTAATCTTGAAGTTTTGATTAGATTTATTCTCGTCAAGTTCTGGAACAGCAAGCTTGCGAAGCTCATAACTTTTGATCCGTAAGTCCGATCGAGCTGATTCTTTTTGGATTAGATTCATATTGGAATCTAGTTTCTTGTGTCCCAATTTTAGATCGATCCGGCAGTTGGATCTCCAGGAATTCGTGTTTTATCGAACCTCTATCATTCTGTTTTTTTGTCGAATACGAGGCAATTATTTGATTCCGTTTTGGGGTGAATTTCTATTAGATCAAAGATTTGGTTTTCGCTTCCGTACAATCATTCACCCCCCTCTGATTGCTATATTCATATACTTCGATCCTACAAGTGGTATCAGAGCAAGGTTTTTCTAATCTATCTTAACCGGTGATTAGATCAATGGATCGTTATTCGACAAAACCATGTGTGTTCGATGGTGTTGATTTTCAGTTTTGGAAGGCCAAGATGGAGGCGTTCATCCAAGCACAAGGCTTCATAATTTGGGAGAAGGTCTACAAGCCATATGAAGTCCCTGCAAACGACAACGTCAACGACACCAATCGCACACATGTTGAAGCAAACAGCAAGGCGCGCAACTTAATCATCCAAGGTTTGGGACGCAGCGACTTTGACCGTGTGATCCATCTCAAATCCGCATATGAGGTATGGAAATATCTTTGTGATTACCATGAGGGTTCTAACACTATTAAAGAGGTTCGTCAAGATCTTTACAGAAAAGAATACATGTGATTTGAGATGAAATCCGATGAGTCGCTAGATGACTTCTTTGCACGTTTCAATAAAATTCTTAGTAATCTTCGTGCTGTTGGATTTAGCTTTGATGATGCTACTAACGCTAGACAATTTCTTGGTGCTTTAGACATGTCTATTTGGGAGATGAAAGTTACATCCATTAGAGAATCTACTGTCATGAGTACACTTACATTAGATGTTCTGTATTCTAAGCTGAAAACTCATGAGTTGGATGTTCTTGCCAGGAAAGGTAATGTTAAATCAATTGCTTTGATCTCTAACCCTAACATGTCAAATGCAAATTCTTCTTCTAGCTTTGCCCTGTCCTCCTTGTCTTCTTTAACAGATGAGCAAATTGAAGAATTTCCTGAAGAAGACTTGGCACTACTCTCTTCTCGCTTTAACAAAGTTTTGCAGAATGTGAGAATGAGAAAGAGAGGTGGTCCTCCAAGGTGCTATGAGTGTGGTGATCTCAATCACATGAGATCAAATTGTCTAAAACTTGTAGGTAAAACTTCATGGGAGGAGAAGGACAACGACAGAAGAAAAGAGAAGAAGAAGTTCCCTTCAAACGACAGGAAGAAGAAGGGCTTCATCAACCGCAAAGTGGTTCACCGAGTTCTTTCCGCTCTTGAACAAGTCAATTTGAGCGATGTGGATTCGGAAAGCAGCGAGGACGATGCAACTCCAAGCAAGCATGATTTGACGGGGTTGTGTCTCATGGCAAGCATCAAGGATAGCTTCACCGAGGACGATCAAGACAGCGACTTCAATGAGGTAGATCCTTCTTATGATGAATTAGCTTTTGCTGTTGCTCGTCTTGGAAAATTGCTTGACAAACGTGACAAGAAAATTAAGAAACATGATTCCATTGTTGAATCATTGAATGCTGAAATTGCTAGACTTAAGACTTTGATTCCTAGTGATGATACTTGCAAATCATGTGACTTAGTTTACAATGAGCTCACATTGCTTAGGAAAGAACATGCTCTTCTGTTGCATCTAAATGAGAAAAATGAGAAACTTGTTCAAATTCTTGCATCTAAATGAGAAAATGCTCAACTCTTGAATTAAAATTGAAAGATGCAAATGCTAAGGTTTTTCAATTGACTGATAATCTGCTTGCACATAGGTTCTTTCATGCTCAACTTGTCGCAAGCAAAAAGAAAAAGTGGATGCTTCCTGCGATAATTGTTTAACTCTTGCTAAGAAAGTTGATTACTTGCAAAATTCTTTGGAATGGTTCACTAATGGCAAGAAAAATCGGAACATGATTTTGGATAAATCAAAGGTTAGCTCAAATAAGAAAGGTTTAGGATTTGATCTTCATGCTTCACTTGAAACTAAACCTTGCACTGTTGTTCATGCTCCTTGCAATGACAAAATTGAAATTCTTAATGAATCTAAAAAGATTGCTTTTAAATCTGCTGGTTTTCTTTCTTCTACTATGATGAATGCAAAATATGTTTCTACTGTTAAAGCAAAACCCCATGCTAAGTACACTTGCACTCATTGTGGTAGAGATGGACATCTAGTAGATTTTTGCTTTAGACTAGCCAGACAGCAAAGGAAAGAAATGACTAAGGCTAGGTCTAACTCCAGAAAAGCACACTTTGCATCTCACTATGCACCTAGAATGTTGAAAACACCTTCTGTTCCTAGAAACAAGGGAAAAGGCAAATCTGATTTTGTGCATAAAAATTCTCGTGTTGTGCCTACTGTTGTGCGTTGTGTGTCTCAGTACTGGATTCCCAAAAATCTCATTCCTAACCCCAGTACTGAGACCTCGACATGTTTTGTTGCTATGTAGGCTTCTCGCGCGAGGAAGGAGAACATATGGCTAGTGGATTCCGGATGCTCACGCCATATGTCCGGTGATAAGAATTGGTTCTCCTTCCTTACTCGTGCATCTCGTGCTGAAAGTGTTACTTTTGGAGATGCTTCTTCCTCTTCTGTTGTGGCAAAAGGTACAGTGAAAGAAAGTGACAAGTTTATGTTCAAGGATGTGGCTCTTGTTGAAAATTTGAAATATAACTTGCTTTCTGTCTCACAAATGCTTGATGAAGATCTTGAAATAAGCTTTAAGAAAAATGAATGCAAAGTGTTAGATGCTTCAGGTGACCTTGTTTTCAAGATCTCACGCTTTGGGAGAGTATTTAAAGCTGATTTTGATGCATCACCTTCTTCTAAGCATAGGTGTCTAGTTGCCAATGTTTCTAAAGATCTATTCTTTTGGCATCGTAGACTTGGTCATGTTGGTTTTGATCATCTTACTCGTGTAAGTGGCTTAGATCTTATACGTGGTTTGCCTAAGCTTAAGGGGGATAGCGATCTGGTATGCTCTTCTTGTAGGCATGGTAAGATGATTGCATGTTAACATCCACCTCTTACCATGGTGATGACAAATGCTCCAGGACAGCTACTACATCTTGACACGATTGGACCATCTCGAGTTCAATCTTTTGGAGGCAAATGGTATGTGCTTGTGATTGTTGATGATTTTTCTAGATATTCTTGGGTGTACTTTATGGCATCTAAGGATGAGACTTTTAGTAATTTTAGAAGTCTTGTTCTTAGGCTTTCTATTGATCATCCAGGAGCTCTCAAAGCTATTAGAAGTGATAATAGAACTGAATTAAAAAATGCTTCTTTTGATCACTTTTGTGCTGAAAAAGGAATTGATCATCAATTTTCATCACCTAGAGTGCCTCAACAGAATGGTGTAGTTGAAAGGAAAAACAGAACGTTGGTTGAGATGGCTAGAACCATGCTAGATGAACATCACACTCCTAGAAACTTTTGGGCTGAAGCAATTTCAACTGCATGTTATGTTTCAAATCGTGTGTTTTTTAGATCAAAATTGGGTAAGACTCCATATGAGCTTCGGTTTGGGCATAGGCCTACTGTTTCTCACTTTAGGGTTTTTGGATGCAAATGCTTTGTCTTGAAATATGGAAATCTTGATAAATTTGAAGCTAGATCAATGGATGGCATTTTTCTTGGATATCCTGCTCATACTCGTGGCTATCGTGTGCTTGTTTTGGAGACTAACAAAATTGTGGAAACTTGTGAAGTTACTTTTGATGAGGCTAGTCCAGGCACTAGTCCAAGTGATGCAGGTACAGACGCATACGTTCAGGGGGAGAAAATCTTTGAAGACAATGATGATGAGATTGAGGATGAGGTGTTGACTCTTCCCAATGCACAACCGGTTGTAGCACCTTTTGCGCCTACTTCTACTCTACCTACATCTGAACATCCACAAGCTACAACATCTTCTGTACATGCTGAAAATGAAGGAGGAGCAGAAGAAGTTTCTGAAGCTACAGCTCCCCTGCACATTCAGAAGAGACATCCACCTGAACAGATAATTGGAGATTTAAATGAGAGAATCACCCGGTCCAGGTTTATTCATTCTGACACTCATGCTCATTCTGCTTTAGTGACTTCTTTTGAACTCAAAGATATATCTCATGCATTATCTAACGAATCTTGGATCAATGCCATGCATGAGGAATTAGAGAATTTTGAGCGAAATCAAGTCTGGAAGCTAGTTTCACCACCTCCTGATTTTAATGTCATTGAAACTAGATGGGTTTTCAAAAATAAACAAAGTGAGGATGGTGTTGTTGTTAGAAACAAGGCTAGATTGGTTGCTCAAGGTTACACTCAAATTGAAGGCTTAGATTTTGATGAAACCTTTGCTCCTGTTGCTAGAATTGAAGCCATTAGAATCCTTTTAGC
This sequence comes from Rhipidocladum racemiflorum, assembly GCA_036346355.1. Lineage (NCBI taxonomy): Eukaryota > Viridiplantae > Streptophyta > Magnoliopsida > Poales > Poaceae > Rhipidocladum > Rhipidocladum racemiflorum. The sequence goes on from CM070581.1 coordinate 35,486,645, forward strand.
TTTTGCTGCATCCAAAGGTCTAAAATTGTATCAAATGGATGTGAAAAGTGCTTTTCTCAATGGCTACATAAATGAGGTGGTTTATGTCAAGCAACCACCTGGTTTTGAAAATCCCAAGTTTCGAGACCATGTATACAAACTGTCAAAAGCTTTGCATGGTTTGAAACAAACCCCTAGAGCATGGTATGATAGGCTAAAAACCTTTTTACTTGAAAATGGGTTTTTAATGGGAAAGGTTGACAAAACTCTCTTTTTACTCAAGCAAGGCAATGATCAACTATTCGTTCAGATTTATGTTGATGATATTATCTTTAGTGGTTCCTCTCATGTTTTAGTGTCTAAGTTTTCAGAAACTGTAACACCCCAATTTTTGCTTTTCATGAATTTAAAGGAAATTTGGCACTTTGGTGAATTTTTAGAATTTTCTGGAATTTATTTGGATTTATTTTGAATTTATTTGAATTTATTTCCTTTTGAAATAATTAAAGAATTTGATTTTACAAATAAAATTTTGTTGGAAATATTTTATTTGAGTCCAAAATGTTCTGAAATATTTTCTAGAATTTTTCTGAGTGTTTTGTTATTTTTAATGAATTAAATAAATTTCTGGGAATTAATTGGATTATTTAATCGCTAGAAAACCTAATCGGTTTCACTGTTCATCCGACTGGAACCGAGTCCGAGTCAGACTCGAGTCCGACCCGAGCCCGACCGAGCCAGCCGTTCCGGTTGAACCCAGTCACCAAACCCTAACGCGTGTGACCGTTGAATCGAGATCCAACGGCCACGATCGCGCCACGTCGCCGAACTGGAGCCCGACCGGACCAGCCAGGTCGCCCGAACCGGACCCTAGCCTAAACCCCCGACCATTGGATCTTGATCCAACGGCTCACGTTGACCAAGGTCACCCCAATCCGAATCCAATTCGGATTCCGCCGCCGCAGCCGTGTGGGCCTCGGTTTCTGCGGTTTTCACGGACGCCAAGGGGCCTATTTAATGCGCTGCCACCGCCAACGTGTTGCCGACTTCCGTGCGCACCCGTAGCCCTAGACAACGTCACCTGAGCCGCCGCCGTTTGCCCGCGCGAGCTCGCCGTAGTTGGTTTGGTGTTCCGCCGCGGTTAATCACCGTTTCCGCCGCCGTCCTCCGCCGCCGTTGAGCTCAGATCCGGAACCGCAAGGACCAGCCGCGTCGGAGGGGACCTTTCACTTCGCCAGAATCGCGCCCAAACGCCGTCGGGCGTGTCGCCGTCCCCGTCTCCGGTGAACCAACTCCGCCGCGCGCCATCGCCGTCGCTCGAGCTCCCTCCACCGTCCGATCCAGATCCAAGGGCCCAGATTCGTCCACGTCACCCCGGTGAGATCTCACGTGCCAATCTCCAGATCTATTTCCAACCGTTGGATTTAGATCCAACTGTTTAGATCGCGCCACGTAGCCTTAACCGCACTGTGCTAGATCCAATCTCAACCGTTAGATCTAGATCGTACGGCTAGCAGTAACCCACGTTTTAGCGTTAGATTAAATCTTGACCGTCCGATCAAGATCGAACGGTCCAGATCAGCCGAATAGTTTTCCTATTGTGTTAAGCCAGATCTGATCTGGGCCGTTGATTTTCAAATCAACGGCCGAGATCCAGCCACGTGGTTGGGAGGCGGCCGTCAGCGGTCGTAGCGTACCACGCCCGGCCACGACGTCGATCGTGACGTCACTCGGGGCCCGCGTGTCAGCGACCGAGCCAAAGCGCACCATGACGTCATCGACGTCACGGTGGGGGCCAGCGTGTCGACCCACTTGAGCAGTGTCGACGCCATCTTGACGTCACCAGAGGGGCCCACTTGTCAGGGACACGAGCCGTGGACCGGGTCCACGGTGGACCGAGCCAAATCGTGCGCCGGGTCCATGGACCCGAGGCGACGTGGCGGCCTCTGATTGGTCCACGTGTCATGCTGACGCAATAAATTAATTTCTGAAAAAGAAAATGATTTATTAATTCGAGTTATTGATTTCAAAAAATGGATTCAAACTTCAAACGCTTATAACTTTTGTGTTTCAACTCCGATTTGAGTGATTCAAATTTTTAAATTTTCATAAAAATGAGACCAACTCAAATATGAATTTTAATGAAATTTTGATTATGAATATTTCTCTGTTTATATTTAATTAATGTTTTCTTTAAACTTTAAACGGTTATAACTTTTGCATTTAAAATCCGAATTTGATGATTCCAGTTTCTAAAAATTCATAAAATTATGCTCTCTCTGTTTATGAACTTTATTTGGATGTTTGGACACGTTTTGTCTACTGTTTATTTATTTATTGCTATTTGCACGCTTTACGAGTAGACGTTGAAGTGCCCGAAGGCTTCGAAGGTGAAGTGTTGACCCAGGAGCCAGCTTAGGACCAAGAACAAGTACTCTTTGAAGGCAAGTTGTGCTTTGACCATGTTGATCCCATTTTCAAATTAAATTGGTTTAAATTTTTGCATGCTAGTTTAACTAGAAAATACTTTATTTAATTCCGGGGAAATAGATAAATGCCAAATTGCTGTATGACACCTTGGTTAATTAAATATGTGCCATGACCCCTTGTCACCCTAGTTATGAGTTATTAGTTGGACATTATTAAATTGCCAACACGGGTAGTTAGACCGATGTAGTATGCTTAGCCTTGCCACGTGAAATGTTTTGGACAATCAAATGCTAATTTTGACTTAATGAGATACTGCACCTGTTTTGAAAGAAGTATCATGTGTTATGATTGTTGATGGCACATGGTGCATGGTAATCAACTGGGGGCTTTGATAAATAGATTTCGACCGGGGCATGTGGCAAGAATGATCGGGTGGGCCATTTGTGGCACCGGGAGCGTTGGTTTGGTTCTTCGGGTAGTCTTGCCCTGGTCACCCTAAGGACTTAACCTTGCAAGCCTTTGAACTGAGTCAAACGTGCAACCACATGTCTGTAATGGGACGGACCTAGTTGATTAAGTTGCTAATAACGTACCTGTAGGACCTCAGGATGTCAACTACACCCTTTGTGCAGTTGTACGGGGGAGCGTACCGGGGCTGCGGCCAGGTACCCATCTAACGGTTGATTGGCCTAAACTTCACCTTCGTTAAGGGAAGGGTTAGTGTGCAATAACCGGGGAGGCTCATTTTTGCTGTTAGAAGTTTCCGAAAGACTTTGTTATGGACACTCGCCTTTGTGGTGTTTGGCTGTATCTTGTGGGTAAAGTGCATAACCTCTGCAGAGTGTAAAATCTATTCGAATAGCCGTGTCCGCGGTATTGGACATCGCTCGGGAATTACAGTCAAGGATTAGATTCTCTTGAAAATAACTAGGACTTAAAAGGTTGGGTTTGGTTTAATAATGCTGTTGATGGAAATGTGGATTAGGATTGGAAAAGATGTTTATTTAATTGCTGGAAAAGTTATTGATCTTAAACTTGTTTCTACTGCTTTCGAATCTACTTATGTTACTTGTCAAATGCTGTTTTACCGCAATTGTACCCTGAGCTATTCCTTTGTACTAAGCCTTGCATGTAGTATATTAGTTTGCATTTCTGTGCATGACTTGCTGAGTACCAAGTACTCACCCTTGCCACCATACAACACCAGTTGATGGAGAGTCTTCACCAGTTTTGGAGGAGGAGATCCAAGAGGAACCGTCTAGCTAGGGAGCGAGCCCAGTCAGTTGCCTGTGGTATACTGGATGGCGCCACGAAGTTATATTTTTTCCGCTGCAGTTATTTCTCTCTTATTGAGTTTTGCCTTGCGTGGCGTATATTTGTAACTTGACCTTAAGGTCGAGCAACCAGCTTGGTTAACTATTTAAGGTACCTTATTATTTCATTGAGTATGATTGTGATATTTACCAATGTTGAGACTGTGTGCACTAGCGCGTTCCTGGACTAGTGCTGAATACACAGAGGGTCCGGATTTGCAAATTCGGGTCCCGACAGGGGTGGTATCAGAGCCATACTGACTGTAGGCTCACCCATAGTTTGAATGGTCGTAGTGAGGATAAAACCTATTTTCTAAAGATAAAATTTGTCAAGATAATGAATGAATTCTCGAGTTACCCCTTTCTTTCTGATTCATACCCCTTGCTGAGTTCTTTTCGTCTTCCACATTGATTTTAAAATGTTGCGTTCTTACGCGAGCGTCTTTGACAGATGATGATGAAGAACAACTACACCGAGCGTGAGGGAGGCTATATCGCCGAGTTGTGGCGTATGCTTCAGTTTCTTGGATGTTTTGAGAGACCGCTCTACCGAGGGACTACACTCGTGCAGGCAGGAGTGGTCATAGGATGGGACGTCAGGATCACGGTGTATGCCCGAGAGAAGACGAAGTTCAGCCACCCTTTCCACTTCACCGCCAGGAGGTCTACCTTTAAGATGGGAATCCAGGAGGTGTCGCGTCGGGCAATGCAACAGATCGCTCGCACCTACTCCAGGGAGCTGGAAGGCACAGTATTCCGTCACCACCCACGCAGAGACAGCAGAGCTCAACGGAAGCCGATAGAAGATGAGGATGCCACCGTCACTCACTTAGCCAGATTCGTCGCCGCCCAGGAGGAGCTTATCGATGACACAGTTCAGGAGTTGAAGAAGGCTCACGAACAGGTTGAGGAGGAGAAGAAGCACTTAGAGAATGCCGGTGAGTACGTCGCTTATGCTGCGGAAATGATTGCAGAGCTGGAGACCGCATTGTATGGACAGGGTCCCGATCCAGTGTTGGAGTTGGAAGCCCAGAGCCAGAGGAGGACCCAGAAGAGGCGCCACCTGCACCCGCGCCATAGCCACAGCAGCAGCCAGATCCAGAGCCAGAGGAGGACGCCGCGTCGTCAACCACAGCTGTAGTTGTAGGGCATGGCGATTGTTTCGCGCCGATGCCGCCGCACCCGCCGCGAGGAGGCAGTGGAGGTTTTCTTGACAAGTGAGCGTAGGTTTTGCTGTTAGGACTCCTTCGTCGAGTCGCGTTATAGAATAAGAGTCACCATAGAGGCGTTAGACTCCTGTGTTAGTCGTTTTGGATTTTCTTTGCTTGCTGAGTGTGCAGTATGTGTTGCTGGCCCTTAGGCGTTGTAAGTAACCATACCGAGTTATTATTGGTTTATTTATTAAAAAGGAATTTGAGTTACACATTTCCCCGCATAGTTTCCCTATTACTTGTCTATGCTTGTTTCCCCCTTATCCCTAAAACTTGGAGCAATCAACAGATGGTGAACACCCGCGGAAACCTTGGAGGTAACGGCAGTGGTTCTCACCCAGCTGGAAACCCCAATGATGGAGCACCTGCACCCCAACCAGCACCGCCAGTTGATATACAGAACTTCGGAGCTTTCCTTGCTGCACAGACTCAGTTGATGCATGCTATGATGCAACAGATGCAACACGTCACTGCTCAGGCCGCCGTTAATAAAGTCAATCAAGGACAGCGTCAGGGCTCAAGGTTGTCAGAGTTCATGAGGACTCACCCACCTATTTTCTCTGGGAATGCCAATCCGCTGGAGGCAGATGATTGGCTTAGGTCAATCGAAAGGAACCTGCACATAACCCAGTGTGTGGGAAATGAGAGGGTGCTCTACGCCTCTCACCAGCTAGAAGGAACTGCAGCAGAATGGTGGGAGAACTTCTGTGCCACACGGGAGAACCCACAGGATATCACTTGGGAGGAATTCACCACTGCTTTTCGCCAGTATCATGTGCCTGAAGGAATCATGGACCTCAAGAAGGAGGAATTCAGGGCTCTAAAGCAAGGCAGCCAGTCAGTGGCTGATTACCTGAACAAGTTCACATAGCTTGCACGCTACGCACCTGAAGATGTAGCGACAGACAAGGCCAGGCAGTCTCGTTTCTTGAAAGGAATGAACTCAGGACTGCAGGTGGGACTGATCACCCACACCTTTCCAGATTTCCAAGAATAGGTGAATAAGGCGCTTATTCTTGAGGACAAGCGCAAGGAACTAGACGACAACAGGAAGCGTAGGATGCAACAGCAGGGATCACGTCAGGGAGCACAGCAACATTTGAGGGTTGCGCCAAATCAGTTTTTCAGATTCCAGCCACAGAATGCAGCGAGGACACAGTCGCCAGCACCAAGACCCGTCAATCAGAACTATCAGACCCAGCTCGGCCCGAAACGCCGCTTGTGCGATAACAGGGGACAGTGAGACGCTACTACACATGCAATGAGCCAGGGCACTTCTCCAACAGTTGCCCCAAGAAGACAGCAGGAGTGACCCCAGTCCGCTTCAATCTGGGATCCACACCAGCCAGGACGCCTGCACTAGGAGCCAACCGAGGGACAGCACAGCCGGGAGCCACGCCCTAGACCATAGTGAGAGGCCGAGTCAACCATGTCACCGCAGAGGCACTCCAGAATGCCACGGACGTCGTGCTGGGTAAGTTACTTGTCAACTCAAGCACTGCACACAGCTTTTGTTTGACTCTGGAGCTTCGCATTCGTTTGTTTCTCAAGGCTTTGCTGCTAAAAATGATTTGGAGATTGCAAGACTTAAATGCATGCTTTTAGTTCAAACCCCTGGTTCCGAACTACGAACGAAAGTAGGATGTTCTGGGGTAAGAATATTAATAGATGGGATAGAGTTCCTAGCGAACCTTATTATATTGGAAACCCAGACCTTAGATGTTATTTTGGGAATGGATTGGTTATCCAAGCACAAGGCTGTGCTAGATTGTGGATGAAGGATCATCTCGGTTGAAAGCCCGTGTGGAAGGAAAGTGGAATTTCAAGCTACCGCCGTTAGAGATGGACAGTTGATGGTTAACAGCGCCAAGGCAATCAGCATAGAAGATGTCTCAGTGGTGAATGAGTATCCAGATGTATTTCCTGAAGATCTACCTGGTATGCCGCTAGACAGAGACATAGAATTTGTGATTGAGCTAGTACCGGGTACAGCCCCGATAGCAAAGAGACCTTACCGGATGTCCACCGGAGAATTGGTAGAGATGAAGAAACAACTTGAAGAGTTGATGGAAAAAGGATTCATCAGACTGAGTTCGTCGCCGTGGGGAGCACCAGTTTTGTTCGTTAACAAGAAGGACGGGAGTTTCAGGATGTGCATTGACTACCGTGCGCTCAATGAAGTCACCGTGAAGAATAAGTACCCGCTACCCAGGATCGATGATCTGTTTGACCAGCTGAGAGGAGCCGGAGTTTTCTCCAAGATTGATCTGAGATCGGGATACCACCAGTTGAAGATCCGATCAGAGGATATTCTGAAGACCGCATTCTCGTCAAGATATGGACATTACGAGTTTACAGTTATGTCCTTCATTCTGACGAATGCGCCAGCTTATTTCATGAATATGATGAATAAGGTGTTCATGGAATATCTGGACAAGTTTGTTGTTGTGTTTATAGATGATATCTTAATCTACTCCAAGACAGAGGATGAACATGCAGAGCACTTGCGGCGAGTTTTGGAAAAGCTGAGGGAACAACAACTCTTCGCCAAATTTAGTAAGTGTGATTTTTGGAAGGACGAGGTGGAATTCCTTGGACATGTAATGACCGCAGAAGGAGTTGCTGTAGATCCAAGCAAGGTAGAAGCTGTGTTACATTGGGAACAGCCGAAGACCGTGACCCAGATCCGGAGTTTTCTTGGTATGGCAGGTTACTACCGCCGCTTCATTGAAGGCTTTTCGACAATTGCGAAACCTCTTACGCAATTGTTGAAAAAGGAGAAGTTTGCATGGACGCCAGAGTGCGAAAAAGGTTTTCAAGAACTAAAGAAGCAATTAACATCAACCCCGGTGTTGGTTCTACCAGATGTTAATCAGAGCTTTGATATTTATTGTGATGCATCGCACCAAGGACTTGGATGTGTGCTGATGCAGAACGAAAAGGTCGTCGCTTATGCATCAAGGCAATTGAGGCCGCATGAGGAGAATTATCCAACGCATGACCTAGAGCTAGCTGCCGTAGTGCTTGCCTTGAAGTTGTGGCGTCACTATTTGATCGGGAACAGATGTGAAGTATACACGGACCATAAGAGTCTTAAGTACATCTTCACCCAATCGGACTTGAATATGAGGCAAAGAAGATGGTTAGAGTTGATCAAGGACTACAATGTCGGGATCCATTACCATCCATGAAAGGCTAACGTGGTGGCCGATGACCTGAGTCGGAAAAGCCATACTGTGAACATGTTGATAGCCACGAGTCAGGATGAGCTATGTGAGGATTTCCAGAGAATGCAGATTGAAGTAGTACCAGAAGGATTCTTGGCCGCATTAGAAGTAAAGCCTACCCTGGAGGATCAGATCCGAGAAGGACAGAAGGACGATGACCAGATCCGCAGGATTAAGTCCAAGATAAATGAAGGCAAGGCAAAAGACTTCAAACTGGACGAGCAAGGCACGTTATGGATGAAGGATCGAATCTGTGTGCCAAACAGGAAGGAGCTGAAGCAGCTGATTCTAGAAGAAGCCCATGACTCCAAGTATTCAATTCATTCGGGAAGTGCCAAGATGTATCAGGATTTAAAGGAAAGATTCTGGTGGCCGAGCATGAAGCGTGAAGTTGCCGAGCATGTTGCGCTGTGCGACATATGTCAAGAGAGTCAAGGCAATGCATCAGAGACCAGCAGGATTGCTACAGCCGTTGAAGATACCTGAGTGGAAATGGGAGGAAATCGGAATGAACTTCATTACGGGTTTGCCGAAAACCCAGGGTGGATATGACTTCATATGGGTCATAGTGGACCGCTTGACTAAGGTCGCCCATTTTGTCGGTGTTTCGTGCATCGGCAATACGAATTTTTGGTTAGTGGGGGTCGCGCGCTCCGTCTCCCCGAATGGTCGACTCAAGAAGCCAGAGGTTTATACTGGTTCGGGCTGAACGTCCCTACTCCAGTTCATGTCGTTGGGGTGTTTGGTATTCGAGATATGATCCAAAGGTTACAGGCGAGACAAGGGGTTCGATCGATCTCCCTTGCGCTCGGTGAGTTGTTTCGCTCTTTTTTGCTGGATCGGTCTCCCCTCTCCCCCAGGGCCCTGCCTCTCCTTATATATCCGGAGGCGGCAGGTTACAGATGGGAGATGGAGAGAAAATGGAAGGGGTACTGTACGTCTTGGAGTCTGGTCTTCTGTCTTGTCGTCCGACCGGGCTCCGACTACCTCCACGCCGGGTTGGTAGCCCTGCGGTAGGAAGTATTTGGCTGTGCTGACGAGGTGACGCACCGCTCCGTACGGACGTCAGCCCGGTATTTAATGGTATTTGACCTCAGCTTGGTCTCGGGAGGGGGCGCCTCTCTGCGGTGTGTCAGTGACGATGGGACCGGGGCTTGACTTCTTGATGCACCCTCTGACATTCTCGGGAAGGGACCGCTTACTGCACAATGCAGACGACGAGGGGCGTCACGTACCTGCGATTGGCCCTTTACCAGCGCGGGTCTTGGCCCTTCGAGCGTTGGTGGAGCCGGCCGACCATGCGCCCCGACCTGGGAGGTCGAAGTCCGCCGACCACCTGGGGCTGGCTCCGAACAGTGCCAGGCCATCTCTTCGCGGCCCACGAGCCTTTGCCGGAACTGGGCTTTCGAAGGATGTCAGCCCGCTCGTGGTCTCGGGCTGATGGAGGTACCCATGGTATGGGTACTCGTCAGTAGCCCCCGAGCCCCCGTCCGGGTCAGAGAGCCGGTCGGGGGTTTTGACAAGGTTGATGTAACGTCGGGGTCGATGGGTATGATCCGGTCGGGGATTGCATCGTCCGGAGAGACGGGGTGCGCGCGAGCACACCCGGTGGGTGTAGCCCCCGAGCCCCCAAATGGGTCGGAGTGCCGGTCGGGGGTTTACCCGGTCGAGGCGGTCCGCCGACCCGGAGGTCGGCGGGGTTTAGTCGGCACAGCCTGCCTATCGGCTGTGTTGGCCGAATGGCCCGGTTGCGCGCGAGCGCACCCGATGGGTGTAGCCGCCGAGCGGGTCGGAGAGCCGGTCGGGGGTTTACCCGGTCGAGACGGTCCGCCGACCCGGAGGTCGGCGGGGTTTAGTCGGCACACCGCTGGTTTACCGTGTCGGCCGAATGGTCGGCCTGCGCACGAAGCGGTGGAGTGTAGCTCCGAGCCGGTCGGAGCCTGGTCGGGGGTTTACCCGGTCGAGGAGGTCCGCCGACCCGGAGGTCGGCGAGGTTTGGTCGGCACAGCCTGCCTGTCGGCTGTGTTGGCCGAATGGCCTGGGTGCGCGCGAGCGCACCCAGTGGGTGTAGCCCCCGAGCCCTCGAGTGGGTCAGAGAGCCGGTCGGGGGTTTACCCGGTCAGACTCTGGTTGGCCACGGTTGTGGGACCAAGAGTCGGGTGAGCAAACACGCGTTTACCTTCGTCGGTTTGAACGCTGTGCTCATGCGAGCTACTAACGGGAAATCCGAGTGGAACCTTGGCGATCTCCCTCGAGGGGGATCGTTTCCAAGCGGACGTGGGTCCCGGTGCGGGCGTCCGACCCGCTTGTGGGGCGTCCCATGAGAACCTTCCCTTACTCGATCCCGTATCGGGCTACCGGGTCGTCTGCCAACCCGGAGCGCGGCTGGCCGCCACTCATCGATGAGTTCCACAGTAGAGTGCGAGGTGTGGTCTCGGATGCAGGTCAGGGTGATTGGGTCGTCCGCCGACCCAACAAGAGGCCCTATGGGAGCTTGCCCTGGCCCGCCCCTCGCTCTGTTTTTACATGCTGGGGCGGCTTCAGTTCCAGTTGACTGGACTTGGCCTTCGTAACCCTCAACACGGTGCCGGGCCTCGGGTGCGAGCCCGAAGGCGATCCGCCGTCCTGAGGCCGGGCGGCCCAATGGGCCGTTCATACCTTTTTTTGGGGCGCTTTGGCCCGTTACGCCCGCCGTGGTTCGCAGAATTGCGCGGCGTGCGGCGCGAGGCGGCTGTCCTGTCAGAGCAGTTAATGCTCGGTCGGAATTAAATGGAGTGCGGCACGTTACCGGGGTGGTGACCGAGGTGGCAGGCGAACAGTCGGCGGTTTGCGTGAAGAGGCGCCGGTTGGCGCGAAGGGGTGTCCGTTCCCGCCCTGCACCTATAAAGGAGGGCGACGGTGGCGCGAGGAGGGAGACAACTACTTGCGCTTTCTGCAAAAAGGAAAAAAGCCAGAAGAAGAAGAGATAAAGCTCCCTGCTTCCTCGCGCTTCGCCTCGTCTCCTCGCCTGCACCGGAGATGTCGTGGGTTCCCCACTCGTCTGTGGCCGGCCGCTTCATTGGCCTGGAGAGGAAGGGATTCCTCCCTCCGCGAGATGAGTCTGGGTGGCGGGTGCCGCCGACGGGGACCGCAACCCCCACGTTGGGCGATGGGGAGATCGTCGCACTCACCTCCTTCTACGAGCGCGGATTCGGCCTCCCCCTCCACCCGTTCATCCACAGGCTGCTGCACTTCTACCGAGGGAAAGTGCACCATCTGAACCTGAACGGGGTCCTCCACATCGCGATCTTCATCACGCTGTGCGAGGCCTTCTTGGGGATTGAACCCCACTGGGGGCTCTGGCGGCATTTCTTCTTCGCGCGGTCGCCGTCGGACGCAGCCGGTCTTCTCGGCGGCCTGGCCATCCAACTGCGTGGCGGCCGCAAGCAGTACTATGTCGACGTGAAGCTGCCATCGTCGAACCGGGGGTGGCATAGCGAGTGGTTCTTCATCCAGAACCTTGGCAACAGCGCCCCGGCCTTCAGCGGCAGCCCGCAGGTGCAGGGTCCCCACTGGATTTGGGGTCCCAACGTGAAGGACAAAAAGAAGGTGGAGGTGGTCCTCGAGCGGTTCGCTGGTCTGAAGGCGCGGGGCTTGACGGGCGAGGTGGTCGCCCGCGCGTTCATGGAGAGGTGCACCCAGCCCTTCAAGGATCGGGTGCACCCCATGTTCAGATACACCGGGGCGTCTGACCCTACGAGGTCGTCGGTACTAGAGCTCCCGGGGTCGGAGCTTTCTGCTCGTGTGGCTGCGGTCATCCGCGTGGGCGACACCGAAGCAATGGGCGAGGTCCCTGCGCCGTTCTCGGCGCAGAATCCGCCGAACCTGGTAGGCGGTTTCGAATCTTCTGACCCCCTTGTTTCCCTTGCTCTTCTCCCTGCTTACCCGAGTGGTTTTTTGCAGGGGCTCGACGGCATGATCTCCCGGGTTCTTCTGCCAGGGGAAAAGGAGATGAGAGCCACGGCGCGCGCTGTTGCGGAGGAACGCGCCGCCGCCCACCGGGCGCGCAAGGAGGAGAAGCAAGCCGCGGCGGCACGGAAGAAAAAGGAGTGCGCCTCGCGGGCGGTGCAAGGCGAGGAGCTCTCCGACACGACGCTGGAGGACAGCGACGAGGAGTCGTCCTCCAGTGAGGGCAGCGAGAGCGCCGGAGACAACTCGGGTGGCTCTGAAGCGGGTTCCAACCAAGGAGCCGATGCTTGCGATCCCGAGGGGGATGCCCTGATCTCGGGGTTTCTTCTGAGGAGACGGAGGACCACCAGGCCCCCGCACGGGGGTCCGGCGAAAAGGGGGCGCGGGGTGATATTCATTCGCTCGATGCGGTAAGTGTCTGGTTCTTCCTTCGACCTGCCTTTAGTTCTTCTGCGCGACCCCTGACAGATTGCTATGCGCAGGGGCCATGCGAGTACGGGGCGGTGCTGAGCCCCACCTCGGGAGTGGGGGGTCGCGTTTCCCCCCTCCCGTCGGCGGGGTCCACGCTAACGACCGTCCGGAGCGGGGGCCCCACGGGTGCGGAGGTGGCGCCGCCGGCGGGGGACTGTCGGGGCCGACGCCCACCGCGACGCCGGTCGAGAGGGAGCCGCCGGGGCCGTTGCCCATCCTGACGTCGGCGGAGGAAGTTCTGTTGGAAGTCCTGCCGCCCCCGCCGCCGGCGTAGTCGCCGGTCGGGGCCGGTGGACCGTCGCAAGAGACCCCGCGACGGGTCGTGGAGGTCGCTCCAGGAGGGCGGGATGCCAGGATAACACGGCCAGCGATCACCGTGTTGACCTGGCCGGGAAGCGACCCATCCGGAGGGCCATCGTTCGTCTTGGACGACGAGTCGGAGCGCCGCGACTGGAACACTCTGGGGCAGAGTGAAAAGGAGGTCGAGAGCGAGATGGGGCGGATTCGCGATGATCTTCTCCACGCTATCGAAGCTTCCTCCAGGGCGATGAACTCCATCATCCAAGAGTCGCACCCGGCTGGATCGGTAAGGCTAAGAGTGGCTTACCCTTGCTGTTTCTTGAATCGAAGCTGTTGGTGATCGGAGAGGTGATTTCTTGCAGCGTCTGCAATCCCGGGCGCTGAAGAAGTCAAGCTTCCTCCGGCGTTTGCACAGTTAGGGGAGTGCCGTGGAGGAAGAGCTACGCGACGCCCGGGGGGCGCTTGCCGCCGAGCAAGAGAAGGCTGCTGCCGCCGGTCAACAACTGGGCGAGGTCACCGAGGCCCTGCGAGAGGCTCAGCGACTAGCGCAGTCGCTGAACGGCGAGGTGGAGGAGGCCAAGTCGTCCCTGGCGGAGGCTGGGAGAGCCAAGGCCTCGGCAGTCAGCGTGGAGGAGTCCGCTCGGGCAGAGGCCGCCCTCTTTCGGGACGAGTGCGAGACGGCTCAGAGGGAGGCTGACTGGCTGCGCACCGAGCGAGACTTTGCTCGGGGGGAGCTGGCATCGGCGCAGGCGCTTGCCGACCAAGCGGCGTCCGACCGGGACGCGCGCGCCAGGGCTGAGGAGGAACTTCACGCCAAAGAGGCTTCCGTGGCTGGTGAGTAGTATGTCCTCCCGGTGGTTGTCGCAGTGGGCGTCTCCTGACGCTGTCTCGTCCTTGCAGAGCTGCGGAGGGACCTTAGCGACATGCTGGAGTCGCGAAGGTTGGCGTCGGAGCAGCGGGACGCGGCGGTCGAGTCGCGGGACGCGGCCCTGTTGAACAAGCGTGTAGCGGAGAGGGAGGCGGCCGACACGACGGTCAAGCTGACCACGCTCCGGGTGGCCAGCCAGGACGTCTGCGACCGGTTGCTTGGGCTTACTTCGGGCCCGAGTTCTATTTCCGTCCGGTTGGGGAGGGTTCCGGAGCATGTCAAAGCCTCGATGTGGGAGGCGGCGGTGCTTGGCACTTCCTCGGTGCTGGTCAATGCCATCTCCTACTACGACGGCGTCGATCTTGAGATGGTCGTGAGCGGGGTCGCTGCGAACCGGAGCGACGAAGAAGTTGACGCGTTCGCGGCTCGGGTCGACCCATGTGCCCGGGAGATCGCCGAGCGGATTTCCCCGCGAAGTATCCTCCACCGAGGAGACGAATAGTTTAGTTTTTGTTTGGAGCAGATTTGTAATAAACGATACGTTTGTTTAACGAATCCGTCCTACTGGGCCGCTTAAGTTTTCACCCTCTCATATCGTCTCTTTTTTATGCGATGGACAATCTTACGACCATAGCCACAGGACCCGCAGGGGCGTCCCAAGAGCGTAGGTGTCGTGCCGATCACATCCGAAGGAAACGCGTGATGAGACGAGGACTTAGGCTGCTTACTTTGCGGAGAGAGGAGGGCTTCCGACTGGCATCGCGTTGGTCTGCCTAGTTCGAAAAACTTCTTTTCTCTACGAAGTGCCCGCTCGGTCGGTCGGACTGTTAACCTTAGTCGGAATGTCCCGAACGGCCTTATTTTCTTGCTCGGGTAACTCCTTTTTTCGCGAAGTGCTACTTCGAAGCCGTAGCCGCAGGGGCGTAGGCCGCAACACTTGGGTCGAGGAGGTTGCCGCGAGGAAGATGGTTCGGTCGATCAGGATACCGACCTGGGTTGAAATGGATCGTTCGAACGGTCGGGCTGCTGACCTAAATCGGGATGTCCCGACCGGCCTTGGCCTCTTGCTCGGGTAACCTCTTTCTTCCGCAAAGTGTTACTTCGAAGCTGTAGCCACAGGGGCGTAGGCCGCAGCACTTGGGTCGAAAGGGTTACCGCGAGGAGGTGGTTCGGTTGGTCGGGATACCGCGCTAGGTCACCGACCCGTGGGGTCATAAGCAGCCCCCGAGTGGTGCGCGGGGACTGGAGGTATGGTCACCATGTACCACTTTGAGTTCGGGGTTGGTGCGCGAAAACACGAAAAATGAGGAGTTTTCGGGATAAGGCTGGCTTAACTTGCCTGGAGGGCCGCGCCAAGGTTGGAATTGGTGCCGAACGCTTCGTTTCTTACACCGCGCCGTTACTCGTTGTGCGCTTCGCCTTCTGCGCCACGGTGTATAAATGGAGGTACGCCGGCATCCTTGTGGGCTTCACCAGGACTTTCGCTAGCCAAGTTCCCCTTGCGTGCCATGGCGGATCGCTACACACAGCTTCGTGGGGAAATGAATGACGAGCAGGCCTGGCTGCAAGTGGTGGCGGAAGTCGAGGCCGAAGCCGTGGCCGGGGATGCGCGGTGGGTTGGTGTCCTCGTCGCGGGCATTCCTCGCCTCTGGGAGGTGAGGGCACCGCTGATCTAGGCGCTGACTGAGCGACGCCATGTGTCGTTCGGCTGGCTCGGTGCGTACCTGGAGGAGTACCGTCACGAGTGACGGGACGGGAGGCTCCAACCCCGGTGGGTGTCTTTCGCCGGTGGGGCTGATGCCCCTCTTATGTAAATAAATAAAGTGACTGCGGGTTTTGCTTCCCTCCTCTGTTTGCCTGCTCGTTCTTCTTTTTCAAGAGCTTGCCCTTGCGTGCTTCGACAACCGTAGCCTTTAGGGACCGCAACGGGTCAGGCGTAGGTTGGAGGTGGCGCTAGCGTGAGCCCGCACAGGTGAATGGACTGCTCCGACCAACTGTTGGTCGGTTGCCTTCGCATTTGTAGACTCCGCGATCCGCAGAGCACTATTTCAGGACCTCTGCTTCTGGGGCGGAGGTCATAGTGCTTGGGGTCAACAAAACGAGAGAGACGAAAAAGAGAGGGCGGCTACTCGGTCGGGCGTCCGACCGTCGTAATTTCTTGGTTCAAGTATTTTTTGAGTGGTACAAGGAGAAGGGAGGTTGGCTAAGGATAGAACCTTCTCAGCTTCTCTATGTTCCAAGCGTTCGCGATGAGGTTTCGTTCGGTGTCTTTGAGGCGAAAAGTGCCGGGTCGGAGGACCTCTGCGACGGTAAATGGGCCCTCCCAAGGTGAAGAGAGCTTGTGCCTGCCTTTCGCGGACTGGATTCAGTGTAGCACCAAGTCGCCGACTTAGAACGACCGGCCGCGAACCAGTCAACTGTGGTACCGGCGTAATATCTGCTGATACTTGGCCGACCGCAAGACTGCGACGTCTCGTGCTTCGTCGAGTTGATCGAGGTCATCCTGCTGCGCTTCCGACTCCCGCGTGCTATCGTAATTTTGCACTCTTGGCGCGCCGTACTCGAGGTCGGTCGGGAGGACGGCCTCCGCTCCGAACACCAGGAAAAAAGGCGTGAACCCGGTCGACTGTGTTGGTGTGGTCTGTAGGCTCCAGAGAACGGCGGGTAGCTCGACCGCCCATCGTCCCGCGAATTTCTTTAGTCGACTGAAGATCCGCGGCTTGAGCCCTTGGAGAATCATGCCATTGCCCAGCTCGGCCTAGCCGTTAGAGCGGGGATGTGCAACTGCTGCCCAGTCGACCCGGATGTTGAAGTTGTCGCAGAACTCGAGGAACTCCTTCCCTGTGAACTGTGTTCCGTTGTCGGTGATGATGGAGTTTGGAACTCCGAAGCGGTAGATGACGTCGCGGAAGAAGCTGGCCGCCTGCGCGGAAGTGATGGTCGCCAGCGACTTAGCTTCTATCCACTTTGTGAACTTTTCTACTGCGACGAGCAGATGAGTGAAACCTCCGGGCGCCTTCCTGAAGGGCCCGACCAGATCGAGCCCCCAAACCACGAAGGGCCATGTGATGGGGATCGTCTGCAGGGCTTGTGCCGGGAGGTGCATTTGCCTGGCGAAGAATTGGCATCCTTTGCAGGTGCGGACAATCTGCGTAGCGTCGGCCACGGCGGTCGGTCAGTAGAAGCCTTGCCGAAAGGCTTTTCCTACCAGGGACCGCGGCGCGGTGTGGTGTCCGCAGACCCCACCATGGATGTCGAGCAGGAGGTGCTTCCCTTGGTCGGCCGGGATGCACTTCTGGAGGACCCGGAAGGGCTCCTCTTGTAAAGGGCCTTCTCGACCAGGACAAAGGACTTAGCCCGTCGAGCGAGGCGTTGAGCCTCGGTAGAGTCGGCGGGGAGCGATCCGTCCGTCAATCGGTCGATGAAGGGCTGCCTCTAATCGGATTCGATGTTGAGGACACTAGGGTTCGACCCAGGCGGGTTCTCCTCTGACCGAGGGTCGGTCGGAGCGTCCGCTTTTAGGGGGTCAGTTGTGCCTTCAATGGTCGGATCCAACCGGATGGATGGCTTGTGGAGGTTGGAGACGAAGACTCCGGGAGTAACCAGCCCTTTGCTGGAGGCGAGGTTGGCAAGGGAGTTGGCTTCTCCGTTGTAGCGTCGGTAGCTATGGTGAAGCTCGAATCCTTTGAACCTCTCCTCGAGCTTGCGGACCTCCAAACAGTAGGCCGCCATGCGAGCGTCGCGAGGCTCCGTGGCCTTCATAACTTGGTCGACCACCAGCTTGGAGTCGCTGTGGACATAGAGCCGCCGAGCACCGAGGTCGGCGGCGATCCGGAGGCCGTTGACGAGGGCCTCGTATTCGGTGACGTTGTTGGTGGCGTCGAAAAGCAGTCGGATGGCGTACAGGAGCTTGTTGCCGAGAGGGGAGACGATGATGACCCCCGCGCCGGCCCCATTCTTGGTGTAGGATCCATCGAAGTACATCGTCCAGTACTCGGGGTCCTCGACCACCGGTGCGACTTGCGCTTCGGTCCACTCGGCGACGAAGTCCGCCAAGACCTGCGACTTGATCGTCGTCCTGGGGACGTACGATATGTCGAGGCCATTGAGCTCGAGAGCCCACTTGGCGATCCTTCCGGTGGCGTCGCGGTTGTGAACGATTTCCCCGAGTGGTGACGAGGTCACCACGGAGACGGGGTGTCGGTCGAAGTAGTGGACGAGCTTCCTCTTGGTGATGAACACCGAGTACAGCAGCTTCTGTATCTGCGGGTATCGAACCTTTATTTCGGAGAGTACCTCGCTGATGAAGTAGACCGGTCTCTGCACTTTGAAGACACGGCCTTCCTCTGCTCGCTCCACGACGAGCGCTGCGCTGACGACCTGGGTCGTGGCGGCGATGTAGAGGAGCAAAGGCTCTTGTGGCTCCGGGGCGACCAGTACCGGAGGCGAAGTCAGGAAAGCCTTCAATTGACTGAGGGCTTCCTGAGCTTCTTGGGTCCAGCAGAAGCGATCGGACTTCTTCATCAATTTGTAGAGTGGCATCCCGCGCTCGCCAAGGCGGGACACGAAGTGGCTCAAGGCTGCGAGACTCCCCATCAGCCTCTGGACCCCCTTCAGATCGTTGATCGGCCCCATCCTCATAATGGCAGAGATCTTCTCGCGGTTGGCTTCGATGCCGCGCTCGGAGACGATGAAGCCGAGCAGCTTTCCTTTGGGGACCCCGAAGACGCACTTCTCGGGGTTGAGCTTTATGTGAAACCATCGGAGGTTCGCAAAAGTCTCCTCCAGGTCGGTGACGAGGTCACTGGCCTTCCTGGTCTTGACAACGATGTCGTCGACATAGGCCTCGAAGTTACGGCCAATTTGGTCTAAAAAACACGCTTGCATACATCGCTGGTATGTTGCGCCCGCATTTTTCAGACCAAAGGGCATCGTGACGTAACAGTACAAGCCTTACGGAGTGATGAAGGAGGTC
The DNA here is from genome assembly GCA_036346355.1 of Rhipidocladum racemiflorum. Lineage (NCBI taxonomy): Eukaryota > Viridiplantae > Streptophyta > Magnoliopsida > Poales > Poaceae > Rhipidocladum > Rhipidocladum racemiflorum. The sequence goes on from CM070581.1 coordinate 35,505,367, forward strand.
GCGAGCTAGTCGGACTCCTTCATCGCAATCTGGTGGTAGCCCGAGTAGGCATCCAGAAAAGAAAGGGACTCACACCCGGCGGTGGAATCCACGACTTGGTCGATGCGAGGCAACGGGAACGGGTCTTTCGGACAGGCCTTGTTGAGGCTCGTATAGTCAACACACATTCTCCATTGCCCCGACTTTTTCTTTACAAGGACGGGATTGGCGAGCCACTCGGGGTGGCGCACTTCCCTTACAAAGCCAGCGGCCAAAAGTTTGGCGATTTCTTCCCCGATGGCCCGACGCTTCTCTTCGTCGAAGCGGCGCAGGCGTTGGGCGACCGGTCTGGAGCCTGGTCGGATATTGAGGGAGTGCTCGGCGGCTTCCTTGGGGACTCCCGGCATGTCCGAGGGTCTCCAGGCGAAGACGTCTCGGTTTGCTCGGAGGAAGTCGACGAGCGCGCTTTCCTATTTGGCAGGGAGGGCGGCCCCGATCCACACGGTCTTGGCGGGATCCTCGGAATCAACTGCGACCTCCTTCGTGTCCTCCGTGGACTCGAAGGAGCTTGGTCCCGACTTGCCGAAGTCGGGAGTGGACTCGGGGGCCCTCTCCTGGAGACGGGCTAGCTCGGCGGAAGCAACGACCGCCGAGGCCAGCTCACAACTGCTCTGTTCACAGTTGTAAGCGAGCTGGAAAGACGCGGCCACGGTGATGACGCCCTGTGGCCCTGGCATCTTCAGCTTGAGGTAGGTGTAGTTGGGGACCGCCATGAACTTCGCGTAGCACGGCCTCCCTGAGATGGCGTGGTAGGAGCCGGGAAAATCCATGACCTCAAAGATGAGGTTCTCGGTGCGGAAGTTGTCCGGGCTCCCAAAGGTAACGGGCAGGTCGACCTGCCTAAGCGGATGGGCCTGCTGGCCCGGAACGACACCGTGGAAAGGCGCCTTGCTCGGCCGAAGGGCGGAGCGAGGGACCCCCAGGGCGTCTTGGGTCTCAACATACATGATGTTGAGACCGCTGCCGCCGTCGATGAGCACCTTAGTCAGGCGCTTCGTCCCCACGATGGGGTCGACGACGAGCGGGTAGCGTCCTGGGTGCGGGACGTGGTCGGGGTGGTCGGTCCGGTCGAAGGCGATCGGGCACTCCGACCACCTTAAGTAGCTGGGCACGGCGGGAGTCACCGTATGGACCTCACGGTGGACGAGCTTCATCCGACGCTTGTCGGCATAGCACTCCAAGCCACCGAAGATCATGAGACAACCGTCGAGTTGTGGGAACTCGTCGGTCGTCTCGTCACCCTTCGCCCCGGCGTCGGGCACTGGGTCGCGCTTCTTCCCCTTGCCCCGCGACGTCGTGGGGTTCCCAGAGAGAAACCGTTTCAGGACTTCGTAGTCCCGATACTTTTGCTTGACGGGGTAGTCGTGGTTCGGGCACGGACTATCCATTAACCTCTCGAAACGGTCGGGCGCCTGCCGAGCCTGCTGTTTGGCAGGGCGGTCGGCGGCGGCGACCATGCGGCCTTGCTTCCCCTTCCGTTTCTTCTTGTCGGAGCGGTCGGAAGGGGCGCCGGCCTCGGAGCCGGACGCCTTGCGGGCCACCTTCCTCTCGAAGATGGCCCCCACGGCCTCCTCACCGGAGGCATGGTTGGTGGCGATATCGAGGAGCTCCTTGGTGGTCCGGGGCTTCGCGCAGCCCAACTTGTGGACCAGAGCTTCGCAAGTGGTGCCGTAGATGAACGCCCCGACGACATCGGCGTCACAGATGTCGGGGATTTCGTTGCACTGCTGGGAGAAGCGGCGAATGTAGTCCCGGAGGGTCTCCTCCGGCTGCTGCTGGCAACTCTTCAGGTCCCAGGAGTTGCCAGGGCGTTTGTACGTGCTGCCGATGGTGTCCGCGGGTAGGTACTCGAGCCAGGCTCGAGCGGAGTCCGCGAGATAGATGGGGAGGTACTGGATGACGAAGAAATCATCGGTTGCTCCCCCCGCCCGGCAGGCGAGCTGGTAGTCTTCTAGCCAAACACTCGGGTTCGTTGCCCCCGTGTATTTGGCTATGTTGGTCGAAGCCCGGAATCTGGCCGGGAAGTCGGTGTTGCGGATGGCGCGGGTGAACGCGCGCGGTCCGGGGCCGTCGGGGCCCTGGTCGGGATGGTTGCGCCGCCCGCTATCCGCGACATGAGATGACGCGACTCTCCTCCGCGCCTCGAGGGTGGTGCGAAGGTCACGGTTGTCCCCCAGGCGGTGGCGCACCGGGGCGCGCGATGCCTGGGGGAGCTCCTGGAGCGGGGCCGTCTTGGCTGGGCTCTGACGACACCGCGAGGGGGAGTGGCCCAAATGACCCGATGTCGCGCCCGAGTGTCGGGAGCCGGAACCCTGGGCGTGCTGCACGACAGCGCGTTCGACCAGCCCCCAGAGGTTCTGGTAGGTAGCCCTGGCTTCTGGGTCCATCGGCTCAGGTAATCCGCGGAGCAACATGGCTACCGCGGCGATGTTCTGGTTAGCGTGGGGGAAGAACGGAAGATCGCTCGTCCCCTCAGCTAGCTGTTGATGCACCTGACGCGCGCGGGCGCGCGCGCCAGAGACAAGCGGCGGCTCGGGCTGATGTTGCTCCAGGTCGGCCTGGAGTTTGTCGAGCTCGGCCTTTCGGGCCTCCAGCTCTTCGCGCTGCTGCTGGAGGTCGGTGAGGCGACGCTGGTGGTGCGCGTCGTCTTCCCACCGGGACTCTTCCTGCCGCGCTTCGTCGCACGGGAGGAGGGTCCCGAGAGTTGCGGGTGTGGAGGATGGCTCCGCCGCGCCCGCCATGTTGCACTCTCGAGAGTACATCCTGCACGGGGGGTGCTCCCTATCGGAGCTGGAACTGTGGCTGGAGGAGTCCCCCAGTAGGTCGTGGAGGGAAGTAGGCGCGTAGCCAGTCATGGCCACGAGCCGAGAGCTCGCGGAGGGCGAGACCGTCGCCCGCCGTGAATCACACGTAGCGTTGCCCGGGGCGACGCCGGTGCGTGATGGGCCCGCCTGTGAGGCCCATGCTGGGGCCTCGAGGTGGAGGTTGCCGAGAACGTCGGCGACCGCGTCCAAGCTCGTGGAGGGTGCCCGGTCTCGGAGGGCGGTGGGGACGAGAACGAGCTCCCCTGCCGCGGTGACGACGAAGTCGAGGGCGCTGAAGCGGATCCAACCCCTCGATGCCGGTGAGTCGTCACGAGAGAAAGAAGCCATCGGGGAGGAAGATGGGAATCCGAAGTTGAGGACGATGACGCGCGAAAGTCCCCTACCTGGCGCGCCAACTGTCGGTGTTTCGTGCACCGGCAATACAAATTTTTGGTTGGTGGGGGTCGCGCACTCCCTCTCCCCGAATGGTCGACTCAAGAAGCCAGAGGTTTATACTGGTTCGGGCTGAAAGTCCCTACTCCAGTTCGTGTCGTTGGGGTGCTTGGTATTCGAGAGATGATCCAAAGGTTACAGGCGAGACAAGGGGTTCGATCGATCTCCCTTGCGCTCGGTGAGTTGTTTCGCTCTTTTTTGCTGGATCGGTCTCCCCTCTCCCCCGGGGCCCTGCCTCTCCTTATATATCCGGAGGCGGCAGGTTACAGATGGGAGTTGGAGAGAAAAAGGAAGGGGTACTGTACGTCTTGGAGTCTGGTCTTCTGTCTTGTCGTCCGACCGGGCTCCGACTACCTCCACACCGGGTTGGTAGCCCTGCGGCGGGAAGTCTTTGGCTGTGCTGATGAGGTGACGCACCACTCTGTACGGACGTCAGCCCGGCATTTAATGGTATTTGACCTCAGCTTGGTCTCGGGAGGGGGCGCCTCTCTGCGGTGTGTCAGTGACGATGGGACCAGGGCTTGACTTCTTGATGCACCCTCTGACATTCTCGGGAAGGGACCGCCTACCCTGGTACGGACGACAGGGGACGTCACGTACACAGAGCGGTTGGCCCTTTACCAGCGCGGGTCTTGGCCCTTCGAGCGTTGGCGGAGCCGGCCGACCATGCGCCCCGACCTGGGAGGTCGGAGTCTGCCGACCGCCTGGGGCTGGCTCCGAACAGTGCCAGGCCATCTCTTCGCGGCCCACGAACCTTTGCCGGAACTGGGCTTTTGAAGGATGTCAGCCCGCTCGTGGTCTCGGGCTGATGGAGGTACCCATGGTATGGGTACTCGTCACATTTTATCCCTGTAAAGACTACTTACTCGGGAGATAAGTTAGCAGAATTGTACATGACCAGGATCGTCTGTTTGCACGGAGTGCCGAAAAAGATTGTATCGGACAGAGGTACCCAGTTTACCTCGAGGTTCTGGAATAAGCTGCATGAAGCCATGGGAACCCGTTTGAACTTTAGTACAGCATATCATCCGCAGACGGATGGGCAAACCGAAAGAGTTAATCAGATTCTAGAGGACATGCTACGAGCTTGTGCATTGGCTTATGCTACCTCTTGGGATAAAAGTCTCCGTACGCTGAGTTCAGCTACAATAACAGTTATCAAGCAAGTTTGCAAATGTCACCATTTGAAGTACTATATGGTCGAACTTGTCGGACACCGTTGAACTGGAATGAGACAGGTGAACGCCGTGTCTTCGGGCCGGACATTCTTCAAGAAGCTGAAGAGCAGATTGCCATGATCCGAGAAAGACTGAAGATAGCACAGTCAAGACAGAAAAGCTACGCCGATAATCGTCGCCGAGACCTGAGTTTTGAACCAAAAGATTTTGTGTACCTCAGAGTCACACCCCTCAAGGGGGGTTAAGAGATTCCATGCCAAGGGGAAACTCGCGTCGCGATATGTTGGACCATTCAAGGTTCTCAGTCGCAGAGGGGAAGTTGCGTACCAGCTAGAGTTACCGCAATCACTAGCATGAGTACATGACGTGTTCCACGTGTTCCAGCTGAAGAAGTGTCTCCGAGTACCTAATGAGCAGACACCGCTAGAGTCAATCGAGCTACAAGCGGATCTGACTTAGAAGGAACACCCCGTCCAGATTTTGGACACAATGGACCGAGAAACGAGGAATAAGTCAACCCATTTCTGCAGAGTTCAATGGAGCAACCATGCGCAAAGTGAATCAACTTGGGAGCGCGAGGAGGACTTGAAGAACGAGTTTCCGAACCTATTCTTTAGTAAGCCCTGAATCTTGGGGACGAGATTCTGTTAAGGGGGAGGTTTGTAACACCCCAATTTTTGCTTTTCATGAATTTAAAGGAAATTTAGCACTTTGGTGAATTTTTGGAATTTATTTGGATTTATTTGGAATTTGTTTGAATTTATTTCCTTTTGAAATAATTAAAGAATTTGATTTTACAAATAAAATTTTGTTGAAAATATTTTATTTGAGTCCAAAATGTTCTGAAATATTTTCTAGAATTTTCCTGGAATTTTTCTGAGTGTTTTGCTATTTTTAATGAATTAAATGAATTTCTGGGTATTAATTGGATTATTTAATCGCTAGAAAACCTAATCGGTTTCACTGTTCATCCGACCGGACCCGAGTCCGAGTCAGACTCGAGTCCGACCCGAGCCCGACCGAGCCAGCCATTCCGGTTGAACCCAGTCACAAACCCTAACGCGTGTGACCGTTGGATCGAGATCCAACGGCCACGATCGCGCCACGTCGCCGAACGCGAGCCCGACCGGACCAGCCAGGTCGCCCGAGCCGGACTCGAGCCCAAAACCCTGACCGTTGGACTTGATCCAACGGCTCACATTGAGCCACGTCACCCCAATCCGAATCCAATTCGGATTCCGCCGCCGCAGCCGTGTGGGCCTCGGTTTCCACGGTTTTCACGAACGCCGATGGGCCTATTTAATGCGCCGCCGCCGCCAACATGTTGTCGACTTCCGTGCGCACCCGTAGCCCTAGACAACGTCTCCTGAGCCGCCGCCGTTTGCCCGCGCGAGCTCATCGTAGTTGGTTTGGTGTTCCGCCGCGGTTAATCACCGTTTCCGCCGCCGTCCTCCGCCGCCGTTGAGCTCAGATCCGGAACCGCAAGGACCAGCCGCGTCGGAGGGGACCTTTCACTTTGCCGAAATCGCGCCCAAACGCCGCCGGGCGTGTCGCCGTCCCCGTCTCCGGTGAACCAACTCCGCCGCGCGCCATCGCCGTCGCTCGAGCTCCCTCCACCGTCCGATCCAGATCCAAGGGCCCAGATTCGTCCACGTAACCCCGGTGAGATCTCACGTGCCAATCTCTAGATCTATTTCTAACCGTTGGATTTAGATCCAACGGTTTAGATCGCGCCACGTAGCCTTAACCGCACCGTGCTAGATCCAATCTCAGCCGTTAGATCTAGATCGTACGGCTAGCAGTAACCCACGTTTTAGCGTTAGATTAAATCTTGACTGTCCGATCAAGATCGAACGGTCCAGATCAGCCGAGTAGTTTTCCTATTGCATTAAGCCAGATCTGATCTGGGCCGTTGATTTTCAAATCAACGGCCGAGATCAACCGCACGTGGGAGGCGACCGTCGCGGCCGGTAGCCACGCCGGCCGCCGACGCCAACCGTGACGTCACGCGGGCCCACGTGTCGATCGAGCAAGCAAAGCGCACCATGACGTCACGCCGACGTCACGGTGGGCCAGCGTGTCGGCCCACTCGGCCGGGCCGACGCTGGCGTCATCTTGGCGTCACCAGAGGGCTCACATGTTAGAGACACGAGCCGTGGGATCGGGTCCACGGTGGACCGAGCCAAATCAGGCGCCGTCCATGGACCGAGGCGGCGTGGCGGCCTCTGATTGGTCCACGTGTCATGCTGACGCAATAAATTAATTTCCGAAAAAGAAAATGATTTATTAATTCGAGTTATTGATTTCAAAAAATGGATTCAAACTTCAAACGCTTATAACTTTTGCGTTTCAACTCCGATTTGAGTGATTCAAATTTCTAAATTTTCATAAAAATGAGACCTACTCAAATATGAATTTTAATTAAATTTTGATTATGAATATTTCTCTGTTTATATTTAATTAATGTTTTCTTTAAACTTTAAACGGTTATAACTTTGGCATTTAAAATCCGAATTTGACGATTCCAGTTTCTAAAAATTCATAAAATTATGCTCTCTCTGTTTATGAACTTTATTTGGATGTTTGGACACTTTTTGTCTACTGTTTATTTATTTATTGCTATTTGCACGCTTTACGAGTAGACGTTGAAGTGCCCGAAGGCTTCGAAGGTGAAGTGTTGACCCAGGGGCCAGCTCAGGACCAAGAACAAGTACTCTTTGAAGGCAAGTTGTGCTTTTGACCATGTTGATACCATTTTCAAATTAAATTGGTTTAAATTATTGCATGCTAGTTTAATTAGAAAATACTTTATTTAATTCCGGGGAAATAGATAAATGCCAAATTGCTGTATGACACCTTGGTTAATTAAATATGTGCCATGACCCCTTGTCACCCTAGTTGTGAGTTATTAGTTGGACATTATTAAATTGTCAACACGGGTAGTTAGACCGATGTAGTATGCTTAGCCTTGCCACGTGAAATGGTTTGGACAATCAAATGCTAATTTTGACTTAATGAGATACTGCACCTGTTTTGAAAGAAGTATCATGTGTTATGATTGTTGATGGCACGTGGTGCATGGTAATCAACTGGGGGCTTTGATAAATAGATTTCGACCGGGGCATGTAGCAAGAATGATCGGGTGGGCCATTTGTGGCACCGGGAGCGTTGGTTTGGTTCTTTGGGTAGTCTTGCCCTGGTCACCCTAAAGACTTAACCTTGCAAGCCTTTGAACTGTGTCAATCGTGCAACCACATGTCTGTAATGGGACGGACCTAGTTGATTAAGTTGCTAATAACGTACCTGTAGGACCTCAGGATGTCAACTACACCCTTTGTGTAGTTGTACGGGGGAGCGTACCGGGGCTGCGGCCAGGTACCCATCTAACGGTTGATTGGCCTAAACTTCACCTTCGCTAAGGGAAGGGTTAGTGTGCAATAACCGGGGAGGCTCACTTGTGCTGTTAGAAGTTTTCGAAAGACTTTGTTATGGACACTCGCCTTTGTGGTGTTTGCCTGTATCTTGTGGGTAAAGTGCATAACCTCTGCAGAGTGTAAAATCTATTCAAATAGCCGTGTCCGCGGTATTGGACATCGCTCGGGAATTACAGTCAAGGGTTAGATTCTCTTGAAAATAACTAGGACTTAAAAGGTTGGGTTTGGTTTAATAATGTTGTTGATGGAAATGTGGATTAGGATTGGAAAAGATGTTTATTTAATTGCTGGAAAAGTTATTGATTTAAAACTTGTTTCTACTGCTTTCGAATCTACTTATGTTACTTGTCAAATGCTGTTTTATCGCAATTATACCCTGAGCTATTCTTTTGTACTAAGCCTTGCATGTAGTATATTAGTTTGCATTTATGTGCATGACTTGCTGAGTACCAAGTACTCACTCTTGCCACCATACAACACCAGTTGAAGGAGAGTCTTCACCAGCTTTGGAGGAGGAGATCCAAGAGGAACCGTCTTGCTAGGGAGCGCGCCCAGTCAGTTGCCTGTGGTATACTGGATGGCGCCACGAAGTTATATTTTTTCCGCTGCAGTTATTTCTCTCTTATTGAGTTTCGCCTTGCGTGGCGTATATTTGTAACTTGACCTTAAGGTCGAGCAACCAGCTTGGTTAACTATTTAAGGTACCTTATTATTTCGTTGAGTATGATTGTGATATTTACCAATGTTGAGACTGTGTGCACTAGCGCGTTCCTGGACTAGTGATGAATACACAGAGGGTCCGGATTTGCAAATTCGGGTCCCGACAGAAACTATGAGGGACGAATTTGAGATGAGTATGATGGGTGAGTTGACATACTTTTTGGGACTGCAATTCAAGCAAACAAAGGATGGTACTTTTGTGCATCAAAGCAAATACACAAAAGACTTGTTGCATCGATTTGGGATGGAAAATAGCAAGCCGATCATGACACCCATGGAAAGCACTTGCACACTTGATCCGGATGAAGATGGTGAGTAGGTTGATCAAAAGGAATATAGAAGCATGATAGGTTCACTCTTGTACCTCACAGCATCAAGGCCGGATATACAATTTGTTGTGTGCTTGTGTGCTCATTTTCAAGCTTCCCCACGTGCCTCACATCGACAAGCCGTCAAGCGAATTTTCAGGTATCTCCATGGTACTCAAGTTTTTGGCATTTGGCTTTCTGCTTCCTCATGCATTAGTTTAAGAGCTTTTTCTGATGCTGATTTTGGAAGTTGTAGAATTGATAGAAAAAGCACATCTGGTACATGCCATTTCTTGGGTAACTCTCTTATTGCATGGTCATCAAGAAAACAATCTTCTGTTGCACAATCAACTGTTGAATCTGAATATGTGGCTGCTGTTAGTTGTTGTTCTCAAATTCTTTGGATAGTAGCTACACTTAAAGATTATGGGGTTAATTTGAATAGTGTTTGTCGGGGATTGGCTATCTGATAAAAGACCGCGGTACCCCCGGAGGATCCTGAGGCCACCGATCATGCAGTACCAGCAGAAGATGCTCGGGAGACCATCCGAGCGGCGTACCTCCCGAGTATGCATGTCCGCCCCTTCGCTTACGACCATTCCAGACGATCACGAGAAAGCATGCTCGTAAAAACCACGTCATACCCGCGACCAGGTTGCCCGGAGTGTTTCCTGGGACCATCGGGGACATACACCTGTTCGCTCGCGCAGGGATGAATCTCGGAGCCATGCTCAGAGGTCGCCCAAGGCTACTAACTCGGTCCGCGAGAGGCTTCGGAATAGCTCCCGAGCAACTTCAGAACGACGTGTTCACGACCACCCGGATTACGAGCGTTCCGAACGCTCCACAACCGAATGGTCATCGGCACGCCTTCCGCGCGAAGTCTTCTCTCGACTTGGCCCACGCGCGGCGCGTTGGACGGGGGACGCACGTAGAGACCATTATGGCCGAAGGTTTCACCATGAAACCCCGAGCTTTGGCTGCCAGGCTTTCACGAGCTCTCTTCGGAGTGTCACATGGCCGAGCAAGTTCAAGCCGGGCACATCGAGGGGTTCAACGGGACTCAGAACCCGGACGAATTTCTCTCAATATATACCGCCGCCATCCTGGCCACCGGGGGCGATGAAGGGGTGATGGCAAACTATCTGCCAACAGTCTTGGACGGGGCTGCCCGTATGTGGCTCTTCAACTAGAAGGAGGGATCCATACGGTCTTGGGGACAGCTCAGTGCCGCGCTCCGAGCAAATTTCCAGAGCTGTTACATTCGCCCGAGAAAGGAGCGCGACCTTGAGCGCTTGATTCAGACGGATGGAGAAACCCTGCGATAGTTCGTCCAGAGGTTCATCCAAGTCCGAAACTCGATCCCAAACATATCGGACGAGGCTGTCGTCCGATCTTTCAAGTTTGGGGTACGAGATGTGCGCTTCACGCAGGATCTGGAGATCCATCCGGGCCTAACGGCAAACGAGCTCTTCCGGATGGCCGACTGGTATGCCAACGCAGATGAGGCCGTCCAGTGGAAGAAAATGCTGGATGAAGGGAAGCTACCGCCTCAGCCCAGGCTAGAAACCTCCGCCAGCAAAAAGGGCTTGAATTCTGTGGATAAGAAGATCAAGAAGAAGAAGAAAAAACAGCCCTCACCGGGCATGGTTGCCGCGGTAGAATAGCAACAGCTCCGAGCATCCCAGCCGCAGCGTCGGTGGTTTAACGCTCGGGGAAGGGGGCAGCTACACTGCCCCCGCGATCGAGGCGACCAGGCAGATCAACGGGGTGGTTTCTACTGTCCGCTACATCAGGCGCACGGGCATGATCTACGGAATTGCCGAACGTGGACCTACCGTCTGGAGCAGTTCTACAATGACAAGGGCCCCATGCCATCGCTCCCAGATCAGGGCGAGATTGGAAAAGGCAAGCAGCCCGTCGAAGAAAACGAGGATGACATGGAGTATCAAGAACCCCAGAAGCACATTGCAGTCATATTCGGGGGCTCCTCCGCCTACAAATCCTGCCGGGATTTAAAGGACGCCGCGAGGGAGGTGCACCATGTTACCCAGGGAAAGCCTCTCGTGCAGCAGCTCAAGTGGTCCGAGCTATCCCTCACTTTCTCCAAGGAAGACTGTCCACTCGGAATGACCAAACCACAGAGGCTCCCGATGGTCGTGAGCCCCACCATCAGCAACACTGTTGTCGGCCGGGTCCTTATAGACTCCGGAAGCTCACTGGACCTAATCTCGGCTAAGGTCTTGGACGAGATGCAGATCCCTCGTTCCAAGATCAAAAGCATAGCGGTACCCTTCTTCGGGATAGTCTCGGGCACCTCGATCAAGCCTTTGGGCAGTCGTTACGCGTGACCTTCGGCAGCCCGAGTAACTTCAGAACGGAGCTAATCACCTTTGAGGTGGTAGACTTAGAATCGGCCTACAACGCCATTCTCGGCAGACCGGCTTTGGCCAAGTTCATGGCCACCTCACATCACGCATATCAATGCCTGAAGGTTCCCGGGCCGAACGGGGTCATAACCATAAAGGGGAACCACAAGTCCGCGTTAAATTGCGACGAAAGGGCGTTGGATATTGTCGGCCAGTTACCCACTCGTGGCCTCGACCAAGAGCCGAAGCACTCCCGGCCTAAAGTTGCCCTCCAACCTGGAGGAGAGACCAAGGCCGTCCCACTCAACGAGTTGGAACCTGCCAAGGTCGTGCATTTGGGATCTTCCTTAGATCCCAAATAGGAACTCGAGCTCATCACCTTCCTCTGAGCAAACCCGGATGCGTTCGCCTGGGAACCATCCGACATGCCCGGGGTCCCTAGGGAGGTGATCGAGCACTGTTGTGGTTCACTCGACAAAACCAACGACAAAAACTTAGACGGTTCTCCCCGGAAAAACAAGCGATCATCCGGGAGGAGCTCGACAAACTCCTTAAGGCCGGCTTCATTAGAGAGATCAAGCACTCTGAATGGCTAGCTAATCCGGTCATAGTCAAAAAGAAAGGAGGCAAGTGGTGCATGTGCGTCGATCATACGGGCTTAAACGCGGCATGCCCGAAAGACAACTACCCGCTGCCTCGCATAGACCAATTGGTCGATGCAACGACAGAATCACAGGTCATGAGCTTCCTGGATGCTTATTCAGGATATCATCAAATCAGCTTATCGCGCGAAGACGAAGAGAGGACCTCCTTCATCACCCCATTTGGTACTTTCTGCTATACAACCATGTCTTTCGGTCTAAGGAACGCAAGAGCGACCTTCCAGCGCCTCATGCAGAAAACCTTTACAGACCAAGTAGGTCGAAACTTGGAAGTCTATGTTGACGACATAGTGGTCAAAAGCAAGCTCGCTTCGGATCATATCGCTGATTTAGAGGAAACATTTTGTAACCTCAATAAGCATCGAATAAAGCTAAATCCAGAGAAATGTGTGTTCGGTGTAAAGGCCGGCAAGGTGCTCGGCTACATGGTCGGCCCACAAGGCGTCGGGGCAAACCCAGAGAAAATCGAAGCCATCGAGAATATGAGACCGCCCACATGTGTGAAGGAAGTACAAACCCTAACCGGGCGAATGGCCGCCTTGAGCCGCTTCATTTCCCGGCTGGGTGAGTAAGGGCTACCTTTCTTTAAAGCCCTTTGCAAGCACGATGGTTTTTCATGGACGGAAGAAGCGAACCGTTCCTTTGAGGAACTTAAGCAATATCTCTCCAAACCGCCCATCCTAGTTACACCTAGGATAGGGGAAGAATTGCTGCTATACCTGGCGGCAACCCCGCAGGCGGTGAGTGCAGTATTAACGGTGGAGAGAGATGGTATCCAACGACCTGTTTATTATGTCAGCGAAGTACTTCACCGACCGAAGGAGCGCTACCCTGAGGTCCAGAAACTTTTATACTCATTGCTGATGGCTTCCAGAAAGCTACGCCACTATTTTCAAGCGCACAAGATCGTGATACCAACCAATTTCCCGCTCAGAGAAATCCTGAAAAACCAGGATGCCAGTGGTCGTATAGCTAAGTGGGCCATGGAGCTCGCTGAATTCGAGGTAATATTTTCGGCCCGCACGGCGATCAAATCACAATTCACAAGTTTTGGCTGACTTCGTGGCAGAATGGTCGGCTCCAGCACCGCCAGCCAGCAAAACCACCGGATCAAGGGAGAACCACTGGACCATGTATTTCGACGGATCCCGAGCGTACGAGCGCTCGGGGGCTGGCGTCGTTTTGGTCTCCCCAGATGGAGAACAACTCCAGTACGCCGTCCAACTGCACTTCGCTGCGACCAACAACGCGGCGGAATATGAAGGCCTCTTGGCCGGACTACGAGCGTGCAAATCGTTAGGAGTCCAACAGCTCACTGTGATAGGCGATTCACAGTTGGTCGTGAACCAGGTCAACAAGGAGTATCAGTGTTCCGATACCTCAATGGCGCTTTACCTGGTCGAAGTTAGGAAGATGGAGAAGTACTTCAAGAACTTCGAGGTACTCTACATCCCCAGGAAGGATAATACCTTGGCCGACCAATTATCAAAGATCAGTTCCTCCCAAACTACCGCTCCGGCGGGGGTGTTCGTTGAGCACCTACACAAGCCCTCCATTCCCTCTACAGAGGAGGCATCAGAGACCGACGGTAGGGTCTCCTTCCTCGAGCAAACTGCAAGTTGGATGACGCCATTCATCCAATACCTTGCGCATGGGACATTGCCCGAGGAAGAAGCCGAGCGTTCCCGGCTAACAAGGCGATCTTCTCAAGATAAATCGATCGAAGCGCTTAATCTATACCGAAAAGGTGCATTAGGGGTCCTATCCAAATGCATCTCTCAGGAGGAAGGCCAGTACCTTCTTCGTGACATCCATGAAGGAATGTGCGGAGCTCACTCGTCGTTCAGAACACTTGTGAGCAACACCTTCCGATTGGGTTACTATTGGCCTACGGCCTTGGCAGATGCACGGTCGATTGTGACGACCTGTCGGGCATGCCAGTTTCATGCTCGAAAAGTCCATCAACCGGCGTATACGCTACAAACTATACCACTTTCGTGGCCATTCTCGACCTGGGGGCTCGATATCCTCGGACCTTTCCCCCGTGACCGGAAAGGCTGCAAATACTTGCTCGTGGCCATCGACACTTTCACCAAGTGGATAGAGGCTGAGCCCGTGTCAACCATCTCGCCCCAGGCGGCCAAGAGGTTCCTCCGAAGTAATGTGATAACCCGGTTTGGGATACCCAACCGTCTCATCACAGACAATGGAACCCAATTCACCAGTGAGTTGTTCCAAAGTTATTGCGAGGAGGTCGGGACCAAGGTCTGTTTCGCCTCTGTGGCACATCCACAGAGCAACGGAGCGGCCGAGCGAGCGAACGGGAAACTAGTTCAGGGCATAAAAAGAGGGTCTTCGAGGGCCTCAACCAGCACAGGCAGCAGTGGGTGGACGAGCTACCCGCTGTTCTTTGGTCGGTTCGCACCACGACAAGTCAGGCCACGGGCGAAACCCCCTTCCAACTTGTCTATGGCGCAGAAGCCATCTTGCCTGCGGAAATTGTGCTGGGTTCCCCAAGGGTGCAGTTGGTCGATTCAATCGATCAGGAGATCGAACGCCTCGTCGACCTAGACCTCGTTGAGGCAACACGAGAACGGGCGTTGCTCCGGTCCGCGGTTAACCTACAGGCTCTCCGTAGGCACGCGGCTAAGTCGGTTCGACCAAGGGCCCTGCAAGTTGGTGACATGGTCTTACGAAGAGTTCAGGACCTATCAAAAGCTAACAAACTGACCCCGAGATGGGAGGGCCCCTACACGGTCTTATCCGCAACACGCCTGGGGGCTGTTCGCCTCGCGATGGAAGACGGTCGGGAGCTCGCCAGCACCTGGAACATTAGTCAACTGCGTAAATTCTATGTTTAGGCATGTATCTCTATTTTGCACCCGCTGCTCTTCCTTTTAGCTCGTTTTTCTCTTTATCGTTTTCCTCATTTTTCCGAGAGCTTCGTGGACCGCCAGTACGGCAAACGAGCTTGGTCGACAATACGTATGTACCGTCCCACCGAGCACCAACTGGCCGTTCGCCCGCCCGATCACCTTTCGCAGTAGGTCTTCACTGCATGAACCATTGGGCGCGGACATCCTCTTAAGCCCGGCACGATTTCGGTCCCTGCTCGGGTTCGGTGACTCCACGTATTGTCAGTGTAAGCCCGCTTGACCTACGCGGGTATCAATGCTCGCACGCACACCTCCCTCGACCCGAGCGGCAACTACAACCTTTTCCGACGCGTTATACTCAAGGTTTCTCTTTTCCTCTCCTATGAACAAACCCGTGCCCGCAACTTTAGGGGCACGACCTTTGTCCATAGCGGGGGCTCCGTGCAATAGGGGTGAAAGTAACGTTTTGCTCTTAAATAGATTTTAAAGTTCCTTGCTCGCAGTGCCTTTCCTCTACAAGGGAATCAGGTTTTAAAGTTTCTTCCTTGATCTCTCCCGTGGTCATTCTATCCTCTGCAGGGCGAACTTCGATCAAGAACTTCGAACAAGAGCAAGAGTGGGAAAAAGAAGGCAAGGCTCTAATCTTTCATGATCTTGTTTAACAGACAAAAGTTTTTTACAGGTCTACACAAGAAAAAGAAAGGAAAAAGGGGGTGTCTAAGGCCTAATTCCTAAGGCCGGCCTGGAGGGCAGCAAGTTCCTCCTTCAGGGAATCGACCTCGGCCTCGAGGTCCAAGACCTTCCGCCGAGCCGCGCGACCTTCGGCCGCGCTTTCCCGAAGACGCTGCGCCTCCTTCAGCTGGGCCTCCACGCACTCTCGAGCTCCTTGGACCTCGCGGCGCAGGTCGGGAACCTCCTGCCGCAGCTTCCCCAGCTCCTCCTCGAGTTCGGCATACCTTCGCGCGGAGGTGCTCTTTGCCGTTTTGCTCTGAAGGAGTTGGTCCCGAAGCTCGGCTACAAGGTTCCTCGCCGACTCCAGCTCCTTCTGGTCGGAGGCGCGCACCTCGGAGACCCGACGCTCAAGATCGGCGATCTTGGCGTCTTGCTCGGCGTGGTACCTCCAGTACTCTTCTGCATAAACCGCGGAGGCGTCGATATCCTCCATGGCCTTGGCAGCAAACTGCGAGCAAGGAAGAAGATGGGTTAAGAACACCTTAGAAAGTTTTTCAAACAAAAGAAAGGGGCGAAGTACTCACCAGAAGAGCACGGCTGACCAGCTTGTCCTGGAGCCGCTGACGGTCGGTCGCACCAGCTCGGAAAAAAGGATTGACCCACGAGGGATCATCCTGGTCCCGAGCTGGCACGTCGGGCTCATGCCCCTCCTGGGCACCCGGCGCACCCAAGGGGGCAGCAGCCGCTCCTCCCTCGACCAACTCTTGGTTGTCTCGGGGTTGATCTTCCCCAAGGGCAAGCGGCTCGTGGCCGCCTTCCGCCTGCTCAGCCGCTGCGCTCGGGGGCTGGACACTAACCGCCAACATCTCCACCCCCTGGTCCGCGGCCGGACGCAGTTGGTCGGAAATGACCAACTCCTGCCCTCCGTCTCGGGCCGAGAACGGATGGTCGAGGACGACCAATTCTCGGCCTTCGGAGCCCGTCACCTGGGCCTCGCCTGTGCCTGGCGTCACGCCCGTCCCTTCGCAAGGGACCACGACCGTGGCCCCTTGCTCCTCGGCCCCCTACGGGTCCTGCTCCTCTGCGGCCGGAGAAGGCCTGACGTCCTTCAGAAGCGCGGCCGCCGCCGGCTCCCCCTCATCCTCGTCCATCACTTGATCAAGGATGTGGTCAAGCTCGGCGTCAACTGCAGAGTCGAGAATCTCCTCAGCCATTTGATGAAAGTCCAATGACAGCATCCGAACTATCACGCCCACACCGAGCGGAGTGGGGTTAGCCCGGAAGAACCGCGGACAAAAAGAAAGAAACTCAGTAAAAAGACCATGCGAGGCTTACCTTCCGCCCGGCGGGCAACGTCCTCATGTTCCTCGTCCTGAGCCACGGGCGTCCTGCCCGCAGCGGCCTCGTAGGCCTCAACGACGGCCGTGACACGCTCTGTTGCAGCGTCACTAGCTCGTGCCATCGCCGGGTCGACATCGTCCATGTCGACCCCTTCCAGCGCCGAGGCTGATCGGGAAGACGACCTCCTGCTCTTTCTAACCAGAGCGAAGTCATCTTCCTCCTCTTCCTCCTCCTCAGGATCCTCGGCCACCTAAGCAAGTCGGTCCTGGAGGGCCTTGATTTGCCTCTCCAGTTGCTCCTTGCTCGTGGTGGACCTGGCCGCCTCCTCGGCCTTCTTCGCCTGCTCGGCAAGCTGTTGCAGTCGGCCCATCAGCTCCGGCTTCTTCCGCTTGAAATCAGTGAACCAGGTTCGAAGCTCTCTTACCTCCCTCCAGTCGGCGTACTGAAGATGATGCGTGGAAGGAGCCCTGGCCGAAGCCTAGCGCTTCGAGCACTTGGCACGAGGAGGCGAGGCAGATGGTCGACGGCTTCGACCCGCCGCCTTCTTGCGTGCACCCCGGGCAGGGTTGTCACCTTGCGGCTGCGGCTCCACGCTCGACACAGCGAGCTCAAGAGCGACCTTCTCCTGTGAGCAAAGATGAGGTGGCATAAGCTCGGCAAGCGCTCCTCGAGCAGAAAGCGAGCAGAAGTGCTTACCGCGTCGCTGCGGTCGAAGATGTTTTTGGGGACTTGTCGATTGGCGGTCAGCTCCTTCTCTTTAAGGGCGTCGAACATCTCGGTGACCCTTTCGTCGATCCAGTCCATCCTTGGGGCTGCAACACGGTCGAAGGTTTAAAGGAAGAATAGGGCCAATCACCGGAAAGCAACAATGCTCGAAAGGGCGATCAAAGAACATACCTGCGTTGTCTTCGTGGGTGATGTCCTGCCACCCGGTCACCTCGAAGAATGGATGCTCGCGGCGCCGCAGGGGGGACACCCGGTTGAAGGAGAAATCCCTGGCGATGTCCCGACCAGTGAGCCCCATTTGGGAGAGCTCGTTGATCGTCCTGAGCACCCGCTCTTCCTCAGGCTGCACGGGCGGGCACGCCGTCTCGGCGGGCGGGGCGGTCTCCCCGGTATAGACCAGCTGGGTCCCCTTCGCCTTCTTCTGGTAAAACCAAAGGTCGGCCCAGCCTAACACCGAGTCCTTCAAAGAAACGAGAGGGTACTCGTATGGTCGGTTGGGCCGAAGGCGAAGGTAGACGCAGCCGGTGGGACCATCCCGGCCGGTGCGGAAGGGGGAGTAGAAGTGGAAGAAAAGACTGGCGGTGGGTATCACGCCCACGAACGCCTCGCAGAGGTGGGAGAAGATCGCAAGGGCGAGAATAGAGTTAGGGTGGAGATGGGAAATCTCGCACCCGCAAAAGGCGAGTACGGACTCGAGAAACTCACTCTCAAACAAACGAAGCCCGTTGATGGCATACAGCTCGCAGGAGACGATCTCTCCCTCCCTCGGTGCCAGCGTCACATCACCCCCAGGCACTCGACCAGTGCTCAGGTCGACATAGCCCTCGTCCACGAGCACCTGGAGCCTCCTCCGGGTCATCTGGCTAACTCCGAAACGCGCCATTGCCAAGGGGAGGAGGAGAGTGAAGAAGGGTCTAGGGCTCTGCGGCTCTTGGAAAGATTCTGGGCGAGGACGAGCAAATACGCGATGTAGCTCCGTTCTCTTTCAACGGACGGGGTTAAAAAGGTCACGAAAGGGTGCATTAAAGCCACCACCTTTCGTGAAGCGACACCTATCCGATACGGCAGAAAACTGCCCAGTAAAAGCGCACTTTCCGAAAGCGCTGCAGATTCTGAGGAGGATTCTCGGAGAAGGAATTGGAAATAACCAAACATCGCGCCACCACAGAATGAACGCACGACGGGCAATAAGGTCGCCTCCCGACATGAGATGGTCGTGGATCACGACCAAAGGAAATTCAATCCCTCCTTCGAGTCTTTTTAGGCTCAAGGGGAAGCCCAAGCTCAGATGGTTCCCCGCTTGAACCTCGGGGGCTAGCTGTCGGGGATTGGCTATCTGATAAAAGACCGAGGTACCCCCGGAGGATCCTGAGGCCACCGATCATGCAGTACCAGCAGAAGATGCTCGGGAGACCATCCGAGCGGCGTACCTCCCGAGTATGCATGTCTGCCCCTTCGCTTACGACCATTCCAGACGATCACGAGCAAGCATGCTCATAAAAACCACGTCATACCCGGGTACATGGTCGGTGGACTCGGTCATACCACGAAGAAGGAAGGTAGAGATCAATTCGCCGGAAATCAAGCAAGGACGCAACAAAAATTTGAAAACAACGCACGAATCAAGGCTGCCAGATCGTGGGCACCACGGATAAGGGTATGTAGCGTAAATCTAGGGGGTAGATACCTTTTGTGTATCTCCAGGCGCTGTATTTAAACCCCCTTGGTATCTGTAAGGAAAAACAACCTCATAAAACACAATACACTGGACTAGGGCTGTTATCTCGGCAGTGAGAGGCCCGAACCAGGATAAACACCACGCGTCCTTCTCCCGACCTCGCATCGCTCGGACGATCGCCCGGATTCGTACGACGGGGCCCTGTTGATCCCCGGTTCAACAAGTAAGCTCGGCGGGAGCCCGTTCTCCGATCGTCGACAGTGTTCCTCTTTTTTGTGATAACACTAGTGCAATTTGCATTGCTAAGAACCCCGTGCAACACTCTAGAACAAAACACATTGACATCAGATTTCACTTTCTTAGAGATCATGTTGAAAAAGGCAACATTGTGCTTCATCATGTGGATACTGAACATCAATTGGCAGACATTTTCACAAAACCTTTGTCTTCCTCTCGTTTTGCTTTTATTCGGGGAGAACTTGGAATTGTTCATCCAATGGGTTTGTTTTGAGGGGGAGTTTCCTTGCCAAGTTCTTTCACTTGATGAGCTTACTTTATCATATTTCTTTATATATTATATAATTGAGCTCGTATATGATAATCTAAATTGTTCCACTTGAACTAAAAATGACATTGTGGAATTCCTTCGTCTGATTGCCTATAGCTAAATACTCTGTGATATCTTACTCTTCTAGGCTTGATATTGAATCTTCTTGACAAATTTGGGTTATGAAGCAAGTGTGTTTTCAACTTTACTCTTTCATAAGACCTTTTAATCTCTTTGCATGTTGACAATCAAAGAAAAAGGAAAAGAAAAAGGGAATAAATAAAAAAAGGGGTTATTAAAAGCAAAAAGCCTCAAGTTATGTGCTTCAGGCATGCTTTCCCTAAAAAGATAAGATGTATGCTTCAAGCATGCCATTCCCTCAAAGACAAGATGTATGCTTCAAGCAAGCCACTCCAAGGAAATAAAAGAAGTATGCTTCAAGCATGCCACATGCAGTTTAAGGATTAAATTGGTTTACTAGATTGGAGTTGAAACTACTTGCTCGCCCAGAATTGTTAGTTGCTTCAAGTTTGAGCCTTTGCTTTTCTACTAAGGTCTTACTTAGTACTTGGCTATAGTTGACTGAATTGAGGTTGAGATGCATGTCATTCCCTAATTTGTTAAAATCACATTAAGATCATGTATTTTGCATATTATGTGATATATAAGGTTATATGATCGAATGAGCTCATCTTTTCCTATCTTGTCACTCCCTTGTTTCTCCTTGTGAAATCTTCCTAGAAGAAAAATTTTGAACAAATTATCTCTTTTGTACTCTTGATGAATCCATTGTCAAAGGGGGAGAAGTTTGGGAATCTTTGAGAAGTTTAAGAAAGAAGGGGGAGAAGTTTTTGGCAATTCTTGAGAACTTTGGAAAATTTGGACACCCTTTGAGAAATTTGGAAAATTTGGACCACATTGCACATTCATTCACATGTTTCTTGTTAGAGGGAGTTTTTCTCTGTAGTTTTTGTCAAAGGGGGAGATCTTGTGTTTTTCTTTGACTCCTGTTTCTAAACCTCTTGATTTCAATTTCTTTTGAAATGAATGCCAATGTTCAAATCTAAGTGGTGTTGCCAATGTTTTCATCAAGGGGGAGATTGTGAAATCATGTGCTGAAAAATTGGCTTATACTTGAATTTGCGAAATTGCTTTAGTGCTCGTGCGTGTTTGAATTTAGAAACAGAGAGTCTTCCTTTGGCACCGGACCATCATTTTCCCATGTACAACAAACCAAGTTTTGTGGTCTGTTGTAAATATGTTTTTGGTAACCATCATTTTCCCATGTACAACAAACCAAGTTTGTTGGTCTGTCGTAAACATGTTTTTGGCAACCATCATTTTCCCATGTACAACAAACCAAGTTTTGTGGTCTGTTGTAAACATGTTTTGGGCAACCATCATTTTCCCATGTACAACAAACCAAGTTTGTTGGTCTGTCGTAAACATGTTTTTGGCAACCTCATTTTCCCATGTACGACAAACCAAGTTTTTTGGTCTGTTGTAAACATGTTTTTGGCAACCTCATTTTCCCATGTACAACAAACCAAGTTTTTTGGTCTGCCGTAAACATGAATCTGAGTCCTTTTATGCTAGACCAAGTTATTGAAAAACAGTAAGTTTTACATGTACGCTGGACCAAATTTTTTGGTCCGTCGTGAATGGGTTTTTGAGTGACTTTTTCTTGTGTACGCCAGACCATATTTTTTTTGGTCCGTCGTGAATGCGTTTTTGCTTGATTAGGGTTTTGAGCAAATTTGAAACTGATTTTTGGTTTAAACTTTGAGATTTTAAAATTGGTGAAAATTTCATGATGCTTGTTTTGAAGTGGACTTTATGCAATGCTCGTGTGAGTATTTGCATGGACTAATGTTGAGTCAAGTCGCGGACTTGTGCTCGGAATCGTTTTGTGGTTTGTTCATGTGCAGGTATTGCTCGAGGGCGAACGTGGTCGATGACGGGACCGGAACTAGGTTCATGGAGGAACTGAGGTTCGGGACTAGGTTCGGGAGGAACTGAGGTCTTGGTGGTCAAGGATGTCATGCGGGACGTTCGGGCTAAGAGAATGGTGCACATGAAGAATGGTTAGTCACGTGAGAATGACAAGAGGTCATTCGCGTGCAAAGTGTTAGTCACGTGAGTATGGTAGGGTTGCTATACGCGTGCAAGAGTTGTACTCGGCCAGGTTGGGCCAAGTGGAGGTCGTGTTGAATACGTACTCTTTCTAGGATTAGGAGTGGGACTCCTACTAAGATTAGGAATTGTATTCAGGACTCCTTGTGTTTTGCTCCTTAAATAGGAGGGATGTCTCCTGTTGAAGGGAAACGAAGTAGAGCTGAGCGCATTGAGAGCCTCAAGCTCAGTTTTAGGGTTTGTACTCTTTTGATGGGAGTACTTTAGACAAAGAAAATAAAGATCAATTCTTCCAAGATTCTTGCGTGCTACAGTAACCACATTGCTACAGTGTTTTCTGTTTTGGTTCTTGTTTGCATGCTTGTTCTAATTCTAGATTGGTTTTTGATCGTTGAATTTCATCTTGATTTGATCCATCAAAACCTTTCTAGGGTATTGATTTAGAATTCCTCAAAGTCTAGTTGATTAATCTTTTGAAGATCTTGTTTAATCTTGAAGTTTTGATTAGATTGATTCTCGTCAAGTTCTGGAACAGCAAGCTTGCAAAGCTCATAACTTTTGATACGTATGTCCGATCGAGCTGATTCTTTTTGGGTTAGATTCGTATTGGAATCTAGTTTCTCGTGTCCGAATTTTAGATCTCCAGGAATTCGCGTTTTACGAACCTCAGTCATTCTGTTTTTTTGTCGAATACGAGGCAATTATTTGATTCCGTTTTGGGGTGAATTTCTATTAGATCAAAGATTTGGTTTTCGCTTCCGCACAATATTCACCCCCCTCTGATTGCTATATTCATATACTTCGATCCTACAGTCCTCAACCAACCTCAGGTTGCACCAGCTCAAGTCGCAGCGGAACCGCCTCAGTCCAAGTTCGGGGAGTTCATGAGGACCCGACTTCCGACTTTTGCTGGATCTGTGGACCCCTTGGAAGCAAACGACTGGCTGAAGGAAGTTGAAAGAAAACTGCATTTGGCTCAATGCGATGACGTGGAGAGTGTACGGTTTGTTGCATACCAGCTGAAGGGTACCGCAGCTAGCTGGTGGGAAAATTACTATGCCACCCATGCAGATCCTCAGAACATCGCTTGGGATGAATTCATTGAAGCCTTTCGAGCGACTCATATCTCGAAAGGAATTATGGAGATGAAGCGACGGGAGTTTCACAAGCTACAACAAGGAAACTCATCAGTGTCAGAGTATCTGAACCGTTTCACCCAGCTGTCCCGCTACGCGACCGCGGATGTCTCCACGGATGAGGCTAAGATCTGGCGTTTTATGGAGGGCGTTGACCCTAATTTGAAGGTTCAGCTGGTATCGAACGATTTCCCCTCGTTCCAGCATATGGTGAACAAGGCTCTGATCCAAGAGTATGCTCAGCGCCAGTTGTTTGAATCAAGGAAAAGGAAGATGATGTTTCAGAGTCAGCGAGGTGCTAGCAGTTCTAGGCCTCATACTTTCCAGCAGCAGCCCAGTAGGCCAGCAGCCTCCAACCTACCTAGGACCCCAATGTCCACCCCTCGGCCAGTCGGTCAAGTGCCTGCCGGCAATGCCGGAACCCAAGCCCAGAAGAGCAACACCGCAACGGTAGGAGTGCAATGCTTCAATTGCCGAGAGATGGGACATTACGCCAGTAATTGTCCTCAGAAGCGTCAGCCGGTCACCCCAGTCCGGTTCAACTTGGGATCTACGCCAGCCCGAGCCTCAGCACCAGCTCAAGGGGGAGGTACACCGCAGACCCCGCGTACCCTGCGGACCATTGGAAGAGGACGTGTGAACCACGTCACAACTGAGGAAGTTCAGGATGCACCGGACGTGGTCTATGGTAAGTTCTTCGTCAACTCAGTGCATACTTCAGTTCTGTTTGATTCCGGTGCAACACATTCTTTCATATCGGAATACTTGGTTAGAAAGCATGGCTGGAATACTGTAGAATTAAAGAACCCTTTGTTAGTGCAATCCCCTGGTAAAGAATTAAGAACAACTGCTATTTACCCAAAAATGGATATAGTAATAAAAGGGTAAAGTTCCTGACGAACTTAATCTTATTGGATACTAAGGGTATCGAAGTAATCCTTGGAATGGATTGGTTAACCAAGTACAAGGGTCAGATAGATTGTGCTAGTAGAGCCATTTCTCTTACCAGCCCTGAGGGAATTCGAGTGGAATTCTTGTCAAATCTTTCCTCTAAGGGGGGTAGTACCCTGAATCGTTTGAAAGGGACATCGTTGGAAAAGGTGCCTATAGTGAATGAATACCCGGACGTGTTTCCTGAAGACCTACCCGGTATGCCACCTGATCGAGATATTGAGTTTGTTATCGAGCTGGTACCTGGTACAACTCCGATTTCAAAAAGGCCTTACCGGCTACCTGCCAATGAGTTAGTGGAAATGAAGAAATAGATTACGGAATTGCAGGAGAAAGGGTTTATTAGACCAAGTTCGTCGCCTTGGGGATCACCAGTAATCTTTGTCACGAAGAAGGATGGTAGTATGAGGATGTGCATAGATTACCGTTCCTTGAACGAGGTGACAATAAAGAATAAGTATCCGTTACCTCGGATAGATGATCTGTTTGACCAGTTGAAAGGAGCCCAAGTTTTCTCAAAAATAGATTTAAGGTCAGGGTATCACCAGCTTAAGATAAGGAAAGAAGATATTCCGAAGACAGCCTTCACTACCAGATATGGGCTATATGAGTTTACCGTGATGTCGTTCGGATTAACCAATGCCCCGTCTTATTTCCTGAATTTGATGAATAAGGTGTTCATGGAATATTTGGACAAGTTCGTTGTAGTCTTTATTGACGACATTCTTGTCTATTCCAAGAGTCGAAAAGAGCATGAAGATCATCTGAGGATAGTTTTGGAAAAGTTAAGAGAACATCAGCTTTATGCTAAGTTTAGCAAGTGTGACTTTTGGTTGAAGGAAGTTTCTTTCCTGGGTCATATCATTTCTGCTGGAGGAGTAGCAGTAGATCCTGCAAAAGTAAAGGGTGTTTTGCAATGGACGCAACCCAAGTCAGTCCCAAACATCAGAAGTTTTCTAGGATTAGCGGGCTACTATCGAAGATTCATTGAAGGATTCTCAAGGATTACAAGACCTCTCACGCAGCTTCTGAAGAAAGAAAAGAGGTTTGAATGGACTACGTCCTGTGAGCAGAGTTTTCAGAAATTGAAGAAGAGGTTAACTTCGGCCCTAGTTTTGGTTTTGCCGGATATTCATAAAGATTTTGAAGTTTATTGTGATGCCTCAAAACAAGGACTTGGTTGTGTTTTGATGCAAGAAGGAAAAGTCATAGCTTACGCTTCAAGGCAACTGCAACCCCATGAAGAAAACTATCCAACTCATGATTTGGAGTTAGCCACAGTTGTGCACGCACTCAAGATTTGGAGGCATTATTTGATTGGAAATAGATGTGAAATCTATACAGATCACAAGAGTTTGAAGTATATTTTCACTCAGTTCGATCTCAACTTAAGGCAGAGAAGATAGTTGGAATTGGTGAAGGATTATAATATCGGAATCCATTACCACCCTGGAAAGGCTAATGTTGTTGCGGATGCATTGAGCAGGAAGAGCTACTGTAACAATGTTATGGTACAAGAAAATCAACCAGCGCTTCATGAAGAATTCCAACGCCTTAACTTGGAATTGGTGAATGAAGGCTGCATTTTCAATGTTGAAATACAGTCAACCTTAGAAGAGCAAGTCCAAGAGGCTCAAAAGAAGGATAAGGATATTGCGAACCTCAAGGAAGAGTTAAAGAAAGGAAAACATCCTGGATTTTCCGAAGATGAGAAAGGTACTGTCTGGTTCAGGAAAAGAATAGTAGTCCCTAACCAACAGGAAATCAAAGATGTAGTGTTGAAAGAGGCTCATGATTCTGTGTATTCCATTCATCCAGGGAGTACGAAGATGTACTCGAACTTAAAGGAAAAGTATTGGTGGTCCAATATGAAGAAAGAAGTGGCTGATTTTGTAGCTTGGTGTGATGTTTGCCAGCTGGTGGAGGCAGAACACCAAAGGCCAGCCGGATTGTTGCAGCCGTTACAAGTTCCTGGAAATGGGAAGAAATTGGAATGGATTTTATAACTGGACTACCCAGGACTAAGTCCGGTTATGACTCCATTTGGGTAATAGTGGACAGATTAACTAAGGTAGCCCACTTTATTCCTGTGAAAACAACCTATTCTGGTGATAAGCTCGCAGAATTGTATATGGCCAAGATTGTGTGTTTGCATGCTGTGCCAAAGAAGATCGTGTCTGATCGAGGTTCTTAGTTTACCTCGAGATTTTGACAGAAGTTGCATGAGGTGTTAGGCACGAGTTTGAACTTCAGTACTGCGTACCACCCTCAGACAGATGGTCAGACGGAGAGAATAAATCAAATATTGGAAGATATGCTGAGAGCTTGTGCTTTGACGTACAAGGGCTCTTGGGATCATAATTTGCCGTACGCGGAATTCTCATATAACAATAGTTATCAGGCCAGTTTGAAGATGGCACCATTTGAAGCTCTGTACGGGAGAAAGTGCAGAACACCGTTGTATTGGAAAGAGACAGAAGGTGGACAGATAATTGGATTTGACATTCTGAAGGAAGCTGAAGAGCAAGTCAAGGTGGTCCGTGAGAATTTGAAGACAGCCCAGTCGAGACAGAAAAGCTATGCTGATAATCATCGACGGGAGTTAAGTTTTGCACCTGGTGATCATGTATATCTGAAAGTCTCACCGCTGAAGGGAATGCGACGATTCCAAGTTAGTGGGAAGTTAGCGCCCCACTACATTGGTCCATTTGCAGTGATTGCCAGAAGAGGAGAAGTCGCGTACAAGTTAGAACTACCTCCTCCGCTATCAGGTGTACATGACGTTTTTCATGTGTCTTAGTTGAAGAAGTGTCTCAGGGTACCTGAGCATCAAAGGCCGTATGAAGAGATGGAATTGAAAGAGGACATGTCATATCCCGAGTATCCCGTCAAAATCTTGGATGAAGCCGAGCGTCGAACCCGAAGCCGTGTGATCAAATTCTGCAAGGTTCAATGGAGCAACCATTCTGAGAAGGAAGCTACCTGGGAGCGTGAAGAAGACCTTCGAGCAGAGTTTCCCGATCTTTTCCTTTCACCGTCCGAATCTCGGGGACGAGATTCTCTCTAAGGGGGGTAGGTTTGTAATATCCTCAGTTTCGCGTTCTAGAAAAATATAATTTAAATTAATTAAATTCAAAAGTTGGAGTTTCCTTGGTGTTTAATTTAACCTGGCATTCCTATCCATCCAAAATCGGAATTCAGTTCTCCTCCGTCCGAAAAATCAAATTTCCAGATTCCCGTCAGTACCCGTAATTTCACCCGAGTCAAAAAATGCTCCAAAAATCATGGAACCTATTGCATTAGGTCCCAAATATTCTAAAAATATTTTGGGAATTTTCCCAAGATTTTTGGAGGCCCTCTGGTATTTTATCCCGCGCGGCTTTCGTTTAATGTCCGCTATTCGCTCTAGAATATTCAAATCTCAAAATTTCATCCAAATTCAGCGAAACCAATTTTCTTGGGTTCCAAATATTCCAAAATGGTTCTAGGATTTTTTCCAGAATTTTTAGACCATTTTTGCTAATTTTTCTCTAGGGCGTCACTTTCGCGTAACTCTCGGCCAATCCCGGAGTGCCACATGGCATGCTACAGTGCATCTTCTTCAACCATTGGAAGGCACGTACAGAGAGCAAGAACATAAACTTCCAACCATGGCAACCTTGCTTCAAATTGCCATAACTCCCTATTCATTGCCCCAAATCCATCATGGCCGGATCTGTTGGATTCGCAGCGACGAACTCTTACCATTCCCCATGATCTTCAGCCCGGAATCACGCCAGAATTTGAACAATCTTTCCATAACCAAAATCGGCATAAATGGCAATAACTCGGCTGTTTCTAATCCGTTTCGCACGATTCCACCTCTCTAGTCTCCGTATTAGAACCCTCTTCCCGGTGGTAGCACCCATCCCCTGCATCTCCAACTCAATCATCTGTGAGATCAAGAAAACTGACAAAGAACGCAGTTTCTAGCGTTGTTCGTGTTCATCCTCATATCTTCTCCATCGGTTTCCTCAAGTGTGGGCGACGAATTTCGAATTTTTGTCCATTCGGCCGAACCCGTGTTCTTCGTCAAATTCATCTTCTCCGCTGAGGATCCTGCCGAGTCTGCCGACCCCGCCGCCGGACTTCAAGAGTACGACACCCTCGTTGCGACCAAAGGCAAGACCTTTGACACATTTTGATGCTATGTTTGCAAATGTTTTAACATGTTTTATAAACTTGCATTGCTATGTTTATCATCGTATGTCAAATATAGATAAATAGTTAATTCAATTTGCTATTACCTCCTTTGTTATTGACATCCATGCTTAA
The DNA here is from genome assembly GCA_036346355.1 of Rhipidocladum racemiflorum. Taxonomy (NCBI): domain Eukaryota; kingdom Viridiplantae; phylum Streptophyta; class Magnoliopsida; order Poales; family Poaceae; genus Rhipidocladum; species Rhipidocladum racemiflorum. The sequence goes on from CM070581.1 coordinate 35,533,708, forward strand.
TTGTAACCCTAGGGCTTTTGCGATGCCATGTTTACCTTATATGGTGATCTTTGTTGAATAGTACGATAAAATTGCTTAGGGCCAACCTTGATGAAAATGACCCATGGGTGGGATTATACAAAAATGATGATTTAAAGTGTGATTTGGAAATTATTATAAAGATTTTGGTACTGTTTTTCCAAAATAAAAACAAAAAGAAAAAGGGTTTGGACTTGGGTGGAATGGAATGTCGGGCGGGTGCGGATTGAGCACTAGTTTCCATTGTGCAAGTACCGCCCCAAGTTAATTAAGGACCGACGCTTATGACTGTCCATTCTAAGCATAACCGTACTACCACATGTCTAACATGGTACGACCTAGCTAAATAATTTGTAGAAACCTAACTTAGACTCGCCAGTTGGTGGAATGTGGGTGCTAGATAGAGGCAAGTTGTACTCCCCACACGGCGCAAGAGGGGGCTTCTGTACTGGGTAGATAGAACCCTAACAGCGGTGAAACCTCAGCGGGAGAGTCGGGTTAGGCGTGTACCTTGTAAAGGCCTTGTCATGATCTCTCTGCCGACACACCAAAGGAAGTGTGTTAATTGCATGGCATTAAGAGTTGATCATGTCTTGTGGGTAAAGCTGTACACCTCTGCAGAGTTAAAACTATTCGAATAGCCGTGCCTACGGTCAAGGGCAAAGCAAAGAATGCTTTCATACTGGTAGACTTTGGTTTTGGTGTTGAAAATAAATGATGTTTTGGGATTCGGGAGTGGTTAGAACTCTCGGATGTTTAATTGGCAGACTGAGCCAACCAGGTAGATGGAACATGTTTTTATGTCATGACGAATAGAGTCATGCGTGGATCATCTTGATCTTTTAAACTTGTGCCGGATAGAGCCCCTACACTAGTGATGGTGGATAGAACCTTCACTGAAATATTACATAATTCAATTGTTAAAAAGAATTGCTAAAATATGCTTTATAAAACTTATTATTAAGTATGGTTTAATGAAACTTGGCTTTATTCAAACGAACCATAATAAGCCTTTCTTGGAAAGCCCCACATGTGCATAATTTCCCAGACTTCTGAGTACTTCTGTACTCACGTGCTACATAAACTGTTGTCATCAGAGAACTATCAGGACGCCGTTGAAGACGGTGAGTTCTACGCTGAGGAGTTTGCGGAAGATCGCCAGGAAAACTAGTCGCGTGTCTTGTCGTCGCCTGTGGTGTTTTTGGTCTTCACTTTTTTTTGTCGTTTTGTTTCCGCTACCGTGTCTACGGTCTTGTGACCGAGTATTGTAATAAGTAGCCATGTGGCTAATACTTTATAATTATGTTACAATTTCGTTTTGTTCGGCAATGATATATTACTGTTGACTGTGTGTACTAGCTACTGATCTGGGACTAGTACAGAAATACACAGGAGATTTCGGATAGCTGATCCGGGGTCTCACAGCGGTGGTATCAGAGCCTGGATGACTGTAGGCCGTGACGTAGTTAGAATGGTAAAGCCTTAAGGACTAGTATTTTCATAAAAACATACTCATAAAATTTTAAGTTCCTTTTCTTCTACCTCCCCTATCTTAGTGTCTTGAGCTTGTCTTATCTGTTGTTTAAAACGGGTTACTAATCTCAACTTGTTTCAAAATTTGTAGATGTTGACTTGCACCACCTTTGCGGCTTTGGCTGGAGGTTTTTGTGCGGAGCTGTCTTTGATGCTCCAGGAGCTTGAGTTTCCCCACCGGCTAGAGTACCGCTGTACCTCCGTGCCTAACTTTGGCTACAACACGTGGAAGGTTCGGCTGTTGGTGCACGCCAGGAGTCGGAGTCTGGCAGAGGATCACCCATTCTACTTCACTTCAGAGAGACTGAAGATGGGAGATGCGCTGCAAGATGCGGCGAGACAAGCCATTATCCACTTCGGCAGCAGCTACAGTGACAGACTGGAGGACTCCCCGTATCGCCTGTTTCCGTGCTTTGAGGAAGGGAGGTACCACAACAGGTTCCGGAGTACGGATCAGGTAATAGGTGTCATAAAACTTACAGCGCATGACACTACTACAGAACATGTAATAGGTGTCGGCCCATCTGTGTTGGTTTTTTTTCGAACCGACACAGATAAAGCTTTTGTGTCGGTTCTAACACTCAAAATGGCGGGAACATTATTTGTGTCGGTTTGTAATTGCAACCGACACAAATAATTACTTATTAGTGTCGGTTTGTAATTGAAATCGACACAAATAGTATTTGTGTCGGTTTGTAAATGGAACCGGTACAAATATAAAATTATTAGTGTCGGTTGTAATTACAAAACGACACAAAATATTTTTTCCAATTATTAGTGTCAGTTCGTAACTAGAACCGACACAAATAATACATTATTAGTGTCAGTTTTTAACTATAACTGACACTAATAATCCACCTTATATAAGTACTGTTGCTCGCAGCTCCTGCTTTTTTACCGATGGCCTGCTTCTTCCTTCTTACTGATCGCCTGCTTCCTTCTTCCTTCTTTCTAGCTCCATTTTAGATTTCATTTGCTGTATTTGGAGTGTTTGTACTTCCTCTAGTTGTTTCATGGTGAGTAATTTGTTCTCCTCTCTTGATTTGTGGTGATCTAGAGGCAATTTAATGTTTAGAAATTGTACAATTAAGGTTAATTTATATGTAGTTCAAATTATGGTTTAGACTTAGTTTGTTTTAATTGATCTAGCATTTTGTAGATGATGCATTTATTACTTAGATGAAGTTTTGCTTAGCTTTATATAGTATAGATTAAAATTATGTCCATCTATTATTGTTACCTAAATAATTATTATCAAACATATATTAAATTTAAGATATTAAATTTTAATAAGCATTATTTGTAGTGATCTAGTTGAAATTTAATGTTTACATCTAATTCAATTAAAGTTAATTTATATGTAGTTCATATTGTGGTTTAGATTTAGTTTGTTTTTATTGATCTAGCATTTGTGATGATGAATTTATTACCTAGCTCCATTAGATAAAATTTTGCTTAGCTTTATGTAATATATATTAAAATTATGTCCATCCACTATTGTTAGTTAATTAATTATTATCAAACATATATTAAATTTTTTGATATTAAATTAAATTTTAATAAGCATTGCTTTATAGTGATTTAATTGAAATTTAATGCATACATCTAGCTCAATTAAGGTTAATTTGTATGTGGTTCAAATTAAAGGTTTATTTTTAGTTTGTTTTTATTGACCTAGCATATTGTAGATGATTAATTTATTTAATTAAGATATTATATTTTAACAAGCATTGTTTTGTGGATTGTAGTTGTAATTTAATGTTTAGACCTAGTTCAATTAAGGTTAATTTGATAATCATTTATGTTAATTATTTATAGATGGACCGGAGATGGATGCACAATGCATACCGTTACAGTCAAGAATACATCGACGGCATCTCTGCTTTTCTAAGATTAGCTGAGCAGGACAAGCTGCAAAAGAAAAAGTAATGCATACATTGTCCATGTATTTATTGCAAGAATGAGAAGATGTTTTCAGACAAAGAGCATATCCACTTCCACTTGATTCAAAGGGGTTTTTTACCTGGCTATACACATTTGTAACATCCCAATTTTTGCTTTATATGAATTTGAATGTCATTTTGCACTTTGGTGAATTTTTGGAATTTTCTGGAATTTATTTGGATTTAATTTGAATTTAGTCGCTTTTGAAATAATTAAAAAATTAAAGTTTTATCTAAATTTTTGTTGGAAATAATTTATTTGAGTCCAAAATGTCCCAAAGTATGTTCCAGAATTTTTCTGAGTATTTTGCTATTTTTCTTTATTTAAATAAATTTCTGGAAATTAATTTAATTATTTAATTGTTGGAAAAACCTATCGGGTTTGTACTGTTCATCCGACCGAGCCGAACTCGAGTCCGACTCGTGCCCGACCCGGATCACGTTCGAGCCAGACCGAGCCGTACCCGAGCCCTAGCCCCGCGACCGTTGGATCTCGATCCAACGGCCAGCGTTGTGCCACGTCGCCCAATCCGAATCCTAGTCGGATTCCGCCGCCGTAGCCGGGTGGACCTCGGCTTCTGCGGATTTCACGGAAGCCGAAGCCCCTATTTAAAGCACCACTGCCACCAGCGTGTTCCCCGTTCCCGTGTGCACCTGTTGCCCTAAGCCGTCGAGCTCGAGCCGCCGCCGTTCGCCCGCGAGCGCTCGCCGAAGTTGGAGGAGAGGTCCGCCGCTGTTTTCCGCCGTCGTCTGCCGTTCACCGTCGTGTTGGTGCCTAGATCCGGATCCGCCCCGTCAAGCCGCGTCGAGGGGTACCACTCACCTCGCCGGAGCGTGCCCGAAGCGCCGCGGGGCTCGTCATCGTCTTCGTCTCCGGCAACCGCAGGCCACCGCGTTGCCATCGCCGTCCGCAAAGCTTCTCCACCGTTGGATCGCCATCCAACATTCCGTATTAGTCCACATCGCTCGAAGTTATTTCGCACATTTCGGTTTCTAGATCTAATCTCAGTCGTTGGATCTAGATCCAACGCCCTAGATTGTGCCATGTAGCCATAGTCGCACTGTGCTTAGTTAGATCCCAGCCGTTAGATCTGGATCGTACGGTTAGGGTTAATCCGCGTTGTAGCGTTAGATGCGATCTCAACCGTTCGATCGAGATCGAACAGTGCAGATCAAGCCACGGTGCAGATCGTACAGTTAGGGTTAAAGTCGATCGGATCTCAGCCGTCCGATTTGAATCAAACGGTCCAGATCAAACCGCGTTAACCCGCACTGTGGCGGATTAGATCCAATCCGGATCGTCAGATTTCAAACCGATGGCCCAGATTGCGCCACGCGTCCGGGAACCAGACCGACGCGGTCCACGCGGGCATCGCCCGGTCGTCGCTGACGTCACAGGTGACGTCAGCGTGGGATCCGCGTGTCAGCGGCTGGCCCAACGGCTCCATGACGTCACCCGTGACGTCATGCTGACGTCACGGTGGGACCCGCATGTCAGAGCCGCTCGGTCGAAGCGTGATGATGTCAGCGCTGACGTCATCCAGTGGGTCCCATGTGTCAGTGACATGTGAACCCGTGGACCGAGTCCACAGTGGACCGAACTCGAACCGCGGGCCGAGTCCATGGACCGGCTGACGTCATAAATTGATTTTTCAATAGAAAAATAATTCGTTGGAAATTCGAATTCCACGCTGACGTCATTATTCAGTTTTTTTCAAAAGAAAAATAAATGAATTAATTCGGTTTATTAATTTATTTGAATTTTCAAACTTCAAATGCTTATAACTTTTGCATTTTAACTCCGATTTGAACGATTCCAATTTCTAAATTTTTATAAAATTGAAATATACTTAAATATGAATTTTAATTAATTTTTGGACATGAATTTTTCTCTGTTTATATTTATTTAATAGATTCTTTAAACATTAAAGAATTATAACTTTTGCATTTTAACTCCGATTTGGGCGATTCAAATTTCTAGAAATTTGTAAAATTATGCTCTTTCTGTTTATGGACTTTGTTTGAATTTTTGAGCAATGTTTATGTATTGTTTTATTTATTTGTTGCTATTTGCGCGTGTTACGAGTAGACGTTGAAGTACCCGAAGGCTTCGAAGGTGAAGTGTTGACCCAGGAGCCAGCTCAAGACCAAGATCAAGTACTTTTTGAAGGCAAGTTATGCTTTGACCATATTGATCCTACTTTTGAGAAATTAATTTAATTTAAACTATTGCATGCTATGTTAATTAGAAAATATTTTAATTAATTCCGGGAAATTAGATAAATACCAGCTTGCAATATGACACCTTGGTTATTTAATTATGTGCCATGAACCCTTGTCACCCTAGTTGAGGATTATTGGTTGGACATTATTAATTTGCCAACATGGGTAATTAGATCGAGGTAGTATAATGCTTAGCCCTGCCATGTAGTCACGACATGATTTTGGATAATTACATGTTAATATTGACTTAATGAGATATAGAACCTGTTTTGGAAAAGTGTCATGTGTTATTAATGATGATGTTGATGGCACGTGGTGCATGGTAATCAACTGGGTTTGATAAATAGATTTAGACCGGGGCATGTGGCAAGAATGATCGGGTGGGCCAGTTGTGGCACCGGGGAAAGTTGATTTGGTTCTTCGGGTAGTCTTGCCCTGGTCACCCTAAGGACTTAACCTTGCAAGCCTTTGAACTGAGTCAAACGTGCAACCACATGTCTGTAATGGGACGGACCTAGTTGATTAAGTTGCTAATAACTTACTTGTGGACCTCAGGGTGTCAACTATACCTTTTGTGTAGTTGTACGGGGGAGCGTACCAGGGCTGCGATCAGGTACCCATCTAACGGTTGATTGGCCTAGACTTCGCCTTTGGTAAGGGAAGGGTTAGCGTGCAATAACCGGGGAGGCCCACTTGTACAGTTAGAGGTTTCCGAAAGACTTTGTTACAGACACTCACCTTTGTGGTGTTTGGCTGTATCTTGTGGATAAAGTGCATAACCTCTGCAGAGTGTAAAATCTATTCGAATAGCCGAGTCTGCGACATTGGACATTGCTCGGGAATTACAGTCAAGGGTTAGACTTTCATAAAAATGATTTGACTTTGGAAGAATGGTTGGTTTGAAATGATGAATTGGACCTAGGATTGGGAAATGCTTTATTTATGAGATCATTGTGAAAAGTACTCTATTCATTATTTTACTGCTTTGCAATCTATTATAGTATTTACTCATGCTACATTACTGCAAATGAACCTGTTAGCATATCCTTTGTATTAAGCCATGCATGTAGAATATTAGCTTGCATTCTGTGCATGACTTTCTGAGTACCAAGTACTCACCCTTGCCCCCAATACAACATCAGTTGAAGAAGTGTCGACGCCAGCTTTGGAGGAAGAATACCAGGAGGAGCCGTCTAACTAGGGAGAGAGCCCAGTCAGTTGCCTGTGGTATACTGGATGGCGCCACGAAATCTATTTTATTCCGCTACAATTATTTCTCTTTTAATAAGTCTTCGCCCTGCGAGGCGTATCTTTGTAACTTGACCATAATGTCGAGCAACCAGTTTGGTTAATTAATTAAAGTACTTTACTATTTCATTGAGTATGATTGTGATATATACCGATGTTGAGACTGTGTGCACTAGCGTGATCCTGGACTAGTGCTGAATACACAGAGGGTCTGGATTTGCAAATTTGGGTCCCGACAGAGGTGGTATCAAAGCCATACTGACTGTAGGCTCACCCATAGTTAGGATGGTCGTAGTGAGGATAAAAACTTTTTTCTAAAAGTTAAAAGTGGCCAAGATAATGAATGAACTCTCAACTTATCCCCTTATCTCTTTTCATACCCCTTTTGCTGAATTTCTCTTGCTATCCCTTGGTTTTAAAACTTTTGAGTTCTTACGTGAGTGTCTTTTGACAGATGATGATGAAGAACAACTACGCCTAGCGTGAGGGAGGCTACGCTGCCGAGTTGTGGCGTATGCTGCAGTTGCTTGTAGGCTTTGAGAGACTGCTCTACCGAGGGACCACCATCGTGCAGGCAGGACTGGTCATAGGATGGGACGTCAAGATCACGGTGTATGCTCGAGAGAAGACGAAGTTCAGTCGTCCTTTTCACTTCACCGCTAGGAGGTCAACATTTGAGATGGGAATCCAGGAGGTGTCTCGTCGAGCGATGCAGCTGATTGCTCGCACTTACTCTAGAAAGTTAGAGGACACAGTGTTTCGTCACCACCCACGCCTAGACAGCAGAGCTCAGCGAAAGCCGATAGAAGATGAGGATGCTACCATCACACACTTGGCCAGATTCGCCGTCGCCCAGGAGGAGCTCATCGATGACACAGTCCAGGAGTTGATGAAGGCTCGCGAGCAGGTCGAGGAAGGGAAAAAGCACCTAGAGAATGCTCGTGAGTACGTTGCCCATGCTGCGGGAAGGATCGCAGAGTTGGAAACCGCACTGTACGGGCAGGGGTGGGAGCCAGTGTTGGAGTTGGATGCCCCAGACACGGAGCAGCCAGCACCGCAGCTAGAGCTCGAGCCTGAGGATGACGCCGCTTCTTCGACTACTGCCGTTGTGGGGCATGGCGATCGCTTCGCACCTATGCCGCCGCAGCCGCCACGAGGAGGCAGTGGAGGTTTTCTTGACTAGTGAGGTAGGTTTTGTAGTTGAGACTCCTTCGTCGAGTCGCGTCTAAGAATAAATAGTCACCCCTAGAGGCACTAGACTCCAGTGTTAGTTGATTTGGATTTTCATTGCTTGTTGGGTGTGCAATATGTGTTGCAAGGCCCTTAGGCATTGTGAGCAACCATACCAAGTTATTATTAATTAATAAAGTTGGATTTTGAGTTACACCTTCCACCCTGCATAAGTTTCCTCTAGTACTTGTCTATTCTTGTTCCCCCTCATCTCTAAAACTTGGAGCGTTCGACAGATGGTGAACAACCGCAAAAACCTTGGAGGCAACGGAAGTGGTTCTCGCCTCGCAGTAAACCCCAATGATGGAGCACCTGCACCCCAACCAGTATCGCCAGTCGACATGCAGAACTTTGGAGCTTTCCTTGCTGCACAGACCCAGCTGATGCATGTTATGATGCAACAGATGCAGCAAGTCACCGCTCAGGCCGCTGCCAACCAGGCCAATCAAGGACAGTGACAGAACTCAAGGCTTTCAGAGTTTATGAGGACTCATCCGCCCACTTTCTCTGGAAACGCCAATCCACTGGAGGCAGATGACTGGCTAAGGTCAATTGAGAGGAAGCTGCACATTACCCAATGTGTGGGAAATGAAAGGGTACTCTACGCCTCTCATCAATTCGAAGGGGCCGCAGCAGAGTGGTGGGAGAATTTCTGCGCCACGCGAGAGAACCCACAGGATATCACGTCGGAGGAATTTACCGCCGCATTTCGCCAGTACCATGTGCCTGATGGAATAATGGACTTAAAGAAGGAGGAATTCAGGACACTGAAGCAAAGGTAATCAACCAGGCTCTTCAGGAACAACTTCGGAAATGAACCTAGGAATATAAGGTTTGGATTGAATACAGATACAATGAATCCTTTCGGTAATATGAGTAGCATTCATAGCACTTGGCCCGTGACTCTCTGTATCTACAACCGTCCTCCTTGGTTGTGTATGAAGCGAAAGTACATTATGATGTCGCTGTTTATTCAAGGGCCGAGACAACCTAGCAACGATATTGATGTATACCTGCAACCATTGGTGGAAGATCTTGTAATACTGTGGAATGAAGGTGTGCAGGTTTGGGATGAGTACAGACGAGAGTACTTCACTCTACGTGCCTTATTGTTTTGCACCATCAATGATTTACCTGCCCTAGCTAACCTATTTGGTCGTACTATAAAAGGAGCCAAAGCCTGTCCACAGTGCTTGGATGAAACAGATAGTTTGTGGCTCAACAACTCAAGAAAAACTGTGTATATGCATCACTGTAGGTTCCTTCGAAGGAATCACCCCTACCGCAATATGAAGAAACAATTTGACGGAACAAAGGAGAACGGTTTAGCTCCAAGGCCTCATCGTGGGGAAGAAGTATATGATATGGTTAAAGATATCAATGTTGTACTTGGAAAAGGTAGTGATAATACATCGAGATTACTAACTGAGAAGACCATGTGGAAGAAGAGATCAGTATTTTGGGACTTGCCCTATTGGAAAGACTTAGAAGTTCGACACTGCATCGATGTCATGCACGTAGAGAAGAATGTATGCGACAGCTTGATTGGTCTTTTATTGGATATTCCTAACAAAACCAAGGATGGACTCGAGCCACGATAGGACCTAGAAGATATGAAAATCAGACCCAAGCTACATCCTCAAGACACCGAGTCAGACTGACTTTATCTTCCCCCAGCTTGCTACACTCTATCCAAGAAAGAGAGAACAAAACTTTGCAAGTGCTTGCATGGTGTGAAAGTTCCGTCCGGTTATTCCGTAAACATCAAAAAACTAGTCTCGATGAAAGATTTGAAGTTAACTGGCATGAAGTCTCATGATTGCCATGTGATGATGACACAAATGCTTCCTATTGCAATTAGAGGTATTTTGCCTGACAAAGTCCGAGAGACAATAATGAGGTTATGTTTCTTCTTTAACGCAAATTTCACAGAAGGTCATCGATCCCGTTGGACTATGTGAACTGCATGATGATGTGGTCAAGACTATCTGCCAACTAGAGATGTATTTTCCTCTATCATTTTTTGATATCATGGTCCATCTCATTGTTCACCTTGTGAATGAGATAAAGATATGCGGCCCCATATTCTTGCATCAGATGTACCCGTTTAAGAGGTACATGGGTGTTCTGAAGAAATATGTATGTAATCGATCTCGGTCGGAGGGCTGCATTGTAGAAGGTTATGCAACTGAGGAGGTTATCGAGTTCTGCGTCGATTACATGGACAATGTCGATCCGGTTGGTGTGCTTGTATCTCGACATGAGGGCAGGCTAGCCAGGAAAGGGGTCATCGAAAAGAAATCAATAAATACTTACGAGCATGTTTTGTTCGAACAAGCACATTTCACAGTCTTGCAACAATCAGTTGAGGTGTCCTCGTATATGAGCTTGCACTAGGATGAGCTATGGAGGGAAAACCAAGGACAATCAGAGGTTTGGATAATGTTTAAGGAACACATGACTGGGAAAGAAACGAGTGTTACACTGAGGTGGTTGGCAAAGGGGCCATCAGGTACAATCGTGACATGGCAAGGATACGATATAAATGGGTATACATTTTACACTAGAGCTCAAGATAGCAAAAGCACTTACCAAAATAGTGGTATTCGCATAGATGCTTATGACAGCACAAGCAGTAAGAAGAGCAGCTTCTATGGGTTCATAGAGGAGATTTGGGAGCTCGACTATTGTATTTTCAAGATCCCGATGTTTCGGCGTTGTTGGGTCCAACTCCCAAAGGGTGTGAAGGTGGACAAGTATGGCTTCACTATTGTGAACATTGAACATGTTGGATACACAGATAAACCATTTGTACTTGTGAAGCAAGTAGTACAAGTCTTCTATGTAATCGACCCGGCAGATAAGAAGCGCCATGTTGTTCTTCATGGAAAAAGAAGGATCGTCGGAGTTGAGAATGTGGTGGATGAGGATGAGTACAACCAGTTTGACGAGTTGCCACCTTTCGTAGATGGAAGCATCAGGCTAGAGGAAGAAATCACTGAGGAAGAAGCTACCTATCATCGCGATGATCATGAAGAAGGGCAAATTGTGAAAGAAAAATAGCTAGGAGTAATGTTAATGTGATGTAAAAAATATAATGTAAATATGATGTCAAAAATAGGCATTTATGTGGACTTTTAGTTATTTTTCTCATGTTGATTACAATTTTGGAATATTTTTATAATATCAAAAAAACTAGAAATCCTATCTTTTAAATAAAATATATACCTATTATATATTTATGTGGACTTTTAGTTATTATTCTTATGTTGATTACAATTTTGGGATATTTTTATAATATAAAAAAAACTAGGAATCCTACCTTTTAAATAAAATATATACCTATTATATATTTATGTGGACTTTTTAGTTATTATTCTCATGTTGATTAAAATTTTGGGATATTTTTATAATATAAAAAACTAGGAATCCTACCTTTTAAATAAAATATATACCAATTATATTAATACACTGAAAATATTATTTGTGTCAGTTCTTAGTTTGAACCGACACAAATAATGCATTTTTGTATGGAACCGACATTGAAAACCTATTTGTGTTAGTTGTTTTGTTGAACCGACACAAATACTTCTACCATATATACTAAGTCCCTCCACCCCGTGCCCTTTACACTCAACCCTAAACCTAAGTCCCCGTCCCCGTCCCTGTCGCCGCCCACGCCCTCACCCCCATCGCCGTCCACGCCCCCGGACGCCGCCCATGCCGACCCCGGATGCCGCCCGGACGTGCACACCGACCCCGAACGCCCACACCGCCGCCCGGACGCCACCCGAGCGCCCACGCCCCCACGGTTAGTGCTCATTTGTGCCCACCCGGTTAGTGCTACGTGTGTTGCAATGGTAATATATATGCTCATGTGTTGCAATGAAGATAAAGATATGCAATCTTTGCTCATGTGTTGTGATGTATTTCATTTGTCTGCTGAGTGAATGTTAGAGTTTTAGGGGAGGTGCTGCCAAATTTTTTTGAGCGAATCCTTTGCATTCAGTCTATAGAAATTGGTTCCTTGGAGTGATGTGTGTGTGAGTGGTTGGAGTTGTATGAAATGTGATGAAAGGAAGTGGCAGTGCCATGCTATTGTTCATTTGTTCTCAATGGAAATCATGCCTACTACACTGTGCACATGTATATATCAATAGCTTCATCAATAACAATTCTAGAAAGATGACCTCGTGAATATAAATTTTCCAATTGTCTCAATAAGAGTAATGAAGAATCCCAATGTGACATTTGCCATAATCTGCATTTTATAGGAGTATGCTCATTGCATTGTTTGTACTTAAACTTCCTATGGCATCCTGCCATCTATGTATTACTAATGTTAGGTGGAGCGTTGTTATATAATTTGTGATATCATTTTTCATTCAATTGAATCTATATTTTTCCAATTACAGAGATGCTTAAGTGATTGTCCTAATTTTTTCCCATCTTTTGTCATCATATGACAAAGTGTCTGTGACATCACGGGATGTGACATTATGGAATGTAACTTTATAGATTACGGCTTTTCGGTACGACTTTATATCGCCTTTTGGGCCGTTTTCCGGGTGTTTGGGCCTTTCCGGGGGAATTTGGGCCTTGGGGGACCGCATCATGGGCCTTTAGTGGGAAGGTTTTGGCCCATGCGGGGAGGGGAGGCAGCAAACCCTAGCCTCCCCCCACCCATGCACCCCCACCCCCCCATTATGCCTCTCTAGGGGTGGATATCGAGCTGACTCGACTCGACTCGACTCGACTCGACTCGGTTAACTCGTTAAGATAACGAGCCAACTCGACTCGACTCATTATCCAAACGAGCTAAAAAGTCAACTCGGCTCGACTCGTTAAAAACTCGAGTTGGCTCGAGTTGGCTCGTTAAGCTCGTTATAAATGTGAGCAACAAAGCATGCATTAGATACCTTAAACACTCAAACATGAGATGACTAGAAAGTGGAAATTCATAATTCATAACATTCAGCTAGAGGTGCGCAGATATTTCAAACAAAGTGTTTAGGGTGGTAGAAGACTATAACTCTAGTCAAACTAGAAGTAACAAACATTGCAAACAACATTGGAGGTCTAAAACATAACAAGACAACAAAATTCCAGTCATCCATGAAGATCTTGCCATGAAGTCTCGCACTAGGAAGGACTTGTGAGATTTTCTTTGTATTCCTCTACCTTAATTGCCTGCAGTGGAAGATCAAGATGTCAAAAGTGAGAGGACAAAATTAGATGATCATAATTGAAATTGGTGAACAGATTATATGCTAAGATTGGAAATTGTAACACCCTAGTTTTCGCTTTCTGGGGAAAAACCTAATTTAAATAAATTAAGTTCAAAAGTTTGGATTTTCTTTGGTGTTTATATTAACCTGGCATCCATTCCCCTCCGAAATCGGGAATTAATTCCCTCCCGGGCGAAAAATCGGATTTTCGATCCATTCAGGTGCAGAGAATTCACCCGAGTCCAAAAATGCTCCAAAAATCTCCAAACCACTTCTAAAATGTTTCAAATATTCCAAAATGATTTTAGGAATTATTCCCCGGATTTTTGGACCTCCGTTCCTATTTTATCTCGCGCGGCTTTTGTTTAATGCCCATGATTAATCAGATTATTTAATTCCACAAAAATCATCCAAATTCAACCAAACCAATTCCCTTGAGTCCCAAATAATCTAAAATGGCTCTAGGAATTTTTTCGGAATTTTTAGGCCATTTTTCCTAATTTTTCTATAGGGCGGTTCATTCGCGTATTAGCCAGCCAACCGGAGCTCGCCACGTGGCTTTGCTACAGTAGCTTCTTCAACCTTGGGAAGGCAGCACGCATGTTTTGCCAGGAGAATGAACAAAGAACTTCCCTACTCCATGTTCTTCATTCAAATGCATGTAACTCCCTCATTAAAGGTCCAAAGCAATCACGGCCGGATCCGTTGGAACCGTGGCGACGATACCTTTCCATCCCCGGTGTCCTTTCCGCTCCCACCTCGCCGGAATGCGCGCAGTTTACATAAAACCAAAATGGCTTTGATTGCTCATAACTCGGCCGTTTCTAATCCGTTTCGCATGATTCCACCTCTCAAATCTCCGTGGGAGAGTCCTCTTTCCAGTGCACCTCTTCTTCCTTGGCCTCTCCAACCCTTTAGCCCAGGAGATCGAAGAAACCGAAGCCGTGTCACACTTTTTCGGTGTTCTTCGTGTTCTTGCTCATAGCTTCTTCTCCGGTGAGCCATTCTTCATGCCACTTGGTTCCTTGTGACCGTGGATGAGTCTAGCTTCTAACCCAATCATCAATTTTAGGATTCCTCAACCGTGGGCGACGAATTTGGAGCTTTTGTGGATTCGGCCGAACCTCCGTTCTTCGTCGATTTCTCCGATTCCGGTGAGTTTTGGTTCAATCCCTTCCTCCTAGATGTTGCTAAGGATGTTATCTAGAGGTTCTAGGTCTTTGTTTGGATCAATTCCATGCAAAAACGACAAAGAAATCAAGTTTTTGGGAAACTTGTGTTCTAGTCTTGTTTTTGGTGTTCTCTGTTTTTGGATGGGAGCATTTGGTTGGGCCTTGCTCCTGTGCATGGCCGGCCGGCCGAGCCGCCGCCTCACCGCCGCCGGCGAGCCGCCGCCGTCTTGCCCGCCTTGCCCGCCCTCGCGCCTCCGCCTCGCGCCGCGCCCGCTCGCCGTCGCCACGCCCGCCGGTCGCCGCCGCCGGTCACCGCCGGCGAGCCCCCCTAGCCTCCAAGCTCCACCCTATCTCAAGCTTCTTTGCCATCCATGGTGTTGGCCCAAGCTAGGAGATGAAGCCATTACAATGACATGGTGGCCCCACTTGCCATAAGCACAAGACCAAGTCAAACCCAGTCAAAGTCAGTCAAAGTCCACTTTTGACCAGTCAACCCGAGAGAGAATATTCCGGGAATATTCTCGGTTTTCCGATTTATTCGAAATTCAATCTTCGGAAGCTCATAACTTTCTCATTCGAACTTCGTTTGACTCCATTCAAATTTCTAAATTCATCTAAAATCAAGATCTACCTGCCAGTACTAATTTTATAATTTTTGGATTTTATTTATTTTCTTTTATTTATTTGTTGTCTCGTTTTGCACGTAGTCGACGACCCCGACGCGACCGCTGATCCCGTCGCCGGACCTCAAGTGTTCAACATTCTCGCTGTGACCGAGGCAAGTCTCCTTGACGCATGTTGAACCCATGTTTTATGACTGTTTTATAATGTTTTACCAATTGCATTGCTATTTACATAAAATGATGATGTTAAACGTTAGGTTGTTAGTTATACCTGTTGTTTATACCTCCTTGAAATTGCTATTCGTGACCCTTTGTCGCCCTAGGACAGTGATCCACCATAATAAATAATTTTGAGAAAATATTATTTCATTAAGGGGATGACTATTTGGAAGATATGTCGGTTGGAACATATTAGTATAGAACGTAGATTAGAGCTAGAACCCCACTTGATTGGAGATGACCTAAATAATAGTGTTGATGGGGATTAGTCAGTATGCAATGAATCTATGATTAATGATAGTTGTAATATGGAGGGGTTGGATTGTGATAGCAGTTCGCAATATAATTTGTATGGATTGCGGGAGTATTGGAAGATGTATGATATTACGAATAGTAGTCGGTAAATTAAATCAATAATATTGAGAGTCCTCCTTGTGGATCAAACCGAGTAAATGGGGAAACATATTCGGGAGATTTTAACCAGTATGCTATGTGATCTAGAGATGTCAATTAAAGGGTAGTTAGATGATGTTGAGAATGATGCTTGGTGAATTAGTAAATGATGTCATCTAACATACTCGATGGATTAAATGGAATAATATTTGGTGGTTTAGTAAATGATAATAATAGGTATTTTCAATGGTTTAGTAGATGATTTAAAGGTGGTAATGTGAAGGATTAAATATACGATATTATGAAGTATTATCGGTGGATTGTATTTTAGATGATTAGAGTTGATATTGTGAAGTATTCCCGGTGGTTTAATAGATGACTTTGTGAGATATTCTTCGTGGATGATAAGATTGATCGCCCTATGAGTGGTGGATAAATCAATAATAATAGTTATAGTTCAAGGGAAATAGACACCCCTAATTGGGGTTTAATATGATTTTGAGAGTTAGGATATTACCAGGATATACTCAATACTTGATGGATACGATATTGAATCGGATTGTTCATATGATTGTACCACTAGGGCAATTTAATGATTATTGGAGATTACCGAATTGATTATAAGGATTGTCATCAAACCCTGAGCTTTATATTTTATAAAATAAACTATTGGTGGAATAGAATAGTTCGGTAGAAATGCTTAGACTCGCAAATGGTCAATATGCACCTATGGGTGGGAATTCCTTTTAACTCTTGAAAACTTGTGTTGGAAATTATTAGGCAAAAAGGTATTGCCGTTGGTTTGCAAAATAAAAATAAAAGGAAAAATGATTTGGACTTGGGCGGAAATGGTTGTTTGGCGGGAGCGGATAGAGCGATGATCTGGGTTTGTGCAAGTACCGCCCCAAGTCAATTAAGGACCGACGCTTATGACTGTCTCCATTCTAAGCATAACCGTACAACCACATGTCAAAGTGGGCACGACCTGGCTAAATAATTTGTAGAAACCTAACTTAGACTCACCACTCGGTTGTTGTGTGGGAGCCGGAGAGAGGCATTGTTGTTGTTGTTGTTTTTCTCACACGGCGCAAGAGGGGGCTTCTGTACTGGGTGGAAAGAACCCTAACAGCGGTGAAACCTCAGCGGGTGGGTCAAGTTAGGTAGATACATTGTAAAGACCTTGTCATGATATCCCTGCCGGCACACCTAAGGAAGTGTGTTAATTGTACATGGCACTAAGGGAATATCATGTCTTGTGGGTAAAGTTGTACACCTCTGTAGAGTTAAAACTATTCGAATAGCCGTGCCTACGGTCAAAGGCAAAGCAAGGAATGCTTACTGGTAGACTTTGGTTTTTGGTTTTAAACTAAACAATGTTTCGTTTTGGGATCCGGGAGCGGTTAGAACTCTCGGGTGTGCTTCTGGCGGCTAAAGCCAGGTAGGTGGAAGGAACCTGATTTTGTGAACCATGGCGGACAGAGCCATGTGATTGGATTGAACCTTGATCTTGTTGAGATGTGGCGGATAGAGCCTGTATATTAGTGAGTGGTGGTTAGAACCTTCACTACAATATTACATAATTCAATTATTAAAAAGAATTGCTCAAATATGCTTTGTGAAAATTATTAACAAGTATGATTTGATGAAACTTGGCTTTATGCAAAAGAACCATATTAAGCCATCCTTGGATAGCCTACATTGTGCATAATTTCCCAGACTTGTTGAGTACTTTATGTACTCACGTGCTACATTCTAATCCTATCTCAGAAGTGAAAGAAGCTGTCAAAGAATTCCAACGACTAGGGTGCGTTCTCCACTCGATTGCCTGTGGGCATTTGGATGGGTCGCATTGGCGTTTTCGTCTTCCGCTGCAGTTGTTCAAGTTGTTCCGCCTGTTCAGGCCGTAATGGTAAACCTTGACCATAAGGTCTTTGCTTTTATTTGGTATTATTTCTTATTTAGTTATTTGTATTCGTGATATGGTTGTTGATTCATCACTTTTGACTGTGTGTACTAGCTACTGATCTAGGACTAGTACAGCAATACACAGAGGACTCCGGATAGCCGATCCGGGGGCCTACAGAAATATGCTTTAACACAAGTACAAAACTAATGGAGCAACATTATTCAACTAAAGTGGCACTAACACACATAAAGAAATACGGTATGAGTTTAAGGACCAAATTAAAAAATTAATAATTGTCATGTTGCATGCGAATGAATTCATCTCACTCTTGAATGGCACTAACACACATGCAAATGCCAGGAAATGTTGCATGCGAATGAATTTATTCAACTAAAGTGGCACTAACACAAATAAAGCAATACGGTATGAAAATGAATTCATCTCACTCTTGGCAGACTAGCTGCTTTCCACCAAACTATCAGGAAATGGTACCAATTCAACGTCATCTTCGTTGTCATCTTCCTGCGAATGAAAATGATATTTAACATAGACATAATATTTACCAAAACTAAATGAAAGACTAAAAGAGGACACCCATACCATTATCATTGGAGATTTAATGGCATTTTTGGATCCTCGTATGAAACTAGAAGCACACACTAATGCCTCAACCATTGATGGACGCAAAGCACTACGGTAATGATCAAGTACTCTACCTCCAGTACTGAAAGTGGACTCTGAAGAGACACTGGTAGCAGGTATAGTCAAAAATTTTCTTGCCATCTTTGTCACAACAGGGAACCTATGAGCATTTAACTTCCACCAATCAAGTAACACAAACTTTGAGTCCCCTGGAGGATGGTTTGGTTCATCCAAATAGATGAGCAATTCTGACTTAGATGGCTCTGTCTCTGTCTCTCGCAGGAAGGATTGAAACCCACTTGGCACTGTAGCTACTGAGGTCCTTGTGTGCAAAACTGAAGATGACTCGGCCTTGCTACTGGCAGCCTTACTGTGGCGATGTTCAGCCTCATAAATGCCATATAGCTCATACAAATCACGTCTAACATCATTTTCCTCACTAAGGGCCTTGCTTTCACCAAACATCATTTTAAAACAGTAACCAACAAATCTCATCTTAAACCTAGGATCAAGAATAGTAGCAATAACCATAACATTGTTCTTTTCCTCCCAATATTTATCAAACTTGTCTAACATTGCTTGTCCCATCTTGTTCATATGCTCATCCCCAGAATTACATGCAGCTACCAATGCAATCTTAACGTTCTCTATATAAGGATAGATCCTGATAATACTTTAGTTACCTCAGCAAATGCCGTCAAGATTGGCTGAATTTTACTATATAATGTCCAATCCTGATGGGAAGGCTCCCACTTGTAATTCATATTAATATCACCATATTCAGTGAAAGTAGCCCTATAGGGAATGCAAGCATCAAACATTTTATATGTTGAACTCCACCTTGTCGACACATCTAAACATAACCCTGCTCCAATCTTAAGATTCATGGATTTGCAAACTTCAAGGAATTTATACATACGAGATGGAGACTTCTTAAGGTACTTCACGGTTTCCCTAAGCTTGGCTATCAATGGCTGCAATGGTTGAAGGCCATCATTCACTACCAAATTGACTATGTGAGCACAACAGCGGACATGGAAATAATTAGGAATGAAACCTACTGTTTTCCTAGCAATGAACTTGGCCATCAAAGTCCTAGCAGCAACATCATTTGAGGCAGCATTATCAAGAGTGATTGTTATGATCTTATCTTCTATTTTCCATTCAGCTATACATTCAAACACTGCCTGGGCTATGATGTTCCCTGTGTGTGGTGGATCTAACTCAATGAAGTTCAAAACACGGCATTGCATAACCCAATCAGGATCTATGTAGTGCGCGACCAAAGCCATATAGCAAAGATTTTGGTTCGATGTCCATAGATCACATGTCAAACGAATATTCTCAACAACCTTAAGACTCTTCCTAAGGAGTTCTTTCTCAGATTCATAAACTTTTATGCACTCACTTTCGTATGGTGTTCCTTTCAATGAACTTGTATGATGCATTCATATATCTCATTAGGGCATTAAACCATGTGTGCTCTACCATCCTAAAAGGATATTCATGCACAATTATCATCTTAGCAATGAGCCTACGTGCTTCCTCATGATCATATTCAGTACGAACAACTGAAAGAGATGAACCTGACGTGTCAGGATCATAGTTGAGTGTACCTTGAGCTAGCTGCCTTCCCTTCAAGTTCATGTAGGGGGCACACTTTGGCAAATGCCTATTCAAACTAGAAGTTTGTCCCCCTTGAGTGTAAGCAAAAAGTGCACCACAATATCTGCACTTGGCCTTTTCAACGGTCTTCCCTGGCTCTCTCTTGGAAACAGCTTGGACCACCTTGAAATGATTCCAACAGGCTGCACGCTTTCCTCTCACTTTCTTTCCACCCTTGGGAGACATTAATGGAATATCTGCCTTCCTTTTGCCTCTTCTATTTGGCTTGGGAGACCCAGATTGTCCACCACCATCAGACACCTCATGTTGCTCGTCATGGGAATGTTCACTCTCAGACATTTTATCATTCATATCATACTCATCTTCCTCATATACATATTCATCATTGTCCTACACATACAAAATACAATATACCAAGATATCAAATTGTATCAAATATACCAAATGAGTTGCTGTCGGGACCCCGAATTTGCAAATCCGGACCCTCTGTGTATTCAGCACTAGTCCAGGAACGCGCTAGTGCACACAGTCTTAACATCGGTAAATATCACAATCATACCATTCGATATTATCAAAGTACTTTATTTAAATAACCAAACTGGTTACTCGACCTTATGGTCAAGTTACAAATGTATGCCTCGCAAGGCAAAACTTATTAAAAGAGAGATAATAGCAGCGGAAAATCAAATAACTTCGTGGCGCCATCCAGTATACCACAGGCAACTGACTGGGCTCGCATCCCTAGGTAGACGAGTCCTCGTGGAGCTCCTCCTCCAGAGCTGGTGTAGTCTCCTCTTCAACTGGTTTTGTATTGTGGCAAGGGTGAGTACTTGGTACTCAGCAAGTCATGCACAGAATGCAAGCTAATATACTATATGCATGGCTTGATACAAAGGAATAGCTCAAGGTATATTTGCGATGCTTGACATTTGAAAAGTAATATAAGTAGATTCGAAAGCAGTAGAAATAAGTAAAGCATAAATAACTTTTCAAGAAGTTTAATAAACATTTTTCCCCATCCTAAACCACATTTCCATCATCTTCATTACTAAACCAACCCACCTTTCAAACCAAAGTTATTTTTGAGAAAATCTAACCCTTGATCAGTAATCCCGAGCATTGTCGATCACAGTGGACTCGGCTATTTAAATAGATTCTAAACTCTGCAGAGGTTATGCACTTTACCCACAAGATACAGTCAAACACCACAAAGGCGAGTTCAGTAACAAAGCCTTTGGAAGCCTCAAACAACACAGGTGGTCCTCTCAGGTTCGTGCTCTACACCATCCCTTCCCTTAGCCAAGGCGAAGTATGGGACCAACACACCGTTAGATGGGTATCGGCCCACGACCACGATCGCTCCCCGCACAATCACACAAGCGGTGTAATTGACACCCTGAGGCTCCACAAGTGAGTCCTTAGCGACTTAGTCAACTAGGGCCGTCCCATTCCGACCATGTGGTTGCAAGTATGACCAGTTCAAAGGCTTGCAAGGTTAAGTCCTTAGAGTGACCAGGGCAAGACTACCCGAAGAACCAAATCATCATCCCGATTGCCACACCGCCCACCTGATCATTCTTGCCACATGCCCCGGCCGAAAAGCTGTTTATCAAACCCGATTGATTACCATGCACCACGTGCCATCAACATCACATGATACTTTTCCAAAACAGGTTCAATATATCATTAAGTCAATATTAACATTTGATTGTCCAAAATCATGTTATGAGCACGTAGCGAGTCTAAGCGTTATACTACAACGTCTAAACCCATGTTGGCAATTTAATAATGTCCAACTAGTAAACCACAACTAGGGTGACAAGGGTCATGGCACATACTTAAATAATCAAGGTGTCATACAAAGAAATTGGTATTTATCTAACCCCATGTTTAAACAAAGTATTTTTCTAATTGAACTAGCATGCAATAGTTTAAATCAAAATAGATTTGAAATAGGATCAACATGGTCAAAGCACAACTTGCCTTCAAAAAGTACTTGCTCTTGGTCTTGAGTTGGATCCTGAGTCAACACTTCTCCTTCGAATCCTTAGGCACTTCAACGTCTACTCGTAAAAGCGTGCAAATAGCAATACACAAATAAACAATAGGCAAAAACATCCCAAAACTCCAAATAAAATCCATAAACAGAGAGAACATAATTTTCTAGATTTTTAGAAAGCTGGAATCGTCAAATTTGGAGTTAAGGCGAAAGTTATGATTATATAAAGTTTAAATAATCAATTAAATAATTTAGAAGAGAAAAACTTTAGTCAAAAAAAAAAATAAAATTCATATATAGGTAGATCTCAATTTTATACAAATTTAGAAATTTTAATCACTCAAATCGGAGTTGAAGCATAAAAGTTATAAGCGTTTGAAGTTTGAAACAAAATATGAAATCATTATTTCGAATTAGTAAATCATTTTCTTTTCGAAATTAATTATTGCGTCGACATGACACGCGTCGGCTCTGATTGGTGGGCGACGTCAAGGGCTCATGGGCTCGGCCACGGTGCGATTCGGTCCGCAGTGGACCGGTCCACGGCTTCGGATGAGGCCCGGCGGTGGGACCCACTGTCGGTCGGTCTCATAAGCGGTAGCGACGTGGGCCCACTGACTTGCGGGGCCCGCGTGTCAGGGACACGCGCTCACACGCGTGGGTGCGGCTAGGCACACATGGCGCAATCTCGGCCGTTGATTTGAAAATCAACGGCCCAGATTGGATCTAGGCTTTACTCGTTTAGGTTAACGCGGCGGATCTGAGCCGTTGGATCTTGATCCAACGGTCCAGATTCGATCTGGTTTCCAGGGCTTGGGATAGAACGTGGGCTCACCTCAATCGTCCGATCTGGATCGGCGGTTCCGCAGAGCTTCGCGAGTCCGGCGATGGCGGCGAGACTTCGAGCACCGGAGGCGTGAGACGGCGACCTTCCACGCGGCGTGTCCGTGCGACTCGGCGTGAAGATTGGCACTCCAGCGCGGTGTGGCGTAGGGATGTTGGTCCTGGGCTTGATGTCGTCGGAGAGCGGCGGCGGCGAAATCGGCAACACGCGGTGTCTCACGCGCGTGCTACTCCGGCGAGCAATCCCGGCAAGCGGCGGTGCTAGGGTTTAGCGAGCTAGGGCAAAAATAGCCAGCGAGTCACGGCGGTTCTCGAAGCGAGACCGGGCTTTAAATAGCCTCGGCTTCGCGCTCTCAATCCGTAACCCTAACGGATCGGCGGAGGGCGGCGGCGCAGTCGATCGGACTCGGCGAAAACGGCGACCGCGGCCGTGCGTGTCCGATCAACGGCCACGATTGCCGAGCGCGCCGCAGTCGGCCGGACTCGATCGAACCGGTACGGGCGGATCTCAGCCGTTGGATCTTGATCCAACGGTTGGGATTGATTAGGGTTAGGAGCTGGTTTGGTCAAGTCAACTGGCTCGGGTCGGACTCGAGTCCGACTCGGGTTCCGACTCGGTCGGATGAACAGTACTCAACCCGAGTTGAATTTCCAGCGATTTAATATTTAAAATAATTCCCAGTAATTCATTTAATTCATTAAAAATAGCAAAAGACTCAGAAAAATTCCAGAAAAATTCTGGAAAATATTTTGGATTATTTTGGACTCAAATAAAATATTTCCAACAAAATTTTATTTGCAAAATTAAATTCTTTAATTATTTCAAAATGGAATAAATTCAAATAAATTCCAAATAAATCCAAATAAATTCCAGAAAATCCCAAAAATTCACCAAAGTGCCAAATCACACATGAATTCAATAAAAGCAAAATTTTGGGGTGTTACAGTTGCCATGTCAATATTATTTCTGATAGAAACTGCAAAACAAAAAGCTTGCATCTAAACACACATGCTACAGAACTACCAAATGAGTTGCCATGACATGACTGTAGTCTATCATACCATGATTTTCACCCATAAAAGTTACCATCATCACTAACCCAGCAGAAACCATCATCCTTATCTTTCTTCTGTTACTCTCTTTGTGGTCCTATTCTATCCATCATTCACAAAAGCTTGGCTTGTGCAGGGCTAAAAGCATGTACTTCCAACCAAATGCACAAAAAATATCTTAATTACATAGCCTGATCTCAACCCACTTCTGTATTCTCAGTGTTTCTTCGTTTTATATTATAAAAACTTATAGGTGATCATCAAATCCTTACGATTTTAACAGTATGGATTGCACCACGATTATGGAGTAACAACTAGAGAAAAAAATTCAAGACAAGTAATGTTGGCCGGATTCATGTCACGCATTAAAAATGCAACCGTACTTCACCATTCCAACCTTGACATTGGAATGAGACAACAAATTATGGAGTACTACAACTCAATTTGCCATTTGTGATATTTCTGGAACATATTTTTTGAAACCTAGTAAATTGTTTGGAACATATGCGGTAGCATGACAGGAACACTGGAAAGGGAACATCAAATTCTCTAGTCAACAATATTCTGGCCGCTCAGAATCAAACATTGCATTTTTGTCTGCCTCAAAAACATTTCCACGGTTTGCAATGTTTGATTCTTGAAGCCTTTCCACGGTTTGCAACCGCCGCCACTGTCGATGTGGAGCGCTAAGAAGAACCGGAGCCACAAGACAGCTTCACCGCTTTGTTCTTCGACTCCATGCTCTTCGGTTGATTTTCCATACATAGCGGTGGAAGGCTGGAAGCTCGAGCCGGTAGCGGTGGAAAGCTGGAAGCCCGAGTTGCCTTGACCTGGATCAGTGGAGCAGGGCCGTAGGGGCGAGGTGGGGAGGTGCCGAGCCGGCGGCGGGAGCAGGGGCGAGGTGGGGAGGTGCCGAGCCGGCGGCGGGAGTGGGGGCGAGGTGGGGAGACGGCGGGCGGCGGGAGGCTTGAGGCGAGGTGAGGCGCCACCAGCCGGAGGCGAGGGCGAGTGGGGAAAGAGGCTGCCAGCGGGAAGCGAGGCGAGGTGGGGGCCGGGCGGCGGGAGGCGAGGTGAGGTGGGGAGGCAGTGGGCGGCGGGGCGAGGGTGAGGTGGGGAGACAGCGTCTTGTGATGGGGAGGCTGGGAGCCGATTGGGGATTTAGGGATTTTGGGCAGTGGGAGGCCGCCTGGGAGCCTGGGAGCTGAATGGGGAATGGGGGTTTTACTCTTATTTCTGTTGACTCGTTTAACTCGCTAACTCGCTCGTTTAACTCATTAGTATAACGAGTTCAAAACCTAACTCGGCTCGACTCGTTAGGGAACGAGTCCGAGTCGAGCCGAGCCGAGTTTTCGAGTGCTCACTTAACTCACGAGTTTCGAGTTTTTTTTCCACCCCTATGCCTCTCCCACCCCACCATAGCCTCCACCCCCTTTGCCCTTTGCGCCTCCACCCTCCCTCCTCCCATGCGCCCCTCCCTCTCCTCCCTAGCCAGACCTAGCACGGTCCCTCCCCTCCCATGGCTGCCACACCTCCCCCTCTATTGATCCTTCCATTGAGGAGCATTGCGACCAAGAAGATCCGGCCATTCCGGCGTTCCCGGCAATTGGAGGGGCGATCAGACCGCGAGGAGGAGACGTTCGTCATCCATTTTATTCTCCAAGATGAGGTAAGTATTCGTGGTTCTTTTGTGGTGTTCTAGGTGCTGCTATATGGGGGAATCCATGCCTAGAACTCTTGTTTAGGTGTTGTGATTAGAGGGATTGAATTGGATTCTAGATCTGTCTCGTGAGTAGCTCTCGGCCATGTTTGACAGTCGGTATTTGAATGCATTTTTGGCAATTTTAGATGCATTTCCTGATCAGTCGGCTGTTACAGAAGTTGTAGGTAATTCAATTATCTTTCAGTAGACACCAAGAATGTTAAATTCCATTCAGCCGTTTAAAAGTTATGGCTGTTTTACCGAGCGCTATCCAATCTATGACGTGATTGGGATACATCATGTTCAATTGTAGATTAGACAATTTTAGAGGCCGATTCAGTCTTCGCGAATACTTTGGAAAAGTTGGGAAATTTCCAAAGCTTCGAGAAAACATATTCGTTTACTTGATTTGGAGTTGTAGAACTCAAGTTATGGTCGTTGGAGCGCTGCTGTCCCGGTTGGACAGAGAGTTGTTTTTTGGGTTTTGGGAGTGGGTTGCGAAGTCGATGTAGATGATAGTTCACTACAGGATGACACATCCTTGCAAGCTGTAGGACCGCTTGGAATAAGTGTATTCCATGCAGTAGGGACGTTTGGAATTCTAATATCTACTGCTTTCCGTTCAGCTGCTTCTAAAAGCATTCCAAGCAGTATATATATTAAAAGCGGTCCTACCGCTAGTAAAATCGTTTTTAAAAGCAGTAGTACCGCTTGGGATATTGAAATTTTTAAAGCAGTATAGCAGCTTTAACAAAAATTCCAAGCTGTACAAGTGCTTGCATTTAGCATTTCAAGCAATTCAAAAAATGATTACTAAATAATAGAAATACCGCTTGGAAAAACAATTACATCAGTTTAATATATATCCACTTGATAAATGTTCACCAAATTTAAAATAATATCAAGCACCCATAACATACAATCCAAACACCATAACATATAATTCCTTGAGAAAGCAACATAACAAAGTTTCATTATCACAAATCATCCACATGTACATGTGAACATCACCAAAATATATAAATGACAAAAGTACAAAGTTTACTCCCCTCGCATGCATGTCATATACATGGACATATATCAAAATATAACTAGAGTGCAAAATATACTCTTCCCACAAACATGGACATATCTATTCGCATGTCCTATATATTTACACCAAAAATATACCCATTAACTAAACCACTCAACAATTCATAATTTTGTCTAAGGTCCGAATGTTCTCTTCCAATCTTTAACTCTCTCTCCTTCCCCTTTCTCCTGTGAAAAAAGAAGTATTTTCTTCTTAGAAATATAAGTGACCTAGAAGAACAGTATGCTCAAGCAGTAAAACAAAGTCGTATTAAAATAGATAAATTAAAATAAAGTGTCCTTTTGTTGCTGCTCTTAGGGCCAACCTGGATATTTTCCAACATATCCACTCCATGCTTAAGGCTGAAATGGTCAATATTGGTACAATTATCATCTAAACGCAAAAGACAAAATTTATAGCGAAGTTAGTGGAGCACTAAAGATCAGATGGGAAACTTTTCGCTAGATAAAGCAAACTGCACATCACTTGAAGGGACTGAATTTGTACAGTGCTTAAGTTGATGACTCAAAGCGAAACCAACTATTTTATTAATACTTGGAAATAACAACAGTGAACCCATCATGGCATTGGACAAAATTGGAACATAGCAGGAACATGAATAGAAATGCAACACCGGTGTTCTGTTCAAACAAAAAATAGCTGGTAATCAAGAAAAAAGAAAGCATTACCCAAAACATTCATGTAAACCATAAAGTTACTCAAATATATAACAAATAAATGAAAACATAGTTAAATAAGAAATGTGTTCAGCACTATAACTTACAGAGCGTATTTTTGAAATGTTATCATTTGCTTTAAGAACTTCAATATCTCGATCTAACATCTGGTTCCAGCGTGAAAGCTCGACTTCATCCTGTATTATTTGTTTCCAGATTTTAAAAAGACAGGAGGAGCTACTTTAAATTAACTATACTTTTGGAAAACTCGAATAACATACTTCTGGTGGCTGGATCATCACTTTATTTGGGAAAAGCTTAGTTAGATGCCTCATCGCCTTTGAAGTCTCTTTATTTTTATCATTACCCCGATCGAAGTCCTGCATTGGCTTGCATACAACAAAACTTAATCCCGGTTGGTTTAATAAATATTGGTCCAAGCTGATTCCCGTCGGGATTTCAGTTGTTGCCTGATGGCAACAATTACTAACTGCTAAGATTTGGGCATGCCACACATAAAGACCTTTACTTTGCTGCAAGAGGGAAAAAATTGAGTTTCATTTACTAACTTCTAGAAATGTTTGAGCACTCCAGTGCCTAACTCCTCAAAGGTACTCACTCTCAAGTCAAAAATCACTGTGCCAAGATCATGACACACACTCTTTCCATCACTGCAAGCATAGGGACATGCCTTATATGAATAATTAATTCCTCCAGCTGTGTACTACAAAGTTTCTCAGAGTTCAAACACCTCAGTAGGAAGCAGGCAACTGCATGAAGATCATGCACGCAGCAGGATGCTCACTAAGATGCAGGCAACTGTAAATACAACTTCCAAATTGTACATGTTAAAGATTGCAATTGTTATGTGATTCACTAGAGCAAGAAGTGGAAATCAAGGCTCAAGAACTAGAAAGAGTATATTTGCCAAACATTAAAATAACCGTACATCCGCATTAATGGCCTAACTAAAACAGTGGTGCAGATTTAAGAAAAACCTCCAAAGAAATCAGCAGCAAGATTTAGGCATGATGATCAAGAAGTTATCTAAGAGTGAAGATTCCATAATGCATATTATCCATGTCAAATAGACTCAAATGAGAACACAACACATCATGTTTAAAATTTATCTTGAGTCAGAACTAAAACACTGAGGAGATTTATTTGAGATGCTGTGCTAAGCACATGACCTTATGCCTGCAGCATACATCCTAAAAAATATTGAAAAAGATCATAGAATTCAGCACACCATCTTTAACTTGTTAGTGACACACATCATTTATAGCATATCTAGCACTTGGTGAATATATTTAGGCACCCTTGGCGAACAATAGTGTGTTTTTGAATGGCAACAGATACAAAATAACTTTCCACAATCTTGGAAAAAAATTTCAATTATGTTAGAAGGTAATGATTACATGCTGTAAAATGAACCTTATATATGAAGTGAAGTTATTTGCCAAAAAGCTCCATAGCGCAATTCCCATTCGAAGTGTACAGTGCGCATAGATTGGATGGTGCAATATTGTTTAAGATTGGAAGAATGTGGTGGTGGGGGGGGGGGTAGGCTAGTATACTCCAAAGAAATAAAGCGTTCTACTCCACCAACCTATTTCTGAGAGGGAAGATGACGTTTTACAGCATGCATAGTGGATAATTAGCGTGGAGCTGTTGATAATAGTGCCACAAAAGTGTTCTTGTTAGTAATTAATTATTCAGAGCACAAAGACTAGAATCGGACCACTGTTCTCATTCAAAGCAATTCGATTTCATGAGTTTTGACTGATTAAAAAAAGAAATAAACAAGCCGCACCATGGCATACTAGGAGATTAGTCTGCACCAAGGCTCCTGGCGCCTACTAGCCCCTATGACCTGCCGTTTATTCAAGATCCCAGCCACCTTGGCTGACAAATCCTTCGCCCTCTTTATTTTCGCCGATAAATCTTCATCGTTAGCACCACATATGGATGAGCTTTCCGCCTCCGCCGTCGCAACTTGCCACCACCACCGGAATAACAATAACAACAACATCAGATCAGAACCAAATCGACCAGAAACCCAAAGGCCGCATGCACAGGCAGATCCGAACCTTCGTGTCGCGGCCAAGCCTCCAGCGGCCGAGAAGGCAGCAGGGGGTCAGGCCAAGCCGTCGGGGCCCTCCACAGCGTCCAGCCAGTCAAGGGTTTCGCCCACCTCCTCCGTCGCGGATGGAGTGCATCAGGGCGGGGAAGGGAGGGAGCGAGAGGAGGGGAGGAGGAGGTGAGCGGAGAGGGACGACGGCGAGGGCGAGGGGACGGGAACAGTGGTGAGGGGGAAGGGCTCGGGGGCTGGGTGGCGAGGGCTGGGAGAAGGCGGCGAGGGGAGTTCAAGGGACGGGCTCGAGGGTTTAGAGGAGCAGCCGTGTATTTTCTTCTCATACTGAGCCCGCGAGTTGTCGTGAAAATTTTAATATCCCGCCAAACTTTCGTTGGGCCCACCAAGGAATTCTAAGCGGCTCGACAGTCATACATTATTTACAAAACCGGGTCCATCGCTTCCGATTCTTTTTAGCTTCCCAAGCGGCAGGACAGCTAACAACATGCATTTTCCAAGCGGTGGACCAGCTTTTGAAGTGAATTTATATTAGTTTCGGCACTACAGCTTGCAAAACAAATTTTCTCAAGCAGTAGTGCAGCTGGTGATAATGTGCTATCCTGTAGTGGTTCTTGTATTGCTTTGTGGGCATGTTTTGAGTGTATTGTACCTGTGTGCAGGTGGTGTGACCCGGGAGTGCCCTCATCATCTCACCACTCCGTCTCGCGTGGTTGAAGGCAAGTGTGTTGTGGTGGTGGTGGTTTGGTTGGCTATAATGCTTTGCTATGTTTGATACTTGCTTGTGTTATGATGATTATAGTTGTTAAATGGCTATGCAATGGTTAACCTGAGTATTTATGCAAATTCATGTGAAGGGCTAAGTTGCTATGTTTGATACTTGCTTGTGTTATGATGATTATAGATGTTAAATGGCTATGCAATTGTTGAATTGAGTGCATATGCAAGTTTATTCATGTTTATGGCATGTGTGCATTCATGGCATGAGGACAGGCCAAGACGGTGAGGAAGTCATAACTAATCCGGTAAGGTCGGTGAGAAAGTTATGACTAATCCGGAGCGCCTCTGAGAAAGACCTACCTCGTAGTCACATCTACGGTTGTGTATGGGAGCGAGTCAGTAAGAGTAGGCACCCTCTATCTACAGGATGGAAGGGGAAAGAGGGTGCACACCGACGGGTGTGCACTCGGCAATACCGGTATGTGCTAATGAAAGAGACATGTGCATTGCATTGCATTGCATGAATGAAGTTATTTTATGAGATGTTTATGGTGTTCTATGAGATGCATATGGAGAAGTTTATGAGTTGATTCTCATGATGTGTGAATGGCATAAAGTATGTATGTGAATTGTTGTTGTTTTTGTACCATTGCAATACACTTTGCTGAGTGATGAACTCACGCTTGTTGTTTTATATTGTTTTTAGGTACCATGAACTCGGCAGTCGGGGAAGGGAGTTAGCATCACAACTCCACATAGTTTTATTCACCTAGTCAACTACACACTCTCATTTGTAGTTGTAAAGATTATCTTAATGCGCTAGACTTGGATTATGCCATCGTATGTGCTTGGTTTTTAATGTTCTCTTCAAATTCGTTCATGAACGTTGGACTTTAGGTTATGGGCTTGAAATGATACTTTATCTCCTGTTAGTGCAGTTTTAGATGTCATCTATTATGCTATTATGATGTGATAATAGTATTGTTGCTTCAAACCATGGAAAAATAAAGGAGATGCTGCCGAAATTTCGGTTAAAGCATTTAGCGTAGTTGCTGTAATTTATTGATAATTGTGTGTTATTGGTTGCTCCTAGTATTGTTTGGGTGACATTCGCGGCATAGTAGGTGCCGGGGTGTTACAGTTGGTTTCAGAGCAGGCTTCAGGTCCGTGGTGTATGAACTTAGTGAAATACCATAGGGTCAACTAAAATTTTGATGTGGGATAACCTAGAAACATGGCTTAGGTTATACTTAAAATTTTGTCATAGGATAGCAAGATTAAAACTTGTGTAAGTGGAATAACTAATTTAAAATTTGACACACATGGATGCACAGTAGGAAAGGGTATGGGTATCGTTGCTTTACGCTTAAATGTTGTATTTAAGCTCTGATGTTGAATGCTACATTAGGTAATGTATGTTGCTATGCTTATGAAATAGTTGATCGAGTTGTCCTTATTATGGTGATTAAGTGAGGCTGTGGTGCCGAAGGGTTTCATACACCTTTTGATCATAGTAAGGTTGGGGCCTTACGGTGGGGCCGGTTAGAGCCATCACCGAAGGACTAATAACCTCCCGTGGGGGAGAGTGCTTGTCCTTTCTGTCGTAGATCGGGTAGTGACTGGAGTCAAATAGAAGTTTGGTGGTGGATTCCTTCGGATTTTTTCTTTACCGTTCTGACGATCGGTTTGGTTTGGTTTTTCCTGGTTTTAGTTGACTTAAATCAAAGGAAAAGTGTTTGGTATTGGATTTTCATGGATTGATTCTTCGGTGGTTTGTGGTTTTGTCTTCCTTGGTTGAAGACAAAGAAGAAGAGTTTAGTGTTGCGCTTTTTTGGTCGCCTTTTTGGTTTTGACACCGGTTTTGTTGGTTGCTTTGCAAAGAAAAGTATAGTCTTGTTCTTGTGTGTCTTATTCTGAGTTTAAAAGAAGTTATTGAAGTTGTGTGCAAAAAAAACTTAAGATGTGTCGATTTATGTTTTGTGCCTTTGTCAGAAATGATTAATTGATCGCTTGGGTTCCCACCTGTGGGAGTCTTTAAGATTGAAATGTGTTTTGGAGATCTTTTGCATGATCAAGTGTGAGTCATGTTTCATTGCAACTTTGAGGGTCAAGTTTCTTGGTGAATTTTGGTTGAGTTTTAAAAAGACAATGCTGCAAACAAAGTGAGTAGTCTTTTGACAGAAATCAGTTGTCATTAGTGAGAATTATTGTTTAGCATGTTATGTAGTATGTAACAATGTGGTTTTTGGAGATAATGTACTTCTAAGTCATTTTGTGAGTTGGATCAATTAAAATGTAATTGTTACCTTTAGCTTGAGAATAAATAGACTACTAGTGTTGTAGTTTACTCTATAGCGAGAATGATTAAATGTGTTAATATACATGCTCAAAATCTGTTGCTTTTCTTTAAAAGTGCTTATGATCCTCGATAATGGTTAAAGTTTTAAACCCTGATGCATAGTTAGAACATTAAGATGATGTAAACTATTGACATTGTTAAAGAAACTTTGCTAGTTGTTTAAAGATGTTCTAATTTAACGTGTTAATGGAGTAAGTTAATCGTGTTGGCTAATGACTTTAACTTGGAAGTTGATTACAGTTGCTATTTATGTTGTTGTTGCAAACTATTAGTATATTTGGAAATATGCAGTTGTGTTTCTATAATGCTAGTATCGATGTCAATTGGGAAGACATAAGTTTTGTGGTTGCCTTAAGAGCTTTGTGATGGTTCAACTTATTCAATTTGTTTTAAATAGTTGGAGTATATTGTGTAGTGGTAATTTTGTTATAACCTATGTATAGGGTGTAGGACCCTGGATCGGCTATCCGGAATCCCCTGTGTATTTCTGTACTAGTCCCAGATCAGTAGCTAGTACACACAGTCAAACAGTGATGAATCAACAACCATATCACGAATACGTATAACTAAATAAGAATAACACCAAGTAAAAGCAAAGACCTTAAGGTCAAGGTTTACCATGACGGCCTGAACAGGCAGAACAACTTGAACAACCGCAGCGGAAGACGAAAACACCAAGGCGACCCATCCAAATGCCCACAGGCAATCGAGTGGAGAGCGCGTCCTAGTCATTGGAATATCTTTGACAGCTTCTTTCACTTCTGAGATATGATTAGAATGTAGCACGTGAGTACATAAAGTACTCAGCAAGTCTGGGAAATTATGCACAATGTAGGCTATCCAAGGATGGCTTAATATGGTTCTTTTGCATAAAGCCAAGTTTCATCAAACCATAATTGTTAATAAGTTTCATAAAGCATATTTAAGCAATTCTTTTTAGTAATTGAATTATGTAATATATTAGTGAAGGTTCTAGCCACCATTCACTAGTATACAGACTCTATCCGCCACATCTCAACAAGATCAGGGTTCAATCCATTCACATGGCTCTGTTTGCCATGGTTCACAAAAACAGGTTCAATCCACCTACCTGGCTCTAGCCGCCAGAAGCACACCCGAGAGTTCTAACCACTCCTGGATCCCAAAAGATCAGTTTTGAAAACCAAAACAAAAGTCTACCAATATGAAAGCATTCTTCGCTTTGCCTTTAACCGTAGGCACGGCTATTCGAATAGTTTTAACTCTGTAGAGGTGTACAGCTTTACCCACAAGACATGATATTCCCTTAGTGCCATGCAGTTAACACACTTCCTTGGATGTGCCGGCAGGGATATCATGACAAGGCCTTTACAATGTATACGCCTAACCTGACCCACCCGCTGAGGTTTCACCGCTGTTAGGGTTCCATCCGCCCAGTACAGAAACCCCCTCTTGCGCCGTGTGAGAAAAAGTCTTGCCTCTATCCGGCAGTCACATTCCACCGTTTGGTGAGTCTAAGTTAGGTTTCTACAAATTATTCAGCCAGGTCGTACCATTATAGACATGTGGTTGTACGGTAATGCTTAGAATGGAGACAGTCATAAGCGTCGGTCCTTAACTGACTTGGGACGGTACTTGCACAAAGAAGACTAGTGCTCCATCCGAACCCGCCAAACAAACCATTCCGTCCAAGTCCAAACCATTTTTTTCATTTTATTTTTATTTTGTAAACCAACGGCAATACTCCTTGCCTATAACTTTCAACACAAGGTTACATGAGATAAATGAAATTTCCCACCCATAGGTGACTACTGACCGATTGCGATTCTAAGCATTTCTACCGAACTATTCTATTCCACCAATAGTTTACTTTATAAAATACAAATCCCCGGGTTTGATTACAATCCTTATAATCAATTGTGTATTCTCCAATAATCCTTCTATTGCCATAATTTTATAATCATAAGAATAATCCAATTCAATATAGTATCCAACAAGTAGGAAGTACATCATGGTACTATCATAACTCCAAACTCTTATGGAACCACAATCATGTTCATATATGAAATATTTCCCTTGAACTATAATTTGTATTATTGATTTATCCATCATTCATACGACGATCCATCTTATCATTCACTAGGAATATGTCACAAAATCGTCTACTAAACCACCGAGAATACTTCACAATACCATCTCTAATCATCTAGAATACAATCCACCGATAATACTTCATAAGATCATATATTTAATCATTCACATTATCACCTCTAGATCATCCACTTTAATCCTCCAAGAATACATACTATTATCATTTACTAAACCCCCAAATATTATTCCATAACACTAGGATTTTACTAATTCATCATCAATAGTAGTTTCCATTAATACCGATACCAAGTTAATTAAATAAGTTACACATATTCCGCATTATCCATAATTCCACCTAAGCGGTTATCGCGACACCATTTTTCAGAAACTCATCCACCAAACCCTCGAGTATGATCCTCAATATTATCCTCTTACTCCATCGAGTATATTTTATAATATTATTGACTAAATCATCGAGTGTCATTCCCAATACTACATATTGTAACCCTTCACATTGTCATCTCTAAATCTCATCGTATGTTTGTTAAGATCCACCGAAATATGATTCACCATTTATTCTATTTGATCCACAAGTATGACTCTCACTATTCTTTATTTAACGGTACCGATTATTATCCGTAATGTCATACCTCTTCCACTACTCCGTTGACCCTTACTAATCATATTGCGAATTGCTATCATACTCTGACTCCTCAGAATATTCCAACTATCACCATTCATAGATCAGTTTCATGATGACAAGCCCCACATCAACGCTAATATTCATCTAACTCCAATTTGCATTTCACACCATTTGTTCCATCGAACATATCTTCCCAATAGTCTTTTTCCCTAATTAAAGAATATTTTTCAAAAACAGTTACATTGGTGGATCACTGTGCTAGGGCGACAAAGGATCATGGATAACAATGTCAAGGAGGTAGGAACAACAGGTATAACTAATATCCTAACGTTAACATCATCCTTTTAATATAAATAGCGATGCAATTGGTAAAACATGGTAATACATTTATAAATTGTAGGATCAACATGCGTCAAGGAGACTTGCCTTCACTGACAAGGAGAGACGCGTCGCTCTGCTGGACTAACTTTCTTCGGCGGCGACAACGGCTTCTTCGACTACGCGCAAAACGGAGCAACAAATAAATAAAATAAAATAAAATAAATCTAAAAATTATAAAATTAGTACTGGCAGATAGAGGGTGATTTTAGATGAATTTAGAAATTTGAATCACTCGATTCGGAGTTACGACGGAAGAGAAAGAGCGTTTCGAACCTCCCGCCGGACATGGAGAAGAAATGGTTGCCGGCGGAGCTCCAGTAGTCAAACTAAAAATCTGATTTTACTAGAGGTAGATGACACTGAGATGGAGCTCCAGTAAATTTTTTGGCCAAACGAAGGTCGAGAGTGACCGGGAGAGCTCACCGAAGTTTCGAAAAGAACGGCTTCTACAGGGAGATCCGTAGATTGGATTGGAGAAATTCCAATTGGGTTGAGTGGGGAATGAGGAGTATTCTGGGGTTCAATTTGTAGGACAATCGGACTAGCGGATCGTCGGAAAAAGCTACTTGAAGTTATAAGCTGAGCCTTGGCGCTCGGCGACATCTGGCGCCGGCGACGACGCAGTGCGTCTTGGCTGGCCGGCCGGGGACGGCGCGAGGCGGGTGGCGGGCGCGGCGTGGGTGAGCCGGTCGGCCGGGCCGGGGAGGGGCCGGCACGGCAAGGAGCTCGGCCGGTCGGCATGAATAGTGATCCCAAATAATAAAAAAAAATTCGGAACACGCAACGACAAAAAGGAAGTGAGCACCGCATAGGTCTCGACGAGACGAATTCAACGGTGTGGTCGGATTCACGAGGAACTCACCGGATTGAGAGTAATCGACGAAAAACCGAGCTCCCAACGAAGATTTCAACGACGAAATTCGTCGTCGTCCTACAACGAAAAGTGAAATTAGTTGAGGGCTTTTGCTCGGGACATCGACGCGATCGGATTGGATTTTGGCTCACCAGATTGGAAGATATGAGGATGAACACAAAGAACACGAAAATGTGGCTTCCTCGTCGGTTTTCTCTATCTAGCGTACGAATGGAGAGGGGAGACAGTGGGTGAGTGAGTGCACGGGATAGAGGGCTCCAAGACGAAGAGATGAGAAGTGGAACCGAGTGATTTGGTGGAGAAACGGCCAAGTTATGAGCATTTAAGTGATTTTCGGTTTTGGTTTGATTGAGCCGTTTCCGGCGGGATTTGGAACGATTAATGGTGGGGGATTGAATCTCCTCATCAATACCTTTCCAACGGATCTGGCCTTGCTCAATTTGGTGGAGAAATGAAGGAGTTATAAGTGTTTTAAAGATGGGGGATTGAATCTCCTCATCAATACCTTTCCAACGGATCTGGCCTTGCTCAATTTGGTGGAGAAATGAAGGAGTTATAAGTGTTTTAAAGAGGAGGCCACCATTGAAGGAGTTGAAGGAGCTCTCTGTTCTTCCCCTGGACAGAACGACCGAAGGTTGAAGGAAGTGCTACAGTAACATGATGCTACAGTACTCGGTGCTACAGTAACCACCACATGTCGCTTCCTCATTGGCCGAGGGTTACGCGAATGCAACGCCATAGAGAAAAATTAGCAAAAATGGTCTAAAAATTCCGGAAAAATTCCTAGAACCATTTTGAAATATTTGGAACCCAATAAAATTGGTTTCGTGGAATTTGGATGAAATTTGTGGATTTGAA
Source organism: Rhipidocladum racemiflorum (assembly GCA_036346355.1). Lineage (NCBI taxonomy): Eukaryota > Viridiplantae > Streptophyta > Magnoliopsida > Poales > Poaceae > Rhipidocladum > Rhipidocladum racemiflorum. The sequence goes on from CM070581.1 coordinate 35,571,052, forward strand.
TATTCAGGCGCGAATAGCGGGCATTAAACAAAAGCCGCGTGAGATAAAATAGGGGCGGAGTTCCAAAAATCTTGGGAGTCATTCCAAAAATCATTTTGGAATATTTGGGGCCTAAATGAAGTGATTTTGGGATTTTTGGAGCATTTTTGGACTCGGGTGAAATTTTGGGTACCATCGGGAATCTGGAAATTCGATTTTTCGAACGGAAGGGAATTGAATCCCGATTTTTGATGGGAAAGGATGACAGGTTAACATAAACACCAAGGAAACTCCAAATTTTGAATTTAATTAATTTAAATTAGCTTTTCCCAGAAAGTCGAAAACTAGGATGTTACAAACCTACCCCCCTTAGAAAGAATCTCGTCCCCGAGTTTCGGACGGAGAAAGAAAGAGATCAAGAAACTCTACTCAGAGATCTTCTTCTCGCTCTCAGGTGGCTTCCTTCTCGGAATGATTACTCCACTGAACCTTGCAGCACTTGAGCACACGGCTTCGGGTTCGACGTTCGGCTTCATCCAAAATCTTGACTGGATACTCTGGATACGACAGGTCTTCTTTTAATTCTATCTCTTCAAAAGGCATCTGATGTTCGGGTACTCTAAGACATTTCTTTAACTGAGACACATGAAATACATCATGTACTTCTGATAGCTGTGGAGGCAACTCCAACTTATAAGCCACCTCTCCTCTTCAGGCAACCACTGGGAATGGTTCGATGTAGCGGGGTGCTAACTTTCCACTAACTCGAAACCGTTTCATTCCCTTCAGAGGTGAGACCTTTAGGTACACATAATCTCCAAGTGCAAAACTTAATTCCTGGCGACGATTATCCGCATAACTTTTCTGTCTTGACTGGACTGTCTTCAAATTTGCGCGGATCTGTCTAATCTGCTCTTCGGCTTCTTTCAGAATATCAGGTCCAATGATTTGTCCACCCTTGGTCTCTTTCCAATACAATGGTGTTCGGCACTTTCTCCCATACAAGGCCTCAAATGGTGCCATCTTCAAACTAGCTTGATAACTGTTATTATACGAAAACTCAGCATAGGGCAAATTCTGATCCCACGAACCTTTATAGGTCAAAGCACAAGCTCTCAACATATCTTCTAGGATTTGATTTATTCTTTCCGTCTGCCCATCTGTCTGGGGATGGTAAGCAGTACTGAAGTTCAAATTCGTACCCAATACCTCCTGCAATTTCTGCCAAAACCTCGAGGGGAACTGAGAACCTCGATCTAACACGATCTTTTTTTTGTACTGTCAGATGAGTCCGGTTCGAATAGACTGGTACTCAGTATTTATAATTAATCATAAATGAGTCGTTGAGCCAGGTCGGTGAGAAAGTCATATATGGATATATGAGTAATCCGGAGTGCTCTTGAAAAGTGTGCATTCATGCCAAGAATCGAGATTTCCATTTCTTTCTAGTATGAAAAGAAATAATGAATAAATTATGGTATTTTGGCTGTGGTGTTCATCTCACTTGATTTACGTCTGGGGCTTCTAGTACCTTGAGACTTTAGTCCTTCTAACAAACATACACCACACTCATCTGAAGGTTGTTATTTCCAGACGATACTAACTGATTCCTTTCAATTCAGGTAACTTTGAATTCAACAAATCTTTCCATGGTTTATATGGAAACTATGGCTCTATGGCGTTATATGATGTGTTTGTCTGTGGGGATCAGGATGAGGTAGTATTGGTTGGATGTCTTTTTGATAAGCATCATAAACTTTATTTATAAGTGTTGGGAAAGGTAACTAGAGAAAGAATTTGTTATGTAGCTTTTGGTGGAATTATGATGAGGCTTCTCGATGAGTAAATGGTGAATATTGAAAGCTTAAATGGTAAGTGTAGTGGAACACTAGGCATGGTGGGATCTATGCAGAGCTTGTGTTAAAAACGTGTGGATTGGTTTGGTTGTTTGCTATTTTGGTTGAATGCTTTTGGTCAACGTATTCCTTATGTTGTGTTTTAGAGTTTCCCTAAACTTGTAGTGATTGGTGCCAATCTTTGGTTTTCGCTAATCTGTTTAGTTTGTGCTATGAGTATGGATTTACACCCAAAAGTTTTTGAGTGGATCGCGCTCCATCACGTTCGCACTGAATTATCTTTGGAATAAATTTTAAAGCAAGCAGATGGACAGTGGGTTGTGTTGGAAATTCTTGAGATTTAATTTGTAACTCTATTTGGCTAGAGTTGGAGTTATTTGGAAAAGGTGTGTGGTGTTTGCAAGTGCTTCAAAAGGTGGATTTTGTGAATGTTTCATAAGTGATTTTGTTAGTGGAGTGTTCCCTTTTTAGAAATGAGTTTCCCTTTCTGTTTGAGAAAATTTGTGATGGTTGTGTGTGCAGATGTTTGACTTTGAAGTCGATGTTCTTTTCCAAAATGTTGATTTTGGTTAGAATGCGAGGTTTTGCAAAATTTAGCTTTCAATTGTTGGTGGGTTATGATATGATGTGTTGTTTTCCTATTAACGGTGTTACCGTCATAGTCTACATGAATTTTCGCAACCATCGATGTTAATTGTGTTTCAATCATGTGATACCGAGGAAGAAGTCATTTGGTGAAGGACTATTCGGTATTGTTGTTACATGATGAATGAACGGTGAAAAGGGAGCATGACATCGTTTGACTTTGAAGTCGATGTTCTTTTCCAAAATGTTGATTTTGGTTAGAATGCGAGGTTTTGCAAAATTTAGCTTTCAATTGTTGGTGGGTTATGATATGATGTGTTGTTTTCCTGTTAACGGAGTTACCGTCATAGTCTACATGAATTTTCGCAACCATCGATGTTAATTGTGTTTCAATCATGTGATACCGAGGAAGAAGTCATTTGGTGAAGGACTATTCGGTATTGTTGTTACATGATGAATGAACGGTGAAAAGGGAGCATGACATCGTTTATGTATAATTAATCATAAATGAGTCGTTGAGCCAGGTCGGTGAGAAAGTCATATATGGATATATGAGTAATCCGGAGTGCTCTTGAAAAGTGTGCATTCATGCCAAGAATCGAGATTTCCATTTCTTTCTAGTATGAAAAGAAATAATGAATAAATTATGGTATGTTGGCTGTGGTGTAAGAGATTTGAGTTTTCTTTGCATTCTGGCTTAGGAAAATAAAATGAGTGCTCTTTGGATGTTGCCGAATTCTTTCCAAAGTGGTTTTTAGCGCTTTGGGGCACGAGTTGTTGTATGTGGATCAATGGGGTTCATGGTATGGTTGAGTATACGAAATATGTATACACTTGGGCTTGATTACTAAGTGTTAATATGTGACACTACGGAATGACGGTATGAGTCATTTTCGATTTCGGCATTTCGGTATGTCTTTTGTAGCGTGTTTTGGGCGGTTTCCAGAGTTTGGGCCTTTCCGGGGGGGAATTGGGCATTCCGAGGGAGTCTGGGCCTTGGGGGACCATTGTGGGCCGAAGGTGGTGGGAGTTTTAGCCCATGTGGTGGAGGTTTGGGACAGCAGCCCTGCTGCCCCATGCCCATGCGCCCCCCATTGCTAACCCTAGCCGCCCCCCTCAACCCCCCATGCGCCCCCCTTGCCTCCCCTAGACGCCACATTGCTCCTCCACCTTCCCACCTCCCCTAGCCGGCCCTAGGAGAGATCCACCCCCACCCCTTGCTGCCACACCAATCTATTCCATTGTCCTCGCCGTTGGGAAGCTCCGCGACGAGAGGATCCGGCAGAATTGGCGCATGGAAGGAGATCGGGCGACCGGGAGGAGGAGATTTCGTCGAAAAAAAGTAGTCGGCATTCTATAAGCGACTTGTCGAGTTTACAAAGCTTTGAGGACGACAGACCAAATCATGATCTGTGGGATAATTATGTGGGTTCGATCCCCGCTCGCTGACGTGAGTAAAGCTAAATCAACAGTAGTATTTATATCATTCGTGGGCCAGTCGTCAGCCTAAGGTCAGGTTTGAAATCCTTAGGTTGAGCCTAGCCCTTTTTCGGAATAGAATGCGAAGAAAATGTTCGAACGGTTATTCGAGGGAGGTAAGAATTGGTAAATCCTTTGGTAGGGTTTTGATGCTGGTTAGAAGGGGAATTTCATGCCTTAGATCCATGTTTAGGTGCTGTTCCTAGATGAGAATAGGAAATTTGCAATGCTGTCCCACGTTCGTTCCTCGGGCAGATTTGTACCCCGACCTAGGGCTTGAGTTTTGGCAATTTTAGATGCGCTTTATGATCGGCTGGCTGTTACGGAAGTTGTAGATAATTTAATTACCTTTAAGTGGATACCAATAACGTTAAATTCTGATCATCTGTTTAACAATTATGGCTGTTTTACCGAACATTGTCAAATCTGTGACATGATTGGGACAGATCGTGTTCATCTGTAGATTAGACAATTTTAAAGGCCGATTCAGTCTTCGCGAATACTTAAAAAAAGCTAGGAAATTTCCTAAGATTCCAAAAAATGTACTCGTTTAGTTGATTTAGAGTCTTAGAACTCAAGTTATGCTAGTTGGAAGCCCGCTATCCCGACGGGACAGATTCTCTGTTTTCGGATTTTAGGAGTAGTTTGCGAAGTCGGGGTAGATGTTCGTTCTTGTACTGTTTTGTGGGCAAGTTTTGAGTGTGTTGAACCTATGTGCAGGTGGTGTGACCCAGGAGTGCCCTCAACCTCTCGCCACTCCGTCACTCACGGTTGAAGGCAAGTGTATTGGTATGGGTTTGGGTGTTGGATGATCATTAGACTTGCATAGGTGCAATATGGTTACATGATGTGATAACTTGCTATGCTTGATATTTGCTTATGATATGATGAAAATGGTTACATATTGGCTATGAAATTGTTGTATTAAATGTTTATGCAAGTTTATACATGTTCATGTCACATGTGCATTCATAATGGAAGAGGCATCCCATTCTGATGCGGGCCTCTGTGTTCACACGTAGTGAACACGAATGACCTACCTCGTAGTCCCATCCACGGTTGTGTATGGGCGTGAGTCAGTAAGAGTAGGCACCCTCCATCTACGGGTTGGAAGAGGAAAGAGGGTGCACGCCGATGGGTGTGCACTCGACAATACCGGTATGTGCTTCAAGGAGACATGTGCATTGCATTGCATATATGATGATGTTTATGAGATGTAAACGATGTGAATATGAAATGCTTATGATGTTAATTATGAGATGTAAGGATGTTGGTATTGATATCTGTTTTCTTGTTCCATTGCAATACACTTTGCTGAGTGATGAACTCACGCTTGTGTTTTATGATGTTTTTAGGTACCATAAAACCGGAATGCGGGAAAGGGGCTTAGCGGCACTTCTTCACGTAGTTCCACACATTTAGACAATTTTACCATTCGTAGTTGTGATAATAAGTTTAGTGTGATGAAACTTGGAGTATGACTTGATTGTGTGATTGATTACCTCATTTACTTCGTTTTTACTCATGGAGTGGTTGAATTCATTGTGCTAGACTTAAGCTGTTGCTATATCACCTGTTATTGCTGTTTTAGATGTCTCTCATTATGATATATCTTATGTTATTCTTGCTGTTGCTTCAAATCATGGAAAAACAAAGGAGATGCTGCCGAAATTTTCGGTTAAAGCATTTACGCCTTTGCTGTAATTTAATCTTAATTGTGGTATTTCGTTGCTGTTTACTCTATGTTTGGTGACATCCAGGGCATACTAGATGTCGGGGTGTTACAGTTGGTATCAGAGCGGGCATTAGGTCCTTGGAACATGTTTTTTAGTGACATACCTTAGGTTCAACTAAAATATGATGTGGGATAACCTAGAAACATGGTTTAGGTTATACTTAAAATTTTGTCATAGGATAGCAACATTAAAACTTGTGTATGTGGAATAACTAATTTAAAATTTGACACACATAGATGCACAGAAGGAAAGGGTATGTGTATCATTGCTTTACGCTTAAATGTTGTATTTAAGCCTTGATGTTGAATGTTATCTTTGATAATGTATGTTGCTATGTTTATGAAAGGATTGAATTGTTCTTGTTATTGTGATAAAGTGGGGTTGTGGTGCCGAAGGGTTTCGGTCACCTTTTTGTTCATTGTAAGATTGTGGTTTGACGGTGTGGCCGGTTAGAGCCATTACCGAAGAACTGTTAACCCCCTGTGGGGAAAGAGTGCTTGCCTTTGCTGTCGAAGATAGGAAAGTTGGTTGGAGTTAAATAGAAGAGTTGGAGGTAGACCCTTCTGGATTTTCTTTACCGTTTTGACGATCGGTTTGGGTTGGTTTTCCTTGGTTTTAGTTGATTGAAATCAAAGGAAAAGTGTTTGGTATTGGATTTTCGGGGATTGATCCTTCGGCGGTTTGTAGTTTTGTCTTCCTTGGTTGAAGACGAAGAAGAAGAGTTTAGTGTTGCGCCTTTTTGGTCGCCTTTTGGCTTTGACACCGGTTTTGGTTGGTTGCTTTGCAAAGAAAAGTATAGTTTTGGTTCTTGTGAGTCTCACTCTGAGGTTTAAAGAAGTTATTGAAGTTGTATGCAAAAACTTAAGATGTATCGATTTATGTTTTGTGCCTTTGTCCGTAAAGGTTTACTTGATTGCTTGGTTCCCTCCTGTAGGAGTCTTTAAGATTGAAATGTGTTTTGGAGATCTTTTGCATGACCCAGTGTGAGTCATGTCCCATTGCAACTTTGAGAGTCAAGTTTCTTTGTGAATTTTGGTTAAGTTTTAAAAAGAAAATGCTGCAAATAAAGTAAGTAGTCATTTGACTGAAATTATTGGTCAAAAGTGAAAATTGTTGTTTAGCATGTTATGTAGTATGTAACAATGTGATTTATGGAAATGATGTACTCCTAAGTTAATTTGTGAGTTGAATCAATTAAAGGTAATTTTTATCTTTAGCTTAAGATTAAATGAACTTCTAGTGTTGTAGATTACTCTATAGCGAGAATGATTAAATGTGTGATTGTACATGCTTAGAATTTGTAGCTTTATGTTAAAAATGAGGTAGCACATAGCTGTTACTTAATGGGAAAATGACCATTGATAGTGTTTAAAGTTTTAAACCATGATGCGTAGTGAGAACATTAAGATGATGTAAACTACTGTTGAAGTAATAGTAAATTGGTTGGTGATCTAAAAGACTTTTAATATAGGGTCGGTAGAACAAGTTAATTGTGATGGTGATCGACCCTAGTGCATGATAGATGACTAGAACTACTATGTTTGCTATTATGAACTATGGAAATAATTGGAAGGATGTAATTGTGTTCCTGAAATGCTAACACAGATGACAATTGAGAAGGTAGGAGTTGTTGTTTGATGTTGTTGTTAAGAGCAATGGGATTGTCTAACTTATTAAATTTATTTTAATAGTTGGAGTATGTTGTGTAGTGGCAATTGTGTTATAACCTATGTATAGGGTAGCTAAAAGCAATGTTGTTGTTTGTTGATTATGCACATTTGTTGATATTGATGACTAAGTAGTGGTAGTAATTGTTTAGATTACATGTTGAAAACCATGTTTAAAAATGGAGGAACTTGTAACATGTGGTGATGGAGTGAACAATGGATAATTATCATGATGTAAGACTCTCTCCTTAATGGGTGTATATCTTAGAATCCTACTTACGAATTTTGACTTGTGGAGATAACATTGATGTGTTGAAGTTATTTATTGATTGAGTAAGTTTCAAATTGTCGAGAAGTTGACGTACGGATGGTATAAAATTGATAGGTTGATCGTGCTAAAGTATTTGTTGAAGTATTATGTTTTAAATTTAGTATATGATGATATATGATGTGTTTGTTTGTGGGGATCAGGATGAGGTAGTATTGGTTGGATGTCTTTTTGATAAGCATCCTAAACTTTATTTATAAGTGTTGGGAAAGGTAACTAGAGAAAGACATTTGTTGTTTATGCCGAAATAAGTGATGAAGAGATGTGTTTTAATCTTGGGATAGACAGTTGTATGAATGATGAGTCATATTGGTTGGTAGGCCAAAAGAAGAAGTTGATATGAGTTTTATGTTGAGTTAACTGGTAAGTTAATTATGCCGAAGTTGTGAGGGTGTTGTTCTCCTTGTTGATTGTCATAAGATAGACATGGTTTAGAGTTTATGATTTAATGATCGATGGTGGTTATTAGAAAAGTGCCAATCTTTGTTTTTGGCTAAGCTGTTTAGCTTATGTGATGATTTTGGGGTTTTATACCCAAGAGTGTATGAGTGGATCACGTCCTTTCGCGTGCAACCTGAATTATCTTTTAATCAGTATTTAAAGGAAGCAAATAAACCTAACGGTTGCGTTGAAAGTTCTTGAGTTGAAAATTCTTGTAACTCTATCTTGACTAGAGTTTGGTTTAATTGAAGAAGTGTGTGGTGTTTGTAAGTGTTTCAAAAGTGTGAACTTATGATTTTCACAAATGCTCTGTGGTTGTTCAAGAGATGTTTTGCCTTAGTAAAGGCTTGGTGTTTGCCTTTGTGAAAATGAGTTGCCTAAGTAAAAGAGTGGTTGAGCCAGGTCAGTGAGAAAGTCATATAGGGATATATGACTAATCTGGAGTGCTCTTGAAAAGTTTGCATTCATGTCATGAATCGAGATTTCCATTGCTCTCTAGAATGAAAAGAAAGAGTGAATAATTTCTAGCATTTGGCTATGTTGTAAGAGAATTGAGTTTCCTTTTCTCTTTGAGAGTTATTGTGGCGGTTGTGGATTCTTTTGTTCGATATGAGAATCGATTTTCTCTTCCAAAATGTTGATTTTGGTTAAAATGAGATGTTTGGCTGTGGCGAAAGTGAGTCGAGTTGTCTTTGATTGTTGAGAACTTCTGTCAAAGATTTGTGTGGAGTCCCTCTTTTGTTTGAGTGCTCCCCGATGCGAATTGAATCGCATTGATTTGAGATTTGAGTTTTTCCTTTACGGCTTGACTTAGGAAGAGAAAAAGAGTGATCTTTGGATGTTGTCGAATTCTTTCCAAAGTGGTTTGCGACGTTTTGGGTTCCAGCTGATGAATGAGGTTCATCCGGCTAAAGAGGATTGCTATGTTGCTGGCATTCTAGTTTGAGATAAGTATAGGAATGTTTATGGAATTGTTGAGTATAATGGAGGATTATACTCATGGGCTTAGTAGTATTTGAGTGAGAAATTGTGAGGGCGAGACCCTCATAGGAAAAGAACCAGTGGTAGTTTGGTAAGAATTTACAGCCCTAGCTTGGGCTAGGCGTAGAACTTTGGTTGTGGTTCAAAAGGTGGTCATGATGGAAGCTTGTGATGTCGGTTCAAATTTTGTTAAGAATATGGTTGGTTGTTAAAAAGGTGATGGTAATTTGAAATAAAGTGTTCTGTCCTGAACATTGCCTTAGTTAGTTGTCCCTGGGTGTGTGTTATGCCTGGGAGAGGATAGAATGGAAGTGTATCGTGGTTTGTAGTCGAAAGGAAAGTATTGTCGATGTAGGCTATGTACGTAGATGACATTAGTTAATTTTGATTCTTTCTGAAAAGGTCAAATAATTGGAAGAGATGGGATTTTGCATAAATGATTCTTTGAGGGTTCAAGTTTGGAAACTCAGTTGACCATTCTAATACTAATGGTGAAAAAGGGTTAAATGCTTGTTAAAGGGATGTGTCTCATGATGATTGTGTCATTTTGAGTTTTATGAATCTTGATAGAGTGTTAGAAAGAGGAGATTAGACTTCTATAGAGTTTCGAAATTGATACCCTCTTTTGTTGAGAAGAATAATCGAGTAAGAGGTATAGTGTGTTTTAGTGATAAAGGAAAATCTAGTCTGAGTTGTGCCAGATCGATTCTGAAGATAGTGGGATGAGATATCTGGTTCAGGAAATTCAATGTAATCCAGATTGCTAGGGAATTTTTGTCCCTTGGAAATTTTGATAGAAATTGAAGTAAATGAGGAATCGTGACAAGTTGCGCGTAGTTGACCTAAGTCAAGACACTTTTGTCAACAGCTGGATTTGGAGAGTTGGTTTGTTGGTTGTTTCTATTTGAAGCCTTTGCATGGGTGTTACAGTTTCAGTTGCTTGGTTTTAGCTTTGAAGTTTGGGTCCCTTGTGGACTTGGTGGTTTCGAGTTGGCATTCTTCGGATTCGAGGTCGAATCCTGTTAAAGGGGGAGAATGTGACACTGCAGAATGATGGTATGAGTCATTTTCAATTTCGGCACTTCGGTATGTCTTTTGTAGCGTGTTTTGGGCCGTTTCCGGAGTTTGGGCCTTTCTGGGGGGGAATTGGGCCTTCCGGGGGAGTCTGGGCCTTGGAGGACCATTATGGGCCGAAGGTGGGGGAGTTTTAGCCCATGTGGTGGAGGTTTGGGGCAGCAACCCTGCTGCCCCATGCCCATGCGCCCCCCATTGCTAACCCTAGCCGCCCCCTCAACCCCCCATGCGCCTTCCCCTTGCCTCCCCTAGACGCCACATTGCTCCTCCACCTTCCCACCTCCCCTAGCCGGCCCTAGGAGAGATCCACCCCCACCCCTTGCTGCCACACCAATCTATTCCATTGTCCTCGCCGTTGGGAAGCTCCGCAACGAGAGGATCCGGCGGAATTGGCGCGTGGAAGGAGATCGGGCGATTGGGAGGAGGAGATTTCGTCGTTAGAACGGTTCTTCGAGGGAGGTAAGAATTGGTAAATCCTTTGGTAGGGTTTTGATGCTGGTTAGAAGGGGGATTTCATGCCTTAGATCCATGTTTAGGTGATGTTCCTAGATGAGAATAGGAAATTTGCAATGCTGTCCCACGTTCGTTCCTCGGGCAGATTTGCACCCCGGCCTAGGGCTTGAGTTTTGGCAATTTTAGATGCGTTTTCTGATCGGCCGACTGTTACGAAAGTTGTAGATAATTTAATTACCTTTCAGTGGATACCAAGAACGCGAAATTCTGATCAGCCGTTTAAAAGTTATGGCTGTTTTACCGAACGTTGTCAAATCTACGACGTGATTGGGACAGATCGTGTTCATCTGTAGATTAGACAATTTTAGAGGCTGATTCTGTAATACTCCAATTAATTTCAGAATAGTTTTGGGCTTTTAGGGTTTGAGTTTTTAGGCCCTTTTGGGGGGAGAGCAAACCAGTGATACCCTAGTCTCTTTTTCCTTCCTCCCCATCCCCCCAACTACTAAACCCCCCAGCCGCCTCCTGCCCGACGCCTCTCTGCCCCCATTTCTCCCCCTCGGCATCTCTCTCTCTCCCCTGGCTCCCGATCATTGCCCCCGGCGCCAGAGCTTGTCACCGCCCCTCTGGTCGTCCTCCCCAGCAGCCGACGCCGCCGCACCTCCCCTAGGTCGGCGCCGCTGCTCCTCGGTCTTCCCTCCAGCTGGCGCGGCTCCTCCCTGCCCTTGGCCCGGCGCCGCCCCTAGCCGGCCTCCCACGGCGCTAGCGGCCTCCTCCAACCGGCGCCCTCCTCCTCCAACCGGTTCCCCCTCCAAGTGAAGGGGCTTTGGTACATGATGCCTGTGATCTGTGATCAATCTCCTTTGGAAATGTTGTTTGCAGCAAAGAGAATGAGTAATTAGGCTCTCTATACACTTCTTGCATTTTATTATGTGCTTAATGATCATCTCAAGTCCTAATTGTTACCGTAATTCTACTGCCTAGCAGTTTTCCCATGTGTTGTGACCTATGGAATCTTCAAGGACCTGATGGTTGCAAAATAGGTTGCTTCCTATTGGGTTCCGATGTTTTTGCTCATGCATTTGGTAGATAATATGTTTGCTTGGATACTTCTGGTTTCTATTTATGGGAAAGCATGAGAGTATGAAACTGATTTGAGGATGCAATGTAATATGCCTTGATTATGATATTGTGATTTGATTAGTGATGCTTGTTAATTCCTAGATTGCTGTTTTAAGTAATTTGTGGAATGTCTAGTTGGTCTATGTTGTGAATGGACAAAAGCTGTTTCTATAATGAAGCTAGAGGTAGATTTGGCATAGGTAAAGTAGGTGCATGATGAAGCTCGTGGTGCAGTAGAGCGTGTCGTTAGCTCTAGAATAGGATGGTTACTGTTTGTACTGTGCAACTTGTAGCAAGCTAAGAATGCGTTGTTTCCTCAGTTTATAAGGTGTTTGTGCCCTTTTCTTTTTACAATCAGATATGAAACACATGAATCATTTAAAGGCAGTGTGTACTTTTAGCAATGGGGCTAAGCATGAGGGAGGGGGGTTTCAAACTTGTTCCAGAGATATCGATTATATCGAGTAGTCTTTATCGTTCACTGATGAATATTGTTGTTTGGTAAATGAAGTAGTTGTGTAATTGGTGTGCATAAGACTTCAATCCCTATTAGGTTGTGTTTAAATTGCAGCGTTGCTTGATTTTGCATGATCTAGTGATTTCCCGAGGATATGGGTTAATAATGGTTTCTGGTCGTTGGAATGCTTATTCTCATGCCTGATTAAATTTGTCTGCTCTTTGCTTCACCATGATTCTTAATTTCCAATCTAGACAATGACAATCAATATTTTCTTATTTAGTAATTTGATTTCATGTTCAGAATTCATGCATTGAATGTCATGATCTAAGAGTATTTGCGGATTTTAACTTAGATGGATTCTAGAATTGTTGCTATGCCAATTTCGATGAATTCTGGTTGAGAATGGGTTTTTTTCTAAGGTTGATTTATAGTAATTATATTGCTCTAGTGTTTGGGGTTGGCATGAGCAGGGTTTAGCTAGTTTTCGGAAAGTTGGGTTTTAGGTCACTATAGTTTATATCGCTGAATTAGTGGCATTATTCACCTGAAGAATGGATTTGAATATTGTTTTGTTCTCTAGGGTTGGAGGTTTCTAATACCGCAAACGGGACGTCAGTTAATCACCGAGGTTAAAGGCAAGTGCATGTAGAACAGTATGATAATTTGGTGATATTTAATGTTAAAACTTAATATCCTGTCCATTTTTTTCTTACTGTTGTTGATTGATCATACTTGCTTATACGACGAATATGAAATGCTTATGAGATGAAAGGTATTGATATATGGTTAAATGAAAGTGTAAAGTATGTAATGAGAGCATTGCATCATTCTCATTCATATCCAAGAAATTGCATGGGCCAGGTCGGTGAGAAAGTCATAACTAATCCGGTGAGGTCGGTGAGGAAGTTATGACTAATCCGGAGCGCCTTAGAGTAAGTCCTACCTCGTAGTCCCATCCATTGAGGTGGATGAGAGCGGACAGTAAGAGTAGGCACCTCCACGGGATGGAGGTAGAGGGTGAACATCGACAACTGTTCCCTCAGCCATACCGGTATGAGAAATGAAAGGTGCATGTTGAGCATGAATTCATAAGTGCATTGCATAGCATGGAAAAGGCGAGTATTGGTCAATGGGTTGATTGCAACAAACTAAGTGAATATATCTTGAGTTGTTCATTATCGAATATGCCTATCGCATTGCATGATATTACTATTGATAAATGGTACTTGATTAACCTTGAGTTGATGACAATATTCAGGTGAAGAATGGATCGAGTCATGGACTCATCCAATGTTATCTAATGAGGTATGTGAAATAAAGGTGCAATGTAGTTGACGAGTACACATACCATGGGTACCCCCATCAGCCCGGAACCACGAACGGGCTGACCTCCTTAGAAGCCCAGTTCTGGCGAAAGGTCCGTGGGCCGCGAGGAGTGGGCCTGGCCCTGTTTAGAGCCAGCCCCGGGCGGCCGGCAGACTCCGACCTCCTAGGTCGGAGCGCGTGGTCGGTCGGCTCCACTAGCGCCCGAGGGGCCAAGACCCGCACTGGTGGAGGGCCACCTGCTCTGCGTGCGTGATGCCCCCTAACATCCGTACCAGGGTAGGCGGTCCCTTCCCGAGAATATCAGAGGATGTGCCAAGAAGTCAAGCCCTAGTCCCATCGTCACTGACACATCACGGAGGAGAGCGCCTCCTCCCGAGGCCAAGCTGAGGTCAAATACAATTAACTGCCGAAGCTGACGTTCATACGGAGCAGTGTGTCACCCTGTCAGCACGGCCGAAGACCCCCTGCTACAGGACTACCAACCCGGCATGGGGATATTCGGAGCCTGATCGGACGACAAGACGGGAGACCAGACTCCAAGGCATACAGTACCCCTTCCTTTTTCTCTCCAAACTCCAATGTAACCTGCCGCCTCCGAGTATATAAGGAGAAGCAAGGCTCCGGGGGGAGGGGATCAAGCAATAAAACCAAAAAAGAAACCCAATCGGGCGCAAGGGAAATCGATCGATCAAACTCTTGCCCCGTCTATAAACCTTGTACGCCTCACGAATCAATACACCCCAATAGCACGAACTGGAGTAGGGACATTCAGCCCAAACCAGTATAAACATCGGCTCCCTGAGTCAACCATTCGAGAAGAGGGAGCGCGCGACCCCCACTAACCAAAAATTCGTATTGCCGGTGCACGAAACACCGACAGTTGGCGTGCCAGGTAGGGGAGTTCATGCGTCATCATCGCTTCCATCTTTGGATTCCCACCTCTTTCATCCTCGATGGCTTCTCCCTCGCGCATCGACGGTGCACCGGCGCCGAGGAGCTGGATCCGCTTCGGCACCCTCGGCTTCATCGCTACAGCGACAGGAGAGCTCGTGCTCGTCCCCGCCACAGTTCGCGACCAGGTCTTCTCCGAAAGCCTGGGCGCAGTTGCCGATATCCTCGGCAACCTCTGCCTCGAGGCCCCGGCGCGGGCCACGGAGGCGGGCTTATCGCGTACCGGCGTCGCCTCTCGTGATGCTGCGTACGAGTCACGACCGACGACGGTCTCGCCATCCACGGGCTCCCGGCTCATGGCTATGACCGGCTATATGCCGACTTCCCTACACGACCTGCTGGGGGACTCCTCCAGCCACGGCTCCAGCTCCGACAGGGAGCACCCCCCGCGCAGGGCGTTTTCCCGCGAATGCAACATGGCGGGCGCGACGGAGCCATCCGCCACCCCCGCGACTCCCGGAAACCTCCTCCCGCACGACGGAGAGCGGGGAGATGGGACCCGGCAGGAGGACGACGCGGGCCTCCAGGCTCGCCTCGCTGACCTCCGACATCAGCGCGAGGAGCTGGACGCCCGTAAGGCCGAGCTCGACAAACTCCAGGCCGACCTGGAGCGATGTCAGCCTGAGCCGCCGATGGCCTCTGGCGTGCGCGCGGGTGCACGCCAAGTCCATCACCAGTTGGTCGAGGGGACGGACGACCTCCCGTTCTTCCCCCACGCCAACCAGAACGTCGCCGCCGCAGCAATGCTGCTTCGTGGGCTGCCCGAACCGACGGACCCGGACGCCAAGACCACGTACCAGAACCTTCGAGGGCTGGTGGAGTGTGCTGTCATCCAGCACGCCCATTGTTCCGGATCCCGGCACTCGGGCACGCCCTCGGGCCACCCGGGCTACTCCCCTTCGCGGGATCGCCGGAGCCCAGTCGCGACGGCCCCGCATCACGAGTTTCCTCAGGCATCGCGCACCCCGGTGCGCCACCGCCTGGGGGGCAACCGTGACCTTCGCGCTACTCTCGAGGCACGGAGGAGGGCTGCTGACGCAGCGGCGTCATCACAGGTTGCGGACAGCGGGCGGCGCGACCGCCGCGATCTGGGTCCCGATGGCCCCGGACCACGGGCGTTCACCCGCGCCATCCGCAACGCTGATTTCCCGGTCAGATTCCGGGCCCCAGCCAACATAGCCAAATACACTGGGGCGACCAACCCAAGTGTCTGGCTAGAGGATTACCGGCTCGCCTGCCGGGCGGGGGGAGCGACAGATGATTCCTTCGGCATCCAGTACCTCCCCATCTACCTCGCGGACTCTGCTCGAGCCTGGCTCGAGTACCTGCCCGCAGACACTATCGGGAGTTGGCCCGACCTGACGAACCTCTTCGTCGGGAACTTCCAGGGCACGTATAAACGCCCTGGCAACTCCTGGGATTTGAAGAGCTGCAAACAGCAACTGGGGGAACCCTCCGGGACTACATCCGTCGCTTCTCCCAGCAGTGCAATGAGCTCCCCGACATCTGCGACGCCGACGTCGTCGGGGCGTTCATTTACGGCACCACCTGCGAGGCACAAAGCCCCGGACCACCAAGGAGCTCCTCGACATTGCCATCAACCACGCCTCCGGCGAGGAGGCTGTGGGGGCCATCTTCGAAAGGAAGGTGGCCAACAAAGCATCCGGCTCCGAGGCCGGCGCCCCTTCCGATCGTTTCGATATGAAGAAGCGGAAGGGGAAGCAAGGCCATGAGGGTCGCATGGTTGCCACTGCCGACCGCCCTGCCAAGCAGCAAGCTTGGCAGACGCCCAACCGTTTCGAGAAATTGATGGATAGCCCGTGCCTGAACCAAGACTATCCCATCAAACACAAGTACCGAGACTGCGAAGTCCTGAAGCGGTTTCTCTCCAGGAACCCCACGATGTCGCGGGGCAAGGGGAAGAAGCGCGACCCGGTGCCCCACGCCGGGGCGAAGGGTGACGAGATGACAGACGAGTTCCCACAACTCGACGGTTTCCTCATGATCTTCGATGGGACGTCATGCTACGCCGACAAACGACGGTTGAAGCTCGTGTACCGCGAAGTTCACACGGCAACCGCCGCCGTGCCCAGCTACCTGCGGTGGTCGGAGTGCTCGATCGCCTTCGATCGGACCGACCACCCCGACCACGTCCCGCACCCGGGACGCTACCCGCTCGTCATCGACCCCATCATGGGGACGAAGCGCCTGACCAAGGTGCTCATGGACGGCGGCAGCAGCCTCAACATCATGTATGTTGAGACCTTAGACACTCTGGGGGTCCCTCGCTCCGCCCTTCGGCCGAGCAAGGCGCCTTTCCACGGCATCGTCCCCGGCCAACAGGCCCATCCACTCGGACAGGTCGACATGCCCGTTACCTTCGGGAGCCCCAACAACTTCCGCACTGAGAACCTCACTTTTGAGGTTATGGATTTTCTCGGTTCCTACCACGCCATCTTGGGGAGGCCGTGCTACGCGAAGTTCATGGCGGTCCCCAACTACACCTACCTCAAGCTGAAGATGCCGGGTCCACAGGGCGTCATCACCGTGGCCTCGTCTTTTCAGCTCGCTTACAACTGCGAGCAGAGCAGCTGCGAGCTGGCCTCAGCGGTCGTCGCTTCCGCCGAGCTCGCCCGCCTCCAGGAAAGGGCCCCCGAGTCCACTCCCGACTCCAGTAAGTCGGGGCTGAGCTCCTTCAAGTCCGTGAAGGACACGAAGGAGGTCGCGGTTGATCTTGAGGATCCCGCCAAGATGGTACGGATCGGGGCCGCCCTCCCTGCCAAATAGGAAAGCGCGCTCGTCGACTCCCTCCGAGCAAACCGGGACGTCTTCGCTTGGAGACCCTCGGACATGCCGGGAGTTCTGAGGGACATCACCGAGCACTCCTTGAACATTCGACCGGGCTCCAGACCGATCGCCCAATGCCTGCGCCGCTTCGACGAAGAAAAGCGCCAGGCCATTGGGGAAGAAATCGCCAAGCTTTTGGCCGCGGGTTTTGTAAGGGAAGTGCGTCACCCTGAGTTGCTCGCCAATCCCGTCCTTGTAAAGAAAAAATCCAGGCAATGGAGAATGTGTGTTGACTACACGAGCCTCAACAAGGCCTGTCTGAAAGACCCATTCCCATTGCCTCGCATCGACCAAGTTGTAGATTCCACCGCCGGGTGTGAATCCCTTTCCTTTCTGGACGCCTACTCAGGCTACCACCAGATCGCGATGAAGGAGTCCGACCAGCTCGCGACCTCCTTCATCACCCCGTATGGCTCGTACTATTACGTCACGATGCCCTCTAGTCTGAAGAACGCGGGCGCTACATACCAGCGATGTATGCAAGCGTGCTTCTCCGACCAAATGGGCCGTAACGTCGAAGCCTACGTCGACGACATCGTTGTCAAGACCAGGAAGGCCGACGACCTCATCACCGACCTGGAGGAAACATTTGTGAACCTTCGGCGGTTTCGCATAAAGCTCAACCCCGAGAAATGCGTTTTCGGGGTCCCAAAGGGAAAGTTGCTCGGCTTCATCGTCTCCGAGCTCGGCATTGAAGCCAACCGCGATAAGATCTCTGCCATCATGAGTATGGGGCCGATCAACGATCTGAAGGGGGTCCAGAGGCTGATGGGGTGTCTCGCGGCTCTGATCCGCTTCGTGTCTCGCCTCGGCGAGCGCGGGATTCCACTCTACAAGCTAATGAAGAAGTCCGATCGCTTCTGCTGGACCCAAGAAGCTCAAGAAGCCCTCAGTCGACTGAAGGCATTCTTGACTTCACCTCCAGTATTGGTCGCCCCGGAACCACAAGAGCCTTTGCTCCTCTACATTACCGCCACAACTCAAGTCGTCAGCGCGGCGCTTGTCGTGGAGCGAGCAGAGGAAGGCCGCATCTTCAAGGTGCAGAGGTCGGTCTACTTCATCAGCGAAGTACTCTCCGAAACAAAGGTTCGGTACCCACAAGTACAGAAGCTATTGTATTCGGTGCTCATCACAAAGAGGAAGCTGGTCCATTACTTCGATCGGCACCCCGTCTCCGTGGTGACCTCGTCACCTCTCGGAGAAGTCGTCCACAACCGCGACGCTAGTGGAAGGATTGCCAAGTGGGCTCTCGAGCTCAATGGCCTCGACATATCGTACGTCCCCAGGACGATGATCAAGTCGCAGGTCTTGGCCGACTTCGTCGCCCAGTGGACTGAAGCACAAGTCCCGCCGATGGTCAAGGATCCCGAGTACTGGACGATGTACTTCGACGGGTCCTACACCAAGAATGGGGCTGGTGCGGGGGTCGTCATTGTCTCCCTCTTCGACGCGACCAACAATGTCGCCAAATACGAGTCCCTCGTCAACGGCCTCCGGATCGCCGCCGACCTCGGCGCTCGGCGGCTCTACGTCCACGGCGACTCCAAGCTGGTCGTCGACCAAGTTATGAAGGCCACGGAGCCTCGCGACGCTCGTATGGTTGACTATTGCTTGGAGGTCCGCAAGCTCGAGGAGAGATTAAAAGGGTTCGAGCTTCACCACAGCTACCGACGCTACAGTGGAGAAGCCGATTCCCTTGCCAACCTCGCCTCCAGCAAAGGCCCGGTCCCTCCCGGAATCTTCGTCTCCGACCTCCACAACCCATCCATCCGGTTGGACCCGACCGCCGAGGACTCAGCCGACCCCCTGAAAGCGGAGGCTCCGACCAACGTTCGGTCGGACGTACAGCCGCCTGGGTCGGACCCCAGTGTGCTGAACGTCGAGTCCGACTGGAGGCAACCCTTCATCGACCGGTTGACAGACGGATCCCTCCCCGCCGACCCCACCAAGGCTCAGCGCCTCGCTCGGCGAGCTAAGTTCTTTGTCCTGGTTGAGGAGATTCTGTACAAGAAGAGCCCCTCCGGATCCTCCAGAAGTTCATCCCGGCCGATCAAGGGAGGCACTTGCTGATCGACATCCATGGCGGAGTCTGAGGGCACCATGCCGCGCCACGGTCCCTGGTGGGAAAAGCCTTCCGACAAGGCTTCTACTGGCCGACCGCTGTGGCTGACACTACGCAGATTGTCCGCACTTGCGAGGGGTGCCAGTTCTTCGCTAGGCAGATGCACCTTCCGGCACAAGTCCTGCAGACAATCCCCATCACGTGGCCCTTTGCGGTCTGGGGGCTCGATCTGGTCGGACCCTTCAGAAAGGCGCCCGAAGGCTTCACTCATCTGCTCGTCGCCGTAGACAAGTTCACAAAATGGATAGAAGCCAAGCCACTGGCGACCATCACCTCCGCACAGGCGGCGAGCTTCTTCCGCGACATTGTCTACCACTTTGGCATTCCAAACTCCATCATCACCGACAACGGAACGCAATTCACGGGGAAGGAGTTCCTCGAGTTCTGCGATGACTTCAACATCCGTGTCGACTGGGCAGCGGTCGCGCATCCCCGCGCCAACGGCCAGGCCGAGCGGGCCAACGGCATGATTCTCCAAGGGCTCAAGCCGCGAATCTTCAGTCGACTGAAGAAATTCACAGGATGGTGGGCGGTCGAGCTGCCCCCCGTTCTCTGGAGTCTGCGGACCATGCCTACACGGTCGACCGGATTCACGCCATTCTTCCTGGTGTTTGGGGCGGAGGCTGTCCTCCCGACTGACCTCGAGTATGGCGCCCCGAGAGTACAGGCCTATGACAGCGCGCGGGGGTCGGAGGCGCAACAGGACAACCTCGACCAACTCGACGAAGCACGAGATGTCACCGTCCTGCGGTCGGCCAAGTACTAGCAGACACTGCGGCGGTACCACAGTCGACTAGTTCGCGACCGGTCGTTCGAGGTTGGCGACTTAGTGCTACGTCAAGTCCAGTCCACGAAGGACAAGCATAAGCTTTCCCCGCCCTGGGAAGGCCCCTTCGCCGTTGCGGAGGTCCTCCGACCCGGCACTTTCCGTCTCAAGGACGCCGAGGGCAACCTCATTGCCAACGCGTGGAATATAGAGAGGTTGAGGAGGTTTTATCCTTAGAAAACCTCTCCTCTCCTTGTGCCGCTCAAGAAGTTTCAAAACCAAGGAATCACAATGGTCAGTCATCCGACCGAGTGTCCGTTTTCTCTTCTTTCGTGCCCTTTTGTTGACCCCGAGCACTACGACCTACGCCCCGGCGGCGAGGGTCTCGAAATAGTGCCCTATGGGTCGCAGAGCCTATGCGCACAAAAGTGACCAGCAGTTGGTCGGAGTATCCACTCTCCCACGCGAACTCATGTTAAACGCCATCTCAGACCTACGCTTGACCCGTTGCGGTCCCTAAAAGCTATGGTCGATGGAGCACGTTTTCCCGAAAGCGACCCCGTGGAAGAGAAGCAGAATTAGCAAACAGAAGGAGAAAGCTGATAAAACAAACTTTTTTATTCATTTACATAAGGGGCACCAGCCCCACCAGCGGAAGCTGCCCACCGAGGTCGGAGCCTCCTGTCACTCGCGGCGGTACTCCTCCAGGTGTGCGCCAATCCACCCAAAAGACACATGGCGCCGCTCAGTCAGCGCCTGGATCAGCGGCGCCCTCACCTCCCAAAGGCGAGGAACGGCCGCGATGAGGACATCGACTCGCCTCACATCCCCGGCCACGGCGGCGACCTCAACCTCCGCCACAATCCTTCGCCAACCCTCTTCAGCTTCCACGGAGGAGAGCCTAAGGAGCTGAGCAGAGCGATCCCCCATTACGGCGCAAGAGGAGCTTGGCAAACAAGTCTTGGTATGGCTCACGAAGACACCGGTGCATCCTCCTTTTGTACCCCGCGGCACGGAAGACGAAGCGCGTCTAGTAATGACGAGGACCGGAAGCCGAAGCATCCAGCACCAGTTCCAAACACGGCGCGGCCCTCCAAAAAGTTAAGACAGCTTCATCCCCAAAGCTCCTTTCCGTTTTTTACACGTCTCTTCCCCCCGAGCTCAAAGTGGTACGCGACGACTGCACCCCAGTCGTCGCGCACCACTCGGGGGCTACTTATGACCACAAGAGTCGATGACCTAGGTCAGTAACCCGACCGACCAAATGGTCACCCTCGCGGTAACCTCTTCGACCCAAGCGCTGCGGCCTACGCCCCTGTGGCTACGCTTTCGAAGTAGCACTTTGCGGAAGAAAGAAATTACCCGAGCGAGGAAAGCCGAAGCCGGTCGGAAGTACTTCGACTTAGGTTAGCGACCCGACCGATCGAACCTGCATTAGTAACTCGACCGACCAAACGGTCTCCCTCGCGGTAACTCTTTCAACCCAAGTGCTACGACCTACGCCCCCGTGGCTACGGTTTCGAAGTGGCACTTCGCGAAAGAAAGAAACTACCCAAGCAAGGAAAGCCGAGGACGGTCAGAACTACTGACCAAACGGTCTCCCTCGTGGTAACCATTTCGACCCAGAGCACTCTAAGTTGTAGTCTCATCCTGTGTTTCCCTCGAATGTGATCAACACAACACCCACGCTCTCGGGATACCCCTACGGATCCCTTGGCTACGGTCGTAAAAAGTTCATCACATAAAAGAGACATGGGATGAGCAAGGGGAAACTGGTCATTAGTATCTGAATTGTTTATTACACATTCTTCACTAAACACAAAAAACTAATCGTCCCCTTCCTCTCGGTGGAGGATGCTCTGTGGCGAGATCCGCTCGGCAATCTCCCGGGCGTACGGGTCGACCTGGGCCTCAAACCTGTCGACTTCTTCGTCGCTCCGGTTCACGGTGACCCCGCTCCTGACCGTCTCGAGGTCGATGCCATCGTAATAAGAGATGGCGTTGACCAGCGCCGAGGAAGCGCCGAGCATCGCCGCCTCCCGCACCGAAGCTTCGACGTGCTCCGGAACCCCCTCCAGCAGGACGGAAAGGGAGCTCAGGCCTGGGGTAAGCCCAAGCAATCGGTCGCAGACAGCCTGGCCGACCCCCCAAAGGGTCGTCAGCTCGGCTGCCTCCTTCTCCGCTGTCTGCTGAGCTGACAGGGCCACATCCCGCGATGTGACCGCTGCGTCTCGTTCCTCCACCGCCAACCTTCGTGACTCCATGGCTTCGCCGAGGTTCCTCTGCAGCTCTGCATGGGCAAAACAGCGTCAGAAGACGCCCGTTGCGACGACCACAGAGAGGTCAAACTACTCACCAGCCACAGAAGCCTCCTTGGCACGAAGCTCCTCCTCCGCCTTGGCGCACGCCTCCCGGTCGGACGCTGCACGATCGGCGAGTGCTCTCGCCGACGCTAGCTCCTCCCGAGCGAGGTTTCACTCGGTGCACAATTGGTCGGCCTCCCTCTGGGCCGATTCACATTCGTCCCGGTAGAGGGCGGCCTCCGCCCGCGCAGACTCCTCCACGCTAGCCGCAGATGCCCTAGATCTCTAGGCCTCCACCAAGGAAGAGTTGGCCTCAGCCACCTCGCCGGTCAAGGACTGTGCCAGCCGCTGGGCCTCCTGCAGCGACCCGACGACCTCCTCCAGCCTCCTACCAGCGACGGAGGCCTTCTCCTGCTCAGCGGCAAGCGCCCCCTGAGCATCGCGTAACATCGCCCCGAAGCGGTCATGCTCCTCTTCGACGGCATTCCTCTTACCGTGCATACGTCGGAGGAAGCCAGATTTCTCCGACGCCCGAGCCCGCAGACGCTGCAAGAAATCACCTGTTCGGTCAACCGCTGTCCGGTTCAGAAATTGCAAGAACAAGGTTTTTTCTGTTACCGATCCGACCGGACGGGCCTCTTTGATGACAAGGTTCATCGCCCTTGAAGAGGATTCGAGAGCGAGGGCAAGATCCTTGCGGATCCGATCGATCTCATTCTCGATCTTCCGCTCACTTTCCTCCAAAGCAGACCACTCGCGGTACTCCGCCGCGTCATCCAGGATGAGCAACGGCTCTCTGGACGGGCCGCTATCCCTCCAGGTCAGCACGGGAATGGACTCCACGGTGAGCTCCGGCTGCGCTGCACCGATGGCTTGCCCTTCCGGAGACCGACCCGGAGAGTCCGATCCGACCTCGATCGTCTCCCAGACCGCTCCGCCCGAAGAAGCCTCGACAATCTGTCGCAGGACGTCTTGCGGCACTCGTCCTGCCCCAAACGGCGGTTGCCCCAGCGGTGGGGGCGGCAGGACTTCCTCGACTCCCTCGACCGGCGTCACGGTGGCCAGCAAACCCAGCGGGAGTCCCTCGACCGGTGTCGTGGTGGGCGTCAGACCCAGCGGTCCCCCCGTCGACGGTACCACCTCCTCTCCCGCCGACCCCGCCGTGGGGACCGTACCCGTGGGGCCCCCGCTCCGGACAGTCGCTGACGCGGACCCCGCTGGCGGGGGTGAAGAAACGCGACTCCTCGCTCCCGAGGTGGGGCTTAGCACCACCCCCGTGCTCGAATAGCCTCTGCACGCAACAACCAGTCAGGAACCACGCAAGAAAACCCAAACGAAGGACCAGTCGGAGGACGGATGAGACACTTACCGCGTCGAGCGGGCGAGCGCTGCCCGACGCACCCTTTTCGCCGGACCCCTGCGTAGCGGCGTGGTGGCCCTCCGTCTTCTCAGAAGGAACCCCGAGCTTGGGGCGTCCTCTTGAGACTCCCGAGTGCCGACCCCTCGGTCGGAACCCGCGTCAGAGCCGCCCGAGTCGCCCCCGGTGCTCTCGCTGCTCTCGCTCGAGGATGACTCCTCGTCACCATTACTCAAGGTCATGTTGGAGACCTCCTCGCCTCGCGCGGCCCGGGCCGCGCGCTCCTTCTTCTTCCGCGCCGCCGCGGCTTTCTTCTCCTCCCTCCGCGCCCGGCGGGCGGCGTTGTGCTGATCTGCGATGGCGCACGCCGCAGCTCTCGCCTCCTTTTCTCCCGGCAGGAAGGCCCGGGAGGTCATGCCGCCGAGTCCCTGCGAAGGCACACTCGGATAAGCGGAGAGAAGAGCAAGGGAAAAAGAGTAAGAAAGGTAGAGACTGTCCGACCTACCAGGTTCGGTGGATTCTGCGCCGAGAATGGCGCGGGGACCTCACCCGCCGCCTCGGTGTCGCCCACGCGGATGACCGCAGACACGCGGGCAAAAAGCTCTGACCCCGGGAGCTCCGTCTCGGATGACCTCATGGGGTCGGACATCCCAGTGTTCCTGGACATGGGGTGCACCCGATCCTTGAAGGGTTGGATGTGCCTCTCCATGAACACACGGACGACCACCTCGCCCGTCAAGCCCCGCGCTTTCAGACCCCCGATCTGCTCGATGATTATCTTCACCTTCTTTCTGTCTCTCGCGTCGGGACCCCAACTCCAGTGGGGACCGGGCACAGGCAGTCTGCCGGTGAAGGCTGGGGCGCTGTTGCCCGGGTTCTGGACATAGAACCATTCGGTATGCCACCCCCGGTTCGACGACGGCAGCTTCACGTCGATGTAGCCCGCCTTGCGGCCGCCGCGCAGTTGGATGGCAACGCCGCCCAGGGGCGCGGCCACGTCTAACAGCGACCGCGCGAAGAAGAAGTGCCTCCAGAGCCCCCAGTGGGGTTCAATCCCCAAAAAGGCCTCGCACAGCGTGATGAAGATCGCGATGTGGAGGACGTCGTTCGGGTTCAAGTGGTGCACTTCCCCCCGGTAGAAGTGTAGCAGCCCGCGGACGAACGGGTGGAGGGGGAGCCCGAACCCGCGCTCGTAGAAGGAGGCGAATGCGACGATCTCTCCAGCGCACGGCGCAGGGGTCGCGGCCCCCGTCGGTACCCTCCACCCCGACTCATCCCTCGGAGGAAGGAACCCTTTCCTCTCCAACCCGAGGATGCGGTCGGCTGCCGGCGAGCACGGAGGCCATGACATCATCGAAACCAGTGAGGAGGCGAGGCGAGAAATGAAGAAGCGAGGAGTTTTTTCTCCTGGTTTTCTCTTTCTACAGAAAGCACGAGCAAGCACATCCCTTGTCGCGCCTCCCTCGCCCTCTTTTATAGGCACCAGGTGGGAGCGGACGCCTCTTCGCGCCAACCGGCGCCCCTTCGCGCGAACCGACGCGTTCGCCGACCGCCTCTGCCGCTACCCCAGTAACGTACCGCAATTCATTAAATTTCCACTAAGTATTCAATGCTCTAACGGGACAGCCGCCTCGCGCCGCATGCCACACAGCTCCGCGGACTCCGCCGGGCGTAACGAGCCAAGGCGCCCCGAAAAAAGGTATGAACGGCCCATTGGGTCGCCCGGCCTTGGGTAGCGGACCGCCTTCGGGCTTGCACCCGAGGCCCGGCACCGTGCTGAGGGTTACGAAAGCCAAGTCCAATGATCGAACGAAGCCGCCCAAAGACGTAAAACAGAGCGAGGGGCGGACCAGTGTGAGCTCCCAGAGGGCCTCCAGTTGGGTCGGCGGACGACCCAATCACCCTGTCCCGCATCCGAGACCATACCTCACACTCTCCCGCGGAACTCATCGATGAGTGGCGGCCAGCTGCGCTCCGGGTCGGCGAACGACACGGCAGCCCGATACGGGATTGAGTAAGGAAAGGTTCTCATGGAGCGCCCCACAGCAGGCCGGACGCCCGCGCCGGGATGCACGTCCGCTTGGAAACGGTCCCCCTCGAGGGAGATCGCCAAGGTTCCACTCGGATTGACCGTTAGTAGCTCGCACGAGCACGGCGTTCAAACCGACGAAAGTAAACGCGCGTTCGCTCACCCGACTCTAGGTCCCACGACCGTGGCCGACCAGAGTCCGACAGGGTAAACCCCCGACAGGCTCTCCGACCCGCTCGGGGGCTCGGGGGCTACACCCACCAGGTGCGCTCACGCGCACCCGGGCCCATCGGCCAACACGGTGACAGCCGCCCGACCAAACCCCGCCGACGCCGGCCGGCGGGTCGCTGATCGGTGAACCCCCGACCGGCTCTCCGACCCGCTCGGGGGCTACACCCACCAGGTGTGCTCGCGCGCACCCGGCCCTTCGGCGGACGCAGCTGACGGGCAGGCTGCGCCCACCCAACCTCGCCAACCTCCCGGACGGCCGGACACCATCAACGGGGTTAACCCCCCGACCGGCTCTCCGACCCGCTCGGGGGCTCGGGGGCTACACCCACAGGGTGCGCTCGCGCGCACCCCGTCTCTCCAGACGAAGCAGTTCTCGGCAGACTGCCCCGACCGGATCTTATCGATCGACCCCGACACTGCGTCGACCTCGTCAAACCCCCGATCGGCTCTCCGACCCGAACGGGGGTTCGGGGGCTACTGACGAGTAAACACACCATGGGTACCCCCATCAGCCCGGAACCACGAACGGGCTGACCTCCTTAGAAGCCCAGTTCTGGCGAAAGGTCTGTGGGCTGCGAGGAGTGGGCCTGGCCCTGTTTAGAGCCAGCCTCGGGCGGCCGGCAGACTCCGACCTCCTAGGTCGGAGCATGCGGTCGGTCGGCTCCACTAGCGCCCGAGGGGCCAAGACCCGCGCTGGTGGAGGGCCAACTGCTCTGCGTGCGTGACGCCCCCTGACGTCCGTACCAGGGTAGGCGGTCCTTTCCCGAGAATGTCAGAGGATGTGCCAAGAAGTCAAGCCCCGGTCCCATCATCACTGACACATCACGGAGGAGAGCGCCTCCTCCCGAGGCCAAGCTGAGGTCAAATACAATTAATCGCTTGCCGACGTTAGACAGAGCGGCGGTCGTCACCCTGTCAGCACGGCCGAAGACCCCCTGCTGTAGGACTACCAACCCGGCATGGGGATAGTCGGAGCCCGATCGGACGACAAGACAAGAGACCAGACTCCAAGGCATACAGTACCCCTTCCTTTTTCTCTCCAAACTCCAATGTAACTTGTCGCCTCCGAGTATATATGGAGAAGCAGGGCTCCGGGGGGAGGGGATCAAGCAATAGAACCAAAAAAGAAACCCAATCGGGCGCAAGGGAAATCGATCGATCGAACTCTTGCCCCGTCTGTAACCTCTTGTACGGCTCACGAATCAATACACCCCAATAGCACGAACTGGAGTAGGGACATTCAGCCCGAACCAGTATAAACCTCGGCTCCCTGAGTCAACCATTCGAGGAGAGGGAGCGCGCGACCCCCACTAACCAAAAATTCGTATTGCCGGTGCACGAAACACCGACAGTAGTTGATGAGGTAACCGACGGTGATTGTTTTTCTTTGTTATGTATTTGTTATTTTGGTTTAAGAGGTATGAGCATGTTATTGATTTAAATGCGATTATTTGATATGGTTATTGCTAATGGGTGTACCTTGCTGAGTCTTCGACTCACACTTGTTGTTTGTTTGTAGGTACCTTGAGGTCGACATGCATGGGTGGGAGTAGTGACACGAACACGTCTGCGTCACCACAACTTCATTTCAATTTTTTGTTGCTAGTCTTAATGAATTCATGGCTTGTAATTACTTTTGTGGTAGTTGTATGGGTTTCGTTGGGTCCTGTTGGTAGGTTGATGCCATGACCCGTGTTTGTGCTCGGTTGGTTGTCGTTAGCTGCTATATATTGTTGTTGTATTAAATGCTATCTTTTGTCTGCTGAGTGGATATCCTAGTTTTAGGGAGGTGCTGCCGAAATTTTTAGTAAGTTCGACAACCCACTAGCATGTTTAGGTTGTTTCGCTGTTTCTCTTGTGTCTTTGTTCATTTCAGTGTTGAGGGGGTAGCACTCGGGGCACAGGGTGTGCCAGGGTGTTACAGTTGGTATCAGAGCGGGCATTAGGTCCGTGGTCTCTGAAACTAGTAAACTACTCTAGAGTAAACTAAATTTTTATTGTGTGGAATTAGAAACATGGTATAGGTATCTAATCTTTTAAAAATTTGGCCTTAGGGTAATAACTTTAAATCTGGAATAGATTGGTTAATTGACTTAAAACTTGACACACAGTTTGGTGGGATTCATGCTGAGCTGGTGTTTAAAACCTTTTGAACTGGTGTGGTTGTTTGCCATTTTGGTTGAATGCCTTCGGTCAAGGTATTCCTTGTGTTTTGTTTCCGAGTTTCCCTAAAACCCGTAGCTATTGGTGCCAATATTTGGTTTTGGCTATTTTGTTTAATTTGTGTTATGAGTATGGATTTACACCCAAAAGATTTTGGGTGGATCGCGCTCCTTCGCGTTCACCCTGAATTATCTTTGGAATAAATTTTAACGGAAGCAGATGGACATAGTGGGTTGTGTTGGAAACTCTTGAGATTTAATTTGTAACTCTTTTTGACTGGAGTTGGATTTATTTGCATAATGTGTGTGATGGTTGCGAGTGCTTCAAAAAGGTGGATTTTATGAATGTTTCATAAAGAGATTTTGTTAGTGAGGTGTTCCCTTTTGGAAATGAGTTCCCCTCTCCTTGAGAAAATTTGTGACGGTTGTGGGAGTAGATGCTCGACTTGAAATTTTGATGTTCTCTTCCAAAATGTTGAATTTGGATGAAATGCAATGTTTTGCAAGTTCAGTTTTCAATTGATGTGGGATGTGATGCGACGTGGTGTTTTACTGTCAACTATGCTGTCATCATAGTCCATATGAATTTCCGCAACCTTCGATGTTAACTGTGTTTCCATTATTTGATACCGAGGAAGAAGTCATTTGGTGAATGACTATTCGGTACCGTTGTTACACGATGAATGAATGGTGAAAAGGAAAACGAGACATTGTTTATAGATGTTTAATGATGAAAAAGTCGGTGAGCCAGGTTGGTGAGAAAGTCATACATGGATATATGACTAATCTGGAGTGCTCTTGAAAAGTGTGCATGCATGTCATGAATTGAGATGTCCATTTCTTTCTAGTATGAAAGGAAAGAATGAATAATTTGTGGTTTGGTAAGGTTTTACGATCCTAGCTTGGTGTAACACCCTACAAATCTAAACTGTCGTACAAGAAAATTTCGACAGCATCTCTCCTAAAATTAGGACAAAACGGAAGCGACAACAAGATTCATAATAACCATTATAAACAGGAATAACATAAAAGCATCAATACTAGAGATAACAAGTCTAAATCAACCAGAAAACAAACATAAACGTAAAACAGCTCCAAAGAGGACATCAACAGGTCTATGATTAATAAAATTTCAGCAAGCTAATGAATTATTAAATGCACTAGTCCATGTGATTCGTGATGACCCCGGAGGGTTGATTGTGCTACTAAGCCCACCCTTCAAGCTTACGACTCGCGAGAACTACCTGAAAACAACAAAATAACAAGGGGTGAGATTGGGTAATCTCAGCAAGCGGAACAACTTCTAACGAATAACACAGCCACAAAGAAACTAGCATACCAAATTCTTCATGTACAATACCACATTATAGAGTCCACACAACATCAGTAAAATGCATATGATTGTGCACATGCTTATGCCATGATCCTCCTCACCGTGCCCTTTCTCAGGAACACACGGTGTTGTACGGCACGCGCCGCGCCAGCATCGACAAACTTCCAATGCATGATTATGCAGTTAATGCTTCATGTATAAATACATTCATAACTTTCCACTCTGAATTCACATGCTTGCATACCATCAAATAACATGGATAGAATGCGAACATCATTGAGATAGAATATCTCCACAATTCATCTTGCAAACAACATCTTTCTTCATTCTTACTCATGATTCAAAAGCCAAACAACCACATCACAATGCAGGATAGGATATTGTAATCTCATAAACAAGTAGTTAAACCATGTAGGTGTGCTGCAATTAAGGTTTATATTGAAGACGAAACAAATAGCGAGTTATAGTTTAGCAAGACCGCTACTTCCACTTGCCTTTACCAACATGGATGATTTAACCTAGTTGCGTCCAGAAGGGGCACCACCTGTACAAGTATTATTTCAGTACATAGCGACATCACAAATGATCACACAACTCGAACACACGCTTCCTAATCCCCGTTCCCTTCTTAAGCGCCAAAAACCCCAATCTGTCCGGGTCAAACAGCAGCACCCTCTCTTCACAATTTCGTATCTTTTTTTATACAGATCATAAAAATACAAAAAATTACAGTAGCTAGATATTGACGAGATCTACAACTTTCATGAAGATCACAAATTTCAATTCTACTGCTAAATATGCCTAAACAAACGTCCAACACAGTGGACAAAATCTGTTTCCAAATTCTGTCCGTCATCTTGCAACAGCGATAACTCTCAGACCCACGCCCCAAAAATTCTTAAAAAATTACAGAAGCTAGATATCGACGTTATCTACAACTTTCTAGTTATAGGTTTTTGCAGGAAAAATCGTCTATGCCACGTAAAACGCGAAACAATCTGCGCTGCACAATCTCCCCTTCCAAAAACAGCACCACGTGAACATCTACCCTTCTACCCCATCAAGATCCATCTAAATCACTCACCACCAGATCTAATACACTCCTAATCCCTAGGTAGAACAGGGGTAAAAGATTGGGAATTTTACCTTGAGTTCTCCCTTGAGAACCCACGAAAAACGCGCGACGATTCCCGAAACGGAAATCTGCTCGTCCTCCACGCCTCCACGGATCCTCTTCTCGCTTGCTCCTTCGCGTTTCGCGGTGGATCTTGAGCCACCACGCAAGGGGAGGAAGAGGAGGGGTGGTGTGGCTGCTAGGGGAGGAAGGGGGGGCGCCCTAGGGCTTTTGGGGGGTGACACCCCTTTTATATGGTGGGCCGGCCCACTAGGGGAAAAGAGAGAGAGGTGGGGAGGGGATTCGCAGCACAGGCCCAGGTTTTTCCTCGGCCCACTGTTTCTAGCCCGACAACTCCAAATTTAATATTAATACGCCGGATAAACTTCAATTATTTCATCCCCCGACAAATCCTTCATTCCTCTCCCGAAACAAAACCAGGAAAAGGAACCCTAGAATCGCCTCGACGCTCTAAGGCATCACATTCTCCTCCTTAAAAGGATTAGTCCCGAATCTACTCCTCTTTGCTACGGAACCTTAAAAAAAGGAAGGCAAAATGGTAATCAACACTTTACCTTCAAGCATCCTCAAAGAGTGTAGGATACTTCTTCCGCATCCGGTCCTCAAGTTCCCAAGTTGCATCCCGCTCATACTAATTGGTCCACAAATCTTTCATTGGACACTAACACGAACTATTCCCCTATTAAATAAAGGACACCTATTAGGTGAATCTGGTATCGATCTGGAATCTCAACTCCCACTTCTCTCTTCAACCCGATCGCGAAACTCCGCATTCCAATCTCAACTCCTCTACTACGCTCGTCGATTCTGGACGACGCGAACCATGTGAGACACAACGCTCTAGGTAAGTCTCTACATCAACCCAAACACAAACTCCTATCTCCTACAAGTGATTGATCTTTTACAAAAAGAACCAATATCCACCCTTACCAACGACAGAGATAGCCTACTTTACAACTGTGGTCCGTAAATCCATGAAACAATAACAACCGAACACAATCACTACGGTTGACACAAACTCGCTCGAACCCAGCGACAAAAGTTCCAAAAAAATTAATGTAATTACCTGCAACTTCCAAGTTGTTCACTACTAAATTAAGCAACCCCACCGAGGAACACATCAATGAAAACAATTCTCCAAAAAAGGTTTGAATTGAGTCATACACAACCTTCCTTTACTCTTCACTTTTAAAATACTTACGATCAATGACCCACACTAGTTTTCCCTTGTAAGAAGGTTTCGCTTTCACATTCTTCCACCCAAGGACCAGGGCAAGGAGTACAATCCTTGAATAAACTCAACCATAACATAAACATTCATTTTCTAACCCCAAGCATTAACGTAAAAGAAATCTTAATTCTCACTAACACAACGAACTACAATCACAACCTTTAAACCATAGGGCTGAAATTCACATACACGGTAACTCAACTTGGAAGAGGAACTCCATAGAACCAAAACCACCAAAAAAAAATTTTCTTCGGGGAGAAGCTCTATTCAAAAGAGAAACACCGCGAAAGTCTTCTGCAAATGCATTTCACTTTTACCAAAACAAATCATCTCACTTTTATCCAAGGCCGAGCCATTCAGAAAAAGAAACCGATCAAGGAATTAAATGCTTCCACACAACCACCATCTCTTTTTCCTTAAAAAGGAACCAAACTCACTTCCCAACAGAAAAATTGTTTCAACCACGAATATCCTTCATGTCACAACCAGAAGAATCGTCTCTTAAACAAAAACTGTCAAACACCTCACACCACAACACAACTCTAGCCCAAAATAGAAATACAAATATTTCCAGATCATGAAGTTCCAAATCTTACATTGGATTAGCTACTTCTTTTGATCAACAATGCAACCGATAACTCGACCTTGAAAACTACGGACACAGTCAAAGCATACATCCTTGAGCATAAATGTCGCATTCATAACTTAAGCTAGTTTTCTTATCAAAGATTAATGAAAGACGATATTTAATAGAATAACATTCCAAAATCTCCACAAATTACTTCAAGGTTAATCATTCTTTTATCCTTGTTTTAAGCCTCGTAATTAACCCACATTTGGCAGAATCATTCTAAGTTTAGGGAAACTCTGAAACACAGCACAAAGAATACTTTGGCCGAAAGTATTCAACCCAAATATCAAACAAACAAACCAATCCATATGAATTTTTAAACATAAGTTCAGCATAACTCCCGCCATCTATAGCATTCCACTACCCTTACCATTTAGATTTCAATATTCCCTATTTACTCATTGAGAAGGCCCATCAGGATTTAACAACAACTACACAACAAATTCTTACTCTTATTACCTTTTCCACAATTATAAATAAAGTTCACAGTGCTTATCAAAAACACATCCAACCAACACTACCTCATCAAGATCCCCACGGAGCAGCCTAACCTATATCATCATATTCTAAATTTGAAAGGCAGTGCTTCAATAAGTCTTTCAGCATGATGAACCTATAAATTCCATACCACATACGCGTCAACATCTCGATAATGGAAATTTATTCACCTAAAAGATGACTCAACAAGTAAATATTATCTCAACAAGGCACCAATCATAAATAGAAGTTTAAAACATACATTTATTAAGGACAAAATCACGCGTCATGCTAACTATCCCTAGTTCACTCCATCACAACATGTTACAATTTCCACCATTTTAACAAAGGTTTTCAATAATTAATCTAATCAGTTACCACCACTACTAAGTCATCAATATCAATAATTGGCATAATTGTAAAACAACAACATTGCTTTTAGTTACCCTATCCATAGGCTATGACAAACTGTCACTACACAACATACTCCAACTATGTAAAATAGATTGAATAATTTAAGCCATCCAAAGCTCTTATAACAACAACGCTAAATTAAATTTAAATTTTTTTTTAGCTACCCTATACACGGGTTATAGCAAAATTGCCACTCCAAGACATACTCCAGCCTTTTTTTTTAAGTGAACTGAATAGGTGAAATCATCACAAAGCTCTTACGGCAATGGCAAAAACTTATGTCTTCCCAATTGATATCGATACTAGCATTATTGGAACGCAACTGCATACTTCCGAATCTACTAATAGTTTGCAACGTCATAAATATCAACTCTAATCAATTTCCAAGTTAAAGTCACTAGCCAACACGATTAAATTAGAACATCTTTAAACAACCAAAGATGGTTTCTTTAACAATATCGGTAGTCCACCATTACAATTAAATTGTTCTACCGACCTTATATTAAAATGTCTCTAAATAACCCACTAATTTTCTATTACCTTCACAAGAGTTTACATCATCGTAATGTTCTAACTACGATCAAGATTTAAAGCTTTAAACATTGTCCATGGTCAAGGGCACATTAAAATAATGCAATAAATCCTAAGCATGCACATTAACACATTCAATCATTATCGCTATAGAGCAATCTACAATACTAGAAGTTTATTTAATCTCAAGCTAAAGATAACAATTACATTTTAATTGATTCAACTCACAAATTAACTTAGAAGTACATCATTCCATAAACCACATTGTTACATACTACGTAACACGTACATAAAATTTCTAAACACCGTCATGGGTCACCTACCCTTGACAAACAGGAGGCAATCCCAAACATTAAAAACAAACACAGTTCTAGATCAAGAACAAACACCGATAAAAATTTCTTCTTTTCGTGCAAGGAAGAAAAGCAAAATCCAAACATAAATGCAAGAGAGCTCGACCCTCAAATGTCCAATCATAGTAGCCAAAACTCTTCAAGAAATCCAAAACCTACACTTTCCACAAAGGAAGACGGATGCAAAAGGGAAGACCAAATGTCCAACTAAAATTTTCCGATAAAGATTCAAACTTAGCTCCATCCAGCTTGATCTCGCAACAGAGAAACTCCAACCCCTTTTTTAAAAAAATCGGGAAACAACAACCACGTAAATTTCCTCCCAACGACAGGTCCATCACAATAAATCAAAGCCAAAGCAAAATTGTGACCAAAAGACGCCAGCATAACGTAGAACTCTTCTTCTGTGTCTTCACTCAAAGGAGACAAAACCACAAACCGCCAAAAGGACGAATCAGCGAGTGCTCAAAACTAAGCATTTTCCTCGGTTTCAACCAACCACATACCCGTAAAACCAACCAAAACCGACCGTCAGACGGTAAAGAACATCCGAAGGAATCCATCACCAACCTCTTCTATTTGACTCCAGTCACTACCCGATCTACGACATGACACGGATAAGTACTCTTTCCCTACAGGGTATAATAGTTCTTCGGTGGTGACTCTACCCGCCACACCGTCAAACCACAGCCTCACTACAAACAAAAGGTGACCGAAACCCTTCAGCACCACAACCACACTTTATCACAAATGAAGCAACTCAATCAAATCTATCATAAATATAGCATACATCATCAAAAGTAGCATTCAACAACAAAGCTTAAATTCAACCTTTAAGCATAAGGCAACGATACCCATACCCTTTCCTACTGTGCATCCATGTGTGTCAAATTTTAAATTAGTGATTCCACTTACACAAGTTTTAATGTTGCTATCCTATGACAAAATTTTAGTTAAAACCTAGGCCATGTTTCTAAGTTATTCCACATCACATTTTAGTTGTATCCTATAGTATGACACTAAAAATAGACATTCCAAGGACCTACAGCCCGCTCTGATACCAAACTGTAACACCCTACAAATCTAAACTGTCGTACAAGAAAATTTCGACAGCATCTCTCCTAAAATTAGGACAAAACGGAAGCGACAACAAGATTCATAATAACCATTATAAACAGGAATAACATAAAAGCATACATGTCATGAATCGAGATGTCCATTTCTTTCTAGTATGAAAGGAAAGAATGAATAATTTGTGGTTTGGTAAGGTTTTACGATCCTAGCTTGGTGTAACACCCTACAAATCTAAACTGTCGTACAAGAAAATTTCGACAGCATCTCTCCTAAAATTAGGACAAAACGGAAGCGACAACAAGATTCATAATAACCATTATAAACAGGAATAACATAAAAGCATCAATACTAGAGATAACAAGTCTAAATCAACCAGAAAACAAACATAAACGTAAAACAGCTCCAAAGAGGACATCAACAGGTCTATGATTAATAAAATTTCAGCAAGCTAATGAATTATTAAATGCACTAGTCCATGTGATTCGTGATGACCCCGGAGGGTTGATTGTGCTACTAAGCCCACCCTTCAAGCTTACGACTCGCGAGAACTACCTGAAAACAACAAAATAACAAGGGGTGAGATTGGGTAATCTCAGCAAGCGGAACAACTTCTAACGAATAACACAGCCACAGTAAAACTAGCATACCAAATTCCTCATGTACAAGACGAACCTAGTTGCGTCCAGAAGGGGCACCACCTGTACAAGTATTATTTCAGTACATAGCGACATCACAAATGATCACACAACTCGAACACACGCTTCCTAATCCCCGTTCCCTTCTTAAGCGCCAAAAACCCCAATCTGTCCGGGTCAAACAGCAGCACCCTCTCTTCACAATTTCGTATCTTTTTTTATAAAGATCATAAAAATACAAAAAAATTACAGTAGCTAGATATTGACGATATATACAACTTTCATGAAGATCACAAATTTCAATTCTACTGCTAAATATGCCTAAACAAACGTCCAACACAGTGGACAAAATCTGTTTCCAGATTCTGTCCGTCATCTTGCAACAGCGATAACTCCCAGACCCACGTCCCAAAAATTCTGAAAAAATTACAGAAGCTAGATCTCGACGTTATCTACAACTTTATAGTTATAGGTTTTGCAGGAAAAATCGTCTATGCCATGTAAAACGCGAAACAATCTGCGCTGCACAATCTCCCCTTCCAAAAACAGCACCACGTGAACATCTACCCTTCTACCCCATCAAGATCCATCTAAATCACTCACCACCAGATCTAATACACTCCTAATCCCTAGGTAGAACAGGGGTAAAAGATTGGGAATTTTACCTTGAGTTCTCCCTTGAGAACCCACGAAAAACGCGCGACGATTCCCAAAACGGAAATCTGCTCGTCCTCCACGCCTCCACGGATCCTCTTCTCGCTTGCTCCTTCGCGTTTCGCGGTGGATCTTGAGCCACCACGCAAGCGGAGGAAGAGGATGGGTGGTGTGGCTGCTAGGAGGAAGGGGGCGCCTAGGGCTTTTGGGGGTGACAACCCTTTTATATGGTGGGCCGCCCACTAGGGGAAAAGAGAGAGGTGGAGAGGATTCGCAGCCAGGCCCAGTTTTCCTCGGCCACTGTTTCTAGCCCGATAACTCCAAATTTAATATTAATACGCCGGATAAACTTCAATTATTTCATCCCCCGACAAATCCTTCATTCCTCTCCCGAAACAAAACCAGGAAAAGGAACCCTAGAATCGCTCTGACGCTCTAAGGCATCACACTTGGGGCTAGGTGTCGAACCTTAGTGGTATAAGGGTGGTTTGTGATGGAGGTGTATGACGTATGGGTTTAACTTTTATTAAGAGTAGCGATGGGTGGAAGTGAAGTTGACGGTAGTTCGGTGATAATTGTCCTGCTGTGAGCAATTGTCTTAACTAGTTGTTTTTTTTGGGCTTGAGTCTTGCCTGGGAGAGGATGGAATGAAATGTTAGTATGATCGTGTATCGGAAGGGCAAGTGTGCCTTAATGAGTTTTTCCCCTCGATGGAAATTTTCGAGAATGTAGAGACGTCGTTAAAGGAATTGTGACTCGTTTTGATTGTGTCATGTTGGGTTTAATGAAGTGTGGTAGTCAGGTTTGTTGTGATAGTAGTGTGAAGTGTTTGTCATGAGGTTTCGGGCATTTTGGGTTGATGGAGCCCTTTGTGGTTGAAACGCAGTTTCTATTTGGGAATTGAAGTGAAGATGGAACCGTGAGAGATTGCACTCTGTTGAGCTAAGTCAACATTTTCTCGCCAAGTGTTGGTTTTGAGAACTCGCTTGTCGTTTGTTCCGGTTTGAGTTTTCGTGCGGACGTTTTGTGCTGCAGAGAAGTCTTTTGTCCCTTGGGGATTTTGCTGTTGACTTTGGCGTTCTTCGGATTCGAGGTCGAATCCTGTTTAAGGGGGGTAGAATGTGACACCACGGAGTGTCGTAACCTTACATAATGTGAATATTGAGGTCAAAAACATTATAAAATGTGAAATTAAGGTTAAAACCATAAGGTATGGAGGTTAATAGCATTTCCGGGCTGTTTCCGGGAGTTTGGGCCTAAGGGGAAGGGTTGTGGGCCTTGGTGGGGAGGAGTTTGAGTCCATTTAGGAGTGGGAGTCCTGTTTGGGGGCCTCTCCCTGC
Source organism: Rhipidocladum racemiflorum (assembly GCA_036346355.1). NCBI lineage: Eukaryota > Viridiplantae > Streptophyta > Magnoliopsida > Poales > Poaceae > Rhipidocladum > Rhipidocladum racemiflorum. The sequence goes on from CM070581.1 coordinate 35,609,115, forward strand.
CCTTTTGTGCGCCCCCACCCTGCCCTTGCGCCCCAAAAGCCCTAGCCGCCACCCCCTCACCTCCCCACCTCCTCCTTGTGGCGCCTCCACCTCCCCCTTGCTCCCCATTGCACCACCACCCCTCCACCACCTCTCCACCTCCCTTGCTGCCCCTAGAGGAGTTCTCCACCTCAACACCTCGAAGATCCATCCGTTGGAGCGCTCCGTGATGAGGAGATCCGGCGGAATTGGAGCGAGGAAGGAGATCGCGCGAACCGGGAGGAGATCCATTGGGTTTTCGTGCGTCGGGCGAAGGTATGGCCATGGGAATCCTTGGGGTTGGTCTAGGTACTGTTCTAAGGGTTATTATCATGTTTTTAGATCAATTGGTGGTGCTGTAGTTGGGTAGATTAGATGGATTCTTGAGTTTGCCACGTTCTCTGTTTCGGGCAGCATGAGCAGTCGACCTAGGGTTTGGGTTATCGCCAATTTAGATTCGGAATTTGGTCGTACGGATGTTGAAGAAGTTGTAGGCAATTTCAATACCTTTCAGTGGGTATAAAGAACGTCCAATTCTGCCCAGCCGTTTGAATGTTATGATCGTTTTACTGAACGTATTAAAATATGTGACGTGATTGGAGCAGATCACGGTATTTTGTAGATTAAACAAATTTAGAGTCCAAATCAGTCTTTCTGTATAATTAGAAAAAGTTAGGAAATTTTCTAAGCTACGCGAGGATGTACTCTTTTATTCAATTCGGAGTCTTAGAACCCGAGTTATGCCTTTTGGAAGGCTGCTGTCCCGACGGGACAGAACCTCTGTTTTTGGGTTTAGCAAGTAGTTTGCGATGTCGGGGTAGAAGAGGGTTTGCCTACTGTTTTGTGGACATGTTTGTGAGTGTGTGGTACCTATGTGCAGGTGGTGTGACCCCGGGAGTGCCTTCTACTTCTCGCCAATCCGACGCCCGTGGTTGAGGCAAGTGTATTGGAATGGGTAGCGGGTTGTAGTTGCAAGTTTGGTTGAGATGGAATTTGAATACATGATATGTTCACTTGCCATGCCTTAATGATTGCCAATGATATGATGAATATGTTTATTATGTTATGATGCCATGTGTTAGTGTACAAGTTATTTATGATGTTGGCATGTTTGCATACATGGCATGTTACATGGCCCGGGCGGTGAGAAAGTCATAACTAATCCGGGGAAGGTCGGTGAGAAAGTTATGAATATTCCGAAGAGCCAATGAGTAAGTCCTACATCGTGATTCCATTCACCGCGGTGAACGGAAGCGAGGAGTAGGCACCCTCCATCTTCGGGATGGAAGGGGGGAGAGGGTGCATACCGACGGGTGTGTACTCAACCATACCGGTATGAGTTTCCAAGGAGACATGTGCATCGCATCGCATTGCATACATGATGATGATGATAATGATATGTGATCATGAATGAGATGATAGACATGATGTGAGTTGTTGTAGCCATGTAATTGTTCTTGTGTACCATTGCAATATACTTGCTGAGTGTTGAACTCACGCTTGTGTTTTCTTGTTGTTTTAGGTACCATGAAACCAGCTTATGGGGAAGGGCATTAACTACACATCTACACGTAGCTCCACACTTATAGACAATTTATTCATCTTGGTCATGATAATAAGAGTAGTGCCATGCAACTTGGTGCAATGGTTAATTTGTGTGCTTGGTTTCCTCATTTACTTCGTTTGGCACATGAGATGGTTGGAATCTTTATTCTAGCCTTATACTGTTGCTAGAACCTTTATTATTGATGATTTAGATGTCATTCTTTATACTATATCTTGTGATCATATTGTTGTTGCTTCAATTCATGGAAAAACAAAGGAGATGCTGCCGAAATTTTTGGTTGTAGCATTTACTCCTTTGTTGTAATTTATCTTAATTTTTGGTATTTAGATGTTGTTTAGCCTATGTTTGGTAGCATTCGGGCATATTAAATGCCGGGGTGTTACACTATTTTCCTTTCGTATGCGTGCTATTTGCCTTTTGTATGCGTGCTATTTGCCTTTTGCAAACGTGCTAGCAGGCGTGCTATTTCCCTTCAGCAGGCGTGCTATTTTCCTTCAGCAGGCGTGCTATTTCCCTTCAGTAAGCGTGCTATTTCCTTCAGAGAGAAACTTAGCCATACCAATTGAATGAATGCACAAGCACCACATATGCCATGGACACAACACTTTGCAATGCCAAATGCATCATTAAGCAATTTTTCAGCACATGATTTCACAATCTCCCCCTTGATGAAAACATTGACAACACCATTTAGAATTGAACATTTGGCATTCTCATCACAAAAAGTTTTTGAACAGACTAATGTGAAAAACACAAAAACTCCCCCTTTGACTAAAATTCAAAATAACAAACTCTCATGGGTGAAAATACAAAAAAATCTCCCCCTAAGAAGAAAAATGTGTGTGAATGTGCAAATTCCAAAATTCTCCAAACTTTTCCCAAAATTCCAAAAAAACAACTTCTCCCTCTTTTTCTTTAAACTTCTCAAAGATTCCCAAAACTTCTCCCCCTTTTACAATGGATTCATCAAGAATACAAAAGAGAGAACATGTTCAAAATTTTCCCTGTAGTAATGATTTCACAAAGAGAAACAAGGGAGTGCCAAGATAGGAAAAGATGAGCTCATTCGATTATATAACCTTATATATCACATAATATGCAAAATACATGATCTTAATGTGATTTTAACAAGTTAGGGAATGACATGCATCTCCACCTCAATTCAGTCAACTATAGCCAAGTACTAAGCAAGATCTTAGTAGAAAATCAAAGGCTCAAAATTGAAGCAACCAACAAATCAGGGCGACCAAGTAGTTTCAACTCCAATCTAGTAGACCAATTTAATCTTTAAATAGTAAACTGCATGTGGCATGCTTGAAGCATACTTCTTTTATTTCCTTGGAGTGGCATGCTTGAAGCATATATCTTGTCTTTGAGGGAATGGCATGCTTGAAGCATACATCTTATCTTTTTAGGGAAAGCATGCCTAAAGCACATAACTTGAGGCTTTTTCTTTTAACAACTCCTTTTTATTGATTCCCTTTTCTTTTCCTTTTTCTTTGATTGTAAACATGCAAAAGTGATTAAAAGGTCTTATGAAAGAGTAAAGTTGAAAACACATTTGCTTCATAGCCCAAATTTGTCGAGAAGATTCAATATCAAGCCTAGAAGAGTGAGATATCACAGAGTATTTAGCTATAGGCAATCAGACCAAGGAATTCTGTAACGTCATTTTTAGTTCAAGTGGAACAATTTAGATTATCATATATTAGCACAATTACATAATATATAAATAAATATGATAAAGTAAGCTCATCAAGTGAAAGAATTTGGCAAGGAAACTCCCCCTCAAAACAAACCCATTGGATGGACAATCCCAAGTTCTCCCCGAATGAAAGCAAAACAAGAAGAAGACAAAGGTTTTGTGAAAATGTCTGCCAATTGATGTTCAGTATCCACATGGTGAAGCACAATGTTGCCTTTTTCAACATGATCTCTAAGAAAGTGAAATCTGATGTCAATATGTTTTGTCTTTGAATGTTACACAGGGTTCTTAGCAATGCAAATTGCATTAGTGTTATCACACAAAAGAGGAACACTATCCAAATTAACCCCATAATCTTTAAGTGTAGCTACTATCCAAAGAATTTGAGAACAACAACTAGCAGCATCCACATATTCAGATTCAGCAGTTGATTGTGCAACAGAAGATTGTTTTCTTGATGACCATGCAATAAGAGAGTTACCCAAGAAATGGCATGTACCAGATGTGCTTTTTCTATCAATTCTACATCCTCCAAAATCAGCATCAGAGAAGGCTCTTAAACTAATGCATGGAGAAGCAGAAAGCCAAATGCTAAAATCTTGAGTTCCATGAAGATACCTGAAAATCCTTTTGACAACTTGTCGATGTGAAGCACGTGGGGAAGCTTGAAAACGAGCACACAAGCACACAGCAAATTGTATATCCGGCCTTGATGCAGTGAGGTACAAAAGTGAACCTATCATGCTTCTATATTCCTTTTGATCAACCGACTCACCATCTTCATCCGGATCAAGTGTGCAAGCGCTCTCCATGGGTGTCATGATCGGCTTGCTGTTTTCCATCCCAAATCGATGCAACAAGTCTTTTGTGTATTTGCTTTGATGCACAAAAGTACCATCCTTTGTTTGCTTGATTTGTAGTCCCAAAAAGTATGTCAACTCACCCATCATACTCATCTCAAATTCGTCCCTCATGGTTTCTGAAAACTTAGACACTAAAACATGAAAGGAACCACCAAAGATAATATCATCAACATAAATCTGAACGAATAGTTGATCATTGCCTTGCTTGAGTAAAAAGAGAGTTTTGTCAACCTTTTCCATTGAAAACCCCTTTTCAAGTAAAAAGGTTTTTAGCCTATCGTACCAAGCTCTAGGGGCTTGTTTCAAACCATACAAAGCTTTTGCCAGTTTGAACACATGATTTGGAAACTTCGGATTTTCAAAACCAGGTGGTTGCTTGACATAAACCTCCTCATTTATGTAGCCATTAAGAAAAGCACTTTTCACATCCATTTGATACAATTTGAAACCTTTGAATGCAACAAAAGCTGAAAGGATTCTAATGGCTTCAATTCTAGCAACAGGAGCAAAGGTTTCATCAAAATCTAAGCCCTCAACTTGAGTAAAACCTTGAGCAACCAATCTAGCCTTGTTTGTAACAACAACACCATCCTCACTTTGTTTATTTTTGAAAACCCATCTAGTTCCAATTACATTAAAATCAGGAGGTGGTGAGACTAGTTTCCAAACTTTATTTCGTTCAAAATTCTCTAATTCTTCATGCATGGCATTGATCCAAGATTCGTCAGATAATGCATGAGATATATCTTTAGGTTCAAAAGAAGCAACTAAAGCAGAATGAGCATGAGTGTCAGAATGAATAAACCTGGATCGGGTGATTCTCTCATTTAGGTCTCCAATCATTTGTTCAGATGGATGCATTTTCTTAATGTACAAGGGAGCTTTGGCTTTTGAAACTTCTCCTTCTCCTTCTTCATGTACAGATGATGTTATAGCTTGAGGATGGTTAGCTGTAGGTGATGTAGTAGTAGGTGCCAAAGGTGCTACAGCTTGTCATGCATTAGGACGAGTCAAGACCTCATCTTCAACATCAACATCATCATTGTCTTCAAAGATTTTCTGCCCTTGAACGTATGCGCCTGTATCTGCATCACTTGGACTAGTGCCTGGACAAGCCTCATCAAAAGTAACTTCACAAGTTTCCACAATTTTGTTAGTCTCCAAAACAAGCACACGATAGCCACGAGTATGGGCAGGATATCCAAGAAAAATGCCATCCATTGATCTAGCTTCAAATTTATCAAGATTTCCATATTTCAAGACAAAACATTTGCATCCAAAAACCCTAAAGTGAGAAATAGTAGGCCTATGCCCAAACCGAAGCTCATATGGAGTCTTACCCAATTTTGATCTCAAAAACACACGGTTAGAAACATAACATGCAGTTGAAATTGCTTCAGCCGAAAAGTTTCTAGGAGTGTGATGTTCATCTAGCATGGTTCTAGCCATCTCAACCAAAGTTCTGTTTTTCCTTTCAACTACACCATTCTGTTGAGGCACTCTAGGTGATGAAAATTGATGATCAATTCCTTTTTCAGCACAAAAATGATCAAAAGAAAAAAATTTAAACTCAATTCCATTATCACTTCTAATCACTCTAAGAGCTCCTGGATGATCAACAGAAAGCCTAAGAACAAGACTTCTAAAATGACTAAAAGCCTCATCCTTAGATGCCATAAAGTATACCCAAGAGTATCTAGAGTAATCATCAACAATAACAAGCACATACCATTTGCCTCCAAAGGATTGAACTCGAGATGGTCCAACTGTATCAAGATGTAGAAGCTGTTCTGGAGCCTTTGTCATCACCATGGTAAGAGGAGGATGTGAACCTGCAATCATCTTACCATGTCTACAAGAAGAGCATACTAGATCGCTATCACCCTTAAGCTTAGGCAAGCCACGTATGAGATCTAAACCACTTACACGAGTAAGATGATCAAAACCAACATGACCAAGTCTACGGTGCCAAAAGTATAAATTTTTAGAAACATTGGCAACTAGACACATATGCTTAGAAGAAGGTGATGCATCAAAATCAGCTTTAAATACTCTTCCATAACGAGAAATCTTGAACACAAGATCACTTGAAGCATCTAACACTTTGCATTCATTTTTCTTAAAGCTTATCTCAAGATCTTCATCAATCATTTGTGAAACAGAGAGCAAGTTATATTTCAAGTTTTCAACCAAAGCCACATCCATGAACATAAACTTGTTACTTACCTTTATTGTACCTTTTGCCACAACAGAAGAGGAAGAAGCATCTCCAAAAGTAACACTTACAGCATGAGATGCACAAGTGAGGGAGGAGAACCAATTCTTATCACCGGACATGTGGCTTGAGCATCCGGAATCCACTAGCCATATGTTCTCCTTCCTCGCGCGAGAAGCCTACATAGCAAAACATATCGAGGTCTCAGTACTGGGGTTAGAAATGAGATTTTTGGGAATCCAGTACTGAGACACATGACGCACAATAGTAGGCACAACACGAGTATTCTTATGCACAAAATTAGATTTGCCTTTTCCTGTGTTTCTAGCAACAAAAGGTGTTTGCATCACCATAGGCACATAGTGAAATGCAAAGTGTGCTTTTCTAAAGTTAGACCTAGCCTTATGTCGGGACCCAAATTTGCAAATCTGGACCCTCTGTGTATTCAGCACTAGTCCAGGATCACGCTAGTGCACACAGTCTCAACATTGGTAAATATCACAATCATACACAATGATAGTAATAAAGTACTTTAATTAAAGTAACCAAACTGGTTGCTCGACCTTATGGTCAAGTTACAAGAGTACGCCACACAGGGCGAAAACTTGTTAAGGAAATAAATTGCAGCGGAATAAAAGCATCAATATGGCGCCATCCAGTATACCACAGGCAACTGACTGGGCTCGCTCCCTAAGTAGACGGCTCCTCCTGAAGTTCTTCCTCCAAAGCTGGCGTCGCTTCTCCTTCAACTGGTGTTGTATTACGGCAAGGGTGAGTACTTGGTACTCAGCAAGTCATGCACAGAATGCAAGCTAATATTCTATGTGCATGGCTTAGTTCAAAGGATAGGCCAACAGGTACATTTGCAGTAAAACAGCAGTTTAACAAGTAGCGTAAGTAGATTCGAAAGCAGTAAAGTAAAGTTTATATCAATAAGTTTTCCAGGAGTTAAGTAAACACTTTTCCTTTCTAATCCACATTTCCATCAACATCATTATTTAACCCAACCAAATTCTCCAAGTCCAAGTTGTTTTCATGAAAGTCTAACCCTTGATTGTAATTCCCGAGCAATGTCCAATGCCACGGACACGGCTATTTGAATAGATTTTACACGCTGCAGAGATTATGCACTTTACCCACAAGATATAGCCAACCACCACAAAGGCGAGTGTCCATAACAAAGTCTTTCGGAAACTTCTAACAGCACAAGTGGGCCTCCCCGGTTATTGAGCACTAACCCTTCCCTTAGCAAAGGCGAAGTCTAGGCCAATCAACCGTTAGATGGATACCTGGCCGCAGCCCCGGTACGCTCCCTCGTACAACTAGGTCCGTACGTTATTTGTTGACACCCCGAAGTCCCACAGGTACGTTATTAGCAACTTAATCAACTAGGTCCGTACCATTACAGACATGTGGTTGCACGTTTGACTCAGTTCAAAGGCTTGCAAGGTTAAGTCCTTAGGTTGACCAGGGCAAGACTACCCAAAGAACCAAATCAACTTCCCCGGTGCCAATCATGGCCCACCATATCATTCTTGCCACATGCCCCGATCTAAATCTATTTATCGAACCCAATTGATTACCATGCATCACGTGCCATCAACAATCACAACACATGATACCTTTCCAAAACAGGTTCAGTATATCATTAAGTTAATATTAATATTTGATTGTCCAAAATCATGACATGTGCACGTAGCAGGTCTAAGCAATGTACTACAACGATCTAAATACCCAATGTTGGCAATTTAATAATGTCTAACTATTTAATCCTCAACTAGGGTGACAAGGGGTTCATGGCATACAATTATTTATGTCAAGGTGGCATACAGCAAATAGGCAATTAACTAATCCCAGAATTAAACAAATTAAATTCTAATTAAATTAGCATGCAATACTTTGAAACAGCATAATTTCAAATGAATGGGATCAACATGGTCAAAGCACAACTTGTCTTCAAAGAGTACTTGTTCTTGATCTTGAGCTGGCTCCTGGGTCAACACTTCACCTTCGAAGCCTTCGGGCACTTCAATGTCTACTCGTAACGCGTGCAAATAGCAATAAATAAATAAAACAGTACACAAAAGTGTTCAAAAGTTCAATTAAACTCCACAAACAGAGAGAGCACATTTTTATAAATTTTTAGAAACGGAATCGTCCAAATCGGAGTTAAAATGCAAAAGTTATAATTGTTTAAAGTTTAAAGAATTCATTAAATAAATAAAAACATAGATAAATTTATCTTCAAAAATTAATTAAAATTCATATTTAGGTAGATCTCAATTTTATAAAAATTTAGAAATTTGAACCACTCAAATCGGAGTTAAAACGCAAAAGTTATAAGCGTTTGAAGTTTGAAAATTCAAATAAATCAATAAACCGAATTAATTCATTTATTTTTGTACTGAAAAATCCGATTATGATGTCAGCACGGGATTTTAATTTCCATCGAATTATTTTTCTATTGAAAAATCGATTTAATGTGTCAGCCGGTCCATGGATTCGGTCCACGGCTCGGCTTGGGTCCACCGTGGACCCAGTCCACGAGTACATGTCTCACTGATATGTCGGACCCCTCGGATGACGTCAGCGGTGATGTCATCACGCTCAGTGACGGTACTGACACGCGGCCCCACTGTGACGTCAGCGGTGACGTCATGGTGCGGTTGGTTGTCCCGCTGACACGCGGGCCCCACGCTGATATCACGCGTGACGTCAGCGGCGACCGCGATCGACCGCGCTGACCGCGCCGGTCCAACTACCGGACATGCGGCACGATCTAGGCTGTTGATTTGAAAATCAACGGTCCAGATCAGATCTAACCTCACGCGTTTGGAAACAACGCGGTTGATCTGGACCATTCGATCTTGATCGGACAGTCGAGATCCGATCTAATGCAACAACGCGGTTTAACACTAGCCGTACGATCTAGATCTAACGGCTGAGATCTATCTACGCACGGTGCGGTTACGGCTACGTGGCGTGATCTAAACCGTTGGATCTAGATCCAACGGTTGGAAACGGATCTAAAACTGCAACGTGGAAAAATTACCTTCGGCGACATGGACGAATCTGGGCCGTGCGATCTGGATCGGACATTGGAGAGAGCTCGCGGGTTCGGCGATGGCATGCGGCGGAGTGAGGTCACCGGAGATGAAGACGACGACACGCCCGACGGCGTTTCCGTGCGTCTCCGGCGAAGTGGGTGGTACCTCAAGGTGCGCCTCGTCCTTGCGGTTCCGGATCTGGGCTCGACGACAGCGGAGGACGGCGGACAGCGGCGGAAACAGCACGAAATCGCGGTGGAACGCACGACCAACTACGGCGAGCGATTGCGACGCACTCACGGCGGCTTGACCTCGGTGAGTTATGGCTACGGGTGCGCACGGAAGAGGGCTACACGGTGGCAGCGGCGGCTCATTAAATAGGGGCCTCGGCTTCCGTCAAAATCGCGGAAACCGAGGACCACCCGGCTGCGGCGGTGGAATCCGAATCCCATTCGGATTGGGTGACATGGCGCAACGTGGGCCGTTGGATCGAGATCCAACGGTTGCGTGCGAGGGCTCAGTGCGACGGCTCGGGCGACGTGGCTTGGTCTGGACCGTTGGATCTTGATCCAACGGTCGGGAGGGTTAGGGTTCAGCCCGACTCGGTTTGGCTCGATCGCGGTTCGGGTCGGACTCGGACTCGAGTCCGACTCGGGCTCGGTCGCTTGAACAGTAAAACCCGGTTTTGGATTTCCAGCGATTTAAATATTCCAATTAATTTCCAGAAATTCATTTAATTCAAGAAAAATAGAAAAATACTTAGAAAAATTCCATAAAAATTCTAGAAATATTTTAGGGTATTTTGGACTCAAATAAAATATTTCCAACAAAACTTTATTTAAAAACCTTTAATTCTTTAATTATTTAAAAAGGGAATAAATTCAAATTAAATCCAAATAAATTCAAATAAATTCCAAAAATTCACAAAAGTGCCAAATGACATTTGAATTCATGAAGAGCGAAATTTTGGGGTGTTACAGCAACTCTCTAACCTATCTAGAAGCAGTGTGTGCCTTAGGAGCACTCAGAGTCTGGGGATGACCCTGAATACCCTTAAGGGCACGAACACACTTACGCCGAGTGATCTTGGCGCGTCTAAAGCAGAAATCAGCAAGGTGTCCATCCTTCTGATAGAAGGTGCAAGTATACTTCGCCTTAGAGGCTGAAGTAGAAGATGGTGTCACCTTCTCATTAGAGATCCTGTAAACCATTCCAGCTAACCTAAACATAATGGTGCTCATCTGTGGAGCAACCACGATCTCTCCACTCTTGGAGGCACGCACAACAGTAGGCGGATGCGCTCGTGCATGCTCCAAGTGATCAAACCCTAGACCTTGATTAAATCTGCTAATCTTGGACTGGTCTACGATGAGATTGAACTTCTTCTTGCCTCCAACCAAACTTCTCAAGAGTGCTCATAAGACACTAACACTCCCGAAAAAGTGAGGCACAAGAAGAGCAAGGGAAGGACTAGCAGAAGAAGATCCAAGAGAGGAAGATCGAGTAGCCCGTACATATCTCTCCTTATACATGGCCACCTCAATTTTGAGGGCCCCATAAGAAATGCAAGGAACATCTCTAATTCTACCAACCTGGGCCTTTAGCTTCTTCCTAAGCTCAACGTGGATTCAGTTCACATCCTCCCCTACCCCAACAAACAGCATGCAACTATTTAGTGACTTAGCTAGTAGATCCTTAGCAAATTTAGAGTTCTCAAGCACCAAGTCATCATAGTCATTTTTTAGTTGCATATAGCCCTCACATGAGCTGACTGGGTCCTTAGAAGAATGCAATTCAAGTTAATCATTTCTAATAGAAAGCTTCCTAAGGTGATTGCTCATGGCATCAATTTCAGCTAGCAACTTAGGGCAATTTTCACATGAACTTTAGTATGAGCATGAAGAAAAATAGCATCAACAGGAATGACATCAGAAGGAACAATACTAGTATTCTTCGACCTAAGACCCTCAAGCTCAGAAAGCACACTATCATGCATGGTCCTTAGGTTCTAAAACTCCACAAACAAAGCATCACAGAGACTACAGCTATTAGAGTCTTGGGAGGAACATGATTTAAGTGAAGCTAACTCCCGAGACAAGGTACCTACTTCCTTATCTAACTCCGTACACCTAGCTCTAGATCTAGCATGAAGCTTTTCTAGCTTGCAGAAAGCATCATTAAGCTGGTCATAGGAGGGTACCTCATCCGTGTCGATGTATAGCTCAGAGTCGCTGACGCCGTTGGCGTGCACCATGAAGCACATGACGGAGAAGTCGTCGCTACCCTTCGTCTTCTCTTGTGGTTCATCCTCACCCTCTTCACTCCATGTCTCTGTGTCGGAGAAGTCGATGTCATCAAGAGCGGCGAGCACGCGGTGGAAGAGCTTTTTGTTCTTGGCGAAGTTGCGGTACTTCTTCTCGCGTGCCGACTCGCGAACTGGAGGCTTCTTGTTGCGGTTCTTATTGGTGTAGTCATTCTTGCTAGAACCGCCTTGCTCGTTCTTGCCCTTCCCCAGCATGGGATAGTTTGCTCGAATGTGGTTGGGGCCACCACACTCGAAGCAAGTCACGGTGCCACCTCTCTTCCTTTCTCTCTTTCTCTCACTCTTTTATAGATATTGGAAAATTTGAGCAACAAGAGCAAGCTCATTTTCTGGAAATCATTCCAGAACTTCATCGCTTACGTCGCAAAGAGCGGGGAGAGAAAAACCTGAAGACAAATCAAGAGAGGGTCCAGAGGAAGACTCGATGGGATTGGTGACCAAGGCCATCGACTGAGATTTCGTCCGACGAGAGACGGCATCGATCTCATGAGTCTTGAGTCGGGAATAAAGCCCGTTAAGAGTCAAAATTGAAAAATCAGTAGAGTCCTTGATGATGGTCACCTTCCTTTTCCAAACTCTCAAATCAAGTGCTGTCAGAAAGTGCCTAGCATTCTCCAAGGCGAGTTGCCTCATGGGCGCCTGGACGACTAGGCGCCTAGGCGAGGATTAGGTGACCAAAAAAAACTCCATTAATATCAGTATATCACCAAGTATAATCCCCTTTTCTATCTCTCTAAAATCCTCTTTGGCCCATTTTCCAGCCCACCTAGTGTCAGGACCCGAATTTGCAAATCCGGACCCTCTGTGTATTCAGCACTAGTCCAGGATCACGCTAGTGCACACAGTCTCAACATCGGTACATATCACAATCATACTCAGTGAAATAGTAAAGTACTTTAATTAGTTAATCAAACGGGTTGCTCGACCTTAAGGTCAAGTTACAAAGATACGCCTCTCAGGGCAAAGACTTATTAAAAGAGATAACAGCAGCGAAAAAATAAGATAACTTCGTGGCGCCATCCAGTACACCACAGGAAACTGACTGGGCTCGCTCCCTAGTTAGACGGCTCCTCCTGAAATTTCACCTCCAAAGCTGGCGTCGCCTCTTCTTCAACTGAAGTTGTTTTGTGGCAAGGGTGAGTACTTGGTACTCAGCAAGTCATGCACAGAATGCAAACTAATATTCTACATGCATGGCTTAGTACAAGGACTGTTTCATGGTTCATTTGCAGTAAACAACATTTAACAAGTAACATAAGTAGATCCGAAAGCAGTAAAAGTAGTATATTATCATTAACTTTTCCAGGAGTTAAATAAACACTTTCCCTTTCCTAATCCACATTTCCATCAACGTCATCATTAAACCCAACCAAACTTTTCCAAGTCTGAGTTGTCTTTCATGAAATTCTAACCTTTGACTGTAATCCCCGAGCAATGTCTAATGCCGCGGACACGGTTATACGAATAGATTTTACACTCTGCAGAGGTTATGCACTTTACCCACAAGATACAGCCAAACACCACAAAGGCGAGTGATCGTAACAAAGCCTTTCGAAAACTGCTAACTACATAAGTGAACCTTTCCGGTTTTTGCCATACACCATCCCTTCCCTTAACAGAGGCGAAGTATGGGACCGACATACCGTTGGATGGGTACCATGCCATAGCCTTGGTAAGCTCCCCTTTCAAGCTACACAAAAGGTGTAGTTGACACCCAAGGTATCACATGCAAGTTATTGGTAACTTACTCAACTAGGACCGTCCCACTCCGGTCATGTGGTTGCACGATTGACTCAGTTCAAAGGCTTGCAAGGTTAAGTCCTTAGGATGACCAGGGCAAGACTACCCGAAGAACCAAATCATCCTTCCTGATGCCACATCTGGCCCACCCGATCATTCTTGCCACATGCCCCAGTCCAAATCTATTTATCAAACCCCTAGTTGATTACCATGCACCACGTGCCATCAACATCATTGTTAAGAACACATGACACTTTTCCAAAACTGGTTCCATATCTCATTAAGTCAATATTATCATGCAATTGTCCAAAACTTTCTATGTGGCAAGGCTAACCATACTACATCGGTCCAACTACCCATGTTGGCAATTTAATAATGTCCAACTACTTTAAATCAGACTAGGGTGACAAGGGATCATGGCACATAAATAATAATCAAGGTGTCATTGTGCAAAGCTGGCATTTAACTAATTTCCCAAAATTAATTAAAGCATTTTCTAATTAAACTAGCATGCAATAATTTAAAATGGGATCAACATGGTCAAAGCATAACTAGCCTTCAAAGAGTACTTGATCTTGGTCTTGAGCTGGCTCCTGGGTCAGCACTTCACCTTCGAAGCCTTCGGGCACTTCAACGTCTACTCGTAACGCGTGCAAATAGCAATAAATAAATAAACAATAGGCAAAAAGTATCCAAAAATTCAAATAAAGTTCATAAACAGAGAGATCACATTTTTATAAATTTTTAGAAATTTGAATCCTCCAAATCAGAGTTAAAATGCAAAAGTTATAATTGTTTAAATTTTAAAGAATCTATTAATTAAATAAAAACAGAGAAAATTTCATAATAAAAAATTAATTAAAATTCATATTTAAGTAGATCTCAATTTTATGAAAATTTAGAAATTTGAATCACTCAAGTCGGAGTTGAAACGCAAAAGTTATAAGCGTTTGAAGTTTGAAACTATATTTAAAATCAATAAACCGGATTAAATAAATAATTTCTTTTTCGGAAAATGATTTATTGCGTCAGCATGACACGTGGACCAATCAAAAGCAAACACGTCGCCTCGGGTCCATGGACTCGGTCCACGGTTCGGCTCGGTCCACCGTGGACCCGGCCCACGGGCACATGTGTCTCTAACATGTGGGACCCACTTCTGACGTCAGCACGGCTCGGCCGCACGGTTCTGACACGCGGGCCCCACCGTGACGTCAGCATGACGTAACGGATGACGTCATGGTGCCATTGGGCAGTCGCTGACACGCGGGCCCCACGCTGACGTCAGCGGCAACCGGGCGCGGCCGCGCTGACCGCGCCGGTCCAACTTCCGGACACGTGGCTTGATCTGGGCCATTGATTTGAAAATCAACAGTCCAGATTGGATCTGGGCCGCGCACGTTGTGGACAACGTGGCTGATCTGGGCCGTTCGATTTGGATCGGACGGTCCAGATCCGATCGGGTTTCGCCTCACCGTGGGTGGCGTGGCATGTCCCGGTGGCCGACACGTGGCGCTATCTACGCCGTTCGATTTCGATCGAACGGCTGAGATTACCTCTAACGCTACAACGCGGTTAATCCTAACCATACAATCTAGATCTAACGGCCGAGAACTAACCCTAGCACGGTGCGGTTCACGGCTACGTGACACAATCTAACGCGTTGGATCTAGATCTAACGGCTAAAAACAGATCTAAACCGTAACGTGGAAAATACACGGGGATGACGTGGACGAACCTCAGCCGTGGGATGAAGATACAACGGCGGAGAAGCTTCGCGATTCTGGCGATGTCCATGACGGGGCTTGGTCACTGGAGCTGGGGACAACGACACGCCCGACGGCGTTTGGGCGTGACTCCGGCGAAGTGAGTGGTCTCCACGAGTGCGCCTCGACGCGAGGGTTCCGGATCTGGGCTCAGTGACGGCGGAGGACGGCGGACGGCGGCGGTAACAGCGGGAAACTGCGGTGGAACCCTAATCCAACTACGGTGAGCTCTCGCGTGCGAACGGCGGCGGCTCGGGCTCGGTGAGTTAGGGCTATGGGTGCGCACGGGAGAGGGCTACACGATGGCGGTGGCGGCGCTATAAATAGGGGCCTCGGCTTTCATGAAAATCGCGGAGACCGAGGTCCACCCGGCTGCGCGGCGGAATCCGAATTGGATTCGAATTGGGTGACGTGGCGCAATGCTGGCCGTTGGATCTCGATCCAACGGTCACGCGGCTAGGGTTCAGCTGGCTCGGGCGCGACGCGGTTGGACCGAACCGCGTGGCGCGGTTGGCTCGGTCGGACCCGAACTCGAGTCTGACTCAGGTCCGGTCGGATGAACAGTACTTGACCCGAGTTGATTTTCCAACGATTAAATATTCAAAATAATTTCCAGAAATTCATTTAATTCAAGAAAAATAACAAAATGATCAGAAAAATTCCAGAACAATTCTGGAAAATACTTTAAGACATTTTGGACTCAAATAAAATATTTCCAACAAAAATTTTATTTGAAACTTTTAATTCTTTAATTATTTCAAAAGGGAATAAATTCAAATTAAATCCAAATAAATTCCAGAAAATTCCAAAAATTCACAAAAGTGCAAAATAACATTTAAATTCATGAAAAGCAAAAATTAGGGTGTTACACCTAGCCAGCCCAGCTGAGCTAGCCTCCCAATCCTAAACTTACTCCCTATCACCCCGACTCCCCCATTCGGCCGTCGCCCCTCCAAGCATCCACCCCTCAACTCCCCCATTCGGTGTCGCCCCACATGACTCGCATATGCATGCATCTCACCGCCGCTAACCATGGCAGCAGCAATCGGCATTGCCTCCGTCACCACCTGGCCCTCCCGGTGCTGCACCACTCATCGTATCTCGAGGCAGGCTAGAGAGGTGGCGTGGCGGTGGGAGCCTCGTCGACTCAGCGTGTGGAGGAGGCCGGCACCGTCCGAGGTTGGCCGAGCGGAGCGGAGGGCGGCCGCGGCCGCGAGGCGGTGGGAGGCGAAGGAGAGGGAGGATGAGGAGGAGGGCGACAGGAGGAGGCTTGACTTACTGATCTGCGGCACCGGCAGCGACGGAGGTGGTGGCAGGGTCACGCGGATCCCCTTTCCCTCTGCTAACATAGGTATTGCTCAAGTTCTCAGTCCTTAGCCCAGCCAGCGCCTTCCTTATCCCCTGCGTCCCCAAACCCTAGTCGACCGCCCGGAGCACGCCTGGCGACGCCTGGATGGCCTGAGCGATGCCTGGAACATCCAGACGTCCGACTTGCTCCAGCCAGGCGAGGTGAGCGTGCACAGTGGTCTCCCTCCAACACCCGAACGCCGTGATAAGCATGGATCGGACGCTCAGCATTGAATCGTACGTATTCAAAGCTCTAATGCATCATGGCTGTTGGATCTGTTGTGCCGTTGAGATTAGATCATGACTGATCATATATGAGCCATCGATCGTGACACGTGTATAGCTGGGAGTCATCGTCCCCGACGTGACCGAGCCGAACTCCAGCTTCGTGTCATCGCCACTTCTGTTCACCTTCTCTGCCGCGGATATGCCTTCCAAGGTGCAATAAATAGCTAGACCCCCCGCACGAGGTCCGCAAACTTGAGCCGCATTGATTGCCTAAGTGTCAACATCTGAGGAGCTGTCGACCGCGTGTAATTGCTCACAGGAATTTGTCAGCGTCATCGCGAATCCCTTCACTCTAAGCCATGAACCAATGCTGCTCTGTCATGCTCATGCCCAGATTTGGAACCCCCACAACGAGATGAATTGAGCATACTGTCGGAGATCGTCAGAGAAGCTTGGTTCGTCGTCCTGCTAGTCATCATCTTCAACCCCAGCGATACTCCCTGTAGCACACCACCACCTCTTCATGTGCTTCATCCACCATCGGATCAGCATTGTACGTCTCAGGTGAGAACACGTGTTGCGCATCTGAGCCACTACCTTCGTAGTAGATTAGATCGATCACAATCATTAGATCTCTATGTGAGCAGCGTGGATTGAGCCATGTGGCATAGGTGTTACTGAGCCATGTGTGTTTGCCTTCGCCGCAGATCTAACGTAGTATGCTTAGCTTTGTAACATGTCGATGACATTGTTTTTGGAATATTAAATTTAATCTTGACTTAATGAGATATGGAACGTGTTTATAAGAATGTGACATGTGTTATTGATGATGATGATGGCACGTGGTGCATGGTAAATAACTGGGTGACAAAATGATTTTGACTGAGGCACATGGGCGGTCGTATTTGGTTCTTGTTGATTTGGATACTTATGAATTCTTCGGGTAGTCTTGCCTTGGTTAATTAAGGACTTAACCTTGCAAGAATTTGAACTGAGTCTAATGTACAACCACAACTTAGGAATGGGACAGACCTAACTGATTAATTTGTGATGTCTACATTTTGGTACTGTCATGGGGGTGTGAGTCCCGGGTGTACGGGTTTAGAAGGAGCATTGTAAAGGCTTTGTTATGGCCACTCGTCTTGGTGGTGTTTGACTGTATCTTGTGGGTAAAGTGTATAACCTCTGCAGAGTGTACAATCTATTCGAATAGCCGAATCCACGGTAGCTCAGGGATTACAGTCAAGGGTTAAACTTTCATAAAATAAACTTGGATTCTGGATACTTGGTATGAAGATGCTGAAATTGATTTAGGAGGATAAATGCTTTACTTGGAAATGAATTGTGCAAGTTACTATTATTATTATTATTAT
The DNA here is from genome assembly GCA_036346355.1 of Rhipidocladum racemiflorum. Taxonomy (NCBI): domain Eukaryota; kingdom Viridiplantae; phylum Streptophyta; class Magnoliopsida; order Poales; family Poaceae; genus Rhipidocladum; species Rhipidocladum racemiflorum. Next base: position 35,627,307 of record CM070581.1, read on the forward strand.
TGTTTTACTGCTTTCCAATTTACTTATGAATGTTACTTATTGCAAAAGAACCACTTCAACCTGTTACTTGGAATAGGCCATGCATGTAGTTATTAGACCTGCATTTGTGCATGACTTGTTGAGTGCTTTAAGTACTCACCACTTGCAACAACACAAACATCAGCTGAGGAAGAATTAACGCCAGCTCTGGAGGAGTACCAGGAGTAACCTACGAACTAAGGAGCGAGCCCAGTCAGTTGCATGTGGCACATTGATTGGACCCCATGCGTCTTCTTTATTTTCCACTGCAAGTTTATTTAATTGAGACTTTGCCCTGTGAGGCGTATCTTTGTAAGTTGACCATAAGGTTAACTCAACAGTTTTATACTAAATAAAGACTTTTATTATTATTCCGTTGTGTATGGATGTGATATTCATCTGTGTTGAGATGGTGTGCACTAGCGTGATCCTGGACTAGTGTGGAATACACCAAGGGTTCGGGTTTGCACATTCGGGTCCCAACATTTATGTACTTACGCCCTTGCAACAATTCAAACACTAGTTGAGGAGTCTACGCTAGCTCTTGAGGAGTTCCAAGAGGAGTCGAATTAGTGTGCAAGCCTTATCAGTTGCCTGTGGCATATTGATGGGTTACTACAAGTCTTCATTTCCGCTGTAGTTTTCTTATTTATGAGTCTTTGCCTTGCATGGCACATTATTGTAAGTTAACCATAAGGTTAACCAAATAGGTTATATTAATAGATGAAGTTTTTATTTTATTATTTCGTTGTGTATGACTGTGATGTTTCATCTATGTTGGGACTGTGTGCACTAGTGTGATCCTGAACTAGTGCTAAATACACAGAGGCTTCGAATTTGCACATTCGGGTCCCGACATAAAGCCTCTTGCCACTTGCCCCACTTTAAATAATTTTCCACCCAAGTTGATTATTATGCAACACATGCTATCAACAAGTCAACATCCATGTAGAACAACACATGCCCCTACATATCAACATCATTGTGTGGCAACACATGGCACACCATTTAAAAAACACATTACACATTCCATTAATCAATTTTAAATTTGTATTTTCAAATTGATATCAATAATACGTTGCATGTCTAAGCATACTAGTCATGATTTAGCAACCCATGTTGGCAATTAATAGCACCCAACTAACATTAAATCAACTTAAGGTGGCAGATAAACATGGCATACAAATAACAAGGTGGATATACAAAATTAGGTTGATTATCTAACTCCAAATTAATTGAAATCATTTTAATTTGAATTAGCATGCAATAATCTAAAACAAAATAATTTTTAAAATATGGGATCAACATGGTTAAAGCACAACTTACCTTAGAAAATCTCTTGCTCATTCGCTAGACCTTGTTCTTGGACTAGCGCTTCACTCTCAAACCCCTCGGGCACTTCAACATCTACGCAAAATTAATAAATAAATAATAAATAACAAAAATAGAGAGCAAAACCAACTCCAAAATTTAAATAAAATCACCATTAAATAGTGCATGATTTTACAAATTTTTAGGTTTTGGAATAACCTCAATCGGAGTTCATAAGAGCAAAAATGAGCTATTCAAATTTGAAAATACATTAAAAAGAATAAACCAAATTTCTTGAATTATTTTTGTATTAAAAATAGCAAATATGATGTCATGCTGACGTCAGCACCGAAAAGGATTTCAGTCGAATAATTTTTCTACAGAAAAAACAATTATGACATCACTGTGACATGTGGCCCAATCAAAGCACGACACATGTCTCGGGTGCATAGATCCGGTCCATGAACCTCTTATGGTCCACCGTGAACTCGTATCAGGGTACCTCGGCTGCTGTACATGACACGCAGCAGCATGTCATTGGCTGCTGTAGTGCCCGCTTAGGTGCTCCCGATGAATGACACGTGTCACAATCGTGTCCACACATTTCAGATCTACGGTTGTGGTTTGCGCGCGGGATAAATGAAGTAGCGAGCTATGTGGCACACATCTAACCATCTATCCTAGATCCGACGCTGATACTAGTGGTGGTGAGGTGGAAACATGGTATGCCCATGTGCACGACATCTGGTTCAACTGGAACCGTTCGATCTTGATCCTAGGGTTGAGATCTACTAATCAAGACGACTCGGAGGCTCTACGGGATGACTACATGTGGCTATGATCTAAACCCTTTGCGCAAGATCTAATGGCTGTGGTCAACCCTTAAGCAACTGTGAAGTAGCGATTAGATGTGAGCACGTGGCCTTACCAGAGTCATCCGATGGAGATCCAATGGCGGAGAAAGCTCGTAATCTCGACGGTGATGATGGTGATGCGGTCACACCATAGACGAAGATGACAACGTGGCCGGAACGGCTTCCCCGGTGACACGGCTTGATGGAATCGATGCGGTGCGGCGAGACGAACTCGGGTCTGGCCTCGCGCACGGCTGAACGCGACCAATGGCAATGGATTCAATGGGCAACCATAGCGGCGTGATAAAACTACGTCGATAAATCATAGCTAAATGATGGTGGCTCGGGCGCAAAGACCTAGGGCGAAACATGAAGCAAAAGACGGGCTACCTGGTGGGTATTTAATGCGCCTCAACGGCCGTGCCTGGCACGGATTTCGTAGTGTGCATAACGGCCATAGGGGAGTTTGGCAAGGTTACGGCTTGGCCACATGGCGCAATCCTATTCGTCCACATCGAATTGATCCAACGGCCAAGTCACACGACCACGCGACAGAACCCGAACCATCAGAACAAGATCGGTCGGTTCAGATCCACTAGGGTTAGGGTTTAGTGGTGGTGGTGGGCATAGAGGGCTAGCACGGATAATGGACTGGGGCCGGCTAGGTTTTGGCCAAAGCACGAGGAATTTTTCCAGCCTTTGCTTAATTGAAATAAATAGTTTTAAGCCAAAATAAAAAGTAAAAATATCACAAAAATTCTAGAAAATATTTTGAACTCAAATAAAATATTTTCAATAAAACTTTATTTGAACTTTTCAAATATTTAAATAACTTTTAACAAAAGGCTTAATTCAAATAAATCCAAATAAATTCCAAAAAATTCTCAAAAATTCAAATAGCACAATAAATGCAAGAAAAGAAAAAATTGAGATGTTACTGGTGGTGTGGCTTCCAGCAGGGTGGCATGAAGATGAAGCAGCATGGCGCGAATCCAGCGGTGCACAACTTCTGGCATGCACGGCGTGAAGACGAAATGGCACAGCGCTTTGAATCCAGTGGCGCACTGTAACACCACAGCATCTAGTATGCCCTGAATGTCACCAAACATAGAGTAAACAGCATCTAAGAACCACAATTAAGATTAAATTACAGCAAGGACGTAAATGCTTAAACCGAAAATTTCGGCAGAATCTCCTTTGTTTTTCCATGATTTGAAGCAACCACAATACTATCACATGATATAACATAATGAAGGACAACTATACCAGCAAAAACAAGAGATATAGGAACAATTTAAGTCCGGAAATATGAATTAACCACTTCATGGGCTAAGACGTTGAAAATGGCATAATCAAGCACACATTCAAGGCGATGAACTTATTATCACAACTACAATGGTAAAAGAGTTGTTGACTAAATGATTCAAGTTATGTGTAAGTGTGCCGCTAATCCCCTTTCCCGTATGCCGGTCTCATGGTACCTAAAAACATCATAAACACAAGCGTGAGTTCATCACTCAGCAAGCATATTGCAATGGAACAAGAAAACAAATTCCAATACCATCATCACCACTTCTCATTTTCAACATCATAAACCTTTCATATTCACATTGTATGCATCTCATTAACATCATCATATAAAACATCATCATATAATGCAATGCAATGCACATGTCTCCTTGAAGCACATACGGGTATTGCCGAGTGCACACCCGTCGATGTGCACCCTCTTTCCCCTTCCATCCCGTAGATGGAGGATGCCTACTCTTACTGACCCGCTCCCATACACAACCGTGGACGGGACTGCAAGGTAGGTCTTTCGTGTTCACTACGTGTGAACACAGAGGCCCGCATCAGAATGGGACGCCTCTTCCATTATGAATGCACATATGACATGAACATGTATAAACTTGCTTAAACATTTAATACAATAATTTCATAGCCAATAAGTACCCATGTTCATCACATCATAAGCAGATATCAAGCATGGCAAGTTAACTCATCATGTAAACATATTGCACCTATGCAAGTCTAGTAATCATACAACACACAAACCCATCCCAATACACTTGCCTTCAACCGTGAGCGACGGAGTGGCGAGGGGTTGAGGGCACTCCCGGGGTCACACCACCTGCACATAGGTACAACACGCTCAAAACTTGCCCACAAAATAGTACACGCACAATCATCTACCCAAATTCGCAAACTACTCCCAAAAACCCGAAAACAAAGAATCTGTCCCGTCGGGACAGCAGGCTTGCAACTAGCATAACTTGAGTTCTAAAACTCCAAATCGAGTAAATGGGTACATTTTCTCGAAGCTTAGGAAATTTCCTAGATTTTTCAAAGTATTCGCGAAAACTGAATCAGCCTCTAAAATTGTATAATCTATAGATCAACACGATCTGTCCCAATCACGTCACATATTTGACAACATTTTGTAAAACGGCCATAACTTTTAAACAGCTAATCGGAATTTCACGTTCTTGGTATCCACTGAAAGGTAATTAAATTATCTACAATTTTCATAACAGCCGGCCGATCAGAAAACGCATCTACAATTGCAAAAACTTAAGCCCTAAGTCAGGGTGCAAATCTGCCCGAGGACAAAACGTGGGACAACATAGCAATTTCCCTAATCTAATCTAGGATCAGCACCTAAACATGGATCTAAAGCATGAAATCCCCCCTCTAACCAGCAACATAACCCTACAAAAGGATCTACCGATGCTTACCTCCCTCGAAGAACCGTTCGAATGACGAATCTTCTCCTCCCGGCCACCCAATCTCCTTCCACGCGCCAATTCCGCCGGATCCTCTCGTCGCGGAACTTCCCAATGGCAAGGATGACGGAGTGGAGGGGCGTGGCAGTAAGGGATGGGGTGGAACTCACCTAGGGCCGGCTAGAGGAGGTGGAGGAAGGGGAAGGGGTGGCGCAATGGGGGAGGGGAGGGCAAGGGGTGGCGCAATGGGGGAGGGGAGGGCAAGGGGTGGCGGCGGCTATGGGGGGAAGGGGGCGCACCACACAAGGGGCTAGGGGGCTGGGGCGCATGGGCGTGGAAACCCTAAGGTGTGGCAGGTTTTTCCCCCTCATGGGCCAAAGAAACCCCCCACCGACGGCCCTTTTGCTTCCCCCAAGGCCCAACTAGCTCCCACAGGGCCCAAACTCCCCCGGAAAGACCCAAATTCTCCCCCGAAAAGGCCCAAACTCACGGAAGAGGTCCAAAAACATAATAAAATAGTCGTACCTTAATACCAAAATCGAAAATGACTCATACCGCCATTCCGTAGTGTCACGCGCACAACTTCTAGCAGTGCGGCATGAAGATGAAGTGGCACGACACTTCGAATCTGGTGACATGCGATGTCTGGTGGCGCATCATAAAGATGAAGTGACACGGTGTGCGACTTCCAGCGACTTCAAATCGGGCATGGACGTCGGTGATTGCTCCTTTATGGAAAACTAATAAAAGAAGGACTTTACTCTACGTAGCAAGCAGGTGTGGTTCCTTTGTGGAAAACAAGCACCGACGAGTGGGGCTCCCGAATAACTCAGCATGTTTGCAACTGCCTTCCCAACGTTCTGTGTCTCCCTCTTTGAAACTCACTTGATGCCATATCCTCCCTCCCTATCTTTCCTCTCTACCTCCCTTGCCCACTGGCGGTGGAGAGAATTTGCTGCTTCAATTTCCATTCCGATGCCTGCAATCCTCTTTAGGCTAGTCGGGATGCTACACAAGCTCCTCCTCATGCTCCTCGGCTTCACCGATGACTTTGTCCTTGAAAACTCCTCCCCCTCCCCAATCTCCCACCATCGCCTCATGGCCCTTGAAGCCCCAACCGTAAGAGACATCGATGTGGGCCCCACCTTTCACCTCCCCCTAACCTCACCTTTTGACAACTGTCCGAGAGGTATGGGTGACCCTAGACCTGCCCCCTGCTACGAATCTATAACCGTGTTGTGGTGTTGTGTTGTCTCTATCTATGAGGTAGCGGGATCTATGTGGGGGATGCCAGGCGTGGTTTGACTTGGGTGTGATGTGGCACTAATGGGCAGGAGAAATGGGGGAATTTTACCTTTTGTGGTGGTTGTAGTGCTTGCCTAAGCAAAATTGCTTCTGTGTTTTATGGTTGTAACTTGTAGCCATCTAACTTAAATCATATTAAACATGATTTGTTGAGTTCAAGAGCACTATTTCGTTGAATGCCATCAAGGTATATCGATGGTAAATTGAACTAGACTCGACTAATTACTTAGTTTGTCTACTTTACTCAGGCCCTTTCCATTCCGATCCCCCTCACATTTGCTCCCTCCTTCTGATGGATGCAAGAGGAAGGAGTTGTTGCAGATCTGAGGAGGGGATGTCCATAGATCCTGATGACCCCACCCCTCTTTTCCATTGCCCTTTCAGTTTTTCATTGTAAAATGATAGCAATTAAATGAACTATACCACATGTTGTAAAATTAACCATACCACATGCATACATGATGGATACATGATGATAATTGCTATCACCTATCTAAAAACTCTAAATTGAGTTATAACATGAGTTGTGGATCGTACATCAATTCTTGCAATCTGGATCTAATTTCTATTCCAATTAAGACCATCAAACTGAGTCATATTAAACAATTGTGCTTGGTTGTGCTGCCGCTTGTTGCTCAATGTGGAAAATTCAAAATGCAGTGTGTTTCCATCTCAAGATTATAACTAACCCTACTGGTTGTGCTTTTGTGTTTGCCATTGGATGGAATTTTGGTCAGTTTTGCAGAAATAGGAGGAACCCAAGCTGTGCTATAGTGGGGCTTAGCAGCTGAAGATGATGGCCATGGAAGCCTTAGGGCCTATTTGGGAGGGATGCGGCTGGGCTGAAAAGCTGCTTTTGACTTGTTGGGCTGTAAAGCAGCTATAGTTGGTGGTTGTGGCTTTTCTTGATATGTCGTTTGGCAAACTGGCTGTGCAGCTGTAGATTTTAAGGGGCAACTGAGTGGGCCCAAGTGAGGAGGGAGTCGGGGAGGTGGCGCACGAGCTGGAGGGAGTCGAGGAGGCGACTGAGCGGGGAGACGACGGGGCGAGAAGGGAGGCGGAGCGAGGGGGAGGCGGTCGAGCGAAGCCACAGCTGAAAAGCACCTCCCTACCAACTGTGGCTTTTAGGGGTGCTTCAGTTGTGGCTTAGCTGTGCAGCTGCTTTACAGCTAGGCTGTTTGGGGGAGCTTTAGGCCCAAAGCTAAAGCATAGCTCCCCCAAACAGGGCCTTAAACTGTGAGAGGGGATGGGCACTGACTGTTGGAAGACTGCAAGTTGGATGAACACTTCTTCCTGCTAGTTTTTCTTCAGTTAGCTCTGTAGCTTTGTTAGAGTAGTCTGATATGCCAGTAGTTCAATCCTTTAATAAGAAAGGAAAATTTGTGTAAACTTCTATCAGGTTGAGAATGAGTCTGGCTTATCAGATCATTCGTGTTATGTCAGGACCCGAATGTGCAAATTCGGACCCTCTGTGTATTCAGCACTAGTCTAGGATCACGCTAGTACACACAGTCTGAACATAGATGAAACATCACAATCATACACAGCGGAATAATAAATAAAGTCTTCATCTATTAATATAACCTGTTTGGTCAACCTTATGGTCAACTTACAATAATACGCCACGCAGGGCAAAGACTCAGAAATAAAGAAATATGCAGCGAAAAAATAAGACACACAATAACCCATCAATATACCACATGCAACTGACAAGGCTCGCACACTAATTCGAGTCCTCCCAAAAAATTCTCCTCAAGAGCTGGCGTAAACTCCTCCTCAACTAGTGATTGAATTGTTGCTAGGGCGTGAGCACATAAAGCACTCAGCAAGTCATGCATAGAATGCAAGTCCATTAGATACATGCATGGCTTATTCCAAATGAATGGCTGAAGTGGTTATTTTGCACAAATCAACATTTACAAATGATTAACATGTATAGATTGTAAATCAAATACCATTACTAAATAACTTTCTAATTTATTTTCCAAGATTCACTAGCGCACAGCCTAAATCAATTTCATTACTTTCAGTGGCACACAACCTCCCATTCTCAAGTTTATTTTTCAAAGTCTAACCCTTGATTGTAATTCCCGAACATTGTCCAATACCGCGGACATGGCTATTCGAATAGGTTGACACTCTGCAGAGGTTATACATTTTATGCACAAGATATAATCAACTCATTGTGTTTGCCGTGAATCGCCAAACAAAAGTATGCGAATAAGCGATCATAATAAAGCCTTTACAATGCTCTGTCTATATCCAGTACTGCCCGCTGAGGTTTCAACACCAAAAGGGACTAGTTACCACACCAGGGCCCCCCCTCTTGCGCCATATGAGTCTACCCGTACACCTGGAACCCACACCACCACGACAGTACCCAAATCTAGGCATCACAAATTAGTAAGATAGGTATGTCCCATTCCAGACATGTGGTTGCATGTTTAGTCCAATTCAAAGGCTTGCAAGATTAAGTCCTTAATTGACTAAGGCAAGACTTCCAAACACTCAAATAGCACACAGCCCCTTACAACACTCATATGGCACACAACCTTCACTCAATTGGCACATGGCCCCTTACATTCACTCATTAATCCCATTGCCACACATGCCTACCATGACACACAGTCTCTTGCCACTTGTCCCAGTCTAAATCATTTTCCACCCCAATTGATTCTTGTGCAACACGTGCCAACAACAACTCAACATCCATGTAGAACAACACATGCCTCTACATATCAACATCATCGTATGGCAACACATGGCACACCATTTCAGAAACACATTCCATATTCCATTAATCAATATTAAATTTTGTATTTCCAAAATGATATCAATAATACATTGCATGTCTAAGCATACTAATCGCGATCTAGCAACCAATGTTGGTAATTAAAATAGCAACCAACTAGTAATTAACAATAGGGTGACAAATAAACATGGCAAACAAATAATTAGGACAAGATGGACATAAATCAAATGGGTTGATTGACTATTCCCAAATTAATTGAAATTATTTTTAATTGAATTAGCATGCAATAGTTTGAAACAATATAATTTTAAAACATAGGATTAACATAGTCAAAGCACATCTTGCCTTGGAAAAGCTCTTACTCCTACTTTGGACCTTACTCTTGGACTAGCAATTCTTCCTCAAAACCGTCAGGCACTTCAACGTCTACGTGTAACGAATAAATAAATAAATAAATAAATACGAAAAAAATAGAGCAACTCAACTCCAAAAATCAAATAAAATTCACCACTAAATAGAGCACAATTGTAAAAAAAATTTAAGCTCTAGAATCACCTCAATCGGGGTTCGTATGGGTAAGAATAAACTGTTTAAAGTTTGAAAATACATTAAAAATACTATACCAAATTTACTGAGTTATTTTTGTACTAGAAAATCCAAATAAGGACGTCATGCTGACGTTAGCACCAAAAAAAATTTTGACTAAAATATTTTCTATGGAAAATTCTAAATATGACGACATGGTAGCATCATCACCTAATTAAATAAAATAAATATTTTTCTAGAAAAACTTTATTATGCTGACACGTGGGTTCCACGGCTGACATCATCGCTTACGCCATGCTGATGTCACGGATGATGTCATTGCGGCACGGCTCGGCTGGGACGCCTTAGGTTTCGCATGATAAGTGGCAACATCTGATTGGATGAGTGCGCGATGCGATCTAGGCCATTAAATTCAAAATCAACTGTTTAGATTAGATCAGATTGTGGCTACGGAGGTGGCATGTGGAGAACCATCACAGTGTTCACATGGCTTAGATTTGAACCCTCCAATCTAGATCTAACGGCTCGGATTAAATCCAAAACACAACAATGAAGTCGCTACATGGCATGATCTGGTGCGTAGGATTAGAATCGAACGGCTTAGATCTAATCTAATCCTATGGTGAAGAAACACTACAAATGTGTGACACATGGAGTTATCCCAACCATCTGATGTGGATCTGACAGTTGAGAAGCTTCGCGAGTTTGCTAGTGGAGCTCGACGTTGAAGTTCACCGGACCTGGAGAAGATGACCAAGGCACGGCACTACAGGGCTCTTTCGACAGGGTGAGATGTCCTCTGGTGCGTGTCTCGTCGTAGTGAGTTCAAATCCGGGCACGAGCACAGCGGACGGGGCTCAACGATGGTAGAACAAATGAAAATCTATGGAAACATTGATGAACTTCAGTGAGGAACTAAGAGCGGTTGATGGCAGCTCTAGCACAGAGATCTAGGGCAAAGCACAGAGCACAACACGGCGAACACTACCGACCATTTATTACCCTCGACTTCCGTGCAAATCTGTCGTGGGGGCTCCGATCTTTGTAACAATAACCCGGTTACTCACTGTTGCATCGGATTGGTATTGACACAACCCGTCAGTAATTCGGTCACTAATCACAAACCGTGCCCGGATTGAGGCCAATCAATCGGCACGACACACTCAGCTCGTGGTCATATGCCAAATGATTAATTCCAACCCGAGCTTCCCCAAGATATGTGTCTAGTGCTAGTTCCCTGGATCCGTAGCCTAGCACCCACATATTTCCACGATAAGTTGCATCAAGAATCAAGCGCAGAACAATAGTTGTATTAATACTGGTTTGTTTACAACTAATTAATTTACAAGAAAGAAACACAGCCAACTAGCTGAACAGCAGGACAAGAAAAACAAAACTGCAACAGTGGCAGCGGTATGCCTTCCCATACCCAGAGGCAACCGACTGGGGGCGAAAGTCCCAGATACCCACTCAAACTCAACACCCTCTTCGAGGAACTCGTTGACCGACGCGCCTTCATTGCCTTCGACGCCGTCTTCTATGCATGTTGTTAATATAGAGCAAACGGTGAGTACACATATGTACTCGCAAGACTTTAGTGTATGGAAATATTAACATAAATGCAGTCTATGACAAAGAATACAAGTTTCTACACTGTCTGTTTTGAGCACAAAGCAAGATTTATTTGCAATAACATAATAGATTCTAAATCATTCGCAATTTGTAAAGCAATTGTAAGGAGATTGTTTTAATCAAACAATAAACATAAACATTTGTCCATAAACCAAGTTTTACAACCATTCCCTTCCAACAAACTGACAACCGAACTAACCCACCAAACCAAATCCATTTCCCAAAAACCAACTTTCGTCCAAACCCATTAACCAATTCAACTCCCATCCAAGTTCCAACCGTAACCATTACCGAAACTGAACCAAGACCAGACCAGAACCAACACCGGAAATTCTATACTTGACAGTACTTCCCAAGTTGTTCATGACCATGAGCACGGCTAATCGATTAGTTTATTTATATCTCTGTAGAGATTGTACACTTTACCCAAATGACATATTCTAGCAATCATGTCAACCATGCTACGCGATACTCAACGTACCCATTTTGCTAGACTATGACGAGACCTTTCGATAGGTTGGAATTTATACCTTGCACCAGCCCGATAATGTGCATCCCTAGCTACGGTCCATAGAGGATGACCACTAGTGGTCCCTACAGGCTCCCACTAGCTTTACTGGCCCATACCTCCCCATAGTAGGCATTACCGTTGTATTGGGCAAACTCCCCCTCGATGCCTCGACGAGGGAGTCCCTCGAACACACCGACACGGCAAGTGTGTCCAACTTTCCCGTCACCTAATGATGCAAGACCTAAACCCCTTCCAATGTACTAGGCCAAGGCTATCCCATACTGGCACATGTGGTTGTACTGTTTGACCCAGTAATAGCATCAAGTTCAATCCTTAGGGTGAGTCAGGCGAGATCTTCCAACCCGCTTGCTATGGCCATAGAGGATCAGCACTAGCGGCCCCACGGAGCACACACTAGCCCGAACCTCCCCATAGCAAGGGAACCAACCGAAACCAAAACCATTCCCAGACAAGCCTCCTGGCTTGAAATCCAAACCAATCCAATCCAAGTCCGGACCAGCCAAACCATTCCAAACCAACCAATCGGACCAATCCGACCAAACCAAGCCAAATCCGAACCTCCAACACCGTACATCTCGCCCATGTCTAAATACTCCTTTTTCATTTTCCAACAACACCAATCCAACCATTTCCCAAACCAATACCCAACTCCGAACCATCGACCAAATCCAACCAATCCGACCAATTTCCAAGAAGAATTGTAATTGATTGTGTCGTAACATCATACAGTACATTCTACGGCAGAACTAAGCATATGCAAATACTTCTCGTTATTACCCAATTGACATTTATTTTTTTGTCTAAGTTTTCAGCCTATGGTTCAACAAGGTTCACAAATCAATTAAGATTAAGGAAATCCACCATTATGGGTCTAACTACCAAGTTTTCCCACAACTAGCATCTTTATTGAACATACACGCAGGCATAATAGTTTTGATAATTCAAAATAGAATTTGCAATTATAGGATCAAAATGGTCAAAGAAGGTGCTTGCCTGTTTGCTTTGTTAACAAGGTCCGACTCGAAACGCGGTTGGAATTGTTGTCTACCGAATCGTCAACGCCTGACGAAAAGCAATAAGAATCATCAACAACAAATCAAAACAAGGCGGTTAAGAACCAAATACAAAAAGTGAATCAAATCTGAGAAACTAAGAGAAAAATGACTCGAAAAAGGATTTAAACTTCTCAGCTCACGTCGGCAATATCGACACACAATTCCTGGTAGTACCGTTCAATCAGCAGCACTGACCTTGCGGCAGTACTGCCGATCCCCGGTAGTACCGTACCATCGGGACGATAATGTCGACGGCCGGGAACTAACATGAGGCGCTTTGGGAAACAACTACTGGAGTGTAGCTCATAGCACCACCGCACGTGCAGCAGTACCGGCCCCAAACCCCCGGTAGGGTCGGAGTTCCAAAGGCCACAATTAGCACGCTCTGGAAAATAGCTATCGGAGTGTGGCACACAGTATTACTAATAGAGTGGTAATACCGGCCCCAAACACCGGTAGCGCACGGCTCCAGAGGCCAAATACAGCTCACTATGGGGAAACAACCACCGACAACGTTAACCATGATGGTACCGCTCAAATAGCAGTACCAGGGTGCCCTCATGTGAACGACATAACGAAAAGCAAAAGCCTGAAACTTCGGATCAAATAGAAGAAGGAAAGACCTAATCCAAATCCGAGAAAACGAGAACTCAACCAGCAAAGAAAATCTAAACTTTTCCCTAAATCCGGCAGTATCGGAGGCCAAATTGTGGTAGTACCACTCACGCCGGCAGTACCGCAATTACAGCCCAGTAGTGCCGCTCGACGGGGATCCAATTGGGGTGCTTACTGGATGTTAACTACCGGTGTGCTACTTCCGGTACTACCGCTCGGGCGACAGTACCGGCCGCATGGCCCGGTAGTGCCGACCTCCAGAGACCGACAAGGGGAGCTCTCTGGATTTTTGCTACTGGCATTGTATACCCGGTACTACCGCTCGGGCAGTACTACCAGACTCACAACGGCGGTAGTGCCGGATTTCCAGGATAAGGTTTTGCAAAAAAGGGAGATTGTGCGCAAATGAGTTCGGAACTTCGACGCGAAGGCATGAGTAGGTTCCTAGGGACACTAGGGACCCATTCACACAGGTTTCATCAAGTTTCGAGCTCGTTTTCTCAACTTCTCGCTTTCTGACCTTACGAACCCCGAAAACGATGCGAAAATGGATTTCGACTCAAAAGGGGTCCAATCCGATTTTCGTCGCTGTAATGGAACCTCTACGGCTTCATGGACCAATACACACTAGCTTTGTGGATTTTGGAACATTGAAACACGAAGTTGTCCCGAATGCCCAAAATGCACATTTTTTGCGAATCGAGCCAAACGATGGATTCGCAACTTGCGTATTGAATCCATTAGCACCATATGGTCCCACGTGACCGAAATCTCGCCTACGAACTCCTTGCACGATGATCGAACTCCGAGAACTCGAAAACCTTAATTAATCCCGAATTCCGATTCTGGACCCGAAATGAGTTCAAACTCGATTCTTTCGCGAGAATCGAACTTCGCGGTGTTAGATTTATTCGAGGATCGATTTCTCAAATTCTTGGAGTTAGGGTTTCAAAAGGAAATTCTCCAAAAATTCGAGAAAACGGTTTTGAGGGCAAATAAACCCAACAAAGAGCAGATCAGGGTTTTCAGAACGAATCGACCATGCAAAAGAATTCTTCTAACCCTAACCTAGGTCTAGCAACTCGACACCACACCGATTTACTACCCGATCTAGGTTTTCTATGGTTAAATAAGAGAGAAAAGAAAAGAGAAAAAGAGGGAGAAGGCTACGGTTTGCATCAAACCTTATGGATTGAGCTCCAAACTTGAATCCACCGATTGTGCAACCTCCTAGGGGTCTTGGGGATGCTCCACCACACTTCAATCTTGCTCCACTTGCACTCCTTGAGCTCCAATCGGCCGGATTTGAGAGGAAGAGGAGATGGAACCAGAGGGAGAGAGTGGGAGATCGAGAGAGGGAGAGAGAGCTCACGGAAGAGAGAGGGAGAGAGGGAGTGAGTGAGGGAGTGAGAGGGAGGCGCTGGGTATAAGGGGGAGAAGAGAAAGAACGAGAGAGTGGGTGAGGTGGCCGGGCACGGGCAGCAGCGGTCGCCCCGACCCCTGCCCGCTCGGCTCGGTCGGTAGTATCGCTCCCCTCGAGCGGTAGTGCCGCCCGACTGGCATTACCGACCCTAGCCAGCGGTACTACTGCTCCTACAGCAAAACCCCGGGTCTTCTTCGCGATCCTTCTCCAATCTTTGGAATCGGTCCACGGGGATCCAAGGGAAAGGTTTTAGGATCTCAAAGAAAGGTTTAGAAACTTAGGGTTGGGAACTATTCTACACGAGTCGAGGTTTCACCCGAATCCAAATCCAGAGGCCGGAAGCTCTGGGCTTAAGCGGCATCGCTTGGAAATTGAGGGTTTCAACTCGGGGAATATTTGAGATGGGCTCGTGGAGCACTAAAGAAGATTCTGAAACTACAGTCGCAGGTCTAACTTAACCAATTCAGAGTTTCGACCAAAAATCGAAACCTGAGACTACGAACGGGAAAAACAATTAAACGAAGCAACAAAAGCACTCCGAAAACAAATAACTCCACATTAAGATCCAGAAATCAAATCTAAGCACAATTAAACACTCAATTAGCTTAATTAAGCCTAATTATTCTTAATTACAAATTCAGAGTGTTACAAAATCTCAAAACACTAACCAACAGACGGTAATGCGGCGGCACAATCCAACGGTGATGTGGCAGCATCCTAGCCATCCAAGCGGCAGAGATCCTGCGGCTCACACCCACGTGACCACGTGGATAAACCTCGACCGTAGGATCAAGATCCAACGATCCGGTTTCTAGGGTTTCATCAGTTTGGGTCCAACAGGCTTTGCCGCATAGGTCGGATGGGCTAGGCCCAATAGGGTACAGCCTGTTTAGGGTTTTAGCCCATTTCCTAATTTTTTTTATTTAAAATGATTATAGAAATTCAAATAAGCCAAGAAAAGTAGTAGAAATATCAGAAAAAATTTCAGAAAAAATCTAAAAAATAATTTGAGACATTTTGAACTCAAATAAAGTATTTTCAACAAATATTTATATAAAATGTTCATATATTTAAATAATTCATAGAAAAGGCTTAATTCAAATTAATTCCAAAAAATTCCAAAAAATTCTTGAAAATTCAAAAGACACAATAAATACAAGAAAATAAAAAATTAGAATGTTACATGTTAGGTCTAGGAAAGGTTTGGGGATTATTTATCGTTGTCTGTTTTTACAGCGGCTCAACTCTGTTTAGTATCTGGTTTCCTTGATGAAATAGGGGGTTCTCCTACTTTCTCAAAAGAAAAATGTCAGTTAGTTTAGTTCCTAATTCCTTGATTTTTGAAGATTCAATTTTACTATATTCTAACAATGTAATAATATTGTGTCTTTTCAAATTTGCTTCATGTGATAGAAGTGAAGGGAATTTGAAGAAATTACGCTATAGCTGTGGCGAATATGGACATGTTCCCCAAGTACCCAAAGCCCATTTAAAATGGTAATCCTCGTATATTCATCTTATATAGCTCCGGTTTCAGTATTGTATGCTTTCCAGTGGTATAATCCTTATCTTGGTGGTTTGCTTACACTCAAGATGATTCTACATGCAGGGCTTACAAAGTTTGAGAGCTGCTTTATGTGCAAACAACATGGACACTCGAGTAATTGTCCTGAAAACAAACATGGCATCTTTCGATAAACATCTCACATACTACCTTCTCACCTCTCACGGTATAGTGATTGTAAGGCACTGAAACAAACTGATACATATAAATTCTGTAATTAATGGAAACTGAAATGCTTCGGGTTCTATATGACTTTTGGTTTAATTTTTTTTTTTTTACAAATCCGTGTTTTAAGATATCTAGAAAACTATTAGAACAATATTCAGTATATTACTATGCTTGGATTTCCTATGATAATGGGGTGTCGGTATGCACATGTACTCCCCAAAAGTTTGAAAAATATCACGATATCACCTCTTCAGTGGATCAAATTTATTGATTAAATTGATTTAAATTTTTGATGGTTGTGATTAGTAAAATCTTAGAACAATTTATATTATACTTTTAATAAATTTTAAATATATATGATATATTTATAATATTACGAAACCATTATATAAAACTAGAGGGTTATACATCTTATTAAAAAATTTGGGAAAGTGAAAGAGGATGCTCTGCATTCTCCGGTGAGACTGAAAAGCCATGCAGCTGAAGCTAGGGGCACAGTGACGTAACGTGACTTCCCCGTTTGCCGTAGCTGCCGGAATGGATCGAAATCTCGTCGTACAGAATCAACCGCCCTGGAGTACCACACTAGTACTTCTAGTTCACTACAGTATTGGCTACGCGCACTGGGACAGGAGTATCTATATCTATCTATCTGGACGGAAATCTCGGCCATTACTTGGCGATCCGTCGCGTACAGAGGGAAGGGAAGCAGCAGAGGATCTCAGCTCAGGAGCGGATCAAACGTTACCAGCAGAGACCAAGCAATGCGCCTTCAGGCCAAGTGGTCACTGGTCAGCAGATGTTATTAAAGGTGTGTTTGGTTAGTGGGATGAGGTTGAATGGGATATGATGGTTTTGTACTATTTGGTTCTATTATTTTAGGTGAATGGGATGGTTCAGCATCTAGAGCGAATATTCCTCAAATTTGTATCACTTAGTCCAAATAGAATGGTTCCATTCAAATAACCAAACACATAAATAACATTTTTTTAAACTGTTTCATACAAATAACCAAATACACTCTAACTGAAGTGAAGTTGGACTAACTACTCGGCACGCCGCGCCTGCGCCAAGAGGTGGTACTGAGACTGCGCCAGAGGTATCCTGGCCGACTGCATTCACGCACCGCGCGCCTTCTGATCGAAATCCAAGGAGCCGCACGTACCCCGTGGGCTTCTGGCCCACCAGATCTGGCGGCCTTTAAGACGAGCCTTGCCTTGCCGCACGCACCTGCTCACTTGCACAGTCGTCGGCAATAAAGGCGTGATTAGGCCCACGGCTGGCGAAGGGCGGCACGGTAACAGAGCCTTAGCCGCCAGGCGCCGAGGCCACGGCTCCGTCGATCTGCCATCTCGCTGTGGATCAGGACCGTTGATTTTCAGAAGTAATATTTTTTTAAGTATTTTTCTGTTTATTTCCTAGATAACAATAGGTGGGCTAATTTTTAGCCAACCCCTTAGCTAACAATTAGTCCATTAGTTGGTGGGGAGGAGCTAATTTGGGCTAATAGCATGTAACACGCTGGGAAAAGTCTGAAGTACCCTCGTGCTGGCCTTATCCTCATTTCCTCACCCATTATGAGGGGGCAGACATGACTTTTTGAAGAAATTAGCCCAACCATTAGTCATGTATCCAAACAGCCCTGGGTTAATTTTAGATGGACTAATTATTAGCTGGCTAACAATTAGCTCTAGCCATTAGCCAACTAACAATTAGTTTTAGCCCATCCAAACATGGCCTAAGATATCATAGTTTGTTCTTCTTCGTCGCGTTATTAGCCAGATTTTATTTACTTATAATGGATTTTATCGGATCAACTCACCTAGACGACAGCAGCGACTCTTACGCCAAAGATCGATACTGTGAGAGGAGCCGCCCAGATCGTCCTCGAGTTGTTGGATGCACGGTTGCTCCCGTCGGATTTGGGTCCTAGCAACAAATCACCGGAGGTGATCCTGATGCTATTACCCAAGCCCAATGGAGACCACCCTACGAACGTCCAACGACTCGACAACAACCCCGGTATTCCCCCGGTATGCGATCCGAAACTCGCCCAGGATCCCCACATACCGGTTCCCAAGTCATATCACAACAGTTCCCACAAAGGGGCATCGGGCCCAAACTCACTACCAGAGACGCACGAAACGCGGAAGCAACAAAACACACACGGCACACGGAAGCCCAAAGGACGACCAAACAAACAGGGAGCGAAAAGCCGACAGGTTCCAATACAGAAATAAAAGTGCAACAGTTTACAAAAGTAAAGCCAACTATCATATACAACAAAAGTAATATACCCCGGAAGTGTCATGCCCTGAACACCTCCGGACGCACACGCGCGACGGCCTCTACTCGGTGCCCCGCCCGGTCACCGATAGGCAGTAGGGGTAGAACTCACACCCCTCTGGATCCTCACCTGCAAAACCACAAAACAGAAGCCTGAGTACACAAGGTACTCGCAAGTCTTACCCGTGGTCCATATACGACCGACTCCAAAGGATATGCATTTGGATGTAACAAGGAACAAGCTGAAGGTAAAATTTGCAGAAATGCTCTTATTTGTGGTTTAGTTACTTAACTACTCAATTCACCACAGTCTTAAGCGGTTGATACTGCACCTACTTCTAGCATGAAGTGTGATCAACATTAATTAAAACAAACACCACCTTTCAAAACAAGGCTCCAGCCCAACGGCGAACCATACGTTCAAGTTATTTAGTACGCAGAAGAAGTTCAGATCAAGCTTGCTCATATCCGAGAGCGCGGCAATTCGAATCGCTTTATTAACCCTGCAGGGAAGCATTGATCGCACGACACTTACCACAAGGGCCTAGTGTCAACCCCCTCCCAATCATACCCAATCGCTGAAGCGTCCTCCTCAGGGTCTCGAAACCTAGCACCCCCTCGAGCTGCCCCAAGCCCGGCTTGGCGCTCGAGAGTCGGCCTAAGCCTCGCCCTCAACCACGCCCAACCACAGGAAGTTACGGTCCATCGATTCCATATGAGAGAAAGAGTGGCTTACCGTACCATAATCGGGCATGCGACCAACCGGGGTGTGCTCAAACTGATTCCACTTACGGATCGGTCCTTAACTGACACAGACGGGGCTACACATTTGAGTCTCCATACCCAAATGAACCAACTCCCCGCCCGGTCCACAATTCATTTTCTTTTCAAAACCTTTCCCAATCCCAAGTCCAACATAACGTAGTATGCGTGACAGTAACAATCGCAAGTGACAGAATCCTCCGTCACTTGGCCCGAACCCGACACCTAAGCATTTCTAAGCGTGTTTCGATATATTACCCATAAGCTAGCTTCAAGGACGGAATTAACAACATCAAGGAGTAAATGCAGCAATTAGGATCTCACCTAACCCACAGTTCAATTCCTAATGCAAATACCTAATCAACGAATAAGCAATTTATTCCCGAAGGTAAATTGACATAAAGGATCAGATATGCTTAGGGGCTTGCCTGCTTCTGCTTGCGGATCGACAGCAACGTGCCCTTCGGCAACTCCTCAACCACGGCCACGCTGGGCTTGCCGGGATCGTTCTCTACACGAGTACAATGCACAATGAGATGCATGCCATGCAAAGAAACAATTAGAACAAAACCCCGACGCATCAACGCAAAATCCCCAACCGAACAGATCAGGTGAGCCCGGACAGTCCGGGTTTTCCATCCGGACAGTCCGGCTAACCCGACACTCCGGCCACACACGACGGATACTCCGGCCTAGGCGGACACTCCGGATCGGGTCCGACACTCCGCCCAGCGCCTCGCCTAACTATCACGAGGGATCGAGGTACCACCAAGCCCTACGGCACCACGAGACCCCGATCTATGACTTTCCTACACGTGGCTAAGCCGGAGAAGCTCCTAACTAGCTTACTCCACGAGAAAAGACACTAATCCATAGAACCTCTAACCAACCCTAATCAACCCTTGGATCGGCATTACTACTACCCGATCAACCATACTAGCACCCACATTCATCAATCCACGCCCCACAATAACCCTAGGATCACTACAACCAAAAACCCTAAAGCTCAAGATCCAACTCCGAAACTTCAAATCTAAACCTAAGCTCTAACTCCCACCATTGACGACCCTAGCACCCAAGAATCCCACGGATCAACCCCCAAGAGAGAGACCTACCTCCAAGGAAGATGGAGGAGAAGCAATGCCGGGTGGAGGAAGGAGGATGCCGGCGCGAGGACGAGCTAGAGGACGCCGGGGAGGAGCCACGGAGGTCGTCGGCCGGTGGGCTCGCCGGAGTGGAGCTAGGGGGGGTGGTGGTGGGGAGAAGCACCAAGAAGTGTGGAAGGCTAGGAGGTATGAGGAGGAGTGGTGGGGAGGCTAAGAAAACAAGTGTTTATAGCCCCACCCCGAACATACCGGACACTCTGGACATTAACCCGGAGACTCCGGGTTGGGGTCTTCGGTATAGTCAACCCGGACACTCTGGACATTTGGTCCGGACACTCCGGATTGGGGCGCTCGGTCAGCCCAATCCGGATACTCCGGACTCTTATCCGGACACTCCGGATACTCCGGATGCTCCAGAATTTTTGAAAGTTTAGGGCCTTGACAGATACCAGCCTAAGTTTGGTAAAAATAAATCTCCTCTGATTTTCTTCTGATGAAAAATATTATTACCGAGGCGTAGGTCCTACATATCTAGGAAGATAATCCACAATCTACTACCTACTGTTGTGATAATTAGCGGCAATGATGTTATTGCAAGATCCAAAGTCCCCGGCGAGAAGATAAAAAAGTCAAGCACACTCATGGACTCAAGGATTTGATTCTGATATATTGTTCATCTAGACTCTGTAGTGTATAGTAAAAGCTGATTACTCCACTTGTGTATTTTATCCATAAGTTTTTATTAATATAAATCAGATTATCTTTCTACAAACTTACACAATCCTGGGCATATGGTGTAATTCATCACTATTGACAAGGGTTACACAGCTACGCTTCTTAGTGCTTGCTGCTTAGAGCATGTACATCCTTAGTTGCTAAGGTAATGATATAGGAGAGATAATTTCTTAGCACCGATGCCAACGGATGGACGAGTGGGTGCTAAGACTATCTCCTGCAATTTCCCTTCATTCTATTCCCTTCTCTATTCTCTTCCCCATATTCATTCCCTTTATTTCCTACCATCTCCAACAGCATCCCCTCAAGGGATTTGTGAAGGGATTGGAGAGAGAATCCCATTCTAAAGGGATTCACTGTTTGAATCCCTTCTGAATGGAATCGTAAAGGGAATCGTGAAGGGAATCCGCTGGAGCACTTGGAATCTGTTCGCAAAGGGATTTGGAGGGGAAGGGAAGCTGCTGGAGATAGTCTAACCCTGGATTATGGTATTGAAGCCTGTGCTAAGTCAAAAGGTAGAGCGGCTAGCACGTACATGCAAGGTTGTCACTTGTCAGGATCCTACGATCCCACGGAGCTGAAATGATATGGAATGGTATATGAATGAGAATTTCTTAGAACTGTGATCCCGATGGTAATATCGTGCTTATGATCGTATAAGATCATGATTTTGACAACAAACTATATCAGTTTATAAATTTTGGTATTACCTATACTAATTTAAGTTTAATAGCTTCATTAGCTTTGTTTTTTATCTTTACATTTTGTTCTTAGGGGGAAAAGTATTGCCATTGACATATTGGACTTTTAAATGATTAATTCATAGAAAATAATTAAATAAGGTAAAAAAAAGCTTAATTGAATGTACGTGAATAAGTGTACCCAAGTTTACGAAATTAAATTAAAAATAAATCAAAATATGTAATATAGAGTTGCATAATTCAATTTTATGCACAATATATATACTTTTGAAAATCTGATAGAATCGTGATTCTATGATCCGATCCCATCAAGCGAAAATTGATTGTACCTATGATCACGATCCTGACAACCTTGCCTATAGGTGGTGCTAAGGGTTAGAGTAAAATTAGCTGATAATGTGTAACACCCCACTTTCTTGTGCCTTTTTGAAGTTTTCAAAATAAAATGAACAAGTTGATTTTTCTTGAATTAAATAAAGCTTAATAAGAATTTTCCAAAATAAACTGATTTAATTTGACTAATCAAAATATCAACTAAAAGAAAACCAGTTTTAGTTGGTTAATTGTGCTGCAAGGATTTTTTTTTATTTTCTTAGATTTTTCTGAGCTTATTTGGTATTTATTTGAATTTCCCGCCTTTCTGAAATTCAAAAATCCTTTTAGTTTTCTTCTTTCTCCTCAAGCCCAATCTGGCTGGCTCGCCTTTCTTTACCGGGCTGCCAACCTACCAACTCCCTCTTGCGGCCCACCACAACTCTCTCCCCCGCTTGGTCCCTCAACACCAGCCCAGCACACGCTCGCTTGCCTAGCCCAGCATACCCATGCCGAAACCCTATCCCTAAAGGGCGTCGCCACTATAGCGCCGCCATCGCCTCACTATTGGAGTCCTTGCCACCCACACCTCCAAGGCTATAAATAACCTAGGTTAACTTCGTACTGTGTGTCTCTCGCTCCGCCACACCTGACGTCCTAGCCACCTTCACCGGAGCTACCATCGTTGTGCCACACGAGCTTGCCAAAGTTCAAGGAGCACCACCACCACCATTGAATCCTCCCCGAGCTCTTCCTCATAGCCGATCTCATTCCATGGTGAGTCCTTGCCCCTGTCGTTGCCACCGTTGGCTTCGTCTCATCGTCTGCGTTCATATCCACCGTTACAGGGTCTCGATCCACTGCCATATCACCACCGCCTCATATTCTTCCTCCTTGTCGACCACCACGCTGCTTTCCCTCACTGTTGTGACATTTTCGGTGACCGTCGGGCCACATGTGCCACCTCATGAGGTTACCCTTCTCCGTCACTTTTGAACCTGCAATGTCGAGCCTAGATTTGCATTGCCCATGCCATTGCATCGTCGACCACATTCGTACCGCCGCTAGAGTCACCGAAGCCTGAGCCCTTGCTGGCATCACCGCCGATGTCACCTGTGACTTCAGCCACCACGCCTAAACCCCTCTCACCAATATACGGGCCCTGCTTATCTGCCACCCGAGCTCATGAACCTGGTCCACCGTGGACAAGAGCTATTTCATGCGCTTGGTTATGGACCATGGCCTACTTGTGAGTCTTTAACCATTTTTTCTGAATTTCTTTTAATTCTAAAATTCCATAAATTCGTGGGACCCACCTATTAGCCACTCAACCGGATGCACCAAGTTCACTGAGTGCCCACACATCAACCCCTAGCCCATTTTATTTATTTAAACCAAAGGGAATATTCTTTGAAATATTCTCTTTTCTCTCTTTTTCTAGCATTTTCTTTCCCGATCAGATTGCTAATTTTTTTATTTTTATTCCAAATTTTAGTTTTAGGTTGGAATTTGTATACAAATCCAATTGCCCTTAAGAATAACTACTAGTGTTTACTTTGAGTTTCTTTTTGGTTAAGTTTTGTTGGTACAAAAACAGGAAAAACACTTCTTCAAATATATTTCAACGGATCACACACACTTTACCAAAAAAAAAACTGCATGACACAATTTCATCCCTATATAGTCATAAATAATAGGGTTGGCACCTATATGTTATCCATGCCTAAACCATTCCACATGGTTTGTTAGGGTTTGGCCTTATGGGTGAAAATCTAATGCCCATTTAAACTTGGGTTTGCAAAGGGTAATACCCACTCCCCAGTTATTTACCCATTTTCATACTAAGCAAACCTCTTTCATCTCCCACTTCTCTCTCTACAGTCTCTCTCCTTATACCTCTATCCCCTCCGTCGGATCTGCCGCTACTCAACACTATTGCTATGCAGTCGCCATCTGATCACCTCGTGCCACCGTCGCACGGCTCTGCCACCACAAACTCCCAATTGTCTTGCTATTGAGTTGTGTCTCTATGCCCAAATATACTGCTCTTTGTGCTCCACCAATGTTCATGGTCAGAGTCATCTTTTTGAGTCTAGGAATAAAAAGATGATTTATCAAGCTCAGCGTGGCGCCAACACCTCTCAACCCCCGTTTCTTCTAGTCTTAACCAAGCAGGCCAGCAGCATCTAGTGCTGCCAAAACAACAGCTCCAGCACCTCGTAAGTTTGTGCAAGCTCCTGCTAACAATCCAGGAGGTCAGGTTCAGAAGAGCAACACAGGTACAGTAGGCATTCAATGTTTTAACTGCAGGAAATTAGGACATTATGCCAATAATTGTCCTCAGAAGCGCCAAGCCGTGACTCGAGTTCGCTTCAACTTGGGGACTACACCAGCTCGCGCACCAACACCAGCTGAAGGAAGACGAGCACCGTAGACCCCGCGTACCCCTCGCACTGTAGGAAGAGGACGTGTTAATCACGTCATAGCTGAAGAAGTTCAGAACGCACCCAATGTGGTTTATGGTAAGTCCTTTGTCAACTCAGTACCTGCTTCAGTATTGTTTGATTCTGGTGCTACGCATTCTTTCATATCAGAGTATTTGGTTAGAAAGCATGATTGGGGTACAATTTAGCTTAAAAACCCTTTATTAGTTCAATCTCCTGGAAAAGAATTAAGAACTCCCGCTGTTTGTCCAAAAATGGATATAGTTATAAATGGGATAAAGTTCCTAGCGAACTTAATATTATTGTATACCAAGGGAATAGAGGTAATCCTAGGGATGGATTGGTTAACCAAGCATAAAGGACAGTAGATTGTGCTAGTCAAGCTATCTCCCTTACCAGTTCTAAGGGAATTCATGTAGAAGGGTAGTACCCAGAATTGTCTGAAAGGTACATCTTTGGAAAATGTGCTTATAGTAAACGAATACCCAGATGTATTCCTAGAAGATTTGCATGGTATGCCACCAAATCGAGACATTGAGTTCATAATTGAGTTAGTACCTGTGTAATACCACGAAGCTTTGCTCCAAGTCTTGAGTTTTCAGCCGGGTGAGCGTGGGCCCGTCTGGCAGGTATTCTTTTTATGTTCTTTTTCTCTTTTTTTAGGGGAGGTCTTGTCTACGAGTGTTAGGGTTAGATTAGGTGGTGTGGGAGGGTTTTTCAGAAAAGTTCCCTCCCCACCTCATCTCCCCACCTAACCTTATCTCTTGCCTTCTTTTCTTGTGGCTGGCTTTGCTCCTCCTAGCCGACTCCCCTATCCAACCTCTTCGCCGACTCCGAGCCTCCTCCCCCTACGCGCCCCCAGCTCCAGGGCGTCGTCCTCCCCCTACGCCCCCCACTCCAGGGCGTCGCCCCTCCCTGCCCCACCTCCAGCTCCTGCCGACGCACCTCCCTCTAGCTCCTCTCGCCTCCCTGCCGACCCGACTGACGCTGACCCCGTGCTCGGCGCCTCCTCCTTGCAACCTCAGCTCTGGCGCCCCTCCCAGGACGGCGACGAGCCGCCATTCGGGCGGTGGCGAGCCCCCCCCCCCCAAAGTCAGCGCTGCCCCCGTTCCTCACTCAATCCAAATTTTAGATTGAGGTGTTTGGTTTCTTGGTGCATGCCATGTGTTTGTTGTAATGCCTAGAAGGTTTAGATTATGGTATCAATTATCTGATGCTTGTGATGGACAGTGGACTTGTCTGGGCACAAGCATACTCTGTTGTGATTATATGTTTATGGTCCAAGCTAGAACAGAGGGTGCATCATGATTGCCTATAATGCACTATTTAGCTGTGATACCTCATTAGCTAATTCACATAAATTCTGAAGTTGTGTTCGATTAACGGATTAAGCATGTTCTTTTGGCTCATACTGGATTAAAGTTCACTGATGTTAATGTTGATGTCGTGCCGTATTCAGATGCTTGAATTTGATAAGCCCACGCTTAATACAATTATGTGCTTAATCTTGCTAATAATCCAACATTTGGACTGCATGCATTTCCATGATTTATTTGCTGTTTAATCCCTAGTGTAAGATAACCCTTCTCTAAGGCATAAGGTTGAGCAATCTTATTTAATCTGCTTGTTGCTATCAATCTTGCTAGATGTTAACTGCATGCCTTAAATAATAGGTGTAACTACCTTTACTTTTGGACAGAAAAGTATTCATATTTGAAGCATAAAATTTGGCCCTTGCATACGCATGCATGTTGCTAACGGGTTGCTAAAGAGGGTGGTAGTATTTGCATCTCGAGTTTGTAAGTGTTTCTATTTTATCCATGTCCATTTATTTGGATTGTCTTTGGTGTTCATCTCTAATTTAAATTGCCGTGAACCTGAGATTGTTGGCTGAGCTATATAGAAGTACATACACCTACTAAGGAACACTGTGATGGAGTGGCACATTTTCTGTGAATTAGTATAGATGACATTGTTGTTATGGTGGATTTAAGGATTTTAGTGATGTATACTTTGTATACTAAGCTACCAGGATCATAGTTGAGTGCTTGTATACTATTTTCAGATGAAGCATTTAGTTAATGACTCTCCTCTGCTCTTCTCTGTGTTTAATAGTTTTATGCCATGTATTTGTACTATGGGCCTTTATTTAGAATGTATAACTATTGTCTATTCATATAAACATGGTTGTGTACTTATGGCAAACATGTCAAACGATGCTTAGGAAACATTATTGTATTCGTGATTTGATCTACAATTGTGTACTTGATTTAGTGAAATTTGGACCTAATTTGTGAAGTTAACTTTTGTACTGGTTAACAAATATTAGGATTAGGAGCAAATAGGTATGCTTATGTATTATTCGATGAAGCCATGTTTAAAATGCTTTAATTGGAAACTTACTACAATGCCTTCCTTGTATTAACCAACTATGTTTGGATATTGAGGAAATAGTCGATGTTGTAGCTGTGATTTGGGAGAGTTAGGGTAGTCTCCCGGGTTCTTAGTTGTAGTAATGTTGTAGATTATTCTCTTGTGATTAAGTAGAATCTAGGTTCACTCAATTTGGATAAAAGAATTAAAAGTTGTGTTTATTATTATTTCGGTTTTCAGGGGAGTGGCCTCTTCTTCACGCACCACTCCACTTTCCGTGGGTAAAGGCAAGTACATCGTGTGAATGCTGATGTGATATTATGGTTGCATTAGTATGATCAATCTCTTTTGTGAAATAAATTGAATATGTGATATTATGGTTGCATGAGTATGAACAACCGTACTCTTGTGATAACTGGATGCCGGAAGTGGTTTGATATGTGATATTCGGATCTCCCGGTAAGTGAACCTTTTGAAATATGATTTTGCATCATTTGCATCCATGACATGAAAAGATGAATGGGCCAGGTTGGTGAGAAAGTCATAACTAATCCGATGAGATCGGTGAGAAAGTTATAACTAATCCGGAGTGCCACTAGAAAGTCCTACCTCGTAGTCCCATCCATCGTGGTGGATGGGAGCGAGTTATTAAGAGTAGGCCCCTCCATGGGATGGAAGGGAATGAGATGGTGTACGCCGACGAGCGTACACTCATTATACCGGTATAATTGATGGAAAGGTGCATAAACATGAAAACATATTGCATTGCATTGCATTGCATTGCTAAGGTTGTTGATGAGAATGTGTTGAGAAGGTTAAGAGATTGAGTCGTGGACTCAATCCAAGTTGATTAAGGAGTATATTTGCGAAATGAGTAAGCTCCTTACCGCTTTATTCGCTTGTTGAATTTTTAATCAAAAATGCATTTATGCTAGTAATTTAAGATATGCTAATTGGCTATGTTTCTGTCCTTTCTTGTACTTTGATGAGTTTTCGAACTCACGCTTGTTTGTTAATTGTTGTAGGTACTCTGAGGATATCAATGCCAGGATGGGAAATAGCATCACATCACTCCCTTCATCACATTCAATTAATAGTTTGGAAGAATGTTGTATGGTAGTATGAGTGTGGTTGTGGTTAGTGTAATCTGCATGAGGTTTTGATTGAACTTCTAGATGCTTATTGTAATTTGTTAGTGAAGACCATGACCCTTTGTATGTGCTTAGCGGGTCATGATGGTTAGTTGATTCCTTGTTTATTGTTATTAAATTGTTAATTGTCATCTCTCCCTTTGCCTGCTGAGTAGATGTCCGCTATTTTTTAGGGGAGGTGCTGCCGAAATTTCTAGTAAATTTCGGTATAGTTTTCTTTGCTAATTTATTCTAGCGTCTTGTGCCAGTGGTTGTTTGGGAGCTTGTTCGGCATGAAGACCAAGACGATCGCGTCCGATCACTTCAAAATTAGGCACACAACGTCAATGAAGACATCTTGCATGCTAGAATGGGGAGCTAGTCGATTTTCCAAACTCCGCAGCAAAATATCGTGGCCACCAAGACACTCCTTGACATATTGGGTCCCATGATCGAACCCAATAGCCCAGCTGCACCGATCATGGCACAAGTCAAAGGTATGGCGATGGCTGCGGCAATCCAGCACAACCAGCAGGGCCAGATGACAAAGCCCCCACGTACAGGAGAAGAAACACACACGGCTAGCAGTCGGACCAGTCGCAGTTGGATGGAAGGCTGTCGGCGTAAGTCCCTTTGCGATAGGGAAGTTCGCTCTGTCATTCACTGTGACCTTTGCCAGGACCTTGACGCCAGAAGGCGGGAACGGGATGATGACGAGCGGCGCTGACGAAACGATGACCGCGAACGTTTTGGCATTGATCATGATCGGGACAGCCGACATCTTCGCAATCGGGCCTCCGACCACGGCAACCACAAAGGCAGACACAGCTTGCGCCGGGATGGTGACCATCTAGTGGATTCTTCACCACGTTACCATCATGCTTGATGTGATGAGAAACCTATTGACGGGATCAAAGCATTCACTGCTCGCCTCCGCTGAGTGAAGTGGCCGGACGGCTTTAATCCGAAAGGCATTACCAAGTTTGATGGAGAAAGAGACCCAGAAGCTTGGCTGCAGGTCTATTCCCTTGCAGTCAAAGTGGCTGGAGACGACCACAACATGATAGCAAGCTATCTACCAGTCATGTTGGCTCCTTCGGCCCAAGCATGGCTTACAGAGCTTCCAAGGGATTCCATCGACTCTTGGGGAGACCTCTGTGACCAATTTATCACGACTTTTCAGGGCACTTTTGAGAAGCTTGGAACCCCCTGGGACCTCTACCAGCTCCATTAAGAGAAAAAATGAATCCCTGAGAGAGTTCATCTGGCGATTCACGCAGAAAAAGAATACTGTTCGAGATGTCTCAGATACGGTCGTCGTCGCGGCCTTCCAGAAAGGAGTCAGCGACCCTAATCTCGTCAAGAAGATGCTCCAAAAACCTCCAACCATGGCTCAGGAGATGTTCTCCTTGGCCGATCGCTATGCATCTGCATCAGACGCATTAGCAGAATGCCAAGAGGATCGACCCCCCCCCCAAAAAAAAGACAAAAAAGATCACGCCGAACCCCCAAAGCAAAAGGAGAAGAAACGGAAGGGTGAAGAGTTGGTCACGGCAGCCGAGCATGGAAGGATGAAAGCTCCCCAGAACAAAGAATACGATGAAGTAATGAATGCCCAATGCCCTTTCCACCCGAAGGGAAAGCATATGGCAAAAGATTGCTTCACTTTGAAAAGATTCGCACGGGAAAAACGGAACCAGTCGGAATCCAAAGATAAGAAGGAAGCTGAGAAGAAAGAGGACCCCTCAACGGAAGGCGATTTCCCAAAAATCGAGCATGAACTCAACTTCATATTCGGGGGCTCAAGCATGTATGAGCCCAAGCGGAAGCAGAAGCTTACAGCTCGGGACATCAATGCGATCATGCCAGCGGCCCCCCAATACTTGAAGTGGTCAGAGGTCCCCGTCACCTTCGATCGCTCGGATCATCCTGACCATATTCCCTTTTGGGCAAAAAGAATAAAAGTTGGCGCATGTGTGTTGATTACACCGATCTGAACAAAGCATGTCCAAAAGACCCTTTTGGACTACCTCGTATCGATCAACTAATAGACTCCACCACCGGCTGCGAACTGCTGAGCTTTTTGAATGCCTACTCAGGGTATCACCAGATCAGCCTCAAGGAAGAAGACTGCATCAAAACTTCGTTCATCACACCGTTCGGAGCTTTTTGTTATGTCACAATGCCATTCAGGTTGAAGAACGCCGGCGCAACTTATCAACGCGCAATACAATAGTGCTTTCACGATCAACTCGAACGCAACGTGGAGGCCTACGTGGACGATGTCGTGGTGAAATCTTGGTTGAAAGGAGACCTCATCTCCGACTTAACCGAGACATTCAAAAGTCTAAGGGCTTACCGGATGAAACTCAATCCCGAGAAGTGCACTTTCGGAGTCCCTTCTGGAAAACTTCTCTGGTTCATCATGTCACACCGCGGCATCAAAGCAAACCCGGAGAAAGTCAACGCCATCTTGAAAATGAAGCCACCAGCAAACCAGAAAGACGTCCAAAAGCTTACAGGTTGTATGGTGGCACTCGGCAGATTCGTCTCTCATTTGGGGATGCGGGGAACACCGTTCTTTAAACTCCTCAAAAAGCAAGATCAATTTCAGTGGACTCCCGAGGCGCAACAAGCTTTCGAAGACCTCAAGACCTTTTTAACAAAACCTCCGGTACTGGCATCCCCGATGCCGGAGGAACCACTGATGCTTTACATAGCTGCTACTACCCATGTAGTCAGTGCGGCAATCATTGTGGAGCGAGAAAAAGAGGGACACCTACAGAAGGTACAATGCCCGGTCTACTTCGTCAGCGAAGTATTGGGCAAATCTAAAGTACGGTACCCCCAGATACAGAAACTTATTTATGTCATGCTAATCACCTAGTATGGCCTGTCATGCCCGGTTGACCGGCTTAGGATGGCCTGAATAACCGTGCCATACCGAGCCGATCATGCCACGTGCTGACATGAAAAACCCGGCCCGATACCCAAGTCTTGCTCAAATCTTGTATAGCGTCCCTCGCATCCAGGATGCGTCTTGAGTCATGAGTGGTGATGCAAGCCCGATATTTGTCGGAAAAAACATTCATCTCCTCATGAGTTTTTTTAGGAAAAATAGTATTTCATACAAGTTTTAACGCGTATTTACAAGATGATACAACAGTTTCGCGTATTTATAAAAAAACCCGTCATCTCTGGTTCCCCGTAAACCGGCGAAGCATGACCGGTTCCCCGTGAAGCGGCCAAGCCATCTACGGTTCCCCATGAACCAGCCAAGCCATCTATGGTTCACCAGGAACCGGCCATGGAAAAAAATTATTTTTTTTCTTTTTTCTAATTTTTGAAACCGAGTTGATTCAAATGCAAATAACTTTCGCTATACAACTCCAAATTCAATGAGACAACTTTCTAAATTTTTGTAAAATCATTTAGATTATGAATATATAAAAATATTTTAGTTTTGATTATTGTGCATCAAACGATGTCTAGGTCACGGTCACGAAGCGTAGTTTACGGTTTGGGGAGTATGAAATTTACTATGGTTTGGGGAGTATGAAATTTAACTAACTCCTCAATTTTACTATGGTTTGGATACTATCAAATTTAACTATCTCCTCAAATTTACTATGGTTTGGACAGTATCAAATTTAAGTATCTCCTCAAATTGACTGGCACGCTCGAACCCGGTGTTCGGCCGGTGTGTTTAAAGTTGAAAGCCCTACTTCAAGTTTTTAGCGTCAACAGGGGTCAAATGTCTGGTTTCATAGTTTGAGGTGTTATATGGACTTTTTTCAAATTAAATTTACTAGTAGAAGAACAGTGTTGAGTGTATGTGCACCAATAAACCCGGTGGCATGCAACTATTTTCAGCCTGTATTGCTTTGTCATATAATGAATGTTTTTTATGCAACGACCACCTTTAACCTCTACCGGAATCTCAATAAAATTAAAATTTAAAAATGTCCAAGGAATCATGTGATGTAGTGATAGTTGTGCTTAATTAAAATAGCCAAGGCGTACATGTGGTGCAGATAGATTTACGAACTGCAACATTGAGAATGTCGACTTAACCCCCAAAGAAAGACGAGTTTCTGAGGAAGACATTAGATATTACTGTTATTAGTTGCTTTCCCTCTTCTTTTGCTAACTTTTCCATGCGCTCATCAGCAGCAGCACTGCATCATAAAGAATAGATATTACATTTTTATGTTGGATCCTCAGTTGTTTCAGTCAGTTATTTCTGTGCCCCTTGTTGCATTCCTAAGACCGTTTCTGATTTTGCGTTTTGCATTGCATGGTTTTCATGAACCCTTAATGTCCTCAAGATTCATTTCCATCAGAATTATTTGTAATATAATCCACAATTTCTAATCCATCAAAATATGAAAAGTATCGGTTCACAATCCACTCTAGGATCAAGCAAACTTCATCAATGAACTTTCCAACATAAAAATGATAGTTAAATTTGATACTGTCCAAACCATAGTAAATTTGAGGAGATAGTTAAATTTCATACTCCCAAACCACAGTAAAATTGAGGAGTTAGCCAAACCATAGTAAATTTCATACTCCCCAAACCGTAAACTGCGCTTCGTGACCGTGACCTGGACATCGTTTACTGCACAATAATCAAAACTAAAATATTTTTGCATATTCATAATCTAAATGATTTTATAAAAATTTAGAAAGTTAGCTCATTGAATTTGGAGTTGTATAGCGAAAGTTATTTGCATTTCAATCAACTCGGTTTCAAAAATTAAAAAAAGAAAAGAAAAAAATAATTTTTTTTGCCATGGCCGGTTCCTGGTGAACCGTAGATGGCTTGACCGGTTCACCGGGAACTGTAGATGGCTTGGCCGGTTCCTGGGGAACCGGTCATGCTTCGTCGGTTTACGGGAAACCGGAGATGACGGGGTTTTTTGTAAATATGTGAAACCCTTTGTATCATCTTATAAATACGAGTTAAAACTTGTATTAAATACGATTTTTTTGCCTTTTTTTATCCGGGTGTAAATGGCCAATCCATCTATAATATTATTTGATTACCGCCCACCTAAGCAGTTTATTACAGCTCAGTTCGGAAAAAAGCTATGGGCTGGTACTTTACAGGCAGGCCCTTTAAGCATTTTCTTTCTGCCCGCGAGCAAGCTATTGGTGCGCCCGTTTGACGGAGACCCGGGCAGGGCAGGGAGCACGTGTGTGGGCCGAGAGAGGCGATCCTGTGGGCCCACACCCCATGTACGGAACGCAACCCCCCTTGGGCGCAACGTACAGCCGCGTACGATACGAAGGGGGATATTGTTCCATGAATTGAATGTCCAGAGATTTGGTTGCCCCGAGCAGAGGCAGGCGCACGACAGCCAGAGCAGAGGAGGAGGTTGCCACGAACATTCTCACCCTCACATGACATGATAACCACAGCGAGCCTGTCCTCGCGCAAGGCATGCAACGAATCCTGCATGCCGCTGCCAACGCAGGCACACGACCGATTCTACCATAATATACGATACGATCGCGACGAGATCTCGCATCGCATCGTCGGATTGGGTCTCGGCCTCCCCCCACCGACTCCACGGCCGCGGGAAAGATTCACCGCAGCGCGCGCGATCTCTCTGGGCCGAATCAAATCGATCGCCTCATTACCGCGCGCCATCCTCTGATCCGTGATCTTCTATATATCGTGCCACCGCCGGACCTAATGCTCTGGTGCTGATTTGGGGGCATAGACGGGATAGGCAAGGTCCGTAGGTCGACGTAGGGTCATCCATCAAGTAATGGAGGTGTCGGCGCCCGGGGTGGTGACGGGGGGATGCGGCCGAGGGGAGAGTTGCTGCCGCGGCGGCGGTGGTGGCCGGGTTGACGGGGAGGAGGCGGGGAAGGAGAAGAGTGTCAAGGATAGGAAGGCGCAGGTGGCGCAGGTGGTGCCGGTGGATGATGGGGCCGCGGCGGAGGTGGTGGTGCCGTACGTGATGGCGGTGGACGACAGCTCCGTCGACCGCGCCGTCATCACCACGCTGCTCCGGCGATCCAAGTACCGAGGTACGTATGTACAATTGTACATAGATAAACGCGCCTCTTGTATCCACCGTGTATTATGGTTGATTAGTTCTAAAATGGAATGCTACTACAATCTTTCTGGGGAACTAGTGTGTTGCCTATACTGACTACTCCATACAACTTTCAAAAAAAAAAAAAAAAAAAAAAAAAAAAAAAAAAAAAACTCTTATCGATTTCGATCTGTCACGTAACAAAACAAAGTTGACATTTATTTCCGAGTATCACAGGTAATCGAAAGGGTGATCAGTACATTGTTAGAATTCAGTGGAGCAGCGGCAACAGTATCATCGGTTTACATTGCTCACACGGCAACAAGCCATTGACGCATTGCATATGCCTCCCAATGGCCTTACAATCTTCTCATGGTTTCCTGATTTTCTTGATGCAGTAACTGCCGTGGACAGTGGGAAGCGGGCGTTGGAGATATTGCGCTCGGTATGTACCTTTGTCATTGTTCTTTTACCAATGGGCAGTAGATATGCTCAGGATGGGTTTTCTTTTCATCCTTGTCTTTTTACAACAGAGACAGTTTTTGTAGACCAAATAATAGAACCAGTGTTTGCTGAATCTTGCTAAAAAAAATGTTCGGATTTAGGAGCCCAATGTGAGCATGATCATCACGGACTACTGGATGCCGGAGATGACCGGGTATGACCTGCTCAAGAAGGTGAAGGTAAGCAAAGAATCAGCAACAGCTCTGAAAAAGAAGAAGAAAAAAATCTCGATCTGTTTCCGTATCTGCAACTCACCAATGTTGGCATTGTGATGTGATCAGGAGTCGTCGGAGCTCATGCAGATCCCCGTGGTGATCATGTCATCGGAGAACGTGCCCACGAGGATCACCAGGTTGATTTATTTTCTTGCAACAACCAATGCCGTCTTTCAGTGTCTGGTGCATAACTGATTAGCGGTAGAAAGATTTTTTACTCTTAACTCCATTTCAGATGCTTGGAAGAAGGCGCGGAGGACTTCCTTCTCAAGCCCGTCAGGCCGTCGGACATCTCGCGCATAAGCACTCGCATGCTGCAGTGAGGGCGTATGCCCTCGGTTTAGTGTTTCTAGTAGATGTAGGCACTGGGACAAATTACGAAGAGCAGCCTGGGAGGAGAACATTTGTAATGAGACTCACTCCTTATCTTTCCTTCAGTGGTGTTTTGGGCTGTTTGGCTGCGTTCTCCGGAACCATATGTGCTTAATTGTAGGCCTCTTTTGTTGGTTTAAGGAGTGTACCATTGTCAAATGTATGATTCTGTTCTGAGAGAAATTATATTATCTGACCTTTTCTGAAAATATGAAGCTTGGTTTGCTTGAGTATGTCTTGTCATCAACTTGTTTTCTGACTGATTTGACAAAATCCCGCGTTATATTCGTTTATCTTTTATGTCAACAGTAAGGTTTTATGGAACTATGTGTACTAAACGTAAGATTAGCTGAAAAGTCTGAACTAGTGAAATTCCATCACCAGGATCAGAACTCAGGAGGTCAGAAAATGATATCCCTGAAGAGGAAAAGAGAGCAGCAACTTGTGGGATTATCACTATTAAAGTTAGATCTTGAACTGCAGCACATCCAACGGAACAGAATCAATCATGTACATCACAAAAATATGTCACAGCACAAATTCGATTGTTCAGACATCCTATAACGGCGACAAGCACACATAGGCATTGCCTAACTTAGGTTAGTGTGATAGCTAACCGGATCTTTGGAATAGCACAAATAAGCACTAAGCAGCAACACTGGATAAGTGCTCTATGGCCCAATCCTGACGCCCCATTAAGCACCTATCCAACATAGCAGCGTTGCAGTGCAGCTCCAATTCGAGGCCGTCTTGGCTACTGTTCTCCGTTCTGTATCACCTTCGACGTCCATTCAAGGACATGGTACATCGTCTCATCTTCCACAGACAGGCATTTCAATGCACGTATATGATTCACACACTGCAATGTGGGGCAGTAAGCACATAGACCTCTCTGATCTGACAAAGGTCTGAAATGGTTGCAAGAGAGCGGCTTCTGTTGATGCGTAGCGAGGATGAAAGGTAAGAAAGGTTCTCAATCATCTTC
The DNA here is from genome assembly GCA_036346355.1 of Rhipidocladum racemiflorum. Taxonomy (NCBI): domain Eukaryota; kingdom Viridiplantae; phylum Streptophyta; class Magnoliopsida; order Poales; family Poaceae; genus Rhipidocladum; species Rhipidocladum racemiflorum. Next base: position 35,663,780 of record CM070581.1, read on the forward strand.
AAGCAATGAGCACCCCAAATGTACAATTTCTGCATGTTGGTAGCATAACTAAGATTTTCTGGATGAGCTCTGAGTTTTGGACAATGCTTGAGTTCAAGCTGCTTGAGATAAGGTAACAACTGAACCGAAGAACTGGATGTTGCTTGTGGTATCTTCAATGACCACTCTTCCCACTTAGGCATTATCCCATTCCATAAGAACTTATGTTTGGGAAAGGCAACCGGTCCATCGCCAAGAAATTCAAAGCCAAGTGTGGCGACTGAATCTGCACGTACAATCTTAAGGAATGTCAGATGTGGCAGCTGACCCAATGGAGGAAGTTGGAGACAGAATATGCAGTCTATAATCTTTAACCATGTCACATTGCAAAGAGAAGATGCCTCTATCCAGGTTGGAAATCTGCAGCCGAATAATCCTCTCACGAGAAGGTCCTCCAAAAAACTTAATGAAAGAAAATTCTCCAACATTGCTTCAGTGTTTTCAACCTCGATTTCAGTCCATGCATTAGCATCCCTCTATGATTGTGGTGTACGACAACTCTAGCCTCTTCAGATGTCGTTTGTGTTGTGAAATTTAGAGTTGGGTTCTTGGGCCAGCCCGTTTCCTTATTTCGGCCTTCGGCCGGTATACGAGGTGGCTTGAGCGGCGGCCAGTTCGGCGGCTGGGCAGGAAAGGGCCATGTGCAACCCTATGGCCGAGAGTAGCCCCCTCCTCTCCTAGATTTTTTTTATTTAATATATATGTTAAATCTTTTTATTTCAAAACTAATCGACGGAAAACAAAAATTGCAAAACTATGCACCTGTCGTCCTTTACTGAGGCGATCACCTCAGCATCTAGCGATTGCTCTGAAAATTGACGCCGTTTGCCGTTTCCTGCCACCAATCGTCACAATAAGGGGTGATCGCCCCATACTGGGGCGATATGTGCCTGCCCCAGCAACCGAAGCCTTTATCCTCCCCCTCGTGACCGAAGCAGAGAAGACGAGAGGAAAGAAAGAAGATGGGAAGAAGAGAGAAAGAAGAGGAGAAGGAAGAAGAGGAAGAAGAGGAGGAGGAGAAGGGTAGGAGAAGGCTGTCGCAGGTAATTTTTTTGTTCGTTTGATTTTAATAAGCGACTTAGCGTTTTAGCGACTTAGCGACTCAGCGTTTTAACGACTTAGTGTTTTAGCGTTTTAGCGACTTAGCGACTTGGCGATTTAGCGATTTAGCGACTCAGCGTTTTAGCGACTCAGCGATTTAGCGACTCAGCGATTTAGCGACTCAGCGTTTTAGCGACTTAGCGTTTTAGCGACTCAACGACTTAACATTTTAGCGATTTAGCGACTCAACGACTTAACGTTTTAGCGATTTAGCGACTCAGCGTTTTAGCGACTTAACGTTTTAGCGATTTAGCGACTCGGCGTTTTAGCGACTTAGTGACTCGGCGTTTTAGCGACTTAGTGACCCAGCGACTCAGTGTTTTAGCGATTTAGCGTTTTCATTACTGTTATCACTGCCATTAGTTGCCACGGCACAACGACTCAGCGAGTCAGCGATTTAGCGACTTAGAAATTAAAGGAAGTATAATATATCATGTAGATATGCAGTTTTTAAGGGTAGACAACTGATGAATTTCTCGGTTCGACGTTGCAGGCAGCATGTCGGAGAAATTGTATTTTCAAATATTTTATGGAGATGGGGAGATAGCACAGGGGGTCGACTGAGTGGATTTGTCATCATTTTCAAGAGTCGTACGGGGCATATCTATACCAAGCGATAGGACATACAGGGTTTTTGTTGGAGTGGATGTTTCAGATGTTCAATTTGGATGTGCAGACTGTTCGGCTGCAGGTTAGAGCAGTAGTAAGCCGTGTGCAACACTGTTTTCATGGAGAGTTGATTCCTATTAACGCGATATCATCGTGGAGGAGCTATGTTGGGTTTGCCGTAGAGCGGAGCTGGCCGCTCATGTTGCTGGTACAGTGCTACCCAGTAGCTCCATCGGTGTCGGAAGTTCGTGATGTCGGGGTTGATATTATGGAGGAGGGGAAGATAAATATGCAAGAATGCGATGATGAAGGTGGCGAGGAGCCCGGAAGATGAGGGACACGAGATTGGCGGTGGCGAGGGGATCGAGGGGGGCGAGGAGACAGCCATGGAAGCGCGGGGGGTGGCCGACGAGGGGGAGGAGGTGGAGGACATAGTTGACGTGATGGAGGAGGAGGACCATACAGATGAGGAAGTCCTTAATGGTGAAAACTCGAACGAGGAGGACAATACTCCTGAGGTGCATGTCCCTGGCGCGTGGAGTAATTATAATTTCGAAGACTTAACAATGAATGAAGGGAACAGTGATGCATGGAAGTATCATGAGAACGAGGTCACGCAGGGGGCCATATATAAAGACAAGGAGGCTATGATGGATGCGGTGAAGTACTGGGCAATGTCTCTTCGGCGGCAATTCAGGGTAGTGAAGTCTAGCAAAAAGGGGTACGACGTGAAAGTGCGTAGTTGATTCGTGCTCATGGCGGGTGCATGCATACAAGGAGAAGTGGAAGGACTACTGGAAATGTTCGATAATGATGGAGCATAACTGCGAACTGGAGGAAGCAGAGCAGGAACACCGCAATCTGTCATCCACCTGGGTGGCAAATGTGTTTTATGGTCAGATCGTGGACAATCCGCACCTGCAGCCTCGATCTATTATCATGGCCGTGGAGGAGAGGTTTCAGTACAAGATTAGCTACGGAAAAGAATGGAGAGCAAAAAGGACAACTTTGTAAATACGGTTCGGGATGTACGAGGCTTCCTACAAGAATATTTCCTATTTGCTTAGGGCAATATCACGTAGGAATCCCGATACAATAATTGACCTTGCGGAGTTTTTCGCGGATGGTGTGTGCGCGGGTAAGTGGGTCTTGCAGCGGGCCAGATTCTAACTGCGATCATGGTGAACGCTAACAATCAGGTTCTACCCATCGCATTGGCCTTCGTGGAGGGGAAAAACACGGACAGCTGGTACTGGTTCCTTGAAAGAGTCAAGGTAGCAGTTGTTCAGGATCGCCCTGACGTTTGAGTCATCCATGATCGACATGTAGAGCTGCTAAGGGCGATCGTGGATATGCAATAAAAGTCCGACGTCATAGGAGCAGCAAAGTGGCCAGACCTGAAGAGCAAGTGGTGCATGAGGCACATGGGTGCCAATTTTTTTCGTCAGTTCTGGAACAAGGAGCTTATGAACATGTTCAAGCGGCTGTGCAAACAGAACTAGCTGAGGAAGTTCGTGTCGAAGGTTATGAAATCGACGGTAAATTTGTAATCGGGTACCTTCGAGGTTCGCAGGATCAACAGACACAAACGAGGCAAGGAACTTTAGACAAGTTCGGGCCTCTAAGAAGAGTAATACCCTACTCCTATTGTTTAGCACTATCGGATCGCTCAAAGGGAGTACAGATCTGGGGTGTGTAATCTTTGATTACAAGATGGGAGGAAAACTACTGCTAGATCTAATCTGGCTACCAGAAACAAACGGATGCTCTCCTCGGGCTTCCCTCTACGTGATCTCCAAGGGCTTCTCCTCTCAGGGTTTCGTCCCTCTTCTCCGTGCAGCTCTTCTATATTTATAGCTGGGTACATCGTCTTCTCAAGACGTCGCCGGATGAGGACTCCATATCGTTCCTGATTGGGGATCTTCGTTTCGAGATCATTGTAGGTAACTGATTTTCCTTATCTGTCCGTCGTACTCGATCTGGTCACCTTGTTACGGGAGCGGGATCGAGTCCTTCCAAACACAGGGATACCTTTCCCATTAGCCTATTCTCCCATAGGGATAGGGCTCTCAGCGTCCGGGATACATGGTATAATTTTCGTCTTCATCGCGCGCATGCATATCCCATATTTAGATATTCGACATTTCGGCGCACTTTGGAGGACGTTGGATGAACTAGCAAAGAAGCAATCAATGAATCCAAGAGATAGCGCTAGCTCATCAAGGAACCCTATGGTCTACCGCGAGCAAGGAGAGGACCCCACAGCCTTGTATGCGCTCCCGACCGACGCCCCAAATATTCGGCATAGGCCGGGGACAAGCATAAAGAGTTTCACCGACTGGATACGACACGAGTCGTTGGAGAGATGGTCCCTTCTACATGACGAGGGCGGTTCACGTTATGGAATAATGGCAACGAACCTGGCAGAGATTTACAACTGGGTAATGAAAGGCATGAGATGCCTTCCATTAGTGGGTATAGTTGAAGGTGTGTTGCTAGGCACCCAAGGATATTTCATTGAGTGATACAAGGAGTCCGCTGCATATATGTCGGACAATCGACTGTTCTACTCAAACGTTGTATCTACGTACATGGCCAACAAAACACGAAAGGCATAGACACATCGCGTTACACTGGAGAGTGGTGTGGAACAGAGATACCACGTGCACTGCGGTGACCGAGGTCGAAGAGGTGCCCACCGGGAGAGGACTTCCCATCTGTGCATACTCCGAGTTGCTGACTGCGAGTGCTCCTGCCAGAAGCCGCGCCTGCTGCACTTGTTGTGCTCGCACGTGATTGCCACAGCCCCCGAGACACACGCTTATTACCCTTTAGTGGGAGATGTACGAATAACATGATTAATGTGTCCTCTTCTTCCTTGTCCTCTTCTTTCTCTCTTCTTCTCTTCTTTCTCTCTTCTTCCTCTCTTCTTTCTTTCTTTCTTTCCTCTCCTCTTCTCTTCTGCTTCGGTCGCGAGGGGGGAGGATAAAGGCATAGTGGCCTGGCCACCTATCGCCTAAGTCTGAGGCGATTGCCCCTTTATGCGGCGATTCCTGCCGTGGTAGGCAAACAACATTGATGGCAGTGCTTTTTCGCTGTCGTGGCAGAAGAAATCGCCCGAGTATGAGGCGATCGCCTCAGTAAAGGGCGACAGACGCCCAACCTGCAATTTTTGTTTTCCGTGGGTTAGTTTTGAAAAAAAAATTAAAATATATATTAAATAGAAAAATTCAGCGATCTATAACCCCAACCCATTTGTGTTGTTCATAGCCCGAAAGTTAGCAAGGCTCAACTAGCCTAGCCCACCAACTCATATCTCCGCACGACGACCGCGCGTGCTTAGGGTTTTCGGCACAGAGCTCGCGCCGCCGCTCCGAGGAAGCAAAGCAAGCTAAGGGAGGAGGGAACCCAGAGCTCGGCAGCCATGGTCGGTGATCCCCCATCTCCCCCTCCACCTCCTCGTCCTTGCTCTCATGTGATCTATCTGTCTCTTGCAATTTGTGTCGCCGCGGTTACCGTTCACGATCTTGGATGCGTCGGATTCGGTTCTGGCGCGGACTGGAGACGATAAAGAGCTTCTGTCTTGTGTTGCGTTAGGCTGTTGTTGCTTGGTTGGAGGGTGTATTAGGTCCGATTTGTGCTGTGGTTTGCGTGGTTTTGCATCTTGTGTGGTCGTAGCTCGTAGTGTATTCGAACTTGCTTAGAGGAATAGTGCGATGCAGCGCCGTACCTGACATTTTGAGGGCCTGTGCTAAAATTAAAATTAGGCCATACACTTAATAAAAATCAACGATCGACATAAAGACATTATTTTTTATATTACAACTGTAATAATTTTTTCCTTACAGTACAAAGGATTCGGTCCTGCTGAAAAATAAGTCTCTAAATTAGTAGAAAAACTTTGAAGTGCAAAGCATCATTCTTCTAGTATGCCTTGAAACAAAATCTTCAATTAACTTTGTAATTAGTCTTTCCCAAATTAACCATCAATTCCAAGTGCTACCGGTAAGTCTTTCCTGAGTCATTATACAATGCAAGTAGAACTTTAGCAATTTCGATTTATATAAGCTATTTCTTGCAGATGCAATATTCACCAGGAATAGTCAAGAAAATTATATAAACAATTGCATTATGAAAACAATTTAGCCATTTCATAAACTTTAAAATATCAATGATCCCCCTTATTTTCTTAGGAATGAATGTAGCAAGAAAATTATATAAACAATTGCATTTTGAAAACAATTTAGCCATTTCATAAACTTTAAAATATCAACAATGCCCCATATTTTCTTAGGAATGAATGTAGCAAAAGAAAAGAAAGAGGCGGGAGGTGGAGAAAATGGATGTGAATCGGTGGTAGTTTTTAGGAAGAAGAGAATAAACAAGTTGCTCACTTGTTGGTTTTATTCTTACTAGTATAAAGATTAGGAAATAATCATTCGAGTGGATAGAAAATGGGGGACCCTAATTTTTTTATTTATTTATTTTTTTTTGGGGGGGGGGGGGGGGGCTTGTGCAGCAGCTCATGCTGCACATGCTTCTCGTACGGGCCTGGTGCGATGCCTCTGTTATTGCAATGTAAGTTGTTTAAAAGCTTTTGACAAGCGAAACTGTACTAGTTCATTCGAGTGCTAGTTATTACCATCAAGTTCATGTATTACAAGGATGGAAGATGTTAGGTGATGGTTGGTTTGGTTCATCATCATGACCGCTAGAGCTAAAGCTTGAATCAATTGGTACGCACCGCGTTGTCTTAGTATGATCTAAATTAGAGTAGCATGTATTATCAAACAACTTGCCTGTAACCTGCGACTATATTACAATAAAGAATTCTGCCAAAGTGTATACACTAAGTTGGCAGTCAATCACCAGTTTTGTGAGGGTTTATGACATATTATGTAGTTGAGACTTAACAGGCTATTGTGGAAATGAATGCACGATACTAGAGAATCTTGCAGTGAGAATATGGGGGTTGTTCGGATTCATATTGATCTTTCCATGGAAATAATAGGAAAAAAATGAACTGATTACAAGTATAACCATTAAAAACTGAGAAAGTGAATTATCCTGTGGATATATATATGTTTGATTCTTGATTGATTTTATGGTGTCAAAATTTACAATGATCGCCATTAATAGTGATTACTTTAGCTGGGAATAAGGCAGTTAGTGTTTTTTCTTGATTCACTACATGACTGCCGAAACCAAATTTCCTTACAATTGGTTCTTCAGCCTTTGGACGCATCTTCTGTCTTTGTAATGAGTACATCATGTTCTGTATATTAGATTTGATCTTCCTAATAGCATTTACAGCATGCCTCAAGTGCCAATCATTTTTTAAACTGATAATCACAGTTATTAAAATGATAACACGAGGCGAGGCATCTCACCACCTTTTTACCGCTAAATCGCTTAAGGCGGACAGCGAGGTGACGACATACACACATCAAAATTTAACATTTACCAGTAGCATTGGAGATGGGGTTCGCAAATCGGAGATGGGGTTCGTGAACTAGAGACGGGGTATGTGTATTACTCTATTAGGCAGTGTATAAACACATGGTATTGCATACATAGAGACAATGTTCTAAATAACTGTAAATGGTGAAGGAACGATCACCTTACCTTTAGTGTTTATACAGTAAGCGACCCTGTAAACGGTTTTACTATTTACAATTCAGATAAATATATACATATGCTTACAATAACAAAATAAGCATCTAATTCATCTTCTTTCATGCATATAGAATGGAACTAACACGCTATTAACAATTGTGGACAGCGGTGACATGAAGAAAAAATATGACATGATGTGAATGTAATTGAAGAATGACAATTGAATGAATGAACAGCTCAAGTGGCAATGAAAAGAAAAGCTAGCATTCATCTCATATTATGTTATAATGTTTCATGTTATATGGCAGTCTTGCAACTTTATCCAAATAAACAACCCGATAAAATAGGCCTGTTAAACATTAATGGCCATTAAACCGAATAAACAGCCCGATAACGGGCAAACTTTGAAATGTCCGTAAATGTAACGGATAAGGGACCTTTACCGTTCTAACGACCTTTTACAAGGCCTTAATAGCCTTTACTTAGAACATTGCATAGAGTAGAGTTTAACCACAGCCTTTATTTAGAACATTGTAAAAGATCCTTTCTCAAAAGAAATTAAGAGAGAGAGAGAGAGAGAGAGAGAGAGGATGAGGCCATGGGCTGGACATGACCAGCCCAACCAGCCCATCAACGTACCTTCAACCCTAAGGTTGCTTTTGAATCAATGTTCTAAATAACGGTAAACAGTTAACGAACGATCACCCTACCTTTTATTGTTTATATGGTAAGTGGCCCTGTAAACGGTCTTGTAAACAGTTTTACTTTTTAAAAATTAGAGAAAAATATACATGTGTTTGCAATAGCAAAATAAGCATCTAATTCATTTTCTTTGATGTATAAAGAATGGAACTACCAAGCTATCAACGATTGTCCACAGCGGTGACATGAAGAAAAAAGATGACATGATGTGAATTCAATTAAAGAATCATAATTGAATGAATGGATAACTCAAGTGACAATAAAAGCAAAGCTAGCATTCATCTCATGTATTTCATAATATTTTGTCATATGACAATCTTGCAAATTACTCAAATAAACGGCCCGACAAAACAGACCTATTAAACGTTAACGGCTGTTAAACCGAATAAACGGCCCGATAAAACGGACAAACCTTGAAATGTCCATAACCATAATGGGCAGAGGACCTCTACCGTTTTAACGGCCGTTATTTAGAACATTGTTCCCAATACACTAACTCCTCTCGAGTGCCGACTAATGTGCCGCCGCCTCACCCTTGCTACTCCTCTCGTACCACGCCACCACCTCACTGCTCCTCTCCCACCTGACAGGTCACCTTGTCCCTGCTGCTCCTCAACCACCGCGCTTCCTCAACCCTGCTGCGCCCCTCCCACTGCGCCGGCTCACACCAATAATTCTTTGAATGGTTTCTGCCCTATAAGTTTACATTTGAAACTAGCTAATGGTTTTTATGATCTGAGCAATAGTTAACTTTTTATGTTCATCTGTTCATTTAGTCTGAATGCTGTGTTCATCCTTTTGTTTTTTATTGTTGAACAAAGTATGTTGTATTTACCTTGTAGGTGAACGTTCCGAAAACCAAGAAGACATACTGCAAGAACAAGGAGTGCAGGAAGCACACCCTTCACAAGGTTACCCAGTACAAGAAGGGGAAGGATAGCCTTTCTGCTCAGGGGAAGCGTCGTTATGACCGCAAGCAGTCAGGATATGGTGGTCAGACAAAGCCTGTTTTTCACAAGAAGGTTTGATCCTGATTTCCCAAGTCTTGGCTGATTTGAAGGATAACTGCTAGCTGCTTTGAGAATATTCAATTTTGCTGCTTTGCTCTTTCCTTGATTCTGGCTGCTCGATTCTTTGATGCGTTTCAGGCCAAGACAACAAAGAAGATTGTGTTGAAGCTGCAGTGCCAGAGCTGCAAGCATTACTCGCAGCACCCGATCAAGGTCTCCCTTCTCACCCTTTTTGTCCTCCTTTTTCCTGCTATTTTCCATTATTCGGAAGTATCTGACGCTCTAATTGCAACTTAACCTCAGAGGTGCAAGCACTTTGAAATCGGTGGAGACAAGAAGGGCAAGGGAACTTCTCTCTTCTAATCTGATGATACGAATAGTTGTCAGATTTGAGGTTGTCTGCCAGAAGTTACTGTTAAGAATGCATTATCTTCTCTCTCTGGTGAGATGCATCAGCTGGGATAACTCTATTTAGTATTACAAGATACCCTATGTTTAGCGTTTGCACCAATTATTTTCTCAGATATTTTTTTATATACTAGTTTGAGAGACTGGTGAATTTCTTTATGATATTGGGTTGCCGTATTTTTGCTGCAAGCATTCTCGACTTAGGTTGGTGTTACATAGGGCCTTTTTGTTTTGAAGCCAATTTTACCATAACTAATTTTAGGCAACTGGTTTGCCGTACTTTTTCTGACCACAAAATTAAACACCACAAGTGTCAAAATTAAATACCACAAGTGTGGCAAAGTTTGGTAAAAAAAAAACTGAGTTTATGACACGTGGGACATAGGGTTAAAGTATGGCAGGCTACGATTGTGGCAAGGAATCAAACACCTATTTAAGAATGTATAGCACACATAAATTTAGACGTGATAAAGTTAGTTTCAAACTACGCACACTCATAGCCTCTGTCCCTGTGATGATCACCGAATGCTGGTCGGTCATATTTGATGTCTGGATTTGGATCTGGGTATTCCATTACGTTCCTGATTGAGCTAAATGAGATCAGTAAAGAGTTTCTTAGTTGCCCTCTTGTTGAGCTAGCTTTGGTGACGAGTAGAGATTTTGGCTATGACGCGCTTCTTTTTGCCAGAGAAAAAGAAGTGCATTGTTTTCGTTACGCTCTGAAAACAAGACCTGCCTTGCTCTATTCTTGTTGGGGTGTCGTCTAATTTGTAAATCTCTACTAATCTTGGACATGTTTGGATCTGAACGCATGACCGAGGCCACTAAGGTACATTCAGTGAGATTTTAGCACATTTAACAGGGTACACTCCGCCATTGCTGTTTTCTTGAATGAGTGTAAAGTTCATGGCATCCAAATTTTGCAATTAGTTTCCGGTTTTTTGTGAGATGTCCTCGGTGCGCTTTTTAAGTTGGCAATCCGAGTACCTACTGTGAAGACAGAGGATTGCATGATGCTGTGATCTCCCCTATACTACACATGGCCGTTTGGTAACATAGAAATTTCACAGTTCAATTCACATTTCAGTCCGGACTGAGCTTGGTCGACCTAGAAAAACTAGTTTGGGCTCAGGCCGTGTCTACGCCCTACGCCACCGTCTTGGCCGGCTTTGCTAAGGTCTAATCCACCCCACTATCTGCGAGCTAGCTGCGTACGCCAGTGCTTATATAATAAGTAGGCCTTGTTTAACAAAGCTCTAATTCCATCAGATTTGTAGATTTGATAGAGCTCGGTATGTCTAGTTTCATCAGATCTGTGGAGCTGAAGCTATGTATATATTATAAGTGTTTAGATAGGTCATTTTATTTACATTTTAGAATAAAAATATAAACTTAATTTACATTATATTAATCTATAAATTTTAGATCTGAGATAGAGCTGAGATGTAAAACTCCGCCATCGAGCCGTAATATAGGTTAGTGGCTTACCGCGGTAGCTCCTAGCCTCCTAGTATGAACCATGCTATGCAACGCCTGCAGGCTTGCAGCCTTTAACCCTCGTTTCAAGGCATTTTTCTCCAAAGCTGAGTACGTAGCTGACACTGAACAGTGAATAATTGTGGATTCGTGGTGTGCGCATAGGGTGTTAATGGGCTTGACCGGTCCAACGTTTGGATTAGGCGAATCTAAAATTATAAATGGATTAGAATAATTTTAGATTCATAACTAGACCTAAATTAGATTAGGCCAGTATTAGATCTATGTTTTTTTTACTAAATATGTTACTCTACTAGCATTCGCTTGTACGCTCTCCTATCACCACCAATCGTTCAGAACCGAACCATCGACAAGCACTGTTGGCGTCTTCGTCGAGGATTCCCCATGAGGGCCGCTGCTGGTGTCTTAGTCAGGAAACCCTAGCCTATATACTCCTCGCTTCGATATTGTTCCACCCCTCTCTCCCCGGCGTCTCCGCTGCACCCCTTGTTCTTTGTTTGAACACAACGCTAGTGCACTGCTGAATGTTCTGTTGCTTGTTAGCTTGATGCCTGCAAGTTTGTACTATATCACTGATCCAGTTTCCCTTGCACGCCTACATCCAAACCCGGTTTCTCTTAAGAGGAAAAAAATCGAGCACCTGAATGAAAATTAGGGCATGGATGGATGTATCCATACTGTAGGTGAGTAGCAACTAGCAACTGCCTGAAATGACCCCAAAAATTCAAATGAATTTAAATTTACATTTTGTTGAATTTTATTTGGATTTTAATTTTATTTTCTTTCTCCCATTTGCTTTTGGGCCGAATTCCTTGTTTTTGGGCCTTCGACCCATTTCCTCGCCAGCCCAGTAAACTGCTTGCCAGCCGGCCAAGCCGCTCCGCCGTCCCGCCTCGATCCACGCCGCCACACGCGCTCGCCGCCGCCATGATCGCCGGGCTTGCGCCGCCTCGCCGCCCGACCCCTTAACCGCCCCCTTCGCGCCAGCCTTGCCTGTGCGCCGCGTCATAACCACCCGTCCCTCTCTCCTCCGCGGCAGCTATAAAGGCCACTTCGCCCTCACCATTTTTCCTCGTCCCCGCCTCCGCTGCGGTTAGGCCCTCCTCTTCCTCTTCCCGACTCGGTCCCCTGCTGCCGAGGAAACCCTAGCCTCTCCTGTGCCAGGTCGCCGCGGCGGCTGTCGCCTCGCCCGCGGCGCTGGTGTTCGGCCAGGTGGGCCTCACCCCGAGCGGCCCACCACTGTTCATCCCTTTTTCAATTTTATTTTGGATTTTAATTGTTTTATTTAAATTCGAAATATCGTTTTTAATTCCAGAAAATCCCCCGAAAACCCAAAAAAATCCCGGAAGCCCCAAAAACTTCAAAAATACATATTTCAAACCGTCTCGCGCCACTGAGTCTAAAAATGACCTCCGCTCCGCAATCCGAAGCTCCCAAAATTCTCGAAATGCCAAAAATGCCCTTCGACTCTCTCTCGGCCCGGTTTCTGTTTCCGGTTTTGTTTCCGTTTTCATTTCGTTTTTCGTTTGTTTATTGTTATTCGCCTCTTCTGCACTAGATTCGACCGCTAAGCCGCCGCTGGAGTAGGAGCGGTACCCGAAGCAGGATCTGGACCAGACGGACACTGGGAACGACTATTTCCTCTACAATTCAGCCGATCCAACCGCCGAGCAAGGCAAGCCGTACCCCATTGATCATGTTGAACCCAATCACGCCTGTTATAATTAGTAATTACTTTCTATCGCATTATTTTACTGTATGTTGAAATATTGAAAATTATTATTTTAGAATGACATGATACCTATATAATGCCGAATTGTTCATTAAGCCTCCTTAATAATGTTGAGCCTTATTAAACCCTTGTTAACCCTAGATATTTAATTATGCCTTTGATTAGTTAATTATTATTTCGGTTAGCTGGTTTAAATGTTTTTAAAATGGAAATAAAATGCTATCGAGCCGCCGGCTCGGAGTTTAGAAAAGTGCTACAGTCAGGGGGATAGTATTGGGCTAATCCACGAGGTGGATTGGAGTCCGATCCCCGGCTGATGATTAATGCCTCGGTTGGTGTGGTGGCCGGTACATGTTAGTACCGGATAGGCTTGTGAATATTAAGGCTTGATCTTTGGCAAAATAAGGTTGATAACCCCCTTGAGCAAAGTAAATAACTTAAGTTTGCGCTCAACCACGAGTCGGACCGGTTGGTTGAACCGTTCTCCGACATAGCTCAGTAGCATTGTTCGTCCCCTGGGAATACTTACACTTGGAGTATACTATTCTCAGTAAGGAGAATGGGGAGCGGCATTCCCGGAATGGAATGGCCGAAGGGTTTGGTGGAACGGGAAGGAGGTGTCATTCGCCGGTTCTCACAACGTAGGTTGCCTATTCAGTCTTGGAACACGGCTCCTGCGTTGGCCAGTGGAGTCCCAAGGATGGTGGGCCCGAGTACCTATTGGGTAGGAGCTACCATGGGGATGTTCGATCAAAAGACTATGATGATCTCGGCCTGGCCGCATGCATTTCAGTGGCATGTAATTTAGCGCTTGGCATTAACGGTCGTAGATATCTTGTGGGTAAAGCTGAGCAGCTCTGCAGAGTCTCTAATTAAAATGGTATTCGAATACGCCGTACTTCCGGTTAATGAAGTTAAGTTTGATTTGGGTGACACCCGTAACCAAGCTCAATTTATGGTTTGTGTTTCAAATGTAAAATGAATTTAGAAATAAAGTTGCATCCACAATACTTAAACTTGTGCCGTCCAATTGTTATCCCCTTGCATATAGTATTCAGTATTTTCCTGTGCGACTTGCTGAGTGTTAGAGATAGAGTCCTATTCCTATTCCTATTCCTTGCCCTCTTGTACGTGTATATATATAGGCCCTTTGGCCTCATGATGAATACAAGTGCTATTAGATTAATCTTGTAAATTAATTCTTGTTCTCCATACCCTATATGGTTTTCTTGCTAATTAGGATTCTAGATGGATTTATTGTTCATGGCATAAACCATACGCACTCACTGTCGCATCCCTCATCAGTTGTCGCACCCCCGCCGGGTGCCATCCTTGTCGGCACCACGAGCGCACCGCCCTGAGCTAGCACCATGCGGTGCGCGCCCGTAGACACTGATGCACCGAAAAGAGTGAAAATACCCAAGAATTATATTGAATCCACTCTTACCCTTCCTGAGAAGAAGAGGGGAGACCTCTGGGCACACATGACTCAATTCTATGGGGACATCCGTAGAAACACAGAACCGAATAAGTCAAATCACTTCCTAAGACAATGAAAGAAGTTTAACCTGATGTTGAGAAAATCCCTGAAGTGAGAAACCTCAAGATGGTAACCCCAACAAATAACTTTGTGCATAATCTAATGCTTTTAAGTTGGAACACCCAGACTCCATCGTTGTCAGAAATCATGAGGGGCTGGAAGAAATTAATGAAGAAATATCCACTAATCATGTGGATTTATGAGTTATATAAAAGAAATATTACAATTATCAACATATATATTTTGCCTCAAAAAATTGCTATAACTCTTAATTTGAATCTCAAAACAAAGTCCATGGCGGAGTGTCAGAAGCACTTATATTGGGTTAAATGAAAAGAAGCAATTGAGGTATAATTGCACTGGCTAAACAAAAGTAAAGTATTCGGTCCCGTTGATCAAACACCTCCTGAAGTGTTCCCTATCAAATCCAAACAGGTTTTCATCTGGAAGAATAATGAAAACAACTAGGTGGTGAGATACAAAACGAGACTTGTAGCACAAGGGTTCATGCAGAGACATGGCATCGATTACGATGAAATTTACTCGCACATAATAAATGGAATAACATTCCAATATTTTATACAATGGCAGCTAGTATGAACTTATCAATACAGTTGATGGATATAGTGATAACGTATCTGTATGGGTCACTGGATACAGATATTTTTATAAGTGTCTCGGAAGAAGTCAAATTTTCGGATCCTAATAAAAGTAATCGTAATATGTATAGCATCAAATTGTAGATGTTGCTATATGGATTAAAATAGTTGGAGAGATTGTGGTACAACCGACTTAGTGAATTCCTCCTAAGGACGGATTACTCCAATAATGACGATTGTCTTTGTGTGTTCATAAAGAAGTCCCAGAATGAATTATGTGTCATCTCAGTCTATGTCGATGATCTGAATATCATCGGAACCACAGAGAACATAAAAGAGGCAAGTTCTTACCTTATGACGGAATTTGAGATGGAAGATTTGGGTAAAAACCAAAAAATGCTTAGGCTTGCAACTAGAGCATTTCCCCAAAGGAATTTGTGTGTACTAGTCTACCTATACCAAGAAGGTATATATATATATATATATATATATATATATATATATATAATCCTTTGAATACCCCATGGTAGTATGATCACTTGGAATAGATAAAGACCCATTCAGACTGAGGATAAAAAATGAGGAAGTCTTATGACCTAAAGTTCTATATTTAAGCACCTTATGTGCACTTATGTATCTTGCTAATTGCATTTGCACTAAATTTGCTAGCTAGACACAGTGTAACTCCAACCAGAAGGCATTGGGTTAGTGTTAATACTTTACATAGATACCTCCAAGGTACACTAGATCTTAGAATATTTTATCAAAAGGACCAAAACTCAACCATAGTGGGATACGGATGCTGGTTCTCTGCTTGATCCCCACAAGGCTAAATCTCATATTGGGTTTGTGTTTCTCAATGGTGGTACAATTATCTCTTGACAGTCTTTTAAGTAAATCATGGTAGCTATCTCTACCAACCACTCAGAGATAAAAGCAACTAGTTATATGCCCGTGCGTTGCTACGAAAAACAAAATTGATAACGAAAAATAAAGATTAAAAAATAAAAAATACTATTTCATAAGATCAAACATCTATCTTTAACGCTTCGTTTCTTGCAAAAGCTGGATAATTAAAGCAACGCTTCGTTTCTTGCGTAGGGCAATTAAGCAGGGCAATTAATGTGACGTGGGAAGAAACTCTCACTTTATATAGTAGAGATATATAAAGCCTCACGTGAATCTGTTTGGCTAAGACGTATGATTAACCATATCCAACAGTCATATGGTATTAACATCATCGATACCCCCATAATTATCTATGAAGATAATGCTACTTGTGTTGCACAAATGCAATTGGGTTATGTCAATAGTAATATCACAAAGCATATTGCCTCCAAATTTTCCTATCCTCATGAACTCCAGAAAGAACGGTGAGGTAAAGATTCTACAAACTAAGTCATGTGAAAATATAACTGATTTATTCAAAGCTTTGCTAACATCCAGTTTTCAAAGATGTGTTTATGGTATTGAAATGAGATGATTTAGAGATATGTAGAGTTCAGGAGGAGAAAATCCTTGTACCATAACATGTAAAATGATTATGAAGATACTAAGCTAGTTCAGAATATTACAAGTTGCACCCTTTTTCCCTTAGTGAGCTTTTAAGTTTTCTTACATGAAGGTTTTTAATGAAGCAACAAGTGTAACATAACATGTATATGCAGCGTACTCTTTTCTCCATCATTTTTTCCCATAGGGTTTTTAGAGGAGTTTTTGATGAGGCAGATGCATTATGCGGTATTCGCCGAAGGGGAAGTATTGAGATATAGCTAGACTCTTAGTTTTGATGGGCAAATTTCGAAACTACCCCTAAGGGGTTTTAGGTATAAATATAGCACCATTGGTACGAAAGAGTCAATCTACAATCAATAAAGAGAAAAAAGTTGATATTCCCTATATCTTGTGTTCATCTATTATAATTATTCTTGGGTATTTTTGATTTGGCATTAAGATTGATCTACGATCAGTTTATTATTCAACATTTAGATGTTTCAATAAATCGCAATTGTGAAACGCAGGGAGTCTACCTCAGCCTCTACGGGGCAACATTAGGATGCAATTATTTATCCAGATCAGGTTTAGTTATCAAACTTAGAAGCCAACTAAACAAGCACTCAAGACATTCTCGCTCTACTAGCCCCGTCACAAAGTGGGGTTGTTGCAACGTCCTAATCCGACGATGATCTAATCATAGACCTGATTTAGAAATCAGACGGCCCTCTTCAATTATTACTTTTGGTGAACGCCTCAAGAACAAAAGCGAGCTGTCCATAAGTACCACGCTTAATAAATAAACAAAAACATAGTTCTCCCTAACCACTATGATAACATGTCACTCACACTCAGCTCATGGAACGGCGTTAGGTTCATCAATTATTCAGGGGCCATGGAACGGGGAGGTGTATGTGCAGCTGCTAGCTGCTGACGTGCCAATTATTTGAGCTGCACTTTCCTCATGCCCATATTTCCGGGGAGCACGACTGAATATTACTAATTGGGATTTGTTGAAACGATAATAGATTACTAGCATGTTGAAGGTGTGCTTGACTGCTTGGCAATGGCAGGTGAGCATTGATCAAACATGCGTGTCTGCACCTCACCGAGGCACGGTGATGCAGTGCCGTGCCTCCTCGCAATGTAGCGAGCTAGCAATACTCACGGAGACTTGTATATTTTGAATAATTTTATATATAAATATAATATATATTTTATATCATAATACGAAATTAATGTGATATTTTTTCTATATCTCTAACAAATACCTAATTTTTATTTTAAATTCTCTACATGTATTTATTGAATATTATGCTTGGAGGTAATAATTATGAGTATTACACTAGCATTTGGCGGCGATTTTAATTACTGTATAATACGTACTGCAAGCAAGTTTCAAAACTCCGGCGAAATTTCAGTGGAGATTTCGGATTTCGGACCCCCCCTCCCCTCTCCACGAATCCTAAATCTCAGCCGGATAAATTTTTTTTTCAAAATGCTACAGTAACCACGCAAATCTCGGCGAGCTCTCGGTAATTTCGGTCGAAATCTTGATCATTTTGACTGGATTTCAATTTTTGTTGGCGGGAATTGATTGGATTTGGGGTCAAGACCATCCACAAAAAATTTCAAAAAATTTTGACGTGTTTTTGATCATTTTTTTATCGGTTCAATTTGAGGTACATATGTTGTGTTAAAATTGGTTTTTGCATCTATTATGAGTTTTAGCTGTCCCTGACATAGAATCTCTATTGATCATCCTGATCAACCGTGATTCATTTGTAATACAATTTATTAGCTCATTATGCTTTCCATCTGTTTGTTGACTGAACGTGCATCACATGACACAGGCAAGGGACCTCTTTAAGGTTGTGGTAGCTACATATCGCTTGATTTCCTACTTCATATTTGATGCTCAAGAAGGTGAACTTCTGAAACTTTTGTTTGTTGCCCTTCTGTAAATTAACAGTTTCTACATCTTCTGATATACGCAATCCTTCATTTCTGATCTAATGCAGGTTCAAGAAGTATATTATTTGCAGCTTCTCACCCCCCAAGTTTCAGAATACTATGAAGTGTTGAAGTCAGAAGACTGGCTTGTTTGTGCTTGCGTTTCATACGACTGTAATCTAATGAATGCCTCTAAAGAAACATGTAACCTTGAAACATCGCAGCTAGTTTGGGAGAAGACACTCGAGAGGACTGGCCTCCCATCGGATGCCTTGGAGAAGCTCACCGGAGGGGAATCAGTTTAGTGCCGTTATGGACAACAGAAGGCAGAATAGGGTATCTAAATATCTCAGAAACATAATCTGCTTGATCCAATTCATAATGCTATTAGTTTGCTAGTTTAGTAGTGGGTTTGTTCCAGTACTTTAATCTGAGTGTCTTTTTTATACCATTTTTTCAACGGTGATAATGTGCGAGGATAATGTGATGATCTAATTTAGAACATATTCTATTGGTGTACATGTGCTCACATGCTAAACTCTCACTAGAAACAAGATGAGTGCTGACTAACAAGCCAACGTTAAAAAAAGTACTCTCTGTTCGTAAAAAAGAATGAGAGAGATGGATAGAAAGAAATTTCCAACATACAGAATCTTCAGAAATTTCCCACGTATAGAGAACTTTTGAAATGACTTAAACTTCATTTGTTACGTTTGAAAAATCAAAAACAAAACAAAATAAGGCATTTATCATAACATTAGCATTATCATAATTTTATAAGATTTCTCAAACTTGATCAAACTCTCAAAATTTTATGGGAACATTAGTAATACATTATAATCATCTACAAAAAAATTTTAAAATTTTTTGATGTGTTTTCGACTATTTTATTGTTGTTTCAAGTTGATTGAGATATCGATGATTTAGGTCGAAATCTCGAAAATCCCGGTTGAAAAAAAAGCAGATTTAAAATTTAATTTTCGGATTTCTTTAGAATTTTGTTTAAAATTCTAAAATTTCATCAAAATTTTAAATTTCAACCACCTTTAAATTATATATAAAAATAAAATTTAAAACCTCGACTGTAAAGTATCTTTTAGAACGGACAAATGAGAGGCGAAAAACGAGAAGCAGGGCCGTGCCTATCCGCAGAGAGGGCAGGGCAGGGCAGCTGCGATTTTCCAGACCTCTAGTGCAGGCTGCAGCTGCGATTGATGAGCTGAGGCCCGAGCCGATCAACTACGTAGTCCGTACTAAATCGACTGAGCAGGCACGTGGATTTCATTTCGTCGTCTGCCCCTGACCCCTGGCACGGGGGCCCCGGTCAAAACTAAACGCTGACTCCTGGCACGGGGGCCCCGGTCAAAATTAAACGTTAGCGGCGGCGTAAGGGAAGGCGTACACATTTCAGATCTTTTTCGCTACTGTACCTTCACCCGGCCAAGCTCAGCCGCGGCACATTCGTCAGTGTCTCAGTATCTTCAGGCTAGCGGGTGGCAGATGCAGCAGCAGCAGCAGCTGGAGGAAGAACATGGATGTTGCTGCTGATGGAGTGGCGTCCCCCGGTTGGCCTTTGGCATGGCATGGAGCGGGGTCGTCCTGGAGGGAGGAGAGGGATGCAACGGCTTGTTCGAATGCTCCTCGCAACTATTCGCGCCGTACCTAATCCGTTGTGGCCATCTTGCGCGTGCACTACTCGGTATCATCCACTTCGTTGCAAAAGCGTCTTTATACCACAGAAAGGTGTGCATTTAAAGACTGCTGTCCTTTTAAAAAACCTTACAGTAAGTACAACAACAAAGCCTACCACTTACTCTATTTCTCATATATATCATTTAGAGTACTAGCTAAATTCACACAAAATAAGGAGACGTGCAAAATGATTTGTCTACTCTCATTTAATTCATCCCCTTTGGCTGCATTGATGAATGGTACAAAAGTCATGTTACCTCTAAAATTGCATTGGAATGTGAGTACAGCCATTTTGAGAAAAATTTGAATGCTATAATTACAATCATTGTGAAACAGAGGGAATACATAAATAATCTACCAATGTTACCGTACAAAGCTGGCTACTAAATATTAAAAGCCAACTCTCTTATCTATCCTCTTTTCTCGCTCTTCCGCATAGGACAAAGTTGACATGTACAGGCTAAAAATAAGTTAAGGTGATCTTATTATGCTTGCTCTTGGATGCACCGGCTCGGTACACACTATTGTGTCTCGATATGTAGAGCCTACCTGTCAGTTGTCAACCACTGCTTGCCAAGAAGCTTTTAGGAATTTCTGTCCGTTTGCGTAGCTGTGCTCATCTTTAGCGTGCTTTCGCGAGGGCCACGTGGCCGCCTCAGATATGCGACGTGCCTCGGCACATTGTTAGGAGGGAATTTGGCAAACTACTACAGAAGCAACGATTTGGCTAGAAAGTTGGCACTAAGGAGTAAGGAGTAAGGGTTAAGGAGAAGGTGACAAATTGGCAACTCAAGACAGCTGGAGATGATAATCCTCCATGATCACAAACATCCCATGAATAGGCCTAAGTAAGAATGGTGACAAGTGACAAACCAAGACAGCTGGTGAAGGGAGAGAGGAGGAGGTCCATGAAACACTATGGGTGTGCAAGTGTCTATGACATGCATGGTGAGCCATTTGATAGGGCTGTTTTTGGAAATTGGAACCCAAAGGAGCAGCACTAGACTCATCAGCTAAAGAGGACAACAGGCTGGGAGGTTACAACCTACACGCCACCTCATGATAGGAGCAGCTAGTGGACGATACCACAAATTAAGCACCAAGATATGGAAGAGAAACCAGAAGTGGCACATCATGACATGATCACTTGAGAAACAATTTTGGGCATCAAAACTTGAGTGCATCAGCAGCAAGATAGAGCATGGCACTCCAGACAAACAAAGAGCAAATATTTATGACGAACCGCTTTCATAGATTGATTTAGGTGGCATTCGATCGATTGTCGCTAAATTAAATAGAAGTACAGGCTAGACATGACATCCCATTGGCAGATTACACAACACATTGCATGCATGATTACAGGAAGCCAAATACATACGCAGCTGCTGAAACGAAACGACCAGCGGCAAACTCGAATGGAAAAGGCACTTATTCGCCCAGCACCCCCCTGAACAGAAGCCGCCATTGCTTCACCACTCACCTGCAGGCACAAAGGTTTTTACGCATTGCTCCTGAAAGATCCCAGCGCCTTGATGGCGCCGGCCCTGAGGATGTACTGGTGGTAGAACGCCGCGATCGCCGCGCCGATGAGGGGGCCGACCCAGAAGATCCACTGCACAAAGTGAGGACAACATCATCAGGCCATGCATGTCGAGTTGTTGAGCGAATCAGGTCAATTGGAAAAGCATACAAGCTGCTAATCAAGTATGGCTGAACATAGATATCGACCTGATCGTCCCAGGCCTTGTTCTCGTTGAAGATCACGGCTGCTCCCAAGCTCCTGGCCGGGTTGATGCCGGTGCCGGTGATCGGGATAGTCGCCAAGTGGACCATGAACACGGCGAAGCCGATTGGCAGGGGCGCCAAGACCTAAACGCCATACACAAGCAAAATCGAGTTAAATTTGAGCGGTGCTACTGTACTTTCTCTCTCAATACAAATAACATGAATCTTAAAACAAATAAGAGGTCAAAAAATCACCATCGATTATTCATTTATGTTTTAATATTTATGAAACTTTTAAAAAGAAAAGCATAGACGCACCTCTGGTTAAATTTTTGCGGGGCCAACGCACTATCTAACATTACAGCACGTCGCAAAACAAGTCAGTAACCAAAAATTACATTTTAAGTTTTCAACAAAAGCAGGTCATTTTCGACGTATATAACGCGGTACAGCACAGCGACCCTCGCCGAACTAATCCACACGACATGTGTGTTAATTAGTACTCCTTGTGCCATCGTCTCTGAAGCTGTTTTGTCAAAGCATGTCCTTGTTGGTAATCAACATCAAGGGACTATTTGATCGAGAGAACAAAGTAGTGGCCAAAGCTTCTTGCCATGCCCTTTTCGCTAGGGGCGAAGAAACCAGAGACGAGCAGCTGGTTCCTTTTCCCTCTCCCTCTGGGCACACACACACCATCACAAGTTCACCACTGGCCCGGACAAGACCCTAAAAGTCACTCTGGATTTTTACCCCTGTGGTGTGCACTACATCTTGCATGAGTGGGAAATGGGCGACTGCGAGTCTTCCTCTAGCCAGGACGACTTGCTATCCTCGACGTGTTGCGCTGCGGAAGTGCGGGGAATCTAATGATCTTGTAAAATTTCAGTCTAATAGTACTACATTTTTCTACAAGAACAGTACAGATCGGTAGTTTTGTTCGTAAATATGTGTAAGGATAGTAGTATTCAAGGATGGTTTCGAAAATGAAGGAAGGTAAATTTCAAATCTTTTCTATTCAATGAGTTAGATTAGCTAATATTTATTTGGGAGTGTATAGGCATCATCCGGATGTTTTTATCCCAAAAAACATCCAAACTTTGGACCGTACGATCAAAACAAACATCCGTAGGATCAACCCACCTCGAATTCAGGGGGGCCGTGCATTGATCTGAAAGCAAATCCAATGGCCAAGAATTTGGATGATGGTTGCTAAAGAAAACATCCGGATGAAACTTATGAAAACCCTATTTATTTATACTTTCTTCGGTACTTCTGCTACTTACCGTATACCACCAATACGATTTAATGTAAAATTTCTTAAACTTGGAGCGGGTGGGCCTACCAATAATTCATCCAGGAGATCACATGAAATGGGAGGATTGGGTGGGCCGTGTACGCATAGCTGCACGGACCAGCTCAGCAAGGCTGGACCAGATCAAATGGACCATGTGGTACACCGAGACCAGCTTAGCTTTTTGCTAGGGCCACATGTACGCGCCCCGCCAGGAATAATACCAGCCACTACCATGATGCGATGGAACCGTAAGAAATGGACGTAACAGGAACAATTTTTTTCCCATTGTGTGTACTATATACATCTTGAATGTTCCATCAATTGTGCAGTACCAGTAGATTTGTTAAAGCCTCATTTAAGACTACGAAGGGCTTAATAGTCCTTGTGTACTCTTCGAAAATGAAATTTTTAAAAAGGACAGTCATCAAGGTAGTTAAGTCTGTATTTCTTTCTTAAGAATAAACGAAATTTCAAGTTTTTTTTTTAAATGTCAAGCCTTAAATTGTGAGTACATGGAAAGAAAAAATAATAGCTCATCAGCGAATCTTTTCTTTTTAAAAAATAATTACATTATATTTATATATCTACCAAATTCTACCTTCTCTTCAATTTTTTCCTCCTTGTTTTAGAGGATAGGATATTCTCCTGCTGCTTTCTTTTTCCTTTTTGTTCATATGTGCCATTCTTTCCATTTAAACGATCTATTCTCAGAACATGGTATCTTCACATAAGCTCTAATTAAGCTCATATTTTTTTTCGGAAAAACAATAACAAGAAGAAGAACAGGTAGCTTCCTCTGATGGTATATATATGCTTACCGGGACATGTGAGTCGCGGGCGCTGCGCTTGGGGTCGGTGGCGGAGAAGACGGTGTAGACGAGCACAAAGGTGCCGATGATCTCAGCGGCGAGGCCGGTGCCCCTGGAGTAGCCTGATTGGAGCGTGTTGGCGCCACCACCGTACTTGACGTAGTAGGCGCTCTGGAAGGCCTTGACGAGCCCGACCCCGCACATGGCGCCGAGGCACTGCGCCACCATGTAGAGCAGCGCGCGCACCAGGGACACCTTGCGAGCCAGGAAGAGCCCGAACGTCACGGCCGGGTTGATGTGTCCGCCGGAGATGCCGGCGGTGCAGTAGACGAGGATGAAGATCATGCCGCCGAACGCCCACGCGATGCCGAGGATGCCCACCCCGCTGCAGGCCGCATCGGCGCCGTTGACGTTGCTGTCGGACTGGTGCTTGTACCCGATGACGGTGGCCACGGTGATGTAGAGGAAGAGCAGCGTGGCGATGAACTCGGCGATGACGGCGCGGTACAGCGACCACGACCCCAGCTCCGCCGCGTCGATCAGCGGTGCGGGCGGCGGGTCCGTGTAGTCCTTGGCCGCGAACTCGGTGCCGCTCTCCATCACGTCGTCCTTCCCCATGTATTGGTGCTTGTTTCTTGGCTTGCTCTTGCAGCTGCAAGAGAGTGACCAACCTTGCAAGCAATGGAGCTGAGCTTGTGAGCTTGTGGGTGGTGAGTGTGTGAGGTGGGGGACTGGGAGCGAGGTGGTATTTATGGAGGGAGGGAGAGTAGGTAAGGGACAACAAGGCAATGCTGGGAGTGGACCCCACCTCCATGGTTTGATAGGCTCTTGTTAATTGATTTCTTTCTTTGTTCGAGTTCTTGATGGAACAGAAAACTGAGCTGCCTATCTCTTTTTTTCTTGGGTTTGTTTATTAGATTTGTTGATAAGATTTGATAAGATTGAATGGGCTTTTTTGGTTTTCTTGATCTGATGATGTCTGGTTGGACAAGCTATCCGGGCATGTGGTGCAGTGCTAGGGATACCGGTCCAGAACTAGAACCAGAACTCGCGGGCTTCTTCTCTTCTCTTGCTGTGGATAGAAGTTTCCAGCGAGGGATGTAGATGCTTTTTCACTTATGAAAACCTACAATAAAAATAATAGGATGTCTGCATTTCAAACAGGTACAGAGTTGCATATTCTAAATGTATTTGAAATGGACGGAGGATACGGTGGCCTGGACCTGAATTTCAAAGATGGAGCCTGCGGTGGACAGGAATTCTCCATTTGAGTTTCAACGCGACGCTCCTCATCATACAGTACATTAATTAATTAGATTATCGTGGAGATGTAACCACCACAACTGCAGCGGATCAAAGACGCGCCCCCGCCCCCCCGCCCAAAATCTTCTGACCATGTGCCGTTCGTTCATGCATTTCCCCGCACGAAAAATCGGTATTCCCTTTTGCGTCACCTTATCATCTCCTACGGAGTATTATAAAACGCGCAGGAACAGAGTATAATCGCCGGTTGCGACTTGCGACTTTGTGTCTCGCACGGGGAATAAATCAATAAATAGTCATCGAGCGGTTGTGTAGAATTACACGACCGGCATGCTGACATGCATGAAAATTTTTGTATTGATAAAAGACTTGACATGTATTCATAAAACGATACAGCACTTTTGCGTATTTACAAAAAACCCTTTATTTGAATTTCCGGTTTTGAATACTTGGAAATTAGAATTCCTGTTATGGCGTATTTGGGTATTGAAATCTCGAGTATTGCGTATTTGCCCCTGTACCCGGATTTTGAAAAACCGGGTATGCTATACCCGGAATTTCAAATTTCGGGTATAGGATAGGGCGTACGGCTGAAATTCAAGGTTTTTCAACGGAAATAAAAAATAGGGAAAAAATAAGCAAAAAAACCTCATACCCAATTTTTCAAAAACCAGGTATGGGGCAAATACGCAATACTCGAGATCTGGCAATCCGAATACGCCATACCCGAAATTTGAAATTCCAAGTATGCATATCTAGAATTTCAAATTCTGGGTATGAGTAGGTTTTTTTGTAAATACGCAAAAGTGTTGTATCGTTTTGTAAATACGGGTCAAATCTTGTTTCAAATACGAAAAATTCCAGACATGCAGTGGCTGGAGACAGGGATATTATATACCACTCCCTTGCTATAAAAAAATATCCTTTTAAATATTGATATTGTCTTTAAAATAACTCTGATGACTAATTTATATTGTTATATATTTACAAAATCTAATAAAATTATAATAGTATGAAAGTAATTTTTGAGATAAATATACATATATAATTTTCATATATCCAATCTAAATATTTGAAAATATATGAATAACTAAAAGTTTTGAAAATTTATCTACATTTATATTAAAATAATATGTTAAGAGTATAGACGTGCGGTGGACAATATCGGCTAGGGATGGGCAGGATCGGCAGGTAGACGCATCAACGGCCGCCCAAGCAGCTAGTGGTGTTCGTTATCCTGCCGCGCACAATGATACCATCACGGCATGCCTCCAGCTAGCTGCCGCGAACAACAACTTGGCCGCGCGCACTGGGCTGGCTACCCTCGTTGGTTGGCCAGCCTGATTCAGCCACCTGCGCTCTTGCATGCGTGCATGTGCTGCTGGGTGGAGGACAAATCAGCAGCAGCAGCAGCAGTAGCCGAGTGGGCGCTCGCCGTGAACAGTGGCGGATCGGAAGCGATTCTACGGTCAACTCGATTTACATTCAATTCCACTGCACCTTCCGCTTAAAATTTCTTGTCATTGAAAAGTCCCTATAGAATTTTACTGCGTAAGAATCGTTCAAGGAATTCCTACAGATCTTCCCATTTCTTCCCTGTATCGGACGATCCTGAGCTAGCATGAGCTTAAATCCCATGGTGAAATTCATTTCGAAAGATCAGGGCAACGTTGCTCTTTCCCTCACCTCTTCTCGCTCTGATCAAGAAACATTTCCATTCAAAACCCACTGCAGTATGCAGCCAGCAGAGCGAGTTAGCTCGGTCGGTTGGGGACGTGAGGCGTGCGCCTAGCTGGCCTGTGTTCGAGCACCACTCTGCGCAGGTGCTTGTGGGTATGTATGGAGTGTGTGTATTTGTAGCTCGACTATTGTTGCTTTCTTCTTTAACGAATGTTAATGCTCTTAGACATTTTTCTTAAAAAAAAAAATGCAGGCAGCACATTGCTGTACAATTTCGGTATGATTCTGCTGAAACGTGCCATACATCCAATTCTCGTGTTTTAAGTCGGCCGAACAGGCTCTATGTTGTGAAACTTGCAGGAGCCTCGGAACTTGGGATTTAACCTTGTGGAGCACGCTGCAAACCCACACCCCGGTTTTCTTTTGCTTTTAAAAGTTTAAGGTATGCACTTCCGGGACAATGCACGCTGGTACACATGCGTACTTGTAGTGTTAGCAATTTGATGCATGTTTTTAGTAAAGAAATCACCAGCTTATGCGTGTTGGTAAGTTAACATCCCTCTTTTTTTAACTAAGCCAGGCTTTTGGTGTAATATTTTGCAAAATCCTGAAATCACTAGTACCTGTCATGGAATTCACAAAAGTTTAATTAAGTACAAAAATAATGTAACGGTTTCAAAACAGAGTTGGGCACTTTTAGGGTGGAAAGATTGGGTAGCAGTTGTGGCTATGATATACTCCGTATGTGTGGTGATTGTCCTTAATCCCGTCTTTCCTTACTGATTCCCAGATTACCCTGACTGTAGGGGCGTTCTTGTTTCCTTCACCGGTTCCTTTCGTAGATGGTGTGTAAAGTGCTAGTTCATTTTCACTTGCTCATGCCCTCCACTTGCCGCTGTATTTCACCCCTGCGCTAATCGCTTTTTGTTCTTTTAATTTGAGAAATGATCCTTTATCTAATTCTCTTAGCTCTATTCTTTTTTTACAAATCTAGCCTCATGTACATGAATTTGCAGAACTAAACCCTTTCCTGCCCTCTTCAGCACTCTCCCACAGCGACAGCTCCACTCGCGCGCTCCCACCGCAGACCCCCTTTCCGTGCCTTCACACCGCAGCGCAACGCCGGCCTGCCGCGGTGGAGAAGTGCGGAAGAGGTTGTCGTGGTGAGAGAGCGTGGGAGAACACTAGATCTGTAAATTCACTCGGAAAAAGGCTACACGCAAACAAACAAAAAAAGATGAAGGTGACTAAAAAGGTGATCTTTCTTAATTTGCTGGATTTTTCTGCAGTTGTTGTTGCCGAAAGTTCCCGTGTAGGGTAGCAAGTAGCTAGCAACAAGCTACTAATAAGGGCATATCTGCCACTCCAATACCCTGCATGCGCACGCTAATCCTAGCTGTATCACTCTTGTGGCCGCCGAATCAGCACCCGTGGATCGCCTCGCCTTAACAACGTGCCGTCGCATCAGCGCGGGCCCCCATCCCCCCGCGGCCTGCCTAACAGCAGTGGGGGCCAGTCGAGCGGCCGTTCAAATCGTGGGCGGTGGTGAGTAGGGGTGAAACCGGGTCGGATACGGGCGGATATTGCTCATTCCGTATCCTAACCCATATTTTTTTTCTGGATACGGAGTCGGATACGGATGTCCCGGATACGAATACGAATTCGGATTATTCAGGATTCGGATATGGAGCGGATACCTGATGGATTCGGGTTGGGATCGGATATCATAATCGGATAGTAGTATGATACATAATTGTGTACGTAAAAGAAAGGATGAAGCATTAACCTTACAACATTAGCTTCAAGTCATAATTATTTCAACGTAGGATAGTAGTATAGTTAGATGTGCAAATGGGTCGGATACAAGGAGAGAGATCGAGACATAAAGAAAACAGAGAACAAGGGAAGCTCTTCCATCAAACTTAACCTTACGAAATAAATTCCTGGAGATATTAAATAGTGTTGAATTGTCACATTCTGACAAACTGAAGATAGACTTCTCTCATAACGAGGACTACTCGGATTTGTTTGTTATGCTTCAATTTAGCGACTCAACTAATTCTAGTAATTTGAATAGAAAAGAAGTTTATCAAATAAGTTGAACAAATCAATTTAGGTAAAAGCATTATGTCATCACTCTATTTGTTTGTTGATAGATTTGTTGAAGTTCACTCTTAATAATAAAGTAGTGTTTTTTTAGTGCCAATATCAAACAACTACTCTATCTATCCAATAATGAACCAAATTAATGAAAGAATAACTAATTTTATCCGGATATTCGGGTCGAATATTTACCGGATATCGGGTCGGATATTGCTCTTCCCATATCCTAACCCATATTACATGAGATTTTTCGGATACGGATCGGATATTGCTCTTCCCATATCCTAACCCATATTACATCGGATTTTTCGGATACGGATACGGATAACATCGGTACGGATTTTAAACGGATTCGGTATCGGATCGGGCGGATATTTCCTGTCCCGTTTTCACCCCTAGTGGTGAGGGAGGCACGGCTGGTGGCGAAGGCGCCAGGAGCCGCAGGGAGGCAAGCCGGCAGGGGATGCCGGAGAGAGGATGGGCTCAACGGGACATGCGACGGCGGAGGGCGGTGTCCGAGGAAGAACGAACGGTAGAGAAGACAACGGGCAGAGGCAACAGGAGAGGGCAAAGCTGGGGATGGAGAGCTAGAAGTGGAATTTTTTAAAATAATATCACAGAAAAAATATGTTAAAAAAATAATTATATAAATATACACCTGTCACTAATTTATTTGGTAACAGAGCTCGTGTCATCAAATGAATTAGTGACAGGTCAATTACTGCCAAATGAATTGGCGAGAGGACTTCTGATGCCAATTCATTTGACAACAAAAACCCACCGGCCAAATAGATCTGTCGGACAAATTAATCAGTGACAAAATGGACTTGCCGTCCAAATGAATCAGTGACAAAATTGTTGGCTAAATAAAACTACGTAGTCAATTCATTTGCCAACAGAGCTCATATCGCTAAATAAATTGGTGACAGAGCTCGTACTACCAATTCATTTTACAGCATATGATCTATCGGCAATAAATTTGACGACACGAGCTCTTTTTTTCCAATAAAGAGGACGCTTGTGCAACTCCCTAGTTCCATATTTCAGAAACTGAACAATAAGACATGAGCTCTGTCATCAAATGAATTAGCGATATAGTACATTCATATAATTATTTTTTAAATGCATTTTGTTTACAATTTTATTTAAATACATACTATTTTAAAAAAAAATCGCCGGAGCTGTAGCGGGATGGAGGTGCTGTGGTCTGTAGGGGTAGTGCGATAGGGTATCGCGGTTGCGGTAGCGCCAAAGCAACGTAAAAAATTCTTGTTTGTCTGTAGTCCTGGTGTTCGAGAGCGTTCTCCCAACGTCTCCAGCCAAACTACTGTACTATCCGTAGACTATATTCCACAGACCACAGCAGTGTAGTAACGTCAGCCGCGGCACTGTTCCGATTACGACGACTACGCCGACAGCTGCCGTGGCCCGCGCGCCGGCCCGGAACCGCCGCGACGCCCGCAGCCACACACCCGCCATCGCAAGGGCAAGCTACGTGTCGTCGGCCCTCGGCCCGCGCGCCGCAATTTTCTTTCGTTTCCTCGGGATGCTCACACATTGATCCCGTGCCCATTTGTGCTCATCAATCATCATCATACTGTTAATACAGTGTGCGCGCACGCGATGCGTCTACTACCAGCAGATGCTCTGCGCAAGCTCTCCTTTGAATTTTCTTTCCGTTTAGGAGTAGGTTCTGGCGATGCAGGCGTCCATCTGTCCATTGGAGCCCGACATGTCCGATTCCCGTGTCTCCGGTGGTGAGATCGGAGCCACCCCCCGTCACGCAAATAAGCCGTCCTCCTTTTTACTTTGGGAAGGTATCAAGTGCGGCAAGAACCCTGGAGAAGCACGGAGCCACGGACCTAAGTTGATGTTAGGACTGTACCCCTGTGGAACACATCATGTGAGCGCTGCGTAGTACCCCTTTTGTTCCGTTTCGATGCGATCGGTCGCATCTTCCTTTGGGGGGGCATGCACGCACATACGCGTTTAGATAAATCACCTTTTCATTCAGAAAAAATTTTGGGTAGAATTTAGCAGACCACTTTATTACCAATGAGCTAAAAAACAGGGAGGGAAAAAGCAAAGGACTTGCCATGCAAAAAAGAAACCTCATCAGGATATAATTAAGGCCTATCTGGAACACAATTTTTTTCTTCTAATTTCTATATAAATTGAATTATTTTTAATAAAATTTCACAAAATTAATACTCTATCCGTCCAAATTTATAAGACTTATTTTCCCTTCACACAGATAAAAAAGTATTAAAAATAACTAGACTAACCTAATTATTATCTTTACGTATTATATTTAATAAGTATAGAAACCATGTTCCAAATAGGACCTGCTAACAGACAGCTAGGCAATGTGCCTTCTAGAATGGTTCTTCTTAGGGTTTGAAATCTTGCCGAAATTTCGTAAAATCTCATATTTCCGACCCACCCTCCCCCCGAGATTCATAATCCCGACGACATGGAGGAATCTGGGGAAAAATCAAATTGCTACAGTAATTAGAAATCTCAACGAAATTTCAGTCAATTTTGACCGAATTTTATGAGGTTAATTTGGACCAGATTTCATGTTGTGTGGACCGAATTTGGTAACATTTTTTTTTGCTGATTGTAATACCATTTGTAAGGAATAGATACAACCATTTAGCACTAATATCACAAGCCTTATTATAGCTCACTTGGTTAGAGCGGACAGATGCATATATGAGGTTGCGTGTTCGACCCCCAATGAGCACATTCGGTGGGATTTTTTTTGAGAATTTTTTCTAATCAAGGGAGTTGGCCAAAGCATTTTTTGTCAGCTTTGGATCGGTTTGGAGAGGAGGCAGCTGACCACCCAGAGATCCGTCGATCCGCCATGAAAGATAGCCAGGGCGATGTTCCTGGTGCGTATCGCAAGCTTTGCTCTATCAACCATATCTAGCTAGCTGCACTTATAGTTTTATGTTCATACCCTTTGCTAGTTCTTGTCTTTATCCTCCTTGTTGGAATATCTATCTATACTTGGTAGTTATATCTCAAATTGGTTAGGTGTAATCACCTCCTGATTTAGCTCCTAATTCATATCCTGTAAAACAGCATGTATGTTACTCCTCTGCACGTGTACTACAAAGTACTGATGAGACCATGCTCATCATGGACAGAACTATCACTGCATACATATGGTCATCACCAAGTGTTGCTGCAATTATATCAACTGCATGGTTTCATCGACCCCCACCTTGGCCAGGACCATTAAGTTGGCGACACTTCACGGCATCCTCTACTTCGTATACATCTACTACGATGGCTCCATCTGCATGGCTTTATCGACCCCCACCTTGGCCATCCATCTACATCTTCGTCGGTTCAAGGACCACTGACTCGAGCTCGAGCCCGTTAACTCAATTATCAGATCTAAAGCCATACTTGGGAGAAGATGATGAACTTGAGTCGAGGACGACTCAAATGCAAGAAGGGGAGGATGATGAGGACATCACTACCATGGATACGACCATGCCTACAAACCCAATTGAAATCAACAATGTAATGCAAGGGCCAATTACTCGAGCTCGCGCACGTCAATTCAATTACCAGGTGAATGCGTTCCTCGGGTTGCATAAAAATAATTTAATGAATGGAATGCTATTTAATCCCTGTGATGATTTTATTGTCCTTAGGAACCAAGGAGAAGGACTCCCAAACGTCAAGCATGAAGCCAATTCTTCTGGTGCATAAGTTCAACTCGGATTCGGCCTCCGGGACAACACCAACTTAAAACGACCATAACTTTTGATCCACAAGGGTGTTTGGGGTCTATGAGTACTGGTTTGAAAAGTTTCGTCGTACTCTTTCCAACGGATACGGCCTCATGTCCAAATTCTTTACGAGTCAACGAGAATCTGCAAAGCAAGTTCGGTCATCTTTCCAAATCCGAGTCAAACTAGGAATAGGAGTCCTACTCGGCCATGGTTGTGCTTTGGACGCCCCTAGCACGGTTTTGGCCTCCTATTTCTCTTATATATAGCTACGGAGTCTCCCAAAATAACTTGGGTTTTGGTTATTTGATAGTTTAGCCTTTTGTTACTATTTTGAGTCTTTTAGACGTGCTCAACGGCCGCCTAACAAACTCCTTGTATTGGAACCCCAATGTAACACCCCGGCATTTAATATGCCCGAATGCTACCAAACATAGACTAAACAACATCTAAATACCACAATTAAACATAAATTACAGCAAAGGCGCACATGCTAAAAACCGAAATCTCGGCAGCATCTCCTTTGTTTTAACATGAATTGAAGCGATAGCAATAACAAGGCATATCATAGCAAAACATAAGGCATCTAAAACAGCAATATAAACGAATATAACATCAACATAAGACAATAATACTAAAGCCAACCACTCCATAAACTATGGCTAAGCAAATAAGGATCATAAGCACACAAAAATTATTCCAAACACCTAGTTCATGGCACTTATTATGAACTTGACTAAACAATAGTAAATGTGGCTGGACTACGTGAAGTTGTGTAGCTATTTCCCCTTCCCATATGCCGGTGTCATGGTACCTAAAAATAAACAACATAAACACAAGCGTGAGTTCATCACTCAGCAAGTATATTGCAATGGTACAAACATAAACAATTACATGGCTACAACAACTCACATCATGTATATCATCTCATCCATGTTCACAAATCATTATCATCATCATTATGTATGCAATGCGATGCGATGCGATGCTCATATCTCCTTGGAAACTCATACCGGTATGGTTGAGTACACACCCGTCGGTGTGCACCCTCTCCCCCCTTCCATCCCGAAGATGGAGGGTGCCTACTCCTCGCTTCCGTTCACCGCAGTGAATGGAATCACGATGTAGGACTTACTCATTGGCTCTCCAGAATAGTCATAACTTTCTCACCGACCTTCCCCGGGCTAGTTATGACTTTCTCACCGCCCGGGCTATGTATCATGCCATGTATGCAAATATGCCAACATCATGAATAACTTGTACATTAACATATAGCATCATCATGGATAACTTGTACATTAACACATGGCATCATCACATAATAAACATATTCATCATATCAATGGCAAACATTAAAGCATGGCATGTGAACATATCATATATTCAAATTTCAATCTCAATCAATCAAACAACCCACAATCCGCTACCCATTCCAATACACTTGCCTCAACCACGTGCGACGGATTGGCGAGAAGTAGAAGGCACTCCCGGGGTCGCACCACCTGCACATAGGTACCACACACTCACAATCATGTCCACAAAACAGTACGCAAACCCTCATCTACCCTGACATTGCCAACTACTCGCAAAACCTAAAAACAGAGGTTCTGTCCCGTTGGGACAGCAGCCTTCCAAAAGGCATAACTCGGGTTCTAAGACTCCGAATCAATTAAACGAGTACATCCTCGCGTAGCTTAGGAAATTTCCTAACTTTCTCTAGGTATAAGGAAAGAATTATTCGGACTCTAAAGTTGTTTAATCTACAAAATACCGTGATCTGTTCCAATCAAGTCACAGATTTTAACACGCTCGGTAAAACAGCCATAACGTTCAAACGGCTGATCGGAATTTCGCGTTCTTTATACCCACTGAAAGGTATTGAAATTACATACAACTTCTTCAAAAGGCGGCCGACAAAATTCGGACTCTAAATTGACGAAAACTCTAACCCTAGGTCGACTGCTCATGCTG
Organism: Rhipidocladum racemiflorum; assembly: GCA_036346355.1. Taxonomy (NCBI): domain Eukaryota; kingdom Viridiplantae; phylum Streptophyta; class Magnoliopsida; order Poales; family Poaceae; genus Rhipidocladum; species Rhipidocladum racemiflorum. Next base: position 35,698,366 of record CM070581.1, read on the forward strand.
CCCGAAACAGAGAACGTGGTAACTTCTAGATTTCGTCTAATCTACTCAATTCCAGCACCACCAATTGATCTAAAAACTTGATAATCACCCTGAGAACAGTACCTAGACCAACCCCAAGGAGTCCCATGGCCATACATTCGCCCGACGCACGAAATCCCAATAGATCTCCTCCCGGTTCGCGCGATCTCCTTCCTCTCTCCAATCCCGTCGGATCTCCTCGTCGCGGAGCGCTCCAATGGATGGATCTTCGAGTTGGCGAGGTGGAGAACTCCCCTAGGGGCAGTAAGGGAGGTGGATAGGTGGTGGAGGGGTGGAGGAGCAATGGGGAGCCATGGGGAGGGGCGCACGCAAGCAAGGGAGGTGGAGATGGAGTTGTGGCGGCTAGGGTATGGGGGTGGGACGCACAAACAGCAGGGGGGCGCACAAGGGGCTGGGGTTGGCCTCCAACCAGGTCTCCTTCCCCCAAAAGGACTCAAACTCCTCCCCACCAAGGCCCACGACCCTTTCCCCTAGGCCCAAACTCCCCCGGAAAGGCCCAAACTCCCGGAAACGGCCCGGAAACGCTAATAACCTCCATACCCTATGGTTTTAACCTTAATTCCACATCTCATAATGTTTTTGACCTCATCATGCTCAATAAATAAGGATCCGACACTCCGTGGTGTCACACCCAACTTTTCAATACTTCATCTATATTTGCAATTTTAGATTGCTTTTGCCTTGTTCTTGCTTGTTCTTCGATTGCTTGCAGGAATTGATCTTCGTGATCAGGTTGATCGTGCCCATGGCAAGGTCAATAACCATCTGGAGTTGGTTTAGCGATTGCTAAGGCGCATCGTCGTTGTACGTTGTAGTCGGATCGTCAAAGTCGTCTCCACCCAAATCGAAGGTTATCATTCTCATCGAAAGATCGGGACACCCAATGTTACATCAAGTACCACTCGAGAGATCAATGCAATGTGTAGTGTGGTGTGATTTCTTTAAGAGTAGACTCTTTCATGGTATCAAAATATATATATATATATATATATATATATATATATATATATATATATATATATATTATCTTTATTAAAGTTCGAAGGTTTTGGCAATTTCTCCGCGCCACATCGCCCTGTGCGTTCGATCACGTCTTAGACGGTCTAGATTGTCTCTCCCGAATGAACGGCTTAAATAGAGCTTGGTCCCTCTCTGCTCGGGCGCAATAGTCGCATGGCTCGCTTCCAAGTTTGTGACGTGGGATCGAGCTCGCCCACTCGTGCACACAAGTCGCCCCGCTTGGTTTTTTTGCGTGCAATGCGTGGCGCGGGCACGTGGGTTGACGCGTGGCACATGGTACTATTTTGCAAAACAGCCCTTGCAAATTCCCAAAATTGCAAGCACGTACTTTGTTTAGCCGAAAAGGCCCTTTCTGCGTAAAGATCCTTCGAAAATTTGGAAAGTACGTCCTGGTCCATTGTTTTTATGAAAATACCGCTCCAAAAGTTTTATAATTACATTAAAATCCTTTTTGGGCACGATTTCTCACCAAAAAAAATCAAAAAACCTTTATCATGCCCGATTTTTCTCGAAAAAGCTAAAAAATGGAAATTCCTTTTCGCGCCCGATTATATTAAAATATGTTTTTGTGCTCAATTTGTTTAAAAAACATCCCAATCTAATTTTTCCAGAAATACCCTTAGGAATTTATGAAATTATATTAAAAATCCTTTATTGGCCCTTTTTTCCCCAAAAGCTCAAAAAAACATCAAAAAAAAAAGGAATCTGTTTACTCGCCAAATTTTATTAAAATCTATTTTTGCGCTGATTTTTCCAAAAAAGCTAAAAAAACCTTTTATCACCCGGATTTTCCAAAAAAAACAAAAAAAGAAACCCGTTTTCTCGCATGATTATTTTAAAATATGTTTTTTGCACTCCAAAAATGTCAAAAAAACATCTCGATTCATTTATTTTTTCAAAAATACCCTCAGGAATTTATGAAATTTTTAAAAGCATCAAAAAAAATTCCCCAAAAAGGATTTACCGCCCGTTTTTTTTTTCCCAGAAAAGCCAAATAAAGATCCGTTTTCTCGTCCAATTATATTAAAATCTGTTTTTGTGCTTGTTTTGCTTTTGCCAAAAAAAACCTTTTCCCACCCAATTTTCCTCGAAAAAAAAACAAATTCGTTTTCTTGCCCAATTTTTGCTAAAGAAAACTTTCTCCCCGCAAAAGTCATCCGAAAATCATAAATTACGTCGAGATCCACTCTTCCGAGAAGAACTAATCGAAATTTCTCCAATCACACTAACACCGATTTTCTACCAAAATTATAATAAAATATATTTTTAGATCCATTTTTTAGCAAAAAATAAACCCAAGAAACAAAAAAAACACTTTTACCGCCCCGATACTTCCCAAAAAAACTTAAATTCAATTCCTCGCCCAATTTTTTTGCTAAAAAGAAGTTCCCTTTTACCCAAAATATATGTTCCAGAACATCACCCAAGCATGCGGGTGGCGCCGCGCGCGTACGTATTAGTGCTGCATTATACTGGAAGGGATTGGAGGCTCCTCACCTTTGCCACTTCATCGACTTTACCAGAAGGGACTTCGAAAAAATTAAAATTGCATTTAGGTCCTTCACTTTTTTACAAAAGGACTCGAAAAACCGAAGTTACATTTAGGTCCCTCCACGGTTTTTTTTTTCCAAAAAGGAGCCCGCGGTTCCGCAAATTCGATGATGATTCCTAGTAGCCCAATTTTTTTTAAAAAAACCTGAGAAAACCGGTCCTTCACTTTTTTACAAAAGGACTCGAAAAACCGAAGTTACATTTAGGTCCCTCCACGGTTTTTTTTTTCCAAAAAGGAGCCCGCGGTTCCGCAAATTCGCTGATGATTCCTAGTAGCCCAATTTTTTTAAAAAAAACCTGAGAAAACCGAAATTACGCAAAAAGAACCCATCGTTCCGCAAATTCACCGATGACTCCTAGCAGCCCTTTAAAAAAACTAAAAAAAACTGAAATTACGTTGAGTCCTCCCGCAAATTTGGTGTCGCAAATTCGCCGATGACTACTAGCTAATATAATTTTAAACCACCCCCCAAAAAAACCAAAATTACGTTCAAATCCACGTATCACTTTTAAAAATAATCATCGGATCAAATTTCGCAGGATGCAACAACCACACAGATTAGGATCTAAAGAGTAGCGAGCTGAGTGATCAGGCATGGATTACTCCCACTCCGCCCGAGGCGCGTCGGAGCTCACGCGGAGTATTATTCTGGTCGAAAACGGTAAAGCCAGGCGCTAATATTGAGTATTAGGCCACGGCACGTCACTCGATTGCTAATTTTGGACAGGGACGCGCCACGTAACATCCGGCAGCCTGTGTTAGCGGGCTGCACAGCCCAAAAACGTAAACGCTCTGTGTACGTATGGACGACAAAAAGAAAACCATGTACTCCATCCATCCATTTTTATTATATTATATTAGTAAGGCAAAGAAAAAATAGCTTGTTTTTAAGAGCTCACACGTTAATCAAAGAATTATAACAACTTAGATCAAAAAGAAGAGTCCATTTCAACTACAATAAAAAATAATTAAAACTCAGAATAAAAAATAAAATAAGTAAATTAATAGTTCGATTTATATATGAATTACAACCTAAAATGAAATTTGGAATAAAAAATAAAATTAACAATTTAATTGCCAACGAGCTCCAACGAACTTCGAAGCAGAAGTGAAATTCGAACTAAAAATTAAATGAAAATTAGTAGTCAGATTTGTTTGTATACAAATTCAAACGTAAAGCTACGAAGGGCTGACATAGTATTTCGCCGGCGGTGGATTGTTTTAGAAACCAGCTGAAATTTGTGCACATCGTTACAGATTTGAAGCATCCTACTCACTTTTTAGTATCCAGCTAGATATCTCGCCCTCTCCCTGTACGTATATATGGATGATACAAGAAACACATGTACTTTTCCATGTGTTCTACGGTAGATTTTCAGCTGAATTTTGTGCGCGTGGTATACGGTAGAGAGGGGGAGTAATTTGAATACCACCAAGCAGCACACATGCCCCCTATGTCTCCATAACTGAGCATTAGGGCCGGATGAATTTTAGAAAATTTGTTCGGGACTGCATTGTTTCGTATAAAAATCATTTGTGAAATTCAAGCTTTTTAGATGTACTCTCAGCGGAGCAATCCTACGGACAAAATTAAACTGACAAAGGTACGTGTAGCTGCCATAGGTGTACACAACACACAACCTAGCTACAGCTTCTACAGGACTATTGGAGCTAGTCTACTGCCCCATGCTTAGCTACACGTGTAATGCATTGCCGAGAAGCTGAACTCGGATGACCTAGTTTACTTACTCCAACCAACCTGTGGTCTTACGGTAAGAATTGACGTGTCGTCGTCGGTTCCCTGCTTTCACGGTCACGGCGGGCGAAATGGAGCGCCCACTTGGGAAGGGAAAAGGCAGCAAAAGCGAGGAGACGTGCAGCATCGCTTGCAAGGCAAACCAGCGGGGCACTCACTTCTCACCGAAAGATGGTGGCCATGCAAGTGAAGTTTGCCTGATGGTTCACTTTGCCTGCCCTTTTGACTGGAGCGCTCGTTGCCATGGAGTCTTGGCAGGTCGGAGCAGTGATCCGTTACAGTAGATCCCTGAGGGAAATACGTACGTGGTATAACAAAAGCTAGCTAAACACAGATCTTAGCTCCTCCATGATCCGTGCATGACGTGGATGGCCGGACTTCAGATGATCTCTCGTCTATTCACTCAGGATTCAAGTAGCTAGCTAGTATGCCGATCGATGATGCATGCGCCTCTTAATTTTTCAAGAAAGAATTCCAGAAATTCTCCTAACCACGCATGGATCTGGAACGAACGGTTCAGATCGCAGCGCCTCGGTTGGATTTAGAGGGGCCTAACATGTATCCGTAGGATATCGTGGCCGGGAACATATATAAAGTGTAGAGACCCTACTAGAAGGGAAGGAAGAGGAATTGAAGGAATTATTGGCAGCATTTCAGAACGGAATTAACAAGTACATCTGCTTAGCTTAGGGCCGTAATGGCGACAGGATGATAGCCTTCCGTGGCTAGGAGAGCCACGGCGGTGAGAACTTTTCCCGTCATCCACGATGCGTCCACGTCAGCTGTCGCTCTCGGTGGCCGGTTGGGCGCAAGACGTATTTTATGGCTCTCGCGCGTCTTCTCTAGATCCTTTGCGTAGCAGTGCCACTATTATAACCGTGTGAGAGAGATATACACTACATGTAATTTTCGCTCGACGACTCCCAGCTCAGACCATAGAGACATGAGAGAATGAGATAGCTAACCTAGCTAATGATTGGCGATTTTGTTAGATCGTTTAGTTCTGATTTCATCGACGCTAAATTCATCTTACTTTCGTGCACACTTGTTTTTTTTCGAAGAGTATAAAAAGGACGTATACCATACATATCTCGCTCATGCTACATACATATGTCTCACGGAACGTGGGGCACACGCACGTGCGTATATACCTTAATGAAATACGACACACTGTACCAATCCTGGAGATTTGATTAGATGCGAAATTCTGATACGAGCAGAGATCACGTGAAATCTCGATCGACCCTCTGATTTATGATGAAGTACTACTTGATGGTATGACAGGCAACGATCACTTGTAATCACCAAATGCTATAATTAATTAGTGTAACACAGAATTATTACTACTACTACACCCCCCTAAGACATGCATGCTACCGCACCGGTTTGGTGCCTATTCCTGTTGTCTACTAGTATAAACTAAGACTAAAGGCAGATCTTGTTAGGGCCAAAAGTCAGCAAGTGCTGCTGCAACTTATCTCGGTGCGGTGGCCGTCTTTGCTGTAAAAAGAATATTTCATCAGTACATCAGATTTTGGCTGCCTGTTCTTATCGTTTGGAATCGTGCGATCTCCCAACTCCATCCCTGAAGCGCCATCAGGAAAAGAGTGATTCAGAGTGATTTGGGATATTAATTCTAGTTCATCGCCAAAAAAAAAAAAAGACGATTCACAGAAGTTGTTTAGCTCTATATTATCAATCTGTCACAACTTGCACGCACGCAAGCATAAGAAAAACGCCTTGCGACGCCTTCCTGTTGCCAAGTAGTTTTCAGCCTTTCGAAAAAAAGAATTCTTCTTCTTTTTTCTCGTATTTGGTTGAAGTATAGCTAGGAAAGCAAAACGCCCCAAGACGTATTCAACCGCAGCCCGAACGAACTTCGTCCTGCGGTCGGCAGATTTCACGTACCACCGACCCCCATATTCGACAGCGACAATAGCAAGATAATCCTCGATGGACGCCAAATAATTGAGACAAGCAAGGCAGACGAAATACACCACCGTCGTGCACAAGGAGAGGTGACCAGAAAAGTCTGCATTTCAAGTTGACATTCTCCTAGAAACTAAACTGCTCAAGTCGTTCATAAATGGTGCCCAATCTTCTTGCATAGTACCATTGCAGTGCGCCTTTAATTCAGTAAGGCGGATGATCCGGATCCCCGTCCGTGTCTGGCAAAGATGAGCGAAGCCTAGGCCTGACACTGGAGCCTTGTAACTCGTGGTTTATTATTTTTGAGGAGACAACGACCGGTGAGCTAACAGGGACCGATCGTGAGGCGCCTGGAGGAAACCAATGGGATGCTGGAAATAGAAAATGGTTTTTTCGGCAGACTAGCAGTGACCCTTGCTGACCTTGCATATGCTTTGTTTTTTGTTTGTGCGCTCTACAATGGAAGGTTGAGACAATGTAGTTGTTTCCAACTAATAAAGATCAGCCTGGGATAAACATATCTCATTCTAGTACCATGTTGGGCCTTTGTGTTTGCTCTGCTCTCCTGGTTTAATATGCTGAGGAGGATGTCAAGTCTATGCCATTAAAGGAAGATTTTAGTGACATCATGGAATATTTTCTACCCCTTGTTACTTTTACTTTTATGCATGCCTGTACTTGCAGAATTAACCCATCCCAACTCAACTCAGTTTTAGGCCCCGTTTGGAACGTAGAAATTTCACGAGATTTTTTTTGCAGGAATATCACACGAAAAACTTTTATCCTTGTCTACTGTAATAATAAAAGGGTTAGTACGGTACTTTTCAGTAATTTTGAGGATCCTACTCAAACTTCTTCTCTAGTTTCAATTTCCCTCGCCCTGAACTATGTTACCTTCCGTTAGTACTGGAAAGTCTGGCTGGCTCTGGACTCCGGGTGTATATATATATTTTTTTCTCAATTTTTGAAGGATTCGGAGAAATTCAAGCGTTAAAAACGGGGTTGGCCGGGCCGGCTCAACGCATACGTCGGTTCTCATGTTGAGGCCCATTTCCATTTGATTTGAGCCCACCAAAATGAACAAAACAAGACAAAAAAATGACCGTTGCCCACTCTCTCGCAGGCTCCCTACCCTAATCTTTGAGCTAGACCGGAGCAGGAGAATCGCAGTTCGGCGGCGGCGTGAGAGGAGCCGAATCGAGCAGGGCCGAAGATGAGCGGGAGCGGGGTGATGAAGAAGATGCGCGGACGCGGCGGCGAAGGCCGGGAGGGCGATCGACTGGGATGGCATGGCGAAGATGCTCGTCTCCGAGGAGGCCCGCAATGAGTTCTTTAACCTCCGCCGCACCTTCGACGACGTAAACCCTCAGCCCCAGACCAAGCTCTCCCAGGTGCACTTACCTGACGATCGCCGTCCCGTCTCGCCTCGCGCCCGCCTGATCGATCTAGCCATTGTAGCCAGGGTTTGGTTCCCGGTCAGGTCACATCAGGGATGCGTTTCGGTAAGCAATTCGGTTGCGCGTGTTTCATATTGGATGGCTGTATGGATTGCCCACCATGTGGTAGGTTGGGCGTAACTTTTCCCTATAGCGACAGGGCTGCAACGAGTAGCTGGTGAATCTGTTTTGCTTTTAAGATTTGTTTTCGCAATAGGTAAGCTATTGCTGACGGAAAAAGGATATGACCTATTTGATTTCTGCTGTAATCCAAGCATTGTCTCTGGTTTTGAACAAGAGATTTCAAACCCCTGAGGTTCTTTATTAATGGTGCAAAGGGATATATGTTCATGACAAACAAGACTGGCATGGGTAAACATGTTTAAGTGCTTGTAAAATTTTAACCGTGGCTATTTGCTAGCTTTGTATTGATCTTGTGTGGAAATGTCATGGCAAGCTTGGAAGCATGCATTATCTCTTCTGACATGTTAGGTGGTCTCTGAGATGTATTTATTTTGTTATTGCAGGAACCCCAGCCAATTGCCTGGGAATACTACAGAAAAGGAATTGGATCAATATTTGTGGATATGTACAACGAGGCTTATGAAAGTATGTACCTTTCTATTCTCCACCTTTTTTTTTTTTTTTTTTTTGCATTTTCTAGGAAAATGGTGTGGATCGACAACTTATGATTGACGTGTGAATTTGGATATCAAATGTATCTTGCTTACATCTTTGTTTAGAATGGCCCAATCACAATATGGTCTGACTGATGAATACTTCATGTGTACATTCTAATAATTTCTGGTAGTTTTTACCCATAGGTTGCAGATCTGTTAGGTTTCATAAATTCAGTGAATATTACAAAGTTTCTCTTTTCTGGGCACCACTAAAAATATGCTGTACGAAAGTAATGTTATAACATTGAACTGCACAATGTTCATGGATTTAATGCATGCCAAATGATCAGTAACTGGTTTTGCTACCTTTCAGTACAACTGTTAGTGTTGTAGGCCTAAAATATCCATTCCCTCCGGTGGGTGGGGCAAGGTTTTCAATCCCACCCAGACAATACCGATCAGCAGCGCGACACACAGGAGGGATGAGACAGAGCATGAATCGGGCTGGGCAAACGAAAAGACGAGGGGGCCGGCCGAAGCAACGAAGGAAGTTGCGAAGGAAATTTGCCCTGGCATGTCATTGGGCATGGCCGACAGGAAGTTCAGCAGAGTCTGCCGCCCTGTCGCCACCTGCCGAAGAATGCCAGGCATTGTCAGATCGATCTAGGGCCGGTTAGCACATGAAATTCCGTTAGAACCCTCGGACAGGGAACAAGACAAAAAGGACAGAAATGTAAAGGATGTATAAAAACCCCATGTAATGACCATCCAGCCCTCGGTCTGGAGACAGGTGGAGGACGATGTCTGGGGAGCGACTGCAAAACGGCCTATAATCCTTTGTCAGGGTCGATCGGAAAAAGGATTTACCTTTGCATGCGGCTGTAGTGATCCTTCCTCAGTTTCCCTATAAAAGGAGGAGGAGAAGGCTTCAAGGACTAATTTTACTCGTGAGATCAAATCCCACGATAGTGGCGCCGTCCGTGGTGAGCCAACAGGTTGAGGAAGCCATTGCTCTCCGGCGAACAGGAAAAAGAAGTTCTCACAGCCATGCTGCCGAAGAAGGCAGCAAGGACTACCTCCAAGGGAGTCGCGACGATGACCGAAGGGGGAGAATCGGGAAGGACCCTAAGGAGCCGTTCCCGCGACCAGCCCTAGCCTCAGGGGGCCGAGAGCCCTGGCGAGGACCCAACCCCTGGTGAGGCAGGGAGAACGCTAGGAGTGCATTTGCCACAGCCCGCAGTGACGGCGCGCAAGCGTGCTCCCAAGCGGCGGCCGCGGGTTACGGCCCGATCAGCGGTAATCCCGGAAGAAGGCGAAGCGGAAGCCTCAGCTCGACCTGGCCACTGCGGGGCGGGTCGTGAGAACAAAGGCGTTCCGGGAAGAGGCACGAGGATACATGAGATGCTCGACCCCAACATCTAGGCGCTGATAGAAGCAAACGAAAGGCTTACAGCCGAGTTAAAGCGCCTACAGGAGCAATGGGATCAAGGGCGAGATGAATCGCAAGACGAAAGCCCAGACCACGACATGTTGTCACCAACTGTCAGCATATTTTACACCGGGGTACCCCCTCCGCCAGTTCGAAGACAAGTAGCTCGGCGACCAGGCCCCCCCTCGCCGAGCACCGGCCCACGTGGCGGTCAGGCGACCTGGCGGGCGATTAGCCGGGCGACTAGGCTGGCGACCAAGCGGGCAACCAGGGTCCCTCTGCCAGGTGCCGGCTTACAAGACTACCGGGCGAGAAGGTGGGCAACCAAGAGGTGGAACCGGAGGCTTCGCCCCGAAGCCTCCCCCTCCCTGACACGCCATGTCAGGGCCATTAAATGTGCAGGCGGCTTTGTCGGCAAGTGATCGGGACGGCGCCAGCGCAAAGAATGAGGCAAACAGACAAGACAGAAGCGACCATTGTAATAATGTTCTGTGGATCAGCATGGCGTCACCTTCTTACTAGCTGACGAGCAAAAGGCCTTGTAATAGATTTCCAGATATATCACACGACAACCAAGCAGGACGTAGGGTTGTTACCCACATCGGGGACCCGAACCTGGGTACATCTGTGTCTGGCTCGTTCTTCGTCTCGCCTGCGCTGCTCGCTTCTCCTCCTTGCCCTCGGGCGCCAAGCACGACCTTCTCGGTTGCCGACCACCGGGATCCCAAGAGAGGGTCTCCCGGGAGTTCCATTCACAAAAGCACCTCTATCGAACTAACTATCTCACCCGCGAGATAGCCTGCCAGCTGAAAACGCCGACAGGGGCGCGCCAGGTAGGGGGAAGGGTGGCGCGTCGACCTCAGCCCCCTACTCCGAGATGGACGACGCCGGCGCCGCCCAGGCCGCTCCAGGGGAAACGCTTGGCCAAGCGGAGTACCCGGGCCATCACCGCGTGATCGCCACCGTTGGCCGGGAAGAGTAGTGGATGGACCCCATCCGCGCCTTCCTGCGAGACCAAGTGTTTCCTGACGATGATGCCTTAGTCGAGAGACTTGCACGAAAGGCCAAGTGCTATACTCTGGTAGGTGGGGACCTATATCGCTAGAGTAGAAACGGTATACTCCTGAAGTGCATCACTCGGGAAGAGGGGAGCGCCCTGCTCTCTGATATCCATGGAGGCATGTGCGGGAGCCATATGTCAAGCCAGACGCTCGTCGGCAAAGCGTTCCGCCAAGGATATTATTGGCCTACTGCCCTCCAGGATGTCGGCGAACTGGTGAAGTGATGCGAGGCGTGCCAATTTCACACCAAGCAGATCCACTAACCCGCCCAGGCCTTACAAACCATCCCGCTCTCCTAGCCGTTCGCGGTCTGGGGACTGGATATCCTGGGCCCGTTCCTGCGGGCCACATGGGGCTTCACCCACTTATTCGTAGCCATTGATAAGTTTACTAAGTGGGTTGAAGCCGACGCGGTGCGCGCCATCACGGCGTCCGCCGCTGTCAAATTCATGCATGAGATCTTCACTCGCTTTGGAGTCGCCAACCGCGCCATCACCGGCAACAACACTCAGTTCACCAGCGCGGCCTTCCTCGACTTTTGCGACAAAATGGGAACCAAGGTGTGCTTCACTTCGGTAGCCCATCCAAGGAGCAACGGCCAAGCGGAGCGCGCCAACGCGCTGGTGCTGAGGGGCCTCAAGACTAGAGCCTTCGACCGACTCCACAAGTGAGGGGCACGATGGACAGAAGAACTCCCGGCGGTGCTGTGGTCACTCCGAACCACACCCAACCGGGCAACTGGAGAAACGACTTTCTTCCTGGTCTACGGAGCGGAAGTTGTCCTTCCGTCCGAGCTGACGCTCGGTTCTCCGCGTGTCTCGGCATTCGCGGAGGAAGGCCAAGAAGATCTTCGCCAGGACGATGTCAACCTTCTGGAGGAGGCACGTGACCGGGCAGCCTTGCGCGCTGCCCGGTATTAGCAGAGTCTCAGACGGTACCACGCTTCCCGGGTCCAGCCGAGAACGCTGGCGGTGGGCGACTTGGTCTTGCGCAGGATCCAAACACATGCCGGCCTCAACAAGCTGTCCCCCCGGTGGGAAGGTCCCTTTAAAGTGGCCTCGGTCTCGCGACCAAGGGCAGTCCGGCTGATCACTGAAGATGGTCAAGAGGTGCCAAACTCCCAGAATCTGGAGCTACTCAGAAGGTTCTACCCCTAGGTCTCCTTGGGGTTCAGTGGATCCCACACTTGCTCATTGGCTCAGGGAAGCAGTTTGCCTCATAAGGCCTTTTTTACTTGTCCTTTCTCGAAGTCCCTTTCTTGCGCCCTGGCGGGCAGCATTTTAAAGTGGGTGTCCTTGGTCCCATATGTGCGGTAGTTTCTTGTTGATGTGCGACAACGCCCGACGTTTACGTCGAGAAAGGACGGCCGAATAGGAGCGTGAGTACAGCACAGTGGATTAAAATGCAGCGAGCACGCTACGAGTCATCCCCGCAAACACTGTTAGCCCAATACGCCTCACAGGAACTCACGGCGATACCGACGGTCTACACCATGCATGCGCATGCACCAATGAAGGAAAGGAGCAGCCGCCATTTGAGGGAAGCAAGGATCAGGCAGGAGCATGCATGATTAATTCCCTTCCGGATTAATTCTAGGAGCATGCAACAAACGGAAGGAAAGAAGCAGGCGCATGCAAGATTAGTTCCCTTCCAAATTAGTTTCTATCATTTTTGAATTCGTTGTTTCCAGTATTATTTCCTTGATTTTAGGATCCGGTTGTTTGCATTCCTGTGAGGGGAATTTGGTAATAAAAAGGGAAGAAAGAAAGGAGAAAAGGTACGCTTAGTACCGCAAACAAGTCTCGAGTCTTTGCCGTCGACAGCCGTAGGTGGCTCTGTCTGACCAACTATTTCGCTGTCACGCCACCGGCGATGGCTTCCTCGTCCCACTCGCGCCTGGGTCTCCGTCCAGGAACCCGAGCATACCATCACCACCACCCCGATAATCCACAACAATTGGTATCAGAGCCGAACGCTCCTCGGCACGGACACCGTGAGTTAGGAGAGTTCGTGAACAAGATGACCACCGGTGAAGAAGATTGGAGGAACCAAATCACAACCGAAGTTGAAGGTATCAAGTCTTCAATGAATGGCTTGCAGAAAATGATGGAGGACTTCATCAAGGCACAAGGCAAGAGAAGAGGGGAGGAAGGTGCGGCTGCGGCAAAGAGCTCTAGCCATCTGGAACGTGTCGGCCTGGGCCAGACGGGTCAGGCGCTCGGCGGCCGAGCCGGCCGGGCGGATGGAGGACGAACCGCGCGAGAGTTCCTGGAGCCGATCCTACCTTCCCGCGAAAACCTGGCGGAATGGGGAGAAAAGGAACCTCAGCGCTATCGTCACCTCCACGGCGGCGAGCAAGAAGAGGAGGTGCCGGCTCGCTTCCGCCGGAATCATCACGAGGACTGGGGGAGGCTGCCGATAGGGATCGCCTGGTGCCTCGGGCACCTCTGTACGATCTTCCGCTCTACGATGGAACGAAGGATCCCCTTCCATGGCTACGTCAGTGCAAGCGGTTTGCTCGTGGCCACGACATTCCTCGTCGGAAGTACGTCCAGATGGCTAGCCTTCATGTGCGAGGGGAAGCCCAGGAAGTCCTCGAGTTGGAGGAGGGTCCCATCACGTGGGATGACTTCTATGAGATTTTCCTGCAACGGTTTACACGCCATGCGGATGATTATGCACGGGAATTTCAGAGGCTCCTCGCCAGAGCTCCACGAATGAAACGAGGAGAACAAATTGAGACCTTCACTGCGGGGCTCTCCATTACCTTGGCGGCGGATGTACGTCGTGATAGGCCGCGAGACCTTGCGGAGGCGGTAGCTCTCGCACGCGAGGCCGAAAGGCGTGAGGATGCGTGGATTGCCCGAGCGACGCGGGGTTGGGCCCCGCTAGTTCGGGCGCGACCTGCCTTCAGCCGGGGCGGGCCTGCTCCTGTGGTGGAGAATGCCGCCAACTCTGCGCCATGGACGACAGCATCGGGCTCTCGACCACCCCCGGTCTCCTCGACACCAGCAACCCGGACACTCATGGCGGCGGCCGCCGGGGGATCCCAGGGAGCGGCGCGGGCCACTGCAACAGCTTCACAGGGCTCCTCATCAACAACATCCCCATACCGTCGCTGCTTAAACGCCGATGAGATGGCAGAGCGTCGCGCCAAAGGACTATGCTTCAACTGCGATGAAGTGTATACCCGGGGACATCACTGCCAGCGCCTGTTCTATTTGGAGGCCATAAGCGAAGACGAAAATGAGCTAGAGGCAATCCCGGACGAACAACCTGAACTCTCAGCACTAGCACTCCGGGGCCCCCGGAAGGGCTGCACAATGCAGGTTGAAATCCACATGCGTGGTAAGACGCTACATGGACTGGTCGACACCGGCAGTACACATAACTTCATCAGTACGTACGCCGCTGACCACGTGGGCATACACTGTGAGCCCAACCAGGGACAGCAAGTCCGGGTGGCTAATGGTGCGGAGCTACCATGTTTGGGCCGAACCACGGAGGCCTTCCGCGTAGAGACGTATACCTTCCGAGCGCCCTTCTTCCTCATTCCCTTGCATGGATTTGATGTGGTGCTCGGGGTATAGTGGCTCAAACCTCTCGGCGATGTCGTGTGGAACTTTGAGTCCCTTACGATGTCGTTCCAAGCAGAGGGACGCACCGTGACCCTACAAGTCCTGGGCATCCCAATGAGTCTCCAGGCACTTCAGCTTGACGCGCAGCCTGGAATGGTGATCACATTACTTGAGGCCTTTGAGGATGTCTTCGCGGAACCCCAGGGGCTACCGCCATCCCGTGCGTGCGATCACCGCATTTGCTTAATGGAGGGAACGGATCCGGTGGTGGTTCGACCCTATCAGTACCCTTTCCGACAAAAGGATGAGATTGAGAATCAATGCACTGCAATGTTGAGTCAGGGAATCATCCGTCCCAGCCGATTGCCCTTCTCTTCGCCCGTGCTCTTGGTAGCAAAGGAAGATGGATCGTGGCGTTTCTGCGTCGACTATCGAGCCCTCAACGCCAGGACGATCAAGGACAAATTCCCCATTCCAGTGGTGGAGGAGCTTCTGGATGAGCTACATGGGGCGCACATCTTCTCCAAGCTCGACCTCCGCTCCGGGTATCACCAGATTCGGATGCAAACCGAGGATATTGAGAAGACCGCATTCCGCACCCACCACGGCCATTTTGAATTCCTTGTCATGGTGTTTGGGTTGTGCAATGCACCGTCGACTTTTCAGGCCGTCATGAATGAGGTTCTCGCCGATTTCCTGCGGAAGTTTGTCCTCGTCTTCTTTGATGATATTTTGATTTACAGTGAATTGTTGGACGACCATATGCGTCATCTCCGGCAAGTGCTGGATCGTCTGCGCCTACACTGTCTCTTCATAAAGCGCTCCATGTGCGCCTTTGCGCATCAAGAGGTGGCCTACTTAGGCCACATTATCTCCAGCCGAGGCGTGGCGGCCAATCCATCGAAGCTTCAGGCCATTTCCGACTGGCCGACTCCTGCATCGGCATCCGGGGTACGCAGTTTCCTCAGTCTGGCGGGCTACTACAGGCGCTTCATCCGTCAGTATGCCGCGATAGCGGAACCCTTGACTGGCCTTCTTCGGCGTCAAGCTTTCCAATGGACGCCAGCCGCGGAGGACGCTTTCCGCGCCTTGAAGATCGCCCTGCAATCAGCACCGGTCTTGCAGTTGCCGGACTTCGAGACCACCTTCGTGGTCGAATGTGACGCATCAAGTCGCGGTATCGGTGCCGTCCTCCAACAGGATGGCCATCCGGTGGCTTTCTTCAGTCGACGACTGGCGGAGCGGCATATCCGCCTCGCGGCTTATGAACGGGAACTGATCGGCCTCTCCAAGGCGATACGACACTGGCGGCCGTACCTTTGGCGGCGGCCATTCGTAGTGCGCACGGATCATGCCAGCCTGAAATATCTCTTGGATCAAGCCCTTGTCACACTGCCGCAACAACACTGGCTCAGCAAATTAATGGGGTTTGATTTCAGCGTCGAGTACAAGTCGGGCCGTGCCAATCGCGCCGCGGACTCCCTCTCCCGGATGTACGAGGACATATCTTGTGCAGCCCTTTCTGCTCCTACCGTTCCGGTGATGGAGGAGTGGAAGTCTCTTTTGCGCCAAGATCCGGAAGTACAGCGTCGCTGTTCCGAACTTCTCCAGGGCATGGCTGCCGCATCTCCATCGGCACCGGCGGCCAAGTGGTCCACAGCGGGTGGCCTTTTGTACAAGGCGGGCCAGATCTTCTTGCCCGCCTCGTCCAGCGTCCGTGACTTGGTCGTTGCCGCCTACCATGATGTCACACATGAAGGCGTTCATAAGACGTTGGCCAGAGTGCGGCAGCACTTTCTTTGGGAGAAGCAGTGCCAGGCAGTCGAAGCTTACATCCAACAGTGCCACATTTGTCAGCAATATAAAACCAGCTCCTTGTCGCCAGCCGGACTACTGCAACCGCTTCCTGTTCCACAGCATGTGTGGGCCGCCATCTCTATGGATTTTATTGTCGGGTTGCCCAAATCGCAGGGCTGAACTGCCATTCTCGTGGTCGTCGACCGTCTCTCTAAGTATGGGCACTTCATGGCCATCAAACGACCGACAACAGCTTCTCAAGTCACCAACATCTTCTTCGATGAGGTGGTCCGTCTCCACGGCATGCCCGAGTCGATAGTCTCGGACCGCGACGCGGTCTTCACCAGTGCTTTCTGGCAAGACCTCTTTAAGCGTTGTGGCACACGCTTACTTATGTCCTCCGCATATCACCCTCAAACGGATGGCCAGACGGAGGTGGTCAACAGGACCTTGGAGATGTATTTGCGCTGCTTGACCACTGACAACCCTTCTTCTTGGGTTCGGTGGCTACCGTGGGCGGAGTTCTGTTACAACACCTCGTACCACTCCGGCCTTCGCATGGCTCCATTCGAGTTGGTCTATGGTCGACCTCCACCAAGTCTCATTCCGTACACTCAAGGCGCGACCGTCATCGACGCAGTCGATTGTAGCCTGGTGGACCGCGACGCCCTTCTCCAGCAAGCGCGACAACACCTTCTCCGCGCCCAAAACCGTATGAAGCAGCAATATGATGGCCGTCATAGGGAGGTCTCCTTCCCCGTGGGCTCATGGGTTTGGCTGCGTCTCCAAGCACATCATCAGCTCTCTCTCCGACCGGACAGCCAACACAAGCTCTCGCCACGTTATTTTGGTCCCTATCGGATCAGTGCACGGGTTGGTGAGGTGGCCTACCGACTGGAACTATAGCCGTCCGCACGTATCCATGATGTGTTCCATGTCTCGCTGCTCAAGCCATTTTGGGGGGCGCCACCTTCTACCACACCTCCGCTCCCCGAGGACACCGTACCATCAACTCCAGTTAGGCCGACACCCTCCACCCTACTAGCTCAGCGGTTCCTACGTGGGCACCGCCAGTTCCTGGTACAGTGGGATGGCGAGCCGGCCTCCGACGCGACTTGGGTGGATGCCGTTGTCCGTCGCTCATACCCTGACTTCAAGCTTGAGGACAAGCTTGGTGTCCAGGGGGGAGTATTGAAGCGGCTGACCGGGTCTACACCAGGCGCATGCGCATGCAGCCAACAGAAGGAAAGGAGCAGCCGCCATTTGAGGGAAGCAAGGATCAGGCAGGAGCATGCACGATTAATTCCCTTCCGGATTAATTCTAGGCGCATGCAACAAACGGAAGGAAAGAAGCAGGCGCATGCAAGATTAGTTCCCTTCCAAATTAGTTTCTATCATTTTTGAATTCGTTGTTTCCAGTATTATTTCCTTGATTTTAGGATCCGGTTGTTGCATTCCTGTGAGGGGAATTTGATAATAAAAAGGGAAGAAAGAAAGGAGAAAAGGTACGCTTAGTACCGCAAACAAGTCTCAGGCGCTGCCGTCGACAACCGACCGGTGGCTCTGTACAGCCAACTATTTCGCCGTTCGCTGCCACCGAAGCGACGGCTTCCTCGTCCCACTCACGCCCGGGTCTCCGTCCAGGAACCCGAGCATACCATCACCACCACCCCGATAATCCACAACACCCGCTGCCTTATCCCGCAACGCCGCCAGTTGATCCCGAAATTACAAGAACTTAAGTCCCAAGGAAGAGAGGAACCAAGGCTAACCCTTTGCAGGAGTTTGTGTTCGTTTGGCCTTTTTCCCGCACGTAAACAATTGCTTGTGCTTGTAGTGGCTATATGCAGGCAGCAATGGGATGCCGAAACATCAGCCAGACTCGTCGTTGCATTACGATCAGCCTGGGGGCTGGTCGCCCAACGATCGGGTCGAGCTAACACAAGCGAAAAACGTCCAAGCAAGCATTCAGGTAAAGTCCAAAAGCACTGACTTTATTGGACTTACTGGGATAGTTTCTTACATGCAGCAAAAAAACACACAAGCAAGAAGAAAACCAGAAAAAGAAGAGCGGCCCAGGCGGTCACTCGTCGCCGCCGGCAACTACAATGTGCTCGGCGGGTCCTGGGCTCCTCCTCGGCGGCGTCAAGCTCGGGGTCCGCCACCTCCATCAGCCCAGCCACCTGCTCCGCCGCCTCGCTCACGCGGGCCCGCGCCTGGGCTTCGTCCCATTCAATGCCGGCCACAACGGCCATCGGATCGAAGGAGGCGTCGCGGCTGGCGCAGCACGAACGTGGCGGTGGCGACCGCCACTTCCTGCCCCTCTCGGGCGGAGCGAGCAGCCAAGGCACTTGGCAAGCCGCCAAGGGGCTCGGCAACCCGGGTGATGCTGTGAGCGTACTGCAGGGTCGTGGACTCGATGGAGTCGCGGAGCACTACCCCCAGCAGTCCCAGACTCCTCGCCATGCGCTCGTAGGCGGGGCGGAGCATAACCGTTAGGTTATGCAGGGTGCGGTGCAGCTCGGCTCGCGCCTGCTCCTGTCCCGTGTCCGCCTCCGCCTCTTGCGCCCGGGCGAGCAGGTCTGCCCTAGTGGCCCTCTCCTGGGCAGCAATGCCACCCCTCGCTCCCTCTCCTGGGACAACTCCTCGCCTTGTGTGACCATCTAGCTGCGACAATTTGCGCCCGTCTTTGGATGGTCTGCTGCAAGGAGGTTGCCCGAGGATGCCTGCGCCGCGCTAAGTTCAGCCGGCGCCAGCGGCGAGTGGAGGAGGAGGCGAGGGCAGGCTGGCGGTGAGGCGACCACAACGCGGGGTGGGGGTAGGCCATGGCGGAAGTCCCGCCATGATTCTTTGGCGCCGAGGGCCCTGCTCGACGGGGCGCTGGAAGCGGCCGCCTTTGGAGGCGACCGGAAGGCGAAGGAGGCCGCTGGAAGAGCGAGCTCGCTCTGGCGGACGGCCGCGGCGACCCTCAGCGCTGGGGGAGTCCGCGCCGCTGGAGAGGGCACCGATGAAACTAGCGTCGGCAAAACCGACGCCTCCAGGGCGGCAAGCGTCGCCACCCCGGAAGGAGCTCCCGTCGCCCCCGGCACACTCATGTCGCGGCGGGGTCGGCGGCAGCAGAAGTTTGGCCCCCAGTGCAAGGCCTCTTGGGGTCTGCACGCGGGGTGTCGGGAGATACAGGCCGCTTGCTTGCACTCCGGTCATCGGCCGGAGCCGGGTCCCTGATCCTCAAGGGACCACGGGCTGACAGTGTCGATGGCCCGATGGGGTCCATGGCCAGGAAGAGGCTCACATGTGGAGCCTCTTCGCGGACCCCAAGTCGTAGAGCGGTCTGGCCCCGTCAGGGAAGTCCACATTGCCGCACCGGCTGGAGCAGGGTGCTCAGCCACCTGGAGATGGCGGTGCCATCCAAGTTCCCTACTCCTTGGAGACAAAGAAGAAAGACGAAGGTTGTTGAAGAAGCGACGACCACGTAAAGAAATAATTAGCGAAGGACGGATACTTATTGCCTGGATATGTGCGGGTCACGTCGTCATCCCTCGTATACTGCCACGCCGAGCGGGCGCGCATACGGAGGGGGCTGATCCTCCGGGCGACGAAGTCCCAAACGACCATCGCCACGGTCAGCCTGGCGTCCCGCAGGTGTTGGATGCGGGTCGCCATGGCTTGGAGCTCCGCCGTCTCCTCGACGACCGAGCCCCATTCCTCGCCGCCTCTGGCCCGCGCGGACGGCACCGTCAGGGCGTCGATCCCACTGTCGTCGATGGCGTAGAGCCAGTCGCTCCGCCACGTTTTCCAGTTGGATTACGCCTGGACGGGGATGTAGCGAGAGACCAGCCCGTCGCGGAGGTGGAAGTGGCAACTCCCCGCAACCTCATTGTCAGGGAGGCCGCGGAGAGTGAAAAAGTACCGGAAGAGAGGAAGGTTTGGCATCACCCCCACGAACATCTTGCAGAAGTGTGCGAAGATGGCGAGGGTGACGATGGAGTTGGGGGGTGAGATGAAGGTGGTGGATGTCGTAGAAAAGGAGGACGGTGAGGAAGAAATCGGAGAAAGGCGGCACCAGACCCGGGAGCACCCCCTAGGCGAAGACGACGATCTCCTTGGGCTCGCACCGCGGCACGAGAGTCCTGCGGCGGAAGTGGAAGGCGCCCTCGGGCGCGAGCTGGGAGAGCGCTCGCACCCTCTCCTGGTCGACGGTGGAGGACGGGAGAGATTGCGCCATTGAAGCTAAAGGAAGTTGCGGAGGTAGAAGGCCAAAAGAGCGGGAAGCAATGTGCGCGGGAGTTCAAGGAAGCGTGAAATCGCTGGGTACGGAGGTACGTATGTACTTATACTCGGCGCGCTGACGGTTCGCAAAAGCAGCGAAGGGACGCGGCGCTTCATGTCCCCAAGGAAAAACGGCAGAAGTTAAGAAAGTTGAGGCGGTTGGGATACCTGAGAAACGGGCTCTATACCGGAACACAGCGGTATTTAATGCGGTCTGAAGTACAAACTGGCGCATGTTCCGAGATGGACCCGGGGGCTACTATCGGCATATTTTATGCCAGGGTACCCCCTCCGCCAGGTCCAAGACAAGTAGCTCGGTGACCAGGCCCCTCGCCGAGCACCGGCCCACGTGGCTGTCTGGCGACCAGGTGGGCGATCAGCCAGGCGACCAGGCGGGCGATCAGCCGGGCGACTAGGCTGGTGACCAGAGTCCCTCTACCAGGTGCCGGCTTACAAGACTACCGGGCGAGAAGGTGGGCGACCAAGAGGTGGAACCGGAGGTTTCGCCCCGAAGCCTCCCCCTCCCTGACACGCCATGTCAGAGCCATTAAATGTGCGGGCGGCCTGTCCCACTGGCGCCTCGCGCCTTCCCCGGGCGGACTGGATGGGGACGGGCGGCCGCGCAAAGAATGAGGCAAACAGACAAGACAGAAGCGACCATTGTAATAATGTTCTATGGATCAGCATGACGTCACCTTCCTACCTGCCCGCGCCCGACCGGCCTATATAAGGGGGCTCGGGTGCATAGGAGAAGGGGGGAGAGCTGACGAGCAAGAGGCCTTGTAATAGATTTCCAGATATATCACATGACAACCAAGCAGGACGTAGGGCTGTTACCCACATCGGGGGCCCGAACTTGGGTACATCGGTGTCCGGCTCGTTCTCCGTCTCACCTGCGCTGCTTGCTTCTCCTCCTCGCCCTCCGGAGCTGAGCACGACCTTCTCGGTCGCCGACCATTGGGATCACACGAGAGGGTCTCTTGGGAGTTCCATTTGCAAAAGCACCCCTATCGAACTAACTATCTCACCGGCAAGATAGCCTGCCGGCCGAAAACGCCGACACCAATGTATGTGGGTGTGGACTGGGATGATGATGACCCAAACCCGCTTTCCGCCCGACTCCGGAGGAAGAGATGTCCCTCCCCTGGGAACTTCAAGTTCCCCATCATCAAGCCGTATAACGGTAAAGGGGCTCTTGTTGGCGCTCGAAGGGATAGCACTTACCTGGTACTCATCTCTCGAGCAAAGCTCGATCGCGAGCTGGCCGCAGCTTCGCGCCAAAATGGAGTCCAATTTCCAGGGCAACTTTGACGGAATGAAAGAAGAAAGTGACCTATTCGCTGTGAGACAACGCGAAGGGGAATCTCTGAAAAGTTACTTTCAACGTTTCTCTAAGATCAAATGTCAGATCTGGGGGGTTAGCGACACGACCATCATAAATGCCGCCCGCTGCGGGTTGCGCAGGGGTCCGCTGGCGGAAAGGTTGGCTCGCAAAGAAGTGAGAACCGTGGAGGAACTTTTTGCCAAAATGAAGGAGTATGCTTGTGCGGAAGAAGATAATCTTCAGAGAGAAGACGGGCCGCGATACGCACCCCCGGGGTGAGCTTCGCGCAAAAGAGATCGGGGCTTCGCGTAAAAGAGATCGGGGCAGGGAGTCTGTCCAGAACTAAAGCGAAGGACTCATACCCGGATCGCGGAGGAAAAGACAGGGGGAAGAAAATCCATTACATCGACGAGCGAATTGATCGATGAAGCCACGGCGCGCAACACCCGAAGCCGCGTGGGCGGAGCCCGCCCTCACCGCGTGACAAACGGGACGGAGAACTACGTCTGGTCAGAAAGGAGGAACATGAGAGGGGAAGGTACCATTGCGAATATCACGGCGAAAACAACACCCTCGACTCGGCTCATTGCAAGGTGATCGAAGGATATCGACGCTTTGAGGCAAAGCGAGGGGGAGTCGGGACACTCCCCCCGCCGCCGGCACATCCTCTCGCCGACCGCCAGCGTCTACTACCCCGAGGAGAAGTAAACCACCTTCATCGAGTCATCAACGTCATAGCCGGAGGGTCGTCATCGCACCTCTCCTCGAAGAGGCAAAGGAAGGCTTATGCGAGGCAAATTAACCATGTTGGGATTAGTCCGTCCGCCCCTTCGCAGCTGGAGTATGACCCGGTTACCTTCACACGGGAAGATGCATTGGGTGTGCATTTTTTGCATCAAGACTCCCTGGTGGTAATCGCCATCATCACTGATTGTGAGGTGCGCCGCGTGCTGGTGGATGGGGGAAGTGCGGCAGACATCTTGTCCGAGGGGGCCTTCAGGCAAATGATGATCCCCCAAGACAGGCTGAGGAAGATGGAGGTACCATTGATGGGCTTTGGGGGGAAAAAATCAGCACCCTCTGCCAAGTGGAGTTGGAGGTTACCTTCACGAAGCAGCAAGCCAGTGCCACTCACCGCGTCACATTCGACGCGGTTGACATGCCTTTCCAATATAATGCCATATTGGGTAGGGGTTCGTTGACCACCTTCGGGGTCGTCGTTCATCACGGCTTCCTATGCATGAAAATTCCCTCCGCCGGCAGCATAGTTACGGTACGAGGGGATCAAGCCCTCAAAGGAAGCTAGATATGGAGAGCCCCCCGCAAGTGATACGGATGTTCCTTTTCGAACAATCGCGTACCCGGTCTCAAACCTGAGCGAGAATCCGTGGAGGACGACGCTGGGAATCGACGACGACCTATGGTAATCGATATATGAAATTTTGAGCCACCGGCCGATTGTCGATGGCGCTTTGCTATTGGATTTCTTGGCAATAAAAACGTGCCTGTTCTGTAGTTCTCCTCTCTTATTTATTCATGGTTCCCTAAGGCTTACAGATGGAAAATCTAAAGATAGAAATTATAAGGATAGAAACTCTAAAGATAGAAAGACTCTAAAGAGGAAGGATAAGATTAGGGGTTCCTTATACTGATCCTTAGCCTCCTAAAAGCCGCGTCGGGTATAAACCCGATCTGTTGTAACACCTTGGCATCTAGTCTGCCGCGAATGTCACCCAAACAGCTCTAGACACAACCAATATCACATATTTAACAATAAATTACAGCAACTACGCTAATAGTTTAGTTGAAAATTCGGCAGCATTCCCTTTGTTTTTCCATGGGGTTTAAGCAACAATAATATTGTCACATCATTATAGCATACTAGATGGCATCTAAACGGCACTAACCGAAGTTAAAGCATCATCTCAAGTCCATAACATAAACTCCAACGTTTCATGAACCAAATACAAAGAGAACAATAAAACCAAGCACATAAGCTAGCATAATCCAAGTTTTTAACGCAATAAGATAATCATTACAACTACAAGTGGGAGTGTGTAGTTGTCTAGGTGAACAACACTATGTGGAGATGTGATGCTAATCTCCCTTCCCCGACTGTCGAGTTCATGGTACCTAAAAACAACATAAAACAACAAGCGTGAGTTCATCACTCAGCGAAGTGTATTGTAATGATACAAAAACAATAATCAACTCACATCCATACTTAATGCCATTCACATATCCTGAGAGTCAACTCATGAACTTCAGGTATGCTCTCATATAACATCATCATAAACATCTCAAAAAAATATCTTCATATGCATCTCATAGAGCATCATTATCATCTCATAAACCCCTTCATTCATGCAATGCAATGCACATGTCTCTTTGAAGCACATACTAGTATTGCCGAGTGCACACCCGTCGGCGTGCACCCTCTTTCCCCCTTCCATCCCGTAGATGGAGGGTGCCTACTCCTCGCTTCCATTCCCAACCGTGGATGGAATCACAAGGTAGGACTTATTCAATGGCGCTCCGGATTAGTCATAACTTCCTCACCGACCTTACCGGACTAGTTATGACTTCCTCACCGACCTGGTCAGTTCTCATGCCATGTACGCAAATGTCATACACAAAAACAACTTGCACATAAACTCAACTAAACATTGCATAGCCTCATTATAAACAATTTTCATCATATTTCAAGTAAGAGTCAATCATGGCATCATATCATTAAGCATGTGTAAACCATCTCATTTTCAAACATTACGGCTCCCTAAGCCGCAACTACTACAATACACTTGTCTTCAACCGTGGGCAACGGATTGGCGAGAGGATGAGGGCACTCCCGGGGTCACACCACCTGCACATACATGTTTTCCACTCAATATCATACCACCCAAGCAAGTACTAAACTCAGAACACAACGATTCTACCCGAAACCCCGAAAACCTGAAAAACAGACCAATCTGTCCGTCGGGACAGCAGGCTTCCAACAATCATAACTTGAGTTCTAAAACTCCAAATTGAGTAAACGAGTACATCATCGCGAAGCTTAGGAAATTTCCCAGCTTTTTCTAAGTATTCGGAAAAGCTGATTCGGCTTCTAAAATTGCCCAATCTACAAATCAACACGATCTGTCCCAATCACGTCACAGTTTTGAACACGTTCGGTAAAACAGTCATAACTTTCAAACGGCTGATCGGAATTTCACGTTCTTGATGTTCACTGAAAGGTATTGAAATTACCTACAACTTTCTCAACAGGCGGACGACCAAATTCCGACTCTAAAATCCCCGAAATTGCGAGCGAAGTCGACTGTCTAGAATTGGCCGAGGCTACCATGCGTTACAGATCTAATAAACGATTTCATACCTCTAATGGCAGCACCCAAACACCAAAATTAATCATGTTAATCCCCACCTAACCAGAACCACAACCCTACAAACCAAATCCCCATTGCTTACCTTCCCTTGACGAACTTCCGGGTCGACACACGTCTCCTCCTCGCGACCCGATCCTCCGTCCCTCCGCCGGAACCGCCAGAAACGCCGAATCCCCATGGATGGAGCACTCCCGAACAGCACTATGGGGGCTATGAGAGGTGGAGATTGAGGTGGGGAGACGTGGGAGGGTGCAAAGAGAGAGGGAGAGGTGTGGCTAGGGGAGACAAGGGGGCGCATGGGGGAGACAAGGGGGCGCATGGGTGAGGAGGCAATGGGGACGCAAGGGGGAAGCCCTAGGGTTTTATTGCAGAAATTTCCCCACATGGGCCAAGAAAACCCCCCCACCTACGGCCCAACTAAGTCCCCCAAGGCCCGAACCCCCGGAAACGGCCCAAAACGCGATAAAACACCATACCATAATGCCGTATTCCCTAAAGTCACATTCTGAGATGCCACATTCTCTCCCCCTTAACAGGATTTGACCTCGAATCCGAAGAACACTAGCTCGGAACACCAAGTCCACAAGGGCTCCAAACTCAACTCCAAACTCCCTTTTCAACTTCATTCACACAACCTTAATTTCATTTCTCAACCTGTCTACCACATCTCGTTAATCTCAAGATGACACAATCAAAGCGAATCACATCTCTTTTAACCACCTCTCTATCAATAAATCACCAATGGTATCTTATTAATGACTGGGGTTCTAAACATGACCCCCTAAGAACCGATTACACAAAATCCCATCTCTTCCAATTATTTGACCCTTTTCACAAAGAATCAAAATTAACCAATGTCATCTACATACAAAGCCCACAAAGGCAATAATCTTTTTTTTTCATTTCGGCTACAAACCACGTTATTGACATTCTATCATCTCTCGGGCATATCTCATACCCAAGGACAACAGCTAGGACAAATGTTCGCGACAGAACATTTTACATCATAATTTCTATAACCTTCACTACCATCGAACGGTACTCTCAACAAGATTTAAACCACGACAGCAAACAACCTCCATCATAATCCACCTTTATACCACTAATGTACAACACCTAGCCCAAGCTAGGGCCATCAATTATTACCAAACCATAACTGGTTCTTTTCCTAAGAGGCTCTCACCCTCACATTTTCTTACTCAAATACATCCAAGCCCATGGATATATTCCTTCAGTAAACTCATCAAGTCCATAAACCCTTCTATTCTTATTCCCAACTAGAATGCCAACAACATAACAATTCTCTTTAGTCGGATGAACCACATTCATCAACAGAAACCCAATGCACCACAAATCACTTTGGAAAGAATTCGGCAACAGCCCAAAGATCACTCTTTTTCTTTGCCAAAGTCAAGTTGCAAAGAAAAACTCAAATCTCAAATCAAGGCGATACATTTCGTATCGGGGAGCACTCAAACAAAAGAGAGACTCCACACAATTCTTTGACAGAAGTTATTAACAACTAATGACAACTCAATTCGCTTTCACCACAGCCACCCCTTTTTATTTTAACCAAAATCAACATTTTGGAAGAGAAAACTGATTCTCAAATCACACAAAAGGGTCCACAACCGCCACAAAAACTCTCAAAGAGAAAGGGAACTCAAATCCCTTACATAACATAACCAAATTACCAGCATTTATCCATTCTTTCTTTTCATGTTAGAGAGCAATGGAAATCTCGATTCATGACATAGATGCAAACTTTTCAAGAGCACTCCGGATTAGTCATATATCCATATATGACTTTCTCACCGACCTGGCTCATCAACTCTTTTATGATAAAACATCGCATTTTAACCAATGTCAATATTTTTTTTTCAGAAGAGAACATCAATTCTTGAATCAAACATCTACACCCACAACCGCTACAAATTCTCTCAAAGAGAAAGGGAGGCTCATTCCCAAAAGAAAACACTTCACCAGCAAAATCACTCATGGAACATTCATAAGATCCACCTTTTTAAAGCACTTGCAAACACCGCACACATTTTTCAAATAAAGTCAACTCTAGTCACAATAGAGTTACAAGTTGAGTGCATAACTCCAGGGTTTCCAACACAACCCACCATGTCCATTTACTTCCTTTACATATGGTTTCCAAAGATAATTCAGTTGAACGCGAAAGAGCGCGATCCACTCAAAACTTTTGGGTGAAAATCTATACTCATAGCCTAAGCTAAACAAATTTGCCAAACCAAAGATTGGCATGATTCAATAACATGCAATATTCCGGAATCCATCAGCCGGTTACTTCCAAAACTACTCTTTTATCCATATTTCCAATCATCGAAGTCAAATTCGTAACTTGACAAGATGCCACTTACTCAGGGGAGATCTATTGCACACTAATCAATACGCCTTAACAAAAGGGCAGGCACTCCCAGAAAGTTTATACATTCATTTAAATCCGTAAACCTTTAAAAGAAGGTTCGACTCGAATCCCACCATTTTTCGCATTCCAACACTCTTAGCCATTAAGGATTTCATAATCACCAAATCCTGAGAAGTCTAACACTGTTGAACACAAGTTACAACATCTAATCTTTGATAAAAACACTTCCTACTAATCATGTACCCACCACCGGTCATATGATGATCAGACTCTATCCATGTCTATCTTATAACAATCAACAAGGAGAACCACGTTGTCACAACTTCGACACAACAAACTTACTAGCTACCTCAACATAAGACTCACGTCAACTTCTTTTGGTCTACCAACTACTATGACTCATCGTTCATACAATTGTTTATCCCAAGCTTAAAACACATCTCTTCATCACTTATTTTGGCATAAACAACAAATGCCTCTCGCACAAACCATAAGGTACTTACTCAAAATCCCTAATTCATTCACCCAATGAATAATTCTAACCACTCAATACAATCTCTATTAGACATCTTTCATAACTACGGATCCTAGACAGACATCTGTCAAGGACAATTTCAACCTTTCCAACAATCATTCCATATCCCTATTCTTTGATTACCCATCAATTAAGTCATTTTGCCGATTCACTGCTTACTCGACCCCTAAACAACAAACCCAACAATCCTCAAGTCTTTACACCATAACCTCACTATACTAATTTGTCACCCAGAAAATTCTAGACCTTCTCAACCGCACTCAACACTTACTAATCTCTAACTTCCGATAACTCCCATAACTCACAACACTCTGCATAAAACACTAATCAACTTTCACTTTGGATCACCTATCATATCGATTCATCATCTCTATCAACACAATAGTTTGGGTTGTCTTTAAACAAACAACACAATCACTTTAACAGAATCAATAACCCACATCATCTGAAAACTCTAACTCCTCGACATACACTTAACTTCTTGAACATCTACGTGGGTCACGCATTCCACTCCTAAAAAAAACCACAGTTTCTCAAGAGAAGATCACCCAAAAACACCTTTCTTTCCAGAAAACTCAACCATAAAACACAAGAAAAGTCAACTCTTTAAATTCCCAAACGCTGACATGCAGCTACTCCACAAATCTCGAGATCAACAACTTCCACGAACGAAGATGGATGCACGAGGGAGAACCAAACGATCAACCAAATCCTTTTCAGATAAAGCCTTAACACCAAACTCCAAACTTCCACGAAACAAACGGGTTTTCAAGGATGGTCTCCCAACCAAGTCAAATGATGAGATCAAACATCCCTCTTACTCTTACAAAGGCTCATACTTCAGCCCTGACCACCAGGTCTGGCACAACACCACAAACTCTACAAATCCCGGAGAAAGACAAACACAAGAATAAATCGAGAGCTTTCTCTGTAAAGCATTCAACAAAACCGGATGCCAAAACTGAAATGGCAATCCGAAAAAGGCATAGCACTAAACTCTTCTTCTTTGTCTTCAACCAAAGAAGGCAAAACCAAACAAAAACCGCCGAAATACCATCAGCGAAAACTCAACACTAAGCACCTTTCCTTCATTTCCAATCACAAAAAAACCACAGAAACCAACCCAAACCGATCGTTAGAACGGTAAAAGAAATCCAAAAGGATCCACCATCAACTCTTCCATTTGGCTCCAACCAACTACCCGAACTACAACAGAAAGGATAATCACTCTCCCTACGGGAGGTTTAATAGTCTTTTGGTGATGGCTCTCACCGGCCACACTGAAACTCCACACAACTTTACTACGAACTAAAGAAGGTGACCGAAACCATTCGGAACCACAACCTCACTTTATCAAACATATAACATCTCAATCAATACTTTCATAAGTATAACAACATACATCATCAAAATGCAGCATTTAACATCAAAGCTTACATACAACATTTAAGCGGATAGCATCGATACCCATACCCTTCCTACTGTGCATCAGAGTGCGTCAAGTTTTAAATTAGTTAACCAAACTATTTCAGATTTTAAGGTTATTGCCCTAAGGCCAAATTTTAACAAGTAAACCTATGCCATGTTTCTACTTTTCCAAGTCAATATTTTAGTTGACTCTAAAGTAAATTACTACATTCACATTCCACGGACCTGAAGCCCGCTCTGATACCAACTGTAACACCCTGGCATCTAGTCTGCCGCGAATGTCACCCAAACAGCTCTAGACACAACCAATATCACATATTTAACAATAAATTACAGCAACTACGCTAATAGTTTAGTTGAAAATTCGGCAACATTCCTTTTGTTTTTCCATGGGCTTTAAGCAACAATAATATTGTCACATCATTATAGCATAATAGATGGCATCTAAACGGCACTAACCGAAGTTAAAGCATCATCTCAAGTCCATAACATAAACTCCAACGTTTCATGAACCAAATACAAAGAGAACAATAAAACCAAGCACATAAGCTAGCATAATCCAAGTTTTTAACGCAATAAGATAATCATTACAACTACAAGTGGGAGTGTGTAGTTGTCTAGGTGAACAACACTATGTGGTGATGTGATGCTAATCTCCCTTCCCCGACTGTCGAGTTCATGGTACCTAAAAACAACATAAAACAACAAGCGTGAGTTCATCACTCAGCGAAGTGTATTGCAATGATACAAAAACAATAATCAACTCACATCCATACTTAATGCCATTCACATATCCTGAGAGTCAACTCATGAACTTCATGTATGCTCTCAAATAACATCATCATAAACATCTAAAAAAAATATCTTCATATGCATCTCATAGAGCATCATTATCATCTCATAAACACCTTCATTCATGCAATGCAATGCAGTGCACATGTCTCTTTGAAGTACATACCGGTATTGCCGAGTGCACACCCGTCGGCGTGCACCCTCTTTCCCCCTTCCATCCCATAGATGGAGGGTGCCTACTCCTCGCTTCCATTCCCAACCGTGGATGGAATCACGAGGTAGGACTTACTCAATGGCGCTACGGATTAGTCATAACTTCCTCACCGACCTTACCGGACTAGTTATGACTTCCTCACCGACCTGGCCAGTTCTCATGCCATGTATGCAAATATGTCATACACAGAAACAACTTGCACATAAACTCAACTAAGCATTGCATAGCCTCATTATAAACCATTTTCATCTTATCTCAAGTAAGAGTCAATCATGGCATCATATCATAAAGCATGTGTAAACCATCTCATTTTCAAACATTACGGCTCCCTAAGCCGCAACCACTACAATACACTTGCCTTCAACCGTGGGCAACGGATTCGCGAGAGGATGAGGGCACTTCCGGGGTCACACCACCTGCACATACATGTTTTCCACTCAATATCATACCACCCAAGCAAGTACAAAACTCAGAACACAACGATTCTACCCGAAACCCTAAAAGCCTGAAAAACAGACCAATCTGTCCGTCGGGACAACAGGCTTCCAACAATCATAACTTGAGTTCTAAGACTCCAAATTGAGTAAATGAGTACATCATCGCGAAGCTTAGGAAGTTTCCCAGCTTTTTCTAAGTATTTTGAAAAGCTGATTCGGCTTCTAAAATTGCCCAATCTACAAATCAACACGATCTGTCCCAATCACGTCACAGTTTTGAACATGTTCGGTAAAACAGCCATAACTTTCAAACGGCTGATCGGAATTTCACGTTCTTGGTGTCCACTGAAAGGTATTGAAATTACCTACAACTTTCTCAATAGGCAAATGACCAAATTCCGACTCTAAAATCCCCGAAACTGCGAGCGAAGTCGACTGTCTAGAATTGGCCGAGGCTACCACACGTGATAGATCTAATAAACGACTTCATACCTCTAATGGCAGCACCCAAACACCAAAATTAATCATGTTAATCCCCACCTAACCAGAACCACAACCCTACAAACCAAATCCCCATTGCTTACCTTCCCTTGACGAACTTCCGGGTCGACGCACGTCTCCTCCTCGCGACCCGATCCTCCGTCCCTTCGCCGGAACCGCCAGAAACGCCGAATCCCAGCGGATGGAGCACTCCCGAACAGCACTATGGGGGCTATGAGAGGTGGAGATTGAGGTGGGGAGACGTGGGAGGGGTGCAAAGAGAGAGGGAGAGGTGTGGCTAGGGGAGACAAGGGGGCGCATGGGGGAGGAGGCAATGGGGACGCAAGGGGGAAGCCCTAGGGTTTTATTGCAGAAATTTCCCCATATGGGCCAAGAAAACCCCCCCACCTACGGCCCATCTAAGTCCCCCAAGGCCCGAACCCCCGGAAACGGCCCAAAACACGATAAAACACCATACCGTAATGCCGTATTCCCTAAAGTCACATTCTGAGATGCCACATCTGTAGCCCTAACAATACTCCCCCCTCGACACCAAGCTTGTCCTCAAGCTTGTAATCAGGATAAGTGCGATGAAGAATAATAGCATCCATCCAAGTGGCTTCCTCTTCCGGTTGTCCCATCCAATAAACCAATAACTGACGACAACCCTTGACAAAACGCTGCTGCAATACCCTGTAGGGCTGGACAGTCGACTCATCAATTGAAGAAGACAGGTCCAAGGGCAGTGGGGGCGGTGCATCCGGAGGACTGCCCTGAAATGGTTTCAACAGGGAAACGTGGAACACATCATGTATGCGAGCTGCCGCAGGAAGCTCGAGTCGATATGCCACAGCTCCCACACGACAGACCACCTTGTAAGGGCCAAAAAATCGAGTTGAAAGCTTGTTTGGAGGTGTAGGTCGAAGAGATAATTGGTGGTGACGTTGAAGTCGAAGCCACACCCATGACCCGATCGGAAATTCCAACTCCTTGTGATGCACATCATAGTATTGCTTCATGCGATTCTGAGCAGTAAGAAGATGTTGACGAGCTTGAGCCAATAAGGCATCACGATCTACTAATTGACAATCCATAGCATCTATCGGAGTAGCGCCCTCGGAATACGAAAGTAGACTCGGAGGAAGTCTGCCATACACCAATTCAAAAGGAGCGAGCCGAAGAGCCGAGTGATACGAGGAATTGTAACAAAACTCTGCCCATGGCAACCACTGGACCCAAGTGGATGGGTTATCATCCGCCAAACAACGCAAATACATCTCAATCGTGCGGTTAACTACTTCTGTCTGACCATCTGTTTGAGGATGATATGCTGACGAAGTGAGGAGACGAGTAATCAGCGTTTAAAAAGACTCTGCCAAAATGCACTAGTGAACACTGGATCCCTGTCGGAGACAATTGATTCTGGCATGCCATGTAGTCGAACCACCTAGTCAAAGAAGATGTCCGCAATTACCGGCGCTGAAGTAGGACGGCTTATGGCAATAATGTGACCATACTTGGATAGACGGTCCACCACCACCAAAATAGCTGTTTTGCCTTCAGACTTGGGAAGAGCAACAATGAAATCCATGGAGACGTTAGCCCAAACCTGCTGAGGAATAGGCAATGGTTGAAGGAGACCAGCTGGTGTGAGGGTGCTGGTCTTATGAGCTTGACAAACCTGACAACATCGAATTAATTCCTCAACGGAACGGCGAAGTCCATCCCAGAAGAAGTGTTGCTTGATACGATGGACAGTCTTGTGAACTCCTTCATGTCTCACATCATGAAAGCGGCAACAACTGAAGTGCATAACGAAGAGGTAGCCAGAATAACCAACCGTCCTAAATAATATAATAAACTCCTTGACTGCCCAAGGCGATGGTGAATCGGTCCCCTCCAGAACCGCACACCGTCGCTGGATTTATGGGTCGGCCCGCAGTGCGGTATACCATGCTTCCCAAACTGACCCGATTGGCACCGAGATGGCGCTACAGGCAGCGGGGTTATCAAACACGCGTGAAAGGGCATCCGCGGCCAGATTTGAACGCCCTGGCCGATACTCAACAGTGAAATCAAATCCCATCAACTTACTCAACCAGTGTTGTTGCGGTGGCATCACTAGTGCCTGCTCCAATAAGTACTTGAGACTGGCGTGATCTGTCCGAACAATAAATGGTTGGCCCCATAAATAAGGCCTCCAATGTCGGATAGCCTTGGAGAGACCGATGAGCTCACGCTCATATGCTGCCAATTTAACATGCTGATCGGCAAGACGCCGGCTGTAGAACGCGACCGGATGACCTTCCTGCTGTAATACTGCGCCCACCCCTAGGCTTGACGCATCACACTCAACCACGAAAAGAGTGTCAAAATCCGGTAGACACAGGACCGGAGCTGAAAGCAGGGCTTCCTTGAGCCGCTGGAATGCTGCGGCCGCCTCGGGCGTCCACTCGAAGGTTCGTTGACGGAGTAATGATGTCAATGGTTCAGCAATAGCAGCATAATGCCTGATGAAGCGACGATAATACCCTGCGAGCCCTAGGAAGCTCCGAACTGCTGTGATCAAGGTGGGTGCGTGCCACTGGGCCACATCCTGCACCTTGGTGGGATTTGCCGCGACACCCTCAGTAGTGATGATATGGCCCAGATATTTGACCTCCTGACGCATGAATGAGCACTTTTTCTTTTTGAGGTGCAGCTTATGTTGGCGAAGCTTCTCAAGAACTAACTGTAGGTGAAGAAGGTGCTCCTCCCTCGTTGCACTGTAGATGAGTATATCATCGAAGAAAACCAAGACAAACTTCCGAAGAAATTCTGCTAGAACCTCATTCATAAGCCCCTGGAATGTAGACGGCGCATTGCAGAGTCCAAAGGCCATCACCAGAAATTCATAATGACCATGGTGCATCTGGAAAGCTGTCTTCTCGATGTCCTCTTCGCGCATCCGTACCTGATGGTACCCCGAACGCAAATCAAGCTTGGAGAAGAATGTGGCGCCGTGCAACTCGTCAAGAAGCTCCTCGACCACTGGAATTGGGAACTTATCCTTGATGGTCTTGGTGTTGAGTGCTCTGTAGTCGACACAAAAGTGCCAAGTGCCATCCTCCTTTCGTACTAACAGTACGGGGGAGGAGAAGGGTGATCGGCTTGGCCGGATAAGTCCTTGCGCGAGCATCTCGGCGCACTGCTTTTCAATCTCATCCTTCTGCCGGTATGGGTATCGATAGGGCCACACGATCACCGGATCTGTTCCTTCCGCCAACACAATGCGATGGTCACAATGCCGTTGTGGGGGTAGGCCTCGAGGCTCCTGAAAAAGGTCGTTGAATTCCGCCAAGAGGGTCTCCACCTCCTCGTCTGGGGCGGCCCCAAGCTGATGGACAAGAATGTCTGCCGCCGTGGTACAGCCCTGTAGAGTGATCTGTTGTCCTGCCGCCCTGAAAGTCATGCGAAGCTTGTCGAAATTCCACTGGATGTCCCCCAGGGTCTGAAGCTACTGCACTCCCAGCACTACATCGAACCCTTGGAGGGGAATCACTAAGAATGGTGCGCAGAATTGATGAGTCTCAATGAAGAAGACTCCCTGGGTAATTCGCCCTAGACAGTGCAGCTCATCACCATTGGCCACGTGCACCCGCTGGGATCCGGCCGACTCCTGAGATAGCCCCACAAGCGTTGCGGTCTGGCTACTTAAGAAGTTATGCGTACTGCCACTGTCGATTAATCCCACAAATTGGCGTCCGCCCATGGATAAAGAAACTTGCATCGTCTTCCCTCCCTTGGGCCCCCGCACCGCCATAGCCGACAGAGCTGCCGATTCTTCCTCTTCCTCCGGAATCCCCTCCTCTTCATTCACTACTTCACAAGAAGAGCTTCTTACACTGATGCCCTCTGGAGAACGCCTCATCACAGTTGAAGCAAAGGCCCTTCGCTCTCCTTTCCGCCATCTCATCCAGTGTAAGGCGGTGTCGGTAGGGGGATGATCCCGTGGACGAAGCTTGAGAGCCCACGGGAGCCGTGTGTCCCCCTGTCGTCGATGTGCGTGGCGTGGAAGCTGCCCCCGCAGTTCCTGGCGGCGCCGCGGAAGGAAGAAGTGGCGGCGGCCTTCCCGTGCCCACCACCGGTCCGCTCGAATATGCCACTCCGCCGGTCGCCGAGCCCCTATTGAACACCGATCGCCCCCGATGGGAACAGGATTGCGCTACCTTGGCGATCCACAAGTCTTCTCGGCGTTCTGCCTCTCGCGCGAGCCCGGCCGTGTTGGCGAGGCCACGGGGCCGGTCCCTGCGTACATCGGCCGATAGCGTCGCCGATAAGCCTGCTGTGAAAAGCTCCACCTGGTCGTTTTTCTTCAACCCAAAGTTCGGGCGAGGAGACGCTGGAACTCCCGTGCGTACACGCCTCCATCACCTTGCTTCAGATTTGAGAGGTCTCCGAGGGGTCTGGACGACGAATACCTCGAGAATCGCTGAAGAAAGGTATCACAGAACTCATCCCACTGGATTGCTTGGTCTTCCTATTCCCAATTATCTAGCACTTCTTGCGCTTCTCCTCTCAGGTGGAAGCCAACCATCCTGACGAACTCGGACTCCGGAATCTGGTACAGCTTCCCGAAGCGCTCACACTGCCTAAGCCACAGCAGAGGATCTTCAGAGCAGTCGTAGATTGGAAGCTCATACCGTGGCGCCCGCGTAACCCAACGGTGCTACTGGCGGTCGTGGTGACCTCCCCGAGCCATCGCCAGGTCCTCTTCATTCCCCTTGCTAGCCCCCTCTTCACGCGGAACAGGACGTCGGTCCTTATCGCGCGCGCCGCTCCCCTCTGTTCCAACATGCGACTCGCCCGCAGATTGCTTCCCGAGCACCCTGATCAGGTCTTCCAATTTCTTCTCTAGCGCCGAAAATCTCCTATCCGCGGTGACCTCCTTCTGCTCCATGGAGACGCGCAACTCGGTCAGGCTTTTCTCAACACCCGAAATTCGATCCTCTGGTTGTGACATGGTTGGATCACTTGGCTCTAATACCAATTGATACGGATGTTCCTTTTCGAACAATCGCGTACCCGGTCTCAAACCTGAGCGAGAATCTGTGGAGGACGACGCCGGGAATCGACGACGACCTATGGTACTGATATGGGCTGTGCGGAGCCACCTGCCAGTTGTCGGTGGCAGCGCCTGCTATTGGATTTCTTGTCAATCAAAAACGTGCCTGTTCTGTAGCTCTCCTCTCTTATTTATTCATGGTGCCCTAAGGCTTACAGATGGAAACTCTAAAGATAGAAATTATAAGGATAGAAACTCTAAAGATAGAAAGACTCTAAAGAAGGAAGGATAAGATTAGGGGTTCCTTATACTGATCCTTTGCCTCCTAAAAACCACGTCGGGTATAAACCTGATCTGTAGCCCTAACAGCAAGTCAAACATGTCTACACAATGGAGCAAGATACCATCTTAGCGCAGCGCAGTAAATGGCTTCCGAAGCCGCAACCCCAAGGGGAGACCAGGCGTGTGGCACTCTAGCCCGACGGAGATAGGATGGTGACCCTCAACGCGACGTTGGTCCCAGACGAAGAAAAGCATCTAATGCAACTTCTTCAAGAATATGAAGGTGTGTTCGCGTGGGGGCCAGAAGACCTCCCTAGAGTTCATCGGAGCACTATCGAACATATCCTTGCCGTGAATTCGGATGCGAGGCCTAAAAAATAGAAGCTCCGGAAGCTCGTTGTGGAAAGACAAATTGCCGCAAAAGCGGAGATGGACAAGCTGCTCCAGGCAGGAATCATACGCGAAGCCCTTAACACGGAGTGGCTGGCCAACGTTGTTATGGTCAATAAATCCAGCGAGGCGTGGAGAATGTGCATAGACTTCACTGACCTGAACAAGTTGTGCCCCAAGGATGACTTCCCTTTACCTCGCATCGATCAGCTCGTCGATTCAGCATCCGGGTCAAAGAGAATGAGTTTTCTTGATGCATATTCAGGATATCATCAGGTCTACATGCGAAGAGAAGACGAAGACAAAACTGCATTCATAACACCTTTCGGCACATATTGCTTCATACGCATGCCATTCGGCCTTAAAAACACCGGCGCCACCTTCGCGCGGCTTATCGCCAAGGTCTTCGCCCACCAACTCGGAAGAAATGTAGAAGCCTACGTTGACGACATCATCGTCAAGAGCGAGAAAAAGGAAAATCACATTGCTGATCTCCGAGAGACCTTCGACAGTTTGATGGCAGAGAGGGTAAAGCTCAATCCGAGCAAATGCGTTTTCGGCGTAGAGGCAGGCAAACTACTGGGATTCTTGATCTCAGAGAGAGGCATCGAAGCAAACCCCGAGAACATAAGAGCTATTCAAGACATGGCCCCACCAAAGAACCTGAAGGAGGTACAGCGATTGGCGGGACGACTTGCCACGCTCAGCAGGTTTTTGTCAAAATCAGCAGAGCGTAGCCTGCTCATCTTCAAAGCGCTCCGATCGAGCGACACCTTTTCCTGGATGAAGGAATGCCAACTTGCCTTCGATGAACTCAAACAAAGCCTCACAAAAGTGCCTACCCTACAAAGTCCGAAGCAAGGCGAGGAACTCTTGCTCTACTTGGCCGCGAGTCCTTCTGCCGTCAGCGCGGTGATGGTGAGACCTCAGGCCACGAAGCAACAACCGGTTTACTTCGTTTCCGAAGCCCTGCAGGGAGCAAAGCTACGATACTCAGAGATGGAGAAGTTAGCCTATGCTCTATTAATGGCCTCTAGAAAGTTGCGACACTACTTTCAAGCTAACCGCATCAAAGTACCAACAACACATCCCCTCAACCCCATGCTGTCCAACAGGGAGAGCTCCGAGCGTATCAGCAAGTGGGCGGCGGAGCTAGCACCCTTCGAGCTGACCCTTCGTCGCGGAGTGGACGTCTCCGGCATCAAAAGATGACAACCTCTCGGGAGTGTGGTACGTGGGGGGTGAGTGGAGCTGGAATAGCAGCGATAGTGATGGCCCCTGGAGGCGAAAAGGCCGAGTTAGCAGCGAGATTAGATTTCCCCTCGACTAACAATATAGCCGAATGCGAAGCACTCCTGCTGGGGCTTCGCAAGGCAAAGACCATGGGAGCGAGAAGGGCCATCTTCCGCACCGATTCGAAGCTTATTCAAGGGCATCTTTCCAAAGAGTATCAAGTGAGAGACGATCAACTTCAGAAGTATGTCGAAGCGGTCTGGGTCATGGAAAAAAGCTTCATCGGATTCTCCGTACATGCGATACCCCGAGCTCAAAATGAGCGAGTGGACGAGCTAGCGAAAATTGCAGCCGCGGGAGGGGCTCCGCCCTCGGCGGTGTTCTTCGAGGTACTCCGAGCCTCGTCCGTTTCCCCTCAGATAAATCTTATCATCAGAGCCGTCAACGACGACTCGCGAAGCGAAATATACAATTATCTCATCGACGATGTCATCCAGCCTAATGAAGCCCAAGCGAAGCGCTTAGAAAATCGAGCGAAGAAATATGCCATAATTGACGGACTCTTATTCCGTGACGGCCTCTGCGCCCCGTGGCTCTGCTGTATATCACACGAAGAGGGGTTAGAGGCCCTGCGTGAAGCTCATCAGGGGGCCTACGGAGCACACCAGGCCCCTAGAAGCCTCGCGGCAAAGGTGTTCCGGATGGGTCTTTACTGGCCTTCGGCGCTCCGAGACGCAGAACAGATGGTCCGCCATTGCCACACATGTCAGTGGATGACGAAGCACAAGAAAGCTCCGCCCAGCGGCTTGAATACAATACCCCCGGTCTGGACCTTCGCTAAATGGGGAATCGATATCGTCGGCGCACTTCCCAGGGCTCGGGGGAATCTGCAGTATGTTATCGTCGCGATTGATTATTTCTCTCGCTGCATCGAAGCGGAGCCGGTGGCGAAAATCACGAAGGACGCTACCATCAAATTCTTCTGAAAAACTATCATTTGCAGATATGGGGTCCCGGTCCAAATCGTCACGGACAACGGATCCCAATTTGATTCCAAAAAATTCTGGGACTATTGCGAAGACACCGGTGGCGAAAATCACGAAGGACGCTACCATCAAATTCTTCTGAAAAACTATCATTTGCAGATATGGGGTCCCGGTCCAAATCGTCACGGACAACGGATCCCAATTTGATTCCAAAAAATTCTGGGACTATTGCGAAGACATCGGAACGAAGATTTGCTTCGCTTCAGTAGGTCATCCTCAGGCTAATGGGGCAATTGAAAGAGCGAACGGAATGCTCCTAGATGGCATCAAAAAGAGGCTCCACGACTTTGCAAAGGGTTCGTGGCCCGATGAACTCCCAAAGGTCCTGTGGGCCACTCGAACTTCCACGTCACAGGCTACCGGATTTTCTCCGTTTCGTCTCATCTTTGGAGAGGAAGCCGTATCCCTTGCGGAGATACAAGCCAAGTCTCTTCGCGTAATAAAAGCTCCAGCCCAAGAGGAAACATACATTGTACACGACCTGACGGAGGAGCAAAAACGTCAAGCCCTAAAGGCAATGAAGGCCTATGCAAAAGCTTCAATTCGGAGTTTCGACAGGAAGGTCAGGAGACGAGACCTAGCTCTAGGGGACATGGTCCTTGTTAATGATATATTGCCTTATATAGTTGATTCCCATATATATGTTTTCCATATACATGCTTTCCTTATTTAGTTTTCTTTATTTAGACTTTCCTATTGTACCCTCATGTACTCTATATATTGTGGCCATTGGCCTCATATTGAATACATCAAGTCCTATTCGTAACATGGTATCAGAGCTTAGGTTTCTCTCCTAGTCTCTCCCTTCCGCTGTTTTAGATTTAATCCGCTGCCCCGGGAGGAGGAGACTCCCGGGGCGGCTCCCGCAACGGCCACAGTTGCTCGCTCCAATCTTCAGGCGCAGTACGGCGTCCCCGTGTGCTAGGGCACCGCCAGCCATTCTTTGTCGCCAGCCGCCGCCGTCACATTCTTGAGCCATTGCCCGCCGTCGCCGGCCGCCGCCCTTGTACGCTGCCGCATCGCCGCAGCTGCCGCCAGCCAGGCCGTGCTAGGGCACCGCTGTCGCCAGCCGCCCGCCGTCGCGGAGCAGGCACGGAGCTGGAAGCGAGGAGCTTGCGGGCAGTTCCGGCCTTCTCGTTGATCTGTGCCGCCGCCCGACTCGCCTCTCCGTCCGGCCGCCGTGCGCCTGCCGACGCCCCACCTCGCCTTTTCGTCTGACCACCGTGCGCCTGCCGATGCCCCACCTCGCCTTTTCGTCCGACCGCCGTGCGCCTGCCGACGCCCCGCCTCGCCTCTCCATCCGGACGACGTCTCCCGCTGGCCGCGCGACGCATCTTTCCCGTTCACCTTGCGTCGCCCGCCCGAGATCTTGGTCTCGCCTGCACGAGATCGCTGGCTTCAACGCAAGGACTTGAACGTCCAAGGTAGTGGCACGTGAAGGCTAAGTCTTTGCCTGGCTGTCCAATCTCCACGTGAAGATTTTTCAAGCAGTGGCTTCAAAGTCTCATGCCAGAAGATAAAGTTCACGTGAAGCATTTTGATCTTTTAGTAGTTTTCCGTTGCGTCCATCCTAGTCTTTAGCCTTTTGATCTTGTCGTCGTTCGGCTCTTTTTATCGGCTCGACTCATTTTGTCAACACTTATTACCTCGGCTCGGCTCGTTTTGTCGGCTTCGTCGGTGCTTCTTCGTTGACTCAGCTCTACCATCGGCTCTTCTTCATCGACTTGTACCGTCGGTTCTTCTTCGTCGACTCGGCCCTATATTCGACTTCGGTTCGTCGATTTGGCTTCTTCGTCGATTTTTCTTCGTCGACTCGGCCCTACATTCGACTTCGGTTTGTCGATTTGGCTTCTTCGTCGACTTTTCATCATCGACTGGGTTCTTCGTTGGCTGTCCTTCGTTAGCTCGATGTTTCAAGAGTTACATGCTACGACGGCTTCTTCAGGACTATGATTTTGGATTTTCCCTATTTTAGTTCATCCCTTCCAAATGCAATGCTATTGCATACGCCTTGCATTTGTGGGGGGGGGTGTTAATGATATATTGCCTTATATAGTTGATTCCCATATATATGTTTTCCATATACATGCTTTCCTTATTTAGTTTTCCTTATTTAGACTTTCCTATTGTACCCTCATGTACTCTATATATTGTGGCCATTGGCCTCATATTGAATACATCAAGTCCTATTCGTAACAGTCCTCAAGAAGGCTACCCCAACCTTCGCCAAACTGGAAACCACATGGGAAGAACCGTATATCATTCAAGACTCCACGGCGAAAGGCGCCCACAGGCTTATCACTTTAGACAGCAAGGAGGTACCGAGAACATGGAACACAGACGCGCTCAAGAAGTTTTATCCGTAGCCATCGAAAGACAGAGGTGAAGTATGTACAAAGATCTATCAATAAAGTAAAGAGAAGCTTTTACAAACGAAGATCACTTTGGCCTATTGGACGCTTGGTCGGGCTAACGTCCCACCCATCCCTTCGCTCCGAAGGCCCGTTGCCTTGTGCTCGTGCCGCATAGCACTTAGCGGACGCTTGGTCGAGCTAATGTCCCACCCATCCCTTCGCTCCGAAGGCCCGTTGCCTCGTGCTTGTGCCGGATAGGACTTAGCGGACGCTTGGTCGGGCTAACGTCCCACCCGTCCCTTCGCTCCGAAGGCCTGTTGCCTCGCGCTCGTGCCGGGTAGGACCTATTGGACGCTTGGTCGGGCTAACGTCCCACTCGTCCCTTCACTCCGAGGACCCGTTGCCTCGTGCACGTGCCGGATAGGACATAGCGGACGCTTGGTCCGGCTAACGTCCCACCCGTCCCTTCGCTCTGAAGGCCCGTTGCCACGTGCTTGGGCCGGGCAGAACCTAGTGGACGCTTGGTCGGCCTAACGTTCCACCCATCCCTTCGCTCCGAGGACCCGTTGCCTCGTGCACGTGCCGGATAGGACTTAACGGACGCTTGGTCCGGCTAACATCCCACCCGTCCCTTTGCTCCGAAGGCCCGTTGCCACGTGCTTGGGCCGGGCAGAACCTAGTGGACGCTTGGTCGGCCTAACGTCCCACCCGTCCCTTCGCTCCGAGGACCCGTTGCCTCGTGCACGTGCCGGATAGGACTTAGCGGACGGTTGGTCCGGCTAACGTCCCACCCGTCCCTTCGCTCCGAAGGCCCGTTGCCACGTGCTTGGGCCGGGCAGAACCTAGTGGACGCTTGGTTGGCCTAACGTCCCACCCGTCCCTTCGCGACCAAGGCCCATAGTCAAAGGCCAAGGAGGAATTTATGGGGTAGTCAGGTCAGGCCAATGTCCCAACCACCCCTCCGCTTCGCGTATGACCGCACCTTACCCATGTCGGGAAAACATGTGATACTAAATATCGTGAACACCAAAATGCACAAGCATACAACCAAATTAAACGATGGAAGCGGGAGTCGAAGCCGAGGCGCGTTGCTTCGACACCAAAGCGAGGATAGAAGCAGGTAAAAGCGGGAACCCACATAGAAACTGATATGCGCACACCTCTGGACCGTGTGTATACCCATCATTTGTGGACACAAGGGGATCTGGCCAGTCACGGTGGAGCCTTGAGGAGAGTTTAATTCTTGAATTTAGGGAATCTGTTAGAGGTTGTTAGAGGGTGGCAGGAGTTGTTGGGGGTGAGTTGTATCCAGTGAGGAGTCTGTTAGTATGGGTTGTTTGGAACTATAAAAAGGAAATAGATGGGAGAAGAAAAGGGCTTTTTGATTGCCCACAAAAATCTAGTTCCAGGCGGTGGCACCGACTAACAGCCAACTTACCTTTAGGCGCTGGCGGCGACGGCGAAACCATCGTCAGTGCTTCCGCGACCTGGTCTTCGACCAGGAACTCGGAGTTACGAGCAAGCTCTCCGTGATCCTGCTCATAACAAATTGGTATCAGAGCCGAGCGAATCTGGGGTCATGTCCAAGCCGTTGGAAGATCGGGTTTCCGCTCAGGAAACAGAGGTGCAGGAGATCAAAGGGATGATGGGAGAGATGTTGAAAATTCTGAAGGGGAAAGAGAAGGAGGATCCAGCATAGCGAACAGAGCAGCCAGAGGGCAGCAACGTCGCTGGTGAATGTGCGATAGGAAGAGGAACAACGAGCATTCGCCATCGCGAGGGACGCGAGCGTGAAAATCAATGCCTCTGCCGAGGGTGAGGTTTTGGCAGGGAGGAAGATGGTCATCGGTGGACGTGGACTCCTCGACCACCATGCTTCGAACTGCCCGAGTATGATGGGCGGGACGATCCGCTGGGATGGCTTCGGAGGTGTGAACGATTCTTTTGTGTTCATAGAGTACCGGAGGAGGATTTTGTGGAGATTGCTGGTCTGCATTTGTCCAGGGAGGCGCAAGAAGTTTTGGACAATTGGCAGCAAGATCAACTATGGATCGCATGGGAAGACTTCTCTGAGGCCTTCATACAGAGATTCACTCGCCATTTGAGTGTTGGCCCACTGGGAGACCTGGTTAATCTGAAACAGGGGACGACGACGGTGGATGCTTATGCGCGAGAGTTCCAGCGATTGTTGGCGCGCACCCCGAGGATGAAGCGAGGGGATCAGGTGGAGACCTTCCTGGCGGGGTTGACAGCATCCCTGGGCGCAGACGTTCGACGGGAACGACCGCGGGATCTACCCGAGGCCATTGGGTTTGCGCGTGAGGCGGAGGCACGCAAAGCAGCTTGGATTGAGGAGGCGGTCCAGAGGGTTGCTAGTGTGGGTAAAGGGCACTCGTCCTTCGCACGCAACCTGCAGACCCCTTCCGCTTTCACACCGCGGTCGGGAAGCTTCAACGCCGGGGCGCTTTCGTCCGTAGCTGGTGGGTCGATGGGAGAACCTCCGCCGGTGAGCAAGGGCGGGGGACCTCAGACTAGGAATGGGGGCGAACCGTGAGCCTCAGGTCCCACAACTTCATCCGTCAGCTCACACGGCAATACCGCCTCTGCTCCCCACCGGCGGCGGTTAACGCCAGAACAGGTTCTTGAGCGCCGTTCAAAGGGGCTCTATTACAATTGTGATGAAGTGTATTTTCTAGGGCATAGGTGCAAGAGGCTGTTCCATCTAGAGGTGGCAGAGAATGAAGAGGTTGATGAAGCCGACGAGGACGGTGAGACCGAGGTCTCTCTGTCGATGATAGCAGCAGCCAAGGGACCGAAGCAAGGCAGCACTATGCAAGTGATGGTTAAAATACAACCATCCGAGTGGCATGGACTCATTGATAGCGGAAGCACGCATAATTTTGTGAGTGCCTTCGCAGCAAGGCAAGCAAAGGGGGAGGTCACGCAGTTTCAGGATGAAGCACCCCAACAGGTTCGGGTGGCGGGTGGACATTATCTGCCCTGCTTGGGAACCTTGGAGA
The DNA here is from genome assembly GCA_036346355.1 of Rhipidocladum racemiflorum. Taxonomy (NCBI): domain Eukaryota; kingdom Viridiplantae; phylum Streptophyta; class Magnoliopsida; order Poales; family Poaceae; genus Rhipidocladum; species Rhipidocladum racemiflorum. Next base: position 35,743,212 of record CM070581.1, read on the forward strand.
CAGCTTTTGAAATTCAGGGACAACAATTCCAGACCACTTTCATTATCTTACCGATTGATGGGTTTGATGTCATCCTTGGAGTCCAGTGGCTTCGTACTTTGGGCAGCATCAGGTGGGATTTCACTGAGCTTAGAGCATCTCCAACAGTTCCCAATAATTTGACTCCCAATAATGCTGGATTAGGAGCTTCCTAAAATTTTTGGGCCTTAAAAAAAAACTATTCTCCAACAGTTCCCTTTTTTTTCCCAAAAATATGCTGACTTGGATTCGGTTGCCTCCTCGCATGAGGATTCAGTAGACCGTGTTGGTCTTTGCTGGGCTCTGTGCGTCGTATTCAGCAACAGTGCATACGCTCCAATGGGGCAACGTAGCTATTGATGCAGGAACCAACGCGGTCTTCTTGAACCAACGTAGCTATGAGTAATTAGGTTTTGCAATTAGCAGAAGCAGCAGCTATAAACAATCCCAGGATAGCAAACACAAACATAAAGAAAATATAACTTGATTTTACTGATTCCACATGGCCATGTCAATTTAATGGAGATATATGCTAAACAATCTCAATTTACACATTCAGTTGTTTGCGCAATGGAAAATAGCATACTGAAATCTTTCTGTCTCTTGTGTGTAGCATATGTGCATATCAACTATGGACAATAGGTCCAGCTTGGTTACTGAAGAATGGCAAGAACCTTATGCTAGCCATGTCAGCAATTTAGAATAGGATTGCTCCGATGACATGAAACCTTGTCTTGTCCAAATTCTTGATGTGATACAAAAGAAAGCTATTTCGATTACAAGCATATGTATCGCAAATTGGTGCTTTATATGACTCGATATGGATAGCTCACAAATTGTCATGGCAAAATTGTAGACTTTACGATATAGCATCCACTTATTGCTAGCCTTATCGAGAAGAACCAACATAACAACCACAACCACTTTCTATTACATCACTGCTCAAAACAATGTGAATTGTAAAATACAGTTGACACCCTAGGACTGATTCATGCAGGCCGGTTCCATACAAAAAAAAGAGAGTGTATGAGGAATGATGGCCGGCAAGCATAGTAGTGTGACGGACGTATCTTGTGTCTAGATAACTGGCTTTTTGAAGTGTCGCCCTTCTTTTCCTTCTCTTGGTTTTGCTCTATCAGGTTACAGCTTTAGAGGTGTAGAGGTGCCATAGAGATACATCATCCTTGTGTACAACAATAATGTAAAATTTGGTGGTTGATTTTTTCAGAGATTTTGAAACAGTGATGAGATTTTTTTTTTGTAGTACAACCCTCTAGAGTAGCTTCCTACTAAATTTGCAGCGTATGATTGTACATGATATTGTAATTTGGAAGGCTGATAGTCAATTTTTTTTCTAAAGACTGCTAATAGTCGACCGATCGATGTAACCAAATAATCAAGCAAGCGTAAGTCCCTTTAGTGTTAAATTGAGGGAAAAAGCGAAGTATCGATATTTGAGTTCTTCATCCGAGATTCGTATAAAAACTAAATAATCTAGAGAAGAGCTTCAATGCTCTCCCAAAAACTGAAAGCATACATGACGACAACAGATAAGTATAGTTAACCAATAAGGAGCTTCCATGGCCACAGAAATCGAACCTTCAAAATGTTACACAAAGGGATCTCGCAGGATGCCATGACACAAATTTGTAAAGATGCAAGCTAATTTGGAGCAGTAACAAAGATCACTAGTGCCTATTGTCTTCGTGGTGGAATAATATTGGCCAGAGTCGGAAGTTTCAGGTAAACCAAGCAGCCGCAGGGAGGAGCTACTACAACTAGCTACGAATTGACAAGACGCAAGCATCCTCGGAAGGAAGAATGGAAGGGTGGGTACCTCTCCCAGTTGATGTTGGCCTCCAAGAGCGTGAGCGTCAGATGGAGATGGCGATGTAGCGGCGCGCGTCGAGCGGAGAGGGCGAGGCAGCGGCGACGGCGTCAGGTGGAGAGGACGAGGCGGCGGCGGGAGGCCCCTTGATCTGCACCAGGAGGTGGGGGGGAAGAGCTCAATGGCGCGAAGCAAACTGCGACCACGATTTCGTCGAGGGAGGGGCGCGATTCCGAGATTGGGAGCGCGACAGGAGGGCGAAAAATTGAGGAGGCCGGGTCCCCGTTTTGGGCTTGCGTAGATTTAGGGATCTTGTTTGAGGAACTGTTGGAGCACTTGATTTTCCAATCAATCCCAAAATTAGGTTTAGGGTATGATTATTGGGAACTGTTGGAGATGCTCTTATAATGGAGTTTGTGTGGAAGAAGGAGCTAGTCCGATTGCAGGGAACAAAGCGGCCGCCGCAATTCAGTTTGATGCAACTCAGTGAAACAGAGACTATAGCCATACAAAACCTGTTGAGTACTTTTGGTGATGTGTTTGAAGAACCTAAGGGACTGCCACCAAAGAGACATTGCGACCATCGTATTGTTCTTACTGGGGGTTCGGATCCAGTCGTGGTCAGACCATACCGGTATCCTTATCATCAGAAAGATGAAATAGAGCAACAGTGTATGGCCATGATGAAACAGGGACTCATACGTCCTAGTTGTTCTCCGTTTTCTTCACCTGTATTGCTCGTCAAAAAGGGAGATGGCTCATGGCACTTTTGTGTGGATTATCGTCAATTAAATGCAAGAACAGTGAAGGACAAATTTCCGATTCCTGTGGTGGAAGAACTACTGGATGAACTAGGGGGAACCCGGTTCTTTACTAAGCTTGACCTCCGTTCAGGCTATCATCAAGTAAGGATGCATGAACCGGATGTGCCAAAGACAGCTTTCCGCACTCATCACGGCCATTACGAGTTCCTTGTAATGCCATTTGGGCTGTCCAACGCGCCCTCCACATTCCAGGCTCTAATGAATGGGGTGCTACAAGACTTCCTACGCAAATTTGTCATCGTCTCCTTCGATGACATATTAGTGTACAGTCAGAGGGCTGAGGATCATTATGAGCACTTGCGCTTGGTGTTGGAGCGGTTGCGGTAAAATGGACTCTACCTCAAGCGTTCGAAGTGTGCTTTCGCTCAACAAAAGGTTGGTTATCTGGGCCATATCATCTCCCATAACGGAGTTTCTGCTGATCCCGCCAAGCTTCAAGCAGTCAATGATTGGCCCAAGCCGATGTCGGTGACGGGTCTTCGGAGTTTCTTGGGCCTCACGGGATATTACCGGCGGTTCGTCCGAAATTATGCTTTCATCGCCGAACCACTCACATCAATGTTAAGGCGTAATCAATTTAAATGGTCCACTGCTGCAGAGGAGGCCTTCCACCAATTGAAGAAGCATCTTGTGTCAGCCCCCGTTCTGCAAATGCTGGATTTCCAGGCATCCTTTGTGGTGGAGTGTGATGCTTCAGGAACTGGCATAGGTGCAGTACTCCAGTAGCTGGGCCATCCCATTGCTTATTTTAGCAGGAAGCTGGCTGATCGGCATCAAAAGCTAGCAGCCTATGAACGGGAGCTGATCGGCTTGTCCAAAGCTGTGCGTCATTGGCGACCATACTTGTGGGGACACCCTTTTATAGTGCGCACTGACCATGGCAGCCTCAAGTTCTTGTTGGAACAAGCACTAATTACACCTCCGCAGCAACATTGGCTCAGCAAGTTAATGGGGTTCGATTTTCAGGTTGAATACAAACCGGGCCGACTCAATACAGCTGCAAACGCTCTGTCGCGTGTTTATACAGAGCAGCTATATAGTGAGAACACAACACCAGTTTGCACGGCAATCTCAGCACCAAATGAAGTCACCCGGGATCAATGGCACGATATCCTTCACAACGATCCCGATCTGCATCGTTTGATGGAAAAGTGGGTTCCGAGTGTGGGGAATACAGTTTCCAGGAGCATTACACCAGTGGCGGACTTGACTACAGCACGCTCCAAGCCGCAATGTGAGGTGCACAAGGGCCTTCTTTACCGTGACAACCGCCTGGTGGTACCAGCGACGTCGTCACTCGTGAACCCCATCATCTCATCTGTCCATGACCTTACTCATGAGGGGATCACTAAGACACTCCATCGTCTCCAAGCAGCTTATTTCTGGGAGAAGCAACGGGACTCTGTGGAGCATTATGTAGCTCGTTGTGGAGTGTGCCAACAGAACAAAGCTAGCACATTATCACCAGCTGGTCTATTGCAGCCGCTGCCAATTCTACGACAGATTTGGTCTGATATTTCCATGGATTTTATCACTAACCTTCCTAAATCTCAAGGCAAGACCATGATTCTTGTGGTGGTGGACCGCTTGTCCAAATATGCTCACTTTCTCCCACTGGCGCGTCCGGCATCCGCTCCTACCGTGGCCAAACTATTCTTTGATCAAGTGGTGAGGTTACATGGTATTCCGGAGTCTATTGTCTCGGACAGAGATCCAGTGTTCCTTAGTACTTTTTGGCAAGATCTCTTTCGGCGCAGTGGAACCACTATCCTGATGTCCACGGCATACCATCCCCAAACGGATGGTATGCCGTGGACATCAGGATAGTGGTTCCACTGCGCCGAAAGAGACGGAGGTGGTTAATCACACTCTCGAGATGTATCTCCGTTGCTTAGTTGGAGCTAATCCTGCCTCTTGGACTCAGTGGGTGCCGTGGGTGGAGTTCTGTTATAACACTTCATTTCACTCAGCCCTTCGTTTGACTCCCTTTGAGCTAGTCTATGGCAGATCACCTCCTGCCCTGATTCCATACCAGCAAGGGAGCTCCACTATTGATGCTATTGACTATGCCTTGGTGGATCGTGATGCACTCCTACAGCAAGCTAAACAACATCTTCTTCAAGCTCAAAACCGCATGAAAGGCCAGTACGACCAGCATCACAGAGAGGTCCAGTGGGACGTGGGGACTTGGGTTTGGGTGAAACTGCAACATCATCGACAACACTCAGTACGGGCGGCGCGAGATTCCAAATTGGCGCCTCGATTCTATGGTCCTTTCCAGGTGATCGCATGTATTGGCCCGGTGGCGTACCGACTGGATTTGCCAGTTTCGGCAAATATTCACAATGTCTTCCATGTCTCTTTGCTCAAGGCATTCAAGGGCACCCCGCCAACCAAACCTGGAGCTCTACCTGAAGATGTTGGTCCGACGGTAGATCCGGTCCAGCCGGCACCACACCTCATCTTGGCTCAGCGTTTTCACAACGGCAAACGCCAGTTTCTAGTTCAGTGGACGGGAGAATCTGCAGAAGAGGCAACATGGATGGATGCTATGGAATTCCGACGTTCTTTTCCGGACTGCAAGCTTGAGGACAAGCTTGTTTTCGGGGAAGAGAGTAATGATATGTGCACACCTCTGGACCGTGTGTATACCCGTCGCTGTGGATAGCAAGGGGATGCAGCGGTCACGCAGGTGGACGCAGGGAGAGTTTAATTCTTGAATTTAGGGAATCTGTTAGAGGTTGTTAGAGTTTGTTAGAGGGTGGTAGGAGTTGTTGGGGGTGAGTTGTATCCAATGAGGAGTCTGTTAGTATGGGTTGTTTGGAACTATAAAAAGGAAATAGATGGGAGAAGAAAAGGGCTTTTTGATTGCCCACAAAAATCCAGTTCCAGGCGGTGGCACCGACTAACAGCCAACTTACCTTTAGGCGCTGGCGGCGACGGCGAAACCATCGTCGGCGCTTCCGCGACCTGGTCTTCGACCAGGAACTCGGAGTTACGAGCAAGCTCTCCGTGATCCTGCTCGTAACAGAAACTCAACATCGTCTTCGTTATATAAGATAGCATTAAGGAATACAAAGTCTTTACATATATAGAACCTAAGCGCCATGCGCGTGCCTCACCGCCTTGATGAGGGCATCCTTCGCCTCGAAGAGCTTGGGCACCGTCTCGATCAGCACGTAGACGTTGGCGACATCGCGGGCAATGGCCTCCTGCACCGCGAGTTCCTCCATGGTGCGGTCGAAGTCAATCCAGAGCTCGACTAGAAGCCCTTCCCCATCAGCCGAGCCAGGCGGAACGTCGGTCATTGCGGTTGAGTCATCGAAGGAGAACAGGCAGGGGCAGACTAGGATGAGCACGACAGGCACAAGTCACTAGGCAGATCGAAGCCGAAGAGCTACTATTCACGCTAGTAATAGTGGTGCCATTATATACACGCTTGGCGTGGAGAAGCCAAGAAGTCGCGAGTAAATGCCATCATGGGAGACCAAGAAGTCTATTCATCTTCCGAGCATTAAATTGATCAGCACGCATTCGCCAAGGAAGGGCGAAATCGATACTACTCCGCGCACGGCGCTTCGACTTGGCAAGAACGAACTCTAAAGTATTCGGACCCAAGGAGATAATTGAAGCAAAAACATGCACATCGGAATTTAATGCGCCAAGCAAACGAGTTCATTTACACGCGGGGGACTTTCGCAAAAAGAAGACGAGCTACGAAGGGGGCAACCTTCCTTTGCCTTTTCCTTCACCTACCTTAGCAACTGACCCGGAGGTACTCATTACCGCGCGGGCTCGGCGTACAGACTCCTTCGCAGCACTCTCACCGTATTCACTCCAGAAATCGGAGATAAAACGAGAGGCTAATCGAATCGCAGCAGAAGAAGGTTTCCCAGCCGAGGCCATGTCGACGAATCCTGGCTGCGTCGAAATGGCGGAGGTAGCACCGAAGTGTTCTTGCACGTGCCCAGAGCCCCTCGCCTCGAGAAGCTGGGCAGCCTTCAAAGAGTCTAGCCGGGCGCAGCGGTCGCCGAAGGTCGCAGCGGAAGTCCCAAGTATTCCGGCCGAATTTTGAAGGAACTTGATAGCTTCCGAGTCAGACGAAGGGATGCGACAGGAAGCAGCATCAATTCCAAAACGGGGGAGCTGTTGGAGGAAAATGTCAGTTGCCTCTCGAACCCCGGAGGACAAAGACTCCCGCGACTTTTGGACCCTCTCACAGTACAGTGCTCCTCCGCCCGCTTGGTATTGATAAGATGCATTTAAACTTCCCTTTTTGCTGTCGCGAGCTGCTGAGAGTGCTCCTCCGTAGCCTTTTTGAGCATATCTTTACCTTCCTTTGTGCCCTTCAGAAGATTTTTCAATTCTTCGATGCGACTGTCTTTCTTTTCTGCGTTCCGCTCCGCTACAACGCGAGCCTGCTCCGCATCAGTAAGGCTTCTCCTCATCGACAACACCGCGTTCTCAAGCTTGGCGTTTCGGGCCGCAAGGGGACTCTGAGCCAGCTCGACCTGCACCTTCGCTAAAGATTCAGTAGATACCTTCAGAGCCTCCGCTATATGGACCTTTTCTGCCTCCAACTCCTTTGCACGTTTCCTTGCCGCGTCGCGTTCCTCGACCATTGCGGAATGTTCCCTCATACGCGATTGGACCTGACGGGTCACCTCCGCCGCCACAACGTCCCCGTAAAATGGACAACCATACCTGAGCTAAGGAAGCTACGAATCGAACCACGAAAAAAGGGGCCGCTGAAGGAAGAAGGAGGATACCTTCAAAGAAAGGTCCATGGAGGCCTCACAGAGTGCAAAGTCGTGGAGACCCTTGAAGAGGGCCACAGATTGGTTGTAAGGGGCGAAGGCTGTGCGCATCCTCTTCATAGCGGGGCCCGATGCAACTCCGCTTTCAAAATCCCAGGTGGAAATATCCGAGAGGTCAAATTTAAAAGACCGGCTTCCAGAAACTGGCAGTTCGGAAGGAAAGGTCCCCCACCCATGGGGGAAGCGCCCGCGGGAGTGGTGGCCAGGGGCTCCGAACCCCTAGCTTCGGCTGGCGTCGGTGGAACAGCGGGCGGCCCTGTAGGGGCTAATTCGGCTACCGCAGCCTCCTTCGCTGTCTCCGCGCCCCCCCACCTCCTGCGCACACCTCGTCAAGCTTCGAAGGGTCGATGCAACCAGAGGGACCCGTAGGAAAAGTTTCAGGAGTCGGACCTTCGGCGCCAAAGGGAGTATCTGGGGCAGAAGTGTCCAGGCAGAGATCACGCGTCCCCTCCGCCAAAAGGTCAGCCACTCCTTCGGAAGGGACGTGCACCCCCTCCGCTATAGGGTCGACCGCACCTTCGAGGGGATTTGGCGATCCCTCCGCTGTAGAGACAATCACCCCTCCGGGAAGATCCTGTGTCACCTCTAGGACGGGGTTGTTATCTTCATCATCATCATCCAAGTCAACCAAATCCACCCCTGGGATATCTAAGAACGAATACCCAGGGGACCGTTCTTCAAGCGGGCGCGCGCCGAGGGTGGGATCAAAGGTGTGAGACGGGGCTGACGGCACCGCTGCCACAGACATGGATTGCACCTCGACCAAGCCTGCACTGGAAACAGGACCGAGGGTATGAAGCGGAGCCGAGGCTTCTGCCGCAACAGCGGCGGACTTTACTTCGAGGAGCCCCGCTCCGAGAGCGGGTCAGAGGAAGAACCCGGGATGAACGACGCTGCCGCTTCGGAAGAGGAGGAATTGCTCTCCTCGTCCATCTCCTCGCCGTCCGAGTCATCGTCGCCGTCGTCTTCACCCAAATCTTCACTCCCATCGGGAGGGTCAACCGCCCTATTCGGAGGAGCGCGAATTGTCCTGGCACGCTTCAACGGGCGAGGGAAACCCCCCGCGCCCCTAGGTCTAGGGGCTGCGTGCCGCCCCCATGCGACAAATCGAGTGTTCCCGGCGGACCCAATCACCTCCATCACAGCCTCGTACTCCGTGAGCTTACAAGGCCCGAGAAGTCCACGCGCCAGTCTTTCAGCTGCTCCGCGCCCAAGGTCCCCGGTCCCTGCCGGCCGGACCACGGATATCGTGCCTCCTGATGACCGCGCTAGAGTGACTGCAGGATTCCTCGCCTAGGGCTCCACTCGACAGACAGAATTCCTCGACTAAATTGCGCATCGAGCTTTGATGACGAAGGGCCTTCAGATACTCAAGAAGCCTCGTCTCCTCAACGAAGGCAGTCAGGTTTGGAGAACGGATCGCCCGAACAGGACCCATAGAGCCATCGGAATTTCCTTCGCCAGCGACCTCTTCGTTGGGAAATTCAAAGAGCCGAAGCCAGACCGCTGAACCCCATCGCCGGCCCTCTGTTGCTTCGGCTGCCAAAAAGCATCCGCAATCAAGGAAAACAGCCGCCCGGTCAACGTAAACCCAGCGGGGCGGAAGGCCCACTCCAGCACCGCCAATCGAACGAATGCGTTAGGCGTAAGTTGTGAAAGTTCCGCCTGGAAGACCCGCAACACAGCTTCCACCAGAGGGGCGGCAGGAAACCGAAGCCCCGCTTCCAAGAAGGCGGCGAACACCACCGCCTCATTCGACCGAGGCTGAGGCGTTTCATCTCCGCCGGAAGGGCGCATAGTGGCATGCGCTACGCCGAATTCCCTCGCCAAAATGTCGAGCTCGTCGGGGCCCAATGAAGAGCGCCCCAAGACCAGGGACAGCGTGGCGCCGTCTTCCTCGCTCAAGACCGGCTTCTTTTGAGGAGGGCGTCGAGGAGCCATGAGCAAGAGGACCGCAAACTGCGAAGAATGAACAGTATGAGCGGGAAAAGAAGACTAAAAGGCGCGATGAGAAATGAACACCAGAAAGTGCCTTGTTCTCATCGTCCATTGCGCTTTAAAAGGGAAAAACCCAGCTCCCCTCAACCGTAGATCCAAACACGTGGCATTCATCGCGAAAAAAAAACGAAGACGTGCAAACGTGGGCGAGTGGGCTGACAGTTTTGACACCCGACCCAAGGCGTCATAAAGAAACATGACGCATGACTTCAAAGGACAAGACCACTCGCATAGAGATTAGCACATCCGTACTTGATAAAGTAGAGTTCAAGATCAAAGACATAGAGAGGAATATAAGACCGCCCATCCCAAAGCGGAGGAAAGATCTTGAACGGGCCTCGCCCCACACGCCCAAGAGGATAAATGGAAATTTATGTCTTTTTGTGGCATGGCCGAGGGCGGAGCTTAGCCGGCCCGCAGCCATGAGGGGTTCCTGTTGTAGGCCTAAAATGTCCATTCCCTCCGGCGGGTGGGGCAAGGTCTTCAATCCCACCCAGACAATACCGATCAGAAGCGCGACACACAGGAAGGATGAGACAGAGCATGAATCGGGCTGGGAAAACGAAAAGACGAGGGGGCCGGCCGAAGCAACGAAGGAAGTTGTGAAGGAAACTTCCCCCGGCATGTCATTGGGCATGGCCGACAGGAAGTTCAGCAGAGTCTGCCGCCCTGTCGCCACCTGCCGAAGAATGCCAGGCATTGTCAGATCGATCTAGGGCCGGTTAGCACGTGAAATTCCTTTAGAACCATCGAACAGGGAACAGGACAAAAGGATAGAAATGTAAAGGATGTATAAAAACCCCATGTAATGACCATCCAGCCCTCGGTCTGGAGACAGGTGGAGGACGATGTCTGGGGAGCGACTGCAAAAGAGCCTATAATCCTTTGTCAGGGTCGGTCGGAAAAAGGATTTACCTTTGCATGCGGCTGTAGTAATCCTTCCTCAGCTTCCCTATAAAAGGAGAAGGAGGAGAAGGCTTCAAGGACTAATTTTGCTCGTGAGGTCAAATCCCACGACAGTTAGTATTGTGGGTCTATGCGTTTCATCTGTTTGACCTATTATTGAGATACCTACCATGGAGCCAATGCAGGTTTTGAGATCCCCAAGTATGTTTAAACTGTCACTCCTCAGTACAAGCTGAAGTTTGATGCTCTAGTGAAGGATTCACCGTTATGTTTATGTTTCATCTTTCCTGTTGTGTCCTGATATGCCTACTTTGCTACAACTGGATTGCCACTTCTGCTCCCCTTCAGATATTTATGAAATTTCCTTTTTGACGTATAAAAGGCATCTCTGAAGTAATCAGAGCGGATAGAGAAGGAGATTGCTGAAATTTGGAATCGGTTGCTTTTACATTCATTTTAACATCTTGCTCATACACACAGAAAAAGATCAACACAATGACAGCAAATGAGTAGTTTGAGAAGCATCCCGAACTCAAGGAGAAGTTTGATGATGAGATTCATAACGATTACTGGGGATATTAAATAGCAGAAACTCTAATTTCCCTTTCTGGAACATTCAGTAATATTTCTTTGTCCTGATATGTAGGCAAGTTTACCATCCAAACTTTGGTGAATTCCATAACATGTGGACGGCGCTTGTTGAAATTCCAACTAACTCAGCTGTTGTTGTACCTTTGGACCTCATCATTTTGAGGGTCATCATCTGCTCTGGTATGAAGATTTAATCTGTTTTAGCTCCTTTCAAGAATAAGAGGATTTCTAATAGAGCTTGATTCCTCCATGTAACTTGTGGTTTGTTGATGTGCCCATCCTTCCAGGCGCAGCTCTTGATAATAGCCTCGCTTTTCTGCAACTGAAGTTTGCCTCACATGTCATTGGATGCATGGAGCAACGCACACTGGACACATGCATTGTGATTGATGTACTAGTGCTCACATTTACCTGATGTGTACCATCTCTATAATCTCATCCTGTTCTGATGTAACTTTCAGCCCTTTGCAGGGTTTACTTGATTTATAGATGTATGCAATGGTTCAAAAAAAATCATCCATGTATGTGGTTATTTGAATGGAACTGTCATATCCTAGATGTTGGAATACAAATTTGAGGAATATCTTTTTTAGATGCTGAACCATTCTATTAAAAAAAACAATAGAGCCATATGGTACTAATCATCCCATTTCATACAACCTTATCTCCCTAACCAAATACATCCTTAGTTACCTCAGTACCAGTGCAATGCCAACTATTACCAAGATATATATACCGAGCAGTAACCAATAGATTTCAAATAAACTTAGTCCTCTGGTCGGCAAATTTGTCCCAAGGAGATTTTTTATTATCCTTAGAATATGAAGTCATCTATAATCTATTGAGTCAGCACTTAGAGGAATTAAAAGTGTAAAAGGTGGAGGTACTAAGGTGAAGGTTGCAAGAGATACCAACTGTTTCACTACTAGTCTCTACAGTATAAAAGGAGGAGGTGGGAGTTTGTTTGTCGTCCTCTTCTTTTTCAGGTTGTAACGCACGAACGACTTATACTAGTTAGAGGTAATTTGGTAGAGATGTACGAGTACCTCTCATACCTTCTAAGCATAGGTAAAACTCTTTTCCAACGATGTGACGGCTGAAACCATAAACAAGCTTGCCCACGATCTGTGCACTGCCGACGATCCTCTATTCGAAAGCGATTTTCGAAGAGAATAATCAGTGGACATCTAATAATTGAGCACAACAAAGAAGCGAAACAGACCACCGTCATGTACTGGTGAACGCCTGCGCTGAAAAAGTGGAGCAATAGTTGCTCTCTTTTTGACTTTTGGTGCATATGGTCTTGCAAGACAAGGAACTGAGAACGAACAGGAGCCCGAAGATACCTCAGGTATGTTATGTATATGTTGCACCTCAAGAAGGGTTTGCAGTGACGCATTCTTTGTTGTTACGTTTATCGGGGGAGGATTAATATGGTAATAATGTTGCTGTTGCCAACCAAAAAAGGCAGTTAGGACAGCATGTAACAAACGAGATACTGGCTAGGATAATGTAGGTAATTGCAGGGCCAGCTAGGATCTTGCCGGACCGGATCGGCACGGTATCGCCTATCGGGTCGTGTGTCATACTGAGAAAAGAAGTCAAACACATACGGAGCTAAAGCGCTAGACACAAATATTAAAAAGAATAAATTAAATTTTATTTATTCATTAGGTATTTGTACTATTGCAACGAGAGGAAAAAAGCCGTAGATGTATGAAGCTGAGGTAATGGACATAAATATTGAGAAAAAAAATAAACTAAATTTTATTTATTCATTGGGTACATATACAAAGTTACTGCATCGTTAAAAACCTTACGCCCCAAAGTGGAATTCCCTAGTAAGAAAAAACATAGTAACAATAAGCACTCATACTAGCTACTCCCCAACGTCCATATCATTAGGGATGAAAACGGAGCGGATTCGGCCGGATAGTGACATTTTCATATCCGCTCACATTTTTTCACCAGGATGCGGATACGGATACGAATAATTTAAAAATGGATTGAATATTGAATCGATATCAGATAATAATAAAACGGATAGTAATCGGAGTCGGATCGAAAACGGAAACGAAGCCGAATATTTAGTCGGATAATATGTAAACACCAAAACACAAGTTTCAACACAAAATATAAGGATTTAGAGTACATAATCCACAAACATAACAAAACTTATAGAATATTGTTCAAAACAAACATAACGTAATGAAATCTTAACATAGGAGCACATTGTTCAATGTTTATAGATAATTTGCATATAAAACGTGGGATTTGGCTAGGTTCGGCGCGTGGGCTGCCGCTGCCTGCTGCTTGGAGACTTGGAGTCTTTAGTCTTGGACACTTGGGCCTTGGGCTGCCAGGGTGGGCCTGCAGTGCAGGTTGTGCAGCCTGCTGCCCTGCTCTAAGTATACGGATATCCGGTATCCGCTCTATATCCGTCGGATATCACCTCCCCCATATCTGGTTCGGTATCCGGCTGCTCGATCCGGATAATTATCCGTATCTGTATCCGACGAATATCAGATTCTTTTGCCATTTCTCTAAAAACGAATACCGGATACGGATACGGTCCGGATATTATCCGCTCCGTTTTCATCCCTACATATCGTTCACGCATTCCAGGCCAGCGTACGTCTAATATGGTGGCATCGATGGCCATATGAGGAAAGCAGGAAGACAATCGTGCATGGCATCGCGAGCACGCTTAGCGAGTGGCGTAGTGGAGCGCCAGCTTAGGGCACGTGCTCGTTGTTGTGAGCATGTACTCCCCGGTCTCAATTCTACACCTGTGGGCATCTCCATTGTCTCCACTTTTTCTGCATGCAAGGATTGCAATGATGCCGGTTACAAGGCAAACCACATCATACCATAGTGTCACGGTAGAGCATCCTGCTATGTGATGTGCCTATTTTATGCCCATTGGGCCTGTTTTGTGCCATGGCGGCCCAAACATAGCCCATATAAGCGTGCCGTGTTGTGTCGTCCATCATGCCCGATCGCAAGACCTAACATGAACCTATCATTAGTATCGTACCAACCCGGCTCGCACGCATATGTGCCATGCCACGGACCAACCCAAAAAAAAAAAAAAAATCCAGTGCCCAGATCTAGCTAGAACTCGTGGTGTATGTAATTTGCACGGCCAGCTTAAACTTCCTGTCAGGATTTATTTAATTTAGATTTTTAGTACAACTTGATATTTATATTAAGGTGGGCCTTTCTCCTACGCTTCATTGAAAGAAAACCGTGCAGATCCGGTAAGATAGCTTATCTGCAAGTTCTAATAGGATTTTTTTAAAAATAAATCCATATAACACCTTAAACTATGCAATCAGATATTTGACCCACTAACTTTGCAATCCAGTTCAAATAATACTTTGACCCGGTTTCGTATAGTGATATTATCCGTGTGGCACAATGAATGAACGGTTTTGTTATGTAGGATGACACTCTGACCAAGTTAATTAGGTCAATGGCAGGTGTGATCCACATGAGCTTCTCCCCCATCGAACTCCCAATCTTACTTTCATAGCTGTCGGCCCATGTAGCTTCCTCTCTTTATTTCTATTTGAAAGAGAAGCCCCTGTTAACCCTACTTGTCATTCATAAACTTGGCCAGCATGTTATTCTATGTGGCAAAATCGTTCATTTATTACGTAACACGGGCTATACCATTATGACAAATCGGGTTATGATACTATTTGAATCAGATTGCAAAGTTCGGAAGGTAACATATTTGGTTTCATAGTTTGAGATGCACGACAGATTTTTTATTACAATTTAAAGTGTTATATGGACTTTTTCACGGGCAGCGTTACATTTGCTTTACACAGCACACACCACATACGAACACTTGGCTTCAAGCTTGACGGAAGATACCACTACTTAACCAGTACTCCGGAAGGAACCGTATCCCCTGGCACTGGCGCGGAGGACGATCTGGTGGTACAGCGCCGCGATCGCCGCACCGATGAACGGCCCCATCCGGAAGATCCACTGCGTCGCATATGAACAATGCAGTGTCATTTCGGTGCGTCGCATATGAGATGATTTAAGAAAAAAATTATCCATGCGTTTAGTTGCTTGAATGGAATCATCCCATCTTAGATCAAGTGATACAAATTTGAGAAATATTATCTCTAAATGCTGAACCATCTCATTTACTCAAAATAATGGAACCAAATGATATAAGATCATCCTATCGTATTCAATCTTATCCCATAAACTAAACACATATGTGTGTATGTACCTGATTGCTCCGGGCCTTGTTGTTGTTGTTGTTGTTGTACACAACCGAGGCGACGCCGAGGCTCCTCGCTGGGTTGATACCAGTGCCGGTGATCGGGATCGTCGCCAGGTGCACCATGAACACGGCAAACGCGCTTTGGAACCCCTTGACAAAGTGGGGCACTGCAGATGTCGCCGAAGCACTGGGTGACCAAGTTTTCAAATTTTGTTTTCGGTGTGTATGTATATATATATCTTGGAACGATTGTAATCTAAAATTTTGACGAGATTTTGAAATTTTTAATAAAATTCAGACAAAATCCAAAAATCACATTTTAAATCCAGTTATTTTTCAACCGGGATTTTTGATATTTCGGCCGAAATTACTGAGATCTCAGTCAACTTGAAACGACCAAAAAATGATAAAAAATACTTCAATTTTTTTAAATTTTTTGGTAGGTGATCTTAACCCTAAATCCAATCAAATCCGGTCAAAATATCCGAGATTTCGACCGAAATCACCTAAATCTCGCCGAGATTTTCTAAGATACTGTAGCATTTTGAATTTTTAAATTTTTTTTTTTATCATAGCGAGATTTAGGATCTAGAGGTGGTCCGAAATTAGAGATCTTGGCCGAGACTTCCGAAATTTCGCCGAGATTTTGAACCATATTAGAGCGCACACCAGGGAGATCACCATATTATCATGCCACTGCAAGCCGTGTCGACGCCGGAGGCTGACGCGCCAATCTGGTGCTTGTACCCGATGACCGTGGCCACTGTGACGCAGAGGAAGAGCAGCCCTTTGATCATATCAACTCTTAGATTGCCCTTTTAAGCCACCACCCCTGCCCTTTCTATAGACCCCCCATAATGGGCTATACATTAATTAGGAGCCCATCAGGAACTCTAATCCCATTCGAATTCTGTTACAACCCTTAAGCGTATGATCCCATAGGTTCACATATATTTGAATATGGCCCGAGTACTCATACTCGGCCAATAATCGGTAGTGGTCCTGGCAGAACATGCTAACTCTCAAACATACATAAAGAACACATCGAACGAACCTTAATAATGTTTAGCTATATGCATTTCCTTTTGCTTCACGATATGCATTTCTCTTCGCCTCACGATATTGGATTTTAGGTAGGTTTTTATGAACTGTGATGTAATTATGTATAATAACTGAATTGTACATTTAATTGATATTTTAGTCTTTTTACTAATATGAATGTATTTGTGAGTGACTTTATGTTTGTTTTGATTTTGAAACTTAAAATTAGAAATTCATTTCTTTAGCCATTAAAAGTTTTTATTTAAATGGAAAAATTCAGAAAAATTTAATAAACAGTGAAAATTTAACTCAAGGTCAAAATTTAAATTTAAATTTCACTTTCTTTTATTTTGAGGCTATTACAAGTATTGGGTCTCGTTAGAAGTAGACAAAAGATGTAGTTTCAATAGCCTCTCAACTTTATTGCTCTTATCCGCAGGCAATGTATGTGTATACGATATGCAGCCCCCTCTATATAGTGGTAGGAGGGTACATTTCTGGCATCTCAAGTAAAGGGATTAGTTTGAGCAGTGATTTTATGCTTCCAATACAAGTTGTATAAATCTTAAAATAAACGAAATGGTAAATAATCACTATCTACTTTTTATTTATATTTTAATATTTATGTAATTTTAAAAAAGAAAGTATAGATACACCTCTCGATTAGTAAGAGTAGTGATGAGACTCTACATGTAGGTAAGTGTCCATGGTAATTAATCGTATGAGACTCTGCATCTAGGCAAGTGTCCATGTACCATAATATCACAACACGCCGAATTAAGGTTCTGTTTAGCAGAACTTTAGCTCCACCAAATTCGTGGATCTGGTGAAGCTGGGTATTCCTAACTCCACCAGATCCGTAGAGCTGGAGCTGTGTTTAGGTGGGTCATCTTGTTTATATTTTAGAATAAAAATATAAACTTAATTCACTTTAGTTTAGCCTACATATTTTAGATCTGAGATGGAGCTGAGATTCGAAGTTCTGTCAAACTGGACCAAAGTCAGTCGGATCTTTCCTTTTCCGTTAGAGTGTTGCATTTTTGTGCCTGAAAGGGTTGCATTTTTTCTGAAGTGTTGCATTTTCAAAAATGACCGTAACTTGCCTAAACTAGAGTCGAATCTAGCTTACCAAACACATTCTCCTACTTTCTTGTTTTCTTAGAATTCCACTATGGATAAGGTTATGGCACTCTGGGAGAGAGCCAATCACAACAGAGGTTGTTCGTAACCCCATGATTGCCTGTTGGTTTATAGGGTCGTCCAACACCGACTTGATGCTCACGATGAAATCATATCTCCATCTTGCTCCCGGGACCGCCACCAGCGCCATTTCAGATAATCCTGTGGCCAATACGAACTAATGCTCAATTAGGTTAGCTAGGTCACCTCTAAGAGTTAACAAAGGCTGAGAAAAGCTTAACCACAATACGGATGGTTCAGTGTGGTAGTGTTTGTCGTCAGGCTGAGCCGGAGGTTCAATTCCGTCCATAGAGCAGGTATCTCTTGTCGCCACTTCCGCCGGTTCCTCGTTCTTTTTTATTTACCATTTCGTGCTAGGAATGAATGTTGGCTTAATTAGATCCAATCTCGTCTGTCTGGTGTTGTGTATGTATATGCATGGACGAGAAAAGAAAAAGGCATGCCTGGATGCATGCGCCGGCCAAAGAATCTTAAGAAAATTCACATGACCAAAAAGGTTGCAATTAAGGCTTCGTTGGATCCAACTTGATCAGCCCATGTTTCCCACTTCTCACCAATTGACGACTGAGTTGGGATTTACCTGCTTTTGTCCTGGTTCTAGCTGGATGCTCGATTGGTACGTTTCTCCGCGTTTATTTGTGCGGCAAATGTTCTTGATCGATTCTACATATGGTTTTACTATTGATAGGTTGTCTCAAATTTTCTTACATACTACTCTGTTTAATTAGTTAGTACGATTAAAGGTGGATAAATTCTGTTATCCACTGATATATTGTCTTCTCACGTTTCATCTAATAATACATCCGTTTGCAACTAGCTAGATTAAGAAAAAGACAGTTAGCCAAACACAAAAGTATAGAAAAGCGATTCAACTGAACGAGATTATCATAATCCACCGTAATACCAAACATAGCCTTATCGCCACCAATTTGCGCTAACACCAAACGAGAGCCACCGCACCACCATTATTGTCTCTCTCTATATTTCAAGGAAAGGCGACAGAACCTGTTGAGATCAGCGACGAGGCACAAGGCAACCCACAGTGCTCTACGACCAAGAGAGAGGGGCTAGTGCACGGTTCATGCCCCTTAACTTGAGCAGCGGCGGGGAGCAGTGGCGCCGACACAGGCACGGCTACACCCGGAGTACTAGAAATACGAGGGATGATTAGGGAAGTTTATTTTGCACCCCTACTGAACTGCTCACTGCTGGCATTAGTATTTTTCCATAACTTCGGGCCTTTGCGATGGTACTAGCCAGTCGACGACGATTGGGATGTTATTTTGTTAAACATCACTCTTTGCAAGGATACGCGCTAACCTAATTTTCCCCTAAAGCTTTCATCTTTCCATCGATTAATTTCAAATGAATCGGTTTAGATTATGCACCATCGCTAATGGGACATGGTGTCGGTGGCCGAATCACTCTTCAGCGACATTAATGTAATTGCTCTAGTAGATACACGATTAATTTGCACCACTGTAATTAGGCTCCACAAATTTAATAGTGGAAACTCTTTTTTACTCAACTATGTTAGACATAATCTTGACTAGTTAGTTAAGAGATAATATAAAGTTAGTTCAGGAAGATAAGATTTAGTTAATTAGTTAGTTAATTTGTTTAGTTAGTTTGTAATCTAGCTTGACTATATAAATCAAGGAATAAATTAAGAAAAGCTGTGAAAGGCACTGTATAGCAAACAAAAAAAAAATCCAATGCTGTTCCAACAATTAATATCATAGCCTAGAGTTTTAGATCAAACCGTTGCCCCTAGGAGGAGGAGATTCTTGGGGGTGGCTATCTCAGTCGGCAGCACACAACAACATCAGAAGAGAAGGACGGCGCAAGGTGCGTTGTAGGCGGCATCCGGCTGCAGGAGACGTCATCCTAGGTCGGCGAAGTACTGGTGCAACGGCAAGGTGTGCCCTGGCTGACCTGTTTGTCACGTGGGGCGTGCATGTGCATGTAGTAGCCATGAAGCAACAGAAAGATCAGAGGAATAAGGCGGTGTGTTTAACATTCTAAAATTCAAATAAAGAAAAAAAAATGATATTCTAAAATATGACATGTGGGCCCCCAGTCAAATCTGAAGATGGCCCCCACTCCCTGTTTTCTCCTCTCCCTTCCTGCCTTCCAGGCTTCCAGAGCAAGCCTCCCGGCTCCCGCGTTTTTCTCCAACCCGTCGTTGATTGGCCGGTCCCTCCTCCACCCGGCGCGCCGCGCGCTGCTCCTCCCTCCGGGCTCCGACCGTCCTCCCCGAGCAGCGCAGGCGCGCAGCTGCTCCCAGTCTTTCCCCTGCCTCGGCTGGCGGTTCCTCCTCCTGGCCGAGCGCCCCCTCTGGCCTCTGCTCCCACTCAACGCCGCCCAGCCGGCCGACCGTCGCCTCAAGCCCTCAACGCCGCCCGGCGGCCCCGGTCGTCGCCTCAACGCCGCCTGACGCCCCTGAGACGGTGAGCCCCTGACGGTATGTACGAGAAGGATGCAACGACAAGATGCTCGCTAATTAGACATAGTAGGTAGTACTTAGTACTGGATCCAATTATATATTTATATAAACCAATCATATGTAGGATTAGCACACACCTAATATGCTAATGCTGCTCCGAATGGCGTTGCTTTTTCGCAACTAGATAGATAGATACTTAGATAGGTAACCATCAATACTCTGAAGTCTGAAGAACTCAAGTCATTTGTTCTGTAGGTACATTTAGTCATTTAGTCATTTAATCATTTGCTAACTTGGAAAATATAGGTGATCTAGCTAAACTGATGGTAGATACAAGGAAGCATCTATCATATCCTTTGGTTTATCGTCTTTTGAAATTAGCAGCCACTCTTCCTGTTGCTACTGCAATTGTTGAGAGATGTTTCTCGGCCATGAAAATTGTGAAGAATGCTTTAAGGAACAAGATTGGGGACAAGTTTTTGAGCTATAGCCTCATTTTCTTCGTAGAAAAGGATATGCTAGATACAATCACTAATGAGGTGATCGTTGATCGTTTCCATAAGACAAAAATCGTCGTGGGAAAAATACAGTGTATGTA
Organism: Rhipidocladum racemiflorum; assembly: GCA_036346355.1. Lineage (NCBI taxonomy): Eukaryota > Viridiplantae > Streptophyta > Magnoliopsida > Poales > Poaceae > Rhipidocladum > Rhipidocladum racemiflorum. Next base: position 35,763,725 of record CM070581.1, read on the forward strand.
CTAAAAACTTATTCCTTTTCTATGTTTAAAATTTGTCTTCATTAACTTTGTTTATATGGCTTGCACTAACTTTTCTTCTTTATAAGTAATATCGTTATTTAGAAGACATATATTTGTATATTACTGTTGGATTATTTGGGCCAAACCCATTTAATTGAGACAATAAATCCTAGAAAATCTCAAAGGCCCACCTCATGAGGAGCATGTGCACTAGCAATAGTACCACATTGCTAGCCTAAAGTGGTGAACACTAGTTTAAATAGTGGAATGTGCTCCACCATGGTAGAACCATGTGGAGAAAGGGAGAAAGAATACACACGCGCGCGCTCGCCTCGCCTCGCCTCGCCGGGGCGGGGCGGGGGGCGCGGGCGTGCGGCACCTGCGTGAATGGTCCGCCGAAATCCGGTCCAGGGCTTTGCGTAGGCGCAGCCTCCTTTTGCAGATTACTCTTTTGCTACTCGGAATCGCGGTTGTAGTATGAGATAAGGACACCGTAACAGAGACTCCGATCGTGGCACGTCCTCGAGTCGTGTTCGGTTACGGACTGTTACCAGGCTGCTCCTTTATATACTGCGTCGCTGTCATCTGGGAGATATAGAGTTTTCTGCGCCCTAGCGTTTTGCCAGTTTCCCTCGCTGCGCCGTCATCTAGTCTGCCCCGTCCCGTACGCCGGCGTGCACCAGCGAACGGGAAAGCAGGTCTCCGAAACCGTCCGTCCTCGCGTTCTTGCACCGGGAGAGGACGAATCAGGTTTTTGGGAAGCGCTTGGCGCGACTGCTTCCACGTCACCGTCACGGCTCGTCTTCCTCGTCGTTCAGGAGCGGCTGCTCGACATCGCGCTCGACTTCGTCGTGCTTCCGTCCTCGGCACTGTACGCGCTACAACGACTACTGCTCCATCTGCACACGAACAGTACGTTACAATGTTTCTACTGTTTATTTTCAACCTGTTGATTGTGAGCACATTAGATAGATATATGTGGTCTTCTAGCATATGCATCTATGGTATGCTCCTGTTATTCGTTACCGATCGTCAATCACATGTTGTTCATGATTTACTTTTGGATTAAATTAAACCTAAATGTGCCTTTATTTCTAACAATTACATTATGATATTGTGGTATCTCGATCGTCTCAAAGTCATTTTGTTCAAAAATTGCAAAGGTTAGTTCACTCAGCCTCTATTTTGTTTTACTCAATGGCAAAATTATTATGAAATTTGTAAGTTACGATAGTTAGTACTTATTACAATAATATAGATGCTCCCACTCAATTTTTGTTCTGTGTCCGCCCCTGACCCCAATCAATTTCGCCCGTGAACTACCGTAGCACCACCGTCACCACTCTCATCCTCTCCATCTCTGGCGACCGATGAGAACTCTATACGTCACTTATCTGGTTTAAGCTCAAAGATAGAATCATTGGGACTTGTTGATGCTTGTGCAACCCTTGGTTAAACCCGAGAAGCATCCAGTAGTCAACATGGCTTGACACCCCTTACGGTCGCTAGGTGTCTTCCGGCGAGCCTTGGACCCCACCAAACCGACTCATGAGTGCGCGCGATGGTACTAAAGTTCGTCGAGCTCTCGGCTGCTGGCCTCCGGCCTCAGCTCACCGCTAGCAAGCTCTGGTCATGGCTGCCCTGTTCTGGCTCCCCGACCAAGCCTTGCATGACAGCCACGCTGGCACACGGGTGACACTAACAAATGTGTCCTACCCGTCAACCGGTTGACTCTTGCGCATGCACACACATGCTGTCACTAACAGTAGGGCCAGCTTGTCAGTGATAGTGGCCTAGTTTGAATGGTCACACACGTGCAAAAACAAAATCCGAAAGTACGCTTTCCTTATGTTGAAAGCGTATTTCGAATTTCCTTTGATTTTCTCAGACCGATAATTTTCAATAGACCATATCTTTTAAACCATAGCTCCAAATTGAATGAATCAAGTTTCTAAATTCATGATAAATCATATAGTTTCAGAATATGCAAAAATTTTAAGTTTTGATCACTGGGTAAAATTGAAATTGAAATTTATAATGTAGGTTTGAAATATGCTTAATACAAATATTGAGCAAATAAAGTCCAAATTGAATGAGACTAATTTCATTAAAATCCTTATGTCATAAGAACTTTGAATGTGTAAAAAGATTTAATTTTTGATTTAGTTTGTATCATTTTCTAATTAGGGGTGATTTTAATGTGCTAAATACTCATTTGTGAATAACTTGTTCAATTGATGTTTAAATAATGTGAAACCGATTTATTTGTGTTAGTTAGACAGTAAATAGCGCAAATTTGCAAAAAATACTTGGGGTGTACCTTGGAACTTATACTTGCTATTGTCCCTGTTGTTTTATGTACTAATTTATATTAGCATAAATAATTTTAGCATCTTAAATTTGAAATTTAACATACTAAAATCCATAATCTTAGCTTCTTGAATTTGTAAAAATAAAATAAGCAAATCATAAAGAACAAGTGATGTGTTCATATGAAACCTAAAGATTGATAGTAACAAGAAAGAATGAAACGTAGAACTAAGAACACGCCTCATATAATCACGAAACTCTAACCCACAACCCTACTTGTTTTGTGCAGTAATTTTTATTTGATTATTCAGTTAACATCCTTTTTCCATTATTGAGAGTTGTTATTTACTATGTTTTTATTAAACGAGTAGAATTCGAAATTGCTAAAACTGTTGTTGATGACTTCGATCTTGAATACTTCGACGAATAGCAAGGCAAGCACCCCTTTGATCATACCGATCCTAGTTTTCAGAAATAATTTATCAAAAATCTTTATGCATGCTTTATGTTCATAAAAGGTTATATTGTGGTATATGGTAGATTAAACTTGGACCGATGAATTTCCCTAATTAATATTGACATATGAACCTTGATAACACTATGCTATGATTTGACACATGAAAATGTGAAATGGGTATACTCGCTTATAGTTGCATTTGCTTAGCCATTTTTTAGAGTAGGATACGAATAGATGGTTTACTGTTCGTACTGAATTTAAACATTTGACTCATTGGAAATACTTATTGGACATGTTGGACTATTGTGATAAGTGATATTTTAATAAAAATAAAAATAAAACTATGGCTTTGACGCGAGCAACTATCGGCAATAGTCGGTTGTGCAAGGGTATACTTGCACGTAGACAGGGAGAGATTTATCGCTCAGGTCACATTAAGGACCAAACTAATGTGTTGTTATCAGGCCAAGATAATTGTACAACCACAAGTACTGGTATGGGACGACCTTAACCTATTAAGTTATTTAGAACTAGCTTTGCATATTATAAGGCTGGAGTAGCACAGGCATTTCGGGTAGGTTTGCTTGTAAGGGGCTTCCACACTGAGGTGTGGGTAAATGCATATCGGTGAAATGGTATGGGGGAGAAATGGTTACCAGTTTATATTGAGCTCAAAATTTTTATGATTTATATAAATATTTATTTCTGTCACCATAGCAGGGGTTTTTAGTCACTGGTATGGTGCGAAGTTAGGGCTAAGTAATGTAACTATTCCGTTATGGACTCTCTACAACACACTAAAGGAAGTGTGTTAAAAACACATTGCAAAAATAGAGGACATATCTTGGGGGAAAAGCAGTACACCTCTGCTGAGTTAGAACTAATCGATTAACCGTGCTTGCGGTCATGAGCAATTGGTAAAGTCATCACATAGTTAGATATTTTCTATTTTCATAAAATTGGACAACTGGTATGAAATTGGATTACATTGTTAAATTTACTTTATGTTACAATTAAATTCTGTCATGTGTTGGTATTGGACGCTTTAATACTCATGAAGGACTGTGAGTTTGCTCACAAATGAATGTGAGTTAATTGTTACATTTCTGTTATTCATACTTGTCATTTTGTATATATATCAAATTGTTTTTTTTGTTAAATTTAGACTTTCAATCTATTATTCAATATTTACACTACAAATTTAGCTTTATGCAAAATAACCGCAGTATCCTTTCATTTGATTTAACCTGCATGTATTTTGGGTTTTGAAAAAACCTTAATGAGTACTTTTTGTACTCAACTTGCGATCTATGTTGTTTTTAGATGAAGACTCAGATATTCTCGATGAATCATACTTTGACACAGGATACGCGTTTGATAATGATGATCTTTTCTAAGTTTCACCTTGTCAATTGCCTGTGGAATACCGGCCTTAATGGCACACTACAAGATGAAATGTTTGTACTGCTGTTTTACTTTTGTTTATGTAATATTATACATAAAATAACTTTTGCTTTAATAAAATTATGCAACTTTTGTATGGCTATGGTTTCAATTTGTGGAAGTGCGTGTTAGCTACTGATTATGGAACTAGCACAGTATGCACTTTAGAGCCTTTATTTTATGTTACACTGTAGCATAAAAGGGAGGTTCTCACAGCGTGGAGCAGCGTACGAGAAATCCATCAACAAGAGGCATCTACTGACCGTCGGCACTGAGGGGTTCCATGGCCTGACGAGTCCACCCAACAGGTTGAGTCTAGTTCATCGTGAGTCGAGTTCGAGGCGCTTAGGAGTGTTCTCCATCCTAAGTTGAGCTCATGGGAGATGTGTTCGAGACGTTGAGATGCGTTCGCCATCCATAATCAAGTCCATCAAAGTTGAGTCTGGGATGTTAAAGAGATGTGTTCTCTATCCTATGTCGAGAAGGTGTTAGGCAAATCATAGTTGAGATCGATTGTCTCAATAAGTAAGAGTCGGTGTGTCAAGATTAAGGAGGAAATTGTTAGACATAATCTTGACTAGTTAGTTAAAAGATAAGATAAAGTTAGTTTAGGAAGGTAAGATTTAGTTGGTTAGTTTGTTGAGTTAGTTTGTAATCTAGCTTGATTATATAAATCAAGGAATAAAGAAAGAAAAGCTGTGAAAGGCATTGCAGCAAACAATAAGATCCAGTGCTGTTCCAACAAACTAATGAGAGAATTCCTAGGGTTTGTAGGTTATCCGTGGGATTTCTACCTCTCAAAGGAAATGATATGCCTTAATTTAGTTTCATCGGCTCTTTATACTGGTATGATTAAAATTTGCAAAGCGACAGCTAGTTTGTCAAAACTATTAGAGCATTCCAACAAGGGCCCCTAAAACAGGGTCCTTATTTTGGATTTAGGGACTCCCTCTATTTTTTAGGGCCCTGTTTTCAGAGCACAAGTCCAGCAACAGCCCCTAAATCTCAGCCTCTATTTTACTTTTTCTCCTATTTTGACATATCCGCTATGTATAATCTTCATTTGACATCACTAAAATTCAATCAAAAATATTTGTAATACATAAAACATAAGCATATTAACATTTACAATTTAAAAACATGATATTTCAAATTTAAATTTAAAATTTTCAAAACATGATAAAATTTTCGAAGCCTCTCATGTATTTCCCTATCTTCAATAATAGGGGTTGTACTTGTGTCCCTGGGAATTGGGGTTGAGGAGGCAAATTTAGGGGCCTCCTAATTTTAGGGGCTTGAGTTGGGGCTCCCTGGAAATTGGGGCTGAGGAGGCAAATTTAGAGGCTTCCTAATTTTAGGGGCTTGAGTTGGGGCCCTGTTGGATCTGTTTTTTTTTTACTACACTCCCTATTTTAAGGTTTAGGGGCTGGTTTAGGGGCTCCGCTGGAGATGCTCTTACAAAACTATGAAGTATCTAGGCTCCCATAGTTTTTATGTTTTGGTGGTCAGTGACCACCGGATTATTTGAACTAACACGATTATCAATATTTTTCGTGGCTTAGGTCCCATGACAGTATTTGCGTTACTTCGATTGGATGGCATGGTTCCGTCTATGAAAATTCACAGTGCAATAACATAGATAAAGGTTAAGGATGTTTTCTCGTGGTGTTTGCAGATTTGGCCGTACGTCCTGTTAGTTTAGAGCTTAATTTTGTTTCAACTGTGTACTATTAATAGGGGTTCCTTCCATTGGCCCAAACCCTAGATCCAAATCTTCGGCTTGATTGTTCAGAGAGAAGATGGAATTAGGAGGAGATTGAACTGACTGCCTAGCCAGGGGTTATTTGCGAAATGTGCGGCTCACATACGGAGTTTTTTTTTCCTTTTTTGGTGCAAATGTACCTTCAAACGTGGGAGCTGAGGGTGATCCGGGGCAATCCTGGAGGTTGGTATTTAATCCAACGGATGAGATTAGAATTTCCAAATTTTCAACATTGGGTCCATTTTTCACCGAATATGCTCCCGAGTTCTAGTAGCTTGACTTATTGATTGACTTGACATTTGAAACTAGGAGAGTACAAACCAGGGTTAACAAAACCGAAACCGAAAAAACCGATGGAAAACCGAAATTGGAAATTCGAAAATATCGAGCCAAAAACCGCTCGAAAATCGTTAGAAACCGAAGAGTTTCAAAACCGAGCATTTGAACAAAAAACATTCAAAACAAATTTTAAAAAAACGAAAACCATTCGGTTTTCTCGAAAACCCATCGGTTTTCTCGAAAAACCGGTCAATTTTCTCGAAAAACCGATCGACGAGGTGAACGTTTTAGGCTATCGGTTTTTGGAGCGATTTTCGTCGGTTTTTTCGAAAAATCGCTCGGTTTTCACCGGTTTTCGATCGGTTTACATCGCATAAATTTTTTCAAATTTTTTGATTTTTTTGAATTATTTTTTTAATTGAATCGGTTTACCGACCGGTTTAGGATTTCGAACCGGCTCGATACGGTCGAAAACCGCGATTTTCGAGCGATTTTCGTCGGTTTTGTGAACCCTGGTACAAACACAAACAAGGTTACATTTGCTTTTCAAAGAGCACACACGAACACTTGCTCTGCTGCAGCACTGCAGGCTTCACACTTACTGAAGCTACTACTATAATTAGCCAGTGCTCGATCTCCCCATTCATTCACCTTGAACTCTCAAGGAGAAAGGGCCCACCCGCGTCTTGGCCTTGGAGGAGGTCGATCGATGGATGAGTTAGGCGTTGCTCCGGAAGGAACCGTACCCCCTGGCACTGGCACGGAGGACGATCTGGTGGTACAGCGCCGCGATCGCCGCGCCGATGAACGGCCCCACCCAGAAGATCCACTGCGTCACATATGAACAATGCAATGTCGGCTTAGGCCGAATGATGAAATCGTGCAACTTTGACACTGATGTGTACTGTCACAGTGTGTATGTAATATGTACCTGATCGCTCCAGGCCTTGTTATTGTTGTACACCACGGCGGCGCCGAGGCTCCTCGCCGGGTTGATCCCCGTCCCGGTGATCGGGATCGTCGCCAGGTGCACCATGAACACCGCGAACCCGATCGGCAGCGGAGCCAGCACCTTCATTTACATTCAAAGACGCAATGAGCACAAGTTCTTGAAATGTGCAATCACAAATTAAAAAAAGTTTATCCACTTACGGGAACATGGGAGTCGCGAGCGTTGCGCTTGGGATCGGTGGCGGAGAAGACGGTGTAGACGAGCACGAAGGTGCCGATAATCTCGGCTGCGAGCCCGGTGCCGATGGAGTACCCGGCGCTAACCTCGTTGGCGCCGCCGCCGTAGCGCGAATAGAACCCGCTCTGGAATCCCTTGACGAGCGCGACGCCGCAGATGGCGCCGAGGCACTGGGCGGCCATATAGAGCAGCGCGCGCACCAGAGACACCTTGCGCGCCAGGAAGAGGCCGAATGCCACGGCCGGGTTGATGTGGCCACCGGAGATGCCGGCAGTGCAGTATACGAGGATGAAGATCATACCGCCGAACGCCCACGCGATTCCGAGGATGCCCACGCCGCCGCACGCCGCGTCTGTGCCATTCACGGCGGCGTCCTTCTGGTGCTTGTACCCGATGACTGTGGCCACCGTGATGTAGAGGAAGAGAAGCGTGGCCACGAACTCGGCGATCACGGCGCGGTAAAAGGACCACTTGCCGAGCTCATCGATGTCAACAAGCGGCGCCGGTGGTGGGTCCGTGTAGTCCCGGGCGCCGCCGGCCTCGAGGGCTCCTACGTCGACCTCCTTGCCCATTGCGTGGCTACTGGCTAATAACTTTCTTGATTTGTTACTAGAATTCTAGAAGAGAGCAAGAGGTGCTTGAGAAGTTGCAAGTGTTCTTTTCTGTGGTTTTGGGGTTGTGATGGGGGTATTTATAGGGTTTTAAGGGTAGTGAGGAGTGAGGACAAGTTTGGAAAATTTTAGTGAGCTGGGCACATTGGAGAGGGAGAGTTTCATTGCCTGGCACCAACGCATGGTTCACGTTAATTATGAGACAATAAGTAGGCCTGTTAGATATAACATGAACTAAATCTAAGTTGTTGGATAGTCTAAAACATGATCACAATAGTGCAGAAATTAAATTATTAGACGAATTAATCCTGATTGGAAGAAGAGGCCATTAGTTATCTCATTGGTGTTCTTGAGTGTCGGTGAAGAAAGAAAGTAGACCGGTGATGAGTAAGAAGGCACCGTGAACTTCACGGTGATGGCAACGATCTTCGCTAGCCTCAACACCAAAGCCTAGATCGCATAGGTGTCGGGGAGTTCGTGAACTCAAGAGCAATAATCTACAAGAGTCCCGGTTCGTCTCCTCTTAATGTAGCACTAGCTAACGGGATTGAAACCAATTGATTTGGTGTGCTCCCAATCAGAACATGTGAACGTGAGTTGTGGTGGCCCTTAGATCTGAATTTTTTGGGGTTGGTTAGCTCCAAGTTAAGATCACCACTAACATTTTCCCACTTGATCGAAAAGATAATATCATAGACGTAGTGCATGATAAAGCATTACAACAGAACAACACATCAAGATAAAGCATTACAACGGTTAGTAAAGTCACCACTAAAACCCTAGTATACATAGTGCATCATTCTATCGGTAGGATAATTACTTATTCTTAATGGGAGTTGGTTTTATTCTTGTGGTCCTGATTTTCAGAATCATAGTTTTTCCAATAAACCCCATATCGGCAACATGCTCTTGAAAGAGACTAGGTGGTAAGCCTTTAATAAGTGGATCCGCAAGCATAGACGTAGTACTTATATGCTTGACATCAATTGTTTGATCCTAAATTCTATCTTTCACAACATGGTACTTAATGTCAATGTGTTTAGTAGAACCACTTGATTTGTTGTTACTCGAATAGAAAACTGCGGCCATATTATCGCAATATATAGGCTGTGGTTTAGAAATGCTGTCTACCACTCTAAATCCTAGGATAAAGTTTTTAAGCCATACAACCTACCCAGTAGCCTCATAACATACCACAAACTCAGCCTGCATAATTGATGATGCAGTAATCGATTGTTTGTAGCTTTTTCACGAAATGGCTCCTCACGCAAGTGTGAAGATATAACCTGATGTGGATTTCTTAGTATCAACAGAACCTGCAAAGTCAGCGTTCAAATAACCCACAACCTCAAGGGTATGAGACTTCTTATATGTGAGCATGAAATGCTTAGTGCCCCGCATATAACGCAAAGCTTTCTTAACGGCTTTCCAGTGGTCCAACCCTAGATTTGATTGATATCTGATAAGCATCACTGTTACGAATGCTAAATCAGGGTGAGTACAAGCTTGAGCATACATAATGCTTTCGACAGCTAAAATGTAAGGAATCCCCTTTATGCCGGTTACAAATGCTAAATCAGGGCGAGTACAAGCTTGAGCATACATAATGCTTCCATCAGCTGAAGCGTAAGGAATCCCCTTCAGCTGGTCAGTTTCTAATTGATTCCTTAGACATTGAAATGTTCCAAACTTATCGCCCTTAATGATAGGAGTAGGCGTGGTAGAGCAGTTATGTATATTATATCTCTTAAGAACTTTTTCAATGTATGCCTTTTGGGATATGCCTAATATTCCTTTGGACCTATCTCAGCGAATCTCAAAGCCCAAAACATAAGAGGCATCACCAAGAACCTTCATATCAAAATTAGTCGAAAGAAATGTCTTGGTCTCATACAGCATATCCTTATCACTACTAGCTAATAATATATCATCCACGTATAGTACTAAGATAGTAAATTTGTTCCCCTTAATCTTAATGTATATGCAATTGTCCACTTCATTTTTTAAACCAAAATTTTTTATGATCTCATCAAACTTAAGGTATCATTGTCTAGATGCTTGTTTTAGTCCATAGATGGATTTCTTAAGTCTACATCCGGTTCACAAATATCATCACAGACGGTTTTATGAACTGTCAGTAAGAATGGGTCAATAAGAATTGTCTTACTCTTATGTATGATACATCGTCTAGGTCTCTAAATTTACCATGCCTTGGATGTTCCAAATTTACTATGGCTTGGATTTAACTTTCTGAGAGGTCACCCATCCTAGTACTACTCTCACCCAAGCACGCTTAACTTCGGAGGTCTCTAAATTTACTATGCCCTGGATGTTCCAAATTTAGCTAAGTCTCCAAATTTACCATGGCTTGGATTTAACTTCCCGAGAGGTCACCCATCCTAGTACTACTCTCACCTAAGCACGCTTAACTTCGGAGTTCTTATAGGATCCAGTACTTTAGTGCTGGTATGATCGCATATGCGTGTAACACGCTCCTCTCCCCTTAACCTCGTAGAGCACCCAAACACCAATTTTAATGTTATCATATTCTGAATACGGTTTGAGCTATATTTTTGTCTCATACTTCGAAACGGGTACAAAACTTCGAAAACCGTTTTGATGCCTTAAACAATGTTTTTTTGGAATTCTGTCACCATGCTCGCACTCACGCAAACCATCGTTGAAAGACCTACTAATTTTCTAACTCTGCATTTTCGAATGAAACATCTCGTTAGCTTTCCAACGAGCCAAAAATCGTCCTGATTGGAGTTACGAGTCAAAAGTTATGGCCGTTTTACCGACGTAGATAATAGGACTACTATTTGTGTCGGTTTTTGGCTAGAACCGACACAAAAAATGGACTATTTGTGTCGGTTCCAATACAAATGTATTTGTATCATTTTTAATTGAAGCTTACACAAATAATGTATTATTTGTATCGGTTTCAATTAAACACCGACAAATAGTCTCCCACTATTTTAAGTTTTAGAACCAACACAAATAATGTATCATTCGTATCACAAACGGTTTGTAGCTAGAACCGTTTGTGCTAATAATATATCACGGAAAGTTCTATTTTAAAACTGTTTGTGATATCTATAGGAGTCATCACAAATGGTTTTATACTAAAATTGCATGTGATATTGCTGTATATCACAAACAGTTTCTAAATAAAACCGTCTGTGATGGCTATAGGAGTCATCACCGATGGGTTTAGTATAAAATCGTCTGTGATATTGCTGTTTATCACAGACAATTTCTAAATAGAGCTGTCTGTGATGTTGTCACTGACGATTGCACTATATAACCGTATGTGATGATCCTCATCATAGACGATTTTGATAAACCGTCTGTGATGAGACGTCTAATATAAGCCTTTTTGTAGTAGTGCATGCAAGTCACTATTAAGGAATGCAGTTTTAACATCTATCTGATGTAGCTCTAAATTATAATGAGCAACAAGCACCATGATAATTATTAGTGAATCTTTCTTTGAGACTGGAGAGAAATTATCGACGTAATCAATCCCCTCTTTTTGTGTAAACCCTTTTGCTATAAGCTTTGCTTTGAACCTTCGACATTTTCCTTAGAGTCATGCTTAGCTTTGTAGACCCATCTACGGTCTACTGTGTTGACTCCATCAGGAATTTCTACTAGATTGAGATGTCCTTAATGCTCATGGACTTTATTTCATCTTGCATCGCCTCAAGCTGCTTGGATGAATCCTTAGTCATCATAGCCTCCTTAAATGAAGTAGGCTCGTCTACCTTCCCTATGCCATTTACATTGTAACACCCCGGCACCCCACGTGCCCTGAATGTTACACCCTCAAGTGATAAGCATCACAAGACACTAAAGAATAAAAGCAAAACAAGCTAAACATGCTAATAGGTTACCGAACTTACTAAAAATTTCGGCAGCACCTTCCCTGAAGCTTGGACATCCACTTAGTAGACAAAAGACAATATCCAATCTAATAGCAACAACAAAAACAAGTCATGGTATCCATTAACCATCATGACCAACTAAACACATACAACAGGTCATGGTATCCATTAACCATCATGACCAACTAAGCACATACAACAGGTTATGGTATCCATTAACCATCATAACCAAAGCACAATAACATGGAAGAGCAACAATATTCAAAGATAACAAAAGTTCAAATAAAGAGGAACTACAAGCATACTACCGCAAAGATCCACCACTAGTTATCAATATGGGTCATTCTTTCTAACTATTATTTGTACATATCATGAAGTGAGTGAAGTGAAGCTATTTCCCGTCCAGGCAAGCTGTCCTCAGAGTACCTAAAAACATTAGACAAACAAACGTGAGTCCAAAGACTCAGCAAAGTGTAACACATAATCATTTAACGCATTTAAGTCAGCAGCACGATCATAACTCTTATTAAAAATCAGCAAATACATAAATGATAATATCAACCCACTTACCTCTTTCACTTCTAATGCTTAATTTCTACACATACTGTCGGGACCCGAATTTGCAAATATGGACCTTCTGTGTATGCAACACTAGTCTAGGATCACGCTAGTGTACACAGTCTCAACATCGGTAAATACCACAATCATACTCAACGAAAAAGTAAAGTACTTTATTGAAAGGGCAATATAACTGATTGCTCGACCTTATGGTCAAGTTACAAAAGTATGCCTCGCAGGGCAAAGTCTTAATAAAATAACTTGCAGTGGAAAATAAAGAAACGCGTGGCGCCAACCAATATGCCACAGGCAACTAACTGGGCTCTTCCTTACTTCATCGGCTCCTCTTGGAACTCCTCATCCAAAGATGGCGCTGATTCTTCTTCAACTGATGTTTGTGTTGTAGCAAGGGTGAGTACTTAAAGCACTCAGCAAGTCATGCACAGAATGCAGTCTAATATTTTATATGCACGGCTCATTCTAAAGAATAGGCTAAAAGGTTTATTTGCAGTAAAGCTGCATTCACAATATCAATAATAGGTTGAAAGCGCTAAAATAGTAATAACAGTAATAACTTTCATAAACAATTTCACAAGTAAAGCATTTATCATCCTAAAGCAAATTCATCATTCCCAACACCAAGTGTTCATAAACCAAGTTTATTTTCATAAAGTCTAACCCTTGACTATAATCCCCGAGTAATGTCCAATGCCGCGGACACGGCTATTCGAATAGATTTTACACTCTGCAGAGGTTATACACTTTACCCACAAGATACAATCAACCACCACAAAGGCGAGTGTCCGTAACAAGTCTTTTGGAAGCTTCCAACTCCACAGGTGAACCTCCCCAGTTGTCGAACACTAACCCTTCCCTTAGCAAAGGAGAAGTTTAGGACAACGAACCGTTGGACGGGTACCTGGCCGCAGCCCCAGTACGCTCCCTCATACAACTACACAGAAGTATAGCTGACACCCCGAGGTACCACTAGCAAGTTATTAGCAACCTACTCAACTAGGTCTGCCCCATTCCAGACATGTGGCTGCATGATGAACTCAGTTCAAAAGCTTGCAAGGTTAAGTCCTTAGGTTAACCAGGTCAAGACTACCCAATTAGCAAAACCAAAATGACTCTCCCGGTGCCACTCTTGGCCCACCACAACAATCTTGCCACTTGCCCCAGTCTAAATCATTTTATCACCCCGGTTAATTACCATGCACCACATGCCATCAACATCATCAACATCACATGTAGCAATTTCTAAAATCATGTTCCATGTCTCATTAAGTCAAGATTAATTTCCGACATTCAAAATTATATCAATAACACGATTGCATGGCTAAGCTGGCTAATCACGGTCTAATTAACCCATATTGGCAAAGTATTAGTGTCCAACTATTATTCCACATCCTAGGGTGACAAATGATTCATGGCATACAATTATTATCGACAAAGTGGTATACTCAATTAGGTCACATAACTATTCCCGAAATTATTCAAAAGCATTTTAATTAAACTAGCATGCAATAATTTAAATAAATATAATTTCAAAGGTGGATCAATATGGTCAAAGCATAACTTGCCTTCAAAAAGTACCGGTTCCTGGTCTTGAACTTGCTCCTGGGTCAAAACTTCTCCTTCGAAGCCTGTGGGCAGTTCAACGTCTACGCGTATTGGATAAATAAACAATAAATAAAGAAAATAAAGAAAAAACTCATATCCAAAGATTAAATAAAATTCACAATTAAATAAATCTCAATTTTATAAAAATTTAGAAATTGGAATCACCTCAATCGGAGTTAAAACGCAAAAGTTATAGCCGTTTGAAGTTTGAAAAATCAATTAAAAGAATAAATCGAATTAATTCATTTATTTTTCTATTGAAAAATCCGAATATGACGTCAGCGCGCAATTTCTTTTTCCGGCCAAATTATTTTTCTAAAGGAAAATCGAATTATGACGTCATGCTTGCGTCATCCGGCCCTTGGACTCGGTCCACGGCTCGGCTCAGGTCCACGGTGGATTCGGTCCACCGGACCACGTGACGTTGACATGTGGGTCCCGCGGCTGACATCCGGGGTGACGTCAGCGGCGACCAGCGCTGACTGCACCGCTTCGGCTTCACGCAACGTGACACGATCTACACCGTACGAACTAAATCTAACGGCTTAAATAATCCGTTCACGCTCGACTGGAAACTTGGTCCGGCGTCACTCACGATGGACCGAATAGTTGGTCCGGCGTCACTCACGATGGACCGAAATTTGGTTCAGCGTGCAAGTCGAACTCTCAATTACTTGGGAAATTTGGTCCGGCGCAACATCAAACTACACGTTCACTACGGACCAGTAACTTTGGTCCGGCGCAAACATCAACTACACGTTCACTACGGACCAGTAACTTTGGTCTGGCATCGTTCACGATGGACCAAAAAGTTGGTCCGGTGTCATTCATGACGGACCGAAAAGTTGGTCCGGCGTACACGTGCTACGCTCGGTTGGTGTGTTATCGTAACGTGGCCCAATCTACACCGTTCAATTTACATCTAATGGCTGCTGATCAATCTAGCATGGTGCAGTTAAGGGGCTATGTGGCTTAATCTAGTGCGTTGGATCTAGATCTAACTGCTGCTAATAGATCTAAACAATACCACATGATCTAACCCTAACCATATGATCTAGATCTAACGGTTGAAAACAGATCTAAATCGTAACATGGAATTTCGCTCGGGTGACATGGATGAACCTGGGCCGTGTGATGAAGATCCAACGACTGTGGGAGTTCGTGGTTCCGGTTATGGCATGGCGGATCAGAGGTGGCCGGAGCTGAGGACGATGACCTCGTCAACAGTGCTTCGGGGCAGTTCCAGCGAGGTGAGTGGTCGCGTTCGACGCGTCTTGACTCGGGGATCTCGGATCTGGGCTCGGACACGACGGAGACAGCTAAACGACGGCGGAATTGAGCAAAAACCGTGGCTGCGCTCTTGTGACACTACGGAAGGTCAAAACATTATAAAATGTGAAAATGGAGGTTAAAACTTTACGTTATGCCGTTTAATCGCGTTTCCGGGCCGATTTCGGGAGTTTGGGCCTTTCCGGGGAAGTTTGGACCCAAGGGGGATGAGTCGTGGGCTTTAGTGGAAGGGATATGGGCCCATGAGGGAGGAGAGACCAGGTTTTGGGGGCTTGGTGCGCCCCCTCCCTGCCCTAGCCACCCCCCTATGCCCTCTCCACCTTGGTGCGCCTCCCCTCTCCCCAATCTAGCCGCCGCCCCCCATAGCTGTGCACCTCCCCTTCCCTCCCATTGCACCACCACCCCCTCCACCCCTCCCCACCCTCCTTGCTGCCCTTGGGGAGCCCCTCACCTCGCCACCCCGCTGTTCTTCCCCTCGAGAAGCTCCGCGACGAGGAGATCCGGCGGTTCCGGCGCGAGGAAGACGATCGGGGAACCGGGAGGAAGGATTTCGGCGTTTGTTGTTCATCGGCTGAGGTATGGTATGGGTGTTCCTTGGGGTTGGTCTAGGTGCTATTCTAGAGGTCGATATGATGGTTTTAGATCAAGTGGTGGTGCTGTGATTGGGTAGATTGGATGAAATCTAGATGTTTCTTAATTCTCTATTTCGGGCAGTTTGTGCACTCGACCTAGGGTTTGAGTTTTCACGATTTTAGAGTCGGAATTTGGTCGGCCGCCTGTTGAGAAAGTTGTAGGTAACTTCAATACCTTTAATTGGACACCAAGAACGTCCAATTCCGCCCAGCCGTCCAATACCTTTAATTGTTCAAATCTATGACGTAATTGGGACAGAACGTAGTGTTTTGTAGATTAAACAATTTTAGAGGCCGAATCAGCTTTTCCCAATACTTAGAAAAAGCTAGGAAATTTCCTAAGCTTCGCGATGATGTACTCATTTGATCGATTCGGAGTCCTAGAACTAAAGTTATGCTAGATTGAAGCCTGCTGTCCCGACGGGACAGATTCTCTGTTTTTCGGTTTTGGGAGTAGTTTGTGAAGTCGGGGTAGACGAGCTTTTGCGTACTATTTTGGGGGCATGTTTTGAGTTTGTGGTACGTTTGTGCAGGTGGTGTGACCCCGGGAGTGCTCTCAACCTCTCGCCAATCCGTCGCCCGAGGTTAAGGCAAGTGTATTGTAATGGTAGCGTATTGAATGTTGCTAATTGTGACTAGGTGCAAATTGATTACATGTTGTGATATCTTGCCATGAATAGTGCTTGCCCATGTTATGATGAAAATGGATTATTATGATGCTATGCCATGTTTAGTTCAGTTTGATGCAAGTTGTTTATGTTTATGGCATAATCGCATACATGGCCTGTGATCTGGCCTGGTCGGTGGGAAAGTCATAACTAGTCTGGCAAGGTCGGTGAGAAAGTTATGACTAATCCGGAGAGCCAATGAGTAAGTCCTACCTCGTGATTCCATCCACCGTGGTGAATGGAAGCGAGGAATAGGCAACCTCCATCTACGGGATGGAAAGGGGAAGAGGGTGCACGCCGACGGGTGTGCACTCAGCAATACCGGTATATGCTTCCAGGAGACATCTGCATTGCATTGCATACATGTTGATGATAATGAGTTATGTACGTTGTGCTTTGTCATGGCTATGTTGTTGTAGATGAGATTATGATTTGATCATGATATTAAAGTATGGTATGTATTGTTGTTGGCCTTGATTTATTCTTTATGATGCATTGCAATATGCTTGCTGAGTGATGAACTCACGCTTGTGTTTTATGTTATTTTTAGGTACCGTGAAACCGGCATGTGGAAAGTGGCATTAGCTACACATCCTCACGTAGCTCCACTCCTATAGGGACATTTACCAATTTGAGTCATGATCATAATAATAGTGCCATGAAACTTGGCGTATGGATTAAATTGTGCGCATATATTCCTTATTTGCTTCGTTTTATCTTATGGAGTGGTTGGACTTGATATTATGGTCTCATGTTGTTGCTATATCCATTTTTATTGCTGCTTTAGATGCCTTATGTTATGATATTACTTGCCTTGTTA
The DNA here is from genome assembly GCA_036346355.1 of Rhipidocladum racemiflorum. Classification (NCBI taxonomy): domain Eukaryota; kingdom Viridiplantae; phylum Streptophyta; class Magnoliopsida; order Poales; family Poaceae; genus Rhipidocladum; species Rhipidocladum racemiflorum. The sequence goes on from CM070581.1 coordinate 35,781,254, forward strand.
TTGCTATTGCTTCAATTCATGATAAAACAAAGGAGATGTTGCCGAAATTTTTGGTTTTTAGCATTTGTGCCTTTGCTGTAATTTACTTTAATTTGTGGTATTTAGATGTGGTTTAGTCTTTGTTTGGTGACATTCAAGCATAATAGATGCCAGGGTGTTACAGCTCTCCTCCAACTTCGGTGAGCTATTGCGGCGAGGCTACGACGGTTGGGGCTTGGTGACCTAGGGCAAAATGTGCGCACGGGAGAGGAGAGCACGTTGGTGGTGGTGGCGGCGCATTAAATAGGGCCCTCGACGTCTGTAAATCTCACAGAAACCAAGGTCCACTTGTGCACGGCGGCGGAATCCAACGACGGCTCGAACTGGGCGACGTGGCGCAATCTTGACCGTTGGATCTTGATCCAACGGTTCGCACGATTAGGGTTTGGTCCAGCTCGGGTCTGGCTTGGGTCCAGTTCGGACGTGGCTCGGTCGGACTCGAGTCGGGTCGGATGAACAGTGAAACTCATTAGGGTTTTTCAGCGTTTTAATATTTAAAATAATTCTAGAAATTCATTTAATCCGGGAAAAATAGCAAAATACTCAGAAAAATTCCAGAAAAATTCTGGAAAATACTTTGAGACATTTTGGACTCAAATAAATTATTTCCAACAAAATTTTATATGAAACTTTTAAATATTTAAATAATTCAATAAATGACTTAATTCAAATAAAATCCAAATAAATCCAAATAAATTCCAGAAAATTCCAAAAATTCAATTACCTCAATAAATTAAATAAAATCACAAATTTTGGGATGTTACACATACCTCATTTAACCTCCTCGTATGAGTCCACAAACTCACACATAACCCGTTAAATCTCTTGGATGAGTCCACGATTCTATCCCAACTCTACACATTTCCATTTAACTCAAAATCATTGTTAGGATGCAATGCGACATGTATGCGCATGAATGCTCTTTTCTTTGCACATACTGGTATTGCCGAATACACACTCGTTGGTGTGCATCCTCATTCCCTTCCATCCCGTGGAGGAGCCTATTCTTACTGTCTCGCTCCCATTCACCTCGATGAATGGGACTACGAGGTAGGACTTTCGTGTTCACTACATGTGAACACAGAGGCCCACATCAGAATGGGTCGCCTCTTCCATTATGAATGCACAAATGCAATTAATACAACTAAATTGCAACTACATTCATTTCTAACATTTTGCATAGACATAACTGAATGTAAGCATAACAATCAATTCTCATATTCATGAATAACCATTCATACGTGTCTAATCACATTCAAGAATGAGACATAGTAACAATCATGGCATTTCTATCGGGTAAGTTATAACAAACATCCACATCGCAATACACTTGCCTTCAACTGTGAGGAGCGGAGTGGCGGGAAGAAGCCACTCCCGAAACTACTCCACCTAAAAAACACATTTGCATACTCATTTATACCGGCTCTAAAGCTTAACAACCACAACAAACAACACTTTTACTCCCTAAACCAAATTTTCCCCAAAACTTTGAATTTTGGACAAAACTAGTTTGGATAGCCCACTTCGACAAAGCATAAATATTGCTATACAACTTCAAATTAAGCAAACAAAGACATTTTCAGCATCTACGTAAAATTTTCCATGTATCTCTAGGCAATTAGAAATTCCAATCCAGCTTCCAACTTGCCCTAAATCACATAACAAAATTGATAATGTTACTAGTTCAAAAGTCAAATAGCAGAGGGTAATTTGAGCATAACTTTTAAATGGTTGAACCAAAATTTGATTTCTTATACTCTAAACTACCACAAGAGGATGAGCTTAAGTTATCACAAAAACATTCAAGAAGGAGCTATCCTAAAGGCCCTCATATCGTGCTCCAAACACTCAGTTACATTCTGAATTTTTCAGCAAACTCACATTTTGGGACAACAACTTCAAACTATCATAACTTCTGATTCTAGAACCTAAATCATGCAAACAAATATATTTTCTCAATCTAAAAGAAATTTCCTAGCTTTCTCTAGGCAACCAAAAATTCTAATTCGACCTGCAGCTAGCTCAAATCGTCAGTTGAACATTTCAGCTACCAATGAAATCACAATATGGACAGCCAACACTAAAAAGGGCATAACTTTTAATTGGCTTAATGGAATTTAGTGTTCTTGTACTCAACTTAAAGGGGAAAGGATAATATACAAGTTATTCTATAGACGAAAATGCATGAGGTGCATCTAACTACCTCACATCTCAGCTACAAAACACTCATTGAATCTTCTCGAAACAGTACAAGTTTCCCTCCAAAACTCCAAACTTAAGAACCCTAGAAGTCAATCAACCAGCTAAAAACCTCCAAATCGGAGCTCCTAAGCAATCATCCATGGGGGGAAGTCCACTTACCAAGAGGAGAAGCAATGGAGGAGACGGGGAGCCGGTCTGCTGCTGCAGGGAGGAAGGGGGCTCCGAGCTGGCCTGGCCAGTGGAGGAGGAGGCTCTCCTCAACTTGCTGCTGGACTTGGATGGAGGAGGGAGCTACTTGCTTGCTTGGAGGAAGAAGAAATTGGTTTGGAGGAGGATTCGATGTGGAGGGCTGGCTCGGGTGGAGGCCAAAAGAGAGAGAGAGAGAGAGAGCTAGTTAGGTGGAGGAGTGGGAGGAAAAGAAAAGGCAGATGATTCTCTCCCACACAAGACTAAAAAGTTAGTCCTGCAAATCAACAGGTGGGTCCACCAATTAACCAGACGAGAAAGAAAATCCTAAAACTTGGAACGAAGTTATATGATGTTACATACATCTTCACTCATGTATGTAACTTCAGTCATTCGAGATGGCAGATCTTCTGTCCCGCTGTAATCTCTGTAGTGGTTCATTAGTTATCACAGGGGGTTATTGAGGCTCATCATTAGTTGCTGTACTGTTGATCTTAGAATCCTCATGTGGGGGCTCAACTCCAGGATTCTCAGTTGGAGGTATGACTGTATGAAGTATAGGAAGAATAGTCTCTTGGATTATTAGTAATCATACATAAGTCTAAACCTCCTCAAGATCTATTTTCCTAGCCTCTGAGCTCCCACTAATTTCATCATTCTATAAGAATACATCATGTCAGGTTTCTAAAAATTAAGTGATACTATCTAGACAATAAAATCGATATCTCTTAGATATTTCAGCATATCTAATGAAATGGTAACTTACTATCTTAGGATCAAATTTCTCAATATATAGATTAAAGACTTTGGGTTTATCTGGACAACCACACACACGTAAGTATCTTAATCTCGGTTTTCTCCTAGTCCATAATTCATAAGGTGTCTTAGACACTGATTTACTGGGAACCCGATTAATTATATGTGTAGCTGTCTTTAATGCTTCAATCCATAAACCAGTTGGTAAACTGGAGTAACTCATCATGCTACGCACCATATCCTTAGGCTTCATTGTCTTTCACCTACTTCATTTTGCTGAGATTCACCAGGTGTTGAATATTGGGCTACTATGCCATTTTCTGAAAGAAACTTAGCAAATGGACAAGGATTTGTCCATAGGGAGCGTGTCTCCCATAATATTCTCCTCCATAATCTGATCTTACTACTTTAATCTTTAAGTTATGCTTATTTTCTATTTTAGCCTTAAATATTTTAAACATATCGAGTGATTCAGATCGATCACGAATGAGAGAAAAATATAACCATAATGGAAGAAGTCATCAGTGAATGTGATAAAAGGGTCATATCTATCCACTGAAGTTACAAAAAATGGTCCACACATATCAGTGTGGATTAATTCTAAGATTCATGTACTTCGTGTGGCTCCTTTCTTAATTTGTTTTACATATTTACCCTAAATACAATCAATATAGTGGTTTGAGTAAGAGAAGTCTAGATGGTGGAGTATCTCTTCCTTAACGAGACGTTCCATTCTTCCCTCAGAAATGTGACCTAAACGACAGTGCCATAATTTTGATGAAGTCTTGTCATCTAAACTTCTCTTTTGCTTATTGGTGGCATTGCACACATTCATTGACGTAGGAGATTAGAAGAGAGAAAGCATATAGATTTTGTCTTGTCGAGTTGCGAGACCAACATTGTTAACTTGCAATGCATTTATTGTTCCCAAAGATACAAATAAATCCATCATAATCTAATAGAGAAACTGAAATAAGGTTCCTCATCATGCTAGGAACATAAACAACATTATTTAAATGAAGGGTGAAGCCACTATCTAATGATAATGATAGTGTGCCAACGGCTTCAACTTCAGCATCCCTTCCATTGCAACTCTAAGGCTTCGCTCCCCTTTCTTAGAAACGTGCACAGTAAGGAATGCTAATGATAGTGTCCTCACGGTAAGGAATCCCTGCAATAAATTAGAAACGTGCACAGTGGCACCAGAATCAATCCACCAGGTATTAGGGAAAAAATTAGCATAAAGGGTTTTATCAATAGTAAAAATTATGTCGTTACCTTTTTTTAGCAAGCCATTTCATGATGCCTACACAATCCTTTTGAATGTGCCCACTGTTTTTGCAGAAAAGATAGATGGGCCCATTAGAAGAGGCAAAGTTAGGTGCAGCAGGGGCCTTCTCCTTTGGCTTTGATTTGCTTGATTCTACCTTGGGAGAGAAGTGACGCTTCTTCTTAGACTTATAGTCCCTTGGAACTTTCTTTTGCCATAAGCAACATGATAAACATGGTCTTTCCTTTCGGCCTTAATTCTCTCCTCCTCTTGGACACCCATGGTGATCAACTTGCTCATGGCCCACTGTTCCTTCTAAGTGTTGTAGTTAGTCTTAAATACATTATACTCAGAAGGGGGAGGTCATAATGAAGTGGACTAAGAAGCCATCAGAAATAGCCTTGTCCATGCCCTTAAGCTTACAAGCATATCTATCATTATCATGATATATTCACAAATGATGCTGGAGCCATCATACTTAGTTGTGAGAATTTTCATAATCAAAGTACTGACATATACTTTTGAGAAGCCCTTGAATTGCTCCTCGACTGAGGCCAAATATTGCTTAGCATTATCAAATTCAGGCATTGCTCCCCATATCCCAACAGATATCATGCTCTTCATGATCATTAAGGACATACAGTTGGACTGCTCCCACTTCTCGCTGTTAAGTCATAGAGTTTCTTTTTCTCATTGAAAATCTCATCATCAACAGCAGGAGCTATGTGAGCATCCTCACGTAATGCATAGTCTAAGTCCATGACTCCAAGGATAATCAAAATTTTCTCTTTTCAAGAGAGAAAATTTGTCCCAGTCAGCTACTCAATGCCGTTCAAATAAGCGGCAACATTTGTGTTTTTCATGGTTGAATCAAAACAAAATATAATTAGTAAACATTAGAAGAAATAAATGTCTTGCATAAAAATTAACCCTACGTTGGTCTGATTAATAACATGCTAAAGATAGGAAATTTAATAGTTCTAATTCGCATCACCATTGGACAGAAATGAAAAAGAACTAAAATTATCTTATGGGTCACACATGTTCATAAACAACATTGGTTAGAATATGACAATGGCCATGACATGATCACAATTTTAAATATTAAATAATAATCTCTAATTAAAACTTCCCATTGGTTCCATCTTAATTAGACATAATGCTAAAAAATAACCATAAAATGAAATTAATTGCCACATTAATTAATTTGCCCATAAAATTAATCAAAATATTAATGCCTAGGGAATAATGATTAGTAGTACAGATTGCTGAATTCAAATGAGACAGAAAATATGTATACAAAAGAAATGGGCTAAAACTTATTACCTCAAAATATAAAAGGCTCAAAGCAAATAAAATGACCTGGTTGCCCAAAACAACATCCGGCCCAAAAGCAAACCAACGGTCGAGTCCACGCAGGCGGTGGCCCAGACGCCAGCGCGGCCCAGTCAAAACACGCGCTCGGCCTGCGCGAGGCAGAATCGCAGCCGTCGATCTAGCGGACGGTTGAGATTGCTGTGGGATCAAACAAAAAAAAGCACCGGCTGAGAAACCCTATGTGACATTACGGTAAGAGGTTATGTCGCATTTTTAGGCTTTTCCGGGTGTTTGGGCTTTTTTGGGGGAGTTTGAGCCTTGGGGGTTGAGTTCTGGGCTCTCCGGGAGAACTTTGGGTCCTCAATGGGGAGTCTTGGTCCAAGTGGGGGGGGAGAAAGCCTGCATAACCCTATTCATCCCCCACCCCTTGGCCCCCCCTCCTAGCCACCGCTCCCCCTTTCTCTCCCCTTGCGCCACCCCCTTCCCCCTCCCTTCCTTGCACCTCCCACCACCCCTAGCCGGCCCTAGTGCCATTCCCTTCCCCTGATCTCTCTGTTTGGGAGCCATCCATTCGAGGCGATCCGGCGATTCCGGCGATTGGAGGGAGATCGGGCCGGGAGGAGGCGAAGTTCGTCGTTCGTGTGGTTCATCAAGAAGAGGTATGTTGATGGGAAGTGCTTGGGGTGGATTAGGTACTGTTATAATGGGGGAATCTAGTGCTAAGAGTCTCTAATGGTGTGCTGCAATTAGATAGTTTTGAAGAAAACTAGATTTGTTTTGGCGTTCTGTTCTCGGGCAGATTAGAGGTCTGACTTCGGGCGCGATTTTGGGAATTTTAGAGTCGTTTTCTGGGGCCTGGCTGTTGCAAAAGTTGTAGATAATTGAATTACCTTTAATTGGGAGCTAAAATAACTAATTTTTGTTTAGCCGTTTAAAACGTATGGCCATTTTACCGAACACTGTCCAATCTGTATCGCGATTAGTACAGTCTGTGTTCATCTGTAGATTAGGGCAACTTAGAGGCCGAATCAGTTTTTGCGAATACTTATAAAAAGATGGGATATTTCCTATAGTTTGAGAAAATGTATTCATTTACCTGATTTGGAGTTGTAGAACTCAACTTATGCTTGTTGAAAGTCTGCTGTTCCGTTGAACAGATTTCTGTTTTTCAGGTGTTCGGAGTCTCGTGTAGAATCGTTGTTGTACTGAGTATTATAGTTGTTTGGTTGGCATGTTTTTGAGTGGATTGCATATATTTGCAGGTGGAGTGACCTCAGGAGTGGCATCAACCTCTCGCCACACCGGTTCAAGAGATTAAAGGCAAGTGTAGTGCGATGTGTATGTTGTGTTGAATTTTCCATGTGACTAAAATGGGAATTTAATAGATGGGCATGAGTGATACCTTTAGTATTGTGAGCAATGATGAATGCCATATTTATGGTTGTGTTAATGCAAATGTTAGAAATGAAGTTTACTTGCACATTGTTCATGATTATTGCATTTGTGCATTCATAATGGAAGAGGCGTCCCATGTCTATGCGGGCCTCTATGCTCACATGTAGTGAGCACGAAGTCCTACCTTGTAGTCCCATTCACCGATGTGAATGGGAGTGAGTCAATAAGAGTAGGAACCCTCCACGGGATGGAAGGGGAAGAGGATGCAAACCGACGGGTGTGCATTCGGCAATACCGGTATGTGCTAAAAAGGGAGCATGTCATTAGCATTGCATGGTGCATCACATGTTTGTGAATGAGAATACATAATTGAGAATGTGATCAAAGAATTTGTATATTTTGTTCCTCGCATGGTTTAAGTTGCGAAGACTATTCGCATGTGTGTTATATGTCTTTATCTTGTTTCTATTGCAATACACTTGCTGAGTGATACACTCACGCTTGTTTATGTTTTTTTAGGTACCTTTATTGCAGCGTGTGGGAAAGGGGAGCTAGATTCACGTCTTCACATAGCAACACTTAACTAGACAATTATCAACCCTTTTCCATTGTTGTGATGGTTTGATTTATTGAACTAAATTGTGGACTATGTCGTGTTGATTTGTTTTAACTATTTGATTAACTTGTAGTTGTGCTTGTGATGTTTAAATTTATCATTGGTATAAATTGTTGGTGCAACCTTGGTTGTCATGCTATTAGTATCTATTATCATGCTATTATGTTGTGAACTTATTATTGATGCTTGAAAACCTTGTTAAAATGAATACATACTGCCGAAATTTTGTTGAAGTTATTAGCGTAGTTGCTGTAATTTAATGTTAAATATGTGATTTGGATGTTGCTAGTATCCTTTGTGGTGACATTCGCGGCATACTAGGTGCCGGGGTGTTACACCCTAACCTATTGGCTTAGTCGACTCGAAAATCCGCGACTGCAACGACGGAGGAAACCGAGTGGTCGCCCGGGCGAAGCGACGCGACAGCGTGTGAGCACGTGGCGAGCTGATGCTGTGTGTGGTTCCAGCGGGGTGGGAAGATGGCACATGCACAGGCGCACGAGCGCATGGGCGAAGCCACGATGACTAAGTGGGAGGGCGCGCGATGACGTCTACTAGAAAAGTAAGCCCTAGAACCCCCTTTTAGACCATTAGGTTTTCTTGATTGATTTGGGATTTGGGAAAATCTTATTGGGGATTTGGTGTTAGGGTTTTGGATATGAGATTTTAGGGTTTGGAAGACTCTAATCCCCTCCTTCTAAATGCTAACTATGCCAAAAAAAGGCACTAATATCGATGAACAAGAACCGATCCAGGCCGAAAAAGGAACATGATTTAGACTAGGTGCTCTGATACCAAATGTTAGAGATAACATGAACTAAATCTAATTTGTTGGATAGTCTAAAACATGATCACAATAGTGCAGAAATTAAATCGTTAGATGAACTAACCTAGATTGGAAGAAAAAGCCATTAGTTATCTCGATGGTGTTCTTTAGCATCGATGAAGAAAGAAAGTAGATTAGTGATGACGAAGAAGGCACCGTGACCTTCACGGAGATGGCAACGATCTTCACTAGCCTTAGCGCCAAAGCCTAGATCAGATAGGTGTGTTGGGGAGTTCATGAGCTCAAGAGCAATAATCCACAAGAGTCCTGGTTCCTCTCCTCTTAATGTAGCGCTGGCTAACGGGACCGAAACCAATTGATTTGATGTGCTTCCGATCAGAGCGTGTGAACATAAGTTGTGGTGGCCCTTAGATCCGAATTTTTGGAGGTTGGTTAGCTCCAAGCCAAGATCACCACTAACAAGGCCCTGTGCAATTTTACTATTGTACATTTGATATACATGGTGAAAGACGCCTGTAGTTCAACCGGCCAGATTAATTCCAATTGTTAAAGTACCATATAGGGAAACAAACATTTAATTCATTTTAAATTTAACTATTCAAATTAAATGTACAAGTAATCTCTTAAAAGTAATTTAGAAAACATGTTATAACATTTCACAAAAGATATGCATGTTTCAATTTATGTATAGCTAGATCAGTAGATTTTCTCCTTTCTTTTAGGATTTATTTCAGTAGCCTTCCCATTGTAATATTGCAATTGCAGCTGTAAATAGTGTTATTCAATACAATTTTGTGAATGCTCCATGTCGGGACCCGAATCTGCAAATCCGGACCCTCTGTGTATTCAGCACTAGTCCAGGAACGCGCTAGTGCACACAGTCTTAACACCGGTAAATATCACAATCATACCACTCGATACTAATAAAGTACTTTTAATTAGATAAACAAACTGGTTGCTCGACCTTATGGTCAAGTTACAAATATACGCCTCGCAGGGCGAAACTTATTAAAAGAGAAATAATAGCAGCGGAAAATAAGATAACTTCGTGGCGCCATCCAGTATACCACAGGCAACGGTTCCTCTTGGAGCTCCTCCTCCAAAGCTGGTGTAGTCTCCTCTTCAACTGGTGTTGTATTGCGGCAAGGGTGAGTACTTGGTACTCAGCAAGTCATACACAGAATGCAACTAATATACTATATGCATGGCTTAATACAAAGGAATAGCTCAAGGTTTGTTTGCAAGATGAGATTTTAACAAGTATCATAAGTAGATTCGAAAGCAGTAGAACAAGTAAAGCATAAATAACTTTTCCAGGAGTTTAATAAGCATCTTTCCCATTCCTAATCCACATTTCCCATCAAGACCAAACCCAACCTTTCAAGTTCAAGTTATTTTCAAGAAAGTCTAACCCTTGACTGTAATCCCCGAGCGATGTCCAATACCGCGGACACGGCTATTCGAATAGATTTTTCACTCTGCAGAGGTTATGCACTTTACCCACAAGATACTTCTAACAGTACCAGTGGTCCTCTCCGGTGTTGCACTCTAACCCTTCCCTTAGCAAAGGCAAAGTTTAGGTCAAACCACCGTTAGATGGGTACCTGGCCGTAGCCCCGGTACGCTCCCCCGTACAACTATACAAACGGTGTAGTTGACACCCAGAGGTCCCACAAGTAAGTTATTGGTAACTTAATCAACTAGGTCCGTCCCATTACGGACAAGTGGTTGCACGCTTGACTCAGTTCAAAGGCTTGCAAGGTTAAGTCCTTAGGGTGACCAGGGCAAGACTACCCGAAGAACCAAACCAACATTTCCGGTGCCACAGCTGGCCCACTTGCTCATTCTTGCCACATGCCCCGGTCGAAAACTATTTATCAAACCCCAGTTGATTACCATGCACCACGTGCCATCAACATCACATGATACCTTCCCAAAACAGGTTCAATATATCATTAAGTCAATATTAACATTTGATTGTCCAAAATCATGTCATGAGCACGTAGCAGGTCTAAGCAATATGCTACAACGGTCTAAAATCCCATGTTGGCCATTTAATAATGTCCAACTATTTAATTCTCAACTAGGGTGACAAGGGGTTTATGGCAGTCAATTATCTATGTCAAGGTGGCACATAGCAACTAGGTAATTAACTAATCTCCCAAAATTAATTAAAGCATTTTATAATTGAACTAGCATGCAATAATTTAAATCAAATTAATTTCAAAATGGGATCAACATGGTCAAAGCACAACTTTCCTTCAAAGAGTACTTGTTCTTGGTCCTGAGTTGGCTCCTGGGTCAACACTTCACCTTCGAAGCCTTCGGGCACTTCAACGTCTACTCGTAAAGCGTGTAAACAGCAATAGATAAATAAATAGTAGACAAAATTTGTCCAAACATCCAAATAAAGTTCATAAACAGAGAGAGCATAATTTTATGAATTTTTAGAAACTAGAATCGTCAAATTCGGAGTTTAAACGCAAAAGATACAAGCATTTAAAGTTTAAAATAATCAATTAAATAATATTACAGAGAAAAACTTTAGTCCAAAAATTAAATAAAATTCATCATTAGGTAGATCTCAATTTTATACAAATTTAGAAATTTGAATCACTCAAATCGGAGTTAAAATGCAAAAGTTATAAGCGTTTGAAGTTTGAATCAAAATTTGAAATCAATAATTCGAATTAATAAATCATTTTCTTTTTCGGAAATTCTTTTATTGCGTCAGCATGACACGTGGACCAATCCGGTGCCGCCACGTCGCCTCGGGTCCATGGACCGCCAAGACGGGCGCGCTCGGCCCACCGTGGACACAGTCCACACCACGTGTCGCCGACAGTGGGCCCCTCGGATGACGTCAGCAGTGACGTCATCACGCACGGCTGAGGATGGCTGACAGCTAGGCCCCACCGTGACGTCAGCGGTGACGTCATGGTGCACTTGGCTGAGACGCTGACGCGTGGGCCCCACTGACACGCGGGCCCCGCGTGTCAGAGACACGCGCTCACGCTACGGGCGCCGACCGCGCCGATCGCGACGGCCGCCTCCCGCCACGTGGCTAGATCTCGGCCGTTGATTTGAAAATCAACGGCCCAGATTGGATCTGGACTCTCGCGTTAAGAAACTACTCCGCTGATCTGGACCGTTCGATCTTGATCGGACGGTCAAGATCCAATCTAATGTTTACAACGCGGCTAACCCTAACCGTTCGATCTAAATCTAACGGCTGAGATCTATCCTAGCTCGGAGCGGTTTAGGCTACGTGGCACGATCTAAACCGTTGAATTTAGATCCAACGGTTGAAAATAGATCTGGGATTTCAACGTGGAACTCACCGGGGTGACGTGGCGTGATCTGGAGCGTTGGCTCTAGATCGGACGGTGGAGCGAGCTCGGGGTCGGCGACGGCGACGCGGCGGAGCAGGGGTCACCGGAGATGATGACGATGACCACGGCGACGGTGCCTCGGGGCTTCTCCGGCGGAGTGGAAGATACCTCCCGACGTGTCTTGGCCTTGCGGTTCTGGATCCGACCTCAACGGCGGCGGAGAACGGCGGACGGCGGCGGGGCGAAGCAAAGTCCGCGGCGGAGCTTCACGCAACTACGGCGAGCAATAGCGGGTCGACGGCGGCGGCTAGGGCTAGGGCACCTGGGGCAAACGACGCACGAGGTAAAGGCGAACCTCGGGCGCGAGTCCAGGCATTAAATACCGGCACGGACGCCGAGATCCCCGCGGAATCCGCGGCGAAACCGGTACGGGCGTTGGAGTTCGACCCGGACACGGCGAGGGCGACGTGGCACGCGCACAGCCTCCATATTCTCACAATTTGCTTTCTCATTTGATAAATTGATACAAAATGTGAAAACTCTCGTAAAAACTCTCCACATGCTTTACTTTGATTATATACCTTGAATATACTTCAAAGCTTGAGATTCTGCATTCATTAAGGGGGAGTTTTGAGTTCTTGATGACTATTTTGTCAAAAAGGGGGAGAGCAAGTCAAGAAGAAGAAAAATAAAAAGAAAGGAGAAATTCAAACTGTTTGAGAATTTGGATTTACTTGGTCTTGGAATCTTTTTGGTCTCAAACTCTCATTTGGTATTTTTCTATACCTTTGTCAAATCTCATATTGTGTTTTGTCAAATTACTCATCAAGGGGGAGATTGAAGGATCATTGTTTTTTGATCCATGTGTTTTTGATGATGAGTATTTGAAAAAGATTTGAAACAAATTTGAAACAATTTATTTTATTTGAAAAAGATCTGAAACCAATTTGTTTATTTGAAAAGATTCAGATTTTGCAAAAGAGTTTGGTTTGATTTTTAATTATGTTTTTGGTTGATTTTATTTGATGCAATGCGCTCGTGTGAGTGGTTGCATGGATTAACTTGAGTCAAGTCGCGAACTTGGGCTCGGAAATTGTTTTTGTGTTTTTGTTCACGTGCAGGTGTTGCTTGAGGTCGAACATGGTCGATGACGGGACCAGACTAGGTTCAGGGAGGAACTGAGGTCGTGAGGGTCGAGGATGTCATGCGAGATGTTTGGACTAGAGGACAGTGCACGTGAGGTCGAGATCGTTGCAGCGTAGCGGCAGGTGGTCGTACGCGTGTATACGAATTTTTTGTGTGTGTGCATGCAAGTGTGTGTGCGTGTGCATGCATGTGTGTGTGTGATGCATGTGTGAATGCATTTAATGCATTGTGTGTGTGTGTGCATGCATACAAATGCATGTGTTACGTGAATGCATTTAGTGTGTGGGTGCATGCATGTGCATCGTGTGTGTGCGTGCATGCAAAAGAGTGTGAGTGCGTGGTGCCTTGCATGCTGTGGCGTGAGTGTGCTGTGGTGTGGTTAATGTCCGAGAGAAGTTCGGTTGCTGACCGTTTTGCCGTGTCCAAGACTCCGAGAGGTGGTCGGCAAGTATAGTTGCTGTCCGTTTTTGGTATGGAGACTACTTGGTTGATACGTATACAAGAAGGAATCGGCTGGCTATGGAGCCCTTTAAATAGAGGGTTCTAGGGGCTTAGAACTCATCCGAATCCTATGCAAAAGGGCAAGAAGCAAAAGGTGCCTACAACAAAGAAAAGCTTTTGTGCTCTCTTTAGTTTGTTTAGGGTTTTCTAATCTTGTGAGATTAGAGATTTTGTTTAGGGTTTTCTAATCATTGAAGATTAGAAGATTTTTTTGGTGTCATCTTGTTGAAGATAAGTTTATGCAATATTCTCTTATTTTTTTTTGCTTTGATTCTTGATTAGAAGGTTTGTTCGATTTTTGATAGAACTAGTTTTGATTTTTGTTCGACTTGTCTCGCTAATTAATCTAGGGTTTTGATCTCTACAATATTAGATATTCTTCCGCTATTTAGGGGTCTTTAATTTTCCGAAAGAAATAAGTTGAATTTTATTCGGCATCTATTCACCCCCCCCTCTAGTTGCCTACTCGGTCCTACAAGTGGTATCAGAGCCAGGTTCTACTAATCCATCTTAACAGGTGATTAGTAAACGGTAAGTTATGGCAACAGAGAAATACTCAAACAAGCCGCCAATCTTCGATGGCACAGACTTCCCCCACTGGTGGATCCGGATGACTGCATATCTTCAAGCTCAAGGTAACGCGATTTGGCGCAAGGTAAAAATTTCGTACGAGCTTCCTTCTAATGATGATATTGATAAAATCGAGTTTGAAAAAGATGTTAGAGCTAGAAACATATTGCTTCAAGGACTTGCTAGAAAAGAATTTGATAGAGTCTGTCATTTACTCACTGCTCATGAAATTTGGAAATCTCTTCAAGATTATCATGAGGGCACTGACTCTGTAAAAGAAGCTAGGCAAGATCAATTTAAAAAGGAATACACTAGATTTGAAATGAACTCTGGAGAATCTCTAGATGATTGTTTTGCTCGCTTTAATGTAATCTTAAACAATCTTAGAGTCAGTAGATGTAAAGTACACCGACTCTAAAATGCTAGACATTTCCTATCATCTCTTGATCTTAAAATCGGCAAATGAAAGTAACTGCTTTTAGGGAAGCTCATAAGATGAGTGAAATGACTTTGGATAAACTATATTCTAGTCTCAAGACTTTTGAGATAGACATTGTTTCAAGAACTTCCAATGATAATTCTATGGCTCTTAATGCTAATTCTTCATATGATAATACTACTAGTTCTTCATCATCATACTCCATTACTGCTTTGAGTGCTCTTAGTGATGAACAGCTAGATCAAATACCAGAAGATACACTTGCTCTTCTTTCCAAGCGTGTCAATGCAGCTTACATGAGATCAAGGGAGAGAAGAGGAGCCTCCATCCATCGCTACAACTACGGCAAGGCCGGGCACATCCGTGCTAATCAAGTTTCAAGAACAAAGATAAAGAGGAGAAGGAGCAAAGCAACTCCTCCAAGTCCTTCCCGCCAAAAGAGAGCAAGGACAAAAATAAGCAACGCACAAAGAAGATGCTCAACAAAGTCTTCGCGGCAATTGGTCGCTTAGACTTAAGCGACATTGATGATTCAACCGGCGATGAGAAGGAAGCGAAGCAAACGGCTGAGCGAGAAAGATTTCACCGATCAGTGCTTCATGGCGAAAGGGAACACTAGTGATTCTAGTGACAACGATAGCACCTCCAATGACGGTGATGAGGTAATACCTTCGTATGATGAGCTTTGTGAAGTTTTAGTCATATTGAGAAAATCTTTAAGAAAATCTTCACTCAAAAATAAAAACTTAGAGAAAGATCTATCCATGCTGAAAACTAAAACTTTGATCTTAGAAATTCAAATTCTGAAAAGACATGTGATTCTTGCTTAGATCTCAAATTTGAAATTAAATCTCTAAAAGAGGAACATATGATTAAACTAGAACAAGTTTATGCCAAACAATTGAAAAATGAAAAACTTGTGAAAAATGTTGGTTGCTCTCTTGATGGTTTACATGGTCAAACTTCTTGTTCTAAATGTCCCATACTAGAATTGAAGTTGCATGATGCAGATGCTAAGATTACTCAATTGTTTAATGATTTGCTTACACATGAAGTTCTTTCATGCTCAACTTGTCGCAAGCAAAAAGAAAAAGTAGATATTTCCTGTAATAATTGTTTAACACTCTCTCGAAAAATTGATTACTTGGAAAAGTCTTTAGAACGTTTTACTAAAGGAAAGAAAAATCTAAATATGATTTTGGATCAATCAAGAGTCAGCACTCATCACAAAGGTTTAGGTTTTGATCCTTATGCTCATCACAAATCATATGCTCCTACTATTGTTAAAACTCTTAAAAGTGGAAAGTTTGAAATTGTCAAAGAACACGAAAAGCTGTCTTCAAATCTGCTTTGGAATTTTATCTTCTACTATGATGAATGCAAATGTTGCTTCGCTTCTAAAGTCAAACCATTTGTTAAGTACAATTGCACTCATTGTGGAAAAGATGGTCATTTGATGAATTTTTGTTTTAGACTAGCCAAACAACAGAGAAAGGAAAATTCAAAGGCTAAGTCTAACTTTAGACAAACACTTATCATTTCTCCACATGTTCCGCTAGTGAAAGCAAACAAAATACCTGAAATTCATCTACTTTGCATTCACAAGCTTTTGTACGATCACCTCCTCGTCGAAAGTGATTCAAAGGTGGATACCTAAATCATATTTCTCTAACCCCCATTGAATCCTCAACATCTTATGTTCATAACATGTAGGTGGTACGAGAAGGGAAGGAGAACATCCTGGGTTGTTGATTCAGGATCTTTGTCAACACATGACAGCAACCCAAGTTGGTTCTCCTCCCTAACAAAAGCATCTGGAATGAAACGATCACTTTTGGAGATGCTACTCTTGGGACGCGTCATTGCAAAAGGTACTTGTGAAGGTGAATGATCACTTTACTTTAAAGAATGTCTCTTTGGTGTCTAAACTGAAATTCAACCTTCTATCTCATATCTCAATTGTTGGATGAAAACTTTGAAGTGAGTTTTAAACCAAATGCATGTAGAGTACTCGATGCTTCCGGAAACTTGACTCTTGAGATATCTAGACTTGGAAAAATTTTCATAGCAAATTTTAGCAATGCTTCAAGTTCACATTGTTTTGTTGCTTCAATCTAGAAATCTCAATTTTTGGCATCGTCGGTTAGGTCACATGGGCTTTGATCATTATCTAGATTGAGTGGTCTAGACTTAATTCGTGGCTTGCCAAAATTAAAATCTTGCAAAGACATTGTTTGTGCTTCCTGTCGACATGGTAAGATGGTTGGAGCCCCTCATGCTCCTGTCTCTCCTGTAATGACCACTGGCCCCGGTCAACTTCTTCACATGGATACAGTAGGACCATCTCGAGTACAATCGGCCGGAGGTAAGTGGTACTTTCTAGTAATAGTTGATGATTATTCGAGATACTCTTGGGTGCATTTTCTGTCTTCAAAAGATGAGATTTTTGGACTCTTTCATGTCTTCATTAAGAGATTGATAAATGAATTGCCTAACTCATTGAAAGCCATAAGAACAGGATAATGGTACAGAATTCAAAAATGCCTTGTTTAAATCTTTTTGTGAAACTAATGGGATTGAACATCAATTTTCTTCGCCATATTCTCCCTCACAGAATGGTGTTGTAGAAAGGAAAAATAGAACTTTGATTCAAATGGCTAGAACTATGCTAGATGAATATAACACTTCAAGAAAATTTTGTTTGAGGCAATTTCTTACCTTGCTATATATCAAATAGGGTCTATCTCGTAGCTTTACTTGGTAAAACATCTTATGAACTGAGATTTGATCGTAAACCATCTGTTTCTCACTTACGAGTGTTTGGTTGCAAATGCTTTATTCTTAAACATGGAAATCTTGATAAATTCAAGCTCGTAGTACGGATGGTATTTTCCTTGGCTATTCGTTGCACTCTCGTGGATATCGTGTACTTGATTTATCGACTAACAAATTGTTGGAGACATGCGATGTTACTTTTGATGAGGCTAGCCCTGGAGCTAGACCCGACATTTCAGGTTCACGAGAAGATTTAGAGCCAATCTTTTTGGATAAAAGATTCGAAGAAAATGATGAAGATAATGATGAGCTCATACCTACAGAACGGGAAGATGTTCCTGAACAAATTGATGTGACTACTACTTTAGATTCTCCTACACCTCCCACGACGGCTGAAACAACTGGACCTCCCCTTGCTGTTTTGAAGAACCATCCTCCTGAACAAATTATTGGAAGTCTTCATGAAAGGGTGACACGTTCTAATTCATCTCAAACTCTTTTATGCATGCATTCTGCTTTTGTTGCAAATTTTGAACCTAAGAACATTACTCATGCTTTAACTGATAGTTCTTGGGTAGATGCGATGCATGAAGAGTTAGAAAACTTTGAAAGGAATAAATTTTGGTCTTTAGTGGAACCTCCTAAAAATCAAAACATTATTGGAACAAAATGGGTTTTTAAGAACAAGTTAAATGAAGATGGAATAATTGTTAGAAACAAAGCTAGACTTGTAGCTCAAGGATATTCTCAACTTGAAGGAATTGATTTTGATGAAACATTTGCTCCTGTTGCTCGTTTAGAAGCTATTCGCATCCTCTTGGCTTTTGCAGCTTCAAAAGGTTTTAAGTTATTTCAAATGGATGTGAAAAGTGCTTTTCTAAACGGTTTTATAGAAGAAGAAGTTTTTGTGAAACAACCTCCTGGCTTTGAAAATGAAAAATTTCCTAATCATGTGTATCGCTTATCAAAAGCTCTTTATGGATTAAAACAAGCTCCTCGTGCATGGTATGATAGATTAAAAGGCTTCTTGCTTCAACATAATTTTGAGATGGGAAAAGTTGATAAAACTCTGTTTACTCAAAATTCAAATGATCAATTCCTTGTGGTGCAAATTTATGTGGATGATATTATCTTTGGAGGATCCTCCCACTCTCTTGTGTTGCAGTTTTACGAAATGATGTCCAGGGAATTCGAGATGAGTATGATGGGAGAGTTGACATACTTCCTTGGATTTCAAATCAAGCAAGCGAAAGAAGGGATCTTCTTGCACCAATCCAAGTATACAAAGGAGCTACTAAAGAAATTCGACATGGGAGAAGGAAAGTCAAGATCTACTCTAATGAGCACAACAACAATTTTGGATCTTGACGAGAATGGTGTCGAGATGGACCAAAAGAATACGAAGCATGATTGGATCACTACATGCTTGGCTTCGAGGCCTGACATACATTTTGCAGTATGTTTGTGCGCTCGATTTCAAGCCTCTCCTCGAGAATCACATCGACAAGCAATTAAAAGAATTTTCGTGTATCTTCGCTCCACTTCTGAATTTGGTATTTGGTATTCTTGTTCCTCTTCGCTTACACTCCTAGGATATTCGATGCTGATTTTGCGGGTGTAGATTAGATAGAAAGAGTACTTGGCACATGTCATTTTCTTAGCACTTCACTTGTTTCTTGGTCTTCTAAGAAACAGTCCTCGATTGCTCAATCTCTGCTGAAGTGAATACGTTGCAGCCGCTAGTTGTTGTTCACAAATTCTTTGGATCACTTCAACTCTTAAAGATTACGGCATTAACTTTAATAGTGTTCCACTTCTTTGTGATAATACTAGTGCAATTCACATCGCTAAAAATCCTGTTCAACATTCAAGGACTAAACACATTGATGTTCGGTATCATTTTCTTAGAGATCATGTTGAAAAAGGAGCTATTGAACTGAAATTTGTTGATTCGGATACTCAAATTGCTGATATTTTCACTAAGCCGCTTGATTCTTCTCGCTTTGCTTTCTTTCGCGGCGAACTTGGGATCATTCATTCCCATGGGTTGATTTGAGGGGGAGTCTTGTTTTTAACTCTTTCATTTGTATTTCTTGACTTTGGTTACTACAAGGAGTTTTTTTGACGTTACACTTAAAGAAAACTCCCCTGTTTTCATTGCATCATGTAGTACAAAGCTTTGTTGACTATTCTTGTGTATATAGTCAAATTAATGCTACATTGCTTCACTTCTCACTAAAAGACTAAAAGACTAAAATAATTCAATTTGAGATGCTTTTCGAGAATATTTTGGCTCTTGTTCATTATGGTATTGCATTTGTGAAATAGGCTTAAAAGTTTCTTGTCATCTGTTGAAAGGCTAGAGCTGATTAGAAACTATGTGTGAGCTTTTTGTTGGACTTCAAATGATCATTATGAGTCTCAAGCAAAATCAGTGTTTTAATATTAAAAGCAAGTTGAAAAGATGCAAGCAAAAGCTACTTGGCTAAACACAAGTTTAGTACAATGTGCAGCTTCCTTGCCAGGGATTTCAATTCAAAAGATGCAAGAAAAGGCTACTTGTCTAAACAAAAGTTCAGAACAATGTGAAGCCACTTGCCAATTTAAACTGAGAAAGATACAAGAAAGAACTACCTACTCATACACAAGTATGGGCTAGTGTGCAGTTACTTGTCATCCCTGTTGATCACAAAGCAAAATTGTCAAACTTGCTAAAAGAGAAAAAGGAAATTCAAATTTTTGAAAAGGCTTGAGACAAACATTAGTGAATTTGAAAGTCTCTCTTTGCTCATGATAGATTTCTTTTTAGCTTTGGCAAAATCAGTTTATGACATTTTACTTGTTTGCTCTAATTTGCTTATGCAACAACTATTCTTTGTGTTAGAGCCTCCATATTCTCACAATTTGCTTTCTCATTTGATAAATTGATACAAAATGTGAAAACTCTCGTAAAAACTCTCCACATGCTTTACTTTGATTATATACCTTGAATATACTTCAAAGCTTGAGATTCTGCATTCATTAAGGGGGAGTTTTGAGTTCTTGATGACTATTTTGTCAAAAAGGGGGAGAGCAAGTCAAGAAGAAGAAAAATAAAAAGAAAGGAGAAATTCAAACTGTTTGAGAATTTGGATTTACTTGGTCTTGGAATCTTTTTGGTCTCAAACTCTCATTTGGTATTTTTCTATACCTTTGTCAAATCTCATATTGTGTTTTGTCAAATTACTCATCAAGGGGGAGATTGAAGGATCATTGTTTTTTGATCCATGTGTTTTTGATGATGAGTATTTGAAAAAGATTTGAAACAAATTTGAAACAATTTATTTTATTTGAAAAAGATCTGAAACCAATTTGTTTATTTGAAAAGATTCAGATTTTGCAAAAGAGTTTGGTTTGATTTTTAATTATGTTTTTGGTTGATTTTATTTGATGCAATGCGCTCGTGTGAGTGGTTGCATGGATTAACTTGAGTCAAGTCGCGAACTTGGGCTCGGAAATTGTTTTTGTGTTTTTGTTCACGTGCAGGTGTTGCTTGAGGTCGAACATGGTCGATGACGGGACCAGACTAGGTTCAGGGAGGAACTGAGGTCGTGAGGGTCGAGGATGTCATGCGAGATGTTTGGACTAGAGGACAGTGCACGTGAGGTCGAGATCGTTGCAGCGTAGCGGCAGGTGGTCGTACGCGTGTATACGAATTTTTTGTGTGTGTGCATGCAAGTGTGTGTGCGTGTGCATGCATGTGTGTGTGTGATGCATGTGTGAATGCATTTAATGCATTGTGTGTGTGTGTGCATGCATACAAATGCATGTGTTACGTGAATGCATTTAGTGTGTGGGTGCATGCATGTGCATCGTGTGTGTGCGTGAATGCAAAAGAGTGTGAGTGCGTGGTGCCTTGCATGCTGTGTGCGTGAGTGCATCACCGTGGCGTGAGTGTGCTGTGGTGTGGTTAATGTCCGAGAGAAGTTCGGTTGCTGACCGTTTTGCCGTGTCCAAGACTCCGAGAGGTGGTCGGCAAGTGTAGTTGCTGTCCGTATTTGGTATGGAGACTACTTGGTTGATACGTATACAAGAAGGAATCGGCTGGCTATGGAGCCCTTTAAATAAGAGGGTTCTAGGGGCTTAGATATCATCCGAATCCTATGCAAAAGGGCAAGAAGCAAAAGGTGCCTACAACAAAGAAAAGCTTTTGTGCTCTCTTTAGTTTGTTTAGGGTTTTCTAATCTTGTGAGATTAGAGATTTTGTTTAGGGTTTTCTAATCATTGAAGATTAGAAGATTTTTTTGGTGTCATCTTGTTGAAGATAAGTTTATGCAATATTCTCTTATTTTTTTTTGCTTTGATTCTTGATTAGAAGGTTTGTTCGATTTTTGATAGAACTAGTTTTGATTTTTGTTCGACTTGTCTCGCTAATTAATCTAGGGTTTTGATCTCTACAATATTAGATATTCTCCCGCTATTTAGGGGTCTTTAATTTTCCGAAAGAAATAAGTTGAATTTTATTCGGCATCTATTCACCCCCCCTCTAGTTGCCTACTCGGTCCTACACTGTAATCCCCGAGCGATGTCCAATATCGCGGACACGGCTATTCGAATAGATTTTTCACTCTGCAGAGGTTATGCACTTTACCCACAAGTTACAGTCAAACACCACAAAGGCGAGTTCCCGTAACAAAGTCTTTCGGAAACTTCTAACTTGATGCAGTGGTCCTCTCCTGTTGCACTCTAACCCTTCCCTTAGCAAAGGCGAAGTTTAGGTCAAACCACCATTAGATGGGTACTGCCGCGGCCCAGACGCTCCCGTACAACTACACAAACGGTGTAGTTGACACCCAGAGGTCCCACAAGTAAGTTATTTGTAACTTAATCAACTAGGTCCATCCCATTACGGACAAGTGGTTGCACGGTTGACTCAGTTCAAAGGCTTGCAAGGTTTAGTCCTTAGGGTGACCAGGGCAAGACTACCCGAAGAACCAAACCAACATTCCCGGTGCCACAGCTGGCCCACCTGCTCATTCTTGCCACATGCCCCGGTCGAAAACTATTTATCAAACCCCAGTTGATTACCATGCACCACGTGCCATCAACATTACATGATACCTTCCCAAAACAGGTTCAATATATCATTAAGTCAATATTAACATTTGATTGTCCAAAATCATGTCATGAGCACGTAGCAGGTCTAAGCAATATGCTACAACGGTCTAAAATCCCATGTTAGCCATTTAACAATGTCCAACTATTTAATTCTCAACTAGGGTGACAAGGGGTTCATGGCAGTCAATTATCTATGTCAAGGTGGCACATAGCAACTAGGTAATTAACTAATCTCCCAAAATTAATTAAAGCATTTTATAATTGAACTAGCATGCAATAATTTAAATCAAATTAATTTCAAAATGGGATCAACATGGTCAAAGCACAACTTGCCTTCAAAGAGTACTTGTTCTTGGTCCTGAGTTGGCTCCTGGGTCAACACTTCACCTTCGAAGCCTTCGGGCACTTCAACGTCTACTCGTAAAGCGTGCAAACAGCAATAGATAAATAAACAGTAGACAAAAAGTGTCCAAACATCCAAACAAAGTTCATAAACCGAGAGAGCATTATTTTATGAATTTTTAGAAAATGGAATCGTCAAATTCGAAGTTTAAACGCAAAAGATACAAGCATT
The DNA here is from genome assembly GCA_036346355.1 of Rhipidocladum racemiflorum. Taxonomy (NCBI): domain Eukaryota; kingdom Viridiplantae; phylum Streptophyta; class Magnoliopsida; order Poales; family Poaceae; genus Rhipidocladum; species Rhipidocladum racemiflorum. The sequence continues at coordinate 35,804,256 of CM070581.1, forward strand.
TAAAGTTTAAAATAATCAATTAAATAATATTACAGAGAAAAACTTTTGTCTAAAAATTAAATAAAATTCATCATTAGGTAGATCTCAATTTTATACAAATTTAGAAATTTGAATCACTCAAATCGGAGTTAAAATGCAAAAGTTATAAGCGTTTGAAGTTTGAATCAAAATTTGAAATCAATAATTCGAATTAATAAATCATTTTCTTTTTCGGAAATTCTTTTATTGCGTCAGCATGACACGTGGACCAATCCGGTGCCGCCATCGCCGCCGGGTCCATGGACCGGCCAAGACGGGCGCGGCTCGGTCCACCATGGACCTGGTCCACGGCTCACGTGTCTCGCTGACAGGTGGGCCCCTCGGATGACGTCAGCAGTGACGTCATCACGCACGACTGAGGACGGCTGACAGCTGGGCCCCACCGTGACATCAGAGGTGACGTCATGGTGCACTTGGCTAAGACGCTGACGCGTGGGCCCCACTGACACGCGGGCCCCGCGTGTCAGAGACACGCGCCACGCCACGGGCGCCGACCGCCGATCGCGACGGCCTCCTGGCCACGTGGCTAGATCTCGGCCGTTGATTTGAAAATCAACGGCCCAGATTGGATCTGGACTCTCGCATTAAGAAACTACTCCGCTGATCTGGACCGTTCGATCTTGATCGGACGGTTAAGATCCAATCTAACGTTTACAACACGGCTAACCCTAACCGTTCGATCTAAATCTAACGGCTGAGATCTATCCTAGCTCGGAGCGGTTTAGGCTACGTGGCGGCGGAGTCCGGCTCGGGTTCGGTGGAGACGACGACGCACGGCCGTCCACGTGTCGCGATGAGCGGCTACGATCGCGCGGGCGCGGTCGGATCCGGCCCGGACTCAGCTCCACCGGTGCGGTCCAATCTGGACCGTTGGATCTCGATCCAACGGTCGGGATCGAATAGGGTTCGGTCAAGTCACTTGGCTCGGGTCGGACTCGAGTTGGACTCGGACTCGGGTCCGATCGGATGAACAGTACTTGACCCGACTTGATTTTCCAGCGATTTAATATTTAAAATAATTCCCAGAAATTCATTTAATTCATTAAAAATATCAAAAGACTTAAAAATTCGAAAAATTCTGGAAAATACTTTGGATCATTTTGGACTCAAATAAAATATTTCCAACAAAATTTTATTTGCAAAGTTTAATTCTTTAATTATTTCAAAATGGAATAAATTCAAATAAATTCCAAATAAATCCAAATAAATTCCAGAAAATTCCAAAAATTCAACAAAGTGCCAAATCACACATGAATTTAAGACAGGCAAAATTTTGGGGTGTTACAAACCTCCCCCCCTTAACAGAATCTCGTCCCCGAGATTCAGGGCTTACTACAGAATAGGCTTGGAAACTCTTTCTTCAAATCCTCTTCACGCTCCCAAGTTGCTTCACTCTCCGCGTGGTTGCTCCACTGAACTCTACAGAAGCGGGTTGACTTATTTCTGGTCTCTCGATCCATAGTGTCCAGAATCTTCACGGGATGCTCCATGTAAGTCAAATCTTCTTGCAACTCAATTGATTCTAGCGGTGTCTGTTCCTCAGGTACTCGGAGACACTTCTTCAATTGGGACACATGGAATACGTCATGTACTCCTGCTAACGACTGTGGCAACTCCAGCTGATAAGCAACTTCGCCTCTGCGGCTCAAAATCTTAAATGGTCCTACATAACGGGGTGCGAGTTTCCCTTTGGCATGGAACCTCTTAACTCCTCTGAGCGGCGTGACTCTGAGATACACGAAATCTTCTGGTTCAAAATTCAGGTCCCGGCGACGGTTGTCAGCATAACTCTTCTGTCGTGATTGGGCGATCTTCAACCTTTCCCTAATCATGGCAATCTGCTCTTCAGCCTCTTGAAGAATATCTAGCCCAAAGACACGGCGTTCACCGGTCTCATTCCAATTCAATGGCGTCTGACAGGGTTGACCATACAGTGCCTCAAATGGTGACATCTGTAAACTAGCCTGGTAACTATTATTGTAACTGAACTCGGCATACGGCAAACTCTTATCCCAAGAGGTAGCATAAGCCAATGCACATGCTCTTAACATATCCTCTAGAATCTGATTGACTCTTTCGGTCTGTCCATCCGTCTGTGGATGATAGGTCAGATCTTGAAGTTCAAACGGGTTCCCATGGCCTCATGCAACTTATTCCGTAACCTTGAGGTAAATTGGGTACCTGCATGCGATACAATCCTCTTTGGCACTCCGTGCAAACAGACGATCCTGATCATGTACAATTCTGCTAATTTATCTCCCGAGTAAGTGGTCTTCACGGGGATAAAATGGGCTACTTTGGTCAAGTGATCCACTATAACCCATATGGAGTCATAACCTCCTTGAGTCTTAGGCAAACCGGTAATGAAATCCATTCCGATTTCCTCCCACTTCCACTCTGGTATTTTCAGCGGCTGCAGCAATCCTGCCGGTCTCTGATGCATTGCCTTGACTCTCTGGCATACGTCGCACAATGCAACATGCTCGGCAACTTCACGCTTCATGCTCGGCCACCAGAATCTTTCCTTCAAATCCTGATACATCTTGGCACTTCCTGGGTGAATTGAATACTTGGAGTCATGGGCTTCTTCCAAAATCAATTGCTTTAATTCCTTCTTGTTGGGCACACAAATCCGATCCTTCATCCATAACGTGCCTTGCTCATCCAACTTGAAGTCCTCTGCCTTGCCTTCCTCCTTGATGGACTTAATCCTGCGGATCTTGTCATCATCCTTCTGTCCTTCTCGGATCTGGTCCTCTAGGGTAGGCTTTACTTCTAATGCGGCCAAGAATCCGCTAGGTACCACCTCAATCTTCATTCTCTGAAAATCCTCACATAACTCATCCTGACTTGTGGCTAGCAACATACTCACGGTATGGCTTTTCCGACTCAAGGCATTGGCAACTACGTTGGCCTTCCCGGGATGGTAATGGATTCCAACATTGTAGTCCTTGATCAACTCTAACCATCTCCTCTGCCTCATGTTCAGATCCGACTGGGTGAATATGTATTTAAGGCTCTTATGATCCGTATACACTTCACATCTGCTCCCGATCGAGATAGTGACGCCATATCTTCAAGGCATGCACTACGGCAGCTAACTCTAGGTCATGCGTCGGATAATTTTCCTCATGCGGCCTCAATCGCCTTGATGCATAAGCGGCGACCTTTCCATTCTCGGACAAGACACATCCAAGTCCTTGGCGCGATGCGTCACAATAAATATCAAAGCTTTGATTAACATCCCAGAGAACTAACACCTGCCGATGTCAATCGCTTTTCAGCTCCCTGAAATCCTGTCTCACATTCGACGTCCATGCAAACTTCTTCTCCTTTTTCGGCAATTGCGTAAGAGGTTTCGCAATTGTCTAAAAGCCTTCAATGAAACGGCGATAGTATCCTGCCATTCCAAGGAAACTCCGGATCTGGGTTACGGTCTTGGTGCTCGATTGTAACACGCCTTCTACTTTACTTGGATCAACGGCAACTCCTTCATGCGGTCATTACATGTCCAAGGAATTCTACCTTGTCCTTCCAAAAATCACACTTCTTGAACTTGGCGAAGAGTTGCCGTTCCTCGGCTTTTCCAAAACTCGCCTCAAGTGTTCGGCATGCTCATCCTCCTGTCTTGGAGTAGATTAGGATATCATCTATGAACACGACAACAAACTTGTCCAAATACTCCATGAACACCTTATTCATCATATTCATGAAATATCTTTGGCGCATTCGTCAGTCCAAAGGACATAATCAGAACTCGTAATGTCCATATCTTGACGAGAATGTCAGTCTTTGGAATATCCTCTCGATCGGATCTTCAATCGATGGTATCCCGATCTTAGGTCAATCTTGGAGAAAACTCCGGCTCCTCTCACCGATCAAACAAATCATCAATCTGGGTAGCGGTACTTATTCTTCACGGTGACTTCATTGAGTGCACGGTAGTCAATGCACATCCTGAAACTCCGTCCTTCTTCTTGACAAACAAAGCGGTGCTCCCCACGGCGACGAACTCGGTCCTGATAAATCCTTTCTCCATTAACTCTTCTAGCTGTTTCTTCATCTCTACAAATTCCTCGGTGGACATCCGATAGGGTCTCTTTGCTATCGGTCTTTGTACTGTACAAGCTCTATCACAAACTCTATGTCCCCTGTCTCGGCATACCGAGGTAGATCTTCGAAAAACATCTGGGTACTCATTCACTACTGAGACATCCTCTATGCTGATTGTCTTGGTACTGTTAACCATCATCTGTCCATCTCTAACTGCAGTGGCTTGAAATTCCACTTTCCTTCCACACGGGCTCTCAACTGAGATAGTCCTTCGTCCACAATCCAACACGGCTCTGTGCTTGGATAACCAATCCATTCCCAAAATAACATCTAAGGTCTGGGTCTCCAAAATAATAAGGTTCGCTAGGAACTCTATTCCATCTATTAGTATTCTCACCCCGGAACATCCTACTTTCGTTCGGAGTTCGGAGCTAGGGGTTTGAACTAAAAGCATGCATTTAAGTCTTGCAATCCCCAAATCGTTTTTAGCAGCAAAGCCTTGCGAAACAAACGAATGCGAAGCTCCAGAGTCAAACAAAATTGTTGCAGGTACTGAGTTAACAAGTAACTTACCCAGTACGATGTCCGTAGCATTCTGCAGTGCATCTGCGGTGACATGGTTGACTCGGCCTCTAACCCACGATGCAGGGTGTGGCTCACGGTCTTTGGCGTCCTAGCTAGGGTGGATCCTAGATTGAAGCGAATCGGGTCACTCTCGCTGTCTTCTTTGGGCAATCATGGCAAAGTGTCCTGGCTCGTTGCGCTTGTAGCAGCGTCTCACTTGTTCTTGCCGATCGCTCGAGCGGCGTTTCTAACGGGTGGGTCCGTAGTTTTGATTGACGGTTCTTGGTGCTTTGGTGACGGTGTCCTTGTAGCGATACGTGGCTGGAATATGAAAAAGCGATTTGGTGCGACTCTCGACGCCGTTGCATTCCGACGTGATCACCTGTTGTTGCATCTGCGCTTCTGTTCTCATCCGGTTCCTTGCGCTTGTCCTCAAGAATAAGCGCCTTATTCACCAACTCTTGAAAATGCTGAAAGGTGTGGGTGATCGCCCTACTTGTAGTCTGAGTTAAGTCCCTTCATGAAGCGAGGCTGTGCAGGTTTTATCTGTCGCTACATCCTCGAAAAAGTAGCGTACTAAGTATGTGAACTTGTTCGTAGTGAATCGGCCATCGGTCATTACCTTGCTTGCTCTGAACTCCTCCTTCTTAAGGTCCATGATTCCTTCAGCACGTGATACTCATCTTGTGAATGCGGTAGCGGTCGTATTCCTTCCAACCGATGAGAAGCGTAAAGTACCTTCTCATTTCCTATGCATTGAGCAATGTGTAGCTTCCTCTCTATTGACCTTAACCAATCATCGGCCTCCAATGGATTGGCATTCCCGGAGAAAGTGGGTGGGTGAGTCCTCATGAACTCACGATAGTCTTGTGATTACGGCGTTGTCACGATTGACTTGATTATTGTGGCCTGGCGGTGGCGTTTTGCATCTGTTGCATCATAGCATGCATCAGCGAGTGCGGCGGCGAAAAGCTCCGAAATTCTGCATATCCGGTGGCGGTGCTGGTGCTCCATCATTGGGGTTTTCAGCGAGAACCACTTCCATTGCTTCCAAAGTTTCCTTGTGTTCACCATCTGTCGATTTACTCTAGGTTTTAGAGATGAGAGGAAACAAGAATAGACAAGTAATATGGAACTTATGCGAGTGAAAGGTGTAACTTTGAGGTCCAACTTTATTATTTTAATCAATAGTAACTTGGTATGGTTGCTTACAATGCCTAGGGGCCTTGCACACATACATCTTGCACACTCGACAAACAAGCAAAATCCGTCGAACTAACACTTTGGAGTCTATCGCCTAAAGGTGACTCTTTATTCTATGTGCTGACTTCGTGAAGGAGTCTCACTATAGAACCTCAGCTCACTCATCGAGAAAACCTCCACGGCACGGAGTGCGGATCTTTTGCGGCATAAAGGCGCAGCTTGGTGCCATGTCCGGCAAGCTGTGTCATCTGTGGTAGTCGAAGAAGCGAGTGTCCTCATCGAATCTGGCTCCTCAGGGATGTGGCTCGTGTAGCTCAGTCATCGGCTGCAGTTACGTCCGTACAAAGCCATCTCCAACTTCGTCAATTCTTCGCGAAGGTGTGACACATACTCTTGAGCTTCCCGCCACCGTTTCTTCTCTGTTGTGATCTCCTTGCGGGCGCCTTCAGCTCCTTGCTTGTATCATCAGTACATCCTCCTGGGCGACAACAAGTCGTGCCAATCGTGTAACCATGGCATCCTCATCACTGGAATCGCCGGGTCAAGAAGGTTATCGCTGCGCCGGTGATAGCGAACACCAGGCTCTCCAACTCTCTGGCGTGAATACGGGTAATGTGCCGTGCTCGTCGTGATACTTCTTGGATACCCATCTGCATTGTAGACCTCCTGGCGGTCACGGTGTATCGGGCGATTGCACAGGCCCTTCTTCCTGGCAGTACCTCAATCTTCACGTCACAAGCCTTGATCAATCCCAGCTTGTCCGATCACTTCCACTTGGTATTGCGGCTTTTCAAAATCTCAGGAGTCCAGAGCATACGCCAAAGTTAGCGTGACCAACCTCAGGTCGACGTAGTTGAACTCTCCCTCCATACATCACAGAGTGCTCACGTAAGAACTCGAAATTTTTAAATCGTGACAAGGTAAGGAAAAATTCAGCAAGAGACAAGGAAAGAGAGAAGGGGATGAGTCGAGATGTCATTTCTTGTCTTGACAAACTTTTAGCTTTAGAAAATAGGTTTTATCCTCACTCGACCATTCTAGCTAGGGTTGAGCCTGCGGTCAAGATGGCTCGATACCACCTCTGTCGGGACCCCGAATTTGCAAATCAGGACCCTCTGTGTATTCAAGACTAGTCCAGAAGCAGCTAGTGCACAGTCTTAACATCGGTAAATATCACAATCATACCACTCGATACTAATAAAGTACTTTATTTAAATAGTCAAAGCTGGTTACTCGACCTTAAGGTCAAGTTACAAATGTATGCCTACGCTGATAGAAACTTATTAAGAGAGAAATAGTAGCGAAAAAATAAGATAACCCGTGGCGCCATCCAAGATTATACCACAGGCAATCGAGTCGCCTCGCTCCCCTAAGTGAAGACGGTTCCTCTTGGAGCTCCTCCTCCAAAGCTGGTGTAGTCTCCTCTTCAAGCTGGTGTTGTATTGTGGCAAGGGTGAGTACTTGGTACTCGTGAGTCATGAGAATGCATGAGCTAATATACTATATGCATGGCTTGGTACAAAGGAATAGCTCAAGGTATATTTGCAGAAAACGACATTTAACAAGTATCATAAATAGATTCGAAAGCGATGAAATAAGTAAAGCATAGATAACTTTTCAAGGAGTTTAATAAACATCTTTCCCATCCTAATCCACATTTCCATCAACATCATTATTAATCCAACCCAACCTTTCAAATCCAAGTTATTTTTGAGAAAATCTAACCCTTGACTGTAATTCCCGAGCGATGTCCAATACCGCGGACACGGCTATTCGAATAGATTCTACACTCTGCAGAGGTTATGCACTTTACCCACAAGATACAGTCAAACACCACAAAGGCGAGTTCCGTAACAAAGTCTTTTGGAAACTTCTAACAATACAAGTGGTCCTCCAGGTTATTGCACACTAACCCTTCCCTTAGCTAAGGCGAAGTTTAGGCCAATCAACCGTTAGATGGGTACTGGCCTCACCCAGACGCTCCCCGTACAACTTACACAAAGGGTGTAGTTGACCTCCTGAGGTCCCACAGGTACGTTATTAGCAACTTAGTCAACTAGGTCCGTCCCATTACAGACATGTGGTTGCACGTTAGACCCAGTTCAAAGGCTTGCAAGGTGAAGTCCTTAGGGTGACCAGGGCAAGACTACCCAAGAACCAAATCAACATCCCCAATGCCACAATGGCCCACTGATTATTCTTACCACATGCCCTGGCCGAAAAACTATTTATCAAACCCCGCTTGATTACCATGCACCACGTGCCATCAACATCACATGATACCTTTCCAAAACAGGTTCAATATATCATTAAGTCAATATTAACATTTGATTGTCCAAAATCATGTCATGAGCACGTAGCAGGTCTAAGCAGTATACTACAACGATCTAATTTCCCATGTTGGCAATTTAATAATGTCCAACTAGTAATCCACAACTAGGGTGACAAGGGTCATGGCACATATTTAAATAATCAAGGTGTCATACAGCAAATTGGTATTTATCTAACCCCCATATTTAAATAAAGTATTTTTCTAATTGAACTAGCATGCAATAGGTTAAATCAAAATAGATTTCAAAATAGGATCAACATGGTCAAAGCACAACTTGCCTTCAAAAAGTACTTGCTCTTGGTCTTGAGTTGGATCCTGAGTCAATACTTCTCCTTCGAATCCTTCCGGCACTTCAACGTCTACTCGTAAAGCGTGCAAATAGCAAATACACCAATAAACAATAGGCAAAAAGTATCCAAACATCCAAATAAAATCCATAAACAGAGAGAACACAATTTTATGAATTTTTAGAAACTGAAATCGTCAAATTTGGAGTTAAAACACAAAAGTTATGATTATTTAAAGTTTAAATAATCAATTAAATAATTTTATAGAGAAAAACTTTAGTCTAAAAATTAAATAAAATTCATATTTAGGTAGATCTCAATTTTATACAAATTTAGAAATTTGAATCACTCAAATCGGAGTTGAAACGCAAAAGTTATAAGCGTTTGAAGTTTGAAACAAAATCTGAAATCATTATTTCGAATTAATAAATCATTTTCTTTTTCGGAAATTAATTATTGCGTCAGCTTGGACACGTGTCGACCTCTCGATTGGTCTGGCGGCGTCGGGTCCATGGACTCGGTCCCACGCCGGCTTGGGTCTACCGTGGAAACGGCCCACGGCCACTCTGCCGCCGACAGTGCCCGCCCGCCGATGGCTCGCTCACGCCGCACGGCCGCGGCCGACACGGGGCCCCACATGTCGCTGGCGTGCTCCCACGCCGCGCAAGGCGGCGCTAGAGCCATGTGGCATGATCAGGCCGTTGGATCTAGATCCGGCGGTCTAGATCCACCCTAGGTTAACGCAGCTTCAAAGACGTGGCGATCGTGGGCGTTGGATCTTGATCCAACGGTCCAGATCCGATCTAGTTTATAGGGTTTGGGTTGCACGTGGGCTCACCGTGGATCGCCGGATCCTCGATCGGACGGCCGAGGACCTTCGCGGGTGACGATGGCGTCGCGGCGGGCTTGGTCACCGAATCGAGGAAGACGACCCACGGGACGGCGACTCGGGCAGATCCGGCGAACGGAGGTGTCCCTGGGCGCGTCACGCCGATGGGGTTCCAGATCTAGGACCCACGCGCGCAGAACTGCTATCGGCACCGGAGGAGAGGAAGAAACCACGGTGGTGCTTCACGAACTCCGACGAAAGATTGCGGCGCGGCGGCGGCTCGGGCGTTGGAAACTAGGGCAACAGTGCGCACACAAACGGCGGTCCTCGGCGATGACCCACGCCTTAAATGGCCTCGGCATGCGCGCTAAACGGAAACCTAACCGGGCCGCGGCGGCTACTGGCGGCGGAGTCCGGCTTCGGGTTCGGCGGAGACGACGACGCCGCGGCCCACGCGTGTCGCGATGAGCGGCTACGATCGCGCGGCGCGATCGGATCCAAATTTCGGCTCACCCACCGTGCGGTCCAATGGGACCGTTGGATCTCGATCCAACGGTCGGGATCGAATAGGTTCGGTCAAGTCACTTGGCTCGGTCGGACTCGAGTCGGACTCGGACTCGGTCCGGTCGGATGAACAAGATTTGACCCGACTTGATTTTCCAGCGATTTAATATTTAAAATAATTCCCGAAATTCATTTAATTCATTAAAAATATCAAAAGACTCGTAAAATTTGGAAAAATTCTGGAAAATACTTTGGATCATTTTGGACTCAAATAAAATATTTCCAACAAAATTTTATTTGCAAAGTTTAATTCTTTAATTATTTCAAAATGGAATAAATTCAAATAAATTCCAAATAAATCCAAATAAATTCAAGAAAATTCCAAAAATTCAACAAAGTGCCAAATCACACATGAATTTAAGACAGGCAAAATTTTGGGGTGTTACAGGGCGCGAGTCCTGGCATTAAATACCGGCACAGACGCCGAGATCCCCGCGGAATCCGCGAAAGCCGTGGCATGAGTCCGACCGGACACGGCGAGGCGACGTGGCACGCAGCGCCGCTGGATCAAGATCCAACGGCGCAAGGGTTTGGGCTCGGTCGACTCGAGCCGGTGGCCTCGGTCGGGCTCGGGCTCTGATGGCGTGGCTCAATCTCGGCCGTTTGATCTTGATCGGACGGTCGAGAGGGTTAGGCTCGGTTGGGTTCGAGTCGGACTCGAACTCGAGTCTGACTCGGGCTCGGTCGGTGGAACAGTGCAAACCCACTCGCTTTTAATCCAATTAAATAATTCAAATTAATTCCCAGAAATTTATTTAATTCATTAAAAATAGCAAAAGACTCAGAAAAATCCCAGAAAAATTCTGGAAAATATTTTGGAACATTTTGGACTCAAATAAAATAATTCCAACAAAATTTTATTTGCAAAGTTAAATTCTTTAATTATTTCAAAATGGAATAAATTCAAATAAATTCCAAATAAATCCAAATAAATTCCAGAAAATTCCAAAAATTCACCAAAGTGCCAAATTACACATGAATTTAAGAAAAGCAAAATTTTGGGGTGTTACACTCCAATACTTATATATATTTGGCATGGTATTATTCAAGAATTTCACATAGTATGTTCCTTGTCTATCTCGATGTCCTTGCCGGTTTTGTTATAATTTTCATGGTGGAAAAGGGTTTTGGCACTACGGGAGAAAACCATGATTGCATGTTGGTTTGGACGGCCGTCTAACACCGACTAGATCCTATTTGTCAAATTCCTAAAGCTGACATAATCTCCATCTTGCTCCCGGGCCCACCACCAGCATAATTTCGGCTCATCCTGTGGCCAATATACACTAAAACTATGCCACTCAGCTAATGAAATAGGTTATAGTTCACTCAAAGAATTAACAATGACAAAGAAAAAGCTTAAGCACGATACAGATTGTACCAGTGTGGTCATGCTGAGCCGGAGGTTCAATTCCATCCACAAGGGAAGAAAGGGAGCACCGGAAATTCTTGTCATGACTCCATCAGCTGGGAATTCTATTATGTTATCCTATGTACCTGGCTACCATTCGTTGTCAGTAATGTTGGCCTAGCTAGCTATATCAGCTAGATCCAATCTGATGTGCGGTGGTGTTGTGTACTATCTACCTACTATGCATAAATATGTGAGAAAAAGGCATGCACGCATGTATATGTGCTCCAACCCAAGAATGAGAATCTAATGCAAATTCACATGCTAGCTTGACCAAAAAGGTTGCAATGGGAGGTTAGTTGGATCCAACAAGTGATCAGCATCGGCCCATGGTTTCCGATGTAAACCAATGGGAGTTGCATGGGGGGTTTCTTGCCCTTGTCCTAGTCCTGATGCTGGATGCTTGATTGCTTGAGCATGTATAATGTAGGCCTTTAGAGAGGTGCTTAGCAATAAAAAATTGAATTTTCTTGTCAAGGATAGATAAGGTGCTTATTTTGAAACATCAATGTTTAATTAAGCGTAGATGCTTAGCAGGTGCTTATGTGATTAATAGATAATATAACATCTAAGCATCCATAAAAGACACTACTACAGAAAAGGCGGTCACAGACAGTTTTCTGAATCATCTGTAACTATATGTCAGTGATAATAACAGCCCATGAACCGTCTGTGATACACCTATCATAGATAGTTCTATATATACACCGTCTGTGATAGTCTATTATCACAGACTGTTCATTGTCCCTGCTGTCTGCAATATTATTTTATATTGTTGAAGCTTTTTCTGTTGATTAGGTAGCCTCCGGAAATGCTAGCAATGCCATTTGAAACAAGCAGACAACATATTACATCACAAGCATTTTACAGATTACATTCATTTTAGAAATCAACTTAGATTACATCACAGCACAAACAGATTACAGATTACACTACAGCGCATCCATTTCAAAATAAACTCAGATATATTAACAAATTGAACTCAGATATATTAATCAATTGAATGCACAACTACAATTCATAAATTCACAGCACAAGTTTCACAAATTAACCCAGTTGGTAATTCATAAATTCACAACTCATTAGGTTAGGCAAAGTGGAACTCGCCTTATGGCATTGTAACATCCTAAAATTTAATAAATATAAAATTAAAATTTTGAAATATAATTTTTATTTATTCTTGAATTTTCTAAATTTAATTATCCTTTTAATGATTTCTCTATTAAAAGGTAATAAATTTGGAATTAGTAAAGAGAGAAAAGTAAGAAGGTAAAATGATAAAAAGTAAAATTATGTTAAACATCTGCAAACATAGTGTAACATCCCCTAGAGATCTCTAGAAACTTGATTTGGCAGTAAAAAATCATTGTGAAACCATTTAACCATGAATTAATGAATTTCATTAACTTGATTTGACACTCAACAGTGCAAAGAAGTAATTTTTATAAAATATTAATTATCTTTTCTGTACCGTAAATTTTTACCATGTGATCTTTAGACACTTGCTCACTTGTGGTAAAATTGGCAAAACTTGTATAATAAAATTTAATATTTATTCCAATTTATTTATCTCAAATATAAAATTATGCAAAATTGAATAAGAGATTTATGAGGAAATAAATACTTAAGATTTAAACTTGAATTTTTTATGGAAGTATCTTGGCATCATTTCAAATTTTTTGTAAAAGTTTCAATAATCATAAGTTAATTTAACCCCTTAATTAAATATTTTTTCAAATTTAAAAATCTGAATAGTTCTTAATGTCAGAATTGTGTAAAATATTCTACCATCACTTTGCACTTAAAATTTTTATAGAACATAGGAAGCGTACCCAGGATATTTAGTAAAACGTTTTAAAAATTGATTCGCTGATTTTACCCCTTATTTATTTCGTCTTATCCAATTGTCAGAAGAGGCAGTTTTGAATTTATTGCCTTCTCTCATTGACGCTTGGGTCCCACACATTTAATGCCTCTAGCCGACCAGCCCTTAACTTGCGTCACTGTCAAGTGGACCTCACTTTGGCTCAGTCCCATACACCAGTCTCTCCCATTCTTTCTCTCCCATTGACGCGTGGACCTAGAGGCCCACACATCAGCTTCATCTCTCACAGCTCAGCCCTCTCCTCCTTGTCTCTCTTTCCCTTGTGTTCACCTGAAGCAACCGTCAGAGAAATATCCTGCATTGCCTCGCCACAATTTTGCACGCCCCAAGATCCTCTGTAACTCGGCCTGACACACCTCTGCCACCTCTCGCACACTCCCATACCATGCCCTGTGATGCGGCCGAGAGGACTCGAATCCACCTTGACCGGCCGCCGTGAAGCCCTCCTTTCCCCTCTACTTAAGGATACCATGGCATCCTAAGGCACTCGCTGAGCAACCTCAACCATCCTAACCGAGAATTCAACCCTAAATTAAACCCTAATTTGCTTCTTCTTCCTCTTCGATCAACTCATCGTTGTAATTAATTCTCAAGCAAAATTTTTCCACTCAAGTCCATTCTCTAATTCCTTGTAGCCGAAGCACCTTTGCCACCCCACCAATAAAATCCCCCACTTAATTTGATCACTCTTTGTGGGACCCCGGATCGGCTATCCGGAACCCCCTATGTATTTCTGTACTAGTCCCAGATCAGTAGCTAGTACACACAGTCAAACAGTGATGAATCAACAACCATATCACGAATACATATAACTAGATAAGAATAACACCAAATAAAAGCAAAGACCTTATGGTCAAGGTTTACCATTACGGCCTGAACAGGCAGAACAACTTGAACAACCGCAGCGGAAGACGAAAACTCCAAAGCGACCCATCCAAATGCCCACAGGCAATCGAGTAGAGAGCGCGTCCTAGTCGTTGGAATTCCTTTGACAACTTCTTTCACTTCTGAGAAATGATTAGAGTGTAGCACGTGAGTACATAAAGTACTCAGCAAGTCTGGGAAATTATGCACAATGTAGGCTATCCAAGGATGACTTAATATGGTTCTTTTGCATAAAGCCAAGTTTTATCAAACCATACTTGTTAATAAGTTTCACAAAGCATATTTAAGCAATTCTTTTTAATAATTGAATTATGTAATAATTCAGTGAAGGTTCTAGCCACCATTCACTAATATACAGGCTCTATCCGCCACATTGCAACAAGATCAGGGTTCAATCCATTCACATGGCTCTGTCTGCCATGGTTCACAAAAACAGGTTCATTCCACCTACCTGGCTCTAGCCACCAGAAGCACACCCGAGAGTTCTAACCGCTCCCGGATCCCAAAAGATCAGTTTTGAAAACCAAAACAAAAGTCTACCAATATGAAAGCATTCTTCGCTTTGCGTTTGACCGTAGGCACGGCTATTCGAATAGTTTTAACTCTGCAGAGGTGTACAGCTTTACCCACAAGACGTGATATTCCCTTAGTGCCATGTACAATTAACACACTTCCTTAGGTGTGCCGGCAGGGATATCATGACAAGGCCTTTACAATGTATACGCCTAACCTGACCCACCCGCTGAGGTTTCACCGCTGTTAGGGTTCTAGCCGCCCAGTACAGAAGCCCCCTCTTGCACCGTGTGAGAAAAACAGTCTTGCCTCTATCCGGCGCTCACATTCCACCGTTTGGTGAGTCTAAGTTAGGTTTCTACAAATTATTCAGCCAGGTCGTGCCCACTTTGACATGTGGTTGTACGGTTATGCTTAGAATGGAGACAGTCATAAGCGTCGGTCCTTAACTGACTTGGGGCGGTGCTTGCACCATGAAAACTAGTGCTCTATCCGCACCCGCCAGACAAACCATTCCGCCCAAGTCCAAATCGTTTTTCATTTTATTTTTATTTTGTAAACCAACGGCAATACTCTTTGCCTATAATTTCCAACACAAGTTTTCAAGAGTTAAATGTAATTCCCACCCATAGGTGCACACTGACCGATTGCGAGTCTAAGCATTTCTACCGAACTATTCTATTCCACCAATAGTTTATTTTATAAAATACAAACCTCAAGGTTTGATTACAATCCTCATAATCAATTTTATAATCTCCAATAATCCTTAAATTGCCATAACTATACAACCATATGAATAATCCAATTCAATATAGTATCCAACAAGTAGTAAATATATCATGGTACTATCATAACTCTAAAATCATATTAAACCACAATCATGTTTGTATATGAAATATTTCCCTTGGACTATAACTTGTATTATTGATTTATCCATCATCCATACGACGATCAATCTTACCATTCACTAAGAATATTTCACAAAATCGTCTACTAAACCACCGAGAGTACTTCACAATACCATCTCTAATCATCTAGAATACAATCCACCGATAATACTTCATAATATCATCATATATTTAATCATTCACATTATCACCTCTAGATCATCCACTTTAATCCCCCAAGAACACATACTATCATCATTTACTAAACCCCCAAATATTATTCCATAAAACTAGGATTTTACTAATTCAGCGTCAATAGTAGTTTCCATTAACATCGACACCAAGTTAACTAAATAAGCTACACATATTCTGCATTATCCTTAATTCCACATCGGCGATTATCGCGACACCATATTTTAGAAAATCATCCACCAAACCCCCGAGTATGATCCTCAATATTATCCACTTACTCTGTCGAGTATATTTGATAATATTATTGACTGAATCATCGAGTGTCATTCCCAATACTACATATTGTAACCCTTCACATTGTCATCTCTAAATCTCATTGTATGCTTGTTAAGATCCACCGAAATATGATTAACCATTTATTCTACTTGATCCACAAGTATGACTCTCAATAGTATTTATTTAACTTTACCGACTATTATTCCTAATATCATACATCTTTCAATATTCCCCCAATCCATACCAATTATATTGCGAACTGCCATCACAACCCAACTCCTCAATATTTCAACTATCACATTCATAGAACAATTTCATAATGACTACCCCCACATCATCACTAATATTCATCTAACTCCAATTTGCATTCCATACCATTTGTTCCATCTAAAATGTCGGCTAAATAGTCTTTTCCCCTAATTAAAGAATATTTTATCAAAAGTGTGTATTATGGTGGATTACTGTACTAGGGCGACAAAGGATCATGGATAACAATATCAAGGAGGTATGAACAACAGGTATAACTAATAGCCTAACGTCAACATCATCCTTCTATATTAATAGCAATGCAATTTGTAAAACATTTATAAATCATGGGATCAACATGCGTCAAGGAGACTTGCCTTCAGTCGCGGCAGTGTTGTCAAACTCGAGAAATCCGGCGGCGGAGTCAGCGGCCTCGGCGGGATCGTCGGCTACACGCAAAACGGTGCAACAAATAAATAACAATCAATAAAATAAATCCCAAAATTATAAAAGTTATACTGGCAGGAAGGTCTTGATTTTAGATGAATTTAGGAACTTGAACGGAGTCAATCGGAGTTCGGATGCAAAAGTTATAAGCGTTCGAAGTTGGAAAATGATGGAAAATCAAGGAAAAGAATAAATGTCACTGTAGCTACAGTAAAAATCGCGAATTTAGCCTCCAAAACAGAGCTCTCTGGTTAGGGTTTGCCCAAGGAAAAATTCCAATAGAGGGGGTGGCGGGATGGAAGAAGGTAAGCCCCGGAAAGGTCTCGACGACGCGAATCCAATGGTGGTGTCGGATTTTGGAGAGGATTACCGGAGATGATGAATTTCGCGATGAACGACGGTTCGGCCGAGGCGACCAAAACTCAAAATTCGACTTCAAATCTTGATGAAAGCTAAAATGGATTGAGGGATTATGATCTAGACATCCATACGCACACAAGGGAACAAATGGAATTGAGTTTTACTCACCGGAGAGGAAGATATAAGGACGAAACTGAAGAACACGAAAAAAAACATCGTTGCCTCGTCGGTTTTCTCGATCTCCCGGTCGAATGAGTTGGAGAGGCTAAAGGGGAATGACACCACTGGAAAGAGCACTCCCCTATGGAGCTTTGAGAGGTGGTGGTGCGGCGTTTGGAGAAGAAACGGGCGAGTAATGCCCATTAATGTGCATTTCGGTTTTTGACCGGTTGTTCAAATTCCGGCGAGATTCGGGTTTAATGATGGTGGGGAATGGAGAGAGGACGTCGTTGCGGATTCAACGGATCCGGCGGTTCGCGATTTGGAGATGTATTGAAGGAGATAGAGTGATTTGAATCATGAAGCCCTAACCTAGAAGCTCAAAAGCCATGGCTCTGTAAGCTTCAATCGTGCTTGCCCAAGGTTGAAGAAGGGTTACTGTAGCACTGCCACGTGGCGAGCTCCGATTGGCTGAGAGTTACGTAAATGAACCGCCCTAAAGAAAAATGAGGAAAAATGGTCTAAAAATTCCGGAAAAATTCCTAGAACTATTTTGGAATATTTGGAACCCAATAAAATTGGTTTCGTAGAATTTGGATGAAATTTGTGGAATTAAATATTCAGGCGCGAATAGCAGGCATTAAACAAAAGCCGCGCGAGATAAAATAGGAACGAAGGTCCAAAAATCCGGGGAATCGTTCCAAAAATCATTTTGGAATATTTGGGACATAATTGAAGTGGTTTTGGGATTTTTGGAGCATTTTTTGACTCGGGTGAAATTTCGGGTACCGACGGGAATTTGGAAATTCGATTTTTCGAACGGAAGGGAATTAAATCCCGATTTTGGATGGGAAAGGATGCCAGGTTAACATAAACACCAAGAAAACTCCAATTTTTGAATTTAATTAATTTAAATTAGATTTTCTCCAGAAGGCGAAAACTAGGGCGTTACACTCTTTCACTGTAGCACCACCACCACTTGGCCATCTTCTTGACCTCTAACGAACCAACGTTAGCTTATTCTAGCCATCAATCAATGTCCCAAGGTGAAGAATTAGCTTCCCTACTATCCTTAATTGCTTGATTGAGCTTTGATTAGAACTACACTAGCTTAGTTTGGTGTCGCGATGACCTTGACCGTAGGTCATCGCCGAGAGCCCACTTCCGGTCGTCTTTTGCTCGTCGCAAGTGCGGCTTTGGAGTCCACTCATCGAGCTAATGCTCACCGTACCCTCGACCACTTGCCTCCAGTCACAGCTCACTGCTGGCAAGCTCATGCCGTGGCTACTGCCTCAGCTTACTAGCCAGTGGGGGCTAGCTATCAGCCAATCCGGTTCGCACGTGCACTAGCTATCTCGCTGCCGCATGGGACCCAGTCGTCAGCTACTCGAGTACTCGGTCACTCGCTAGCCACTGGGCCCGCATTGTTAGTGGGCTAGCCCGATTTCAAATTCATGCGCACGCAAATTGTAAAATATGTCTTCATCATTTAGAAAGTATATTTCAATGCCGAAAAGTTCGTGATCGTCGTCCCAGCGGTGCCGCTCATCATCGTCCCACTCCTGTCTTCTAGCATCGAGGTCTTGGTGAAGGTCGCGGTGGATGGTGGAGCATACGTCCCTGTCGTAGGGGGACTTATGCCGACTGCTTCTCGTCCGACAGCTGCCAGTCCGACTGCTAGCTGTGTGAGTTTCTTCTCCTGTACGTGGGGGCTTCATCGTCTTGCTCCGCTGGTTGTGTTGAATAGCCGCAGCCATCACCATGGCTTTGACTTGCGCCATGATCGGTGCGGCTGGGCTATCAGATTCGATCATGGGTCCCAAGATATCAAGGAGTGTCTTGGTGACCATGATGTTTTGCTGTGGAGTTTGGAAGACCGACTGGTTCCCCATTCTAGCATGCAAGATGTCGTCGTTGACGTTGCGTGCCTGATTTTGAAGTGACCAGGCGCGGTCGTCTGGGTCTTCATGCCGGGCATGCTCCGTCTCGGTATCCCCGGGTCCCCGTCGGTTCTGTGATTCAGGAAGACTGCTTCTGATCACAAATACCGAACGGAAACCAGGAAAGCTCTCGGACCGGATCTGATCTAAGTCCGAAAGGATGAGGGCACCATGCTCGTTGGCGATGAAGTGTAGACTTCCAAAGCAAAAACTCTGGCCTAGAGCGAAGGTGATGCCATTTTCAAAAGCCATCGAAATCACTCGGATTGATCTTCGCGCTGCCCCTACCTGGCGCGCCAACTGTCGACGTTTTGGTGTCGGCAATAATCTTAGGGGGTGTGAATTTGTGGGGTAAAGCGCTGGATCAGGATCTCAATGGTAACACAAGACAAGGAATTATACAGGTTCAGGCCCTCAACGGTGGAGGTAATACCCTAGTCCTGTGTTCTGAGATTATGTGTCGTCTCTCTTTTATTTTCCCTCTCCCTTCTATTATATACGGGAGGGGGGTGGAATCCAACTCGGTTACTAGGGCATGAGTCCGAGTTGGTTACATGTAAAGGGATCGTATCCTTCCTTATCTAGGATAGTTTCCCTTACGGTTACAATCTTTTCCTTTAGTTACAACGTAGTTGGATCGGCCGGATGCGCGCTCTTCCCTTGAACAGTCCTCTTGGACCTCCCCGCGTGCATACCCGGTCCCCGTATCCTCCACAAGTACATACATGTACAAATTGTTTGCTCTAGAAATTGATTAACAAGCTCAGAAGACGACGCCCAAGATAAAGAAGGCAAGCCTGAAGTCGAATTCTACGATTCGAAGCTCGATGGGTTTTGAAGCGGTTATCTGGATCTTTCTCCTCAGTTGGTGTGGTTACCTTGGGTATGGGAAGGCACACCACTGCCGTTGCTGTAGTTTTGTTTCTTAGTTGCTGTTACAGCCAGTCGGCTGAGTTGTAACCTTATATTTCAATCGATTGTAATCGAACCAGCACTACTGTATCCATTACTTTTGTGTATGTGAAATGAAGCATCTTTGTGGAAAATCATATGTGGTGCTTGGATACTGATCCAGGGAACTAGCACAGAATCACATATTGCGGGAAGCTCGGATTGGAATCAACCAGTTGGCATATGACCGCCGTTGGCTTATGCTATGCCGATTGATTGGCCTCAATCCAGGTACGGTTTTGGAAAAGTGATTAGGAATCTTACGGGTTGACCTAATCTCCCAGTCCAGCGCCACAGTAACGACTCGAATCACTGTTCTAAGACCGGAGCCCCCACAGGAGTGGTATCAGAGCACATACATAAGATTGTAGGAAAGTCTAGGTAGACTGAACGATAGAATTAAGGGTAAATTTTCCTCTGAAAATTATTTTTGGTATACAACTCTTAGTTGCAAAGATGAAGGTTGCTAATCTATTCTTCTGTAGCTTCTTCTCTTGTTTTGCTCTTCAAAATGATTAGACTCACCTTGAATTCTAAATGCTGGTTTTTCTAGAAAAGGAATAGAGGTCTGAAAATGAGCTGATTCTACTCCTTTCGTCATTCAAATTGCAAGAAGAAGCTTTGAAATGTAAGGTATTTTGGGATAAAGAAATTAAAAACTTCAGGGGTAAGGATTGGTTTAGGGATCTCGATTCTTATCTTTTCTAGAATTATATCCTTGTGAGATAACTTTTGGAAGACCTATCTACTTCCAAAAGTTAGATACGTATGGGATAAAGGTTAGGTTGAGGAAGATAGGATTTTGTGTGCCTGTCTGATGTTTGTTGCCTTCCTTGAGTCTAAATTGATTCCTGTCCATATAAGGCCTTGCTAACTCGTGTCTTTTCCTTGTTCTTAGATGCTGGGTTGCTGGGAGCCATGCTTTTTCACCAGCGCGATTCTCGAGGGTACTGTTCAAGCAGCCTATGGGATATGATACACCTTGCCGGTTTTGCGGAACGACCAGAGTATCTAATCTCTCACGCTGGAACTAGCCCAGCTTCTTCGTTGTTCGTAGCGGAAGTGCCATTCATGGTGGCCATTATGGCGAGCCGACTCGTCGCTATGTCAGTTTCGCTTCGAGCCCGCTCGCAGTAGTGCTCGATGGAGCATATGTCGCCATCTTTTGTCTTCGCCATGATCTTCCATAGATGGCTCAGCTATTCCCCAACTGCCCCTCTCTTGAGCCGGACAGTCACGAGAGCATCTTTGTGATGTTGAATGCATCAATGGATCCTGCATCTGCCTGGCAGGTCAGGCTAGTAGGATCTCTTGATCTATATCTTCAGCGTCTTCGGGATGAGTTGATGCTTGCTCGTCGCCGCATCTCAGTGCTTGAAAGCCATATGACGCCTTTCCTCAATCATGGCTTCTTCATGACAAAGATCGTGCATGAGGAGCATGACGCCCTAGAGCCAACCGAGGAACTCCCACAACCATATGGTACCTATCGTTGAATTGTTTGTCGCACTCTTGCGCCAGTGGAAAGCAGTAGGTCTCACCCTGCGACGACGTATCCTAGCACTTCCTCGAGTGTGGACCGTGGGCGGAGCATCATCTTCAGTAATTGGGAGTACTTGTTGATGATGCCAGTGGATTCAGCTCCACCGCCAGTTCCTCCTCATTCTTCTCCACAAGTGGCTCAGTCGCTTAGCCGCGAAGGAGAAACTTCCAGAGTCTGGAATCGAGTAGCAGTCGAGCCGAAGATGTGCCGAACCTGGTGTGTTCTACTTCGCAGCATCCGGGAACTCCAAGCCTTGAAACTCAGCCTTTTAGTGCGCCATAGGGTGGTCCCAGTGGATCGCAAGTCCAGCAAGAAGCGCAGGAAGAAGAACTGCCGTCTTCTCTATCGCTGGCACAAGTCTTAGACATGTAGACCCAACTGCTAGAAAGACTGGTACGGAGTTCGGAGAACTCTAGCGCCACAGCCTACGGTGGTTTGGTAGCTGTGTAGCTAAGGTCTCGTCTGATTGAGCTCCAGCGAACTCGTCCACTGAGCTTTTCGTCTGCAGCCAATCCTTTGGATGGTGATGATTGGCTCCGCGATATTGAGCCCAAACTCAATCTCGTGAAGTGTACAGACGATGAAAAGGTGCAGTATGCCGCATTCTGTCTCCAATGTGTTCCTGCAGCCTGGTGGGATAGTTTTAAGGCTATTCGTCGACCTAGCCAAGTCATTACTTGGGAAGACTTTAAAGGAGCCTTCCGCGCAGCACACATTCCTTCCAGCTTGATGGAGATCAAGAAGCAAGAGTTTTATAATCTCAAGCAAGAGTCCATGTTAGTTTTGGACTATCTCCATGAAAGACCGAGATGGCGATCAGAGGGGGGGTGAATGATCCCAAATAAAAATATCCCCTACTCAACGTACTCCAAACAATCCCGCAAAGAAAACCGATGCTCCTTAAAATCGCGAAACCCACAAAAATCGGAACGACTTGACAACTATGTGTATCCCTAGCTTACATGGATAGGAACCATGAATCATGTGAGGGATATTTAAATCACAAATTCTGGTTGTCAAGTGTCCAAAGCAAGGAGGAATCAATTCAAATACTTCTTTTCTAAAAGAGATCAAGCCAAAACACAAAAGCCTCTTTTTAGAAAAGCAAAAGCAGATTTTCAGGAATTGTCCTCAATTAGAGCAGGTGGATGGTGGACTTCTGTTGCTCCAAAAATTTGGGAATTTTTCAGCCTGTGAGCTGTTGAGTCGTGAAGCACTCCACCAAAAATCACCACCAAACACCTTCTACAAAAACAGGAAAAATCAAGAACTACGAACAGTCAGGATTTTCAATCAGGAAATTTGGGGCTCGGTTTTCACCTCACAGCTCCCAAATGGTGCATCCAGTGGACTCCAAAATTTTTCCACAGATTGGTATATGAGTCAAGCACCTTCTCCAACAAGAATCAATCAAGAAAGATTTTTCTATATTTTTCTAAAAATCAAAGACTGACTGCTGCGAAGAACAAGTTCAGGACAGATTTGCAATCTTGATAGAAACTTGATCTCTAGTCTATCCTAGGGTGCAAGAAAGATGTAAAACCAAATGAGCACCCTCAAGACCTCCTTGATCAACAGCATTTAGAAGGAGAGGAGCAAATCCAATTATGCAGAAAGTAAATTGCAAGAATTTACATGCGGGAAAGTAAATGCTGAATTTAAATTGCGTAAAGTAAAGACATAATGTAAATGCGGAATTTAAATTCACAAAAAGTAAAGAAAATCTTTGTATTTTCTGGTTGGAAGGTTTACAAAGCCTCACTTCATGTGGGCAAAGCTCAAAGGAGCAACTCAAACCTTCAAGTGAGGGAGGACACCCCTCCTCTATTTATACTACTCTAGGGCCACCTACCACCCTTGGATGAGTCCCAAACCCTAGGGCACTCCACCAAGGGCTAGGATTAACCCTCTCATTTCAACCCACACATGGGCTTTACATGGGCCAACTTGGCCATACATGGGTTATAAACAAAACCCGATCAACCCGATGCAACGGGCCTTCATCCGCCGGACTTGACCGCTCAGCTTTCCTCCTCTTCGAGCCTCCAACCCGAACCGAAACCTTGAGCCACCTCAAGTCCATTTCCTTGACGTCCAAGTGAACCCGGTTTGAGCCCAACCATCTCGTCGGCATCCTCGACCGCTCTGGACCTCGGTTCTCCCAACCTAGTCCCGGTACTTACCAACGACCATAGCTGCCTCAAGAACCTGTACCACAAGGAACAAACCATTTTGCACATACCACAATGCACATACCTTTTCTTCCTGCATGTTAGTCCACAATTATCATTAATTGAAACATGCAATACCGAGTCAAATCAAACTCAAGCCTGAGCACACCTTGCTCAAATAAAGTCAAATACTCATCACAAAAATGGATGGACCTCCACATGGTCCTTCAATCTCCCCCTTGATGAGTATATTGACAAACCACACAAAAGGCATAAATTTGAGTTTGAAAACAAAGGAAGAAAAGCAATTTGATTGCAAAATCATATTTGGTCCAATAAAAAGAGAAAGAAAGCTCATGACCAAATAGATGAGAAGATTTTTAGAGCTCAACACTTGAAAGGACAATTTTTCAACAAGAGCTCCAAAAACCAAGAAATCTCTCAAAAAGCTCAATATTACTCATGATCCAAATGCAAGGACAATTGTTCAACATGATCATGAGAAAGCATTTTTTTTTAATTCTCTAAGATGTCTTTTCATCGCTTTCTCCACCTTTTGGCAATATAGGCATCAAGAGAACAATTTTTGCATGAAATGCAACCTAGAAGAGCTTTGAGGATTATGCAAGTGACCACTTAGACAAAGTATGACACCAAGCTACTCAAGTTCAGATTATGTCATCCTAAGTCATATCCAATGGCATATTTCAATTTTTGCTAACTAGCTCAAAAGAAGTTATAATACTTTGGTATGATTTCAACAATAGCAACACTTAGCATAACTTCAATACTAGAAGCAAAGCCAATCAAACGAGCAAATGGATATACTAGAGTTCAACCTAGTCAACACTTTGGGAAACTACAAGTTCATAAGAGAAGCCTCATGCTCAATCATCTCTTTAAATGCAAATTTTTAGATTAAAGCTCATAAAGCGGTATGAGAGAGTTAGGCTTAGTGAAGCACATCCTCGACTAGGAGCCATCGACAAAGGCCTCCTAAGCTTCACTCTCCTCCACAAACCTTTCAGGGTTTAGAGAGTTTATCCTAGAGAAACACAACCTCGACTAGGAGCCATCGACATAGGTCTCCTAGGCATCACTCTCTTTCTCTAGTTATTTTTGCATTTTTCGATGTATTGACTCAAGCCATTAGCAACCATCTCAAGCAAGAAGCTTAAAAGAGTGGTTTTGGTCATACACACTTCATTCCAAGTTCATCCCAAGTGCAATGGGAAGCAGTCTCGTGAATGAATAGTGTTGAGTTCAATTTTAGCACAAAAGAGTCAAATTATATTTTCAAGACTTAGATTCATGAGCATTATTGAGGATTCTAGAATGAAACAATGTAGCTAACCCAAGTTGCTCTAGGGACTCTAGTAGAAACCCACTATTTCAATAAGCATGGCATAAGCATCTAGTGAAGAAGTATAGCAAGTAAAAGCCATGTTTCATCAACTTTTCAGAAAGCTCAAGTTTAAAATGTTGGCTAGTTTCACATGATATACCAAATTGGATATGACCTAGATTAGCAAATATCTTCTAAAAGTAGCTAGGTGCAACATATCTCAATTTTATCAATTGCATAATAGACAAAGCTCGTAAATGAAAAACAAGTCTATATGCAATGCAAAAGAATCAATTCCAAGCTCCTCAACAAGTGAGTTGATTAAGCACAAAACTGATTGAAGTTGAGTTATTAGCAATTTTAGATTCAAAAGGATGAATTGAACTCAACTGAAACCGTAAAGACAGAAATGATGAGAAGGAATCAAGAAACCGACAAATGGGTAGTCTAGGAGCATAGATAACATGAAGAGAAACACTAACACTCAGACTCGCTCTCACCTTCCCCATATGACTTATATAGGAAAGCTACAACTCCAACTCCAACCCAGAGCAAACATGCACTGCCTACCTGTGGGGCCCAACACCGCTAGACCTAAAAGACTGTGAGTGAGCTCAACCGAGAAGAAGAGAGGAATAGCACCCTAAAGCATAAGGTGAGAGGTCCATGCCGAGGCATGCCAGAAGTCTAGGTGAAGTGGACTCAACCAAATAAAAACCATCCCAAAGATACCCGGAAAGAGAAAGGAAGGCTGAATATACAAACGAACATATAATACAAGCCGGCTCCCCTCAAGATATGCCATATGGGCTCATAATCCCAAGCTCTCCTCTCAGGGAAACAAACCTGGAGCTATCCAAAGGCTTGGTGAAAATGTCACCAACTGTGGTCACTTCCACAACTGGAGCACTATATCACCTTTCTCCACATGGTCTCTAAGGAAGTGATAGCGAATGTCAATGTGCTTGGTCCGAGAGTGCTGCACTGGGTTCTTAGCAATGTGAATGGCAGACGTATTATCACAAAAAAGTGGAACACAATCTGCTACTAACCCAAAGTCCCACAAGGTCGATCTCATCCAGAGAACCTGGCTACAAAGAATCGGGCAAAGAACATACTCGGCCTCAAAGCGGTGGATCAGGCAACACCTGATCGCTTCCTAGACGACCAAGAGACAAGAGAAGTGCCAATGAATTGGCAAGTGCCGTAAGTGCTCTTCCTATCTATCCTACAATGGCGAAGTCTCAGATCGGAGAAGGCTCTCAGAGATAGACAGGAGGAAGAAGAGTACCGATACCATAGTCAATGGTAGCTCGAAGGTACTGAAGATGCGCTTCACCGCCGACGGTGAGAGACGCGGAGAAGCCTCAAACTGAGCACAAAGACATACAGAGAAATGTATGTCGTCTCGAGGCGTTGAGATACAAGAGGGAGCCGATCATGCTCCGAACTCCTTCGATCGATCGCTCACCATCCTCGTCAGGCTCGAGGACAAGAAGTGGTGGCCATAGGAGTCATAATCGGCTTTCCATCGACATGTCAAAGCGCTTCAGAGGTCTCGAGTGTACTTGCCTTGATGCAAGAATGTACCTCCCGAGTCCGCTTAACTGGAAGCCAAGGAAGTAGCTCAACTCGCCCATCATGCTCATCTCGAACTCGCACTCATCACATCCGAGAACCGAGTAACGAGCGAATGCGAGGAACCATCAAAATGATGTCGCCGACATAGATTTGGACTAGGAGAAAATCCGAATCAGAATGTCCGACTAACGAGTCTTGTCCACTTGACCCATATGAAAACCATGACTCAAGAGGTAGGACTTAAGCCTCTCATACCAAGCTCGTGGAGCTTGCTTAAGTCCATACAAAGCTTTGGAAAGCTTGAAGACATGGTTTGGGTACTTGGGGTTCTCAAATCCTGGAGGTTGTCTCGACATACACCTCTTCTTCAATGAAGCCATTGAGGAATGCACTCTTGACATCCATTTGAAAAAGCTTGAAGCCCTTGGATGCCGCGAATGCGAGCAGATCCTGATGGCCTCGAGTCTAGCTACAGGGCAAAAGTCTCCTCAAGTCGAGACCCTCGACCGAGAGAAACCCCGAGCGACTAACCTAGCCTTGTTTGAACTACAACCCCATCCTCACTCTGCTTGTTTTTGAACACCCATTTGGTCCCAATGATATTGTGACCGTAAGGGGCTCGACAAGCTTCCAAACTTTGTTCCTCTCGAAGTTTTCAAGTTCCTCATGCATAGCATTAATCCAAGATTCATCGGATAATGCATGAGAAACATCCTTCGGCTCAAAAGAGGCAACAAAAGCAGAGTGAAGGCAGAAAGTGGACAAACTCGACTTAGAGCGAGTGACTCGCTCAAACAGATCTCCAATGATCTCGTCAGTGGATGAGCCTCCGAATGTGGCGGGGAGGTCCGTCGCAGTGACCTCTACTCCTCGCGTGGGAGAAGTAGGAACAGAGCCACTAGGCTGTCAAGAGTCTCGAGGGTAAGGCTGATCTCCCCGAGGTGCAGATATGGAAATGGGAGGCACCTCGGGAGCAGGAATGGTGACTGGATCGTGCAAGGCGCCTTCATCTCCGTCATCAACTTCCTCTGAGAAGATAGACTGGAAAGAGGAGAAGAGCCTGAAATGTCCGGTCTAGCACCGGCTAGCCTCATCAAAAGTCACCTCGCAGGTCTCTATGATCCTACCCAAATCTACACCCCAAATCCTATAGTTACGGGGCGTAAGTCGAGTAACCTGTAAAGATCCCATCGCCAGAACGTGACTGAACTTATCTAGGTTCCTGCACTTCAAGAAGAAGCACTTGCAACCAAAAACACGAAAATGAGATACACTAGGCTTTCGCCCATATCTCAACTCATAAGAAGTGCAATGCAAGTGTGCCCTAAGAAAAACTCTGTTGGCAACATGGCATGCCGTAGCTACAGCCTCAGCCCAAAACTTCCTAGGAGTATTGTACTCATCTAGCATCGTCCTGGCCATCTCAACCAGGGTCCTGTTCTTCCTTTCCACTACGCCATTTTGCTGAGGGACGTATGGAGAGGAGAACTGATGCTCTAAGCCTAACTCCTCACAGAAGCTGCTAAAGTAGGAGTTCTTGAACTCCGTGCCATTGTCACTGCGGATCGCTCGTAAGGCACCTGGGAGCTCAACAGACAACCTACGGACCAAATGTAACATCCCAAAATTTTGCTTTTCTTAAATTCATGTGTGATTTGGCACTTTGGTGAATTTTTGGAATTTTCTGGAATTTATTTGGATTTATTTGGAATTTATTTGAATTTATTCCATTTTGAAATAATTAAAGAATTTAATTTTGCAAATAAAATTTTGTCGGAAATATTTTATTTGAGTCCAAAATGTTCCAAAATATTTTCCAGAATTTTTCTGGAATTTTTCTGAGTCTTTTGCTATTTTTAATGAATTAAATGAATTACTGG
Organism: Rhipidocladum racemiflorum; assembly: GCA_036346355.1. Classification (NCBI taxonomy): domain Eukaryota; kingdom Viridiplantae; phylum Streptophyta; class Magnoliopsida; order Poales; family Poaceae; genus Rhipidocladum; species Rhipidocladum racemiflorum. The sequence continues at coordinate 35,832,799 of CM070581.1, forward strand.
GAATTATTTTAAATATTAATTCGCTGGAAAATCCAACTCGGGTCAAGTATCGTTTCATCCGACCGAAGTCGGACTCGAGTCCGACCGAGCCGCTTGACTCGACCGAACCCACTCCTAACCACTAATCAATCCCAACCGTTGGATCAAGATCCAACGGCCGAGATCACCGCATCGGCTCGAGCCGTAGAATCGGCCGGATCCGATCCGACGCGCCAGGCGATCGTGGCCGCTGATCGCGCCACGTGGACGGCCACGATTTCGCTGCCTTCGCCGAGTCCGAGCCGGACTTCGCCGCCGCGCCACGCCGTAGCGAACTAGGTTTCCGCCTAGGCACGGACGCCGAGGCTATTTAAAGCGTGAGACGCCCCCCGAGGTTGCCCTCATCCTTGCGCACTCCTCTCGAGCCATCTCGCCGAGCCGCCACCGTTGAGCCGCAATCGCCGCCGGAGTTGTCTCTTCCTCCGCCGCGTTTGCGCCGGCTTCGCTGCCGTCTGGTCGTCTTCCGCCGAGAAGGAGCCAGATCCGAGTCCTCGCGACGAGACGCACTGGCGAGGCTTCATCTCGCCGAAAGCACGCCCCAAACGCCGCCGGGCTCGTCGTCGCCCTCGCTCTCGGCCAAGCCTTGCGGAAGCCATCGCCGTCCATGAGCTCGGAGGGACCGCTCGGATCCAGATCGGACGGCTGAGGTGAGCTCACGTGTTCCCAAACCCGATTGGATTCGAATCGCTGGATCAAGATCCAACGGTTCACAATCGCCACGCGGCCGTATGCAAAGGCGAATATAGGATTAGATCTCGACCGCCCGATCTAGATCGAACGCCCACGAGCAACGAGTAGTTTCAACGCGTGTTAACCCTGGATCTAATCCGCGCCGTTGATTTTCAAACCAACGGCCGAGATTGGCGCCACGTGTCGGGAAGATGGACCGCCGCGGTCAACGCCAGCCCACGCGCTGGCAGGGCAGATTTGACGACGCTGGGCCCGCGTGTCGAGGGGCCGCATGTCGCTGGCCGACCGCCAGCGCCGACGCCACCCATGACGTCACAATGGGTCCCACCGTGCCAAAGACCGTGGTCGAGCCTCGCCGACGCCGGGCCGATGACATCACCCGAGAGGGCCCACATGTCGGCCGACACGTGAAGTCGTGGACCGAGTCCACAGAGACCCAAGCCGAGCGTGGACCAAGTCCATGGACGTACCGACGCCAGCGAGGCCAATCAGAGGCTGCCACGTGTCCATGCCGACGCAATAATTAATTTCCGAAAGAAAATGATTTATTAATTCGAAATATTGATTCAAATTTAGATTCAAACTTCAAACGCTTATAACTTTTATGCTTCAACTCCAATTTGAGCGATTCAAATTTCTAAATTTGTATAAAATTGAGATCTACCTAAATATGAATTTTATTTAATTTTTGGACTAAAGTTTTTCTCTGTAAAATTATTTAATTGATTATTTAAACTTTAAATAATCATAACTTTTATGCTTTAACTCCAAATTTGACGATTCCAGTTTCTAAAAATCCAGAAAATTATGTTCTCTCTGTTTATGGATTTTATTTGGAGTTTTGGGATCTTTTGCATAGTGTTCATTTGTGTATTTGCTATTTGCACGCTTTTACGAGTAGACGTTGAAGTCTGGGAGGGATTCAAGGAGAAGTATTGACTCAGGATCCAACTCAAGACCAAGAGCAAGTGCTTTTGAAGGCAAGTTGTGCTTTGACCATGTTGATCCTATTTCGAAAATCTATTTTGATTTAAACTATTGCATGCTAGTTCAATTAGAAAGATACTTTGTTTAAACCTGGGGGTTAGATAAATACCAATTTGATATATGACACCTTGATTACTTAAGTATGTGCCATGATCCCTTGTCACCCTAGTTGTGGTTTACTAGTTGGACATTATTAAATTGCCAACATGGGTTTAGATCGTTGTAGTATACTGCTTAGACCTGCTACGTGCTCATGACATGATTTTGGATAATCAAATGCTAATATGGACTTAATGATATATTGAACCTGTTTTGGAAAAGTATCATGTGATGTTGATGGCACGTGGTGCATGGTTATCAAATGTGGTTTGATAAATGTGATTTCGACGGGCATGTGGCAAGAGTAATCAGGTGGGCCGGTTGTGGCATTGGGAGTGTTGATTTGGTTTTTCTGTAGTCTTGCCCTGGTCACTCTAAGGACTTAACCTTGCAAGCCTTTGAACTGGTCATACTTGCAACCACATGGCTGGAATGGGACGGCCCTAGTTGACTAAGTCGCTAAGGACTCACTTGTGGAGCCTCAGGGTGTCGATTACACCGTTTGTGTGATTGTACGGGGAGCGTATCGTGGTCGTGGCCAGGTACCCATCTAACGGTGTGTTGGTCCCATACTTCGCCTTGGCTAAGGGAAGGGATGGTGTAGAGCACGCATCTGAGAGGACCACCTGTGTTGTTTGAGGCTTAGAAAGGCTTTGTTATGATCGCTCATTCGCATACTCTTGTATGGCGATTCACTACCGACGTGGTGAGTGGATTGTATCTTGTGGGTAAAGTGCATAACCTCTGCAGAGTGTAGAATCTATTTGAATAGCCGAGTCCACTGTGATCGACAATGCTCGGAATTACAAATAAGGGTTAGATTTTCTGGAAATAACTTGGTTTTGAAAAGATGGGTTGGTTTAACAAGGAAGGTGATGGAAATATGGTTTAGGATGGGGAAAAATGTTTGTTAAACTTCTTGAAAAGTGAGTTATGCTTTACTTGTTTCTACTGCTTTCGAATCTACTTATATTACTTGTCAAAAGTCACATCGCAAATATACCCCGAGCTATTCCTTTGTACTAAGCCATGCATATAGTATATTAGCTTGCATTCTGTGCATGACTTGTCGAGTACCAAGTACTCACCCTTGCCTCAACACAATATCGCTTGAAGAGGAGATTACGCCACTTTGGAGGAGGAACTCCAAGAAGACCCGCTCTACTTAGGGATGCGAGCCTACCGCTTGCTCGTGGTATACCGGATGGCGCCACGAAGTTTATTTGATTTTCCGCTGCTGCTATTTCTCTTTTAATAAGTTTCGCCTTGCAAGGCATATATTTGTAACTTGGCCATAAGGTCGAGTAACCCTTTGATTATTTAAATAAAGTACTTTGATAGTATCGTATGGTATGATTGTGATATATACCTATGTTAAGACTGTGCACTAAGCTGCGTTCTGGACTAGTGCTGAATACACAGAGGGTCCGATTTGCAAATTCGGGTCCCGACAGAGGTGGTATCAGAGCCATACTTGACTGTAGGCTCAACCCTAAGCTAGAATGGTCGTAGTGAGGATAAAACCTATTTTCTAAAGCTAAAAATTTGTGAAGACAAGAAATGACATCTCGACTTATCCCTTTCTCTCTTTTCTTGTCTCTTGCTGAAATTTTCCCTTACCTTGTCACAATTTAAAAATTTCGAGTTCTTACGTAAAGCACGCTTGTGACAGATGGAGGAAGAGTTCAACTACGTTGATCTGGGAAGTGGTCACGCCGCGGAACTTTGGCATATGCTACAGACTCTCGGAGATTTTGAGAAGCCCCAATACCAAGTGGAAGTGATCAGCAAGGTGATTGATCAAGGCTTGTGACGTAAAGATTGAGGTACTGCCAGAAGAGGGGCCAGGCAATCGCCTCGATACACCGTGACCGCTAGAAGGTCTACAATGCAGATGGGTATCCAAGAAGTATCACGACGAGCAATGCGGCACATTACCCGTGTTCACGCCAGAGAGTTGGAGAGTACGGTGTTCCGCTACCATCCGCCAGCGATAACCTTCTTGACCCAAGACGATTCAGATGAGAATGCCACTGTTACATACGCTTGGCACGATTCGTAAATGCGTCGCCAGGAAGATGTACTAGATAATACAAGCAAGGAGCTACAGAAGGCCCGCAAGGAGATCACGACAGAGAAGAACAGATGGCGGGAAGCTCAAGAGTATGTGGCACATCTTGCGAAGGATTGACGAGTTGGAAATGACTTTGTACCGGACTGCACTCCAGAGCCAAGATTGAGCTACACGAGCCAGATCCAGAGGAGTCGATCTCGATGAGGACATCGCTTCTTCGACTACCACAGATGACATAGTCATTTGGACATGGCGATCGCTTCGCGCTTATGCCGCAAAGACTGTACTCAGGCCGTGGAGGTTTTCTCGATGAGTGAGCTTAGGTTCTATAGTGAGACTCCTTCGCCGAGTCGCGTCATAAAATAAAGAGTCACCCTTTAGGCGTTAGACTCAGAGTTAGTTCGATTTGGATTTGCTTTGTTTGCCGAGTGTGCGATGTGTTGCAAGGCCCTTAGGCATTGTAAGCAGCCATACCAAGTTATTACTAATAAAGATGGACCTTAAAGTTACCCCTTTCGCCCCGCATAAGTTCCATATTACTTGTCTATTCTTGTTTCCCTCTCATCTCTAAACCTAGAGCAAATCGACAGATGGTGAACACCCGTGGGAACTTTGGAAGCAATGGGAGTGGATCTCGCCCAACAGAAAACCCCAATGATGGAGCACCAGCACCGCCACTGGATGTGCAGAATTTTGGAGCATTTCTTGCTGCTCAGACCCAGTTGATGCATGCTATGATGCAACAAATGCAGCACGTCACTGCTCAGGCCACTGCTAATCAAATTAATCAGGGACCACGCCAGAATACAAGGCTGTCAGAGTTCATGAGGACTCACCCACCCACTTTCTCTGGAAATGCCAATCCATTGGAGGCCGATGATTGGTTAAGATCAATTGAGAGGAAGCTACACATAGCTCAATGCATAGGGAATGAGAAGGTACTTTACGCTTCTCATCAGTTGGAAGGAACAAATGCCGAATGGTGGGAGAACTTCGTACACGCAGAGAACCCTCAAGATATCACTTGGGAAGAGTTCACACCAGATTCGACAAGATCACGCGGCCTGAAGGAATTATGGACCTTAAGAAGGAGGAGTTCAGAGCACTGAGGCAAGGTAATCAGCCAGTGGCCGACTACCTGAACAAGTTCACACAGCTAGCACGCTACGCACCTGAGGATGTAGCGACAGATAAATCCAGACAGTCTCGCTTTATGAAGGGACTTAACTCAGGATTGCAAGTAGGGTTGATCACCCACACCTTTCCAGATTTCCAAGAGTTGGTGAATAAGGCACTTATTCTTGAGGACAAGCGCAAGGAACTGGATGAGAACAGGAAGCGCAGGATGCAACAAAGCAAGGATCACGTCGAGGGAACGCAATACCGAGAGTTGCACCAAATCAATTCTTCAGATTCCAACCACGTAATGCAACGAGGACACCATCCCCAGACCAAGACCTGCCAATCGTAACTACCAAACCCCACTTCGCTAGAAACGCTACCCTGTGCAACAAGAAGGAACAGTGAGACGCTGTTACAACTGCAACGAGCCAGGACACTTTGCCAACAGCTGCCCGAAGAAGACAGCCAGGAGCGACCCCGCCGCTTCAATCTAGGAACCACCCCAGCTAGGACGCCAAAGACAGGAGCCACACCCTGCATCGTGGTGAGAGGCCGAGTCAACCATGTCACCGCAGATGCACCGCAGAATGCTACGACGTCGTCTTGGGTAAGTTACTTGTTAACTCGATACACTGCAATTTTGTTTGACTCTGGAGCTTCGCATTCGTTTGTTTCAAGGCTTTGCTACTAGAAATGACTTGAGAATTGCAAGACTTAAGTGCATGCTTTTAGTTCAAACCCTGGTTCCGAACTCCGAACGGAAGTAGGATGTTCCGGAGTGAGAATACTAATAGATGGAATAGAGTTCCTAGCAAACCTTATAATTTTGGAGACCCTGCACCTTAGATGTTATATTGGGAATGGATTGGTTATCCAAGCACAAGGCCGTATTGGATTGCGGACGAAGGACTATCTCGATTGAGAGCCCGTGTGGGAAGAAAGTGGAATTTCAAGCCACTGCAGCTAGAGATGGACAGTTGATGGTTAACAGCACCAAGGCAATCAGCATAGAGGATGTCCCAAGAGTGAATGAGTACCCGATGTTTTTCCCGAAGATCTACCTGGTATGCCGCCAGGCAGGGACATAGAGTTTGTGATAGAACTTGTACTGCACAAAGACCGATAGCAAAGAGACCCTATCGGATGTCTACCGAGGAGTTGGTAGAGATGAAGAAACAGCTAGAAGAGTTAATGGAGAAAGGATTTATCGACCAAGTTCGCCACCGTGGGGAGCACCAGCTTTGTTTGTCAAGAAGAAGGACGGGAGTTTCGGGATGTGCATTGACTACCGTGCACTCAATGAAGTCACCGTGAAGAATAAGTATCCGCTACCCAGGATTGATGATTTGTTTGATCAGTTAAGAGGAGCCGGAGTTTTCTCCAAGATTGATCTCGAGATCGGGATACCATCGCTTGAAGATCCGATCGTAAGATATTCGAAGATCGCATTCTCGTCAAGATATGGACATTACGAGTTTACAGCTATGTCCTTTGGGCCGATTTAATGCGCCGGCTTATTTCATGAATATGATGAATAAGGTGTTCATGGAATATTTGGACAAGTTTGTCGTCGTGTTCATAGACGATATCCTAATCTACTCCAAGACAGAGGATGAACATGCCGAACACTTAAGGCGAGTTTTGGAAAAGTGAGGAACAAAGAACTTTTCGCCAAGTTCAGCAAGTGTGATTTTTGGAAGGACAAGGTGGAGTTTCTTGGACATGTGATGACCGCAGAAGGAGTCGCCGTAGATCCAAGCAAAGTGGAAGCTGTGTTACATTGGGAACAGCCGAAGACTGTGACCCAGATTCGGAGTTTCCTTGGAATGGCAGGATATTACCGCCGTTTCATCGAAGGCTTTTCGACAATTGCGAAACCTCTTACGCAATTGCTGAAGAAGGAAAAGAAGTTTGCATGGACGCCAGAATGTGAGGAAGGATTTCAGGAGCTGAAGAAGCGATTGACATCAGCACCGGTGTTAGTTCTACCGGATGTTGCTCAAAGCTTCGATATTTATTGTGACGCATCGCGCCAAGGACTTGGATGTGTGCTGATGCAGAATGGAAAGGTCGTCGCTTATGCATCAAGGCAGTTGAGGCCGCATGAGGAAAATTATCCGACACATGACCTAGAGTTAGCTGCCGTAGTGCATGCTTTGAAGATATGGCGTCACTATCTGATCGGAAACAGATGTGAGGTATATACGGATCATAAGAGTTTAAGTACATATTCACCCAATGATCTGAATATGAGGCAAAGGAGATGGCTAGAGTTAATCAAGGACTATAATGTTGGTATCCATTACCATCCCGGGTAGGCCAACGTAGTAGCCGATGCTCGAGTCGGAAGAGCCATACCGTGAGTACGTTGCTAGCCACAAGTCGGGATGAGTTATGTTAGGATTTCCGGAAAATGAAGATTGAGGTTGTACCTAGCGGATTCTTGGCCGCCTTGGAAGTAAAGCCTACTTTAGAGGACCGATCCGAGAAGGACAGAAGGATGATGACAAGATCCGTAGGATTAAGTCCAAAATGGAGGAAGGCAAGGCAAAGGATTTCAAGCTAGACAAGCAAGGCACGTTATGGATGAAGGATCGCATTTGTGTGCCTAACAAAAAGGAGTTAAAGCAACTGATTACGAAGAAGCCCATGACTCTAAGTACTCGATTCATCCTGAAGCGCCAAGATGTATCAGGATCTCAAGGAGAGATTCTCGTGGCCGAGTATGAAACGTGAAGTTGCCGAGCATGTTGCATTGTGCGACGTATGCCGAGAGTCAAGGCAATGCATCGAGACCAGCAGGATTGCTACACTACCGAAAATACCCGAGTGGAAGTGGGAGGAAATCGGAATGGATTTCATTACCGGCTTGCCGAAGACTCAAGGAGGTTATGACTCCATATGGGTTATAGTGGATCGCTTGACTAAAGTAGCCCATTTTATCCCCGTGAAGACCACTTACTCTGAGATAAGTTAGCGAGTTGTACATGATCAGATTGTTTGTTTGCACGGAGTGCCAAAGAGGATTGTATCGGACGAGAGGTACCCAATTTACCTCAAGGTTCTGGAATAAGTTGCATGAAGCCATGGGGACCCGCTTGAACTTCAAGATGCCTTATCATCCACAGACGGATGGACAGACAGAAAGAGTCAACCAGATTCTGGAAGATATGCTAAGAGCTTGTGCATTGGCTTATGCTACCTCTATGGATAAAAGATTGCCGTATGCCGAGTTTAGTTACAACAATAGTTATCAGGCTAGTTTACGATGTCACCTTTTGAGGCACTCAGATGGTCGACCATGTCTGTCTCCATTGAATTGGAATGAGACGGGCGAGCGCCGTGTATTTGTGCCTTATATTGTTCAAGAGGTCAAGAGCAGACGCCATAATTAGGGAAAGGTTGAAGATAGCCCAATCTCGACAGAAGAGTTATGCCGACAATCGTCACGAGATTTGAGTTTTGAACCGAGAAGACTTTGTATACCTCAGAGTTACGCCTCTCGGGAGTTAAGAGGTTCCATGCCAAAGGGAAACTTCGCACCTGCTATGTTGGACCATTTAAGATTTTGAGTCGCAGAGGTGAAGTTGCTTATCACCGAGTTGCCCCACGATCGTTGGCAGGAGTACATGATGTATTCCATGTGTCCCAGTTAAAGAAGTGTCTCCGAGTTCCTGAGGAACAGACACCGCTAGAGTCAATTGAGTTGCAAGAGGATTTGACTTATAAGGAACATCCTGTGAGGATTCTAGACACAATGGATCGAGAAACTAGAAACAAGTCAACCCGTTTTTGTAGAGTTCAGTGGAGCAACCATGAAGAAAGCGAAGCGACTTGGGAGCGCGAAGAGGATTTGAAGAAAGAATTTCCAAACCTATTCCTTTAGTAAGCCCTGAATCTCGGGGACGAGATTCTATTAAAGGGGGGAGGTTTGTAACATCCCAAAATTTTGCTTTTCTTAAATTCATGTGTGATTTGGCACTTTGGTGAATTTTTGGAATTTTCTGGAATTTATTTGGATTTATTTGGAATTTATTTGAATTTATTCCATTTTGAAATAATTAAAGAATTTAATTTTGCAAATAAAATTTTGTCGGAAATATTTTATTTGAGTCCAAAATGTTCCAAAATATTTTCCAGAATTTTTCTGGAATTTTTCTGAGTCTTTTGCTATTTTTAATGAATTAAATGAATTACTGGGAATTATTTTAAATATTAATTCACTGGAAAATCCAACTCGGGTCAAGTACTGTTCATACGACCGAAGTCGGACTCGTCGACCGACCCGAGCGATTGACTCGACCAACCCACTCCTAACCCTAATCAATCCCAACCGTTGGATCAAGATCCAACGGTGAGATCACCGTCTGGGTTCGAGCCGTGAATCGGGCGGATCCGATCGCGCTTCGCGGCGATCGTGGCCGTTGATCGCGCCACGTGGACGGCCACGATTTCGTCGTCTTCGCCGAAGTCCGAGCCGGACTTCGCCGCGCCGCGCCGTAGCGAACTAGGTTTCCGTCTAGGCACGGACGCCGAGGCTATTTAAAGCGTGAGACGTCCCGAGGTTGCCCTCATCCTTGCGCACCGTTCCCAGAGCCATCTCGCCGAGCCGCCACCGTTGAGCCGCAATCGCTCGCCGGAGTTGTCTCTTCCCTCCGCCGCGGTTTGCGCCGGTTTCGCGCCGTCGTCATCGTCTTCCGCCAGAAGCGAGCCAGATCCGGAGTCCCCGCTGACGAGACGCACCGAAGGAGGCTTCATCGCCGAGCACGCCCCAAACGCCGTCGGGCTCGTCGTCCCCGTCTCGGTCAAGCCGGCGCCAGCCGTAAAGCCATCGCGCCGTCATGAGCTCGGAGGACCGTCGGATCGGATCAGACGGACGGTTGAGGTGAGCTCACGTGTTCCCAAACCCGATTGGATCTCAATCGTTGGATCAAGATCCAACGGTTCACAATCGCCACGTCTTTGTAGCGGTGCGAATATAGGATTAGATCTCGACCGTCCGATCTAGATCGAACGGCCCACGAGCAACGAGTAGTTTCAACGTGTTAACCCTGGATCTAATCCGCGCGTTGATTTTCAAACCAACGGTGAGATTGCGCCACGTGTCGGGAAGATGGACCGCCGCGGTCAACGCCGCCCACGCGCGTGTAGGCAGACGCCGACGCGAGGCCCGCGTGTCGAGGGGCCGATGTCGCTGGTCGACTCGCCAGCGCCGACGTCACCCATGACGTCACAATGGGTCCCACAAAGACTGCGGGTGAGCCCCGCCGACGCCGATGACGTCACCCGAGAGGGCCCACATGTCGGCGACACGTGAAGTCGTGGACCGAGTCCAGTAGACCCAAGCCGGCGTGGACCAAGTCCATGGACCGGTGGCGCCAACAGGCCAATCGAGGCTGCCACGTGTCCATGCTGACGCAATAATTAATTTCCGAAAAGAAAATGATTTATTAATTCGAAATATTGATTCAAATTTAGATTCAAACTTCAAACGCTTATAACTTTTATGCGTTTCAACTCCAATTTGAGCGATTCAAATTTCTAAATTTGTATAAAATTGAGATCTACCTAAATATGAATTTTATTTAATTTTTGGACTAAAGTTTTTCTCTGTAAAATTATTTAATTGATTATTTAAACTTTAAATAATCATAACTTTTGCGTTTTAACTCCAAATTTGACGATTCCAGTTTCTAAAAATCCAGAAAATTATGTTCTCTCTGTTTATGGATTTTATTTGGAGTTTTGGGATCTTTTTGCATAGTGTTCATTTGTGTATTTGCTATTTGCACGCTTTACGAGTAGACGTTGAAGTGCCGGAGGGATTCGAAGGAGAAGTATTGACTCAGGATGTAACACACCGGCATCTAATACGCCTGAATGCTACCAAACATCGATTATGTAACATCTAAATACTACAAATAAAAGAAAATTACAGCAAAGGACCAATTGCTAGAACCGAAAATTTCGGCAGCATCTCCTTTGTTTAATCATGATCTCGCGCAACCATAATAGCATAGCAGAATATGACATAATATGAAACATCTAAAACAGCAATAATAAGCGACACGGAAGCAATATAAGTCCACTTTAAGCATCCCAAAGTCATCATTAGCCAAATGAAACGAATAAGGCAATCCTAGCACACATCTAAACCATAAACATCAATGGTATCACATTAAGTTTATTGTCATGACTCCAAATGATTCCATTGTGGAATCAATTGCGTGAACTACGTGGAGATGTGTGACTATTCCCCTTTTCCCTCATGCCGATCTCAAGGTACCTAAAAACCACATAAAACACAAGCGTGAGTTCAAAACTCAGCAAAGTGTATTGTAATGGAAAAACAAAGATCAAGTCAACAAACCATCATCACCAATCTCCAAAAGCACATCATAACACAACATGGTTAGCATTCCAAACATCTTTTAAGCATCCATGTACTCATCTCGTGAGCAACTCATAAGTATTCACATCGTCATCTCATAAACATCATCATATACATATTTCATTAATGCAATGCAATGCACATGTCTCCTTGGAAACTCATACCGGTATGGTTGAGTGCACACCCGTCGGCATGCACCCTTTTCCCCCTTCCATCCCGAAGATGGAGGGTGCCTATCACTCGCTTCCATTCACCACGGTGGATGGAATCACGATGTAGGTCTTACTCAAGAATAGCCCCGGACTAGTCATAACGGTTCTCACCGACCCTCCCGGAATAGTTATGACTTATCTCACCGGCCGGCCATGAAAATATGCCATGTATGCAAAATGGACAACAACGTACACATATATAGGAGTATTGCATATCATCACATGGCATGTAATCCACTTATCAACAATAAGTACATTTAAATCATGGCATAATGGCTTCATATCAAGCAATACATGTAATTCATGGCAAGACAACATGTTATCTATTCCAAATACTATGAAGCACAACTAGCAACACATATAGCATACAATCCACACAACACACTTGCCTTCAACCAAGGGTAACGGAGTGACGAGAGGTTGAGGGCACTCCCGGAGGCACACCACCTGCAAACACGTGCCACACACTCAAATCGAGTCCACAAAACAGCACACAAAGAACCCACTACCCCGACTTCGCTTACAACTCCTAAAATCAGAAAACAGCAAATCTGTCCCGTCGGGACAGCAGCCTTCCAACGGGCATAACTTCTGTTCTAGGACTCCAAATTGAATAAACGAGTACATCCTCGCGTAGCTTAGGAAAATTCCCAACTTTTTCTAGTTATAGAGAAAGACTAATTCGGACTCTAATGTTGTTTATTCTAACGTTGAACACGAACTGTCCCAATCTCGTCACAGATTTAACAGCGCTCGGTAAAACAGCCATATCTCCCAAACGGCTGGGCGGATTTTAACTTTCTTTATATGCACGGAAAGATAAAGAAATTATCTACAACTTCCTAAAAGTCCGTACGGTCAGATTCAAACTCTAAATTGGCGAAAACTCCTGCCCAAGATCGGGTTCCCAATCTGCCCGAACCAAAACGTGAGTACAACTCTAGTTTTTCATCAATTCTACCCCATGGCAGCACCTCCCATGATCCAAAAACATGGAAAACCCCCTCTACAACAGCATAAGATCTACCCCACAAGGTTCCCCCATTACCTTCTTGAAGAATCGCCAAAACAACCGCTGCCTCGCGCGATCTCCACCCGATCTCCTCCTCCCACCGGCTCTCCTCGTCGCGGATCCTCCCACTAGCGAGGACAGCACCACGGCACGGCGTGGCAGTGGAAACGACGCAGCAAGGGTTGGTGGGGTGGGAGAGGTGGAGGTGAGGGAGAGGAAAGGCTAGAGAGGAGAGGAGACAAGGAGGTGGGAAGGGGAAGGGGGTGCGGCGCAAATGGGGAGGGGAAGGGGCTAGGGCAGCAGGAAAACTCCCCCTCCTCACCCCCACATGGGCCAAACAAGCCCCACCAACCAGCCCAAGAAGTTCCCCCAAGCCCAACACATCCCCGGAGCGGCCCAAAAAGCCCGAAAATAGCCCGAAACGCGTTAAAACATCAGACCGTAGGGTTCTAATTGCAAATTTCATGCTTTCTAAGGTTATGCAATCCCGTAGTATCACATTCTCCCCCCCTTAACTGGATTCGACCTCGAATCTTACACGTCAACTCTAAAACAATGTCCACTAGGGACTCATCTTCTTTGCGAACTCAACACACCCACACAAAGACCCAAACAGTAGCAACGACAATTCAATTCTCCAAATTCATCTATTAACAAGAGTGACTTGACTTAGCTTAACTAAGCACAACTTGACATGATTCCTCATTTACTTCAATCTCTATCATGATTCATAAACTCAGAATGACACAATCATCATGAAACACATCCCTTTTTCACCATTAGTATTAAAACAGTCAACTGAGGTTCCAAACTTGAACCCCCCAAAAAGACCGTTTACGCAAAACCCCATCTCTTCCAATTATTTGACCCCTTTTCGCAAGGAATCAAAATTTACTAATGTCATCTTCGCTCATAGCCTACATCGACCATACTTTCCTTTCGACTGCCAACCACATTACACTTTTCATTCTATCCTCTCCCAGGCATAACGCACACCTAGAGACGTCTAGCTAAGACAATGTCCACGACAAAACATTTTACATCACAATTTGTATAACACTTGCTTCCACCCAACGATACTTTCAACCAAATTCAAACCACGACATCAACAACCTCCATCATCATCCACCCTCATACCACTAATGTCCAGCGCCTAGCCCAAGCTAGGACCATCACTCACTACCAAATCTCAATTGGCACTTTTCCCAAGAGGATGTCGCCCTCACAAACAATTCACACAAACAACGAAGCCCACGAGTATAGCTCTTAGATTATACTCGACAATAACCCGAGGCCCTTCTTATTCTCGCTCCTATCAATAGTGCAAAAGAAGTACGATTCTTTTGAATCCAAGTAGACCACATACAACAACTCGAACCTCAAAGCGCCACAAACCACTTTGGAAAGAACCCTATAACATTGAAAGACCACCCTTTTGCTTTTCCTAAGTCAAGCCGCAAAGGAAAACTCAAATCTCCAATCAACACGATACACCCGTGATCGGGAGCACTCAAACAAATAGAGACTCCTCACAATTCTCTTGTGAAGTTCTCAACAATCAAGACAACTCGACTCGCTTTCACCACAGCCAAACTTTTCATTTTAACCAAAATCAAAAACTTGGAAGAGAACTGCCACAAAAACTCTCGAAGAGAAAGGGAAACTCAAATCCCTTGCATAACATAACCAAAATACCAGCATTTATCCATTCATTCCTTTTCATGCTAGAGAGCAATGGAAATCTCGATTCATAACACGAATGCGAATTCTTCAAGAGCACTCCGGATTAGTCATATGTCTCTATATGACTTTCTCACCGTCCTGGCTCAACAACTCTTTTATGCTAAAAAAAAACGATGTCATGAATCTTTTTCATCATTTATTCTTCATGTAACCACGATACCCATTAACCATTCACAAAGAGACTTCATTCTCTTTGTCACATGATTGACCACCAACGACATCGATGGTTGCTCAAGTTCGCATAAACTACGACGGCGTTAACCGAAAAATACCATATCGCATCACAACCCAACAACCACTGCACGCAATGCATGCAAAACATCGCATTTTAACCAAAGCCAATACCAGAAGATAGCATCAACTCTCAAATCAAACATCTACGCCTAATAACCGCTAGCAATTCTCTTAAAGAGAAAGGAAACACATTCCCATCAGGGAACACCTTACCAACAAAATCACTTATGAAACAATCGTAAGATTCACCTTTTTGAAACGCTCGCAAACACCACACACGTTTCCCAAAAAAAATCCAACTCTAGTCACGATAGAATTACAATTTAAGCGCTTAACTCCAGGGTTACCAAAGATAAATCAGTTGAACGCTAAAGAGAGCGTCCCACCCCAACGCTTTGGGTGTTAAACCATTCTCATAGCATAGACTAAACAGATTAGCCCAAATCCAAAGATTGGCATGGTTCAATACCACACCACATTTGGAACCCATAAGCCGGTTACTTCAAATACTACTCTTTCATCCATATTTCCAATCATCGGAGTCAAGTTTGTAACTTGACAAAATGCCACTTAATCAGGGGAGATTTTATTGCACCCTAATCAAGACGCCTAAACAAAAAGGCAGGCACTCGCAGAAAATTTATACATTCATTTGAATCCGTAAACCTTCAAAAGAAAGTTCGACTCAAATCCCACCATTACTCGCATTCCAATACTCTTAGCCAATACGGATGTCATAATCACCCAAATCTCGAGAAGTCCAACACTGTTGCACACAAGCTACAACATCTGCTCTTAATAAAATCACTTTTCACTATTCATATAACCACAATTGATTATATTACCAACGAACCATAGACCATATCTACCGTATGACAATCAACAAGGAGAACCACGTTCTCACAACTCCAGCACAATTATCTTATCAGTTAATCCAACATAAGACGCATATCAACAACTTCTTTTGGTCTACTAACCATGACGAACCATTATTCATGCAACTTATTATCCCAAGCGTAGCACACATCTCTTTACAATTATTCCGGCGTAATCAACAATTACCCTGGGTATAATCCCTAAGTCACATATTCCATATCACCAGTTCATTCCACCAATAATTAATACTAACCACGCGACACGATCTCCACTAGACATCCCTCATAAATACGGATCCCAGATAGACATCTATCCAGAATAATTCAACCTTTCCTACAATCATTCCATACATCCTCATTAATTGATTACACATATTTTAAGTCATATTGTCGACCCACAATATTAACTGACCCACCAGCTACAATAGGCAGAATTTCACACCATCTTCTAGCTATAACAAGTTCATCAACCGAGACATTCTATGCTAACTAATCTCAAACATCCATTAGATTCCATAACCCGCATCACTTTGCACACACCACTAATCAACTTTCACTTCGGATCACCTGACGTCTCGTTTAATCATCTCTTATCAACACAATATTTTAGTTTATCTTTAAACAAACAACAAATTCACTTTAAACGAACCACTAGCTCATATCATCCGAAAACTCTAACTTCTCGTCATACACTTAACTTCTTGAACATCCGCGTGAATCACGCACCCAACTCTTAAGGAAACCAAAATTGCTCCAGAAAAGAACAACACCCAAAACACCTTTCCTTCCGGAAAGCTCAACCATAAATCACAAGAGAAGTCAACTCTTAAATTCCCAAATGCCGACACGCAACTACTCCACAACTCTCGAGATCAACAACTTCCGCGAAGGAAGATGGTTGCAACAGGGAAAAACCCAGCGATTAACCAAATCTATTTTTTTTTCAGATAAGGCCATAACCCCAAACTTCAAACTTTCACGAAACAAACGGTTTTTTTTTTCAAAGATGAATTCCCAAGCAAGTCATCGTTGCGATCAAACACCACTTAGACCCCGACAACGAGGTCTAGCACAACACCGCAATAACTCTTTTAAACCTCGGAGAAAGACAAACACAAGAATAAATTGAAAAATTTCTCCGTAAAGCAACCGATCAACCACATCCTTTTCGACAAAACCTTGACACCTAAATCCATGCGACTTAGATTTTTTTTTTCATCGAAACTTCAATAACTTCTTTTCAAATTGGAGAATGGTAACCCAAGAATCAATCTATAAGTTTCTCTATAAGGCAAACAACAAATCGGGCGTCAAAGCTGGCAAGGCGACCAAAAGAGGCGCAACCCTAAATTCTTCTTTTGTCTTCAACCAAAGAAGACAAAACCAAAAACACCAAATGAACTATCGGTGAGTATCCAAAACCGACCCCTTTTTCTTTTATTTCAACCAACCAAAAACTAACCAAAACCGCTCACAAAGCGGCAAAGGAAATTCAGAGGGTCAATCCACAACTCTACTACTCGACTCCAACCAACTACCCAATCTACGCACGTAAAGGATAAGCACTCTCCCAACAGGAGGTTAAAGTCCATCGGTGATGGCACCAACCGCCACACCACAAACCCAACATTACTACAAACAACAGAAGGTGACCGAAACCCTTTCGGCACCACAACCCACAATAATCTCAAGTGTATCAACACAATCAATTCTTTCATAAACATAGCAACATATATTACCAAATATAACATTCAACATCAAAGCTTAAATACAACATTTAAGCGTAAAGCAACGGTACCCATACCCATTCCTACTGTGCAACAGAGTGTGTCAAGTTTTAAATTAATTATTCCACTTTTGCAAATTTTAATGTTGCTATCCTATAACAAAATTTTAGGTAAAACCTAAGCCATGTTTCTAGGTTATCCCACTTCATATTTTAGTTGAACCAATAGTATGACACTAAATACACATTCCAGGGACCTACAGCCCGCTCTGATACCAACTGTAACACCCCGGCATCTAATACGCCTGAATGCTACCAAACATCGATTATGTAACATCTAAATACTACAAATAAAAGAAAATTACAGCAAAGGACCAATTGCTAGAACCGAAAATTTCGGCAGCATCTCCTTTGTTTAATCATGATCTCGCGCAACCATAATAGCATAGCAGAATATGACATAATATGAAACATCTAAAACAGCAATAATAAGCGACACGGAAGCAATATAAGTCCACTTTAAGCATCCCAAAGTCATCATTAGCCAAATGAAACGAATAAGGCAATCCTAGCACACATCTAAACCATAAACATCAATGGTATCACATTAAGTTTATTGTCATGACTCCAAATGATTCCATTGTGGAATCAATTGCGTGAACTACGTGGAGATGTGTGACTATTCCCCTTTTCCCTCATGCCGATCTCAAGGTACCTAAAAACCACATAAAACACAAGCGTGAGTTCAAAACTCAGCAAAGTGTATTGTAATGGAAAAACAAAGATCAAGTCAACAAACCATCATCACCAATCTCCAAAAGCACATCATAACACAACATGGTTAGCATTCCAAACATCTTTTAAGCATCCATGTACTCATCTCGTGAGCAACTCATAAGTATTCACATCGTCATCTCATAAACATCATCATATACATATTTCATTAATGCAATGCAATGCACATGTCTCCTTGGAAACTCATACCGGTATGGTTGAGTGCACACCCGCCGGCATGCACCCTTTTCCCCCTTCCATCCCGAAGATGGAGGGTGCCTATCACTCGCGTCCATTCACCACGGTGGATGGAATCACGATGTAGGTCTTACTCAAGAATAGCCCCGGACTAGTCATAACGGTTCTCACCGACCCTCCCGGAATAGTTATGACTTATCTCACCGCCGACCATGAAAATATGCCATGTATGCAAAATGGACAACAACGCATACATATATAGGAGTATTGCATATCATCACATGGCATGTAATCCACTTATCAACAATAAGTACATTTAAATCATGGCATAATGGCTTCATATCAAGCAATACATGTAATTCATGGCAAGACAACATGTTATCTATTCCAAATACTATGAAGCACAACTAGCAACACATATAGCATACAATCCACACAACACACTCGCCTTCAACCAAGGGTAACGGAGTGACGAGAGGTTGAGGGCACTCCCGGAGGCACACCACCTGCAAACACGTGCCACACACTCAAATCGAGTCCACAAAACAGCACACAAAGAACCCACTACCCCGACTTCTCGCACATAACTCCTAAAATCAGAAAACAGCAAATCTGTCCCGTCGGGACAGCAGCCTTCCAACGGGCATAACTTCTGTTCTAGGACTCCAAATTGAATAAACGAGTACATCCTCGCGTAGCTTAGGAAAATTCCCAACTTTTTCTAGTTATAGAGAAAGACTAATTCGGACTCTAATGTTGTTTATTCTAACGTTGAACACGAACTGTCCCAATCTCGTCACAGATTTAACAGCGCTCGGTAAAACAGCCATATCTCCCAAACGGCTGGGCGGATTTTAACTTTCTTTATATGCACGGAAAGATAAAGAAATTATCTACAACTTCCTAAAAGTCCGTACGGTCAGATTCAAACTCTAAATTGGCGAAAACTCCTGCCCAAGATCGGGTTCCCAATCTGCCCGAACCAAAACGTGAGTACAACTCTAGTTTTTCATCAATTCTACCCCATGGCAGCACCTCCCATGATCCAAAAACATGGAAAACCCCCTCTACAACAGCATAAGATCTACCCCACAAGGTTCCCCCATTACCTTCTTGAAGAATCGCAAAACAACCGCGTCTCCTCGCGCGATCTCCACCCGATCTCCTCCTCCCACCGGCTCTCCTCGTCGCGGATCCTCCCACTAGCGAGGACAGCACCACGGCACGGCGTGGCAGTGGAAACGACGCAGCAAGGGTTGGTGGGGTGGGAGAGGTGGAGGTGAGGGAGAGGAAAGGCTAGAGAGGAGAGGAGACAAGGAGGTGGGAAGGGGAAGGGGGTGCGGCGCAAATGGGGAGGGGAAGGGGCTAGGGCAGCAGGAAAACTCCCCCTCCTCACCCCCACATGGGCCAAACAAGCCCCACCAACCAGCCCAAGAAGTTCCCCCAAGCCCAACACATCCCCGGAGCGGCCCAAAAAGCCCGAAAATAGCCCGAAACGCGTTAAAACATCAGACCGTAGGGTTCTAATTGCAAATTTCATGCTTTCTAAGGTTATGCAATCCCGTAGTATCACACAGGATCCAACTCAAGACCAAGAGCAAGTGCTTTTTGAAGGCAAGTTGTGCTTTGACCATGTTGATCCTATTTCGAAAATCTATTTTGATTTAAACTATTGCATGCTAGTTCAATTAGAAAGATACTTTGTTTAAACCTGGGGGTTAGATAAATACCAATTTGATATATGACACCTTGATTACTTAAGTATGTGCCATGATCCCTTGTCACCCTAGTTGTGGTTTACTAGTTGGACATTATTAAATTGCCAACATGGGTTTAGATCGTTGTAGTATACTGCTTAGACCTGCTACGTGCTCATGACATGATTTTGGATAATCAAATGCTAATATGGACTTAATGATATATTGAACCTGTTTTGGAAAAGTATCATGTGATGTTGATGGCACGTGGTGCATGGTAATCAAGCGGGGTTTGATAAACAGATTTCGGCCAGGGCATGTGGCAAGAGTAATCAGTGGGCCGCTTGTGGCATTGGGAGTGTTGATTTGGTTTTTCTGTAGTCTTGCCCTGGTCACTCTAAGGACTTAACCTTGCAAGCCTTTGAACTGGGTCATACTTGCAACCACATGGTGGAATGGGACGGCCCTAGTTGACTAAGTCGCTAAGGACTCACTTGTGGAGCCTCAGGTGTCGATTACACCGTTTGTGTGATTGTACGGGAGCGTATCGTGGTCGTGGCCAGGTACCCATCTAACGGTGTGTTGGTCCCATACTTCGCCTTGGCTAAGGGAAGGGATGGTGTAGAGCACGCACGGAGAGGACCACCTGTGTTGTTTGAGGCTTCCGAAGGCTTTGTTATGATCGCTCATTCGCATACTCTTGTATGGCGATTCACGGTACCGACGTGGTGAGTGGATTGTATCTTGTGGGTAAAGTGCATAACCTCTGCAGAGTGTAGAATCTATTTGAATAGCCGAGTCCACTGTGATCGACAATGCTCGGGAATTACAGTCAAGGGTTAGATTTTCTGGAAATAACTTGGTTTTGAAAAGATGGGTTGGTTTAACAAGGAAGATGATGGAAATATGGTTTAGGATGGGGAAAAATGTTTATTAAATTTCTTGAAAAGTTATTTATGCTTTACTTATTTCTACTGCTTTCGAATCTACTTATATTACTTGTCAAAAGTCAAGCTTTCGCAAATATACCCTGAGCTATTCCTTTGTACTAAGCCATGCATATAGTATATTAGCTTGCATTCTGTGCATGACTTGCTGAGTACCAAGTACTCACCCTTGCCTCAACACAATATCAGTTGAAGAGGAGATTACGCCAGCTTTGGAGGAGGAACTCCAAGAAGACCCGTCTACTTAGGGATGCGAGCCCAGTCAGTTGCCTGTGGTATACTGGATGGCGCCACGAAGTTTATTTGATTTTCCGCTGCTGCTATTTCTCTTTTAATAAGTTTCGCCTTGCAAGGCATATATTTGTAACTTGGCCATAAGGTCGAGTAACCCTTTGATTATTTAAATAAAGTACTTTGATAGTATCGTATGGTATGATTGTGATATATACCGATGTTAAGACTGTGTGCACTAGCGCGTTCCTGGACTAGTGCTGAATACACAGAGGGTCCGGATTTGCAAATTCGGGGTCCCGACACCAAACCCCTGAAGTGTGAAAAACACTCATCCTTCGAGGCCATGAAAAACACCCAAGAGTACCTCGAAAAATCATCGACAATGACAAGAATATACCACTTCCCACCTGGCCGATCGCACTCGAAATTTGGACCAACAGTGTCCATGTGTAGCAGCTGTCTGGTGCATCGATCATCACTCGGGTATTTGGAGGATGGGAGGCAGCAACCATCTTGCCATGTCGGCAAGGAGAACATACAACATCTTTGACCATCTTGAGTTTAGGCAGGCCACGAATGAGATCATGGCCGCTAACTCGAGTCAAATGATCAAAGCCAATGTGACCAAGTCTCCTATGCCAAAAGGAGAGATCACGGGACTCGAAGCAATAAGGCAATGGAGAGAGTCTCTAGAGGAAAAGAAAAATCAGCACGAAAGACTCTCCCGAAACGAAATCCCGCAAACAAACTCCCGGAAGAATCGAGGATCCTACAAGAGCTCCTCTTAAAATTGACCTCAAATCGTCATCAAGAAGCCGAGAGACAGAAAGCAAGTTGAAATGCAGCTTCATCGACTAAGGCAACGTCCTTAAGAATGAAATGATCGTTAATGCAGACGGTACCTTTAGCAATGACTCTACCCGACGCAAAGATCCCCAAAGGTGATTACCTCATCACGGGATCTCGGTCCAGGGAAGAAAACCAGCGGAGTCTCCTGGTCATGTGGCGAGAACAGCCGGAGTCTACGATCCAAACCTCCTCCTTCCTTCCTCGCCCTACGGACTGAATCAAAGAGAGTGAAAAGTAGATGTCTCGATGCAGGATAGATCGGTGCAGATCTAGGAACCCAATCTTGAGTCAATCAGGCAAGAGACTAAAGCAGTCAACGGAGTAGAAGAATGCAATCGGCACCTCTCCGTGACTCGACTCTCACAAAATCAGACTCGCTCCAAAGATGGGGCGTCTGGGAGCAATGCCGGGTTGGTCCGCCGAGGTGCAAAGGCCGGACCATCTCCGTCTTCTTCTTCCTCCCGGGAAAAGCAAACTCACGCCGCTGATATCTACCTCGATGGGAAAAACGAGGAATATCAAGAGGACGGCGGAAAGACTGACTCGGGACAGCTCTGGGGCGAAAACCAGAAGTAGAAGCCTGAAAACCAAGCCCCATGCGCTGTCCAAAAACAGGAGACTCTCTAGCTTGTTTATCCTGTCTAAAAGCCGTGTGTGCCTTAGGCGCACTCAGAGTCTGGGGATGACCCTGAATACCCCTAAGAGCATGGACACGCTCACGCCGAGAAATCTTGACGCGTCTGAAGCAGAAATCAGCTATATGTCCATCCTTCTGACAGAAGGTGCATGTATACTTCGCCTTGGGGTGAAGTAGCATGAGAAGCACCCTTCTCGTCAGACGTCCGTGGACAATCCTCGCTGATCTAAACACAGTGGTGCTCACTTGTGGAGCCACCACTATCTCTCCGCTCTTGGAGGCACGCACAACAGTGGGCGGATGCGCCCGTGTATGCTCCAAGGCATCAAACCCTAGACCTTGATTGAATCTGCTAATCTTGGACTGATCTAGGATAAGATTGAGCTTCTTCTTACCTCCAACAAACTTCTCGAGAGTGCTCATAAGGTACTGACACTCTCGAAAAGTGAGGCACAAGAAGAGCAAGGGAAGGAGTAGCAGGGGAAGAGCCGGATGGAGAAGAGCGAACTAAACGATCAAATCTCTCCCTATAAAGAGCAGCCTCAATCTTGAGGGACTACTTAAGAAACACATGGAGAGTCTCTAATCCTACCCACTGGGCTTTGAGCTTCTTCCTAAGCTCTACATGAATTTGATTCATGTCCTCTGCTACCCCAACACACAAAGATGCAACCATTTTGTGACTTAGCTAGTAGATCCTTAGCATATTTTGAGTTTTCAAGCACCAAGTCATCATAAGCATTTTTTAGTTGCATACAGCCTCACATGAGCTGATTGGGTCCTTAGAAGCATGCTTTTCAAGTTCATCATTTCTAGCGATAGCTTCCTAAGGTGACAACTCATGGCATCAATTTCAATGAGAAGCTTAGGGCAATTAGCACATGAAGCATTTGTGTGAGTGTGAAGAGAACTAGCATCAACAGGAATAGAAGCTAATGGACATGTGCTAGCATCCTTCGACCTAAGTGACTCAAGATCAGTAAAGCACACTATCATGTAGAGTCCTTAGATTCTCCAACTCCACAAGCAAAGCATCACACAAAGTACACTATCGAGTCTCGGGAGGAACAAGATCTAAGTGAAGCTAACTCCCGAGATAAGGTACCTACTTCCTTCTCTAGATCAACACACTTAGCTCTAGACTTGGAATGAAATTTTCCTAGTTTGATAAAAGCATCATGGAGCTGGTCATAAGAAGGTACCTCCTCCGTGTCATTTGTCTGACTCGGTGTCGGGTACTTCCATGGCATTGGAGGCCATGAAGCACATGCCTTAGGAGAAGTCATCGCCGCCCTTCACCTTCTCTTGCGGTTCATCCTCGTCCTCGTCGCTCCATGTCTCCGTGTCGGAGAGGTCAAGGTCGTCGAGCGGCAAGGACGCAGTGAAAGAGCTTCTTGCCCTTGGCGAACTTGCGGTGTTTCTTCTCTTGCGCCCGGCTCGCGAGTGGAGGCTTCTTGTTGCGGTTCTTGTTGATGTAGTCGTTCTTACCCGCACCGCCTTGTTCATAATTGCCCTTCTCCAGCTTGGGGCGCTTTGCCCGAATGTAGTTGGGGCCACCACACTCAAAGCAAGTGAACTTGCCACTCCTCTTTCTATCTCTCACCCTTTTGTAAATGTTCGAAAATTTTCGAGCGACAAGAGCAAGCTCGTCTTCTCGAAATTGTTCCGAATGTCATCGCCACGTCGCAAAGAGCGGGAGAGAAAACCGTAAGAGAAGTCAAGAGGGGGTCCAAGAGGAAGACCCAGTGGGATCGGTAACCAATGCCATCGTTTGGGACTTCGTCCTGCGAGCGGCGATGTCGAGCTCATGAGTCTTGAGGCGGGAATACAACCCGTCAAGAGTCAAGGTCGACAAGTCCGTATGGTCCGTGATGGTGGTTACCTTCATCTCCCAAATCCTTAGATCGAGTGCTCGAAGAAAATGCCTCGCATTCTCCGAATCGATGTATGAACAACCCATCGACCGAAGATTGCCGAGAATCTTTGCAAAAGCGAGCAAAGCACTCATCAAGGCTCTCACCGTCTTTGCTCAAACTTGTTGTAGTCACGCTTAAATTGATCCTGTCTCACGGACTTGATCTGAGTGGTGCCCTCATGGTAAGCATTGAGGGTCACCCGGATCTCGTGAGCCGATCGTAGAGTGAGAGACGCGATCATACTCATCTGCGGCTAAGTCCCTCGTATGAGGAGGTTCTTGGCCTTAGCGTTTGCCTCAACGTCGACCATGTTTGCGGCGTTGACGTTCTCATCGGCCGGAACCTCATACGGGTGCTTCACCTTCTGCCATAAAGAAAAGCCCTGGGCAGTGATGTATGTCTCCATCCGAACTTTCGAGAATGGATAATCAACTCCAGCAAAATTGGAGGCTTAGTTGAGTACTTGTCCGTCGCCATGGCTCTTGAGACCGGTCAAGATCTATGAAAGAGCAAAACCGGCTCGATACCAATTGAAAGACCGAGATGGCGATCAGAGGGGGGGGTGAATGATCCCAAATAAAAATATCCCCTACTCAACGTACTCCAAACAATCCCGCAAAGAAAACCGATGCTCCTTAAAATCGCGAAACCCACAAAAATCGGAACGACTTGACAACTATGTGTATCCCTAGCTTACATTGATAGGAACCATGAATCATGAGAGTGATATTAAAATCACAAATACTTGTTGTAAAGTGACCAAAGAAAGGAGGAATCAATTCAAATACTTCTTTTCTAAAAGAGATCAATCCAAAACACAAAAGCCTCATTTAGAAAAGCAAAAGCAGATTTTCAGGAATTGTCCTCAATTAGAGCAGGTGGATGGTGGACTTCTGTTGCTCCAAAAAATTTGGGAATTTTTCAGCCTGTGAGCTGTTGAGTCGTGAAGCACTCCACCAAAAATCACCACCAAACACCTTCTACAAAAACAGGAAAAATCAAGAACTACGAACAGTCAGGATTTTCAATCAGGAAATTTGGGGCTCGGTTTTCACCTCACAGCTCCCAAATGGTGCATCCAGTGGACTCCAAAATTTTTCCACAGATTGGTATATGAGTCAAGCACCTTCTCCAACAAGAATCAATCAAGAAAGATTTTTCTATATTTTTCTAAAAATCAAAGACTGACTGCTGCGCGAAAGAACAAGTTCAGGACAGATTTGCAATCTTGATAGAAACTTGATCTCTAGTCTATCCTAGGGTGCAAGAAAGATGTAAAACCAAATGAGCACCCTCAAGACCTCCTTGATCAACAGCATTTAGAAGGAGAGGAGCAAATCCAAATTGCAAGAAAGTAAATTGCAAGAATTTACATGCGGGAAAGTAAATGCTGAATTTAAATTGCGTAAAGTAAAGACATAATGTAAATGCGGAATTTAAATTCACAAAAAAGTAAAGAAAATCTTTGTATTTTCTGGTTGGAAGGTTTACAAAGCCTCACTTCATGTGGGCAAAGCTCAAAGGAGCAACTCAAACCTTCAAGTGAGGGAGGACACCCCTCCCCCTCTATTTATACTACTCTAGGGCCACCTACCACCCTTGGATGAGTCCCAAACCCTAGGGCACTCCACCAAGGGCTAGGATTAACCCTCTCATTTCAACCCACACATGGGCTTTACATGGGCCAACTTGGCCATACATGGGTTTTAAACAAAACCCGATCAACCCGATGCAACGGGCCTTCATCCGCCGGACTTGACCGCTCAGTTTCCTCCTCTTCGAGCCTCCAACCCGAACCGGAAACCTTGAGCCACCTCAAGTCCATTTCCTTGACGTCCAAGTGAACCCGGTTTGAGCCCAACCATCTCGTCGGCATCCTCGACCGCTCTGGACCTCGGTTCTCCCAACCTAGTCCCGGTACTTACCAACGACCATAGCTGCCTCAAGAACCTGTACCACAAGGAACAAACCATTTTGCACATACCACAATGCACATACCTTTTCTTCCTGCATGTTAGTCCACAATTATCATTAATTGAAACATGCAATACCGAGTCAAATCAAACTCAAGCCTGAGCACACCTTGCTCAAATAAAGTCAAATACTCATCACAAAAATGGATGGACCTCCACATGGTCCTTCACTCCACAAGTTCAATCACCTGGCTCACTATGTCACAGATGAGATTACGAGTGAAGCCCGGAAAGTTTCCCTTTTCGGGAGCATCTTGATGAAGAGATCAAGTATTCACTCGCAGCACATGATATCCCCAACATGCAAGTGTTGGTCGATAAAGCGATTCGCGTTGAAGACAGCGCGAAGGCCTTCCAGGAAAGCCGAAAGCGAAAGTGGTTAGCCCAGAGGTCAGCTAGCGTCGGTCTTTCAAAACCGTATGCAAGGCAAGCCGCTAATGCTCAGTCTGTTGTTTCCCTGTATTTGAGACCCTAAGAGAGTTGTTCTCAACCCTCTGCATCTACGGTTCGGTCTTTCGGCCGCAGAAGGAGATCTCGTGGGAGACAAGACCGAATGACTACACTAATCTGCTACGCTTGTCGCGAGAAAGGACATTTTGCATATGTCTGCCTGAACTTACGACCGGTAGCAGATTACTTTTCAGTTCTGAGTGTCCCAGTTCGTCCTTAAGGTCCCGCGAGTAGGCATAGAAGATGTCAAGGTGATCGCTCAGATTCCAAATCAGCCTCGAGCCCTAGTCGGAGTCAATCTATCCTTGAGACTAATGAGGATGCAAGCTACGCGTCAGACGTAGTGATCGGTATGTTCCTCGTGCCTTCAGCCCTCTCAATGGTTTTGTTTGACTCTGGAGCTTCATGTTTACATTCAGCCTCAAGATTTGTTGTAAAGCAAAAAACCTAGCCTGGTCGTTTAGGCAATGTGATGCTAGTCCATTTGCCTAGCGCAGTCTCCTAAATCGAGCATGTTGTCTGGGAAAGATCTATCAATTATCCTGGAAGTAAATCTTCCGCAATAATTCGATTCGAACCGGTACCCAGTGCTCGATGAAACTTTACTGTGGACTAGTTACCCGAAAGACCAGGGGTGCATCATTCATGCTGATCGTTCCGTTTCGTTGGCCAATCCCGAGGGCATTCAGGTCAATTATTTCTCCAGTGAATTACCTGGTATAAGTCCTTTCTCAGTTTTTTTCTTTTTTTTCTGTGCTGAGATGGACCAGGTGCCTGGAGTCTATGACAATCCGATGTTCTTCCTTGAAGAATTGTCCGTATTGCCTCGGACAAAATCCTGGAGTCGTTATCGATCTGCTATTCGGAATTGCGCCCGTCTTTAAGTAATCGTCGTCGCGAAATGAGTTTTTAAGTAGACGACCTTGTCTACCTCGAAGACTCATCCCGTGCGGCGCTCGACGATTGCTAGTTCGTGGGATGCTAGCGTTGTAGTGCGTCGGTTCGTACCGTTTTCTTTTCTCTTGTGGAGCGAGGTGAAGTTGACTTCCGCCAGAACTTCTATCTCGGTCTTCAAAGGTACCCGATGTACTTCATGTGCCATAGATGGAGCAGCGTCTTCAAAGCCCCACCGAACTTACTCCTCAGGACACAGTAGGTCTTTAGTCGGATCTACCTTCTACGAGAGTTAAGTTTGTGTCTTGACAATGTTAAGCGATATATCCGCGATAGCATGGTCGAGTTGACCAAAGTCCAGTAGAGCAGCCACGCCCAAGGCAAAACCACCTGTGAGCGTGAAGATTTCTCAGGGTCGAGTTTCCTTCCTCCTTTGCCAAGCCTGGCAAATATCGAGGACGAGATTTTTCTAAGGGGGATGGGGTTGTAACACCCTGAATTTGTATATAAGACTAACTAAGCTTATTTGGCCTGATTGATTATTTGTCATAGCCTTGATTTGTTTTGGATCTTAATTTCGACTTATTCACTTTCGAATCTCTTTTGCCGTTTCGTTCGATCGTTTCTCTCGTTCAAAACCTCGAGTTTCAATTTTGGTCAAAACTCTAAATCGAAGAAGTTAAATCTAAAACCTAGACTCCAAAGTCCTCACTAGGATCCCCGAACCTATCCCAAAAGACTCCAAGTCAATTGGGCAAGCGCTGAAGTGAAGCCACAAAGAAATCGGAGTTTTCCAGCTGAAGCCGGAGCTACCACCGTGTAACAAATGCATCGCCGGGTGAGCGGCAAGATCGACTACCAAAGCAGATCGCTAGAGACCACTTTTCCTGCAAGCGGCACACGGCGCTCAGGCGCACGTCGCCACCCACTCCCTTGCACGTCACTTTGCTGGCTCCCCTCCAACCAAAAGGAGCCAGAGGAGAGCCTCTCCTCCTCCTCCCTCATTTCCCCTCCTTCCTCCTCTATCTTTTGCTCCCTCCTCCATTTCTTCCCCCAACCCGAGCTCCTCCTCTCCTCTCTATTTTTTGGCTGGTTGGAGCTCAAGGAGACCAAGAGGAAGCAAGAACAAGGTGCTAGCAAGCTTCACCAAGTCCCCAAGAAGCCTCCTCAAGTGGTGGATTTGGAGTTGGACCTCATTTCCCTAGGTTTAACCCAAACCCTAGTTCCTTCATTTTTCTCCTTTTCATTCCTTTGGTTTAGCTCAAGAAACCCTAGGTTAGAGGGTAGATCATCGTTTTGTTGAGTTTCTAGACCTAGGTTGGGTTCAAGAGTGGTAGTTCGCACGATTGGTTCTTAGTGCCGCAAAGGTCCTAGTTCTGGAAAAGACCGAGTCGAAAACCCTAATTCGAGGTTTGTTGGATTTATTCGTCCGAAAGGTCAATTCCTAAGTTTTGGAGTTTCCCTTGAAATCCTAGCTCCAAAAGCTAAGGAAGTGACCCTAGAAAATATCCGATACCGTTAAAGTTTGATTTTCGTAAGGAGATTCAAGTTTGAACTTGATTCGGAACGAAAGTTGAAATCTGGCAGTAATTAGGGTTATCGAGTTCGAAAAGATGGAAATTGGGTTAAATGAACTCAAAACTTCGTGAGACCTGCATGGATGGGTCCCTGGCGTCGCTAGGAACCTACATGTGCAATCGTTGCAAATTTCCAAATCCGTTTGCGCAAAATCCCCATTTTGCAGACCCATATTTCTCCTGAGGCCGGCACTACCGATGTTGTAAGCCCGGTACTACCGCTCGAGCGGCACTACCGTGAATACAACACCGGTGGCAATTTTCCACTTAGCTCCTCTCTCGACTTCTGGAACTTTGGCACTACCGGAGCTGGAGGCCGGCCCAGCGGTAGTACCGCATCTAGCACGCCGGCAGCTATTTTCCATAGAGCACCCGTTTCGATCCGGCGATCGGCACTACTGGACTGAGGCGATCGCTGAGGTCGGCGATCTGCCGTCGAGGCGATGCTGCCGGAGAGGCCGGTAGTACCGGGGGTTGTACGTCGGTACTGCTGGATTCTCAGAGGCTTTTAGCCCAGTTTAGTTCGTTTGTTCGTTGCTTCTCGTATTCGATTAGTTGAGTGTTTAAGCGCGTAAACTTAACCTCCGGGAGTCGTGCTAACGACTCTGTCGCTAGGTTGTTGCTTCTTTTCGAGGGTGTTCCCTTTTGCCTTTTCTTTGGGTTTCTTTCGCCTGTTTTGATTGTCGTTTCTTTCGTCGTGTGAACGTGTAGACAACGCATCGGAGGCAATTGGCGAGGACATCAACTTCGTCCCAAAAAGCGTAATCAATTCAGAGCAAACAGGCAAGCACCTCCTTTGATCACATTGAACCGATATTTGCATAGTTAATTTCAATTGTTTCGAACTATTATGCATGCGTGTATATTCTGTAAAGTTTGCTAAATTGTGGGAATTGGTAGATAAACCCAAAATCGATGGATTACCTCAATCTAAATTGCCGTGAGAACCTTGCTGAACAGTATAGGTAAATTAGACATATCAATAAATGTCGAATGGGTATAATCGTTTAGTAATTGCATAAGCTTAGTCTCGCCGTAGAATCGTGACTATCGATTTCAGTTCGGTGGTTCAACGCAATCAAAACTTTTATGGATTATAAACTTGGTTTGGAAAATGGTGGCTTGGATAAGTGGTTATGTTGGTAAAAATGTAAATAAAAGGGAAAAAGTGTGTTTTAGGCTGAGCGGATGTTGGAAGGTCTCGTTTGTGTCACCCTAAGGACCGAACTTGATACTATCAACTGAGTTAACAGTGCAACCAGATGTGCTATTATGGGATAGCCCTAACTTAGTACAATTGTTGGAATATGGCCTTGCATGTTGGAAGGCCGAAGTAGTAGGACAGTCACCGCCGGCTCAGGTGCTGTTTGAGGTACTCCCTCTTCGAGGCGTTGGGGTCGGAATTGTCCAATACAATGGTGTATGCCTCGCTATGGGAAAGGACACGATGGGGGCCTGTGTGGACCATCGTTCTGGGTCAGTGCGACAGTGCCCGCTTGGTGTTTGTGGCCATCGCCGAGCTGCGCGCTCGTAGTCCTTTGCTGGACGAGCTGTAAAACCACCATAGCCAGGGACGCACATACATCGGTGCTGGTGCAAGGTTTTCAAACTCTAGCAAGCTGAAAGGTTTCGTCACAGTTTAGCAAAACGGATACATTCAGTATCGCGTGACATGGCTGACATGATTGCTAGAATGTATCGTGTGGGTAAAGTGTACAATCTCTGCAGAGAAATATATAAACCTAATCGATTAGCCGTGCTCACGGTCAAGAGCAGCTTGGGAAAATAATGTCAAGTATAGACTTCTGGTTTTTAGTTTTCGAAAGAGTTTTCAGGAAAATGGTTTGGGTTGGGTAGTTCAGTGAGTTCCGTAGAAGTTCTCAGTTCCTGTTGGTGATTACCTTACTGTGGGAAGTTGTGGGCTAGTGCGTTTGCTCTTTGGGCTGCTGTGCCATCTTCTTCGGCCATAGCAAGGAGGTGTGGGGGCTCCGGTCTTTGTAACAGTGACTAGGATACTTACTGTTGCGTCGAACTGGAATTAACGCAACCCGTCAGTAATCCAATCACATTACAAACCGTACCCGGATTGAGGCCAATCAATCGGCACGACACACTCAGCTCGTGGTCATATGCCAAATGATTGATTCCAACCCGAGCTTCCCCAAGATATGTGTCTAGTGCTAGTTCCCTGGATCCGTAGCCTAGCACCCACATATTTCCACAATAAGTTGCATCAAGGATCAAGCTTAAAGTAATAGTTGTATTAATACTGGTTAGATTACAACTATTTGGTTTACAAGAATAAAACATAGCCAACTGGCTAAACAACGGAACAAAAGACAAAACTTCTGCAACGGTAGCAATATGCCTTCCCATACCCAGAGGCAACCGACTGGGGGCGAAAGTCCCAGATAACCGCGCAAACTCGACACCCGTCTCGAAGAACTCGACGTATGACGCGTCTTCACTGCCTTTGACGCCATCTTCTATGCATGTTGTTAATATAGAGCAAACGGTGAGTATACATATGTACTCGCAAGACTTTAGTGTATGGAAATATTAACATAAATGCAGGCTACAACAAAGAATACAAGTTTCTACACTAAGTCTGTTTTGAGCACAAAGCAGGATTTAATTGCAATAACATAATAGATTCTAACATTCGCAATTTGTAAAGAAATCGAAAAGAGAATGTTTTAATCAAGCATTAAACCATTGATTCATAACCCAATTTTTTTCCAACCATTCCCTTCCTACAAACCGACGACCGAACCAACCCACCGAACCAATTCCCTTGCCAAAACCAACTTCTGACTCCAACTCCCAACCAAGTTCCAACCGAACCAAGACTAGACCAGAACCAACTCCAGAAATTCTATACTTGATAGTACTTCCCAAGCTGCTCATGACCGTGAGCACGGCTAATCGATTAGTTTAATATATATCTCTGCAGAGATTGTACACTTTACCCACATGACACATTCTAGCAATCATGTCAACCATGCCACGCGATACTCACGTACCCGTTTTGCTAGACTGTGATGAGACCTTTCGATAGGTTAGGATTTAAACCTTGCACCAGCCCGGTAATGTGCATCCTTGCTACGGTCCCAAGAGGATGTCCACTAGTGGTCTTTACAGGCACCCACTAGCTTTACTGGCCCATGCCTCCCCCATAGTAAGCATTACCGTTGTATTGGGCAAACTCCCCCTCGATGCCCCGAAGAGGAGCCCTAGAACACACCGACACGGCGAGATGTGTCCAACTCTTCCGCCGCCTAATGATGCAAGACTCAAATCCTTCCAATGTACTAGGCCAGGGCCATCCCATACCGGGCACATGTGGCTGTACTGTTTGACCCGATAATAGCATCAAGTTCAGTCCTTAGGGTGACCCAGCGAGATCTTCCAAACCCACTTGCTATGGCCATAGAGGATGTCCACTAGTGGTCCCTACGGCTCCCACTAGCTTTACTTGGCCCATACCTCCCCATAGCAAGGGACCAACCAAAAACCAAGCCCCAGGCTTGCCATTCAATCCATAACCATTCAATTACCAATCCAACCAACTGCATAACACCAACCGAATTCCGTACCACCAAACTCCGTACATCTCGCCCGGTCTAAATACTCCTTTTCCATTTTCCAGCAACACCAATCCGATTAACCATTTCCCAAACCAACACCTAACTCCGAACCATCGACTAAATCCAACCGAACCGACCAATTCCAAGAAGAATTGTAATTGATTGTGTCGAGACATCATACAGTACATTCTATAGCATAGCTAAGCACATGCAGATACTTCTCGTTATTACCCAACTGACATTTATTTTCATGTCTAGGTTTTTAGCCTAGGGTTCAACAAAGTTCACAGTTCAATTAAGATTAAGGAAATCCTCCAATTCGGGTTTAACTACCAGGTTTTCCCACAACTAGCCTTTTTAATGAACATACGCGCATGCATAATAGTTTTGACAATTGAAATTATAATTTGCAAATATGGGATCAAAATGGTCAAGGAGGTGCTTGCCTGTTTGCTCTTTTAACAAGGTCCAACCTGGAACGAAGTCGGAATCGTCGTCTACCGAATCGCCAACGCCTGACGAAAAGCGATAAGAACTATCAACAACGAATCAACCAAGCAAATGAGAACCAATTACAAAAGCAAATCAAATCCGAGAGACTAAGATCAAAAGAGCTTGAAAAAGAGGTTTTAAACTTCTCAACTCTCATCGGCAATATCGACACACAAGTCCCAGTAGTATCGTTCAATCAGCAGCACCGACCTTACGGCAGTACTGCCGATCCCCGGTAGTACCGTACCATCGGGACGATAATGTCGACGGCTGAAAACTAAAACAGAATACTTTTTGGAAGATATCGCTTAACGTTGCCCACGATTTCCGCTCAGCGGTTGTACCACCCATACATCGCCAGCACTGAATTTCAAAGGCCGAGATCAAAGACACTTTGGAATATAGCTACCGGCTTGTTTCACACAAGAATACCAAATGGGTGGTAATACCGATCCAAACACCGGCAGCGCCGCGGCTCCAAAGGCTGGAAACAGCTCACTTTGAAAACAACTACCGGTGTTATAGTCATAGTACTATCGCCAGGCAATGCATCGAGACTATCACGGCAGAGCGCCAGATTCGAAAGGGCCTAATGCGAGAAAGGGGCTCGCTCAAACGGGATTGGAACTCAGTGCACGCGCCAGTCACGGTCCTAATGCCCAGAACACAACTAACCTGGTACCAACCAGTTCTAAGCTCGTTTGATCGATTTACCACTTTCCGATTCCGAGCTCTGAACGAAACCCTAAAACGGTTTTCGAAAGAAAAGAACCAATGAAAATAATCCAAATGGGAACAGAAAAGACCTAACATGAAACCGAGAAAACGAGAACTCAACGAGCAAAGGAAATCTAAATTCTTCCTAAGCCCGGCAGTACCGGCGGTAAACCGGCGGTAGTGCCGCCCTTAAACCCGGCAATACCGGCTACAAGGTCCGGTAGTGCCGCTCGCTGGGGATCGAAATGCGGTGTTCTCTGGATTTTAACTGCCGACGGTGTGCGGGCGGTAGTGCCGACAAGGGCGGTAGTACCGGCCTCACACCGTCGGTAGTGCCGACTTTCCAGGAGACTTTTTGCAAGAAGTGGAATTTCGTGCAATTGAGTTCGGGACTTTTGATGCGAATGCATCAATAGGTTCCTAGGGACACTAGGGACCCGTTCACGCAGGTTCCGTCAAGTTTCGAGCTCATTTGCTCAATTTCACACTTTTTGACTTTGCGAACCCCGAAAACGACACGAAATCGGTTTTCGACTCGGGAAGAGTCCAAATCCGATTTTCATCGCGACAATGGAACATCTATGGCTTCATGGACCAATACTCACTAGCTTTGTGGATTTTGGAACTTCGAGACACGAATTTGTCACGAATGCCCAAAATGCACATTTTTGCGAATCGAGTCAAGCGACGAATTCGCAACTTGCGTATTGAATCCAATAGCACCATACAGTCCCAAAAGACCAAAAGCTCGCCTACGAATTCGTTTGCACGATGATCAAAGTTCTAGAACTCGAAAACCCTAATTAATCCCGAATATCGATTCTGGACCCGAATCGAGTTCAAACTCGATTCTTCTGCGAGAATCGACCTTCGTGGTATGGAACATATTTGTGAGTCGCCCTCTCGGCATTTCCGGAGCTAGGGCTTCAATGGGAGGTTTCCGGAAATTCGAGGAACGGCTACTTGAGGCGAATAAACCCAACAAGGAGTAGATCAGGGTTTTCGGAACGAATCAATCGCGCAAAAGAATCCTTCTAACCCTAACCCAGGTCTAGCAACCCCACAAAACACGGATTTGCTACCCGATCTAGGTTCTCTAGGGTTAACGAGAGAGAAAAGAAAAGAGAAAAAGAGGGCGGAGGCTAGGGTTTGCATCAAACCTTAGGGTTTGAGCTCAAACTTCGAATCCATCGGTTGAGAGACTTCTTGGAGGCTTGAGGATGCTTCACCACTCCTCAAGGCTTGCTCTTCTTGCTCCTTGGGAGCTCCACCGGCCAGCATAGAAGGAAGGAGAGGAGGAGCTCGGGTTGGAGAGGAAGAACAAGAGAGTGAGAGCAAGAGAGAGAGTGAGAGAGAGCAAATGAAAGAGTCAGGGAGAGAGAAGACTCTCCCCTCTGGATAAATACGAGAGAGGGAGGGCCAGGGCGACGTGGAGGAAGGAGATTGGTCAGCAACCCCAACACCCGTCACTCGGCCGGCAGTACCGCTCCCCTCGAGCGGTAGTGCCGCCCGACCGGCAGTACCGGCCCTAGCAAAACTCCAGGTTCTTCCGCGGACTTTTCCCCAATCTACGGAATCAACCTCCGGGGGTTCAAGGGAAAGGGTTTAGGATCTCAAAGAGAAGTTTTGGGGTTAGGCTTACTAACAACTTCAGAGGATTTCGACCGGACTCGAAACTCAGGGTTTCAGGTCAAAATCAATCCAAACGGCTCGAGCAAATCGACAAAAACAATCCGAAAACAAATAACTCCAAATTAAGATCCAAAAATCAAATCAAAGCACCATTAAACACTCAATTAGCTTAATTAAGCCTAGTTAAACTTAATCACAATTTCAGGATGTTACAGGAGGTTTTGCCCAAGTTGCGGCAATGGCTTTGGTTTGGTTTTGGTTTGGTTGGAGTTGGAACTGAGGATCTGGATTGGAATTTGGATTATGGACATTGGAATGGTCGGTTGATTTCTGAACAGACGATTATGAGTGGTCCGATATAAGGCTACAACAAAGTATCGTTTGGGGCATGTTGATCTTATTGGTTGGATTATGATTTGGATGGACTCGGCTTGATGATTAAGTTGTCTAATTCGCTGTAACTATCCTATTTACAATTTCTCTTGCAAATTCTACGCTGTTTTGAACTTATTACTCTATTGCAAATAAATCTGGCTTTATGTAATTGAGACTAGTGCAGAAACCTGTTTCTTGACATAGCTTGCATTCTAATATACTTGCAAACACTAAAGTCTTGCGAGTACATATATGTACTCATCGTTTGCTCTAAAAATTGATTAACAAGCTCAGAAGACGACGCCCAAGATAAAGAAGGCAAGCCAGAAGTCGAATTCTACGATTCAGAGCTCGATGGGTTTTGAAGCAGTTATCTGGATCTTTCTCCTCAGTCGATGTGGTTGCCTTTGGGTATGGGAAGGCACACTGCTGTCGTTGCTACAGTTTTGTTTCTTAGTTACTGTTACATCCAGTCAGCTCAGTTGTAACTTTATATTTCTATCGATTGTAATCGAACCAGCACTACTGTATCAATTACTTTTGTGTATATGAAACGAAGCATTTGTGTGAAAAATCATATGTGGTGCTAGGCTACTGATCCAAGGAACTAGCACAGAATCACATATTGCGGGAAGCTCAGATTGGAATCAACCAGTTGGCATATGGCCGCCGTTGGCGTGTGTCATGCCGATTGATTGGCCTCGATCCGGGTACGGTTTTGAAAAAATGATTAGAAATCTTACGGATTACGCTAATCTCCCAGACCAGGCGTCCAGTGCAACAGTAACGACTCGAATCCGGAGCCCCCACAGACTTCCAAGAAACAGGCGTAGGGAGAGGAAAACGAAATCCGAATTGCATCAGTACACATCTCTGCGGAGTTACCATCACTTTTACACAATTTCTGCAATCCATGGATAGGAGGCCGACGATAAATGATCACTGAGCTCATTATGATTTACAGTATAAACTCAGAATGGGACATCGTAGAATCAAATCTATGACTGCACATAGTGCAAGAAAAACAAACAATCATAACTTCAAAAAAGATTACATGTTGGAAATATTTCGTACACAAAACTACAGTACAAAGTTACTTGAACCGCCTTCAGATTTATGAACCAGCAGACTTCACTTCTTCTCAGTTCTTGCAAGTTTAGGAGGAGGGCGTGCCAATTCCCATGCCATAGTTTCCACCATGCATGATCCGAGCCTTTACATGGCTGCAAGAGCGTTCATTGGAAAACAATTAGGAACCAACAATATGGTTGAAAGAGGTGCATTAGAAACTAATAATGCGCTGCAGGTTTAAGAGTTCATTCTATGCATAGATGAGCCATTAGAATGAAATGACTTACAGGTCAACCAGAATGATTCACAATAAAATGGGATTTTAACCATCAATGGTCTACTTTGGATGAAGAACCGGTAATAAGGTACACAAAATATGGAATTTTTGACAGGCCCATAGTGCAAACTACATGAGTGGTTAAGTCATTGAGCACCCCAAAAAAGAGGATGAATTTTCTTTGAGGAAATGATGGGTTGTTGATGGAAGTGGACTAGTGGAGGAGATGAAATGCTAGCAATATGTTATTGGTAGATGGGCAACCAAGAAGAAAATGCTAACTCGTAAGTTCCAACAGACAAGCATTGCAACATGGCTGATTTTGACCATGACGTTGTCGATCTCAGAGTATAGTTATCTGACTTCACTGCTAAATTTCGCTCTCGTAGGGCAAAAGGACCCAATCATGCTAAAATGGTCGCCTGGTAATAAAGTGTTCATTTGTAATCCGCGGTTTTATCTTTAACCCTTTTATTTTCATCATTTTTTTGTGTTG
Organism: Rhipidocladum racemiflorum; assembly: GCA_036346355.1. Taxonomy (NCBI): domain Eukaryota; kingdom Viridiplantae; phylum Streptophyta; class Magnoliopsida; order Poales; family Poaceae; genus Rhipidocladum; species Rhipidocladum racemiflorum. The sequence continues at coordinate 35,870,796 of CM070581.1, forward strand.
TAATTCTCTATTTCTTCTCACTGAACATAACTTCACCTTACTTTCAATTCGAATTTAAAGTAATGCTTTCCCTTACTGTTTTTTGCTTGAAAAACAGGATTGAACAGACTAGAAACCGATATTCTCTCAAGAGAACTGTTGTGGCAGGAGATATTCATTACATGCTTATGCTTTGAATGCAAATTTTGCCTTAATTTTTATTAGAAAACTTATAGATCACACTACACTAAAATCTGATCCCAACAGGTCTAGGGATTGGAAAATTCTAGTGTAGAGATGGGAGATCAGACAGTGGGATGGGTACCTCTCGTAAACGTCGGTTGCGAAGCGCGAGCCATTGAAGCAGATGAACCAGAGCAAGATCAGCATCAATATGTCTACTCGAGTTAAAGGTGGACAAAAAAACATTCCAAGAACTAGCCAACCAAAAGACGTAATTGTTGCAAAACAAATCAGCAAATTTTTCTTCAAAGAAATTTGACGCGATTCGCCAAATCAAACACCACGCGCGACCAATCAGGGATATATTATGGTAATCCCCAAGAACCAATCGGGCACCCAAGGCTAAATCTTGCTCTGCTGGAACGGAAACACCCGAAAGCGGATCTAACCAAAACGGCAAAACCCGAGATAATGAGATGGTTTTGCTCAAAACAGGGACGAAATCAGCAAGGAAAGCCATAACAGACCGAACTAGATCAACAAACAATCGGCGGAATCGTAGGTAAATAAAACCGAAGGATACTGAAGAGGCATCGCTCCCACCAATCGAGCATGTAGAGGCCCATGGTGACGTTGTAGAGGTGGATCTTCTTGCTCACCCAGTTCATCTCTCCCATCTCCTCTGCCCCTTTCTTCTCGCGGAGTAAATCGCCCTTGAGAACTGAGGATCTCTGTTCTTGCCGCACGACACTGTCCTCTATGAATCTATGAATTTCTGAACTCTGAATCGATGTGGATGGCGTTCAGGGTTCTCTCGGTTGTTTATATAGAGTGCACCCTAAAAGGAGATTTGCAGTTTTACGTTAACACCCTTGCGACGTGGTATTTTTACATTTTATCATTGATAATTCCAAGTATGTTACACATCGGTATTGATGGGTTTTGGTGGCACAATGGTTGAATTTGATATGGGACTGTGCTAAAAGTGTCGAACTAGTGGGCAAGATTGTTTTAAGTAGAGTGTATACGAAATTTATGTTTGGATTCCAATTGGAATGGATCATCAATTTCTTTATCTGACATGGAATCATTATAGATTTGCTTTTCCTTCCTATTGTAGGATATCCACTCGCATATTAGCATTCTATAACTTTTGCTGAACGCGATTCATTTTTAAACTCTTGCAATCCTTTGAATATTTTTTAGAGCCGTAGTTTACTAAACACACATGAAAGAGTTTAGTCAAACTACAATCTACTGTTTCGGCTTCTGGAAGTGAAAAAAAGAAGCAAGAATGGAACTAGGGAGCCACGATCAGCAGAAACCTCAGGTCATTTGCCCAAAGGGGCGCATTCGTGGCTTGCGGGGGGCATAGCTGCAAATACCAGAAACAAACGATCCTCTAAGCAAAAGGCGAAGGAAGCTGTATCCTTTGTTTAGTCCCACCTTGTTTTACCCGACCGATTTCTATTATTTCAGCCACTCAAGTTTGAAGTCAGCACCAGCCGGGTCCAGTTTGGCTGTCGGGCGCAGCTGAAGCCAGTGGACTTTTCCTTCACGTCCGACGACTGGTTCTGGCCCCTCTTGGAACTTGGAAGGCACTGAGACTGAAACATGGCCCCACAGTACCTTTCATAATTTTTGTAAAAAAATGCATAGTTATATATATAGTTTATATATAGTTGAAACCGGCCAGTTTTGTTCATCTTGCCTTCTGAGGAAAAGAACTAAGCAACGGCATTTTTCTTTAGAGGAAGAGACCCCTTATTTTGACTCGAATTCTTCAGGTTCTTATGTGATGTTCTGTGGCATGATCCCTGCAAGTTTGTTGTGTCCATTCGGTATGCACCGATCTCCTATTTGACACTTTGGTTTGATTGAGAGAGAGAGAGAGAGAGAGAGAGAGAGAGCGCTAAATTGCTTCAGCAGGTTTCAGGTTTAGATAATTAGACCAGATCATACGTTTCAACTTGATCTTGATCGAAACATATAGCATGTTCACATGCCATGGCGATTGGCAAGCTACCAAGAAGTCATCACTTTTCTGGATCTCTAACAATATTTTTTGTGTAAATCGGTTCCTTCCGAATGCAATTATAAAATTAACCATCTGGCAACCTACTGAGATCCCATAGCTCGGCAAAAATCTACCCTAGGAGTTTCTCGGCAAGAATCTGTAATGATATCGATAGAATCTGTGTCCCTATATAGAAGGATTCTATCCATTGGTACGCGAATCTGAATTGATCTCCAGGAGTTTTCTCCTATATATTGGATATTGCCTTGTACAAAAAAAAATCAATCAAATAAAAGAGAGAGTTTTCCCCTTACATTATGTGTGTTTATATTCATGTCGTGTAATTGCATTGACGCGCTATCGATTAACGTGGGTGAACGATTCTGTTTCACAACACGTTATCAGCACGATCGCTCTACGAGCGGTTGACCGGGATCGTCTACACGACATCGACAATTTGATCATGGCCAGTCGCTGATTGTCTGCCTACGTCCAGCCTACACAGCATCGAGCACATCCGACATCACGCGATCTACACCACCTCAAACCCTACGTAAGTGATGACGCGTAAACAAATCCTACAAATTGTTTCCGCTGATTATATTGATCTCATGTACTGTCAAGAACGGTTACTGTTCATCATCCTGAGAGAGAGAAGGAGAAAGGGTGCTTCGGCCTGAAGGCCGAAACTATCACCGACCGCCGTGCTGCAGCGCATCCAACTCAGTGCGCCGACCCGCGCGTGACCCTACAAGTCACCGCCGTTCTCTACCGCGCGTCTGGTGTCACCTAGCCGCCGTCCCGAAGCCACGCACGGCCGCGCACCGCGTTGCAGCGCCGCCAATCGGCGTCAGCCCAGAGCGGCCTGTAGCCACTTGCCGTCGACCCGAAGCCATGCACGGCCGCACACCATGCTACAGCGCCGCCGATCGGCGTCGGCCTAGAGCGGCCTGCAGCCACTTGCTGTCGACCCGAAGCCATGCACGGCCGCACACCATGCATGCTACAGCGCCACCAACCGGCGTCGGCCCCGAGGGGCCTACCGGCGGCCCGAAGCCACGCCGCGCCGCCCGACTCGCCGCTCCAGTCGCATGCGCTGCATCCGGCCTCGCCGGCCTCCTCCGAGAGCACCTCACCCGACCTGCCGACCACCGCATCCAGCCTCGCAGGTCGCCGTCGGCATCCGCCGAGCGCACTGCGCCGTGCCGTGCCCGACCCGCCGACCGTCACGGGCACCGTGCCCGGCACCGCTGTGAGTAGATGCCACGCCTCCCACTTGAAAAGTCCAGATCGGACTTCTGCTTTTTCCCCTGCTGCGAGGAAATTTCAAGTCCAGCTCATGTCCGGTTGAAGGGGTGCATATTTACTCTTTTGCCCCAGAGTTTTTCCTTTTTCAAAAAAACATTAATAATTCTAAAAATTGTTAAATTATTAACAAAAAATTGTAAAAGTTGTTGGAAAATTCTAGAAATTTGGATTGACACAATGTTCATGCCATGGTTCTGTTTTTATTTTCTTAGCATTATTTTATGCTATTTTTTTGCTGGGATCTAATTTTTCTGTTATTACGTAATTCTAAAAATTGCTAGGTAATTATCAAAAATTATGAAAAAGGCTAGGAAAATTCTAGAAAATTTAAGATAGAATTTTATGAGTGCCATATCTTTGTATTAATTTCCTTAGCATTATTCTATGTTTAATTTATGTTAGAATTTATTTTCTGTTATTAAGTAATGCTGGAAATTGCTGAATAATTAACAGAAATTGTGAAAATGCTAGAAAAATTCTGGAAAAGTGTGATAATTATCTACTGAATAGATATAGACCAAAACTTTACTGATTTAATGAAGAGGCATGCAATATAATATTTTATCAGTAGTAAAATTCCATATTGCTTGCACACAGGATATGTCTGACATCGTAAAAAGGAAGTTTGATGTGCTTGCCCTGGATGGCAGCAATTATCTCACTTGGGCAATGGATGCCAAAATTAACCTGGCAACTAAGGCATTTGGAGTTGCTATTGCCCAACCTGAAGCTGGTGCACCAGCTATCCCCAAACCCGTAAAATGCTCTGCTTTGCATTTCTTGAGGCACCATCTCCATCCAGACCTGAAGGTCGAATACTTGATGGAAGAGGACCCACTAGTATTCTAGAATCCCTGAAGGAATGTTACAACCAGTAAAGATTCATGTTATCGCCAGAAGTACAGTGCGAATGGACCCTCCTACGTTTTTAGGAATTCAAATATGTTGCAGCATAGAATTCTACAAAGCAAAAATTTGTTATGAAATTAACATTTTGTAACCAAAAAGTTATTGATGTCGAGATGATCAACAAAACCTTGTGCACCTTCCACCCTAACATGATGATACTGCAGCAACAGTACCGCCATGCAAAGTACCAGAAGTACTCTAAGCTTATTAGTGTTCCAATAGAAGCGAAAAAACATGATAAACTCCTCATGAAGAATTATCATGCAATTACTAATGAAAGTCAAGCATTTCCTGAAGCACATGCTAACGCTCAGCAGGCTACTAATAGCCATGGCTGCGTAAAGGGTCAAATGCATATGGGGAATAAATGGAAGAATGGCAGAAACCAAAAGGGAAATGGTAAATACTAGTGGAAAAGTAAAGAAAAGGGTACATGAACTTTCCAGAAGCAAGGTCCAGCCAATAAGGCTGCTAACCATACTCAGCCATGCTTTAGATGTGGATGCGTCGGCCATTGGTCACGTACTTGGCTGTCGGGCGCAGCTAAAGCCAGTGGACTTTTCCTTTACGTCCGATGACCGGTTCTTATTAGAATTTTTAAGCTACGCTAATTACTAAGTCATCATTAACTAGCCTAAAGCAAAATCATATAATAATAAAAAGTGGAACTTAAATGGCTACTGAACGGTGAAGACGAAGATGCCATTAGTTAGTCGGTGTAGGTCAGCAGTGAAGACGAGGGCATCATGATCCTCAGTGAGGTGGGCATAATGCCATGCCGTGCCGGCCCGGCACAGGCCCATCATGCTTCGTGCCTGAATCATGCCGGACCGTGACGGGCCATCGTGCTTACCGTGGGGTGCCGTGCCAGCCCAGCTCGCCTTCGGCAAGCCCAGGCACAGCCCATTTGAGCTTTGTGCCTGCTTCGTGCAGTGCCAGCCTAGGCCCGGCCCATTTACACTATTGCGACGAGAGGAAAGGAGACGGAGACACACATTGCTCAATCTCTTTCAATTCTCTCTCGCCCGTTGCTCCATCTCGCAGCTCTCTCTCTCTCTCTCTCGTCCATCTCTCTCTCTCTCTCTCGCCAGTCACTCCCTCTCTCTCAACCGTCCCTCTCAATCTCTCTTTGCCTGTTGCCTCCCTCTCACTCGCCAACATTACTTTTTCTCTTGAAAAAAAATCATCACTCATAACCTCGACTATTAGAAATCTAGTGAAATAAAACCATTGTAGATAAGTGACATTAAATAGCCATCAACAACAATGAAGTTGTGATAGTAGATCTATGCCCGTGCCTCCGTAGTGCTACCCGTGCCTCCGCCGTGCCGTGCCGGCATGGGTCCAGCCCAAACGGTCGTGCCAGGCTATGCCGCCCATCGTGCCCTGATCTCAGGTCCGGCACAGCCCATGCTACAGTGTTGTGCCGACACGGCACTGCCCACCCTATGCTGTGCCGGGTTTTGGACCGGCCTGGACCACCTTGCTTTGGGCTGGCCCAAAAAAGACCCGGCCCAAGTGCCCACCTCTAATCCTCACGATGCTGATGACAGTCTTCGTTAGCCTTAACGCCAAAAACTCAGATCGGATGGGATTGTCCGGGAGTGACAAACTTGATAGTGATTGGAAAAAGTATCACGAACGAGTGCCGGCCTCTCCCTCTTTCTATATATGGTGCTAGCTAACGGGAACAAAACCAAATTTGTTGGTGCACTCCCGATCAAAGCGCTAGTGGTGGTGGGCCTAGCCCCCTAATTTTTGGTTCTTCCGTTTTAACCGAAATCACAACCAGCATTCCCCCACTTGATTAAAGGTTAATATGATAAGTCTATACTCAACAGAACAACACGCCAAGATAAAGTATTACAGCAGTTAACAAAATTACCGTTGAAACCCAAGTATCTATAGCACACCATTCCATCTCGACGGGATAATTACTAATTCTTAATGGGAGTTGGTTTTGTTCTTATGGTCTTTATTTCAAGAATAAGAGGCTTTCCAATAAACCAATGCTGGTAACATACTCTCGAAAGAGACTGTGTAGTAAGACTTTAGTAAGAGGATCTGTGTAACATCCCAAATTTGTGCTTTTATTCAATTATTTGAGTTATTTGAGTTATTAAAATTTTCTGGAATTTATTTGGATTTCATTTAAATTAATTTCCTTTTTGAATTATTTAAAAATTTAAAAATTTCAAATAAAGTTTTGTTGAAAATATTTTATTTAAGTCGAAAATGTCTCAAAATATTTTCCACAATTTTTCTGGAATTTTTCTGAGCATTTTGTTATTTTTCTTGATTTATTTGAATTTCTGGAATTATTTTAATTTTAGAAACGTTGGAAAACCCGATTGGGTCTGTTACTGTTGGACCGACCGAGCCCGACCGCGCCGAACTCGAACTACGCCGGACCGAACCCGAATCGGAACCCTATTTGCTCCGACCGTTGGATTTGGATCCAACGGCTAGGATTGCGCCACGTCGCCCGGCATGATGCGAATCGAATCCGGAGCTCGGACTCCGCCGCCGCCACGCAACCGACCTCGGTTTTCGCGGATTTCACGGACGCCGAGGCCCCTATTTAATGCGGCGCCACCTGCCCGGAACTCCCCGTTGCCGTGCGCACGTTTTGCCCTAGCGCTCGAGCCGCCGTCGTCTTCCCGTAATTGCTCGCCGAAGTTTGGGGAGCGCCGCCATGGGTTTTTGCCGTGTTTAGCCGCCGTCCGCCGTCATCCGTGGTGTGGGTGGCCAGATCTGGGATCCCTGAGTTAAGGCGATTCGAGCGCGACCACTCACCTCGCTGTGGAACCGCAAGAGCGCCATGCTTGGAGTCGTCGTCTTCAACTCCGGTCGGACAGCCCTGCTGCGCCATCGCCGGACCTCGCAAACTCCAATAGCCGTCCAATCCACGTCCAACCGTCCAGGTTCGTCCACGTGTGTTTTCCTTTGGAAATCCAGAGTAGATCTTGTCCATAAGATCTAGATCATACGGTGTAGAGATTTGTGTAGATCTATTATCAACCGTCAGATCTAGAATGGATGGCATAGATTGGGCCACGTCGCGTTAGCACATAAATAGCACGCCGTAGCACGTCCGTTTTGAGCTGTAGGATCTAGATCGTGCGGTTTAGATTAGAGACATAGTTCTGGCTAGATCTGTCCTGAACCGTTGGATCTTAGATGAATGAACCAGATTGAGCCACGTCGCAAATAGCACATCACGCTTGGAGGAATAGCACGTTGCCGTTGGACCGTTAGATTTGTTTTGAACGGCTTGGATCTAGCGTTCAGTTCGGACTGTTCTAATCTCCGAGTAATCATGACCGTTGGATGTAGAATGAGTGGCCTGGTTTTGTTTGCACTTCGTGCTACGTAGAATAGCACGCTGCGCATAACGAGATAGCACGCTGAGCTGGGATGATGTCAGCAATGACATCATCAGTGGGTCCCACGTGTTAGTGACATGTTGTAACACCCCAATTTTTGCTCTTCATGAAATTAAATGATATTTGGCATTTTTGAGAATTTTTAGAATTTTCTGGGATTTATTTGGATTTAATTTAAATTTATTCCTTTTTTAGATAATTAAAAAATTAAAAATTTTAAATACAATTTTGTTGGAAATATTTTATTTGAGTCCAAAATGTCTCAAAGTATTTTCCAGAATTTTCTGGAATTTTTCTGAGTGTTTTGCTATTTTTCTCGATTTATTTGAATTTCTGGAAATTATTTAATTATTAAATTGCTGGAAAATCCAACCGGGTTTAACTATTCCTCCGACCCGGGTCAGACTCGAGTCTGACTCGAGTCCGACCGAACCACGTTCGAGCCGGACCCTAACCCTAAAACCCGCGACCGTTGGATCTCGATCCAACGGCCGAGATTGGGCCACGTCGGCCGCCTGCGTGCGGTTCAGATCCAGTCGCGCCCGGATTGATCCTAGCCATCGATCGGGACACGTGGACGGCCGCCCGTCTTCGTCTCCGCCCGAACCCGAGTCGGATTGCGCCGCTGGGCTCCGTTAGGGTTCGCAATTTCCACGCATGCCGAGGCCCGCCGTCATTTGCTGCCAATTGCTCGCCGGAGTCGGGTGGAGCTTCACTTCGGTTTTGGCCTAGTTCCGCCGTCACCGAAGCCGCCCCGCCGTCATCAAGCCCGGATCCGGAGCCCTCGCGTCAAGGCGCACCCGTAGGACGCACTCACCTCGCCGGAGCACGCCCGCAGCGCCGTCGACCAGGTCGTCGTCTTCGTCTTCGGCAGGCCAGCACCACCGTGCCATCGTCGACTCCGCGAAACTTCCCCACCGTCTGATCGAGATCCAACCATCCTGGTGAGTCCACGTCGCCCTCAACCCCGTAGAGCCCAGATGCATTGGAGACCGTTAGATCTAGATCTAACGGTTTAGATCACGCCATGTAGCTTTAACCGCACCGTGCTAGGGTTGGATCTTAGCCGTTAGATCCAGATTGGATGATTGAGATTAGGCCATGTAGCTGTAGTGTTGTGCGTCGGGATTGGTCTGGATCGTTAGATCTAAAAGCAACGGCTCGGATTGTTTCACGTTAGATCGGTTAGATGCGTTAACAGCCGTCCGATTTGGAACCGAGGGCTGTGATGCACCCACGTGTCGCCGCCCAGGTCATGCCACGTCAGTGCCCAACGCCGCGCGGCTCAGATACAATCGGAGCCGTCCGATCCGATTCGAACGGACCGGATCGATCGTGTTTAATCTTGTAGGACCGAGTAGGCAACTAGAGGGGGGGTGAATAGATGCCGAATAAAATTCAACTATTTCTTTCGGAAAATTAAAGACCCCTAAATAGCGGAAGAATATCTAATATCGTAGAGATTAAAAACCCTAGATTAATTAGCGAGACAAGTCGAACATAAATCAAAACTAGTTCTATCAAAAATCGAACAATCCTTCTAATCAAGAATCAAAGCGAAAAAAATAAGAGAATATTGCATAAACTTATCTTTTTATTCCAAAGCCATCTTCAACAAGATGACACCAAAAATCATCTAATCTTCAATGATTAGAAAACCCTAAACAAACTAATAGAGCATACAAGCTCTTCTTTTCACCTTGTGCTTGATTGAACAATTGTTTGCTTGATTGATTGCTTGAATTTCTAAGCCCTTACAACCTCTATTTAAAGGACTCCACAGCCACCTATTCCATCTTGTATTCGGATCAAACGATTAGTTTCCATACCAAACTCGGACAGCAACCAATCGGCCGAACTCCTCTCGCACAACACATTGGACAGCAACCGAACATTTCTCGGAATCCTGCACAAACACGACTCGGTACTCACGCACACACGCATGCAGCACTCACACACACCACGCACACAGCACGCACACACACGATGCACTCACGCACACATGCATGCAACACATGCATTCGTATGCATGCACACACACACACTTGCATGCACCACACACACTTGTATTAAATGCATTCACACATGCATCACACACATGCATGCATGCACACGCACACTTGTATTAAATGCATTCACACATGCATCACACACACACATGCATGCACACGCACACACACTTGCATGCACACACACAAAAAATTCGTATACACGCGTACAACCACCTGCCGCTACGCTGCAACGATCTCGACCTCACATGCACTGTCCTCTAGTCCAAACATCTCGCATGACATCCTCGACCCTCACGACCTCAGTTCCTCCCTGAACCTAGTCTTGGTCCCGTCATCGACCATGTTCGACCTCAAGCAACACCTGCACGTGAACAAAAACACACAAACAATTTCCGAGCCCAAGTCCGCGACTTGACTCACATTAATCCATGCAACCACTCACACGAGCGCATTGCATCAAATAAAATCAACCAAAAACATAATTAAAAATCAGACCAAACTCTTTTGCAAAATCTGAATCTTTTTAAATAAACAAACTGGTTTCAAATCTTTTTCAAATAAAGAAACCAAAAAATAAATCGTTTCAAATTGGTTTCAAATCTTTTTCAAATCGAACCAAAATCAAATCAACTCAAATCTTTTCAAATCTCTTCGAATATTCAAATACTCATCATCAAAAACACATGGATCAAAAAACAATGATCCTTCAATCTCCCCCTTGATGAGTAATTTGACAAAACACAATATAAGATTTGACAAAGGTATAGAAAAATACCAAATGAGAGTTTGAGAGAATTTGAGACCAAAAAGATTCCAAGACCAAGTAAAGACCAAGTAAATCCAAATTCTCAAACAGTTTGAATTTCTCCTTTCTTTTTATTTTTTCTTCTTCTTGACTTGCTCTCCCCCTTTTTGACAAAATAGTCATCAAGATCTCAAAACTCCCCCTTAATGAATGCAGTATCTCAAGCTTTGAAGAATATTGAAGGTATATAATCAAAGTAAGGCATTTGGAGAGTTTTTACGAGAGTTTTCAAATAAAGAAACCAAAAAAAATAAATCGTTTTAAATTGGTTTCAAATCTTTTTCAAATACTGAACCAAAATCAAATCAACTCAAATCTTTTCAAATCTCTTCGAATATTCAAATACTCATCATCAAAAACACATGGATCAAAAAACAATGATCCTTCAAATCTAAAACACGTGAAGCTAGATCCAATCTGGACCGTTGATTTTCAAATCAACGGCCCATATCAAGCCACGTGTCCGGTAATCGAACCGACGTGGTTAGCGCGGGCGACGCCACTGCGTGTCAACGGCACAACCCACCGCGTGATGACGTCATCCGTGATGTCATGCTGATGTCACATGGGGCCGCGTGTCAGCCGTCCCCTCGGCCGAGCCGTGCTGACATCAGCAGCTGATGTCATCCGAGTGGGTCCCACATGTCAGTGGGTCATGTGCCCGTGGACCGGGTCCACGGTGAACCAAAACCGGACCATGGACCAGGCGCATGGACCAGATGACGCAAGCATGACGAAATAATTCGATTTTCCTTTAGAAAAATAATTCGGCCGAAATCCAAAATTCACGCTAACGTCATGCTGACATCATATTTCCGATTTTCCCGTATAAAAATAATTGAATTAATTTGATTTATTCTTTTAATTGATTTTTCAAACTTCAAACGCTTATAACTTTTGCGTTTTAACTCCGATTTGGGTGATTCCAATATCTAAATTTTTATAAAATTGAGCTCTATTTAGTGGTGAATTTTATTTGAATTTTTGAACACTTTTTGTCTACTATTTATTTATTTATTGCTATTTGCACACGTTACGAGTAGACGTTGAAGTACCCGAAGGCTTCGAAGGTGAAGTTTTGACCTAGGAGCCAGCTCAAGACCAAGAACAAGTACTTTTTGAAGGCAAGTTATACTTTGACCATATTGTTCCCACTTTGGAAATTATTTTGATTCAAATTATTGCATGTTAATTTGATTAGAAAATGCTTTAATTAATTCTGAAAATTAGTTAAATGCCAATTTGCTGTATTCCACCTTGACATAAATAATTGTATGCCATGACCCCTTGTCACCCTAGTCGGGTTTAAGTAGTTGGACATTATTAAATCGCCAACATGGGTATTTAGACCGCTGTAGTATAATGCTTAGCCCTGCCACGTAGTCATGACATGATTCTGGATAATTACATGTTAATATTGACTTAATGAGATATGGAACCTGTTTTGGAGAAGTGTCGTGTGTTATTAATGATGAAGTTGATGGCACGTGGTGCATGGTAATCAATTGGGTTTGATAAATGCTTTAGACCGGGGCAAGTGGCAAGAGTGATCTGGTGGGCCATGAGTGGCACCGGGAATGTCGTTTTGGTTCTTCGGCAGTCTTGCCTTGGTCACCCTAAGGACTTAACCTTGCAAGCCTTTGATCTGAGTCAAACGTGCAACCACATGTCTGGAATGAGACGTACCTAGTTGAATAAGTTGCTAATAACTTGCTTGTGGAACCTCGGGGTGTCAATTATACCTTTGTGTAGTTGTACGGGGGAGCGTACCGAGTCTGTGGCTAGGTACCCATCTAACGGTTGGTTGGCCTAAACTTCGTCTTTGCTAAGGGAAGGGTTAGTGTGGAACAACCGGGGAGGTCCACTTGTATAGTTAGAGGCTTCCGAAAGACTTTGTTACGGACACTCGCCTTTGTGGTGTTTGACTGTATCTTGTGGGTAAAGTGCATAACCTTTGCAGAGTGTACAACCTATCCGAATAGCCGAGTCCACTGTATTGGACACTGCTCGGGGATTATAGTCAAGGGTTAGACTTTCATAAAAATAACTTGGTTTGGAAAATGTTGGGTTGAAATGATGAATTAGACCTAGGGTTGGAAAATGTGTTACTTGTGAAATTATTGTGAAAGTGCTCTATTTATTATTGTTTACTGCTTTGCAATTTATTATTGTATGTACACTTACTGTTTTGCTGCAAAAAAACTGTTAGCCTATCCTTTGTGATAAGCCATGCATATAGAATATTAGCTTGCATTCTGTGCATGACTTGCTGAGTACCAAGTACTCACCCCTTGCAAAATACATCAGTTGAAGAAGAGGCTATGCTAGCTTTGGAGGAGGAACTTCAGGAGGAGCCGTCTACTTAGGGGAAAGCCCAGTCAGTTGCCTATGGCATATTGGTTGGCGCTACACATTTCCTTTACATTCCGCTGCAATTGATTACTTTCATAAGTTTTTGCCCTGCGAGGCTTACTTTTGTAACTTGACCATAAGGTCGAGCAACCAGTTATATTTCCCTTTTAATAAAGTACTTTACTACTTCGTTGAGTATGATTGTGATATATATAGATGTTGAGACTGTGGGCACTAGCATGATCCTAGACTAGTGCTGAATACACAGAGGGTCCGGATTTGCAAATTCGAGTCCCGACACACGTGCACCCGTGGACCGTGTTCACGGTGGACCGAGCCGAACCGTGGACCGAGTCTATGGACCGGTTGACGCAAGCATGACGCAATAAATCGATTTTCCTTTCAAAAAATAGTTCGGCCGAAATTCAAAATGCGCGTTGACATCATGCTGACGTCATATTTCTGAATTTTCAATAGAAAAATAAATCGGATAATTCGGTTTATTCTTTTTAACGTATTTTCAAACTTCAAACAGCTATAACTTTTGCGTTTTAACTCCGATTGAGGCGATTCCAGTTTCTAAATTTTTGTAAAATTGAGCTCTATTTAATGGTGAATTTTATTTAATTTTTGGACTTGAGTTTTTCTCTATTTTTATTTAATTTTTGTTTATTTATCCGAATCGCGTAGACGTTGAACTGCCCGAAGGGTTTGAAGGAGAGGTTTTGACACAAGAATAAGTTCAAAACCAGGAACCTGTACTCTTTGAAGGCAAGTTATGCTTTGACCATATTGATCCCACTTTTGAAATTATGTTTGTTTAAAGTATTGAATGCTAATTTAATTAGAAATGCTTTCAATTAATATGGGGAATTAGATAAATGACCTACTTGTTGTATGCCACCTTGTCTATAATAATTGTATGCCATGAATCATTTGTCACCCTAGATTATGGAATATTATTGGACACTAATACTTTGCCAACATGGGTTAAATAGATCGTAGTTAGCCAGCTTAGCTATGCAATCGTGTTATTGATATAATTTTGAATGTCAGAAATTAATCTTGACTTAATGAGAAATATAACATGTTTTTGGAATTGCGGCATGTGTTATTGATGATGTTGATGGCACGTGGTGCATGGTAATCAACTGGGTGATTAAATGGTTTAGACTGAGGCAAGTGGCAACATTGTTCTAGTGGGCCAGGTGTGGCACTTGGGAGGTCGCATTTGGTTTTATTGTTTTGGTTACTTGTGAATCCTTGGGTAGTCTTGCCTTAGTCACCCTAAGGACTTAACCTTGCAAGAATTTGAACTGAGTCCAGCATACAGCCACAAGTTTGGAATGGGACAGACCTGGCGGAGTAAACTGTGATGTCTAGATTTTGGTACTGTCATGGTGGTGTGAGGCCCGGGTCTACGGGTAGGCTCACATGGCGCAAGAGGGGGGTCTTGAGTGTGATAACCAGTCCCTTAAGTGTTGAAACCTTAGCGGGCAGTACCAGGTCTAGAAGTAACTTTGGAAAGGCTTTGTTACGGTCACTCACCTTGGTGGTGTTTGACTGTATCTTATGGGTAAAGTATATAACCTCTGCAGAGTGTACAAACTATTCGAATAGCCGAGTCCACAGTATTGGACATTGCTCGGTGATTACAGTCAAGGGTTAGACTTTCATGAAAATGACTTTGGTTACTTGGTATGGGAATGATGAACTTGCTTTAGGTTGATAAATGCTTTACTTGTGAAATTGTTTATGAAAGTTATTATTGTTATTACTGCTTCACTGCTTTCAATCTATTATTGCTATTTGTGAATGATGCTTTACTGCAAATAAACCACTTAGCCTATCCTTTGTAACAAGCCATGCATATAGCTATTAGAATTGCATTCTGTGAATGACTTGCTGAGTGCTTTAAGTACTCACCCTTGCAACAACAAAACATCAGTTGAGGAGGAATCAACGCTAGCACTGGAGGAGTTCCAGGAGGAGCCATCGAACTAGGGAGCGAGCCCAGTCAGTTGCCTGTGGCATATTGGTTGGCGCCACATGTTTCTTTATTTTCCACTGCAAGTTATTTTATTAAGACTTTGCCCTACGAGGCGTACTTTTGTAACTTGACCATAAGGTCGAGCAACCGGTTATATTTCCCTTTAAATAAAGTACTTTACTATTTCGTTGAGTATGATTGTGGTATTTACCGATGTTGAGACTGTGTGCACTAGCGTGATCCTGGACTAGTGCTTAATACACAGAGGGTCCGGATTTGCATATTCGGATCCCGACAATCCGCAAGCTTAGACTTGGTACTTCTATGCTTGACATCAATTGTTTGATCCTGGATTTTATCTTTCACAACATGATACTTAATGTCAATGTGTTTGGCGGCACCACTTGACTTGTTGTTACTCGAATAGAAAACTGCGGCCATATTATCGTAGTATATTGAAAGTGGTTTAGATATGTTGTCCACCACTCTTAATCCTAGGATAAAGTTCTTAAGCCATACTGCTTGCCCAGTAGCCTCATAACATGCCACAAACTTAGCCTGCATCATTGATGATGCGGTAAGGGATTGTTTGGAACTTTTTCACAAAATGGCTCATTTCGCAAGTGTGAAGATATAACATGATGTGGATTTCTTAGTATCAACATAACCTGCAAAGTTAGCATCCGAATAGCCCACAACCTAAAGAGTATCAGACTTCTTATATGTGAGCATGAAATGCTTAGTGCCCTACATATAATGCAAAGTTTTCTTAACAGCTTTCCAGTGGTCCAACCCTGGATTGATTGATATCTGCTAAGCATCCATAATGCTTTTGACAACTGAACTGTAAGTAATCCCCTTCATTTGATTAGTTTCTAATGATTCCTTGGACATTGGAATATTCCAAACTTATTGCCCTTAACAATAAGTGCAGGCATGGCAGAGAAGTTATGCATATTATAAGTACTCTATCAATGTATGCCCTTTGGGATAGGCCTAATACTCCTTTGGACCTATCTCAGTGAAACTCAATGCCCAAAACATAAGAGATATCACCAAGATCCTTCATATCAAAATTAGTGGAAAGAAATCTCTTGGTCTCATACAGCATATTCTTATCGCTGCTAGCCAACAAGATATCATCCACATAAAGTACTAAGATAGTAAATTTGCTCCCCTTAATCTTAATGTATATGCAATTATCCACTTCATTTTCATTGAAAGCAAAATTTCTTATGGTTTCATCGAACTTAAGGTATTATTGTCTAGACGCCTATTTTAGTCCATATATTGATTTCTTAATTCTACATCCCATATTTTTCTTGCCTTCCACGACAAAACCTTCTGGTTGAACCATGTAAATATTCTCATGCAAGTCACCATCAAGGAATGCAGTTTTAACATCCGTCTGATGTAGCTCTAAATCATAATGAGCAACAAGCGACATGACAATTCTTAGTGAATCTTTCTTGAGACAGGAGATAAAGTATCAATATAATCAATCCCCTCTCTTTATGTAAACCCTTTTGGTACAAGACTTGCCTTGAACCTTTCGATATTTCCCTTAGAGTCATGCTTAGTTTTGTATACCCATCTACAGCCTACTATTTTAACTCCATCAGGAATTTCTACTAGGTTCCATATGTCATTAATGCTCATAGACTTTATTTCATTCTGCATGGCCTCAAGCCACTTGGGTGAATCTTTTGTCATTATGGCCTCCTTAAATGAGGTGGGATCGTCTACCTCCCTATGGCATTTACATCTTCATTTATGTATACGATATAGTCATTTGGGAAGGCAGATCTTCTGTCCCGTTGTGATCTCCTTAGTGGTTCAATGGTTATCACAGAAGGCTGTTAAGGCTTATCATTAGGTGTTGTACTGTTGATCCCAAAATCCTCAGATGGGGGCTCAACTCCAGAATTCTCAGCTGGAGGTATAACTATATGAGGTACATGAAGGTGTAACACCCTGGCATCTAATATGCCTGAATGCTACCAAACATAAGCTAAACAACATCTAAATACCATGAATTAAGGTAAATTACAGCAAATGAGTAAATGCTAAAACCCGAGATTTCAGCAGCATCTCCTTTGTTTTAACATGATTTGAAGGAGCAACAACAGTATAGCAATATATGGAATATGAGACAACTAAAAACAGCAATAATTAACGACTTAGCAACAATATATGTCTAGTTTCAAACATTTAATGTCTCCAAGAGTCAAACGAACAATAAGACTCTCATTTAGCTAAGCTAATCCTTAAAGCAATAATCATCACACGCAATTTATTATCAAAAACTAATTGAATGACTTGTGGAATCAAATGAGTGAAGCTACGTGCGGAAGTGTGACTATTTCCGTTCCCCGCATGCCGGTCTCATGGTACCTAAAACAACAAGAAAACACAAGCGTGAGTTCAAAACACAGCAAGCATATTGCAATAGTACAACAAGAACAAGTACATGGCAATAATATCTCACATCATGTAAACCATCTCATTCATGATCACATATCATTATCATCATTATTATGTATGCAATGCAATGCTATGCTCATGTCTCCTTGGAAACTCATACCGGTATGGTTGAGTACACACCCGTCGGTGTGCACCCTCTCCCCCCTTCCATCCCGAAGATGGAGGGTGCCTACTCCTCACTTCCGTTCACCGCGGTGAATGGAATCACGATGTAGGACTTACTCATTGGCTCTCCGGAATAGTCATAACTTTCTCATCGACCTTCCCCGGACTAGTTATGACTTTCTCACCGCCCGGGCCATGTAACATGCCATGTATGCAATTATGCCAACATCATAATTAACTTGTACATTAACACATGGCATCATAACATAATAAACATGCTCATAATATCATTGGCAATAATTAAAGCATGGCAAGTGATCATATCATATAGTCAATTTCATCTATTCTCAACAAGCAACCTACAAATCGCTACCCATTACAATACACTTGCCTCAACCACGGGCAACGGATTGGCGGGAAGTAGAAGGCACTCCCGGGGTCACACCACCTGCACAAAAGGTACCACACACTCACAATCATGTCCACAAAATAGTACGCAAACCCTTATCTACCCCGACATTGCCAACTACTCGCAACACCCAAAAACAGAGGTTCTGTCCCGTCGGGACAGCAGCCTTCCAAAAGGCATAACTTGAGTTCTGGGACTCCGAATCAATTAAACGAGTACATCCTCGCGTAGCTAAGTAAATTTCCCAACTTTTTCTAAGTATATGGAAAGACTGATTCGGACTCTAAAGTTGTTTAATCTACAAAATACCGAGATCTGTTCCAATCACGTCACAGATTTTAACATGCTCGGTAAAACAGCCATAACTTTCAAACGGCTGATCAGAATTGGACGTTCTTTATATCCACGGAAAGATATTGAAATTATCTACAACTTCTTCAACAGGCGGACGTCCAAATTCAGAATCTAAATTGGCGCAAAACCAAACCCTAGGTCGACTACTCATGCTGTCCGAAACAGAAAACGTGACCACTTCTAGAATTCGTCTAATCTACTCAATCCCAGCACCACCAATTGATCTAAAAACATGATATTTATCCTTATAACAGTACCTAGCCCAACCCCAAGGAGTCCCATGGCCATACCTTCGCCCGACGCACGAAAACCCAATAGATCTCCTCCCGGATAGCTCCTCGCTCCTCGCTCCAATGGATGGATCTTCGAGGTGCAGGGGTGGAGAGGCTACCCTAGGGTAGCAAGGGGTGGAGGAGAGGTGGTGGAGAGGTGGAGAGCCAAGGAGACAAAGGGGGAGGTGGGGCGCATGCAAGGGAGAGGGGGAGGTGGGGTGTGGCGGCTAGGGCATGGAGGGAGAGGGAGTGGGGGCGCACATGGGCTGGGTGGGGGCGCACCTAGGGGCAGGGTTAGCCCCTTTTTACCAGCCCAAACGGAATCCTAATCCTAAATGGACTCATACTCCATCCCACCAAAGCCCACAACCCCTTCTTTTAGGCCCAAACTCCCCCGGAAAGGCCCAAACTCCCGGAAACAGCCCGGAAACGCAATTAAACCTCATACCATATGGTTTTAACCTCCAATACCATATTTCAAAATGTTTTTGACCTCATCATGCACATTTTATAAGGTTACGACACTTCGTGGTGTCACAGAAGGAATCTCTTGGATTATCGGTAATGGTACATAAGTCCGAATCTCCTCAAGATCCATTTTCCTAGACTATGAGCTCCCACTGATTTTATCAGTCTCTAGGAATATATCATGTCGGGTTTCTACAAATTTAGTAATACAATCTAGAAAAATAAAATCGATACCCCTTAGATCTTCCAGGATATTGAAAGATGAGATAACAACCTAGAGGGGGGGTGAATAGGCGTTTAAAAACTAAACTGAAATAACAGCAGCGGAAAACAGATCGGAATGTCCGAAGTGATGATCAAAACTTTTGATTATAAATCGAAACTTCCGATGATACGCTCAGAGTATCCAATCAGTTCAAAGCGTAGGAGGAACCTATGCGAATTGAGTCAAAATGCAATTTGGTTTCTACTCAATGCTAGCACAAGTAGATATCGACAATTTAAACAAAGCTAGCAACCTAGATAAAGTAAATTGCACAATTAAAAGAGATAACCAAAAAGGGGAGACGCGGTGAATTTGTTCCCGAAGTTCGGATCCTTGAGGGGATACTACGTCTCCGTTGAGGAAGCTTGATCACACTTGAGCCGGGACTTTTTCAACCCTATTCCTCGCCAATCTCGGTCACACTTGAGATTTGGCTTCACTTTTGATTTCTTCCCTTTCGGAGGCGAAATCTGACCTTCACAAACTTCTCACGGCAAACCGCACTCGTTGGTTGCTCGTGAGTGACTCCTAGCCGTCTAGGAATCCTCAAATTCCAAGAGTAACAAATGCAATGTAGTTCACACTCTTGGATTTGATTCTAGTGCTCAAGATGAATGACTATCTATTTCTTTTAGCACTAAATCTCTTTTTCACACCTCACTCACCAATAGATCACTAAGATCAAAGAGGAGGAGGAAAATGGTAACAAGAATGTGTATTGAATGCACAAAGTAGCCAGCTTAAAAGCCCACCCTTCAGAGGGGGAGGTAGAGGGGTATTTATAAGAAGAGGAAAAAACTAGCCATTATGCCTCCACTCAGCCACATATCGGAACTTCCGATCTTAACATCGGAATATTCGATACGGCTAAACTTCTAGAAAACCTCAAACCCCAACGGTTAAAATTTACACACATCGGAACATCCGATATCCACGGTCGGAATGTCCGATGTGTCCAAAGAAGCACCTTTGAAGAAACTTCTTGAAAAGTTTCTAAGTCTCGATTGGAATATCCAATCCAACAATCAAAACATCCGATCTGTCCAGAGAGTACCTAATTGAGAACCTCTCATCGGAACATCCGATGTGTCCAGAGAGCACCCTAAATAGAGAACTCTTGGAAAATCCTCTAAGTCCATATTGGAACATCCAATCCATATATCGGAATATTCGATTTATCCAGAGAGTACCCTAAATACTCACACCGGAATTCCCGATGGATCGGAACATACGATATAACTATCGGAACATCCGATCTAGACAGAGAAAAGACCACTCTCGATGTATGTGTTGTGAATCGTGTTTCTCAACTTTGAGCTAGCATTCATCTGAGCATAGAGACATATCCTTGATCAACTACGGTGCACCCCTTTTAATAGTATGGCATACCTATTGACTCAACAATAAATGTAAATCAAATAGAAATGACTCCATTTTTCTTTCTTCTCGACTTGTAGGGTCGCCAACATCTGTAGATACTCTTACTTTGGGACTTTCACCTGTTCATTAACTCATTGAACCCATTAGTCCCTTAATCGTTTGTCATTAATCATCCAAAACATACTTAGGCGCTTAGATGCACTTTCTCCTTTAATTGACTTTAATTTGCTTGATTCAGCATTGGAAGAGAAGTGTAGCTTCTTCTTAGACTTAAAATCCCCTTGGATTTTTCTTTTGCCATGACCAACATGGTACATATGGTCATTCCACTTGGCCTTTATCCTCTCCTCTTCCTGGACACAAATGGCGATCAACTCGCTCATAGTCCACTATTCCTTCTGAGTGTTATAGTTGATCTTAAATGCATTATACGCAGAAGGAAGGGAGGCCATAATGAAATGGACTAAGAAGCCATCAGAAATAGCTATATCTATGCCCTTAAGCTTAGCAGCCATATCTATCATCATCATGATATGTTCATGAACGCTGTTGGAGCCATCATACTTAGTTGTGAGCATTTTTATAATTAAAATACTGGCATATACTTTTGAGGAGCTCTTGAATTGCTCCTCGACTGAGGCAAAGTACTGCTTAGCATTGTCAGATTCAGGGATTGCTCCTCTTATCCCAACAGATATTGTGCTCTTCATGATCAATAGGGACATGCGGTTAGACCGCTCTCACTTCTCTGTTGTTAAGTCATAGAGTTTTTGTTTCTCAGTGAAACTCTCATCATTAGCGGTAGGAGCTACGAGAGTGTCCTCATGTAAGGGGATAGTCCAAATCCATGACTCCAAGAATAATTAAATTTCTCTCTTTTCAAAAGGGAAGGTTTGTCTTAGTCAGCTGCTCAATGTCGTTCAAGTAAGCAGCAACATTAGTGTTGTTCATAGCTGAATCAAAACAAAATATAACCAGTAAACATTAGAGGAAATAAATATCTTCATGAAAATTAACCCTACATTGGTCTGATTAATAACATGCTAATAACATGAAAAATTAACAGTTCTAACTCGCATCACCGTTGGGCAAAAATGAAAAAGAACTAAGTTTCCTTATGGGTGACACTTGCTCATAAACAACGTTGGTCAGAATATGATCATGGTCATTACATAATCTTAATTTTTAACATTAAATAATGATCTCTAACCAAAACTTCTCGTTGATTCCATTTTAATTAGAGACAATACTCAGAAATAACCATCATATGAAATTATTTATCACATTAATTAATTAATAATAAAATTAATCAAAATATTAATGCATAGGAAATAATAATTGAACAATAATGATTGATGAATTTAAATGAGATATGATCAAAATAAATATTGATTTGGGTTAAAACATTCATCTCCAAAATCAGTAAAGGCCCAAAACAATACATGGCCTTATGGCTGCACCGAAAGAGCCGACCCACGCGCAGCGAAGCCCAGCGGGCGATCACGGCCCAGACAGCACGACCCAGCCACATGCAGCCCGTGTTGATGTGAAATCCCAGCTGTTGAACAAATGAACAGCTCAGATCGTTTCGAATCGAAACAAAACCGCGATGTCGGTGCGAAAACCCTAACTCTAATCATTTTCCTCTCCCCACTCTGGAAAAAACACGATGGCGATGGAGCGAAGGAGTGTGCAGGTGAAGCGACGTGGTGATGCATGCGTAGTGAGCTGAGGCCGCTCGCGACTCCGATGAGGTGGGGCCTCAGGTTATCGCGCGCGCGATTAAAATAAGTAGCAAAGGCTAACTTAATCAAACAAAACCTAAGTAATTTTGGGGACTCCCTAGCTATATATAGGAGAAATAAGGGAGAAATTTGTGCTAGGGTCAGCCACCACAAGAGGAGTGGCCGAGTAGGACTCTTACAAGGCCTAAGACCCAAGTTTGACTCGGACTAGAAAGTTTCCCCAACTTGTTTTGCAGATTCCTATTGACTCACAGGGAATTTGGACATGAGGCCATATCTGTTGGAAAGAGGACGATGAAACCTTTCAAACAAGTAGTCATAGACCCCGAACACCCTTGTGGATCACAAGTTATGGTCATTTTAAGTTGGTGCTATCCTGGAGGCTGAATCCGAGTTGATCTTGTGCACCGGAAGAATTGGCTTCATGCTTGACGTTTGGGAGTCCTTCTCCTTGGTTCCTAAGGACAATAAAATCATCACAAGGATTAAATAGTATTCCATCCATTAAAATATTTGTATGCAACCCGAGGAACGCATTCATATGGTAATTGAAATGACGTGCACGAGCTCGAGTAATTGGTCGTTGTATTACATCATTGGTTTCAACATGATGTGTAGGCATGGCCGTATCCATGGAAGTGATGTCCTCATCATCCTCTCCTTCTTGCATTTGAGTCGTCCTCGACTCAAGCTTATCATATGCTCCCAAGTATGGCTTTAAATCTGCGATGTTGAATGTGGGACTAACCCCAAAATCTGCAGGCAATTCAAGCTTATATGCATTATCATTAATATTTGCCAATACTTTGAAAGGACCATCAGCTCAAGGCATCAACTTAGATTTTCTTAAGTCAGGAAATCGATCTTTTCGCAGATGCAACCAAACTAAATCTCCTGGTTCAAAAGTTATATGCTTCCTTCCCTTACTACCAGCAAGTTTATAGTTAGCATTCATGCGTTCTATATTTTCTTTAGTTGTCTCATGCATTTTCATAATCAAATCATCACGTTATTTAGCATCAAGATTCAATTTCTCCGAAGATGGAAAATGTGACAAATCAATTGGAGCATGAGGTATACATCCATATACAATCTCAAAAGGGCACATCTTAGTAGTAGAATGTATTGATCGATTATAAGCAAACTCAATATGAGGCAAGCATTCTTCCCACAATTTAATGTTCTTTTTCAAAACAGCCCTAAGCATGGTAGAAAAAGTTCGATTAGGGGATGACAAGTAGTAGAAAATAAAAGCTTAGTCCCCAATATAGCCCACAAAGTTCTCCAAAAGTGGCTTAAGGATTTAGTGTCACGATCTGAAACTATTGTGTTTGGCACACCATGCAAGCGAACAATTTCACGAAAGAATAAGTCGGCAATATTGGTAGCGTCATCCCTTTTGTGACAAGGTATGAAGTGTGCCATCTTAGAAAATCTATCCACAACAACAAAGATACTATCCCTCCCCTTCTTTGCTCTAGGAAGTCCTAAAACAAAGTCCATAGAAATATCCTCCCAAGGCACGCTAGGAACAGGAAGAGGCATGTATAAACCATGTAGATTAAGTCGTGACTTAGCTTTTTGACATGTAGTGCAGTGAGCGACGAAACATTCCACGTCCCGTCTCATCTTGGGCCGAAAGAAGTGGTTAGCAAGTATGACCTCCGTCTTCTTCACATCAAAGTGTCCCATCAACCCTCCTCCATGCGCTTCTTGTAGTAATAACAAATGAACAGAACTAGCTGGAATGCATAGTTTGTTTGCTCTAAACACAAACCCACTATTGAGGACAAATTTGTTCCATGTTTTTCCCTCTTTACAATTTAGCAACACATCTTTAAAATCATCATCATACACATATTGCTCTTTAATCGTTTCCAATCCAAAAATTTTGAAGTCAAGTTGTGAAAGTATGGTATATCTCCTAGACAAGGCATCATCAATGACATTATCCTTTCCCTTTTTGTGTTTGATGACATAAAGAAAAGACTCAATGAATTCAACCCACTTTGCATGTCTACGATTCAGTTTAGCTTGACTTCTAATATGTTTTAATGATTCGTGATCAGAGTGTATAACAAATTCCTTGGGCCATAAATACTGTTGCCACGTTTCCAAAGTTCGAACTAGTGCATATAACTTCTTATCATAAGTAGAATAGTTCAAACTAGGTCCACTCAACTTCTCACTAAAATAAGCAACATGTTTTCCTTCTTGTAACAGAACACCACCCAAACCAATTCCACCAGCATCATATTCTAGTTCAAAAGTCTTAGAAAAATCTAGAAATTGGAGTAAGGGTGCATGTGTTAACTTAGCTTTCAAAACATTGAAGGCATCTTCCTGTGCCTCGCCCCCAAACAAAAGGCACACCCTTCTTGGTGAGTTCATTCAACGGTGCGGCGATTGTACTGAAGTCCTTCACAAAGCGACGATAGAACCCAGCAAGTCCTATAAAAGTTTGCACCTGTGTGGCCGTGTTAGGAGTCGGCCAACTCTATATTGCTTCAACCTTGGCTTGATCAACTTCAATTCCCTGTGCAGTAACAACATAACCAAGAAAAGAGACTCGATCCGTGCAAAAGGTGCACTTCTCAAGGTTACTGTAACATCGCAAATTTGTGCTTTTATTCGATTGATTGAGTTACTTGAATTTTTGGAATTTTTTGGAATTTATTTGGATTTAATTTGAATTAATTCCTTTCTTGAATTATTTAAATATTTAAAATTTTCAAATAAAGTTTTGTTGGAAATATTTTATTTGACTCCAAAATGTCTCAAAGTATTTTTCAGTATTTTTCTGAACATTTTGCTATTTTTCTTTATTTATTTGAATTTCTGGAATTATTTTAATTATTAAAATTGGAAAACCCTAATGGGTTTGTGCTGTTGGACCGACCGAGTCGCACTGCGCCGGACCGAGCTTGACCTGCGCCGGACCGAGCCCGATAGCGCTGGACCGAGCCCGACCTGCGTCGGACCGAGCCCGACCTGCGTCGGACCGAATTGCGTCGGACTGAGCCCAACCTGCGTCGGACCGAGCTCGACCTGCGTCGGACCGAATTGCGCCGGAACGAACCTGAACCAAACCCTAATTCATGTGAACCGTTGGATCTCGATCCGACTGCTACGATGCTGCCACGTCCTCTTCGTGTTTCTGTCAGACATCGCCGCCGCGCAACGGCCGCCTGCGAAATCCGACCGCGGCACGCATGCCTAGGGGCAATAAATACCCCTGCCAGAACCGCAGCGCCGCCCTCCTTGCTTTGCCCTAGGTTTCCTTGCACGCGCCGCCACCGTCCGCATTCAATTGCTCGCCGTAGTTGTAGGGTTTACCGCAGGGCTTTTTGGCCAATTTCTTGTAACACCCCGGCATTCACTATGCCCGAATGCTACCAAACATAAGCTAAACAACAACTAAATACCATATTTAACATAAAATTCCAGCAAAGGTGCATAGGCTAAAAACCGAGATTTGCAAAGACTCTCCTTTGTTTTATCATGAATTTAAGGAGCAGCAATAATTTAGCATTATATGGCAATAAGAGAAACATCTAAAACAGCAATAAATAAAGTCTTAACGACAATAAGAGACTAACATTAAGCTCTTAAGGTTCCAAGTGTCAAACAAACAATAGAACTCTCATTAACCAAGCTAAGACTTAATTTAAAGGCCATCACACGCAATTTATTATCCAACTAAATGAATTGACTTGGGGAAACATTAAAGTGAAGCAACGTGTGAGCGTGTGACTATTCCCCTTTCCCGCATGCCGTTCTCATGGTACCTAAAACAACAAGAAAACACAAGGGTGAGTTCGGAAAACTCAAGAAGCATACTGCAATGGACAACAAGCATAACAACAAGTCAATAACATCTTTCATCATGTATAACATCTCATTCATGAATACTTATCAATATCATCATCAATTTGTATGCGATGTAATGCATTGCTCACGACCCTCTGGAACCTCATACGCAGTATGGGAAGTACACACCCGTCGGTGTGCACCCTTTCCTCCCTTCCATCCCAGAAGATGGAGGGTGCCTACTCGCTTCAAACACCACGTGGATGGAATCACGACATAGGACTTACTCAATGGCGTTCCGGATTAGTCATAACTTTCTCACCACCTTGCCGGACTAGCTATGACTTTTCACCGCCTCGCCTCTATCTCATGACATGCATGCAACCATGCCAAATATCATATTCAATTCACATATTAACACATGGCATCATAATATGTTAAACATGCTCATCATATCATATCAATTCATTAAAACATGGCAAGTGGACATATATCATGTAGGCAATTCCATCTAATTTCAACATGCAACCTACAACTTGCTATCCATCACAACACACTTGCCTCAACCACGTGCAACGGATTGGCGGGAAGAAGAGGGAACTCCGGGTCACACCACCTGCACATAGGTATCACACACTCACAATCATAACCTCAAAACAGTACACACGCCCCATCTAACCCGACATTGCCAACTACTCGCAAAACCTAAAAACAGAGGTTCTGTCCCAAGGGACAGCAGCCTTACAAAAGGCATAACTTGAGTTCTGGGACTCCAAATCGAATAAACGAGTACACCGTCGCGAAGCTTAGGAAATTTCAACTTTTTCTAGTTATAGGGAAAGACTGATTCGGACTCTAAAATTGTTTAATCTACAGATTACCACAATCTGTTCCAGTTACGTCACAGATTTTTAGGCGCTCGGTAAAACAGCCATAACTTTCAAACGGCTGATCGGAAATTAACGTGCTTTACGTCCACGGAAAGATAATTAAATTATCTACAACTTCCTAGAAGTCCGTACGGTCTGATTCGGATTCTAAATCGACGGAAACTCGAACCCTAGTTCGACTGCTCAATCTGCCCGAAAACAGAAACGTGGACAAGTTTAGATCTAACCCAAAATTACTTCAAACCAGCGCCTCCAATTGATCTAAAAACTTGATAAACACCCTAATAACAGTACCTAGATCATCCCCAAGGATCCCTAAGATCATACCTTTGCCCGAGCGCAAAACTCCAATCAATCTCCATGAATCTCCTCGCGATGGCTTCCTCGCTCCACGTTCCTCGCTCCTCGCTCCTTGCTCCTCGCTCCTCGCTCCACGGATGACTCCGCGAGGTGCAGGGTGGGGAGACCACCCTAGGGCAGCAAGGGGTGGAGGGGAGGTGGTGTGGAGGAGGTGGAGGAAAGGGAGGGGATGCTTATGCGGTTATGGGGGCTAGGGCTTAGGGAGGAGGGAGGAGAGAGGCGCAAGAGGGAGGTGGGGCGCAAAGGGGCTGGCTGAGGTGGGGCGCAAGGGGCAGGGGAGCCCTTTTAACAGCCCTCAACCCAATCCTAGTCCGTTCACGGAGTCCTAATCCATCCCACCAAAGCCCACCAAGGCCCAAAACTCCCGGGAAGGCCCAAAACCCAGCGGCCCTAAACGGCCGGAAGCGTTATTAACCCCCGATCCTTATGATCTTAACCTTATTTCCACATCTCATACTGTATTTAACCTTATCATGTTCAAAAATTAAGGATACGACACTCCGAGTGTCACATTCTTCCCCTTCAACGGGATTAGGCCTCGAATCTAAACGCACCAATCACGAAACCCAAGCAAAACCAAAGACAGCGATTTTCACATCACATACGAGGTGAAAAGCTTCGAATACTTCAGCGCATGCGAGATTCCACTCCCAAGTCGCTTCTCTCGTGCAGATGTGACCACAAGACCTTGACAAACTTAAGCGTCTGTTCTTCATCACTCGCTCAAGTCCCGAGAATTTCCACGGGGCACGGACTCGAAGGTGAGGTCCTCTTTGAGCACTAATGGTT
This sequence comes from Rhipidocladum racemiflorum, assembly GCA_036346355.1. Taxonomy (NCBI): domain Eukaryota; kingdom Viridiplantae; phylum Streptophyta; class Magnoliopsida; order Poales; family Poaceae; genus Rhipidocladum; species Rhipidocladum racemiflorum. Next base: position 35,899,068 of record CM070581.1, read on the forward strand.
CCAATGGAACCACCAACTCCGGATCATGCAAGTATTTCCTCAACATCGAGACATGGAACACTGCTGTGCACACCTTGCATGGCTTCCTGAGGCTCCGATAGGCCAACCTACCAACTCGGGCGATGATAGGAAAAGGCCCAACATACCTTGGACTAAGCTTTCCTTTGGTGCCAAAACGCACCACACCCTTGGTGAGAGATACTCGCAAGAGTACGCTATCACCCACCTCAAACTCCAAGTCTCGCCTCACATCAGCATAGCTCTTACATGCTCTGCTTGGCGCATGAGAAGGTTCTACCAGACTCCGCCACGCGATCAATAGTCCTGCTGAACCCAATCCGGTCCAAGAACGCTCTCTCACCCACCGCATCCCAACAAAGTGGCGATCTGCACTCCGGCCATATAGTACCTCATAAGGAAGCAGCAGGATCTTTGGAATGATAGTTATTGTAAGCAAACTCCGCAAGAGGCAAATGATCCTCCCGACTACCTTTCCAAGCCATCACACAGGCCTTGAGCATGTCCTCCAAAGTTTGGATGAATGTACGCTCAGATCGCCCATCTGTGTCTACGAGGGGTGAAAAGCTAAGTGCGCGTGCACTCCAAAGCACTCTGCAAACTCTCCCCAGAACTTGAGACGAACTTAGCATCCCGATCGAGATAATGGTCTTGGGTACACCATGCAATCTCACAATCTCATACATAGATGGGAGCCAACTTCGCTGAATTGGTCGTGCGGATGGGAATGAAATGCTTGAGACTTGCTTTGACGGCCCACCCACAACCCAAACAAAGATCCTTCCTCGTGGAGAACGAGTAAACCAACCACAAAATCCATGGAGATGTCATCCCATGGCCATACAGGAATCTCCAAGGGTCGCACAGGCGGACGCTTTAAGCTCAACTTTGATCTTCTCGGCAAATCCCACAAGACGCCACATACTTGGCAATATCCACTCTCATCCTTCTCCACCGAAATTCTTCTTCAAGTCCTCAGACATCTTGGTTTCTCCGGGATGGACCGTGTACGGTGCGATGAGCTTCTCTCAGAATGTCTTCTTTCACTTGAGATTTACGGGGCACGCCTGACGGCCCTGAAACCTCAAAACTCCCGCATCATCAACGGTAAAGTCTCCCGACTTGCCATCCTCAAGGCGTTTCCTCACCGCCGAGCAAACGATCATGCTGCGTGCCTCCCGCCGCCGGAATCGACTCCAAGAATCAATTGAGTTTCAGCTTGCACGGTCCCCGCAGCGATGAGGAGACTCCCAAACGCCTCAAAATCAGCAACAAGACAATCAACAACAGGGCATTGTCTTGACCGAGAGCGTCGGCCACCACATTTGCCTTCCCCATGATGATCTTTGGATAGTGAGGTCATAATCCTTTATCAATTCTAGCCACCTCTCTCGCCTCAAGTTCAAATCTTTACGAGTGAAGATGTACTTGAGGCTCTTGTGATCAGTGAAAATATCACAAGACTCGCCGTCTGAGTAATGCCTCCATATCTTCAATGCAAACACCACGGCGGCTAGCTCAAGATCATGGGTGGGATAGTTACGCTCATGCTTTTTCAATCGCTCGAAGCATAAGCAATCACCTTGCCCTCTTTGCATGAGCACACACCTAAGTCCCAGCGAGAAGCATCGAATCAAGCAAGGAAGCGCTTCGGCTCGGGAAGGGTAAGACAGAGCAGCCATCACTAACTTCTCCTTCAAAGTGCGGAAAGTGTGCTCACACTCATGCAGCCCACCGGAACTTCATCCCTTCTCAGTCGTTGTGAAAGTGGCTTGGCAATGATAGAGAAATCTCACAAACGCCCGATAGTATCCGACCAACCCAAGGAAACTCGCACCTCTTTGACATTGGAAGGCCTCCTTCCAATCCAAACTGCGAGACTTTGCTAGGATCTACCGAGTATGCCCTCTGGATTGATGATGTGGCCAAGAAAACCCACTTCAAATCCCGGAACTTCACGCACTTTTCAGCTAGCAAAGAATTGATTCTCCTCAGGTACTCAGCACAAGCCTCAAGTGTCGCTCATGCTCCTCTTCTTATTTAGAGTAAATCGGGAATGTCATCGATGAACACTACCACAAACTCATCAAGGTACTTGTGTAGCATACTGTTCATCGCCTCCATAAAGACAAAGACAGGAGCATTAGTTAGTCCAAAAGACATAACTTTAAATTCATAATGCCCATACCTAGTGGAGAAAGCGATCTTCTCAATGTCTGCTCCCTCACACGGATCTCGATTATACCGGATCAAGATCAATTTTGAGAACACCTTTGCTCCTTCGTTGGTCAACAGATCCTCGTCAGGCAAAGGATACTTGTTTTTGACTCGCCACTTGGTTAAGAGCACGATAATCAATGCACATACGCCAACTCTCCATCCTTCTTGAGACGAAGAGGACGGGTGCTCCCCATGGCGATACGCTCGCCGAATGAAGCCTTTGTGGATGATCCTCCAATCGCTTCTTCCTTCGTCTTGAAAAGGTCGAGCCAAGCGGTATGGAGAGATAGAAATAGCGAGTGCCCGAGCAAGATCAATCACGATACTCCACATTCCTCACAGAGGTAGACCAGCAACTCGTCAGGGGAACACATCAACGAACTCCTTCACTCTGAGAAATCTCCTCAATGGGGCCCGAGAAGATGGCTTCTCGAGACAAAGTCATGAGGAAACTGATAGCCTCAAACGCCCGACTAAAACAAACTAGTCAAAGCAAAGACTTTAACCGGAGGGTATACCACCCTGAAAGGTCAACTCTTCACGGGCCAGGCAAAGGCTGCTCTTCCGTAAAACAACAGATCTTAGCAGTCTGTGCGATGCAGCACCCATGCCCAAAATGACATCAAAAGGAGCCAAGCTGGATCACCATGAGATTGGCAAGAAAACCTCATCATCAATGGCAATGGTGCAACCAGGGCAAACCAAAGAACTAGCAATCAACCCCAAGAGAATCGACTAACACGGACTCGTAAATCCGGCTGGACTCCCAACTTAGCTCTTGCTAGCAAACTCGGCGACACAAAAGAGTAGGATGCTCCGAATCAAATAGAACAAAGGCATCAACGGAATCCACGAGCAGAGTACCAAACCACCTCTGGATGCCCAATGACGACTCGGCTTGTGCCGGCAGCGTACACTCCTGGTGGCGGCGGGGCAAGAAGCCCTGACTCAGAGGCGATGCCCATCAAAGGCCGCGAGGAGGCAAATCGAGGAGGAGCAGACGGGCTGAGGCACCAAGATGCGCGGTGGCGCCCACGCAAAGGGTGGCCGAGAAACAGGAACAGCCATCATGTGCACCGATCCTCTGGAAGACGCCGGGGAGTGGGAGGAGAAGACACCGCTCTCACTTGATGATGCTAATGGATTCATCCGGCACTTCCGTCCCGTATGGCCGGGCTTGCCCGCAGTGGTTGCAACTCCCGGTCCAACCACACTCTGAAAGCACGGTGCTCACCACCGCACTTTTCGTAACGATCCGCGAAAATCCAATACAAAACACTTTTCTTTTGGTTCAGCTCAACTAAAGCCAAGAAAACAGCAAATCGTCGTCGTAACGGCAGAGAACATCCGAAGGAACCACCATCAACTCTTCTATTTGACTCAGTCAACTACCCGATCAAGGACAGAAAGGATAAGCATTCTTCTCCTCACAGGGGGTTAATAGTTCTTCGGTGATGGCGCTAACCGCCACACCGTCAAACCTCACCAGCATTACTATGAACCAAAAGAGGTGACCGAAACCTTCGCACCACAACCCCACTTTTATCACCACAACAGGAACAATCCAATCATTCATACGCATGCACTCCAAGAACTCTCCGGGAGCCTAGCCCCTGGCCTCCACGGCCACTGGCGTCTGACGGCCTACCCCTCGGCATGGCTCGCTAGATGACAAACCATCCAAACACAAAAACATAAACACCAAATCACACAATCAAGATCATAGATCAAACATCATCATAAGCATATCCTTCATTAAATAATTGCGCAATGCAATGATGAACCAAAACCCCATCCTACTTGTGCAACCAAGTGTGTCAAATTTTAGATTAGTTATACCACTTTTGCAAGTTTTAATGTTGCTATCCTATAACAAAATTTTAGTTAGGACCTAAGCCATGTTTCTAAGTTATTCCACATCATATTTTAGTTGTACCCTATAGCATGACACTAAAAAATTCACATTCTGAGGACCTACAAAGCTCGATACCAATCAGTAACACCCGCATTCACTATGCCCGAATGCTACCAAACATAAAGCTAAACAACAACTAAATACCATATTTAACATAAAATTCCAGCAAAGGTGCATAGGCTAAAAACCGAGATTTGGCGACACCTCCTTTGTTTTATCATGAATTTAAGGAGCAGCAATAATTTAGCATTATATGGCAATAAGAGAAACATCTAAAACAGCAATAAATAAAGTCTTAACGACAATAAGAGACTAACATTAAGCTCTTAAGGTTCCAAGTGTCAAACAAACAATAGAACTCTCATTAACCAAGCTAAGACTTAATTTAAAGGCCATCACACGCAATTTATTATCCAACTAAATGAATTGACTTGGGGAAACATTAAAGTGAAGCAACGTGTGAGCGTGTGACTATTCCCCTTTCCCGCATGCCGTTCTCATGGTACCTAAAACAACAAGAAAACACAAGGGTGAGTTCGAAAACTCAGCAAGCATACTGCAATGGACAACAAGCATAACAACAAGTCAATAACATCTTTCAGCATGTATAACATCTCATTCATGAATACTTATCAATATCATCATCAATTTGTATGCGATGTAATGCATTGCTCTCTGACCCTCCGAACTCCTCATACATGCAGGTATGGGAAGTACACACCCGTCGGTGTGCATTCTTTCCTCCCTTCCATCCCGAAGATGGAGGGTGCCTACTACTCGCCCAAACACCACGTGGATGGAATCACGACATAGGACTTACTCAATGGCGTTCGGATTAGTCATAACTTTCTCCGACCTTGCCGACTAGCTATGACTTTCTCACCGCCTCGCCCTATCTCATGACATGCATGCAACCATGCCAAATATCATATTCAATTCACATATTAACACATGGCATCATAATATGTTAAACATGCTCATCATATCATATCAATCATTAAAACATGGCAAGTGGACATATATCATGTAGGCAATTCCATCTAATTTCAACATGCAACCTACAACTTGCTATCCATCACAACACACTTGCCTCAACCACGTGCAACGGCAGTTGGCGGGAAGAAGAGGGAACTCCGGGTCACACCACCTGCACATAGGTATCACACACTCACAATCATAACCTCAAAACAGTACACACGCCCCCATCTAACCCGACATTGCCAACTACTCGCAAAACCTAAAAACAGAGGTTCTGTCCCAGCGATAACAGCCTTGCAAAGGCATAACTTGAGTTCTGGGACTCCAAATCGAATAAACGAGTACACCGTCGCGAAGCTTAGAAATTTCCCAACTTTTTCTAGTTATAGGGAAAGACTGATTCGGACTCTAAAATTGTTTAATCTACAGATTACCACAATCTGTTCCAGTTACATCACAGATTTTTAGGCGCTCGGTAAAACAGCCATAACTTTAAAACGGCTGATCGGAAATTAACGTGCTTTACGTCCACGGAAAGATAATTAAATTATCTACAACTTCCTAGAAGTCCGTACGGTCTGATTCGATTCTAAATCGACGGAAACTCGAACCCTAGTTCGACTGCTCAATCTGCCCGAAAACAGAAACGTGGACAAGTTTAGATCTAACCCAAATTACTTCAAACCAGCGCCTCCAATTGATCTAAAAACTTGATAAACACCCTAATAACAGTACCTAGATCATCCCCAAGGATCCCCAAGATCATACCTTTGCCCAAGCGCAAAACTCCAATCAATCTCCATGAATCTCTCGCCCGAATCGCCTCAGCCTCCACGTTCCTCGCTCTCGCTCCTTGCTCCTCGCTCCTCGCTCCACGGGATGACTCGCGAGGTGCAGGGGTGGGAGACCACCCAGGGCAGCAGCAAGTGGAGGTGGAGGTGGAGGTGGAGGAAAGGGAGGGATGCGCGGTTATGGGGGCTAGGGCTTAGGGGAGGGAGGGAGGAGAGAGGCGCCAAGAGGGGGAGGTGGGGCGCAAAGGGCTGAGGTGGGCGCAAGGGGGCAGGGGGAGCCCCTTTAACAGCCCTCAACCCAATCCTAGTCCGTTCACGAGTCCTAATCCATCCACCAAAGCCTACCAAGGCCCAAACTCCGGAAGGCCCAAAACCCCAGAAACGGCCGGAAACGGCCCGGAAACGTTATTAACCCCCGATCCTTATGATCTTAACCTTATTTCCACATCTCATACTGTATTTAACCTTATCATGTTCAAAAATTAAGGATACGACACTCCGAGGTGTCACATTTCTGTCGCCGTCACGCTGTTCTGGTCGGTGCTAAACCCAAATCCGAGATCCCCGTGTCGAGGCGATTCGAACGCGACCACTCACTTCACCGGGTACGCGTCCAAACAACGTGCGGGTGGTCGTTGTCCCTGTAACACCCCGGCATCTAGTATGCTCTGGATGTCACCAAACATAGAAGAAACAGCAGCTAAATACCACAATTAAGATTAAATTACAGCAAGGGCGTAAATGCTTTAACCAAAAATTTCGGCAGCATCTCCTTTGTTTTTCCATGGTCTGAAGCAACATCAATAATATCACAAGATATATCATAATGAAAGACATCTAAATCAGCAATAACAGCTGATATAGCAACATCTTAAGTCTAAAATAATGAATCCAACCACTTCATAAGCTATAACGAAGTAAATGATGTAATCAAACACACAATCAAGTCATACTCCAAGTTTCATCGCACTAAACTTATTATCACAACTCCAAATGGTAAAATTGTCTAAATGTGTGGAGCTACGTGAAGAAGTGTAGCTAAGCCCCTTTCTCTCATGCCGGTTTCATGGTACCTAAAAACATCATAAAACACAAGCGTGAGTTCATCACTCAGCAAGCATATTGCAATGGAACAAGGAAAACAGATTTCAATACCATTTTCACTACACCTCGTATTCAACATCATTAGCATGTCATATCCACATTGAATACATCTCATTTACATCATATTCAACATCATAAGCATTTCATATTCACATTGTACCCATCTCATTGCCATCATCATATATGCAATGCAATGCACATGTCTTCTTAAAGCACATACCGGTATTGCCGAGTGCACACTCGTCGGTGTGCACCCTCTTTCCCCTTCCATCCTGTAGATGGAGCGTGCCTACTCTTACTGACCTGCTCCCGTACAACCACGTGTAAGGGACTGCGAGGTAGGACTTTTGTGTTCACTACGTGTGAACACAGAGGCCTGCATCAGAATGGGACGCCTCTTCCTTTTTATGAATGCAATAATGCAAATTCCATGATAATGTACCACATTCAATCACTAATAGCATTTGCATAATCTCATTCATAGCATTAATCCATTCATCAAACAACTACTCATATGGCAAAGCAAAATCTCACTCCTACCATGCTAGTATAACCTGTCAATCACAATACCATAAAGCAACCAATCACAATCCATCACAACACACTTGCCTTCACCCTCGTGAGACGGCGTGGTGAGACGACGACGGCACTCCCGGGGTCACACCACTTGCACAAAGGTTCAATACACTCAACCACATGCACACAAGACCACACAAGAACACTTAGTTATACCGACTTCGCGATCTACTCCCAATACCCAAAAACAGAGAATCTGTCCAACGGGACAGCAGCCTTCGGAAAACCATAACTAGGGCTTAATGATTCCAAATCAGACAAACGAGTACATTTTATCGAATCTTAGGAAATTTCCTAACTTTTACTAAGTATTGGCGAAGACTGAATCGGCCTCTAAAATTGTCTAATCTACAGATCAATATTATCTGTCCCAATCACGTCACAGATTTGAACACGTTCGGTAAAACAGCCATAACTTTTAAACAGCTAGACAGAATTAAGCGTTATTGGTCTTCATTGAAAGGTTTTTTGATTATCTACAACTTTCTCAACAGGCGGCCGACCAAATTCCGACTCTAAAAACCCTACTAAGCGTTATTCGGTTCACATGTTAGCTCTAGATGTAATCGTAGCCATCCGATATGCGGTGTACAGTTCAGATTGTGCCACGCGTTGAACGCCGGGTCATGCCACGTAACCCCCTTGATGTGGCGAACCCGAGCAAATCTCGGCCGTCCGATCCAAATTGAATGGACCGGATTGATTTGCGTAGATCCGATACGGGTGAGTTTAGATCCAATCATGACCGTCGGATTTCAAACCGACGGCCCAGATCGTGCCACGTCATGGGAAGCCGAACCAGTGTGGTCAGTGCCTGTCGTCTCAGCAACGGGCCCGCATGTCAGCCGCTGTGCCGTGCGCGTGTGACGTCAACCGTGACGTCATGCTGACATCACAGTGGCGCCCAGCTGTCAGTACCGTTCGGCCGAGCTGCCATGACATCAGTGATGATGTCATCCAGTGGGTCGTACGTGTCAGTGACACGTGTACCCGTGTACTGGGTCCACGGTGGACCCAAACCGAGCCATGGACCGGGTCTATAGACCGGCTGACGTAAGCATGACACAATAAATCGATTTTCCTTTAGAAAAATAATTCGGCCGAAATTCAAAATGTGTGCTGATGTCATATCTCTGGACTTTCAATAGAAAAATAAATCAGATAATTCGGTTTATTCTTTTTAATGTATTTTCAAACTTCAAACGGCTATAACTTTTGCGTTTTAACTCCATTTGAGGTGATTCCAGTTTCTAGTTTTTTGTAAAATCGAGCTCTATTTAATGGTGAATTTTATTTGAATTTTGTACTTGAGTTTTTCTTTGTTTTTGTTTGTTTTTTTGTTTATTTATCCGATTGGCGTAGACGTTGAACTGCCCAAAGGCTTTGAGGGAGAGGTTTTAACCCAGGAACAAGTTCAAGACCAGGAACAGGACCTTTTTCAAGGCAAGTTATGCTTTGATCATGTTGATCCTATCATGGGATTGCACCACGCTAACCGTGTCCAGTTCTCGGCTCTTGCCTTCAAACACCCTCAAGTAGGATGTCTGAAGATCTAAGAAAAAAAAAGAAGAAAGGTCCTCCCCCTGGGCAATCTTCTCCTCCTTTTATATGGAGTAGATGGAGAAAACTGCCTCCAAATGCATGCGTCGGCTGGCCTTTCTCCGATCGGCCCTGACATGGGGTTGCAGGTCTTTTTACAGTAGCGTTACTCGCATCGCCCTCCACCTGTCCTCTTCTAGGGACTAGGTGTCTATTACGTGTAGTATTCTTATTCTCTTTACATCTATGCTCTTTTTTCATATGCTCTTTTCGGGGGCCCAAAAGGAATTTCAGATGTCTGTTGGTTCCGTATCTTCTTGACATCGTCTGGCGTCTTTTTGCAGATTATGGCAGAATGACAGGCCCGACCGATCATCTTGTCGGCCATGTCCACATGGGCTACGAGGGTATCTACCTTCGCGGCTTCTCTCATTGCTTTGCTCCACTCCCTCCCTTCCTTGTTCTCCCCGCCGGTTTCATATCCCATGTCATCTTACTTGTTCATCACGCCTTGAGTCTGTATGGATTGGGGGAAGTTGTGGGCCTTACCCCGTCTGACGAAGGGGATGGAGTCTCCGGGCCTACAACAGATCCCACTTTTAAAAATTATGTTGACTCAAATTATTGCATGCTAGTTTAATTAAAATTGATTTTGAATAATTCTGGGAATAGCTAAATAACCATTTGTTGTATGCCACCTTGTCTATAATAATCGTATGCCATGAATCTTTTGTCACCCTAGACTATGGAATATTAGTTGGACATTAATAGTTCGCCAACATGGGTTATATAGATCGCATGTAGTATGCTTAGCCCTGCAACGTGTCGATAACACCATTTTGGATTATTAAATGTTAATCTTGACTTAATGAGATATGGAACGTGTTTATGAAAGATGTGACATGTGTTATTGATGATGTTGATGGCACGTGGTGCATGGTAATCAACGGGGTGATTAAATGATTTAGACTGAGGCAAGTGGCAAGATTGTTCTGGTGGGCCAGTTGTGGCACTTGGGAGGTCGCATTTGGTTTTATTGTTTTGGTTACTTGTGAATTCTTGGGTAGTCTTGCCTTGGTCACCCTAAGGACTTAACCTTGCAAGAATTTGAACTGAGTCCAACATACAACCACAAGTTTGGAGTGGGACAGACCTGGCGGAGTAAACTGTGATGTCTAGATCTCGGTGCTGTCATGATGACGTGAGCCCTGGGTTTACAGGTGGACTCACAGGCGCAAGAGGGGGGCCCTGAGTGTGGTAACCAGTCCCTTCAGTGTTGAAGCCTTAGCGGGCGGTACCGGGTCTAGAAGAAGCTTTGGAAAGGCTTTGTTACGGTCACTCACCTTTGTGGTGTTTGAATGTATCTTGTGGGTAAAGTATATAACCTCTGCAGAGTGTACAACCTATTCGAATAGCCGAGTCCACGGTATTGGACACTGCTCGGTGATTACAGTTAACGGTTAGACTTTCATAAAATGACTTTGGTTACTTGGTATGAAAATGATGAATTTGCTTTAGGTTGGTAAATGCTTTACTTGTGAAATTGTGTACGAAAGTTATTATTGTTATTACTGTTTTACTGCTTTCAATCTACTACAGTTATTTGTGAATGTTGCTTTACTTCAAATAAACCTTTTAGCCTATCCTTTGTAATAAGCCATACATATAGAATATTAGACTGCATTATGTGCATAACTTGCTGAGTGCTTTAAGTACTCACCCTTGCCACCACACAACCATCAGTTGAGGAGGAATCAACGCCTACACTGGAGGAGGAGTTCCAGGAGGAGCCGACGAACTAGGGAGCGAGCCCAGTTAATTGCCTTTGCCATATGGGTTGGCGCCACGCGTTTTCTTTATTTTTCCGCTGCAAGTTTATTTGAGTGAGATTTAAGCCCTGCAAGGCGTACTTTTGTAACTTGACCATAAGGTCGAGCAATCGGTTATATTTCCCTTTCAATAAAGTACTTTACTATTTCATTGAGTATGATTGTGGTATTTACCGATGTTGAGGCTGTGTGCACTAGCGTGATCATGGACTAATGCTGAATACATAGAGGGTCCGAATTTGCATATTCGGGTCCCGATAGTTACCAAATAAACGTGCATCGCGTAAAGCATTAAAAACAACACGTAAATATTCAAGATGATCCTCTAAAGATTTGCTATAGATCAAGATGTCATCAAAGTAAACCATGTTAGAGCTGGCGAGGTTGTTGCAACTTCCTCCGTCAATAATCACACGGCATGCACGCTCCTTGATCACGAATTTGGTTTGGAACAAATTGTGTCACTGATTTTGCTCCGCCTTTGCCATTTGTACTCTCAACACACGTTGTACAATGAGACACTCATAGCGATCCGCATGCTCAGCGTCAATGTGCTCTTCTGCTTGATTAAGCTCATCTTCACTTCCTGCATGGTCAGTTGTAAGCATAGCATAGGTATCTTCGTCTAAATCACTAGCAGAGCAAAACTCACCATTATCCCGCACAATCAGCACCTGTTTGCTTGGACATTCACTCCTTATATGACCATACCCTTTGCATTGGTAACATTGGACATTTCTTGTTCTCCCCGTTGAAGCAATAGAAGAACTCTCGGCCGGTGCTTGGATGGGCCCCTTTGATGCCTCGAGGGGCTTGGATGTGGGAACGGACGATGAAGGACGTGGCTTGTTGTTGGGGGGAAGTCCTGCAGTTTGGTGACTTGTTGGAGCAGCAGGTGTACGGGGAGACCAAGTGCTAGCACGGCCTGCAGAAACATTAGTCCTGGTGCTTGCGCGTCGTCCTTGCAGTTCTCTTTCAGCTTTGCAAGCAAGATGAAATAAACGAGTGATATAATTGTATTCTTTGTAATCTAGAATGTCCTGAATTTCACGGTTCAACCCACAACGAAGCATTCCTATTTGCAACTGCTGATAATAATCTTCTACACTTTGACTACCTTGTCTCAATTGTTGTAATTTATTTAATAGATCACGCGCATAATATGATGGAACAAATCTAACTCGCATGATTCTTTTCAAATCATCCCAGGTTTGAGCAGCATTTGGATTTTTACAGCGACACTCACTCCAACAAATCAAAGCAAAATTAGTGAATTCACTAGTAACAACCCTAACCCTTTTGTTCTCAGGAAATTCATGGCAAGTAAATTTTTGATCAGTAGCTAATTCCCAAGTGAGGTATGCATTAGGATCGTATTTACCATCAAAAGGTGGAATGGTGAATTTAATCTTTCCTAGTGAATCGTCATTGTCACGTACCTCACGGCGCGGCGGCAAAGGGGCCATGCCGTTGCGATTGCGGCGGAGCTAACGTCGTTGACGAGCGTCTACATCATCAACCTTAGTGTCAGCAGAATAGTTCTCACCCGCTGCGCTGCCCAAAACACCATGGTTGTGGCGGTCTCGCGAGATATCAACATCTTCAACAGGAGGTGCACGCTCAATGACATCAACCCGCCTGAAAATCTCAGCGAGAGAGGTCTCCATCATTACAAGCTTGTTGTTGGTGTCGATTTGAGCCACCTCCAATCCACCAAGGCGCTCATTAGTAACCCGCACACCCTCATCAAGGACTTCAGTGCGTAGCATTACTTGGCGCTCAAAGTGTTGGATGATGCCTCTCGTACGAGGAGAATGTTGGGCGCTATTGTCTCCAAAACCTGTCATGGTTAGCGGAAAAATAAGGGAGCAAGCAATCATAGAGAATATGTCCCTAGCAATTACACCAGGATGTGGCTAAATAAGTCACTCACACTCTACTTGTTTTGTCAAGTTCTTACCAATTCTTACCAAGCTTAGTAGATGGTGACAGCAACTGACAAGTTAACAACGCCTGGAGATATGGTGTATCGATGCCAGTCACTAGTACCTGGTTAGTAGTAGTATTTGTGGGGCTATAGGTGGCTGAAAACAGTACAATGGAAAGCTTGAACCACGTTAGTCAAACAAGCTGAGTAATCGTTCAATGACAATACCGTGTTGGTCCTAGGCTAGACCGTACTAGAGACGCGAGCATAGACACAAAAGGAATCACGGGTCACCAACCGACACGCTGAAACACAAAGCAAATAGCTAGGGCTCCTTCTCTTTTTCTTTTTTTTTGGATTTTTTTGGAATTTTTTTGGTGGGAGCCCGAAACTATATTCTTAACTCAAAAGGACACCCAAAGAAGCACCGACCCTACACACTTTTTGTAACACCCCGGCATCTAGTATGCCCGAATGCTACCAAACATAGACTAAACAACACCTAAATACCATAAATAAAGATAAATTACAGCAAAGGCACAAATGCTAAAACCGAAAATTTCTGCAGCATCTCCTTTGTTTTAACACGAATTGAAACAATAGCAATAACATGGCAAGTTATATCATAACATAAGACATCTAAAGCAGTAATATAAATAGATAAAGCATCAACGTAAACCAATAAAAAGCAAATCCAACCACTCCATAATCTATAGCTAAGCAAATAAGGATCACAAGCACACTAAAATTATTCCATACACCAAGTTCATGACACTTATTATGATCATGACTCAAATTGGTAAATGTGACTGGAACTACGTGGAGATGTGTAGCTATTGACCCTTCTCACATGCCGGTGTCATGGTACCTAAAACAACATAAAACACAAGCGTGAGTTCATCACTCAGCAAGTATATTGCAATGGGTCAAACAGAACAATTCAATATTATCATCACTACATAACGAGCTTAACATCATGATTAAGTCATACTTCATATGCAACATCATATTCATATCTCAACATCATTGAAATCATTTCATCATCATCATCATGTATGCAATGCAATACAATGCACATGTCTCCTCGACGCAAATACCGGTATTGCCGAGTGTACACCCGTCGGCGTGCACCCATGTCCCCTTTCCATCCCGTAGATGGAGGGTGCCTACTCCTCGCTTCCACTCACCGCGTGGGCGGAATCACGAGGTAGGTCTTACATCCATGGCGCTCCGGATTAGTCATAACTTTCTCACCGACCTTACCGGAATAGTTATGACGTTCTCACCGACCGGGCCAAGTTCCATGCCATGTATGCAACATATGCCATAATTATTAACCAGAAACCATTGCATAGCATCTTAACATACCCTTTTTATCATATTATGGCAAATACTAAGCATGGCAAGATAGCATAACATGGAAACAATTGCATGTAGTCAACACAAGCAAATAAACCACATGCTACCCATCCCAATACACTTGCCTTAACCTCGGGCGACGGATTGGCGGGATGAGGAGGGCACTCCCGGGGTCACACCACCTGCACAAAGATGCCACACAATCACTACGTGCCCACAAAACAGTACGCCATTGCCCATCTACTCCGATATCGCAAACTACTCCCGAAAACGAAAAACAGAGAATCTGTCCCCCCGGGACAGCAGACTTCAAACTATCATAACTTTAGATCTAGGACTCCGAATCAATTAAACGAATACATCCTCGTGTAGCTTAGGAAATTTCCTAACTTTTTCTAAGTATATGGAAAAGCTGATTCGGACTCTAAAGTTGTCTAATCTACAAAACTCTACGTTCGGTCCCAGCTACGTCACAGATTTGAACACGTTCGGTAAACCGAGCATAACATTCAAACGGCTGGGCGGAATTGGACGTTATTTATGTCCACTGAAAGGTATTGAAGTTACCTACAACTTTCTCAACAGGCGGACGACCAAATTTCGACTCTAAGGTGGCGAAAACTCAAACCCTAGGTCGACTGCACAATCTGCCCGAAGCAGAGAACGTGGCAAACTCTAGTTTTCATCTAATCTACCCCATCACAGCACCACCAATTGATCTAAATGCATCCAAATACCCTCTAGAACAGCCCCTAGACCAACCCCAAGGATTCCCCTAGCCATACCTTCGCCCGACGAACGATGAACCGATGAATCTCCTCCCCGTTCACGCGATCTCCTTCCTCGCTCCAAATCCACCGGATCTCCTCGTCGCGGAGCGCTCCAATGGATGGATCAGCGGGGTGGTGAGGTGGAGAACTCCCCTAGGGCAGCAAGAATGGTGGAGAGGAGAGGAGAGGGGTGGTGGTGCAATGGGGAGGAGGGAGGAGGAGGGCGGCGCACAAGGGGGAGTTTGGGGGAAGGGGAGGAAGTGGGGGGCGGCTAGGGCAGGATTGGGGCGCACAAAAGGGCAGGGGGAGGCGCCCAACCAGGTCTCCCACTCCCACTTGGACCCAAACACCTTCCCACCAAAGCCCACGACCCTTTCCCTTAGGCCCAAACTTCCCCGGAAAGGCCCAAACTCCCGGAATCGGCCCGGAAACGCGATGAAACTTTATATCGTATAGTTTCAACCTCCGATTTCACATTTTTATAAGTTTCGCCCTTCCGTAGTGTCACACTTTTTTTTTGACCAAGGGTATAAAGGTAATTAAAAGATACTCTCTCTCTCTCTAAACTAAGACTTGTGCAAAACGCACGGATCGCGTTCCAAACAGTGGGATCACGTTCCAGTGATCATGCCAATCTTTCTATTTCACAACTTTCCTTTTTTCTTCTTTTTTTTGTGCAGCTTCCTTTTTTTGCACTTGCCTTTTTCTTTTACAACTGAATTGGCAGACCACCGGAAATAAAGAAACTAATCCCTCTAACCTTGGAAGGGAAATCGAATCTGATTCGGTTCTCTTCCCCAACCAAAATGACTTGAGCTCGACGTGATGGTGATGGCCGTGGTGATGATGAATGTGACAAGAACTTGAAACTCTAAGCGCTTAGACACTAAGACCAGCCATCGACATGACGATGCAACCAAAAACTCAACAAGTAAAAACTAGGCAGCAATAGCAGAAGGTAAAAATTGTTTTGGACAGTAGGGACTAATCCCTAATTTTTTTGGTTTTCTGGACTACAGGTAAATAAGATGCAGAACTAGAAATCTCTCACCGATCAACTTGGCGCTCTGATACCATTTGATAGCAACAACAGTCCTGATCTTTCGATGAGAAGGATAAATCTTGATTTGTGGAGAGTCAACGTTAGCGGCCCGATTACAACCATCCAAGACGTTGCGCCTTAGTGATAGATACACCAACTCCAGATGGTTATTGATCTGACCGGCGAGCGTTCAACCTGACCACGGGGGTCTTGGTTCCTGCAAGCAATTGAAGAACTGGCAAGAACAAGATAAATAAGCAACTCAATTTGCAAATATGAAATCAGATCTGAAACGAAGAAACAAAGTACGGTGGGGTTCCGATGACAAGTAACTCAGGTGGTCTAACTGACACGCGCGATTACAAGAAGTAGCAAAGGCTAACTTAATCAAACAAAACCCAAGTAATTTTGGGGGACTCCCTAGCTATATATAGGAGAAATAGGGGGGAAATTCGTGCTAGGGTTGGCCACCACAAGAGGAGTGGCCCAGTAGGACTCTTACAAGGCCTAAGGCCCAAGTTTGACTCAGACTAGAAAGTTTCCCCAACTTGTTTTGCAGATTCCCGTTGATTCGTAAGGAATTTGTACATGAGGCTAGATCCGCTGGAAAGAGGACGACAAAACCTTTCAAACAAGTACTCATAAACCCTGAACACCCTTGTGGATCAAAAGTTATGGTCATTTTAAATTGGTGCTGTCCCGGAGGCCAAATCCAAGTTGATCTTGTGCACCGGAAGAATTGGCTTCATGCTTGATGTTTGGGAGTCCTTCTCCTTGGTTCCTAAGGACAATAAAATTATCACAAGGATTAAATAGTATTCCATCCATTAAAATATTTGTATGCAACCCGAGGAACGCATTCACCTAGTAATTGAAATGACGTGCACGAGCTCGAGCAATTGGTCCTTGTATTAAATCATTGGTTTCAACGTGATGTGTAGGCGTGGCCGTATCCATAGAAGTAATGTCCTCATCAATTACCTGCCACTTTTGGGGATGCCCAAAACTTCATAATTGAGTTGATTTCATTTGAAGTTGTAGACTTTGAGTCTGCATACAACGCCATATTAGGTAGACCTTCACTCACCAAATTTACGGTAGTAACTCATCATGCCTACCAGAGCCTCAAGATACTTGATCCAAAATGCGTGATTAATGTGAAAGGTAATCTAACTATTGTATTGAATTGTGATCGAAAATTGCTTGAGATTATCGATCAATTACCATTAAGAGATACTAGTCAAAAAGGCTGAAAGCCAATCCTTAACCGAATGAGCAAGTAAAGTTTATTACTATCGATCCCACTGACCAGTCTAAAACTATTCGAGTAGGGTCAGGGATGGATGCCAAATAGGAAGACACGCTCATTGCCTTCCTCTAGGCTAACGCAGATGTGTTTGCGTGGAAACCATCTGACATGCTTTGAGTCTCAAGGGAGGTGATCGAGCGCAGATTAGCTATCCGACCTGAAATACTACCAGTGAAGCAGAAGCTACAGTGATTCGCTCCTGATAGTCAAGAAGCCATTTGATAAGAGGTGGTTAAACACTTAGAAGTTGGTTTTATTCATGAAGTCGATCATCCAGATTGACTTACGAATCCGGTTATAGTCAATAAGGCGAATGGTAGGTGGCAAATGTGCATTGATTTCACCACACTACAAGAAAAGTGATTTTTAATGATGGTCCAAACTCGTCATCATTAGTCCCGAAATTGTCATTGTAGTTTTTTTATGATGACTTTATGACAAAATTTAACTTGTCATAGAAAGTGCGTCATAGAAAGTTTTCAATGACGAATTGATTATTTTTGTCATAAAAAATCAACTTTTCTGTGACGAATTACATATCCGTCAGCGAAGATGTCACTTCTATGATGAAAATAACCGTCATTAATTGTACACAAAATGTCATTCATTTTTGTCATGGAACACCCTATTGCCACGTCATCAGCCAGGGTGTGAGGTGATGTGGCACATCTTGTGATGCAAATGTTTCGTCACAGATGAGTGCCACGTGGACATGCATTTTCATCATTGAATCATCCATTGCCACGTCAGCAACCAGGGTGTGAGGTGATGTGGCACGTGTTGTGACGCAAATGTTTTGTCACTGATAATTTTCGTCATGGAAGTAATGATCTCATTTTCTATGATGAATAATTTCATCATAAATAGATGTAGCATCGGCATGAAGTTTCATCATTTAACATACACAACCCACATATGATCCATTTTTACAGCCACAACACACAATATTTTCAAGACCACTCAATACATTGCACAAAGCGACGAATTATCCACAGATACATTAAGAGTCACAGACTTTGTTCACAGTACTTAAACCACCACTTTAAGCTACTACGTACCATAGATCAAACCAATACCACTTCAAGCTAGTACAACCACTTCAAGCTAATATCAAGTTTTGAAAACAGATCCACGGGTCATAAAGTTTGACCATGTTACCTAAACCAGTTGAAGCTAGTACCAGTGAACCAAGTTACCAGCCATGCAAAATAAGTATCCTTGTCTAAAACAGATCCACAGGTCACCAGTGAACAGATTCATAAACTCACAAGTTGGCTTGACCAGCCATTCACATGAGATGGCAAATAATTGCATCATTCTCCTCTTGCCTCTTCTTTATATCCTCCATTTCCTTTTGGGTTCTGATTGGTTAGGTGTCATCAATACATATAATATAACTGCATAAGTTAGGTGTCATCAATACATGCAAACAAATACAATAGGATAGCACATTGTTATATTAATATTTGAAGTGCATGAAAGGCTACTGATCATGGCAATAGATAATAAGTAGAGTAAAACAAATGGAAAGTATCTTTTGTGCATAATACAACACATAGAGTTGAATAAACACATAATACAACACATATGCTCCTTTGTGCATCCATGTGGCTTGTCCAAGTAAGTGCCTAATATTTAGCTTGTCCTACAAGACGGCTTAATTGAACTTTTGATAGATATGTGCAATAAGATAGATTATTTGATAAGCCCCATCCTTTTAGATAAACAAACATTATAAACATATGCAAACTCGTAATAGAAGGCAACTATTTTCTCATAGTTGGCCCATTCTCGCAAGCTTAAAAGCAGTTATGCTCATCTTGGTATATCCAGCAAGAAGTGGATATTTGTGCGTTCATGTGGCTTTTCCTCCGATAAGTATTCGAGCGAGAACCACTACATATTTTATTACGACAGAATATGCAAAGACAAAACATTTTATAATCCTTTAATCTCAGTGTAGGTTTTCTAAGAGGTAAAGTCCACAATATGACAAAACAAATACATGGCCTTGCAAAACTTCTGAGGATTGAAGTAATTTACAGATTAAGAATTAAATTTAAGATAAATGCTTCAATGCTTAATGAACATAAAATCACATAATTAATAACATCGAGTCGGTAGTCGTGATGACCTTCACCAACTCAACCACCCATTAGTAATCGGTAACCACATGTGCCTTACGCTTTGTGCAATTTTCATTTGGTAAGTAACAAGGGTTAACAGAGAAAGTAAAGTGAGGAAAGTAGACCTACTTCTCAAAGCTAACGAGGAGAATAGATTTTGACTCCAATTCTTGTGCAACATGTTGCAAACCCACCTCGTCGAAGCTGCAGAGAAAAAACTAGTTAAAAAGCTTGTTTAGGAAAGCTGCGTCGGGAAGTGTAAAGTCCACACAGATAGTAAAGTAGGGTCCTTTGGCACATTAAGAGAAGGATATCAATTTTCTTGTTCTTACCATTCTTTATCTTTAACAACTCGGATAAAAAATACATTAATCAAAATATCTTGTTTCCCATTCCATGGTATCCTGCAACACAATATGGTCAATACGTAGCACCTTTAAGTGAGAACGCAATTTTCTTTCCTAGACCAATTGGAGAACAAGCGACAACACAGCTAATTTAGTTGATATAAACAACACTTCCATCGAGATCTATATGTTAGCCCATGTCATTTCCATATTGAAAAATGCTAGTTGGAATGTTGGTGACGACATGCTAGTTGGAATGCTAATCGTATTAATATTATTACACATAACATGCCGCTTGGAACTGTAATACCTAAGAAAGGGGAAAAGGATTGTTCTCAGAATCAGTATGCAACATTGGGTAGTGCTTTTGTATTTCAAATGGATCATCATGCTTTGGTGGTAAATTCCACGAGAAAACAAATTTGATTGTTCTTTTCGTGTCAAAATGAGAATTTTGATGGGAACTTATACTTTATCTATTTGGATAATATGATGCCGATGCATACTACAAGCAATGCCTTGAATAGCAGTAGAACGATTGCATCAAATGCAAAATTTGCATTTTGATTTTTACCTCTTAACAGAATCTGGCCCGCCTCGACGGAGAAGAGCTGCGCCCGACGCCGACGGAGCCGAGGGTGGCGTGAGATCTGCAGTAGCCGGGCAGTGGCAAAGCGCACGCAATGGTGACGGCGGGGGCTACGGTCGAGAGGCAGCGGGAGGCTGGCGGGGTCTAAAAATTTGAGTATTCTTGTTCTTCCAAACATGATTTTTACACCATGATTTCCTTGCATAATGGACTAAAGAAAAAATGTAGACTTTTGAAGTACTGAAATAAAATGGCATCAAGATAATTTTGAGTTTTTTACTATTATGGAATTACTAAAATCCCATGAACTAAGGATTTGAGCACATAGAGTATTTTCAAAGAAAATAAAATATATCTTAATTTGCTATGACTAGGATACTTGTAACACTAGCACCTTGTTCTATGGTATGTCAAAAATATATGGTGATGTTGCAACAAAATTCTCATCAGGCCTATGTAACTTGCTAGGCTACAAAAATAAAATGGAAATTGAGAGACTCTTCAGACCTTCAAAATTCTCATCGACCTAGTGAAAAGTAAGAGACTCTTCAACAAAGATCCCTACAAAACAGCACCAAAATTGTTACATCCCTAAAATACACTAACGAATTGCTCAAATTTCACCTGGATATGCCAATACTACTATCACATCAAAAATAAGCAGCAGGGAGGGATCACCTTCCAACAAGTTGCCGGAGTTCCGTTTCCCACACTTCTGACTGCCAAAACAAAAGAACCGTCAACATCCATTACTAGTTACTACCCACTCTTTCATCCTTACAATATATATGGTAAACACGAAAAGGGATGGAAAGCTACCATTTTACGGGCACAACAATCAGCTTGTACTTTCCGCATCTACAACATAAAAGAGGCAAAGCGGATCAGATCCGGAATGAAGAAAGTAACGAATCAAGAAGGGGAATGAATCCCTTCATGACCTGCGTTCTAGTCGATTTGGTCCGGCGGCATGGACAGACGTCGGTGATCTTCGCCAAAGCCTAACCTGCCCGTCGGGCTCTCGTGACGAGCAGAGCAGCGACTATTCCAACAAGATAAGATTCGACAAGAAATACGGGCAAGAGGGAGAGAGAGAGGAGGAGGAGGTGGGTGTCGTGGACTTACAGACCTACGCAGGACATGACCGTACCTGCGCGGGGACGCGGTGTCGCAGACTTACGTACTGCGAGGGCGTCGTCGACTCTGGCCGGAGGTTCACGGCTGGGAGATCTTGGTGGCCGCACGGAACGAGGGTGAGGGTGGGGAAGGCGGCGGTGAAGAGATGGGCGGAGGACCCGGGGAAGCGGAGGAGAGAGCATGGCAGCGCCGGGGAGGAGAGGAACTCAAGGGCGCAGGTCACAGGACCAATAGGGGAACTGACGGAAGCGCCCGTGCCAGGGGAGGCCGGTGGATGGCTAGAGGCGGCGGCGTTGTGCGCGAGAGGGAGAAGAGGAGGGAGTTGGGTGCGTCGGTCGGGTTGAGGAAGTGAGGGGAGAGAGAGAGATGGGGGGCTAGGGGCATCATAGGGCGAAGGATGCAGCGGAGGGCGTTAGGGATTTGGAGTCGTGGAAGAAGTGCGGCGTAGGGAGGATTTGTGGGATAAGCGCGTGATGAGATCTGGCCGGTGATCAATGCACCAAAAAATCGCGCGTACTATTTTGAGTTCCGGCTTATTTTATCTAAACATCACGATTGATTTTCTCAGACATATATAACCACCATCTTAGATTATTTTTTCTCCGGTGTTTATAAACACCAGATACATTCTAATAATGGCATTTATAAACGCCTTACTAAACTAAAGTTCCTCGGTGTATATACACGCCACAGTAGGATGTATCTCAAAGATTTACAAATGCCCCAAATTATTCTAGATAGGATGGCGCATAGATATGCCATAGAAAAATCTATGTCGGCGCATATATATGCCATAAAAATTAAATGCCTCGAATATCATTAAACGTCGGCTTAGACTTGTTTTGGGGGCATTTAGACTATACACCTGTTAAATTTAAATGTTGTTAAATCCAAAATATCTTATAGTGGAAGAATGAGCTTACCAACACATTAACTTGCCGTCTAGCCTTTTGGGCCATGGGGAGGCCATCGAGCGGTACATCGTTGTTCGCCTCCTAGGATCATCTAATCTGATGTGTGTACCCGTAATTAGTGATAGGGCGTGCCAGTTTATTACATCGCCTTTACTTTTCTGAAAAACTCACCAGGGAAAAACGATCGCTTCCCAATGAGAGAAAAAACATCTTTAACTTTCTATGACGATTTGTATTATGGTTTCATGACGAAATTTTATGTTTCATCACAAAAATACATGGGGCGACGGCGCTTGATAAAATTAATGACGAAAATAAAAAAGTCGTCACAGAAAATAGATTTTCCATGACAAAAGATGACAACGTCACGATGTTTTCGTCACGGATAATTACTTTTCTTGTAGTGCCAGTCTAAATACTGTTTGTCCAAAAGATGATTTTTCTTTGCCCCTAATAGACCAGTTAGTCACTCAACAGCAGGTTGTGAAATGATGAGCTTCTTGGATGCATACTCCTGTTATCATCAAATAAGCATGGCAAGAGAAGATGAAGAGAAAACTTCCTATATAACCCTTTTTGGAATCTACTGCTACCAGAAGATGCCATTTGGGCTAAACAATGCTGGATCCACTACCAACACCTCATGCAGAACACTTTCATAAGTCTGGTAGGAAGAAACCTAGAAGTTATGAAAATGATTTCGTTGTAAAGATCAAGAAAATCTCTAATCATTGGTCAAAGAGACATTCTATAATTTGAAAAAAAAAACATAGAATAAAATTATATCCTAAAAAGTGTACTTTTGAAGTTTCTTCTGGCAAGCTGTTAGGATTCCTTGTTTGTTCACACGGAATTAAAACCAATCCTGAGAAGACTGAGCTATTGAATCCTTAAAATCTCCTTCTTCGGTGAAGGAATTACAAGGACTAACTGTTCGGATGGCAGCTCTTAGCTGCTTTATATCCAAATTGAGAGGTGGTTTACCTTTCATTAAGGTAATAAGAAAACACGATAAATTCCACTAGTTGGATGAAGCAGAGAGGCCTTCCAAGACATTAAAAATTATTTATCAAGCCCACCAATATTGGTATCACCTAATCAAGAGGAACCTTTGTTGCTTTATCCAGTGGATGCAAATAATGTCGTTAGTGTTGTCCTGGTTGTTGAACGAGATAAGGTCCAAAAACCTGTATACTACACAAGTGAAGTTTTACACAGACCAAAGGGGATATACCCTCAGGTTCAAAAACTACTTTATTTCCTATTAATGGCTTTAAGAAAGTTAAGAAATTATTTCCAATCTCATCGGATTACAGTGCCCTCATCATTTGCTTTGGGCAACATTCTCCATAACTAGTAAGCAACTGGTTGAATTGCTAAGTGGGTAGTTGAACTTGGATCTTTTGACATCCACTTCGTTACCCGATTAGTAATCAAGTCTCAAATTCTAGTATATTTTATCGCTGAATGGACTAACAATGAACCTTCTATAAAGTAGAATTCCACTAACACCAACCACTGGACCTTATACTTTGATGGTTCTAGAGAGATAAGAGGTTCGGGGGCTGGTATAGTGCTGGTTACACCCTAGGGTGATCAGTTACAGTACGTAATCCAGATGCAGTTCCCTGCTACTAATAATGTAGCAGAGTATGGAAGTTTTCAAGCCGGGCTCCGAGCAACCAAATCCCTTGGAATCTGTCGGCTTTTAGCGAAAGGTGATTCGCAATTAGTTGTAATCCATGTTAGCAAAGAATATAGGACGTCCATTTGCGACATGGGGCATTGATATTGTAGATCCATTACCTAAAGAAACTAATTGATATAAATTCATATTTGTTGTTATTGACACATTCACACAATGAATAGAAGTTGAACTCATAGTTTCAATTACGGTATAAGCAATAAAGAAATTATTTGTGAAGAATATAATCATTATATTCGGAGTTCCTAGTATAATAATTACTGATAATGGATCATAATTCATTAGTGGCCTATTTCAATATTATTGTGATGAAATAGGTACAAAGATTTGTTACGCTTATATTGCTCATTTGCAGAGTAATGGAGAAGTAAAACATGCTAATAGTCAAATCATGCAAGGCATAAAGAAACGAGTGTTCGATCTTCTCAGAACACACTGTGGGGCTTGGGTAGATGACCTCTACTCAGTGCTTTGGGCCATACGCACGACGACCAATTGAGCTACATGAGAAACACCTTTCTCCTTGGTTTAAGGAGCAGAAGCAATTATGCCTAGTGAAATTCATCTCGGTTCTACACGAATTGCTTTTTTTGAACAGGATGATCAAAACGACCAACATGAAGATGATATTAATCTCCTTGAAGAAAAGCAAGATCAGACACTTATCAGGTTGGTAGCCTACCTACAAGGCTTAAGAATATACTACAACAAAAGAGTTCAACCATGAGCTCTTAATGTGGGAGACTTGGTTTTAAGGCGCATCCAAAATATTCTAACTTAAACAAGTTATCGTTCAAATGGGAATATCCCTTTACAGTAGCATCAGTCACCCGACCTGGTTCTTTTTGGCTTGCTATGGAAGATGGCCGAATCTTTTCAAATACTTAGAACATCCAACATCTTCGCAGTTTCTATGTATAAATCTTTACATTAGTGTATTAAGTTCACACTCAATACATCATATCTCTTTTGTGTTATATTTCAATTATTTCTTGTCTCGCTTTCATTCTAAGGATTCATGAAGGTTTTATCAGACCTAACTCCCTGAACACAATACGAGGTTGCTGGTCGGATTGTGAGATAATTTCTAATAGAGCCTTTTCATATAAGCCAGCACTTACTACATCGAAACTCATTAGATTGACCTCATCTCTAATCTGCTGCCAATTAATACTAAGTATAAAACAAAGAGCAAACTAGTTGGTACTCCATAAAAAATTGTTTATCTTCAGATCACGATGTTGATCAATAAACAAACAGTTGGGGCTAGTAGTGATACACTTAAGAAAAAAATTCAAAAGCGGACAAGCAATAGTATAAATTCAACACAAAAGAGGTTGACATAAAAGAAATCTTTGTTCATTTGTAAAGAATTTTTTACATTATCCATATATAAGTCCACAACAGATTTTACTTCTGCGCATGTTCTATTCATTTCTTTTTTCAGGTGAGAATTGCATGTTGGGCGCCAATTTTTTTAGATTAATGTCATCCTTATAAAAATGGCTCAATTTTATAAAAAGGGCATTGATTTGAAAAGCAATTGACGTCCAAAGTGTTGATTTGATGGTACTTAGCATAACAGGGATGTGATCATTGACAGTCTTCAATTGGTCCTTTTTTTCCCACAACCAGCTCATCAATCGATGGATTTGGATTTGTAAGTTCAACTTGTTTCCCTTTCAAAGCCACTCATATTTTATTCAATTGGATAAAAATAAAAATTAGTGTAGATTTGCTTACCCCCTGAACTCTTATTATTTCTTCATTGAAGGTCTTCATCTGTTCGTTCAATTTATTAATTTTTTTCTTGTGCCTTAGAACTTAGCGTTGCCAATTTTTCCTTTCTTCTTTCCCTTGGGAGAGCTAGTGTTCCTGGGCCCTTATTACATTTTTTAGTTTTGATAAAACAAAAATTAAATTGTTAATTTAAAAATAAATAATAATAAACTGTTATCAGGTCAAAAAAGTTACTTACTTTTCACTTTGGCCTCCTTCTCAAGAATGATGAGTTGGAGATCTTTACCAAGCTGCTTCACCAGATCATCATTCTCCTTGAAGGCCATTGTTGTGACCACATCCATTGATCTTTCTTCACAGGTCAAAGTAGTAGCCATCTTCTCAGCCGCCCTGATCTCTTCCTCTACAGCCTTAGGAGATGGATGTACCTCCTTAGCAGTAGTTGATGTTTGAACCTCTTCGGCGGCAAGAGAGGTCTGTACCTCTTCGGCGACGTTGACTTCTCCGACGCAGAGACATGGAGCGACGAGGGTGAGGATGAACCGCAAGAGAAGATGAAGGGCAACGATGACTTCTCCAGCATGTGCTTCATGGCAGACGCTAACGGCGTAAGCGACTTCGAGCTATACAGCAACACGGATGAGGTACCCTCCTATGACCAACTCAATGATGCCTTCTGCAAGCTATGAAAAATTCATGCTAGATCTAGAGCTAGGTGTACAGAGTTAGTGAAGGAAGTATGTATCTTGTCTCGGGAGTTAGCTTCACTTAAATCATATTCTTCCCGAGACTCTGATAGTTGTACTCTCTGTGATTCTTTGCTTGTGGAGTTAGAGAACCTAAGGACCTTGCATGATAGTGTGCTTTCTGAACTTGATGGTCTTAGGTCAATGAAGGTTAGCTTTAGTTCTTCTGATGTCATTCCTACTGATGCTAGTTTTCTTCATACTCACACAACTGCATCTTGTAATAATTGCCCTAAACTTCTTGCTGAGATTGATGCCATGAGCTCACACCTTAGGAAGCTTTCTGCTAGGAATGATGAACTTGAATTGCATGCTTCTGAGGACCCAGTCAGCTCATGTGAGGGCTGTAAGCAACTAAAACTTGACAATGATGCTTTGAATGTCAAGTGTGCTCAACTTGGTAAGGACCTACTAGTTAAGTCACCAAATGGTAGCTTGCTGTGTATTGGGGTTAAGGATGACGTGGATAAGGTCCACACAGAGCTTAGAAAAAAGTTAGAGGCCTAGGTTGGTAGAATTAGAGATGCTCCTTGTGTTTCCTGTAAGTCTCTCAAAATTGAGGCATCTGTGTATAGGGAGAGATATGCACACGCTGTTCGATCCTCTTCATCTGGTTCTTCTTCTACTCCTTTCCCTTGCACGTCTTATGCCTCACTTTTCCCGGAGTGTCAGTATCTTATGAGCACTCTCGAGAAGTTTGTTGGAGGCAAGAAACTCAATCTCATCCTAGATCAGTCCAAGATTAGCAGATTTAATCAAGGTCTAGGGTCTGATCATTTGGAGCATGCATGGGCGCATCCGCCTACTGTTGTGTGTGCCTCCAAGAGTGGAGAGATCGTGGTTGCTCCACAGATGAGCACCACTGTGTTTAGGTTAGCTGGAATGGTCCACGGGATCTCTGACGAGAAGGTGACACCACCTGCTACTTTAGCCTCTAAGGCGAAGTATACTTGCACCTTCTGTCAGAAGGATGGACACCTTGCTGATTTATGCTTTAGACGCACCAAGATCACTCGGTGTGAGCATGTTTGTGCCCTTAAGGGTATTCAGGGTCATCCCCAAATTCTTAGTGCTCCTAAGGCACACACTGCTTCTAGACAGGTTAGAGAGTTACCTGTTTTTGGACAGCGTATGTGGCTTGGTTTTCAGGCTTCTACCTCTAGTTTTCACCCCGGAGCTATCTCGAGTCAGTCCTTCCGCGTCCTCTTGATATTTTTCGTTCTTCCCATCGAGGTAGATATCAACGGTGTGAGTTTGCTTCCTCCAGCAGGAGGTCTGGGTAGTAGCACCAGGATGGTTTGGCCTTTGCACGCCGGCGGACCAACCCTGCACATGCTTCCAGGCATCCTATAGGAGTTGTCTCTGAGTTTGTGAGAGTAAAGTTATGGAGAGGCGCTAGATTGCATTCTTCTGCTCCTTTGACTGTTTCTTCTTCTGCCCAGGTGACTCTGTATTGGGTTTCTAGATCTTCACTGATCTGTCCTAGTACTGAGATATCTGTCTTTCGCTCTTATTGATTCAGGTCCGTAGGACAGGGAAGGGGGAGGTTTGGATCGTAGACTCTAGCTGTTCATGTCACATGACCAGAGACTCCTTATGGTTTTCTTCCCTAGTCCGAACTCCCGGTGATGAGGTGATCACCTTTGGGGATGCTTCGTCAGGTAGAGTCATCGCTAAAGGTACCATTTGCATTAATGATCATTTCATTTTTAAGGACGTTGCCTTAATTAGTAAACTGCAATACAATAAAATTTTGGAGTCCACTGGTTGCACCATTTGGGCACTATGAGGTGAAAACTGAGCCCCAAACTTTCTGATCGAAGTTCCTGACTATCTGTAGTTCTTGATTTTTCCTGATTTTTCTATGAGCCTTTTTGAGGTGGTTTTTGGTGGAGTGTTTCACGACTCATTTGCTCACAGGGAAAAAAATATTAAAAAATTTAGAGCAACAAAAGTCCATCAACCACCTGCTCCAAGTGATGACAATTCCTGAAAAATCTGTTTTTGCTTTTCTAAATGAGACTTTTGTGAATTGGCTTGATCTCTTTTAGAAAAGAAGTATTTTAATTGATTCCTTTTTGTTTGGACACTTGACAACCAGGGTTGTGATTGAAAAATCCCTCACATGTTTGATGGCTCTCATCCATGCAAGCTAGGGGTACACATAGTTGTCTAGTAGTTCCGGTTTTTGCGGGTTTTGCGAATATGAGGAGCACCAGTTTGAAGGAAAAGTCCTTGGGTGTTTCGGATTTTTATTGCGGGATTGTTTAGAGTATTTTGATTGGGGTAAAATTTTATTTGAGATCATTCACCCCCCTCTGATCACCATCTTGATCCTTCACCCGTTAGATTGCATTGTAATATAAACATTGTAAACGAACCAATTCAGTACCTCAATTAGTAGTACTCCAATATGTGATATGAGCGTAATGGATCGAGTCTGTGATATGAGCAGCATCAACAAACGCGCCATAATCTACATCAAGCGGCTACATGAACAACGCCATGCACGTAACAGCGCCATAAACGCCTCCACTTAATATTACAAATGGGACCAGGACCCACTGGCAACTGGTTAGGTCACTAGCTATTTTGCCGTATCAGCCCCACATGTCATTCACTCTTTAGGTGCTAGTTCAAGTGAGTAAAGAGGTTGCATGGCTGGGCTTCTTCTACCTCCGAACCGGGCACGTACAGACGCAACAAGCTGTAGCCATGGCTGCTCTGGAGGAGCTTCGGGCCGATGATGGTGACCTCTATTTCACGAATCGACTGCAAAAATGGATCCCTCTCGCCCTAGTGTCTCCACGAGTATCTATGGTTATAGTTTCGATGATCGACAACTCTGCCGTCGACGTGCGTATTTATATGGTATAGTATACAGTTTCTTCGATTGAGAGATTTTTGTCAAGCAACAAATGTAGCGCAAGGGCGGCAATGTCGGGCGGCCACGTGAACATCGCCATGCACGCGAGTTCACATAGAGAGAGAGAGAGCTTGTATTCAATCTATTTTTGCTAATGTAAGATCGTATCATCGGCAAGGGAGTCTGGGACTAGGTCCACGCTATCGATGGAGTCCAGGACGACGTCCACGCCGTCGATGGAGTCCGGGACAAGGTCCACGCTGTCGATGGGGGTCTGGGACAAGGTCCATGCCGTCGACATTGTTTGGCACCTTCACCCTGCTGACGCTGCGCCAACCCTTGTACTGCCAGTTTTGCAGTGATTCCTGATCGGGAAGGAGTACGCGGCAATCGAATTAGTTAAAGACGTATATCCATGCTGCGATGGTGTACTTGCTGTGGACATGGCGATAGCGAGAGCGCGGCTTCGTATGCACACAACGAGCACACGACTCCTCATGGCTGCATCGAATGCACGGTTGGTTCATGCCTCCATCGTCAGTGTCTTCATCTTCTTCGTGAACGGCGAGCGCACGCTGTTCGGCTGCCACGCCATGCACGCCGCCGACCGCTGCGCCATGAACGCCGCCGGCTGCCGCGCCATGCTCACCTCCATCCATCTGTGGCATGGCTTATGGGATATGCAAAGGCTTGTGGGAGAAGTGTAACATCCTCGTTTTGGCTTTCTGGTGAAAAACCTAATTTAAATAAAGTAAATTCAAAAGTTGGAGTTTCTTTGGTGTTTATAATAACCTGGCATCCATTTCCCTTCGAAATCGGGAATTAATTCCCTCCCGGGCGAAAAATCGGGTTTTCCAGTTCCCGCCGGGACCCGAAAATTTACCCGAGTCCAAAAATGCTCCAAAAATCTCCAAACCACTTCTAAAATGTTCCAAATATTCCGAAATGATTTTAGGAATCATTTCCCGGATTTTTGGACATCCGTTCCTATTTTATCTCGCGCGGCTTTTGTTTAATGCCTGCGATCCGCGCCCGAATATCCAATTCCCCAAAAATTATCCAAATTCAACCAAACCACTTCCATTGAGTTCCAAATAATCCAAAATGGCTCTAGGAATTTTTCCGGAATTTTTAGGCTATTTTTCCTTATTTTTCTCTAGGGCGGAACTTTCGCGTATAAGCCGACCAACCGTGGGCCGCCACGTGGCAAGTGAACAGTAGCTTCTTCCACCTTGGATTGGCCTGTGCGTGTTCTTGCTTGGGAGGAAATAACAGAGAAGCTTCCCTTCTCTCCTCCATGGATTCAAATTCGTGTATCTCCCTCCATACAACTCCAAATCGCGAACCGTCGGATCCGTTGGAATCACAACGGCCTCCTCTTTCTATCCATGGGGATAATGCACCCGAGATCGCGCTGGTTTTTGAACGGTTGCGAGGAAACCGGAATCGACCTTTATGGGGATTGAGTGGCCGTTTCTAATCCGTTTCGCGTGATTCCGCCCCTCATCTCTCCGTATAAGAACCCTCTTTCCGGTGGTATAGCTCTCCGTTAGCCTCTCAAATCCAATTGGCCGCAAGATCGAGAAAACCGACGAACTTTGGTTGTTCTTCGCGTTCTTCGTGTTCTTGCTCATATCTTCCACTCCGGTGGATCTTTCTCCCTCCCGTTCGTTTCTTTGTGTTAGCATGGATGTCTAGTCTCTAATCCTTCCATTGATTTTAGGTTTCATCATCCGTGGGCGACGAATTTCGGATTTTGCTCGTCTCGGCCGCACCCGTGTTCGTCGTCGATTTCTTCGAGTCCGGTGAGAATTGGTTCAATTCCTCCCGTTCTTAGGGCCTTCTAGTGTTGATCTAGCTATTCCATTAATTATTTGGATATGGTTTAGTTCAAATTCGTGAGAAATTCGGATTTTTGGAAAAGTGTGTGGCCTCTCTGTTCTTCTCGTCCTGTGCGCGTGCTCGCCGGAGTTCCGCCGCCGTCGCCGCCATCCTGGCCGGCCTTGCTGCCGCTTCGCCGCCTTAGCCGCTGCCATGCCGCGCTGCTGCCGCCCGCCGCTGAAGCGCCACGCCGCCGCCCGCAGCGTCGCGCTCGCTTCCGCTCGGCCACGGGCTGGCCGCCGCCGCCGGACCGCCGCTGCCTCCGGTCCTCGCCCCGCCTTCGCCGCCGGCGCCCGCTGAAGCGCTTCGCCGCGCCGCCACACCGTCTTGCGCGCGCGCCGCCTCCGGCCACCTCCGGCGCCCGCCGCTGGCGCTCACCGCCCGCCGCCGCCTCACGGCTATCCGCCACGGCCACGCTCTCCCTCGCCGGCGCCCTTTGCCCTCTCTCTCTCCTCTGTTTCCTTCACCATGGCAAAGCTTGAAGAAGCCCTTTACTCAATGACAAGTAGGCCCCACTGTCATACCCTCAAGACCCAGTCAAAGCCAGTCAAAGCTCGGTCAAAGCCCCTGTTGACCAGTCAAACCCGAAGGGAATATTCCCGGAATATTCTCGGTTTTCGATTTATTCGAAATTCAAACTTCGGAAGCTCATAACTTTCTCATCCGAACTCCGTTTGACCCCATTCAAATTTCTAAATTCATCTAAAATCAAGACCTTCCTGCCAGTACTAATTTTATAATTTTTGGATTTTATTTATTTTCTGTTATTTATTTATTGCCTCGTTTTGCGTGTAGTCGACGATCCGCCATGATTGATTTCGCGTCGAGCCTTCCGAGTTCGACACCGCCGCCAAGAATCAAGGCAAGTCTCCTTGATGCACTTTGCTCCTATGTTTGCGAAATGATTTAAAATTGTTTATAAAGTTGCATGGCTATGTTTAATTAAATATGTCAAATGTAAGAGCTAGTTATTCCGAACTTGTTGATTCCTCCATGACATTGTTAATCATATCCATTGTAACCCTAGAACATTGTTTATACCATGCTTATGCTTATGGTATCCGTTGCTATGCAGTACGGTAGAATTGCTTAGGACCTTTTCCGATGAAAACAACCCAGGGGTGGGATTATTCAAACAGAAAGCTATCATATGTGATTTGAAAGTTATTATTATGGTTTTGGTCCTGTTTTCTAAAATAAAAGAAAAGGAAAATGATTTTGACTTGGGCGGCCTGGAATGTCGGGTGGAAGCGGATCAAGCCTTGATCCTTTTGTGCAAGTACCGCCCCAAGTCATATAAGGACCGACGCTTATGATTGCCATTTTAAGCATAACCGTACTACCACATGTCTATAATGGTACAACCTGGCTTACTAATTTGTAGAAGCCTAGTTTAGACTCGCCACTCGGTTGTTGTGTGAGAGCCGGACGGAGGCATTGTTGTGGATGTTGTTTTGCTCACACGGCGCAAGAGGGCTTACATCTTTGGGTGGAGGAACCCTAACAGCGGTGAAACCTCGGCCAATTGGGTCTAGCTAGGTAGATACATTGTAACGGCCTTGTCAAGATATCCCTGCCGGCACACCTAAGGAAGTGTGTTAATTGCATGGCAACAAGGGTCTATCTTGTCTTGTAGGTAAAGTTGTACACCTCTGCAGAGTATAAACTATTCGAATAGCCGTGCCTATGGTCAAAGGCAAAGCGAAGAATGCTTTCATATTGGTAGACTTTGGTTTTGGTTTTAAAATCGAAAAGTGTGTTGTTTTGGGGTTCGAGAGTGGTTAGAACTCTCGAATGTTGTTTGGCGGAAAGAGCCAACCAGGTGGATAGAACCTGTTTACCTTTGACGGATGGAGTCACATAATTAACCTTGATCTTTGAAAAGTTGGCGGTTAGAGCCCTTATATTAGTGATGGTGGATAGAACCTCACTGCAATATTAAATAATTCAATTGTTAAAAGAATTGTAAAAAGATGCTTTGTGAAATTTATTACTTAAGTATGGTTTAATAAAACGTGGCTTTATGCAAATAAACCCTATTAAGCTTCCTTTGGAAAGCCCCTCATGATCATACTTTCCCGACTTGCTGAGTACTTTTGTACTCACGTGCTACACCAACATTGTAATCATCAGAGATTTATCAAGATGCCGAAGAGGAGGAGGAGTTCTTCGAGGAGGATTGCCAGGAGGACTAGTTGCATTCCTAGTCGTCGCCTGTGGAGTTGTGGCGTTCGCTCGTTGCTTTCTTTTTGCTTCCGCTGTTTTGAGTGTCCGGTCGTTGGACCAAGTATTGTAATAAGTGGCCATGTGGCCCATACTTGAATATTTACATTACAAGTTTCGTTATGTTCGGCAATGATGTATCACTGTGACTGTGTGTACTAGCTACTGATCTGGGACTAGTACGGAAATACACAGGAGATTCTGGATAGCTGATCCGGGGTCTCACAAGAAGGAAAGGGATGCATGCGAGGAAAGGCTTGTGGGAGAAGCAAACTTAATGCGGGAGGGGTGTAACTGAGGAAAATTAGCATGGTAAATGAGAAGGCGCCCTGTAATTTCGAACTATATGTAAAATGTTAAATCCCTCTAATACGGAATGGAGTAATTAGCTGGTTTCAAGCATGAGCAACAAGGTAGCAAGTTAGAATCCAGCGAAAAACGCTTTAAAAGATTTTGAGAACCGTGTGACGATTGAAAGCAAAAAAGCATTTTAACTGTCCTCTCAATACTCTCGTCTCATTATGTTCTTCTCTCCATGTGATATACTCCCTCCAGTTTGATAATAGATGTCGTTTTGGACACAGTGATGGTCAAACTTCTAAAACTTTGACTATCGATATATTTTTAAATATTTAAATTGGATATATGAAAATTATATGTGTAGACTTGTCTCGAGAAGTACTTTCATAATATTATAATTTTATTGGGTTTTAAAAATATATTATAATAAAAATTAGCGATCAAAGTTGTATTTTGAAGACCGTGTCGATGTCCAAAACGACATCTATTATCAAACTGGAGGGAGTATAATGATAGTAATTTATGAACATAGGTTGGCAATTTTTAAATTGCATATGATAACTTATGGTTTGTCGAATGACAATTTAATCAGTTCTCTTGAATCAAAATAACTTACAGAGGTTAGCTGAGAAAAAAAATGTAGTGACTTGCGGGAGGGGTTTTGGATTTCCCCTATTAGAAATTCATTAGTACGTTGACATTTCATCGGGGCAGCTTGTAGGCAATGACAATGTGGTAGTCAACTCTGAGCCTGGCCACCTCTACGGTTCTACCTGTCTCCCATGTCGCAAGTCCCAAACGGGAGTACGTGGTTTCTGTCCGTCAAAGGCCAGAACGGGAATTCAAATTTCGTTGAGATTTCAAATTTTGGACCTCTGAGATTCAAAAATCTCAGCCGAGTAAATTTTTTTTTAAAAAAAATTAAAATGCTACAGTATATACAAATTTCGACTAGATTTCAGCGATTTCGGTCGAAATTTCGGTGATTTCCGCCGAATCCTCAATATTTTTTACTAGATTTTTATTTTTTTTACAAGATATGATTGGATTTAGGTTGAAGAGTCGAAGACCATCCACAAAAAATTTCAAATTTTTTTCTATGTTTTGACCATTTTTTGGTTTGTTCAAAATGTACTGAAATATCAGAAATTTTGACCGAAATCTCGGTGATTTATACTGAAATCTCGGATTTCCCAGTAAAAAAAATTCGAATTTAAAATTTAAAATTTAGATTTTATCTAGATTTTATTTAAAATTTTAAAACCTCACTGAAATTTCGGAGCGTCACCGAGATTTATTCCGAAGCGAGATTTGTATCCTGTGCCGCATGACGCCCCCCTCGTTTTGACGGACGGAGCACAGGGTACTTCCGGTCACATCCCGCGTCTCCCACTCTCCCTTCGCCGCGAAGGAAAAAGAGACGGGGAATTTGTTCATTTCGCCTTAATTTCCCACCCAATCCCCCGAACCACCACGCATTAAAAATCCCTCCCGAAATCTCCAATTCCCCATCCATTCAGTCACCACCAGCCCCCAACCCCTGTCGTCCTCTTGGCCTCCCGCGGTGGGAATCGCCGGGTTTCTGAGCCCCTCGGCGATCTTCTCCCACCTCAGAAAACCTCAGATTCCACGCCGCTGCAAGTTGAGATTCCCTGGTGGTTCGATCAGTTTCTTGTTTTCTTTTTTGTTTTCATTGGTTTTCTCTGCCTGGTTCCGGCGGAAAGTTTCTGTTTTTGCACCTCAGCTGTGCTGCTCCTGGAGCGATCTCTTGATTCTTCGGGGTTTCTGTCCAATCTTGGAACGATTTCCCACGGAAACCCTCTATTAATTTGCCAAAAGTCCAGTTTTTGTACGAGCGGACTGCTATTCTTCACCAATTTCGAGCTGTTTGGTGAGTCCCAAATGGGGCTGCAGCAATCCAAGGAGGAGCTGCTGTACCAGCAGGTGAACTACGGCAACGTCGACGGGATTCGGTCCCTCCGGGTGCAGGGTGCAGGCCTTGAGGCAAGGATAAAAACACTCCCCTTCTAACGTTTCCAACCTTTAGGTAGCATAATTTGTTATATGGTAGGGGATTCGCCAAGTTAGTTTCTCATGGTGGGGTGAATGCTGCTTACAGTTTATTGACAAGGAAGGAAAGACACCTCTAATGGTCGCGAGCATGCGGCCTGATCTGCAGAATGTGGCCAAAGTGCTGATTGAATTGGGTGCAACTGTGAATGCTTATCGGCCTGGTATGAATTTTTTTCTCATGTGTTCTTACAGTCTTAGTTGACCTCAGATTACCATTGTTATTCCTATAATTCATAAAAAGGGGGTATGCCATTTTGCACTACTGAAGTAGTTAGGAAGTCGTTATTTTTAGTTTGGTTCTACGCAATAGCTGAAGTCAATTTATTGGGCTGTTTTATGCCAAAGTGAGTTAATTTGGAAACGGTACGAGGTGTAAAAATGAGCATACATTGCAACAGGAAGCAGCACCTTGGAAGTTGAGTAGGACTGAAACTGCTCAATCAAATATATAAACAGGGTAGATTGTGGGTGGCTAAGAAAAGATTAGCTTAGGGTTACAGTTAAATAGACTTGAGTATTAGCTTTTATGAAAAACTGAATCAGGTGAGCTTTAACATCACAGTATTGACACACATTGTGCTCATTTTTCTTGAAAGAAATGTATTGTTTGATGTGAATCTGATCCTTACAAGTTGCTTTTACAGTTAAATAGACTTGAGTATTAGCTTTTATGAAAAACTGAATCAGGTGAGCTTTAACATCACAGTATTGACACACATTGTGCTCATTTTTCTTGAAAGAAATGTATTGTTTGATGTGAATCTGATCCTTACAAGTTGCTAGCAGAGTGAGTGATGTATGGTCCTTAGGATCATCCCTGAATGCATGCTTAATGGAGACGTTACAATTTTGTTATCACATTTGTAATGCCTCCCTTCTTTTATTTGCAGGATCACATGGTGGGACCGCATTGCACCATGCTGCCAAGAAAGGGCTTGAGCAGACTGTCCATTTACTTCTATCACATGGAGGTATGTGATAGATTATATATGGCACCGTGCTTCATTCTTTTTTACCTCATTATAGCTCTCCGTAAAAAAAACTCCTGTTATATTATTTGCAGCTAATCCTTTTATAACAAATGATGATTGCAATACTGCACTTGAATTGGCTAGAGAAAAGGGCCATGTGAATGTTGTACGGGCCTTAGAGGTATTTTTTTCTCTTGAACATCCTATTTGCATTAGTGTGCTCCTGGTAACGTATTCATTTTCATTGTTTGCCATTTTTCTTTAATAATTTTTAGGGACGAATTTCTCTTTATTGTGGATGGATGAGGGAGAACTATGGTCCTGGTTTTTTGGAAGCATTTGCTCCCCAACTGATGACTAGAAAGATGTAATATTTTATCTGACCTTAACATAATATTCTAGTCTATGTTGTTGCATCTAGATGCACATCACAGGGCACATAGATGTGAGAATCATTATGCAATATATTTTATCAGTTCTTAATCCTTACTTGAATCTTCTTTCCAGTTGGGTGGTGGTTTTACCCCGTGAAGCACGGAATCCAACAAGGCCTCTGAAGCTTGACTTGGCTATATACCCTGAATTGCAGGTAGTGATAGAAACTAAAATCTTGGTTCAATTCTTCTTTGCTTTGATCTAATGTAGTAATGTGTATAACTGTGAATTTGTTGACATATTGCCCACAAAGTGGACTCCTCCGTTTTGGAATTCTTATTAACGTGAGATAATTAGTAATGGGACTACTGACCTCTCCTGCCTTTCTATTGTATGCGTCCCCCCATGTATAGTTAATTAATCACTAATCAGTACCATTTGTCATAATATTTTTATTAACACAATATTTTGGAAAAAAAATTGCACTGGAATTGCTCACATTGAATTTAAGAAGTGACAACTGCTTTTCTTTTGATTTATTGCACATAAATGGAAATTTACCATCTGCTTCCCAAATCACTTAGGCGCAAAATATACTTTAGCGTACTAACTATTGAAAGCACAGGTGGCATATTGCCTACTTTTGAAGTACATGTGGGAATCTGAAAAATAGATAAAGAAAGAAAAGTACATGCCATTTCTCCTTGTTGCACTATAAATTATAGATGCAATTTCAGAAGAGTCAATGACATCATGCTTTTGGTTTTCTGAGAGTTGTGCTTTGCTTACTTTATCAGTAAACACTGCACTTCCTTTCATTTTGTTGTGTTACATGGCTATTGTATGTGCATTTCTATGGATGCACGCTATTAGAGTTGTTACTATTTGTAACCTTTCATTTTTATGAACAAGCAGGCTTCTAAACCACGTGCTGTAATTAAACTTTGGAAATCTCAAGTTGAAGAACCAAAGTTTAATCAGGCTGATCCTTCTATGACAATTTTTGATAAAGGAACAAGTATGTTCAAAGTTTTAATTTCCAGTTTTCTGTTCAAAGTTTTAATTTCCAGTTTTCTAACTGTGTAAGTTCCAGATGCTGGCCTGTGTTGTTGGCTAAATGCCTTATCAATCTTTTCCATTTTATTGCAATTTCATATTATCCTCGTTGAGTGTCAGATATAATTTTCTAAAAGTTCTAAAAGAGCTGGAAACATATCTCTGTGTTTCTATAGTTCTCATGCGGTCAACCATTCAACTCCACTCTCCCATTTCATGCACTCCTTGGCATGGGGAAAAGAGATTGCTTTGGTACCTTCCAGTTAGAGTTAGGACTTAGGAGACATGTTTCGAGTCATGAACACATGATTGTGTATAATACTATAATTGTTGCCATACAGAACATAGACTAATACACCCACACACATACAGACATGTATGCTTGGTCATTCCCATTGGTTGCAAATTGAACTAAACTCATTATCGTGCAAACTAGTTTTGTTCCTGGAGTAATGATTCCTTTTGCCCTTTCTACCATTTGCACAATTATTGTTTTTCAGCAAAGGTTCTCTTGTGACTTGCCATCTGGGTACTATACAAATATTAGTGATGTTTCATTACATCTTACTGCATGGTGGTCTGCCAGAAAGTACCTTTTATTTTGGACATACTTTCATTTCTGTCAGACCTGCACTGAAAAGTTAAGATTGCAATATTAAACTGGGTACTGTTACTGCATATCCATTCTATCTAATTTTATTTGAAATATTCTGCACAGAAACTCGATACAAGCTTTTATCAGCGCATGAAGGTGACAAACAGCAACTTCAATGGTTCTATAATGCATGCTGTGGCATAGCACAGGTGACATAAGTTGAACTTTGTGAAATGTTTTCCTTACTCATTGGTCACTCGTGGTATGTTCCGAACGATCATTTGAAGATTGACTTTTATGTTTTTTTAACTGAATTTAGTAGAATGGTGTTTGTCCTTGAACAACATTAGCTTATAATCTTAACTATTAAAAGAATGAGTTGGTGGTGATGGTGACTCTGCCAGGCTTTGGGCCAGAACAGTAGAGGCCTAAAGCTTAGTAGGTGAGTCACTATTGCTTTGCTAACTTATAGTTGTAAATCTGCAGGACAGCTCAATATAGATGATTTGATTTATTTACTAGCTTACAAAGATATGTTTTGCTTGATATGTGTGTTACAGAAAGTTGATTTATTTACCTGCATTATAATTATGTATTATTCTCTTTTGAAATTCCGTTGCAACGCACGGGCATTTACTAGTTAATATATACAGATCAGTAAATAGTTACAGTAATTAATAATTATGATGTAAAGTTGACGTCTAGTGTTTTGGTGAATGTGAAGTTGTTCTGTTTATTTTAGAGAATCAACAGCAACTTGTTAACTTTAGTACCAAAAAACAAATGATGTAATTATCCAAACATTCCCTTCTTTTTAGGTTGCCAACGTGGTTCCTGCACAACCAGCAAATCCCCCAGTGCCAAATCCATTATCAGCAAATTCGTCTTTGGTGCCTTCAGGGCTATCCACACCCAGCAAGGAGGATGTTGAGTTAGCGATGGCTATCAATGCCTCCATTCAATCAGCTTTTGCAGAGGGAGTGCCCATTGTTCAGCCATCGGCATCAACTATCAACAGCAATGGTTGGGGA
Organism: Rhipidocladum racemiflorum; assembly: GCA_036346355.1. Classification (NCBI taxonomy): domain Eukaryota; kingdom Viridiplantae; phylum Streptophyta; class Magnoliopsida; order Poales; family Poaceae; genus Rhipidocladum; species Rhipidocladum racemiflorum. Next base: position 35,939,120 of record CM070581.1, read on the forward strand.
AACCCTCCAAGCAACTCCCTCAATGGATGGGGCACTCCGGATACCCCTGCACCTTCAAAGATGATAGGCCAATCACGGGTTGATGCCCCAAGCTGCAGCACATACAACGGATGGGACATGCCTGGAACAAGCTCTAACCAAAGTTCCTCCAAACCCAACAAAAGCCAAAACAATCCTTCGATTGTGATTCCACAGGAGGCAGCTCTGGCTCTTCCAACACCAACTGCACCACCACTAGCTGAAGAAACTTTGTACAGCGGACCTGTTCAGTATCCATCTGTAGATACCACGCCGGTTGATGTAACCGTTCCGGGTATTGATGGCGATGCAGCAGTGAGCCCTGCGAAACCTGAAGAAAATGAAGCTAATGCAAGCAGCAGTGGTAACACTACCTCGGGTAGTTGTGTTATTTGCCTGGACGCCCCTGTGGAAGGTGCCTGCATTCCATGTGGTCACATGGCTGGTTGCATGTCCTGCTTGAAGGATATAGAATCCAAGAAATGGGGGTGCCCCATCTGCCGTGCCAAGATTAACCAGGTTATCCGTCTGTACGCGGTTTGAGCAGTTGATACAACCAACTTGGAACATAGCAATGGATGGTTCACGCGATCTATAAATTATGTGATGCTGTGACCGTGCAGTTCGTAATGTGCTATAAATTATGCGTTTTTGTGTAATGTGAACTAGTTAAGATACAGCGGGCATCTTATGTACGTATATAGTTGTATGACAAACCTGTGGTATACTAAATCAATGAAGACACTTGCTGAATGATGAAGTTTCCACTGAACCTTCTCTGTGTTCATTGTATTTTCAGTTTTGCTTTTGGTCCCGTGAGTTTATTGGCCAATATTTATCGATCTATTTTTAGTCTTTTAGTTTGGTCATTTAATATCGTGATGTGATCATGTGAAGGTAGGACATGCTACTTTTCGGTTATAATGTTTTCAGATAGAAAGTATCTGAAGCGCCAAAGCTTGTATACGCTTTCAATTTTTTTTTTTCAGCAAGATATGACTTGCAGTCCTGGAAAAAATAGTTCCTGGCCAGCGGTAGGCCGCTATTGCCTTATGCCTCGGCTCGTTAAGAAAACTATTAGCTAGGGTCGCGTTTATGCTGTGCTGTATGAAATTTGGTCCGACGGTTAATTTTAAAAAAAATATTGTACCGTGTGAAGTTTGGTCCGATGATTAATTCTAAAAAAAATGGTATAAGGATATAAATATAATTTTGATTTTTCTAGGGTGTTTTAAAAAATTTGCAAGCTAGGAGTTCCCGGCGAATTTGCGGGACCATGGGCCCTTCTAGTAAAAAAATGGACCTGTCGGTAAATTTACGGAACTACATGGTCTTTTTTACAACACCGTGCAGAATTTGGTCCGATGGTTATTTCTAGAAAAAACGATATGAAGACCTAAATGTAATTTTAGGGGGGTTTCAAAAATTTGCTAGCTGGGGGTCACCGACGAATTTGCTAGACAAGGGGTCCTTTTAGTAAATAATCTATAGAAAATCCGTCAGTGAATTTACAGAACTACATAATTTTTTTTTATAAAAGAGCTGGTAGATGTTGCTATGAAGTACATGGACTTTACATGCACTAAAAGATAGATTTGGATGGTTGTTAGGGCACTCCCAGTACATTATTTCTAAAGTTATTTCTAAGAGGTAAGAGAATATATTAAATGAAGTCTTAGATACAACTACCCCAATGTTACAATGTATAGTATGTATAAGTTGTATCTATAAGAGCAACAAGATTATTTATTGTTGCATGTGAGAAAAGATCAATTGTAACCCATTTTTTTGTGTGGCTAACACCTTGATCCTCTAAAATGGCACAAATGATCCGTGCATGACCCTAAAACTTGTAAAATTGAAATAGCTCACTCCATAGTGCAGTTTCAAAGTCACTTCTAGCTCCTTGGTCCTCTTAAATAGACTGTATATTGCATAAAATACCATTGTTATGATATAGTTCGAATCCCAGTCCAAGGACTCTATCTATTGGTAGGCGAATCTGAACCTATCTGCAAGTTGGCTTTGCTATATATTGGGTACCTCTTTGTACAGAAAGATCAATCTAATAAAGAGAGAGAATTATGCCTCCTATATTGTGTGTGCACCCTATTCTTTGTGTAATTTATTGGCATGCTGTTGATTGATCGTGGGTGAACAACTACGTTTTACAACACGTTATCAGTACGAAGCTCTACAAGGCTGAAGCCCTAGATCAATCTACATGCAGCGTATATCGTTCTATATTCTTTGCGAATAAATCAATCTTATTTTCTTGATACTAATCACAAATTGATCTATGGTTGATTTGCATGCTACTTTGTACGAGAGATCGATCTCATCAACACAAAGACGGAATTTCAAGCATGAACGAGCACACGGCATTCCACCAAGTCAATTCCAGATTGTCTACCTGCATCGATCTACACGACATCGAAATCATCCTACTACACACGATTGAATCTACTTTAGGCCCTATGTAAGTTCAACCTGCGTAAGTTAGATCACATCTATACATGTTTTAATCCTATAGATTATCACATCAGAATTGTAGATTAATTGTCTAATCTAAATCAGTAGTACACGCTAAATACTGTTTATGAATTATTACTGTTCATTAAAAAAAGAGCACCACCGGCTGGCTCCGAAGGCCAACAACCGGCGCCTGAAGTTGCGCCATCGGCTGGCCCCAAAGGCCGTCGACCAGCACCTGAAGCCGCACCGCCGACCAGCACTCGATTCTCGCCGCCAACGCTGCGTGCCCGCTCGCCATCGGTCGTGGTGCCTGCTTGCCATCAACCGTGATGCTAGCCACGGCACCACGCCCAAAGCGCGTATCATGGTGGAATGCACCTCCGAGCTTGGCATCTTTTCACTGCGCCCAATGCGCGATAGCGCCTCCACGCATCATTGGCGCCCGCACCCATGTTGAAGCTGAGGTGGTGATGCCTACGCCATTTCATCTTTCGCACTGTCGATGGTCACACCTAGTTCCCACTAGTGCATCGCGTTTCGCCCTGGAGGTGGTGCTCGCAGCGGCGGCTAGCACCTCGATGGTAACCGACGGAGGAACGTTGGAAACATCGGCAACTTCCACGCCCGTTCACTTGGTGACGGTGACTCACCACATGCGCGCACCACCGCGCCCCGAAGCGCGACCACAGGAAATCCGCTCCCGAATCGTCGCCTTGGCTCCTACGCCGGTGGAGCCTTCGGGTTTACCATACGCGTCTGCAACCCCTTGGCTCTCGTGCCCGCACGACCGGTGGAGGCAGTGGTGGCATTGGTGGAGAAGGCAGCGGTGGCATTGGTGAAGAAGGCGGCGGCGGTTAGCTCGTGTGGAAAAGAGTAGGTGGCGGCTAGGGTTTGGAAACCCTAGCCGCCCTCTTTTAATTGGGATGGCTTGGGCCGGTTTGGGCCTGTTGGGCCATACGGCCCATCTGCCCTTTTTCTTCAAAAACCAAAAATAAAATTAAAAAGGGAATTTTACAGTTTGACCCTTGGGATGTCAGTAATTTCTAACATTAGTTAATAAATTATGAAAATTGATGTTAAATCCTAGAAATTAAATTTTCTAGGTGTATGGACTTCCGCAAAATTTGGAAATTTTTACTTAGCACACTGTGGAAGTTTTTATACACTAGGTTTATTTTTTAGCATTATTTCATGTTTTATTTGCACTAGAATTTATTTTCTATCATTAAGTAATTCTAAAAATTGCTTAATCATTAACGGAAAATTGTAAAAAAAAATAAAAAATTCTGGAAGTTTATCGATGACACATTGATAATATTATATTTTTGGATTTATTTTCTAGATTTTATTTCATATTTTATATGTATTAGAATTATTTTTCAATTATTAAGTAATTCTGAAAATTGCTTGGTAATTAACGAAAAATTACAGAAAATGCTAGGAAAATTCTAGAGAATTCTAGATAGCATATTGGGAGCCTTGTATCTCTAAATTTATTTTTTAGCATTATTCCATGTTTAATTTATCTTGGGATTTATTTTTTGTTATTCAGTAATTCTGAAAATTACTTGATAATTAAGAGAAAATTATGACAAATGCTAGAAAAGTTCTAAAAATTTTTAGATAATTATTTACTATATAGATGTAGATGAAGCTTTACTGAATGAAGACTGAGCATGCAATATATTGGTTTTACCTGTAGTAAAAGTCATTTTGCATATATCGAAATAGGATATGTTGGATATCGCCTAGAGGGAATTTATCGAGCTTGCCCTGATTGGTAGCAATTACCTTACCCAGACAATGAATACTAATATTAAGATGACAGCTCGAGTTTTTGGAGCTACTATTTTTTCAGCCAGAAGCTGATACTCCTGCTCTTCTCGAAGTTGCCAGTTGTGTGGCTTTGCACCTCCTGATGCACCATCTTCATACGGACCTGAAGGCCAAATATTTGATGGAAGAGGGCCAGCTGGTACTTTTGAACTTTCTAAAGGAAAATATAACTAGCAAAGATCCGTCCTGTTGCCAGAAGCACAGTAGGAATAGTCCTTCCCTTTTTCAAATTTTAAAGGTTGTGGCAGCATATAACTTTGCCATGCACAAACTTGTCACCGAAATAACATTCTGTAACCAGAAAGTTACTAATGCTAAAATGATCAATAATATATTATGCACCTTCCACCCCAATATGAGGATACTGCTAAACAGTATCATCATGCCAAATATCAGAAGCACTCCAAGCTCACATGCATTTTGCTAGAAACAGAAAAACATGATGAACTCCTGTGAAGAATTATCACATACTTCCTCATATGAGACATGCAATTCTCGAAGCGCTTGCAAATGCTCAATAGGCTGGCAATAGCCATGGCCGTAGAAAGGGCCAAATGAATAGAGGATAAATAGAAGAATGGCAGATCAGATAGGGGAAGAGGCAATCCATAGTAGAAAAATAAAGGTAAAGCGTCAGGGGCTTCTAGAAGCAAGATTCAGCTAACAAGGGTGCAAACCCCTGCATAACCCTGCTTTAGGTATGGATGCACTGACCATTAGTTGTGCAACTATCGCATCCGAAGCATGTGGTACACCTTTACATGAAATCCACTGAAAAAATCAATATAAGTCGGGGTAAACATTGTTAAATCACACTTTACTGTTCAACCTGTTGTTGACACAGACACTGAAGAGTGTGATGATATTATTCTTGGAATTATTAAGTTCTAGGAGTCCTAGGAGAACACCTACGACTCATATGGAGACCTGGATTAGTCTCCTAAGTATTCCTTTACTTTGCTAGTCGATGCCATATATTCCTTATAAGTCTCTTCCTCAGTTTAACACTAGTTCTTGAATGAACATTTGGTCTATGCTCCTGTTGAGCGATTATCATTTAAAATTGAATAAATGCCTATTTCCTAGATATTTATTCTATATTCTACAATTTGTCCCTGATGCAACAATTGTCTAATTGTTAAATCATATTTCTAATATAGAATTAAGTATAATCCAATGACAGAGGAGAAAATCTTTCTAGAAGATAGCTGTACCACACTAAGTGAATTGAAAATATTATGAATATCGTCAGAAGTGATGCTCTCATAGTTGGCACTGGAAGAACGCCATATTATACCCTATCCAATCATACTCTCTTAAGTTTTAAAGACACTGGTTTGAATGGTTTCCACATGTAGACAGAGAACGATGATGGTATAGAATACCTACTCATGACTAAGTTTATTGGGTGTAATAAACGTGTGGTTGAAAAACTCCCTCCTGGTTATACTATGCACATATAAAACCTGAAGTTTATATTGCGATGAAAACCCAAAAATATTTAATATATGGCAGATCAATTGGGTTATCCTGAGTTGAATATTATAAAAAGAATAATTAATAATTCTGCTTGCCATAGCGTAAAGACTTTCCTAGACCTGAAGATTTCTTATACACTGTTTATGCTATAGGAAAGCTCATTGTTAAATCTTCTTACCTAAAAGTTAGGAAAGAATCACTGAATTTTTTAGAAAAAATTCAAAGTAATATCTGTGGACCCATTCAGCCCCTGTTGGACCCTTTCAAATATTTTATCATACTGATAGATGATTCTACTAGATGGTCATATGTATGTATCTTATCTACTAGGAACTATGCTTTTGCTAAATTAACTACCCAAATTATTAAGAAGCTCCTTTCTAGAAGAAATGATCAAGTCTATTTGAATGGATAATGCTAACAAGCTGACCTCAAAAGCATTTAAAGATTATTATATGGATCCAGGAATTAAAGTAGAGCATTTCGTACCTATTTTCACACTCAAAATGGCCTTGTAGAATCATTAATTAAGGGAATAAAATTTATTGCTTGGCCACTCTTGCAGAATAGAAGGCTACCCACCAGCCCCTGTTGGGCCACGCAGTGCTGCACGCTGCGGTATTAATTCTTGTTCGTGTGATTTCTTAGCGTGCTAATGATTGATCGTGTGTGAACAACTACGTTTTACATCAACCACTTCCTTCTCTTACCTCATTATCTACCCCGCCATATCACTCTTTGTTCTATGTGGCTCATTCTTGGAAACAACTGACTAGAAGCATTGGAAGTGCCCTTTGTGTCTGTTAGTTTAGGTAGGCCTATCTGTAAGTCATACAAAGCACTGGACTTAACGCGTCTGTAACATCCCTAATTTCGGTCTTCTGCTAAAATTTAATTTAATTTAAATTAAATTCAAAAGTGGATTTTATTCGTTGTTTAAATTAACCTGGCATCCCTATCCTTCCGAAATTGGAGCTCAATTTTGAATCGTCTGAAAAGTAGAATTTCCTGATTTCAGTCCGTACTCGAGAATTCCACCCGAGTTCGGAAATGCTCCAAAAATCCCGAAACCTATTGTATTGGATTCCAAATATTCCAAAAACATTTTGGGAATTTTCTCAAGATTTTTGGAGACCCTCTGGTATTTTATTGCGCGCGGTCTTTCGTTAAATGACCGTTATTCGTCCCGGAATATTCTAAATTCCAAATTTCATCCAAATTTCATGAAACCAATTTTATTGAGTTCCAAATATTCCCTAGTATTTTTAGGAATTTTTTTCGAGATTTTTAGACTATCTTTGCTAATTTTTCTCCCGCGCGTAACTCTTCACTTACCTCCGACCAATCGGGAAGTGACACGTGGCGAGTACTTTAGCATTGTCTTCAACCTCTGGCTGGAACGTTACAGAGAAGAGTTTCTCTCCTTCAATGACATTCTCTTCTTTAATCTCTCATATCTTCCACATCAAAGCTCCAAATCACAAACGGCCGGATCCGTTGCGAAGAGGGAGACGAGGAGATTCCGTTCCCCATGACCATTCGTTCCAAATTCCACCGAAAACGGCATAATCAAGCAAAAACCGAAATCCACTAATGTGTTCATAACTTGGCCGCTTCAACTCCAAAGCACGCGATTCCACCTCTCAAACCTTCGTTTTGGAGTCCTCTTCCCAGTGCTATCACTCTTCTTTTGCCCCTCCTCATTGTTTGCCCGAGAGATTGCGAAAACCGGTGACCACCTGATGAGACCATGCTCATCATGGACAGAACTAACACTGCATACATATGGTCATCACCAAGTATTGCTACAGTTATATCAACTGCATGGTTTCATCGACCCCCACCTTGGCCAGGACCATTAAGTTGGCGACACTTCACAGCATACTCTACTTCGTATACAACTACTACGATGGCTCCATCTACATGGCTTTATTGACCCCCACCTTGGCCATCCTTCTACATCTTCGTCGGTTCAAGGACCATTTACTCGAGCTCGAGCCCGTCAAATGAATTATCAGATCTAAAGACAAACTTGGGAGAAGATGATGAACTTGAGTCGAGGACGACTCAAATGCAAGAAGGGGAGGATGATGAGGACATCACTACCATGCATACGGCCATGCCTACAAACCCAATTAAAGCCAACAATATAATACAAGGGCCAATTACTCGAGCTCGCGCACGTCAATTCAATTACCAGGTGAATCGTTCCTCGGGTTGCATACAAATAATTTAATGAATGGAATGCTATTTAATCCTTGTGATGATTTTATTGTCCTTAGGAACCAAGGAGAAGGACTCCCAAACGTCAAGCATGAAGCCAATTCTTCCGGTGCACAAGTTCAACTCGGATTCGGCCTCCGGGATAGCACCAACTTCAAACGACCATAACTTTTGATCCACAATGGTGTTTGAGGTCTATGAGTACTGGTTTGAAAGGTTTCGACGTCCTCTTTCCAACAGATCCGGCCCCACCTCCAAATTCCTTACGAGTCAACGGGAATCTGCAAAACAAGTTCAACTCGGATTCGGCCTCCGGGACAGCACCAACTTCAAACGACTATAACTTTTGATCCACAAGGGTGTTTGAGGTCTATGAGTACTGGTTTGAAAGGTTTCGACGTCCTCTTTCCAACGGATCCGGCCCCACCTCCAAATTCCTATCGAGTCAACGGGAATATGCAAAACAAGTTCGGTCATCTTTCCAAATCCGAGACAAACTAGGAATACGAGTCCTATTCTGCCATGAATGTGTTTTGGACGCCCCAAGCATGGTTTTGGCCTCTTATTTCTCCTATATATAGCTAGGTAGTCCCCCAAAATAACTTGGGTTTTGGTTATTTGATAGTTTAGCCTTTTGCTACTATTTTGAGTCTTTTAGACGTGCTCAACAAACCGCCTAACAAGCTCCTTGTATCGGAACCCCAACTTTTCAATACTTCATCTATATTTGCAATTTTAGATTGCTTTTGCCTTGTTCTTGCTTGTTCTTCGATTGCTTGCAGGAATTGATCTTCGTGATCAGGTTGATCGTGCCCACGGCAAGGTCAATAACCATCTGGAGTTGGTTTAGCGATTGCTAAGGCGCATCGTCGTTGTACGTTGTAGTCGGATCGTCAAAGTCAATCCCACCCAAATCGAAAGTTATCATTCTCATCGAAAGATCGGGACACCCAGTGTCACATCAAGTGGTATCAGAGCTTCAGTTGATCGGTGAGAATATCAGTGCCTTTAGGTTAGTTTTTTTTCTGTCCTAAATTGAAAACTACTCCACAAAAATTCAACATTTAGTTTCAATCTGTTATTTAAGTGAGTTTTGTTAGGTTTTGATCCATTAGAGTCCATGTTTTAGTTGCTGATCTTTCTTTTCCTTCGCGTAGCTTCAATCCTTCAATTCTGTCCAGTTTAGTATTTCAAGCATAACTTTTCACATACGAACTCGGATTTTTGTATTCTTGCACTCTAATGAAAGCTGAGGATATAAGCTTCAATTCCTTCCACTGTCAATCAATCAAATTCAGTGATCTTCAAACATTAATCTAGGCGACAAGTTTGCTGCCCTAGAAAAACATCAGTACACCTACCTTTGGGAACCAATTCATCCTTTGTGAACACTTCGATCCTATTTGAGACTAGCTTGTTGATATTGCTTAGGGCTGCTCTACTTGATACATTGCACAATCTTCAGTTATCATATCATATTATCTTGTGACACCAAGTTAGGGATTCCAAAACTTTGTTCATACTAGTGTTGGCCGAAAGTCACCAAAAGAAAGAAAAGAGAAAGAGCCAAAAGGCTAAAAAAAAGGAAAAGAAAAAGAAAATTGTGGCCGGTCACACTACATTGAGCAAAACCCTAATTTGTGTTTGTTACTTTTTATATTGTGCAATTTATTAATTAGTGAGCAATCTTGTGCCCTTTTTACTTTCTCAAAGCAATAAGTTAGCGTCTCTCTACGACTTATGCAATAGAGCTTTTGGTGCATCACTTATATTTTTATAGCTCATTCCTTGATTGCATAAGTGCCATTATCTTTGCGTGTGTGTTGCCTTCAAATTCACTTATATCTTTGAGATCGGCAACTAGGGCTTGTGAATTCTAGTTTGGATCATTACTTATCATTACAATAACTAGAATTATCAGATTGCATAGGAAATAAATATTGCCTATCCAAGCTCCACATCCAACCTGGTACATTTGTTCGGTCCCTTGGCAATCGCTTTATCCAAGCTTCGGAGAACTTTTGACCACGCCAACGGCCGTCAACACTTGCTGCATGTAAGAACTTGTAAGAGCTTTGGTTATAGGCTTGAATGTTGAGAGAATTGCCACCACCTCCTTGTAGTTGATAGGAACATTATACTTGTTATATTGTTTTCTTGTCTTCTACTAACCATGTTAGGTGATGAGGATTCGATGCATCACTCTCCACGCGCAAAGGGAATTGTTGCTAGAATGTCACTTTGCAAGAAGACCGCCTCCGGTCTATCGAGACCACCCAGAGTTGCTAACACTAATCTTGCTACTATTTTGTCTAGACTTGATACGCTTTGTCGGCATCGCCCCGAACTTCCAATCCTCTACCTCATCTTCTAAGTAACAAAAATGGCATACTACATGCTCAGGTACATGTTGATGATGATTCCCTAGATAAGGTTAAATTCGCCATTCAACATTTTAAAGGTCAATACGATCCATATGACTATATTAATAGGTATATAGCATTAGATAAAGAATTAGTACAGTATGATTAGTCAGAAAATGAAAAGATTAGGATTCTTTGCTAGTGTGCTAAATGAATATGCATTAACATGGTGGAAACATATTTGTAGAAAAGAGAGAAAACCTAAAAATTGGAAGGCCATGAAAAGACTTATGAGAATTGATTATGTTCCTGAATATCATACTGAATTTTTATATACTAGACTCCAATGCTTGAAACAAGGAAATAAGTGCGTTCAGGAATACTATGAACGATTGCAAAATCATTTGTTGCGTTGTGGTTTAGATGAAGGTGAAGAAGCAACAGAGCTTAGGTTCATACGTGGACTTAATCAAGAAATTCAAGATGCTCTTATTGATGAAACATATAGTTCTCTTTCAGAATTGGTTGTATGTGCTTGTAGAGTTGAAAATATGCTTGCTCAATCCTTGAAAGAATCATTAGCTTCATTTGAGGCGCCCATTGTTGCACCTTCTTTTGTAGCTAACATTTTGCAGAAAAGTGAGCACCATCGAGAGAATGATGTAGAAGAGCATATGGAGAAAGAACTGATCAGTACTACCCCATGTGTAAGTGAAGAGATAATAGTTGAAGAAACACCTACAACAGCTGATGAGAACTTACAAGGTAATATAACAGGTATGGACTTTACACATGGAGAAAATAATTTTGAAGAGCTAAAACTATCCACAAATCATGCTATCATAGAGCAACTAATAGTGGAACCAATTGCTGATTTTGCTTTGTTACAAGATGATTTGCTTGCTATTTCTTGTGATAAAGAAGAGTTGTGTGATAATACTTCACTTATATCCATGACACAACTAGCAAATGGACATGTCACTTTTGTTAACACACTAGACACTTATGCTTTGAAAACAAACATGTCATTCACATCACAAGCGAAAATGATGAGTTGAAATTGATGTGTTCTTTATATACATTAGGCTACATTGAATTTGATGTTCCATGTGATCTGAATTATTTAGAGGAGAGCCTTTTTGTACATTCTGATTTGTCATGGTTATCACGAAACATCTTTTATGTTATTGGCAAAAATAGTGAGAAAGGAGAGTATAAAGCACATCGAGTTTACATTTGTTCAGATTTTAAACCTCCGTTTGCAATGCAACAATGTCATCAATTTAATAATTACCATATCACTAATCATGTCAGACCAAGTACATTTGGTTCCATTCACAAGTCACATGATAGTTTTCAAGAAAGGGAGGATACGGTTGATAGAAATTCTCGATCCATTGATTTCATTGCAAATGTGCATATTGCTTTGTTTCCTGTCATTACTAACATTTCACAGGACAATATGATGGAGTCGAGGACGACTCCACTTCAAGAAAGGGAGGATGATGAGACCATGCTCATCATGGACAGAACTAACACTGCATACATATGGTTATCACCAAGTATTGCTACAGTTATATCAACTGCATGGTTTCATCGACCCCCACCTTGGCCAGGACCATTAAGTTGGCGACACTTCACAGCATACTCTACTTCGTATACAACTACTACGATGGCTCCATCTACATGGCTTTATCGACCCCCACCTTGGCCATCCTTCTACATCTTCGTCGGTTCAAGGACCATTTACTCGAGCTCGAGCCCGTCAAATGAATTATCAGATCTAAAGACAAACTTGGGAGAAGATGATGAACTTGAGTCGAGGACGACTCAAATGCAAGAAGGGGAGGATGATGAGGACATCACTACCATGCATACGGCCATGCCTACAAACCCAATTAAAGCCAACAATATAATACAAGGGCCAATTACTCGAGCTCGCGCACGTCAATTCAATTACTAGGTGAATGCGTTCCTCGGGTTGCATACAAATAATTTAATGAATGGAATGCTATTTAATCCTTGTGATGATTTTATTGTCCTTAGGAACCAAGGAGAAGGACTCCCAAACGTCAAGCATGAAGCCAATTCTTCCGGTGCACAAGTTCAACTCGGATTCGGCCTCCGGGACAGCACCAACTTCAAACAACCATAACTTTTGATCCACAATGGTGTTTGAGGTCTATGAGTACTGGTTTGAAAGGTTTCGACGTCCTCTTTCCAACAGATCCGGCCCCACCTCCAAATTCCTTACGAGTCAACGGGAATCTGCAAAACAAGTTCAACTCGGATTCGGCCTCCGGGACAGCACCAACTTCAAACGACTATAACTTTTGATCCACAAGGGTGTTTGAGGTCTATGAGTACTGGTTTGAAAGGTTTCGACGTCCTCTTTCCAACGGATCCGGCCCCACCTCCAAATTCCTAACGAGTCAACGGGAATATGCAAAACAAGTTCGGTCATCTTTCCAAATCCGAGACAAACTAGGAATACGAGTCCTATTCTGCCATGAATGTGTTTTGGACGCCCCAAGCATGGTTTTGGCCTCTTATTTCTCCTATATATAGCTAGGTAGTCCCCCAAAATAACTTGGGTTTTGGTTATTTGATAGTTTAGCCTTTTGCTACTATTTTGAGTCTTTTAGACGTGCTCAACAAATTACTAACAAGCTCCTTGTATCGGAACCCCAACTTTTCAATACTTCATCTATATTTGCAATTTTAGATTGCTTTTGCCTTGTTCTTGCTTGTTCTTCGATTGCTTGCAGGAATTGATCTTCGTGATCAGGTTGATCGTGCCCACGGCAAGGTCAATAACCATCTGGAGTTGGTTTAGCGATTGCTAAGGCGCATCGTCGTTGTACGTTGTAGTCGGATCGTCAAAGTCAATCCCACCCAAATCGAAAGTTATCATTCTCATCGAAAGATCGGGACACCCAGTGTCACATCACCACCACCACCGTTCTTCGTTCTTGCCATCGTATCTCTCACTACGGTGAGTCAATCTCGATTCCGTTTGAACCATTGTGTGCGTATGGATGTCAAGATCATAACCTCTCAATCAATTTCTGGTTTCCTCAAAGTTTGATTCCGAATTTTGAGTTTGAGTCGCTACGGCTGAACCGTCGTTCATCGCCAAATTTGTCGTCTCTGGTAATCTTCTTCAAAATTCGACACCACCATTGGATTTGCATTGTCGAGAACTTTCCGGGGCTTACCTTCTTCCATTCCGCCACCCCTTCCATTGCAAGATCCCCATGCTCAAACCCTAGGTCCAGTGAGCTCTGTTATGGAGGCCAAAATTCTCGATTTACTGTAGCTACATTAACTTTTCTTTTCTTTTTCTTGATTTTCCATCATTTTCCAACTTCGAACGCTTAAATATTTTGCGTCCGAACTCCAATTCACTCCGTTCAAATTCCTAAATATATCTAAATTCAAAATCTACCTGTCAGTATAATTTTTATAATTTTTGGATTTTATTTATTTTTTTGTTATTTATTTGTTGTACCGTTTTGCGCGTAGCCGAGGATCCCGCCTAGTCCATCGACCCCGCCGCCGAACTTCAAGGTTCTGAGACCTTCGCTGCGCACGAAGGCAAGTCAATTTGATGCACCTTGATCCTATGTTTTGAAATGATTTACACTGTTTTATAAATTGCATCGCTATCTTTATCATCGTATGTCAAATATAGATGACTGGTTATTCCGAATTGTTGTCCCCTCCTTGGTTATTGTTATCCATGTTTATTTGTAACTCCTAGGATGCTTTGTTATGTCATGCCTAAATGATATTATGACATTTGATGATTAGAACGATAGTTATTCTTAGTGAAAAATTGATTAAAATGGCCCATGGGTGGGACTATATCAAAATGATGATTTAAATTGTGATTTGAGAATTATTGTAAAGTATTTGCTACTGTTTTTAAAAAATAAAAATGAAAATGAAAATGGTTTTGACTTGGGCGGAATGGGTTGTCTGGCGGGTGCAGATAGAGCACTAGTCCTAGTTTGTGCAAGTACCGCCCCAAGTCAATTAAGGACCGGCACTTATGACTGTCTCCATTCTAAGCATTACCGTACAACCACATGTCAATGTGGGCACGACCTGGCTGAATAATTTGTAGAAACCTAACTTAGACTCACCAGTTGGTGGAATGTGGGTGCCAGATAGAGGCAAGTTGTACTCCCCACACGGCGCAAGAGGGGGCTTCTGTACTGGGTAGATAGAACCCTAACAGCGGTGAAACCTCAACGGGTTGGTCGGGTTAGGCGTATACATTGTAAAGGCCTTGTCATGATATCCCTGCCGACACACCTAAGGAAGTGTGTTAATTGTACATGGCACTAAGGGAAAATCATGTCTTGTGGGTAAAGCTGTACACCTCTGCAGGGTTAAAACTATTCGAATAGCCCTGCCTGAGGTCAAAGGCAAAGCGAAGAATGCTTTCATAATGGTAGACTTCTGTTTTGGTTTTGAAAATAAATAAGGTTTTGTTTTGGGGTTCGGGAGTGGTTAGAACTCTCGGATGTTTAATTGGCGGATCGAGCCAACCAGGTAGATGGAACCAGTTTTGATCTTGATGGATAGAGTGATGAATTGGATTACCATAATCTTTTAAAATGTGGCGGATAGAGCCTTTATACTGGTGATGGTGGATAGAACCTTCACTAGACTATTAAATACTTCAATTGCTAAAATAATTGTTAAAATGTGCTTTATGAAAATTATTATTAAGTATGCTTTGATGAAACTTAGCTTTATGCAAAAGAACCACAATAAGCCTTCCTCGGAAAGCCCTACATGTGCATACTTTTCCATACTTGCTAAGTACTTTTGTACTCACATGCTACACAAATGTTGTCTTCAGAAAACTACCAAGATGCAATTGAAGATGAGTTCTATACCAAGGAGTTTGATGAAGGTCGCCAAGACAACTGAGCGCGCGTTCCTAGTCGTCGTCTGTGGTGTTATTTGGATTTTGTTACTCGTTGTTTTATTTCCGCTGCCGTGAACTCTGGTAATGTGACCTTATAATGTAATAAATAGCCATGTGGCTGATACTTTATGTTTATTATATTATTTCATTCTGTTCGGTAATGATTCATCACTGTTTGACTGTGTGTACTAGCTACTGATCTGGGACTAGTACAGAAATACACAGGAGATTTTGGATAGCCGATCTGGTGTCTCACAACGGTGGTATCAGAGCCTGGACAACTGTAGGACATGACTTAGCTAGAATGGCAAGCCTTAAGGATTATTATTTTTATAAAAATCTATTTATAAAATTTTAAGTTCCTTTGCTTCTATCTTTCCTATCTTAGCATCTTGATCTTGTCTCATCTTCTATTTAAAATGTTTTGCTGACCTTGTCTCGTCTCAAAATTTGTAGATGCTTTCCTTTACTTCGATCGTCGAGGAGGAGGAGGTGTCTACTTCAGCAGTGATGAGCCCAACAAGGAGGATCTGTTTTCTCGTGTCCCTGAGGAGGGTGAAGGGAATAGTTAGTTTTAGTCTTTGCCTATAGCACATATCTTTCTTTCACTCTAGAACGGTTAATAATTGTGTGTGATGGTCTGTATCGTGCTTTTAAGCATTTGTGATACAGTCATCTTATCAAAACTATTTTGTTTTAATTGAGATTTCTGCGGTGTTTCTTTCAGTGCTGTTGTTCTTGTTTTGTGGTGGGTGTTGTTTAGCCCCCCCCGTCTTCTTATCTTTGCTATTCCCTCTTTCCTTGTGCTTTTCCCGGTCCTTGGGTACAGATGGAGAACCCAGGCAGAGGACGTGGAAGAGGAAGAAGAGGAGGCCGCGGTAGAGACCGTGGTCGTGGACGAGGAAGAGTTTAGTTCCCAGAAGAGGAAGTTCATGAGGAGCAGCAGTATCAGGCAAATGATCCAGTGCCACCACCTCCAGAGCAGCACCAACAAGTGCCACCCCCACCCCCGAATCATCCACCCAATATGGAACAAATAATGGCAATGCAGCTTCAGATTCTTCAGGCATTGGCACAGAATGCCCTTAACCAGCCTCAAGCCGCCCCAGCTTAGGTCGCAGCTCAACCGCCCCAGTCTAAGTTTGGGGAGTTCATGAGGACTAGACCCCCAACATTTGTTGGATCTGTGGATCCATTGGAAGCTGACGACTGGCTCAAGGAAGTTGAAAGGAAGTTATACTTGGCTCAGTGTGATGAAGTGGAAAGTGTGCGGTTTGCTTCGCACCAACTTAAGGGTACAACAGCTAGCTGGTGGGAGAATTACTGTGCCGCCCATGAAGATGCCCAGAATATCTCCTGGAACGAGTTTGTTGAAGCTTTTTGGGCTACTCACATCCCTAAAGGGATCATGGAGATGAAGAGGAGAGAGTTCCACAAACTACAGCAGGGGAATCTATCAGTGTCAGAATACCTGAATCGGTTCACTCAGCTGTCCTGTTACGCTATTGAAGATGTAGCCACGGATGAAGATAAGATTTGGCGCTTTATGGAAGGTCTTGACCCCAATATTAAAGTACAGCTGGTGTCCAACGACTTCCCTTCTTTCCAGCATATGGTGAACAAGGCTTTGATTCAAGAAGATGCTCAGCGTCGGTAAGTTCTTCGTCAACTCGGTGCATGCTTCAGTATTTTTTGATTCTGAGGCAACTCATTCCTTCCTATCAGAGTACTTGGTTAGAAAGCATGGTTGGGATACAATTCAGTTAAGAAACCCTTTATTAGTTCAATCCCCTGGTAAAGAACTAAGAACAACGGCGGTTTGCCCAAAAATGGATATAATTATAAAGGGGTAAAGTTCCTAGCGAACTTAATCTTATTGGATACTAAGGGTATAGAAGTAATCCTTGGAATGGACTGGTTAACCAAGTACAAGGGTCAGATAGATTGTGCTAGTAGAGCTATCTCTCTTACTAGTCCGGAGGGAATTCGAGTGGAATTCTTGTCTAATCTTTCCTCTAAGGGGGGTAGTACCCTGAATCATCTGAAAGGTACCTCATTGGAGAACGTGCCTGTAGTGAATGAGTACCCCAACGTGTTCCTAGAAGATCTGCCTGGTATGCCACCAGACCGGGATATCGATTTCATAATCGAGCTTGTACCTGGTACAACCCCTATCTCAAAAAGACCCTATCGGCTACCTGCTAATGAGTTAATAGAAATGAAGAAACAGATTGAAGAACTGCAGGAGAACGGATTTATAAGACCAAGTTCTTCACCTTGGGGTTCACCCGTCATCTTCATTAAGAAGAAGGATGGTAGTCTGAGAATGTGCATAGATTACCGATCATTGAATGAGGTCACAATAAAGAATAAGTGTCCGCTGCCTCGGATAGATGATCTGTTCGATCAGTTGAAAGGAGCTCAAGTCTTTTCCAAATTAGATTTGAGATCAGGATATCATCAGCTTAAGATAAGGAAAGAAGATATTCCAAAGACAGCCTTCACTACCCGATATGGACTGCACGAGTTTATAGTGATGTCATTTGGATTAACGAATGCCCCTTCCTATTTCATGAATTTGATGAATAAGGTGTTCATGGAGTATTTGGACAAAGTTGTTGTAGTCTTCATCGACGACATTCTTGTCTATTCCAAGAGCAGAAAAGAACATGAAGATCATCTGAGGATAGTTTTGGAAAGGTTAAGAGAGCATCAGTTATATGCCAAGTTCAGCAAGTGTGACTTTTGGTTGAAAGAAGTGTCTTTCCTGGGTCATGTTGTTTCTGCTGGAGGAGTAGCCGTGGACCCTGCAAAAGTAAAGAATGTTCTGGATTGGAAACAACCCAAATTGGTTCCGGATATCAGAAGTTTACTGGGATTAGCATGCTATTATCGGCGATTCATTGAAGGATTCTCAATGATAGCAAGGCCTCTCACTCAGCTTCTGAAGAAGGAGAAGAAGTTTGAATGGACTAAGTCCTGTGAACAGAGTTTTCAGGAACTGAAGAAGAGGTTAACTTCCGCACCAGTGCTTGTTCTGCCGGATATTCATAAGGATTTTGAAGTTTACTGTGATGCTTCAAAACAGGGTCTTGGATGTGTTTTGATGCAAGAAGGAAAAGTCATAGCTTATGCTTCAAGACAACTGCGACCCCATGAAGAAAACTATCCAACTCATGACTTGGAGTTAGCAGCAGTTGTACACGCACTCAAGATTTGGAGGCATTATTTGATCGGTAACCGATGTGAGATCTATACTGATCATAAGAGTCTGAAGTACATTTTCACTTAGTCAGATCTCAATTTGAGGTAGAGAAGATGGTTGGAGTTGGTAAAAGATTATAACATCAGAATCCATTACCATCTCGGAAAAGCTAATGTTGTTGCGGATGCATTGAGCAGGAAGAGCTACTGCAACAATGTTATGGTGCAGGAAAGCCAACCAGCACTTCATGAAGAATTTCAACGCCTTAATTTGGAATTGGTGAAGGAAGGTTGCATTTTCAATATAGAAGTACAATCAACCCTAGAAGATCAGATCAGAGAGGCTCAAAAGAATGATAAAGGTATTGCGGATCTAAAGGAGGAGTTAAAGAAAGGGAAACACCCTGGATTTTCCGAGGATGAGAAAGGTACTGTTTGGTTCGGGAAAAGAATAGTAGTCCCTAACCAACAAGAAATCAAGGATGTAATTTTGAAAGAGGCTCATGATTCCATTTATTCTATTCATCCGGAAAGTACCAAGATGTATGCGGATTTGAAGGAAAAGTATTGGTGGTCCAATATGAAAAGAGAAGTTGCTGACTTCGTGGTTCGTTGTGATGTTTGTCAGCTGGTAAAAGAAGAACATCAGAGACCAGCCAGTCTATTGCAACCTTTGCAAGTTCCTATTTTGAAATGGGAAGAAATAGGAATGGATTTCATCACTGGACTCCCCAGAACTAAGGCTAGATATGACTCTATTTGGGTCATTGTGGATAGATTAACTAAAGTTGCACATTTCATTCCTGTGAAGACAACTTATTCTTGGGATAAGCTTGCATAGCTGTATATGGCCAATATTGTGTGTTTGCATGGTGTGCCAAAGAAGATTGTGTCCGATCGAGGTTCTCAGTTTACCTCGAGGTTTTGGCAGAAGTTGCATGAGGTTTTAGGCATGAATTTGAAATTCAGTACTGCTTACCATCCTCAAACAGACGGTCAAACCGAAAGAATAAATCAAATCCTAGAAGATATGTTGAGAGCTTGGGCTTTGACTTATAAAGGTTCGTGGGATCAGAATTTACCCTATGCAGTATTCTCCTACAACAACAGTTATCAGTCAAGTCTGAAGATGGCACCTTTTGAAGCTCTGTACGACAGGAAATGCAGAACACCGTTATATTGGAAAGAGACCGAGGGAGGACAGATCATTGGACCAGATATTCTGAAGGGAGCTGAAGAGCAAGTTAGAGTGATTCGTGAGAATTAGAAGACAACCCAATCAAGGCAGAAGAGCTATGCTGACAATCATCACCGGGAATTAAGTTTTAAACCTGGTGATCATGTGTACCTAAAGGTTTCACCTCTCAAGGGGATGCGCCGATTCAGAGTTAGTGGGAAGTTAGCACCCCGCTACATCGGTCCATTTCCAGTGGTTGCTAGAAGAGAAGTTGCATACAAGTTGGAACTACCTCCGCAGCTATTGGGTGTACATGACGTCTTTCACGTTTCACAACTAAAGAAATGTCTCAGAGTACCCAAGCATCAGATGTCGTACGAAGAGATGGAGTTGAAGGAAGACCTGTCGTATCCAGAGTACCTAGTCAACAACAGTTATCAGTCAAGTCTGAAGATGGCACCTTTTGAAGCTCTGTACGACAGGAAATGCAGAACACCGTTATATTGGAAAGAGACCGAGGGAGGACAGATCATTGGACCAGATATTCTGAAGGGAGCTGAAGAGCAAGTTAGAGTGATTCGTGAGAATTAGAAGACAACCCAATCAAGGCAGAAGAGCTATGCTGACAATCATCACCGGGAATTAAGTTTTAAACCTGGTGATCATGTGTACCTAAAGGTTTCACCTCTCAAGGGGATGCGCCGATTCAGAGTTAGTGGGAAGTTAGCACCCCGCTACATCGGTCCATTTCCAGTGGTTGCTAGAAGAGAAGTTGCATACAAGTTGGAACTACCTCCGCAGCTATTGGGTGTACATGACGTCTTTCACGTTTCACAACTAAAGAAATGTCTCAGAGTACCCAAGCATCAGATGTCGTATGAAGAGATGGAGTTGAAGGAAGACCTGTCGTATCCGGAGTACCTAGTCAAAATCTTGGATGAAGCTGAACGCCGAACCAAAAGCCGTGTGATCAAGTTCTGCAAGGTTCAGTGGAGCAATCATTCAGAGAAGGAAGCCACCTGGGAGCGTGAAGAGGATCTTCGAGCAGAGTTTCCCGATCTCTTTCTTTCTCCGTCTGAATCTCGGAGACGAGATTCTCTTTAAGGGGGGTAGGTTTGTAACACCCCTAATTTCGGTTTTCTCCTAAAATTTAATTTAATTTAAATTAAATTCAAAAGTGGATTTTATTCGTTGTTTAAATTAACCTGGCATCCCTATCCTTCCGAAATTGGAGCTCAATTTCGAATTGTCCGAAAAGTCGAATTTCCAAATTCTAGTATGTACTCGAGAATTGCACCCGAGTTCGAAAATGCTCCAAAAATCCCAAAACCTATTGCATTGGGTTCCAAATATTCCAAAAACATTTTGGGAATTTTCCCAAGATTTTTGAAGACCCTCTGGTATTTTATCGCGCGCGGTCTTTCGTTAAATGACCGTTACTCGTCCCGGAATATTCTAAATTCCAAATTTCATCCAAATTTCATGAAACCAATTTTATTGAGTTCCAAATATTCCCTAGTATTTTTAGGAAATTTTCTGAGATTTTTAGACCATTTTTGCTATTTTTTCTCCCGCGCGTAACCCTTCACCTACCTCCGACCAATCAAGAAGTGACACGTGGTGAGTACTGTAGCATTGTCTTCAACCTCTGGCTGGAACGTTACAGAGAAGAGTTTCTTCTCTCCTTCAATGACATTATCTTCTTTAATCTCCCATATCTTCCACATCAAAGCTCCAAATCACGAACGGCCGGATCCGTTGCTGTCGCCGTATTCTACACCGGGGTACTCTCTCCGCCCTTAAAGAAAGAAAAAGGGCAAGGAGGCCCACGTGGCTACGTGGCAACCAGCGCTCCCAGCCCTCCTCGCAGGGCAAGGAGGCCCATGTGGCTACGTGGCGACCTGCGTTCCCAAGCCCTCCTCACGGGGCGAGGAGGCCCACGTGGCGTCACGGGATGCAAGGATGAAGAAGGCTTCGCCCAGAAGCCTCCCATGGGGCATGGTGTCAAGTCATTTAATGTGGGGCATGGCGACAGGCCCTTTCCCTGACATACCACATCTAGCCTGTCATGAGAAGCGCACAGCCCTGACGGCTCGTGGTGTAGCGGCACAAAGAAGGAGGCCCCAAGATGGGATGGCATTAATGAAATGTAATTAATGAGCCACGCAGCGGCATAGTTTTGTCCCCCCACTTGCCCAAACCGATCGGGGGTATATAAGGGCGGTTTGGTGCATGGAAAAGGGCGGTGGGAAGTTAGAAGAAGAAAAGGGGAGATCGGAGGAGGAGAGGAGGCTCGTTTTTTTTCAAGGGTAACAAAGACTTCAAGCAGGACGTAGGGCTATTACCCACCTTGGGGGCCCGAACCTAGAAAAATCAAAGGTGTCTACTGTTTATCTTCTCCGGGACAGCAGGGAGAGAGTGACCGGGTTAAGTCTCTGCTAAGCACACCCCCAAACCGAACTAAAACCTCCCTCGCAGGAGGATCCTGTCGTAAACGCCAACAGGGGCGCGCTAGGTAGGGGTGCGCGGTTGTCTTACCTCGGTCTGACTCCGGCCGTTCCCGGCGAACTTGATTGAAGGTCCGGCCATCAGGAGGATGGCGGGTTTGCACACGACACCACCACCAGCGGCCGGAGCTGTTAGCGCTCCGGTAGCACCCCCTCGCTCTTCCCGGGCGAAGGTCGATTCTACGCCACTTCCTACCGGGGGCGCCGAGGCCTCTCAAGGGGCCGTCGGGCCCCCGGTTCGCCGTCGATTGGCGTGGGAAGAGGCCCCCCCGGTCCAGAACTTGCGCGCGGCGCATCTCCTACTGAGTCATCCACCTGTGGAGCTCACTGGAGACAACCCCGCTGCACCCTGGCTCCAGGATGTGGTCCGCCTTGTGGAGGCGGCCCAGCTTCGAGTGGGGGCTTCCGATCGGTCTCCGACCAACGGGATTTCCCCCTCGAAGGGGCACATCCACTCTTCCCACACCTCAAGCCGCCCGGGCGAGAGGCGTGTTGGCCAGGAGGGCCCAAGCAGGCACCCCGGCCCCGTTTGGGGCCGTGGGGTTTCGGGGGATCATCCCAGGGGGCTCCGGCGATGGTGCAGCGGTGATTCTCATGGCCGCTCGTGTGGTTGTCATTCCTGAGATTCTGAACGCATTCTGCGTACAGTCTCTAGGAGCCGGACTCCCTCCCGGGATCCCCCACCCAGAGTTCGAAGGAAGTTCATTCCTCCCGCTCCCCGAGGACCCGCCTTCAGCGGACTCCCGCGCATTCTGCGTGTCAAGATGCCGAAGCTAAGGACGACTCCCCTTACAGCGCGGGATGCCAGGCGTTCACCCGACAGCTATGTCGTGTGGCGTGGCCCAGCAGGTTCCTCCCCGCGTCCCTCGAGAAGTATGACAGCACCACCAATCCAGAGGAGTTCTTGCAAATTTACACCACAGTGGTGCGTGCCGCGGGCCAATCCGATAGGGTCATGGCGAATTACTTTCTCACGGCCCTAACTGGATCCGCCCGATCCTGGTTGTTGAACCTTCCGCGAGGACCGATCTCCTCGTGGGAAGAGCTGTGTGGCGTTTTCATCGCCAACTTCCAGGGGTCCTACATACAGCCGGGTGTGGAGGACAACCTCCACGCCCTTGAACAAAAAAGAGGGGAATCGTTGCGCAACTTCGTCCAGCGCTTTAGCCATTGTCGCAACACCATTCCCCAAATATCAGAACAGTCGGTCGTCATCGCCTTTCGAAGGGGCGTGCGGGACACCAAGATGCGGGAGAAGTTGGCTACTTGCGACGTCACCACTACCTCGGAGCTCTTCTCTCTCGCACACCGATGTGCGAGAGCAGCAGTGGCTAGAGGACCCGCGCCAGTCCCCGCTGCGCCCCGAGGCAAAGACGAAGCTGGCCCTTCGCGGGACCCCGGCCCCGCGACCAAGAATAAGAAGAAGCGCGACGCGGACGAGACCAGGCGGGTCTTGGCCGCCGAGCGCCCCTGTCGGGACAACCGGCCCAAGAGACGCAACCGCCCTAACCGGCGGGATGACCGTCCTGGCCAGGGGTGCGATCGCCCTGACCGGCGGGATGACCACCGTGTTTGCCACCCCGACAGCCGTGAAGACGACAGGGGCAAACCCTTCTTCCCAATCCACCAAACCCGCTCGCACTACTTGGCACGTTGTCCAGTCGTGAGCGCGATTGTGGAGCAGCGGCTGAAGGATCACTACCCCCGGCAAGACAAAGACGAAGACTCCGCCCCTTTGGGATTCCAGAGGGCGGACCGTGCCGTGGCGTACATCAATGGTGGATCCGCCACCTATCCCTCCAACACGGCATTTAAACGACAATGGAGGGAAGTGTACACCACGGGGACGAGCTCGGGAGTGTGCCGAATGCTGAAGTGGTCGGAGGAGCCGATCACCTTCAGCCAGGCCGATCATCCTGAGATTACTGCCGGCCTGGGTCGCCTTTCGCTTGTGGTCTTGCCCACGGTTCGAAATGTGAGGCTGGGTCGGGTACTACTGGACGGAGGAAGTTCAATTAACCTCCTGTCTGAGCGGGCCTTTAGCAAGCTCCAGATCCCCCTCGAGGAGATGGAGCCTGCGTTGCCCATCTTTGGCATCGCCCCGGGGGCTGGTGTAACACCCCAATTTTTGCTTTTCATGAATTTAAATAATATTTGGCACTTTTGTGAATTTTTGGAATTTTCTGGGATTTATTTGGATTTATTTGGAATTTATTCCCTTTTCAA
This sequence comes from Rhipidocladum racemiflorum, assembly GCA_036346355.1. Taxonomy (NCBI): domain Eukaryota; kingdom Viridiplantae; phylum Streptophyta; class Magnoliopsida; order Poales; family Poaceae; genus Rhipidocladum; species Rhipidocladum racemiflorum. Next base: position 35,963,570 of record CM070581.1, read on the forward strand.
ATAATTAAAAAATTTAATTTTGCAAATAAAAATTTGTTGGAAATATTTTATTTGAGTCCAAAATGTTCCAAAATATTTTCTAGAATTTTTCTGAGTATTTTGCTATTTTTAATGAATTAAATGAATTTCTGGGAATTAATTTGAATATTTAATCGCTGGAAAATGTCGAACCGGGTTTCACTGTTCATCCGACCGGACCCGAGTCCGAGCCAGACTCGAGTCCGACTCGAACCCAAACCGCCAAGGCGTCGAGCCGGACGGTCCGGCCGAGTTTTGCCGTGGACCGTTGGATCAAGATCCAACGGCCCACATTGAGCCACGTAGCCCACGTGCACCGCACCACACTAACCCAGAGACCAGCCAATCTCAGCCGTTGGATTTAGATCCAACGGTCAAGATCAACCCGTACCGGTTCGAGCCGTATCCGGTCCGGATCGATCCGGTTCTGCCCCCGCGATCGTGGCCATTGGTTGCGCCACGTGTACGACCGGGATTGCATCTTCCTCGTCCGAATCGCCGCCGGACTCCGCCGCCGTGTGGGCCTAGGGTTCCGCTTTTTGCGCGAACGCCGAGGGTATTTAATGCCCAGGACATGCCTCGAGGACCGCCTTGACCCCGCGCAGCCGTTGCCCTAGCCGCCGCCGCCCGTAGTGCCCCGACGCGCCTGCAATTGCTCACCGTAGTTGCTCTCTCTTTCACCACGGTTTTTGCTTTGCCCTGCCGTCGTCCGCCGTTTGCCGCCGCACTTGAGCCCAGGTCCGGGACCGTCAGGCCGAGGCGCACCCGTGGAGACCTTTCACCTCGTCGGAGAAGCCCGCAATCGCCGTTCCCCGTGTCGTCTTCTTCCTCTCCGGTGAGCCAGCGCCGCCTCGCACCACCGAGCCCCCGCGAGCACCGTTAGCTGTCCGATCCACATCGTGTGGTCCAGATTCATCCACGTCGCCTGGAGGTATTTTCTCACGTTTGATTTCTTAGATCTAATCTCCGCCGTTAGATCTAGATCTAACGGTTTAGACCTCGCCACGTAGCCGTAGCAGTAACGAACTAGATTAGATCTGGACCGTTGGATCAAGATCCAACGGCCCACGTTAGCCCACGTCACCGCAACGAAATCCACGTTGCGGCGTCTAGATCCAATCTCAGCCGTTGGATTTAGATCCAACGCACGAGATCGTGCCACGTAGCCCAACCGCAGACCGCGGCGCTGCAGGAAGGCGCGCCACCGACATGCGAGGCCCGCATGTCGGCCGATCGCGGGCGTGCGCCGAGCGCACCGTAGACCCGCCGGGCCCGTAGACCGGGTCCATGGACCGGGACACGTGGCAGCACCCGGGTGGTGCCACGTGGCATGATGACATCATGGTGATGTCATCGTGGGGTTTGGCCGGCGCTAACGTCAGCGGGTCCACGTGGACCAATGAGGTGCTGACACGTGTCACCCATGACGCAATAATTATTTTCCGAAAAAGAAAAATGATTTATTAATTCGGTTTACTGATTTCAAATATAGATTCAAACTTCAAACGCTTATAACTTTTGTGTTTTAACTCCGATTTGAGTGATTCAAATTTCTAAATTTTTATAAAATTGAGATCTACCTAATGGTGAATTTTGTTTAATTTTTGAACCAAAGTTTGTCTATGTAATATTATTTAATTGATTATTTAAACTTTAAATGCTTGTAACTTTTGCGTTTTAACTCCGATTTCGCCGATTCAAATTCCTAAAAATTCATAAAATTATGCTCTCTCTCTGTTTATGGACTTCATTTGGATGTTTGGACACTTTTTGTTTACTGTTTTATTCATTTATTGCTATTTGCATGCGTTACGAGTAGACGTTGAAGTGCCCGAAGGTTTCGAAGGTGAAGTGTTGACCCAGGAGCCACCTCAGGACCAAGATCAAGTATTCTTTGAAGGCAAGTTGTGCTTTGACCATGTTGATCCCATTTTGAAATTAATTTGTTTTAAATTATTGCATGCTAGTTCAATTATAGAATGCTTTAATTAATTTTGGGAGACTAGTTAATTGCCTAGTTGCTGTATGCCACCTTGACATAGATAATGGAATGCCATGAACCCCTTGTCACCCTAGTTGAGGAGTAAATAGTTGGACATTATTAAATTGCCAACATGGGAATTTAGATCGTTGTAGTATATATATTGCTTAGACCTACTACGTGCTCATGACATGATTTTGGACAATCAAATGTTAATATTGACTTAATGATATATTAAACCTATTTTGGAAAGGTATCACGTGTTGTGATGTTGATGGCACGTGGTGCATGGAAATCAACTGGGGGTTTGATAAATAGTTTTCGACCGGGGCATGTGGCAAGAATGATCGAGTGGGCCAATTGTGGCATCGGGAGCATTGGTTTGGTTCTTCGGGTAGTCTTGCCCTGGTCAACATAAGGACTTAACCTTGCAAGCCTTTAAACTGAGTTAATCGTGCAACCACATGTCCGTAATGGGACTGACCTAGTTGAGTAAGTTACTAATAACTTGCATGTGATACCTCGGGTGTCAACTACACCTTTTGTGTAGCTTGAAAGGGGAGCGTACCAAGGCGATGGCATGGTACCCGTCCAACGGTATGTCGGTCCCATACTTCGCCTTTGTTAAGGGAAGGGATGGTGTATGGCAAAAAACTGGAAAGGTTCACTTGTGTAGTTAGCCGTTTCCGAAAGGCTTTGTTACGATCACTCGCCTTTGTGGTATTTGGCTGTATCTTGTGGGTAAAGTGCATAACCTCTGCAGAGTGAAAAATCTATTCGAATAGCCGTGTCCACGGTAGTGGACATTGCTCGGGGATTACAGTCAAGGGTTAGACTTTCTTAAAAATAACTTGAATTTGAAGGTTTGGTTTGGTTAAATGATGTTGTTGATGGAAATGTGGATTAGGAATGGGAAAGATGTTTATTTAACTCCTAGAAAAGTTATTGGTATTACACTGTTTCTATCGCTTTCGAATCTACTTACGTTAATTGTTAAATGCTGTTACTGCAAATGAACCATGAGCTATTCCTTTGTATTAAGCCATGCATGTAGAATATTAGCTTGCATTCTGTGCATGACTTGTTGAGTACCAAGTACTGACCCTTGCCATAATACAACATCAGTTGAAGAGTAGTCTACACCAGCTTTGGAGGAGGAACCGTCTATCTAGGGAGCGAGCCTAGTCAGTTGCCTGTGGTATACTGGATGGCACCACGAAGTTATCTTATTTTCCACTGCTATTATTTCTCTTTTAATAAATTTTCGCCTTGCGAGGCGTACTTTTGTAACTTGACCTTAAAGGTTAAGCAACAAGTTTAGTTACTATAATTAAGGTACTTTCTATTTCGATGAGTATAATTGTGATATTTACCAATGTTGAGACTGTGTGCACTAGCGTGATCCTGGACAAGTGCTGAATACACAAAGGGTCCGGATTTGCAGATTCGGGTCCCGACAGAGGTGGTATCAGAGCCATACTGACTGTAGGCTCAACCCTTAGTTAGAATGGTCGTAGTAAGGATAAAACCTATTTTCTAAAGATAAAAGTTTGTCAAGATAATGAATGAATTCTCGACTTATCCCCTTCTCTCTTTTCTTACCACCTTACTGAATTTTTCCCTTACCCTCATCACAATTTGAAATCTGTTCTTACGTGAGCATTTTGTGATAGATGGAGGGAGAGATCAACTACTTCGATCTTGAGGTTGGCCACGCCGCGGAACTTTGGCGTATGCTGCAGTTTCTTGAAGGTTTTGAGAAGCCGCAATACCAAGTGAACGTCATCAGACAAGCGGGACTGATTAAGGCTTGTGATGTGAAGATCACGGTACATGCCAGGAAGAAGGGCAACCATCCGATATACTGCACCGCTAGGAGGTCGACAATGCAGATGGGAATTCAGGAGGTATCACGACGAGCGATGCGACACATCGCCCGCATCTACGCCAGCGAGCTGGAGGGCGCGGTGTACCGTTACCATCCACACAACAACAACCTTCTCGACCTGAGGCTGATTCAGGATGAGAATGCCACGATCACACAGCTGGCACGACTTGTGATCGCTCCGGAGGATGTGCTCGATGATACGAACCAGGAGCTACAGAAGGCTCGCGAGGAGGTCACGGTAGAGAAGAACCGATGGTGGGAGGCTCAAGAGCATGTGTCCCATCTTCTGCGAAGGATTGATGAGTTGGAGATGGCATTGTACGGACCAGGACCAGAGCCAGTACTCGAGCCAGACCCGGAGGAGCCAGATCTTGAGGAGGACACCGCTTCTTCGACTACCACAGTTGCAGGGCATGGTGATTGTTTCGCGCCGATGCCACCGCACCCGCACCCAGGCAGTGGAGGTTTTCTTGACGAGTGAGCCTAGGTCTTGTAGTTGGGACTCCTTCGTCGAGTCGCATTATAGAATAAAGAGTCACCCTTAGAGGCGTTGGATTTTCATTGTTTGCTGAGTGTGCAGTATGTGTTGCAGGCCCTTAGGTATTGTAAGCAACCATACCGAGTTATTATTGTTTAGTTAATAAAGTTGAATTTTGAGTTACACTTTCCTCCCTGCATAAGTTACTCTACTACTTGTCTATGCTTGTTTCCCTCTTGTCTTTAAATCCTGGAGCAATCGACAGATGGTGAACACCCGCGGAAACCTTAGAGGCAATGGGAGTGGTTCTCGCCCAGCTGGGAACCCTAATGATGGAGCACCTGCACCCCACCCAGCACCGCCAGTTGATATGCAGAACTTTGGAGCTTTTCTTGCTGCACAAACCCAGCTGATGCATGCCATGATGCAACAGATGCAGCAGGTCACTGCTCAAGCCACCGCTAACCAAGCAAATCAGGGGCAACGACAGGGAGCAAAGTTGTCGGAGTTCATGAGGACTCATCCACCCACATTCTCTGGGAATGCCAATCCACTGGAGGCGGATGATTGGCTAAGGTCAATAGAAAGGAAGTTACACATTGCCCAATGCATGGGAAATGAGAAGGTGCTTTACACATCTCATCAGTTGGAAGGGATCGCCGCTGAATGGTGGGAAAACTTCTACGCCACGCGGGAGAACCCACAGGACATCACGTGGGAGGAGTTTAAGGCTGCGTTTCGTCAGTATCACGTGCCTGAAGGAATAATGGACCTTAAGAAGGAAGAGTTCAGGGCATTGAAGCTAGGTAATCAACCGGTGTCAGAATATCTGAACAAGTTCACACAGCTTGCACGCTACACACCGGAAGACGTAGCGACAGATAAGGCCAGACAGTCTCGCTTCATGAAGGGACTCAACTCAGGACTGCAGGTGGGACTGATCACCCACACCTTTCCAGATTTCCAGGAGCTTGTGAACAAAGCGCTTATTCTTGAGGACAAGCGCAAGGAACTGGATGAGAACAGGAGGCGCATAATGCAGCAGCAAGTATCACATCAGGGAGCGCAGCAGCGTCTGCGGGTTGCGCCAAATCAGTTTTTCAGATTCCAACCGCACGCAAAGAAGAACACCGTCGCCCGGCACCAAGGCACAGGCCTGTGAATCAGAATTTCCAGACTCCAGCCCCAGCCAGGAACGCTGCTACAAGCAACCAGCAGGGCACAGTGAGGTGTTGCTATACATGCAATGAGCCAGGGCATTTCTCCAACAACTACCCCAAGAAGACAGCCGGAGTGACCCCAGTTCGCTTCAACTTGGGCTCCACACTAGCCAGGACCCCAGCCACAGGAGCAAACCGCGGAGTAGCACAGCCAGGAGCCACACCCCAGACCGTGGTGAGAGGCAGAGTCAATCACGTGACCGCAGATGCACTCCAGAATGCCACGGACGTCATACTGGGTAAGATACTTGTCAACTCAGTATCTGCAACAGTTTTGTTTGACTCTGGAGCTTCGCATTCGTTTGTTTCCTGAGATTTTGTTTCTAAGAATGATTTGGAGATTGTGGATCTTCAGTGCATGCTTATAGTTCAAACCCCTGGGTCAGAACTCCGATCTTAAGTAGGATGTTCTGGGGTGAGAATATTAATAGATGAGGTAGAGTTCTTAGCGAACCTTATTATATTGGGAACCCAGACCCTAGATGTTATTTTGGGAATGGACTGGTTATCCAAGCACAAGGCCGTGTTATATTGTGGACGAAGAGTCATATCAGTGGAGAGCCCGTGTGGAAGAAAAGTGGAATTTCAAGCGACTGCCGTTAGAGATGGACAGCTGATGGTTAACAGCGCAAAGGCAATCAGCATAGAGGATGTCTCAGTGGTGAATGAGTATCCAGATGTTTTTCCTGAAGATTTACCTGGTATGCCGCCCGACAGAGACATAGAGTTGTTGATAGAGCTTGTACCTGGTACAGTGCCGATAGCAAAGAGACCATATCGGATGTCCACTGAAGAAATGGTGGAGATGAAGAAACAGCTTGAGGAGTTGATGGAGAAAGGATTCATCAGACCGAGTTCATCGCCATGGGGAGCACCAGTTCTGTTCATCAAGAAGGACGGGAGTTTCAGGATGTGCATTGACTACCGTGCACTCAATGATGTCACCGTGAAGAATAAATACCCGCTACCCAGGATCGATGACCTGTTTGACCAGCTAAGAGGAGCCGGAGTTTTCTCCAAGATTGATCTGAGATCGGGATACCACCAGCTGAAGATCCGATCGAAAGATATTCCGAAGACCGCATTCTCGTCAAGATATGGACATTACGAGTTTACTGTTATGTCCTTCGGTCTGACAAATGCACCAGCTTACTTCATGAATATGATGAACAAGGTTTTCATGGAGTACTTGCATAAGTTTGTCGTCGTGTTCATAGATGACATTCTCATCTACTCTAAGGCAAAGGAAGAACATGCAGAGCACCTGAGGCGAGTTTTGGAGAAGCTGAAGGAACAGCAACTCTTCGCCAAGTTCAGCAAGTGCGATTTTTCGAAAGACAAGGTAGAATTCCTTGGACATGTAATGACCGCAGAAGGAGTTGCTATAGATCCAAGCAAGGTAGAAGCTGTGTTACATTGGGAGCAGCCGAAGACCGTGACCCAGATTCGTAGTTTCCTTGGAATGACAGGTTACTACCGCCGCTTCATTGAAGGCTTTTCGACGATTGCGAGACCCCTTACGCAATTGTTGAAGATGGAGAAGTTTGCCTGGACGCCAGAGTGCGAGAAGGGTTTTCAAGAGTTCAAGAAGCGATTGACATCAGCACTAGTGTTAGTTCTACCAGATGTCAATCAAAGTTTTGATATTTACTGTGATGCATCGTGCCAAGGACTTGGATGTGTGCTGATGCAGAACGGGAAGGTCGTCTCATATGCATCAAGGCAGCTGAGGCCGCATGAGGAGAATTATCCGACGCATGACCTAGAGCTAGCTGTCGTAGTGCATGCGTTGAAGTGGTGGCGTCATTATTTGATTGGGAACAGATGTGAAGTGTATACGGATCATAAGAGTCTTAAGTACATATTCACCCAATCAGACCTGAACATGAGGCAGAGAAGATGGCTAGAGCTGATCAAGGATTACAATGTCGGGATCCGTTACCATCCCGGGAAGGCCAACGTGGTGGCCGATGCTCTGAGTCGGAAAAGCCATACCGTAAACATGCTGATAGCCGTGAGTCAGGAAGAGCTATGCAAAGATTTCCAGAGAATGCAGATTGAAGTGGTCCCAGAAGGATTCTTGGCCGCATTAGAAGTGAAGCCTACCCTAGAGGATCAGATCCGAGAAGGACAGAAGGATGATGACAAGATCCGCAGGATTAAGTCCAAAATGGATGAAGGCAAGGCAAAAGACTTCAAGCTGGATGAGCAAGGCACGTTGTGGATGGAGGACCGAATTTGTGTGCCGAACAAGAAGGAGCTGAAGCAGTTGATCCTAGAGGAAGCCCATGACCCCAAGTATTCAATTCATCCTGGAAGTGCCAAGATGTATCAAGATTTCAAGTAAACATTCTGGTGGCCGAGCATGAAGCGTGAAGTTGCCGAGCATGTTGCACTGTGCGACATATGCCAGAGAGTCAAGGCAATACATCAGAGGCCAGCGGGACTGCTACAGCCGTTAAAGATCCCTGAGTGGAAATGGGAGGAAATCGGAATGGACTTTATTACCGGTTTACCCAAGACTCAAGGAGGATATGACTCCATATGGGTTATAGTAGACCGCTTGACTAAGGTCGCCCATTTTATCCCGGTAAAGACCACTTACTCGGGAGATAAGTTAGCAGAATTGTACATGACCAGGATCGTCTGTTTGCATGGAGTGCCGAAGAAGATTGTATCGGACAGAGGTACCCAGTTTACCTCGAGATTCTGGAATAAGCTGCATGAAGCCATGGGGACCTGTTTGAATTTCAGTACAGCTTATCACCCTCAGACGGATGGACAGACCGAAAGAGTTAACCAGATTCTAGAGGACATGTTAAGAGCTTATGCATTAGCTTATGCAACCTCTTGGGATAAAAGTCTGCCGTATGCTGAGTTCATCTACAACAATAGTTATCAAGCAAGTTTACAAATGTCACCATTTGAGGTACTATACGGTCGACCATGTCGAACACCATTGAACTGGAATGAGACAGGCGAATGCCGTGTCTTCGGGCCAGACATTCTTCAAGAAGCCGAAGAGCAGATTGCCATGATCCGGGAAAGGCTGAAGATAGCACAGTCAAGACAGAAATGCTACGCCGATAACCGTCGCCGAGACTTGAGCTTTGAACAAGAGGATTTCGTGTACCTTAGGGTTACACCACTCAAGGGAGTCAAGAGATTCCATGCCAAAGGAAAACTCGCGCCGAGATATGTTGGGCCATCCAGGTTCTCAGCCGTAGAGGTGAAGTTCCATATCAGCTAGAGTTGCCGCAGTCGTTGGCAGGTGTACATGACGTGTTCCACGTGTCCCAGTTGAAGAAGTGTCTTCGAGTACCAGACGAGCAGACACCATTAGAGTGATGAGGACATCACTACCATGGATACGGCCATGCCTACAAACCCAATTGAAACCAACAATGTAATACAAGGGCCAATTACTCGAGCTCGCGTACGTCAATTCGATTGCCAGGTGAATGCGCTCCTCGGGTTGCATACAAATAATTTAATGAATGGAATAATATTTAATCCTTGTGATGATTTTATTATCCTTAGGAACCAAGGAGAAGGACTCCCAAAAGTCAAGCATGAAGCCAATTCTTCCGGTGGACAACTTCAACTCGGATTCGACCTCCGGGACAGCACCAACTTAAAATGACCATAAATTTTGATCCACAAGGGTGTTTGGGGTCTATGAGTACTGGTTTGAAAGGTTTCGATGTCCTCTTTCCAACGGATCCGGCCCCACCTCCAAATTCCTTACGAGTCAACAGGAATCTGCAAAACAAGTTCGGTCATCTTTCCAAATCCGAGTCAAACTAGGAATAGGAGTCCTACTCGGCCATGGAGTTGTTTTGGATGCCCCAAGCCTGGTTTTGGCCTCCTATTTCTCCTATAAATAGCTAGGGAGTCCCCCAAAATAACCTGTGTTTTGATTATTTGATAGTTTAGCCTTTTGCTACTATTTGAGTCTTTTAGACGTGCTCAACGGCCGCCTAACAAGCTCCTTGTATCGGAACCCCAACTTTTGACTACTTCATCTATATTTGCAATTTTATATTGCTTTTGCCTTGTTCTTGCTTGTTCTTCGATTGCTTGCAGGAATTGATCTTCGTGATCAGGTTGATCGTGCCCAAGGCAAGGTCAATAACCATCTGGAGTTGGTTTAGTGATTGCTAAGGCGCATCGTCGTTGTACGTTGTAGTCGGATCGTCAAAGTCGTCTCCACCTAAATCGAAGGTTATCATTCTCATCGAAAGATCGGGACACCCAGTGTTACATCATAGAGTCGATAGAATTGCGAGAGGATCTCACTTACAAGGAACATCCCGTCAAGATTTTGGACACCATGGATCAAGAGACGAGAAACAAGTCAACCCGTTTCTGCAGAGTTCAATGGAGCAACCATGCAGAGAGTGAAGCAACTTGGGAGCGCGAGGAGGATTTGAAGAAAGAATTTCCAAACCTATTCTTTAGTAAGCCCTGAATCTCGGGGGCGAGATTCTGTTAAGGGGGGGAGGTTTGTAACACCCCAATTTTTGCTTTTCATGAATTTAAATGAGATTTGGCACTTTTGTGAATTTTTGGAATTTTCTGGGATTTGTTTGGATTTATTTGGAATTTATTTGAATTTATTCCCTTTTCGAATAATTAAAGAATTTAATTTGGCAAATAAAATTTTGTTGGAAATATTTTATTTGAGTCCAAAATGCTCCAAAATATTTTCTAGATTTTTTCTGGTATTTTTCTGAGTGCTTTGCTATTTTTAATGAATTAAATGAATTTTTGGGAATTAATTTGATTATTTAATCGCTGGAAAAACCCAAACCGGGTTTTACTGTTCATCCGACCAAGCCCAAACCCGAGTCAGACTCGAGTCCGACCCGAGCCGAACCCGAGTCCAACTCAACCTAAATCGCGTGACCGTTGGATCAAGATCCAACGGCCACGATCGCGCCACGTCACCCGAGCCCGACTCCGACCGAGCCAGCCAAGTCACCGAACCGGACCCGAGCCCAAACTCCGTGCCCGTTGGATCTAGATCCAACGGCTTACGTTGAGCCACGTCACCCAATCCGAATCCATTTCGGATTCCGCCGCCGCAGCCGTGTGGACCTCGGTTTCCGCGATTTTCACGGACGCCGAGGGGCCTATTTAATGCGTCGCCGCCGCCATCGTGTTCTCTGTTTCCTTGCGCACCCGTAGCCCTAACTCTCGGAGCTTAAGCCGTCGTGGTTGCGCCGCAATCGCTCGCCGTAGTTGCGTTAGGGTTCCACCGCGGTTAAGCGTCGTTTCCGCCGCCGTCCGTCGTCCTCAGCCGCCGTTGGGTCCAGATCCGGAACCGCAAGGTCAAGCCGCGTCGGGGAGCACCATCCACTTCGCTGGAGGGGCCCCGCAACGCCGTTGCCGTGGTCGTCGTCCTCGTCTCCGGTGAGCTAGCTCCGCTGCACGCCATCACCGTCGCTCGAGCTCCACCAAACGTCCGATCAAGATCCAAGGGCCCAGATTCGTCCACGTCATCCCCGGTAAAATCTCACGTGTTAATCTCTAGATCTATTTCCAACCGTTGGATCTAGATCCAACGGTTTAGATCGTGCCACGTAGCCGTAACTGCATCGTGCTAGGATAGATCTCAGCCGTTAGATCTAGATCGTACGGCTAGCGTTAACCCACGTTATAGCGTTAGATTAGATCTTGACCGTCCGATCAAGATCGAACGGTCCAGATCAGCCGAGTAGTTTTCCTAACGCGTGAAACCAGATCCGATCTGGGCCGTTGATTTTTAAATCAACGGCCGAGATCTAGCCACGTGGGCGGAAGTCTGACCGCCGCGGTCAGCGCGGTCGCCGCCCGGTCACCGCTGACGTCACGCGTGACGTTAGCGTGGGACCCGCGTGTAAGCGGCTCAGCCAAACCGCACCATGACGTCACCGCTGACGTCACGGTGGGGCCCAGCTGTCTGCCGTCCCTTAGCCGAACGTGATGACGTCACCGCTGACGCCATCCGACGGGGCCCACATGTGAGTGAGACATGTACTCGTGGACCGGGTCCACGGTGGACCCAAACTGAGCCGTGGACCACGTCCATGGACCGGCTGACGCAATAACTCGATTTTTCAATAGAAAAATAATTCGGTGGAAAATCAAAATCCATGCTGACGTCATGCTGATGTCATTATTTGGTTTTTCCGTATAAAAATAAATGAATTAATTCGGATTATTGATTTAATTGAATTTTGAAACTTCAAATGCTTATAACTTTTGTGTTTAACTCCGATTTGAGTGATTCAAATTTCTAATTTTTTTATAAAATTAAGATCTACCTAATGGTGAATTTTATTTAATTTTTAGACCAAAGTTTTTCTCTATAATATTATTTAATTGATTATTTAAACTTTAAACGCTTGTAACTTTTGCGTTTTAACTCCGATTTCGCCGATTCAAATTCCTTAAAATTCATAAAATTATGATCTCTCTGTTTATGGACTTAATTTGGATGTTTGGACACTTTTTGTCTACTATTTTATTCATTTATTGCTATCTGCACGCGTTACGAGTAGACGTTGAAGTGCCCGAAGGCTTCGAAGGTGAAGTGTTGACCCAGGAGCCACCTCAGGACCAAGATCAAGTATTCTTTGAAGGAAAGTTGTGCTTTGACCATGTTGATCCCATTTGGAAATTTATTTGATTTAAATTATTGCATGCTAGTTCAATTATAAAATGCTTTAATTAACTTTGGGAGATTAGTTAATTGCCTAGTTGCTGTAGGCCACCTTGACATAGATAATTGAATGCCATGAACCCCTTGTCACCTTAGCTGAGGATTAAGTAGTTGGACATTATCAAATTGCCAACATGGGTATTTAGATCGTTGTAGTATATTGCTTAGACCTGCTACGTGCTCATGACATGATTTTGGACAATCAAATGTTAATATTGACTTAATGATATATTGAACCTGTTTTGGAAAAGTATCATGTGTTGTGATTGTTGATGGCACGTGGTGCATGGTAATCAACTGGGTTTGATAAATAGTTTTCGACGGGGGCATGTGGCAAGAATGATCGGGTGGGCCAGTTGTGGCATCAAGAGCGATGGTTTAGTTCTTCGGGTAGTCTTGCCCTGGTCAACCTAAGGATTTAACCTTGCAAGCCTTTGAACTGAGTTAATCGTGCAACCACATGTCCGTAATGGGACGGACCTAGTTGAGTAAGTTACTAATAACTTGCATGTGATACCTCGGGTGTCAACTACACCCTTCGTGTAGCTTGAAAGGGGAGCGTACCAATGCGATGGCATGGTACCCGTCCAACGGTATGTCAATCCCATACTTCGCCTTTGTTAAGGGTAGGGATGGTGTATGGCAAAAACCGGAAAGGTTCACTTGTGTAGTTAGCCGTTTCCGAAAGGCTTTGTTACGATCACTCGCCTTTGTGGTGTTTGGCTGTATCTTGTGGGTAAAGTGCATCACCTCTGCAGAGTGTAAAATCTATTCAAATAGCCGTATCCGTGGTATTGGACATTGCTCGGGGATTACAGTCAAGGGTTAGACTTTCTTGAAAATAACTTGAACTTGAGAGGTTTGGTTTGGTTAAATGATGATGTTGATGGGAATGTGGATTAGGAATGGGAAAGATGTTTATTTAACTCCTGGAAAAGTTATTGATATTACACTGTTTTTATCGCTTTCGAATCTACTTATGTTATGTGTTAAATGCTGTTACTGCAAATGAACCATGAGCTATTCCTTTGTATTAAGCCATGCATGTAGAATATTAGCTTGCATTCTGTGCATGACCTGCTGAGTACCAAGTACTCACCCTTGCCACAATACAACATCAGTTGAAGAGGAGTCTACACCAGCTTTGGAGGAGGAGCTCCAAGAGGAACCGTCTATCTAGGGAGTGAGCCCAGTCAGTTGCCTGTGGTATACTGGATGGCGCCACGAAGTTATCTTATTTTTCGCTGCTGTTATTTCTCTTTTATTAAGTTTTCGCCCTGCGTGGCGTATATTTGTAACTTGACCTTAAGGTCGAGCAACCAGCTTGGTTAACTAATTAAGGTACCTTATTATTTCGTTGAGTATAATTGTGATACTTACCAATGTTGAGGCTGTGTGCACTAGCGCGTTCCTGGACTAGTGCTGAATACATAGAGGGTCCGGATTTGCAAATTCGGGTCCTGACACCCATACCCTTCCTAATATGAATCAGAGTGTGTCAAGTTTTAAATTAGTTAACCAAACTATTTCAGATTTGAAGGTTATTTCCCTAAGGCCAAATTTTAACAAGTAAACCAATGCCATGTTTCTACTTTTCCAAGTCAATATTTTAGTTTACTCTAAAGTAAATTAATACATTTACATTCCACGGACCTGAAGCCCGCTCTAATACCAAATGTAACACCCCGGCATCTAGTATGCCCTAGATGTCACCAAACATAGACTAAAAAACACCTAAATACTGCAAATAAAAGTAAATTACAGCAAAAGCATAATGCTAAACCCGAAAATTTCGGCAGCATCTCCTTTGTTTTTCCATGATTTGAAGCATCAGCAAAAACATAACAAGATATAGCATAATATGAGACATCCAAAACAGCAATAACATTTGATATAGCAACATCTCAAGTCTGAACTAAGGAATCCAACCACTCCACAAATTATAACGAAGTAAAGAACGAAAAAGGCACACAATTAACCAAACTTCAAGTTTCATCGCACTATTCTTAGTATCATAACTCCAAATGATAAACAGTCTAAATGTGTGGAGCTACGTGTAGATGTCTAGCTAAACCCCTTTCCCGCATGCCGATCTCATGGTACCTAAAAAAACAACAACATAAAACACAAGCCTGAGTTCATTACTCAGCAAAGTGTATTGCAATGGTACAAGAAAACACATTTCAATACCTTCATCACTACTATTCATATTCAACATCATAAACATTTCATATTCATCTTGTATGCATCTCATTGACCTCTTCATATAACATCATCATATAATGCAATGCAATGCAATGCACATGTCTCCTTGAAGCACATACCGGTATTGCCGAGTGCACACCCATCGGCGTGCACCCTCTTTCCCTTTCCATCCCGTAGATGGAGGGTGCCTACTCCTCGCTTCCATTCACAACTGTGGATGGAATCATGAGGTAGGTCTTACTCAATGGCGCTCCGGATTAGTCATAACTTTCTCACCGACCTCACTGGACTAGTTATGACTTCCTCACTGTCCTAGCCAGTCCTCATGCCATGTATGCAAATATGCCATAAACATAAATAACTTGCATATAAACACAAACTAACCATTGCATGGCCTTATAACAAACCATTTTCATCATGTTGTAGGCAAACATCAATCATGACAAGTTAGCATATCATGTAATCATATTGCGCCTAAGCAAGACTAGCAAACATACAACACAACCCATTCCAATACACTTGCCTTCAACCGCGGGCGACGGGTTGGCGAGAGGATGAGTGCACTCCCGGGGTCACACCACCTGCACAAAGGTTCAATACACTCAACCACATGCACACAACACCACAAAAGAGCACTGTAAGACCCTCATTTTTACGTCACTAAGTAACATAAATATGAGGCTCTTTAAGTGCATCCTGTGCCATTCCCATGATCAGTGGCTGGCACGCACGAACACAATTTGAATATTACAGCCACACAGATACACACTTTTATTACATCACAAGTTTTATAGTGTTATTACAATACCAAAAGTAGCAGGGAATTAAAACCATGTCTCATAGTATGCCATCTATTCCATAACTCCACAGGCAACTGCTGAGATGAACCTAGAAAGATCAGTCGTCGCTAAAGTTCGCAGGTTCCTCATATTCATTTCCGTCATTATTGTAATCCTGCTCTTCACCTAAAAACATTGTTGAAGCAAGTTGAGTACATTGGTACTCGCAAGACTTTGTAGTGTATGCAATTCCTGGAATATATGCAGGCTGAAATAGAAAGTGGGTTTCTACGGTTGTTTTGCATAAAGCGAAAGTTTCGAATGAAGTAATACTGGATAGTAATGGAAAGCGTAAATAAAACATTAAAACAGTTTGATAAGTAATTGAGATAACAAGTAATAAAAAGATAATAACATTTTACTCACGGCCCTTTGTGAGTAAAATAATGAACAAGACCCTCCATGGTCTTAACTAGTCCAAAATGACTGTAAATGACATTTATACAGAATTGAATCATTTCCAAAGCATTTAAACAAGTTTTTGGAAATAGAAAACAATTAACTAGTGCTGGTTAACCAAGTCATCCATGACCGTGGATACGGCTATTCGAATAGTTTTAGACTCTGCAGAGTTTGTACTGCTTTACCCACAAGATATGTTCTCCCTTTTTGCAAGCTATAAGACACACTTCCTTTGGTATGCCCGCGAGGAGTTCATAACGAAACTGTTCGATTACTTGAACCTTAACTTTGCACTAGCCCAGTGGCGTTACCCACGACTATGATGGAAGCAACAAAGCGGTGAAGCAATAGTATTCAGGAGCCCGCGGCTCAAATGGTACAACAACAGCCCCAATTCATAGCCAGCGTACCTTTGTTACAACGGCGGATGCCAACACCTCGGTGATGACACCTCCCTCGAGCAAACTGTCTCGGGAATGCCCGTGCTACAACCGCCTACCAATGTGCAAAGCTAATTCCCAAATAATTTAATAAGTTAAGACTGTCGATCCGGTACTTGTGGATGTACGATTTACTTGGATCATGCAACACTACGTTCGGTCCTTAGAGTGACATGGGCGATAACTCCACCCTAGCTACGTACACGTTAAAACATGTACAACCGGCTATTGCCAATAATCACCCACATCAAAACAGTAGTTTTATTTTCATTTTTATCAAACTACGGTATCCTTTACTGCTTAAATAAACCAGAAAAAGATTTCATAAAGAATGATGTGTGGGTGTAAACATTTCCAACTCTGACCTAACGCAGTGCTAAGCATTTGCAGGTTAATAAACGATTATACCCAGTTAAAAGAACTTAACCAGTCCTATGGTTATCATGGATCGTATGTCAATATGATTAAGGTAATCCATCAATTTGGGTTATAACTACCAAGTAACAAAATAATAGTTTTATCAAATTATGAGCATGCAGGAAAATTCTTAATCACATTTTAGTTGATTATGAAATCTGGGATCAAAATGATCAAGGGGGTGCTTGCCTTGCTCCTCGGCGGTGTAAATTTGGAGTGCATGTCGTCGATAGCGTAGTCGGTAGCCTCAGCGTCTATACGTCAATTAAGAATATGGCAAATAAGATACTTCAATATCGATAAAAGAAGCAAATACACAAACGACAAAGATAGCAATTGAAGGATTCAAATGAAATCAACTCAAATCAATCAATGATAACCATCATTTCATCATTACATGTATTAGCTAAGTTATCAAATTACAGTCCTAAGGATTAAAGTTTTAGGGTATACAACATGACTATCTTCTTTGTATATTACTTCATCCTAATTTACGAATTCAGGAAGCTAAGATTGTAAAGTTAAATATAATGAAATTCATTTTCAAGGTGTGGTGTTAGTTGTATTAATTTTAAACATGGCATAAGGTAACTTCAAACATGCCAAACAAAAGTAACATGGTACACCCTAACTTTCATATTACCATTAGATCCTAATTAGTGTAATGAGAATAAAGAAACAAGTTTCATTCATTTTGGAGATTTTTTTTTTGATTATGTTATTGCAACTATACTAAATATAAGCATTAAATAAAGTCCTAATGTGAAATTTTCACAAACTAACTCCAAATCCAAATCTAATTACATATTTGGACAGTACTTGACCTAAGGATTCCAACAAAGTTGGTTTCACTCAATTTGGACTTTATTTGCAAAAATCCTATATGCTACATATTCAAAATTCACTCTTTAAATTCATATTCAAGTTTAAATTGCTAAACAAGTTTCAAATGTTTTTGCATATTATGAAACTAGATGATTTTTAATGAATTTACAAACAAGTTTCACTTGATTTGGAGTTATAGATAAAAAGTTATATGCATTTGAATATATTCGGTTCTAGAAAACCAGGAAATAAAGGAAAATACGTTTTCCTTAAGGGAAAACGTATTCTTGGCATTGGCGCGGGGTGGCTTTTGAATTGAGTCGCTGCAACTGACAACTGGGCCCGGCTGGCAGTGGCTCGTGCGAGTGCACGCGCAGCTGCGTGCAATTGCGCAGCGGGGACCACATGGCAGCGAGGCGCGGGTATGCGAGTGGCTGACAGACATGGCCCACATGGCATAGAGCCAGGGCAGGGGCGATGGCCGACGACCTCGCCGGCGGCTCTCCGGCGACGTCGATCGACTTCGGTCGATGGCTACGGCAACACGGGACCAAGGTGAACCTAGGGGGCTACTTAGACACGGGTGGTGCTCGGAGGAATCGAGCCCTCGACGTTGGACGGCGGCGCTTCACGGCGGCGCACGCCGCGATGATGCCACGGCTTAAACTAGGCTTAATGAACATGCGCGTAAGCATCAGGAGGTCATAAGGACTCTATTCGAGTTCTTGGGTTGGGGAATGGGTAGCCGGGTGGTGTTCTCACCGTGCGGCGTCAGCGGCGGAAGAAGTTGCACGGCGCGGGAGTTCTCCGGTGTGGTTCGGGCTGAAACAGGGTGCGCATAAGTTTCATGAGTCATCAAGGATACTTCGTAAAAGATCAATTTGATCGCTTCCTTTAACGAGGTGAACGAATTTGGGATTTCCCCCAATTCGAGTTCCGCCGGAGACGAGGAAGAAAGGTTCGGCTCGGTCGATTTTGGGCGTGAGAAGGAAAATGGCTGGGTGCTCTTGGCTTGTTTGGGTTTGAACGTGCTTCTCATCCCCTTAAATAGGCACGGGAGGCGGTTGGAAGCGGATTGGCCCAGAGATGAAACGGCGGCGTCTCTGGGAGCTCTCTGGATGTCCGTCTCCAGCTCGGTGATGACCACAGGGTGGCAGGGTATGGGTTGTGGTGGCGTGGCAGCCTCGGGGCGTGTAGTTGCGGTGAAGTCACGACAAGGGAGCGAGGCGGTTCGAGTTGCTCCGTCGAGAGTGAGAGAGAGCAGAGAGAGCAAGAGAAAAGAAGAAGAAGGAACTGACAAGTGGTCCCTGGGGCCACTTGCAGTGAAATTGGAAGGGAAAGAAAGAGGAAGGAAACGTGCGAGAGGTGGAGTCCCACCTGGCAGTGACGGGAAGCTACGGGACCCGTCCGGCAGCGTCCGTGCACACGTGGGCCCCACGTGTAAGAAATGAGAAGGGAGAGCTCTAGCTCGTTCCCTGGACAGCACACTAACCCATTTAATTCCCGGGTCAAGTCATCTCAAGATTTTTCGAAACTTTTTGTACAAGTTGATGGTTAAGTTATCTACTCCAAGTAAAATTTTGGGGTCAATAAGATCTACCAATTATTTTTAATAATTCTGACATGCCGACTTGCACAAATTATTTACTTCAGTTTTCAACTTGGTTAAGAGACTAAATCAACCTATTTAATTTTGAAATTTTTACTGAAGGTGTGTTTCTATACAATGGACCTACCATAAAAATTTCAACATTAAATTCTTATTATTTAATTCTCCATAAATCTTTTATTGATTTCTGCAGAATTCCAATTCTGCCTAAATTAAATGCTAAAATATAGCAAAATTGCTTATTAATTTTTGAAACTTTTTGTGGGTGAAGGTGATATGTCTGAGGTCTTATGGTAAAAATTCCAAAGTCTAGAATGCCCCACATTTATCTCTAAAAATCTGACATTGAACTGGTCAGAGAAGGGATTTATCATTTTTAATTGTTTTCTTCACTAGTAAAAGCATTCACATGGTCTTTTGACCAGCTAGAAATATCTTCTAGGGTTTGGCCAGGTTATACAAGATTTTTACCATGGTAATTCCATTTCTTACCATTTTACCATTTTCTCTATTATTTGATTTCAATAACCATTTCAATCAATAACAATTCAACAAAAGCACATAAAATCAAGAAATAAATAAAGGAAATGATTTCACATTTTTAATATTGGATTCTAAACTTTTATAAATTTGAGGATGTTACAGATCTACCCCCCTTACAAAAAATCTCGTCCTCGAGATTTGCGAGGGCTAAGGAAAACTAAAAGAAGTCTGGAAATTCTTTCATCAGGTGATCCTCACGCTCCCACGTGGCTTCTTCTTCAGTATGATTACTCCATTGAACCTTCAACATTCTGTGGATCTTGTTTCTCGTGTGTCGCTCGGCTTCTTCAAGAATGCGAACAGGACGCTCTCGATAAGATAGATCAGGTTGTAAATCGAGATCGTCGAGATTTGCGAGATCAGTCGGCACACGAAGACACTTCTTAAGTTGGGAGACATGAAGGACATTATGAACTTCAGATAAACGGGATGGCAGCTCCAACTTATATGCCATCTCTCCCATCTTTGCGATAATTGAAAAGGGTCCAATATATCGAGGGGCTAGTTTCCCGCGGATTTGGAAACGACGAACTCCGCGAAGAGGAGAAACTTTCAAATATACATGATCTCCGACTTCAAAGCTTAAATCACGTCGACGATTGTCGGCGTAACTCTTCTGACGAGATTGGGCTTCTTTGAGTCGACTTCTAATCATGTCAACTTGCTCTTGAGCTTCTTGGATAATGTCTGGGCCAAAGAAATTTCTTTCTCCAGTTTCAGACCAAAAGAGAGGGGTTCGGCACTTTCTTCCGTAAAGTGCTTCAAAAGGAGACATCTGGAGACTGGCTTGAAAGCTATTATTATAGGAGAATTCAGCAAATGGTAAGCTTTTCTCCCAATTCATGCCATAGGATAGCACACAAGCTCTTAGCATGTCCTCTAGGGTCTGATTGGTCCGTTCAGTCTGTCCATCTGTCTGGGGATGATAAGCCGTACTAAAATTCAGCTTTGTCCCTAACAGAGTATGCAAACTTTCCCAGAAACGAGACGTGAACTGGGATCCACGATCGGACACAATAGTCTTAGGAATTCCATGAAGACGAACAATATTTTCTAGATATAGTTCAGCAAGCTTAGGACTCGGATAAGTGGTCTTAACTGGAACGAAGTGAGCAACTTTAGACAGTCGATCAACAATAACCCATATGGAATCATGTCCTTTTCTGGTTCTTGGCAATCCAATAATGAAATCCATACAGATATGATCCCACTTCCATTCAGGAATTTCAAGAGGTCGAAGAAGACCAGCTGGGCGTTGATGCTCGGCTTTTACTCGCTGACATATATCACATTTCGCGATATACTCGGCGATTTCCTTCTTCATGCCGGGCCACCAATATTCCTGCTTTAGATCTTGATACATCTTCGTGCTACCAGGATGGATAGAAAGAGGTGATTCATGAGCTTCACTCAAGATCAACTTCTTGATTTCTAGATCACTGGGGATATAGATTCGATTCTTGAATTGGAGTATACCATCCGAATTTTCCGAATATCCTGATTCAACCTCGAGTGGCATATCTTCACGGATTTTGGATATGGCCTCATCTTTAGATTGGGCTATCTTAATTTGGGTTTTCAGATTTGGTTGCATTTGGAGACTAGCAACAAATCCTTTTTCAACAATTCCCAAATTAAGTTTCTGAAACTCCTTTACTAATTCAGATTGATCAGTGTATGCTGACACCGTCATACAATGAAGCTTACGGCTCAGAGCATCTGCTA
Source organism: Rhipidocladum racemiflorum (assembly GCA_036346355.1). NCBI lineage: Eukaryota > Viridiplantae > Streptophyta > Magnoliopsida > Poales > Poaceae > Rhipidocladum > Rhipidocladum racemiflorum. The sequence goes on from CM070581.1 coordinate 35,984,866, forward strand.
CGACATTAGCTTTACCAGGATGGTAATGAATACTAAGGTCGTAATCCTTTATTAGCTCCAGCCATCTCCTTTGTCGCAGATTAAGATCTGGCTGAGTAAAGAAGTATTTTAAGCTCTTATGATCTGTGTAGATGTCACACTTGTTTCCGATAAGATAGTGACGCCAGATTTTGAGCGTGCACTCTGCAGCCTAACTCCGGATCATGAGTTGGATAATTAAGTTCATGAGGTCGGAAGGCGGCGAGAAGCATAAGCTACGACTTTCATTTCTTGCATCAACACGCACCCAAGACCATTGCGTGAAGCATCGCAATAGACATCGAAGCTCTTATGGATGTCGGGTAACACCAAAGACTGGGCCGTGGTTAATCGTTTCTTCAATTCGGAAAACTTGCTTCGCGTGCGGAGTCCATTCATATTTCTTTTCTTTCTTCAAGAGCTGAGTCAAAGGTTTGGCGATTTTGGAGAAGTTTTCGATAAAGCGGCGATAATATCCCGCTAAACCGAGGAAACTTGGATTTGAGGAACAGATTTTGGTTGCTCCCGATTTTGGACTGCTTGAACTTTCTTTGGGGTCAGCAAATTCCACCTTTGGAAAGGATATGCCCGAGGAACGCATAACTTCCTTCAACCAAAATTCACATTTCTCGAACTTGGCATATAATTTATGTTCTCGGAGTTTCTCCAGAACCAAGTGTAGATGTTGGGTATGATCTTCTTCATTTTTGGAATAGATGAGGATATCATCTATGAATACCACTACGAACTTATCGAGATACTCCATAAAGACTTTATTCATTAAGCTCATAAAGCTAGCTGGAGCATTTGTAAGTCCGAAGGACATTACGACATATTCATATAAGCCGTAACGAGTGGTAAAAGCTGTTTTAGGAATATCCTCCGGTCGGATTTTCAATTGATAATATCCATGTCTAAGATCAATTTTGGAGAAGATTTGGGCGCCGGTTAATTGATCAAACAAATCATCGATACGGGGTAGAGGATATTTGTTTTTGATAGTAACATCATTAAGAGCACGATAATCCACACACATGCGTAGACTACCATCCTTTTTACTGACAAAGAGAACAGGGCTTCCCCATGGAGAAGTACTTGGTCGAATGAACTTTTTATCTAATTGTTCTTGAATTTGCTTTTTGAGTTCTACTAACTCATTTGGTGGCATACGATAAGGTCTTTTGGAAATTGGGGCTGTTCCAGGTATAAGATCAATGACGAACTCTAAGTCACGATCTGGTGGCAAACCTGGCAATTCTTCTGGAAATACATCGGGAAAGTTGGAGACTACAGGAACAGATTTAATCTTTTCCATTACCAATGCATTTAAGTATGGTTTTGATTTGGGAAGATTTTGGGTGGAACTAAAGTTCACTTCAATTCCATCAGGATTAATAAGAGATATGGATCTATTAGCACAATCTATCATCCTTTATTCTTAGCTAACCAATCCATACCAAGAATGATGTCTAATCACAGGGTTTCTATAAGAATAAGATCGACATAAAATAAAACTTCATTTATTTCAATGCTAACCTTAGGACACATTTTAGTTGTTCTCATTTTTGCTCCAGGAGAATAGATTATCATGGACATGGATAAAGATTCAGTTTGGATTTGATGTGATTCTACAAACTTCTTGGATATAAAGGAATGAGATGCACCGGAATCAAATAACACCAAAGTGGGAATAGATTGGACGGGGAACATACCCAGAACCACATCTGGTGCTTCCGTCGCTTCTTCAGCTGTCACATGATGTAAACGTCCTTGATTGGCGGCTTGAGCAGGTGCAGGTTTTCCAGCTTGTTGTCCTCCAGCTCCTTGAGGACGACCAGGGGGTCGCTGAGGAACTCCCTTGCTTGGGCAATTATTGGCATAATGTCCAAGCTGCTTGCACTTGAAGCATGTAACATTCGGAGTCTGAGTCGAGGCTCCGGTAGGACGTGCTCCAATAGGATTTGCCGGACGAGGCAAAGGTTGTCGAGGTCGAGGGGCAGGACCTTGACGCCTCTGCTGCTGTGGCGGAGCAGGTGGTCGCGCATTACCCTGAGGTGCAGGGCGAGGCCTGGATGGGCTTGCACCAGCATTCTTCTGTGCCATCCATTTCCTCTTGCGTGACTCCAAAGCAGCTCGAGTGCTATGTTCCACTCGAATAGACTTGTCCACCAGTGTTTGGAAGTCATTGATATCAATGGAAGCTAATGCACACTTGATTTCTTCATTAAGGTTATCCCGAAAGCGTTCCAGCTTGCGCGCTTCAGGGGTAACTTCTAATGGTGCATAGCGGGAAAGGTAATTGAAGCGATTAAGATACTCCATTACCGTCTGATTCCCTTGACGGAGATCAAGGAATTCCCGTCTTTTGATGTCCATCAAACTGGAAGGAATATGGGTTCGGCGAAACGTATCCTTGAAGGCCTCCCATGAAATCTGATCCGCTGGAAGTATAGCTTGGTAGTTCTCCCACCATAAAGCAGCAGCTCCTCCCAACTGATAAGATGCATAAAGAACTTTCTCTCGATCATTGCACTGTGCAATGTTCAACTTGCTCTCCATTGTTCGCAGCCAGTCATCTGCGTCCAATGGGTCAGCAGCAGTAGAGAATGTAGGAGGCCGAGTCTTCAAAAACTCAGACAACCTTGATGGTGGAGCACCACCACCACTTCCTCCAACAGGGACCCCTTGATGGGAAGTATTCTGAACTAACTGTTGCAGAAGAAGTGTATGGGTTTGACGGTTTTGCTCGATCATTGCCAGAACTTGCGCCATTGTGGGCGGACCTGGCAATTGCTCCTCCGGAATTCCACCTTGCTGATTAGGATTTGAATCTGGATTAGGTGGATCTGGCACTTGATGAGAAGATGAAGCCCTTGCAGAAGGGTGCATCGGATTAGGTTGCGCTGGAGTGGGCAATGTTTCGCGAGGAGGAAAAGGCTCCTGCGATGCCTCACTCTCCAAGATCCCGCGAAGAGATCTGGTTACAGGCATCCTGAAATTTCAATTCAGATGAGATAATAATGTATTGTAATTAAATAATTTAAGCTGGTAGACTGAAAATTTAAACTCAATCTCATTGGTTAATAGGTAACATTTCATTCCCTAAAATTTTATTATTCTTAAAGAAATTCATTAACAAGGGAGGTGTGTTATTATGTTATGTTATGTTACATTGTAAAAGATAAACACAAAGGATCACATCATCGTGAAGTTGTAATAAAACATTAGAAAATCACGAGAAGGAACCAAAACAAGCAGAAATAAACAGCAACAGCACTTTATTCAAACTGCATATTAACAACATGTACAACAAAAGTATGACAACCTCACAACTCAACTCTACAAGACCACCTGTGCTGCTACAACTCAAGGTAAACCTACTCCAAACCTGGCGCTACAACGTCCTCGCCAGTAGACTCAACAGGATCCGCAGGGGTAGAGTCAGTCATCGTGGTGGGAAAGGTACCACGACGCCTGTAAACCTGCGTCACACGGGGACGCAGTACACCTGCAGCGACCTGTCCAAGTCTAACTCGCGACAGACGTGGACGACTAACTCCTGTGGACATCCTAGCCCGTCGGGAACGTCTAGTGGCCCTAGCAAACCTAGGTGTAGGAGTACCAGGCACCTCCTGGGCTGGCAACAAAGTAGCATCGTCGCCAAGTGTAGACCTAGAGAACAAACCCATAGCCACGAAAGGAGCTATGGCGTTCTCTAAAAAGGCTACTCTCCCACGTGCTACGTAATACTCTAATACTGCCTGACGGTGGTAACGGTCAGCAGCATGAAGGAACTCAACTATGATCCTATAGTGCTCATTAGGCGCGATCGGATCTATGTAACTAGTGTCTCCTCGGCAACAAAGCGGTATCTCTCGTAGCTTGATCGCCATCTCTGAAGTGCGTGGCGTAGTCGAGCGATGGCCATATAAGCAACATCGCTCAACGCAGAAGACACCAAGCTCCACGACCATCAAAAGTACGATCTGCCTCTCCGAATCGTGTCCTAGCTGGGATCTCAATCCTAGCTATGTACTCTATCAGCTGGACTCGCCATCCTCTGGTAGACGGTGTATCGAGGTGTCTCAAACTGTGCATAATCTAACATCTGTGCTAAGACTCCCATCAATCCCGCTCCCAGACGCTCGGAAGTGTGAAAGCACGGCGAATACCCTTCCATCTGCACATTTAATAAGGAATTAGTATTCCAGATTAAATGCAAGATGCAACGATAACGCACAAAAGTAAAGAGTAGAAGACAAAACAGTAAAGAATTATTAGCAGATATAACAAGTTTTATTTTCCTAAGTGTAATGTGTCTATTCAAAATTTTAATTTCCCTCTTAACGACCATTCTAACTAAGGTTCACCTACAGGCAGCGTGGCTCTGATACCAAACTGTAAGACCCTCATTTTTACGTCACTAAGTAACATAAATATGAGGCTCTTTAAGTGCATCCTGTGCCATTCCCATGATCAGTGGCTGGCACGCACGAACACAATTTGGATATTACAGCCACACAGATACACACTTTTATTACATCACAAGTTTTATAGTGTTATTACAATACCAAAAGTAGCAGGGAATTAAAACCATGTCTCATAGTATGCCATCTATTCCATAACTCCACAGGCAACTGCTGAGATGAACCTAGAAAGATCAGTCGTCGCTAAAGTTCGCAGGTTCCTCATATTCATTTCCGTCATTATTGTAATCCTGCTCTTCACCTAAAAACATTGTTGAAGCAAGTTGAGTACATTGGTACTCGCAAGACTTTGTAGTGTATGCAATTCCTGGAATATATGCATTTGAAATAGAAAGTGGGTTTCTACGGTTGTTTTGCATAAAGCGAAAGTTTGAATGAAGTAATCTTGGATAGTAATGGAAAGCGTAAATAAAACATTAAAACAGTTTGATAAGTAATTGAGATAACAAGTAATAAAAAGATAATAACATTTTACTCACGGCCCTTTGTGAGTAAAATAATGAACAAGACCCTCCATGGTCTTAACTAGTCCAAAATATTTGTAAATGACATTTATACGTAATTGAATCATTTCCAAAGCATTTAAACAAGTTTTTGGAAATAGAAAACAATTAACTAGTGCTTTGGTTAACCAAGTCATCCATGGCCAGTGGATACGGCTATTCGAATAGTTTTAGACTCTGCAGAGTTTGTACTTTGCTTTACCCACAAGATATGTTCTCCTTTTTGCAAGCTATAAGACACACTTCCTTTGGTATGCCCGCGAGGAGTTCATAACTAAACTGTTCGATTACTTGAACCTTAACTTTGCACTAGCCCGGTGGCGTTACCCACGACTATGATGGAAGCAACAAGCGGTGAAGCAATAGTATTCGAGGAGCCCGCGGCTCAAATGGTACAACAACAGCCCCAATTCATAGCCAGCGTACATCGTTACAACGGCAGATGCCAACACCTCGGTGATGACACCTCCTCGAGCAAACTGTCTCGGGAATGCCCGTGCTACAAGCGCCTACCAATGTGCAAAGCTAATTCCCAAATAATTTAATAAGTTAAGACTGTCCCAGTCTAGTACTTGTGGATGTACGGTTTACTTGGATCATGCAACACTACGTTCGGTCCTTAGAGTGACATGGGCGATAACTCCACCTAGCTACGTACCACGTTAAAACATGTACAACCGCTATTGCCAATAATCACCCACATCAAAGCAGTAGTTTTATTTTCATTTTTATCAAACTACCGGTATCCTTTCTTTGCTTAAATAAACCAGAAAAGATTTCATAAAGAATGATGTGTGGGTGTAAACATTTCCAACTCGACCTAACGCAGTTGCTAAGCATTTGCAGGTTAATAAACGATTATACCGATTAAAAGAACTTAACCGATCCTATGGTTATCATGGATCGTATGTCAATATGATTAAGGTAATCCATCAATTTGGGTTATAACTACCAAGTAACAAAATAATAGTTTTATCAAATTATGAGCATGCAGGAAAATTCTTAATCACATTTTAGTTGATTATGAAATCTGGGATCAAAATGATCAAGGGGGTGCTTGCCTTGCTCCTCGGCGGTGTAAATTTGGAGTGCAATCGTCGATAGCGTAGTCGGTAGCCTCGGCGTCTATCGTCAATTAAGAATATGGCAAATAAGATACTTCAATATCGATAAAAGAAGCAAATACACAAGCGACAAAGATAGCAATTGAAGGATTCAAATGAAATCAACTCAAATCAATCAATGATAACCATCATTTCATCATTACATGTATTAGCTAAGTTATCAAATTACAGTCCTAAGGATTAAAGTTTTAGGGTATACAACATGACTATCTTCTTTGTATATTACTTCATCCTAATTTACTTAATTCAGAAGCTAAGATTGTAAAGTTAAATATAATGAAATTCATTTTCAAGGTGTGGTGTTAGTTGTATTAATTTTAAACATGGCATAAGGTAACTTCAAACATGCCAAACAAAAGTAACATGGTACACCCTAACTTTCATATTACCATTAGATCCTAATTAGTGTAATGAGAATAAAGAAACAAGTTTCATTCATTTTGGAGATTTTTTTTTTGATTATGTTATTGCAACTATACTAAATATAAGCATTAAATAAAGTCCTAATGTGAAATTTTCACAAACTAACTCCAAATCCAAATCTAATTACATATTTGGACAGTACTTGACCTAAGGATTCCAACAAAGTTGGTTTCACTCAATTTGGACTTTATTTGCAAAAATCCTATATGCTACATATTCAAAATTCACTCTTTAAATTCATATTCAAGTTTAAATTGCTAAACAAGTTTCAAATGTTTTTGCATATTATGAAACTAGATGATTTTTAATGAATTTACAAACAAGTTTCACTTGATTTGGAGTTATAGATAAAAGTTATATGCATTTGAATATATTCGGTTCTAGAAAACCAGAAATAAAGGAAAATACGTTTTCCTTAAGGAAAAGCGTATTCTTGGCATTGGCGCGGGGTGGCTTTTGAATTGAGTCGCCAGAATCGACAACCGGGCCCGGTGGCGAAGGCTCGTCTTGAGTGCAGCCACCGTGCAATTGCGCAGCGGGGACCACATGGCAGCGAGGCGCGGGTATGCGAGTGGCTGACAGACATGGCCCACATGGCATAGAGCGAGCGAGGCGATGGCCGACGACCTCGCCGGCGGCTCTCCGGCGACGTCGATCGACTTCGGTCGATGGCTACGGCAACACGGGACCAAGGTGAACCTAGGGGGCTACTTAGACACGGGTGGTGCTCGGAGGAATCGAGCCCTCGACGTTGGACGGCGGCGCTTCACGGCGGCGCACGCCGCGATGATGCCACGGCTTAAACTAGGCTTAATGAACATGCGCGTAAGCATCAGGAGGTCATAAGGACTCTATTCGAGTTCTTGGGTTGGGGAATGGGTAGCCGGGTGGTGTTCTCACCGTGCGGCGTCAGCGGCGGAAGAAGTTGCACGGCGCGGGAGTTCTCCGGTGTGGTTCGGGCTGAAACAGGGTGCGCATAAGTTTCATGAGTCATCAAGGATACTTCGTAAAAGATCAATTTGATCGCTTCCTTACCAAGGTGAACGAATTTGGGATTTCCCCCAATTCGAGTTCCGCCGGAGACGAGGAAGAAAGGTTCGGCTCGGTCGATTTTGGGCGTGAGAAGGAAAATGGATGGGTGCTCTTGGCTTGTTTGGGTTTGAACGTGCTTCTCATCCCCTTAAATAGGCACGGGAGGCGGTTGGAAGCGGATTGGCCCAGAGATGAAACGGCGGCGTCTCTGGGAGCTCTCTGGATGTCCGTCTCTAGCTCGGTGATGACCACAGAGTGGCAGGGTATGGGTTGTGGTGGCGTGGCAGCCTCGGGGCGTGTAGTTGCGGCGAAGTCACGACAAGGGAGCGAGGCGGTTCGAGTTGCTCCGTCGAGAGTGAGAGAGAGCAGAGAGAGCAAGAGAAAAGAAGAAGAAGGAACTGACAAGTGGTCCCTGGGGCCACTTGCAGTGAAATTGGAAGGGAAAGAAAGAGGAAGGAAACGTGCGAGAGGTGGAGTCCCACCTGGCAGTGACGGGAAGCTACGGGACCCGTCCGGCAGCGTCCGTGCACACGTGGGCCCCACGTGTAAGAAATGAGAAGGGAGAGCTCTAGCTCGTTCCCTGGACAGCACACTAACCCATTTAATTCCCGGGTCAAGTCATCTCAAGATTTTTCGAAACTTTTTTTACAAGTTGATGGTTAAGTTATCTACTCCAAGTAAAATTTTGGGGTCAATAAGATCTACCAATTATTTTTAATAATTCTGACATGCCGACTTGCACAAATTATTTACTTCAGTTTTCAACTTGGTTAAGAGACTAAATCAACCTATTTAATTTTGAAATTTTTACTGAAGGTGTGTTTCTATACAATGGACCTACCATAAAAATTTCAACATTAAATTCTTATTATTTAATTCTCCATAAATCTTTTATTGATTTCTGCAGAATTCCAATTCTGCCTAAATTAAATGCTAAAATATAGCAAAATTGCTTATTAATTTTTGAAACTTTTTGTGGATGAAGGTGATATGTCTGAGGTCTTATGGTAAAAATTCCAAAGTCTAGAATGCCCCAAATTTATCTCTAAAAATCTGACATTGAACTGGTCAGAGAAGGGATTTATCATTTTTAATTGTTTTCTTCACTAGTAAAAGCATTCACATGGTCTTTTGACCAGCTAGAAATATCTTCTAGGGTTTGGCCAGGTTATACAAGATTTTTACCATGGTAATTCCATTTCTTACCATTTTACCATTTTCTCTATTATTTGATTTCAATAACCATTTCAATCAATAACAATTCAACAAAAGCACATAAAATCAAGAAATAAATAAAGGAAATGATTTCACATTTTTAATATTGGATTCTAAACTTTTATAAATTTGAGGATGTTACAAGCACTTAGTTAAACCGACTTTGCGATCTACTCCCAATACCCAAAAACAGAGATTCTGTCCAACGGGACAGCAGCCTTTGGAAGGCCATAACTCGGGCTTAACAACTCCAAATCAGACAAACGAGTACATTTTCTCGAAGGATAGGAAATTTCCTAGCTTTTTCTAAGTATTGGGAAAAACTGATTCGGCCTCTAAAATTGCCTAATCTACAGATCAACCAGTTCTGTCCCAATCACGTCACAGTTTTAAACACGTTCGGTAAAATAGCCATAACTTTCAAACGGCTGATCAGAATTATGCGTTCTTGGTGTCCACTGAAAGGTATTGAAATTATCTACAACTTGCTCAACATACGGAGAACCAGGAAACGCACTAAAAATTGCGCAAACCCAAACCCTAGGTCGGACGTCCAATCTGCTCGAAACAGAACACTATGCAAACTCTAGTTTTCATCTATTCTTTCAATTTGCAGCACCACCTTACGATCTAACAGCACCAAAACCCACTAACACAGAATCTAATCCACCCCAAGAGATTACGCATCGCCATACCTTCGCCCGACGAACAACGAATCGACGAACGGCGGATCTTCTCCTCCCGTTTCCCCCGATCTCCTTCCTCGCTTCGAATCCGCCGGATCTCCTCGTCGCAGAGCTTTCCTATGGAGAGGAAAATGGGGTGGAGGGGTGAGGATCTCTCCTAGGCCGGCTAGTGGGGGGTGGAGAGGAGAGGGAAGGTGGAGGCGCAAGAGGGAGGAGGGAGGGGCGCACGACAAGGAGGAGGTGGGGGCGGCGGCTAGGTGGGGAGGAGGGGAGGGAGGCGCATGGGGGGAGGGGTCGGGCGCATGGTAGCCCCTTGCTGCCCTAATCCCTCTCCCACTTGGGCCAAGGGCCTCCCACCTCCGGCCCATGAAGTTCCCCCAAGCCCACAATTCCCCCGGAAGGCCTAAAACGCAATAAAACACCATACCGTAATGCCGTATTTCCTAAAGTCACATTCTGAGATGCCACACCTTGCTACTTTTCTAAGGATCTTTGCTAGCTTAGTCATGTCTAAATTGTACTAATTCATCATGCTAAGCTTGCTAAACCTTAAAATTGAGCTTTAATGAAAAACTTGTAGCTTTTACTTGCTAGATTAAGTGTTTTTGCCATGTTTGGTGTAATCTTGGGTTTTTACTAGAGTCCCAAGTGTAACTTTGGTTAAGCTAATTTGTTGTATTCAGGAATCCTCAAAATGCTCCAAGTGCTGAAAATGTTGAAATATTGACTTGTGTATGCTAAAATTGATCTCAACACTTTACATTCACAAGACTATTTCCTATTGCACTTGGGATGAACTTAGAATGTATTGTGTATAACCAAGACCACTCTTTTAAGCTTCTTGCTTGAGATGGTCGAATATGGCGTGAGTCAATTAAATTAAAAAATGCAAAACAAATTTGAGGAAGAGAGTGAAGCCTAGGAGACCTTTGTCAATGGCTCCTAGTCGAGGTTGTGTTTCGCTAGGATAAACTCTCTAAACCTTAAGGTTTATAGAGGAGAGTGAAGCCTAGGAAGCCTTTATCGATGTCTTTTAGTTGAGGATGTGCTTCACTAGGATAAGCTCTCTAATTCGCATTTTGTGCTTTAAATTCAAAAATTTGTGTTTTAACGATATTTGAGCAAGGGGGTTCTTTTATGTACTAGTAGCTTCCCAATGTGTTGGCTGGGTTGAACTCTAGTATATCCATTTGATCATTACATGGCTTTGCTTCTAATCTTGAAATTATGCTAAGTGTTGCTCTTGTTATTATCATGCAAATTAGTAAATTTCTTTTTGAGCTTGCTAGCGAAAAAAATTGAAATATGTAATTGGATATTACTTAGTTTGATATAATCTTAATTAAGTAGCTTGGTGTCATACTTTATCTAAATGGTCACTTGGATAATCTTCAAAGCTCTTTTAGGATGCATTTCATACTTACATGCTCTCTTGATGCCTACATTGACAAAAGGGGGAGAAAACGTAGAAAATGCATCTTAGAGAGAAGAAAATTTTAAAAAAAATATTTTCTCATGATCATGTTGTCAAATTGTTCTTTTATTTGGATCATGAGCAAAATTGAGTTTTTTTGTAAATTTTTCTTGATTTTTATAGCATTTGTGGAAAAAAGGTTCTTTCTCTTGATGCGCTTTAAATGGACCAAGTATGCTTTTGAAATCAAATTGATTTTCTTCTTTTGCTTTCAAACTCAAATTGTGCCATTTTGGCTATGTATCAATATACTCGTCAAGGGGGATATTGAAAGATCATGTGGGGGTCTATTCTTGTTGTTGATGAGTAATTGACTATGTTTGAGCATGTGGTCCTCAGATTTGAGTTTGATTTAAATTAAATTTGAATATTAAGTTTTTGGTAAGATTATTGCATATCATTTTGGAAATTGCTATGTGATGTCTTTCCTTATTTTTTATGGTTGCAGGACATTGGTACGAGATCATGGTGAGACGAAGGATGACCGGGACTAGGTGAGGTGCGTCGGAGGTCCAGATGGTTGGGGATCATTAGAGGATGACTGGAGACAGAATTGTTGCGTGCCAAGAAGACAAGGGAACGACTGAGATGCGAACTTTAAGCTACTTGGATCAAGGAGAGCTCTTGGATCATGGCTTAGAGGATGGAGTAGCGGTCAAGTTAGCTTAGTGGATAAAACCTGTTTGTTAGTGAGTTTTGGGTTACCCCATGTCTCTGTGGGTGAATCTCAACCCTTGATGAGTTTTCTTGAGGGCTAAGAAGGTCATCAAAGGGTGGAAATTACTCCTAGTGTTTGAATCAATCCTAGCCCTTGGAGTGGTTGCTTAGGATTGAAGCAACTCATCCAAAGGTGTAGGATGATTCATGAAGGCTATAAATAGATGGGAAGAGGGGTGTCTCTCTCTTAAAGGTTTTGGTGCTCCTTTGAGCTCTTGCCTATCTTGTTGTGAGGCTTTGTAAACTTTCATCCAAATAAATAAAAATTTATTTCCTTACTTATGAATTTAAATTCCGCATTTACATTCCGCAAGTTAAATTTAGTATTTACGTTTCTGCAATTTAAATTCCGCACATCTGGATCTGCTTCCCCTCCTTCTAAATGCTTGTGGATTTTCTACCAAGGATGAGTTATTGATGGATGAATCTTCTCTAGATCATATCTCAATCACCTAGGCATCACCTCAATTGTTTTTCTCTCTAGAACCGATTTTTTGTTGCATTCTTGAGAAATCTTTGTAGATTGTGTTCTCGGAGTTCTTGCTTGCTTTGACATGTGGGAGGTAGGCCAAGATCATTTTGATCATCAAAACTCCACGAGCAAGACCAAGATCAAGATTTTGATTTTTGGTGCACTCTTCCTTCAATCGAGAAAAGATCAGAACTTTGACATCAATGCTATGGATTGAAGGTTGGAATAAGTTCCTGACCTCCATAAGAACGTGCATTTTAAGTTTCATTGATTTTGGACCAACTAATGAAGAGATCCTTTAGTTTTACCTTTGTGGTCATTCTATTTCTGCCTTCTGTTCTTGAAGCCGGTATTACCGCCCAAAATCAGTTGGTAGTACCGACCTCCAGTACTACCGCTCCTTGTACCGTGGTAGCACCAGCTAGAATAGACTCTTCGGTTTTTGCTCTTCTATGCTTCATTGCTTGAAGTGAGGTCTTTGGTTGGATTCTTTTTGAAGAGGGAAATTTTAATTTGTGATATATGGAAGGGATCATGTCACTGTATGACTTGTGACTGACATGATTCTGTCGTCCAATTCAATTTAGCGATGACTTCATAGATTCGATGAAAGGTATACATCTAAACTTTTATCGAATTATCAAATTTTTAAAAGGGTCAAATGGGAGATCGGTAAATTATTTTAACACAATATGGCCCATGTAAACTACAGAATGGTTCTTATAATAAAAAGGTCTAAGTGTGATGGTTGCTAGACTAAAAGGTTAAGAATTATGGAGTTTAAAATCCCTCTCCTCTCCCTTCAAAAATTTTAATTGTTTACTAATTAACGTTATTAAGCATAATGCTACAGGAGGGTGCATGGCAATGCAGTGACAATCAGTTTCCATGCATGTATTAAAACAAAACTGCAATAAAAATAAGTGATGAATTGCTGGATACATGCATGAGTTACAGTCAGTTTCATTGAGTTTTAAGAGCTGAAATTAAAGAGCCAATGGTTAGTGCATGGAGAATTAAAATACTAGTTTTATTGAGGGTTAGTGCATGGAAACTGACGTTACTCTGACTTCTCTCCTTGGCTAACTGATGTTCCTCTGGCTTCTCTCCTTGGTTATATAAAGAGCCTTCTCCTGCACATTAAAGGCATGGAAAAGAATTGAACATAGAAGAAAAAAAAGAATAGTACACACATCAAAGAAAATATGTCTGACCATTAACTGAGGGAACTATAAAGGTTAAAAAGAAAAAGATGAGAGAAAAATAAAAAACAATATGCAAGGCATTCCTAACATGTCTCAATGTGGGGTTTGTGCTTCTGCACATATAAAAATTGCTATTCGGTTTAATCAAATTATGCTAAATGATCTTATATAGCTTCCGCGATTTATCTTACACAGGATTAACGGCCCAAGAAATGTGCATATGAATTGCACCATGCCATACTTTTAACATACGATGTATGTAACACTCAGTACAGTTTATATATGAATGAATCTAGAACAAGGCAGCAGGTTAAAAACGAAGTTGATCGATATTACAAAAAGAAAGTAGAGAGAGGAATGGCATTAAGGCGTGCACCGCCGAGAATGCAAAAGCAAAACGTGTGACCTTGAACGCATGCATGTGTCATTCGAGTACTATATCACTGTAGGTACGTATATCAATTCGCCACTTGATCCAACTAATTAAGCTCAAAGTACTCTGAAGCGTGAGGAGCATAAGCTTCCATCTCCAAATTAAACGACAGCAAGTTGGTCATAAGACATATACGAGGCTAGCTGCAGCCGTTTAACACTCGCGATCCTTCTCTTCGACCACCGGAGGCAGCGGCGCTGTCCCCTCCTCCGGTGCAGCTCCGGCGTCCTTGGCCTCCCCGCTGCCGCTCCCTTCGGAGCTGCCCTTGTTTTTCCGGCGGTTGGACTTCTTGGGCACGGCGGGGAGATCCTGGCAGGTGGAGCCGGCCGCGTCGTCGGCCGACTTGTCCTTGTCCTTCTTGCGGTTCTTGCGTGTGCCCTTCTTGCTCTTCTCCTTCTTCTCCGAGGTCTCGCTGCCAGTGCAGTCCATGGAGGAGGTGGTGGAGCCCCGGGAGCGGTGCCGCCTCGACCGGCGGGTGCCTGGGGATGGCGGTGAGTCGACGGCGGTGGTGTCGATGCTACCCGCCTCGCTTCTAGTGTCCCTGAAGGAGGTGTCTCCCAGGCCGCCTCCATCCAGGACTATTTCTGTCAGAGAGAGAAATTTCAGTTTATGTATATATGCACAAATTAAAATGTATCAGCACTCTCTGTATATATCTACCGATCTCTATTTGAATCGTGATATCTTATGATAAGCTAGCAGATCATTGAAGTTAGATTGGCCCAATGATTTCAAAAATGGTTCATGCAATTAAATTAACGAAATATTGGAGTATGGGAACGGAACCTTGAGAAGCCCATGAGTTAGAGGCAACCGAACCATTCCTGTCGCTCCTAAACGAGGCCGAGTCCAGTGGCGCCGAGTGGTAGTCCTTCATCTGTCAACTCCAATATTTTACATGCCGTAATAATTTTAAGATCAAATATATTCAATGCATTTCATCTCCATGCATGTCAAAATGGGAACGAGATAATGCAAATTAATCAAGTAGACATAAGCAATCTTGAATGCATTGATCCCAAACATTTGTTATCATTGGCCAATGCTGGTTTAGGAAAGACGCCGACTTACCCAGCTAGGTGCTCCAGCATTGTTGTTGGTGACACTGGGTCCGTCCCATCCGATATGCGCCACGTGTTTCACATCCGTAGGGAATCCAATTTGCATGTCAGATTCCTTACCATCTGGTTGACGTCGTAATTTGGTACGCCAAATCAGGGATGTTATATACTCGACGTGATGAAATGCCCTAGTCCTACTTATTATATGTACCGAAAAAATATCAAGTTGACGGTGTTTATGGAGTAAACAGATTGTATATACCCATTATGTTAGAGATGTAGCGGAAGGGCCTCAGGATCCCCTTCTTCATCTTTGTGCTCATGCCCTTTCAGCTAGCTTCTCCTTGTGTATTTCCACCTAAGCACTCTGCTTGAATGTACAAATTGCTGTGAGATAAACACACAACAAATTTCGCTATGGAAAAAAAACTATCGAATGAATAGAAAATGGTCTAGATTCCTATAATATGCCTGAAATCGGCGCGAAATTAAAGGTGAAAATGAAAGGGAATGTCACAGTAGAATGCTTACGCTGTTTACGAACCTGAGAACTCAATGGCAACAAGAATGGACATATGTTGCCGATTCTTGTTAACGGGTGCTCTCCCCTCCTCAATGGGCCAACACCATTCTGCTCCTCTCTCTCTCTCTCTCTCTCTCTCTCTCTCTAATCTTTATCTCTCTCTAACTCTTTCTTCCAAAAGCTATCTCAATATTGTTTGACCCTCCGCGTCGCCATGCCCATATGATTCAGAAACTCATGCCAAGCTCCGCGGAGGGCACCTTGCTTGCGGTCAATGGAATTTCGAAGGGGGGAAGAGGAGTCTATCTTCTTCTATTTTTTTTTTTTTTTGGAGGGCCGACAACCCTTCGAGCTGTGTCTCCTAATGTTCAGCTAGGCATGGATGTAGGAAGGGGCTACCTGTCCTTTTTTGTGGCTATATAAGGAGGATACAGTTATGGAAAACTGGTTGGAGGATGGAGAGAACGCTACCTAAAGATAGTCTTTTGGAGCGATCATTGTTTGAAACCATTCTTGGTAAAAAGACTTGCAAATTGGATTGCATATAAGTTTGAATTTATATCAATTTATTTATCTTGGACTCGAATATAGTTGAATTGTATTGTTCTCTATTTTACAGTGACTGTGGTTCATCCCATTCCACTTTTTTTCATTATGTAAGGGATGGCTTTTCCTCTTGACATTTTCCATAGGAGCCATTAAACGGCAAAAAGGGATTTGTCTAAAATTAGCACAGAACATTCTCATATGTATTGGTACTAAATACATTATGAAACTGATATTTTATATGGAATGGTGCTGCCAATCAAGCTATTAAAACTTTAATCACTAATATGCACAAAGTATTTAGATCTGTCATATGGAAACAATATTATTAGATTTTTTTTATCAAAAGTACTTCTATCCCATTATATATTTAATAATATTTACTACTCCATTTGTTCTTTGTTACTTATCATATTAGACATCGACAAGGTCTTTAATACACACATTTTTCCACTACCTTATCTAATTATATATATGTTAGTAAAAACAATAGAATGTATAGAAGGTTTTTGTTGATAAATCTACTAATATTTTATGTAAGAAATCTAAAAAATTTTATATTAGGGTGTCAGTTTTAAAAACTTTAACAGCACAAATTTTAAAGCGATATCTATTTGAGAATGAAGAGAGTAACACATATGTAATCACAAAAGGTGATATTTAAATGTTTGTATTGAAGACTGTCATTGTCTAAATCGACTGGTAAAAGAGAATGGAAAGGAAGTATATATTAATAATCAAAAAATGTTAAACAAACAATGATAACTAAGTGATCCGCATCTTGATATTAATATATTATTTATGCAATTAATGGAAAACAAATGTTATCGACATATCAATGTGATCCGCATCTTGATATTGATATGTCGATAACATTTGTCCTGACATATCAATGTTATCTTGATATCAATATATTAACCATCTTCCAGGACGCACCATCGATAATTGTGTCTTTACTGGCAGGCATTTATTTCTCGGCAAAGGGCTAGCAGTTCTTCATGATCTGATTTTCCTCGCAGAAATCTCATTACCATCAGACATCTTATTCCCGATAGATATTTTATTTCCTACAGATATTCATGCTGCCAGTCAGAACTGCATCATCATCATCATCATCATCATCATCATTGGTTTGATCTGATTACAATCAAAATTCACGTTAAAATTTCCATGAATAATAATACATCATCCAAAATTAGAAACAGTGCTTGCTGTATACATAAAAAATTTAATTAACGATGCATGTTGTTGCATCCATCAACAGTGTACATCATGCATTGAAAAACAAAATTACAATGCATTAGACATAATGTCGAAATTAGAGTCTGCTTAATTAGCATCCAACAGTTGATTACAAAACACGACACAGGTGACACCTTATTTGTGACGATTTTTTTGGAACCGTCACACATAGAATTATCAGTGGTGGTTTAAAATTCAAAATGGCAGAAACACTATCTGTGACGGTTCTAAATAAAAACCGCCATAAATACTTCATTTTCTGTGGCGGTTTTTGTTTAGAACCGCCACAAATAGTTTGGAACTTTTTAATTTGTGGCGGTTTTTAAGAAAAACTGCCACAGATATTCCTTTATCAATGGTGATTTTTGGCTAAAACCGTCACTGATAAGTCGGCATTATTTGTGATGGTTTTTAACAAAAATCACCACTTATAGTATTATCTGTGACGGTTTTTCTTAAAAATGCCACAAATAATGCCCCTATAAATACCCCTGTAGCAGCGCCATTTGGTCATCTTCCTCATCGAGAACAGTTCCTCGAGAACACATAATCATCACTAGATTTCAGATTTTGTTTGCAAAGATTCTTGTCCTTCTACTTCTTGTAGTTGTTCCAAGGTGAGTAATTTACTTTCCTCTCTTCATTTGTAGTGATGTAGTTGCAATTTAATGTTTAGATGTAGTTTAATTAAGGTTAATTTATATGTAGTTCAAATGCAAGATTTAGATTTAGTTAGTTTTTTTTTATGTAGCATTTTGTAGATGACGAATTTATTACCTTGCTCCATTAGATTACGTTTTCTACTTTTTTTAGATGATGAATTATGATCAAGCATATATTAAATTTATTTAATTAAGATTATTGGATATTAAGAAATATTTAATTTTAGTTAATATGGTAGATGGGTGATCATGAAGTTGCCTTGCATTCTGAGATGATTAATTTATTATCTAGCTCCTTCAAAGGATAAATTTAATTTTGGCTAGGTATGGGCATATATAAAAATTAAGTAATTAAGATTAGAAAATTAATTAGGATTAATTTTGTACCGTTAGTGGATATTGTTGCATATTGGATTAATAATTTATTTAATTAAAATTATTGGATATTAATAATTGTTTACATTAATTAATTGTAGATGGATCGGAGATCGATGTACAATGCGAACCGTTACAGCCGAAAATACATTGACAGCATTTCTGCTTTTCTAAGATCCGCCGAGGAGAACAACTTGCAAAAGAAGACGGAGTACATACATTGTCCATGATTGCAAGAATGAGAAGATGTTTTCGGATAAAGATCATATCCACTTGCAGTTGATTCAGAGGGGTTTTGTACCTAGCTATACATGTTGAATAGGGATGTGATCGGATCGGATACGGTCGAATATCGTCCTATTCATATTCGTATTCGTATTTTTTATCGAATACAAAATCGAATACGAATAGTATCGAATACAGAATCGAATACGAATTATACAGGATAATATCGTTTACGAATACAGATCGAATACGGATCGGAATCAACATGGATACGAATAATATTAGTCGGATATTTTAAAATCCAATTTCAGTTTTTTTTCCAAAATCGGTCCAAATTTAAATTCAAAATTCCAAAAGAAATATATTTGTATGTCTTTTTTTTACCTTTTTATCCCTAGTTTGTCATACATGTGACTCTGTGAGTAACAATGTACCCCATTGCAATAATTGAACCAAATGATTTGCAGCTGGCATATGCTACTAAATCCTAAGTAGCCCTCCTGAAACGCCACTTGCCAATTTCTGTACCACATTTACCCAAATATCTCCAAATTAGCATCTAGCACACATGAACACATTATATCTTGTCATCCAATGCAGACCCCAGTCTCTGAAACAGTGAAACATGTTAAATTGTTAATGTGTTATTCTGAAACGTGTTATTCGGATAATATCCGTATGTCATATTCGGATATTATCCGAACAAAAACTCGGATATTCCGTATCCATAGGATAATCAGTGTTCCATATCCGTATCCGTATCCATGTAAATTATCTGTATCCATATCCTTATCCGAGAAATCAACTGGATATTTGTGAAACTATCCAAATCATCATCCAAATCAATTCGGTCGGTCGGTCGGTCGGAAAATATCCGTACCAGTTCCATCCCTAATGTTGAACAAGACACAGTGAGTATTGGTGGTGATTTGTGGCTAAAACCGTCACTGATAATATGAGTATTAATAGCGGTTTATGGCTAAAATCGTCACTGATAATATTATCTGTGGTAGTTTTTTTAAACTACCATTGATAATCTCCGATTATCAGTGGCACTTAATCTATGACTGTTTGAAAACTATCACTAATATTAGTTAAAAATCGCCACTGATAATAATTTATGTACTAGTGATATAAGCTACTAACCACATTAGATGCATGTAAGCCACAACCACAGAATAAACAGCTTGGACCACAACGACAAGTCCAGAATTACCCGGTCTAAGACTAATGCATTGAAAATTACTAGATTACTCCACTATATTGAATACATGCATGTAAAAAATATAAAGTAAAATTGGATATTTATTAGTGATATAGATGAGACATCACACTAATTTTTCATTAGAATATAAAATACTTCTATATTTATAGACAAAGACCCAAAAAATTCCTCCTGTAAACTTGGACGAAGTCAGTACTTCTTTTTAAAAAAACTAGTGGTGGTGAATGATACATTTTTCATCTTCCCAACCTTTATCCATCGCTCTTTAAATCCCTCATTCGTCCCTACAAAATCTATAACAAAAAACAAGTAATTGCTCCATATCAAACAAATTAACTACTAAAAATACAATATTTATCCCAATAACGTCCCTTCCCTCCCTTATAGTGTGCGACGGAGGTACAATGCAAATAATGATGGCAAAACTAATGGTGTGGTGTAAGCCAAACTCAACAGTAGAGGCATGATGTGGGCTGAGATGGAGCTCAACCAGACACTGCGATGGAGTCGAGAGCATGGCGCAAGCTAAGCCTAGTGACAACAAATTAACGTACTGAGTAATATTATTTTTATCCATAGCAAAGAACGAGCATTCGGCTAATTCACTTAAAAGATAAAAACAACCTAAAATAAATCTAAAAGATAGCAACTAACAAAGGAAAGTAATAGATTTAATCTCCAATTTCCAACTACCACTGTGCCGATGGGTCCCGCATGAACATTCAATGGGTGCTACGTTTCAATATGAACACGAACCAAGGTTCCAAATTTCATTTTCGATTCAAATCACATCACCCTCTGAAATTTGAAATTTTGGCAAAATCTCATTATTTCAGATGAAATCCAAAAAGCAAAATTCAAATCCAGTTTTTTTTATCAAGATTTCCGAGATCTTGCCAAGATCTCGATGATTTTTAACAGAACAAAAATTAGTCCAATATGGATAAAAAAATTTTGAATTTTTTTGGATGGTCTTGACACATAACTAATGTTCTCATAAAAATTTTAGATGGTGATTAAGTCTGATGAATTTTTAAAAATTCTGCCAATGCTACTGTCCTCATAAAAGGCTGACTAGCAAATTTCAATAGAATGGGAAATGGTACAAACCATGTTAGAAACTTTTGAAAATTTTTATGGATGGTCTTGAAACATACAAAATATTTTTAGAAAATTTTTAAATGATGATTAAGTTTGAGGAATTCTAAAAAATTTTGACAGTGCTACTGATGAAGGCTGACTAATAAATTTCAACTGAATAAAAAATGATTCAAACCACGTTAGAAAATTTTTTAAAAAATTGGATGATCTTGACATATCACTAATATTCCCATAAAATTTTTATATAATTATCAAGTTTGAGGAATTTTTAAAAATTTTAACATTGATCTAGATAATTTTAAACCTTGCTTATCTTGCTCCCAGGCTGCTCCAAAATCTCTGTCTGCTCTAACCATGTGAGCTATGCTTGTAGTATTGATTATGATGAACTCCGGCCTTTATATCTGCTACTATCTGTTCTGTTTCCATTTTATCTCTTTCTGTTGAGAAGACATTCTTGGTTGATCATTCAGATGGGTTCTCCATGTGTTTGGTTGAGTTCTTGGATCGGTGTACGCTCAGCTCTCTTTCCTTTATATTGTTTAGAAAAACGAGGAATCCCTTGCTTACATACATTTTCTTAATGTTCCTTTTTCATGGATAACATCAGTGAAAGAAATGGCTATTGTTGCAATCTTTCGCTTTCTACGGGAAGCAGCAGCCTATTTGAATTAGGCGCTATGACAACGCAAAATTTTTTAAAAAATCTGTAATCCAATGATGTTGAAAAAGTTGCATTGTCACCTTTGAGCTGTCCAATTTGGTTCCAGAAATTCAAAAATGCCTCTTTGTACAGGACTACAAGTATACAACAAGCCTGTGCCTGTACATAGATTGCTATCCCACTGCATCAGCGTGTACCAATGATAGAAGTATAGAACTACAATAAAGTTCAGAAAGAAAGACTCATCACACCATTGTCGGTTGTTGCCTTCTGCCGTGACCAAGAGCCACCTACCTCAAGAGCTGAATCTTCTGCATCTTGAAAGGTCAAGGCGCCAAGCAATCAAGAAAGCAAATTAGAAATTCCAGGGTAGGGAATCCGATCCTAAAAGCATGGAATCCAGTCTAAAATATGCTAATCTCGCTGCAAAACATCAAAATCTCGACAAAATTTTTGAAATTACTGCAGCAATTCGAATTTTGTTTTAATTTTTTTATTTCGCCTGGATTATGAATCTCAGAGGGGATTAAAATCCAAGATTTCATCAAAATTTCACAAAATTTCACTGAGATTTCTAACCATACGTAGCACTGCACCACATCATATTGTTACAATACTAAGCATGTGAAATCTTCGGCAAAAGAGCTCTTTTACGGTACACTAAATTGAATATGAACCGTTCATTCTTTTCGATCCAATGGATCAGATTAACTAGAGTTTAATTATACTACACCTGATAGTAGAGTAGTAGAAACACCCTTAACAAATCAACGGTTAGATGTGATTTCTACTACACATTTTATACTATAAGTATAACCCACCGTAAAATTTCTCTCGGCAAAATCAAGGTAGTATGAGGTAGCGTTTTTTTAGATAATGGAAGATGAACTCTACTAGCTTCTGCATCGTGCGATGCACATAAGCTAAACAATTATACACAGTTTTAGCCACACTGCTGTTAATAGAAAAGAACAAACAAGCTTTGAAAGAAAGTTGCAACAAGCGAAAGGAAACATGAAAAAAAAAGTCTCAATCGACACACAACCTATTTACTTCCAGCAATTTACATCCCAATGAGACCACATCTTGGGCATCCTGAGACTGTAGCACAGACAACGAACGTAACCAACTAATGCATATAAAGATAACCTACAATGGATTATACTTTTTTTTTTCTTATAAGAAACAACATCATTTCAATATAGCCAAATTGACCAACACATAGCGGCAACCCCAATCATAATTTGAGTCCGTAAATCTTTGCCCATTCCCAATAACTAGCTCCTAAACATATTAGTCATGCTACTAGGAGGTGGCAAGTTAAAAGCCGTTTGGATGGTATGCCAAGAAAAATGAGTCAAATGGCAGTAAAAAAATAAATATTGTATAATTTCCATGTTATTATAAAAACAATATTTTTACTACTATTTTAATTTCTTTTACTAAGGTTATTGAGTATGAGGCAGCTGATGTACCATCTTGGGAGTAATTAGTGATAGATATTCTCGTCGAAAAAGGTACACTCAACTTCAACGAGGCAGATGCATATCTATTGGAGGTGGAGTCCTCGAAAAAGCTATCGGAATCTTTTATCTTCAGATGATCAAGCTTTGGTTGTAGTAGGTGCTGCAGGCAAAAGCAAAAGTCATAGGAAGAAGAAGGGCAAAAGTAAAGGCACACTTGTATGCTATCTATCTGATGAGGAAGGTCATATGATAAAGGACCATCTGAGTTTGTAGCAAATGAAGGGTGCATGCTTAATGACGTAGCAAAAGATGATTCATATGTGCTTACCATCAATCCAATAGGTACTTCTCATGGATGGATATTAGATTTCGGATGTCTCTTTTCACATATGTTTGGTGAGGGAGAAATTTGACAAAGGATTTTTATGCCAGGTGCATGGAACTGTTCATTTGGCTGATTGCAAGGAGTATGCAATTACTGACATGGGAACAGTTACATTTGGGGATATATGATGTAGCATAACGCACATTGATGGGAGTTGGTTATGGTACAAACATATGGCATGGAGGGCTGTAGGAACAGAATGGGTGGTTAACCAAACTGCACAAAGAAATATCTCTCAGGTAGAGGGTTTAGACAGCCAAGCCTGAACACCAACATGTATATTGCGGTGACGTGCATCAGGCACAATGACTTTAACAGATAATAGTCAAGATGAAGATTGTTAAATATAATGACTCATATCTAGCCTTTTAGGATTTGGAAAGATGTACTAGATGAATTCTAATATGACTAGTTATATGCCCGTGCGTTGCTACGAAAAACAAATTGATAACGAAAAATAAAGATTAAAAAAAAATAAAAAAATACTATTTCATAAGATCAAACATCTATCTTTAACGCTTCGTTTCTTGCAAAAGCTGGCTAATTAAAGCAACGCTTCGTTTCTTACGTAGGGCAATTAATGTGACGTGGGAAGAAACTCTCACTTTATATAGTAGAGATTAGGATACCTATTTACTTCGGAGGACAACTAGGGAAGCTATATAAACCTAGGAGGTTGTCATGGAGAACCCAAATAACTAAGAAGTCACATGCCAACTCATCTAAAGTAATGACGTATCAGACTGTCAGTAAAACAACTGTCTGTAATAATCATTTTATCACAGACGGTTCTCAACAAGAATCGTCTGTGATGATTCATATGTCACAGACGGTTATCATTACAAACCATCTGTGATGATTCATATATCACAGACGGTTCTCTTTTGAAACCGTCTGTGATGATCCATATATCACAGACTGTTGAAAAGTAATAACCATCTGTGATAAATGGTTTATCACAGACTGTTCTACATAGGAACCATCTGTGATGTTGATTTTAGATTTTGTACAATTTTAGTTAATTGGCTAGCCTCAGGAAATGCTAGCCATGCCCTCTGAAACAAACTACAGTGTAGCATCACCAATATATATATTATGACAAACATTTCAAAAATGAACTCGATCAGGGCACGCAATACAACATACAACGCATCCATTTTAGAAATCAACTTTGATCCCACATTACAATGTACACCGCATCCATTTCAGAAATAAACACATATTCGCTAATTGAATTCGGAACTACAACCGACAAATTCACACCACGAGGTTCACAAATTAATCCAAATGGAAGTCTTGCAAATTCACAACTCATCAAGCTTGGTTTGCGTAGAATTCGCCGGTTGGATTAATGACATCACGATTCAAAAAGGTACAGAGTTGTCCTCGAATACTTAGCAGGTCAGTCTGTTCCAATGCAAGTTCAGCGCATTGCCACCTCTGCCAATGGGAAGAGTAAAGTCTTTGCGTGTACCAAAAATAAATAAGTGGAAACAAATGGTTCAAGATTGACAAACCTCTAAGTCATTGGTCTTCTTTATACCAACGAGGAGTTGCATGTTGTGGCAAACGTAGAACCCACATAGTTTAGTGCCTACTGGCTGTTGGTGGCACTGCCAAAATATAAATAGATTAATTAGTTCGAAGGTTCCATTATAGACTGTGTGAAGGAATAATTATTGCGTACTAGCGGATACCGGGAAGTTATGAATATGCTTCAGCCTCGCTGTGCCCGGCTTGCATGGCCCTCCGCGAGCTTTGTAGATATTGAATGACGTGTCGAGTAAAGTCGTAGGTGCCGCCTTTTCTAGAATCAAGGTAAATTACCTTGTTCTTTCTTGCTATAATTACAAGTATAACCCAGTGAAACCTACACAGGTATGTTGCGATGGTCATTGAACCTAACTTCAAGCCGCGTTATATAGTACAAATTAACATGTATAGCATCTGGATGAAGCACTTACCCCCGGTTGTAGGGTAAAATTAAGTAGCTTTTGTCCCAATGAGCCAGCATTACTTTTTCCACGTACTCATGGACGAATTGCACATCTTGGTCCATGGTTTGCTTCGACACCATGTGTGGGTCAAAGAAACCCACCGGTTCATTCCTTGCTTTTGCCTCCATCATCATGTATCTACATACATATACAAAATCAAGGATCATATATATATATATATGCCATTTATCGATACGACATGAATCTATACCGTAAGTGCACACTCTTACAATGTCCAGCATTTGATGAGTGAAGCATCAAGGTTGTACAGATCGAACAAGTCATTGAAGCCGACCACGAAGCAGGCACCTGAATTCTCGTGTAAGAAATGCTGCTCCTTGAAGCGAACCGTGATACTCGATGCCCGTTTTGGCAGCGGCTTGGTCGCATGTAACATGCACCAATCTTGCAATCTAACGCAGGCTAATGAAAGCGTCGTCGGGTTCTCTTTCAGTACGAACGGCTTTCCCAGCTCAAATTGCCGCACCAACGGGACAAACGGAATTTGCAACAAGCCTGAGTTAGTCTTCTTTTCTGATTTGCCCTTATCGCTGCCTCGTCGTCTACTATATTTCGTCTTCACGGGAGACGACGCGAGCGGCTGTGGCTCATAGGACACCATAGGCAATTTGGTGGGCTCTGCTGGTGCTAGCATATGATCCGGCGCACCATGTGGCTCCTGTATTGCTTCTATCGTTGGTGTTGCTTAGCGGGCATCGAAGGAGATGGACTTCTTTGGCCATTGGATGAATGTGTCGACGGCATCCCCTATTGTCACGATGTCGTCGTTTGGAGGCATCTCCAACGTGATGCCCTTGCAAATTTCATGTACACCGTCGACATAAACCTTCGCATAGCCCAAAGTTAAGGAACGACCGTGCACAAGTGCCCCTTCAATGGATGGATACGCGCGCACCCAAGCAGCCTGCAAAGGAATAGAGGCATCGCCAGGCCTCACTTCAAGATTGAGATTGCACAGCATGGCCTCCTACATAACGATACACAATTAATTAGCTTACACACCAAACAGCTCCATTTAAGAAGCATTACAGAAATAACATGTATATTACCTTAGTGTTGTCAGGAGGAAATCTTACTTCATCCACAGCTGTCTGAGGGACAGACGCGCAGCTGCTCGGACGGTCAGAAGGTCATAGAAGAGGAAAGAAAGTTGAGATCAGCATAGCTAGGACAAGTGGGTCATATAAGAGGAAAGAAAGGTAAGTATTGTGAGAACCCCCCCTTCCTATACCGTACTATACGCCGTCTACTGTGGCGTATAGCACCGTATAGCAACAGGAAGCCTCGACACCGAAAATCTGAATCTAAAAATTCGATCGACGGGATCGAACCCTTAGCTTCGGACCCGGTGCTCAGACGCATCGATCATCGATCCCTGGATCAGTAGCCCAGTATCGCGTACCCACAACCCGATTATAAATGCACTAATATATAAACTATGTTAATTTACATAACTGGGTTTAAATCTTGAACAAGTGCATTACAGAAACAAAAAGAAGTAAAGCGACAGCGGAAACAAAAGAAAGACAACCCAGGTGGCCCGACCACCCCACAAAGCTCTTGGATCGAGGGAGGAACTATGAAGCCGCAACACTCGCACTGGGGCTCGCCATCATCCGACATCATCAATACCTTCCTCTCGAGGAAAAAGGGGTTAGCAGCAACGGTGAGTACACGTATGTACTCGCAAGACTTTAGTGTATGCAAATATAATTAATATGCAGGTGATACGATTGAAATGGCTACTACACTAAGTCTATTGCAGCGAGGATTTGAAACAGTTCATCGAAATGTAATACATAATTTGAAAGACAAGCATTTTGAATAAAACATATTTACAATATATGTAACATTTGAGTCTCTCAACTGCCACCATCCATGATCGCAGTTGAGATACGAATTGACATCCATATATTCATAAATCCTTCAAATACCATATTCACTCATTCATAAATCCATCAAGTACCATATCGATCCACATACTTTAGGTAGACTCCAAAATAGATTTTCATTTTCAAAACCGAACCAAATTTCTATACTTGATATGATTAAAGAAGATTTGCTCATAACCGTGAGCACGGCTAATCGATTAGAATTATTTGATACTCTGCAGAGTTTGCGCACTTTACCCAAACACAACTCAGACTTGCATCCCTGTCATCCAGTACACGCGATACACGAGGTATCCGATATACAAGAATGATCTATTCTTTCCCATCGTTGAGGCTATAGCCACACCCCAAAGACCGGCGACGATAAACCCACTACTATGGCGATAAGAGGCCAACCACCACTCGGCGACACCGAATATCCATCGTGACGACGGCGAGTTTTTGCCGCGGCATTATCCCATAGCAAGGCGTACACCGTTGTATCAATCAAACATGAATCGGAGCGATTCCCGCTGCATAAGTACAAGCGCACTCACGAAGGTGCATACGGCGGTCGTGAGGACACACACACCGCGCTTTGATCGCTCAACACGGAAAAGGTCCACACTTCGCCTACCAACAGGCATGGCTATCCCCTCACACTTCAGGTACTAAAACAGGCTGCCCTATCCCAGCATTGCGCGGTTGCACGGTGTTCATTCAAAACCGCCACAAGTTCGGTCCTTATATTTTTGCCTAGTGACTCAAGCGGGAACTCCACTTAACTCGCCAACCAATCGCCACCATGTTTAACTAGCACATATTATACCTCCCGCCAAGTCTAATTACCAACTAGACACTGCACATTTTTATCAAATTACCTTTACAAGTCACATTTCCAAAACATTTCCAAAACCAGTTACAATTATCATAAGTTTTGAGCATTTGGTAAATGACTCGACTTTGCTCATCTCTATTGCAGTGTCTAAGCATATGCATTTACTAAGTCGTTTATACCCAAGTGACATTTTATTAATTGTCCAACCCTACTAAGGCTATCAATGAACTCGGGAATTTAATTGAGGAAAAACCACCAAATCAGGGTATATCTACCATTCCCACAAACTAGCACTTTACTGAATATAAACAATGCATATAGTTTGAGAAATCAAAGTAAACATCGTGAAATATAGGTTTCAAGATGGTCAAAGGAGGTGCTTGCCTGTCTGCTGCTGCTCTGATGGATCTGGGACGAACTCAGGATTGTTCGATGCGACTCCGGACTCACTCGCCTCTAATCGAATAAAAACATCAAAAGCAATAACAGAGAAATAATTTAGCAAAGAGTGACTTTAGAAGAATAAACACCAACTTAAAATCAAATAGAACTCATCTAGATACTAAGAAAGAAAAGAAACGATCAAAATGCGAAAAACGGCGCAATCGCGACCCGATGAGGCGATTTCGGTGAAATTCTCGCCAAAGTGAATAAAATGCGTAAAATAAAGAAAAATTCAAATAAATTTAGTTAAACACCTAGAATTAGGTATAACACACCTAACGGGACTTGTCGCAACTCGTTTGGGATTACAATGATCGGCCAAGGAGCCAAAAGCAGCCAAAAACCAAATCGTAAAAGTGAAAAATTCAGAAAGGAAAAACGGCACTATTCACCGTAGGGCAAAAGCCATTTTTGTTCAGAACGCACAGAATCGATTTGCGATTTCTCCAGGCTGTTCCACCAGGTAGTCTAGGGTATTTAGGACCTATCTGGGCCTTACCCCACCGAAATTCACTTAACCTATAACGAATTCCGATCGAAAGCGCATTTTGGGTCGCTAAATACGCTCCCGATCGCACAAGGTCCGAAAACGGTCCAAACTCGATTCCGCTTGCGCGAGGAGCACGTTTTCGACTTCACTAGGCTTATATGACCCTAAATGACTCATTCCGATAGCTAACTGGTGAATAAACCCTAAATTGTGGAATATGGCCAAAATGGCTATTTTGCTCGAAAACGAGCAATCTCGCCCAAAAGGGCCGTTTTGAGCTGGAATGCCGCGAGACTTGTTTTAAGCCCTCGGCTAGTTGCTTAGGGATACGTACGACCTATCGGAGCTATTCCCCCGCATAGATGACTTCATCTTCTCTGACTTTTGACCAATTGCCCGCTTAACTCCGGCAATTACCCGAGAAACGGCAAAAGTCCGAAAAGTGACTTGAATGCGATCCAAAGCACACGGAAAGCATGCTATCGACCTTAGTGACCTTAAACGAAGCTAAACAAAGCTAAATGCCTTAAACGGCTTGTGAGGCCTATAATTACTAAAATAAAATGCAAAGTGCTAAAATGCAAATCTAAGCGATTCTAATCGCTTTTCTAGCCTCTAAGGGGACTAATGGTAAAGTCAATACATGCCTCGGAGCTCTAGGATTTTATGAAATAAAAATAAATTAAAAGAGACCTAGAGCTAACAACTTGTAGCGAGTTTTGACGAAACTTAATTTCGACTCTTCCGATCGCAACCAGGGCTATCGAGAAGAGCTAATGGAGCTATCGTTATACGCTATGGACCTTCGGTCCATTGTAAAAATAGTTAACACCTAAATGAATAAAATAAATTTAGCTTAGCTACGGCAAGAGGATCGTAGAAATGCGAGCTACAGGAGAAAAGAGTCGTAGCTACGGCAAGAGGATCGACCGGAGTCAAGAAATCAGGTCGATCGCAAAGCACCACGGGAACTCCAAGAGACATCGATGAATCTCGATGGAATACTCACTTGAAGGGGTTGAGAAGATGGGGAACGCGATGAGGACGCCAAATCCAGCCTCCGATTCGATTTTCGTCGGTTGAATCGCCTGGAATCCGCGGATTTGGGTGGCCTTCTTCTTCTCTTTCTCCTTCTCCTTGCTCAAGACGTGTGGGAGGAGGTGGGGAAATAAGGAAGTGGCTGGTTGGAGGCTTGGAGTGGCTTAAAACACATGTGGGCACTATGCACTTATGGAGGGCATTTTGGTCCAATGCCAAAACTTGAAGATTCAAACATCTAAAGCTGATTTTGAATACTTCTAAGATATTTTGGATAGTTTTTGAGGACTTTTAGACATTTAATTTCCTAAATTTCCAATTTGTCCAAAAGGACAATTACGAACCGCAATTGAACTCGATTTGATTTTGAGTGAGTTTAATTAAGTTAAAGGGTTCTTTTGGATCCCAGTCGAGTCTACTCAGCTCAAAATACAGAAACACACAAGAACAGTGTATTATTGAACAGTGTTTGAGTACAAATGTACAGTGACTCGAGTATAGAAATACTCGGGATATTACAGTCTACCCCCCTTACAAAAATCTCGTCCTCGAGATTGCTAATCCTCTCGAAGAAAGTCGGGGTATTCTGCCTGAATATGGTCTTCACGCTCCCACGTGGCTTCATCTTCTGAATGGTTGCTCCACTGGACCTTGAGCATCTTGATAACCTGACTGCGAGTGTGACGCTCAGCTGTCTCGAGAATACGGACTGGATACTCTCGATACGAAAGATCAGGCTGCAAATCAAGATGGTCCAATTGGGTAACTTCTGATGGAACCCGAAGACTCTTCTTCAATTGGGACACGTGGAACACATCGTGAACGTCCGAAAGATGTGGCGGTAGCTCAAGCCGATAAGCCACAACACCAACCTTCTCAAGAATCCGGAACGGACCGATGTATCGCGGGGCTAGCTTCCCGCGGACTTGGAATCTGCGAGTACCGCGGAGTGGTGAGACCTTGAGGTAGACAAAGTCACCCACCTCAAAGCTCAACTCGCGGCGTCGACGATCAACATAGCTCTTCTGACGAGGTGAGCTTCTCTCACCGGTCCCGAATCAAGCCGACTTGCCTTTCAGCCTCTTCAATCATGGCTGGCCCAAGAATTGCCTCTCACCAACCTCGGACCAAAAGCAAGGCGTTACGCACTTCTTGCCATAAAGAGCCTCGGCGACATCTCAAGACCGACTTCATGATCGTTGTTGTAGGAGAACTCGGCAAATGGCAAGCATTTCTCCCACGACTTGTTTGTAGCACACACAAGCCCTTAGCATGTCTTCAAGGATTTGGTTTGCCCTTTCCGTCATCTCCGTCAGTTTGGGGATGGTAAGCGATCTTGAAGGATAGCTTAGTGCCAAGAATGGACTGCAAACTCTCCCAAAATCTGGAGGTGAATCATGAACCACGGTCGAGACTATGACTTTTGGAACTCCATGGTGCCGAACAATATTATGCAAATAGAGTTCCGCTAGCTTGGCTCCAGAATAGGTGGTACGAACTGGGATGAAATGAGCTACCTTGGTCAGACGGTCAATGATCACCCAAATAGAGTCGTGGCCGGCGGAGGACCTCGGTAGGCCGGTAATGAAATCCATCCCAATCTCTTCCCACTTCCACTCGAGGATCTGCAATGGCTGAAGTAATCCGGTGGCCTTTGATGTTCGGCCTTGACACGCCGGCACACATCACAATGTGCCACATGAGCCGCGATCTCCTTCTTCATACCTGGCCACCGTAATTGCTGCGAAGGTCCCGTACATCTTGGTGCTGCCGGGATGAGCGAGAGAGGGGTATCATGGGCTTCGACAGATCAACTCCTTGATCTCTATATCATCTGGGACATACATCTGCTGCCCATGCATGATCAGCCCATTGGATCCCTCATAGAAACCTGGAGATGCGCCATCTTCAGTCAACTGGCGTCTAATCTCAATCACAGCATCATCTTGGAGTTGAGCTGCCTGAATCTGAGACTCTAGAGTGGGTTGTACGGCTAAAGCAATGTAACCATACTCAACCACTTCTAGATTGAGCTTCGAAACTCTTCAACCAGTGAGGCGGCCAATGACACCCAAGGCATTCATCTTGTGTGCAGCTTGCATCGAGGGCATCTGCAACCACATTCGCCTTGCCAGGATGGTAATGAATACCCAAATCATAGTCTTTGATCAGCTCTAGCCATCGACGCTGTCTCAAATTCAGATCTGGCTGCGAAAAGAAGTACTTTAAGCTTTTGTGGTCGGTGTAGATCTCACATCTGTTTCCTATGAGATAATGTCGCCACAGCTTGAGAGCATGAACAACAGCTGCAAGCTCCAAATCATGCGTCGGGTAATTGGCTTCATGAGGCTTTAGCTGTCGAGAAGCATAAGCAACCACTTTGCCCTCCTGCATCAACACACAACCAAGTCCAAGACGGGATGCATCACAATAGACATCGAAGTTCTTGTGAATGTCAGGAAGGACCAACACTGGTGCAGTGGTGAGTCTATTCTTCAGCTCCTGAAAATTGGACTCACAACCAGGTGACCACTCGAATTTCTTCTCCTTCTTGAGTAGCGCTGTCATTGGCTTAGCAATCTTGGAGAAGTTCTCGATAAGCCGGCGATAGTATCCGGCAAGACCGAGAAAACTCCGAATCTCAGGGACATTGCGGGGCTGCTCCCAACTGAGTACATCCTGTACCTTGCGTGGATCAACTGCTACCCCACCTTCTGACAGGACATGCCCCAGAAACTCCACTTGCTTGAGCCAGAACTCGCACTTACTGAACTTGGCATACAACTGATGCTCGCGAAGCTTGCTAAGCACCATATGCAAGTGAAGTGCGTGCTCATCATCATCCTTAGAGTATATGAGGATGTCATCAATGAACACAACCACAAATCTATCAAGGAACTCCATGAAGACTTTGTTCATCAGATTCATGAAGGTGGCTGGTGCATTGGTGAGTCCAAATGAAACAACTGTGTACTCGTGCAGGCCAGTAGCGAGTAGTGAATGCGGTCTTCGCAATATCCTCCTGACGGATCTTGAGCTGAAAATAGCCGGATCTCAAGTCTATTTTGGAGAAGACTCGAGCTCGCCTAATTGGTCAAACAAATCGTCGATCCGAGGGAGAGGATACTTGTTCTTGTGATGACCTCATTCAAAGACCGGTAATCAACGCACATGCGAAGAGTGCCGTCTTTCTTCTTCACAAACAGAATCGACTGCCTGTGGAGAAGAATCGGGACGAATGAACCCTTCTCTAATCGCTCCTTGAGCCGAGTCTTCAACTCAATCAGCTCATCGCCAGGCATCCTGTCTGAGACGCTTAGAAATTGGAGAAGTGCCAGGTAAGAGATCGATGATGAACTCCAAATCACGATCAGTGGCAAACCTGGCAACTCATCGAGGAACACATCGGGTACTCACATATCACCGTACTGGTAGTCTCGGAATGTAAAGAGCACGAGTAAAGGCTGCCGCCTTTCTGGAGCAGAAGAAAAGGTAACAGCAATGCCATCAGGGTTGACTAATGAAATTGACCTCCTGGCACAATCAATTTGCCCTGATTCTTGGACAACCAATCCATACCCAAAATCACATCAAGACCTGATGTCTCAATGTTAATGAGATCACCCCAGAAATCTACCCCATTGATCACAATCCTAACCCCTAGACTCACAAGCTCGGCAGTCAAAACGGATCCAGGTGAGCGGATCAACAAGTACCTCTCGAGGCGAGCAGAATGAACCTCATGCAAAGCAACAAAGCGTGAAGAGATGAAAGAATGCGATGCTCGAGTCAAATAGAACCAAAGTGGGCACGGAATGAGCAGACAACGTACCCAACACAACATCTGAGGCTGCCGCTTCCTTCTGCGGTGGCCACATTCAGGCGACCACGGCCGAGCTGAAGCTGCTCGGGAACCGGGCGACTGATCGTCCACCCCACGTCCCACCGATCGACCACAGGGGACGGGCCGGTGCACCCCGAGCTGTCGCTCACGCTGCTGCTCGGACAGCAGCGGCGTGGCCCCTCCGCCGCAGGAGAAGCATGTGATATGGCTAAATGGGTTCTGGACCCCAAGCTGCTGCACCGACGACTAGGTGATCGCACCGAACTCACTGGCGAGGCGAGGAGGCAAGCCACAGGACCTCTGAATCAAGCGGCGCCAAGGCTGGAAGCCGACCGAGTGAAGGTGCGAGTCTTGGAAGGTCCGCCATCGATCGCCGGCCGAGCTGCCCACTTGCGCTATGGCTCTCCATAAGCGCCTTGGCGCCATCCTCACGCCGATGGCCTTGCTCACCAAGACCTGAAGGCTAGGGATATCATGGCCGGCAAGCTGAAACCGGATCTCCTCGGTGAGGTGCTCCTTGAACAATGTCACTCTCCTTGCCTCAGTGGTCACCTCATCAACAACATAGCGTGACAAATGGTTGAAGCGGTGGAGGTAGTCCATCACTGTCATAGATCCCTGGCGAAGGTCGTAGAACTCCCGCTTCTTGATATCGATCAAGCCCGCTGGAACATGGAAGGAGCGAAAGGCAGTCTTGAACTCTGCCCATGTGGTGACCTGATCTGCAGGGCGAACAGCCTTGAAGCTGCTCCACCACGAAGCTGCTGGTCCCTGGAGGTAGTAGGCGGTGTACTGAACCTTCTCCGCATCGGTGCAACCGACTAACTCCAACTTCCCCTCCATGTCGCTAAGCCAATCCTCTGCCTCCATCGGATCTGTAGCTGAAGAAAAGCTCGGCGGTCGAGTTCGCTGGAACTCCGACAACCGAGACTGCTGCTGCTGCTGCGGCTGCTGCTGCCCCTGAACAGCCTGGACCATCAGCTCCATGAGCTGAGTCTGCCGCAACATGAGTGCAGCCATGTCAGGAGCAGGAGGAGGTGGAGGGAGCTCCTCGCTCTGGGCATGTAGCTGAGACTGAGCCCCAGCTGACCCACCAGTAGGGACCTGCGACTGCTGGGCCCCCGCACCCACTGCACTGCCACGCTCCCCAGCATCATCAGCTGCTGGAAGCGCACGAACTGCTCTCCTCCGGGGAGGCATCCTGAAATGCACAGTTGAGTCAATTAAACTGCGCGAAACAGGTGCAAAATGTTTGACTCTTAAGGATACCTCCAAAAGCACAACATTCTACAAACACTCATTCAAAGAAGCATAAGAATCAAATCAAAAGTCAACCTAAGGAAATGACAAATAATCCCTAATTACAACCATAAACATCTAACCTTAACCCATTTTTAGCTAAACCCGTGTTCCTCCTAATTCTTTTGAACAAGATAGAAGAAGGAAACAAATTTTGAAATTTGGATTAAGATCAGATTCATTTTGAAGAGTAGATAAGTGAAAGGCTATAGAATGGACAAGAATAGCATTCTACACTTTCAAAATAGAGTTTTGTACTTCAAAATAAATTTTGAGAAGAAAAATCTGTTCCTATGTCTAATGACCAGGCTAACTAAGTCTTCCTGCAGTCAATGGCTCTGATACCAACGCTGTGAGAACCCCCCCTTCCTATACCGTACTATACGCCGTCTACTGTGGCGTATAGCACCGTATAGCAACAGGAAGCCTCGACACCGAAAATCTGAATCTAAAAATTCGATCGACGGGATCGAACCCTTAGCTTCGACCGGTGCTCAGACGATCTCGACATCGATCCCTGGATCGTGAGCCCAAGATCGCTGCACTCCACAACCCGAGTATCAATGCACGAAGAGATAAACTAAGGTAATTTACATAGCGGGTGTAAATCTTGAACAAGTGCATTACGAAACCAAAAGAAGTAAAGCGGCAGTGGAAACAAAAGAAAGACAACCAAATTGGCCCGACCACCCCACAAAGCTCTGACTGGAGGGAGGAACTACGAAGCCGCAACACTCGCAGAATTGGGGCTCGCCATCATCCGGGACATCATCAATACCTTCCTCTGAGGAAAAAGGGGTTAGCAGCAACGGTGAGTACACGTATGTACTCGCAAGACTTTAGTGTATGCAAATATAATTAATATGCAGGCTGATACGATTGAAATGGCTACTACACTAAGTCTATTGCGAAAAGCAGGATTTGAAACAGTTCATCGAAATGTAATACATAATTTGAAAGACAGCATTTTGAATAAAACATATTTACAATATATGTAACATTTGAGTCTCTCAACTGCCACCATCCATGATCGCAGTTGAGATACGAATTGACATCCATATATTCATAAATCCTTCATGTGGTGGGCCAGCCAGGCTCACCCCTCCCCTTGGCCAACTGAGCGAAACACCACGCGTCTAGTGACCCACATGAACGGTTTTATGAACGCCAACCTCTTCCTTCGACAAAGCCATGAGCCCATACTCTAGGGGGTCAACCCCCGGTAAAAGGAGGAGATGGATAAGGATCACCCCTTTTCCCCCCGCAACGAGGGGAAGTACCCTTCCGTGGCGAAGGAGGGAACTGGAGGGAATCACTCCCAGCCGTGTCTCGCTCCGACGCGAACCTAATGCCAAATCACCAATGTCTGACACCCTCCAACAACTCCTCCCAAGTACACAGTGACGTGTCCAGGCAATCTGAGACCCCAATACAAGTGAGATTCCCGTCAAACCCCTATAAAAGGTGTACGAACAGAGGGCAAAAAACCCAACGTATGAGAGACGTGAGTCAATAAAAAAATTCAGGTTAGCCCTTGGCAAGAAATAATAAAGAAAAAGAAGGCCAATCAATACGGGCAAATCCCAGGCCCGCCATATAAAGCGGGGAAGAAGACAGGGTAGAGGCAGGTTCCCCAAAAACAAGAAACAGTCCGACGAAAAGGAGAGAAAAAAGAGACCCGGTGGTTCCACGACACCACACTGGCGCCGTCCGTGGGGAACCCAACCGCAAGGTGAAACCACCACCGGCCGATCAAGCTCAAGGGTAAGTTTCCTGCAACCATGCCACCAAAAAAAGGAAAGGAGGCAGTATCCAAGGGGGCGGCAACGACGGCAGGAGCAGAAGAACCAAGGCGGCGTGCGAGAAGCCAATCTGGAGATCCCCCTCGACTTCTGCATGATGAGACGCGGGTGCCAGCCGCAACAGAAACTCGAAACGTGGCGGGAACCTTACCTCCACAGACTCCGGTGGCCGTGCGCAAGCGAGCCCCCAAACGACGGCCTCCGACGACAGGTCGAACGGTTTCGACAACGGGAGGAGATGTGGCAGAAGCGTCGACGCATCCAGCTCATCGCCAAAAGACCCATGGAAACGAAGAAACCCAGGGAGAAGGAACCGGAGCTCAGGAGGAGATTGACCCCAACGTGCGGGCTCTGATGAAAGCCAACGAACAACTCATGGCAGAGTTGAAGCGTCTGCAAGGATGTCGGGACCCGAATTTGCAAATCCGGACCCTCTGTGTATTCAGCACTAGTCCAGGATCACGCTAGTGCACACAGTCTCAACATAGATGAATATCACAATCATACGCAGCGGAATAGTAAAAATAACTCAATAATAGAATATAAACTATTGAGCGACCTTAAGGTCAACCTTACATTTGTGAAACCCTGACGGCTTCAACTCCAAATAAGCAGCAGCGGAACGAAGAATATCGGTGAATCCCATCAATACGCCACGAGGCAAGCGGCGAGTTCGACTCCTAGATAATCGCCTTCTCACGGAACTTCTTCTTCTTCGACGATGTAGACTTTTGCTCACTTGGTGATTGTTTGTTTGCAAGGGGTGAGTACATAAAGCACTCGACAAGTCATGCAGAATGCAAGTCTAATAGCTATATGCATGGCTTATTCCAAATGACAGTGAAGGGGTTATTTTGCATAAAACGACATTTCACAAATATTCATAATAGATTGTAAGCGGTAAAAACAGATAATAATAGTAATAATTTCACAGTTGTTTCAAAAGTAAATCATTCCACATCCTTAACCAATTATCACTTTTCCATAGGCAAGCGCCTCCAAACCCAAGTTCAATTTTGAGAAAATCTAACCCTTGACTGTAATCCCGAGCATTGTCGATCACAGTGGACTCGGCTATTCGAATAGGTTTTACACTCTGCAGAGGTTATACACTTTACCCACAAGATACAATCCACTCACCACGTCGGTAGTGAATCGCCATACAAGAGTATGCGAATAGCGATCATAACAAAGCCTTCGGAAGCCTCAAACAACACTGTGGTCCTCTCCGGTTCGTGCTCTACACCATCCCTTCCCTTAGCCAAGGCGAAGTATGGGACCAACACACCGTTAGATGGGTATCTGGCCACGACCACGATCGCTCCGCACAATCACACAAGCGGTGTAATTGACACCCTGAGGCTCCACAAGTGAGTCCTTAGCGACTTAGTCAACTAGGGCCGTCCCATTCGACCATGTGGTTGTGCGTATGGCCCGATTCAAAGGCTTGCAAGGTTAAGTCCTTAGAGTGACCAGGGCAAGACTACCCGAAAAACCAAATCAACATCCCCAATGCCACAACTGCCCACTGATTACTCTTGCCACATGCCCCGGTCAGCGTTTATCAAACCCCGCTTGATTACCATGCACCACGTGCCATCAACATCACATGATACTTTTCCAAAACAGGTTCAATATATCATTAAGTCCATATTAGCATTTGATTGTCCAAAATCATGTCATGAGCACGTGTCTAAGCGATACTACAACGATCTAAACCCATGTTGGCAATTTAATAATGTCCAACTAGTAAACCACAACTAGGGTGACAAAGGGTCATGGCACATACTTAAGTAATCAAGGTGTCATATAGCAAATTGGTATTTATCTAACCCCAGGTTTAAACAAAATATCTTTCTAATTGAACTAGCATGCAATAGTTTAAATCAAAATAGATTTGAAATAGGATCAACATGGTCAAAGCACAACTTGCCTGGCCCTTGCAAACTTTCTTGTCTTTTACTCTTTATCCTTGATCCTTGGTCCTCGACCTTCAACTTCCACTTTCTCGATCCTCACTGCTCGAGCGATTTCCGGACGACACGTCTAACGATTAAAGAAGAAGCAAATACAAACCAATTCAAGCGACAAATCAAGTAAACTCCAAATTAAGAACGAACAGCATTGGGCACAGCGGCTTGGGAGAGATTTGGGAACTCGAGCGGATTAGATCGAAGAGTTGACAAAAGAGAGCGGGCTTTTCGGCAAAACAGAAAAGGGAAAGATTAATAAGCGGGAAAGAAAGAATAATATTCCGAATATTTCTTCCGAAGTTATTATCTTGATTGGACAGATAGCGACATATGGGCTCTCGATCTATAGATCGGGTCCATAAGAATATGTTAGTTCGCAATGAACTAAACTGATTCTCGAGGTTGACTTTTGTTGACCGAACGGACACAGTCAAACAAAAGAGAGACGGATAGATCGGTCATAGGGGTATGACAGATGGCCAATGGTCTATCGACCAAGTCCACGAAGGAATTCTCGATTAAAGGCAGATTAGGTCTTCAGGGATAAGACAAGACAAGTGTCTTACCACGGTTGAAACAACGGGAAAGATTGCAAAGATAACAACGCGGTTCACGATAAACTTAGTTCATCAAACCGGTCTTAGGTTAGGTTTTGATTCGGCTTGAAGATGATATGACGATGAGACTAGGCTCACGTCATGATGATAGAAACAGTGAAGGCATTGCACTAGGGTTTGTGCAAGAATACACGCATGCGATGACAACGCAGGCGAAGAGAGCCAATCGTTAACGATGAAAGCGTTAACGATGGAACGTTAACGATGAAAGCGTTAGCGGTGGAACGTTAACGGCAGGCGTTAACGGCAAAGCGTTGCGGAGGAACGTTAACGAGTGTTAACGACGGGCGTTAGAAACGTGCGGAGGAGCGTTAGCGGAGGAACATTAACGGGCGTTAATGACAAAAGCGTTAACGGCAAGGCGTTCGCAGCGGAGCGTTAACGGCGAGTGTTAACGGTGAAACATTATCGGCAAAACGTTAAGCGGAGGAACGTTAGCGGTGGAAGTCAACAATGATAGGAGACTTCATGAAGCGAAGTAGCGGCCGTCGGTGCAACGACATGGCCGCGGTAGAAACGCTACCAAGGGCGGCTAAGGTGCGCGAACCGGCGCAGGCTAGGTTGAAAGACGACGGAGTTTAGGCCGGAATCGGGCTTCTCGGCAAACGGAGACCAAAGGAACTCTAAAGATGGACCAAAACAGTACAAGATGATCCTCCGGACGCGACAACACGGCCGAGCGAACCAAAATAACCGGCGTCAAAAGCGGCGCACGGCAACAAGCGGTGGCCTAAATATATAAAAAATTCCGAAGGATGGGATGGCAAAGGGAGAATGTCTACTGCGTAGAACGCGGCGAGGACGATCTCAACGGTATAAGCGGATTTTGCGGCGCCTTCCGGATTAATCACAAACTGGCGATTAACGGGTTTCGGATCAAAACTTTGGACGGCCATAACTTCTAGAATAATGATCGGAACTTAACGAAATTTGACCGAGAGCTAGATGGGACCAAGAGGCACACCGTGGCGCAGGTGGCTCGAAGAAATACCTTCTGGAACAGCCGGGGACGCGCGAGGAAGTTTGCGCCGCGGAACGCAGTCTGAACGGAGAAATTAATTTGCTGCGCCAAATCCAGAGGGCAAAACCTTGGGGCAAGATGTGCATCCTGTAGAGGACATCCCCAGGAGTCTACACAAAAATTTCACCGTCAAACTCGAAAAATTGAGGAGTTATGACCTCGGCAAGATTCGAGATTGAAACGGGCCGTAACTTTTGATCCCGTGGACCAAATTGGCTGAATTTTGGACAGCAAGTAGATGGTACCTTGTGGCACACCACAGAGAAGACGGATCTCGAAAAGAGTCGACGAGTTGCCGGGGACGCGGCTCCAAAGTTCGGCCGGCGTTGGGCGACGTTAGGCGACATTGGATGGATCTCGGAGTTTTGGAGATGATCCGGAGGTTGTATATCCGTGGGAGAGGTCTAGGGGCACTTATATAGGTTTGGGGAAGAGGCTAGATCAAGAAAAATCAAGTTTGGGCCAGCGTTTGGAGGTGTTTGGGTCGGTTTGGGCATTTTATCGAGCACTTACCGTGCGTGGCTCGGACACGGGTGGCGTGGCGGCACGTGGGGCGTTGGATCGGCTCGGCGGCTCGGATCGTGCCGGTGGCTTAGCCCAATGACTCGGCCTGATGCGGCGCCGCAGCGTGGCAGCGCGGCCAATGGCCTTAGTCTGCGGCCAATGGAGTAGCGAAGCGTGGCCAATGGGAGGAAGCGGCAGGCCATTGTGCCCCAGTATGGCGAGAAGCGGCTGGCCGAGGCGAGTGGGCAGCGTGGCGGGCCCAGCGGCGATGCGGGCTGGTGGGAGGAGGAGAAGGCTTAAGGCCTAAAGCCATTTTCGGAATTTCCAACAATTTCCGAATAAAAACAATTCCACAAATTCAATTAAATCATTTGAGGCAATAAAAATACCCGAAAAATTCTAGAAAAATTCCAGAAAATATTTTGAGACATTTCCAACTCAAATAAAATATTTTCAACAAAACTTTACATAAACTTTTCCAAATAATTAATTAATTTCAATAAAAGGGCTTTATACAAATCAAATTCAATTAAATCCAATAAATAGCAAACGAGCTCCGAAAAATCTCAAAATTTTCAGGAAAACTTCTTGAAGCACAAGGAATCCAAATAAAATTAAATAAATTTTATTTGAGATTTAGAATAATCAAATTAAATTATTTTAGCTTTTAGAAAATTCAAATCAAGCTTTATAAATGCGAGAAAATCAACGAAAATTTTCGGGAAGCTAAACTAAACCAAAATTTTTGAAAACCCAAATTTTGGGATGTTACAAAGGACTATCTGACGGGGTTCAATACGAATCACAAGACGAAAGCCCGAGCCGTGAGGTGCTATCTCCAGCGGTCGCGACGGCACACAGGGAAGACCACGATCCAAACCCCCTCAGCGCCCGCCTACGGACCAAAAAATGGCCTTCCCCGGGAAGCTTCAAATTCCCCACTGTTAAGCCGTATGACGGTCGGACGGACCCAAGGGAGTTCCTCCGCGTTTATGATACAGCGATTGAAGCCGCGGGAGGAGATGATGATATCAAGGCGAAGGGGCTCCTTCTAGCTCTCGAAGGCATAGCCTTATCCTGGTACTCTTCGCTGGAGCCCCGGTCAATCACCTGTTGGCCGCAACTCCGCTGCAAGCTTGAAGGCAACTTCCAGGGTAATTTCGATGGAATGAAAGAGGAAAGTGACCTATTTGCGATCGGACAACGCGAAGAAACCCTTAAAAGTTACTTCAGCGTTTCTCGGATTAAGTGCCGTCACGAGGAGTGCGACACTACTATCATCAATGCGGCACGTTGCGGCCTGCGTAGGGGACCGCTGGCGGAAAGGCTCGCTCGTAAAGAGGTGCGCACGGTGGAAGAACTCTTTGCGAAGATGAGAGAGTACGCGCGGGCGGAGGAAGACAACTTCCGAAGGGAAGACGGGCCCCAACAGGAGAAGCAAGAATTCGCTCCGCGCAAGAGAGGGCGAGGGAAGGACCTCCCGCCCAACCCAAAAATGAGGGAACGATACCCAGAGCCAGGAAGAAGTGACGAGAGGAGGAGAATCCACCACATTGAAAAGCCAAGAGATCGGCAAGCCACGGGCGCATGTGCGGAGCAGCAGAGACGAGACCACCCGGCCGAGGAAAGCAAGACGAGGAAGCCGAGTTAACAAGAAGGAAGGGACAGAGCCCCGGCGATTTCCGTGAATATCACGTGGAAAATATCACTCACGACACCATCCAATGCAAAGTGATCAACGGATATCGGCGGTTCGAGGCGAAACAAAGAGAAGTCAAGACGCATCTTGCGCCGCCGGAAGCACCTCCTGTTGGACGACAACACCCCCC
Source organism: Rhipidocladum racemiflorum (assembly GCA_036346355.1). Classification (NCBI taxonomy): domain Eukaryota; kingdom Viridiplantae; phylum Streptophyta; class Magnoliopsida; order Poales; family Poaceae; genus Rhipidocladum; species Rhipidocladum racemiflorum. Next base: position 36,027,718 of record CM070581.1, read on the forward strand.
TCGAGTAGGAATGAATCATCTTCGTCGCATTATCAACGTCATTGCGGGGGCTCCTCATCACATCTCTCGTCAAAAGACAGAGGAAGGCGTCGCCCGCAAATTAACCACATCGCAATTACCCCCACCACCCTTCCTCCCAGAAATGCGAGCCAATCACATTCACACAGAGGACGCCACGGGGTACACTTCCCGCACCAAGATTCCTTGGTAGTAACCGCCATTATCGCCGATCGCGAAGTACGTCGAATATTGGTAGATGGAGGAGCGCCATGGACATACTATCCATGAAGGCTTTCCAACAAATGATGATTCCACAAGATCGGTTGAAAAAATCGGAGGTGCCGCTGATGGGTTTTGGAGGAAGCACAGTCAACACCCTGGGGCAATTGGAGCTTGAAGTCACATTCGCGACGCCACAAACCAGCGTCACAAGTCGTGTCACATTCGATGTGGTAGACATGCTATTCCAATACAATGCGATCCTAGGCAAGGGCTCATTGACAACCATGGGGGCCATAATTCATCACGGTTTCCTATGCATGAAAATCCCCTCCGACGGTGGTGTCATCACGGTGCGAGGAGACCAAGCTTTGGCAAGGAAGACAGATATGGAGAACCCACCTCAAGTCAAACACGTCCGCACTACTGAGCTAGATCCCGTCGTACCTGCAAGTCGCAGCCGGTGGCTCCCTAAGCCACAACCCCAGGGAGAAACCCAACGGATACCGCTCAGGCCAGAAGCAAAGAAGACAAGAAGCCTCGGCGCCATGTTGTCTCCAGAGGAGGAAAAACACTTGCCGCCGCTCCTCCAGGAATATGAAACCGTGTTCGCATGGGGCCTCAAGACCTTCTGGCGTCCCAAGAGAAACTATTGAACATGCTCTCGCTATTAATCCAAACGTGAAGCCTAGAAAGCAAAAGTTGAGAAAACTTGCAGCGAGAAAGACAAGAAGTCGCGAAGGTGGAAGTGGCTAAAGCTGCTCCAGCGGGAATCATCCATGAAACCCGATACCCGATTGGTGGCCAACATTGTCCTAGTCAAGAAGGCTAGCGGGGCATGGAGGATGTGCATCGACTTCACCGACTTAAACAAAGCATGCCCGAAAGATGACTTCCCCGCCCGCATCGACCGGTGGTTGATTCAACCTCCGGTCGAAAGGATGAGCTTCCTTGACGCGTGCACTGGTTATCACCAAATCTATATGCAAGAAGGAGACGAAGACAAGACAGATTCGTTACTCCCTTCGGTACCTATTGCTTCGTGCGGATGCCTTTCGGGCTCAAAACGCAGTGCTACCTTCGCTCGACTCATCACGAAGATCTTCGCCGATCGGTTGGGAAGAAATGTGGAAGCCTACGTTGACGATATCATTGTCAAAAGTGAGAAGAAAGAAGATCACATCGGGATCTCCGGAAACTTTCGTAAATTTGATAAAAGGAAAGGTGAAGCTTAACCCGTCAAAATGCGTTTTAGCGTGGGCGAGGAAAGTTGCTAGGTTTCCTGGTCTCCCAACGGGCATAGAAGCGAATCCAGAAAAGATAAGAGCTGTCAAGACATGGCCCCACCAAGAAACCTGAAAGAAGTACAACGGTTGGCGGGGCGGATAAGCGGCCTTCGATCGGTTCTTGCCAAAATCATGAGCGAAGTTTGCCGGTCTTTAAAGCCTTGCGCACAAACGATAGTTTAAATGCAGACAGGGAATGCCAACGCGCCGATAACTTGAAGCAGAGCCTCATGGAAATCCTCGCCCTACAAAGCCCGAAGCAAGGTGAGGAGCTTACATTATATCTAGCGGCTAGCCCCTCGGCCGTAAGCGCTGTGTTAGTGCGGCCTCAAGGCGCCAAACAATGTACCGGTTTACTTTGTTTCAAGCCCTCCAAGGAGCGAAGCTACGATACTCGGAAATGGAAAAACTGGCATACGCTCTGTTAATGGCATCTCGAAAGCTCCGGCATTATTTTCAAGCCAACCGCATCAAGGTGCCAACTACATATCCCCTAGGGTCTATGCTCTTCAGCAGGGAAAGCACGGGGCGCATCAGCAAGTGGGCGGTCGAGCTAGCTCCCTTTGAATTAACCATAATTCCTCGCACGGCTATCAAAAGCCAAGCCCTCGTCGATTTCATGGTAGAATGGACCTCCCCAGCCCCGGAGAACAACCAAACTCCAACAATGTGGTCCATCCACTCTGACGGGTCTTGGGGGGCGAGTGGGGTGGGAATAGCGGCGGTGATACACACACCCAGCGGAGAAAAAGTGGAGTTCGCAGCAAGGCTGGAATTTCCTTCAACCAACAATATAGCCGAGTATGAAGCGCTATTATTGGGTATCAGAAAAGCAAAGATCATGGGAGCCAGAAAGGCGATAATATACACCGACTCGAAACTCATTCAGGGGCACATCACCAAAGAATATCAAGTGAAGGATGAACAGCTCCAGAAGTACGTCGAGATGATCCGGACAATGGAGAAGGGCTTCACCGGGTTCACCGTTAATGCAATTCCCAGGTCTCAAAATGAACGCGCCGACGAGCTAGCCAAGATCGCAGCCACCGGAGGAAGCCTACCTTCGACAATCTTCTTCGAGATACTTCGCACCCCCTCCATTCCTTCCCAGATAAACCTCATCGTTCGGGCAGCCGGTGAAGATTGGAGGGATGAGATATACAACTACCTCCTGGAGGGAGTTTTGCCAGACGAGGAGACACGGGCGAGGCGCGTCGAAAGACGAGCAAAGAAGTACGCCATCATCAACGGCCTCCTATTCCGTAGCGGCCTCTGCGCTCCATGGCTACGCTGCATTTCGCGAGAAGAAGGAGTTCAAGCTCTACTTGAAGCACACGAGGGAGATTGCGGAGCACACCAGGCCCCTAGGAATCTCGTGAGAAAGCTATTCCGGATGGGGCTCTACTGGCCTTCAGCGTTGCAAGATGCGGAGCACATGGTCCGACACTGTCATGCGTGCCAATGGATGACCAAGCAAACGAGGGCCCCGCCCAATGAACTGCATGCGGTACCCCCGGTCTGGCCCTTCGCCAAGTGGGGAATAGATATTGTTGGGGCGCTTCCTAAAGCTCGAGCAAACCTTGATTTTAATCGTCGCCATCGATTACTTCTCCGCTGGATCGAGGCGAGCCGGTTGCGAAGATAACCGCAGAGGCCGCCAAATTTCTATGGAAAACGATTATCTGCCGATACGGGTCCCTTACCAAATCGTGGACCGACAATGGGACTCAATTCGACTCTGGAAATTCCGCGACATCGTGACAATCTCGGGATAAAGATCTGCTTCGCCTCAGTGGGTCATCCTCAGTCGAACGGGGCGGTGGAACGGGCGAACGGGTTACTTCTTGATGGCATAAAAAAAAGGCTTTACGGCTCTAAGAAGGGGCTTTGGCCCGACGAGCCGATCATGTCTTATGGGCAACCCGCACTTCGGCCTCAAGAGCGACGGGTTCTCCCCTTCCGCCTCCTTTCGGGGAAGAAGCCGTTTCACCTGCGGAGATCTGTGCAAAATCCTTACGAGTAATTAAAACCCCGACCCATGAGGCAATTGACATCATGTGTGATCTAAAGGAAGAACACAAGCTTCAAGCCTTAAAGACCATGAAAGCCTACGCGGAAGCGTCCACCCGAAGCTTCAACAAGAAGGTGAAGAAACGTGAAATACACCCTGGGGACATGGTGCTCAAGCGGGCCGCTCCGACCTTCGCGGGCTGGAAATGACCACAGGAGGGACCATACATCATCCAAGAGTCAACAGCGAAGGGTGCACACAAACTCATTACCCCCTGCGGAGAAGAGATACCACGGACCTGGAACACCGACGCACTCAAAAAATTTTATCCGTAGGTGGTGGAATCCGAAGGAAAGAAATGTACCGATCCTTATCAAAATAATGGAAAGACATTGCGAGTTCGAGCCATCTTCATATTCTCCAGGATTCAAATCAAGAAACCTATTAGGAGTACGCGGATGCTTGGTCGGGCATAAGTTCCACCCATCCCTCGCTCCGGAGACCCGTTGCCTCGCGCCGGGTAGGATTTCGCGGATGCTTGGTCGGGCATAAGTCCCACCCATCCCTCGCTCCAGAGACCCGTTGCCTCGCGCCGGGTAGGATTTCGCGGATGCTTGGTCGGGCAAAAGTCCCACCCATCCCTCGCTCCGGAGACCCGTTGCCTCGCGCCGGGTAGGATTTCGCGGATGCTTGGTCGGGCATAAGTCCCACCCATCCTCGCTCCGAGACCCGTTGCCTCGCGCCGGTAGGATTTTCGGATGCTTGGTCGGGCATAAGTCCCACCCATCCCTCGCTCCGAGACCCGTTGCCTCACGCCTGTAGGATTTCGCGGATGCTTGGTCGGGCATAAGTCCCACCCATCCTCGCTCCAGACCCGTTGCCTCGCCGGGTAGGATTTCGCGGATGCTTGGTCGGGCAAAAGTCCCACCCATCCCTCGCTCCGGAGACCCGTTGCCTCGCGCCGGGTAGGATTTCGCGGATGCTTGGTCGGGCATAAGTCCCACCCATCCTCGCTCCGAGACCCGTTGCCTCGCGCCGGTAGGATTTCGCGGATGCTTGGTCGGGCAAAGTCCCACCCATCCTCGCTCAGGAGACCCGTTGCCTCACGCCGGGTAGGATTTGCGGATGCTTGGTCGGGCATAAGTCCCACCCATCCTCGCTCAGAGACCCGTTGCCTCGCGCAGGGTAGGATTTCCGCGGATGCTTGGTCGGGCAAAAGTCCCACCTATCCTCGCTCAGGAGACCCGTTGCCTCGCGCAGGGTAGGATTTCGCGGATGCTTGGTCGGGCAAAGTCCCACCCATCCTCGCTCAGGAGACCCGTTGCCTCGCGCCGGTAGGATTTGTGGATGCTTGGTCGGGCATAAGTCCCACCCATCCCTCGCTCCGGAGACCCGTTGCCTCGCGCCGGGTAGGATTTCGCGGATGCTTGGTCGGGCAAAAGTCCCACCCATCCCTCGCTCCGGAGACCCGTTGCCTCGCGGGGTAGTATTACGCGGATGCTTGGTCGGGCATAAGTCCCACCCATCCTCGCTCCGAGACCCGTTGCCTCGCGCCGGGTAGGATTTGTGGATGCTTGGTCGGGCAAAAGTCCCACCCATCCTCGCTCAGGAGACCGCTGCCTCGCGCCGGTAGGATTTCGCGGATGCTTGGTCGGGCCAAAGTCCCCCATCCTCGCTCAGGAGACCCGTTGCCCCGCCAGGGTAGGAGTTCGCGGATGCTTGGTCGGGCAAAGTCCTACCCATCCTCGCTACGGAGACCCGTTGCCTCAAGGGTAAGAATTCATGGATAGTTAGTCGCACCGACACTACAATTCGTTCGTTGTTCCATTCGTCTATTCACGAAATAACCGTCGGGTTAAGGTGCCAACCTCACCTTCGCTCAAGGACCGGGGAACACACCGTATTACCCTTGCCAAGTTATTGAGAAAATACACCCAAGTCGGTATCCCGTCTTTCCCTCGGCGAGGAAGGAGGGGGTGCTTACGCATTATGCGACCATACGAGACCATTTCACGACTACTACTCAAGGCGCGATGGGAAGCTAAGAATGCAAGATCAGAAGGAATTCAAACAGAGAAGACAAAGAACAGATATAAGTACAAGTCCCCGACTGGGAATTACATAATATCGTCCCAAGCATACATAGTACGGTAATCCAACAGAAGCTTTTATACGAAACGAAGCGGACTTAGATGCGATTAGCACGCGCCACGGCTTCTGCGAGGGCATCCTTGGCTTCCAGCAGCCGCGGCACCATCCCGATCAATATGTCGAGGTTGGCGAGGTCTCGGGCGATGGCCTCCTATGCGTCCATTATCATGTCGAAATCCGCCCATAGACATTCGATGAAGGCCTCGAAATCGTCGGCAGATGGAAGACCCCCGGGAGCGAGAGCGTCACCCGGAAGATCAGGAACCATGATAGGGGCTCCCTCCTCCCCCAGCAGTGGCGGGATCTCTGCCACAGGCGGCCCCTCATCCAGGTTGGCAAAAATGGGGTCCTCTTCCATGATTTCCCCGGGGAGGTCAGCCATTTAAACATCAAAGGAAGACAGGGGTAGAGAGCGATCGTCTACTCTGATACTAACAAGGTGGGCGAGGAAGGTGAAAAGGGCCAGAGTTAAATAAGAACGCGGGAAGCCCAAGCGTCCACACGTCCCCCGAGAAGTTCGCCGGACCATCAAGTCCCGCTAATACTCGTCACTGACGTTTGGTCTCCGTTGGGAGAAGCTAAACGCTTTTTCGAACTAAGGGACCCGTGGAGCGAACGAACGTACATGGTCATTCGATAAAATGGGTGATTTAACCCAAGTGTCTACAAAAATCCCCTCACCCGAAGATACACCAACTAAGAAGGAGGCGGCTTCTCTTTGCCCTTCCCCGAGTCGCGCATCACAAAGACGAGCTCGACGAACCGACTCCCTTGCGGTGGGCTCCGTCTTTGCTTCGGAAATCTGACATAAAGCTTGACGATAGCCTAGATGCGGCGGAGGAAGGCTTCACCGACGAAGGGATATCTCCGAACCCTGGTAACGACGGAGCAGCAGACGAAAAACCGAAGTGCTCGCGTATATGAGTACATCCTTTTGCCTCCAATAGCTGAGCCGTTTTGACGGAGCCCGATGTCGCCGCGATGTCGCCGAAGGTCGATCTTTGAGTCCCCAAAAATCTTAGTAGATTTCTCAAGGAAGGAGACAGCTTCCAGGCTGGAGGAGGGAATACGACTCGGAGCCGCATCAATACCGAACCGAGGGAGCTGCTGAAGGAAGGCCTCTGTAGCCCCGTGAATCCCCGAGACAACGGATTCCAATTCCTTCTGAACCATGTCGTGACGCTCCTCCGCTCGTTGAGTGTTACGAAGGTGCATTTGAACCTCGCCCCGCACCGTTGCGAGTTGAGAGGGGAATTCCTCCACTTGCTTCTTCAACATGTTCTTGCCCTCTTCAGCAACCACCAATAGGTTTTTTAATTCCTCTATTCGATCATCTTTCTTCTTTTCGTTTCGCTCCGCCATGCGGCTCGCTCCTCCTCGGCGAGACGGTCCCTCATCGAGAAATTACCCTCGAAGTTCTGCATTTTTCGCAGCCAAATCCCGACTTTGGGATGCTTCAGCCTGCACCTTGGCCAACGAGTCCTCAGAGTCCTGAAGTGCCCTTGAAAGATTAGCCTTCTCCGCCTCTAGTTCCGCTACCCGTTCCTTCGCGGCCTCGCAATCCTGAGCCCCCTTGTTAAACTGACCCAAGTACGTCCGAAATCGACGCGAAATTTACGAAGCGAGTACAGCCCCCTAAAAATGGAGAAGATATGAAGCGGGGTATTGAAAGACATTGATACCAGTAGGATAAGCTCAAAAGGAAGGGTACCTTTAAATGATGGTCCATCGAGATCTCGCAGAGAGAAAGGTCATTGACTTCCTCAAATAAAGCCACAGATTTATTGTAAGGAGAAAAGGCCGCGCGCATCTTTCTTAAAGACGGAGAAACAGCCGCCCCCCTTTCAAAATCTGAGGCTGAAAAATCCGACAAATCAAAGCGGACAAAGGAAGAGCCCACACCACCCGCAGGGGCTGGTTGGCTCGAAGGTAAAATCCCCTCATCTGGGGGGGGGACGCCTTGAGTACTTGGAATCGGAGGTTCTCGACCCTCATCCTCCGCGGCAGGCAAAGGACTGGCAAGCGCCCCAGTTTGGACCTGTTTCAACGGTGTTAAAGCCTCCGCCTCCTCCGCATTATTACCTCCTGCATTAACCTCATCAAAACCTGAAAGAATATCGCACCCTAACGAGCTGGCGGGAAAAGTATCAGGAGTAAGACCTTCTCCCCAGTGGGGTGTCGAGTGGAAATGTTCAACCGCAAACCCGAGTCTCCCATCGCGGGGCGGTCCCATCTTCAAGTTGCCCTCGTCGCACTCCGCAGGAGAATCACCATCATCCTCGTCATATACGTCGATAGTCTCCACTCGAATCCCGAGAAATGAATACCCGGGATCGACTCCGCCAACAGGCACATTAACGTAAGGGTCAAGTGGGAGGGCCGAGGAACCTCCCCATAGCAGCCGGACTCGATGTTGCCAGGAAAGCTCGTATCTGGGGCGGATGGCATATGCGAGGGTTCGCCCACAACATCCAAGGGAATCGCTTTGGAGGGCTCCCGCACCCTGAGAACACTGAAGGGGCGGAGGCGGGAGAGACGTAGCCGCCACAGAGCCGGAGGAATCACCCTTGTCATTTGGATTCCTCCGAATCCCAATCCGCCTCCTCGTCGTCATCATCCCCAAATCCTCGCTCCCACCCGAAGTGGCGGCGGCTTGGGGCAGCGCAACACGAGCTAACCTTGCTCGTTTGGCGGCGGGAGAACCGGTGACCAGCGAGGATGAGGCGCGGCGTCCCGATCGATAAACGAGCATCGGGTGGCCCCACGGCGCCCATAGCGGCCTCATACTCCGTTGCCTGGCAAGGGCCCGAAGCTTGCGAGCCAATCTCTCGGCGCTCCGCGCCGGTCTTGTACCCTTCAGTCGAATCACGGACACCGTGCACTCTCCCAGCCGACCGCCTCCAGAGTAACAGGGAACTCCTGGCCAAAGGGTCAATACGACATAGGCAATATTCTTCCACCAAATCTCGCATTGTACTGGGCACGAAGGGCCTTGAGATAGTCAAGATGTCCAATCTCTTCGCGGTCGCTCCAATTAGGGGATCGAATCGCGCGGACTGGACCCATCGAAGTATGGAGAGGAGAGTCCGTGCCCACGAGAATTTGATAATACCACCGTGACATCCATCCTGAGTCCCATTTCCCCTTGGCGGCCGCTACTGGGATTTCCTTTATAAGAGATCTCTTCGTCTGGAAATTCAGAGAACCGAAACATGACTTACGACCTTCGTTCCCTGTTTTATTGCTTGGTGCCAAAGCAGCGTCTTCTATGAGAGAAAACAAGCGCCCTGTCAAGTGGATTCCAGCCGGGCGGAACGCCCATTCCAACACTGCCAATCGCACGATGGCGTTAGGGGTAAGCTGTGACAGCTCCGCATGGAAAACCCGGAGTACCGACGACAGTAGAGGGGCTGACGGGAAACGAAGTCCTGCCTCGAGAAATGCCGCGAACACCACTGCTTCATTCGCCTGAGGCTGAGGGGTTTCTTCACTACCCGGGAGGCGCATGGAAGGGCGAATTACCCCAAAATCAGCCGCTAATGCATCGAGGTCGGCAGAGCTCAACACCGACCGCCCCAAAATGGGGGATAATCCCGCGGCATCTTCTTCGCTCAGAACTGGTTTTATCTTAGGAGGGCGCCTAGGACCCATGGAGATCTAGGTGGGTAGGAGATCAAGGAGACAGGCACCGGAGAACGCGAACGAGAAAAGAAAACGGACGAAATGCAGAGCCAAAGAAGATGAACCTCGCCACCGTCGGAAAACCCTATCTCTACAAAAAAAAAAAAACTCTCGGACGATTAATGTTGCATCCCAGCGAGCAGAACGACTTCTACCCGCTGACATGAGGGGCTAGTGTGGTGGGCCAGCCAGGCTCACCCCTCCCCTTGGCCAACTGAGCGAAACACCACGCGTCTAGTGACCCACATGAACGGTTTTATGAACGCCAACCTCTTCCTTCGACAAAGCCATGAGCCCATACTCTAGGGGGTCAACCCCCGGTAAAAGGAGGAGATGGATAAGGATCACCCCTTTTCCCCCATAGCGAGGAAGTACCCTTCCGTGGCGAAGGAGGAGGCAGGAGGGAATCACTCCCAGCCGTGTCTCCCTCCGACGCGAACCTAATGCCAAATCACCAATGTCTGACACCCTCCAACAACTCCTCCCAAGTACACAGTGACGTGTCCAGGCAATCTGAGACCCCAATACAAGTGAGATTCCCGTCAAACCCCTATAAAAGGTGTACGAACAGAGGGCAAAAAAACCCAACGTATGAGAGACGTGAGTCAATAAAAAAATTCAGGTTAGCCCTTGGCAAGAAATAATAAAGAAAAAGAAGGCCAATCAATACGGGCAAATCCCAGGCCCGCCATATAAAACGGGGAAGAAGACAGGGTAGAGGCAGGTTCCCCAAAAAACAAGAAACAGTCCGACGAAAAGGAGAGAAAAAAGAGACCCGGTGGTTCCACGACACCACACTTCAAATACCATATTCACTCATTCATAAATCCATCAAGTACCATATCGATCCACATACTTTAGGTAGACTCCAAAATAGATTTTCATTTTCAAAACCGAACCAAATTTCTATACTTGATATGATTAAAGAAGATTTGCTCATAACTGTGAGCACGGCTAATCGATTAGAATTATTTGATACTCTGCAGAGTTTGCGCACTTTACCCAAACACAACTCAGACTTGCATCCCTGTCATCCAGGGTACACGCGATACACGAGGTATCCGATATACAAGAATGATCTATTCTTTCCCATCGTTGAGGCTATAGCCACACCTCAAAGACCGGCGACGATAAACCCACTACTATGGCGATAAGAGGCCAACCACCACTCAGGCGGCCACGGAATATCCATCGTGACGACGGCGAGTTTTTGCCGCGGCATTATCCCATAGCAAGGCGTACACCGTTGTATCAATCAAACATGAACTGGAGCGATTCCCCGCTGCATAAGTACAAGCGCACTCACGAAGGTGCATACGGCGGGTCGTGAGGACACACACCGCGCTTGATCGCTTCAACACGGGAAAAGGTCCACACTTCGGCCTACCAACAGGCATGGCTATCCCCTCACACTTCAGGTACTAAAACAGGCTGCCCCATCCCAGCATTGCGCGGTTGCACGGTGTTCATTCAAAAACCGTCACAAGTTCGGTCCTTATATTTTTGCCTAGTGACTCAAGCGGGGAACTCCACTTAACTCGCCAACCAATCGCCACCATGTTTAACTAGCACATATTATAGCTCCCGCCAAGTCTAATTACCAACTAGACACTGCACATTTTTATCAAATTACCTTTACAAGTCACATTTCCAAAACATTTCCAAAACCGATTACAATTATCATAAGTTTTGAGCATTTGGTAAATGACTGACTTTGCTCATCTCTATTGCGGTGTCTAAGCATATGCATTTACTAAGTCGTTTATACCCAAGTGACATTTTATTAATTGTCCAACCCTACTAAGGCTATCAATGAACTCTGGGAATTTAATTGAGGAAAAACCACCAAATCAGGGTATATCTACCATTCCCACAAACTAGCACTTTACTGAATATAAACAATGCATATAGTTTGAGAAATCAAAGTAAACATCGTGAAATATAGGTTTTAAGATGGTCAAAGGAGGTGCTTGCACATCTGCTGCTGCTCACGATGGATCTGGGACGAACTCAGATTGTTCGATGCGACTCGGACTCACTCGCCTCTAATCGAATAAAACATCAAAAGCAATGACAGAGAAATAATTTATCAAAGAGTGACTTTAGAAGAATAAACACCAACTTAACATCAAATAGAACTCATCTAGATACTAATAAACAAAAGAAACGATCAAAATGCTAAAAACGGCGCAATCGCGACCCGATGAGGCGATTTCGGTGAAATTCTCGCCAAAGTGAATAAAATGCGTAAAATAAAGAAAAATTCAAATAAATTTAGTTAAACACCTAGAATTAGGTATAACACACCTAACGGGACTTGTCGCAACTCGTTTGGGATTACAATGATCGGCCAGAGCCAAAACAAAGAAACCAAATCGTAAAAGTGAAAAATTCAGAAAAAGGAAAAACGGCACTATTCACCGTAGGGCAAAAGCCATTTTTGTTCAGAACGCACATAATCGATTTGCGATTTCTCCAGGCTGTTCCACCAGGTAGTCTAGGGTATTTAGGACCTATCTGGGCCTTACCCCACCGAAATTCACTTAACCTATAACGAATTCCGATCGAAAGCGCATTTTGGGTCGCTAAATACGCTCCCGATCGCACAAGGTCCGAAAACGGTCCAAACTCGATTCCGCTTGCGCGAGGAGCACGTTTTCGACTTCACTAGGCTTATATGACCCTAAATGACTCATTCCGATAGCTAACTGGTGAATAAACCCTAAATTGTGGAATATGGCCAAAATGGCTATTTTGCTCGAAAACGAGCAATCTCGCCCAAAAGGGCCGTTTTGAGCTGGAATGCCGCGAGACTTGTTTTAAGCCCTCGGCTAGTTGCTTAGGGATACGTACGACCTATCGGAGCTATTCCCCCGCATAGATGACTTCATCTTCTCTGACTTTTGACCAATTGCCCGCTTAACTCCGGCAATTACCCGAGAAACGGCAAAAGTCCGAAAAGTGACTTGAATGCGATCCAAAGCACGCGGAAAGCATGCTATCGACCTTAGTGACCTTAAACGAAGCTAAACAAAGCTAAATGCCTTAAACGGCTTGTGAGGCCTATAATTACTAAAATAAAATGCAAAGTGCTAAAATGCAAATCTAGCGATTCTAACTGCTTTTCTAGCCTCTAAGGGGACTAATGGTAAAGTCAATACATGCCTCGGAGCTCTAGGATTTTATGAAATAAAAATAAATTAAAAGAGACCTAGAGCTAACAACTTGTAGCGAGTTTTGTGAAACTTAATTTCGACTCTTCTGATCGCAACCAGGGCTATCAGAAGAGCTAATGGAGCTATCGTTATACGCTATGGACCTTCGGTCCATTGTAAAAATAGTTAACACCTAAATGAATAAAATAAATTTCGGCTTAGCTACGGCAAGAGGATCGTAGAAATGCGAAGCTACAGGAGAAAAGAGTCGTAGCTACGGCAAGAGGATCGACCCGGGAGTCAAGAAATCAGGTCAGATCGCAAAAGCACCACGGGAACTCCAAGAGACATCGATGAATCTCGATGGAATACTCACTTGAAGGGGTTGAGAAGATGGGGAACGCGATGAGGACGCCAAATCCAGCCTCCGATTCGATTTTCGTCGGTTGAATCGCCCGGAATCCGCGGATTTGGGTGGCCTTCTTCTTCTCTTTCTCCTTCTCCTTGCTCAAGACGTGTGGGAGGAGGTGGGGAAATAAGGAAGTGGCTGGTTGGAGGCTTGGAGTGGCTTAAAACACATGTGGGCACTATGCACTTATGGAGGGCATTTTGGTCCAATGCCAAAACTTGAAGATTCAAACATCTAAAGCTGATTTTGAATACTTCTAAGATATTTTGGATAGTTTTTGAGGACTTTTAGACATTTAATTTCCTAATTTTCCAATTTGTCCAAAAGGACAATTACGAACCGCAATTGAACTCGATTTGATTTTGAGTGAGTTTAATTAAGTTAAAGGGTTCTTTTGGATCCCAGTCGAGTCTACTCAGCTCAAAATACAGAAACACACAAGAACAGTGTATTATTGAACAGTGTTTGAGTACAAATGTACAGTGACTCGAGTATAGAAATACTCGGGATATTACAAGTATCCTCACTGAGAATTGTTTTATGCATTTTTTAAGTAATTGCGGTATTACCAAAATATTCATCAGGTTAATTTTGACAATAAAGAGGACACATTGGTACTCAAATGAAGCATGTAACAGCATGAACAATTCAACAAATGATTGGTCATCTTCCAATTTTAACATACAACATATTGTGGCATATAATCAAATGGACAACTTAAATATAAAACTCAAGAGGTCTTCATTATTATTTTTCTCAAATGTCGGCTTGCTTAACCAAAAGGTTAACCTTAACTTCCTCGCCACTATGACTTGTGATCATTGACTTGTTGTGACAGTAACCAAAATCTTAAATTCAGTTCTCAACTTACCAAAATCAATTCAACCGTCTGTGATGACTGCTATATCATAGACGGTTCAATAATGAACTGTCTGTGATGACCACTATATCACAGACGGTTCAATAATTAACCGTCTGTGATGACCTGACCAACAAAAAACAAAACAAGCATAATTATAATTATGATTAATTGTAATACATGCATCTCATCAATTATAATATGTACATGCATCTGATCGGTAATTATAATATAGACATATGTACATCCCATTACTTATGACCCAAACATTTGATTACAAGTACACATACACTTGGAATATAAATAAGGATCTCATCATTAATCGGCCACTTGCTTATTATTTTGTACAAAAATTAGCCCTTCACGATGATCAACGTATGTGTAGCTAGCTTCCTCAGGTTGCTCTTCCTAGACCATGATTCCAGTACCAATAGGAAGCAACTCATTGAACTGATTGTATTCTTCCTCATCTACCACATTCTCGACTCCGACAATCCTCCTTTTTCCCTGTAGAACCACGTGGCGCTTCTTGTTCAATGGGTCGGTTACATAGAAGACTTGAAAAACTTGGTTAGCAAGAACAAATGGTTCATCTTGGTATCCAACACGTTCAAGGTCCACAGTAGTGACACCGTACTTGTCAACCTTCACATGCTGCAGGTGAACCCAACTGCACTGAAATAGGGGGATCTTGAATAGTATGTAGTCAAGCTCCCAAATTTCCTCAATGAACCCATAGTACAACCTCCTCGTCGACCCAGCAGTATTCAGCGCATCTATGCGAACACCGCTATTCTGGTGTGTGCTCTTCATGTCTTGATCACTCGTGTAAAATGTGTACCCATTTATGTCGTATCCTTTCCATGTTACAACCATAAATGCTGGCCCTTTTGCCAACCATGTCAGCGGACCTTCGGCCGAGCTTCCAATGATGGGTTGTCGCTCCTTCAGCCATATGTTGAATTGAAGGTTATGTTGTCTGATGATCCAGGACTCCAACCGCGATGGATTCTCTTGCCGTAGGCAGTTCTTATGCTCGTCGATATACGAGGCCACAATAGCCATGTATTGCAAAACCGTGAAATGGGCTTTAGCGCACGCAGCTGGATCTGGCGTGATTGATTTTCTTCCGATGGTCCCGGCACCCTGGAGCCTTCCCTCATGGCGGGATCGAGGCACACCTATCGGCTCGACCTGTGCCATGTAATCCACGCAAAACTCGACGACCTCTTCGATTGCATAACCTTCGACAATGCTACCCTCCGGTCGAGATCGATTCCATACGTAAGACTTGAGAATTCCCATGTACCTCTCGAACGGGTACATGCTACGTAGGAACACGGGCCCGCACAACTTTATCTCCCTAACTAGGTGAACAATGAGATGGACCATGATATCGAAAAATGACGGAGGGAAATATATCTCAAGATTACATATGGTCATTACCACCTCGGCCTGCAGAGCATCTAGTCCTTCGGGATCGATGACCTTCTGAGCAATTGTGTTAAAGAAATAACATAACCTTGTGATTGTCTCCCGGACCTTGTGTAACACCCCGGCATCTAATATGCCTGAATGCTACCAAACATAAGCTGAACCACATCTAAATACCATGAATTAAGGTAAATTCCAGCAAAGGAGTAAATACTAAAAACCGAGATTTCGGCAGCATCTCCTTTGTTTTAACATGATTTGAAGGAGCAACAACAATATAGCAATATAAGGCAATATGAGAGACAACTAAAACAGCAATAATTAAAGACTTATCATCAATATAAGTCTACTTTCCGGCATTTAATGTCTCCAAGAGCCAAACGAACAATAAGACTCTCATAAGCAAAGCTAAACCTTAAAGCAATAATCATCACCCGCAATTTATTATCAAACACTAATTGAATGACTTGTGGAATCAACTGAATGAAGCTACGTGTGTAAGTGTGACTAGTTCCCTTCCCCGCATGTCGGTCTCATGGTACCTAAAACAACAAGAAAACACAAGCGTGAGTTCAAAACTCAGCAAGCATATTGCAATGGTACAACAAGAACAATTTCACGGCAATAACATCACACATCATGTATCCATCTCATTCATGATCACATATCATTATGTATGCAATGCGGTGCTATGCTCATGTCTCCGTGGAAACTCATACCGGTATGGTTGAGTACACACCCGTCGGTGTGCACCCTCTCCCCCCTTCCATCCCGAAGATGGAGGGTGCCTACTCCTCGCTTCCGTTCACCGCGGTGAATGGAATCACGATGTAGGACTTACTCATTGGCTCTCCGGATTAGTCATAACTTTCTCACCGACCAATGATTGGTCATCTTCCAATTTTAACCTTCAGTTGTCAACTTACCAAAATCAATTTGCTTGTTGTCAGCTTATTATGCAAATTACCAGTTCAAGCATATATACTAGCCCACTGAATTCACAATGCCAAATCCTCATAGAGTCCAGCCACTATGCAAAGTAATTGAATTTGACTAGAATGCAATAGCAAACTAAATTCAGCTTTCTCCTATACTGTCACAACCTATCTCACAATGCCGAATCCTCACAAAGAATGTAACCCCACAGCCACAACAATTTATTCAAACCCTAAACCACAAGTTATAAGATTACCGTGGGGAGACAGCTAGATATGGCCGGAGGAGGCGGTAGCCTATCGGCAGGGCGTCGGGGCGGCCTATCAAAAATTGCTCAAAAACCCTATAATAATAGAGTAGGTCGATTGGGTCGGGGGGCTTCTTATTAAGCATCATCACATACAGTTATTTTAAAACAACTGTCTATGATAGGGAAACATTTACAAGCAGTTTATTTTACCAGCCATCTGTGATGACATTCATTACAGGCGGTTTTAAATTGAAAACCGTCTGTGATGATATACTTTGTAGACGGTTTTAAACCTAAAACCGTCTGTGATGAACTGCACAGATTAAAAGGGCGTCTCATCATTTTCCGCACGCGCGCCTTTCCAACCATCAGAAACTCTTCGTCTTCACCGCAATTAACTTCGTTTTCATCTTCTTGGCCTGCCACTGCCTATATATTCTTCCTAGACCGGGCGGCAGCACTACTACTCGATCGATCTCTCCACACACATATCGATCGAACACTCCATCCATGGCAGCTGATCTGCCTCCTTCCACCGGGTCCTCTGCCTCATCCTTCGCCCCTCCATCACTCCCTCTGCCGCCATTCATATGCCAGTGCAATCCTCCCCCCTTTTCCCCAGGCAATGCCCAATATGCCACCTCTTTTTCCCCCGAGGAGGAGGCAGAGGAGGAGGAGGAGGCAGAGTGTGACACTACGGAATGACGGTATGAGACTTTTTCGACGTCGGCATTAAAGTACGACTTTTGTATCGTGTTTTTGGGCCTCTTCTGGGAGTTTGGGCCTTTATGGGGGAGAATTTGGGCCTTTCGGGGGAGTTTGGGCCTTGGGGGACCTAACTCGGGCCTTGGGGGACCAATGTGGGCCGAAGTTGGGGAAGATTTTGCCCATGTGGAGGAGTTATTGGGCAGCAAACCCTGCTGCCCAGCCCCCTGCGCCCCACCCCCCTCCCACTAACCCTAGCCGCCTCCCTTATTCCCCCATGCGCCTCCCCCTTGCCTCCCCTAGCCGCCACCTTGTTCCCCTTCCTCCTCCACCTCCTCTAGCCGGTCCTAGGTGAGTTCCACCCCATCCCATGCTGCCACGCCCCTCCTCTTCGCTGCCCTCGCCGTTGGGAAGCTCCGCGACGAGAGTATCCAGCGAGATCGACGCGTGGATGGAGATCGGGGGACCGGGAGGAGGAGATTAGTCGTTCGAACGGTTCTTCGAGGGAGGTAAGGATTGGTAGATCCTTTGGTAGGGTTAATATGCTGGTTAGAAGGAGGATTACATGCTTTAGATTCATGTGTAGGTGCTGTCCCTAGATGAGAATATGTTTGTTTGCAATGCTGTCCCACGTTCTGTTTTGGGCAGATTGGACGTCCGACCTAGGGTTTGAGTTTTCGCAATTTTAGATTCAGAATTTTGTCGGCCGCCTGTTGAGGAAGTTGTATATAACTTCAATACCTTTAATTGAACACCAAAAACGTCTAATTCCGCTCAGCCGTTTGAAAGTTATGGTCGTTTTACCGAACGTGTTCAAATCTGTGACGTAATTGGGACAAAACGTAGTGTTTTGTAGATTAAACAATTTTAGAGGCCGAATAAGCTTTTCCCAATACTTAGAAAAAGTTCGGAAATTTCCTAAGATTCGCGATGATGTACTCGTTTACTTAATTTGGAGACCTAGAACTCAAGTTATGCTAGTTTGAAGTCTGTTGTCCCGGGGGGACAGATTCTCTGTTTTTCGTTTTCGGGAGTAGTTTGCGTAATCGGGGTAGATGAGCGAGTATGTACTGTTTTGTGGGCACGTTTTGAGTATGTGGTACTTATGTGCAAGTGGTGTGACCCCGGAGGTGCCCTCAACCTCTCGCCAATCCGTCGCCCGAGGTTAAGGCAAGTGTATTGAAATGGGTAGCGTGTTGTATGTTGCTAATTGTGATTAGGTGCAAATTGTTTACATGATGTGCTATCTTGTCATGATTACATGTTGTCATATCTTTAGGGCTGGAAATGAGCCGAGCCGGCTCGGCTCGGTGCGGCTCGGTCTAGTGGCGAGCCGAGCCAGGCTCGGCTCGGCCCTGAGGCGAGCCCAAAAAACCGGCTCGGCTCAGCTCGGGGTCGGCTCGCGAGCCGGCTCGTTGGCTCGCCGTGCTAGAACATTTTATCAGGAAATTAAGTATTTATACAATAATTCATATATTTGCAGTGAATAATTTAACTTACTAGTTACTACTAAATAATAGTAGTTGCTTAGTTGCTCTATATCACACTTGTTGGAAATGGAATTGTCTCAACATCATCTTTTTCCTAAAAATATAAGTCATTAATCATACTAAATTCACTGCATGGGCTGGGCCACCGAGCCAATTTGGCTCGCGAGCCGAGCCGAGCCGCTTCGTGTTTTTATAGCACGAAAAGTAGGCTCGGCTCGAGCTCGGTCCGAGCCACGAGCCTGTGCGAGCCGAGCCAGGCTCGGGCGAGCCCGAGCCGAGCCACGAGCCACGAGCTTATTTTCCAGCCCTACATATCTTGCCATGATTAGTGCTTGCCCATGTTATGATGAAAATGGATTATTATGATGCTATGCTATGTTTAGTTCAGTTTGATGCAAGTTGTTTATGTTTATGGCATAATCGCATACATGGCATGTGATCTGGCCCGGTCGGTGAGAAAGTCATAACTAGTCCGGTAAGGTCGGTGAGAAAGTTATGACTAATCCAGAGAGCCAAGGAGTAAGTCCTACCTCGTGATTCCATCCACCGTGGTGAATGGAAGCGAGGAGTAGGCACCCTCCATCTACGGGATGGAAGGGGGAAGAGGGTGCACACCGACGGGTGTTGTAACATCCCAAAATTTTGCTTTTCTTAAATTCAAGTGTGATTTGGCACTTTGGTGAATTTTTGGAATTTTCTGGAATTTATTTGGATTTATTTGGAATTTATTTGAATTTATTCCATTTTGAAATAATTAAAGACTTTGACTTTGCAAATAAAATTTTGTTGGAAATATTTTATTTGAGTCCAAAATGTTCCAAAATATTTTCCATTTTGAAATAATTAAAGAATTTTTCTGGAATTTTTCCAAAATATTTTCCAAAATATTTTCAAGTGTGATTTGGCACTTTGGTGAATTTTTCTGGAATTTTTCTTCATCTCCGGCCGAGCCAGCCCCGCCGCGTAGCCATCACTGCCCCGAGCTCGGACAGCCGTCCGATCAAAATCCAACGGCCGCGGTGAGTCCACGTTTCCCCGAAACCCTAGAACCTAGATTAGATCTGGACCGTTGGATCAAGATCCAACGGCCCACGTTCGGCCACGTCGCCGCACGTTATTCCCGTTGCAAAAACCTAGATCTATTCTCAACCGTTGGATCTAGATCCAACGGCTTAGATTGAGCCGTGTAGCACGCATTGCACCGCATTGGATCCAACCTGGACCGTCCGATCTAGATCGTACGGCCCAGATCCGCCGCGTTACCCCAAACGCGTGACACTTGGATCTAATCCGCGCCGTCAATATTCAAATCAACGGCCGGGAGTGCGCCACGTACGCCCTAACCGCACCCACGCGCGTGAGCACGTGTCTCTTACACGCGGGGCCCGCGTGTCAGAGGGCCCACGCATCAGCCGCGCCCAGGCGGTCGTGATCCCGCAACGCTGACAGGGCGGACCCACCTGTCAGCGACACGGTCCAGTGGACCGGGTCCATCGTGGACCGAGCCGTGCGCGTGGACCAGTGTTGACGTCAGCTGCCCAATCAGAGGCTGCCACGTGTCATGCTGACGCAATAAATGAATTTCCGAAAAATAAAATGATTTATTAATTCGAATTATTGATTTCAGATTTTGATTCAAACTTCAAACGCTTATAACTTTTGCGTTTCAACTCCGATTTGAGTGATTCAAATTTCTAAATTTGTATAAAATTAAGATCTACCTAGTGGTGAATTTTATTTAATTTTTGGGCCAAATTTTTTCTCTATAATATTATTTAATTGATTATTTAAACTTTAAATGCTTGTATCTTTTGCGTTTTAACTCCGAATTTGACGATTCCAGTTTCTAAAAATTCATAAAATTATGTTCTCTCTGTTTATGAACTTTATTTGGATGTTTGGACACTTTTTGTCTACTATACATTTAGTTATTGCTATTTGCACGCTTTACGAGTAGACGTCGAAGTTCCTGAAGGCTTCGAAGGAGAGGTGTTGACCCAGGAGCCAGCTCAGGACCAAGAACAAGTACTATTTGAAGGCAAGTTGTGCTTTGACCATGTTGATCCCATTTTGAAATCTATTTTGATTCAATAAATTGCATGCTAGTTTAATTAGAAAAATACTTCATTTAAATTATGGGAATTAGATAAATGCCTAATTGCTGTATGACACCTTAGTTAATTAAATATGTGCCATGGCCCTTGTCACCCTAGTTGAGGATTAAATAGTTGGACATTATTAAATTGCCAACATGGGATTTTAGACCGTTGTAGCATATTACTTAGACCTGCTACGTGCTCATGACATGATTTTGGGACAATCAAATGTTAATATTGACTTAATGATATATTGAACCTGTTTTGGAAAGGTATCATGTGATGTTGATGGCACGTGGTGCATGGTAATCAACTGGGGTTTGATAAATAGTTTTCGACCGGGGCATGTGGCAAGAATGATCGGGTGGGCCAGTTGTGGCACCGGGAACGTTGTGTTGGTTCTTCGGGTAGTCTTGCCCTGGTCATCCTAAGGACTTAACCTTGCAAGCCTTTGAACTGGGTCAAATGTGCAACCACATGTCTGTAATGGGACGGACCTAGTTGATTAAGTTGCTAATAACGTACCTGTGGGACCTTAGGATGTCAACTATACCTTTTGTTTAGTTGTACGGGGGAGCGTACCGGGGCTGCGGCCAGGTACCCATCTAACGGTTGATTGGCCTAAACTTTGCCTTCGCTAAGGGAAGGGTTAGTGTGCAATAACCGGGGAGGCTCACTTGTGCTGTTAGAAGTTTTCGAAAGACTTTGTTATGGACACTCGCCTTTGTGGTGTTTGGCTGTATCTTGTGGGTAAAGTGCATAACCTCTGCAGAGTGTAAAATCTATTCGAATAGCCGTATCTGCGGTATTGGACATCGCTCGGGAATTACAGTCAAGGGTTAGACTTTCTCAAAAATAACTTGGACTTGAAAGGTTGGGTTGGATTAATAATGATGTTGATGGAAATGTGGATTAGGTTTGGGAACAATGTTTACTAAACTCCTTGAAAAGTTATTGATCCTATACTTGTTTCTATTGCTTTCGAATCTACTTGTGCTACTTGTCAAATGTCAAGCATCGCAAATATACCTTGAGCTATTCCTTTGTATCAAGCCATGCATATAGTATATTAGCTTGCATTCTGTGCATGACTTGCTGAGTACCAAGTACTCACCCTTGCCGCAATACAACACCAGTTGAAGAGGAGACTACACCAGCTTTGGAGGAGGAGCTCCAAGAGGAACCGTCTACTTAGGGAGCGAGCCCAGTCAGTTACCTGTGGTATACTGGATGGCGCCACGATGTTATTGTCCGCTGCTATTATTTCTCTTTTAACAAGTTTCGTCCCGCGAGACGTATATTTGTAACTTGACCATAAGGTCAAGCAACCAGTTTGATTATTCAATTAAAGTACTTTATTAGTATCGAATGGTATGACTGTGATATTTACCGATGTTAAGACTGTGTGCACTAGCGCGTTCCTGGACTAGTGCTGAATACACAGAGGGTCCGAATTTGCAAATTCGGGTCCCGTCAGAGGTGGTATCAGAGCCATACTGACCGTAGGCTCACCCATAGTTAGAATGGTCGTAGTGAGGATAAAACCTATTTTCTAAAGTTAAAAGTGGTCAAGATAATGAATGAATTCTCGACTTACCCCTTTCTTCCTTGCTCATACCCTTGCTGAGTTCTTTTGTCTTCCACATTGATTTTAAAATGCTGCGTTCTTACGCGAGCGTCTTTTGGCAGATGATGATGAAGAACAACTACACCGAGCGTGAAGGAGGCTATGCTGCCGAGTTGTGGCGTATGCTTCAGTTTCTTGGAGGTTTTGAGAGGCCGCTCTACCGAGGGACTACACTTGTGCAAGCAGGACTGGTCACAGGATGGGACGTCCGGATCACGGTGTATGCCCGAGAGAAGACGGTTCAGCCGCCTTTCCACTTCACCGCCAGAGGTCTACCTTTGAGATTGGAATCCAAGAGGTGTCGCGTCGAGCAATGCAACAGATCGCTCGCACCTACTCCAGGAGCCGAAGGCACAGTGTTCCATCACCACCCACGCCGAGACAAAGCAGAACTCAACGGAAGCCGATAGAAGATGAGGATGCCACCGTCACTCACTTAGCCAGATTTCGCCGCCGCTCGAGGAGCTGATCGAAGACACAGTTCAGAATTGAAGAAGGCTCGCGAACAGGTCGAGGAGGAGAAGAAGCACTTAGAGAATGCCCGTGAGTATGTCGCTTATGCTGCGGAAAGGATCGCAGAGTTGGAGATCGCCTTTGTTTGGCCAGTGGTCCCGATCCGGTGTTGGAGTTGGACGCCTGCACTCCGGAAGGAGGAACTAAGAGGCGCCACCTACACTCGCGCCACAGCCACAAAGAATGCCAGATCCGTAACTGCAGGAGGACGCCGCGTCGTTAACCACAGCTGCAGTTGTGGGGCATGGCGATTGTTTCGCGCCGATGCCGCCACACCTGCCGCGAGGAGGCAGTGGAGGTTTTCTCGATGAGTGAGCGTAGGCGTTGAGGTTGGGACTCCTTCGTCGAGTCGCGTTATAGAATAAGAGTCACCCTTAGAGTCGATTTGGATTTTCATTGTATGCTGAGTGTGCAGTATGTGTTGCAGGCCTTTAGGCATTGTAAGCAACCATACCAAGTTATTAATATTATTAATAATAAAGTTGGATTTTGAGTTACACTTTTTCCCCGCATAAGTTTTTCCTATTACTTGTCTACTCTTGTTCCCTCTCATCTCTGAAACCTTGGAGCAATCAACAGATGGTGAACACCCGCGGAAACCTTCGAGGCAATGGAAGTGGTTCTCGCCCAGCTGGAAACCCCAATGATGGAGCACCTGCACCCCACCTAGCACCGCCAGTTGACATGCAGAATTTTGGAGCTTTTCTTGCAGCTCAGACTCAGTTGATGCATGCTATGATGCAACAGATGCAGCACGTCACTGCTCAGGCCACCGCTAATCAAGTCAATCAGGGACAACGCCAGAATACAAGACTGTCAGAGTTCATGAGGACTCATCCACCCACTTTCTCAGGGAATGCTAACCCGTTGGAAGCCGATGACTGGTTAAGGTCAATTGAGAGGAAGCTACACATCGCTCAATGCATGGGAAATGAGAAGGCATCAGACGCTTCTCATCGCTTGGAAGGGACAAACCGAATGGTGGGAGAACTTCTGCGCCACGCAAGAGAACCCTCAAGATATCACTTGGGAGGAGTTTACAACTGCGTTTCGTCAGTATCATGTGCCGGAAGGAATTATGGACCTCAAGAAAGAGGAGTTCAGAGCACTGAAGCAAGGTAATTAGCCTGTGGCCGAATACCTGAACAAGTTCACACAGCTTGCTCGCTACGCACCTAAGGATGTAGCGACAGATAAAGCCAGACAGTCTTGCTTCATGAAGGGACTTAACTCAGGACTACAGGTGGGACTGATCACCCACACCTTTCCAGATTTCCAAGAGTTGGTGAATAAAGCGCTTATTCTTGAGGACAAGCGCAAGGAACTGGACGACAACAGGAAGCGAAGGATGCAACAGCAGGGATCGCGTCAGGGAGCGCAGCAATGTTTGAGGGTTGCGCCAAATCAGTTTTTTAGATTCCAGCCACAGAATGCTACAAGGACACCATCAGCAGCACCAAGACCCGTCAATCGATTATCGGACCCAAAGACCAGCCGTAAACGCCGCTTCAGCAATAACAGGGACAAGTGAGACATCGCTACAATCGCAACGAGCCAGGACACTTTGCCAACAGCTGATTGCCCTAAGAAGACAGCAGGAGTGACCCGCCGCTTCAACTGGGATCCACACCAGCCAGACGCCAAAGACCAGGAGCAAACCGAGGGACAAGACAGCCAGAGCGCACTCCTGCATCGTGGTGAGAGGCCGAGTCAACCATGTCACCGCAGATGCACTGCAGAATGCCACAGACGTCGTACTGGGTAAGTTACTTGTTAACTCAGTACCTGCAACAATTTTGTTTGATTCTGGAGCTTCGCATTTGTTTGTTTCTCAAGGCTTTTCTGCTAAAAATGATTTGGAGATTGCAAGACTTAAATGCATGCTTTTAGTTCAAACCCCTGGTTCCGAACTCCGAACGAAAGTAGGATGTTCCGGGGTAAGAATACTAATAGATGGGATAGAGTTCCTAGCGAACCTTATTATTTTGGAGACCCAGACCTTAGATGTTATTTTGGGAATGGATTGGTTATCCAAGCACAAGGCCGTATTGGATTGTGGACGAAGGACTATCTCAGTTGAGAGCCCGTGTGGAAAGAAAGTGGAATTTCAAGCTACCGCCGTTAGAGATGCACAGTTGATGGTTAACAGTACCAAGGCAATCAGCATAGAAGATGTCTCAGTAGTGAATGAGTATCCGGATGTTTTTCCTGAAGATCTACCTGGTATGCCGCCAGACAGGGACATAGAGTTTGTGATAGAGCTTGTACCTGGTACATCGCTGATAGCAAAGAGACCTTATCGGATGTCCACCGAAGAATTGGTAGAGATGAAGAAGCAACTTGAAGAGTTAATGGAGAAAGGATTTATCAGACCGAGTTCGTCGTCGTGGGGAGCGCCAGTTTTGTTTGTCAAGAAGAAGGACGGGAGTTTCAGGATGTGCATTGACTACCGTGCACTCAATGAAGTCACCGTGAAGAATAAGTATCCGCTACCCAGGATCGATGGTTTGTTTGATCAGCTGAGAGGAGCCGGAGTTTTCTCCAAGATTGATCTGAGATCGGGATACCACCAGTTGAAGATCCGATCAGAAGATATCCCGAAGACCGCATTCTCGTCAAGATATGGACATTACGAGTTTACTGTTATGTCCTTTGGTCTGACGAATGCACCAGCATATTTCATGAATATGATGAATAAGGTGTTCATGGAATATTTGGACAAGTTTGTTGTTGTGTTCATAGATGATATCTTAATTTACTCCAAGTGTAACACCCCATAAAACTAAACTATTGTACAAGAAAAAATCAACAGCGTTTCCCCTAAAACAGGGCAATACGGAAGCAATTCAAATGGGAATAACATCACGATATCAAAACTAGAGACAACAAGTCTAATTCAAACAGGAATCAACCATAAACATAACACATCTCTAAAGGGACAACCATAAACGAAATCAAGTTTAAAGGGGGCAACAATGGGTCTAGGTGTAATAATATTTCAAACAACTAATGAATTAATTAAAGCACTAGTTCAAGTGAGTCGTGACGACCCCAGAAGATTTATTGTGTTGCTAGCCCACCCTTCATGCTTACGACTCACAAGCGCTACCTGAAAACATCAAAAGCGACAAGTAGTGAGATTGGGTAAATCTCAGCAAGCGGAACAACTAATACAAATAACACATCCACCATAAAACTAGCATACCACATTCCTCATATCCAATACCACATCATAGAGTCCACACAACCTCAGTAAAATGCATATGATTGTGCACATGCTTATGCCATGATCCTCCTCACCGTGCCCTTTCTCAGGAACACACGGTGTTGTACTGATCGCGCAAGTCAAGGCGTCGACAAAACTTCCAATGCATGATTATGCAGTTAATGCTTCATGCATGAATTCATTCATAACCTTCCCCACTGAGTCCACATGTTTGCATATCATCATATAGCATGGATACAAAGCAAATATCATTGAGATGAAATATTTAGACAATTCATCAGGTAAACAACATCATTCTTCACCTTACTCATGATTCATAGCCAAACCACAACATCACAATGCCAGTCAAGATATTGCAATCCTCAAAGCAAGTGATTAAACCATGTATGATTGCTGTAATTGGAGTTTATAATGAAGGCGAAGCAAACAACGATGTATAGCTTAACAATACAACTACTTCCACTTGCCTTTACCAATGTAGATGACGAATCTAGTTGCGTCCAGAAGGGGCACCACCTGAACAAGCATACTTTCAGTACATAATAACATCACAATTGATCACACAATTCAAACACGCGTTTCCTACAACCCGTTCCCCTTTTAAACACCGAAAACCCCGATCTGTCCGGATCGAACAGCAACACCCTCTCTTCCCAATTTCTTATCTTTTTTTATAATGTTCATAAAAATACAAAAAAATTACAGTAGCTAGATATTGACGAGATCTACAACTTTCATGAAGGTCACAAATTTTAATTCCACTGTTAAATATGCCTAAACAACCGTCCAACACAGTGGACGAAATCTGTTTCCAGATTCTGTTCGTCATCTTCCAACAGCGATAACTCTCAGAAAGACGCCCCAAAAATTCTGAAAACATTACAGAAGCTAGGCCTCAACGTTTTCTACAACTTTCTAGTTATAGGTTTTTGCAGGAAAAATCATCTATACCACGTAAAACGCGAAACAATCCGCGCTGCACAATCTCCCTTTCCAGAAACAGCACCACGTGAACAACTACCCTTCTCCCCCATCAAGATCCATCCAAACCACACACCACCAGATCTAATACACTCCTAATCCCTAGGTAGAACAGGGGTAAAAGTTTGGGAATTTTACCTAGAGTTCTCCCTTGAGAACCCACGAAGAATGCGCGACGATCCCCGAAACGGAAATCTGCTCGTCCTCCACGCCTCCACGGATCCTCTTCTCGTTTTCTCCTTCGCGTTTCGCGGCGGATCTTGAGCCACCACGCAGGGGGAGGAAGAGGAGGGGTGGTGCGGCTGCTACGGGAGGAATAGGGTTGCAAAGGGTGGAGGCGCCACCCCTCTTGAGGGAAAGGTGGGCCGGCCCACCAGGGCGTGGGGAGGGAGGGGGTGGGAAGGGAATTCCCGGCCCAGGCCCAGGTTGCCTCAGCCCAGCTAAAACTAGCCCAAAACTCCAATTTCTAATATTAATTGCAGCATAAAACTCAATTATTTCATCTCCCAACATTTCCCTCATTCCTTCCAAAATCAAAACAAGGGAGAAAACCCCCCTACGGTAATCTCCCAAATTCTAAGGCATCACACCAAGACAGAGAATGAACATGCAGAGCACTTGAGGCAAGTTTTGGAAAAGCTAAGGGAACAACAACTTTTTGCCAAGTTCAGCAAGTGTGACTTTTGGAAGGACAAGGTGGAGTTCCTCGGACATGTAATGACCGCGGAAGGAGTCGCCGTAGATCCAAGCAAGGTAGAAGCTGTGTTACATTGGGAGCAGCCGAAGACCGTTACCCAGATCCGGAGTTTCCTTGGAATGGCAGGTTACTATCGCCGTTTCATTGAAGGCTTTTCGACAATTGCGAAACCTCTTACACAATTGCTGAAAAAGGAGAAGAAGTTTGCATGGACGCCGGAGTGTGAGAAAGGTTTTCAGGAGCTGAAGAAACGATTGACATCAGCACCGGTGTTAGTTTTACCGGATGTTAATCAAAGCTTTGACATTTATTGTGACGCATCGCGCCGAGGACTTGGATGTGTGCTGATGCAGAATGGGAAGGTCGTCGCTTATGCATCAAGACAGTTGAGGCCACATGAGGACAATTATCCGACGCATGACCTAGAGCTAGCTGCCGTAGTGCATGCCCTGAAATTATGGCGTCACTATTTAATTGGAAACAGATGTGAAGTATACACGGACCATAAGAGTCTTAAGTACATCTTCACCCAATCAGACCTGAACATGAGGCAGAGGAGATGGTTAGAGTTGATCAAGGATTATAATGTTGGCATCCATTACCATCCAGGAAAGGCCAACGTGGTGGCCGATGCCTTGAGTAGGAAGATCCATACTGTGAACATGTTGCTAGTCACAAGTCAGGATGAGCTATGTGAGGATTTCCAGAGAATGCAAATTGAAGTCGTACCAGAAGGATTCTTGGCAGCATTGGAAGTGAAGCCTACCCTGGAGGATCAGATCCGAGAAGGACAAGAGGATGATGACAAGATCCGCAAGATTAAGACCAACATGGATGAAGGCAAGGCAGAGGACTTCAAGTTGGATGAGCAAGGCACGTTATGGATGAAGGGTCGCATTTGTGTGCCGAACAAGAAGGAGCTGAAGCAGTTGATCTTAGAAGAAGCCCATGACTCAAAGTATTCCATTCATCCTGGAAGTGCCAAGATGTATCAGGATTTGAAGGAAAGATTCTGGTGGCCGAGCATGAAGCGTGAAGTTGCCGAGCATGTTGCGCTGTGCGACATATGCCAGAGAGTCAAGGCAATGCACCAGAGACCAGCAGGATTGCTACAGCCGTTGAAGATACCTAAGTGGAAGTGGGAAGAAATCGGAATGGACTTCATTACCGGTTTACCCAAGACTCAAGGAGGTTATGACTCCATATGGGTCATAATAGACCGCTTGACTAAGGTTGCCCACTTTATTCCAGTGAAGACCACTTATTCGGGGGATAAGTTAGCTGATTTGTACATGACCAGGATCGTCTGTTTGCACGGAGTGCCGAAGAAGATTGTATCGGACAGAGGTACCCAGTTTACCTCAAGATTCTGGAATAAACTGCATGAAGCCATGGGGACCCGTTTGAACTTCAGTACAGCTTATCATCCGCAGACGGATGGGAAAACCGAAAGAGTTAATCAGATTTTGGAGGATATGTTAAGAGCGTGTGCATTGGCTTATGCTACCTCTTGGGATAAAAGTCTGCCGTACGCTGAGTTCAGCTACAATAATAGTTACCAAGCCAGTTTGCAAATGTCGCCATTTGAAGCACTATACGGTCGACCCTGTCGGACACCGTTGAATTGGAACGAGACAGGTGAACGCCGTGTCTTTGGGCCAGATATTCTCCAAGAAGCCGAAGAACAGATTGCCATGATCAGGGAGAGATTGAAGATAGCCTAGTCACGACAGAAGAGTTATGCTAACAACCGTCGCCAAGACCTGAGTTTTGAATCAGAAGGTTTCGTGTATCTCAGAGTCACGCCACTCAGAGGAGTTAAGAGATTCCATGCCAAAGGGAAACTCGCGCCGAGATATGTTGGACCATTCAAGGTTCTCGGCCGTAGAGGTGAAGTTGCGTACCAACTGGAGTTACCGCAATCACTAGCAGGATTGCATGACGTGTTCCACGTGTCCCAGCTGAAGAAGTGTCTCCGAGTACCTAAGGAACAGACACCGCTAGAGTCAATTGAGCTACAAGAAGATCTGACTTACAAGGAGCACCCCGTGAAGATTTTGGACACCATGGATCGAGAGACGAGAAACAAGTCAACCCGTTTCTGCAGAGTTCAATGGAGCAACCACGCGGAGAGTGAAGCAACTTGGGAGCGCGAAGAGGATTTGAAGAAAGAGTTTTCGAACCTATTTCTTTAGAAAGCCCTGAATCTCGGGGACGAAATTACATTAAGGAGGTTTGTAACATCCCAAAATTTTGCTTTTCTTAAATTCAAGTGTGATTTGGCACTTTGGTGAATTTTTGGAATTTTCTGGAATTTATTTGGATTTATTTGGAATTTATTTAAATTTATTCCATTTTGAAATAATTAAAGAACTTGACTTTGCAAATAAAATTTTGTTGGAAATATTTTATTTGAGTCCAAAATGTTCCAAAATATTTTCCAGAATTTTTTTAGAATTTTTCTGAGTCTTTTGCTATTTTTAATGAATTAAATAAATTTCTGGGAATTAATTTGAATATTTAATCGCTGGAAAATCATCTCGGGTCGAGTATTGTTCATCCGACCGAGTCGGAACCCGAGTCAGACTCGAACCCAGACCGAGCCAGACCGGTCCAGCCGAGCCCCAACTCGTGCGACCGTTGGATCAAGATCCAACGGCCCACGATGAGCCGCACCGATCCGACCGGATCCGATCTCGCTCGCGCCATCGTGGCCGCTGATCGCGCCACGTGGACGGCTGCCCGCCTTCGTCTCCGCTCGAGTCCGGGTCGGACTCCTCTGCCGCGTAGCCGCCGTGTTCCGTTAGGGTTCTGATTTGTGCGCGCATCCCGGGGTTTTTTAATGCGTGGGACATCGCCCGAGGTTGCCCTTTTCCGTGCGCACCCGAAACCCTAGTCCGCCGAGCCCTAGCCGCCGCCGCTTAGCCGCAATCGCTCGCCGTAGTAGCTCTCTTCTCCGCCACGGTTTTCGCTTTGTTCCGCCGCCGTCCGCCGTCCTCCGCCGCTCGTGGCCGATCTGAGATCCCGTGATTTAGGCGAAGTCTGGGCGCACACCTCACTACGTCGGAGCGCGCCCGAAACGTCGAGGCCGTGGTCGCCGTCTTCACCTCCGGCCGAGCCAGCCCCGCCGCGCAGCCATCACCGCCCTGAGCTCGGACAGCCGTCCGATCAAAATCCAACGGCCGCGGTGAGTCCACGTTTCCCCGAAACCCTAGAACCCAGATTAGATCTGGACCGTTGGATCAAGATCCAACGGCCCACGTTCGGCCACGTCGCCGCACGTTATTCCCGTTGCAAAAACCTAGATCTATTCTCAACCGTTGGATCTAGATCCAACAGCTTAGATTGAGCCGCGTAGCACGCATTGCACTGCATTGGATCCAACCTGGACCGTCCGATCTAGATCGTACGGCCCAGATCCGCCGCGTTACCCCAAACGCGTGACACTTGGATCTAATCCGCGCCGTCGATATTCAAATCAACGGCCGGGAGTGCGCCACGTACACCCTAACCGCACCCACGCGTGTGAGCACGTGTCTCTTACACGTGGGGCCCGCGTGTCAGAGGGCCCACGCGTCAGCCGCGCCCAGGCGGGCGTGATCCCGCAACGCTGACAGGGCGGACCCAGGTTTCAGCGACACGGTCCAGTGGACCGGGTCCACCGTGGACCGAGCCGTGCGTGTGGACCAGTGCTGACGTCAGCCGCCCAATCAGAGGCTGCCACGTGTCATGCTGACGCAATAAATGAATTTCCGAAAAAGAAAATGATTTATTAATTCGAATTACTGATTTCAGATTTTGATTCAAACTTCAAACGCTTATAACTTTTGCGTTTCAACTCCGATTTGAGTGATTCAAATTTCTAAATTTGTATAAAATTAAGATCTACCTAGTGGTGAATTTTATTTAATTTTTGGGCCAAAGTTTTTCTCTGTAATATTATTTAATTGATTATTTAAACTTTAAATGCTTGTATCTTTTGCGTTTTAACTCCGAATTTGACGATTCCAGTTTCTAAAAATTCATAAAATTATGTTCTCTCTGTTTATGAACTTTATTTGGATGTTTGGACACTTTTTGTCTACTGTTCATTTATTTATTGCTATTTACACGCTTTACGAGTAGACGTCGAAGTGCCCGAAGGCTTCGAAGGAGAGGTGTTGACCCAGGAGCCAGCTCAGGACCAAGAACAAGTACTCTTTGAAGGCAAGTTGTGCTTTGACCATGTTGATCCCATTTTGAAATCTATTTTGATTCAATAAATTGCATGCTAGTTTAATTAGAAAAATACTTCATTTAAATTATGGGAATTAGATAAATGCCTAATGCTGTATGACACTTTGGTTAATTAAATATGTGCCATGACCCTTGTCACCCTAGTTGAGGATTAAATAGTTGGACATTATTAAATTGCCAACATGGGATTTTAGACCGTTGTAGCATATTGCTTAGACCTGCTACGTGCTCATGACATGATTTTGGGACAATCAAATGTTAATATTGACTTAATGATATATTGAACCTGTTTTGGAAAGGTATCATGTGATGTTGATGGCACGTGGTGCATGGTAATCAACTGGGGTTTGATAAATAGTTTTCGACCGGGGCATGTGGCAAGAATGATCGGGTGGGCCAGTTGTGGCACCGGGAACGTTGTGTTGGTTCTTCGGGTAGTCTTGCCCTGGTCATCCTAAGGACTTAACCTTGCAAGCCTTTGAACTGGGTCAAACGTGCAACCGCATGTCTGTAATGGGACAGACCTAGTTGATTAAGTTGCTAATAACGTACCTGTGGGATACGGGGGAGCGTACCGGGGCTGCGGCCAGGTACCCATCTAACGGTTGATTGGCCTGAACTTCGCCTTCGCTAAGGGAAGGGTTAGTGTGCAATAACCGGGGAGGCTCACTTGTGCTGTTAGAAGTTTCCGAAAGACTTTGTTATGGACACTCGCCTTTGTGGTGTTTGGCTGTATCTTGTGGGTAAAGTGCATAACCTCTGCAGAGTGTAAAATCTATTCGAATAGCCGTGTTCGCGGTATTGGACATCGCTCGGGAATTACAGTCAAGGGTTAGACTTTCTCAAAAATAACTTGGACTTGAAAGGTTGGGTTGGATTAATAATGATGTTGATGGAAATGTGGATTAGGTTTGGGAACAATGTTTACTAAACTCCTTGAAAAGTTATTGATCTTATACTTGTTTCTATTGCTTTCGAATCTACTTATGTTACTTGTCAAATGCTGTTTACTGCAAATATACCTTGAGCTATTCATTTGTATCAAGCCATGCATATAGTATATTAGCTTGTATTCTGTGCATGACTTGCTGAGTACCAAGTACTCACCCTTGCCGCAATACAACACCAGTTGAAGAGGAGACTACACCAGCTTTGGAGGAGGAGCTCCAAGAGGAACCGTCTACTTAGGGAGCGAGCCCAATCAGTTGCCTGTGGTATACTGGATGGCGCCACGATGTTATTTTTCCGCTGCTATTATTTCTCTTTTAACAAGTTTCGTCCTGCGAGGCGTATATTTGTAACTTGACCATAAGGTCAAGCAACCAGTTTGATTATTCAATTAAAGTACTTTTTTAGTATCGATTGGTATGACTGTGATATTTACCGATGTTAAGACTGTGTGCACTAGCGCGTTCCTGGACTAGTGCTGAATACACAGAGGGTCCGGATTTGCAAATTCGGGTCCCGACAGGTGTGCACTCAGCAATACCGGTATGTGCTTCGAGGAGACATGTGCATTGCATTCCATTGCATTGCATTCATGATGTTGTTAATGAAATGAGTACAATGAGATTGAGACATGGATATGATATTGTATATGGATTTATGACTTGATCATGATGTTAAGCATGGTATGTGATGATGTTGGCATTGAATTGTTTTTTCCAGTCTATTGCAATATACTTGCTGAGTGATGAACTCACGCTTGTGTTTATATTGTTTTTCTTAGGTATCTTGACACCGACATGCGGGAAAGGGGCTTAGCGGCACATCATCACATAATTTTCACGCAATTAGACAATATTTACCTTTCGGATTTGTGATCATGAATCTAGTGTGATGAAACTAGGATTATGATTTGTTCATGTGCTTGTTTACATCCTTTACTTCGATTTGGTTCATGGAGTGGTTAAATTCATTATGTTAGACTTAAATTGCCGCTATATTACCTGTTATTGCTGCTTTGGATGTTTTTCCGTTATGATATATCATGTGATATTTTGTTGTTGCTCCGAATCATGGATAAACAAAGGAGATGCTGCCGAAATTTTTGGTTCTAGCATTTGCTCCTTTGCTATAATTTATCTTTATTTGAGGTTTTTAGATGTTGTTTAATCTATGTTTGGTAACATTCTGGCACACTAGTTGCCGGGGTGTTACACAAAGGACGAGGACAAGGATGAGGACGAGGATGAGTACGAGGAAGATGAGGACGAGGACGATGAGGAGGTGGAGAGCTACCTCATCCGCTGGGGCCGTGGGAGCAGGACCTCCTCCTCTTCCTCCTCCTCCTCCTTCTCCGACGATGACGACAACTACAAGTGGCCAGTGGACGATGAGGAGGAGGAGGAGGAAGAGGAGTGGTGGCGGTGATCGCGCTCGCGCGATCACTACCACCACTATAAATATATATATATATTTGTATTGTAATTAATTAAGTACTATATAATATAATGTATTTTATGTTTATTAATTATGTCATGTACTTAATTAAATATGCTTTTGTTAGTTATAATGCGATATATAGCTTCAATCAGTTTGTCTATTCGTTCGTCTGTTTACCTCTGTCATGCATTTACAACAGCGCTTGCTAGCTAGTGACCAACGTACATAGCGCGCTACGAACATATGCAATGATAATTTACAACAACAATAAGTTCACAAACACATCACAAACAGTTGTATGTACAAACAGTCTATGATGATTTCCTTATCACAGACAGTTTGAACCACGAACAGTCTGTGATAAGGGTCCGCCACATCACAGACGGTTTTTTTTTCAAACCGCCTGTGATATCGGTCCTGATCACAGATGGTTTATACATAAAACTGTCTGTGATGTGGGGGACCCTTATCACAGACTGTTCGTGGTTCAAACCATCTGTGATAAGGAAATCATCACATACTGTTCGTAGATACAACCGTCTGCGATGTTCCTTGGACTCATCACAGACGGTGTGTCTATAAAACCGTCTGTGATGAGGTGTCTAATATGAGCCCTCCTGTAGTAGTGTGTGAAGTGTAGATTAGTGTTTGCATTATAGCAACCTCTACTGACCCTGTGTTATTGCTTGATTGACTACGCGAATCTCTTGAAAAAAGAACGGTGAAGGAAGCTGGTGCAGGTGGACATAGGTTCAGTAGAAGATTTTCGTGCTCCTGAATAGTTTGCTTCGAGAAGATGATGGCCTCTAGAGCATCCAATACAAGAGTGTCATGTGCCGGATGGTGAACAGGACTCTGCACAAAGGAATCCAGCAAGGACTGCTTGGAGTAGAGGCGTGTGACGTGTGTGTGTGTGTAGGCCTGTTTAACAGGGCATTAACACATAGGCGGAGGCACTCGTGGGACTGGGTGGGGCTGGAGCCCACCCGACGCCACATGCAAAGACTCCGTCCGTATATCGTATACGGCCATACGCATACGGCCACATGCAAAGACGCACAGGATGGGAACCGTTTTTACTAGCAAAGACGCACATGCATTCAACCGACATTCATCGAAGAAACTAGCAATCCTATGGCCCATTCGGCCACATGCAAAGACTCCCGTCAGTTCATCGCCCACTCGCCCTCGTCTTAAAAAAAATCACGATGTCGCGTACTCGCATGACTCCCATCCGTTCATCTTCGTCTCGGTGTTTTTGACTCTTCGTCTCTTCACGACTTCGCCTTCCTCGCGGAATACGGCGACCGGGCTACGGGCGCCATCGGACGGCACGCCAGTGACACGCGAGGGTGAGGAGATGGCCGTCTTTGCATCTTTCCGAATACCGAGTCAATTTATATACCTGCATACGTATTATTTTCTACAAGCCACTGTACTGTATGTCCAGATATGTCTCTCAAACAAGAATAACCCTTTTTATACGATAGAAGCCCGTGTAATTTTTTTGTTTGAGAGACATATCTAGACATCATTTCTACAAGCCACTGTATTATTTTCTTATTCAAACCCTAGTTGGCTAAACAATAGTGGATTCTTGATAAACAGATTACAGATTGATAAATTGATTGGCTAAACAATAGTGGATTCTTGATGAACAGATTACAGATTGATAAATTGATTGCATACAATTTAAATTTCAACTATTTTACAATATAACGATAGTCATAGTAGTTGATTTTGGATGTCTCTTTTTTAAGCCCCCTCTTTGGAACTTTCTGGTGCATTAACAGTTGTATTCTGTTATAGAGAGTGGTCCCATGGCCCACTTGTAAGCAGGGTAGAACTGGGGTATATAACCCGTGAACTTGTTTTGAGAAGATGTTAAAGAAATAGAAAGCAAATACTCCATTCTGGACTATCTCCTTCCTTCCTGATACACGTTCTACCCAAAATCTCCTTTCACTCTTGTTGATCATAACATTTGGTATCAAAGCAGGATGATTGATCTGGCGCCCAAGAGGAAGCAATCACATATGGAGATCAAGATGACTACATCAATAGCAACGGTTGAAGCCCAGTTTGAAGGGGTGAATGCCATTCTCAAACAGATTCTAGATGATATGCATGGGGTGAATGTAGAGATCGAAGAGGTGCGATCGGTGGTGGATGTGGTGCGGGGACGGGTGGAAGTGCTGGAGGCATGTCCTGGTGTGAATCCTCGGGAATTTGCAGCAGAGGAAGCTCATCCATCCGCAGGATCGGCAACGGGATCTCCACTAGGTGAGGAATCTCGATCATAGAGGGGTTCTCGTGTATTTGAAAGAGGACATGACACAACAAGGGGAATTCTGGGAACCCCAGCACTACCACCGAACACAGGACGACATGAGTGGGGTAACACCTTGCAGGTGTTCGACCAAAGGTTGGGCGCTGGACAGAATTTCAATGCTCAATGGCAGACCAGACATTCACTACCAAAGATAGAGTTTCCAAAGTTTGATGGTGAGAATCCGAAATTATGGAGAGAGAGGAGTGAGACATACTTTGAAATCATGGGAATAAATTTAGGGCTGTATACCAGATTGGAATCATTGAATTTCATGGGAAATGCTGCACTCTGGTTGCAGAAAATGGAGGCCAAGGGGCGATTCGAGAGCTGGAAGGTTCTGTGTGAAGCGGTGGAAAGAAGATTTGGAAAGAACTTGTACAAAAAGCATATGAACCAGTTTGTCAATCTGCGGCAAACTCATTCGGTGACAAAGTATGTGGAGAGATTTGAGAGCTTGCAACACCATTTGCTATTGTACAACCCTTCTCGGGATGAGGTGTTCTTTGTCACACCTTTTTTGGGGGACTTGCGAGAATAAATTCGTGCTCCAATAGTATTGCACAACCTTGAGGACATGGAGTCGGTAGTGCATATGGCATTACTACAGGAAGAGGAGTTGGAACACAAGAAAAAGGGGCCTTATCACAGAGTGGAAACAAAGGAAATTGGAAAAGGAAGTGGAAGATTTTCTGGTAAGTTCAGATCTCCAAACAAACAAGATGACAGTAAGAATGCTGAAGAATCGCAGAAGACCAACAAATGGGATGAGAAATTAGAGGCCCTGAAGGCTTATCAGAAAACAAATGGTTTGTGTTTCACCTGTGGAGAAAAATGGAGCAAGAATCATAAGTGTCCAGACGTTCCCCTACATGTCATAGAAGAATTGATGGAGGTGCTTCAGGTTCAAGCACAGTCGGAAGATGATGAGGAAACGGAATTGAGGGAAGAGCTGTTGTCAGTAACAGAAAAGAAATTGCATTCTGGGGGTCAAGAGAAGGACATTGAGACTTCAGGGCTGGATTGGCAAACAAGAAGTATTAATTTTGGTGGACTCAGGAAGCACCTACTCATTCATCAGTGAGAGAGTGGTGAAGAAGCTATAGTGTCCGACAAAAGATATTGACCCTGTTCAACTGTCCATTGCCGATGGAAGTGCCATGCAATGCCGCCAGATAGTTCCGTCTTTGGAATGGTGGGTACAGGGGCACTCCTTTACTCAAGACATGAGAGTGTTAGCCCTAGGTTGTTATGATTTAATTTTGGGAGAAAATTAGTTAGAAGATCATAGTACTATGTGGGTGCATTGGGGTCACAAGTGTATCAAATTCACACATCAAGGGCATCGTGTAATGCTTCAGGGGGTCAGGAATGAGCTATCGCTGGGTGGACAGATAGGAGCAAAAGAGCTGCAAGGTTTACTCAAATGGGAAGCAGTCACACACCTGGTGTAGTTTCACCAGAACCATCTTGAGGAAGGGAAAACTGATGACTAGAACTCAAACATTTCAATTCCAAGAGAGTTGGATGAGCTGGTGCAAGAGTTCAAACACTTGTTTCAGGAGATAACGCAGTTACATCCAAGGCTCCGTTATGACCACTCAATTCCTCTTATTCATGGGTCACAACCGGTGCATTCGAGAGCATATCGATACACCCCTTAGCAAAAAGATGAGATTGAGAAACAAGTGTCGGAGATGCTTGAAAAAGGAATCATACAACAGAGCACCAGTCCATTTGCCTCACCTGTAATACTAGTTAAGAAGAAGGATTGTTCCTGGCATTTTTGCGTATATTACAGAAGGTTGAATGCAATTACAATAAAGAACAAGCAACCACTGCCTATAATTGACAAGTTGTTGGATGAGTTGGAGGGAGCCCAATGGTTCACCAAGCTAGACCTACGTTCTGGATACCACCAAATCCGAGTGATGGATGGTGAGGAGTATAAAATGGCCTTTTGCACTCATCATGGATTGTATGAGTTTTTGGTCATGCTGTTCGGTCTGACAAATGTCCCTGCGACATTCCAGAGTGTGATGAACCAAATCTTTCACAAGTTGCTTCGCCAGTGTGTGCTAGTGTTTGTGGATGACATACTAGTTTACAGCAACACCTTGGTTGAACATGTTAGTCACTTGACGGAGGTGTTTCAGATCCTAGAGCATCATCAATTATTTGTCAAGAGGGAGAAGTGTAATTTTGGGCAACAGAGGTTAGAATATTTGGGTCATGTCATCACACCAGGAGGGGTATCCACTGATCCAAGTAAGATTAAAGTAGTAATAGCTTGGCCTGTTCCGAAAAATTTGAAGGAGCTAAGAGGGTTCCTTGGGCTGACTGGGTATTATAGGAAGTTCATCAAAAATTATGGTGTTTTGTGCAAACCTTTGACATCCTTGCTTAAGAAAGGTGTGCAATGCCAGTGGACGCCAAACATAGAAGAAGCTTTCTAAGTACTGCAAAAGGCATTGGTAAAGGCCCCTGTGTTGGCTCTATCGAATTTCTCAAAGTAATTCGTGTTGGAAACTGATGCAAGAAATAGGGGAATCGGAGCAGTACTGATGCAAGAAGGTCATCCCATTGCCTTTCTAAGCAAATCATTGAGCTCCCGAAATCAGGCATTGTCTACTTATGAGAAGGAATGCCTTGCAATACTAATGGCAGTCAGCAAGTGGCATGCATACTTGCAGCATCAAGAATTCATAATTAGAACTGATCAGAAGGCATTGACACACTTGGTTGACCAAAGAATATCGACAACAATTAAGCATAAAGCTTTTGTGAAGTTGCTAGGACTCCAATATCAGATATAGTATAAGAAAGGAAAATGCAATGCAGCAGCCGATGCTCTGTCCATGAGACCTGAGGTTGAAGAAATTTGTGCAATATCAGTGAGTACTCCAAAGTGGATTGAAAACCTTGTGGCTGGGTATCTCGAGGATGAGGGAACCAAGGCATTATGGGAAGAATTGTGTGTGTCAGGCTCAAATGATCAAGGGTACACTTTGCAAAATGGAGTCATTCGTTTTAAGGGGCGAATTTGGGAGGGAGACAACTCTTTGGCTCAGAGACACATATTACAGGCACTGCATAGCAGTGGTATCGGGGGCCACTTGGGTATAAGTGCAACATATCAGAAGGTTCGGGCATTGTTTGCTTGGCCAAAGATGAAAAACACAGTGGAGCAATATGTGAAGGAGTGCTCGATTTGTCAGCAGGCTAAAGTAGAGCATATAAAACTCCCTGGCTTACTACAGCCACTGCCCATACCCACATGGTCTGTGATCAGCATGGATTTTATTGAAGGATTGCCTTTATCGCATAAGTATACAACCATATTGGTGATCATTGATAAAATTTCGAAGTATGCTCACTTCTTACCGCTAGCACACCCCTTTACTGCTCCACAGGTAGCCCAAGTTTTTTATGATCATGTGTACAAACTACATGATTTACCGCAAACTATAATCTCTGATCGAGACAAGGTTTTCACTAGCGCGTTTTGGCAAGAGCTCTTCAGGTTGTCGGATACACAGTTGAACATGAGTTCATCATACCACCCACAAACTGATGGCCAGACATAGCATCTCAATCAGTGCTTGGAGACGTATTTGAGGTGTTTTGTGCATGCTTGTCCTAAGAAGTGGTCCGAATGGTTATCATTGGCAGAGTATTGGTACAACACCATGTATCAAACTGCAATCAGCAAGACCCCATTCGAGGTGCTCTATGGTCACCCTCCACGACATTTTGGTATCACGGACTCAAGCATCAGTACGGGAACAGATGTCCAGAACTGGCTGACTCAGTGGGAACTGATGAACAACCTACTGAAACTACACATGGAATGGGCAAGTATGCTGATGAAAACTCAGGCTGACAAGAACAGGTCGGACCGAGAGTTCAGCGTGGGTGACATGGTGTATCTTAAATTGCAACCATATGTTCAGACATCAGTGGCTTCTCGCAGCAACCAGAAATTGTGTTTAAAGTTTTGTGGACCATACAAAATTTTGGCGAAGATTGGTCGTGTGGTCTATAAATTGGATTTACCTGAAGGAAGCAAGATCCATCCCGTCGTTCATGTCTCACAGCTCAAGCGTCGTATTCCTTCTTCGCATCAGATTGACTCGGTGCTGACCATACATGAAGAAGATGCAGGAGAAACACAGATTCCAGTGACCATCCTACAGAGAAAACTGATCAAGAGAGGAGACCATGTGGTGCCAGTTGCTCTCATACAATGGTCTGGACTGCCATCGTCTTTGGCAACGTGGGAAAATGTTTCTGCTCTTCGTTCTCAGTTTCCGGGTGCGCTGCTTAGGACAAGCCACGTTTCAAGGAGGGGGAAATGTCATGTGCCGGATGGTGAACAGGACTCTGCGCAAAGGAATCCAGCAAGAACTGCTTGGAGGAGTAGAGGCGTGTGGCGTTTGTGTGCGTGTATAGGCCTGTTTAACAGGGCATTAACAGCTGTATTCTGTTATAGAGAGTGGTCCCATGACCCACTTGTAAGCAGGGTAGAACTGTATATAACCCGTGAACTTGTTCTGAGAAGGCGTCGAAGAAATAGAAAGCAAATCCTCCATTCTGGACTATCTCCTTCCTTCCTGATACACGTTCTATCCAAAATCTCCTTTCACTGTTGTTGATCATAACAAAGAGAGATTCTTCATATTCTGTTTCGTCAGCCAGACTTATTCAACTTTGCTTCAAATGAATTTATTCACCAGATATCTTCATACTATCATTAATAATCTCGTAGAAGCGATCCATATTTATAGTAAGACATGGCGCTTTCATAGTTCAGTTTGAGAAAAAAGAAACAGCACAATAGCAACAGAGCATGTCAACCTGATGGCATAAATGTTCCTTGTAATTGCTTTTTAAAAGTTAGTTGTGAAATAAAGGTGAACAGCCCTTTGTGGAACAAATACAACAACAATAAGTAAGAAATATTACAGGTAAACAAAGCATGAACTCATATTCACCATCACAGGTTTAACAAATGAGAGCGACGGCGGGTTTGTGTGTAAGCTGAGTTGTGTCATCAATAGAGTGTAATGTATCAAGATGCCTTAAGATCATCCATGCCGACACTAGCCTGCAAGTAGATAGTTGTATTATAAACTGTTTCCTTTAGTATATGCTGAGCAGATCAAACCAAAAGCGTCCGCAATCTGGGCTGAGCTTACCAGAAACCTGTGATTTTCTGCCAGTAAAGGGGAGAATGTTGCACAAAACTTCTCAATATCGGCATTTATATCACCTGAGCCACTAATGATCTCCATGAACTTCTTCCTATCTGGAGCAAGCTTTAGGGCAACCTGAAACTCTCAGGCATTAGTACACACACACACACACACACTAAGGCACTTAAGAGAGTAGACTGAAGTATTTATCCGCACGAAGCACATTGCATGTATTGCAATACCGATAGTATGATAACTAGATGTTTCAAACTTCATTAATTAATAATTAATTTTGCATACTACGTTTCATACATGTATCCTTGTATCGTTGTCAATGAAAATGCTGAAGCACACTGTCGGCATGCTACAAATCATTGTCCCTGTAAAATCAGTAACAGCCATCTCAGTCCAACATTAGAGCTATAGCATTGAAAAGCTGCAGCCTGCAGATTCTTTCATGCTCTTCATTGCTTGCCACTTGCAATTTTTGGTACACTGGATGCACCCACCACAAAATGAGGATTTCTACCCCACTTTGAAGAGCATAAAAATGCATTCATTGTAAACATCAAATTAGTATTTCCATAACCCATGAACTACTTTAGATCTCACTAATTCAATCTAACTGTAATCATAAGCAGCCAGTGTACTCTCTGAACCTTAATTGCTATTGGCCAATGGCCATTGATTCATGATTGGCTTTCCCCTCTGTT
The DNA here is from genome assembly GCA_036346355.1 of Rhipidocladum racemiflorum. Taxonomy (NCBI): domain Eukaryota; kingdom Viridiplantae; phylum Streptophyta; class Magnoliopsida; order Poales; family Poaceae; genus Rhipidocladum; species Rhipidocladum racemiflorum. The sequence goes on from CM070581.1 coordinate 36,070,302, forward strand.
AGTTGTTACTTGTTAAAGACCAGTAACTTCTGCACTCTGTGAATCTTAATCGTTATTGGACATTGATTGGCTTTTTCCTCTGTTGTTTCTAAAGTATCCTATATATCTGTAAATAATAGAAATTCTACTTTTCATCTAGTTCATTTCCCACTTTTCCTCACAGCATCTGTACTAGTCAATCTAGTGGGAAAGCTAGCAGCTTGTTCAAATTAACAACAAAAATGGTATCACAGGGGACCTAATTGTAGATATATACTGTAACTTGCAAAAGCAAGAACAGAACATCCTATCAATTTTCATTTGTTTTCATCATCTGAACCAAAATGTACTAATTCTAGCATAAGGAACATGTGCCTTTTGGAATATCATAACCCACATAATTCAGCATATTTCTCCACGTCTACAAGCACAACATAACAATACTAATGTCCTACAGATAGGATTGATCATCCATTCCATGGTTGAAGACATCTAAGCAATCTAAGCATTTCCTTTCTCCACATCCATTCGGTAAGACTGTAACATTACCTATCCAATACCATATTATTTAGGTCAACTTCATTTTCCCATTATGTTGAAGTTGGATCTAACCAAATCCAACCAAAACTCCTAGAAGCTCAAGGTCAGCACAAATATCACAAAAGAAGATACTCACTTATTTAGCATATCTACCCGTGACCTAAAGAGTTGTGCACCCCTACTCTGTGTACACATGTATTCAATTGTAACTCACCCAACCAATTCTAGTTTATACACCAAACCTTGCATTCATGCGAAACTGTATTTTTTTTAGATAATGGAAGAGTATATCTCCCGACCTCTGCATCGTGAGATGCACACAGCCAAATGCAAAGCTGTACTGGAAGACAGTTTTATCAAATGATTTATAGGTCTTGCTTTTACATATCAAATACATACATATTCTAAATGTTTAATGTTCTGTTGGTATCTCACAGTGTGTCATATAAATGACAAGCACAAGAAGCTCAAGTTGCTCACGTTGACAGTAATATATCAAATTGTCAACGTCATCGTGGAGAAAGTTGCTCCCTCTAGATGTATGCAACAAGGTTGTCAGGATTGTGATCCTACATAGGATCGTGATCCTACTTAGGATCGTTTTTCCGGTGGTAGTATCGGATCATAGGATCATGATTATATGAGATTTTATTAACTTTAAATGCATTCACATTATGAATTTTGAATAATATTTTGTGAAGATTATTCATAAATATTATATGCCTAGCAGGTCTTAACCTAGGACAAATAGATTTTAGACCTTTTCCAAATATATGAAAACATTACTTCTGGTAGAGTTTTCTATATATTTAAAAGGAATACCAAAGAATATTCCTTTCACATTCCTTGTGCTATACCCTGAGTTTACGGTTTTAGCTCATCCTCTGTTTCCCATGGAGATGAGGCTCCTCTTGCTTGTCGTCTCCATGCGATGGAGGGCACGCTGGGCAGCATGAGGGCTCTGATCGATCAACCAGATCCACATCGCCACCATGGACCGATGGAGCGCTAATCGGCTAATGCCATTTGCCACCGGCGATCCCTTCTGCTAGCATTGCCGCTTCTCTACCTTGGATGAGCCAAGCATGTAGCCATGGAGAGGATGCAGAGGTTGAGAGGGAGCACAGATGGCTACGTCGGGCTGCACTGCGCCGTGGATCGCACACAATGGTATCTGTGTCGCCATTCTAACGATCCCACGGGTTGGATCGCAATCCGCTTGCTACACTACCAGTTTTCGATCCAGGATTTTTCGGCCTCCGTAGGATGGATAATCGCATGATGCTACTATTCGTGTTAGGGGCGGAGCCAGCCCATTGTCAGGCCTCAGGCTAGGCCAACTGGTCCAATGGGCTCTAGCCAGAGAACAGCTAATCCACTAGGTACACACCATGACCTTTTGATCCCAAGCCTAGTGCCACCACACAGGTGGTCCAAGGTCCGGCTCTATCATTGACCTTGGTCACCGATATGGCATTGACTATTTCATAAACTAACCAGATTTCAATGCCAGTTTTACCTAGACCTTTTTTGTTGTTGTTATTGTTGTCTCATAATTGATTAAAACTGAAGAGCTGATAGACTATCACAAGTTCTAACTGTATTCTATAGCTTAGGTAAAGAATACTACCGAAAAGCTTGAACTCGCCAGCCAACCGTGCCATTTCTTGAGAGATTTACTGTATGCATCACTGCAAACATGTGACATCTGCCAATCTGGGTGTTGTACCAAATTATTGAACAGCGCAACCAAGAAGTCCATGGCCCTGATAAATAAATGTATAAAATATTAACGATACTAATCTTCTGATAAATATTGAATTGTGCAAATTTGTATGGGTTAGTTACCTTGTCAACCACAAAAGGCCATTGGTACAGCTACTAGAACTTTTTGCTGTCTTAGAGCTAACTTCCACTTGCACCATGGTGTACAGCTGCTCGTATTTTGAAGGATTAGATGCATATTTTGTCTCCAGCCTCTGCATAACAACAGCAGCAAGTAAGTAGCATGATAAATGTACAGTAGGAGGCAAGACATAATCATAGGTAGCATGTTGCTTTAACTTCTTTGTCAAAATTTTTCCGAAGGGCATTACGAATCATTCAAGGAGGGAAAAAAAAAAGGATTTCTCTTACCGTAATATTACCACCAATGTCATTCTTCACAATTGACATGGCAGATCCAAACTTATCTGCAGCCATCCATTGTGTGAAATGTCATTGTTATAGTTATCTCTTGCTGGGATTAAAAGCGAGGCATTCTTACCTAACACAGGAAGAATGTGCTTGCACACTTCAAGAAACGGCTTCGTTAGGATGACACCACTCGCTGACTTGACATGATTCATCCCTTGGAGCGACGGCGCGAACACGGTCCCCTCCATCTGCATGGCGATGCGATCGACTCACCTTGCAAACCAACAGTAAACATCAAGCAAGGCTCAATCTTTCTACGATCCAAGAACAGACATTGCAGCCGATCACCCTGGCTGACCGGGAACCGATGCCGATTGGCCCAAATCGACGCAACTTGACACGATGATCGTGCTAGTTTTGACCAAAAACTGTTCAAAGATTGATGATCACAACTACAGAAAAAGATCACGCCACACCTCATTTTCTGCGCTGAATCGCATAGCATTGCAACAGACCACAAGACTAATAGAAACGAACCAATCTTGATCCTGTTTCTTGCTAGAAACCAAGAAGCTGGCAACTTTACCCCTAATGCAGTGTACCAATTAAATGGGAACCCAGGCAAATCTGAAACCAACCAATTTAAAATTTCTTATTTAGACCGAGTTATTCACATACAGCCCCGTCGATTGTGTGTACAAAGGAATCTCTTCTTATATAAGCAATGCGTATGCACAAAGAATTAAAATTGAGTTCTGCCAAATATGAGATCAAGAAGAACCCCTACAAAACGGAGTAATACAATGCAAGACACTCACCGGCTGAAACGGAGAAACCAATGGGGGTTCGGATTTGGGGGGGTGGGGGGAACCTTGGCGCAGAAGACTCAAGAAATGGAGGAGACTTTGTTTGGTGCAAGTGGGAGAGGTGTGGGATCCGACAAACAGGGATCGATGGTTTATTTATAGGAAGGAACTTTGGTTTTTTGTTTTATAGGCTAAAATAAAGTGAATTAAGTATATATTTTTATTTTAAAATTTAAATAAGGTAATCCACTGAACACTCTAATATACTTATAGCTTTAGCTCTATAGATCTAATAGATTTAGGAATGTTTAGCTCCATCAAATCTATAAATCTAATAGAGGTAAAACTCTAGTAAAAAAGGCCTTTAATTCAAATGGCAGAGAAAGGACACCTTGAAAACAAAAAATGGCAGAGGAAGTCAGGAACACCATAACTTGATGCGCTTTGGACTTTGATTTGCTTACCGATTTGTTGACAGCAGTGCATTATTTTCCCCAAGGATTTACTCCCTCCTTCCAAAGTACAAAGTGTATTTCTTTTTTACATATAAATAAAAATTATTAAAAATAATTAGATTACTCCTAATTATTATTATCAAGCACTATAGTCAATGCATGCATATAGAGAATATAAAGTAAAGATGAATATTTATTAGGGGTATAGAAGAAATAACACACTAATTTTGTATTATAATATAAAATACACTTTATATTTATAGAAAAAATCATTTAAATAATAAGTATTATAAACTTGAACAGGACAAGTAGTTTTTTTTTGAGTGAATACGAGTTAGAATTATACGAGTGCATGTCTATAAAATTTTGTTTAAAATGCCACTGTGAGAGTTATTTCCCATAAAAATTCGAAAAGTACCGGCTACCTCCCTCTAGCCACCTGCCATCATTTCTGGGGTTAAATGAGTTTGAAGTTAAATTTTTGAAATTGGTGGTCAAAATTCATAAAAAAATAGAAAATTGATCAATTTTACCAATTTTTTAGTGCTTTTTTTCTCTTTTGAGGTATTTTTTTTCCGATTTTCGGCACGTTCAAGGGAAATTGAAAAAAATTAAATTAAATTGGAAAAAGTGCATAAAACATAAATAAATCCCAATTAATCTATAAAACATCTCATAAAAATTTCAATAATTTTTCAATTCATTTAGTTGCTTCTGAAAAATAAAAAACAACAATTAATAAAAAGGAACAAAGATACTATTAGATTTTTATAAAAAAATTGTTAGCCTAATCATGCTCTAAAGTTTTAATGGAATCATAAATAGTGCCCAATTATCATGTAGTAAAATTTTTAGAAATATTAGATGTCATTTAGTGCCCCTAGAAAATAAAAAATAGAAGAGCATAGACAAAGACAATAGTACTGTTAGAATTTAAAAAAATACACAGGTCTGATCATCATCTTAAAATTTTATATAATCATTAACATTGCCTCAGGACCTTACACAAAAATTTGTAAAAAATATTTAACTTTATTTAGTGCCCCTAGAAAATAAAAAATTGAAAAGTATATACAAAGACAGTAGTATTGTCATAATTTTAAAAAAATATGTGACACTACGGAATGTCGTAACATTATAAAATGTGAAATTGGAGATTAAAACTATACGATATGAGGTTTAATCTCGTTTCCGGGCCGATTTCGGGAGTTTGGGCCTTTCCGGGGCGAATTGGGCCTTAGAGGGGACCCCACATGGGCCGAAAGTGGAGTTTCCCGGCCCATGTGGGGGGGGGAGGGCAGCATGACCTGCCCTTGCACCTCCCCCCAGCCCTAGTGCGCCCCCCTCATTCCCTCCCACCTAGCCGCCGCCCCTCCCTTCCCCCTTGCGCCACCACCCCTCCCCTCCCCTCTCCACCCCCTTGCTGCCCTAGAGAAGATCCCCAACTCACCATTCCGTTGATCTCTCCATCGGGAAGCCCCGCGACGAAGAGATCCAGCGGTTCCGGCGCGAGGAGGACGATCGGGGAAACTGGGAGGAAGGATTTCGGCGTTCGGCGTTCGTCGTTCGTCGGGCAGAGGTATGGCATGGGTGATCCTTGGGGATGGTTTAAGTGTTGTTATAGAGGTTCATATGATGCTTTTAGATCAAGTGGTGGTGCTGTGATTGGGTAGATTGGACGAAAACTAGATGTTTCTTAATTCTCTGTTTCGGGCAGATTGTGCACTCGACCTAGGGTTTGAGTTTTCGCGATTTTAGAGTTGGAATTTGGTCGGCCGCCTATTGAGAAAGTTGTACGTAACTTCAATACCTTTAATTGGACATAAAGAACGTCCAATTCCGCTAAGCCGTTTGAATGTTATGCTCGTTTTACCGAACGTGTTCAAATCTGTGATGTAGTTGGGACAAAACATAGTGTTCTGTAGATTATACAATTTTAGAGGCCGAATCAGTTTTTCTCTATACTTAGAAAAAGCTAGGAAATTTCATAAGCTTCGCGATGATGTACTCGTTTAATCGATTCGGAGTCCTACAACTAAAGTTATGCTAGATTGAAGCATGTTGTGTAACACCTCGGCATCTAGTATGCCCGAAAGCTACCAAACATAGACTAAACATCACCTAAATACCATAAATAAAGACAAATTACAGCAAAGGCACAAATGCTAAAAACCGAAATTTCGGCAGCATCTCCTTTGTTTTAACATGAATTGAAACAATAGCAATATCATGGCAATATATATATCATAACATAAAACATCTAAAGCATCAATATATAATGGATAAAGCATCAACATAAGCCAATAACACCAAATCCGACCACTCCATAATCTATAGCTAAGCAAATAAGGATCACAAGCACACTAAAATTATTCCATACACCAAGTTCATGGCACTTATTATGATCATGACTCAAATTGGTAAATGTGTCTGGAACTACATGAAGATGTGTAGCTATTGCCCCTTCCCACATGCCGGTGTCATGGTACCTAAAACAACATAAAACACAAGCGTGAGTTCATCACTCAGCAAGTATATTGCAATGGGTCAAACAGAACAATTCAACATTATCATCACTACATAACAAACTTAACATCATGGTTAAGTCATACTCCATATGAAACATCATATTCATATCTCAACTTCATTGAAATCATTTCATCATCATCATCATCATCATCATCATCATCATGTATACAATGCAATGCAATTCAATGCACATGTCTCCTTGACGCAAATACCGGTATTGCCGAGTGCACACCCGTCGGCGTGCACCCACGTCCCCGTTCCATCCCGTAGATGGAGGGTGCCTACTCCTCGCTTCCACTCACCGCGTGGGTGGAATCACGAGGTAGGTCTTACATCTATGACGCTTCGGATTAGTCATAACTTTCTCACCGACCTTACCGGAATAGTTATGACGTTCTCACCGACCGGGCCATGTTTCATGCCATGTATGCAACATATGCCATAATCATTAACCATAAACCATTGCATAGCATCTTAACATACCCTTTTTCATCATATCATGGCAAATACTAAGCATGGCAAGATAGCATAACATGGAAACAATTGCATCTAGTCAAGACAATCAAGTAAACCACATGCTACCCATCCCAATACACTTGCCTTAACCTCGGGCGACGGATTGGCGGGATGAGGAGGGCACTCCCGGGGTCACACCACCTGCACATAGATGCCACACAATTACAACGTGCCCACAAAACAGTACGCCATTGCCCATCTACTCCGATATCGCAAACTACTCCCGAAAACGAAAAACAGAGAATCTGTCCCCCCAAGGACAACAGACTTCAAACTATCATAACTTTAGATCTAGGACTCCGAATCAATTAAACGAGTACATCCTCGCGTAGCTTAGGAAATATACTTTTTTCTAAGTATATGAAAAAGCTGATTAGGTCTTTAAAGTTGTCTAATCTACAAAACTCTACGTTCTGTCCCAGCTACGTTACAGATTTGAACACGTTCAGTAAATCGAGCATAACTTTCAGACGGCTGGGCGGAATTGGACGTTCTTTATGTCCACTGAAAGGTATTGAAGTTACCTACAACTTCTTCAATAGGTGGACGACCAAATTCCGAATCTAAGGTCACGAAAACTCAAACCCTAGGTCGACTGTACAATCTATCCGAAGCAGAGAACGTGGCAAACTCTAGTTTTCATCTAATATACCCAATTACAACACCACCACTTGATATAAAAGCATCCAATTACCCTCTAGCACATCCCCTAGACCAACCACAAGGATTCCCCTAGCCATACCTTAGCCCCATGAACGATGAACCGACGAATATCCTCCCGGTTCACGCGATCTCCTTCCTCGCTCCAAATCCACCGGATCTCCTCGTCGCGGAGCGCTCCAATGGACGAATTCAGTGGGGTGGTGAGGTGGAGAACTCCCCTAGGGCAGCAAGGATGGTGGAGAGGGGAGGGGAGAGGTGGAGGTGCAATGGGGGCGGCTTGGGGAGGTGGAAGCGTGGAGAGGGGGTGGCAGCTACCAAGGGGGAGATGAGGAGGAGGTGGGGGGGGCAGCTAGGGCAGGCTTGGGCGCACCAAAAGGGCAGGGGAGGCGCCCAACCTGGTCTCCCTCTCCCACTAGGACCCAAACTCCTTCCCACTAAAGCCCACGACCCTTTCCCTTAGGCCTAAACTCCCCCGGAAAGGCCCAAACTCCCGGAATCGGCTCGAAAACGCAAATAAACCTCATACCGTATGGTTTCAACCTCCGATTTCACATTTTATAACGTCACACCATCCCGTAGTGTCACATTCTCCCCCCTTCAACAGGATTCGACCGCGAATCCTAGACACGCCACTAAGCCAAGCAAACATCACAAAACAAAAGACAGTTAGCTTCACTTCTCATAGCTGAGGCGAAAAGCTCGGGGTACTTCTCGCGCATGCGAGACTCCAGTTCCCAAGTCGCTTCTCTCTCAGTCTGATGTGACCACAGGACCTTGACAAACTTGAGCGTCCTGCTCTTCATCACTCGCTCTGAAGTCTCCAGAATTTTCACAGGACGGGACTCGAAGGTGAGGTCCTGCTCAAGCACTAATGGTTCCAACGGAACCACCAACTCCGGATCATGCAAGTAATTTCTCAGCATCGAAACATGGAACACATTATGCACTCCTTGCAATGACTCCGGTAGCTCCAAGCGATAAGCCAACTTACCGACTCGAGCTAAGATAGGAAATGGCCCAACAAACCTCGGACTAAGCTTTCCTTTTGTGCCAAAACGCACCACACCCTTGGTGGGAGATACTCGCAAGAGCACCCTATCACCCACCTCAAACTCCAAATCTCGCCTCCTCATATCAGTATAGCTTTTCTGTCTGCTCTGCGCTGCAAGAAGGTTCTGCCGTACCTCCGCCATGCGATCAACAGTCTGCTGAACCCAGTCCGGTCCAAGGACCGCTCTCTCTCCCACTGCATCCCAACAAAGCGGCGATCTGCACTTCCGGCCATACAACACCTCATAAGGAGCAGCCCAGATGCTGGAATGATAGCTGTTATTATAAGCAAACTCTTCCAGAGGCAAATGATCTTCCCAGCTACTTTTCCAAGCCATCACACAGGCCCTGAGCATGTCCTCCAAAGTCTGAATGGTATGCTCAGACTGCCCATCGGTCTGAGGGTGAAAAGCGGTACTAAGGCGAAGCTGTGTACCCAAAGCACTCTGCAAGCTCTCCCAAAATTTTGAGACAAATTTCGCATCCCGGTCAGAGACAATCGTCTTGGGTACACCATGCAGTCTCACAACCTCCCGCACGTAGATAGGAGCCAACTCGCTCGCTGAATGGGTAGTGCGGATAGGAATGAAGTGTGCGGACTTGCTAAGACGGTCCACCACAACCCAAACAGTATCCTTCCCTCGTGGAGTACAAGGTAGGCCAACCACAAAATCCATGGAGATGTCATCCCAAGGCCACACAGGAATCTCCAATGGCTGCAACAGACCAGCGGGACGCTTGTGTTAAGCCTTTATCTTCTGACAAATCCCACAAGACGCCACATACTTGGCGATATCAACTCTCATCCTTTTCCACCAGAAGTTCTTTTTTAGATCCCTGTACATCTTGGTCTCCACAGGATGAACCGTGTACGGGGTGCGATGAGCCTCTCTCAAGATGTCATCCTTGACCGGGGATTTCTGAGGTACACAAAGGCGTCCCTGAAACCTCAAAGCTCCCACATCATCAATGGAAAAGTCTCCAGACTTACCATCCTCAAGGCGTTTCCTCACCTGCTGGAGCAAACGATCATGCTACTGTGCCTCTCGCACACGCTCGGCGATCGTTGACTCAAGAATCAATTGAGTTTCAGCTTGCACGGTCCCCGCAAAGCAGTAGGAGACTCCCAATCGCTCAAAATCAGCAACAAGACAATCAATAACAGGGGGCATTGTCTTGCGACTGAGAGCGTCAGCCACCACATTTGCCTTGCCCGGATGGTACTGGATAGTGAGGTCATAATCCTTTATCAATTCCAGCCACCTCCTCTGCCTCAAGTTCAAATCTTTCTGAGTAAAGATGTACTTGAGGCTCTTGTGATCTGTGAAGATATCACAAAACTCGCCATACAAATAGTGCCTCCATATCTTCAATGCAAACACCACAGCGGCTAGCTCAAGATCATGAGTGGGATAGTTCTGCTCATGCTTTTTCAACTACCTCGATGCATAAGCAATCACCTTGCCATCTTGCATGAGCACACAACCAAGTCCCAAACGAGAAGCATCAGAATAAACAGTGAAGCACTTCCTAGGCTCGGGAAGGGTAAGAACAGGAGCAGTCACTAACTTCTCCTTCAAAGTGCAGAAACTGTGCTCACACTCTGCAGTCCACTGAAATTTCATCCCCTTCTGAGTCAGCTGCGAAAGTGGCTTGGCAATGATAGAGAAATCCTGCACAAAACGCCGATAGTAGCCAGCCAACCCAAGGAAACTACGCACCTCTTTGACATTGGAAGGCCTCTTCCAATCCAAAACTGCTGAGACTTTGCTAGGATCTATAGATATGCCCTCTGGATTGATGATGTGGTCAAGAAAACCCACTTCTGAAATCCAGAACTCGCACTTTTTCAGCTTAGCAAAGAACTGATTCTCCTTCAAGGTACTCAGTACAAGCCTCAAATGCCGCTCATGCTCCTCTTTTGATTTAGAGTAAACCAGAATATCATCGATGAACACTACCACAAACTCATCAAGGTACTTGTGTAGCATACTGTTCATCACCTCCATAAAAACAGCAAGAGCATTAGTTAGTCCAAAAGACATAACTTTAAATTCATAATGCCCATACCTAGTGGAGAAAGCAGTCTTCTCAATGTCCTACTCCCTCACACGGATCTGATTGTACCCCGACTGAAGATCAATCTTGGAGAACACCTTTGCTCCCTTCAGTTGGTCAAACAGATCCTCAATGCGAGGCAAAGGATACTTGTTCTTGACTGTCACTTGATTAAGAGCATGATAATCAATGCACATACGCCAACTTCCATCCTTCTTCGAAACGAAGAGGACGGGTGCTCCCTAAGGTGACACACTGCGCCGAATAAAGCCCTTGGCCAACAGATCCTCCAACTGCTTTTTTCAACTCATCTTGAAAAGGACGAGCCAGGCGGTATGGAGAGATAGAAATAGGTCGAGTGCCAGGAACAAGATCAATACGAAACTCCACATTCCTCACAGGAGGTAAACCAGGCAACTAATCAGGGAACACATCAACAAAGTCCTTCACTACGAGAATCTCCTCAATGGAAACTGAAGAAGATGGCCTTTCTGACATAGCCATGAGGAAACCCAACTGCCTCAAACGGCGACCAGAAAACAGACTAGCCAAAGCAAAGATGGAACTGGAAGGTATACCACCCTGAAAGGTCAACTCTACCCCTGATGGGGCCTACAAGGTAACCGTCTTCCGTATAACAGATCTTGGCACTAATCGATGCAACCAGTCCATGCCCAAAATGACATCAAAAGGAGCCAACTGAATCACCATAAGATTGGCAAAGAAAACCTCATCATCAATGGCAATGGTGCAACCCGGGCAAACCAAAGAACTAGCAATCAAACCCCCAAGAGAACTGACTATCACGGACTCAGAAATCCGCTGAACTCCTAACTTAGCTCTACTAGCAAACTCAGACGACACAAAGGAATAGGATGCTTCGGAATCAAACAGAACAAAGGCATCAACTGAATCCACAAGCAAAGTACCTGAAACCACCTCTGGATGCCCGGCTGACTCGGCGGTCGGCAAGGCGTACACTCCTGGTGGCGCCGGGACAGTGGGAGCCCCGACACCCGGCTGATGCCCCAACAAAGCTAGGGGCGGAGGAGGCAACTGAGGAGGAGCCAACGGCTGCGGGCACCAGTAGGCTGCTGGTGGCGTCCACGCAAAGGGCGGCTGAGGAGCGGGAGCCGCCATCATGTGCACCGACCCTCTGGAAGACACCGCTGGAGTGGGAGGAGAAGGCACCGTCTCCCACTTGATGATGCTACCAGGATTCATCCGGCAGACACGCCCCATGTGGCCGGGCTTGCCACAGTGGTTGCAACTCCAGGTCCAACCACACTCCGAAGGACAGTGCTCACCACCGCACTTGAAACAAATCATGCCCTGCCCGGGCACAGGACGAACAGCCGCTCGTGAGGAAGTCGACTGGGGCGGCTTCATCTTAGCCCCTGAGGAGGAGCCCTGTCCTCCCTTGAACTTCTTATAGATGGGTCGTTGAGAAGACACACCTCCACCAAAAGCCCTCTTCTGACCCCCGCCTGGGGCCGTTGGAACCCGTGAACCACCAGGGTTTTGCTTATCCCTGGAGAGCTCCAACTCGAGCTCCATGCCCTTCGCCTGCTCCACCACGGAGGAGAAGTCACGAGGGACCATCGCCCCCATGACAACTCTGAACTCCTGGTTGAGGCCTCTACGGAACCTCCTCGCCTTCTCACTGTCGTTGGCTGCCACTGCCAGCACAAAGCGCACCACATTATTGAACTCAGCTTCATACTCTGCCACCGACCTCTTTCCCTGGGAAAGAGTCGTCAGAGTATGCTCCATCCTCTCAAGGAAAGACTCTGGGTAGAACTTGGCTCGGAAGCGAGCCATAAAGTCCTCCCAGGTGACCGGTCCAAGAGAGGGGGCTCTAGCAGCCATAACCCCCTCCCACCAGATATCAGCTTGGCCCTTCAGCTGAAAGGCCACAAAACGTGCCCTCTAGACCGAGGTCAACTCTAGGACCTCAAACTGCCGCTCCATGTACCGCAGCCAATCTGTGGACTGGAACGGTGTGCCCGCTCCGTCAAAAGGGTCAAGACGGAGGGACATCCACTCTCGGAGATTCATCCTCGGCTCTAGCACAGCGGGGGCAGCAACTGGGGCCGCTGCAGGGGGAGGCACAATAGCAGGGGCTGCCCGCAACTGCTGGCGCAGCTCCTGAACCTCTCTTTGCAGAGCCTGAACTAAGTTCGCAGTGGCGGCGGGTACTTCAGCCCTGACTGTGCCGCCGAGAGATCCTCCTACACTAGCCCATGAGCATTGATCGAAGCGCTACCCTCAGCTACAAACTCAGCAACTCCCTGAGAACCCCGACCCTGGCCTCCACGGCCACGGCGACCACGACCTCTACCCCTCGGCATGGCTGCTATAGTCAGATAACCATCCAATCACATAGTATAAGCACAACATCATATAATCAAGAACAAAGATCAAACATCATCACAAACATAGTCTTCATCAAATAATCAAGCGCAATGCAATGATGAACCAAAACCCCATCCTACTGTGCAACCAAGTGTGTCAAATTTTAAATTACTTATTCCACTTTTGCAAGTTTTAATGTTGCTATCCTATAACAAAATTTTAGTTAAGACCTAAGCCATGTTTCTAAGTTATTTCACATCACAATTTTAGTTGTAACCTAAGGTATGACACTAAAATACACATTCCAAGACATACAACCAGGCTCTGATACCAACTGTAACACCCCGACATCTAGTATGCCCGAATGCTACCAAATATAGACTAAACATCACCTAAATACCATAAATAAAGACAAATTATAGCAAAGGCACAAATGCTAAAAACCGAAATTTCAGCAGCATCTCCTTTGTTTTAACATGAATTGAAACAATAGCAATATCATGGCAATATATATATCATAACATAAAACATCTAAAGCAACAATATATAATGGATAAAGCATCAACATAAGCCAATAACACCAAATCCGACCACTCCATAATCTATAGCTAAGCAAATAAGGATCACAAGCACACTAAAATTATTCCATACACCAAGTTCATGGCACTTATTATGATCATGACTCAAATTGGTAAATGTGACTGGAACTACGTGAAGATGTGTAGCTATTGCCCCTCCCCACATGCCGGTGTCATAGTACCTAAAACAACATAAAACACAAGCGTGAGTTCATCACTCAGCAAGTATATTGCAATGGGTCAAACAGAACAATTCAACATTATCATCACTACATAATAAACTTAACATCATGGTTAAGTCATACTTCATATGCAACATCATATTCACATCTCAACCTCATTGAAATCATTTCATCATCATCATCATCATCATGTATACAATGCAATGCAATTCAATGCACATGTCTCCTTGACGCAAATACCGGTATTGCCGAGTGCACACCCGTCGAAGTGCACCCACGTCCCCCTTCCATCCCGTAGATGGAGGGTGCTTACTCCTCGCTTCCACTCACTGCGTGGGTGGAATCACGAGGAAGGTCTTACATCTATGGCGCTCCGGATTAGTAATAACTTTCTCACCGACCTTACCGGAATAGTTAAGACGTTCTCACCGACCGGGCCACGTTTCATGCCATGTATGCAACATATGCCATAATCATTAACCATAAACCATTGCATAGCATCTTAACACACCCTTTTTCATCATATCATGGCAAATACTAAGCATGGCAAGATAGCATAACATGGAAACAATTGCATCTAGTCAAGACAATCAAGTAAACCACATGCTACCCATCCCAATACACCTGCCTTAACCTCGGGCGACGGATTGGCGGGATGAGGAGGGCACTCCTAGGGTCACACCACCTACACATGGATGCCACACAATCACAACATGCCCACAAAACAGTACGCCATTGCCCATCTACCCCGATATCGCAAACTACTCCCGAAAACGAAAAACAGAGAATCTGTCCCCCCGGGACAGCAGACTTCAAACTATCATAACTTTAGATCTAGTACTCTGAATTGATTAAACGAGTACATCCTCGCGTAGCTTAGGAAATTTCCTAACTTTTTCTAAGTATATGGAAAAGCTGATTTGGACTCTAAAGTTGTCTAATCTACAAAACTCTACGTTCTGTCCCAGCTACGTCACAGATTTGAACACGTTCGGTAAATCGAGCATAACTTTCAAACGGCTGGGTGGAATTGTACGTTCTTTATGTCCATTGAAAGGTATTGAAGTTACCTACAACTTCTTCAACAGGCGTACGACCACATTCCGACTCTAAGGTTGCGAAAACTCAAACCCTAGGTCGACTGCACAATCTGCTCGAAGCAGAGAACGTGGCAAACTCTAGTTTTCATCTAATCTACCCAATTGCAGCACCACCACTTGATCTAAAAGCATCCAATTACCCTCTAGCACATCCCCTAGACCAACCCCAAGGATTCCCCTAGCCATACCTTAGCCCCACGAACGATGAACCGACGAATGTCCTCCCGGTTCACGTGATCTCCTTCCTCGCTCCAAATCCACCGGATCTCCTCGTCGCGGAGCGCTCCAATGGACGAATTAAACGGGGTGGTGAGGTGTAGAACTCCCCTAGGGAATCAAGGATGGTGGAGAGGGGAGGGGAGAGGTGGAGGTGCAATGGGGGCAGCTTGGGGAGGTGGAGGCGTGGAGAGGGGGTGGCGGCTACCAAGGGGGAGATGAGGAGGAGGTGGGGGGCAGCTAGGGCAGGCTTGGGCGCACCAAAAGGGCAGGGGGAGGCACCCAACCTGGTCCCCCTCTCCCACTAGGACCCAAACTCCTTCCCACTAAAGCCCACGACCCTTTCCCTTAGGCCCAAACTCCCCCGGAAAGGCCCAAACTTCCGGAATCGGCCCGGAAACGCAGATAAACCTCATACCGTATGGTTTCAACCTCCGATTTCACATTTTATAACGTCACACCATCCCGTAGTGTCACATGCTGTCCCGACGGGACAGATTCTCTGTTTTTCAGTTTTGAGAGTAGTTTGTGAAGTCGGGGTAGACGAGCTTTTTGCGTACTGTTTTGGTGGCATTTTTTGAGCGTGTGGTATGTTTGTGCATGTGGTGTGACCTCGGGGGTGCCCTCATCCTCTCGCCAATCCGTCGCCCACGGTTAAGGCAAGTGTATTGGAATGGGTAGCGTGTTGAATGTTGCTAGATTTGATTAGATGCAAATTGCTTTATGATATGATGCCATGATTGATGTTTGCCTATGACATGATGAACATGATTTCATATTGATCATGATTGCGTTGTATTAAATGTTTATGCCAATCTTTACATGTTTATGTCATATGTGCATTCATAATGGAAGAGGCATCCCATGCTGATGCGGGCCTCTGTGTTCACACGTAGTGAACACGAAAGACCTACCTCGTAGTCCTATCCACGGTTGTGCATGGGAGCGAGTCAGTAAGAGTAGGCACCCTCCATCTACGGGATGGAAGTGGAAAGGGGGTGCACGCCGACGGGTGTGCACTCGGCAATACCAGTATGTGCTTCGAGGAGATATGAGCATTTGCATTGCATACATGATGATGATGAAATGAGTACAATGATATTGAGACATTAGTATGATGTTGAATATCAAATTATGACTTGTTCATGATGTTGAGCAGGGTATGTAGTGATGTTAACATTGAATTGTTCTTTATAGTCAATTGCAATATACTTGCTGAGTGATGAACTCACGCTTGTGTTTATGTTGTTGTTTTTAGGTACCATGACACCGGCTTGTGGGAAGGGGCATAAGCTACACATATTCATGTAGCTCCACACCTATAGGCAGATTTATCAACTTGAGTCATGATCATAATAAGTGCCATGAAACTTGGTATATGGATTAAATTGTGTGCTTGTGTTCCTTATTTGTTTCGCTTTAGTTTATGGAGTGGTTGGATTTAGTATTGTTGATTTATGTTGATGCTATATCCATTATTATTGCTGCTTTAGATGTCTTCTGTTCTGATATGACTTGCCTTGTTATTGCTATTGCTTCAATTCATGGTAAAACAAAGGAGATGCTGCCGAAACTTTCGGTTTTAGCATTTGTGTCTTTGCTGTAATTTATTTTAAATTGTGGTATTTAGATGTTGTTTAGTCTTTGTTTGGTGACATTCAGGCATAATCGATACCGGGGTGTTATAGTTGGTATCAGAGCGGGCTTTAGGTCCGTGGAATGTGAATGTAGTAATTTACTCTAGAGTAAACTAAAATATTGACTTGGAAAAGTAGAAACATGGCATAGGTTTACTTGTTAAAATTTGGCCTTAGGGCAATAACCTTAAAATCTGCCATAGTTTGGTTAACTAATTTAAAACTTGACACACTCTGATGCACAGTAGGAAGGGTAAGGGTATCGATGCTATCCGCGTAAATATTATATTTATGCTCTGATGTTAAATGCTGCAATTTGATGAAGTATGATGTTATATTTATGAAAGTATTGATTGAGATGCTATATGTTTGATTAAGTGGGGTTGTGGTGTCGAAGGGTTTCGGTCACCTCTTTTTGTTCATAGTAAGGGTGTGGTTTGACGGTGTGGCCGGTTAACGCCATCACCGAAGAATTATTAATCCCGGTAGGAGAAGAGTGCTTATCGTTTCTTTCGTAGACCGGGTAGTTGGTTGGAGTTGATTAGAAAAGTTGATGGTGGATCCTTTTGGATTTTTTTTACCGTTCTGACGATCGGTGTGGTTGGTTTTCTTGGTTTTAGTTGATTGAAATCAAAAGAAAAGTGTGTGGGTATTGGATTCTCGCGGATTGTTCCGTAGGTGGTTTGTGGTTTTGTCTTCCTTGGTTGAAGACGAAGAAGAAGAGTTGTGTGTTGCGCGCCTTTTGGTCGCAATCTTTGTTTTGACACCCTGTTTTGTTGGTAATGGTGGACTGTCTTGGGGAGGAAACTTATGTGGTTGTTGTGCTCTCTATCTAAGAAAAGTGTTGGAGTTTTCCCTTATGCAGACCTTGAGTTAGGTAGGAGCTAAGTTTGAATCTTTATCGGAAAAGGTTTTGTTGAACATTTGGTTTTCCCTGGTGCATCCATCTTCTTTCTTGGAAGTATAGTTCTTGAGGTTTCTTGAAGAGTTTTGGTCTATGAAAGTTGGAACTTTGAGAGTTGAGCTCTCCCGCATTTCTGTTGGAGTGTTATTTTTTCTTCTTTGCCTGGAAATGAGAAATTGCTATTTGGTGTTTGTTCTTGTTCTTGAGCTGTGGTTATCTTTAAATGTGGGTTGCATCCTATTCTTCAAGAGTAGGTGACCTATGAAGGTGTTTAGAAAAGTTTTTGTTCGTGCTATGAAGTATGTAACAATGTGGTTTACAGAATGACGTATTGCTAGGTTAATCTGTGAGTTGAATCGGTTCAATGTGGTTGTTAACTTTAGCTTGAGAATAAATAGATTACTAGTGTTGTAGAGTACTCTATAGCGAGAATGATCAAATGTATTAACGTACATGCTTAAAATCTGTTGCTTTGCTTTAAAAAAAAAGTGCTTATGACCCTCGATAATGTTTAAAGTTTTAAACTCTGATGCATAATTCGAACTTTAAGATGATGTAAACTTCTGATATTGTTAAAGAAACTTAGCTGGTTGACTAAAGATGTTCTAATTTAACGTGTTAATAGCAGCCATTGCACACGCTGCGGTCATGCCATTGGCGTGCTGCTACTACCATGCCTACAAGCTCTATGAGCATCCTCTGCCTATGACGGTAAGTGTAAGGCTTAGGGTAAACTAATACATGAACTAGCCTATGCATGATCACAAAGATACTGCGGAAATTGAGTCATTAGTTACTGAACCCAATGATGAAGAAGGCATTAGTTTTGGTCGGTGGTTGCTGAACGTCGGTGAAGAAGAGGGCAGTACATGGCCGAAGAAGAAAGGGGACACCGAGATCCTCTTGATGCTGGTAGAGGTCTTCGGCATCCTAGGTGCTAGCACAATAGATCAGGTAATGTCATGGAGAGGCAAACTCAGAAAATTTTCATGCATTAATGAGCGCTGGTCTCTCCCCTTTTGCTAGTGCTAGCTATCGGGATCATAACCAATTGGTTGTTACACTTCCGATCATAGTGTGAGCAAGATGGGCCTTGCCCCAAAAATTTTGGTCTATTCATTCAAGCCGAAGATCACAACCAACATTCTCCCACTTGATCGAAAGGCTAATGTCATAAGTCCATACTAAACAGAATAGCACACTAAGATAAAGTATAACAGCAGTTAATAAAGGCATCGCTAAAACCCTAGTATCTATAGTGCATCATTCTATTTCGAAAGGATAATTACTTATTTTTAACAGGAGTTGGTTTTGTTCTTATGGTCCTAATTTCCAGAATCAGAGGCTTTCAATAAACCCATACTGGCAACATGCTCTCGAAAGAGACTCGGTGGTAAGCCTTTAGTAAGTGGATCCGCAAGCATAGACTTAGTACTTATATGCTTGATATCAATTGTTTGATCCTAGATTCTATCTTTCACAACATGATACTTAATGTTAATATATTTGGCAGCACCACTTGACTTGTTATTCGAATAGAAAACTACGGCTATATTATTGCAGTATATAGGAAGTGGTTTAGATGTGCTGTCCATCACTCTTAATCCCGGGATAAAGTTCTTAAGCCATACAGCCTGTCTAGTAGCCTCACAACATGCCACAAACTCAGCCTACATCGTTGATGATGCAATAAGGGATTGTTTGGAGCTTTTTCACAAAATGGCTCCTCCCGTAAGTGTGAAAATATAACCTGATATGGTTTTCTTAGTATCAACACAACCTGCAAAATCAGCATCCGAATAGCCCACAACCTCAAGGGTATCAGACTTCTTATATGTGAGCATGGAATGCTCAGTGCCCTGCATATAACGCAAAGCTTTCTTAATGACTTTCCAGTGGTCCAACCTTGGATTTGATTGATATCTGCCAAGCATCTTGGTTGCGAATGCTATATTAGGGCGAGTACAAACTTGAGCATACATAATGCTTTCGGTAGCTAAAGTGTAAGAAATACCTTTCATTCGATTAGTTTCTAATTGATTCCTTGGACATTGAAATGTTCCAAACTTATCGCCCTTAATAATAGAAGTAACTATGGTAGAGCAGTTATGCATATTGTGTCTCTTAAGCACTCTATCAATGTATGCCCTTTGGGATATGCCTAATACTTCTTTGGACCTATCTCGATGAATCTCAATGCCTAAAACACAAGGGGCATCACCAAGATCCTGCATGCCAAAATTAGTAGAAAAAATCACTTGGTCTCATACAACATATCCTTATTGCTGCTAGCCAATAAGATATCATCCACATAAAGTACTAAGATAGTAAATTTGCTCCCCTTAATCTTAACGCATATGCAATTGTCCACTTAATTTTCTTTAGAACCAAAATTTCTTATGGTCTCATATAATTTAAGGTACCATTGTCTAGACGCTTGTTTTAGTCCATAGATAGATTTCTTAAGTCGACACCCCATATGTTCCTTGCCTTCCACGACAAATCTTCTAGTTGAGCCATATAAACATTCTCATGCAAGTTACCATTAAGGAATGCAGTTTTAACATCCATCTGATGTATTTCTAAATCATAATGAGCAACAAACGCCATGATAATTCTTAGTAAATCTTTTTTTGAGATGGGAGAGAAAGTATCAATATAATCAGTCACCTCTCTTTGTATAAACCCTTTTGCTACAAGCCTTTCCTTGAACCTTTCAACATTTCTCTTACAGTCATGCTTAGTTTGTAGACCCATCTACAGCCTACTGTTTTGACTCCGTTAGGAATTTCTACCAGATCCTAGACGTCACTGATGCTCATAGACTTTATTTCATCCTGCATGGCCTCAAGCCACTTGGGTGAATCCTTAGTCATCATAGCCTCCTTAAATGAGGTGGCATCATCTACCTTCCCTATATCATTTACATCTTCATTCATGTATACGACATAGTCAATCGGGATGATAGATCTTATGTCTCACTGTGATCTCCTTAGTGGTTCCTTAGTTATCACATGGGGCTATTAAGGCTCATCATTAGGTGCTATACTGTTGATCCCATAATCCTCAAGTTGGGGCTCAACTCTAGGATTGTTAGCTTCAGGTATAACTGTTTGAGGTATAGGAAGGATAGTCTCTTGGATTATCGGTAATGGTACATAAGTCCGAATCTTCTTAAGATCTATTTTCCTAGCCTCCGAGCTCCCACTGATTTCATCATTCTCCAAGAATACAGCATATCGGGTTTCTACAAACTTAGTGATATGATTTGGATAATAAAATCGATACCAATAAAATGATAACTTACTGTCTTAGGATCTAATTTCTTAATATATGGATTAAAGGCTTTAGCTTCGTCAGGACAACCCCACACATGTAAGTATCTTAAGCTCAGTTTTCTCCCGGCCCATATGTCGGGTCCCGAATCTGCAAATCCAGACCCTCTGTGTATTCAGCACTAGTCCAGGATCACGCTAGTGCACACAGTCTCAACATCGGTAAATACCACAATCATACTCAATGAAATAGTAAAGTACTTTATTGAAAGGGAAATATAACTGGTTGCTCGACCTTATGGTCAAGTTACAAAAGTACGCCTCGCAGGGCTATAGTCTTACTCAAATAAATCTGCAGCGAAAAATAAAGAAATGTGTGGCACCAACCAATATGCCATAGGCAACTGGCTGGTGTCGACGATCGGTTCCGCCGGCAATGAGATTTGTGATTTTAGGGGATTCGTGCGAGATCAGAGCAAGAAGGTAACACAGGATGCAAGGGCGATCTTTTTAGACAGGTTCAGGCTCTCGCGGAGGAGATAATACCCTAGTCCTGTGTTCTTGGATATATGGACGTGGTCTCTTTTTCTTCTTCTGTTTTCTCCTCCTTTTTTCAGGGTTGTTCCCTCCCCCCTTATATACTGGGAGAAGGGCACGTTACAAGAGGGCGCCACCTGGCGCTGGGTCAGGTGGACTCATGAGTATGTTGTTTGTCTCTGCCTGCCGAGCTCAACTGCGTCCATAGGATTTGGTCGTCCCTTTACTGACCCGCGCCTGCCGATTCGTCAGGATCTGGTGGCTACAGGCTCTGCAGGCGCCAGGTCGTAGGCTTTACTTTAGGCGGGGTTGTCCTGACGCACCACGAAGCTTCGTCGTGGAGGCGACCAGCTGCCTTGGATAAGAAGTTCGGCCGTGGCTATGGGCTCTTCGTAGTGCTTCCAAACTCTGGGCCTACTGCACCGTCCTCGGCCCAGTTGGGCATAAGCTTCTCTTGTGGGACCCCCGTCTCGGACATCCCACAGCAGCCCCCAAGTGCTTTAAGATCGGATTTCCCCCTCTTGTCCTGTCAGAAAGATTTTATGGGAAAAAAGATCGTAAAGGACTTATTAATTGCCGGGATTGTTACCAATGTTTTCCCAACTCGATGTCAGAGTAGCGCTCACGCTCGTCATCGATCTTTGCAGGGCATAGAGGGATAGGTCACCGTGGTTGGTTGGCTCGTGGCCGAGTGGTACCCGCACCCATTTACGGTGTGCGGCAACTGGCTCGCAGAGCTCAATTGACCCTCGTGGAGCGTACTGTAGTTGGTTGGCTCGTGGCCGAGTGGTACCCGCACCCGTTTATGGTGTGCGGCAACTGGCTCGTAGAGCTCAATTGACCCTCATGGGGTGTACCATGGTTGGTTGGCTCGAGGCCGCGTGGTACCCGCACCCGTTTACGGTGTGCGGCAACTGGCTCGTAGAGCTCAATTGACCCTCATGGGGCGTACCATAGTTGGTTGGCTCGTGGCTGGTGGTACCCGCACCCGTTTACGGTGTGCGGCAATTGGCTCGTAGAGCTAAATTGGCCCTCATGGGGTGTACCATAGTTGGTTGGCTCGTGGCCGAGTGGTACCCGCACCCGTTTACGGTGTGCGGCAATTGGCTCGTAGAGCTCAATTGACCCTCATGGGGTGTACCCGAAATTGGTTGGTTGGCTCATGGCCGAGTGGTACCCGCACCCGTTTACGGTGCACGGCAATTGGCTCGTAGAGCTCAATTATCCCTTATGGGGCGTACCATGGTTGGTTGGCTCGTGGCCGAGTGGTACCCGCGCCCGTTTACGGTGTGCGGCAATTGGCTTAGAGCTCATTTGACCCTCATGGGGCGTACTATGGTCGCGTAGAGTGATACCCACGCCCGTTTACGGCGCGCGGCTTTGACTCTCATGGAGCGTATCCTCAGGACCATTTTGGTTGGATCCTCCGGCGATACCCAATCATGCATAATAGCCATGACCAGCATTTGACCCCAAATTATGGGATGTACCGCTAGAGGATGTTCGGAGAGTGCCTGGTCCTAATCTTCTGTGGCGACCAGCGTTCAGGCCCATCATGGGGCGCACTCTATCCCAAACCTCGAGCCAGACTTGACATCTGGCCGCGGCTTGCGCGACACAGCGAACGGCCCAACATGGGGCATGCCCTAGATTTGGCTTAGAATTAAGTACGGGAGCTCTTGCTTTTTCCCGCCGTAAGGCGAAAGCTAAGACCCACTTCCTATAAGCGAGGGAACTCTTATTGAGGGAAAGACATCTTTGCCCGTTCCCACAGTCGCGAAATCTCCAAAACTTCTCGGGTGACCTTGGTAGCTTAGGGTTTCCGGTTTCGTGCCCAGCACTTCTCCCCAGAGACCTCGCTTCGTCAGGATGTCCTCTTCTTCATCGCCAGAAGCGAGCACAGACCTGGCAGCAGCAGGGTGGGAGGCCTCCGTGTCGACAGGGGCTCACCTGGAGGAGATGGTCACCGGCGGCGTTCTTCCTCCTCTGGAATTGATTTCCGCCCGGGCGGCGGCAGGTGAACCCTACCCCACTCCTCGAGCCAACGAAATTGTAGTCTTCGAGTCCTTCTTTTGGCGGGGGTTTAGTGTTCTGGGGAGCGCCTTCTTTCGAGGCTTCTTCATTTTTACGGGATTGAATTGATTAACCTGAACCCCAACTCCATTCTTCAAATCGCCATATTTGTTTAACTTTGCGAGGCGTATCTTGGGATCCATCCTCACTTCAATTTGTTTCGCTCCCTCTTCCTGCTCAAACCCCATCCGAATCGAAATTCTCCCAGTGCCATTGGGGGAGCTGGGTTCCAATCGCGAGAGGGCCTGAAGAAGCATTACTTCTCTATCCCCTTCAAAACCTCCCTCAAAGGTTGGAAGCGGGAATGGTTCTATTGCGCCAACGCAGACCCTTTCCTCGCTCCCTTTACCGGCCACACCCCTGTAGTTCTCCAATGCTGGAGCGATCCCCCGTAGGGGCCCGGATTGGATCAAGTCGCTGAACTTCTGACGCTGATTGATGATCTGAAAAACCGCGGCTTGACCGGCATTGGGGTCGCCGTCAGCTTTGCTAAGCGGCGGGTACAACCCTTGAAGGAACGAATCCATTTGGGTTTCCGGTATGGCGGGACTCGGGATCCCACCCGGGAGTCGAATGCGCCGCTGCCAAGAGACGTCCTGGGGCGCGGTTGATAGATTTCTTCACCCCGGGCGCCGAGATAACCAATAGAGGCTGTCTGGGCAAGTTTTCGGCGAAGAGAGCTCCTCCTCGCGTGAGTATTCCTCTCCTTCGAGGCATTGCTTGGTTGTTTTCGCCTGACTTGAGGCTCTGATGATATGTGATTGTTCAATTTTCAGGAGCGTGAAGCTTTCGTTTCTGATGCTCCGGTCGTCGGCGTCTCTCGACTGAGGAATGTTCCGAGCAAGCGTCCGGCGGATTCTTCGGCTGAGGGGCCAGGGTCTTCTAAGAGAGAAAGGACGTCGGTTGAGGAGGTTCCTGTCCCTTCCTCGACTGGGCTATCCACTGCTGTTAGCCCCGAGGAGGAAGGTTCAGGAGCTCCATCTTCCGAGCCAGCACCTGCCCCGAACGTTGGCATAGACTTAGGCTCTCCTCCGGGTAGCGCTGGGGTCCGTAGGAAGCCAGGGATGAAATTCAAGAAGTCCAAAAGGTTTATTACCCCTTGACTCTTGTTCTTGTCTCTTTGAATGTGTGCCAACATACTGGCCCTTTGGTGAGTTAGGGCTCCCTCCACGGACGTTCCAGTGGAGGCATCTTCTGAGAGGGAGGCTCCAATGTCGGCTTCTCCCGGGAGGGCTGCTTCGCGCGCTGCCTCACCGACGGACGATGTGCCGGCGGAGGAGACGCGTTCAACTGCTGAGCCGTTCGGAGGTCCTGATCGCGAAGATGCTGCCGGTCCGTCAGCCCCCGAAGTGGAGGAGATTCATCGAGAAGCCCCACCGCTCGGTCCTCTTCCGGATCCACCGACTCGGACAATGTGGTGGGGATATTCCGACTGGGATGGGATGGAGGAGGATGAAAAAGCGGAGATAGTAGCCCGGATGGAGCTGTATGAGCTCACGGTGAAGTGTAGCCGGCTGGTCCGGGTGAGTCCTTCAATCTTCCCTTCCTCAGTATATCTTTGAAGCACTGACCCCTTGCTGGTGTTCTGCTGTGATGCCCAGGATATGGGAACCCGCTCCAAAAAGAGGTCTGAATTCTTCCGGAAGGCGTTGCCCAAGCTCAAAGATCACCAAAAGTACGAAGATGAGATAAAGGAGCTCAGTCAGACGCGATGGAAAGAAGTCCATGAACTTGAGGCTCAATGCATGGTCCTCCGCGAGGAAAGGGCGGAACTTGAGTGGTCACTGCAAGGTATGAACCTCCGCGGGCCTGGGGCGGGTGCCTTCCTCTTGAGTGGTCAGAGATGAGTCTGACTTTCCATGTTTTCAGAGCGCGATTTGATGATCGCTGAGCTAAGGGCACAGATGGAGGTTTCAAAAGGTTCTAACCTCGAAACTCGGGCTAGCTTGGAGAAGACACAGTGAGAGCTGGAGGGTAGACTTCTTGATTCGAATTAGACGTGCTTTGCGCTGGGTGCGCTTTCTGATGACAGCTTGGCTTTGGTGCAGAATGCAAGGAAAAAATGAACGCTGCCGAACGAAGCCGCACCGAGCTCCGCGTCGCCTGCGAGCCAGTCCTGCACCTTCTGCGTATCGAGGGAGCCGAACCAAGCCAGGGAGATGATGCCGTTCCGCTTCTCTCGGGAGGAGCTGACAGGATCAAGGCTTACGCAATGGAGTCGGCGACCATGAGTGCTAATCAGGCATTGGCAGTGGTCAAATCTCACTATCCGAGAGTTGACCTTGA
This sequence comes from Rhipidocladum racemiflorum, assembly GCA_036346355.1. Classification (NCBI taxonomy): domain Eukaryota; kingdom Viridiplantae; phylum Streptophyta; class Magnoliopsida; order Poales; family Poaceae; genus Rhipidocladum; species Rhipidocladum racemiflorum. The sequence continues at coordinate 36,096,177 of CM070581.1, forward strand.
AGCTGTTAAAGAGGGTTTTGCCTGTGACGAAGACAAGGCCAACACACTCCTTGAAGAGGTTTCCGGTACATCACAGGCCTTGTTGGAGAATCTTGAATTCTGAATTTGATATGAATCTTCATGCCGAATGCTGACCCTCCTTGTTTGAAGCGTTGTATTTCTTACTTGAATACAATTTGTCTGCTTTGTTCTCCGCTAAGTGAGCTCACAACCTCTTTCGCTCTTTTCCGCTTGTCTGAGTTGCTAACACATAGGCCCACGGCCTTTTGGCCCCCATTACGCCTTTCTGGGTGGCCTTCAGCCGACTGGTTCGGCCCCCAAGCGCCGGGACCTTGGCTCGTGGCCTTATCGCCCTAGGTACGCTTTTCTGAGTGGCTGGTGTGCAGCTCTCGAGCGTCGGGACTTTGGCTCTTGGCCTTCTCGCCCCAAGCACGCTTTTTCGAGTGGCTGGTGTGCAGCTCTCGAGCGTCGGGACTTACGTTGTAGCCTCCTGGCTGAGTGGTTCAGCCCCCAAGCTTACGTTGTTGCCTCTTGGCCCCAGTACTTCTCGCTTAATTGGGCCAACTGAGCAGGAAGGTTAAATCAAGTTGAACTACACCTGACACGTGTCTGGCAAAATATCCCTTCATTCTGTTCAACGTGTTGATCTTCTTTGTACTTTGAAAATATCAACAGCGTCGTAGCGCCGCTTCGCCTTCCGTGTTTTTAAATGGTGTCGTCTCGGCATCTGGGCCATGCATGGCCTATAAATGGGGTGTTACCGCTCTTGAGCGATCGCCCTCTTCTTCGAGTCTTCTTCTCTTTCTTTCTCCAAGCTTCCCGCCATGTCTACCATGAGGAGATTGTTCGGCCCTTACGCGGCGTTTTTCCGCCAGCGCTTCTTCGGCCTGCTTTACAGCTTGGAGGAGGCGGAGTTCTGGGAAGACCATGACTTCGTCGTACTGGAGGCGGAGGAGGAGGCTGGGGCCGCCAGAGACACCGCCGCTATGGCCGCCTTATTGGAGGTGGCGCCAGGGCTTTCTGAGGTAGCGAGGTCATTGTGGAGATGGTAGGGCGCGAGCGTCGCGACACCCTAGCCGTGACGGATCTCGTCCGCCTTGTACCACCCCTTTGGGTGGTCGAGGACGAGATCCTCGCGGCTCTGACGCGCCGACCTCGGCGACCCCGACACCGGCCGTCCCAGTCAATGTCGCACTAGCAAGAAAGAAGAAGCAGAGACACCAAGAAGAAGCAGCCGCCTTTTTTAGCGAGAAAAGGAAAAAAAGATTAGCAATGTAAATTACTAATACCGTGAAATAAAGTATGAGAACGGTGCCGTTTATATCTTTCTAAGTTTGATCGTCTTTCTGTAGATTGTTTGCTCTAGTCGATAGCTCCAGCCCCTGCAGCGAGGTGCTGGAGGGCTGAATTTCTACCGATTAGGGACTAGTGGCACTGACTTCTGTGTCCGGAAGTATTCATGGAACTACAGATCGCCGTTCTCGAGCGGTTAGTGCCTTCTTCTAGCTTCGTCTTTCCTTCTTTGTGCGCTAATACAAACGTCCGGATCTTGCCGCTTGTCACGGCCTTACCCCGAACATGCGTTTCCGCCTAATTTGTATCGGCACAATTTGGATTAGACGCTACGCTAGTAGGGTGATAACCACTCGGGACTGACTCGGTCACAGCATAGTAAGACAGATCAAAGAACTAGATAGTCGGCAACTTCATTTAATGCATGGGAGCGGGATACATAGCTTAAGCGTAGAAGCGACGTAGCTGTTCGGCATTCCAAGTGTTCACCAAGACTGCGCTGTCTTTGCGCCTAAGCCGATAGGCACCCGGTCGAACTGTCTCCTCTACAATGTACGGGACTTCCCAAATCGGTGAGAGCTTGTGCTCACTTTTCTGGTTCCTTTTGAGGACCAAATCTCCTTTTGAGAAGGCTCGGCTTCGGACATTGCGAGAATGGTAGCGCCGAAGTCCCTGGAGGTACTTGGCCGACCGGATGGCTGCAACATTTCGAGCCTCCTCGAGTTGATCAAGCTCCACCACTCGGCTTTCCTCGGACTCATTTTCCTTGTAATTCCGGACCCTCGAGGACCCAAATTCTAGCTCGGTTGGCAAAACCGCCTCTGAATCGAAAACTAGGAAAAAGGGAGTTTGCCCAGTTGCTCGGCTAGGAGTGGTTCTGAGTCCCCAAAGTACTGACGGTAACTCTTTCACCCATCGGGCAGCATATGGTTTGAGGCGATCGAAAATCCTGGCCTTGAGGCCCTGGAGGACCAAGCCATTGGCCCGCTCAACCTGCCCATTGCTCCGTGGATGACCCACCGAGGCGAAGCAAATCTTGATTCCGACGCTTTCGCACCATTCTTGAAATTCTTCGCTCCTGAATTGGGTGCCATTGTCTGTGATGATCCGATTGGGAACTCCAAATCTGACCACAATATCCTGAAAGAATTCTTTGGCCTTGACAGTAGTGATCGTGGCTACTGGTTTAGTTTCGATCCATTTGGTGAACTTGTCAATGGCTACGAAGAGGTCGGCGTTGTGCCTTCTTGAGCGGCCCAACTAGGTCGAGCCCCCAGACCGCAAAGGGCCAGGAGATGGGGATGGTTTGCAGCTCCTGTGCCGGCAAATGTGTCTGCCTTGCATAGAACTGGCAGCCCTCGCAAGTTCGAACGATCTCTTTTGCATCTGTCACCGCTGTAGGCCAAAAGAAGCCCTGCCGGTAGGCTTTCCCAACCAAGGCGCTTGATGCAGCGTGATGGCCGCACATTCCCGAGTGGATTTCTCTGAGCAGGTCCTTTCCCACTTGATGCGGAACGCACCGCCTAAGAATACCGGAGGCGCTCTTTCGAAAGAGCTCTCCCCCAATCACCACATAGGACTTGGCTTGTCGCGAAATGCGCTCGGCTAGAGTGGGAGTTTCAGGAAGTTCGTCTTTCAAGAGATAATCTAGATATGGAGCCGTCCAGTCGGGGTTAATGGACAAGACTTCAGTCTCAGAATTCTTACTTGGCTCTCGTCGTTTAGTAACTGTTGGCTCGTACAGATCCGGGACGAAGATTCCACTCAGGACCTCTGCCCGAGTGGCTCCCATCTTGGCCAACTCGTCCGCTGTTTCATTATTGCGGCGCAGGACATGGACCAGCTCCAGTCCATCAAACTTGCCCTCCAATTCTCGAACCTGTTGACAAAGTAGACCGGGCGCTGTACACCGTAGCGGTGTCCTGACTCCTCCCGCTCCACAACTATTGCGGCACTAACTACATGAGTTGTTGCCGCTATGTAAAGCAGGAGAAGTTCACCTGGCACCGACGAGACTAGGATTGGAGGGGTGGAGAGGAACACCTTGAGTTCTTCGAAGGCTTGTTGTGCCTCAGCTATCCACTCAAAACGGTCCTGCTTCTTGAGGAGCTTGAAGAAAGGCATCCCCCGAATCCCCAACCGGGAGATGAACCTGCCAAGCGCTACCATGCAGCCAGTAAGCTTTTGAACATCTTTTTGGCTGGTAGGTGGCGCCATCCTCATGATGGCCTCGATCTTCTCTGGATTTGGCTTGATCCCACGATGAGAGACAATGAATCCGAGTAGTTTCCCGGAAGAGGACATTGAGCCCACTTCCACCATCAATCAACACCCTCTTGAGCTTGATGCCGCGGACAACCAGCGCCAAGACAAGCGGATATCTACCGGGGAAGGGACTCGATCCGGGTGATCCGAGCGGTCGTAAGTTATCGCGACCTCGGACCACCGTACATACTGGGGGGTCTCCGGCTCTATTGCGTTGATGTCTCGGGCGGTAAGCTTTTGCTTCCGCTTGGACTCGTACGCGGCCGAACCCCCGAATATGTAATTGAGCTCGAGATCGACTTCCTGATAGTCTTCCTCAGCTTCGGGAGGAGGCTGCTTGGCGGCGGGTCCACTCGGACCTTGTCCGGCCTGCTTCTTGCTCTCCTGGGCGAATCTCTTCAAAGTGAAGCAGTCCTTGGCGGCATGTCTTCCCTTCGGATGGAAGGGGCAAAGCGAGTTCATCACCTTGTCATACCCATCCTCTTTGAGCGCACGAGGGCGGGCATGTTCATCGACTGCCACTAGCTCTTCACCTTTGCGCTTCTTCTCCTTCCGTCTGGAGGGCTCGGACTGATCCTTCTTCTCGTCGTGCCGTTCCGCCAAGGCCTCGGAGGCGGAAGCGTAGCCGTCCGCTAGAGCGAACAACTCACGAACCGACGTTGGTGGCTTCCGGGACATTTTCTTGATGAGATCAGGGTCGCTGACTCCCTTCTGGAAGGCATCTATCACAACCGCATCCGTGACATCCCGAACAGTGCTTTTCCTGTGCATGAAGCGCTTGATGAACTCCCGCAGGGACTCATTCCTCTTTTGGTGTAGCTGATACAGGTCCCAGGGGGTGCCAGGGCGCTCATACGTGCCTTGGAAATTTGAAATAAACTGCTCACACAGGTCTCCCCAGGAATCTATAGAGTTCGCTGGGAGTCCGGTGAGCCAAGCTTGGCCCAGGGGCGAGAGAGTAACCGGCAAGTAATTTGCCATTACTTTCTGATCCCCCCGGCGGCCCTGACCGCTAGAGCGTACACCTGCAACCAAGCCTCTGGGTCCCTCTCACCATCAAACCTAGTGATGTCCTTGGGGTTAAACCCCTCAGGCCAGACCACTCAGCGCACGTGAGGGGTAAACACACGAACTGCTTCAATAACCCCGCGACAACCCTCGGGCGGTGACCGACGTGGAGGGGATCGGGCTTGGCATGCTTCGCGATCTCCTGGAAGGATGCTGTAACATTCATACTCGTCGGCATGACGGCGCTGCTCCTCCCTCTCTCGGTCGCGGCGCTTGGCGTCGAGGTCGGAACGGAGATCGCGGTTGAGGCTGTGTCGCAAGTCGTCCCAGTTGGGCATAGGCTTCTCTTGCGGGACCCCCGTCTCGGACATCCCACAGCTGGGCTCTCCCACTAGTTCGTCGGCTCCTCCTGGAACTCCTCCTCCAGTGCTGGCGTTGATTCTTCTTCAGCTGATGTTTTGTTGTTGCAAGGGTGAGTACTTAAAGCACTCAGCAAGTCATGCAGAGAATGCAGTCTAATATTCTACATGCATGGCTTATTACAATGGGTAGGCTAAGATGGTTCTTTTGCAGTAAAGCACATTCATAAATAACAATAATAGAATGAAAGAAGTAAACAGTAATAGCAATAATAATTTCATAAACAATTTCACAAGTAAAGCATTTATCAGCCTAAAGCAAGTTCTTCAAGTCCATCCCAAGTAACCAAGGTCATTTTATTAAAGTCTAACACTTGACTGTAATCCCCAAATAATGTCCAATGCCGCGAACACGATTATTTGAATAGATTTTACACTCTGCAAAGGTTATACACTTTACCCATAAGATACAGTCAAACACCACAAAGGCGAGTGACCGTAACAAAGTCTTTCAGAAACTTCTACCTTAACAAGTGAACCTCTCTGGTTGCCATACAATATCCCTTCCCTCAACAGAGGCAAAGTATAGGACCAACATACCATTGGACGAGTACCATGCCGCAACAATTGGTACGCTCCCCCGCACAACTACACCTGGTATAGTTGACACCCCGAGGTATCACATGCAAGTTATCAGTAACTTACTCAACTAGGTCTGTCCCATTTCAGACATGTGGTTGTACGATGAACTCAGTTCAAAGGCTTGCAAGGTTAAGTCCTTAGGTTGACCAGGGCAAGACTACCCAAGTAACGAAACTAAATCGACATTCCTGGTGCCACTCTTGGCCCACCAGAACAATCTTGCCACATGCCCCGGTCTAAACCAGTAAAACACCCAGTTGATTACCATGCACCACGTGCCATCATCATCATCACCAGTAACATGTGACACTTTTCCAAACTATGTTCCATATCTCATTAAGTCCACATTAATATTTGATTATCCAAAATCATGTCATGACTACGTGGTAGGGCTAAGCATTATACTACAGCGGTCTAATTACCCATGTTGGCAATTTAATAATGTCCAACTTCCTAAACTGAACTGGGGTGACAAGGGTTCATGGCACATAATTAAATAATCAAGGTGGCATACAACAACTAGGCATTTATCTAATTCCCAGAAATATTTATAGCATTTTCTAATTAATTTAGCATGCAATAATTTGAATCAAAATAATTTTCAAAAGCAGGATCAACATGATCAAAGCATAACTTTCCTTCAAAAAGTGCTGGTTCAGGTTCTTGCACTTGCTCCTCGATCAACACTTCACCTTCGAAGCCTTCGGGCACTTCAGTGTCTACTCGTAACGGATAAATAAACACCAAATAAATAAAAATAGAGAAAAACCCATTTCCAAAAATTAAATAAAATTCATCATTACATAGAGATCAATTTTATAAAAATTTAGAAACTAGAATCGCCTCAATCGGAGTTAAAACGCAAAAGTTATAGCCGTTTGAAGTTTGAAAAATCAATTAAAAGAATAAATCAAATTAATTCATTTATTTTTATACGGGAAAATCGGAAATATGACGTCAGCTGACGTCAGCACGCATTTTTGGATTTCCACCGAATTATTTTTCTAAAGGAAAATCGAATTATTGCATCATGCTTACGTCATCCGGTCTACGGGCCTGGTCCACGGTTCGGTTTTGGTCCACCGTGGACCCCGGTCCACGGGAACAGTGTCGCTGACGCATGGGCCCGCTCAGATGATGTCATCGATGACATCATCACGCTTGGCCGATCGGCTCTGACAGCTGGGCCCCATCGTGACGTCATCATGATGTCATGGATGATGTCATCGTGCGGTTGGCCTAGTTGCTGACATGCGGGCCCATGCTGACGTCACAGTGACGTCAGCGATGACCTGGCGTTGCCTGCATGGACTGCGTCGGTTCGGCTCCCGGCCACGTGGCTTGATCTGGGCCGTTGATTTGAAATTCAACGGTCCAAATTAGATCTAGATCTCGCACGTTGTGATCAATGCGGTTGATCTGGATTGTACGATTTAGATCGGACGGTTGAGATTGGATCGAGTTTAACCGCATCAAGGTGTGATGTGGCATGACCCGGTCCGCGACACGTGGGTGCATTCGGACCGCACGGTCTTGATCCAACGGTCAAGATCCGATCTAGTATGTGACTGCTCTATCCTACGTGGCTAAATCTGTACCGTAGGATCTAGATCCAACGGTTGAGATCTATTCCCGTACGGTGCACTAAGGTCTACGTGGCTCAATCTGGTGCGTCGGATTTAGATCTAACGGTTGCTAATAGATCTAAATGGTAACACTGGATCTAACCCTAACCGTATGATGTAGATCTAACGGTTGAGATCTAATCTAGGCTTTGCGCACGGAGAGGTGACGTGGATGAACCTGGGGCGTTGGATCTTGATCGGACGGCTAGTGGAGTTCGCGAAGGCGGCAATTGCACGGCGGAGCTCTTACTACCGGAGACGAAGACGATGAAGCGTGAAACGGCACTCCGAGGGTCTTCCGGTGAAGTGCGTGGTCCCGCCCGGTGCGTCTCGACCTAGGGGTCTCAGATTTGGGCTTGGGCGTAGCGGAGACGGTTAACGGCGGCCAAAAACGTCCAAAACCCGCGGCGGCTCCTTGCGGACTGTAACACCCCAAAATTTTGTTTTTCCTAAATCTATGTGTGATTTGGCACTTTGGTGAATTTTTGGAATTTTCTGGAATTTATTTGGATTTATTTGGAATTTATTTGAATTTATTCCATTTTGAAATAATTAAAGAATTAAACTTTGCAAATAAAATTTTGTTGGAAATATTTTATTTGAGTCCCAAATACCCTAAAATATTTTCCAGAATTTTTCTGGAATTTTTTCTGAGTCTTTTGCAATTTTTAATGAATTAAATGAATTTCTGGAAATTATTTTTAATTTTAAATCGCTGGAAATTGAGTTGGGTCAAGTACTATTCATCCGACCGAGTCGGAACCCGAGTCGGACTCGAGTCCGACCCGAGCCATCTGCGCCACTTGACTTGACCCAACCGTCGAACCCCGGTCGGTCCGAACCGTTGGATCAAGATCCAACGGTCGAGATCAATCCGCTTAAACGCAGCGCGCCGAGCCAATCTCGGCCGTCGATCGCGCCACGTGGGCGGCCGCGTCGCCCACGTCATCTCGCCGTGTTGAGCGGACTCGCCGTCCGTCTGGCTCCGCCACGGATTCGCGGGGATCTCGGCGTTCGGGCCGGCATTTAATGCCCGGACCCACGCCCGAGGTTCGCCCTTGCCTCGTGCGTCGTTTGCCCCAAGCGCCCTAGCCCTAGCCACCGCCGTCGACTCGCTATTGCTCGCCGTAGTTGGAGAAGCCTCCGCCACGGTCCTTGCCTCGTCCCGCCGCCGTCCGACGTCTTCCGCCGAGTTGGAGCCCGATTCGAGTCCTCAAGCCAAAGCGCACCGTGGGTACCTCCCACTCCGCCGGAGAGGCCGAAGTCTTGTCGGGCTCGTCGTCGTTTTCTCCGGTGGCCACTGCTCGCCCGTGTCGCCATCGCCGTCACGCAGCATCGTGAGCCGTTGGATCTTCATCGCACGGTCCAAGATCACGCCACGTCACCCACCGGTGAGATCCCGTCCAAGAATCTCAAGATCCAATCTCGACCGTTGGATCTAGATCCAACGGTCCAGATCAAACGCGTTAACCCAAACGCGTGAGAGCCAGATCTAATCTGGGCCGTTGAATTTCAAATCAACGGCCGAGATTGCGCCACGTGTCGGGAAGCCTGACCGCCGCGGTCAGCGCCCCCGTGCGTGTGACGCTGACACGCCGGGCCCGCGTGTCAGCGACGTGACCAAACCGCACCATGACGTCACGCTGACGTCATGGCGGGCCCGCATGTCAGCAGCTGTCCCAGCCGTGCGCTGACGTCAGCAATGACGTCACCCATGGGACCCACCTGTCAGCACCGTGGGCTGAGCCCCGCTGACGTCAGCAGTGACGTCACCCGAGGGGGACCCACATGTCAGTGACACGTGGAGCCGTGGACCGAGTCCACGGTAGACCCGAGCCGAGCGTGGACCGAGTCCATGGACCGGCTGACGTCAGCCAACCAATCAGAGGCTGCCACGTGTCCAGGCTGACGCAATAAATGATTTTCCGAAAAAGAAAATGATTTATTAATTCGAAATAATGATTTCAGATTTTGATTCAAACTTCAAACGCTTATAACTTTTGCGTTTCAACTCCGATTTGAGTGATTCAAATTTCTAAATTTGTATAAAATTGAGATCTACCTAAATATGAATTTTATTTAATTTTTGGACTAAAGGTTTCCTCTGTAATATTATTTAATTGATTATTTGAACTTCAAAATGCTATAACTTTTGCATTTTAACTCCAAATTTGACGATTCCAGTTTCTAAAAATTCATAAAATTATGTTCTATCTGTTTATGGATTTTATTTGGATGTTTGGATACTTTTTGCCTATTGTTTATTTGTGTATTGCTATTTGCACGCTTTACGAGTAGACGTTGAAGTGCCGGAAGGATTCGAAGGAGAAGTATTGACTCAGGATCCAACTCAAGACCAAGAACAAGTACTTTTTGAAGGCAAGTTGTGCTTTGACCATGTTGATCCTATTTTGAAACTTATTTTGGATTTAACTTATTGCATGCTAGTTCAATTAGAAAATACTTTATTTAAATATGGGGGATTAGATAAATACCAATTTGCTGTATGACACCTTGATTATTTAAATATGTGCCATGACCCCTTGTCACCCTAGTTGTGGTTTACTAGTTGGACATTATTAATTGCCAACATGGGAAATTAGATTGTTGTAGTATGTTGCTTAGACCTGCTACGTGCTCATGACATGATTTTGGACAATCAAATGTTAATATTGACTTAATGATATATTGAACCTGTTTTGGAAAGGTATCATGTGATGTTGATGGCACGTGGTGCATAGTAATCAACTGGGGTTTTGATAAATAGTTTTCGGCCGGGGCATGTGGCAAGAATGATCAGGAGGGCCAGTTGTGGCACTGGGGATGTTGATTTGGTTCTTCGGGTAGTCTTGCCCTGGTCACCCTAAGGACTTCACCTTGCAAGGCTTTGAACTGGGTCTAACGTGCAACCACATGTCTGTAATGGGACGGACCTAGTTGATTAAGTTGCTAATAACGTACCTGTGGGACCTCAGGAGGTCAACTACACCCTTTGTGTAAGTTGTGCGGGGAGGCGTCTGGGTGAGGCCAGGTACCCATCTAACGGTTGGTTGGCCTAAACTTCGCCTTAGCTAAGGGAAGGGTTAGTGTGCAACAACCGGGGAGGACCACTTGTATTGTTAGAAGTTTCCAAAAGACTTTGTTACGGGAACTCGCCTTTGTGGTGTTTGACTGTATCTTGTGGGTAAAGTGCATAACCTCTGCAGAGTGTAGAATCTATTCGAATAGCCGTGTCCGCGGTATTGGACATCGCTCGGGAATTACAGTCAAGGGTTAGACTTTCTTGAAAATAACTTGGACTTGAAGGGTTGGGTTGGATTAATAATGATGTTGATGGAAACGTGGATTAGGATGGGAAAGATGTTTACTAAACTCCTTGAAAAGTTAATTATACTTTACTTGTTACTACTGCTTTCGAATCTACTTATGATATTTGTCAAATGCTGTTTTACTGCAAATATACCTAGAGCTATTCCTTTGTATCAAGCCATGCATGTAGTATATTAGCTTGCATTCTGTGCATGACTTGCTGAGTACCAAGTACTCACCCTTGCCACAACACAATACCGAGTTGAAGAGGAGATTACGCCATTTGGAGGAGGATTTCCAAGAAGACCCGTCTACTTAGGGATGCGAGCCCGATCGGTTGCCTGTGGTATCTTTGGATGGCGCCACGAAGTTTATTTGATTTTTCATTCTGTTATTTCTCTTTTAATAAGTTTCGCTTGCAAGGCATATATTTGTAACTTGGCCATAAGGTCGAGTAACCCTTTGACTATTTAAATAAAGTACTTTGATAGTATCGTTTGGTATGATTGTGATATATACCGATGTTAAGGACTGTGTGCACTAGCGCGTTCTGGACTAGTCTTTGAATACACAGAGGGTCCGGATTTGCAAATTCGGGGTCCCGACAATTACGTGCATGACTTCTTGAGTACCAAGTACTCACCCTTGCCACCATACAACACCGGTTGAAGAGGAGACAACACCGGCTTTGGAGGAGGAGCTCCACGAGGAACCGTCTACTTAGGGGCGAGCCCGGTCGGTTACTGTGGTATACCTGGATGGCGCCACGAAGTTATCTTATTTTTCATTTGCTATTATTTCTCTCTTAATAAGTTTCGCCTGCGATGTGCATTTGTAACTTGACCATAAGGTCGAGTAACCAGTTTGACTATTTAATTAAAGTACTTTACTAGTATCGAGTGGTATGATTGTGATATTTACCGATGTTAAGACTGTGTGCACTAGCGCGTTCCTGGACTAGTGCTGAATACACAGAGGGTCCGGATTTGCAAATTCGGGGTCCCGACACGGACTTCGACGAGCGATTGCGGGCGCGAGGCAGCGGCTTGAGCTCAATCAACTAGGGCATCCGACGCGCACGGCAGAGAGGGACATGGCGGCGGGGTCAGGGCATTAAATAGCCTCGACGTGTGCGCAAGAATCGGAACCCTAGGCCCACACGGTGGAGTCCGAGCTCGAGACGGAGATGATGGTGGCGCTACGTGGCAGCATTACGGCCGTCCACGCGGCTCGATCCCATAGCCACACACGCAAGCACACACAGACACGAGAACAGCCGTTGGATCCCGATCCAATGGTGCGAGGCATGCGTTTACGTGGCTCAATCCTGGCCGTTGGATCTCGATCCAACGATGCGCGTGAACAGGGTTCGGTCCGGTTCTGTCGGCTTGAGTCAGACTCGGGTCGGATGAACAGTGGAACCCATTAGGGTTTTTTCAGCATTTTAATATTTAAAATAATTCTAGAAATTCAAATAAATCGAGAAAAATAGCAAAACGCTTAGAAAAATTCCAGAACAATTCTGGAAAATATTTTGAAGCATTTTGGATTCAAATAAAATATTTCCAATAAATTTTATATGAAACTTTTAATTATTTAAATAATTCAATACAAGACTTAATTCCAGTTAAATCCAAATAAATTCCAGAAAATTCCAAAAATTAAATTAACTCAATAAATTAAATAAAAGCACAAATTTTGGGATGTTACACCATAATTCATAAGGTGTCTTAGACACTGATTTATTGGGGACCTGATTAAGTATATGTGTGGCTACCTTTAATGATTCAATCCACAAACCAATTGGTAAATTGGAGTAACTCATCATGCTACGCACCATATCCATAATGGTGCAGTTGCGTCTTACAGCTACTCCATTTTGTTGAGCTTACAGCTACTCCATTTTGTTGAGGTTCATCAGGTATTGAATATTGGGCTATTATGCCATTTTCTAAAAGAAACTTAGCAAATGGACCAGGAATTTGTCCATAAGAAGCGTGTCTGCCGTAATATTCTCCTTCACGATCTGATCTTACTACTTTAATCTTTAGATTATGTTAATTTTCTACCCCAACCTTAAATATTTTAAACTTATAGAGTGACTCAGATCAATCACAAATGAGAAAAATATAACCATAACAGAAGAAGTCATTAGTGAATATGATAAAGGAGTCATACCCATCCATTGATGTTACAGGAAAGGGTCCACATATATCTATGTGGATTAATTCTAATATCCATATGCTTCGTGTGGATCCTTTCTTAATTTGTTTTACATACTTCCCCTTAATATAATCAATACAGTAGTCTAAGTCAGAGAAGTATAGTGGGTGGAGTATCTCTTCCTTAATGAGATGTTCTATTATCCCCTTCGAAATGTGACCTAAAAGACAGTGCCACAATTTTGATGAAGTCTCATCACCTAAACTTCTCTTTCACTTATTGGTGGCATCACACACATTCATTGACACATGAAATTCAAAGAGAGAAAGCATATAAAGTTTGTCTTGTTGAGTCGTGAGACCAACACTATTAGAATTAAAACTTATAATGCACTTATTGTTCCCAAAGATACAAATGAATCCATCATCATCTAATAGAGGAACTGAAATAAGGTTCCTCCTCATGGTAGGAGCATAAACAACATTATTCAAATAAAGGGTGAAGCCACTATCTAATGCTAATGGTAGTGTGCCAACGGCTTCAACTTCAACCTCCTTTCCATTTGCAACTTTAAAATTTCGTTCCCCTTTTCTTAGTGTCCTCACATTAAGGAGTCTCTGCAATGAATTAGAAACATGCATAGTGGCACCAAAATCAATCCACCAGGTATTAGGGGAAAATCAGCATAAAGGGTTTCATCAATAGTAGATATTATATCGTTACCCTTCTTAGCGAGCCACTTAATGAAGCCTACACAATCCTTCTGAATGTGCCCACTGCTTTTGCAGAAGCAACAGACGGACCCATCAGAAGAAGTAGAGTTAGGAACAGCAGGAGCCTTCTCCTTTGGCTTTGATTTGCTTGATTTAGCCTTGGGAGAGAAATGCAGCTTCTTCCTCTCAGCCTTTATCCTCTCCTCCTACTGGACACACATGGCGATCAACTCGCTCATAGTCCATTGTTCCTTCTAAGTGTTGTAGTTAATCTTAAATGCATTATACTCAGAAGGAAGGAAGATCATAATGAAATGGACCAAGAAGCCATCAGAAATAGCCATATCTATGCACTTAAGCTTAACAGCCATATCTGTCATCATCATGATATGTTCAGAAACGTTGTTCGAGCCATCATACTTAGTTGTGAGTATTTTCATAATTTAAGTATTGGTATATATTTTTGATGAGCCCTTGAACTGCTCCTCGACTGAGGCCAAGTACTGCTTAGCATTGTCATATTTAGGGATTGCTCCCCTTATGCCAACAGATAATGTGCTCTTCATGATCATTAGGGATATGCAGTTGGACCATTCCCACTTCTCCGCTGTTAAGTCATAGAATTTCATTTTCTCAGTGAAACTCTCATCATCAGCGGTAGGAGCTACAAGAGCGTTCTCACGTAAGGCATAGTCCAAACCCATGACTCCAAGGTGTAATATCTAAGGAAGGCGTGACTTGTTAGGGCTATTGTCGGGACCCGAATGTGCAAATCCGGACCCTCTGTGTATTCAGCACTAGTCCAGGATCACGTTAGTGCACACAGTCTCAACATAGATGAATATCACAATCATACACAGCGGAAAAGAGAAATAACACAAATATAGAATATAAACTATTGAACGACCTTAAGGTCAACCTTACATTTGTGAGGCCTTGACGTCTTCAACTCCAAATAAGCAGCAGCGGAACGAAGAACATCGGTGAATCCCATCAATACGCCACAGGCAAGCGGCGAGTTCGACTCCTACATAATCGCCTTCTCACGGAACTTCTTCTTCGACGATGTAGACTTTTGCTCACTGGTGATTGTTTGTTTGCAAGGGGTGAGTACATAAAGCACTCAGCAAGTCATGCACAGAATGCAAGTCTAATAACTATATGCATGGCTTATTCCAAATGACAGGCTGAAGGGGTTATTTTGCAATAAACAGCATTCACAAATATTCATAATAGATTGTAAAGCGGTAAAACAGATAACAATAGTAATAATTTCACAGTTGTTTCACAAGTAAACCATTCCACACCCTTAAACAATTATCACTTTTCCACAGACAAACTGCCTCCAAACCCAAGTTCAATTTTATGAAAAGCTAACCCTTGACTGTAATCCCCGAGCATTGTCTAGTACCGCGGACACGGCTATTCGAATAGATTTTACACTCTGCAGAGGTTATGCACTTTACCCACAAGATACAGCCAAACACCACAAAGGCGAGTGATCGTAACAAAGCCTTTCGGAAACGGCTAACTACACAAGTGAACCTTTCCGGTTTTTGCCATACACCATCCCTTCCCTTAACAAAGGCGAAGTATGGGACCGACATACCGTTGGACGGGTACCATGCCATCGCACTAGTACGCTCCCCTTTCAAGCTACACAAAAGGTGTAGTTGACACCCGAGGTATCACATGCAAGTTATTAGTAACTTACAAAACTAGGTCCGTCCCATTACGGACATGTGGTTGCACGATTAACTCAGTTCAAAGGCTTGCAAGGTTAAGTCCTTATGTTGACCAGGGCAAGACTACCCGAAGAACCAAAACAACGCTCCCGATGCCACAACTGGCCCACCCGATCATTTCTTGCCGCATGCCCCGGTCGAAAACTATTTATCAAACCCCCAATTGATTACCATGCACCACGTGCCATCAACATCACAACACATGATACCTTTCCAAAACAGGTTCAATATATCATTAAGTCAATATTAACATTTGTTTGTCCAAAATCATGTCATGAGCACGTAGCAGGTCTAAGCAGTATACTACAACGATCTAAATTCCCATGTTGGCAATTTAATAATGTCCAACTAATAGCTCACAACTAGGGTGACAAGGGGTTCATGGCATACAATTCTTTATGTCAAGGTGGCATACAACAACTAGGCAATTAACTAATCTTCCAAAATTAATTAAAGCATTTTCTAATTGAACTAGCATGCAATAATTTAAATCAAATTAATTTCAAAATGGGATCAACATGGTCAAAGCACAACTTGCCTGGCCCTTGCAACTTTTACTGTTCTTTACTCTTTATCCTTGATTCTTGATCCTCGACCTTCGATCTTCACTTCCTTGATCTTCAGCCCGTAGAACGATTTCCGGACGGCGCGTCTAACGATTAAAGAAGAAGAAATACAAACGCATTCAAAAGACAAATCAAGTAAAACTCCAAATTAAGATCAAATGGCATTGGCACAACGGCTTGGATGAATTTAGGAACTTGAACGGATTAGATCGAAGAGTTGACAAAAGAGAACGTCTTTCGGAAAAACACCGAAAAGGGAGAGATTAATAACTGGGAAAGAAAGAATAATATTCCGAAGAATATTTCTTCCGAAGTTATTATCTTGATTGGACAGATAGCGACATATGGGCTCTCGATCTATAGATCGGGTCCATAAGGATATGTTAGTTCACAGTGAACTAAACTGATTCTTGAAGTTGACTTTTGTTAACCGAACGGACACAGTCAAACAAAAGAGAGACGGATAGATCGGGCACCGGGGTATGGCACATGGCCAATGGTCCATCGACCAAGTCCACGAACGAAGTCTAGGTCAATAGTAGATTAGGTTTTCAGGGATAAGACAAGACAAGTGTCTTACCACGATTGAAACAACGAAAAAGATTGCAAAGATAACAACGCGGCTCACGATGAACTTAGTCCATCGAACCGGTCATAGGTTAGGGTTTTGATTCGGCTTTGAAGATGACATGACGATGAGGCTAGGCTCACATCATGATGATAGAGGAGATGAGGACATCGCACTAGGGCTCTTGCATGAATGCACGCATGCGATGACAACAAAGCGAAGAGAGCCAAGCGTTAACGATGAAGCGTTAACGGCGAAACGTTAACGACAAAGCGTTAACGGTGGAACGTTAACGATGTAGCGTTAACGGAGGAACGTTAACGGTGAAACGTTAACGACGGAGCGTTAACGGGGAAACATTAACGGCAAAACGTTAACGGCGAACGTTAACGGTGGAGGTCAAACAATGATAGGATACTCATGAAGCGAAGTAGCGACCGTCGGTGCAACAACATGGCCGCGGTAGAACGCTACCAAGGACGGTTAACCGGTGCGCGAACCGGCGGCACGGCTAGGTTGAAAGACGACGGTTTAAGGCCGGAATCGGGCTTCGACGGCAAATGGAGGCCAAAAGAACTCTAAAGATGGACCAAAACAGTACATGATGATCCACCGGATGCGACAACATGGCCGGAGCGAGCTAAAATAGCCGGCGTCAAAAGGCGACGCGCGGCGACGGCTAAACGGTGGCCTAAATATATATAAAAAATTTTGGAGGATGGGATAGCAAAGGGGAAATGTCTACCACGTAGAACGCGGCGATACAAACTCAATGGTATAGGCAGATTTTGCGGCGCCCTTCCGGATTAATCACAAACTGCCGATTAACTAGTTTCGGATCAAAACTTTGGACGGCCATAACTTCTAGAACAATGATCAGAACTTAACGAAATTTGACCGAGAGCTAGATGGGACCAAGAGGCACACCGTGACATAGGTGGCTCGAAGAAATACCTTCTGGAACAACGGGGAACGTGCGAGGAAGTTTGCCGCTGTCTGAAACGCAAACTGATCGCAGTCTGATCGGAGAAAATATTTTTTTGCGCCAAATCCAGAGTGAAAAACCATGAGACAAGATGCATCACGTAGAGGACATCCCCAGGAGGCTACACAAAAAATTTCACGGTCAAACTCGAAACATTGAGGGAGTTATGGCCTCGGCAAGATTCGAGATTGAAACGGCCATAACTTTTGATCCCGTTAGCCAAATTGGCTGAATTTTGGACAGCAAACAGATGGTACCTTGTGGCACACCGTGGCAAAGGCGGATCTCAAAAGGAGTCGACGGTCTACCCAGGACGCGGCTCCAAAGTTCGGCCGGTGTTCGGGCGACGTTCGGGCGACATTGGATGGTTTCTCGGGTTTGGAGAAGATCCATGGGGGTGTGGATGCGTGGGAGAGACCATGGAAGGGCTATACCAGGTTGGAGTGGCGGCTAGGTGAAGAAAAATCAAGTTTGGACGCGTTTGGAGCAAAAACGGGTCTTATAGGCATTAGATCGAGCACTTGGTGGGCGGATCGGACCCGAGGGCGACGTGGCGCTTCGTGGGCTCAACACGTGGCCCAGGTGAGGGCGCTGAGCGTCTGCGGCCTGCTGGCCCGACATGGCGATTGGGTCGGTCGGCTGGCGCGTGGCCCGCGCGGTTGGGGGGGAGCGAGTTGGGCTAGCTGGCCTGGCTCGACTAGGTGGTGGCGGGGTGGGCTGACGGGATGGCGGGGCCCAGGTGGCGGCGGGAGGGGTTGGGCTGGCTGGCGGTGTGGCCCAATGGGAGGAGGAGAGATTTAGCCCAACGAAATTTCCGATTTTTCAGTAATTTTCGAATTAAAACAATTCCACAAAATCTAATAAATCATTTAGGGCAATAAAAATACCCGAAAAATTCTAGAAAATATTTTGAGACATTTTGAACTCAAATAAAATATTTGCAACAAAATTTTATATAAACTTTTCCAAATAATTAATTAATTTCAAATGAAAGGCTTAGTTTAAATTAATTCCAAATAAATTCGATAAATAGCCAACGAGCTCCGAAAAATCTCAAAAATTACAGAAGAACTTCTTGAAACACAAGGAATCCAAATAAAATTAAATTTATTTTATTTGAGGTTTAGAATAATCAAATTAAATTGTTTTAGCTTTTAGAAAATTCAAATCAAGTTTTATAAACGCGAGAAAATCAACGAAAATTTTTGGGAAGCTAAACAAAACCAAAAATTTTTGAAAACCCAAATTTTGGGATGTTACAGCTATTCTTGGGCTAATTTGGACTGTCCTTGGGGCTATTTTGTTTTTGGGCTTTGCCTCCTAATCCTAGCCCTCCCTTAAATCCCAGCCGGCCATCCCTTATCCAGCCAGCCCTAACCCCATCCAAGCTTTTGCCTCATCACTCCTCCTCCCCATGTGATTTGAGCTGCTGCTCCTCCCACACCACGCCGAGCTACTCTTCCTCCTCCTCCATGGCGCCTCCTCCTTGAGCTTCCCTCCAACCGCAACTTCCTCCCCAACCGAGCCCTCCATCCCTTGTTGTTTTGAAGTGTAACACCCCGGCATCTAGTATGCCCGAATGCTACCAAAAATAGACTAAACAACATCTAAATACCACAAATTAAAGTAAATTACAGCAAAGGCACAAATGCTAAAACCGAAAATTTCGGCAGCATCTCCTTTGTTTATCATGAATTGAAGCAAAAGCCATAGCAGGGCAAGTACTATCATAACATAGGACATCTAAAACAACAATATAATGGATATAGCACCAACATAAGACCAAATATCAAGTTCAACCACTCCTTAAACTAATATGAAGCAAATAAAGATCACAAGCGCACAATTTAATCCATACACCGAATTTCATGGCACTATTATTATAATCATGACTCAAATTGATAAAAATTACCTATAGGTGTCGAGCTACGTGAAGATGTGTAGCTAATGCCCCCTTTCCACATGCCGATTTCAAGGTACCTAAAAACAACATAAACACAAGCGTGAGTTCAACACTCAGCAAGCATATCGCAAAAGGTCATAAAGACTAACTCAAGGCCAACAACAATACATACCATACTTTAACATCATGATCAAATCATAATTTCATCCACAACATCATAGCCATGACAAAGCACATTGTTCACAACTCATTTTCATCATCATGTATGCAATGCAATGCAATGCACATGTCTCCTGAAAGCATATACCGGTATTGCTGAATGCACACCCGACGGCGTGCAACCTCTTCCCCCTTCCATCCCGTAGATGGAGGGTGCCTACGCATCGCTTCCACCCACCACGTGGGTGGAATCACGAGGTAGGTCTTACAACCATAGCGCTCCGGATTAGTCATAACTTTCTCACCGACCTTACCGGACTAGTTATGACGTTCTCACCGACCGGGCCAGCTTTCATGCCATGTATGCAGCATATGCCATAAACATAAACAACTTGCACCAAACTGAACTAAACATGGCATAGCATCATAATAGTCCATTTTCATCATAACATTGGCAAGCACTAATCATGGCAAGATATCACAACATGTAAGCAATTTGCATCTAGTCACAATTAGCAACATACATTACAGTACCCATTACAATACACTTGCCTTAAACTCGGGCGACGGATTGGCGAGAGGATGAGGGCACTTCTGGGGTCACACCACCTTCGCCCGACGAACGATGAACCAACGAATCTCCTCCCGGTTCTCCCGATCTCCTTCCTCGCTCCAAATCCACCGGATCTCCTCGTCGCGGACCGCTCCAATGGTGAAAATAGCGGGCTGGCGAGGTGAGGGGCTACCCCTAGGGCAGCAATGATGGTGGAGAGGAGAGGGGAGGGGTGGTGGTGCAATGGGGGAGATGGAGGGGAGGGCGCACGGCAATGGGGGGCGGCGGCTAGCTTGGGGAGAGGGGGAGGCGCCCAAGGGGAGGGAGGGGGTGTGTGGGGGGCGGCTAGGGCAGGGAGGGGGCGCACCAAGCCCCCTTAACCTGGTCTCCCCCCTCATGGGCCCATACCCCTTCCACTAAAGCCCACGACTCATCCCCCTTGGGCCCAAACTTCCCCGGAAAGGCCCAAACTCCTGAAATCAGCCCGGAAACGCGATTAAACGGCATAACGTAAAGTTTTGACCTCAAATTTCATATTTTATAAGATTACGACATTCCGTAGTGTCACGTTCTCTCCCCTTCAACAGGATTCGACCCCGAATCCGAGACACGCCACTTCACAATCAACCAAATCGAAGGGAGCTATGGTTCACGCCTCAGAACCCGCTTAGAAGCCCCTACGATTTGCACCAGCCAGCACTCAGAAGCAAGGAGCTAAGGCTCGAAGACTGACGACTCTAAAGATAACTCACATTCAAACTTGCCAGAATCTTACTCAACTTTGAAACACAAGGCACTCATACAAGGCCTCGGCATGACCCAAGCGATAGGATAAAATCCCAAACAGACCACGAAAGAAAACGGTCTCACACTCCTCATTCCCATGCATTCCTTGGCACTAAAGTGCCCGATCCCTTTAACCAGAGCCACTCTCCAGAAGGACATGGTACCAACTTCTAGATCCGTATTCCGCTCCCACGCACAAAAGTGATTCACGCCTCAACCTCTCAACTGTGGTTCGTCGTATTCAAGACGACGCAAACCGAGTGAGACACAACACTCTAAGATTACTAACTGCTTGAACCATCGGGGTTACATCCTGATCTTTTACAACAAGACCAACACCCACACCACTACCACCGAAAGGAGAAGCCTACTTTATGACCAGGGTTCTGAAAACCCGCAAAATCAATAACAACCGAGCAATCTTCTTCGGTTGATACAACTCGCTCCTAGTTCATCGACAAAAAGATCCAATACATTTTGAAAAGATAAAGCAATTACTTGCAACCACCAAGTGGTCCATTAGTAGTTTAATCAACCCTACCGTGGAACGCATCAACGACCCGATTCTCCAAGAAGGTTTGCATTGGGTGAGCTCAACCATAAACCATGAACCCCAAATTGATCCACACACAACAACTCGAACCCCAAAAGCACTAAAAGCCACTTTGGAAAGAATTTGGCAACAACCAAGTAGTACTCATTTTAATTTCCTAAGTCAAGATGCAAAGAAAACACAAATCTCCTACACCACAACCAACATACCAGAAATTCTTCATTATTTCTTTTCATACCAGAAGAAATATAAATCTTGATTTGTGACATGAATGCACACTTTTCAAGAGCACTCCGGATTAGTCATATATCTATATATGACTTTCTCACCGACCTGGCTCATCGACCCTTTCATCATTGAACATCTAGAAACAATGTCATGCTTCCTTTTCACCATTCATTCATCATGTAACAACAATACCGAATAGTCATTCACCAAAAAACTTCTTCCTCGGTATCACATGAATGAACACCAATAACATCGATGATTGCGCTAAATCATATAACTATGACGGCAACATCGTTAATAGCAAAACACCACGTCGTGTCAAAACCCACCATCCATTTAAAGCTAACCTTGCAAAACCTCGCATTCTAACCAAAATCAACATTTTGGAACAGAACATCAACTCCAAAGTCAAACATCTGCACACACAACCACCACAAATTTTTCTCAAAGAGAAAGAGAAACTCATTTCAAAAGGGAACACTTCACTAACAAAATCACTTATGAACCATTCATAAAATCCACGTTGTGAAGCATTTTCAAACACCACACACATTTTCAAATAACTCCAACTCTAGCCAAATGGAGTTACAAATTGAATCTCAAGAATCTCCAACACAACCCACTAAGACCTTCTGCTTCCTTTAAAATTTATTCCAAAGATCATTCCGTGTGAACGCGAATGAGCGCGATCCACTCAAAAACTTTTGGGTGTGAATCCATACTTATAGCACACCCTAAACAAAATAGCAAAAACCGAAGATTGGCACCAATCTCTACGAGTTTTAGGGAACCTCGGAAACACAACACAAGGAATACCTTGACCGAAGGCATTCAACCAAAATAGCCAACAACCAACCCAGTCCAAACGCTTTTAAACACAAGCTCAGCATAAAAAAGAACCATCTCTAGTATTCCACTACGCTTTCCATTAAAGACTTCAATAATCACTATTTACTCCTTGAGAAGCCCCATCAAGGTTCAACCAAAAACTACATCACAAACTCTTTCTCTTATTACCTTTCCCAACACTTATAAATAAAGTTTATAATGCTTATCAAAAAGACCTCCAACCAATACTACCTCATCCTGACCCCCACAGACAAACACATCATGCAACATCATATTCTGGATTTAAAACATAATACTTCAACAATTACTTTAGCATGATCAACCTGTCAATTTATACCATCCAAACATTAACTTTTTGATAATCGCAACCTATTCAATTAATCAATGACTTCAGCAAATAGATATTATCTCCACAAGACAAAATTCGTAAACATGATTCTAAGATATACATTCATTAAGGATTAAATTCTACATCATGTTAATTATCCATGGTTCACTCCATCACAGCATGTTACAATGTCCTTCATTTTAAGGATGGTTTTTCAACGATTAACCTAAACAATTAACACCACTTCTAAGTCATCATTATCGATAAACGGCATAATCATAAACAACAACATTGCTTTAAGCTACCCCATACATAGGTTATAACAAGTTGCCGCTACTCAACATACTCCAACTATTAAAATGAATTTAATAAGTTAGACCATCACGACGCTCTTGCAGCAACAACAAAACCTATATCTTCCCAATTGACATCGATACTAGCATTATAGGGACACAACTGCATACTTCCAAATGTACTAATGGTTTGCAACAACATAAATAGCAACTCTAATCAACTTCCAAGTTAAAGTCACAAGCCAGCATGATTAAATTTCTCTATTAACATGTCTAAATTAGAACATCTTTAAGCAACCAACAAGGTTTCTGTAACAATATCAATAGTTTAAATCATCTTAATATTCTAACTATGCATCAGGGTTTAAAACTTTAAACATTATCGAGGGTCATAAGCACTTTTTAAATCAAAGCAACATATTCTAAGCATGTACATTACCCATTTAATCATTCTCGCTACAGAGTAAACTACACCACTAGTAGTCTATTTATTCTCAAGCTAGAGATAATAATCACATTGAATTGATTCAACTCACAATTTAACTTAGCAACACGTCATTCCATAAACCACAGCTCAAGAACAAGAATGATCACCGATAAACAATTTCTCCTTTCCAGAAAAACAAAACTCCAACAAAAATGCAAGAGAGCACAACTCTCAAATTTCCAACTCTGAAAGCCAAAACTCTTCAAGAAATCGCAAGACCTACAATTTCCAAAAAGGAAGAAGGATGCACCAGGGAAAATCAAATGTTCACTAAATCTTTTCCGATAGAGATTCAAACTTAACTCCACCCAACTCGAGGTCTGCACAAGGGGAAACTCCAACACTTTTCTTAGTTAGGGAGAACAACCACCACATAAGTTTCCTCCCCAAGACCACAATAACCAACAAAATCGGGTGTCAAAACAAAAATTGCGACCAAAAGACGTGCAACACACAACTCTTCTTCTTCGTCTTCAACCAAGGAAGACAAAACCACAAACTGCCTACAGAACAATCCATGAAAATCCAATACCAAACACTTTTCTTTTGATTTCAATCAACTAAAACCAAGAAAACCAACAAAACCGATCGTCAGAATAGTAAAAGAAACCCAAAAGGATCCACCATCAACTTTTCTAATCAACTCCAACCAACTACCCAGTCTACGACAGAAAGGATAAGCACTCTTCTCCTATAGGGGTTAATAATTCTTCGGTGATGGCGTTAACCGGCCACACCGTCAAACCATACCCTTACTATGAACAGAAAGAGGTGACCGAAACCCTTCGGCACCACAACCCCACTTTATCACGTTAACAAGAACAATTCAGTCAATTATCTCATAAACATAGCAACATGCATCATCAAATGAAGCATTCAACATCAAAGCTTAAATACAACATTTAAGCGTAAAGAAGCGATACCCATATCTTTTCCTACTATGCATCCATGTGTGTTAAATTTTAAATTAGTTATTCCACTTACACAAGTTTTTTTTATGTTGCTATCTTATGACAAAGTTTTAAGTATAACCTAAGCCATGTTTCTAGGTTATCCCACATCAAAATTTTAGTTAACCCTATGGTATTTCACTAAGTTCATACACCACGAACCTGAAGCCCGCTCTGATACCAACTGTAACACCCCGGCATCTAGTATGCCCGAATGCTACCAAACATAGACTAAACAACATCTAAATACCACAAATTAAAGTAAATTACAGCAAAGGCACAAATGCTAAAACCGAAAATTTCGGCAGCATCTCCTTTGTTTTATCATGAATTGAAGCAAAAGCCATAGCAGGGCAAGTATTATCATAACATAAGACATCTAAAACAACAATATAATGGATATAGCACCAACATAAGACCAAATATCAAGTTCAACCACTCCTTAAACTAATATGAAGCAAATAAGATCACAAGCGCACAATTTAATCCATACACCGAATTTCATGGCACTATTATTATAATCATGACTCAAATTGATAAAGATTGCCTATAGGTGTGGAGGTACGTGAAGATGTGTAGCTAATGCCCCCTTTCCACATGACGATTTCAAGGTACCTAAAAACAACATAAACATAAGCGTGAGTTCAACACTCAGCAAGCATATCGCAAAAGGTCATAAAGACTAACTCAAGGCCAACAACAATACATACCATACTTTAACATCATGATCAAATCATAATTTCATCCACAACATCATAGCCATGACAAAGCACATTGTTCACAACTCATTTTCATCATCATGTATGCAATGCAATGCAATGCACATGTCTCCTGGAAGCATATACCGGTATTGTGATGAGGACATCACTACCATGCATACGGCCATGCCTACAAACCCAATTGAAGCCAACAATGTAATACAAGGGCCAATTACTCGAGCTCGCGCACGTCAATTCAATTACCAGGTGAATGCGTTCCTCGGGTTGCATACAAATAATTTAATGAATGGAATGCTATTTAATCCTTGTGATGATTTTATTGTCCTTAGGAACCAAGGAGAAGGACTCCCAAACGTCAAGCATGAATCCAATTCTTCCGGTGCACAAGTTATACTCGGATTCGGCCTCCGGGACAGCACCAACTTAAAATGACCATAACTTTTGATCCACAAGGGTGTTTGGGGTCTATGAGTACTAGTTTGAAAGGTTTCGACGTCCTCTTTCCAACGGATCCGACCCCATCCCCAAATTCCGTCCGAGTCGACAGGAATCTGCAAAACAATTGGCGTCACTTTTCCAAATCGAGAAGACTTGGGCTTTGGGCCTTGTAATAGAGTTGTAGTTGGTATCCTACTGCTTTGGACGTGATTTCCCATGCCCCTACCTCTCATAAATAGCCAGACATCGGCTCCTTAGGGTTTTGGGTTTTATTTGATTAGTTTAGCCAAGTGCAAAACTTGATCCTGCGAGTTGTCTTTGGGCGACCACCTTGTCAAGATCGTCAATAAGACTCCACTTTGTTTTGCTTCCAGTTTTATCCGCAATTTCAGATTGCTTATCCTATTGTTCTTGCTTGTTCTTCGGTTGCTTGCAGGAATTGAACCTCGTGTTCAGGTTGATCGTGCGTACGGCAAGATCAATAACCCGCTGGAGTTGGTTTAGCGATTGCTAAGGCGCATCGTCGTCGTACGGTGTAGTCGGATCGTCAAAGTCGACTCTAACAAATCGATCGTGTGTTTCTCATCGAAAGATCGGGACACCCATAGTGCCATCACGGCTCCATCATATTGCCGAGTGCACACCCGTCGGCGTGCACCCTCTCCCCCCTTCCATCCCATAGATGGAGGGTGCCTACGCATCGCTTCCACCCACCACGTGGGTGGAATCACGAGGTAGGTCTTACAACCATGGCGCTCCGGATTAGTCATAACTTTCTCACCGACCTTACTAGACTAGTTATGACGTTCTCACCGACCGGGCCAGCTTTCATGCCATGTATGCAGCATATGCCATAAACATAAACAACTTGCACCAAACTGAACTAAACATGGCATAGCATCATAATAGTCCATTTTCATCATAACATTGGCAAGCACTAATCATGGCAAGATATCACAACATGTAAGCAATTTGCATCTAGTCACAATTAGCAACATACATTACAGTACCCATTACAATACACTTGCCTTAACCTCGGGTGACGGATTGGCGAGAGGATGAGGGCACTCCTGGGGTCACACCACCTTCGCCCGACGAACGATGAACCAACGAATCTCCTCCCGGTTCTCCCGATCTCCTTCCTCGCTCCAAATCCAACGGATCTCCTCGTCACGGAGCGCTCCAATGGTGAAAATAGCGGGATGGCGAGGTGAGGGGCTCCCCCTAGGGCAGCAATGATGGTGGAGAGGAGAGGGGACGGGTGGTGGCGCAATGGGGGAGATGGAGGGGAGGGCGCACGGCAATGGGGGCGAGGGCTAGCTTGGGGAGAGGGGGAGGCGCCCAAGGGGAGGGAGGGGGCGTGTGGGGGGGCGGCTAGGGCAGGGACGGGGCGCACCAAGCCCCCTTAACCTGTTCTCCCCCCCTCATGGGCCCATACCCCTTCCACTAAAGCCCACGACTCATCCCCCTTGGGCCCAAACTTCCCCGGAAAGGCCCAAACTCCCGAAATCAGCCCGGAAACGCGATTAAATAGCATAACGTATAGTTTTGACCTCAAATTTCATATTTTATAAGATTACAACATTCCGTAGTGTCACATGAAGCATGGAGCTAATGTAAATTTTTGGGGTTTGGTCCTACATGTTAGTTGGTGGAGTTCTCTTGCTAGGTTTCTTGAGTTTGAGGTGAAATTAGTTGAGGATTTGAGTTGATTGGGGTTGTTCTATTTTCGGGCAGATTCTGCACCTCTGTTAGTGCTGTGATTCGAGGGCGTTAGAAGCATTTCCTGGTTGTTCGACTATAGAGAAAGTTGTAGATCATCATTTCCCCTTTAATCTGAGGCCAAGAACACCAATTTTTGTTTAGCCAATCAAAAGTTATGCTCATTTTAGTACGGGCTATTCTGATTATTCTTGTGTTGGAAGCTGAAATATTGGCCTGCATCTGGTAGCTGAAATATTGAATTGCTATTTAAGACTAGATGCAGGCTAATTTAGAACTTCTATTTGCCTAGAGAAAGTTAGGAAATTTCCTGTAGATTAAGCAAATGTCTTTGTTGGCTTGATTTGGATTAAATAATCAAAAGTTATGCTATTTTGAAGTATATTGTCCTGAAATTTGAATCTGCTAGAAGTTCAGAATTTAGACTGAGATTCAGAGTGCGATTTAAGGACCTTAGAGCCATCTCCTGAATATTTGGCTGTAGAATAAAAGGAAGCTTATCCTGTTGTGATCATTTAGAGTACAAGAATGCAATTTTTGGTTCAGCCAATCAAAAGATATGCTTATTTTAGTAAACTCTGTCCAGAATTAGTGTTTAAACATGCAGCCTCTGTTCATTTCAATTCTGGAAATGTTTGAGGCATCTCTTGAACATTTGGCTATAGAATAAAAGTTAGCTTATCCTCTTGTGGTCATTTATAGCACAAGAACTCAACTTTTGGTTAAGCCACAAATGGTTCTATTATGGAACCGTCTATGATAAATGGATTATCACAGACGGTTTTATCTGTGGACCGTTTGTGATAATACATTTATCACAGACGGTCCACAGATAAAACCGTCTATGATGATCTATTTATCACAGACTGTTCTAGTTTGGAACCGTCTGTGATGACCAAATTGTCATAGACGGTTCTATCTTGATAACTGTCTGTGATGTTGATTTTAAATTTCTTACAGCAATTTTGATTTATTGGCTAGCATTAGGAAATGCTAGCCATGCCCTCTGAAACAAATTACAGTACAGAGCATCACCAATAAATTATTATGACATACATTGTAGAAATGAACTTGATCAAATCACGTATTACAACATACAGGGCATCCATTTTAGAAATCAACTCTGATCACACATTACAATGTAAAACGCATCCATTACAGAAATAAACTCACATATATAAGAGCCAATTGAATTCAGAACTACAACTGACAAATTCACAGCACAAGGTTCACAAATTAATCCAAATGATATCAAACAAATTCACGACTCATCGGGCAAGGTTTGAGTGGAATTCGCCTGTTGTATTGATGACCTCATGATTCAAGAATGCACAGAGTTGTCCTCGAATACCTAGTAGGTTAGCCTATTCAGTCGCAACTTCAGCGCATTGCCACCTCTGTCAATGGGAAGAGTAAAGTCTTTGCGTGTATAAAAATTAATAAGTGGAAACAAATGTTTAAAGATTGACAAACCTTTAAATCATTGGTCTTGTTTGTACCAATGAGGAGTTGCATGTTGTGGCAAGCGTAGAACCCACATAGGTTAGTGGCGTGTGGCTGTTGGTGGCACTTCCAAAATATAAATATGTTAATTAGTTCGAAGGTTTTATTATGGAGTGTGAAGGATTATTGCGTATTAGCAGATACCGAAAAGTTATAAATATGCTTTAGCTTCGCTGTCTCCTTGTGTGGCCCTCCACGAGCTTTGTAGAAAGCGAATGACGTGTTGAGTAAATTTTTGATAGGCACCAAGTCGTGGGTGCCACCCTTTTTTGGAATCAAGGTAAATTACCTTATTCTGTCTTGGTATAATTACAAGTACAACCCAGTGAAACCTACATAGGTATGTTGCCATGGTCATTCAACCTAACTTCAAGCTGCGTTATATAGTACAAATCAACAAGTATAGCAACTGGATGAAGCACTTATCCCGGGCTGTGGGGTAAAAGTATGAAGTTTTTGTCCCATTGAGCCAACATTACTTTTTCCACGTACTCATAGACGAATTGTATATTTTCGTCCAGTAGGACCGTGTATGGCAACTAGAGTGGGGGTGAATAGTTGCACCGAAGTTTAAAACCAAATTTTTGATCAACTAAAACTCACCCAAACCCGAAACTAAAAGAACACTTTCAGTTTCAAACAAAATAGAGAAAAATCGTTCAATAAAACAATTATTCCAGAAAAATCCAACCGTCAAAAAGTCTCAAGAACTTCACTGTAGAAACTAGACGAAATTATGAAACTATTCCAACAAGAATCAACTCAATCGGATCAACGGATCAAAAGTTATAAACGATTTAAATTATGCAGATCGAAAACACCAGTTCGATCGTCTGCAGGCTGTTTAGTACTATACGCGTTCAGTTCGGACCGTCCGAACTGAGCGATACGGAAATTTTTGAATACTCTTTGTAAAATTCAATTTCCGAGAGATCTAACCGTTGGATTGAGCTGAAATTTGAACACAAGAGTCTAGGCTTCAATCCGCACCAAATGAAATAAGAATCAATTCGATCAAGCTTCTAGATTAAAAGATATTGATCTCGCAAAACACGTTTTGACTGAGAATACGAGAAACTTTGAACACGTCGAGGGAAAAACTTTTGACTGATACCAAAACAAGGTTTTAGAGGAATTTTTGAAGGGATCAAAAGCAGAGTTTTGAACTTCAAGAATTCACAGAAAACACGAATCAATCTGTAATCCCAGAAGTCAGACAAAAAACGAAAAAGGCTTGAATTAAACAATACCTCATGAATCCACGCAAGACATCCTTGAAATATTTAACTTTATTTCCTTTTGTCTAAAGTACTCAAACACAAGAGTACAAACTTACAAAGAGCAAGAACACAACTTGTTCTTGCTATACCTTGTACGCTAGTTGCTTCAATGCTTTAAACAGGAGACACCCCTCCTTTAAAGCACAAACAGTACGTAGTCAACTAGGATTCGGTTGCTATACATCACGTATCAACTCAGATTTGGTTGCGCATAACCAAATAAAAATATCTAAATTTTGTCCACTCATTTTCACATGTATGATACGCATACCATACCAACGTGACTTGACAAATTTTGCAAGCATCAGTTTTTGTCACGCATGACCAAAAACTGAATCAACTTGATCCTCCAGACCAAGTTAGCTTTTGCACGCATATGGCCCACCTGCCATACTCACGTGACTCACCAGTTCTCCACGTACACTATTCTCTAGCCCAAACGTCCCGCATGACATCCTTGACCACCAAGACATCGGTTCCTCCAGAACCTAGTCCCGAACCTCAGCTCCTCCATGAACCTAGTTCCGGTCCCGTCATCGACTACGTTTGCCCTCGAGCAACACCTGCACATGAACAAAACAAACAATTCCGAGCCCAAGTCCGCGACTTGACTCACGTTAATCCATGCAACCACTCACATGAGTGCATTGCATCAAATCAACCATAAACACAATTTCCAAATTGTAACCTTAGCAAAATACTCCTTGAACCAGAAACAAATCTTTGCAAATACAATCTTTCCAAGTTCAATTCTAAACCAATTTTCATCACATGATTTCACAATCTCCCCCTTGATGAAACATTGGCAATACCACCATTATTTAGAGT
This sequence comes from Rhipidocladum racemiflorum, assembly GCA_036346355.1. NCBI lineage: Eukaryota > Viridiplantae > Streptophyta > Magnoliopsida > Poales > Poaceae > Rhipidocladum > Rhipidocladum racemiflorum. The sequence goes on from CM070581.1 coordinate 36,126,997, forward strand.
TGAACATTTGCAAGTGACATTCAGCACAAGAAAGGTTTTTGAGAAATATGAGGAAACCAAAAAGTTTAGAATTAAAACCAAATTCAAAAACCAAAGAGAGAACACAAAAACTCCCGCTTTGTCCAAATTTTCTCCAAAATTCTTCCAAAATCTCGCCCTTTATCCAAACTTTCTCCCCCTTTGACAATGAGTTCATCAAGAGTTCAAAGGAGTGCCAAGACAAAAGATAATGAGCTCACTTGATCACAGAACCTTATAAATCACATAATAAGCATAATGCATGAACATAGTGATTTTAGCAAGTTAGGGAGTGACATGCATCTCATCCTCAATTTAATCAACTATAACCAAGTACTAAGCAAGATCTCAGCATAAAAAAAAATAAGGCCCCAAAAATGAATCAACTAACAATTTTAGGGCAAGCAAGTAGTTTCAACTCCAATCTAGTGATCCAATTTAATCTTTTTTAACAATAAACTGCATGTGGCATGCTTGAAGCATACTTCTTTTGTTTTAGGGAATGGCATGCTTGAAGCATACATCTTGAAGTTTTTGCATATTTTGATAATTCTCACAAGCTTCTGCTTGCAAAAAGATCAAAAGATTTTTTTTTTACTTATTCCCTTTTCTCTTATAGTAAACACGCAAAGTGATTAAATGGTCTTATGAAAGAGTAAAGTTGAAAACACACATGCTTCAGAGCCCAATTTTGTCAAGAAGATTCAATCTCAGGCCTATAGGAGCAAGATATCACAGACTATTTAGCTATAGACAATTTAACCAAGGAATTCCGCAATGTCACTTTTAGTTCAAGTAAAGCAATTTAGATTGTCATATATCAGCTCAATTACATAATATATAAGGAAATATGATAAAGTAAGCTCATCTACTAAAAGACTTGGCAAGGAAACTCCCCCTCAAAACAGGCTCATGGGATGCACAATTCCCAACTCTCCTCTTAGAAAAGCAAATCGAGAAGCATCAAGTGGTTTTGTGAAAATATCAGCAAGTTGCAACTCAGACTCAACAAAATGCAACACAACATCTCCCTTTTCCACATGATCTCGAAGAAAATGATAACGAATATCAATATGCTTTGTTCGAGAATGTTGCCTTTGGATTCTTCGCAATATTGATAGCACTAGTGTTATCACAGAAAAGTGGAACACTATCTAAATATAATCCAAAATCCTTTAAAGTTGAAATCATCCAAAGCACTTGAGCACAACATGCAGCAGCAGCAACAAATTCAGATTCAGCAGTTGAGAGAGAAACAGAAACTTGTTTTCTAGATGACCAAGCAACTAAGGATGTACCAATAAAATGACATGTTCAAGAGGTACTTTTCCTATTAATTCTACAACCCGCAAAATCAGCATCAGAGTAGGCTCTAAGTGATAAACAAGATGATGAAGAGTACCATAAGCCAAACTCTAAAGTGGATTGTAAATATCAAAGAATTCGTTTTACCGCTTGTCGATGAGAGGCACGTGGGGAAGCTTGAAAACGAGCACATAAGCACACCGCAAAGTGTATATCTGGCCTTGAAGCAGTGAGATAGAGAAGCGATCCAATCATCCTTCGATACTCCTTTTGATCAACCGTTTCTCCTTCTTCATCCGGATCCAAAACAGTTGTTGTACCAATTGGTGTGGAAATTGGTTTACATGTATCCATCTCAAAACGTCGAAGGAGATCTTTTGTGTACTTCGTTTGATGAATAAAGATACCTTGCTTTGTTTGCTTGACTTGTAAGCCCAAAAAGTATGTGAGCTCACCCATCATACTCATCTCAAATTCCTTGCTCATAGTGTCTGAAAACTTGGCAACAAGAGTATGAGAAGTACCTCCAAAGATGATACCATCCACATAAATCTGAACAAGTAATAGATCATTGCCATGCTTGAGTGTAAACAAGGTTTTATCAATTTTACCCATTGCAAAATCATTTTTCAGCAAATATGATTTAAGACGTTCATACCAAGCCCGAGGTGCTTGTTTTAAACCATATAAAGCTTTTGACAATTTGAAAACATGATCTGGAAACTTGGGATTCTCAAAACCAGGTGGTTGCTTAACATAAACCTCCTCATTGATGAAGCCATTAAGAAAAGCACTTTTAACATCCATTTGATACAATCTAAAACCTTTAGATGCAGCAAAGGCCAACAAAATTCTAATGGCTTCAAGTCTTGCAACAGGTGCAAAAGTTTCATCAAAATCAAGTCCTTCAATTTGACTAAAACCTTGAGCAACCAACCTAGCTTTATTTCTTACAACAACCCCATCTTCATTTTGTTTATTCTTAAATACCCATTTTGTTCCAATAAGATTATGACCTACAGGAGATGGAACTAAGACCCAAACCTTATTACGCTCAAAATTCTCAAGTTCCTCGTGCATGGCATTAATCCAAGACTCATCAGATAAAGCGTGACTTACATCTTGGGGTTCAAATGATGCAACAAAAGCAGTATGAGCATATGAGGCATTTGTATTGTACCTGTTTCGATGCACACGCTCATTTAACTCACCAATCATCTGTCCAGGAGGATGTATACGTTGTATGTGCATTGGTGCAGAAACTTCTGGAGTTGCCTCATGTTCAGCACCATGTGAGGATTCTGTAGTTGCTGGAAGCATTTCAGAAGACGCAGGCAAATTTTCTTCCTGTGGCCGGTCTGAATGGGTTGGGTTGCCAGCTTGATCGCCACTGTCATCTTCGTTTTCATCATCACTTCCTTCCGAAAAGATACTTTCAGAACTGCAAGTCACCTGTGTCCCTGAAGAATCGGGTCTAGTACTGAAACTAGCCTCATCAAACGTGACTTCACAAGTCTCAACAATTTTGTTAGTCTCTAAATTCAGCACACGGTAACCACGAGTATGAAGAGCATAACCAAGAAAAAAATCCATCTGAGCATCTAGATTCAAATTTATCAAGATTTCCATGTTTGAGAATGAAGCATTTGCAACCAAAGACACGCATATGAGAGATGCTAGGGATACGACCAAAACGAAGTTCATAGGAAGTTCTAAGTAGCTTTGCTCTCAAAAATACTCTATTTGAAACATAGCAAGCAGTAGATATAGCTTCAGCCCAATACTTCCTAGGAGTTGAAAATTCATCAAGCATAGTCCTAGCCATCTCAACCAATGTACGATTTTTCCTCTCAACTACACCATTTTGTTGAGGAACACGAGCAGAAGAAAATTGATGCTCAATACCATGTTTGGAACAAAAGGAAGCAAAAAGAGTGTTCTTGAATTCTCCTCCATTATCACTCCTAATTACTTTAAGTGCTTTAGGCAATTCTCTGAACAACCTTAATGCAAGCTCTTGAAAACATTCAAAGGCTTCATCTTTGGTAGACAGGAAGTATACCCAAGAGTACCTAGAGTAATCATCCACAACAACAAGAACATACCACTTACCTCCTGCAGATTTCACTCTAGCAGGTCCAACAGTGTCCATATGTAGAAGCTGACCTGGAGCATTAGTCATAACAGAAGAAATAGGAAAATGTGGAGATGCAGTCATTTTTCCATGTTGACAGGGGGAGCAAACCAAATTACTTGTTTTATCAATCTTTAATTCAGGCAAACCTCTAAGCAGATTTGATTTACTTATGCGTGAAAGGTGATCGAAACCAATATGACCAAGTCTACGATGCCAAAAAGTTAAATCTTTAGAAACTTGGGAGACAAGACATGTAGTTTCAGATGTTGAATATGAGAAATCACCTTTAAACAAGCGACCAATGCGAGTGATGTTGCATACTAGATTTTCGAAAACATCTAATATACGACAAGAATTTTTCTTAAATCTCACCTCAAGATCTTCATCAAGCAACTGAGAGACTAAGAGCAAATTGTACTTGAGCTTACTTACCAAAGCTACATCCTTGAGAACGAAGTTTTCATTGACTCGCACAATTCCTTTTCCAAGAATCCGTCCCTTTGAATCGTCGCCAAAAGTGATGACCTCATCACCTGAACTTTGTGTGAGGGAAGAGAACCATTTTGAATCTCCAGTCATATGACGTGAACATCCAGAATCTACGAACCATATGTTCTCCTTCCTCTCTCTCACAATCTACACAAAAGGGAATGTCGATGTCTCAATACTGGGGTTAGATAAAAGAGATTTAGGAATCCAGTACTGAGACATACGACCAACAGAACCAGTAGACATAACACGAGGATTTTTATGCATAAAAACAGATTTACCTTTTCCTGTGTTTCTAGCAACAAAGAGTGTTTGCATCACCCTAGACACATAATGAGGAGTTGAGTGTGACTTTTTGAAATTAGATCTAGCATTAAATCTTTCTCTCCTTTGTTGTTTAGCTAGTCTAAAGTAGAACTGAACTAAATGGCCATCTTTACCACAGTGAGTGCAAGTGTATTTAACATGATATTTAGCTTTAGAAGTAGAAGCAACATTTGCACTCATCATAGTAGAGGATAAAATTCCAGCAGATTTAAAGACAGTTTTCTCAGGCTCTTTGACAATTTCAAACTTTCCACTTTCAAGAGCTTTAACAACAGTAGGAGCATGTGTTTTGTGATGAGCATGAGAATCAAAACCTAAACCTTTGTGATGAGTGATGACTTTTGATTGATCCAAAATCATATTTAGGTTTTTCTTTCCTTTAGTAAAACGCTCTAATGATTTTTCCAAGTAATCAACTTTTTGAGAGAGCGTTAAGCAATTATTACAGAGAACGTCCACTTTTCCTTTTTGCTTGCGACAAGTTGTGCATGAAAGAACTTCATGTGTAAGCAAATCTTTAAACAATTGAGAAATCTTAGCATCTGCATCATGCAACTTCAATTCTAGTATGGAGCATTTAGAACAAGAAATTGAATCATGCAAAATATCAGTGGAACAGCTATCATTTTTAACATGTTTTTCATTTTGATGCAACAGGGAAGCATGAACATTCCTTAAAGCAATAACTTCAGAATGTAGCACATCACAAGATTTGCAGGAATCATCATCAGGAATTAAAGATCTAAGCCTTGCAATTTCAGAATTGAAACTGTCAATTTCTAGATCTTTTTCTTTAAGAGCCTTTTTAGACTTTTTAAGTTCTGAAGCTAATTTAACCATGGCATACTCAAGCTCATCATAAGAAGGTCTCACCTCTTCAATATTGGAGTCATTGTCGCTATCCCTTCTAGCCATGAAACACATCCCGGTGAAGTCATCATCAGGATCTCCCTTCCTGTCCTTCTTATTGTCATGTGGCTCATCATCACTCTCAAAGTCCACATCGCTAAGATCACACTCCTCTATGGCGGCTAAGACTTTCTTAGCAACTTTTCGAAAATTGGGGCGCCTAAGGGTAGTGTGTCTTGAGCTGCGTTGTGGCGGTTCCCTTTCTTCCTTCTTCTTCAACTTGGGACAGTTTGGTTTAATATGCCCGGGAAGGCCACACTCAAAACAGTTGAAGGACCTCGAAGTTGTGCCTCCACGCCTCCTCATCCTCACATTGTTGAGTGCTCTAAAAGCACATGAGGAGATGAGCACAAGATCTTCTTCAGGAAGCATCTCAAACTATTCATCTCAAAAGAAGCCAAAGGCATAAGGAACCAAAGGATGGTAATCCGGACGAAGTGCTGGGGTTAGCAACAAGTGCATGTGTAGAGGATTTATTATCACTAGGTGTTAAAGAATCCATCTCATAAGTTTTCAGTCTAGAATAAAGATCATCCATGGTCAAAGTATCCAAGTCAACAGTTTGATTAATTGCAGTAACAACCATGCGCCATTCAGGACTAAGAGATCTCAAAATTTTACTAGCGTTATCCTCAACTGAATTAGTAACTCCAACACCACGCAAATTACACAAGATTTTCTCAAATCGAGAGAAAAGATCATCAACTGATTCACTTGGTCTCATAGAAAAATCAGAAAAGTCCTTTTGGTAAATATTTTTGCGCACTTTCTTAATCTTAGTAGAACCTTCATGATAGTCACATAATGTCTTCCAAACAGAATAAGCAGAACGAAGATGAGAAACTCGATCAAATTCTTTTCGTAAATTCCTTGAAAAATCAAGTTTCTCGCTTTAGCATTCAGATCAATGTCTACTTTATTATCATTGGTGACTGTATCAGGAACATCAAAAACAGTAGAAACTTTGCGCCAAACATCATTACCTTGAGCTTCAATATAGGATTGCATGCGACTCTTCCAATAAGAAAAATTTGAATCATTAAGCATAGGAGGACGATTAATATACTTATCTGACGCCATACCTTAACCTTGCTCTGATACCACTTGTAGGACCGTGTATGGCAACTAGAGGGGGCTGAATAGTTGCACCGAAGTTTAAAACCAAATTTTTGATCAACTAAAACTCACCCAAACCCGAAACTAAAAGAACACTTTCAGTTTCAAACAAAATAGAGAAAAATCGTTCAATAAAACAATTATTCCAGAAAAATCCAACCGTCAAAAAGTCTCAAGAACTTCACTATAGAAACTAGACGAAATTATGAAACTATTCCAACAAGAATCAACTCAATCGGATCAACGGATCAAAAGTTATAAACGATTTAAATTATGCATGTCGAAAACACCAGTTCGGTTGTCCGAATCATCATTTAGTACTATACGCTGCGTTCGATTCGGACCGTCCGAATCGAAGCGATCTGAAATTTTTGAATACTCTTTGTAAAATTCAATTTCCGAGAGATCTAACCGTTGGACTGAGCTGAAATTTGAACACATGAGTCTAGGCTTCAATCCGCACCAAATGAAACAAGAATCAATTCGATCAAGCTTCTAGATTAAAAGATATTGATCTCGCAAAACACGTTTTGACTGAGAATACGAGAAACTTTGAACACGTCGAGGGAAAAACTTTTGACTGATACCAAAACAAGGTTTTAGAGGAATTTTTGAAGGGATCAAAAGCAGAGTTTTGAACTTCAAGAATTCACAGAAAACACGAATCAATCTGTAATCCCAGAAGTCAGACAAAAAACGAAAAAGGCTTGAATTAAACAATACCTCATGAATCCACGCAAGACATCCTTGAAATATTTAACTTTATTTCCTTTTGTCTAAAGTACTCAAACACAAGAGTACAAACTTACAAAGAGCAGGAACACAACTTGTTCTTGCTATACCTTGTACGCTAGTTGCTTCAATGCTTTAAACAGGAGACACCCCTCCTTTTAAAGCACAAACAATGAATCCGATTAGACTATCCAGTACGTAGTCAACTAGGATTCGGTTGCTATACATCACGTATCAACTCAGATTTGGTTGCGCATAACCAAATAAAAATATCTAAATTTTGTCCACTCATTTTCACATGTATGATACGCATACCATACCAACGTGACTTGACAAATTTTGCAAGCATCAGTTTTTGTCACGCATGACCAAAAACCGAATCAACTTGATCCTCCAAACCAAGTTAGCTTTTGCACGCGTATGGCCCACCTGCCATACTCACGTGACTCACCAGTTCTCCACGTACACTGTTCTCTAGCCCAAACGTCCCGCATGACATCCTTGACCACCAAGACATCGGTTCCTCCAGAACCTAGTCCCGAACCTCAGCTCCTCCATGAACCTAGTTCCGGTCCCGTCATCGACTACATTTGCCCTCGAGCAACACCTGCACATGAACAAAACAAACAATTCCGAGCCCAAGTCCGCGACTTGACTCACGTTAATCCATGCAACCACTCACATGAGTGCATTGCATCAAATCAACCATAAACACAATTTTCAAATTGTAACCTTAGCAAAATACTCCCTGAACCAAAAACAAATCTTTGCAAATACAATCTTTCCAAGTTCAATTCTAAACCAATTTTCATCACATGATTTCACACGTCCATGGTTTGCTTCGAAACTATGTGTGGGTCGATGAAACCCACCGGTTAATTCCTTGCTTTTGCCTCCATGATCATGTATCTACATATATATATACAAAATCAATGATCATGTATCTACATATATGCCATTTATCGGTACGACATGAATCTATATCATGATTGCACACACTTACAATGTCCAGCATCTGATGAGTGAAGCATCGAGGGCGTTGAGGTTGTACAGATCGAATAAGTCATTGAAGCCAACCACGAAGAAGCCATCTAAAAACTGGTGTGAAAAATGCTCCTCCTTAAAGCGGACCGAGATACTCGTTGCCCATTCTACCATCAGCTTGTTGGCTTGTTCCATGCACCATTCTTGTAATCTAACGCAAGCTAATGAAAGCGTCCCTGGGCTCCTTTTCAATACGAACAGCTTTCCCAACTCGAATTGCTGCACCAACGGGGCAAACGGAATGTAATAGGTTGAGCTGGTCATCCATATCGATTTGCCCTTATCGCTGCCTCGTCATCTATGAAATGTCGTCTTCACTGGAAACGACTTGGCTGGCTGTGCCTGATGGGACAGGTAGCCGATTTGGTGGGCTTCGTTTGTGCTCGTATCTGATCCAGCGCATCATGTGGCTCTGGTATTGCTTGTATCTTCGGTGCTGCATGACAGGCATTGAAGGAGATAGACTTCTTGGGGCACTGGATGAATGTCTCGATGGCATCCCCTAGTGTGACGATCTCATTGTTTGGAGGCAACTCCAGCATGATGCCCTTGCAAATTTCATGTACACTATTGACATGAACCTTCGCGTAGCTCAGATATAAAGAACAACTGTGCACAAGCGCCCCATCATCGAATGGATACGCGCCCCCCAAGCAACCTACAAGGGAACAGAGCCGTCGGCAAGCCTCACTTGGAGATTGAGATTGAGATTGCACAGCATGGCCTCCTACATATAACGATACACAATTAATTAGCTAACATGTCAAACTGGTCTATCTAAGGAGCATTGCAGAAATATGATGTATATTACCTTGTTGTCATCGGGAGGAAATCTGACGTTAACCACATCCGTCTCAGGGACGAACACACAACTGCTCCAACGGTTAGTTAGGCTGAACTACGCATGTGCTTCTTGGGCTTGCACGTTCTGTTCCTGTGTAACACCCCAATTTTTTTTACTTTTCCTGTATTTAATTGGTATTTTGAATTTTTGGGAATTTATTTGGATTTAATTTGAATTGAGCTATTTACTGAATTATTTAAATATTTAAAAGTTTTTAATAAAGTTGGAAATATTTTATTTGAGTTCAAAATGTTCCAAAGTATTTTTGAGAATTTTTTTAGAATTGTTCTGGTATTTTTAATACCTTAAATGAATTAGTTCTATTTTTGAAATTATTTTAATTGAAAAACTCGTAGTAAATTCATTAGCAACAATACTGGGCCAAAGATCAACACAGTTCACCCGCACCAGCCCAGCCAGCCCATTAGCGCCGAGCCAACCCTAACCCTAATCGCCTTGGGCCGTTGGATCCAGATCTAATGATCGGGAACTATCCGCGTAGCAGTGTGTCAGCGTCTGTCGGATCAATGCTGTGTGATCGGTTAAGATGGCGCCACGTTGCTCTCTCCGTGTTGCCATTGGAGTCTGCCGCCGCCAGGCGTCCTGTGATTTCCGCGCTGAATCCGAACGTCGAGGCCGGTATTTAAGGCATGGGTTCGCACATCGTGTGCGCCATTTAGCCCTCTACGTTTTGCCCTAGTTGGTTTAGCCAGAGCTATCGCCGCCTATTGTCGATTCCTCGCCGTTGCTCAGAAGACCACCGCCACGGATTTTGCTTCGCGCCGTCTGCCGTTCCTTGACGTGCTTGGATCCCGATCCGGAACCCCCATAACGACACGCATCTGGGAGCACACCCGCTTGGCCGAAATATCACCGCACCACCATGACCGAAACCGTCTTCTCTAGCCCCAGCATACGGAAGTCACTGCACCTCTGTGAACCGACATGAGCTTCATCAACCGTCGATCGCCATCCAAGGGTCCAGGTAACACCACGTAAACGCTTCCCCGCACCGTAGATTAAACCCAATCTAGACCATTAGATCTTAGATCCTAGGGTCCGATTTGTGCCACGTAGGGCTCTTAGCGTGTGAATTAGATCAGTTCATGGCCATCCGATTGAAATCCAAAGGTCTAGATTAATTCGCGTAGATTGGTCTCGATTGAATCATAGTCGTTCATTTAAATTTGGACAGTCTAGATTGAATCACGTGGATCTGTCTAGATTGGTTCGTAGCCATTGGATCTAGATCGTGTGGACCGGGTCGTGCCATGCGGAGATTACCAGGACTATCCACGTAGTCCATCCACCACGGAAAAGTGAGATCCGATCTAAGTCGTCTGATCCAGATCGTACGGATAGGATCAACCCGTGTGGTGTAGATCCGGTTGAATCTTAGCCATCCGATTTTGAATTAGCGGGCGAGATTGCGCCACACGCAAACCAATCGGGTCATGCCATGTGTGCGTGGAACCCGAGGCGCCGCAGCGGTGCCACTCAATCGTGCTGATGTCAGCGCTGGCATCATCTAGTGGGACCCACCTGTCAGCGTCAGCACTGTTCTGTGCACCGAGTCCACCGTAGACCGAGCCGAGCGCATCGACTAGACTCGTACACCGAGCCGACGTGGCACAATCTGATTGGTCCACGTGTCGGCTGACGTCGGCATGACGCAATAAATCGATTTTTCAACAAGAAAATAAATCGGATAATTTGGTTTTTCTTTTTATTCGTATTTTCAAACTTTGAAATGCTATAACTTTTGCATTTTAACTCCAATTTGAGTGATTCCAATTTCTAAAATTTTGTAAAATCGAGCTCTATTTGATTCTAAATTTTATTTGATTTTTGGACTTGAGTTGCTCTCTATTTTGGGTTATTTATTGCTATTTCATCCGTTATGCATAGATGTCGAGGTACCCGAGGGCGAGGGTGAAGTGCTGACTCAAGGAGAATGTCCAGAGCCCAATCAAAAACTTTTTGAAGGCAAGTTATGCTTTGACCTTGTTGATCCCGCTTTTGAAAATTATGTTTATTTAATTTACTGCATGCTAATTTAATTAAAAATGCTTTTAATTAATTCTGGGAATAGCTATTCAACCCACTTGTTGTATGCCACCTTGTCGATAATAATTGTATGCCATGAATTATTTGTCACCCTAGGTTATGGAATATTAGTTGGACATTAATACTTTGCTATGGGTTAATTAGATCGTAATTAGCCTGCTTAGCCATGCAATCGTGCTACTGATATAATTTCGAATGTCAGAAATAAATCTTGACTTAATTTGAGATGGAACATGTTTTCGGAATTGTGACATGTGTTATCGATGTTGTTGATGGCATGTGGTGCATAGTAATCAATTGGGTGATAAAATGATTTAGACTGAGGCAAGTGGCAAGATTGTTTCTGGTGGGCCATGTCGGGACCCGAACCTGCAAATTCGGACCCTCTGTGTATTCTGCACTAGTCCAGGATCACGCTAGCGCACACAGTAATAACAGGGATGAAGTACCACAATCATACACAGCGGAATAATAAATTAAAGTACTTCAAACATTAAATAAACTGGTTACAAGACCTTAAGGTCAACTTACAAATAGTCTGCCACCAGGGCTTACAATAACAAACGTAAATAATCAGCAGCGGAATGAAGAACATCGGTGACCCCCATCAACCTGCCACAGGCAACTGATAAGGTTCAACTCCTAGATAATCGTCTCCTCATGAAACTTCACCCTCTTCGAAGTTGTAGTCTTCTCCTCAACTGATGATTGTGTTGGAAGCAAGGGTGAGTATACAACATACTCAGCAAGTCATGCACAGAGATGCAATCCTATTACTATATGCATGGCTTCTTCCAAAGGAATGGCTTAAATGGTTAATTTGCATCAAACAACATTTTGCTTGGATTAAATAATCTTGATATATTCAAAAGCGGTAAAACCATATTATATAATAAGTTATCAATCTCTTTTCAAACAATTCGGCTCAAAGCTCTAATTTACTTCAGCAGTTATCTCTGGCACTCGGCCACCCATTCCCACATTTTTGTTTTAGAAAATCTAACCCTTGACTGTAATCCCCGAGCTTTGTCCAGTACCGTGGACTCGGCTATTCGAATAGGTTTTTACACTCTGCAGAGGTTATGCACTTTACCCACAAGATACGATCAACTCACCACGTCTGCCGTGAATCGCCATTCAAGAGTATGCGAATGAGTGATCATAACAAAGCCTTTCAGAAGCCTCTAACTATACAAGTGGACCTCTCCGGTTGTTGCACACTATCCCTTCCCTTAGTATAGGCGAAGTATAAGTCAGCCAACCGTTGGATAGGGTACCTAGCCGTAGCACCGGTACGCTCCCCCGTTCAACTACACAAAAGGTATAGTTGACACCCTGAGGTACCAAATGCAAGTTATTAGCAACCTACTCAACTAGGTCCGCCCCATTACAGACATGTGGTTGCATGATTGACCCAGTTCAAAGGCTTGAAAGGTTAAGTCCTTAGGGTGACCAGGGCAAGACTACCAGAAGAACCAAAACGACTTTCCTGGTGCCAATCATGGCCCACCCTACCGTTCTTACCACTTGCCCCGGTCTAAATCTATTTATCACCCCAGCTTGATTATTGTGCAACGCATGCCAACAATAATATCAATTACCATGTAGAACCACAAGGGTACCTACACTTCACATCATCACGTGGCAAGATTACACTAACTCCAAAATTCATTTCATATACATTAGTCAATATTATTTTGCCATTTGAAACGCATTTCACGTAAGCATGGCTAAGCAACTATTCACGGTCTAGCCTCCCGTGTTGGCACAATATTAACATCCAACTAAATAAACCAACTTAAGATGACAATGGATACATTGCATACAAATATTATCATCAAGGGTGGAATTAACAATTAGGTTTATTAACTATTTTACCAAATTAAATTAATTCATTTTAATCAACATGGCATGCATAATTTAAATCAAAATATATTTCAAAAACTAGGAGCAATATGGTCAAAGCACAACTTGCCTTCGTAAAGCAGCGAGTCTTGGTCTGGAGCTTGATCTTCGAAATCCGTGTCCTCACACAGCTCGACGTCTATGCGTAACAGATAAAGAACCATATAAACACGCAAAACAACGTACAAACACACATTCGAAAACAATGCTACAAATCAAACTAGCTTATAATCCCCATGCACATTTCTAAATAATTATTTTAGCATTTTCTAAGATTTATAAAATTTATTTTGAAATTTTTGAACATATAGTTTAAGAGCTACAAAATTCGTAACTTTTGACTTTCCACGAATAATTTATCAGTATAAATTTAATTATAAAATTTCATAAAAATTACTGTAGAAAGGTATTAATATTTACTAATTTGCAAAATTTGTTGCATACTGTTTGGACTTAAAACGACTTTGTAGTGAAAAAGACAAATCTCGCAAAATCTGGAAATTAGCACATGCAAACTAACCTTCATTTTTATCCTATGCATGGCACTGTTTATCTAGTATATGCATATTCTTCTCTTCTTTTTGTTCGGCTGGGCTAGCTAATACGTGAGAGAGCAACTGAAAACCACATGCATGTATACATAATGTGCGCGTGTATATATATACAGGCTACAGCTATTAGGAATACCTGCATGCGCTTGACATAAGTGTATAAGCCCTACCATATATATGTATTCACATGTACTGCCTAATATAATTTTGTATACACGCATACGGTTGCCTAATATACACTAGCATACATATAGAAAATTATATATGCGAATCATCCTAATATATATACGGAAACATGCATACGTATTAACATATATATACATGCGCAAATACAGATGACAAGATTAACTGAATAACAGAGACAGAGCACGCGCAAGAGAAAAGAGGGAGTACCGGTTGACGGTAGCAGCGCATGAACGCAGGACCGTCGGTGATGAGACGATAGCGACGGTGACGACGGCGACGAGATGGCAGCGGCGGCGGCGCAGGGGAAGGCGAGGTCGGAGAGCGCGCCGGCGGCGAGGTGAACGGTTGCGGCGACGACGACGACGTCAACGGCGGTGATGACGATGGCGGCGGCGGCGGCGACAGTACACGACGGCGACGACGACGATGGTAACGACGACGGCGAAGGCAACTACGGCGGAAGTGACGATGACGACGGCGACGTAACCGGCGGCGGCGACGACGGTGACGGTGTAGACAGCGGCGGAAGCGACGGCGATGGCGAAGCCAGCGGCGACGACGTAACCGATGGCAATGAGACAACAGCGGCGACGATGACGTAGACGACGGCGGCGTACACAACGGCAGCGATGGCAGTACACGTTGGTTGAAGAAGAGAAAAAAATAGAAATGGCTGGAGATGGCCTTTGAAATGTTGGGATGAAGGGCTATTAACGGCTTGGAATGATTAGAGGAAGGTATATGCATTACTAATTATTTCTTCCCTGCATGTACGTTTGGAAAAGTATGAATGGCTAGAATGGAAACGTATGCTAGTATGGAGTGCTAATACCTTCACGTCATGGCATAACTGATACTAGTATATGTTACTAATTCCAATATACATGCGGTTACTAGTAAATGGAAACGTACGCTAGATGCATGCAGTTACTAGTAGATGGAACATCACACAGCTAAATGCTTGGAAACTGAAGAATGCAAAACGTCCATACCTTGCTTCGTGCATACTTCCACCAAAACAGTACGCATCCACATATATACACACACGCGTACACGCTCTCCAAACGAGGTTAGGAAAAAAAATAACAGGGAAGTTCTAAAAATCAGAAAAATTCCTCTAAAATATTAGGAACTATTTGGGACTTAACAAAGTTGGTTTCGCGATTTTTCAACGTATAGATTTTTCGTAAAAATTCTTTTCGTGGATCAGACACCTGTACCGATTTTTATAAAATCAACGACTTACGTTATAAAACATGTTTTTCAAAAATATTTGAAGTGAACACTCTCGTCTACCTATTATCTTAATTATAAACAAAATTTTAGATTTTATACTTATTCGAAAATGCCTGATCTTTATTTTAAGTGATTATTTCAATAAACGTGAATTCAAATTAATTCCGAAAAATTCCAACTAATCCCAAAAACACACTAAATATATTAGAGGCAAATTTTGGGATGTTACAGGCCAGAAGTGGCACATGGGAGATCGTATTTGGTTTTGTTGTTTTGGTCATTGTGAACTCTTTGGGTAGTATTGCCTTGGTCAGTTATAAGGACTTAACCTTGCAAGAATTTGGACTGAGTCCAACATGCAGCCACAAGTCTGGAATGGGACAGACCTGGCGGAGTAAACTGTGATGTCTAGATTTCGGTGCTGTCATGGTGGTGTGAGCCCCAGGTTAATGGGTGGACCCACAGGCACAAGAGGGGCGGCCCTGAGTGTGGTAACCAATCCCTTCAGTGTTGAAACCTTAGCGGGCAGTACCGGGTCTAGAAGTAGCTTTGGAAAGGCTTTTTTACGATCTCTCACCTTTATGGTGTTTGATTGTATCTTGTGGGCAAATTGTATAACCTTTGCAGAGTGTACAACCTATTCGAATAACATTGCTCGGTGATTACAGTCAACGGTTAGACTTTTATGAAAATGAACTTGGGTTATGGATACTTTCTATTCAAAATGATGAACATGTTTAGGTTGATAAATGCTTTACTTGGAAAACTGTTTCCAAAGTTACTATTGTTATTACTGTTTTACCGCTTTCCAGTCTACTACTGTTATTTATGAATGTTGTTTATTGCAACAGAACCATTTAGCCTGTTGTTGGAATAAGCCATGGATGTAGCTATTAGCATTGCATCTCTGTGCATGACTTGCTGAGTGCTTTAAGTACTCACTTGTAACACCCCGGCACCTAGCATGCCCAGAATGTCACCACAACAACTAAATACAACATCCATAAACATATTTTAATGGTAAATTACAACAACTACGCTCATTGCTTAAACAAAATTTTGGCAGCATATACTTTGTTTTTTCCATGGTTTTCAGCATCAATAAATAGAGACATAGCAATATATCACAATGAAGAAAGCTCTAACATGGAAACTACAGATTTAAACAACAATTCAAGTCCAAAACATAATTGAAATGTCGCATACCAATAGGGAATTAAAACATTTACTCGTGACAACCAACGAAGCAATAAAACCATATCTTAGTTCCATAAGATAACCACCATAACTATGGAAAGGGTTTGACATTTTCTATTTGTGTGGTGCTAAGTGAAGACATGATTCTAGCTCCCTTTCCCAAACGCCAGATTCAAGGTACCTAAAAAAACATAAACAACAAGCGTGAGTTCATCACTCAGCAAAGTGTATTGCAATGGTAAAAAAACAATAACAATTCACATACATACGTTATGCCATTCACACATCATGAGGATCAACTCATAACCTTCTTCACTTAAGCTCTCATACAACATCGTCATGAACATCTCAATAAAACATCTTCATATGCATCTTGTCGGTGTATTCTACACCAGGGTGCCCACTTCACCTTAGTAAGAGCCGCCTAGCGGACAGGTGGTGTCGAGCCACGCCGCGTGACCGATAAAGCGGCGCCCGGCCGGACACGTGGCGACCAGGCCACGCTTGCGGTCAGCCAGTGATCGCCAGCGGACACATGGCGTCGAGCCACGCCGTCGGCGGTCGATAAAGCGGCACGCCCGGCGGGCAGGTGAGTATCGAGCCACGCCGCCGGCGTCGGTAGAAGCGGCCGCCAGCGGGACAGTGGCGACCAAGCCACCCAGCCGTGATCGATAAGGTAACCGCCAGCGGACACGTGGCGACCAGGCCACGCCGCTGGCGGTCAGCAGAGTGATTGCCCAGCGGACACGTGGCGACCAGGCTATGCCGCTAGTGGTCAGCAGAGTGATCGCCCAGCAGACATGTGGCATCCAGGCCACGACCGCTGGCAGCCAGTAAGGTGGTCGCCAGGCGAACACGCGGCGCCCAGGCTACCCCGCTGGCGCCCAGTTCCCGAGGCCACCTAGTAACCTGTGCCACCACAAGGAAGGTCAAAGGCATTTAATGCGTATCGTGCGCATTAAATGGGGGTAATGAAGGTCACAGTATGACGGCATGTGTTCCCAACGTGCGCCATTATTGCGAGTGACATCACGATGCAATTTCCCACCCCGGCAGAGCGAGCGGAGCCGGCCAGCGTGGGGCCCGAGGTGGGGGAGAGGATGACTGTGCCAGGGCATTAAGTGTGCTGCAAGAATAGTGACAGGTGCATTAAATGCGAGGTGGCAGTGTACTCAGGGTGCGGCACTGTTGTAAGCCCCATGCGCCCCAACTAGCCCGAGTATAAAAAGCAGCTGCGGTGCATGGGAGAAAGGGTTCGATCTTTTAGATTGGTTCATCCTCCTTTGTGGTTAGAGTCTTTGAGTTCCCTGTCCCTGGTTCTTTCAGTTTCTCCAAGAACACAAGCAAGAATAAGACAAGCAGGACTAGGGCTATTACTCGTGAGGAGGGCCCGAACCTGGGTAAACCCGAGTGTCTTCTTGCGAGCTTCGCCTCTGTTTCCTTTCCGCCGTATCTCGAGCAATCTCCACGAAAGCCCCCGTTCGGATTTCTTACACCCTGCTTCGGAAGGGGTATGTTAGCTCATACGCTGACAGTGGCGCGCCAGGTAGGGGGCTCTATGGTTGGATTGCCCTTTCTTCTTCCACCTTCTTGCGAAGCTTGCAAGAAGCTTTGACGGGCGTCAGCATGGCAGCTTCACGCTCCAAGCACGATGACCTACCGGAGGAGAGCAGCGCTCGCAGCCGATCCCGGCGCTCAACCAGGGCGTCGGACCTCCCGGGTCCCTCCGCCCAGGGAGGGACGTGTGGTGCTTCCGCGCAAGGAGGATAGCCCTTCCGACAGCGTCTGTTGATGGGAGACGACACCCCAGCGCGGAATCTTCATGCGGCCCAGCTGCTCCTCAATCACCCCCCGGTTGCGCTAGGGGGCGAATCCCCGGCCGCTCCATGGCTGCGGGACATCGCCCGCCTAGTGGATGCCGCCCAGCAGCAGGTGGAGGCGGCAAATCAGCCGGGGGCTTCCGGCGTAGGGCGGCAGGACATGCGTGCGACCGATGCGCAAGCCTCCAGCTGCCCTGTCAGAGTTTTTCCTGGTCGCGAGGGCCGGGACAAAGGGAAGGGTGCACAGGTTGCAGCCCCCTCGGGTACAGGGGGACGTGCACATGCTCCCACTCCTTCTCAAGGTTCCCCCAAGCTGGCAGGGGGCCATGAGGATCTGAGGGCCCACCAAGACGAAAGGAGGTCCCAGCGCAATGGTGACTTGCGCGATGTTCTTAGGGGGCATCGTACGCACGTGCAACGTTGCGTTGGCCACCCGATGTCTAGCGGTCGGGGGGAGACCTCGCTCCCTAACTCCAGGGAGAGCGTAGACTCGCACTCCTTGACCCCATCTCGGGGCCGAGGGGCGAGCGAGCGACGCTGCTCCCCCTACAACGTTGGATGCCAGGCGTTTTCCCTCTGCCTACACCAAGCTGCGTGGTCGGAAAGGTTCCGCCCCGCGTCCATCGAAAAGTACGATGGTACCACCAATCCGGAGGAGTTCCTGCAGATCTACACTACGGTGGTGCGTGCCGCAGGAGGGTCTGAAAAGATCATGGCCAACTACCTCCCGACGTCGCTGTCGGGCTCTGCCCGCTCCTGGCTGTTGAACCTCCCGCGAGGCTCCGTGCACTCGTGGGAGGAACTGTGCGATCTCTTTATCGCCAACTTTCAAGGCTCCTACACTCAGCCGGGTGTGGAGGACGACCTCCATGCCCTGGAACAAATGAAGGGGGAGTCCCTGAGGTAGTTCATCCGGCGGTTCAGCCACTGCCGTAACACGATCCCTTGGATTTCTGAGCAATCGGTGATTATCGCATTTCGGAGGGGGTCCAAGATCAGAAGATGCGGGAGAAGATGGCTACCCGCACCATATCGACCACTTCTGAGCTGTTCTCCTTGGCGCATAAATGCGCCAGGGCGGCGGAGGCCCGGGAGCGCACGGCGGGGCCGTCCAGCCACAGCGAGGCGGGAACCTCAAAGGCTTCCGATCACAAGAAGAAGAAGCGCAAAGAGGTCAGTGCCGGAGAGATCCTAGTCGCCGTGCCAGAGGCCAAGCCCCAGAAGCACGACTGCCGGGACAGGATGGGCGATCACCGAGACCCACGTGGCAACCGCGGGGACCGCTATTCACCCGCCGAGAAGACGACGGGGGCAGACCTTGCTGCCCCATCCACAGGACCAACGGACATGATCTGGCGGATTGCCAGGTCGTATCCAAGCTGGTGGAGCAGCGGCTTAAGGAACGCCACGAAGATGACCGCGATGACACGGGCGAAGACCCTGCTCCGCTGGCCTTTCAGCAAGCGGAGCACACGGTGCCGTTCATTCATGGTGGCTCCGCCACCTACTCTTCAAACTCGCAGTACAAGCGAGAGTTGAGGGAGGTGTGCGCCACCGTACCAACCCCCGGGGCGAGCAGGCCACTGAAATGGTCGGAGGAGCCGATCACTTTCAGTTGAGCTGACCACCCGGAGAGCACCTCAGGCTCGGGCCATCTTCCAATCGTGGTTTCTCCCATGGTCCGAAATGCGAGACTCGGGCATGTGCTTGTCGATGGAGGAAGTTCCATCAACCTTATGTATGTCGGGGCGTTCAAGGCACTCCAAATCCCATATGAGGAGTTGCGCCCGGCCCCTCTCTTCTACGGAGTTGCCCCTGGGGTAGGCTTGACGCCCCTGGGACAAGTCCGGCTGCCCGTCACCTTCGGAAGTGTGGAGAACTTCCGGATAGAGAGAATCAACTTCGAGATCGCTGACTTCAACCTCCCCTACAATGCTTTGCTTGGCCGACCAGCTCTGGTCAAGTTCATGGCGGCCACGCATTATGCCTACATGATGGTGAAGATCCCTGGGCCTGGGGGCCCGATTACTATGAAGGTGGATCGGCTGGAGGCCCTGCGCCTCAGCAAGCAGGTGCAGGACCTGGCCGGCACCACCTGCTCAGCCCGAGGCGAGGACGATGACCCAGAGCTCCCCCGGTCAAGGCCCGCGCCTCACCTGGTTCCTCGGGTGAGGTGAAGGCGGTCCCCGTGGGCGAGGACGGTTCTGGGAAGGTCGTGAAGATCGGTGCCAACCTCAGCCCCAAATAGGAAGACGCGCTCGTCACCTTCCTCCGGTCTAACTTAGATGTGTTCGCCTGGGAACCATCTGAAATGATCGGAGTCCCTAGGGAGGTGATTGAGCACCGATTGGCAACGCTCCCTGGAGTGCACCCCGTCTGGCAGAAAGTCCGGAGGCAGGCACTAGAGCGGCAAGATGCCATTCGTGATGAGGTAGAGAAACTGCTGCAGGCAAGGATTGTACGGGAGGCCGCCTACCCCGAGTGGCTGGCCAACCCTGTGCTCGTCAAGAAGTCGAACGGGAAGTGGCGGATGTGTATCGACTTCACCAACCTCAACAAAGCCTGCCCCAAGGACCCGTACCCTCTGCCGCGGATAGACATTGTCGTCGATTCCACAGCAAGGTGCGAGGTCTTGTGCTTCCTGGACGCCTACTCCGGCTACCACCAGATCAGCATGGCACGGGAAGACAAGGAGAAGACTGCTTTTGTGACCCCTTTAGGCATGTACTGTTATGTCCGAATGCCATTTGGGTTGAAGAACGCTGGT
Organism: Rhipidocladum racemiflorum; assembly: GCA_036346355.1. Classification (NCBI taxonomy): domain Eukaryota; kingdom Viridiplantae; phylum Streptophyta; class Magnoliopsida; order Poales; family Poaceae; genus Rhipidocladum; species Rhipidocladum racemiflorum. The sequence goes on from CM070581.1 coordinate 36,147,647, forward strand.
TCAACCTACCAGCGAGCTATGCACACTGTATTTCGGTCACAGATTGGAAGAAATCTTGAAGTATATGTTGATGACTTGGTAGTGAAGACCAAAAAGACTGCTGGGCTTGTTGAAGATCTAGAGGAGACTTTCTCCCACCTCCGGTAGTATTGTTTGAAGCTAAGTCCTGAGAAGTGTGTGTTCGGTGTGTCATCTGGAAAGTTGCTTGGGTTCCTCATTTCCAGTCGTGGAATCGAGGTCAACCCGAAAAAGATCGCGGCCATCGAGCGCATGCAACCGCCCACACGGCTCAAGCAAGTCCAGTGCCTAGCTGGTCGCCTGGCCTCTCTTGGCCGGTTCATAGCCCGGCTTGGAGAAAAGAGTGTCCCCTTTTTCAAGCTGTTGAAGAAGACCAACTTCTTCGAGTGGACTACAGAAGCGCAACAAGCACTCGAAGATTTAAAGAAATACCTCTCCTCCCCTCTGGTGCTGGTCGCTCCCGAGCCAGGTGAGCCGCTACTGTTATATGTGGCGGCCAGTCCTGCGGTTGTGAGTGCGGCACTAGTTGCGGAGCGTGAAGGCGTCCAGCGGCCAGTTTACTACGTCAGCAAGGTGTTACATGATGCGGAAACAAGGTATCCGCAAGCCCAGAAGATGGTGTATGCCGTGCTGGTGGCATCTAGGAAGTTGCAGCATTATTTCCGAGGAAGGGAGATCACAGTGGTTTCTGCCTACCCCTTGCACGAGATCCTTCACAATCGTGAAGCAAAGGGCCGCATTGCCAAGTGGTCTGTGGAGCTGGGGGAGTTCGGCCTCAAATTCTCCCCCCGTACTACAGTCAAGAGTCAAAGGTTGGCAGAGTTCGTTGTCGAGTGGACTCCTACCGAGTCTGAGACTGAGGAAACCCCCGCGCCCTCCCCCTGGGCACTCTACTTCGACGGCTCCTTCAGGCTTGAAGGCACGGGAGCTGGGGTCCTCCTGGTTTCCCCAATCGGGGACCTCCTCAAGTACGTGGTCGTCCTGAACTTCAAGGCCACCAACAACGTTGCTGAGTACGAAGGCTTGCTGGCGGGGCTTCGCGCCGCCGTGGCCATCGGAGTGCGGCGTCTGCAAATCAAGGGCGACTCGCTGCTAGTCGTCAACCAAGCGAGAAAGGAGTTCTCCTGCTCTGATCCTGTCATGGCAGAGTACTTGGCAGAGGTTAGAAAGATGGAGCGACACTTCGACGGGCTGGGGTATACTCATATCCCCCGGCGCGACAACTACTTGGCGGACGAGCTTGCCCAGCTCGCCTCGACAAGATCCCCTGTTTTGGTCAGAGTCTTTGAAGAAAGGCTTCCGTGACCGTCCATCGCAGCCCCCGTTTCTGGTGGGGATGATGGTGACGCTACTTCAGCCCTCATTCCGGAAGGGAGAGTAGTACCGGCGGAAACGCCTGGCTAGGCGGAGTACCCGGGCGATCACCCTGTGGTCGCCACACTTGACCGGGAAGGCACATGGATGGATCCGATCCTGGCCTACTTGCGGGATCAAGTGTGCCCCGACGATGATGCTTTAGCAGAGAAGATAGCGCAAAAGGCCAAGTGCTATACCCTGGTGAGCGGGGACTTGTACCGCCGGGGTAGAAATGGAGTTCTTCTGAAGTGCATCACTCGGGAAGAGGGGAGTAGTTTGCTCTCTGATATCCATGGAGGCGTGTGCGGGAGCCATATGTCCAGTCGAACGATGGTGGGGAAAGTTTTCCGCCAAGGGTTCTATTGGCCGACCGCCCTCCAGGATGCTTGCGAGCTGGTGAGGAAGTGCGAGGCATGCCAATACCACGCCAAGCAAATCCACCGACCAGCCCAGGCTATGCAAACTATCCCGCTCTCATGGCCCTTTGCGGTCTAGGGGCTGGATATCCTGGGCCCGTTCCCACGGGCTATAGGGGGCTACACCCATCTGTTCGTCGCCATTGACAAGTTTACCAAATGGGTGGAAGCCGAGGCGATTAGAGCCATTATCGCTGCCGCTGCAATCAAGTTTGTGCAAGGAATCTTCGCCCGCTTTGGGGTTGCCAACCGCATCATCACCGACAATGGCGCCCAATTCACCAGCGCTGCCTTCTTGGGTTTCTGTGAAGAAATGGGCACCAAGGTTTGTTTCGCCTCGGTGGCCCACCCAAGGAGTAATGGCCAAGTTGAGCGAGCCAATGCGTTGGTGTTGAGGGGCCTCAAAACAAGAGCGTTTGATCGACTCCACAAGTGCGGAGCCCGGTGGACTGAAGAACTCCCGGCGGTATTGTGGTCGCTTCGTACCACCCCCAGCCGGGCCACTAGGGAAACTCATTTTTTCCTGGTCTACGGCGCGTAAGTTGTCCTGCCTTCGGAGCTGGCCTTAGGGTCACCGCGCATGGCAGTGTTCACAGAGGAAGCCCAGGAAGATCTGCGTTGAGAGGATGCCAATCTCTTGGAAGAAGTGCGAGATCGCGCAGCCTTGCGCGCTGCCCGATACCAGCAAAGTCTCAGGCGGTACCACGCCACCCGGGTCAGCAAGAGAGCACTAGCCGTGGGCGACCTGGTCTTGCGCAGAATTCAGACGCATGCCGGGTTGCACAAGCTGTCTCCCCAGTGGGAGGGCCCCTTTAAGGTGATCTCAGTCTCTCGTCCCGGGGCGGTCAGGTTGGCCACTGAAGACGGGGAGGAGCTGGCAAACTCCCAAAACATAGAACTCCTGCGCAAGTTCTATCCCTAAATTGGCTGTAAGTACAGAGCTGTGTACCCCGGGCAGCCAGTCTGTGTTTTCCTCTCCTGGACTGGTCGGGGGAAGCTTCTGTTTTGATTAAGCGTTCATTTTTATTCAAAGCAGTTGTCGCCTTTGTTCTCTTTTTTTTGGTTTGCGCCCTGGTGGGCCGTGTCCGCGTAATCGCCCTCAGTACCTTACGGCTCTCTAAATTCTCGACGGTAAAAGTGGAACCACTGGGTGAGCGTGGCGAGCAGGGATGGACGATCGGATGGCTAGTTTGGCACAGTTTTCAACACGGTCTGACGCTCAGGGTGTCCCCGTGAGAACCGGCGACTCAAACACCACTACCGAGAGCCTACTACCCTGCCACACCTCACCAAGTGTTTGGTCCCAAGAGACCGCGAGAGTAATTAATTTCACAAGGTCCTAAGGTCCTGAGATAGCGACATTCCTGCACGAGGGATCCGGGCCCTGCACCCCAACTAACCCTTAAAGCGTGCGGTTGCCTTTTTTGTTCATCCAGAACCATCATAGTGGAGGCGCAGACAGGCATCCAAACATAAGACGTGTGAAGGGAAGTGTATGCATTTATAAACAAGAATATGACTTGCAGGAGTCTTTTATAGAGGACGACAAAACAAAAACAACGGGCAAAGCTAAGTCTAGAGTCTACACTCCTCGTCCGCCGCGGCTGCCGTGGCCGCCTGGTCCTCCATCGGGTCAGTGTCCAGCCTGAGCGCCACGTCCTCGGCCACTGCTTCCAGCGCCGGGTTGACCATCTCAAGCTGATCGGCGACCTGCTCGGTGGCGTTGCTGACCTGTGCCTCTGCGCGGGCCCAGTCCCCTTCCACCCCTTAGATGGCGGCCAGGGGGTCGAAGTTGGCGTCCCGGCTGGCACAGCAGGTGAGCACGTATGTCACCATGGCCGTCGCAACTGCCCGCCCTTCTTGGCTGGACCGGGTGGCTAAGGCGCCGGGCAGGTGGGTGAGGAAGTCGGCGATCCGGCCCATGAAGAAGGCATAGTGCCGGGCCGTCTGCTCAAGAGGGGAAGGCTGCTCCAGTCCCAGTGGCACCAAGCTGGCCACCATCCGTTCGAAGGCGGGGCGCAGCATGGAGGTGGTCTTGGTTTCCGCGCGGAGTCGCTCACCCTTCTCTTCGTCGCGCTCCTGGGTGATCGCATCAACGCCGAGGGATCCTTGCTTGTAACACCCCAATTTTTTCTTTTCATGAATTTAAATAAGATTTGGCACTTTTGTGAATTTTTGGAATCTTCTGGGATTTATTTGGATTTATTTGGAATTTATTTGAATTTATTCCCTTTTCAAATAATTAAAGAATTTAATTTTGCAAATAAAATTTTGTTGGAGATATTTTATTTGAGTCCAAAATGTTCCAAAATATTTTCTAGAATTTTTCTGGAATTTTTCTGAGTGTTTTGCTATTTTTAATGAATTAAATGAATTTCTGGGAATTAATTTTAATTATTTAATCACTGGAAAATCGAGTTGGTTTGCACTGTTCATACGACCAAGCCCGAGTCGGACTCGAGTCCGAGTCCGACTCGAACCCAAACCGCGCCAAGGCGTTCGGCCGGACGATCCGAAAGCCCTAAGCGAGTGGTAGTTGGATCAAGATCCAACGGTCCACATTGAGCCACGTAGCCTACGTGCGCCGCACCATACTAACCCAGAGACCAGCCGATCTGTACCATTGGATTTAGATCCAACGGTCAAGATCAACCCTGCATCGGCTCGAAAGCCGATCCGTCCGGATCCGCTCCGCTTCAAGGCGATCGTGGCCGTTGGTTGCGCCACGTGTACGGCCCAGATTGCATCTTCCCCGCTCGAATCGCCGTCGGACTCCACCGCCGTGTGGGCCTAGGGTTCCTCCTTTTGCGCGAACGCCGAGGGTATTTAATGCCCGGGACATGCCTCGAGTGCCGCCTTGACCCCGTGCAGCCGTTGCCCTAGCCGCCGCCGCCCGTAGTGCCCCGACGCGCCTGCAATTGCTCACCGTAGTTGCTCTCTCCTCCGCCACGGTTTTTGTTTCGCTCTGATATTGTCCGCCGTTCGCCGCCGCGTTTGAGCCCATGTCTGGGACCGTCAGGCTGAGGCGCACCCGTGGAGACCTTTCACCTCGTCGGAGAAGCCCGCAACCGCCGTTCCCCGTGTCGTCTTCTTCCTCTCCGGTGAGCCAGCGCTGCCGCGCACCACCGAGCCCCCGCGAGCACCGTCAGCCGTTCGATCCGCATCGTGTGGTCCAGATTCGTCCACGTCGCCCGGAGGTATTTTCTCACGTTTGATTTCTTAGATCTAATCTCCGCCGTTAGATCTAGATCTAACGGTTTAGATCTCGCCACGTAACCGTAGCAGTAACGAACTAGATTAGATCTGGACCGTTGGATCAAGATCCAACGGCCCACGTTAGCCCACGTCACTACAACGAAATCCACGTTGCGGCGTCTAGATCCAGTCTCAGCCGTTGGATTTAGATCCAACGCACGAGATCGTGCCACGTAGCCCAGCCGCCGCACCGTGCGTGTGTGAGCGCGCCACTGACATGCGGGGCCCGCATGTCAGCGACTGTGGCATGCGCCGAGCGCACCGTAGACCCGCCGGGCCCGTAGACCGGGTCCATGGATCGACACGCGTGGCGGCGCGCGGTGGTGCCACGTGGCATGATGACGTCATGGTGACGTCATCGTGGGGTTCGGCCGGCCCTGACGTCAGCGGGTCCACGTGGACCAATGAGGTGCTGACACGTGTCACCCATGACGCAATTTATTTTCCGAAAAAGAAAAATGATTTATTAATTCGATTTATTGATTTCAAATATAGATTCAAACTTCAAACGCTTATACTTTTGCGTTTTAACTCCAATTTGAGTGATTCAAATTTCTAAATTTTTATAAAATTGAGATCTACCTAATGGTGAATTTTATTTAATTTTTGGACCAAAGTTTTTCTCTTTAATATTATTTAATTGATTATTTAAACTTTAAACGCTTGTAACTTTTGCGTTTTAACTCCGATTTCACCGATTCAAATTCCTAAAAATTCATAAAATTATGCTCTCTCTGTTTATGGACTTCATTTGGATGTTTGGACACTTTTTGTCTACTGTTTTATTCATTTATTGCTATTTGCACGCGTTACGAGTAGACGTTGAAGTGCCCGAAGGCTTCGATGGTGAAGTGTTGACCCAGGAGCCACCTCAGGAACAAGATCAAGTATTCTTTGAAGGAAAGTTGTGCTTTGACCATGTTGATCCCATTTTGAAATTAATTTAATTTAAATTATTGCATGCTAGTTCAATTATAAAATGCTTTAATTGATTTTGGGAGATTAGTTAATTGCCTATTTGCTGTATGCTACCTTGACATAGATAATTGAATGACATGAACCCCTTGTCACCCTATTTGAGGATTAAATAGTTGGACATTATTAAATTGCCAACATGGGTATTTAGACCGTTGTAGTATAATGCTTAGACCTGCCACGTATACATGACATGATTTTGGACAAATTATATGGTAACATTGACTTAATGAGATATGGAACGTGTTTTTGAGAAGAGTCATGTGTTGTCGATGATGACGTTGATGGCACGTGGTGCATGGTAATCAACTGGGGGTTTGATAAATAGTTTTCGACCGGGGCATGTGGCAAGAATGATCGGGTGGGCCAGTCATGGCATCGGGACCGTTGGTTTGGTTCTTCGGGTAGTCTTGCCCTGGTCAACATAAGGACTTAACCTTGCAAGCCTTTGAACTGGGTTAATCGTGCAACCACATGTCCGTAATGGGACGGACCTAGTAGAGTAAGTTACTAATAACTTGCATGTGATACCTCGGGTGTCAACTACACCCTTTGTGTAGCTTGACAGGGGAGCGTACCAATGCGATGGCATGGTACCTGTCCAACGGTATGTCGGTCCCATACTTCGCCTTTGTTAAGGGAAGGGATGGTGTATGGCAAAAACCGGAAAGGTTCACTTGTGTAGTTAGCCGTTTCCAAAAGGCTTTGTTACGATCACTCGCCTTTGTGGTGTTTGGCTGTATCTTGTGGGTAAAGTGCATAACCTCTGCAGAGTGTAAAATCTATTCGAATAGCCGTGTCCGCGGTATTGGACATTGCTCGGGGATTACAGTCAAGGGTTAGACTTTCTTGAAGATAACTTGAACTTGAGGGGTTTGGTTTGGTTAAATGATGATGTTGATGGAAATGTGGATTAGGAATGGGAAATATGTTTATTTAACTCCTGGAAAAGTTATTGATATTACACGATTTCTATCGCTTTCGAATCTATTTATGTTATTTGTTAAATGTTGTTACTGCAAAAGAACCAGGAGCTATTCCTTTGTATTAAGCCATGCATGTAGAATATTAGCTTGCATTCTGTGCATGACTTGCTGAGTACCAAGTACTCACCCTTGCCACAATACAACATCAGTTGAAGAGGAGTCTACACCAGCTTTGGAGGAGGAGCTCCAAGAGGAACCGTCTATCTAGGGAGCGAGCCCAGTCAGTTGCCTGTGGTATACTTGATGGCGCCACGAAGTTATCTTATTTTCCGCTGCTATTATTTCTCTTTTATTAAACTTTCGCCCTGCGAGGCGTACTTTTGTAACTTGACCTTAAAGGTTAAGCAACCAGTTTGGTTACTATAATTAAGGTACTTTCTATTTCGATGAGTATGATTGTGATTTTTACCAATGTTGAGACTGTGTGCACTAGCGTGATCCTGGACTAGTGCTGAATACACAGAGGGTCCAGATTTGCAAATTCGGGTCCCGACATTGCTCCCTCTCCTGCTGCAGATCCCGCTCCAACCGCTCTGCTCGGCCGCACCAGTCCTGCGCCTCCTTGCGGAGGCAGTTTTTCTCCACGGTGGCCTCCCTCAGTCTCTCCTTGCTCGTCGCAAGGCGGCCGCTCACGCTGGAGTGCAATTCGCCGAGGGCGGCCAGCAGAGCGTCCGCGTCCGCCGAGGGGACTAAGGCATTGGGGTCCTCCAGAGTAGGCCCATCCCGCCGTAAGACGGCCGCCCCTGCGGCGGAAAGCTGGCGGTCACCTGGGTCACCTCGATGCTCCACCACCGCAGCCGGTGCATCCGCGGCCGCTGCAGTGCCCTGGTCGCCTCCGGCTGGGGCGCTCGAAGTGGTCGCCCTGAAGAAGGTAAAAAGGAGGTAAGCCTCTCGGATTAAAAGAACTTAACAATCTGTTATGTGTTGGTTTAAGTACCTGGCAGAAGGCCTCCTGAAGCGAGGCGCGACTGGGGCGAGCGTCAGTCCCCCTCGCGACGTCGGTATTGTGGTACTCCGGCTTGCGCAACTAGCGCAGGCGGAAGAGCCGGGGCCGGCAAGTCCGGGGCCGACAGATCCGGGGCCGGCGGGTCGACCTGTGCCGGCAGCGGCGGAAGGATCGGTGCCGGCGGAGCTACGGCCGAAGCTGCGTGGACGTCAACCACCTCGACTGGAGAGGTCGAAGTCGAAGTCGCAGTCGCCGTGGAGCTCCCCGCCCCGGTCGAGCCGAGTGGTGCGACTGAGGTCATTGCGCCCCCTGACGGGACGAAAGCCCTCTTAGGGTTGGCGCCAGGGGCGTCATCGTCAGCAGGGCGCTTGCCCCTCTCCTGGTTGCCGGCTGGAGGAGCGTCCCAGATCGTCAACGCCCCTTGGTGGGGCGTGTTCACCAGTCCCATGGCGTCCATGGTGGGCATGGCACGGGTGATCGTCACGCGCTCCCGGGGCTCCACTTGGTAGAGTGGGAGCGCGCCCGCCGGAAAAGCCGAGACGGAGCTAGAGGCGCCCAGCAGCCCCATCCAGGAGTCGATCTTTGTGGGGGCATAAGTCCACTGCGGCTGAAAAGAAAAAAAAAGAACGAAACCATCGTTAGCTCAGCGACAGTCGCAAAAAGGCACCAGAAAGAAAGAAAAACAAGTGACCTATGTCCGGGAGCTGTTCAGGTCATGTCATCGGGGCCCGTGTACTGCCAGGCAGGGCGGACACGGCGGCGCAGGGGACTAATTCTCCAAGATATGTAGTCCTGGAGGACCATGCCTCCCGTCAGGCCCGCTGTCCGCAGCTGGTCCACGCGGGCCAACATCGTCCGGAGCTCGGGCGTTTGGCCGACTTGCGCTCCCCAGGTGGGGTCGCTGATCACTGGCCCAGTCGGCAGCTCCAGGACTTCTAAGCCGCTGTCGTCCGCGACGTAGAGCCACTCGTTGCGCCAAGTCTTCTAGTTGGAACGGAGGTCCAGCGGAATGTAGCGTGAAACCGCGCCGTCCGGAAGGCGGATGTGGCAGCAGCCCGCCGGGGTGGAGCTGTCCTTGGCGGCACGCAAGGCGTAAAAGAAGCGGAAGAGAGGAAGGTTGGGGGGCCACTCCCATGAACATCTCGCAGAAGTGGGCAAAGACAGCAAGGAGGATGACGGAGTTAGCAGGAAGGTGAATGTTGTGGATGGAGTAGAAGTTGAGGACGACGAGGTAGAAGTCGGAGATCGGCGGGAGGAGACCCGCCAACATCGCCCAGCAGAAGAAGATCACTTCTCCCGGGCGGCAGCCGGGCGCAGTGGTCCCGGCATGGGTGCGGACGGTGCCGCCGGAGATGTATCGGGAAAACCTCGCGGCGTCGGCATCCTCGACGGTCGACGGAGGGAGAAGAGGTGCTGGAGGCGCCATATGAGCGAAGAAGAGAAGGTGCAAGAGGGAGGCGATGCGCAACGAAAAAGCAGTTCGCAAGAAGCGAAGGTTGGGGCTTAGCAGTTGGATGAGGCTGAAAGGAAAAAATGAACCGCTCCTCCAGTGGCCACTTATATATATAGGCGCATGGAGGAATGCTTCGGCGGGAGACCCGAAGGGGAGGGGCGGTTCGATAGCGGGAAGCCCAAAAAATCAGCCAAGGTGCGGACGCGTTCCCGAGGCCCGCGCTAGTTACGAGGCGGGGCGGCTGCACGCTCCGCCTCGATGCCCGGAAACGGCGGCGGCATTTAAAGCCGCAGCGTTACGTGGGCATTTATGATGGACCCACCCGGGAGACTGAGCCGCTTTTTTCCCAAAGGTATAAGGGCGCTCCAGGGTGGGTCCGGGGGCTACTGTCGGTGTATTCTACACCAGGGTGCCCACTTCACCTTAGTAAGAGCCGCCTAGCGGACAAGTGGTGTCCAGGCCACGTCACCGGCGGTCAGTAAGGCAGCCGCCCAGCGGACACGTGGCGACCAGGCCACGCCGCTGGCGGTCATCAGAGTGATCGCCAATGGACACGCAGGTGTCTAAACCACACCGCCGTGGTCAAGAAGGCAGCGCCCGCCAATGGACATGTGGTGTCGAGCCACGCCACGGCGGATAAGAAGGCAAGCGCCAGACAGTGGCGACTAGGCCACACCGCTGGCGATCAGCAGAGTGATCGCCCAGCGGACACGTGGCGTCCAGGCCACACCGCGGCGGTCAGTAAGGTAGCCGCCCAGCGGACACGTGGCGACCAGGCCATGCCGCTGGCGGTCAGCAGAGTGATCGCCCAGCGAACACGTGGTGACTAGGCCACGCCGCTAGTGGTCAGCAGAGTGATCGCCCAGCGGACACGTGGCGTCCAAGCCACGATCGCTGGAGGCCAGTAAGGTGGTCGCCAAGCGGACACGCGGCGCCCAGGCTACCCCACTGGCGCCCAGCTCCCGAGGCCACCTAGTAACCTGTGCCACCACACGGAAGGTCAAAGGCATTTAATGCGTATCGTGCGCATTAAATGTGGGTAATGAAGGTCACACTATGACGGCGTGTGTTTCCAACGCGCGCCATTATTGCGAGTGACGTCACGATGCAATTTCCCACCCCGGCAGAGCGAGCGGAGCCGACAGGCATGGGGCCCGAGGTGGGGGAGAGGATGGTTGTGCCAGGGCATTAAGTGTGCTGCAAGAACAGTGACAGGTGCATTAAATGCAAGGTGGCAGTGTACTCAGGGTGCGGCACTGTTGTAAGCCCCATGCGCCCCAGCCAACACGAGTATAAAAAGCAGCTGGGGTGCATGGGAGAAAGGGTTCGATCTTTTAGATTGGTTCATCCTCCTTTGGGGCTAGAGTCTTTGAGTTCCCTATCCCTGGTTCTTTCGGTTTCTCCAAGAACACAAGCAAGAATAAGACAAGCAGGACAAGGGCTATTACTCGTGAGGAGGGCCCGAACTTGGGTAAACCCGAGTGTCTTCTTGCGAGCTTCGCCTCCGTTTCCTTTCCGCCGTATCTCGAGCAATCTCCACGAAAGCCCCCCGTTCGGACTTCTTACACCCCGCTTTGGAAGGGGTCTGTTAGCTCATACACTAACACATCTCATAGAACATCATAAGCATATCATAAAACAACTTCATTCATGCAATCCAATGCAATGCACATGTCTGTTTGAAGCATATACCGGTATTGCTGAGTGCACACCCGTCGGTGTGCACCCTCTTTCCCCTTCTATCCCGTAGATGGAGGGTGCCTACTCTTACTGACTCGCTCCCATACACAACCGAGGATGGGACTACAATGTAGGTCTTTCGTGTTCACTACGGTGAACACAGAGGCCTGCATCAGAATGGGACGCCTCTTCCATTATGAATGCACGTATGCCACATCATGATATAACTTGCATAACGGAAACTCAATATAACAACAGCATATCTTTGAACTAAACATGAATATCATATCACATGCGAGGAACAACATGGCAACATAGAGCATCATTTAGTAACATAGCAAAACTACACAACTATTTGGTCACCCAAAACCCCAATTCGATCCCAATACACTTACCTTCACCCACGCGGAACGGATTGGCAAGACGTTGAAGGCACTCCCGGTGCACACCACCTGCACATAAGTACAATACACTCAAAACTTGCCCACAAAACTGTACGAGAGCGATCATCTACAATGACTTCGCAACCCACTCCTAAAACCCGAAAACAGAGAATTTGTCCCGTCGGGACAGCGGGCTTCAAACTAGCATAACTTGAGTTCTAAAACTCCAAATCAAGTAAAAGAGTACATTTTCTCGAAGCTTAGGAAATTTCTCATCTTTTCCTAAGTATTGGCGAAGACTGAATCTGTATCTAAACTTGCCTAATCTACAGTTGAACACAATCTATTCCAAACACGTCACAGATTTTACAATGCTCAGTAAAACAGCCATAACTTTTAAACGGCTGGATAGAATCTAGCGTTCTTGGTGTACAATTAAAGGTAATTGAATTATGTACAACTTTCACAAAATCCGACTGACCATGTCACGAATCTAAAATTGTGTAAATCGCGTTCAAATACCGACGACCGAATCTGCCCGAGGACAGAGCGCAACACAGATTGCAAATCCTCCTAAATCCATCTACTAGAAGCACCTAAACATCAAATTTAAGCATGAAAATCCCCATCTATATAGTACCCCAAACATCACAAGAGAACCTACAATGCTTACCTCCCCTTGAAGAATCAACGAACCGATGAACAATCTCCTTCTCTTGGCCCGATCTTCCCTCGAATCGCCGGATCGCCGGCATTCGTCGGATTCGTCTTGGTTGCAAGGCTTCCCAATGGAGGGATCAATGGAGGGGAAGGTGAGGCAGCTATGGGGAGCAAGAACCCTAGCTAGGGCCGGCTAGGGTGGTGGAGGCGCAAGGCAAGGGAGGAGGAATGGGGCGGCGGCTAGGGGAGGGAAGGAGGCGCAATGGGGAGGGAGGTGGCTGCCAAGGGGAGGGTGAGGCGCATGGGGAGGAGAGTGTTAGGGTTAGGCAGGAATCCCCCCACATGGGCCAACCCCCCCACCGACGGCCCACTTAAATCCCCCAAGGCTCGAACTGACTCCCATAAGGCCCAACCTCCCGTAGAGAGGCCCATACACACGGAAAAAGCCCAAAAATATGACATAATCTCATACCGTAATGTCACCAATCTAAAATATCACATTTTATAATGTCACATTCTCTAATATCACATTTTTATGATGTCACATTCTCTCCCCCTTAACAGGATTCGACCTCGAATCCGAAGAACGCCAACTCGAAAACACCAATTCCACAAGGGACCCAAACTTCAAAGCTAAAACCAAGCAACTGAAACTGTAACACCCACGCAAAGGCTTCATAGAGAAACAACCAACAAACCAACTCTCTAAATCCAACTGTTGACGTAAGTGTCTTGACTTAGCTCAACTAAGCGCAACTTGTCACGATTCCTCATTTACTTCAATTTCTATCAAAATTTCCAAGAGACAAAAATTCCCTAGTAATCTGGATTACATTGAATTTCCTGAACCAGATATCTCATCCCACTATCTTCAGAATCGATCTGACACAACTCAGACTAGATTTTCCTTTATCACTAAAACACACTATACCTCTTACTCAATTATTCTTCTCAACAAAAGAGGGTATAAATTTCTAAACTCTACAGAAGTCTAGCCTCCTCTTTCTAACACTCTATAAAGATTTATAAAACTCAAAATGACACAATCATCATGAGACACATCCCTTTAACAAGCATTTAACCCTCTTTCACCATTAGTATTAGAACGGTCAACTGAGGTTCCAAACTTGAACCCCTAAAGAATCATTTATGCAAAATCCCATCTCTTCCAATTATTTTACCTTTTTCAAAAAGAATCAAAATTAACTAATGTCAGCTACGCACATAGCCTACATCGACAATACTTTCCTTTCGACTACAAACCACGTTACACTTTCATTCTATCCTCTCCCAGGCATAACACACACACAGAGACAACTAGCTAAGACAATGTTCACGTCAGAACACTTTATTTCAAATTACCATCACCTTTTAACAACCAATCATATTCTCAACAAAATTTGAACCGACATCACAAGCTTCCATCATGACCACCTTTTGAACCACAACCAAAGTTCTACGCCTAGCCCAAGCTAGGGCTGTAAATTCTTACCAAACCACAACTGGTTCTTTTCCTATGAGGGTCTCGCCCTCACATTTTCTCACTCAAATACTACCAAGCCCATGAGTATAATCCTCCATTATACTCAACAATTCCATAAACATTCATGTACTTATCTCAAACTAGAATGCCAACAACATAGCAATCTTCTTTAACCGGATGAACCACATTCATCAACTAGAACCCAATGCACCACAAATCACTTTGGAAATAAAATCGGCAACATCCCAAAGATCACTTTTTTTCCTAAGTCAAGTTGCAAAGGAAAATCTCAAATCAATGCGATACAATTCACATCGGGGAGCACTTAAACAAACGAGAGACTCCACCAAATTCTTTGACAGAAGTTCTCAACAACCAAAGACAACTCAACTCGCTTTCAGCAAAGCCAAACCTCCCATTTTTAACCAAAATCAGCATTTTGGAAGAGAAAACCGATTCTCAAATCACACACAAGAATCCACAACCACCACAATAACTCTCAAAGAGAAAATGGAAACTCAAATCTCTTACATAACTTAACCAAAATACCAGCATTTATCCATTCTTTCTTTTCATGCTAGAGAGCAATGGAAATCACGATTCATGACATGAATGCAAACTTTTCAAGAGCACTTCGGATTAGTCATATATCCCTATATGACTTTCTCACCGACCTGGCTCAACAACTCTTTTATGGTTATAAATATATATAAATGATGCCATGTTTCATTTTCTCCAAGGCAGCAAACATACTCCGAGGATAACTCTATTAGAAGAGAAACACCGCACGAAACTTTATTAAGGTAACTCACTTTCACAAAAGCAAACATCAAGCTTTTACCAAAGTAAAGCATCTCGTGAACAACCATAGAGTACTTATGAAAACAATCATAAGTTTCACATTTTGAAACACTCGCAAACACCACACACTTCTTCAATTAAACCAAACTCTAGTCAAGGTAGAGTTACAAGTATTTTCAACTCAAGAGCTTCCCACACAACCCGTTATGATTAATTGCTTCCTTTAAATACCGATTACAAAGATAATTCAGGTTGCACGAGAAAGGGCGAGATCCACTCATATACTCTTGGGTATAAAACCCCAAAATCAACACGTAAGCTGAACAGCTTAGCCAAAAACAAAGATTGGCACTATTCACATAACCACCATCGGTCATGTTATCATAACCTCTAAACCAAGTCTATCTTATGACAATCAACAAGGAGAACCACGTTCTCACAACTTCAGCACAAATAATTTACCAATTAACTCAACATAAGACTCATATCAACTTTTATTTTGGTCTACCAACCAATATGACTCATCATTGATACAACTGTCTATCCCGAGCTTAAAACACATCTCTTCATCTCTTAATTTGGCATAATCAACCAATGACTTTCGCACAACCCATTAGTTACTTACTATCCCTAGTTCATCAACCAATAAATAATTCTAACCACTCAATACGATCTCCACTAGACATCTTTCATAACTACGGATCCCAGACAGACATCTGTCAAGAATAATTTCAACCTTTCCTACAATCATTCCATATCCCTATTCTTTGATTACACATCAATTAAGTCATTTTGCCGATTCACAGTTTAATCGACCCTAAACAACTTAGCCCAACAATTCTCATGTCTTAATACCATTAGCTTGCTATAGTAAGTTCATCAAGCAGAAGATTCTAGGTCTTCGCACTCGGAATAAAAACTCACTAATCTTGAACTTGCAATAAATTCCTTAACTCACGACACTTTGCATAAAACACTAGTCGACTTTCACTTTGGATCACTTATCATCTCGATTAATCTTTCTTTATCAACACAATCAATTAGGTTGTCTTAAACAACCAACAACTTCACTTTAACTGGATCAGTAATTTACTTCATCTCAATGTCCCAACTACCCATCACAGACTTAATGTCTTGAATACCGTCGCAGGTCACGCACCCAACCTTCAAGTAAGCCAAAACCCTAAGCTTAAACAACAATAAGAGAAACAGCCTTCTTTCCAGAAAACCCAATCAAAAACCGCAAGAGTGGATAACTCTTAAATTTCCAAATGTCAACACGCAACTACTCCACAAATGTTGAGATCAACAACTTCCACGAAGGAAGATGGATGCAAGAGGGAAAACCAAGCGATCAACCAAATCCTTATCAAATAAAACCTTAACACCAAACTCCAAACTTCCACAAAACAAAAAGGGTTTTCAAAGATGATCTCCCAAACCAGTAAAACGACGAAATCAAACACCACTTACTCTTACAAAGCCACAGAGCTTCAGCCCTGACAACAAGGTCTGGCATAACACCGCAATAACTCTTTTAACCTCGGAGAAAGACAAACACATGAATAAATTGAATGCTTTTCCCCGTAAAGCAACCAACAAACCAGGCATCAAAGCTGGAAAGGCGACCAAAAGAGGCGCACCACTAGACTCTTCTTCTTTGTCTTCAACCAAAGAAGACAAAACCAAACAACCGCCGAAAGAACAAATCAGCGAAAACTCAATACCAAACACTTTTCCTTTGATTCCAACTGTGGGATGTCCGAGACGGGGGTCCCGCAAGAGAAGCCTATGCCCAACTGGGCCGAGGACGGTGCAGTAGGCCCAGAGTTTGGAAGCACTACAAAGAGCCCATAGCCATGGCCCAACTTCTTCTCCAAGGCAGCTGGTCGCCTCCACGACGAAGCTTCGTGGTGCGTCAGGACAACCCCGCCTAAAGTAAAGCCTGCGACCTGGCGCCTGCAGAGTCTGTAGCCACCAGATCCTGGCGAATCGGCAGGCGCGGGTCGGTAAAGGGATGACCAAATCCTATGGACACAGTTGAGCTCGGCAGGCAGAGACAAACAACATACTCATGAGTCCACCTGACCCAGCGCCAGGTGGCACCCTCTTGTAACGTCCCCTTCTCCCAGTATATAAGGGGGGAGGGAACAACCCCGAAAAAGGAGGAGAAAACAGAAGAAGAAAAAGAGACCACGTCCATATATCCAAGAACACAGGACTAGGGTATTATCTCCTCATGAGCCCGAACACATCTAAAAAGATCGCCCTTGCATCCTGTGTTACCTTCTTGCTCTGATCTCGCACGAATCCCCTAGAATCACAAATATCATTGCCGGCGGAACCGATCGTCGACAGTTGGCGCGCCAGGTAGGGGCCCATGTCAAGAACTCCGTTGAGCTTGATGGCTGCAACAAGCGGAGTCTCCACAGTTTTCTCCTCAGGTCAGGTTTTCTACTTCGGAAGCCTGGTCTTTATCGCCAACAGCCTTGGGAATCTTTCCCTCTCGGAGGAGGCCGCATTCCAGCATGGAGAGGTCTTCGGGGAGCCATCGTCGTGACTTCCGCGCGGATCGGGAGGTCCCCCTGTCTCGTGCTCAAAAGCACTGAGTAGGGGACTGAAGACTCGGTCCCACCAGGGAGTCGGATCAACGGGTGCTGAGTCGCGAATGGTAGGTGTCCTCACTGCCAAACCACTCGGCACCTCCGAGCGCCTGGAGCTATCTCCTTCGGGCTCGCCCAGTTCACCGGCCGAGTCAGAAGAGAGCCTGGAGAGTTGCTGGAATTTCCGCAGAGTCTGCGTGATCGAAGGCTCGTGGGCGGATTCGCAACAACGCCTCGACACATCGGCGGCCGCCGACTTGGATGGCGGCCAAAGGACAGAGCTGGACACGCGGGCGCGTGCCCTACGAGACCGCGCCCACGGCGTCAATGAAGACATTCTGCAAGCCAAGATGGGGGACCAAGCGGTCTTCCATACTCCACAGGAGAATATCGTCGCCTCCAAGACACTCCTTGATACCTTGAGCCCCATGCTGGGGGCTGGCAATCCAGCCGCCCCGATCGTGGCCCAAGTAAAGGCCATGGTGACGGCGGCAGCGATCCAGCAGGCTCAGACCGACCAGCCAGCTAAGGTGCAATCACGCACTCCGGCTAGGACCAGGCGGCGGCCGATCGGCCGGGTCGTGAAGCCCCCCATCGGGGACGTTATATTCCTCCCCGCGGGGACGACTTGCGACACAGCCTCAACCGCGATCTCCGTTCCGACCTCGACACCAGGCGCCGCGACCGAGAGAGGGAGGAGCAGCGCCGTCATGCCGACGAGTATGAACGTTACGGCATCCTTCCAGGAGATCGCGAAGCACGCCAAGCCCGATCCCCTCCACGTCGGTCACCGCCCGGGGGTTGTCGCGGGGTCATTGAAGGGGTTCGTGCATTTACCCCTCACCTGCGCCGAGTCGTCTGGCCTGAGGGGTTTAACCCCAAGGGCATCACTAGGTTTGATGGTGAGAGGGACCCAGAGGCTTGGTTACAGGTGTACGCTCTAGCGGTCAGGGCCGCTGGGGGGATCAGAAAGTAATGGCAAATTACTTGCCGGTTACTCTCTCGCCCCTGGGCCAAGCTTGGCTCACCGGACTCCCAGCGAACTCTATAGATTCCTGGGGAGACCTGTGTGAGCAGTTTATTTCAAATTTCCAAGGCACGTATGAGCGCCCTGGCACCCCCTGGGACCTGTATCAGCTGCACCAAAAGAGGAATGAGTCCCTGCGGGAGTTCGTCAAGCACTTCATGCACAGGAAAAGCACTGTTCGGGATGTCACGGATGCGGTTGTGATAGCTGCCTTCCAGAAGGTAGTCAGCGACCCTGATCTCATCAAGAAGATGTCCCGGAAGCCACCAACATCGGTTCGTGAGCTGTTCGCTCTAGCGGACCGCTACGCTTCCGCCTCCGAGGCCTTGGCGGAACGGCACGACGAGAAGAAGGATCAGGCCGAGCCCTCCAGACGGAAGGAGAAGAAGCGCAAAGGTGAAGAGCTAGTGGCAGTCGCTGAACATGCCCGCCCTCGTGCGCTCAAAGAGGATGGGTATGACAAGGTGATGAACTCGCTTTGCCCCTTCCATCCGAAGGGAAGACATGCCGCCAAGGACTGCTTCACTTTGAAGAGATTCGCCCGGGAGAGCAAGAAGTAGGACGGACAAGGTCCGAGTGGACCCGTCGCCAAGCAGCCTCCTCCCGAAGCTGAGGAAGACTATCAGGAAGTTGATCTCGAGCTCAATTACATATTCGGGGGTTCAGCCGCGTACGAGTCCAAGCGGAAGCAAAAGCTTACCGCTTGAGACATCAACGCAATAGAGCCGGAGACCCCCCAGTATGTACGGTGGTCCGAGGTTGCGATAACTTACGATCGCTCGGATCACCCGGATCGAGTCCCCTTCCCCGGTAGATATCCGCTTGTCTTGGCGCCGGTTGTCCGCGGCATCAAGCTCAAGAGGGTGTTGATTGATGGTGGAAGCGGGCTCAATGTCCTCTTTGTGAAAACTCTCGACGACATGGGAATTCCACGGTCGGAGCTTAAACGTGGGTCGTCACCTTTTCACGGTGTGATACCCGGAACGTCGGTGACACCACTCGGACAAATCACTCTGCCGGTCACTTTCGGCGCAAGAGATAACTACCGGACAGAGAACCTTAGCTTCGAGGTGGCTGATTTTGTGACAGCGTATCATGCCATCTTGGGGAGACCAGCACTAGCCAAGTTCATGGCAGTGCCCCACTATGCGTACCTGACACTGAAAATGCCAGGGCCGAGTGGTATTATCGCTTTACGCGGTGATATCAAGCAGTCTTTTTCTTGCGACAGGGAGAGCTGCGAGATGGCCGAGTCGCTGGAGGCGCAAGCGGGTTGGGAGAGGATTCGGCAAGAGGCGGATTCCGACAAGCCGGAAGGTAGCGTCCCTACCCGCAGGGCACCGAACTCTGGAATTGGTCCCGAAGAAGGTACCAAGAGAATTATCCTCGACCCGTCCGATTCGGCTCGAACGGCCTTGATCGGGACAGGGCTCAGAGAGAAATAGGAAGACACACTCGTCACCTTTCTGCGGGCAAACAAAGACGTCTTTGCCTGGAAGCCGTCGGACATGCCCGGAGTCCCTAGGGAGGTGATCGAGCATGCGCTGAACGTAAATGAAGCGGCCAGGCCGGTCAAACAGAGGTTGCGACTGTTCGCTCAAGACCGCCGGGAAGCCATCAGGGAGGAGATCACAAAGCTGTTAGCCGTAGGTTTTATCAAAGAAGTGTATCATCCCGACTGGTTGGCAAACCCTGTACTCGTTCAAAAGAAGAATAAAAGTTGGCGCATGTGTGTTGATTATACCGACCTGAACAAGGCATGCCCAAAAGATCCCTTTGGTTTACCCCGCATCGATCAAGTGGTGGACTCCACTGCTGGATGTCAACTCCTCAGTTTTCTGGACGCCTACTCGGGCTATCAGCAAATCCGGCTTCGAGAGGAGGATTGCGAGAAGACTTCGTCCATCACTCCATTTGGAGCATATTGCTATGTCACGATGCCATTCGGGCTGAAAAACACTGGCGCAACTTATCGGTAGCGATCTGGTGGTGTTTTCACCATCGGCTTCGGGCCAACGTGGAGGCATATGTGGATGATGTAGTGGTTAAAACGCAAGCGAAGGACAGTCTCACCTCTGATCTGGCCGAGACGTTCGAAAGTCTAAGGGCGTTCCGGATGAGGTTGAACCCTGAGAAGTGTGTTTTCAGAGTTTGTTCCGGGAAACTACTCAGATTCATTGTCTCTCATCGTGGGATCGAGCCAAATCCAGAGAAGATCGAGGCCATCATGAGGATGGCGCCACCTACCAGCCAGAAAGATGTTCAAAAGCTTACTGGCTGTATGGTAGCGCTTGGCAGGTTCATCTCCTGGTTGGGGATTTGGGGGATGCCTTTCTTCAATCTCCTCAAGAAGCAGGACCGTTTTGAGTGGACAGCTGAGGCACAGCAAGCCTTCGAAGAACTCAAGGTGTTCCTCTCCACCCCTCCAATCCTAGTCTTGCCGGTGCCAGGTGAACTTCTCCTGCTTTACATAGCGGCAACAACTCATGTAGTCAGTGCCGCAATAGTTGTGGAGCGGGAGGAGTCAGGACACCGCTACTGTGTACAGCGCTCGGTCTACTTTGTCAGCGAAGTACTGGGCGAATCTAAGGTGCGATATCCTCAAGTTCAGAAGCTGTTGTACGCAATCTTGATCTCGTCGCGGAAGCTGAAGCATTATTTCCAAGGACACTCGATTTCAGTAGTGACTTCTTTCCCGGTGGGAGAGGTCCTCCATAATCGGGAAGCTGCTAGGAGAATCTCTAAATGGGAGGCCGAGCTTGGAGCCTTCGACATCTCGTTCAAGCCGCGCATCGCCATCAAGTCCCAGGCCTTGGCCGACTTCACGGCTGAGTGGACTGAATTCCAAGCTCCCCGTATCGAAGAGGAGCTGGAGTATTGGACCATGCACTTCGATGGATCTCTCATGCTCGGCGGGGCTGGGGCTGGAATTCTCCTCATCTCGCCGAGAGGCGATAGACTCAAGTACGTCCTTCGGATTCAGTTTCTGGCCTCGAACAACGCTGTAGAGTACGAGGCACTCATCCACAGGCTTCGCATCGCCATATTGCTCGGGATCCGATGATTGGCGATCCGCGGAGATTCACAGTTGGTGGTGAGCCAAGTACAGAAGGATTGGTCATGTGTCGATCAGACTATGACGGCGTATTGTCAACAAGTCCGAGAATTGGAGGGCAAGTTTGATGGACTGGAGCTGGTCCATGTCCTGCGCCGCAATAATGAAACAGCGGACGAGTTGGCCAAGATGGGAGCCACTTGGGCAGAGGTCCCGAGTGGATTCTTCGTCCAGGATCTGTACGAGCCAACAGTTACTAAACGACGAGAGCCAATTAAGAATCCTGAGACTGAAGTCCTGTCCATTAACCCCGACTTGATGGCTCCATATCTAGATTATCTCTTGAAAGACGAACTTCCTGAAACTCCCACTCTGGCCGAGCGCATTTCGCGACAAGCCAAGTCCTATGTGGTGATTGGGGGAGAGCTCTTTCGAAAGAGCGCCTCCGGTATTCTTAGGCGGTGCGTTCCGCATCAAGTGGGAAAGGACCTGCTCAGAGAAATCCACTCGGGAATGTGCGGCCATCACGCTGCATCAAGCGCCTTGGTTGGGAAAGCCTACCGGTAGGGCTTCTTTTGGCCTACAGCGGTGACGGATGCAAAAGAGATCGTTCGAACTTGCGAGGGCTGCCAGTTCTATGCAAGGCAGACACATTTGCCAGCATAGGAGCTGCAAACCATCCCCATCTCCTGGCCCTCTGCGGTCTGGGGGCTCGACCTAGTCGGGCCGCTCAAGAAGGCACAAGGCGGTTTCGCCTACCTCTTCGTAGCCATTGACAAGTTCACCAAATGGATCGAAGCTAAACCAGTAGCCACGATCACTACTGTCAAGGCCAAAGAATTCTTTCAGGATATTGTGGTCAGATTTGGAGTTCCCAATCGGATCATCACAGACAATGGCACCCAATTCAGGAGCGAAGAATTTCAAGAATGGTGCGAAAGCGTCGGAATCAAGATTTGCTTCGCCTCGGTGGGTCATCCACGGAGCAATGGGCAGGTTGAGTGGGCCAATGGCTTGGTCCTCCAGGGCCTCAAGGCTAGGATTTTCGATCGCCTCAAACCATAAGTTGCCCGATGGGTGAAAGAGTTACCGTCAGTACTTTGGGGACTCAGAACCACTCCTAGCCGAGCAACTGGGCAAACTCCCTTTTTCCTAGTTTACGGTTCAGAGGCGGTTTTGCCAACCGAGCTAGAATTTGGGTCCTCGAGGGTCCAGAATTACAAGGAAAACGAGTCCGAGGAAAGCCGAGTGGTGGAGCTTGATCAACTCGAGGAGGCTCGAAATGTTGCAGCCATCCGGTCGGCCAAGTACCTCCAGGGACTTCGGCGCTACCATTCTCGCAATGTCCGAAGCCGAGCCTTCTCAAAAGGAGATTTGGTCCTCAGAAGGAACCAGAAAAGTGAGCACAAGCTCTCTCCGATTTGGGAAGGCCCGTACATTGTAGAGGAGACAGTTCGACCGGGTGCCTATCGGCTTAGGCGCGAAGACGGTGTAGTCTTGGTGAACACTTGGAACGCCGAACAGCTACGTCGCTTCTACGCTTAAGCTATGTATCCTGCTCCCATGCATTAAATGAAGTTGCCGACTATCTAGTTCTTTGATCTGTCTTACTATGCTGTGACCGAGTCAGTCCCGAGTGGTTATCACCCTACTAGCGTAGCGTCTAATCCAAATTGTGCCGATACAAATTAGGCGGAAACGCATGTTCAGGGTAAGGCCGCAACAAGCGGCAAGATCCGGACGTTTGTATTAGCGCACAAAGAAGGAAAGACGAAGCTAGAAGAATGCACTAACCGCTCGAGAACGGCGATATGTAGTTCCATGAATACTTCCGGACACAGAAGTCGGAGCCACTAGTCCCTAATCGGTAGAAATTCGGCCCTCCAGCACCTCGCTGCAGGGACTGGAGCTATCGACTAGAGCAAACAATCTACAGAAAGACGATCAAACTTAGAAAGATATAAACAGCACTATTCTCATACTTTATTTCACGGTATTAGTAATTTACATTGCTAATCTTTTTTTCCTTTTTCTCGCGCTAAAAAAGGCGGCTATTCTTTCTTTGGTGTCTATTCTTTGGTCTTGTCTTCTTTGGTGTCGTTTGGGACGGCGGTGTCGTGGTCGCCGAGGTCGAGTCGCGCGGCGCTGTGACGAGCCACAAGGATCTCGTCCTCGACCACCCAAAGGGGTGGTACAAGGTGGACGAGAGCCGTCACGGCTAGGGTGTCACGACGCTCGCGCCCTACCATCTCCACAATGACCTCAGCTACCTCAGAAAGCCCCGGCGCCACCTCCAATAAGGCGGCCACAGCGGCGGTGTCTCTGGCGGCCCCAGCCTCCTCCTCCGCCTCCAGTACGGCGAAGTCATGGTCTTCCCAGAACTCCGCCTCCTCCAAGTCAGAAGCAAAGTCAAGAAGCGCTGGCGGAAAAACGCCGCGTAAGGGCCGAACAATCTCCTCATGGTAGACATGGCGGGAAGCTTGGAGAAAGAAAGAGAAGAAGACTCGAAGAAGAGGGCGATCGCTCAAGAGTGGTAACGCCCCATTTATAGGCCATGCATGGCCCGGAAGCCGAGACGACACCATTTAAAAACACGGAAGGCGAAGCGGCGCTGCGACGCTGTTGATATTTTCAAAGTACAAAGAAGATCAACACGTTGAACAGAATGAAGGGATATTTCGCCAGACACGTGTCAGGTGTAGTTCAACTTGATTTAACCTTCCCGCTCAGTTGGCCCAATTAAGCGAGAAGTACTGGGGCCAGGAGGCAACGACGTAAGCTAGGGGCTGAACCACTCAGCCAGGAGGCTACAACGTAAGTCCCGACGCTCGAGAGCTGCACACCAGCCACTCGGAAAAGCGTGCTTGGGGCGAGAAGGCCACGAGCCAAAGTCCCGACGCTCGAGAGCTGCACACCAGCCACTCGGAAAAGCGTACCTGGGGCGATAAGGCCACTAGCCAAGGTCCCGGCGCTTGGGGGCCGAACCAGTCCGCTGAAGGCCACCCAGAAAGGCGTAACGGGGGCCAAAAGGCCGTGGGCCTATGTGTTAGCAACTCAGACAAGCGGAAAAGAGTGAAAGAGGTTGTGAGCTCACTTAGCGGAGAACAAAGCAGACAAATTGTATTCAAGTAAGAAATACAACGCTTCAAACAAGGAGGGTCAGCATTCGGCATGAAGATTCATATCAAATTCAGAATTCAAGATTCTCCAACAAGGCCTGTGATGTACCGGAAACCTCTTCAAGGAGTGCGTTGGCCTTATCTTCGTCACAGCCAAAACCCTCTTTAACAGCTTCAAGGTCAACTTTCGGATAGTGAGATTTGACCACTTCCAACGCCTGATTAGCACTCATGGTCGCCGACTCCATTGCGTAAGCCTTGATCCTGTCAGCTCCTCCCGAGAGAAGCGGAACGGCATCGTCTCCCTGGCTTGGTTCGGCTCCCTCGATACGCAGAAGGTGCAAGACTGGCTCGCAGGCGATGTGGAGCTCGGTGCGGCTTCGTTCGGCAGCGGTCATTTTTTCCTTGCATTCTGCACCAAAGCCAAGCTGTCATCAGAAAGTGCACCCAGTGCGAAGCACGTCTAATTCGAATCAAGAAGTCTACGCTCCAGCTCTCGCTGTGTCTTCTCCAAGCTAGCCCGAGTTTCGAGGTTAGAACCTTTTGAAACCTCCAGCTGTGCCCTCAGCTCAGCGATCATCAAATCGCGCTCTGAAAACATGGAAAGTCAGACTCATCTCTGACCACTCAAGAGGAAGGCACCCGCCCCAGGGCCGCGGAGGTTCATACCTTGCAGTGACCACTCAAGTTCCGCCCTTTCCTCGCGGAGGGCCATGCATTGAGCCTCAAGTTCATGGACTTCTTTCCATCGCGTCTGACTGAGCTCCTTTAGCTCGTCTTCGTAATTTTGGTGGTCTTTGAGCTTGGGCGACGCCTTCCGGAAGAATTCAGACCTCTTTTCGGAGCGGGTTCCCATATCCTGGGCATCACAACAGAACACCAGCAAGGGGTCAGTGCTTCAAAGATATACTGAGGAAGGGAAGATTGAAGGACTCACTCGGACCAGCCGGCTACACTTCACCGTGAGCTCATACAGCTCCATCCGGGCTGCTATCTTCGCTTTTTCATCCTCCTCCATCCCATCCCAGTCGGAATCTCCCCACCACATTGTCCGAGTCGGTGGCTCCGGGAGAGGACCGAGCGGTGGGGGTTCTCGATGAATCTCCTCCACTTCGGGGGCTGACGGACCGGCAGCATCTTCGCGATCAGGACCTCCGAACGGCTCAGTAGTTGAACGTGTCTCCTCCATCGGCACATCCTCCGCCGGTGAGGCAGCGCGCGAAGCAGCCCTCCCAGGAGAAGCCAACATTGGAGCCTCCCTCTCAGAAGATGCCTCCACTGGAACGTCCGTGGAGGGAGCCCTGACTCACCAAAGGGCCAGTATGTTAGCACACATTCAAAGAGACAAGAACAAGATTCAAGGGGTAATAAACCTTTTGGACTTCTTGAATTTCATCCCTGGCTTCCTACGGACCCCAGCGCTACCCGGAGGAGAGCCTAAGTCTACGCCAACGTTCGGGGCAGGTGCTGGCTCGAAAGATGGAGCTCCTGAGCCTTCCTCCTCGGGGCTAACAGCAGTGGATGGCCCAGTCGAGGAAGGGACAGGAATCTCCACCACCGACGTCCTTTCTCTCTTAGAAGACCCTGGCCCCTGAGCAGAAGAATCCGCCGGACGCTTGCTCGGAACATTCCTCAGCCGAGAGACGCCGACGACCGTAGCATCAGAAATGAAACCTTCACGCTCCTGAAAATTGAACAATCACATATCATCAGAGCCTCAAGTCAGGAGAAAACAACCAAGCAATGCCTCGAAGGAGAGGAATACTCACGCGAGGAGGAGCTCTCTTCACTGAAAACTTGCCCGGACAGCCTCTATTGGTTATCTCGGCGCTCGGGGTGAAGAAATCTATCAACCGCGCCCCCAGGACGTCTCTTGGCAGCAGCACATTTGACTCCCTGGTGGGATCCTGAGTCCCACCATACCGGAAACCCAAATGGATTCGTTCCTTCAAGGGCTGTACCCGCCGCTTAGCAAAGCTGACGGCGACCCCAATGCCGGTCTAGCCGCGGTTTTTCAGATCATCGATCAGCGTCAGAAGTTCAGTGACTTGATCCAATCCGGGCCCCTACAGGGGATCGCTCTAGCAATGGAGAACTACAGGGGCGCGGCCGGTAAAGGGAGCGAGGAAAGGGTCTGCGTTGTCGCAATAGAACCATTCTCGCTTCCAACCTTTGAGGGAGGTTTTGAAGGGGATAGAGAAGTAATGCTTCTTCAGGCCCTCTCGCGATTGGAACCCAGCTCCCCCAATGGCACTGGGAGAATTTCGATTCGGATTGGGTTTGAGCAGGAAGAGGGAGCGAAACAAATTGAAGTGAGGACGGATCCCAAGATACGCCTCGCAAAGTTGAACAAATATGGCGATTTGAAGAATGGAGTTGGGGTTCAGGTTAATCAATTCAATCCCGTAAAAATGAAGAAGCCCCCAAAAGAAGGCGCTCCCCGGAACACTAAACCCCCGCCAAAAGAAGGACTCGAAGACTACAATTTCATTGGCTCGAGGAGTGGGGTAGGGTTCACCTGCCGCTGCCCGGGCGAAAATCAATTCCAGAGGAGGAAGAACGCCGCCGGCGACCATCTCCTCCAGGCGAGCCCCCGTCGACACGGAGGCCTCCCACCCTGCTGCCGCCAGGTCTGTGCTCGCTTCCGGCGATGAAGAAGCGGACATCCTGACGAAGTGAGGTCTCTGGGGAGAAGTGCTGGGCGCGAAACCGGAAACCCTAAGCTACCAAGGTCACCCAAGAAGTTTTGGAGATTTCGCGACTGTGGGGATAAAGGGGCAAAGATGTCTTTCCCTCAACAAGAGTTCCCTCGCTTATAGGAAGTGGGTCTCAGCTTTCGCCTTACGGCGGGAAAAAAGCAAGAGCTCCCGTACTTAATTCTGAGCCAGATCTAGGGCATGCCCCATGTTGGGCCGTTCGCTGTGTCGCGCAAGCCGCGGCCAGATGTCAAGTCTGGCTCGAGGTTTGGGATAGAGTGCGCCCCATGATGGGCCTGAACGCTGGTCGCCACGGAAGATTGGGACCAGGCACTCTCCGAACATCCTCTAGCAGTACATCCCATAATTTGGGGTCAAATGCTGGTCATGGCTGTTATGCATGATTGGGTATCGCCGAAGGATCCAACCAAAATGGTCCTGAGGATACGCTCCATGAGAGTCAAAGCCGCGCGCCGTAAAAGGGCGTGGGTATCACTCTGCGCGACCATAGTACGCCCCATGAGGGTCAATTGAGCTCTAAGCCAATTGCCGCACACCGTAAACGGGCGCGGGTACCACTCGGCCACGAGCCAACCAACCATGGTACGCCCCATGAGGGTCAATTGAGCTCTACGAGCCAATTGCCGCACACCGTAAACGGTTGCGGGTACCACTCGGCCACGAGACAACCAACTATGGTACGCCCCATGAGGGCCAATTGAGCTCTACGAGCCAATTGCCGCACACCGTAAACGGGTGCGGGTACCACTCGGCCACGAGCCAACCAACTATGGTACGCCCCATGAGGGCCAATTGAGCTCTACAAGCCAATTGCCGCACACCGTAAACGGGTGCGGGTACCACTCGGCCACGAGCCAACCAACATGGTACGCCCCCATAAGGGTAAATTGAGCTCTACGAGCTAGTTGCCGCACACCGTAAACGGGTGCGGGTACCACGCGGCCTCGAGCCAACCAACCATGGTACGCCCCATAAGGGACAATTGAGCTCTACGAGCCAGTTGCCGCACACCGTAAACGGGTGCGGGTACCACTCAGCCACGAGCCAACCAACTACAGTACGCTCCACGAGGGTCAATTGAGCTCTGCGAGCCAGTTGCCGCACACCGTAAACGGGTGCGGGTACCACTCGGCCACGAGCCAACCAACCACGGTGACCTATCCCTCTATGCCCTGCAAAGATCGATGACGAGCGTGAGCGCTACTCGGACATCGAGTTGGGAAAACATTGGTAACAATCCTGGCAATTAATAAGTCATTTACGATCTTTTTTCCCATAAAATCTTTCTGATAGGACAAGAGGGGGAAATCCGATCTTAAAGCACTTGGGGGCTACTGTGGGATGTCCGAGACGGGGGTCCCGCAAGAGAAGCGTATGCCTAACTGGGCCGAGGACGGTGCAGTAGGCCCAGAGTTTGGAAGCACTACGAAGAGCCCATAGCCACGGCCCAAATTCTTCTCCAAGGCAGCTGGTCGCCTCCACGACGAAGCTTCGTGGTGCGTCAGGACAACCCCGCCTAAAGTAAAGCCTGCGACCTGGCGCCTGCAGAGCCTGTAGCCACCAGATCCTGGCGAATCGGCAGGCGCGGGTCGGTAAAGGGATGACCAAATCTTATGGACGTAGTTGAGCTCGGCAGGCAGAGACAAACAACATACTCATGAGTCCACCTGACCCAGCGCCAGGTGGCGCCCTCTTGTAACGTCCCCTTCTCCCAGTATATAAGGGGGGAGGGAACAACCCCGAAAAAGGAGGAGAAAACAGAAGAAGAAAAAGAGACCACATCCATATATCGAAGAACACAGGACTAGGGTATTATCTCCTCCGCGAGAGCCCGAACCTGTCTAAAAAGATCGCCCTTGCATCCTGTGTTACCTTCTTGCTCTGATCTCGCACGAATCCCCTAGAATCACAAATCTCATTGCCAGCGGAACCGATCGTCGATACCAACCAACTAAGACCAAGGAAACCAACCAAACCAACCATCAGAACGGTAAAAGAAATCCAAAAGGATCCACCATCAACTCTTCCATTTGTCTCCAACCAACTACCCGATCTACGACAGGAAGGATAAGCACTCTCCCCACGGGAGGTTAATAGTCCTTAAGTGATGGCTCTCACCGGTCACACCGATACTCTACAAAACTTTACTACGAACAAAAGAAGGTGACCGAAAACCTTCGGCACCACAACCTCACTTTATCATAAATATAGAAACTCAATTAAATCTTTCATAAATATAACATTATACATCATCAAAAGTAGCATTCAACATCAAAGCTTAGAAACAATATTTAAGCGGATAGCAACGATACCCATACCCTTCCTACTGTGCATCAAAGTGTGTCAAGTTTTAAATTAGTTAACCAAACTATTTCAGATTTTAAAGTTATTGCCCTAAGGCCAAATTTTAACGAGTAGACCTATGCCATGTTTCTACTTTTCCAAGTTAACATTTTAGTTTACTCTAGAGTAATTTGCTACATTCACATTCCACGGACCTAAAGCCCGCTCTGATACCAACTGTAACACCTCGGCACCTAGCATGCCCAGAATGTCACCACAACAACTAAATACAACATCCATAAACATATTTTAATGGTATATTACAGCAACTACGCTCATTGCTTTAACAAAATTTCGGCATCATATACTTTGTTCTTTCCATGGTTTTCAGCATCAATAAACAGAGGCATAGCAAGATATCACAATGAAGACAGATCTAACATGGCAACTTCATATTTCAACAACAATTCAAGTCCAAAACATAATTTAAATGTCGAATACCAATAGGGAATTTAAACATTTACTCGTGACAACCAACGAAGCAATAAAACCATATCTTAGTTCCATAAGATAACCACCATAACTATGGAAAGGTTTTGACATTGTCTATTTGTGTGGTGCTAAGTGAAGACGTGATTCTAGCTCCCTTTCCCAAATGCCAGATTCATGGTACCAAAAAAAAACATAAACAACAAGCGTGAGTTCATCACTCAGCAAAGTGTATTGCAATGGTACAAAAACAATAACAATTAATATACATACTTTAAGCCATTCACACATCATGAGGATCAACTTATAACCTTCTTCACTTACGCTCTCATACAACATCGTCATAAACATCTCAATAAAACATCTTCATATGCATCTCATAGAATATCATAAGCATCTCATAAAACAACTTCATTCATGCAATGCAATGCAATGCACATGTCTCTTTGAAGCATATACCGGTATTGCCGAGTGCACACCCGTCGGTGTGCACCCTCTTTCCCCTTCCATCCCGTAGATGGAGGGTGCCTACTCTTACTGACTCGCTCGCATACATAACCGTGGATGGGACTACGAGGTAGGTCTTTCATGTTCACTACGTGTGAACACAGAGGCCCGCATCAGAATGGGTCGCCTCTTCCATTATGAATGCACATATGCCACATCATGATATAACTTGCATAACGGAAACTCAATATAACAACGGCATATCTTTGAACTAAACATGAACATCATAACACATGCGAGGAACAACATGGCAACATAGAGCATCATTTAGTAACATAGCAAAACTACATAACTAGTTGGTCACCCAAAACCCCAATTCCATCGCAATACACTTGCCTTCACCCACACGGAACGGATTGGCGAGACGTTGAAGGCACTCCCGGGGCACACCACCTGCACATAGGTACAATACACTCAAAACTTGCCCACAAAACCATACGAGAGCGATCGTCTACAATGACTTCGCAACCCACTCCTAAAACCCGAAAACAGAAAATCTGTCCCGTCGGGACAGCGGGCTTCCAACTAGCATAACTTGAGTTCTAAAACTCCAAATAAAGTAAAAGAGTACATTTTCTAGAAGCTTAGGAAATTTCCTATCTTTTCGTAAGTATTGGTTGAGACTGAATCAGCCTCTAAACTTGCCTAATCTACAGTTGAACACGATCTGTTCCAAACACATCACAGATTTGACAGTGCTCGGTAAAACAGCCATCACTTTTAAACGGCTAGACGGAATTTAGAGTTCTTGGTGTCCAATTAAAGGTAATTTAATTACCTACAACTTTCGCAAAAGATGATTGACCATATCACGAATCTAAAATTGTCTAAATCGCGTCCAACGACCAATGACTGAATCTGCCCGAGGACAGAATGCAGCAGAGATTGCAAATCCTCCTAAATCCATCTACTAGCAGCACCTAAACATCAAATTTAAGCATGAAAATCCCCATCTAGACAGTACCCAAACATCACAAGAGAACCTACAATGCTTACCTCCCCTTGAAGAATCAACGAACCGATGAACAATCTCCTTCTCTCGGCCCGATCTTCCCTCGAATCGCCGGCATTCGTCGGATTCTTCTCGCTTGCAAGGCTTCCCAATGGAGGGATCAATGGAGGGGAAGGTGAGGCAGCTATGGGGAGCAAGAACCCTAGCTAGGGCCGGCTAGGGTGGTGGAGGCGCAAGGCAAGGGAGGAGGAAGGGGGCGGCGGCTAGGGGAGGGAAGGGGGCACAATGGGGAGGGAGGTGGCTGCCAAGGGGAGGGTGGGGCGCATGGGGAGGAGAGTGTTAGGGTTAGGCAGGAACCCCCCCACATGGGCCAAACCCCCCCACCAACGACCCACTTAAATCCCCCAAGGCTCAAACTAACTCCCACAAGGCCCAACCTCCCTCGGAGAGGCCCATACACACGGAAAAGCCCAAAAATATGACATAATCTCATACCGTAATGTCACAAATCTAAAATATCACATTTTATAATGTCACATTATCTAATGTCCCATTTTTATGATGTCCGCCACACAACCATCAGTTGAAGAAGAATCGACGCCAGCATTGGAGGAGGAGTTCCAGGAGGATCCGACGAACTAGGGGCGAGCCCAGTCAATATTGCCTGTGGCATATTGGTTGGTGCCACGCGTTTCTTTATTTTCCGCTGCAAGTTTATTTGAGTAAGACTTAAGCCCTATGAGGCGTACTTTTGTAACTTGACCATAAGGTCGAGCAATCGGTTATATTTCCCTTTCAATAAAGTACTTTATTATTTCGTTGAGTATGATTGTGGTATTTACCGATGTTGAGACTGTGTGCACTAGCGTGATCCTGGACTAGTGCTGAATATGCAGAGGGTCCAGATTTGCACATTCGGGTCCTGACAGATGTGGTATTGGAGCCATACTGATTGTAGGACCTACCGTTAGATAGAATGTTCGTAGTGAGGATAAAACTATTTTCTAAAGTTAAAATTTGCCCAGATGAAGAATGAACTCTCGACTTATCCCCTCTCTCTTGTTCATACCCCCTTGCTGACTTTTTCTCGTTCTCACTTGGTTTTAAAAAATGTTGCGTTCTTATGAGAGTGTCTTTTGGCAGATGAGGATGATCTAGACCTATGGTGAGCGTGTG
Source organism: Rhipidocladum racemiflorum (assembly GCA_036346355.1). Classification (NCBI taxonomy): domain Eukaryota; kingdom Viridiplantae; phylum Streptophyta; class Magnoliopsida; order Poales; family Poaceae; genus Rhipidocladum; species Rhipidocladum racemiflorum. The sequence goes on from CM070581.1 coordinate 36,179,987, forward strand.
GGAGGCTACGCCGCAGATCTGTGGAGGATGCTTCAAGTGTTGGGAGGTTTCAAGAGGCCGATCTACAAAGCCAGCACTTGGATTGTGAATGGGCATACCCGAGGCATGGTCACCAAGATCACCATTAAAGCTCAAGAGAAGACCAAGGCGAGTCACCCCGTCAACATCACTGTCAGAAGGGCTACGTTTGAGGCTGGCATCCAGGAGACATCACGTCTTGCCCTGAGGAAGATTTCAGCCACCTACGCCGCTGACCTGCAGGAGTCTGTCTTCCGCATTCACCCGCAGAAAGGATGAGTCACTAGTGCCCCGATCGACCTTGAGAGCGACGCCGCTGTTGTGCACTTGGCCAGGTTCGCTGCCGCACAGGATGGGGTGATGGACCAGACTGTACAGGAGCTAGGCGCCGCCTACACTACTTTGGAGGCCACCAAGATGGATCTGCAGGACGTCAAGATGTGGGCCATGCAGAGGATCGGAGAACTGGAGGAAGCTCTGTATGGAGGACAGCCTAAGCCAGAGGCAGTGCTAGAGTTACACGAGGAGGACCCGGTGGAGGTACAGCCAGAGCCGGAGCCTGAGCTGGAGAATCAGCTAGTGCCAGAGTTGGAGGAGGACATTGCTTCGTCGACCACAGCTGTTGTTGGTCATGGAGATCGCTTCGCGCCGATGCCGCCGCACCTGCCCAAGTCTACACCAGGATGTTCCCATTCAGGGTGGATTGATGAGTGATCGTTTAGGCTTAGTGGTCGAGACTCGAGTGTTGAATCGCATCTTAGAATAATAAGAATCGCCCTTTAGGCGTTATACTCCAGTGTGTTAGTTTAATTTGGGTCTTCTTGATTGCTGAGTGCGTAGTATGTGTTGCAAAGCCCTTAGGCATTGTAAGCAACCATACCAAGTTATTATTGAGTATTGAATAAAGTTGGACTTTGAGTTACACCTTCTACCCCCCCCCCCCACATAAGTTTCTCTATCACTCGTCTATTCTTGTTTCCCTCTCATCTCTAAACTCTATAGTACTCAACAGATGGTGAACACTCGTGGAAACAACGGAGGAAGTGGAAGTGGTTCCCGGCCCACAGGAAACCCCAATGATGGAATATCTACACCCAGCCAGCACCGCCAGTTGACATGCAGAACTTTGGAGCTTTCCTTCTGCTTAGACACAACTGATGCATGCTATGGTGCAACAAATGCAGCAGATTACTACACAAGCTATTGCCAAGAAGAACAATCAGGTTAATAAAGGACAGTGTCTGAATTCAAGACTTTCTGAGTTCATGAGGACCCATCCGCCCACATTTTCTGGGAATGCAAACCCACTGGAGGCAGATGACTGGCTGAGGTCAATAGAGAGGAAGCTGCACATTACCCAGTGCGTTAGGAATGAGAGAGTGCTTCATGCATCTCATCAGTTGGAAGGTACCGCAGTTGAATGGTGGGTGAATTTCTGCGCCTCGCATGAAAACCCATGGGAGATCACTTGGGAAGAGTTCACGACTGCTTTCCGTCAGTACCAGGTGCTTGAAGGAATAATGGATCTGAAAAGGAGGAATTCAGGGCACTGAAGCAAGGCAGCCAGTTAGTGGCTGATTACCTAAACAAGTTCACTCAATTAGCTTGCTACGCACCTGAAGATGTAGCGATGGACAAGGCCAGACAGTCTCGCTTCATGAAGGGACTGAACTCAGGACTGCAGGTGGGATTGATCACCCACACATTTCCCAATTTCTAAGAGTTGGTGAACAAAGCTATTATCCTGGAGGACAAGCGCAAAGAGCTGGATGATAATAGGAAGCGTCAGATGGCACGGCAGGGAGCTCGCCCCAGAGCACATAGGCTGAGAGTTGCGCTCAATCAGTTCTTCAGATTTCAGCCTTAGAACGTCGCCAAGACACCATCACCAGCACCAAGGCTTGCCAGTCAGACTTATCAAACACCAGCACAATCCAGAGTTGCACCAGCAAGAAGCCAGCTAGCGACATTGAGACATTGCTATAGCTGCAACGAGCCAGGGCACTTCTCCAATAATTACCCTAAGCGAGGAGGAGGTGTGACGCTTGTCCGCTTCAACCTCAGAACGACGCCTGCAAGGACACCCGCACCAGGAGGAAACCGTGGAGCTGCTCAACCTAGAGCTACACCCCAAGCTACGGTGAGCGGTCGAATCAACCACATCACTGCCGATACAGCTTAGAACACATCGGACGTTGTACTAGGTAAGTTACTGGTTAACTCAGTACCCGCAACAGTTTTGTTTGATTCTGGAGCTTCGCATTCTTTTATATCTCGAAATTTTGCTGTTGAAAATGGGTTAAGAATGGTGAACCTTAGACATGTGTTGCTAGCCCAATCCCCTAGATCAGAATTCCGATCTAATGTATGATGTTCTGGGGTAAAGTTATTAATAAATGGGGTAGAGTTCCTAGCGAACCTTATTATATTGGATACCCAGACCCTATATGTTATACTGGGAATGGATTGGTTGTCCAAGCACAAGGCTGTGTTAGACTGTGGACGAAGAGTCGTATCAGTCGAAAGCTCTGACGGTAGGAAGGTGGAGTTTCAAGCAACCGCCGTTCGAGATGGACAGCTGATGGTCAACAGTGTGAAGACAGTCATCATTGAAGATGTACTAGTGGTCAGTGAGTACCCGGATATTTTTCTTGAAGGTTTACCTGGTATGCCGCTAGATAGAGACATTGAGTTCGTGATTGAGATAGTACCCGGTACAGCCCCAATAGCCAAGAGACCTTATCGGATGTCTACCGATGAGTTGGTGGAGATGAAGAAGCAGATCGAGGAGCTGCTAGAGAAAGTATTTATAACACCCAGTTCGTCGCCGTGGGGAGCACCAGTTATGTTCGTCAAGAAGAAGGATGGAAGTTTTCGAATGTGTATTGATTATCGTGCACTTAATGATGTGATGATAAAGAATAATTATCCGTTACCCAGGATTGATGACTTTTTTGATCAGTTAAGAGGAGCCGGAGTTTTCTCTAAGATTGACTTGAGATCGAGATACCATCAACTGGAGATTCGATCTGAGGATATACCAAAGACCACATTTTCGTCGAGATACATACATTATGAGTTTACAGTTATGTCCTTTGGTCTAACGATTGCACCTGCATATTTCATGAACCTGATGAATAAAGTTTTCATGGAATACCTAGATAAGTTTGTCATCGTGTTCATTGATGACATCCTTGTCTACTCCAAGACGAGAGAAGAACACACGGAGCATCTGAGGCTAGTTCTTGAGAAGTTAAGAGAACAACAATTATTTGCTAAGTTTAGGAAATGTGACTTTTAGAAAAGTGGTGGAATTTCTTGGACATGTGATGACCGCCGATGGAGTCGCAGTTGACCCGAGTAAAGTAGAAGCAGAGTTGCATTGGGAGCAGCCGAAGTTAGTGACTCATATTCGTAGTTTCCTTGGAATGTCGAGATATTCTCAGATTCGTAGTTTCCTTGGAATGGCAGGATATTACCGTCGATTCATCGAAGGATTCTCAACGATTGCTAGACCCCTTACGCAATTGTTGAAGAAAGAGAAGAAGTTTGCTTGGACGCCAGAGTGTGAGAAGTGCTTTTAAGAGTTGAAGAAGCGATTGACAACAACGCCAGTGTTAGTGTTGCCAGATGTGCACCACAGTTTTATTATTTATTGTGATGCATCGCGCCAAGGACTTGGATGTGTGCTGATGCAGAATAGAAAGGTAGTCGCTTATGCAACAAGGCAATTAAGGCTGCATGAGGAGAATTACCCGACGCATAACTTGGACTTAGCTGCCGTAGTGTATGCTCTGAAGTTGTGGCGTCATTACCTAATCAAGAATAGATGTGAAGTTTGTACGGACCATAAGAGTCAAATATATCTTCTCCCAATCGGACATGAATATGTAGCAAAGGAGATGGTTGGAATTAATTAAGGACTATAATGTCAGAATCCATTATCATCCCGGCAAGGCTAATGTAGTAGTCGATGCCTTGAGTCGGAAGATCCACATCGTGAATATGCTAATAGAAGAGAGACAAGCTGAGCTATGCAAGGATTTTCAAAGGATGAAGTTGGAGATGGTACCAGAATGAATTCTGACAGCCTTGGAGGTGAAGCCTACCTTTGAAGACCAGATTAGGGAAGGACAGAAGGATGATGACCTGAAAGAGAGATTTTGGTGGCCGAGCATGTTGCACTATGCGACATATGTCAAAGGGTAAAGGCAATGCACCAGAGGCTGGCTGGATTGTTGCAGCCCTTAAATATACTTGAATGGAAGTGGGAGGAAATCGGTATGGACTTCATTACCAGTTTGCCGAGGACTCAAAGTGGATACGATTCCATATGGGTCAATGTGGATCGCTTGACCAAGGTTGCGCATTTCATACCTGTGAAGACCACTTATTCAGGAGACCATTTAGCAGAGTTATTTATGTCAAGGATTGTTTGTCTGCATGGAGTGCCGAAGAAGATAGTGTCGGACAGAGGTACTGTGGGGGTTGGGGCTCCAGTCCTGGAATAGAGATTAGCGGCATTACTGTTGTGCTGGCCTGGATAATAGCACAACTCGTAAGAGTGCCGATCACGGCTCCACGACCGTACTCGGGTTGAGACCAATTTGTCAACATGACACTCAATGTTTGAGGTCATATGCCATCCGATTGATTCCAATCTGAGCTTCCCACAAATATGTGCTTCTGTGCTAGTTCCCTAGAGCAGTAGCCTAGCACCACATATTATGGCAAGCTGTATCATACCATGAGAACAATGACCAAGGCGATATATTACAAAGACTATATGTTATTACATTAGGTTCATGTTTACAAAAGAGACCGCCTGGCCAACAGAAGCTAAGAAGAATGAAAAGAGAAGAGCAAAAGCGGCCGCGGTGTGCCTTCCAACCCAGAGGCAACCGGCGAGTGTGAAACTCAGCTAGCCGTCGAACGCACCACCCGCATCTAGATCGCTGAACTCGGCCTCCTAATCGTCTTCGTCACCTCCTGCATCTTCTGATCCTCACGTAGGGGATAGAGCAAACAATGAGTGCATGTATGTACTCGCAAGACTTTAGTGTTTGCAAGTATAATAGTAATGCAGGTTGAGTCAATAGAGTGGAATTCTAGTCTAGCTTAGAGTTGCAAGAAGCTGCATTTGTTTGCAATAGAGTAATAGATTTAAAACACTACGCAATTTATAAAAGCAGTTGTTAAAGAAAGTATTTACAATACATAACTTGCATAATTTATATTCTATCTAGTCCCACCACCTTACCGAGATCAACTGCCCACCGAACCCAAGAACCAATTCACAGATGATTGGAACCCCCGAGCGAAAACAACTCTTCGAGTTCAACGAACTCGTCACCAGCCTTAATCCAAACCAAAGCCCAAAAAGATTTACCAGATCCAACACTCTTTCCGAAAACAAAACCAAAATACTATACTTGACAGCAATTTTCCAAACTGCTCATGACCGTGAGCACGGCTAATCGATTAGATTCATTCTCTGCAGAGATTGTACACTTTACCCACATGACACATTCTAGCAATCATGTCAACCATGCCACGCGATACTCATTGTATCCGTTTTGCTAGACTGTGACAGAACCGTTCCATTTGTCGGAACTTGGTCTTACATCAGCCCCAGTGATGTGCGCCTTTTGCTATGGGTGAGAGTCCGGTACACACAGCACACTCTCGGATCGGGTGGAAGTACCACAAGTACTCACAGTACAAGCACTTATCCTCCAACCCACTTCACACACAGTTCCAACGATGGCTAGCACTCCATCGTGCCTTTTACCCATAGCAAAGCATCCACTGTTGTATTAGAATACTCTGACCCCGGTGCACGGCAAGGGAGTACTTAGAACAACACCAGTACCTTCGGTGTCTGTCCAACTACTTTGACCTACCACGACGCAAGATCAAATTCCAACTCATGTACTGAGTTAAGGTTATCCCATACTAGCACATGTGGTTGCACGCTATGACTCAGTTAATACGTCAAGTTCAGTCCTTAGGGTTACACAGACGAGACTTTCAAACGTCCACCCGGCATAAAATCACCGTCCACCTTTTTCCCTTTTTGTGATTTTACCAAAATAGACCTTTCCACCAAACCACCGTTTTCAGAACCCCATTTGAATTTCGAAATGATTTTGATTGACTGCGTCCACCGATCAAACAATCTTTCTATTGTGGTGCTAAGCGGGTGCATATATTAAACTTATAACCCTACCGACATTTAGAATAATGTCTAGCCTCATCCTAAGGGTTAACAAGGTTCACGTAGCAACTATAGTTGAGATAAACTACCAAATTCTGGGTTTAACTACCATTGCCCACAAGTTAGAGATTTTACCAACTTACATGCAAGCGTAGTAGTTTTGAACAATTAAAGTACATTTGCAATTATGGGTTCAAGATGATCAAGGGGGTGCTTGCCTGTTTGCTCTGCGTTGTGCGTGTTCTCGGGGTCGTAATCTTGATCCTCGTCAACCGCTTCCGATGCGTCAATGTCTAACCGAGGGCACGGCAAAAGAAACAATAAGAGAGCGAATAAGATTAATTAAGAATGAGGCAAATAAAGCTCTCAAAGCTAAATAACCCAAGCTAAAGAACACGAGAAGAAATAACAGGCGAAACCAAATTTTCCTGGCAAAGCCAGGTAGTACCGGCGGCAACAACCTGGTAGTACCGCACTGAGGTCGGCAGTACCGATCACTAGAGCCGGTAGTGCCAGAGCCCGAGGACCCCAGAGAAGAGGCTCTCTGGAAAATAACTACCGGCGGCAGAGGCCCGGTAGTGCCGGCTAGGCGGCAGTACCGGCCTCCAACACCGGTAGTGCCGGAGGCTAGGAGCCGAGAAGGAGGCTTACTGGAAAATAACTATCGACGGTGTGGGAGCGGTAGTGCCAGCAAGAGCGGCAATACCGGCCTCACCACGTCGGTAGTGCCAGCTCTAGAGAAAAATTAGGGTTTGCTAAAGTGGGATTTTGCACAAACGGATTCGAAGTATGACACCACGGAGTGTCGTAACCTTATTTAATGTGCATGATGAGGTCAAAAACTTTATGAAATATGGAATTGGAGGTTGAAACTTTACGCTATGAGGTTTATTTGCGTTTCCGGGCCGTTTCCGGGGATTTGGGCCTTTCCGGGGGAGTTTGGGCCTAAGAGAAGGGGTTGTGGGCTTTGGTGGGATGGAGTATGAGTCCATTTAGGATTAGGAGTCCTATTTGGGCTGGTAAAAGGGGCTCCCCCTGCCCCTTATTGCTCCCCCCACCCAGCCCTATGCGCCCCCATCACCCCCCTTGTGCCCTAGCCGCCCCACCTCCCTCTCCCCCTTTGGCTGTGTGCCCCCCTTTGCCCCCTTTGCTCCCCACCTCTCCACCACCTCTCCTCCACCCCCTTTCTGCCCTAGGGTAGCCTCCCTACCCCTGCACCTCGAAGATCCATCCGTTGGAGTGAGGAGCAAGGAGCGAGGAGCGATCCGGGAGGAGTTTCGTTGGGTTTTCGGTCGTCGGGCGAAGGTATGGCCATGGGAAACCTTGGGGTTGATCTAGGTACTGTTCTAAGGGTCATTATCATGTTTTTAGATCAATTGGTGGTGCTGGAATTGAGTAGATTAGATTAGATCTAGAAGTTGCCACGTTTTCTGTTTCGGGCAGCATGAGCAGTCGACCTAGGGTTTGGGTTTTCGTCAATTTAGAGTCGGAATTTGGTCGTACGGCTGTTCAAGAAGTTGTAGGTAATTTCAATACCTTTCAGTGGGTATAAAGAACTTTAAATTCCGCCCAGCCGTTTGAAAGTTAAACTTGTTTTACCGAACATATTAAAATCTGTGACGTAATTGGAACAGATCACGGTATTATGTAGATTAAACCACTTTAGAGTCCGAATCAGTCTTTCCATATACATAGAAAAAGTTAGGAAATTTCCTAAGCTACGCAAGGATGTACTCGTTTAATTGATTCGGAGTCCCAGAACTTAAGTTGTGCCTTTTGGAAGGCTGCTGTCCCGACGGGACAGAACCGCTGTTTTTGGGTTTCGCGAGTAGTTGGCGATGTCGGGGTAGAAGAGGGTTTGCGTACTATTTTGTGGACATGATTGTGAGTGTGTGGTCCCTATGTGTAGGTGGTGTGACCCCGGGAGTGCCTTCTACATCTCGCCAATCCGTCGCCCGTGGTTGAGGCAAGTGTATTGGAATGGGTAGCGGGTTATAGTTTGCTAAATCGGTTGTGATTGAAATCTAATACATGATATGTTCACATGCTATGCTTTAATGATTTCCAATGATATGATGGATATGCTTACTATGTTATGATGCCATGTGATAATGTACAAGTGATTTATGATGTTGGCATGATTGCATACATGACATGATACATGGCCCGGGCGGTGAGAAAGTCATAACTAGTCCGGGGAAGGTCGGTGAGAAAGTTATGACTATTCCGGAGAGCCAATGAGTAAGTCCTACATCGTGATTCTATCCACCGCGGTGTGGGGAAGCGAGGAGTACGCACCCTCCATCTTCGGGATGGAAGGGGGGAGAGGGTGCACACCGACGGGTGTGTACTCAACCATACCGGTATGAGTTTCCAAGGAGATATGAGCATCGCATCGCATCGCATTGCATACATAATGATGATGATAATGATTTGTAAACATGAATGAGATGATATACACGATGTGAGTTGTTGTAGCCATGTAATTGTTTTTGTTTGTACCATTGCAATATACTTGCTAAGTGATGAACTCACGCTTGTGTTTATGTTGTTTTTTTTAGGTACCATGACACCGGCATGTGGGAAAGGGCATTAGCTACACATCTTCACGTAGTTCCAGTCACATTTACCAACCTTGAGTCATGATCATAATAATAGTGCCCTGAACTAGGTGTATGGAATAATTTTAATGTGCTGTTGATCCCCTTTGCTTAGCTATATAGGTTTGTGTGGTTGGTTTTGGTTTAATTGCTTATGATGATGTTTTATCCATTATATATTGCTGCTTTAGATGTCTTATGTTATGAAATATATTGCTATGATATTGCTATCGTTCAAATCATGATAAAACAAAGGAGATGCTGCCGAAATTTCGGTGTTTGGCATTTGTGTCTTTGCTGAAATTTGTCGTCACTTATGGTTGTTAGCTGATGTTTAGTCTATGTTTGGTAGCATTCGGGCATACTAGATGCCGGGGTGTTACAGTTGGTATCAGAGCGGGCTGTAGGTCCTTGGATTATGTATTTTTAGTGTCATACCTTAGGTTACAACTAAAATGTGATGTGGTATAACTTAGAAACATGGCTTAGGTTTTTACTAAAATTTTGTCACAGGATAGTGACATTAAAACTTGCAAAAGTGATATAACTAATCTAAAATTTGACACACATGGATGCACAGTAGGAAAAGGGTATGGGTATCGTTTCCTTACGCTTAAATGTTGTATTTAAGCTTTGATGTTGAATGCTTCATTTGACAATGCATGTTGCTATGTCAATGAGATAAATGAGAGAATTGCCCTTGTTGTTGTGATAGAGTGGGGTTGTGGTGCCGAAGGGTTTCGGTCACTTATTTTGTTCATAGTAAGGGTGAGGTTTGACGGTGTGGCCGGTTAGCGCCATCACCGAAGAACTATTAACCCCTGTAGAAGAAGAGTGCTTACCCTTTCTGTCGTAGATCGGGTAGTTGACTGGAGTCAAATAGAAGAGTTTGGTGTTGGATTCCTTTGGATGTTCTTTATAGTTCTGTGGTCGGTCTTGGTTGGTTTTCTTGGTTTTAGTTGATGGAAACCAAAAGAAAAGTGTTTGGTATTGGATTTTCATGGAGCGTTTCGTATGTGGCGTGTGGTTTTGTCTTCCTTGGTTGAAGACGAAGAAGAGGAGTCTAGTGTTGCGCTTCTTTTGGGCGCCTTTCCAGTTTTGATGTTTAGCTTGTTGATTGCTTTATGGGGAAGAAGCATTCAATTTATTCCTGTGTTTGTCTTTCTCCGAGGTTAAAGGAGTTATTGCGGTGTTATGCCAGACCTGGCTGTCAGGGCTGAAGTTCTGTGGCTTTGTAGGAGTAAGTGGTGTTTGATTTCGTTATTTTACTGGTTTAAGAAATCATCTTTGAAGAACCCTTCTTGTTTCGTGAAAGTTTGGGGTTTGGTGTTAAGGTTTTATTTGCAAAGGTTTAATTGAGCGCTTGGTTCCCTATCGAGGAAAAAAATTGTCTTTCAACCATTTTCCTCTATGGGAGTCCTTGAGATTTAAAAGTGTTTTGGAGAATTCCTCTTGCATGACCAAGTTTGGGTTTGTCTCATTGCAATTTTGAGAGTCAAGTTTCCTTATGAATTTGGGATGAGCTTTAAAACTGAAATGCTGCAAACAAAGTAAGTAGTCTTTTGACTGAAATCGTTTGTCCCTAGTAAGAATTGTTGTTTAGCATGTTTTGTAGCATGTACCAATGTGGTTTATGGGATGACGTATTGTTAAGTTAATTTGTGAGTTGAAACAATTCAATGCGGTTGTTACCTCTAGCTTGAAAAATAAATAGACTACTAGTGTTGTAGTTTGCTCTTAGCGAGAATGATTAAATGTGTCAATGTATATGCTTAGAATTTGTTGCTTTGTTATAAAAAATGCTTATGACCCCCGATTATGTTTAAAGTCTTAAACCCTGATGCATAGTTGAAACATTAAGATGATGTAGATTGTTGTTATTGTTAAAGAAACTTTGCTGGTTGTTTAAAGATGCTCTAATCTAATGGATTAATAGAGAAATTTAATCGTGTTGCCTAGTGACTTTAATTTGGAAGTTGATTAGAGTTGCTATTTACGTTGTTGCAAACTACTAGTATATTTGGAAGTATGCAGTTGTGTCTCTACAATGCTAGTATTGATATCAATTGAGAAGACATAAAACTTATTGTTAATGATGTTGTTAAGGGCAGTGTTAATGCTAGTATTTAATCTATTTTAAATAGTGGGAGTATGTTGTGTGGTGGTAGTTTGTTATCACCTATGTATAGGGTAGCTAAAGGTAATGTTGTTGGTTGATGATTTTGCCCATTTGTTGTTATTGATGACTAAGTAGTGGTGGTAACTGTTTAGATTACTCGTTGGAAAACCGTGGATAAAATAGAGGAAAATTTTAACATGTTGCGATGGAGTGAGCTTTGGATAATTAACATGATAAATTATCTTATCCTTAATGAAAGTATAACTTAGAGTCTCACTTACGAATTCTTCCCTGTGAAGATAATATTTACATGTTGAAGTTGTTGTTTAACTGAATAAGGTTCGGTTGTCGAGACGTGAATATGTAGGAGGTATGAAATTTATATGTTGATCTTGCTGAAAGATTTGTTGAAGTACTATGTTTCAAATTTAGAATAAGAAGTAATATGATTTAGTGATCCGTGGGGATCATGTCAATGTAGTCTTGGTTGGGTGTCTTTTTGATAAGCATCATAAACCTTAATTAAAAGTGTTGGGAATGGTAACTAGAGAAAGAAATTGTTATGTAAATTTTGTTAAATCCGGTTGGACTTTCTCGATGAGTAAATAGTGAATATTGAATGCTTAAATGGTAAGTGTAGTGGAATGCAAGATATGATGGGATTCATGCTGAGCTGGTGTTTAAAACCTTTTGAACTGGTTGGGTCGTTTGCTATGTGGGTTGAATGCTTTCGGTCAAGGTGTTCCTTATGTGGTGTTTCAGAGTTTTCCTAAAACTCGTAGTGATTGGTGCCTATCTTTGGTTTTGGCTAATTTGTTCAGTTTATGCTATGAGTATGGTTGTACACCCAAAAGTCTTTGAGTAGATCGCGCTCTTTCGCGTTCGCACTAAATCATCTTTGGAGAAAATTTTAAAGGAAGCAGAAGGTCTTAGTGGGTTGAGTTGGAAATTGTCGAGATTTAATTTGTAACTCTGTTTGGCTAGAGTTGGAGTTATTTGAAAAAAAAAATTGAATGGTGTTTGCAAGTGCTTCAAAAAGGTGGTTTTTATGATTGTTTCATAAGTGAATTTGGTTAGTGAAGAGTTTTCTTTTGGGATTGAGTTTCCCTCTCTTTTGATAAAATTTATGGCGGTTGTTTGTGCAGATGTTTAACTTTGGAGCCGATGTTTTTTTTCTCCAAATATTGATTTTGGTTAAAACGCGATGTTTTGAGTTTAGCTTTCTATCATTGGTGGGTTCTGAGATGATGTGATGCCCTATTGTTAACTATGCTGCCGTCATAGTTTATATGAACTAGCGCAATCCTCGATGCTATTCGAGTTTTATTTATGTGATACAGCGGATGAAGTCGTCTTGTGAGTGACTATTCGGTAGTGTTGTTACATAATGAATGAATGGTGAAAAGTAAACAAGACATCGTTTATAGATGTTAAATGATAAAAGAGTCGTTGAGCCAGGTCGGTGAGAAAGTCATATATGGAGATATGACTATTCCGGAGTGCTCTTGAAGAATGTGCATTCATGTCATGAAACGAGATTTCCCTTGCTTTCTAGTATGAAAAGTCAAGAATGAATAATTTCTGGTGTTGGTTGTGGTGAAGGAGATTTGCGTTTCCTTTGCGTCTTGGAATAGGAAATTAAAATGAGTACTCTTGGGTTGCTGCCGAATTCTTTCCAAAAGTGGCTTTTAGCGCTTTGGGGTTTGAGTTGTAATGTGTGGATCAATTAGGTTGATGGTTCATGGTTGAGCTCACTCAATGATTGTACCCTTTGTCGTGGTCCTTTGAGTGGAAGGTTGTGTATGACTCAATGCAAACCTTCTTAGAGAATTGTGTCGTTGAGGTGTTCCTCGGTAGGGTTGATTAAATTTTTGGTGGACCACTTGGTGGTTGCTAGTAATCGTTTTTCCTTTTGAAGTGTATTGGATCTTTTTGTCGTTGGGCAATGAGCGAGTTGTGTCAACCGCAGAGGAACGTTCGGTCGTTTCTGTCGCGCGAGTCTTAAGGACCCTGGATATAAAGTAGGTTGTTCCTTCTGGTGGTAATCTTTGAGCGTTGTATCTCTCCTGTTTCGCGTCGTTTTGAGTACAAGGAACCACAGAAGGGAGGTTGGTACCGTGATCTTCTGGAGAGTAGCACTAGTTAAAGGGATCGGGCACTTCAGTGCCAAGGAATGCATGGAATGAGGAGTGTGAAACCGTTTTCTTTTGTGGGCTGTTTGAGGATTTATCTTATAGCTTGGGGTCATGCTGAGACCATGTGTTAGTACTTTGTGTTTCAATGATGAGTAAAGTTCTCGCAAGTTTTGATTGCGAGTTATCGTTAAAGCTGTTGGTCTTTGAACCTAGGCATCCTGTCATCGAGTCTCGATCAGTGTAAATTCCAGTGGTTTTATTTAAAGAAGCGACCTGGGAGTTGAAGTCTCGTGGAGGCGAGTTTTGCCCAAAGCTCTTTTCTTCAGGTTTGAACCGCGAAGATTAGATCTCCGTGTGTTGTTGGTTTGGCGTAGTGGCATGATTTGTGAACATGAATGAGATGATATACACGATGTGAGTTGTTGTAGCCATGTAATTGTTTTTGTTTGTACCATTGCAATATACTTGCTGAGTGATGAACTCACGCTTGTGTTTATGTTGTTTTTTTTTAGGTACCATGACACCGGCATGTGGGAAAGGGCATTAGCTACACATCTTCACGTAGTTCCAGTCACATTTACAAACCTTGAGTCATGATCATAATAATAGTGCCCTGAACTAGGTGTATGGAATAATTTTAATGTGCTGTTGATCCCCTTTGCTTAGCTATATAGGTTTGTGTGGTTGGTTTTGGTTTAATTGCTTATGATGATGTTTTATCCATTATATATTGCTGCTTTAGATGTCTTATGTTATGAAATATATTGCTATGATATTGCTATCGTTCAAATCATGATAAAACAAAGGAGATGCTGCCGAAATTTCGGTGTTTAGCATTTGTGCCTTTGCTGAAATTTGTCGTCACTTATGGTTGTTAGCTGATGTTTAGTCTATGTTTGGTAGCATTCGGGCATACTAGATGCCGGGGTGTTACACGAAGCTTCACGGCGATTGCATGGATGGGTTCTTGGCGACGCTGAGGACCCATTCACGCATACCACACAAGGTTTCGACTTCGTTTAACCCAAATTCTCTCCCGCGGAACTCGAAAGTCCTAAATTACTCCAAATTTCAACTTTTGACCCGAATCGAGTTCAAACTCGTTTCTCTTCATGAAAATCAAACTTTGGCAGCACCGAATATATTCTAGAGTCATTTTCCTAAATTTTGGAGCTAGGATTGAAAGTATTGCTTCCAAAAGTCACGAAAGCGACTTTTAACCAAATAAATCCGACGAAAGAGTATTTAGGGTTTTCGGTTTTAGTTCTCACGCTAGCTAGATCCCTGGGACCCCGAACTAAGTCTAGGGACCCCACCAACCAAAAGTTAACCTTAGAATCTAGGTTTTCTAGGGTTCAACTAAAAGAAAGGAAAAAGGAAGGAGAGAAGGAAACTAGGGTTTGAGCTCATATCTGCAATGAAATGAATTGGAACTTGTTCCACTCACCACAGGACGATGCTAGGGCTTGAGGGAGATGTCCACCACCTCGGCGTGCCTCTCTTTGAGCTTGAGAACCCTGGAGAAGGGAGTGGAGGTAAGAACACTTGAGAGAGAGGGAGCTCCAAACAGGGAGAGAGGGAGCAAGAGTGAGTGAGGGAGATGAAGGAGGCGTGGGGGAGAAGCCTTTTGAACGGCTAAGGTGGCCAAGGCAGGCGGTCAGTGATGGGGCACTCTGTCCCCTGCCCGGTCGCCTCGACCAGCAGTACTGACCAGGGGACGGCGATACTGCCGCCCAGGCTGGAAAAACTTTGATTTTCGCGAAAAGCTACGAAACTCGGAATCTCCCGGGGAACTTATGGGATGGGTTCTAGAATATCAAAGGAAGGTTTAGGAGCTAGGTTTACTAGGGAATCCTAACCGGAATACAAACTAGGTATTCGGGACAAAATCAGTTGAAACAGCTCGAACGGTTTAACCCGAGCACAGAAACTCTGAATTAAGAATCAAATGACACTGAAGGCACTAATTAGCACTTAATAAGGTAATTACATATACAGGTCGTTACAAAACTGAGGCATTTTGATGGCTCGGAATCGTCTTGATTTGATCAATCCGATGGAATTTCCATAGTGTTTTCATATATGTGATCTATGTTCCCCGAAATATGTCACAGCACAAATTAAAACTTGTTTTCATAGTTTTGAACCGGAGGATTTCGTATACCTCAGAGTTACACTTCTCAAGGGAGTTAAAAGGTTCCATGCTAAAGGGAAACTTGCGCCGCGATATGTTGGATCATTCAAGATCCTAAGTCGTAGAGGTGAAGTTGCATATTAGGTGGAGTTGCCGTAGTCTTTGGCGGGGGTGCATGATGTGTTTCATGTGTCACAACTAAAGAAGTGTCTTCGAGTGCCAGATGAGAAAACGCCTTTGGAGTCGATCGAGCTACAAGAAGATCTGACATACAAGGAGCACCCTGTGAAGATTTTGGACACAAGGGATCGAGAGGCAAGGAACAAATCGACCCAATTCTACAGAGTCCAGTGGAGCAGCCATTCGGAAAGTGAAGCGACTTGGGAGCGCGAAGAGGACTTAAGGAATTCCCTAACCTATTCCGTAGTTAGCCCTGAATCTTGGTGTCGAGATTCCATTAAGGGGGGGAGGTTTGTAACACCCCAATTTTTTTGTTTTTCCTGTATTTAATTAGTATTTTGAATTTTTGGAATTTATTTGGATTTAATCTAAATTGAGCTATTTACTGAATTATTTAAATATTTAAAAGTTTTTAATAAAGTTTTGTTGGAAATATTTTATTTGAGTTCAAAATGTTCCAAAGTATTTTTGAGAATTTTTTTAGAATTTTTATGGTATTTTTAATGCCTTAAATGAATTAGTTCGATTTTCAAAATTATTTTAATTGAAAAACTCATAATAAATTCATTAGCAACAGTATTGGGCCTAAGCCCAGCACAATTCACCCGTGCCAGCCCAACCAACCCATGTCGCACCCGGAATTGGAATTCCGAATACTCTGTGTGACACACTAGTCCAGGATCACGCTGGTGTTCACAGATACAACAAAGATGAATACCATTACACATACACAACGGAAATAATAATAATAATAAAGTATTCAACTCATGTAATAATTGTTAAGACCTTATGGTCAACCCTACATTTATAAGCCACGCAGGGCTAAGTTCAGAGTAACATTAAAATAGCAGCGGAATGAAAATTATTCGTGGCGCCTCAGTTGCCATAGGCAACTGACTCGGCTCACCCCTAGTTGTTCGCCTCATTGTTCTGCTCCTCTTCATTGGCTTGCAGTTCCTCTTCTTCTGGTGTTGTGATTTCGGAGGGGTGAGTACATTGGTACTCAACAAGCTATGCACAGAATGCAGCCTAATATACTACATGCTAGGCTTATTCCAATGAAATGGCTTAACAGGTTTATTTTGCAGTAAAGCAGCATTTAACAAGTATCACAAATAGATTTGAAAGCAGTAAAAACAAGTAGACTTAACAATAACTTTTCCAGAAGTTAATTAAAAACATTCCCACATCCTAATCCATACTTCCATCAACTTCATCTTTTATCCCAACCAAATTTTTAATAAAGTCTAACCCTCGTCTGTAATCCCCGAGCGATGTCTAATACCGTGGACACGGCTATTCGAATAGTTTGTACACTTTGTAGAGGTTATACACTTTGCCCACACGATATAGTTAAAACACCACATAGGTGAGTAACCATAACAAAGTCTTTCCGAAACCTCTATCCTCGCATGCGTATCTCCCAGTATAGTCCCCACTGTCCCTTCCCTTTTGAGGAGCGGAAGTACAGGGCCAACGTATACTGTTGAAGAGATGTAAGACCAATCAGTAAACACTACACCCTTCTTTTCACATTTATAGCCACAAAAACCACCTGAGGTCTCACATGCTAAGACTTCGGAATCATACTCAACTAGGTCTGTCCCACTCAAGACATGTGGTTGTATGTTAGGCCCAGTTCAAAGGCTTGCAAGGTTAAGTCCTTAGGTTGACCGTTGCAAGACTACCCGAAGTTCACAAAACCAAATTCAACAACATCACTCCCATGTGCCACATCGCCCCCCCCATTATTCACTTACCACTTGCCACAGTCTAAACCATTTTCCCACCCGATTGGTTACCATGCACCATGTGCCACCAGCTTATCAACAACACATGCCACATTCTTACAAGACAGGTTCCATAGTTCAATAGTCAGTTTTCAGCTTACTTCCAAAGTGGTGTCATTAGTTCGTATGGCATGGCTAAGCAGAACTATCACGTTCTAACTACCCCATTCTGGTGATTAGTATTAACCAGTATGTATAATCCAACCTAGGGTGATAAATGGTTTATTGGCATACAAGTATTACGAACAAGGTGACAATATCAAGGGGTATTTATCTAATCCCAAATTTACTCGAAAGCATCATAATTAAACTAGCATGCATAATTTAAAAGCAAGCTAATGTTTAAAAACATGGGAACAAAATGGTCAAAGCATAACTTGCCTTCAAATATCAGCTGGTCTTGGTCTTGATCTTGATTTTGAGCTTGCTCCTTGAAATCGACACCCTCACACAGTTCAACGTCTATGTGTAAAAGATAAAGAACCAGATAAACACGCAAAACAACGTACAAACAAACATTCAGGAAAAGACTACAATTCAAACTAGCTGGTAATCTCATGAAAATTTCTAGATAATTACTTTAGCATTTTCTAAGATTTACAAAATTTATTTGGACATTTTTGGACGTATAGTTTAGGAGCTACAAAATTCGTAAGTTTGGACTTCCCTTGAATAATTTGAAAATATAAATTTGATTATAAAATTTCAATAAAATTAGCATAGCTAGGTATTAATATTTACGAATTGATAAAATTGGTCGCCTGCGATTTGGACTTATAACGAATTTGTAATGAAAAAGACAATTTTCACAATTTTCTGAAAACAAATTACGTAGTTTCTCATGCATGGCACTATTCATCATGTATATGGGTATACTTCTGGCGTTTTCTTTGTCTTGGTAGTTCGTCTACGTGGGACACGGTTTATTTTATTCGGTTTTGGCTATGTGACTGAGGCAGGGAGATCGGCTAGGACGACTAGCGCAGGTCGGCCAGAGGACAGTCGGCGGCAACGGCCGGGCAGCAACTCAGCTAAGGCGCGTGGCGGCGGGGCGAATGGCCTTGTGTACACATGCATCCATCCATTCATCAAGAATAGATGGTAACCGATGGCGGCAGCGTGTGTGCGGACTAGAGCTCATGTGCCAGATAACAATATATATACGCTAACATATGGCACTGTGCGCTTGGCTTCATGGCTGGAAATGGAGACGCAAAAGAGAAAGAGTCACGCTCGGTGGAGCCTAGCCAGCGACGGCGCGTCTACGCAACCGACCAAAGGAGAGGCGATGCATACCCCAGGCGGCCAAGTTGAAGCCGACTAGCGGTGTGATGACGACCAACATACCAATTCCATTCGAAGATTCATTGGCGACGCACCACACGCACAACAGACAGTGAGAGGGAATAGGCTAGGCGAGCGCAGTCGGTCGGAGACAACGCCGGCGGCCAAGACATGAGCAAAGTCAGGAGAACCGAAGCAAAACATTGCGACCGTACTATATATATACTCACCTACAAACTAACATATATATGTATAGATAAATGCGTATAGAAATTTATACATGCATGCAACCTATTATAAATTCGTATACATGCATACGATCCAAGTATGAATAAATATACATGTGTACGTACTACATATACATGCAACGTCCAAAAAATATATATATATACCTACAAACAATCAACATGTATATATATACAAGCGTTCGACCCAA
The DNA here is from genome assembly GCA_036346355.1 of Rhipidocladum racemiflorum. Classification (NCBI taxonomy): domain Eukaryota; kingdom Viridiplantae; phylum Streptophyta; class Magnoliopsida; order Poales; family Poaceae; genus Rhipidocladum; species Rhipidocladum racemiflorum. The sequence continues at coordinate 36,198,900 of CM070581.1, forward strand.
CTTATATATACGTATACATGCTCAAATACACAAGACGAGATCAACCGATCGAGATAGACAAAGCGCGCGCAAGAGAGATGAGGGAGTACCGATCGGCGGCAGCGACGACGGCGACGGCGACGATGGCGGTGGCGACAACGGCGGCGACGACTGCAACGGCGGTGTCAATCGGCGGCATCAACGACGGAACAAAAGATTTTCGCGACGTTCCTGGCCGGACGAACGTGGTTCGCACAGGGAAAAAATGGGATCGGCAGAAGAGTGGAGGAGAGGCGAAAAGGACTGATGATGTTTATCTGCGTGACTAGAAGTTGAAGGAATGGAGGGAGGGCAGAAGGAGCAGCTGGAAGGAATGGTTCAATGGAATAGCAATACATTTGCTTCAGGAGAGAAATTCCCACGTAAAAGAAGGAAACGGCTGGGAAAAATGGAAACGCATGGAAAAAAATGGAAACGTGGCTGGAGAATGAAAAGCCCATGCACATGGAAATGGAAACAGCAGGAAAGGAACCAATGTGGCCTTGATTCACGCATGCACGGCTGGAAGAAACGGCAGGACAACTGGTAACGGTTGGGAAACTCAAATGCCCACATAGACATGCATACAGGTATACGCATATACGTTCTCAAAAACGTGTTTACATAAAAAAATAGCAGAGAGGTTTTAAAAATCTGAAAAATCCCTCTAAAATACTAGGAACTATTTGGAACTTAACAAAGTTGGTTTCGCGATTTTTCGACGTGTAGATTTTTCGCAAAAATTCTTTTAGTGAATCAGACACCTGTACAGATTTTTGTAAAATCAACAAATTAAGTTATATAACATGTTTTTTGAAAATATTTGAAGAGAACACTCATATTCTAATTATCTTTATTTTAAACAAAGTTTCAGATTTTATGCTTATGCAAAAATGCATGATCTTTATTTAACGTGATTATTTCAATAAACTTGAATTCAAATTAACCTCAAGGATTTCAAATAAATTTTGAAAAAATCTAAACAATCCCAAAAACACATTAAATATATTAAAAGCAAATTTTGGGATGTTACAACCCATTAGCGCCGAGCCAACCCTGACCCTAATTGCCTTGGGCCGTTGGATCCGGATCTAACAATCGGGAACTATTCGCGTAGCAGTGTGTTGACGTCCATTGGATCGATGCCGCGTGGTCAGCTAAGATGGCGCCACGTCGCTCTCTCTGTGTTGCCGTCGGAGTCTGCCGCCGCCGCCAACTGTCCCGTGATTTCCGCGCTGAATCCGGACGTCAAGGCCGGTATTTAAGGCATGGGTTCGTGCATCGTGTGCGTCGTTTAGCCCTCTACGTTTTGCCCTAGCTGGTTTAGCCTGAGCTGCTACTGCCTGTTGTCGATTCCTTGCCGTTGCTCAAAAGACCACCACTGTGGATTTTGCTTCGTGCCATCGCCGTTCGTCGTTACCTAACGTGCTTGGATCCCGATGCGGAACCCCCGTAACGAGACACACCTGGGAGCACACCCCGCTTGGTCGGAGTATCACCGCACCACCATGGCCGAAGTCGTCTTCTCCAGCCCCAGCAAACAGAAGTCACCACATCGCCATGAACCAACGTGAGCTTCATCAACTGTCAATCGCCATCCAAGGGTCCAAGTAACACCACGTAAACGCTTCCCCGCACCGTAGATTAAACCCAATCTAGACCATTAGATCTTAGATCCTAGGGTCCGATTTGTGCCACGTAGGGCTCTTATTGTGTGAACTACATCGGTTCGTGGCCATCCGATTGAAATTCAAAGGTCTAGATTAATTCGTGTAGATTGGTTTCGATTGAATCATAGCCGTAGATTTAAATTTGGACGGTCTAGATTGAATCATGTGGATCTATCTAGATTGGTTCGTAGCCATTGGATCTAGATTGTGTGGACCGAGTCATGCCACGCGGAGATTACCGGGACTATCCACGTAGTCCATCCACCGCGGAAAAGTAAGATCCAATCTAGGCCATCTGATCCGGATCATATGGATAGGATCAACCCGTGTGGTGTAGATCCGGTTGAATCTCAGCAGCCTGATTTTGAATTAACGGGCGAGATTGCGCCACGCGCAAACCAATTGGGTCACGCCACATGTGCATGGAACCCGAGATGCCGCTCAGTCGTGCTGACGTCAGCGCTGGCGTCATCCAGTGGGACCCACCTGTCGGCGTCTACACTGTTCCGTGCACCGAGTCCACCGTAGACCGAGCCAAGCGCATGGACCAAACGCGTGCACCAGGCCGACGTGGCGCAATCTAATTGGTCCACGTGTCGGCTGACGTCGACATGGCACAATAAATCGATTTTTCAATTAGAAAATAAATCGGATAATTTGGTTTTTCTTTTTATTCTATTTTCAAACTTTGAAATGCTATAACTTTGGTGTTTTAACTCCAATTTGAGTGATTCCAATTTCTAAAATTTTGTAAAATCGAGATCTATTTGATTTTGAATTTTATTTGATTTTTGGACTTGAGTTGATCTCTGTTTTGGGTTATTTATTGCTATTTCATCCGTTACGCGTAGATGTCGAGGTACCCGAGGGCTTCGAGGATGAAGTGCTTACTCAAGGAGAAGGTCCAGGGCCTAATCAAGAACTTTTTGAAGGCAAGTTATGCTTTGACCATGTTGTTCCCACTTTTGAAAATTATGTTTATTTAATTTATTGCATGCTAGTTTAATTAAAAATGCTTTTAATTAATTCTGGGAATAGCTATTCAACCCACTTGTTGTATGCCACCTTGTCGATAGTATGCCATGAATAATTTGTCACCCTAGGTTATGGAATATTAGTTGGACACTAATACTTTGCCAACATGGGTTAATTAGATCGTAATTAGCCTGCTTAGCCATGCAATTGTGTTACTGATATAATTTCGAATGTCAAAAATCAATCTTGACTTAATGAGAGATGGAACATGTTTTTGGGATTGTGACATGTGTTATCGATGTTGTTGATTGCATAGTAATCAACTGGGTGATAAAATGATTTAGATTGAGGTAAGTGGCAAGATTGTTTCTGGTGGGCCAGAAGTGGCACATGGGAGGTCGTATTTGGTTTTGCTGTGTTGGTCATTGTGAAATCTTTGGGTAGTCTTGCCTTGGTCACTTAAGGACTTAACCTTGCATGAATTTGAACTGAGTCCAACATATAGCCACAAGTCTGGAATGTGACAAACCTGGTCGAGTAAATTGTGATGTCTAGATTTCGGTGCTGTCATGGTGGTGTGATCCCTGGGTTAATGGGACAGACCGGGTCTAGAAGTTGCTTTGGAAAGGCTTTGTTACGATCTCTCGCATTTGTGGTGTTTGATTGTATCTTGTGGGTAAAGTGTATAACCTCTACAGAGTGTACAACCCATTCAAATAGCCAAGTCCACGGTATTGGACATTGCTCGGTGATTACAATCAAGGGTTAGACTTTTATGAAAATGAACTTGGGTTATGGATACTTGGTATTGGAAATGATGAACATGTTTAGGTTGATAAATGCTTTACTTGGAAAACTGTTTCCGAAGTTACTATTGTTATTACTGTTTTACCACTTTCCAATCTACTACTGTTATTTATGAATGTTGCTTATTGCAAAAGAACCATTTAGCCTGTTGTTGGAATAAGCCATGCATGTAGCTATTAGCATTGCATCTCTATGCATGACTTGCTGAGTGCTTTAAGTACTCACCCTTGCCGCCACACAACCATCAGTTGAAGAAGAATCGACGCCAGCATTGGAGGAGGAGTTCTAGGAGGAGCCGACGAACTAGAGGAGAGCCCAGTCAGTTGCCTGTGGCATATTGGTTGGCACCACGCGTTTCTTTATTTTTCACTTCAAGTTTATTTGAGTAAGACTTAAGCCTTGCGAGGTGTACTTTTGTAACTTGACCATAAGGTCGAGCAACCGGTTATATTTCCCTTTCAATAAAGTACTTTACTATTTCGTTTAGTATGATTGTGGTATTTACCGATGTTGAGACTGTGTGCACTAGCCTGATCCTGGACTAGTGCTGAATACGCAGAGGGTCCGGATTTTCACATTCGGGTCCTGACATCCTGCCTATTTGCAGCGGCCTTTTGCTCCATCCTTTCCTCAAAGCAATTTAGATGAATATCTAACTGCGCTTGCAACCTTTCCTCAATCTTTTCCTAAACCCTTTCCTCAATAAGGGCTACTAGCTGTGCCTCACGCTCGGCTTTGCTTCTCTTCCTACTCCGGTACGACTCGGAGTCTTGTGGGAATCCCATTTTCTAGGAATGAAAACACCTAGGCCTCGGGTGCGACCCAGGTGCTCCTTGTTACCCAAGGCCATAGAGAGTATATCTTTGTCTCTGTCTGGAGCGAAAGAGCCCTGGGAAGATTCCGCGCTCAACAATATTAAGTGTCGTGACACTTCCTCATCAGCGGCGTTGGCAAAGGACACACCGGCCGAAGACGTGGGACATGACCTCGCTCTTACCCAGTTTCGAGCGCGCGGGTAGTCCAATATCGAGGCAAACATGGCGCGACCTCATTTCTGGATTGCCTCATCGTCTCCCTTGTCCATTGCGCGATCTTGCTAGTGTACCCAATGGAGCCAAGTCTATGTGGGTGGGTGTTTTTTGACTGGACAACCTTGTGCACCGTACTTTGACTCACGAGCTTTTTGGTCTTCTTCATTTCAACAAATCGTTCCCACACATCTTCAGTGATGAAACCGTACTTCTGGAACAGAGTCATTTCATTATTCACAAAATTAGTGACAAGTATGCTCTTAAAGTTCTTCCATGCCTTTCCAGCCACTAGCAGTGCATACCGTCGCAGTGCGTGCATGGCGTCTTGTGGAAGCTCAAATGACCCAAAAATTTCTGTCACCAGGTTTTTGCGCTACTTATCAGTCAGTGTCTTCCATGATGGATACGTGATGGGGACCCTTTCACGCCCAACGATCCCGCACAATCTCCAGAATGCTGCCACGGCCTTAGGACGTGCGGTAGGGGACCCATCCTGCGGATCGACCGCCGTGATGGTATATCGGCTCTAGGGCCTTCTACTAAGCCCTCTTGGAGCGCGCCTCTGTTTTCCTATGTTGGGTGCCTCATCAGATCCATTCGGCGGTGAGGAATGCAGGGACGTCATCTTGTAATGAAGATCATATATAGAAGATGCAAATTGGTAAATCGATCAACAACTCATAGAGGGTCATAGAAAGAGGAAAGAAAGTTACAAAGATTATAAGGTGAGAAGTTTTAATGACAAAAAGAACCTTTCCTAAGCTCTTCTGATTTATATAATCAGCTAATTATATAACTATATAGCCATATACACACATCTATACAAGTTCTAAATGTTCTAAGACAACTCATTCATGCAGTGAACCATATCTAATACAACAAATTGATTGCTCTCAGAAATAGGGCTCGATTGAAGATTTTAAATCTCCAACCTCAATCACAAATGGGCTAAACAATTAATTAAGTGAATAAGGCCTCGAACCCTTACCACCTTAACATGCACATTAATCCACTGATAATCAAGCTCACATATTTGCTAAGTAATCATGAAATGATTTAAAGATTCTGAACTTCAATATTTCATAAGATAGGTCCCAACAGATTCACAGATTCAATATTTGCCAAGCAATTTTACCAAGCAATTTTACCAATTGAACAGGTTATCAGATTCACAGATTCAATGTTTTAACACTAACAGTGAGCAATGCCATATATATATATATAAAGTCTACTGGTTCAATCCCTAGTTCACAAAAATAATTGTCATTATCATCAATTTACCGAATATCATCACAAAGCAATTACCACAGGTAATAAAATGGTAAGAATGATTCAAAGAACCAATGAAGAGTTTATGAGCCAAAGGGGGATGTACTGTGCCGCCGAGGGGGAGGATGGAGGACCGATCGGGATGTGCGCTACCGAGGGGGGGACGTAGGGCAGGTCGGGATGTGTGCCACCGAGGGGGAGGACAAGGGCCGGGATGTGCATCGCCGAGGGGGAGGACGAGGGCCGGGATGTGTGTCACTGAAGGGGTTAGGGTTTGCTGCCAAGGGGCAATCATGGTTTGCCGCCAAGGGTCGGGGAGGCACGCGCGCAGGGGAATTAATGGTTTGCTGCCAAGGGGAATTAATGGTTTGCCGCCAAGGGTCGGGGAGGCATGCGTGCAGGGGAATTAATGTTTTACCGCCAAAGGTCGGGGAGGTCATCACAGACGGTTCAAACCATGAACCGTCTGCGAAGAGTGTTTTTTTCTTATGCATTTCATCAATATTTTAAGTAGTTTTTTGATAAGTAGTTTATTTTTATAACACATACCATTAATTATAATTAATTGTAATACATGCATATTATTAATTATAATATGAACATACATCCCATTAATTAATACAAGTACTACACTTGGAATATACATAAGCATCTCATCATTAATCCACTTGCTAGTTCTTTTTGTATAAAAATTAGCCCTTCACGATGATCAACGCGTGTGTAGCTAGCTTCCTCAAGTTGTTCTTCCTGGACCATGATACCAGTACCAATAGGAGGCAACTCATCAAACTGATTTTATTCTTCCTCATCTACCACATTCTCGACTCCGACAATCCTCCTTTTTCCCTAAAGAACCACGTGGCCATTCTTGTTCGATCGGTCGGTTACATAGAAGACTTGAATAACTTGGTTAGCGAGAACAAACGATTCATCTTGGTATCCGACACGTTTGAGGTCCATAGTAGTGACACCGTACTTGTCAACTTTCACATGCTACAGGTGAACCCAATGGCACCAAAATAGGGGGATCATGAATAGTATGTAGTCGAGCTCCCAAATTTCCTCAATGAACCCATAGTACAAGCTCCTCGTCGAACCAGCGGTATTCAACGCATCTATGTGAACACCGTTGTTTTGGTTTGTGCTCTTCATATCCTGATCTCTCGTGTAAAATGTGTACCCATTTAAGTTATATCCTTTCCATGTTACTACCGTACATGCTACCCCTTTTGCCAACCATGTCAGCGGATCTCCAGCTAAGCTTCCAATGATGGGTTGTTGCTCCTTCAACCATCTATTGAATTGAAGGTTATGTTGTCTTTTGATCTAAGACTCATGCCGCGACGGATTCTCTTGCCATAGCCAGTTCTTGTGCTTGTCGATATACGGAGCCACAACAGCCATGTGTTGCAAAACCATGAAATGGGCTTTAGTGCACGCAGCTGGATCAGACGTGATTGATTTTCTTCCGATGGTCCCGATACCCTGGAGCCTCCCATCATGGTGGGATCGAGGCACACCTATCGGCTCGACCTGTGCCATGTACTCCACGCAAAACTCGACAACCTCTTTAGTTGCATAACCTTCAAGAATGCTACCCTCTGGTCGAGATCGGTTCTGTACGTAAGACTTGAGAATTCCCATGTACCTCTCAAACGGGTACATGTTACGTAGGAACACGGGCCCACACAACTTTATCTCCCTCACAAGGTGAACAATGAGATGGACCATGATATCGAAAAATTACGGAGGGAAATACATCTCAAGATTACATAAAGTCATTACTACCTCGGCCTATAGAGCATCTAGTCCTTCGGGATCAATAACCTTCTGAGCAATTGTGTTAAAGAAATAACACAGCCTTGTGATTGTCTCCCGGACCTTGCTTGGTAAGATACTTCTAATTGCCACAGGGAACATCTGTGTCATAAGCACATGGCAATCATGAGACTTTATGCCAGTTAAACTCAAGTCTTGCATTTAGACAAGTCTCTTCATATTGGACGAGTAACTGGATGGAATTTTAACACCATGCAAACACTGTCACAATTCAGTTCTCTTAGCCTTGGAAAAAGTGTAGCAAGAAGGTTCGCAGTATGTTCAGCCTTTATCAGTCTCTTTCGGTGCTAACTCAGGTCTGATGCCCACATCGACCAAGTGAAGTCGTGTGTTGATACCGTCCTTTGTTTTGCCCTTAATGTTCAATAAGAGACCAATTAAGCTATCACATACATTCTTCTCTACGTGCATCACGTCGATGCAGTGCCGAACTTGTAGGTGCTCCCAATAAGGTAGGTCCCAAAATATTGTTCTCTTCTTCCACATGCTCTTCTCACGGGTCCTCGATTTACGTCCCTTCCACATGTTCTTAACCATATCATGAATGTTTGTCCTGCTTAAATGCTTTGGAGCTAAACCATCTTCGTTCATTTCATCGAATTGTTTCTTCATCTTGCGGTATGGATGATTCCTCCGAAGGAACATACGGTGATGCATGTACATGGTTTTGCGTGAGTGATTCAGCCACAAACTCTCGGTATCATGCAAGCAGTGAGTACAGGCTTTGGCTCCTTTTGTACTCTGCACCGACAGTTTAGCAAGGCCAGGATAATCATTTATGGTGTAGAACAACATGTAGTGCAAAGTGAAGTACTCTCGTTTGTGGGCATCCCATACCTATACACTAGGAGCCCACAACGTGTTCAGATCTTCCACCAATGGTGCGAGGTACACATCAATATCATTTCCAGGTTGCTTTGGGCCTTGGATGAGTATAGACAAAAAAAATGTACTTCCGCTTCATAAACAACCAAGGAAGAAGATTGTATATACAGAGATTCACAGGCCAAGTGATATGACGGCTGCTCATGTTACCGAAAGGATTCATTCCGTCCGTACTCAATACGAACCTTATATTTCTCGGATCCGATGCAAATTCTTCAAACCTCCTATCGATATTTCTCCACTAGGTAGAATCAGTAGGGTGCCTTATCATTCCATCATTCTTGCGCTCATCCGAGTGCCACCGAAGCAGTTTTGCCTCTTTTGTGTTCGAAAACAAACGTTTCAGATGGGGAATTATAGGCAGATACCACGCCACCTTACAAGGAGGTCCTTTATTCACTTCGATGCCCTTGTTGTCATCATCTGATCTATCTTTACGCTTATACCAGGATGCGTTGCACGCCAGACATACATGCAAGTTTGCACACTCTTTGCGGTAGAGGATACAATCGTTCGGACAGGCAGCTATTCTTTCTACTTCCATTCCTAAGGGACAAAGAACCTTCTTGGCTTTGTAGGTGGTTGTCAGTAACATGTTTCCCTCTGGAAGCATGTCCACTAACAGGCCCAACAGCGCCGTTAAATTCTTGTCGGACCAACTGTTGCTTGCCTTTAATTTTAGCAGTTCCAGCACAGATGAAAACCTTGTGTATTTGGACTTGTAACCCGGGAACTAAGGTTTCTCCAAGTCATCCATCAAACCCTGGAATTTTACATAATCTTGTTCATCACGGTTCCCTTCTGCATCCCGTAGTATCTAATCCAGATCGTTATCGTGAAAAATATCGTTATCGAAAGTACATTCAATATAATCTGGTGTATTATTGACTTTGTCAATGATGCATTGACTACTTGATGCATGCATATTCTACTCTTCACTGTGACTGGTCCAACATGTATACCCCCTTTTGAAACCCCGTACAATCAAGTGTGCTTCGATCTGCGCTAGGTTTCAAAACGTCCTCATATTCTCGCAGTCAATGCATGGACAAGGCATAAATTCCACCCCCTTATTCAACATATCTTCCTCTGCAGCTCTTCTAAAAGTGGAGACGCCATTAATGTACTTGGCGCTCGCACGGTTCTCGTACATCCAGCTTCGGTCCATCTATGCTACGTACATAACAATATGTGTTAAATAATGAATGAAGTACACTTAAATAATGACAAAGAACAAATGGATTCTCTTTACATAGCTAGCCACATATATATAACCTACAGTTAACCTCAGTATCCTCAATTCTCTCTTTACATATATAACTAGCTACATCATGAGTATAATGCAGTTAGAACCAATTACTACTTTAGATTAAAGAGAACAAATGGATCTACACCAAGCTAGCAATATCAAAACCATCTTCTCTTTCTTTATATCATAGAGAACAAATATTGTAGTTTAAATGAATAAGTCCCTTTCTAGAGATAGGGTATTTAAAAATAATTATTGATGGTGAGTTGTGATGATAAGATTATATTGGCTATCATAATGTTCTCTAAGGGATGTCTTGGTAATTATTAGGGTCTAAGTGGTTCTCTTTGGAAGGATCGGAAGTTCTAGTATGGGACCGAAAGTTCTGATTTTTTCTTAGGTAGCTTTTCATGAAATTTGCAGGTAAAGATTGTTCCATACCTATGTCAATGAGGATGGAATCTTATAGGAAATGATTATTTGGTAATGGATGAATGTTGGCAAATTAAAAGTAAGTATTTAAGTTGCTTCTTTTAGCGTGAGATGATTGATCGCATCTGTTGCATTCATGTCCTTCATGAGACATTCAAGCCAGGTCGGTGAGAAAGTCATATGGGTGCATATGACTAATCTGGAGAGCTCTTGAGAAGTCCTACCTCGTAGTCCCATCCACGAGGATGGATGGGAGCGAGTCATTAAGAGTAGGCCCCTCCACTAGGATGGAAGAGAATGAGAGAGTGCGACACCGACGGGTGTGCACTCGGATATACCGGTATAAAAGATGAAAGAGGTGCATTTGAGCATTAAAGCGTATTGCATTGCATGGCATTGCTAATGTTGTTTGATGAAAATTTGTGAAGAAGGTTAAGTGATTGAGTCGTGGACTCAATCAAAGTTGATTAAGGAGTTACATTTGAGAAATGAGTAAGATCTTTACTGCTTTATTCGCTCATTGAATTTAAATAAGAAATGTGAATATGCTATTGTTTTAAGATATGTTAATCGGCTATGTTTTTGTTCTTTGATGTACTAGTCTTGGACTCACGCTTGTTTGTTTGTTGTTGTTTTAGGTACTTTGAGGACATCTTGTCGGGATGGGACATAGTTTCACCCTCACTCACTTCATGCCATGATCAATTTATAGTTTAGAAGATTGTTACACTTTGATAACTAGTGTTGGATCATTGTGTCAATGGGCTTGTAGTTGTAGATTAAGCTTTGTGTTGGTTCGCAATTAATTGATTCATAATGCGGTTATTGTGATCTTCGTGTTATTGAGATTAGTAGATACTAATTGCTGTTACCTGGTCGTTGCTAAAATAAATTATTAGCTTGTTTCGTTTGGTTAGCGAGATGTGTAGCCTTGTGATTGATATTATTATTGTTATCTCATTTATCCGCTGAGTGGATGTCCGATTTTTAGGGTAGGTGCTGCCGAATTTTTTACTTGGATGTCGGAAAATTATTAGAATTGATCCACCTTGTTAAGTTGTAGTATTTGTTTTGGTGACAATCCGGGCACAATTTGTGCCGGGGTGTTACACAAGGACAATTAAAATTCTCTCTTTCCAAGAGGGAAAATTTGTCCGAGTCAGCTGTTCAATGCCGTTGAAGGAAGTGGAAACATTAGTGTTGTTTATGGCTGAATCAAAACAAAATATCATCAGTAAATATTAGAGGAAGTAAATGTTTTGCTTGAAGATTATCTCTATGTTGGTCTGATTAATAATATGCTAATGACAGAAAAAAAAATAACAGTTCTAACTCGCATCCCCGTTGGGCAGAAACAAAAAATAACTAAAATATTTTATGGATAACACATGGTCATAAACAACATTGATTAGAATATGATCATGACATAATCCCAATTTTAACATTAAATAATAATCTCTAACTAAACCTTCCCATTGGTTCCATTTTAATTAGCGATAACACTCATAAATAACCATCATAAGAAATTAATTATCACATTAATTAATTTGTCTAGAAATTAATCATAAAAATTAATGAAAATATTAATGCCTAGTAATTAATAATTAAACAGTACTTATTTCCGAATTTAAAGGATAGAATGTAAATAAATATTGAAATGGGCTAAAAACTAATTACCTCAAAATATCTCAAAATATTGGAAGGTGCCCAAAGCCAATTAAAATCGCCCTACTCCAACACGCAGCCCACACGGTGACTGCGGCTCAAAAGCGTGAGCTCGGCCCAAAACAAAACATAGCCTGGCGGCCTACCCAAACGAGCCGGCCCACGCGCAGGTGAAGCGCCAGCCGTCGATCGCGAATGGACAGCTTAGATTGCTCCGATCGCTCCAGATCGGAATAAAACCGTGACTAGAGAAAACCATAACCCTAATGCCATTTCCTCTTCCCCGCCCGAAAATTCTGCGACACAGCAACCACGGGAACTGAGTGGACACCCAGCGATGCAGTGGTGACAGTGCGCGCGGTGGACTGATGACGCGCATAGCTCCGGCGAGGCGAGGAGGTCGCAAGTACGCTCTAGCAAACACGAGGGGAAGACGGTGGCATGCATGGAGCGGTCGACGGCGACCATGGCAAGAACAGAAGTGATGGTGGAGACCGGTAAAGGTAAGACCCGAAACCCCTTTAGACCATTAAAGTTTATTTGATTTGTGATTTTGGGGGAAAAATTAGGGATTTGGGGATTAGGGTTTCGGATTTGGGATTTTGGGTTTGGATTTCTCTTATCGCCTCCTTCTAAATACTAAACCGACCCGAAACAATAAGAACAAGGCCAAAACCGAGCCAATTGAGTACTAAAATTGACAAATTTAGGTCTAATCGAGCTTAATTAGGATCATGCTTAGGCTGGGATGCTATGATACCAAATGCAAGACTTAGGGTAAACTAATAGATGAACTAGCCTAAGCATGATCACAAAGATAATGCGGAAATTGAGTCATTAGTTACTAACCCGGTGATGAAGAAGCCATTAGTTTTGGTTGGTGGTTGCTGAACGTCGGTGAAGAAGAGGACAGTAGATGGCCGAATAAAAAAGGGGACACCGAGATCCTCTCAGTGCTGGTAGAAGTCTTCGTCAGCCTGGGCGCTAGCTCAATAGACCAGGTAATATCGGGGAGTAGCAAACTCAAAAAAAAAATTTCATGCATTAGCAAGCGGCGATCTCTCCCTCTTTTTCTAGCGCTAGCTAATCGAACCATAACTAACTGGTTGTTAGTGTTGGAATTGGCCCATGAGTATGGCCCACTTCCTTTAATTCCAAAGATTGCATGGTTAATACCATATTGCTTAGGCAAGTAGAAGGAAGGCAATTTATAAGGTGGAGTCATTGCCACTCCTTGAGTTATGAGGAGCATGACATAGGGATGGTATGAGAAGGACTTTGGAGAAACACACACGCAGACGCGCACGCACGCGCCAGATTCGCTGCAGATTTTCGCGTGAAAATTCGCGTGACTTGTGACTTGCGACGAGCGACCGCGCCGCGTCGTAGTGTGTCTCCTGGCACTACGAATTCACCTTTTATTTTGCTTAATCATGTAATTGCTTAACTTTCTGTACTGGTCAGGAGACTGCATAATGACCATTATTTGTGTTTGAATTGGCAGTTACCAGTGCATTAAGTCTGTTTAATTCAGTCAGTTACCAGTGCTTAACGCTGTCAGTTACCAGTGAGTAATGGAGGCAGTTACTGGTGAGAGGCTATATAAGACCTGGAGACGTCCAGGCTAAGGCACTGAGTTTTTCCAATTCCACACTTTCTTCTTCATCCTGCGAGAGCTGTACTGAGGTGTTGAGCAGTTGGACCACGCCAGCCTTCCTACTCGGTGTGCACCGTGAAGGAGGGTGAGCGGTATCTCCGAGCCGTTGCCGCAGAGTTCACCTGCACAGGGCGGCAATAAGGTTTCTGGGCAGCGCATCTGCGCGACCGCTCCTGCGCTGCTTCCTCAACGACATCTTCTGCGCGTCGTTCAATTCTTCATCAAGCTCGACTGTAAGTCATTAGTGTTCATTCAACTTGATCATATTCTGTTTCATGAGTATATATATGTTTGGAAGTACAATGTGTAGCCTGCTGTTAGATTTACTGTGTGCATCACTATTTATCTGTGATATTTGTCTCCTGGTAAAATCTGGAATTAAAATATTGCGCATATTTCCAACAATTAGACTATCTCCAACAATTTCCCTTCATTCCATTCCTTTCCTCGTATTCATTCCCTTTATTTCCTACCATCTCCAACAGCATCCACTCGAAGGATTTTGTGAAGGGATTGGAGAGAGAATCCCTTCACAGAGAGATTCTCTTTTCGAATCCCGTCTGAAGGAAATTGTGAAGGGAATTCGTTGGAGCACTTGGGATCCGTTCGCGAAGTGATTTGGAGACTAAAGGGAATCCACCGGAGATAGTCTTACTCCCTATCAGAGCATGAGTAAGATAGTTCTTACCTCAAAAATTTTGATCTGTTTGTTCAAACCGAATATCACAATCAACAGCAAGCTCACCACGCGCCGACGCTGCTGCCACATCGCATTCTTCACCGGCCTGCTAACACCGTCTCCACGACCTCGTCGATCGCTTCGCGTCACGCTTGTTCCACGTAAAGCCAACGAGAAAGAAAAATGATGGTATTCGACTGAAGCTTTTTTAGCGTTTCGAAGGGGCAGAAGAGTCGCTTTGAATCGGTCAAAATGCCTTTGGCCATATCAAAATGGGGTTTTAAGCTAGGATTGCACAAAACGAATAGCATTTCTACGAAGTTTGCACAAACGGATGGCATGTTTCCAGGAATTGAGGTTTGATGGTGTTACAAATTGGTCCATGAGTGGTCTATTTTCTTAAATTCCATAGCTTGCATGATTTAGTATCATACTATCTAGCCAAGTGGAGGAAGATCAATTTAAAAGGTGGAGTCCCTGCCACTTCTTGATTAATGTGATACTTGGCATGAGGATAGCATAGGGTGAATACTGGCTAAACACGCGTGCGTATTCGTGTATTTTTGCGTGAAAATCCGCGTGACTTGTGACGAGCGACCGCGTCGCGTCGTAGTGTGTCTCCTGACACTATGAATTCACTTTTTATTTTGCTGAATCTTACAATTATCTCTCTAATCATTCTGTTTAAATGAGATTTAAACATATATTTCAATTCATTGTAAGTGTCATAAACGCTGTCAGTTACTACTGAGTTAATTGACATTATGCTGTCAGTTACTAGTAACTGCTGCATTCAACAGACATAATGCTGTCAGTTATTGGTGCACGTATATTTAAATAACTAGAGACGTCTAGGCCAGATATGCTGGATTTCTCCTCCAATATTCTTCCTGCTCCTCTCTGAACTCTGTACTGGTGTGTTGAGCGGTTGATCCTCGCCGGTCTTCCTCTTTGGTGTGCACCGTGAAGGAAGGTGAGTGATATCTTCGAGCCATTGCCGCAGAGTTCACCTGCACGTGGAGGGCAATATGGTTTCTGGGCAGCGCTTCAGCGCGACCGCTTTGCTTCTTCCTCATCATCAACTACTTTCACGATCGCGTCTACACTGCACTGCTTCCAATTCTTCAGCAAGCCCAATTGTAAGTCGTTTGTGATCATTCAACTCAAACGTATTCTGTTTCTTGAGTATATATATGTTTGGAAGTATAATGTGTAGCTTACCATTAGATTTACTGTGTGCATCACTATTTATTTGTGATATTTTTCTTCTGATAAAATCTAGAATTAAAATATTGCACACATTTTCAACAAATGGATGGCAGAGAGCAAAAAAAATCACAGCTTTGACTGAACAGGAAATATTTTCCCGTTAATCTCTGAAGGATTTAGCTTTTGCCGAGCAGACTTGACCGACCCGTTTAATTCAACTACATAGGATCGACTCGTCACGTGAACTCTTTGGGCTGACGAGTACATCACCTGGTTCGGCCCACCAGTGCGTTCTCTTTGACCGTTTATAAATTCTAACCCTCGAGGTCGTTTTTTTGTTCAAAAATAACTTCCTTAAAATTATTTTTTTTTTACAAAATGACCATCTAGACACCTTTCTCATTAAAGTACCGCAAAAGGATCTCTCGTGCTAAGTACCGCGGCAACCCGTCTTCTGGCTTCCCGTGGTCCCATGCTCGGAAGGAGCTAAGTGTCGCCCATGGTCCTTCCGTGATAGGGAAGGGATCATTTATGCAAAAAAAAATTTAGCATGGAGCTATTTTTGCCCAAAAAAGAGAAAAAAGTCAGATAAGTGTACAATTCTTAACTCTCCGGTCCTATTTAGTTCACAGGATTCTAAAAATCCAAAATAGAAAAAACATAGGATTGCAATTTATGGTCTCTTGAATACTGTGTAATTGAAACCTCAAGAATATCTATACCCCTTTATAATTCACCAGTTAATTCTTTCCTACATGCACATACTTTTCTGCCCCCACAGAGGATATTATTTCTTTGTTCACCCTAACACGTGCACACACAAATCCTACTTTCTCAAAATCAAGCGCTAAGATATTCTATCACATCACTTCATCAATCTGATGGACCAAATTACCCGGTTCATGCCATCATACTTTCCTCCCCGCCCGTGCCCCAATCGCGCCTAACCCGTGGGCGCAACACCCGCCGCCACCTCGCACGCTGCCCCGCGCTCGCCTCCGCCCCCGCCGCGCCCTCGCGGCGACCTGCGCCCGGCTGCCGAGCCGCTCCTCCACTCAAGGCTCGCTCGGCGCCGACCCGTGCCTCCTCGCGCTCGCCTCCGGCCCCGCCGCCCACTCCCGCGATGACCTCGCCGAGCCTCCTCCCTGCAGCCGGCGCCGCTATTTTCCCCCTGTTCCACCACTCGGCCCCGCTACCCAGCCGCCGCCATCGCCTCGAAACCCCCCCTTCGATCCGGTACTCCTAGAGCTCGGTAACTTCTACTCCCCCTCGATTCGCCGTGGCTCTTGCTTTCTACGGCTCTGCGGTTCATTAGGATGGATGGAGGCGATTGGCTGGCGTCCTTGGCCGTGCCGTTTGATCCGACCGCGTAGTTTTTCTTTTTGTTTTGATTTGTCGTGCTTGTTCTTGAATTCTGTTTTGTTGGTTCGATAGGGTTAATCTGTCGGTTGATCGATCCATCTATCCGGTTTTGGAATTCTTGTCCCTATTGCTTAGCTGTAGACGCTAGGTATACGTGCTGCAAGTCATCGTTGTTTGGGAGTTATTTCGAGCGTATTTGTCGCAACGCAGTTAGGTGCCTTCAGATTTCAGATTCATGATGCGCATAGAATTACTTGGATCGTTCGTGACTCTGTTGCGACGCTTATTGCTGTAGACGGTGTAGAACTGGAATGCTAATCATAGTTCAAATCGTGTATTTTCCATAGCCGTCTGATTCTCAAATATGCGTACAGAGTTTCATATGTATCTGTCAAAAGTATACAATACAGTTAACGAATTGGGTGAAAGGATGAGATAATGAAATAGAGAAATATTTTGAAGGATCTGCCATATTAATCCTTTTCTTTCATCTCTGTTTGTTAATGGAAGTTATGTACAACCACTCGCAGGTTCTTCTGTGTTATGACTACATGAGTGCTGTATCTAATGATTCCATGGGGACTCCAAATGAAGTGACATCATACTCTTCCCTCTCCAAAATCGATAGCAACCACAGTCAGGGAGCTCATCTATCCAATCTAGCTAAAATTTGATGTCTGTAAACATGATGTCCTTTTTGGATTACAGACTCACTGCCGTGGAAACCCAAAATTTGTTTTTTCATAAATACTGATCTGGCCCGTACCCTGCAGCCCATCTCTTTTATCTTTTCTTTTCAAAATGCTCATTGATTTTATTATCCACGCATCTGAATACATGTTCAATTCACCATTATCTTTTATCTGAACACTTACTTCTTCTAGTGAGCTTATTAAATAGGTGCTTCTGGTACTCGTGGCTCATCTTCTCAATCAGATGGGGATTTGACAACACAAGTGTGAGTTCATGCTCATTCCTGCAGCATATATAGCTTGAGCAGTGCTTCAATGCTTTCCTTCCCAATACAAGTTGCACAAAACTTGAAGCAAGCAAATGGGTAAGTAATCACCATGTACCCTTCATTCGTGATTTAATATTTGTGCAACTGTAAAAGGAAAAGCATGGAAGTAACCCAAATGTTAGTAAAGATGACATTGAACAAAACTTGTCAATATGGTGAGATCTCTTCTGTAAAATTCCAGTTGGGAAGCAATGTGGTCTGTGCAGTTTGTACAGAGGTATGCTGTATTATTTCCACATTTTTCATAGTTCCACTTACATCCTGCTGAGAATATGGTAAACAGATACTAAATTTTATGAATTTTATGTTGTGCCTACATAGATGGAAAATGTCCGATTATGCCAGTATCAGGAATACATTCTTGAATCTTGTTTTCTCTGTTTAACTAAAGGTAGAGTAAGCAATACATTTTGTTTCAGGAGATGCAGTGGTAAAAAAGGCTGGAAGCAATGGTTGTTGTTAGCTTGTTTGTTGAATTCTTGCAAGTAGCTATAATGCTGCAATGAAGCAAGATGAAGACTCGCATAATAAGCTAATGTGTCTTACAGTAACAGTATAAGCATCTCTTGCTTTTTTGCTATCTTGCATTTTTTCTATCATCTGTAGCACACATATTTATGGGCTGGTAGTGCAGCATGCATAACTTTGTATGCACTTGTCATGTCTTGAGATATACTACCCTAATACGATGCTTGTAAAAATATGCATCACCCTTTATTTGAGTTTTTTTAAAAAGAAATCTGTTTATGATCCGAGTTGCTGAGATATGTTTCGTTGTTTATATTCTAATTTAGAAAATAAAAGTGTGATGCTCCCAGTTTTCATGTTTTTCACCATTGATCGCAAATTTCTTCAGTTGGTTGCTCATGAAATTTCTATTACCACTTGATGAACTTTGTATATATGTTGCAGACCTGGGCATACTTCGAGATGAAATAACTGTTTTGAATCCAGAAAGAGTAATGCATGCTCTGAGCTTCTATGTGAGCCACTTCAATTTGACCAGACAGCAGGCATGATATTTACTTTGTATATTCTTCTATGGAAAAATTACCTTTTTTATTATATGTGTGCACAAGATGAGAACTATTTTGCCCTCATAGGATCCTTCGGAAGCTTTTCTTCATCTTTTGACCTCGTTGAGGGACGAATTTTCCCGTTGTTATGTTCCACACAGTTCTCTGGCAGACATCACCCTGTTTCACTCCAAAGTATACAAGCAAAAGGAAGGAAACCAACCTGAATGCCAGCGTTGGAAACAAAACGTATTTGGTCCCTTTGATGGGACTATCGGCAGCATATTATCTTGCAGAAATTGTTCATCTGTGGTAGACACCTATGCCTCTTTTTTGTACCTATTAATGTGTGGTTTATATAAACTGTTAAACCGCTGTTGTTTCTATAGCTAGATGCATTTTACTCCCTCTGTTACTTAATAGATGCCGTTTTGGACATTACAGTCTCCAATACACACCTTTGACTGTTACTTTTTCTAGCTACTATTAATATATATTGTAAAAATTATGATATTGTGGAAGTAGTTTTGTAATAAATCTACTGATGTCATTTCATTTGACCAATCTAAATATTCTTTTGTGTATTTTAGTGGTCAAAACTTTAAATTCTGACTCACTGTCTCTACAAAGACATCTATTTAGTAACAAAGGGAGTAGCTTTTTATGTAGCTTGTTGCAAGCATACATAGTTATTTTTGTCATAACTGTTGATTTTCTGCCCTCGTTGTTAATATCTCCACACAGCTGTCATTGGACTTTGAGAATTTCCACTGCTTGCCTCTATCACCTGTGCCTGATATAAATGGAGATATTGTATGTCCAAGTGAAACTTCCATAGTTTTGTTAATTCGGGATACATCAGTTGCTACTTATGATTCATGCATTATTCATAATGCTTTTTTCCCCTTTTTGTCTGTCTTATTGTGTAATATTTAAATCAATGGGTGTAGTTTGGTGGATTGCCTCAAGTATTTCACTGTGCTGGAACATCTTGACAATTATCATTGTGATCGCTGTTGGCATAACACTGCTGCCAAATATCTATCTCTTAAATCAGAAGTTGATGAGGTAATTATATTTCCGTTGAGGTCTTTTAGCTTCATCAATGCACTGGAAATTTTGTTAAGCCCATATTTTGCTATGAAGTTGTACTTGCACCCCTGTTGAGCTTGATATGATACCATGTATCGATATCTGTGTTAGGAAAAAGTTAACAAACTGCGCAGCTGTGTCCACTATGACACTTGCAGTTGCAGGCATATGTTTGGTCCAGAGGAAATAACATGTTTGGCATCACAAGCAACAAAGCAATTGGCTATCCTTCATTGTCCGAAGGTATCCATAATGGAATACTCCTTTTGGAAATTACAAGGAATTATTTCTTAAAATGGCATGACACCTGGTACACTAATGACCTCTTCCAGATCTTGTGCATTCATTTGCAACGCGCTTCTGTTGGTCTGGATGGTGAACTTGTTAAGCATGAGGTCAGCACTACAAAACATTGTCACCTTGTTATTACTCCATATGAATTATGTTCTGAATGATATGTACTTTGATTGCAGGGATATATTTCTTTTCCTTTGCTTATCGATCTATCCCCATTTGCAGGAGGTGCATTCAGCCCTGGACAGGGACCTAGACCTTCAGCAATGAACATGCAAAGACATCTATATCGACGACTGGATGTGCAGATGCCTGTGAATATGATCCCTACTGGTGGGGACTCGTCAAGTCAGCCGCGTAAGGATGAAGCAACAAACAGTGGTGGATGCAGTTAATGAAGATGATTTCTTGGTCAGCGCTCGAGGTTTTGGTCACTTGGAAGAAATGGAAGGTTGAATGGCTCAACATCGAATTGAACCACTTGCAACATATGTATGTTCTGTGTGCTTGTATCCACAGACAAAAAAGCATGGCTTGAGAAAGCCTGCTCTACAATAATGTAAAAAAACATATTTCTTTAAATAAAAAATAAAAAAATAACATGGTATTGTTTTGTCCGTAGCATATTTCCGTGATTACAACATTTCAAAATGGCAACTTTGCCCCATGTTCAGATGTGAATTGCTTACCACAATCTTTTGATTCACTGATGATTGTATTTCTATAGAAACGGATTATGAATTTTTTACTGAGTTCAAGGGGTTCTGTCAGGCTTGGGGTCATTATTCCCTCCATTACCTGGGTCAGGTAACAAGAAGAGAAAATGAGTTCATGCCAGCTGCCTCCAGCAACTCAGCATGGAATCCTGGAGGTTCAAGCAAGATGAAGCACTCTGTTTCTACACTTAATCTTGTCTCTGGTGGGTCCTCTGGACAGGCATCACCAAGTACAACTTATGGTGGCAATAAAAACCAACAGCCACCACAGAGCAGTCAAACTTCGCCTGCTGTGTTACTTTATGCACTTGCTTGTGTAATCAACGATATAATAACTCTCTGTATCTTTCTTTTGTGCACATCTTACTATACTTTATTACCAAAAAACATATAACACCTTTTGTTTATTTGAATTGTATTACCAAATATCGCCGTAGCGTTAGCACGGGCAATATACTAGTGTAATAAAGGGTCTTTTGATTACACCATAGAAAAAACAGGAATTTTTTCGAGGGCTTTCAGCCACTGTTTCGTCTAGTCCCTATGGTGAGTGCATAGAAAAATATTCTGTAGGAATTATGCCACTTCAATTCTACAAATCAAATAAGAATCCTCAAAAATCCTTTGAATCAAAGAGGCCAATTGCTTGAATGATTCCTCTCTCAAAACGAGTCTTGAACGATCCGTTAAAAAAATAGCTTGAAATTTTCATGCCTTATGATAAAACAAAAGGAGGGAGTGTAGTAAATATTTTTGTATTTTATGTATTTTCAAGGTCCTTTTTCCTATGTCTGTCCACTATCCATCCTGCATATGTGTAACATCCCAAAATTTGCTTTTGATATATTTAGTGTGTTTCTGGGATTATTTGCAATTTTCTGGAATTTATTTGGACACAAGTTTATTGAACTAATCGCATTAAATACATATCATGCATTTTTGCATAAGCGTAAAATCCAAAATTTTGTTTATAATAAAGATAATTGGAAGATGGGAGTGTTCTTCTCAAATATTTTCGAAAAATATGTTATAATAAAGATAATTCATGTGCATAAAGTCTCCACACATACCAGCCTTTTCACATTTATTTTCTTGCATGTGGGACTAGCCACGCTAGCTCCATGACGTTTTTTTCCAGCCACTTCTCCTCGTGCATCATTCCCTGTATGTATTTGAATCACGCACCTTTCACTGTATAAGTTTTCCTTCCCAACCTCCAAGCCACTTTCCAGCCGTGGAGCTTCTCCATTTCCTTCCAGCTGTTCTCTGCCATTTCCTTGACGTAGACAACACCATTGTCGTGTACGACATCGCTGCCGCTGTCTACGTCGTCGTTGCCGCCGGAGTCGTCGCCGTCTTTGCCGCCATCGCCATTGTCATCTTCGCCGTCGTCGCTGTCGCTGTCGTCTCGTCGCCGTCATCGTCGCCGCTACCGTCTTGCCGCCGTTGAAGCCGCCGCCGCTGTCGTCGTCGCCGCTGTCGTCGCCGTCGCCTTCCCCTGCGTCGCCACCGTCGTTGCTACTGCCGATCAGTAGTATTTCTTTTCTTTCGCGCGTGCTCTATCTCTACTGATCGGTGGATCTCGTCGTGTATTTACACGTGTATATATATATTAGTTTAGAATGAACGCCAGAATATACGTAAGCGTGTTAGACGTGTGTGTGTTTTTATATATATGCTAGTGTGTATATACGTATATATTAGACAGTGGTTTGCATGTATACAAAAATATACTCGGCGGTACACGTGAATACATGTATACGTATTTATAGCTACACATATATGTATATGGTATGTATGCACATCCATGAAAAACTCTCCAACCGACCGTGCGCATGCATGTAGACGTCGCTCTCACCTGGAACAGTACCATGCAGAGATGGAATGAGAATTTAGTTATATGTGTTCATTTCCGGAAATTGTGAATTTTTTCTTTTTCGCTACAAAAACGTTTTAAGTCCGAATCGTTTGTAACAAATTTTGTTAATTAGCAGAAATTAATACGTTTCTACTGTATTTTTAATGAAATTTTATTAATAAATTTATACTGTTAACTTATTCGCGGAAAGTCCAAACTTATGAATTTTGTATCTCTTAAACTATACGTTCAAAAATATCGAAATAAATTTTATAAATCTTAGAAAATGCTAGACTAATTATATGGAAGTTTTCGTGAAATTATGAATTAGTTTGCAGCATTTTTCGAATGTGTGTTTGTATGTTGTTCTGCGTGTTTATTTGGTTCTTTATCTGCTACACGTAGACGTTGAACTGTTCGAAGGTGCGGACGTTGAAGATCAGGACCAAGATCAAGCTTAGGACAAAGACCAGCTATTTTTTAAAGGCAAGTTGTGCTTTGACCATATTGCTCCTAATTTTTGCAAATATATTTTGGTTTAAATTATGCATGCTATGTTGTTAAAATGAATTAATTTAATTTGGGTGAAGTAGCTAACCAACCTAGTTGTTAATTCTACCCTTGATGATAATATTTGTATGCCATGTATCCATTATCATCTTAAGTTGGTTTATTTAGTTGGATGTTAGTATTGTGCCAACACAGGAGGCTAAACCGTGAATAGTTGCTTAGCCATGCTTACGTGAAATGTGTTTCAAATGGCAAAATAATATTGACTAATGATATATGGAATGAATTTTGGAATCAGTGTAATCTTGCCACGTGAAGATGTGAAGTGTAGGTACCTTTGTGGTTCTACATGGTAACTGATATTATTGTTGGCATGTGTTGCATAATAATGGAACAGGGGTGGGAAAAAGATTTAGTCTGGGGCAAGTGGTATGAGGCTTTATGCCAGGTAGGCCTTTATGGCACAGATTTTGAGATAAGCCTTTGCGGCAATGGGATGAGTGATGTGAGAAGATTTGGGTCAGGGACTGTGAGAAGGATGTCTTGCCCTGGACAGTTAAGGACTTCACCTTGCAAGCCTTTGAACTGGGCCTTACGTACAACCACATGGCTGGAGTGGGACGGTCTTAGTTTAGTAGGATTATGAAATCTTACCTTTGATACCTCAGGGTGACAGTTACGTCGGGGAAACTGTGTGGGGGAGCGTACCGGAGCTACGGCTTGGTACCCTATCCAACGATGATTGTCGGTCCTACACTTCGATCCTTCGTGGGGGAAGTGGTAGTGAAGGCAATACCGGAGAGGGTCTGACGTGGAGATCGAGGTTTCCGAAAAGCTTTTTTATGATCACTCATTCGCATACTCTTGTATGGCGATTCACGACTGACGTGGTGAGTTGATTATATCTTGTGGGAAAAGTGTACAACCACTGCAGAGTGTGTCAAAACTATTCGAATAGCCGAGTCCACGGTACTGGATAACGCTCGGGGATTACAGTCAAGGGTTATACTTTCCAAAAATAAAATGTGGGAAGGGTAGGGCTGGAAACGAGCCGAGCCGAGCCCGGCACAGCTCGGCTCGGTGCGGCTCGGTCTAGTGGCGAGCTGAGCCAGGCTCGGCTCGGCCCTGAGGCGAGCCCAAAAAACCGGCTCGGCTCGGCTCGGCTCGGAATTCGGCTCATGAGCGGCTCGTTATTTCGCCGAGCCAGAACATTTTATCAGGAAATTAAGTATTTATACAATAATTCATATATTTGCAGTGAATAATATTAACTTACTAGTTACTACTAAATAATAGTAGTTGCTTAGTTGCTCTATATCACACTTGTAGGAAATGGAATTGTCTCAACATCATCTTTTTCCTAAAAATATAAGTCATTAATCATACTAAATTCACTGCATGGGCTGGGCCACCGAGCCAATTTGGCTCGCGAGCCGAGCCGAGCCGGCTCGGTGTTTTTGCGAGCCTAAAAAGTAGGCTCGGCTTGAGCTCGATCTGAGCCACGAGCCTGTGCGAGCCGAGCCAGGCTCGGGCGAGCCCGAGCCGAGCCACGAGCCACGAGCTTATTTTCCAACCCTAGGGAAGGGTGGCTGTAGGCCAGAGATAACTGCTAAAGTGATATATGGCTTTGTGCCAACCTGTTTGGAAAGAGGTTGATAATTTATTACCTAATATGGTTTCACTGCTTTTGAATCTATTAAGATTATTTGGTAAAAGCAAAATGCTTCTTAATGCAAAATAACCACTTAAGTCATTCCTTTGGAAGAAGCCATGCATATAGTAATAGAACTGCACCTCTGTGCATGACTTGTTGAGTATGTTGTATACTCACCCTTGCTTTCAACACAATCATCAGTTAAGGAGAAGACTACAACTACGAAGAAGGCGAAGTTTCACGAGGAGGCGATTATCTAGGAGTTGAACCTTGTCAGTTGCCTGTGGCATATTGATGGGAGTCACCGACGTTCTTCATTCCGCTGCTGATTATTTACTTTTGTTATTGTAAGCCCTGCGTGGCAGACTATTTGTAAGGTGACCTTAAGATCTTGTAACTAGTTTATTTAATGTTCGAAGTACTTTATTATTAATTCCGCTGTGTATGATTGTGGTACTTCATCCCTGTTATTACTGTGTGCGCTAGCGTGATCCTGGACTAGTGCAGAATACACAGAGGGTCCGGATTTGCAGATTCGGGTCCCGACAATATGTGGAGTAGGTAGAAGTGGACAAATATTAAAGAAAAAGTTCCTAGAGAGAGAGTGTGTGTGTGTAACACCTCGGCACCACTCGTACCTTGAATGTTACACACTTAAGCATCAACAATCACATTACAACAAAAGTACTAACAATTTTAGCAATCAGGCTAGATGCCAACTCACTACTAAGAAGAACAGTTGAACCACAACAAGCTATCATACTAGTAAGTCATCGAACTTAACTAAAAATTTCGACAACACCTTCCCTAAATTTGAACATCCACTCAGCAGACATAAAGACAACAATCATCAAATATTCATTTGGCACTATACATTCAACAAGCATAAAATTCTAACTCTAGACAATCACCATCAACCACAAGTTAAAAACGAGGGTTGGAAACATAAATAATTTTAACCACAACCGAATAAACACACAATCGACTACATAACAAAACTAGTCCAATAAACTAACTCCACACAAAAAAATCCCTTTTCGACCAAGAAAGGGTGTAATCAACAAGACATGCATGGATTCAAGATTCAACCACTAAATCATTAGCTAAGGTGGAAAATCTCCAAAACTATTGAATGTGTATGGCATGGCCTGAAGTGATGAAGCTAAATCCCAACCCTTCATGACGATCTCCTAGTACCTAAAAACAATAACAAACAAGCGTGAGTCTAAGACTCAGCAAAGTGCATCAAAAAATAGAATCATAACCACTTAACGTATGTAGAACAGTAACTTAATACTATTTGTTATTTAATCTCAGCATGCACATAAAAACATAAATGTCAAACTTCTTTTCAAGCTCAAGTCATTGATCAACTATAGTTGAGTCCACCACTCAACGAATTAACCATTCTTCACATTATCCATCTAACAACAATAGCAATTCTCGGTGTGCACCCTCTCATTCCCTTCTATCCCGTGGAGGGAGCCTACCGAAGCAGGTCTTACTCATGAGCCCTAAGGTCAAGTCATATAACTTTCTCACCGACCTGGCACTTGCACTCCAGATTAGTTATATGACTCACTTAACGACCTGGCTCATATGCACCATTCATGATATGAATACGAGTGATGCAACATATTCCAAAATAGTTCATTCTCACATACCAACCTCACTAGGAGATCATCCACGCATTCACCATCCAAATATCAAGATCTCAAGCATAAACCATAGCAATGATTAACCACAATCATGTAAAACAGCAAGGTATCAATTATCAAATTAAATAACAATTATTCTTAACCAAGTTTTCATTTTACATGCACTTTCCTCTTTAGCGAAGAAGAGTGGAGTGGCGTAAGGTCGAAGCTACTCCTGAAAACACACTTCCTGCAATATGTACATGCATCTCAATTGCAATCTCAGCATAAGCAACCAACATACCAATACCCATTCCCAACTTTTAATTTAACTTTTTCAAATAATCCATCTTGCCCCTTTCAATTCTTACCCTAAAACCAAACTACTGCCACATAGGACAGCAACCACTAAAACTTAAAAACTCTTAAATGGATAAACAAAAAATTAAGTTCAAATGCTACAACACCCCAATTTTTGTTTTTTCTGAATTTAAATAGTACTTTGCATTTTTGAGAATTTTTGGAATTTTCTAGAATTTATTTGGATTTATTTTGAATTAAGTCCTTTATTAAATTAATTAAATATTTAAAAGTTTCATATAAAATTTTGTTGGAAATATTTTACTTGAGTTCAAAATGTCTCAAAGTATTTTCCAGAATTTTTCTGAGTATTTTGCTATTTTCCTAAATTAAATGAATTTCTAGAATTAGTTTAAATATTAAAACGCTGAAAAACCCTAATGGGTTTCACTGTTCATCCGACCCGAGTTAGACTCAAGTCTGACTCGAGTACGACCGAATCCGCCGCGCCGAACCAGCCACGCCGGACCAACTTTTCGGTCCGTCGTTGGTGACGCCAAACCAAAAGTTCGGTCTGTCGTGAATGACGTCGAACCGAGTCCAATCCGCGCCGGACCAACTTTTTGGTCCATCGTGAGTAACGCCGGACCAACTATTTGGTCTGTCATGAGTGACGTGAACGTGACCCAAACCCTAAGTCGCGCGAACCGTTGGATTTCGATCCAATGGTTGAGATCACGCCACGTCACCCAGCTGTTTCCGGTTTGGATCCGTTCGCGCCAGGGGCAATCTCGGCCATTGATCATGACACGTGTACGGCCGGGAATGCATCATCTTCACCAAGTTGGACTCGGACTACGCCGCCGCGTCCCCGCCGTGTTCGTTAGGGTTTCGCGAAAATCTCAGACATCGAGGCCTTATTTATAGCGCCGACCCGTGCCACGTACTCACCTTTCACCCACACGCATTTTGCCTCAAACCTTGCCGCCCGCGTTGTGCCCTAGCTACCGCAATTGCTCGCCATTGCTAGAGCGCCGCCACTTCGGTTCTTGAAGGTTTCCGCCATTCTCTGTCGTCCCCCGCCGCGACCATGCCAGATCTGGAATCCTCACGTTGAGCCGTGCCTGTGGAGACCACTCACCTTGCCGGAGCTGCCTCGGAGCACCGTTTGGGAGGTCATCATCTTCAAGTTCGGCCGAAACTCACCGTCGTGCACCATCGCAGCTTCGCGATCAACCACAACCATCCGATCCAGATCCGACGCACACGGTAATTCCACGTAGCCATCTCAGAAATTTTAATAGATTAGATCTAGACCGTTAGATCTAGATTGAACGTACCAGATTGGGCCACGTTATAAGAAAACACCAACCGAGCGTAGCACGTGTACACCGGACTAACTATTTGGTTTGTCATGAGTGACGCCGGACCAACAATTTGGTCCGTCGTGAACGATGCCGGTGAACGTATAGTCTACGTTTGCGCCGGACCAAAGTAAGGGTCCGTAGTGAACATGTAGCCTGTTGACGCCGAACCAAAGTTTTAACCCCGATTGAACGTATAGTTCATGTTTACGCCGGACCAAAGTTCTGGTCCGTCATGAACGTGCAGTTTGATGTTGTGCCGAACCAAATTTCCCAAGTAACCAAGAGTCGACATGTACGCCGGACCAACTTTTTGGTCCGTCGTGAGTGATGCCGGACCAAGTTCCCGGTCTAGTGTGAACGGATTATTTAAGCTGTTAGATTTAGTTCGTATGGTGTAGATTGTGCCATGTGTTAGTGATGACGTCATAAATATTTTTCTCGAATAAAAATTATTGTTATCAATTCGGTTTATTCTTTTTAAATATAGTTTCAAACTTCAAAATGCTATAACTCTTGCGTTTTAACTCCGATTTGAGTGATTCAAATTTCTAAAAATTTGTAAAATTGAGCTCTTTCTGTTTATGAATTTTATTTGAATTTTTGATCCTTGTATGTGTACTGTTTATTTATTTTATTGCTATTTACGCACGTTACGAGTAGACATTGAAGTGCCCGAAGGCTTCGAAGGTGAAGTTTGGACCCAGGGGCCAGCTCAAGACCAAGAACAAGTACTTTTTGAAGGCAAGTTATGCTTTGACCATGTTGATCCCACTTTTAAACATTATGTTTATTTAATCTATTGCATTCTAGTTTAATTAAAAATGCTTTTAAATAATTCTGGGAATAGTTATGTGACCTACTTGATTATGCCACCTTGTCTAGAATAATTGTATGCCATGAGTCATTTGTCACCCTATAACATGGAATATTAGTTGGTCATTATTAAATTGCCAACATGGGTTAACTAGACCGTTGTAGTATGCTTAGCCCAACCACGTGTTAATAACATGATTTTGGATAACCAATTATTAATATTGACTTAATGAGACATGGAACATGTTTTGGAAAGTGTCATGTGTTATCGATGATGATGATGTTGATGGCATGTTGTGCATGGTAATCAACTGGGGTGATAAAATGATTTAGACTGGGGCAAGTGGCAAGATTATTATGGTGGGCTAGGAGTGGCACCGGGAGAGTTGTTTTGGTTTTCCTATTTGGGTAGTCTTGCCCTGGTTAACCTAAGGACTTAACCTTGCAAACCTTTGAACTGAGTTCATCATACAACCACATGTCTGGAGTGGGACAGACCTAGTTGAGTAGGTTGCTAATAACTTACATGTGGTACCTCGGGGTGGCAGCTATGCTTTTGTGTAGTTGTATGGGGGAGCATACCGGGGCTGCGGCCAGGTACCCATCTAACGGTTGGTTGGCCAAGACTTCGCCTTCACTAAGGGAAGGGTTAGTATGCAACAACCGGGGAGGTTCACTTGTCGAGTTAGAAGCTTCCAAAAGACTTTGTTACGGTCACTCGCCTTGGTGGTGTTTGACAATATCTTGTGGGTAAAGTGTATAACCTCTGCAGAGTGTACAACCTATTCGAATAGCCAAGTCCACGGTATTGGACACTGCTCGGTGATTACAGTCAAGGGTTAGACTTTCATGAAAATAACTTGGTCATTTGGTATGGAATTGATGAATTTGCTTTAGGTTGGTAAATGCTTTACTTGTGAAATTGTTTATGAAAATTGTTACTGTTATTACTGTTTTACTGTTTTCAATCTATTATTGATATTATGAAAGTGCTTTACTGCAAATGAACCATCTTAGCCTATCCTTTGTAATAATCCATGCATGTAGAATATTAGACTGCATTCTGTGCATGACTTGTTGAGTGCTTTAAGTACTCACCCTTGCCACAACACAAACGTCAGTTGAAGAAGAATCAACGCCAGTTTTGGAGGAGTTCCAGGAGGAGCCGACGAACTAGGGGGAGAACCCAGTCAGTTGCCTGTGGCATATTGATTGGCGCCACGCGTTTTCCTTATTTTTCGCTGCAGATTTATTTGAGTAAGACTTTAGCTCTGCGATGTGTACTTTTGTAACTTGACCATAAGGTCGAGTAACTGCTATATTTCCCTTTCAATAAAGTACTTTACTATTTCGTTGAGTATGATTGTGGTATTTACCGATGTTGAGACTGTGTGCACTAGCGTGATCCTGGTCTAGTGCTGAATACACAGACGGTCCGGATTTGCACATTCGGGTCCCGACAGAGGTGGTATCAGAGCCATACTGACTGTAGGCCTACCCTTAGTTAGAAAGGTTGTAGTGAGGATAAAACTATTTTCTAAAGTTAAAAGTTTGCCAAGATAATGAATGAACTCTTGACTTATCCCCTTCTCTCTTGTTCATACCCCTGCTAAATTCTTTTTGTCTCCATTTTGATTTAAAATGTTGTATTCTCACGTGAGTGTCTTTGGCAAATGAAGATGATCAACAACTATGCTGAACATCAGGGAGGTCACGCCGCTGAGTTGTGGCGCATGATGCAGCTACTTGGAGGTTTTGACAGACCGATCTACCGGGGGACCACCATGGTGAAGGCAGGACTGGTCTAAGCATGGGACGTCAAGATGATAGTATATGCTCGAGAGAAGATGATGGTGAGTCATCCT
Organism: Rhipidocladum racemiflorum; assembly: GCA_036346355.1. Lineage (NCBI taxonomy): Eukaryota > Viridiplantae > Streptophyta > Magnoliopsida > Poales > Poaceae > Rhipidocladum > Rhipidocladum racemiflorum. The sequence continues at coordinate 36,229,790 of CM070581.1, forward strand.
ATCAACATCACAGCGAGGAGATCTTCATTTGAGGCCGGGATCCAAGAGACGTCGTGTCGAGAAATGCGACAGATCGCTCGCACCTACTCTTTAGAGTTGGAGGGCACTGTGTTTCGTCACCATCCGCGCAGAGATAACCATCTTGATCGGGACTTGATAGCAAAGGAGGATGCCACGATCACTCACCTGACGAGGTTTGTTGTCACCCAGGAGGATGTTATCGACAAGACAGTCCAGGAGTTGCAGAAGGCCCGCGATGAGATCAAGGATGTGAGGGTACAGCTGCGAGAGGCTCGGGAGTACATTGCCCACTCTTCACGGAGGATCGATGAGTTGGAGATGGCACTGTACGGACCAGCACTGGAGCCAGTGTTGGAGCTGCACGACCCAGACCCTAAGGAGCCAGAGCAGCAGCCAACACCAGAGTAGGAGGAGGATGTTGCTTCATCGACCATAGCTATTGTTGACCATGGAGATCATTTTGCGCCGATGCCGCCTCACCCGCCCAAGTGTACCCCAGGATGTTCCCATGGGGGATGGATCGATGAGTGAACATTAGGCTTAGTAGTTGAGACTCCTGTGTTGAGTCACGTCTTAGAATAAAGTCACCCCTAGAGGTGTTAGACTCCAATGTGTTAGTTTAATTTGGATCTTCTTGATTGCTGAGTGTGCAGTATGTGTTGCAAAGCCCTTAGGCATTGTGATCAACCATACCAAGTTATTATCTAATAATTAATAAAGTTGGATTTTGAGTTACACCTTTCACCCCGCATAAGTTCTCTACTACTTGTCTATGCTTGTTCCCTCTCGTCTCTAAACCTCGGAGTAATCGACAGATGGTGAACACTCATGGAAACAACGGAGGGAGTGGAAGCGGTTCCCGCCCTACTGGAAATCCCAATGATGGAGCACCCGCACCCCAACCAGTACCGCCAGTTGATATGCAGAATTTTGGAGCTTTGCTTGCTGCATAGACCTAGTTGATGCATGCTATGATGTAACAGATGCAGCAAGTCACTGCCCAAGCCGCTGCCAACCAGGCCAACCAAGCTAATCAGGCACAGCGTTTGTACTCAAGACTTTCAGAGTTTATGAGGACCCATCCGCTCACATTTTCTAGCAATGTGAACCCACTGGAAGCAGATGACTGGTTGAGGTCAATCGAGAGGAAGCTGCACATCACTCAATGCATTGGGAATGAGAGAGTGCTTTATGCCTCTCATCAGTTGGAGGGTACCGTAGCTGAATGGTGGGAGAATTTCTGTGCTTTACATGAGAATCCACATGAGATTACTTGGGAAGAGTTTACTGTTGCTTTTCGTCAGTATCATGTACCTGAAGGGATAATGGATCTAAAAAAGGAGGAATTCAGGGCACTGAAGCAAGGCAGCCAGTCGGTGGCTGATTACTTGAACAAGTTCACTCAACTTGCTGGCTACGCACCTGAAGATGTAGCGACGGACAAAGGCAAGATAGTCTCGCTTCATGAAGGGACTGAACTCAGGACTGCAAGCTGGATTGATCACCCACACTTTCCCTGATTTTTAGGAGTTGGTGAATAAGGCTCTTACCATGGAGGACAAGCATAAGGAACTGGATGATAGTAGGAAGCGCCGGATGGCACAACAAGGATCTTTCCTAGGAGCACAAAGGCTAAGAGTTGCACCCAATCAGTTTTTCTGGTTTCAGCCTCAGAACGTCGCCAAGACACCGTCACCAGCATCAAGATCTGCCGAACATAATTTTTAGATGACAGCACAAGCCAGAATCGCACCAGCGGGGAGTCAACGAGCAACGGTGAAATGTTGTTACACCTGTAATGAGCCCAGGCACTTCTCCAATAATTGCCCTAAGAGAGGAGGTGTGACCCCAGTTCGTTTCAATCTGGGATCTATGCCAGCAAGAGCGCCCGCACCAGGAGGAAACCGTGGAGCTACTCAATTTGGAGTCGCACCCCAAGCAACGGTGAGAGGTTGGATCAAGCACGTCACCACTGACACAGTTCATAACACGTCGGACATCGTACTGGGTAAGTTACTAGTTAACTCAATACCTGCAACAGTTTTGTTTGATTCGGGAGCTTCGCATTCATTTGTTTCTCAAAGTTTTGTTGCTAGAAATGATTTGGAAATTGTGGAACTCAAATGCACGCTTGTAGTTCGAACCCCTGGATCAAAACTCTGATCTAAAGTAGGATGTTCTGGGGTAAGACTATCAATAGATGGGGTAGAATTTCTAGCGAACCTCATTGTATTAGGTACCCAGACCCTAGATGTTATACTTGGAATGGGTTGGTTGTCCAAGCACAAGGCTGTGTTAGACTGCGGACGAAGAGTTGTATCAGTTGAAAGCTCAGATGGTAGAAGGATTGAGTTTCAAGCAACTGCTGTTCGAGATGGACAGCTGATGGTCAACAGTGTGAAGGCAGTCAACATTGAAGGTGTACTAGTTGTCATTGAATACCCAGATGTTTTCATGGAAGATTTGCCCGGTATGCCACCAGACTGAGATATTGAGTTTGTGTCGAGTTAGTACCAGGCACAGCCCCGATAGCTGAGACCTTATCGGATGTCTACCGATGAGTTGGTGGAGATGAAGGAACAGATCGAGGAGTTGATGGAGAAAGGTTTCATAAGACCTAGCTCGTCGCCATGGGGAGCACCCGTCCTGTTCGTGAAGAAGAAGGATGGAAGTTTTTGAATATGAATTGATTATCGTGCACTCAATGATGTGACAATAAAGAACAAGTATCCGTTACCCAGGATCGATGACTTATTCGATCAGTTAAGAGGAGCTGGAGTTTTCTCCAAGCTTTATCTTCGATCAGGATATCATTAACTGAAGATTCGATCAAAAGATGTACCGAAGACTGCATTTTCGTCAAGATATGGACATTATGAGTTCACAGTTATGTCCTTTGGTCTGACAAATGCACCGGCATATTTTATGAACTTGATGAATAAAGTTTTCATAGAATACCTGGATAAGTTTGTCGTTATGTTCATAGATGACATTCTTATTTACTCCAAGACGAGAGAAGAACACGCTGAGCATCTGAGGCTAGTTCTTAAAAAGTTGCGAGAGCAGCAGCTATTTGCTAAGTTTAGCAAATGTGACTTCTGGAAGAGTAAAGTTGAGTTTCTTGGACATGTAATGACTACCGAGGGAGTCGTAGTTGATCCGAGAAAGGTACTGGGAACAACTGAAGTCAGTGACCCAGATCCACAGTTTTCTTGGAATGGTGGGATATTACCACCGATTCATTGAAGGGTTCTCAACGATTGCCAGACCCCTTACGCAATTGTTCAAGAAAGAGAAGAAGTACGCATGGACGCGGGAGTGCGAGAAGAGCTTTCAAGAGTTGAAGAAGTGACTGACATCCGCACCAGTGCTAGTTTTACCGGATGTGCATCATAGTTTTGACATTTATTGTGATGCATCGTGCCAAGGACTTGGATGTGCGTTGATGCAAAATGAAAAAGTAGTCGCGTATGCATCAAGGCAGTTAAGGCCGCATGAGGAGAATTACCCGACGCATTACTTAGAGTTAGCAGCCGTAGTGCATGCTCTGAAGTTGTGGCGTCATTACCTGATTGGAAATAGATGTGAATTTTATACAGACCACAAGAGTCTTAAATACATTTTCACTCAATCATATTTGAATATGAGGCAAAGGAGATGGTTAGAATTGATCAAGGATTATAACGTTGGAATACATTACCATCCCGGCAAGGCTAATGTAGTAGCCGATGCCTTGAGTCGAAAGAGCCACACCGTGAATATGCTGATAGAAGAGAGTCAAGCCAAGTTATGTAAGGACTTTCAGAAGATGAAGCTGGAAGTTGTACCAGAAGGATTTTTAGCGACCTTGGAAGTGAAACCTACCTTAGAAGACCAGATCAGGGAAGGTCAGAAGGATGACAACAAGATCAAGAGGATTAAGGCCAAGATGGATGAAGGAAAGGCTAAAGACTTCAAATTGGATGAGCAGGGTACATTGTGGATTAAAGACCGCATCTGCGTGCTAAACAAGAAGGAGCTGAAGAAGTTGATTCTAGAATAAGCTGCATGAAGCCATGGGGACCCGTCTGAATTTTAGTACCGCATATCATCCGTAGACAGATGGTCCGACGAAAAGAGTCAACCAAATTCTGGAGGACATGCTGCGAGCTTGTGCTTTAGCATACGCTACATCATGTGACAAGTGTTTGCCATATGCCGAGTTCAGCTATAATAATAGTTATCAAGCCAGTCTGCAAATCTCACCATTTGAAGCTTTATATGGTCGACCCTGTCGGACACCTTTGAATTGGAGTGAGACCGGTGAACGCCATGTCTTCGGACCAGACATTCTCCAAGAAGCCGAAGAGCAGATTGCCATGATCAGAGAAAAATTGAAGATAGCTCAGTCAAGACAGAAGAGTTACACCGATAACCGTCGTTGAGAGCAGAGTTTTGAACCGGAGGATTTCGTATACCTTAGAGTTACACCTCTCAAGGGAGTTAAAAGGTTCCATGTCAAAGGAAAACTTGCATCTCGTTATGTTGGACCATTCAAGATTCTGAGTCGCAGAGATGAAGTCGCTTATCGGCTAGAGTTGCCGCAGTCATTGGCAGGAATGCATGATGTGTTCCATGTGTTACAACTGAAGAAGTGTTTGCGAGTACCGGATGAGCAAACGCCGTTAGAGTCGATCGAGCTGCAAGAAGACCTGACGTATAAAGAGAATCCAGTAAAGGTTTTGGACACAATGGATCGAGAGACGAGAAACAAGTCAACCCGTTTCTGCAGAGTCCAGTGGAGCAACCATTCAGAGAGTGAAGCAACTTGGGAGCGCGAAGAGGATTTGAAGAAAGAATTTCCGAACCTATTCCTTAGTTAGCCCTGAATCTCGGGTATAAAATTCTGTTAAGGGGGGAGGTTTGCAACACCCCAATTTTTGCTTTTCCTGAATTTAAATGGTATTTTGCATTTTCGAGAATTTTTGGAATTTTTTGGAATTTATTTGGATTTATTTTGAATTAAGTCCTTTATTAAATTAATTAAATATTTAAAAGTTTCATATAAAATTTTGTTGGAAATATTTTATTTGAGTTGAAAAAGTCTCAAAGTATTTTCTAGAATTTTTCTGAGTATTTTACTATTTTCCCGAATTAAATGAATTTCTAGAATTAGTTAAATATTAAAAAGCTAAAAAACCCTAATGGGTTTCACTATTCATTCGACCCAAGTCAGACTTGAGTCTGACTCGAGTCCGACCGAATCCGCCATGCCGGACCAGCCACGCCGGACCAACTTTTCGGTCCATCGTTGGTGACGCCGGACCAAAAGTTCGGTCCGTCGTGAATGACGCCGGACAGAGTCCAATCCACGCCAGACTGAGCCAGACTGTGCCGAACCAACTTTTTGGTTCGTCGTGAGTGACGTGAACCTGACCCAAACCCTGATTCACGCGAACTGTCTGATTTTGATCTGACGGTTGAGATCACGCCACGTCACCCAGCTATTTCCGGTTCGGATCCGTTCGAGCCAGGGCAATCTCGGTCGTTGATCGTGACACGTGTACGACCGGGAATGCGTCATCTTCACCAAGTTGGACTCAGACCGCGCCACCGCATCCACGCCGTGTTTGTTAGGGTTTCGCAAAAATCCCGGACGTCGAGGCCTTATTTATTGCACCGACCCGAGCCACGTAATCGGCTTTCAACCACATGCGTTTTGCCTCAAACCATGCCGCCCGCATTGTGCCCTATCCACTGCAATTGCTCGCCGTTGCTAGAGTGCCAGCACTTCGGTTCTTGAAGGTTTCCGCCGTTCTCCGTCAACCCCCGCCGCGACCAAGGCCAGATATAGAATCCTCGCGTTGAGCCGCGCTTGTGGAGACTAGGGGTGGATATCGAGCCGACTCGACTCGACTCTGTCGAACTCGTTAATGGTATGAGTCAGCTCGACTCGACTCGTTATATTAACGAGCTCAAAACTAAACTCGACTCGGCTCGTTTAAAACTCGAGTTGGCTCATTTAACTCGTTAGTAATGCTTGGCCAAGCTTGCATGCCTTTGGTCGGTATAGATTGAACATAGCAATTGGTACAGACTGAACATAGCATTACATACCAACTGAACATAGCATGACATGCAGAACAACTATGTAAGAAAAATGATAGAAGCGACTAGAAAGTGGAAAGTCATAACATTCGGCTTGAGCTTTGTGGTGCCCAAATATCTCAAACAGAGAAGACTAGAAGACTAGAAATATAGAAGTAACAAACATTGGTGAAACATTAAGCATGACTCATGTACATCTCACAAACATTGGTGAAACATTAAACATTGACTAGAAATATAGAAGTATCCAAAATCAGATATCTTTGCCACTGGATTATGGTCCAGATGGATGTTGGTAGTCTTCACATCTCTATGAACTATTGATGGGGTGCATGACTCATGTAGATACAGCAGTCCTATAGTTCATTGAGACTCAGTGCTTTGTCAACACACATAAATGCTAAATAAAGACGTGTAATTGAAATGTAGACCTTGTCCTGCAATATGAAGTCGCTCTTCCCAATTCAAGTTATAGTCATGTCCTGCATCAAAGCATATATACCAAATTAATATAAGCCATTTAATATGTGCATAGTAGCGTAAGTACCAGTTTATATAATTTGTAAAACTTTTTAAGCTAACAAAGGATGATTATGTATGTAAAGATTAAGCATAGCATCAATTGGTGTATTAAGATCTAATCTAAAGTTCTAAACTGATATTTTCATGATGTATAAACATATACTTTTATCTTCAAAAGGTCACTGCTTTTCCTTCTCTTTACCAGAGCATTTTATTAATAAAATTCCAATGAACAAGAGAACCATGCTATTGATGTATTGTTTGAATATGTACATCTCTAGTTGCTTTGTTCCTCACTGGCTTTGTGAGATGTACATGTTTAGAATTTTCGTCTATCATGTCATGGTTATGACTTTAAGAATATGCGGCTATAAGAATGCAACTATGATTGCCCCACTTGTTGGCCCAATATCTACATAGGGTAAATTAGGTGCACCGACTCAAAGTATTGACCAGCAAAGCAATAACAGTCTAGGCACCCAGTTACGCCTTTAACAAGAAAATCCAATTTACAATGGGATATCAAACACATACCAGTTTGATTTCAGAGTTTCTTTAATCCTTTGTAGTTATGATTAGGTCAGACCAATTTTGAAATAGAACATCACAAATAGGCCAAGTCCCGAGCAACATGCTCAAGCGAGACGAAGCGGTAAGTGATGACACATTCACGCTCGGGGTACTCTGTCCCGAGCAGACCATGCTCGGGCGACATCGTCCCAAGCGCGCCATGATCGGGGAGCAGCGGCTGAGCATTCTTCTAATTCTTCTATTTGCTTTTATTTGATAGGAGAAGGTCGCCCTTGAGGCCGCGGTGGCTGCGATCAAGCCACTATCGGATGAACCTGAGGGCCTCACTCTTGGCATCAGGACCAAGAGGATGGCAGACCGCAAGCGTCATGGCCGGTCACCACCGTCATCTCTTCCCAGGTGCCCGAGGAGGTGGGCTAGCTCGAGCAAAAGTCCCCCTCGGCAACACTTGGAGTATGCCGACCGGAGGGAGGTAAGCATGCTAAAGCTGTTGATGGCCGAGCATACTAGGAAAAACCCGGAGCTGATGGCTCGTTTGCACTAGCTCGCCGAGAAGGCGAAGAAGGAGATGGCGGTCGTGGCGAAGGGGCCCGCTTGGAAGGAGGAGCTAGAGGGCAAGACCGCTGCTCTCCAGGCCAAGCTTGCACGGGTGGCCTCAAGCTCAAAGCTCAAGTCTGAAGAGTGGTGTGTTTATATTTTGTGTTCTACGTATGCTTTTTCAAAAGCCTCTCTCTCTCCCTCGTACATGCACGAGAGATATTTATAAGTTACAGGGGATATTCTACTAATTACCATCCAAGCAACGGATGTTTGACAGCGGTTAATATTGTTGTAACTGAAACCTCAATTTACGCCACATTCTCATCGTGGGCGCAGCGGCTCTATTCGTGGCGCAATAATCGCTATTCGAGCGTAACCGTCGATCATGACCATTCGACCATGCACCTTGCGAACGAGCTAATACCGAGCAAGGCTGACTCTGGCCGAGCAAGTATGCTCAAGCCCTGCGCTTGGACACCGAAGTCGAACTCATACTGGCCGGGTGGTCCAAGCAACCAAACCTGATTCCCGTGGGTCATCCTCGGGAATGTCCTCCGAGGGTACGCATGGTCTGGACGGAACTGACTATCGTGGTATTATGGTAATTATGGAAACTATGCAATCCCCGATAGTTTTATTCAAAAACCGACACAGATGTATACCTATTACAATCGGTTTTATTCAAAAACTGACACAGATATATAACTACATTACAATCGGTTTTGTTAAAAAATCAACATAGATTTATTGAGTATTGCAATCGGTTTTATTAAAAAATAGACACATATTTATTATTATTGCAATCGGTTTTATTTAAAAGCTGACACAGATGTATTTAACTATTGCAATCGGTTTTATTGAAAAAACCAACAAAGATTTAGATTATTACTGTCGCGCAAGAACTGGCTGTGATGGAGCCACTCATCACTGCCTAAGGATTTTGTGTCGCTACGAAAACCGACTGTAATGACGAAAAAGAACTGATTGTGATGTATATTCCTGTAGTAGTGAGAGTTGCATACTCCTAATGTTTTCTCGCACTACTACAGAAAACCCTATCAGAGACGGTTGACAAATATCATCAGAGACGGCTTTATGAACTGTCTCTAACAATGGGTCAGTGATAATGGAGCCATCTCACAGACGGATTCAACAACCGTCTGTGATAATAATATTACAGACGGTTCTTATTCAGAACCGTCAGTGATATATTTCTTCCACGGCGGTTTATGCGAAGAACCGTGCATGATATAATTGCTATCACTAACGGTTCCTTATACCAACCGTCTGTGATAGTATGCATATCACAGACGGTTTATTGTACGAACCGTCTGTGTTATATAAACTATCACAGACGGTCCACATGTATGAAGTGTCTGTGATACCTATATCACAGACGGTTCTTATTTGTGAACCGTCTGTGATAGTTTATTACAGACAGTCCACAAATAAGAACCGTCTGTGATGTGGCTGTTCGTACAACGACCTTTATCTGTTTATTGGCTAGCCTCAGGAAATGCTTGCCATGCCCTCTGAAACAGACATAACACAGAAGCTACATTGCAGTAGCTAGATAACACAGAAGCTACATTTCAGTTATATATCAGCACCAAGGTAACACAGAAGACATAACACAGAAGCTACATTGCAGTAGCTAGATAACACAGAAGCTACATTGAAGTTATATTGCAGTAGCTAGACATAACACAGAAGCTACATTGCAGTTATATATACATTGCAGTTATATAAGGTCTATTTGTATTGATTGGTAGCATGTCATATCAGCACCAAGGTAATCTGAAATCGCAAGATTATAGCCATCTTGGATACCAGGAAGAACGTCGGTGTTCACGGTAGGGTTCATCGTGTTTTCCATGCTAGAATATATCATCTCGCTCCTGATTCACAGTGGATTGTATTAGTATGCAATATATCATCTCGTTACCTAGTTATTATCTAAAGAAGGATATTTATTAAAATATAAAAAAGGATTGAATCATTTTACTTTCTATTCTTTTTTTATTCATTAAAATATAAAAACGGAAGATGAAGCAACTCGAAGTGATCACCTGTTGCCGGAGAGCCGAACCCTTGGTCCCTTGACAGCGCGGTGATCTCCTCGCTGATCGTGCTCGAGCCATCGGCGTCGCTGCTCGCTTCCTCCCACAAGCCGATGGACAGCGTCAGGTCGCAGTCTGTTCGCTTCAGCTGAGGCTTCTTGTTAGTAGTGTGACTTGGCCTAGTTCCCTGCATCAACATATGTTTTAGTTGTTAAGATTGATAGCAAAATTTATTACATTGCAGAGACAGTTAAGTACCTGAAGATGGCTCTTGATATGAGATATGCTGACTCCCTTCAGGCCCATGAACTGAAGATCAACACAGAAGCATTATTACATCCATTTCAGCGATCACAGAAACATTACAAGTATCATTACATCCATTTCACAGATCACAGATCATCAGATACACAGAGACATTACATCGATTTCAGCGATCACAGATCATCACAAGCACTATCATTACATCCATTTCAGCAAATAAACTGAAAAATGTGAAGTACCGGAACTCATTTGTAAGAACTACAATACAGCACGTGCGTTCAGCAATACAGAGAAAAACTGCATCCACAAGTTTCACAAATTACAGCACAAGTTTCATAAATTAAAACAGTACAAGTGGCAATACAGAGAAAAACTTAACTCTTGCAGTTAGGCACCTGCGTAGAACTCGCCCTTTTGACTAATGACTTCAGTGACTAGGAAAAAACAAAGTTTTCCTCGAATGGACTCCAGATCCCTGTCTTGCAACGAAGTTTTATCCTTACTCATTTGTGTTGTATTGACGAGGAGATGCATGTTATGGCAAACGTAAAATCCACATCGGTTATTGCCCTGTCCCTGCTGGTGGCACTGCAAAAATTGAATTGCTTAGTTCTAGAATCATTATTACGGAGTTTGATATAGGATTATACTGTATAGAGGATACCGGAAACTTGAAATCGTGCTGCAACGCCTTATCCCCGCCTTTAACAGAAGGATCTCGCGAAGCTTTGACCGACCTACGTGATTTTAAAAGGTTAGCCTCAGCTATTCTAGGAGCAACAAGCACCTTAAACAACGTGGTTACCTGGTGATTAACAGTGCGATAGGTTCAAGTCGTGGTTGCCGGTATGTAAGGAATCAACGTAAATAACCCGGTTCTTGGCCAGATGAATTACAATTAGAACCCAGTGAAACCTGCATAGGTATGTCGCCATGGTCAATTAGCACCAAAGTATTGTGTGCACTTTACAAATGAGAGTAGGGTTTGAAGGGCAGCACTTACCCTGGGTTAAAGGGTAAAAGTATGAAACTTTTATCTTTCTGAGCATCCAAGGCATGTCGTATGTATTCCTCTACTGCTTTTGCAACTTGGTTTATTGTTTGCTGCGAGACTAAGAGTGGGTCGAGGAAACCCACCGATCTATTGTTCTTTCTCGCTTCGCGTATCATGAATCTATATATACAAAAGTTAGGCAAATGGGTAATGTCATATATATATATATATATATGACATTTATCGGTATTACAGGGAAGACACACTCACAATGTCCAGCATCTTAAGAGCGAGGCGTCGAGGGCGTCGAGGTTGAAGAGATCGAACAGGTCCTGGAAGCCGACCGTGAAGAAGCCCCCCGATGACTCGTTGAACAGATGCTTAGGCTTGTAGCGGACAATGATACTTGTTGTACGTTCGTTCTCTGGCTTGTTAGCTTGTCTCATGTAGTATGTATGCAGGCGTTGTTCGGAACGTAGGAATTATATTCTACCTAACTATACTCTCTTGGAAAACAAACATCATAAACCTTAATGTTTGAGCACTAAGCTTTAAGGTTATTAATTAGACTAGAACTAATGATCACCTTATGTTGATTAAGCATCTCTTAACAAGATAAGCACCAAGGCCTGGCCATGTGTTTTTTGCTTTTGATTTTAGATTCTCAGTCTCAAAAGCTGAATGAAAAAACAAATAGTCCGATTCTAAGAATCGATTATCATAATTCAGCCCTCCCATATACACTATAATCTACACTCCACTTTATGCGTGCTTTTCGATTTCAGTTTTTGAAGAATCAGCTTCTCTACAATCGTAATTTAGAATTAGCTTTTAAAGAAACTAAAACAAAAACAAACAGATCCTATGAATTCAGTAAAAAATGAGGCACTAAGTACTTTGTGTATCAAATCATGGCACGAAACCTTTGGGGCTAGCCAAACAAATCTCAATCAGTGCCGCGATGAAAAGGACGTGAGCTTAATCCAATCACGCGGTTGTCCGAGGGTTATCCCCTTAGACCCACTATTGTTGGTCATGAACAAAGGGGAGGAGGAAGGAGGAGGGAGTACCGGCTGCAGGAGACGTCGCCGGGGGAGGAGGAGGTGCAGTCGCGGTGGGCCTCGGGGAGGCGGCGCCGGTCTCCATCAGCGTGCTCGGGGAGGCGGCGGGGCTCGGGGAGGCAGCGAGCTCGGGGAGGCGGCGGGGCTCGTTAGGGTTTGAAGTGTGCGGGGAGGTGAAGTGTGCTACGGTTTGAAGTCTGGTAGAAAACATTTCAAGTGTAGAAGTTATATAGAGCAGGATCTCACAGACGGTTGTTAAATAGCACCGTCTGTGATATATAATATCACAGATGGTAGTTTAGAACCGTCTGTGATATTCTACATTACAGACGGTTCTAGTTTAGAACCGTTTGTGATAGTCCAAATCACAGACGGTGCTCTTTAACAACCGTCTATGATATAGGGTCATATTTTTTCAAAGCACAAAAAATAATGTTACTTGTTATTATACATTGCAGATTAATGTTTTTTCAAAGCACAAAAAATAATTGAGATAAATACAGAAGTACTTGTGAGTACACAGGAGTACAGAAATATTACTTTATTGTGCATACATGCATGCACTTGCTTACAAGTTAACATTGTAATTATACAGTGAAAATTATCCCTTCACGATGATCGACGCGTGTGTAGCTCACTTCCTCAGTTTGTTCTTCTTGGACCATGCTGGCATTTCCGATAGGAGGCAAATCATCAAATTGATTGTACTCTTCCTCATCTACTACATTCTCAACTCCGACAATCCTCCTTTTTCCCTGAACAAGTACGTGGCTCTTCTTGTTGGACGAGTCGGTAACATAGAAGACTTGAACAACTTGGTTTGCAAGCACGAATGGTTCATCTTGGTATCCGACACGTTCGAGGTCCACAGTAGTGATGCCGTACTTGTCAACCTTCACGTGCTGGAGGTGGACCCAACGACACCGAAATAGTGGGATCTTGAAAAGTACGTAGTCAAGCTCCCAAATCTCCTCTATGAACCCATAGTAGGAGCTCCTTGTTGACCCAGCGCTATTGAACGCATCTATGCGGACCCCGCTGTTCTGGTTTGTGCTCTTCAAATCCTGATCTATCGTGTAAAATGTGTATCCATTTAAGTCGTATCCTTTCCATGTGACAACTGTAAAAGCTGGGCCTTTTGTCAACCATTTTAGGGTGTCATATGACGAGCTCCCAGTGATGGGTCGCTCTTTGAACCAATTGTTGAACTGAAGGTTTTGTTGTCTTGTGATCCAAGACTCCTGTTGTGCTAGATTCTCTTGCCTTAGCCATTGCTTGTGCTCGACGATATACGGGGACACTACAGCCATGTGTTGTAGAACCGTGAAATGGCCTTGAGCACACGCAACTGGATCAGGCGTGATTGCTTTCCTTCCGATGGTCCTGATACCCTGGAGCCTCTCCTCATGGCGAGATCGAGGCACACCAATTGGTTGGGCCTGAGCCATGTAATTGACGCAGAACTCGACGACCTCTTCGGTTGCATAACCTTCGACAATGCTACCCTCTAGACGAGATCGATTTCTTACGTAAGACTTAAGAATTCCCATGTACCTCTCGAACGGGTACATGCTACGTAGGAACACAGGCCCGCACATCTTTATCTCTATCACAAGGTGAACAATGAGATGGACCATGATATCGAAAAATGACAGAGGGAAATTGTGACACTATGGTTTGGTGTGACGTTATAGAAACTAGAGAATAAAACCTTTCGGCTTAGGGTTTTCTCACGTTTTTGGGCTGGTTGAAGTGTTATGTCGCCACGGAGTGTCATAACTTTATTTAACGTGCTTGATATGGTTAAAAACAGTATGAGATGTGGAATTAAGGTTAAAACTATAGGTTATGGAGGTTAATAGCTTTTCTGGGCCGTTTCCGGGCCGTTTTCGGGGTTTTGGGCCTTCCCGGGGGAGTTTTGGGCCTTGGTGGGCTTTGGTGGGATGGATTAGGTCTCCGTAACGGACTAGAATTGGGTGTGGAGGCTGGTAAAAGGGGTTTCCCTGCTCCTTTGGGGCGTCCACCCTGCTGCCTTTGCGCCCCTTGAGGCCTTGGTGCGCCCCCCCTCACCTCCCCCCACTTGCCAAGCCCTAGCCGCCCCTTCCCTTTGAGCCTTGCGCCTCCCCCTTGCTCTCCTCCATTGCCCCACCTCTCCACCACCTCTCCTCCACCCCCTTGCTGCCCTAGGGTGGTCTCCACACCTCTGCACCTTGTGGATCCATCCGTTGGAGCGAGGAGCGAGGAGCGAGGAGCGTGGAGCGAGGAGCGATCCGCGAGGAGATCTATTGGAGATTCGTTCGTTGGGCAAAGGTATGATCATGGGGATCCTTGGGTTTGATCTAGGTACTGTTCTTAGGGTGTTTATGAAGTTTTTAGATCAATTGGTGGTGCTGGGTTGGAGTTCTTTGGGTTAGATCTAGACGTTGCCACGTTTCTGTTTTCGGGCAGATTGAGCAGTCGGGCTAGGGTTCGAGTTTTCATCGATTTAGAATCCGAATATGTCCGTATGGACTTAGAATAAGTTGTAGATAATTTAATTATCTTTCCGTGGACATAAATCACGTTAAAATCCGATCAGCCGTTTGAAAGTTATGGCCGTTTTACCGAGCGTGTTAAAATCTGTGATGCAATTAGAACAGATCGTCGTAATCTGTAGATTAAACAATTTTAGAGTCCGAATCAGTCTTTCCGTATAACTAGAAAAAGATAGGAAATTTCCTAAGCTTCGCGATGGTGTACTTGTTTAATCGATTTGGAGTCCCAGAACTCAAGTTATGGCCTTTGCAAGGCTGCTGTCCTGCCGGGACAGAACCTCTGTTTTAGGTTTTGAAAGTAGCGGGCAATGTCGGGTGAGATGGGGATTTGCATACTGTTTTGTGGTTATGATTGTGATTGTGTGATACCCCTGTGCAGGAGGTGTGACCCCGGGAGTGCCTTCTACTTCCCGCCAATCCGTTGCACGTGGTTGAGGCAAGTGTGTTGTGATGGATAGCGAGTTGTAGGTTGCATGTTGAGATTAGATGGAATTGTTTACATGATATATGTCCACTTGCCATGTGTTAATGATTGCTATGATATGATGAGCATGTTTAAGATGTTATGACGCCATGTGTTAAAATATGAGTTTT
Source organism: Rhipidocladum racemiflorum (assembly GCA_036346355.1). Lineage (NCBI taxonomy): Eukaryota > Viridiplantae > Streptophyta > Magnoliopsida > Poales > Poaceae > Rhipidocladum > Rhipidocladum racemiflorum. The sequence continues at coordinate 36,244,998 of CM070581.1, forward strand.
ATATGATGTTGGCATGCTTGCATACATGACATGTTACATGGCCCGGGCGGTGAGAAAGTCATTAACTAATCCGGGAAGGTTGGTGAGAAAGTTATGACTAATCCGGAGAGCCAATAGAGTAAGTCCTACATCGTGATTCCATCTACCGTGGGTTGTGGAAGCGAGGAGTAGGCACCCTCCATCTTCGGGATGGAAGGGGGGAGAGGGTGCACACCGACGGGTGTGTACTCAACCATACCGGTATGAGTTTCCATGGAGATATGAGCATAACATTGCATTGCAATACATTTTTTTCTAATGATGATGATGTTGTTATGTGCTCAAGTATGAGATGTTATATGTGATGTGAGGTATTATTGTCTTGTAAATGATCTTGTTGTCCATTACAATATGCTTACTGAGTTTTCGAACTCACGCTTGTGTTTTATGTTGTTTTTAGGTACTTTGAGATCGGCATGCGGGAAAAAGGGATCTACCTACACTTCTACACGTAGCTCCACCATCATGGTCCATAATTAACCACTTGGAGACATGATATTAAGAGTTGTGCCCTAAACTTAATGTATGGTTTAATCTAGCATGCTTGTGAATCCTTATTTGCTTCGTTATAGTTTATGAAGTGGTTAAGCGTGGTATTATTGGCGTAACTTGATGTTATGTCCATTTATGTTGTTGTTTTAGATGTCGTGTGCTATGATATATCTTGCCATGATATTGAGATTGTGTTAATTCATGGAAAAACAAAGGAGATGTGCCGAAATATCGGTTTTTAGCATATGAACCTTTGCTGGAATTTATGTTTAATTGTGGTACTTAGATGTTGTTTAGCTTATGTTTGGTAGCATTCGGGCATATTAAATGCCGGGGTGTTACAGAAATACATCTCAAGATTACATAGAGTCATCACCACCTCAGCCTGCAGAGCATCTAGTCCTTCGGGATCGATGACCTTCTGAGCGATTGTGTTAAATAAATAACACAGCCTCGTGATTGTCTCTCGGAACTTGATTGGCAAAATACTTCTAATTGCAATAGGGAGCATTTGTGTCATCAACACATGACAATCATGAGACTTCATGCCAATTAATTTTAAATCTTGCATTGAAACAAGTCTCTTCATGTTGGATGAGTAGCCGGACGGAACTTTCACACCATGCAAGCACTGTCACAGTTCAGTTCTTTCGGCCTTTGACAGAGTGTAACAAGCTGGTTCGCAATACGTACCACCTTTAACGGTCTCTTTTGGTGCTAACTCAGGTCTTATGCCCATATCGACTAAGTCAAGTCGTGCGTTGATACCATCCTTTGTTTTGCCCTTAATGTTTAGTAGGAGACCAATCAGGCTATCACAAACATTCTTCTCCACGTGCATGACATCGATGCAGTGGCGAACTTCTAGGTGCTCCCAGTAAGGTAGGTCCCAAAAGATTGATCTCTTCTTCCACAAGCTCTTCTCACGGGTCGACCTTGCTTTACGTCCCTTTCCATACGTAACATCCAAATCCTTTACAAAGTCATGAACATCTCTCCCGCTAAAAGGCCTTGGAGCTGAACCGTTTTCGTTCGTCCCGTCGAATAGTTTCTTCATCTTGCGGCATGGGTGTTTCCTCCCAAGGAACCTACGGTGACGTATGTACACGGTTTTACGTGAGTGATTCAGCCACACACTCTCAGTATCATCTAGGCAGTGAGTGCAAGCCTTGGCACCTTTTGTACTCTGGCCCGACAGGTTAGCAAGTGCAGGGTAATCATTTATGGTGCAGAACAACAAGTAGTGCAAAGTGAAGTTCTCTCATTTGTATGCATCCCAAACCTGTACCCCAGGAACCCACAATGTTTTTAGATCTTCCACCAATGGAGCTAGGTACACAGCAATATCGTTCCCAGGTTGTTTCGGTCCTTGGATAAGCACAGACAATAAAATATACTTCCGCTTCATACACAACCATACACAACCAAGGAGGAAGGTTGTAGATACAGAGATTCACGGGCCAAGTGCTATGCCGGCTGCTCATGTTACCGAAAGGATTCATTCCATCTGTACTCAGTCCAAACCTTATATTCCTCATCTCCGCAGCGAATTCTTCATACCTCCATCGATGTTTCTCCACTGGGTGGAGTCAGCAGGGTGTCTTAGCATTCCATCGTTCTTACGCTTCTCGGAATGCCAACACAGCAGTTTTGCCTCCTTTGGGTTAGCGAACAAACGCTTCAATCGGGGAATTAGAGGCAGATACCATGCCATCTTAGCAGGAGTTCCTTTCTTCACCTCCTCATCTGAATGACTCTTATGCTTGTACCGGGATGCGTTGCACACCGGACATACATGCAAGTTTGCATACTCTTTGCGGTATAGGATACAGTCGTTCGGACATGCATGTATTCTTTCTACCTCCATTCCCAAGGGACAAAGAACCTTCTTGGCTTTGTAGGTTGTTGTCGGCAACTCATTTCCCTCTGGAAGCATGTCTGCCAAAAGACATAACAGCGCTATGAAACTCTTGTCTGACCAACCATTGCTTGCCTTCAATTTCAGCAGTTCAAGCACGGATGACAACCTTATGTATTTTACCTTGCAACCAGCAAACAAAGGTTTCTTCGAGTCCTCCATCAAACCCACGAATTTTTCATATTCCCTTTCATCACGGTTCCCTTCTATGTCGCGCAGCATCTGGTCCAGATTGTCATCATGCAACATATCCTCGTCGGAAGCAGAATCAATGTGATCATCCGGCATATCGTTGACTTCGTCGAAGATGTTAACAGTACCACCTGCTTCTTGTATATTCTGCTCTTCGCCGTGACTGGTCCAACATGTATACCCCTTTTTGAAACCTCACATAATCAAGTGTGCTTCGATCTGCGCTGAGTTTCGAAACATCATCATATTCTCGCAATCGATGCATGGACAAGGCATATACTGCACTCCCTTATTAAACATGTCCTCCTCTGCAGCTCTTCTAAAAGTGGAGACGCTATTAATGTACTCCACACTCGTACGGTCCTCAGCGTACATCCAGCTTCGATCCATCTATGCTACACATGTAATATTCTATCCAATTAGAACCCTCTTTTGAACTGATTAAGTACACTTTCCTTAACAAGTTAAAGCTTGAAAATAATATTGCAATTATAACTTCCAATTACTAGCTAGCTTAGATCACCACCAAAACATGGATCTACAAGCTAGATCTAAACAATCTTAAATTTCTTACATAACCAAGCTAGATATTGAATTAATATATATAAGGCAATTTCATATCCATTACTAACCTTAATTAGATCACAAGAATCACCTATTATTTCTTACAGACGGTTCTATTGCCAAACCGTCTGTCATATAACAGTCTTAACATTCAACCACAAGCAGTGACCATAAACTCGAACTTACGCACGGGCCTATATATAGGCAAACTTATCGCAGACGGTTCTATAAAATAACCGTCTGTGATATATAAAGTTTATAGACGGTGATGTGTACTAACCGTCGGTCATCTATTACAGACGGTTATGTACATTAAACCGTCTGTGATAGTGATGCATCTCACAGACGGTTATTTCATAAAACCGTCAGTGATATCTTATAGACGGTTACGTACACTAAACCGTCTGGGACAGTCACGCATATCACAGACGGTTATTTCATAAAACTGGCTGTGATAAATTCGCAGACGGTTTTGTATTCAAACCGTCCGTGATTGCAGACGAGGAATGGTCTGTGATAGTTTTACTGACGGTTGGTTTATAGAATCGTCTGTGATATTCTATATTACAGACGGTTTTTGAAAACCGTCTGTGATGGTGAGTCTAATATAAGCATTTCTGTAGTAGTGTCGTTTCCATAAAACTTACGATTATAATCAGAAATCCTTTTTTAAAAAGTAAAAATGGGGGGGAAAAAAGCTCGTATCTTCCTTTGCATTATGTGAAAAACTATATATTTTGTTTTTTTTGTAAAAAATTGAAAATAAAATTTCTAAAATAAAGACTAGCAGAACAGGGAAAATCTATGAGAATGCCATGACATAATTAAAAACTCTGTTAATTATTTGACAGTGCCATTATAAGAAGTCATTTTCTGGCTGCACCATTGTAGAGTTTTCCACATTTCAGTGACAAGCATATATATTACATAATACAGCAAGTAAACAACCCACAAATATAGCATGTGTGTCCAACCTCTGAATCAGGGTTCACAAAACCGACGAAAACCGCTCGAAAACCGCGGTTTTCGACCGTATCGAGCCGGTTCGAAATCCTAAACCGGTCGGTAAACCGGTTCAATTAAAAAAATAATTCAAAAAATTTATGCGATGTAAACCGATCGAAAACCGGTGAAAACCGAGCGGTTTTTCGAAAAAACCGACGAAAACCGCTCAAAAAACCGATCGCCCAAAACGTTCAACTCGCCGATCGGTTTTTCGAGCAAACCGATGGGTTTTCGAGAAAACCGAATGGTTTTCGTTTTTTTTAAATTTGTTTTGAAAGTTTTTTGTTCAAATGCTCGGTTTTGAAACTCTTCGGTTTCTAACGATTTTCCAGCGATTTTTGGCTAGATATTTTCGAATTTCCAATTTCGGTTTTCCATCGGTTTTTTCGGTTTCGGTTTGGCTAACCCTGCTCTGAATACTGGTAGGATCTCTAAAACAACCTGATCGTCACATTCATATTTTCTCGAGACAATCTAATCCATGCTTTCAGAGATCAATCGTACCGTGAACGAGCATTAGCTCAGTTGGCTAGTAGTGCGGCTGTGCATGCAGCTCACCGGGGTTGAGTCCTGACTCACCCTGGTTGTTCACGGGGCCAGTGCAGCGTGTAGCCTGACTATTGTTTTTTTTACAGTGAATGTCAGAGCTTTTGACCAAAATTCAAAAAAAAAAAAAAATCAACCGTACCATTTTTTTCACCTTCGGCAAAAGGGGATCAAGATGTATCATTGTTCATCATTAACTCATATTGTCTTTGAGCTAAACAAGACCTCGTAGGGTCAAGGTAAACGTACATTAACATTCTCCTAGATGGATGCATGGGGACATGGGGCAACCACTCATTGCCTATATGAAATTATGAATATGATGACCGATGAGCACGACCATTTTCCTTGTGGTTCACCAGTCGTTGCCAAAACAAGCCAGCCGCCGATCTGGACCACCTGGAAATGCTCCAGATCTATCATGGCTGAGAGGAACGAACGCTCGTCTCACCCTTTAATTTGATCTAGCTAAGACAAGCTGAAAAATCCGGTGCTTAGTATAATTTCTTTGGCCGGACACCTATATTGCTAGAAATTGTACAGTACGGATCCAAACCCACCTTGGATAGTAGGCTTAGAGCCGTGATCGTTACTTTGATCTGAAAGCACGTGCAATAATGTGGACTGAATTGTTTCAACTTATCCCGTTGTATATTCTTGGAAATTTGCTCTCAAACCACTGGCAAATGTCATAGTTAGCCAAAATACCACCGAGTATGTTGGTAACATGTGGGACCAGGCCCACTTGCCATTTGTCATAATTCGGTGGTGGTTTTCTGCAACTGTTCCTTTGTCGGTGATATGTTGGCAATTTTATGAACTCTCGTCACAAATACATATTATTTCGAGATACGTACACTTCAATTTTTGCAACTTTGACTATCGATATCTTTTTAAATATTTATACTGTATATATGAAAGTTATATATCTAGATTTATCTAGAACAATACTTGTATAATATCGTAATTCTATCGGGCTTTATAAAGGAAAACATCCATATTTGGTATCTATACTTTTAGGTTGGTCTGATTCAACCCCTATACTATGAAACCGGATATCTAACACCATATACTTTAAAACCAGATTAAAAAAAAAGTCCGAATCTAACCCAATGGTGGTTTTTACGTATGATGTGGCGCTGACTTGGAAATAATGCTGACAAAACATGCAAAATCGCTGTCAGTATGTGGGGGCTCACCAGTAGGAGAGGAGGAGAGAGAAACAAGAGGTTCATTTTCTTCCCCATCCTCTATAACAGACACACAGGTGGCATAAGGGAGGGCTAGGCAATGGCGGGAAGATGACGACAGTGTCCAGGTAATTGACAAAAAGGAATGAGGATGACAAGGTTGACACATTTGGTTATGTTATGATATGAATAGAATCCGTATCTCCGGAGAGAAGGACTTTATCCATGGTGGGCGAATCAGAACTTATCTCCAGGGGTCCTTCACTATATATATAGGGCATTGCCTTGTACAGAAATCGATCAATCTAATAAAGAGATAGGTTTCCCCCTTGTATGGTGTGCTTCTCCTTTCTTCTGTTCGCGTGATTGCTTAGCGTGCCGTGGATTGGTATGGGTGAACGATTTTGTTTCACAACACGTTATCAGCACGAGTCTCTACCACAAGAAGCGGAGAATCGTCGATTACGACGAACGACTACTACCGGCGATTGATCGCCCGATCCGATCTGCAATCAACTCGCCATCAAGCTGGCATCCACTCGGATCGCCGAAAAAGTCCTACGCGACTCTATCTTACACGATAGTCAACACATCCGGCATCAAGAACGTAAGTAATCGCGCATGATCAAAATCCTGCAGATTGTCTCATTGGATGTATTGATCTAATGCACTGTTAGAGATCGTTCTTGATATGTTACTGTTATTGTCTCATTGGATGTATTGGAAGCTTCATACCCTGGGTTTATTTTCTAGCTTTTGCAATGTTTAATATGTGGAAACTTAATTTTTCTGTTACTCAAGTAATTCTGAAAATTGCTCAAATATTAATGGAGAATTGAAAAATTTGCTAGAAAATTTTGAGGGCATGAGTAGTTGGGATTTGATTTCAGTAATGAAGGAACAGATGCAAGACAATTGGTATCTAGGAAAACACACATGAGGCTTGGTTCTTTAATTGGCTGCCGGAAACGGAAAGTGCTCCCTCCCTCATGTGAGCCCTAGGGGCGGGTTGACCTGGCCATGAGTCGAGCTGACGGAGACATTCATTACCCGTTTTCACTCCTAGCCAACAAGAGTTACATAAGATGTAATTAGCATTATGCCGCGTTTAATTGATGTTGGAATTTATTTTTTGTTATTAAGTAATGCTGGAAAATTGCTTTATAATTAATAGAAAATTGCTAAATGCTAGGAAAATTCTGGGAGAATTGTGATAATTATCTACTGAATAGATATAGACCAAAACTTTATTGATTTAATAAGGATGCATACAAAATAATATTTTACCAGTAGTAAAATTTCGTATTGCTTGCATATAGGATATGTCTGACATCGCAAAAAGGGAATTTATTATGCTTTCCCTGGATGGCAGCAATTATCTCACTTGGGCAATGGATGCCAAAATCAACCTAACAGCTAGAGCACTTGGAGCTGCTATTGCCCAGCCTGAAGCTGGTGCACCTGTTGTGCCCGAACCCACAAAATGCGCTGCTTTACATTTCCTGAGGCACCATCTTCATCCGGACCTAAAGGCTGAATACTTGATGGAGGAGGACCCGCTGGTATTATGGAATTCCCTGAAGGAACGCTATAACCAGCAAAGATCTATGTTGTTGCCAGAAGCACAACGCGAATGGACCCTCCTACGCTTTCAGGATTTTAAATCTGTGGCAGCATATAATTCTGCAATGCACAAACTTGTCGTTAAATTAACGTTTTGTAACCAGAAAGTTACTGATGCTGAAATGATCGACAAAACCTTGTGCACCTTCTACCCCAACATGATGATACTACAGCAACAGTACCATCATGCAAAGTACAAGAAGTACTCTGAGCTTATTAGTGTTCTGCTAGAAGTAGAAAAACATGATGAACTCATGTTGAAGAATCATCATGCAAATGCTAATGGAAATCAAGCATTGCCCGAAGCACATGCTACCGCTCAACATGCTAGTAATAGCTATGGCCGTGAAAAAGGTTAAATGCATGACGGGAATAAATGGAAGAATAGCAGAAACCAAAAGGAAAGGGCAAATCCCAATGGAAAGGTAAAGGGAAAGGTACTGGAACCTTCCAGAAGCAAGGTCCAGCCAATAAGGCACCTAACCCTCCTCAGTTGTGCCTTAGGTGTGGGTGTGTTGGCCATTGGTCACGTACATGTCGCACCCCAAAGCACCTGGTGGAACTTTACATGAAATCCACTGGGAGATTCCAGAAGAATCAAGAAAAAAAGGTTGAGGTGCACTTCATTGAACAAAAAGGTGGGAAGAAGGACGATAACGTCACCGACCCTACGGTCAAGTTCAAAGAAAGCCTTCTCGAATATGGTGACTCGCCGATGGAGGAAGATGACCTTCTTGGCACTGAACTTGTGGAATTCCAGAAGAATACCAATGTTCCCCAGGAGGAGGAACATGACTTATATGGAGACTTGCAATAGTTTTCTTGTACCCTTTTTTGCTTTATGTCACATTTCCATTAGTTGAGTCTCCTTAAGAGCCTCATATTATCAGTTTGAATATTTATGCTCCTGTATGAAAATTTGGTATATGCTCCCGTTGAGCAATTATCAATAATAGTCAAATAAGGTGTTTTTCCAGAATATTTGCTCATTCTTGTGCTATGCTTGTCCTATATTCTACAATTTTTCCTGATGCAATAATTGTTTGATTGTTAAGTCATACCTTTAATATAGAACAAAGTATAATCTAGCGAAGGAGGAGTAAATTTGTCTAGAAGACAGCTATACCACACTAAGTGATTTGAAAATTATGACTATCGCTAGAAGCGATGATCTTATAGTTGGCATTGGAAGAATGTCATATTATACTCTGAGTCCAGTTGTACTCATTTATATCTTAAAGACATTGGTCTGAATGATACCCATATGCAGACATAGAAAGAGGATGGTACTGAATACCTACTCATGGCTAAGTTTAATGAGTGTAATAAATGTGTGGTTGAAAAACTTCCTCCCTTCTTCTCTGAGTTATACTACGCATATATAAAACCTGAAGTTTGTGTTGCAATAAAAACTCAGAGATATTTAAAGATCTTGTAGATCGACTGGGTAATCTTGAGTTGAATATTATGATAAAATAATTAGTAATTCTGCTGGCCATAGCATAAAAAACTTTCCTAGACCTGAAGATTTCTTATGCCCTGTTTGTGCTATAGGAAAACTTACAGTTAGATCCTCTAACTTTTAGAGGAATCACTGAATTTCCTGGAGAAAATTCGAAGTGATATATGTGGACATTTTCAGCTTCTGTTAGGGCCCTTTTAGACATTTTATGTCACTTATCTACTAGGAACCGTGCTTCTGCCACAAATTAATTGCCTAGAGCCTCCTTTCCAGAAGAAAGAATCAAATCTATTCAAATAGACAATGCTAACGAGTTTAACCTCAAAAGCATTTAATGATTATTATGCGGCCCTGGGAATTAATTCAGAACTTTTAGTACCTCATGTCCACACATTAGAATGGACTTGTAGAGTCATTACTAAAGGAATAAAATTTATTGCTTAGCCATTTTTGCAGAATAATAGATACCCACCAGTTGCTGGGGCCACGCAGTGCTGCACACCGCGATATTAATTCAACTCAAATCAACTGCATATTATGGAATTTCCCCATTGCAGATAGTGCATGGAAGAGAATTAAGTATTTCCCATCTGCGAAAAATTTTTGGCTGTATTGTATACATGCCAATCTCTCCACCACAGCGTACCACCATGAGACTTCACCGAAAGTTGGAGACCTGTACACGGCTCGGTACACTGATTGTACTAAGGACTTTTCCGACATTAGTGGGATATAAATACCACAATAAATAATGCCGAGTCCTTAGATTCACGCACTAAAGAGACTGAACTTGAAGTTCATAAAGTAATAAATCTGCAACAAATAAGCTAATAATCTGCCAAATAACTTCACTAATCATAAGGTAGTGGAAAGATCTCATATACCTGCAGTATATGCACCTGAAAGAGTGGAAATATCCTAGAAGGATATTGAACCCACTCTTGACCCTCATGATAAAATGAGGGGGAGGCATCCAGGTGCACGAGACTCAATTTCGCGGAGACGTCCGCAGAAATAGAGAACCAAACAATTGAGAACACTACCCATGACAGTGGAAGAAGGTCAACCTGATGTTGAGAAAATCCCTGAAGTGAGCCATTTAGAAGATGGTAACATCCCTGAAGTTATCCATCCTGAAGATGATAACCCCAGTGTATATTTGTGCGCACAATCCAATGCTGGGAAGTCGGAACACCTAGACTTCATCGTTGTGGGAAATCACGAGGAGCTGGAAAAAATTAATAAAGAGATATCCCTAGAGTGATGTAGGAGAATTATATATAAAGAAAGACTACAATTGTCGACATATTTTGCCTCTAAAAAAATTGCTAAAATCTGGATCCAGAACCAAAGTCCATGGCAGAGTGCCAGGAGCGCTCATATAGGGTCAAATGAAAGAGCAATTAAGGTAGCGCTCGCTTAATAAAAGAAAAGTTCTTGGTCCCGTTGACTGAACGTTTCCTGAAGTGTTCCATGTAGGATCAAATGGATTTTTCATCCTGAAGAGATATGAAAATATCCAGGTGGTGAGATATAAAGCAAGGCTTGTAGCACAAGGGTTCAGCAGAGACCAATCATCGACTATGATGAAACCTGTTCTCCTGTAATAAGTGGAATAATGTTCCGAAATTTAATATTAATGGCAGCAAGCTTAAACTTATCAATACAGTTGATGGATGTAGTGACCACATACTTATATGGGTCACTGAATACGGATTAAAACAGTCGATAAGGATGTGGTATAATCGACTTGGTAAATTCCTCCTGAAGAAGGAATGCAGTCCCTATAGGAATATTGTCCCTGTGTGTTCATAAAGAAATCCCAAAATGAATATTGTGTCATCTCAATATATATTTTGAGGATTTGAATGTCATCAAAACCACAGAGGAATTAAAGGAAGCAAGTATTTACCTTTAGACAAAGTTTGAGATAGAGGATTTGGCTAAAACCAAATGTTGCTTAAAGCCTGCAGCTTGAGCATTTCCCAGAAGGAATTTTAGTGCCAAATTTAAGTCTGGTTTTGTATTTTCTCTGCGGTGGTACAACCATTTCTTGGCAATCTTTAAACAGACTTTGGTAGCCACTTCTACCAACCACTCAGAAATTATATCTCTGTATGAAGACTCACGGGAATGCGTTTGGCTAAGTCATAATCAACCATGCCCAGAAGTCATATGGTATGAATATCGTCGATACGCCTACTATTATCTATGAAGATAATGCTGCTTGTGTTGCACAAATGCAATTGGGTTATGTAAAGAGCAATATCACAAAGCATATAGCTCCTAAGTTCTTTTATCCTCATGAACTCCAAAAGAATGGTGAGATAAAAATAATGCAAACTAAGTCGTGTGAAAATCTAGCAGATTTATTCACAAAATCCTTGCCAAAGTCCACTTTCCTAAAGTATGTTAATGGCATTGGAATGAGGCGACATAGAAATTTGCATAGTTCAGGGGGAGTAAATCCCTAAACTATAATCCCTTTTGCTCGATCCTGAAGATCATAGTTTATATCTTGAAGATTATAAGTTGTGCTCTTTTTCCCTTCGTGAGTTTTTCTGAAGTTTTCTCACATGAAGGTTTTTAATGAGGCAACTAGTGTAACCCGGAGTGCAAGTGCAATGTACTCTTTTCTCCATCCTTTTTTCCCCCACTGGGTTTTTGGGAGGAGTTTTTAATGAGACATGTGTATTACGCGGTATTCGCCCAAGGGGGAGTGTTATGATATGGATAGAATCCGTATCCCCGGAGAGAAGGACTCTATCCATGGTGGGCGAATCCGAACTTATCTCCAGGGGTCCTCCACTATATATAGGGCATTGCCTTGTACAGAAATCGACCAATCTAATAAGGAGAGAGGTTTCCCCGTGTATGGTGTGCTTCTCCTTTCTTCTGTTCGCGTGCTTGCTTAGCGTGCCGTTGATTGGCGTGGGTGAACGATCTTGTTTCACAACAGGTTATACGGTGGCTCGGGCATGGACACACCGAGGACACATTGGAGACACAAATGGTATATTTTTTTTAAGTTTTAATGGGAGCAGGATGATCTGAGTGATCCAGACTATATGTCTATTCAATTTTTTAGAGAAGTGCTCAATGGGACCCAGATGATCCACTATGGGTTGAATCAATTTGATAGACTTGATCTGAGATGTTTTTCATGTGAGTCGGATGATTTGAGTGGGTCAGAGTATGATCCGGATCAATTTCACTGCAAAGGTGTTCTAGAAGATTTGCACTAGCCCACATGATCTAAGCCAGGCGGATAATTGAAAGGGTCGGATTATCCAACTTGAGTCAAATGATTCGAGTGTGTTCAATGGTTATATTTTTTATCATCAAAAGCGTTTAAGCTAGATAATTCGAGCGGGTTAGACGATCCCACTACTACAAAAAGACTTATATTAGACCTCTCATTACTAATGGTTTTGGAAAACCGTTTGTGATAATCACTCATCAGTGATCCTTCTATCCAAAAATCATCAATGATGACTACCATCATTGATGGTTTTTGGATATAAGGGCCAGTGAACCTCATCACTGAAACTTTTAGCCAAAAATCGTCTGTGATGAGTGAGCCCACATCATTGATCCTTCTAGCAAAAAACCATTTGCGATGAGAATACTACTACAGATAATAACATCACAGATGATTCAGAATTGTCATCACAGACGGTTTTTTGAACTGTCTGTGTGATACTAGAGAATGACGAATTGAGACATTTTTTGATTTCGTCATTACAGTATGACTTTGGTATCGTGTTTTTGGGCCATTTTTCAGAGTTTGGGCCTTTCCAGGTGGGAGTTGGGCCTTCCGATGGAGTTCGGGCTTTGGGGGACCATTGTGGGCCGAAGGTGGGGGACAAATTGGCCCATGTGGAGGGGGTTTTGGGTAACAAACCCTGCTGTCCTTGCCCCATGCGCCCCCACCCCCAAAATCCAACCCTAGCCGCCCCCCTTACTCCCATGCGCCTCCCCCTTCCCTCCACCTAGCCGCCGCCTTGCTCCTCCACCTCCCCACCTCTCCTAGCCGGACCTAGGAGGGATCCACCCCCATCCCTTGCTGCCACACCCCTCCATTCCATTGTCCTCACCGTTGGGAAGCTCCGCGATGAAAGGATCTGGCGGATTTGGCGCGTGGAAGGAGATCGGGGGACCGGGAGGAGAAGTTTTTGTCGTTCGAATGGTTCTTCGAGGGAGGTAAGTGTTTGTAGATCCTTTTGTAGGGTTGTGATGCTAGTTAGAAGGGAGATTCCATGCCTAAGAACCATGTTTAGGTGCTGTTCCTAGATGATATTAGGGAGTTTGCAATGTTGTCCCACGTTCTGTCCTCGGGCAGATTTGCACTCTGACCTAGGGCTTGCGTTTTGAAAATTTTAGAGGCGTTTCCTGATTGGCAGGCTGTTCCGGAAGTTGTAGATAATTTAATTAACTTTCAGTGGACACCAAGAATGTGAAATTCCAATCAGCCGTTTAAAAGTTATGGCTGTTTTATCGAGCACTGTCAAATCTGTGATGAGATTGGGACATATAGTGTTGAACTGTAGATTAGACAACTTTAGAGGCCGAATCAGTCTTTGCTAATACTTAGGAAAAGATGGGAAATTTCCTAAGCTTCCATAAAATGTACTCGTTTACTTGATTTAGAGTTTTATAACTCAAGTTATGCTAGTTGGAAGCCCACTGTCCCGATGGGACAGATTCTCTGTTTTCGGGTTTTAGGAGTGGGTTGCGAAGTCGTTGTAGATGATCGCTCTTGGTCCGTTTTGTGGGCAAGTTTTTAAGTGTGTTGTACCTATGTGCAGGTGGTGTGACCCCGGGAGTGCCCTCAACCTCTCGCCACTCCGTCGCTCACGGTTGAAGGCAAGTGTATTGTGATGCATGATGTGTGAGATTGAATGAATGTGGATTGTTTCGTTCTTCCGCTTGGTAGCAATCCTTCTGTCGGAGTACTACCTCTTTTATTCATGAGTTGATTAGCTATATGTGAATGTGAAGCTATGGATGTGAGCATTGATGGTAATCATGGGTTTAATTATGTTTATGCGAGGGTATTGGGATGGAATTGGGGTTTTGGGTGTCCAACTAGTTGTGTAGTTTTGCCATGATACTAAATGATGCTCTATGTTGCCATGTTGTTCCTCACATGTGTTATGATGTTCATGTTTAGTTCAAAGATATGCCGTTGTTATATTGAGATTCCGTTATGGAAGTTATTACATGATGTGGCATATGTGCATTCATAATGGAAGAGGCGTCCCATTTTGATGCGGGCCTAAGAGTAGGCACCCTCCATCTACGAGATGAAGGGGAAAGAGGGTGCACACCGACAGGTGTGCGCTCGGCAATACTGGTATGTGCTTCAAGGAGACATGTCCATTGCATTGCATGAATGAGGATGATTATGAGATGTTTATGAAGATGAACTATGAGATGCTTATGATGATGTGTTATGGTATGTGATATTGATACTATTGAATAATGTTGTTGTTCTATTCCATTACAATACACTTTGCTGAGTGATGAACTCACGCTTGTTGTTTATGTTTTTTTTAGGTACCGCATGCTCAGCTTTTGGGAAAAGGGATTAGAACACCACATCACTAACTTGAGCTCACTAGTTGATGAAACTTATGAATCCTTTTGGAGTTATTTACTTCTTTTAAGTTGTGATGGTAATTGGTTCGTGATGAACCCCCATAGTTAATTGTTGTCACGTAGTTGTTTGTCTTTGCAATGAATTAATGCTGAACCCATGGATTATCTAATTGATGCTATCATTACCTATGCTATTGTGATATGAACTTGTTGTTGTTGCTTGGAAACTATGGTAATATTGTTGTGACTTCAAACCATGGGAAAACAAAGGTTATGCTGCCGAATTTTTTTTTTTGTTAAAAACATGTAGCATAGTTGCTATAATTTATGGTTAATTATTGTTTTTGATTGTGCTTAGACTTGTTTGGGTGACATTCGCGGCATACTAGGTGCCGGGGTGTTACAGTCTGCGACCATGTGTGAGTGATATAACAGCATATCACAGATGGTTTGATTCTAGTTAGAAATCGTCTGTGATACTACAATATCACAAATGGTTATAGTTAGAAACCGTCTGTGATACTACAATATCACATACAGTTTTTAGCTATAACTGTCTGTGATCCCTTTTTTCCCTACACCCCTCAGCAAAACTTCTATCATTAGTATATGTTGTTCAAAATTTTTATCTGCTTAGATATTTCTGCAACGACATTTACAAGGCACAACAAGTTATGAATTTTGTAATTGAATATCTAAATATCATAGATGCATTGAGGTAACAGCTTGTCTGATCAGGATCATCTTAAAATATTGTCGGGACCTGAATATGCAAATCCGAACCCTCTGTGTATTCAGCACTAGTCCAGGATCACGCTAGTGCACACAGTCTCAACATAGATGAATATCACAATCATACACAGCGGAATAATAAAAATAGCTCAATTACAGAATATAAACTATTGAACGACCTTAAGGTCAACCTTACATTTGCGAAGCCTTAACAGCTTCAACTCCAAATAAGCAGTAGCGGAACGAAGAACATCGGTGAATCCCATCAGTACACCACAGGCAACTGACAGGGTTTGACTCCTAGATAATCGCCTTCTCATGGAACTTCTTTTTCTTCGACGATGTAGACTTCTGCTCACTGGTGATTGTTTGTTTGCAAGGGGTGAGTACTTAAAGCACTCAGCAAGTCATGCACAGAATGCAAGTCTAATAGCTATATGCATGGCTTATTCCAAATAACATGCTGAATGGGTTATTTTGCAATAAACAGCATTCACAAATAAACATAATAGATTGTAAAGCAGTAAAACAAATAATGACAGTAATAGATTTCACAGTTATTTCACAAGTAAACCATTCCACATCCTTAAACAATTATTACTTTTCCACAGGCAAACTGCCTCAAAGCCCAAGTTCAATTTTAAGAAAAGCTAACCATTGACTGTAATCCCCGAGCATTGTCCAGTACCGCGGACACAGCTATTCGAATAGATTTTACACTCTGCAGAGGTTATACACTTTACCCACAAGATACAATCAACTCACCACGTCAGCCGTGAATCGCCATACAGGAGTATACGAAGGAGTGATCATAACAAAGCCTTTCGGAAACTTCTAACTACACAAGTGAACCTCTCCGGTTTTTGCCATACACCATCCCTTTCCTTAACAAAGGCGAAGTATGGGATAGACATACCGTTGGACGGGTACCATGCCACAGCCCTAGTACTCTCCCCCTTCAAGCTACACAAAAGATGTAGTTGACACCCCGAGGTACCACATGCAAGTTATTAGTAACTTACTCAACTAGGTCCGTCCCATTACAGACATGTGGTTGTATGATTGACTCAGTTCAAAGACTTGCAAGGTTAAGTCCTTAGAGTGACCAGGGCAAGACTTACATCAATACTCTCAAGGAAATCCATCTCACCATCATTCATACATATATCATGTTTCAAACATTCCCAACCGCCAAACTGGCCCATCATAATTCTTGCCACTTGCCCCAGTCTAAATCATTTTATCACCCCAGTTGATTATTGCGCAACACAATGCCAACAATAACTCAACATCCTTGAAGAAGCACGAAGGCCTCCGCATATCAACATCATCGTGTCGGCAACACGTCACGCCATTTCAAAATACATTGCATATTCCATTAATCAATATTGGCATTTGTATTTCTAAAACGATGTCAAAGGTACGTTGCATGGCTAAGCAAACTACTAACGGTCTAAATAACCCATGTTGGCAAAGTATTTAGCTACTAACTATTAATCAACAATCCTAGGGTGACAAAAGAATCATGGCATACAATCATTATAGGCAAGGTGGCAATAACAAGTAGGTTGATTATCTAATCCCAAATTAATTGAAATCAGTTTAACTCAAACTAGCATGCAATAATTTGAAACAACATAATTTTCGAAAATGGGATCAACATGGTCAAAGCACAACTTGCCTGGCCCTTGCAACTTTTACTGTTCTTTAATCTTTATCTTCGATTCTTGATCCTCAATCTTCCATCTTCGCTTCCTTGACCTTCAGCTCCGTAGAACGATTCTCGGACGACGCGTCTAACGATTAAAGAAACACAAATACAAACTATCGGGGATTGACTATCTGGTAAAAGACCACAGTACCCCCGGGTGATTCTGAGGCTCGCCGACCATACAATGCCGACAGAGGATGCTCGGGAATACGAAACGAGCATCACGCCTCTTGAGCATACACGTCCGCCCCTTCACTCACGGCCATTCCAAACGACCACGAGCAGGCATGCTCGTGGAGATCGCGTCATACTCGGGTACTTGGTCGGTGGACTCGGTCAATGCCCGGGGAAGGAAGGTGGCAACCAATCAGCCGAAGATCAAGGGAAATCATACCCGAAGTTCAAATAACGCGCAGATCAAGCGCAGCAGATCACGGACATAGTTGCATTGCGTAAATCCAGGGGGTAGTTACCTTCTATGTATCTCTAGGCCTAGTATTTAAACCCCCCTGATATCTGTAACAAAGAGAGGCCATATACAGAACTCAATACACTAGAGTAGGGTTATTATCTCGGTAGTGAGAGGCCCGAACCAGGATAAACACCGCGTCCCTCTTCTCCCGACCTGGCGTCGCTCGGATGACCTTCCCGGTTCGTGCGACGGGGCTCTGTTGATCCCCCATTCAACAAGTAAGCTCGACGGGAGCCCGTTCTCCAATCGTCGACTGCTGGCGCCGTCCGTGGGGACCGGGGCAAACCCGGAGAAAATCGAAGCTATTGAAAATATGAGACCGCCCACAAATGTGAAGGAAGTATAGGCCCTGACTGGACGAATGGTCGCTTTGAGCCGCTTCATTTCCCGGCTGGGTGAACGAGGGCTGCCTTTCTTCAAAGCCCTCCGCAAGCACGACGGTTTCATATGGACGGAAGAAGCTAACCGATCCTTCGAGGAACTTAAACAATACCTGTCCAAGCCGCCCGTCCTGGTCACTCCAAGGACGGGGGAAGAATTGCTGCTATACCTGGCAGCAACCCCTAGCGTAAGCGCGGTATTAACGGTGGAAAGAGATGGCATCCAACGACCTATCTATTATGTCAGTGAAGTGCTTCACGGACCGAAGGAGCGCTACCCTGAGATCCAGAAGCTTTTATACTCATTGCTGACGGCTTGCAGGAAGCTGCGCCACTACTTTCAAGCGCATAAAATCGTGATACCAACCAATTTCCCGCTCAGAGAAATCCTGAAAAACCAGGACGCCAGTGGTCGTACAGCCAAGTGGGCCATGGAGCTTGCTGAATTCGAGATAATATTCTCGGCCCGCACAGCGATCAAATCATAAGTTCTGGCCGACTTCGTGGCAGAGTGGTCGGCTCCAGCACCACCAGTCAGCGAAAACACCGGATCAAGGAAGGACCACTGGACCATGTATTTCTACGGGTCCCGAGCGTATGAACGCTCGGGAGCTGGCGTCGTTTTGGTCTCCCCAGATGGAGAACAACTCCAGTACGCCATCCAACTACACTTCGCCGCGACTAACAACGCGGCGGAGTACAAAGGCCTCTTGGCCGGACTACGAGCGTCTAAAGCGTTAGGAGTCCAACGGCTCACTATGATGGGCGATTCACAGTTGGTCGTGAACCAGGTCAACAAGGAGTATCAGTGTTCCGATACCTCAATGGCGCTTTACCTGGTCGAAGTTAGGAAGATGGAGAAGTACTTCAAGAACTTCGAGGTACTCTACATTCCTAGGAAGGATAATACCCTGGCCAACCAATTATCAAAGATCGGTTCCTCCCAAGCTACTGCTCCGACAGGGGTGTTCGTTGAGCACCTACACAAGCCCTCCATTCCCTCTGCAGAGGAGGCATCAGAGGCTGACGGTAGGGTCTCCTTCCTCGAGCAAGCTGCAAGTTGGATGACGCCATTCGTCCAATACCTTGCGCACGGGACATTGCCCAAGGAAGAAGCCGAGCGTTCCCGGCTAACAAGGCGATCCTCTCAGTACAAACTGATTGAAGGCGACCTATACCGAAAAGGCGCATTAGGAATCCTTTCCAAATGCGTCACTCAGGAGGAAGGCCAGTACCTTCTTCGTGACATCCATGAAGGAATGTGCGGAGCTCACTGCCGCTCGTTGAACGCTTGTAAGCAAGGCCTTCCGATTGGGATACTACTGGCCTACGGCCTTGGCGGATGCACGGTCGATCGTAACGACCTGTCGAGCATGCCAGTTTCATGCTCGCAAAGTCCGTCAACCGGCCTATGCCCTGCAAACCATACCGCTCTCGTGGCCGTTCTCGACCTGGGGACTCGACGTCCTTGGACCTTTCCCCCGAGGTCAGAAAGGCTGCAAATACTTGCTCGTGGCCATTGACACTTTCACCAAGTGGATAGAGGCCGAGCCCGTATCAACCATCTCGGCCCAGGCGGCCAAGAGGTTCCTCCGCAGCAACGTGATAACTCGGTTCGGGATACCCAACCGTCTCATCACAGACAATGGGACCCAATTCACCAGTGAATTGTTCCAAAGTTACTGCGAGGAGGTCGGGACCAAGGTCTGTTTCGCCTCTGTGGCACATCCACAGAGCAACGGAGCAGCCGAACGAGCAAATGGGTAGTTAGTTCAGGGAATAAAAAAGAGGGTTTTCGAGAGCCTCAACCAGCACAGACAGCAGTGGGTGGACGAGCTTCCCGCCGTTCTTTGGTCCGTCCGCACCATGACGAGTCGGGCCACAGGCGAAACGTCTTTCCAACTCGTCTATGGTGCGGACATTTTGCCTGCTGAAATTGTGCTGGGTTCCCCAAGGGTGCAACTGATCGATTCCATCGATCAGGAAGTCGAGCGCCTCAGCGACCTGGACCTCGTCGAAGCAACACGCGAACGGGCGCTGCTCCGGTCTGCGGTTTACCTACAAGCTCTTCGTAGGCACGCAGCCAAGTCAGTCCGACCAAGGGCCCTGCAAGTTGGTGACATGGTCTTACGAAGGGTTCAAGACCTGTCAAAAGCCAATAAGCTGACCCCGAGGTGGGAGGGACCCTACACGGTCGTGTCCACGGACGCTGAGGGCTGTTAAGCCTCGCGATGGAAGACGGTCAGGAGCTCGCCAGCACCTGGAACATCGACCAACTACGTAAATTCTACGTTTAGACGCATATCTCTATCTCTCAACCTTTGCGTTTCTTCCGATAAGATATTTTCCTTTTTACTTCTGACTTTGTCCTCGCTTTATCAAACGAGCATCGTCGACTACCGGCACCGCAGGCGAGCTTAACTGACAAATATGTACGCACCATCCCCCTTGGGCACCGGCAGGATACTCGCCCATCCGACCACTTTCCACAGTAGCTCTTCACTGTATGTGTGGTCGGTCGCGAGCATCCCCTAAAGCCCGGTACAGCGCCTACTCGGGTATGGTGACCCTACGTATTGTCGGCCTAAGCCCGTCTGCTCTACGAGCGTAATAATGCTCGCGCGCATCTCTTTCTCGACTCGAGCGACCTGTTTGATCGTTCAAAAATGCGTTACGCTCAAAGATTCCCTCAGCTCTCCCATGAACAAACTCGTGCTCGCAACATTAGGGGCACGACCTTTATCCATGGCGGGGGCTCCGTGCGATAGGGACGTTCCATCCTTTTCTCCGAGTTTTTTGACTAGGGATTCTTTGCTCGTATTATCTTTTTTACCTGGTCGCTCGTGTTCGTATTATCTGCCCCTATGCAGGGACCTGATCTTTTCTCTACAGGGCCGATTTCGAGCAGGCACGCATCAAAAGCAAAGTCGGCAAGGTGCGACATTCATAATTTTGCTCATTAAACCAAAAGATTGTTTTTTACAGGTTTTGCACAAGCTAAAGAAAAAAGAAGAAAAGCTAAGTCCTATGCTCGGCCTGGAGGGCAGCAAGCTCCTCCTTAAGGGAGTCGACCTCTGCCTCTAGGTCCAAAACCTTCCGCTGGGCCGCGCGACCTTCGGCCGCGCTTTCCCAAAGGCGTTGCGCCTCCTTGAGCTGGGTCTCCTCGCGCTCCCGAGCTCGCTGGAGGTCACGGCGCAGGTCGGGGACCTCCTGCCGTAGCTTCACCAGCTCCTCCTCAAGCTCGGCACACTTCAGCGCTGAAGTGCTTTTCGCCGTCTCGCTCTGGAAAAGTTGGTCTCGAAGCCCGACGATGAGGCTCCTCGCCGACTCCAGCTCCTTCAAGTCGGCCTCATGTACCTCGGAGACCCGACGCTCAAGATCGGCGATCTTGGCGTCTTGCTCGCGGTGGTACGCCCAGTACTCTTCTGCTGGAACCGCGGAGGCGTCGATGTCCTCCATGGCCTTCGCAGCGAACTTCAGGCGAAAAAGAAGAAGAGTCAAAGAGGCCTCCAGAAGATTGCTCGCCTTATGAAAAAAGAAAGAAGCAAAGGACTTACCAGAAGAGCCCGGCTGACCAGCTTGTCCTGAAGCCGCTGGCGGTCGGTTGCGCCAGCTCGGAAAAAGGGATTGACCCACGCGGGATCGTCCTGGTCCCGAGCTGGCACGTCAAGATCTTGCCCCTCCTGGGCACCCGGTGCCCCAGGAGGGCAACGGCGTCTCCGCCCTCGACCAAACTCAGGTCGCCCTGAGGTTGATCTTCCTCGGCGACAAGCGGCTCATGGCCGCCTTCCTCCTGCTCGGCCGCTGCGCTCGGGGGCTGGACGCCAACTACAAGCGCACCCGCCCCTTCCTCCTGCTCCTGCTCGTCGACGACCATCTCCTCTCCTTGGTCCATGGCCAGGGGCAGCTCGTCGACGACCACCACTTCTTCCCCTTGGCCCGCGGCTGGAGGCAGCTAGACGGCAGCGGCCGACACCTCCTCTCCTTGCTCCGCGGCCGGAGGCGACTGGTCGACGATGACCACCTCTTGCCCGTGGTCCATGGCCAGGGGCAGCTGGTCGACGATGACCACTTCTTCCCCTTGGCCCTCGGAGCCCGTCGTCTGGGCCTCGCTCGCACTTGCCCCTTCACAAGGGACCAAGGCCATGGTTCCTTGGTCCTCGGCCCCTTGCTGGTTTTGCTCCTCCGCGGCTGGAGTCGGCTCCACATCCGCCGGGGGAAGCTCGGGTGCCTGCGGAAGCACGGCTGGCACCGACTCCTCCTCGGCCTCGGCCATCACTTGGTCGATGACGCGGTTGAGCTCGGCGTCAACTGCAGAGTCGAGAATCTCCTCAGCCATCTGGCGGAAGTCCAAGGATAACATCCGAGCTATCACGCCCACGCCAAGCGGAGTGGGGTTAGCCCGGAAAAAATCGCAAGCAAGAACAATGAAATTCAGCAAAGGAACCAAACGAGGCTTACCTTCCGCCCGGCGAGCAACGCTCTGTTCCTCGGCTTCCTCGCTTTGGGCCACGGGCGTCCTACCCGCGGCGGCCTCGTAGGCCTCAGCAACGGCCACGACACATTCTTCTGCGGCGTCGCTAGCCCGTACCATCGCCGGGTCGATATCGTCCTTGTCGACCCCTTCCAGCGCCGAGGTCGATCGGGAAGATGACCTCCTGCTCCTTCTAACCAGAGCATAGGCGTCTTCCTCCTCCTCAGGGTCCTCGACCACCTGAGCGAGCTGGTCCTGGAGGGCTTTGATCTTCCTCTCCAACTGCTCCTTGCTCGGGGGGGACCTGGCCGCCTCCTCGGCCTTCTTCGCACCTTTCGGCAATTTGTTCCAATCATTGTAGGCCCCGGATCGACTATCCAGGAGTCCTTCAGGTATTTACGTACTAGTCCCGGATCATTAGCTAGTACACACAGTCAAAAGTGATGAATCAACAACCATATCACGAATACAAATAACTAAATAAGAATAATACCAAATGAAAGCAAAGACCTTATGGTCAAGGTTTACCATTACGGCCTGAACAGGCTGAACAACTAGAACAACTGAGCGAAGACTAAAACGCCTAATGCGACCCATCCAATTGCCCACAAGCAATCGAGTGGAGAACGCACCCTAGTCGTTGGAAATCTTGAACAGCTTCTTTCACTTCTGAGAGAGGATTAGAATGTAGCACGTGAGTACATAAAGTACTCAGCAAGTCTGGGAAAAATATGCACAATGTAGGCTATCCAAAGATGGCTTGATATGGTTCTTTTGCATAAAGCCAAGTTTCAGTAAATCATACTTGATAATAATTTTCACAAAGCATCATTGAGCAATTCTTTTTAATAATTGAATTATGTAATATTGTAGTGAAGGTTCTAACCACCACTCACTAATATACAGGCTCTATCCGCCACATCTCAACAAAATCAGGGTTCCATCCAATCACATGGCTCTGTCCGCCAGGGTTCACCCAAATCAGGTTCCTTCCACCTACCTGGCTTTAGCCGCCAGAAGCACACCCGAGAGTTCTAACCGCTCCCGGATCCCAAAACAAACCAATTTGTAGTTTGAAACCAAAAACCAAAGTCTACCAGTATGAAAGCATTCTTCGCTTTGCCTTTGACCGTAGGCACGGCTATTCGAATAGTTTTAACTCTGCAGAGGTGTACAACTTTACCCACAAGACACGATCATCTCCTAATGCCAAGCTATTAGCACACTTCCTTTGGTGTGCCGGCAGAGAGATCGTGACAAGGCCGTTACGATGTATCTACCTAGCTAGACCCACCACGAGGTTTCACCATTGTTAGGGTTCTTTCCACCCAAGATCTGAAGCCCCTCTTGCGCCGTGTGAGCAAAACAACAACCACAACAACAATGCCTCCTTCCGGCTCTCACACAACAACCGAGTGGTGAGTCTAAACTAGGCTTCTACAAATTAGTGAGCCAGGTCGTACCATTATAGACATGTGGTAGTACGGTTATGCTTAAAATGGCAATCATAAGCGTCGGTCCTTATATGACTTGGGGCGGTACTTGCACAAAAGAACCAAGGCTTGGTTCGCTTCCACCCGACATTCCATGCCGCCCAAGTCGAAATCATTTTTCATTTTATTTTTATTTTGCAAACCAACGGCAATACCTTTTTGCCTAATCATTTCCAACACCAGTTGTCAAGAGATAATTGAAAGTCCCACCCATAGGTGCATATTGACCGTTTGCGAGTCTAAGCATTTCTACCGTACTATTCTATTCCACCAATAGTTTATTTTATAAAATACAAAGCTCAGGGGTTGATGACAATCCTTATAATTAATTCTGTAATCTCCAATAATCATTAAATTGCCCTAGTGGTATAATCATATGAATAATCCGATTCAATATCGTATCCATCAAGTATTGAGCATATCATGGAAATATCCTAACTCTCAAAATCATATTAAACCCCAATCAAGTGTGTCTATTTCCCTTGAATTATGACAGTATTATTGATTTATTCGTCACTCATAGGGCGATCAATCTTATCATCCACTAAGAATATTTCACAAAGTCATCTGTTAAACCACCAGGAATACTTCATAATATCAGCTCTAATCATCTAGGATACAATCCACCTATAATACTTCATAGCATCATATATTTAGTCCTTCACATGATCACCTCTAAATTATCTATTTTAATCCACCAAAAATACGCGATAATATCATTCACTAAACCACCAAACATTTTGGACTATTCACAATCTCCCTGAATGATTATCGCATAGTATTCTTGTTAAAATCCACTGAAATATAATTCACCACTTATTCTAATTGATCTATAAATATGACTCTCAATAACATTTATTTACTTTCACCGACATCATACCTCTTCCAACATTCTCCCATCCACCGAAATATATGGACTACCATTCGTAGGTCAACTTTATGATTATAAGTCCCACATCAACTCTAATATTCATCTAGCTCCAATTTGCATTTCACCCCAATCCATACTCATTATGTTGTGAACTACTATCACAATCCCACTTCTCAACAGTTAAATGATCACCACCATAAATCAATTTCATAATAACAATCCTCCCATTATCACTAATATTCATCCGTCTCCAAGTTACATTGCCCCCGATTTACTCTATTCAAACTACCTGCTAAATAGTCATTTTCCCCATCAAAATGTATTTTATTAAAGAATATTTATTATGGTGGATCCCTGTTCTAGGTCGACAAAGGGTCATGGATAGCAAATCTCAAGGAGGTATAAACAACAGGTATAACTAACAACTTAACGTTTAACATCATCATTTTATGTAATTAGCAATGCAATTTGTAAAACATGGTAAAACATTGATAAAACATGGGATCAACGTGCATCAAGGAGACTTGCCTCGGTCACAGCGAGAAGGTTGCACTCTTGGAAGTCCGGCGGCGGGGTCGGCGGACTCGGCGGAAGCGTCGACTACGCGCAAAACGAGGCAACAAATAAATAAAAGAAAATAAATAAAATCCAAAAATTACAAAAATAGTACTGGCAGGTAGATCTTGATTTTATAAGAATTTAGGAACTTGAATGGAGTCAAACGGAGTTCGAATGAGAAAGTTATGAGCGTCCGAAGTTTGAAAATCCTAGAAAATGAAAAACGAGGGAATATTCTCTGGAATATTCCATTTCTTATTTTCTGATTTTCTTTGACCCTATGGCGCATGGGCCCTCCCTGTCATACTAATGGGGTCTTCTTCCCCAATGGACTCCATGGCCAAAAGAATGAGGAGGAGGATGGGCTTGAGGCGAGTGGGAGGACGGATGGCCGTCATGGCGAGTGGCCAGCCGGTGTTGTCCGGCGGTGGCGCAGCCGGCGGCCGGGCCAGCCAGAGAGGCGGCATGGCGCGGCCAGCGGCGCGGTGAGGACGGCGCGCGTGGCGGCGCATGGCGGGCCGGCGGCGATGGGGAGCTGCGGCGCCGCGAGAATGCGCGTGGCGGCCGGAGCATAGTGAGGCGCGAGGCGGCGCCGGCGCGAGCGGCGGCTTCGGCGCGAGGCGGCGCCGCGCAAGCGGCGACGGCGCACATGGTTGCGGCTCGGCGCGAGCCAAGCGGCGGCACGAGACCGGCGTGGGCCGGAGGCCAGCGAGGTCGCCGAGGCCGGGGATGGCCGAGGCGATGGCGCGGCATGCGCCCGTGACCGGCGGCGGCGGAGCGCGGCGCGGGAGCGCGTGGGGATGACGGCGGCGGCAATGACGCGGCGCGGCGGGACCGGGGTGGCGGCGGGGTCATCGCCGACCGGCCGGAACGGCGGCGACGGCGGGCGGTCGCCGGCGAGCGCGCATGGCCATAGGCACGAACAGAGAGCCCGCAATTGCCCCAAAAATCCGGATTTTCCCCAAACAATGGAGTATAACCCACCAAACTAATTAATGGAGTAGCTAAAACACATCTAGAAGAACCTAAGAGTGAAAGGAATTGGATCAAAACTCACCGGAAAAGATGAAATCGATGAAGAACGGGGTTTCGGCCGAAGTGGCAAAAACTCGAAATTCGTCGTCCACGGTTGCTGAAACCTAAAATCGATTGATGGGTTAGAGACTAGACTCCCATACGAACCCGCGGAAACAATCGAATTAGGATTTGGCTCACCGGAATGAAAACTACGAGGATGAACACGAAGAACTTTGAAAACGTGACTTCCTCGCCGGTTTTCTCGATCTCCCTAACAAATGGAGTGGTTAGGCAACAGAAGGGTAAGTGCACGGGAAGGAGGATTCCACCACTAAGGTTTGAGAAGTGGAACCGTGCGCTTTGGAGTTGAAACGGCAAAGTAATGGCAAGATGAATGCATTTCGGTTTTTTGTGAACTGCGCGTATTCCGGTGAGATTTGGGCTTAACAACCACCGGGAATGGAAGGGTCGCGCCGTTACGGATTCAACGGATCCGGCCGTTCGCAATTTGGGTGATTAATGAGGAAGTTATGGAGGTTTGAATGGGTAGAGGTGAGGATGGAGAGAAGAACTGCATGTCTCTGGCTCTCCCACTCGTGCATGTCCAGAGCTTGAAGACGAGCACTGTAGCAAGGCCACGTGGCGGGCTCCGGTTGGCCGGCTTGTAGGCGAAAGTGACGCCCTAGAGAAAAATAAGGAAAAATGGTCTAAAAATTCCGGAAAAATTCCTAGAACCATTTTGGAATATTTGGGACCCAATAAAATTGGTTCCGCTGAATTTGGATGAAATTTGTGGATTTGAATATTCTGGCGCGGATCGCAGGCATTAAACAAAAGCCGCGCGAGATAAAATAGGAACGGATATCCAAAAATTCGGGGAATGATTCCTAAAATCATTTCGGAATATTTGGATCACTTTAGAAGTGGTTTGGGGATTTTTGGAGCATTTTTGGACTCGGGTGAAATTTTCGCACCGTGGATCGAAAATCCGATTTTTCGATCGGAGGGGAAATAATTCCCGATTTTGGATGGGAAAGGATGCCAGGTTATTATAAACACCAATGAAACTCCAAATTTTTGAATTTAAATAATTTAAACTAGATTTTCTCCGGAAAGCGAAAACTAGGGTGTTACAAACCTACCCCCCTTAGAAAGAATCTCGTCCCCGAGATTCGGACGGAGAAAGAGAAAGAGGTTAGGAAACTCTGCTTGGAGATCTTGTTCTCACTCCCAGGTAGCTTCCTTTTCTGCCTGATTGCTCCACTGAACCTTGCAGAACTTGACCACTCATCTTCTGGTTCGACGCCCGGCTTCCTCCAAAATCTTGACTGGATACTCCGGGTAAGACAGGTCTTCTTTCAGCTCCAATTCTTCAAAAGGCATCGGCCGCTCAGGTACTGCGCTACACTTGATTCCTGATGGCGGTTACCAGCATAGCTCGTTTATCCTGACTGGGCAGTCTTCAGATTTACACGGATCTGTCTGACCTGCTCTTCGGCTTCTTTCAGAATATCCGGTCTACTGATTTGTCCATTATCGGTCTCTTTCCAATACAAAGGTATTCTGCTTTTTCTAGCATCCATGGCTTCAAAAGGCGCCATCTTCAGATTCGACGGAGACTGTTGTTGTAAACCAACTCTGCATCTGGTAATTACCGACCCGAAGAACCTTTGTTAAAGCCCAAGCTTTCAACATATCTTCCACTCTTTGATTTATTCTCTCTGTCTGGCCATCGGTCTAGAGATGGTGAGCAACACTGGAATTCCCATTCGTATCCCAACACTTTATACCACTTCTGCCAAACCTCGAGGAAAACTGAGAACCTCGATCTGACACGATCTCCTTGGGCACACAATGATCATGCATTGTTTTAGCTACGCAAAGTTCCACGTGTTTATCACCAAAAAGGGGTTATCTTTCACGGAACAAGGGGTGCAACTTTTGTCAACCTGTCCACACTACCCCCCTTAGAAAGAATTGTATCCGAACTTAGTTCCAAGGGGTTCAATGGTGAAATCCCTTCTTCTTTCTTCCCATGGTTCGGACGAGAACTATGGCTCTCTTGCCATCTTTTACTTATCTCATTACGGGTGCCCAACCACAAGTTTGTTTCAAGAACTATCAACAGAAATCCACTTCCACAATTATAATTCTGCCAAACCTTTATTGATAACAATACTGACGATTACATCTTACAATCTGATCACTACGCAACTCTTTTATTTATTCTTTAAAAGAGGTAGGGTACTACTGAAGGTACCATACATTATCATTTACTGACAACATCAAGTTTTAAGTGTCTCTTCTTCAACTTCCTGGATCATAGGCAGACCTGATATTCTATATCGCAGAATCTGTGATAGAAGTTGCCGATTGCGCCTTCCTCCTGCTGCTGGGGTTATAGTCTGAAGAAGAACCGCATCTGGAATGTTGGGGTTGGAAGTAGATGTCTGATGTCCCTGCGTCACTGGTTGCATTTCTGATCCTGGGGTCTTGATTAAGGCTGCTTCTGGTGCTAGGTTGAGTTGAAATTGGTCCACACGAAGCCGAGAACTACTGGAAACACATTGCTCTTGACTTACTACCTTCCTTTTGCGAAAATCCGGTTGATGACAGTTGTCCTCCCGGGACAGTGCCTTGCCTTTGCCAGCTTGCAGACTCTTCGTTACTTGGTGCAGCTTATGAGGTACTTCTATCGACTTCCGATCTGGGAACCGGGTTGTGGTGATGAGAATTTTGGTTTTCCCAAGGGACATTGTTTCACATAATGCCCTTCCTCGCCACAAACGTTGCAAATCTTGTGCTGAATCTTCTTCCTTCGAGGGCACCTGCGGAATTGGTGTCCATTTCTGTTGCAGTGCCTACAATAGGTATCTTCTTTGGTTTTACCCTTTTGGGGACATTCAGAGGCAACATGTCCTTTTTCACCACATCGATAACAGATGACAAATTCTCCTGAGTGAAGGTCTACCAGAGGGGTATTGCTAATGCCACCCTCTCCACATAATACGGCTGGAGAGTTGGTCTTCCGTAACTCATCAGAAGGGTACTGCTGAGGAATTATAGGTGGAGTGACCATCGGGACTTGGTTGTTCAGTTGTTGTATCATTAATTGCATGAGCTGACTCTGAGTCATCAGGAACTGATTCATATTCTGAAGAAACGCTGTTATCACCTCGGAGGGTTGCTGGTTGAACTCGGTAGCAGCCCTGACGTTGACAGCCGGAACTTCCCTGGTGGTAGCATTGTTGTTGACCATAGCATTGGGATTTGATGACTGAGCTTCTTGGTTGAGGTTAGCACTGCAATTCTTCTCCATCTGACGGCAGAACACGGCTTCCAAATGAGAGGGGACAGCACAGACGAGCGAGAAAGGGAGGTTCTAACAACACCAGAAACAACTACCCCAGCAAAGGACAACACCACACACGAAAATCAAAACATTTTTAACACCACGCAAAACCACTCTTCTACTCGGTAACACTACTCACTCTAACGGAACAAGGCGGTTCAACCACGGAACGAAACTTGGCCACTTAACCTACAGGGTTAGCCGAAGATCAACCTGGCATCTTTGGTCTTCGACGATCAACGGTTGGATCCTCACCACGAAGACGCCCACTTCAGTAGAAATTTTCCGACTGGCTCTTCATTAGTCTTCAAGTCTTGAAATCAAAAGCGGGAACTCGATTACCTTAATACAGAAGGTTTAAGGGAGGGATAGTCCAATTTACATTCCCAAAATGGTGAAGAAGCAATTGATTCGAGGAAAATAGGAATAGAACGAGAGAGAAAAGACGAGACTAACACTTTATTTGATTTTTCTTTTTAGAAAATAAGTCTTGAAGCTTCCTAAAACGACCATTCTAACTAAGGGCACGTCCTACAGTCGACATGGCTCTGATACCACCTTTGTAGGCCCCCGGATCGGCTATCCGGAGTCCTCTGTGTATTTCTGTACTAGTCCCAGATCAGTAGCTAGTACACACAGTCAAAAGTGATGAATCAACAACCATATCACGAATACAAATAACTAAATAAGAATAATACCAAATGAAAGCAAAGACCTTATGGTCAAGGTTTACCATTACGGCCTGAACAGGCTGAACAACTAGAACAATCAAATGAAGACGAAAACGCCAATGCGACCCATCCAATTGCCCACAAGCAATCGAGTGGAGAACGCACCCTAGTCGTTGGAAATCTTGAACAGCTTCTTTCACTTCTGAGAGAGGATTAGAATGTAGCACGTGAGTACATAAAGTACTCAGCAAGTCTGGGAAAAAATATGCACAATGTAGGCTATCCAAAGATGGCTTGATATGGTTCTTTTGCATAAAGCCAAGTTTCAGTAAATCATACTTGATAATAATTTTCACAAAGCATCATTGAGCAATTCTTTCTAATAATTGAATTATGTAATATTGTAGTGAAGGTTCTAACCACCACTCACTAATATACAGGCTCTATCCGCCACATCTCAACAAAATCAGGGTTCCATCCAATCACATGGCTCTGTCCGCCAGGGTTCACCCAAATCAGGTTCCTTCCACCTACCTGCTTTAGCCGCTAAGCACACCCGAGAGTTCTAACCGCTCCCGGATCCCAAAACAAACCAATTTGTAGTTTGAAACCAAAAACCAAAGTCTACCAGTATGAAAGCATTCTTCGCTTTGCCTTTGACCGTAGGCACGGCTATTCGAATAGTTTTAACTCTGCAGAGGTGTACAACTTTACCCACAAGACACGATCATCTCCTAATGCCAAGCTATTAGCACACTTCCTTTGGTGTGCCGGCAGAGAGATCGTGACAAGGCCGTTACGATGTATCTACCTAGCTAGACCCACCCGCTGAGGTTTCACCGCTGTTAGGGTTCTTTCCACCCAGTACAGAAGCCCCCTCTTGCGCCGTGTGAGCAAAACAACAACCACAACAACAATGCCTCCTTCCGGCTCTCACACAACAACCGAGTGGTGAGTCTAAACTAGGCTTCTACAAATTAGTGAGCCAGGTCGTACCATTATAGACATGTGGTAGTACGGTTATGCTTAAAATGGCAATCATAAGCGTCGGTCCTTATATGACTTGGGGCGGTACTTGCACAAAAGAACCAAGGCTTGGTTCGCTTCCACCCGACATTCCATGCCGCCCAAGTCGAAATCATTTTTCATTTTATTTTTATTTTGCAAACCAACGGCAATACCTTTTTGCCTAATAATTTCCAACACCAGTTGTCAAGAGATAATTGAAAGTCCCACCCATAGGTGCATATTGACCGCTTATGAAGTCTAAGCATTTCTACCGTACTATTCTATTCCACCAATAGTTTATTTTATAAAATACAAAGCTCGTGGGTTGATGACAATCCTTATAATTAATTCTGTAATCTCCAATAATCATTAAATTGCCCTAGTGGTATAATCATATGAATAATCCGATTCAATATCGTATCCATCAAGTATTGAGCATATCATGGAAATATCCTAACTCTCAAAATCATATTAAACCCCAATCAAGTGTGTCTATTTCCCTTGAATTATGACAGTATTATTGATTTATTCGTCACTCATAGGGCGATCAATCTTATCATCCACTAAGAATATTTCACAAAGTCATCTGTTAAACCACCAGGAATACTTCATAATATCAGCTCTAATCATCTAGGATACAATCCACCTATAATACTTCATAGCATCATATATTTAGTCCTTCACATGATCACCTCTAAATTATCTATTTTAATCCACCAAAAATACGCGATAATATCATTCACTAAACCACCAAACATTTTGGACTATTCACAATCTCCCTGAATGATTATCGCATAGTATTCTTGTTAAAATCCACTGAAATATAATTCACCACTTATTCTAATTGATCTATAAATATGACGCTCAATAACATTTATTTACTTTCACCGACATCATACCTCTTCCAACATTCTCCCCATCCACCGAAATATATGGACTACCATTCGTAGGTCAACTTTATGATTATAAGTCCCACATCAACTCTAATATTCATCTAGCTCCAATTTGCATTTCACCCCAATCCATACTCATTATGTTGTGAACTACTATCACAATCCCACTTCTCAACAGTTAAATGATCACCACCATAAATCAATTTCATAATAACAATCCTCCCATTATCACTAATATTCATCCGTCTCCAAGTTACATTGCCCCCGATTTACTCTATTCAAACTACCTGCTAAATAGTCATTTTCCCCATCAAAATGTATTTTATTAAAGAATATTTATTATGGTGGATCCCTGTTCTAGGTCGACAAAGGGTCATGGATAGCAAATCTCAAGGAGGTATAAACAATGTATAACTAACAACTTAACGTTTAACATCATCATTTTATGTAATTAGCAATGCAATTTGTAAAACATGGTAAAACATTGATAAAACATGGGATCAACGTGCATCAAGGAGACTTGCCTCGGTCACAGCGAGAAGGTTGCACTCTTGGAAGTCCGGCGGGGTCGGCGGACTCGGCGGAAGCGTCGACTACGCGCAAAACGAGGCAACAAATAAATAAAAGAAAATAAATAAAATCCAAAAATTACAAAAATAGTACTGGCAGGTAGATCTTGATTTTATAAGAATTTAGGAACTTGAATGGAGTCAAACGGAGTTCGAATGAGAAAGTTATGAGCGTCCGAAGTTTGAAAATCCTAGAAAATGAAAAACGAGGGAATATTCTCTGGAATATTCCATTTCTTATTTTCTGATTTTCTTTGACCCTATGGCGCATGGGCCCTCCCTGTCATACTAATGGGGTCTTCTTCCCCAATGGACTCCATGGCCAAAAGAACAGAGGAGGAGGATGGGCTTGAGGCGCCGCGAGGGATGGCCGCCGCCGTGAGCGGCAAGAATGCCAGTGGGGTCCGGCGGTGGCGCAGCCGAACGGCGGGCGGCCGGCCAGCCAGAGAGGCGGCATGGGCGCGGCGGCCGGCGGCGGGGAAGGACGGCCGCGGCCCCGGCGCATGGCGGGCCGGCGAGGCGGGGAGTCGCGGCGTCCTGCGGAATGCGGTGGCTTCGGCCGGAGCATAGTGAGGCGCGAGGCGGCGGCTGCCGCGAGTTTGCGGTGGTTTCAGCGCGAGTTTGGCGCGGCCGGGCGCACATGGTTGCGCGGCTGGCGGAGCCAAGGCGAGGGCGGCACGAGACGGCGTGGGGCCGGCGGCGAGGTCGCCGAGGCCGAGATGGCCGAGGCGATGGCGCGGCATGCGCCTGCGTGACCGGGCGGCGGAGCGCGCGAGCGCTGGGGATGACGGCGGCAATGACGCGCGCGGGACCGGGTGGCGGCGGGGTCATCGCCGGCGGCCGAATGGCGGCGACGGCGGTCGCCGGCGAAGCGCATGGCCATAAACGCGAACGAAGAGAGCCCGCATTGCCCCAAAAATCTGGATTTTCCCCAAACAATGGAGTATAACCCACCAAACTAATTAATGGAGTAGCTAAAACACATCTAGAAGAACCTAAGAGTGAAAGGAATTGGATCAAAACTCACCAGAAAAGATGAAATCGACGAAGAACGGGGTTTCGGCCGAAGTGGCAAAAACTCGAAATTCGTCGTCCACGGTTGCTGAAACCTGAAATCGATTGATGGGTTAGAGACTAGACTCCCATACGAACCCGCGGAAACAATTGAATTAGGATTTGGCTCACCGGAATGAAAACTACGAGGATGAACACGAAGAACTTTGAAAACGTGACTTCCTCGTCGGTTTTCTCGATCTCCCTAACAAATGGAGTGGTTAGGCAACAGAAGGGTAAGTGCACGGGAAGGAGGATTCCACCACTAAGGTTTGAGAAGTGGAACCGTGCGCTTTGGAGTTGAAACGGCAAAGTAATGGCAAGATGAATGCATTTTGGTTTTTTGTGAACTGCGCGTATTCCGGCGAGATTTGGGCTTAACAACCACCGGGAATGGAAGGGTCACACTGCACGGATTCAACGGATTCGGCCGTTCGCAATTTGGGTGATTAATGAGGAAGTTATGGAGGTTTGAATGGGTAGAGGTGAGGATGGAGAGAAGAACTCCATGTCTCTGGCTCTCCCACTCATGCATGTCCAGAGCTTGAAGACGAGCACTGTAGCAAGGCCACGTGGCGGGCTCCGGTTGGCCGGCTTGTACGCGAAAGTGACGCCCTAGAGAAAAATAAGGAAAAATGGTCTAAAAATTTCGGAAAAATTCCTAGAACCATTTTGGAATATTTGGGACCCAATAAAATTGGTTCCGCTGAATTTGGATGAAATTTGTGGATTTGAATATTCTGGCACGGATCGCAGGCATTAAACAAAAGCCGCGCGAGATAAAATAGGAACAGATATCCAAAAATCCGGGGAATGATTCCTAAAATCATTTCGGAATATTTGGATCACTTTAGAAGTGGTTTGGGGATTTTTGGAGCATTTTTGGACTCGGGTGAAATTTTCGGGTACCGGCGGGACTGGAAAATCCGATTTTTCGATCGGAGGGGAAATAATTCCCGATTTTGGATGGGAAAGGATGCTAGGTTATTATAAACACCAATGAAACTCCAAATTTTTGAATTTAAATAATTTAAACTAGATTTTCTCCGGAAAGCGAAAACTAGGGTGTTACATCGGCCCATCAGCTCCGGCTTCTTCCGCGTGAAGTCAGCATACCAGGTGCGAAGCTCTCTTACCTCCCTCCGGTCGGCGTACTCGAGATGCTGCGTGGAGGGAGCCCTGGCCGAAGCCCGGCGCTTCGAACGCTTGGCGCGAGGAGGCGAGGCAGATGCTTGGCGGCTCCGACCCGCCGTTCTCTTGCGGGCACCCCTGGCTGGGGTACCACCTTGCGGCAGCGGCTCCGCGCTCTCCACGGCGAGCTCGAGGGCGACCTTCTCCTGCGAACAGAAACAGGGAGACATAAGCTCGGTAAAACGCGCCCTCGGACAGGAAGCAAACAGAAGTACTTACTGCGTCGCTGCGGTCGAAGACGTTCTTGGGGATCTAACGATTGGGTGTCAGCTCCTTCTCCTTCGGGGCGCCGAACATCTCGGCGACCCTCTCATCAACCCAGTCCATCCTTGGGGCTGCAACACGACCAAGGGTTTAAAGAAAAAGTAGCGCCAATCACCAGGAAGCAACAGTGCTCGAAAAAGAGATCAAAGGACATACCTGCGTTGTCCTCATGAGTGATGTCCTACCACCCGGTCACCTCGAAGAAAGGGTGCTCGCGGCGCCGCAGGGGGGACACCCGGTTGAAGGAAAAATCTCGGGCAATGTCCCGACCAGTGAGCCCCATTTGGGCGAGCTCACCGAGGGCACTCGTATGGTCAGTTGGGCCGAAGGCGAAGGTAAACGCAGCCGGCGGGACCATCCCGGCCGGTGCGGAAGGGAGAGTAGAAGTGGAAGAAAAGGCTAGCGGTGGGCATCACGCCCACAAACGCCTCGCAGAGGTGGGAGAAGACCGCAAGGGCAAGGATGGAGTTAGGGTGGAGATGAGAGATCTCACACCCGCAAAAGGCGAGCACGGAGGCAAGGAACTCGCTCTCGGGCAAGCGAAGCCCGTTGACGGCATACAGCTCGCAGGAGACGATCTCTCCCTCCCACGGTGCCGGTGCCGCATCACCTCCAAGCGCTCGACCCGAGCTTGGTTCGACATACCCCTCGTCGGTGAGCACCTGGAGCCTCCTCCGGGTCATCTGGCTAACCCCAAAACGTGCCATGGCCAGAGGAAGAAGAAGGGTGAAGAAGTTTCTTGGGCTCTGAGGCTCTTGGAAAATTCTGGCCGAGGACGAGCAAGTGCGCAATAGCCCCATCCTTTACTAGCGAGCGGAGTTAAAAAGGCTGCGAAGGGGTGCGTTAAAAGCCGCCCCCTATCGCATAGCGACACCTATCCAAAGACGGGCGGAAAATCGCCAAGAAAGCGCACTTTCCAAGAAACTGCCATCAAGCATGAAGGCTTCTCGGAGAAGGAACCAAAAAACAACCAAACATCGCGCCAACACAGAATGAACACGCGGCGGGCAAAAAGGTTGCCTCCCGACATAAAATGGTCGTAGGTCACGACCAAAGGAAATTCAATCCCTCCTTCAGGTCTTCTTAGGCTCAAGGGGAAGCCCGAGCAAAGATGGTTCCCCGCTTGAACCTCAGGGGCTAGCTGTCGGGGATTGACTATCTGGTAAAAGACCACGGTACCCCCGGGTGATTCTGAGGCTCGCCGACCATACAATGCCGACAGAGGATGCTCGGGAATACGAAACGAGCATCACGCCTCTCGAGCATACACGTCCGCCCCTTCACTCACGGCCATTCCAAACGACCACGAGCAGGCATGCTCGTGGAGATCGCGTCATACTCGGGTACTTGGTCGGTGGACTCGGTCAATGCCCGGGGAAGGAAGGTGGCAACCAATCAGCTGAAGATCAAAGGAAATCATACCCGAAGTTCAAATAACGCGCAGATCAAGCGTAGCAGATCACGGACATAGTTGCATTGCGTAAATCCAGGGGGTAGTTACCTTCTATGTATCTCTAGGCCTAGTATTTAAACCCCCCTGATATCTGTAACAAAGAGATACCATATACAGAACTCAATACACTGGAGTGGAGTTATTATCTCGGCAGTGAGAGGCCCGAACCAAGATAAACACTGCGTCCCTCTTCTCCCGACCTGGCGTCGCTCGGACGACCTTCCCGGTTCGTGCGACGGGGCCCTGTTGATCCCCCATTCAACAAGTAAGCTCGACGAGAGCCCGTTCTCCAATCGTCGACACAAACCAATTCAAAAGACAAATCGAATAAACTCCAAATAAAGAACGAATAGCATTGGGCACAATGGCTAGGATGAAATTAGGAACTTGAAAGGATTGGATCGAAGATTTAGACAAAAGAGAACGGGCTTTCAGAAAAACACCGAAAATGGAAAGATTAATAACTGGGAAAGAAAGAATAATATTCCGAAGAATATTTCTTCCGAAGTTATTTTCTTGATTGGACAGACAAAGATGTATGGGCTCTCGATCTATAGATCGGGTCCATAAGGATATGTTAGTTCACAATGAACTAAACTGATTCTCGAGGTTGACTTTTGTTAACTGAACGGACACCGTCAAACAAAAGAGAAGCAGACTGATAAACTAGGTCTGGCACAAGAATATGACATATGGTCAATGGTCTATCGACCAAGTCCACGAATGAAGTCTAGGTTAAAGGAAGATTAGATTTTCAGGGATAAGACAAGACAAGTGTCATACCACGATTAAAACAACGAGAAAGATTGCAGATGGTAACAATGCGGCTCACGATGAACTAAGTTCATCGAACCGGTCTTAGGTTAGGGTTTTGATTCGGCTTTGAAGATGATACGACGATGAGGCTAGGCTCACGTCATGATGATAGAGCAGATGAGGACATCGCACTAGGGCTCTTGCATGAATGCACGCATGCGATGACAATGAAAAGATGAGAGTCAAGTGTTAACGATGAAGAGTTAACGGCGGAACGTTAACGGCAAAACGTTAACAGTGAAACATTAATGATGGAGCGTTAACGACAAAACGTTAACGGAGGAACATTAACGGCGGAGCGTTAACGGCGAACGCGAAGCGATGGCAAGATGCACATGAAATAAGGTATCGACCGTCGGTGCAATGACATGGCCGCGACAAAACGCTACCAAGGACGGCTAACCGAAAACGCGAGCCGGCAACAACAGCTTGAGGTAGGTGTAGTTGGGGATCGCCATGAACTTGGCGTAGCACGGCCTCCCCAAGATAGCGTGTGTGAATCATGTGATGAAAAATTGGCTTGATCTTGTGCTGAAAATTTGGTTAGGATTAATCTTGCAAAATTGCTTGCATGAAGGACCAAACATTAAAACATCCAAAAACAGAGACTTTGCATTTGCGCCAGACCAAACATCCAAAAATAGTGAGTTTCGCATGTATAACGGACCAAACTTTTTGGTCTGTCATAAACGTGATTTTGATGCTTTTACGCTTGTTCAAGAAATCGCGTTTTTCCCATGTATGACAAACCAAATTGTTTGTCTGTCATACACATGCTTTTGGCGACCTCGTTTTTCCCATGTATGACAAACAAAATTTTTTGGTCTGTCATACACATGCTTTTGGCGACCTCGTTTTTCCCATGTATGACAAACAAAATTTTTTGGTCTGTGATACACATGCTTTTGGCGACCTCGTTTTTCCCATGTATGACAAACCAAATTTTTTGGTCTGTCATACACATGCTTTTGGCGACCTCGTTTTTCCCATGTATGACAAACCAAATTTTTTGGTCTGTCATACACATGTTTTTGGCAACCTCGTTTTTTCCATGAACGATGCATCAAATTTTTGGTATGTCGTAAATGTGCTTCAAGGTTTTTGGCGGGACCAAGTTCTTAAAAACAAGAAGTTTTACATGTCTGTAGGACCAAATTTTTTGGTCCATCGTGAATGCGTTTTTGCTCGATTAGGGTTTTGAGCAAAATTGGAATTGTGTTTGATTTGTTTTTGAGATTATGAAATTTGTGAGAATTTCATGATGCTTGAAGTGGACTTTATGCAATGCTCGTGTGACTATTTGCATGGATTGATGTGAGTCAAGTCGTGGACTTGTGCTCGGAATTGTTTTGTGGTTTGTTCATGTGCAGGTATTGCTCGAAGACGAACGTGGTCGATGACGGGACCGGAACTAGGTTCATGGAGGAGCCGAGGTTCTGACTAGGTTCAGGGAGGAACCGAGGTCTTGGTGGTCAAGGATGTCATGCGGGACGCTCGGGCTAAGAGAATGGTGCACATGAAGAATGGTTAGTCACGTGAGAATGGCAGGAGGTCATTCGCGTGCAAAGTGTTAGTCACGTGAGTATGGCAGGTGGCCATACGCGTGCAAAGTGTTAGTCACGTGAGTATGGTAGGGTTGCCATACGCGTGCAAGAGTTGTACTCGGCCAGGTTGGGCCAAGAGGAGTTGTGTTGACTACATACTCCTCCTAGATTAGGAATTGTATTCAGAACTCCTTGTGTTTTGCTCCTTTAAATAGGAGGGGTGTCTCCTGTTGAAGGGCATCAATTCGAGCTGAGCGCATTGAGAGCCTCAAGCTCAGTTTTAGGGTGTGTACTCTTTTGAGGGGAGTACTTTAGACAAAATAAATAAAGATCAATTCTTCCAAGATTCTTGCGTGCTACAGTAACCGCGTTGCTACAGTGTTTCCTGTTTTGGTTTCTTGTTGCATGTTTGCTCTAAATTCTAGATTGGTTTTTGATTCTTGAGTTTCATCATGATTTGATCCATCAAAAACCTTTCTAGGGTATTGATTTAGAGTTCCTCAAAGTCTAGTTGATTAATCTTTTGAAGATCTTGTTTAATCTTGAAGTTTTGATTAGATTAGTTTTCGTCAAGTTTTGGAACAGCAAGCTTCCAAAGCTCATAACTTTTGATCCGTAAGTCCGATCAAGCTGATTCTTTTTGGGTTCGATTCGTATTGGAATCTAGTTTCTTGTGTCCAAATTGCAGATCAATCTAACGGTTGGATCTCTGGAAATTCTCATTTTACCGAACCTCTATCATTCTGTTTTTGTCGAATACGAGGCAATTATTTGGTTCTATTTTGGGGTGAACTTTTAGTAGATCAAGAATTTGGTTTTAGCTTCCGCACAATCATTCACCCCCCCTCTGATTGCTATATTCGTGTCTTTCGATCCTACAAGTGGTATCAGAGCGAGGTTTTTCTAATCTATCTTAACCGGTGATTAGATTAATGGATCGTTATTCGACAAAACCATGTGTGTTCGATGGTGTTGATTTTCAGTTTTGGAAGGCCAAGATGGAGGCGTTCATCCAAGCACAAGGCTTCACACTTTGGGAGAAGGTCTACAAGCCATATGAAGTCCCTGCAAACGACAACGTCAACGACACCAATCGCACACATGTTGAAGCAAACAAAGAAGGCGCGCAACTTGATCTTCCAAGGTTTGGGACGCAGCGACTTTGACCGTGTGATCCATCTCAAGTCCGCATATGAGGTATGGAAATCTCTTTGTGATTACCATGAGGGTTCTAACACTATTAAAGAGGTTCGTCAAGATCTTTACAAAAAAGAATACATGCGATTTGAGATGAAACCCTGGTGAGTCGCTAGATGACTTCTTTGCACGCTTCAATAAAATTCTAAGTAATCTTCGTCTTTGTTGGAGTTAGCTTTGATGATGCTGCTAATGCTAGACAATTGCTTGGTGCTTTAGAAATGTCTATTTGGGAGATGAAAGTTACATCCATTAGAGAATCTACTATCATGAGTACACTTACATTAGATGTTCAGATTCTAAATTGAAAACTCATGAGTTGGATGTTCTTGCAAGGAAAGGTAATATTAAATCAATTGCTTTGATCTCTAACCCTAACATGTCAAATGCAAATTCTTCTTCTAGCTTTGCCTTGTCTTCCATGTCTTCTTTAACAGATGAGCAACTTGAAGAGTTTCTGAAGAAGATCTCGCACTACTCTCTTCTCGCTTTAACAAAGCTTTGCAGAATGTGAGAATGAGAAAGAGAGGTGGTCCTCCAAGATGCTATGAGTGTGGTGACCTCAACCATATTCGCACAAATTGTCCTAAGCTTGCAGGAAAAACATCAAAGGAGGAGAAGGACAACGACAAAAGGAATGAGAAGAAAAGGTTCTCGTCAAATGATAGGAAGAAGAAGAGCTTCATCAACCGCAAGGTGGTTCACCGAGTTCTTTCCGCTCTTGAACAAGTCAATTTGAGCGATGTGGACTCGGAGAGCAGCGAAGATGATGCAACTCCAAGCAAGCATGATTTGATGGGATTGTGTATCATGGCAAGCAGCAAGGATAGCTTCACCGAGGACGGCAATGACAGCGACTTCAATGAGGCTTCTCGCGCGAGGAAGAACATATGGCTAGTGGATTCCGGATGCTCACGCCACATGTCCGGTGATAAGAATTGGTTCTCCTCCCTCACTCGTGCATCTCGTGCTAAAAGTGTTACTTTTGGAGATGCTTCTTCCTCTTCTGTTGTGGCAAAAGGTACAATAAAGGTAAGTGACAAGTTTATGTTCAAAGATGTGGCTCTTGTTGAAAATTTGAAATATAACTTGCTTTCTGTCTCACAAATGCTTGATGAAGATCTTGAGATAAGCTTTAAGAAAAATGAATGCAAAGTGCTAGATGCTTCAGGTGATCTTGTGTTCAAAATTTCTCGTTTTGGAAGAGTATTTAAAGCTGATTTTGATGCATCACCTTCTTCTAAGCATAGGTGTCTAATTGTCAATGTTTCTAAAGATTTATTCTTTTGGCATCGTAGACTTGGTCATGTTGGTTTTGATCATCTTACTCGTGTAAGTGGTTTAGATCTCATACTTGGCTTGCCTAAGCTTAAGGGTGATAGCAATCTAGTATGTTCTTCTTGTAGACATGGTAAGATGATTGCAGGTTCACATGCACCTCTTACCATGGTGATGACAAACGCTCCAGGACAGCTACTACATCTTGACACTGTTGGACCATCTCGAGTTCAATCTTTTGGAGGCAAGTGGTATGTGCTTGTGATTGTTGATGATTTTTCTAGATACTCTTGGGTATACTTTATGGCATCTAAGGATGAGGCTTTTAGTCATTTTAGAAGTCTTGTTCTTAGGCTTTCTGTTGATCATCCAGGAGCTCTTAGAGCGATTAGAAGTGATAATGGAACTGAGTTTAAAAATTCTTCTTTTGATCTCTTTTGTGTTGAAAAAGGAATTGATCATCATTTTTCATCACCTAGAGTGCCTCAACAAAACGGTGTAGTCGAAAGGAAAAACAGAACGTTGGTTGAGATGGCTAGAACCATGTTAGATGAACATCACTCTCCTAGAAATTTTTGGGCTGAAGCTATTTCAACTGCTTGTTATGTTTCAAACCGTGTGTTTTTTAGATCAAAATTGGGTAAGACTCCATATGAGCTTCGGTTTGGACATAGACCTTCTGTTTCTCACTTTCGAGTTTTTGGATGCAAATGTTTTGTCTTGAAATCTGGAAATCTTGATAAATTTGAAGCTAGATCAACTGATGGCATTTTTCTTGGATATCCTGCTCATACTCGTGGCTATCGTGTGCTTGTTTTGGAGACTAACAAAATTGTGGAAACTTGTGAAGTTACTTTTGATGAGGCTAGTCCAGGCACTAGTCCAAGTGATACAGTGCACAAAGCATACATTCGAGGGAGAAAATCTTTGAAGATAATGATGATGTTGAAGATGAGGTCTTGACTCTTCCTAATGCACAACAAGTCAGAGTAGCACCCTTGGCACCTACTACTACATCACCTACAGCTAACCATCCTCAAGCTACAACATCATCTGTACATGCTGAAAATGAAGAAGGAGATGGAGAAGTCTCAAAAGCCAATGCTCCCTTGCACATTCAAAAAATGCATCCATCTGAACAAATGATTGGAGACCTAAATGAGAGAGTCACTCGATCCAGGTTTATTCATTCTGACACTCATGCTCATTCTGCTTTAGTTGCTTCTTTTGAACCCAAAGATATATCTCATGCATTATCTGACGAATCTTGGATCAATGCCATGTATGAAGAATTAGAGAATTTTGAACGAAATAAAGATTGGAAACTTGTCTCACCACCTCCAGATTTTAATGTTATTGGAACTAGATGGGTTTTCAAAAATAAACAAAGTGAGGATGGTGTTGTTGTTAGAAGCAAGGCTAGATTGGTTGCTCAAGGTTACACTCAAATTGAAGGCTTAGATTTTGATGAAACCTTTGCTCCTGTTGCTAGAATTGAAGCCATTAGAATCCTTTTAGCTTTTGCTGCATCCAAAGGTTTCAAATTGTATCAAATGGATGTGAAAAGTGCTTTTCTTAATGGCTACATAAATGAGGAGGTTTATGTCAAGCAACCACCTGGTTTTGAAAATCCAAAGTTTCCAAATCATGTGTTCAAACTATCAAAAGCTTTGTATGGTTTGAAACAAGCCCCTAGAGCATGGTATGATAGGCTAAAAACCTTTTTACTTGAAAGGGGGTTTTCAATGGGAAAGGTTGACAAAACTCTTTTTACTCAAGCAAGGCAATGATCAACTATTCGTTCAGATTTATGTTGATGATATTATCTTTGGTGGTTCCTCTCATGTTTTAGTGTCTGAGTTTTCGAAAACAATGAGGAAGGAGTTTGAGATGAGTATGATGGGTGAGTTGACATACTTTTTGGGATTTCAAATCAAGCAAACAAAGGATGGTACTTTTGTGCATCAAAGCAAATACACAAAAGACTTGTTGCATAGATTTGGGATGGAAAACAGCAAACCGATCATGACACCCATGGAGAGCACTTGCACACTTGATCCGGATGAAGATGGTGAGCCGGTTGATCAAAAGGAATATAGAAGCATGATAGGTTCACTTTTGTACCTCACTGCATCAAGGCCGGATATACAATTTGATGTGTGTGCTTGTGTGCTCGCTTTCAAGCTTTCCCACGTGCTTCACATCGACAAGTCAGAAGCGAATTTTCAGGTATCTTCATGGAACTCAAGATTTTGGTATTTGGCTTTCTGCTTCCTCATGCATTAGTTTAAGAGCCTTTTCTGATGCTGATTTTGGAGGATGTAGAATTGATAGAAAAAGTACATCTGGTACATGTCATTTCTTGGGCAATTCTCTTATTGCACGGTCATCTAGAAAACAATCTTCTGTTGCACAATCAATCATTGAATCTGAATATGTGGTCTTTGCTAGTTGTTGTTCTCAAATTCTTTGGATAGTAGCTACACTTAAAGATTATGGGGTTAATTTGGATAGTGTTCCTCTTTTGTGTGATAACACTAGTGCAATTTGCATTGCTAAGAACCCCGTGCAACACTCTAGAACAAAACACATTGACATCAGATTTCACTTTCTTAGAGATCATGTTGAAAAAGGCAACATTGTGCTTCATCATGTGGTTACTGAACATCAATTGGCAGACATTTTTACAAAACCTTTGTCTTCTTCTCGTTTTGCTTTTATTCGGGGAGAACTTGGGATTGTTCATCCAATGGGTTTGTTTTGAGGGGGAGTTTCCTTTCCAAGTTCTTTCACTTAATAAGCTCACTTTATCATATTTCTTTATATGTTATGTAATTGAGCTAATATATGATCATCTAATTGTCTCACTTGAACTAAAAATGACATTGCGGAATTCCCTGGACTGATTGTCTATAGCTAAATACTCTGTGACATCTTACTCTTCTAGGCTTGTTATTGAATTTTCTTGACAAATTTGGGCTATGGAGCAAGTGTATTTTCAGCTTTACTCTTTCATAAGACCTTTTAATCATTTTTGCATGTTTACAATCAAAGAAAAAGAAAAGAAAAAGGGAATCAATAAAAAAGGGTTGTTAAAAGCAAAAGCTTCAAGTTGTATGCTTCAGGCATGCTTTCCTTAAAAAAATAAGATGTATGCTTCAAGCATGCCATTCCCTCAAAGATAAGATGTATGCTTCAAGCATGCCACTCCTAGAAAATAAAAGAAGTATGCTTCAAGCATGCCACATGCAATTTATTGTTTAAAGATTAAATTGGTCTACTAGA
Organism: Rhipidocladum racemiflorum; assembly: GCA_036346355.1. Taxonomy (NCBI): domain Eukaryota; kingdom Viridiplantae; phylum Streptophyta; class Magnoliopsida; order Poales; family Poaceae; genus Rhipidocladum; species Rhipidocladum racemiflorum. The sequence goes on from CM070581.1 coordinate 36,289,912, forward strand.
TTGGAGTTGAAACTACTTGCTCGCCCTAAGTTGTTAGTTGCTTCAATTTTTAAAGCCTTGCTTTTTCTGCTAAGATCTTGCTTAGTACTTGGCTATAGTTGACTAAATTGAGGTTGAGATGCATGTCATTCCCTAACTTGTTAAAATCACATCAAGATCATGTATTTTGCATATTATGTGATATATAAGGTTATATGATCGAATGAGCTCATCTTTTCCTATCTTGGCACTCCATTGTTTCTCCTTGTGAAATCATTGTTTCAGAAAAATTTTGAACATGTTCTCTCTTTTGTACTCTTGATGAATCCATTGTCAAAGGGGGAGAAATTTTGGGAATATTTGAGAAGTTCAAAGAAAAAGGGGGAAAAAGTTTTTTTTTGGAAATTTGAACATTTTTGGAGAATTTTGGAATTCTTGGACACATTGCACATTCACACGCATTTTCATTCTCAGGGGGAGATTTTGTTTTGCCTTTTTGTCAACGGGGGAGGTTCTGTGTTTTGGTGTTAATCCTTTGGATCTCAAAATATTTTAAAAAGAGAATGCCAATGTTCAAATCTAAAGTGGTGTTGCCAATGTTTTCATCAAGGGGGAGATTGTGAATCATGTGATGAAAAATTGGCTTGATCTTGTGCTGAAAAATTGGTTAGGATTAATCTTGCAAAATTGCTTGCATGAAGGACCAAACATTCAAACATCCAAAAACAGAGACTTTGCATTTGCGCCAGACCAAACATCCAAAAACAGTGAGTTTCGCATGTATGACGGACCAAACTTTTTGGTCTGTCATAAACGTGATTTTGATGCTTTTACGCTTGTTCAAGAAATCACGTTTTTCCCATGTATGACAAACCAAATTTTTTGGTCTGTCATACACATGCTTTTGGCGACCTCGTTTTTCCCATGTATGACAAACCAAATTTTTTGGTCTGTCATACACATGCTTTTGGCGACCTCGTTTTTCCCATGTATGACAAACCAAATTTTTTGGTCTGTCATACACATGTTTTTGGCAACCTCGTTTTTTCCATGAACGACAGACCAAATTTTTGGTATGTCGTAAATGTGCTTCTGAAGGTTTTTGCGTGGGACCAAGTTCTTAAAAACAGTAAGTTTTACATGTACGCCGGACCAAATTTTTTGGTCCATCGTGAATGCGTTTTTGCTCGATTAGGGTTTTGAGCAAAATTGGAATTGTGTTTGATTTGTTTTTGAGATTATGAAATTTGTGAGAATTTCATGATGCTTGAAGTGGACTTTATGCAATGCTCGTGTGAGTATTTGCATGGATTGATGTGAGTCAAGTCGTGGACTTGTGCTCGGTATTGTTTTATGGTTTGTTCATGTGCAGGTATTGCTCAAAGACGAACGTGGTTGATGACGGAACCGGAACTAGGTTCATGGAGGAGCTGAGGTTCGGGACTAGGTTCAGGGAGGAACTGAGGTCTTGGTGGTCAAGGATGTCATGCGGGACGTTCGGGCTAAGAGAATGGTGCACATGAAGAATGGTTAGTCACGTGAGAATGGCAGGAGGTCATTCGCGTGCAAAGTGTTAGTCACGTGAGTATGGCAGGTGGCCATACGCGTGCAAAGTGTTAGTCACGTGAGTATGGTAGGGTTGCCATACGCGTGCAAGAGTTGTACTCGGCCAGGTTGGGCCAAGAGGAGTTGTGTTGACTACATACTCCTCCTAGATTAGGAATTGTATTCAGAACTCCTTGTGTTTTGCTCCTTTAAATAGGAGGGGTGTCTCCTGTTGAAGGGCATCAATCGGAGCTGAGCGCATTGAGAGCTTCAAGCTCAGTTTTAGGGTTTGTACTCTTTTGATGAGAGTACTTTAGACAAAAGAAATAAAGATCAATTCTTCCAAGATTCTTGCGTGCTACAGTAACCACGTTGCTACAGTGTTTTCTGTTTTGGTTCTTGTTTGCATGTTTGCTCTAATTCTAGATTGGTTTTTGATTCTTGAGTTTCATCATGATTTGATCTATCAAAAACCTTTCTAGGGTATTGATTTATTGTTCCTCAAAGTCTAGTTTATTAATCTTTTGAAGATCTTGTTTAATCTTGAAGTTTTGATTAGATTAGTTTTCGTCAAGTTTTGGAACAGCAAGCTTGCGAAGCTCATAACTTTTGATCCGTAAGTCCGATCGAGCTGATTCTTTTTGGGTTCGATTTGTATTAGAATCTAGTTTGTTGTGTCCAAATTTCAGATCAATCTAATGGTTGGATCTCCGGAAATTCTCATTTTACCGAACCTCTGTCATTCTGTTTTTGTCGAATACGAGGCAATTATTTGGTTCTATTTTGGGGTGAACTTTTAGTAAATCAAGAATTTGGTTTTAGCTTCCGCACAATCATTCACCCCCCCTCTGATTGCTATATTCGTATACTTCGATCCTACAGCGTGGTAGGAGCCGGGAAAGTCCACAACCTCAAAGGTGAGGTTTTCGGTGCGGAAATTGTCCGGGCTCCCGAAGGTGACGGGCAGGTCGGCCTGCCAGAGCGGGTGGGCCTGTTGGCCAGGGACGACGCCGTGGAAAGGCTCCTTGCTCGATCGAAGACTAGAGCGAGGGACCCCTAGGGCGTCGAGGGTCTCAACATACATGATGTTGAGGCCACTGCCGCTGTCCATGAGCACCTCTGTCAGGCGCTTCATCCCTACGATGGGATCGACGACGAGCGGGTAGCGCCCCGGATGCGGGACGTGGTCGGGGTGGTCGGTCCGATCTAAGGCGATCGGGAACTCCGACCACCGTAGGTAGCTGGGCACGGCGGGAGTTACCGCGTGGACTTCGCGATAGGTGAGTTTCTGCCGACGCTTGTCGGCGTAGCACGCAGCTCCACCGAAGATCATGAGGCAGCCGTTGAGTTGTGGGAACTCGTCGTCCGCCTCCTCCCCTTTGGCCCTGGCATCTGGTGCTGGGTCACACTTCTTCCCCTTACCCCACGACGTCGTGGGGTTTCCGGAGAGGAAGCGCTTCAGGACTTCGCAGTCCTGGTACTTGTGCTTGATGGGATAGGTGTGGTTCGGGCACGGACTATCCATCAACTTTTCAAAGTGGTTGGGCGCCTGTCGGGTTTGCCGCTTGGCAGGGCGGTCGGTGGCGGCGACCATGCGGCCTTCGTGGCCTTGTTTCCCCTTCCGCTTTCGTTTGTCGGAGCGGTCGGAGGTGGCACCGGCTTCGATGATGTGCGCTCGATTGGCTTTCTTCTTGTCAAAGATGGCCCCCACAGCCTCCTCGCTGGAGGCGTGGTTGGTGGCGATGTCGAGGAGCGCCTTGGTGGTCCTGGGCTTGGCGCAGCCCAGCTTATGCACCAAGGCCTCGCAAGTGGTGCCGTAGATGAACGCCCCGACGACGTCGGTGTCGTGGACGTCGGGGAGCTCATTGCACTGCTGGGAGAAGCGCAGGATGTAGTCCCGGAGGGTATCCCCTGGATGTTGCTTGCAACTCTTCAGGTCCCAGAAGTTGCTAGGGCATTTGTACGTGCCTTGGAAGTTATCGACGAAGAGGTTCGTCAGGTCCGCCCAGCTCCTGACGGTGTCCGTGGGAAAATACTCGAGCCAGGCTTGAGCAGCATCCGCGAGGTAGATGGGGAGGTACTGGATGATGAAGAGATCATCAACCGCTCCTCCCGCCCGGCAGGCGAGCCGGTAGTCTTCCAGCCAAACACTGGGGTTTGTCGCCCCTGTGTATTTGGCTATGTTGACCGCGGCCCAGAACCTGGCTGGGAAGTCGGCGTTGCGGATGGCGCGAGCGAATGCCCACGGTCCCGGGCCATCAGGGCTTGGATCGCGGTCGTCACGCCGTCCGCTATCCGCAACCTGCGACTGTGCTGCTGCGCCGGTAGCTCTTCTTCGTGCGTCGAGAGTGGTGCAGAGATCATGGTTGTCTCCCAGGTGATGTCTCACTGGAGTGCGCGATGTCTGGGGCCTCTCGAGCTGTGGCACCGTCTTCGTCGGGCTCTGCTGACCCCGCAAGGACGGGCGACCCGGGCGGCTCGAGGTCACGCCCAAGTAGTGGGAGCCGGAGCCCTGCGCGTGCTGCACGGCAGCACGCTCCATCAGCCCCTGGTGGCCCCTGGAGGTTTTGGTACGTGACCTTGGCCTCCGGGTCCATCGGCTCAGGGAGCCCACGGAGCAGCATTGCAGCTGCGGCGACGTTTTGGCTCGCATGGGGGAAGAATGGGAGACCGTCCGACCCCTCGGTGAGCTGGTGATGTACCTGGCGCACGTGCGCGCCAGATATGAGTGGTGGATCGAGCCGATGCTACTCCAGGTCAGCCTGGAGCTTGTCGACCTCGGCCTTGCGGGCCTCAAGCTCCTCGCGCTGCCGTTGGAGCTCAGCGAGGCGAGCTTGGAGGCTCGCAGGGCTTTCACACCGGTCCTCATCGTCCTGCGCTTCGATGTGCGGGAGGAGAGTTCTGGGACTCGCGGGGGTAGTGGGCGGGTCCGCCACGCCTGCCATGTTGCACTCACGAGAGTACAGCCTGCGCGGGGGGTGCTCCCTATCAGAGCTGGAGCCGTGGCTGGAGGAGTCCCCCAGCAAGTCGTGGAGGGAGGCCGGCACGTAGCCGGTCATTGCCATGAGCTGGGAACCCGTGGGGGGTGGGGCCGCCACCCGCTGTTGCACACGCATGGCGCCACCAGAGGCGATGCCACCATGGAGTAGCTCCATTGCCGAGGCCCGCGTGGAAGCCTCGAGGCGAAGGTTGCTGAGGATGTCAGCAACTGCGTCCAGGCTCGTGGAGGAGGCCTGGTCATGGACAGCGGTGGGGATGAGCACGAGCTCTCCCGTCGTAGTGGCGACGAAGTCAAGGGCGCCGAAGCGGATCCAGCCACTCGACGCTGGTGCGCCGTCGCGTGAGAAGGAAGCCATCGGGGAAGCGGATGGGAATCTGGAGACGATGGTGATGATAACGCGTGAGAAAAGCCCCTACCTGGCGCGCCAACTGTCGGTGTTTCGACCACCGGCAATACGATTTTTCGGTCTAGGGGGTTCGCGCGCTCCCTCTCCTCGAATGGCCTGACTCAAGGAGTCCAAGATGTATACTGGTTCGGGCTAAACATCCCTACTCCAGTTCGTGAGATGAGTGTATATTGTCCTTTCGGGAGGTTACAATGGCGACTTCCTTTGAGAGGAAGAAGAACCGAACGATCTTACCGCTTTTCGCGTGTGGGTGTTTTTCTTGTGTTGACCGACCGATCGATTGATCTATATCTCTATCTCTCTATCTGTCTCCCCAGGGTCCTGACTTTCCTTATATCGGCGGAAGCAACAGGTTACATGGGAGTCTGGAAGGGAAAAAAGAAAGGGGTGTCCTATGTCTCGGAATCTGGTCTTCGGTCTTGTCGTCCAACCGGCCTCCGTCCACCCCCACACCGAGTCGGTAGCCTTGCAGCGGGGGGTTCTCGGCCGGGTTGGAGAAGTGACGCACTGCTCCGTACGATTGTCAGGCGCCGGCATTAATAGTATTTGACCTCAGCGTGGCCTCGGGAGGGGGCATTCCCCTCTGTTGTGTGTCAGGATGGCGGGACCGGAGCTTGACTTCTGTAACACCCCAATTTTTGCTTTTCATGAATTTAAGTGTTAATTTGCACATTTGTGAATTTTTGGAATTTTCTGGAATTTATTTGAATTTATTTGGAATTAATTTGAATTTATTCCCTTTTGAAGTAACTAAAGAATTTAATTTTATAAATAAAATTTTGTTGGAAATAATTTGTTTGAGTCCAGAATGTTCCAAAATATTTTCTAGAATTTTTATGGAATTTTTCTGAGTGTTTTGCTATTTTTAATGAATTAAATGAATTTCTGGGAATTAATTTGAATATTTAATCGCTGGGAAAATCGAATCGGTTTGTACTGTTCATCCGACCGAGCCCGAGTCTGAGTTAGACTCAAGTCCGACCCGAACCCGACCGCGCCAGCCATCTCGGTCGAACCACGTAACCCGAGCCCAACCCTAACCCTAATCGCGTGACCGTTGGATCGAGATCCAACGGCCACGAATGCGCCACGTCGCCCGAGCCAGACACCAACCGAGCCAGCCAGGTCACCGAGCCAGACCTGAGCCCAAACCCCGTGCCCGTTGGATCTTGATCCCACGGTCCACATTGAGCCACGTCGCCCAATCCGAAATGGATTCGGATTCCGCCGCCGCCCGTGGGTGGGGCCTCGTTTTTCGCATTTATCACGGACGTCGAGGGCCTATTTAATGCGCCGCCACCCGCCGTGGAGCCCTCTCCCGTGCGCACCCATAGCCCTAACCCACAGTGCCGGAGCCGCTTCCGTCCACCCGCAAGAGCTCATCATAGTTGGAGGAGGCGCCCGCCGCGGTTTTTCGCCGTTTGCCGCCATCTCCGTCACCCTCCGCCGTGAACAAGCCCAGATCCGAGTCCGCCGCGTCAGGCCGCGTTGAGCAGTACCACCCACCCTGCCGGAGGAGCCCGCAAACGCCGTTCCCTACGTCGTCTTCTTCCCCTCCGGTGACCTCGCTCCGCCGCACGCCATCGCCAACCCGCGAAGCATCTCCACCGTCCGATCACCAACCAACGTCCCAGATTCGTCCACGTCATCGGGAGGTAATCTGCAAGTTGCTTTTTTCAGATCTAATCCCCGTCGTTGGATCTAGATCCAACGGTTTAGATCACGCCACGTAGCCGTAACTGCACCATGCTTGGATAGATCTCAGCCGTTAGATCTAGATCGTACGGCTAGGGCTAACCCACGTTGTAGCTTTAGATCGGATCTTGACCGTCCGACAAGATCGAACGGTCTAGATCGACCGTGTTGTTTCTAACGCGTGAAACCTAGATCTAATCTGGGCCGTTGATTTTCAAATCAATGACCGAGATCTAGCCACGTGGTCGGAAGGCTGACCGTCACGGTCAGCGCGGTCGCCGCTCTGTCGCCGCTGACGTCACGCTGACGTCACAATGGGGCCCAGCTGTCAGTCGTCCTCAGCCGAGCGTGATGACGTCACCGCTAACGTCATCTGAGGGGTCCCACATGTCAGTGGGACATGAACTCGTGGACCGGGTCCACGGTGGACCCAAGCTGAACCGTGGACCACGTCCATGGACCAGCTGACGCAATAAATAGATTTTTCAATAGAAAAATAATTCGGTGGAAAATCAAATTCCACGCTGACGTCATGCTGATGTCATAATCGGATTTTTTAATATAAAAGTAAATGGATTAATTCAGATTATTGATTTATTTGAATTTTGAAACTTCAAACGCTTATAACTTTTGCATTCTAACTCCGATTTGGGTGATTCAAATTTCTAAATTTTTATAAAATTGAGATCTACCTAATGGTGAATTTTATTTAATTTTTGGACCAAAGTTTTTCTCTGTAATATTATTTAATTGATAATTTAAACTTTAAATGCTTGTAACTTTTGCGTTTTAACTCCGATTTTGACGATTCAAATTCCTCAAAATTCATAAAATTATGCTCTCTCTGTTTATGGACTTTATTTGTATGTTCGGATACTTTTTGTGTACTGTTTTATTTATTAGTTGCTATTTGCACGTGTTACGAGTAGACGTTGAAGTACCCGAAGGCTTCGAATGAGAAGTATTGACCCAGGAGCCAGCCCAAGACCAAGAGCAAGTACTCTTTGAAGGAAAGTTGTGCTTTGACCATGTTGATCCCATTTTCAAATTAATTTGATTTAAATTATTGCATGCTAGTTAAATTAGAAAATGCTTTAATTAATTTTGGGAAATTAGTTAAGTGCCCACTTTGCACTATGACACCTTGATTATTATTTATGTGCCATGACCCCTTGTCACCCTAGTTGTGGATTATTAGTTGGACATTATTAAATTGCCAACATGGGTAGTTAGACCGAGGTAGTATGCTTAGCCTTGCCACGTGACATGTTTTTGACAATTACATGATAACATTGACTTAATGAGATATGGAATCTGTTTTGAGAAGTGTCATGTGTTATTGATGATGATATTGATAGCACGTGGTGCATGGTAAACAAGTGAGGGTTTGATAAATAGTTTTCGACCGGGGCATGTGGCAAGAATGATCGGGTGGGCCAGTTGTAGCATCGGGAAGGATGATTTGGTTCTTCGGGTAGTCTTGCCCTGGTCACCCTAAGGACTTAACCTTGCAAGCCTTTGAACTGAGTCATTCGTGCAACCACATGACTGGAGTGGGACGGTCCTAGTTGAGTAAGTTACTAATAACTTGCATGTGATACCTCGGGTGTCAACTACACCTTTTGTTTAGCTTGAATGGGGACGTACCAAGGCTACGGCATGGTACCCATCCAACGGTATGTTGGTCTCATACTTCGCCTCTGTCAAGGGAAGGGATGGGGTATGGCAAAAACCGAAAAGGTTCACTTCTGTAGTTAGTCGTATCCGAGAGGCTTTGTTACGATCACTCACCTTTGTGGTGTTTGGCTGTATCTTGTGGGTAAAGTGCATAACCTCTGCAGAGTGTAAAATCTATTCGAATAGCCGTGTCCGCGGCATTGGACATTACTTAGGAATTACAGTCAAGGGTTAGACTTCCATGAAAATAACTTGGACTTAGAAAGTTTGGTTGGGTTAATTGATGACGTTGATGGAAATGTGGACTAGGAATGGGAATGATGTTCATTTAACCTATGGCAAAGTTATTGATATTATGATGTTTCTGTTGCTTTCGAATCTACTTATGTTACTTGTTAAATGTTGTTACTGCAAATGAACCATGAGCTATTCCTTTGTATTAAGCCATGCATGTAGTATATTAGTTTGCATTCTGTGCATGACTTGCTGAGTACCAAGTACTCACCCTTGCCACAATATAACATCAGTTGAAGAAGAGTCTACACCAGCTTTGGAGGAGGAGCTCCAAGAGGAATAGTCTATCTAGGGAGCGAGCCCAGTCAGTTGCATGTGGTATACTGGATGGCGCCACGAAGTTATCTTATTTTCCGCTACTGTTATTTCTCTTTTAATAAGTTTTCGCCCTGCGGTATACTAGATATGGTGGGTTTCATGCTGAGCTTGTGTCTAAAACCTTTTGGTATAGTTTGGTTGTTTGCTATCTTGGTTAAATGTTTTCGGTCGAGGTGTTCTTTATGTTGAGTTTCAGAGTTTCCCTAAAACTCGTAGAAATTGGTGCCAATCTGTAGTGTTGGCTAATTTGTGCAGTTTATGCTATGAGTATGGTTTTACACCCAGAAGTCTTTGAGTGGATCGCGCTCTTTTGCGTTCACACTAAATCATCTTTGGAGTAAATTTTAAAGGAAGCAGAAGGTCTTAGTGGGTTGTGTTGGATATTCTTGAGTTTCAATTTGTAACTCTATTTGGCTAGAGTTGGAGTTATTTGGAAAATGAGTGTGGTGGTTGCAAATGCTTCAAAAGGTGGATTTTTATGAATGTTTCATAAGTGGTTTTGTTAGTGAAGTGTTCCCTTTTGAAATGAGTTTCCCTTTCTCTTTGAGAAAATTTGTGGTGGTTGTGTGTGCAGATGTTTGACTTGGAGTTGATGTTCTTTTCCAAAAGGTTGATTTTGGTTAGAATGCAAGGTTTTGCAGGTTAGTTTTCAATTGATGGTGGGTTCTGACACGACGTGGTGTTTTGCTGTTAACGGTGTTGCCGTCATAGTTATAAGATTTAGCGCAACCGTCAATGTTATGTGTGTTTCAAACATGTGATACCGAGGAAGTAGTCGGTTGGTGAATGATTACTCGGTATTGTTTGTTACATGGTGAATGAATGGTGAAAAGGAAACATGACATCATTTATGTTTATTCAATCATAAAAGGGTCGATGAGCCAGGTCGGTGAGAAAGTCATATATGGAGATATGACTATTCCGGAGTGCTCTTGAAGAATGTGCATTCTTGTCATGAAACGAGATTTCCCTTGCTTTCTAGTATGAAAAGAAAAGAATGAATAATTTCTAGTGTTGGTTGTGGTGAAGGAGATTTGCGTTTCCTTTGCGTCTTGGCATAGGAAATTAAAATGAGTACTCTTTGGTTGCTGCCGAATTCTTTCCAAAGTGGCTTTTAGCGCTTTGGGGTTTGAGTTGTAATGTGTGGATCATTTGGGTTGATGGTTTATGATTGAGCACACTCAATGATTGTACTCTTTGTCATGGTCCTTTGAGTGGAAGGTTGTGTATGACTCAATGCAAACCTTCTTGGAGAATTGTGTCATTGAGGTGTTCCTCGGTAAGGTTGATTAAATTATTAGTGGACCACTTGGTGGTTGCTAGTAATTGCTTTCCCTTTTCGGAGTGTATTGGATCTTTTTGTCGCCGATCTTTGAGCGAGTTGTGTCAACCGAAGTGGATTGCCCGGTTGCTTTTGTTTTTGCGGGTTTTAAAGACCCTGGTTTTAATTTAGGCTTTTCCTTCGGTGGTAGTGGTGGGTATTGGTTTTTTTGTAAAAGATCAATTTTTTGTAAAAAAGATCAATCTTTTGCTCGGTTACCCCAATTGTTCAAGTAATTGGTAGTAGCTAGTAGTCTTGGAGTGTAGTGTCTCACCTGGTTCGCGTCGTCTTGAATACGACGAACCACAGTAGAGAGGTAGAGGTGTGAAGACACTTTTGTGTGTGGGAGCTGAAGAGGGTTCCAAAGGTTGGTGCCGTGTTCTTCTAGATGTAGTATAGGTTAAAGGGATCGGGCACTTTGGTGCCAAGGAATGCATATAATGGGGAGTGTGAGATAGTTGTCTTTTGTTGTCTTTTTGGGAATTGATCCTATTTCTCGGGACGTTCTAAGTCCTTGTGTTAGCGCTTTTGTGATTCAATGTTGAGTAATATTCTGGCAAGCTTTGATTGTGAGTTATCGTTAGAGCCGTTAGTCTTCGAGCCTTAGCTCCCTTTGATTTGTATGTTTGCGTAGTGGTGTGTCTCGGATTCGGGGTCGAATCCTATTGAAGGGGGGAGAATGTGACACTACGGAAGGTCGTAATCTTATAAAACGCGTTTTCGGGCCGTTTTCGGGAGTTTGGGCCTTTCCGGGGGAGTTTGGGCCTAAGGGGGGATGAGCCGTGGGCTTTAGTGGAAGGGGTATGGCACATGGGGGGGAAACCTGGCTAAGGGGGGGCTTGGTGCGCCCCTCCCACACGCCCTCTCCTCCCCTTGTGCGCCTCCCCCACCTCCTCCCTAACCGCCACCCCCAGCCGCCCCCTCCCTTGCTCTCCACCCCTCCCCATCCCTCTCCACCACCCCTTGCTGGTCTTAGGGGAGTTCTCCACCTCACCACCCCGCAGATCCGTCCATTGGAGCGCTCCGCGACGAGGAGATCCGGTGGATTCGGAGCGAGGAAGGAGATCGCGCGAACCGGGAGGAGATCCATTGGTTCTTCGTTCGTCGGGCGAAGGTATGGCCACGGGAATCCTTAGGGTTGGTCTAGGTACCGTTATAATGGTTGATATCATGCTTTTAGATCAATTGGTGGTGCTGTAATTGGGTAGATTAGATGAAATCTAGAGTTTGCCACGTTCTCTGTTTCGGGCAAATTGTGCAGTCGACCTAGGGTTTGAGATTTCGCCAATTTATATTCGGAATTTGGTCGGCCGCCTGTTGAAGAAGTTCTAGGTTCAGTGGGTATAAAGAACGTCCAATTCCGCCCAGCTATTTGAAAGTTATGCTCATTTTACCGAACGTGTTAAAAACTGTGACGTGATTGGAACAGATCACGGTATTCTGTAGATTAAACCACTTTAGATTCCGAATCAATTTTTCCATATACTTAGAAAAAGTTAGGAAATTTCCTAAGCTACGCGGGGATGTACTCGTTTAATTGATTCGGAGTTTTAGAACCCAAGTTATGCCCTTTGGAAGTCTGCCGTCCCGAAGGGACAGAACCTCTGTTTTTGGGTTTTGCGAGTAGTTTGCAAAGTTGGGGTAGAAGAGTGTTTGCGTATTGTTTTGGGGCATGATTTTGAGTGTGTGGTACCTATGTGCAGGTGGTGTGACCCCGGGAGTGCCCTCTACTTCTCGCCAATCCGTCGCCCGTGGTTGAGGCAAGTGTATTGGAATGGGTAGCGGGTTGTAGATTGCAAGTTTTGTTGAGTTGAAATTGAATATATGATATGTTCACATGCCATGCTTTAACGTTTGCCATTGATAGGATGAATACGGTTTATTATGTTGTGATGCCATGTGTTAATGTACAAGTTATCTATGATGTTGGCATGTTTGCATACATGGCATGATACATGGCCGGGTCGGTGAGGAAGTCATAACTAGTCCGGTAAGATCGGTGAGAAAGTTATGACTAGTCCAGAGCGCCATTGAGTAAGTCCTACATCGTGATTCCATCCACCGCGGTGAATGGAAGCGAGGAGTAGGCACCCTCCATCTTCGGGATGGAAGGGAGGAGAGGGTGCACACCGACGGGTGTGTACTCAACCATACCGGTATGAGTTTCCAGAAGACATGTGCATCGCATCGCATTGCATATATGATGATGATGATATGTGAAAAATGATATGTGAGTATGAATAAGATGATAGGCATGATTGAGGTGTTGAAGCCATGTAATTGCTCTTTTGTACCATTGCAATATACTTGCTGAGTGTTGAACTCACGCTTGTGCTTTCTTGTTGTTTTTAGGTATCATGAGACCGGCATGCGGGGAAGGGAACTAGTCACACTCCTACACGTAGCTTCACACATTTGTTCCCACAATTATTCATTTTGAGTCATGATAATAAATTTAGTGTGATGCATATTGGTTTATGATCTAGTTTTGCATTATGAGAGCCTTATTGTTCATTTGGCTCATGAAGACTTTGAATGCTTGAGATTTGACTTATATTGCTGTCATGTCACTATTTACTGCTATTTTAGATGTCTCATATATTGCCATATATTGCTATGTTATTGTTGATGCTTCAATACTTGGAAAAACAAAGGAGATGCTGCCGAAATTTTCGGTATTAGCATTTGCTCCTTTGCTATAATTTACTTGTAATTGTGGTATTTAGATGTTGTTTAGTCTATGTTTGGTAGCATCCAGGCATACTGGATGCCGGGGTGTTACAGACATCTTCGGACGCCAAGTGTTCTTCAGAGCATGGGAAGTGTAATATGGCGAGATGAATTGCGATGCGTCGTTCCCTCCCATGTCACGGCAAGCGGCCAACACATGTGTGCAAGGGAGTTGTTGTAGCTTCGGCTTGTTGCACGTGCACGATACGTCATCAGCTCCTAACTGGCATTGTTGAACGTTGTCCCCAGCGATGTAGCCCGAGGCATGCTTTCGCTTGCACAAAACCTCAAATTTATTGGTTGTTAGGTCGAAGATCCTTGTGCGGTGGAAGTGAGCCTTCCTCCTCCTCGCCGCGAGCAGGATCTCCACTCTCCCTGCGTAGGCAGTGGTGCAGGCCTCCGCGGCGCAACCACGGTCTCAAAAGTAATCCGCACACCGGTAGAAGGTGAGTTCAATGATAGAACATAGAGGGAGGGACCGAGCCCCCTTCAAAACGTTGTTGAATGCCTCCGCTATGTTGATCGTCATCATGGTGTACCTACGAATGGCTACCGTTAGCATGTACGATGCACAATGAAGTTACAACAAATTTGTGCCAGATGAACATGCATGATATACCTAGCTCCGTGCGTGTCGTGCAGCAGCGCCCACCACTCACTGGCTTCCCTGCAATCCATTGGCTGAATGTCTGTCGACTCCGAGTGCGCAGCGTCTACCCCCCAACCATTTGGCCTTGCAGCTGGTCCTCCTGTGATTGCTCATCTTCCATCATCTTCCTAGTGCAGTCGTTCAGCTGCCTCCAAAGGGCATTGAACTTGTGGATCTGGTTCTGAACGCACATAGCTTTGAACTGCTTCACCAAGGCCTTGTTCTTGTACCGAGTGTATAAGTTAGCACCGAGGTGCCGCATGAACCACCTCCTCTCGACATCGGCTCAACTGGTAGCGGGTGACGTGCTATTGTGCATCACGTCCAGCGCATGCAATAGCCCTTTGTTTCGGTCTGAGACAACACAAACCCCTCCCCTGTCGCCCACCACGCGACTCTTCAGTAGGGTGAGGAACACAACCAGCTATCGTTGTTCTCACTCTCCACTAGAGCGAATGCGAGGGGGAGGATTTGGTTGTTCGTGTCCGCAGCAAGGGCGGTCAGGAGCGTCCCATGGAATTTTTCGCTCAAAAACGTGCCGTCCACAGATATGACTGGCCTACAATGAACGAAAGCTTTGATGCATTGCCCGAAGGACCAGAATAGACAGATGAGGTAGTGTTCTCCCTGGCGGTACGTCCCGTCCTCCTCCCTTATTGGCTCATCGGCCATTGCGAACTGAGTCCCTGGGATCGTCATGCAAATCTTCTGCAACAACCTGGGCGCATGGTTGAACGACTCTTCGAATCCTCCAAACAGCATCTTTAGGGCCTTCTGCTTAGCGCACCAGGCCGTGTCATACTAGATGACCATCCCAGACGACCTCTGAACCTCCTTCATAATTTGACGTGGGGGACATCCCTATGTCTGCCCCCACTGAGGTAAGGAGGGTCTGTGCCACGTACCTGGCATCGACAACATTACTCATGTTTCGTATGGACTCCTCCGTGCATATATGGGGCCGGTGCATAGTGATGACAAAAATGTCATCGTGCTTTGCCTGTGAGCTTGTACGTAGAAGTCGCACTGTGGGTGCTTAGTGCACCTAACCTCGTATGCACGGGGCTCCGACCGGATCAGGATGTGCTCCCTCCTTGTCATAAAGGCGTAGTTACTGAGGAAGTGTATGGCCTCCACCTTGCTGCTGAACTTTCGTCCAACCTTGATGTCGTTGTGCTGGTACCCCCACGTGGATACTTTACTATAATCCATGATGGTACAATCCCCATCCCACACGGCACGAAAGTATTGTATCGCCGGTGAGGGGTCCTCATTGTCTACCGCCTGTTCATCACCGCTGCCGCCTCCGTCGTCTTTCGAGCTTGCCGCGTCCACCTCCCCACGGTTGCCTTCTTCTTCGCCTACGCCCGATGTCCCCTCCTATGCAATTTCTGCTTCACCCGGGATATTTTCTACGTCATCGTTAGCTTGGCCACTAGAGCCTATGTCCGCGGACTCGTGCCGGGGCAAAATGTCTGCATACACTCCAACCTCGAAATTCTCCTCGTTGGCCTTGCTAACATACAAAGCCCACACACTATGACTTGTCAACAGATATAGCGTGCACACAACCACTGAGCTGTTCTGAAGAACCCGTGGCCGAACTGCCTCTAGACGCACTCTGTGTGTACTATGGTCCACACCGAGGAGAGCAACAACATGTGCTTTCAAAACACGCAAGTCATTTGGGGTGGGGATTGTGCTCCCCACTTGCTGACAATTGTCAACGGTCACGACCCTCCCCCACAAAATTGCTAGCCGCTCTCCAGAATATATTCTAACAAACATTTCCATCTGTTCCACAAGCATTTTACCGAAGTTACTTATATATTACAGACATTTCTACACCATAAATATGTATTTTAAGTATTG
Source organism: Rhipidocladum racemiflorum (assembly GCA_036346355.1). NCBI lineage: Eukaryota > Viridiplantae > Streptophyta > Magnoliopsida > Poales > Poaceae > Rhipidocladum > Rhipidocladum racemiflorum. The sequence goes on from CM070581.1 coordinate 36,305,399, forward strand.
AACCTAAATATTACCCGTATTAATCACCATTCGTCGCATAAAATATTACCTTGTCGATACAAAAATCACTACATGGTTTATCACTATATGCCGCCAATATTTTTATTAATGACCTACTTCACACACTACTAACATGTAGTTCATGTGAATATAACCCAAATTAATCCCTACTTGGTGCTAACACTTTCGCACAAACAGAAAACTACTTTATTGTACAGCATAATTAATTAAGCATAACCTCGAACAAACCTTTCATGCTAGTACTCTTAAAAAATCTAACAAGTGTAACCACTACTCTTATATTTCATGTTAGTACTCTTAAAAAAACATACCTTTTATGTTTTACAAATGTAGCACGCAAATACGTTTCTTCGCGCAAGTCATTTCCCAAACATATTACGAAGATTATTGTCTTCTCCCGACCTCTACCACAAAAAACATATACCGTGAGCAGCTAACCAAAAATAAAGTAGCTCATTATTTTACTATTTATTTTTACTAATTTGTGTACCTAAAATAAAGCAGCTCATTTGTTACGGCTTATGTACCAAGAACGGAAGCAGATTACAAGACCGATTTGTTGTGCGATATCTACGGGTGAAAATTGATCGGATACGAATGGATATTGTTTTTCGCATATCTTTACACATATTTTACCCCTAATTCGAAATCTGATATGAACACGGATTGGCCGAGAAACAAGCACTTATAGAACATATGAAAGTGTTATTTACTGTACTTAACAACATAATCTAAATTTATATTATAAATCAGTCGATGACTAGAAAACCATAGAACATATTAAAGGATATTGATGTTTTTATTGAGTATGCATTTTGTCGATTTGTCAGATAAAGCCTATACTCGCTACATTGCACTGCAGATACATGTAATCGCTATTTCATGTCGCATTTACACTGTATTCAAAAATTCCCTCCACAACAGTAATTCCTTCCACAAACGAAACGTAAATACTTCACTCTAACCTAAAAAGTTGGTCACTACTACAACACTGTCCACAATAGCAATTCATTACACAAACGTAAATACTTAACACTAATCTAAAAAGTTGGTCACTAATACTACACTGTCCACAACGTATATTTCATGCTAGTACTCTTAAAAAAACATACCTTTTATACTACACTGATTCTACACTGTCCACAACAGTACTTAATTGCAGAAACATAAATACTTAACTCTAACCAAACAATTAACCCTAACCTAGCAAATATACTACACGGTCCACAACAATAGATCGATAAAACTACTACTACTACACTGGTAACTACTACACTATCTGCAACAGTAGATCAATAAAACTACTACTCCTACACTGGTCACTACTACTACACTGTCCATAATGTACTAATAACCATGAACATTTCTAACTAACCTTCTTGAAGCTGTGCTGAAGATCGTTGTACCAAAGATCAATAATACTCTAGAGCAATATCTGCAAAATACAAATGCGAGATGAAATAATTGAAAAATACAAATCACTGAAGAATTGCATAAATGTAAATACTAATCATTGAAAAATACAAATCACTGCAGATTTCCTGAAATGTGACGGCACTGCCCTCTCCTGTAATCCATCAACTCACCGCCCTCTGCTATCGCGAACTCACTCCCCTCTGCTCTCGCGAAAACACTACTCTCTGCTTGCCTGCCCATCGCTCTCTTCTTTCATTTTATAGCGAAAGCAACGGAGTGCCTGGCTGGCTTCATCATTTTCCCGGGAACAAATTGAAGATGCTCAGTCATTTCGTGTCCCATCACCACCGAAAGCAAATGCTAGCCTCAGTCATTTCGCTGGCTTTGTCTTCACCATAACCATCTGTTAGGACTGAGCTGTGCCTATTGTATTGTAGGCTAGCTTTTGCCTTGACCAATGCACTAAACAATCGGATGGCAGTGCAACAACATGGGAAACGTCATGATGAACCTCTGTCGTTTTTTACTTTTCCCAGGGTAATGGATGGCAGTGCAAATGGATGGCAGTGCATAGCATCGATCATTGGCGCACCCCCCTGTATTCGCTACATGGTGTAGCGAATACAGGTGTATTCGCTAGGTGTTTTTTTTGCAAATACGGTCAACTGTTGTATCAAATTGAAAATGCGCGCTTTCTTTTGTATAGAATTCAAAATTTGCCTAAGCTTAAGTATTAGAAAACAGAAAAATAGTGTACTTACAATTCAACATAGTAGTTGTCTTTTTTCTCTCTCCACAATTATGTGCAATTATTCATTTAAGAGTATAAGGATTCTGAGGGATTTGAATCTACTATACTTTGCACAATTTACTAGTTTTCTACCAATGTATGTGTGACACTACGGAATGATATTTTGAGTCATTTTCGATGTCGGCATTAAGGAATGACTTTGGTGTCATGTTTTTGGGCCTTTGCCGTGAGTTTGGGCCTTTCCGGGGGTGAATTTGGGCTCTCCGGGGCAGTTTGGGCATAGCGGGAGCTAGTTTGGGCTCTAGGGGGATGAAGTGGGTCGTTAGTGGGGGAGTTTTTGGCCCATGGGGGAAAAATCCAGCCACTTCCTAGGGTTTCCCACCCCCTCCTTGCGCCTCCCCCTTGTGGGTGCGCCCCCCCCAAACCCTCCACATCCTAGCCGCCACCTCCCTCTCCCCCTCCCCCTTCCCCCATGGCGCCCCTCCCCTTCTCCCTTGCGCCACCACCTTCCCCTCCCCTCTCCATCTCCCTTGCTGCCTAGGGGAGCTCCCCACCGCGCCACCTCACTGTCCCCTCCATCAGGAAGCCCCGCGACGAGGAGATCCGGCGGTTCAGGCATGAGGAGAACGATCGGGGAGCCCTGGTGGAAGGATTTCGGCGTTCGTCGTTCGTCGGGAAGAGGTATGGAATGGGTGGTCCTTGGGGATGGTCTAGGTGCTGTTCTAGGGGTTGATTTCATGCTTTTAGATCAAGTGGTGGTGCTGTGATTGGGTAGGTTGGATGAAAACTAGAGTTTACCACGTTCTCTGTTTCGGGCAGATTGCGCAGTCGACCTAGAGTTTGAGTTTTCATGATTTTAGAGTCAGAATTTGGTCGGCCGCCTGTTGAGCAAGTTGTAGGTAACTTCAATACCTTTAATTGGACACCAAGAACGTCCAATTCCTCCTAGCCGTTTGAAAGTTATGGTTGTTTTACCGAGCATGTTCAAATCTGTGACGTAATTGGGACAGAACGTGGTGTTTTGTAGATTAAACAATTTTAGAGGCCGAATAAGTTTTTCCCAATACTTAGAAAAAGTTAGGAAATTTCCTAAGCTTCGCGATGATGTACTCGTTTAATCGATTCGGAGTCCTAGAACTAAAGTTATGCTAGATTGAAGCCTGCTGTCCCGGAGGGACAGATTCTCTGTTTTTCGGTTTTGGGAGTAGTTTGTGAAGTCGGGGTAGACGAGCTTTTGCGTACTGTTTTGGGGGCACGTTTTGATAGTGTGGTATGTTTGTGCAGGTGGTGTGACCCCGGGAGTGCCCTCATCCTCTCGCCAATCCGTCGCCCGAGGTTAAGGCAAGTGTATTGTAATGGGTAGTGTATTGTATGATGCTAATTGTGACTAGGTGCAAATTGCTTTCATGATGTGCTATCTTGTCATGATTACATGTTGTGATATCTTGCCATGATTAGTGCTTGCCCATGTGATGATGAAATTAGAGTATTATGATGCTATGCCATGTTTAGTTCAGTTTGAGGCAAGTTGTTATGTTTATGGCATAATCACATACATGGCATGTGATCTGATCCGGTCGGTGAGAAAGTCATAACTAGTCCGGTAAGGTCGGTGAGAAAGTTATGACTAATCCGGAGAGCCACTGAGTAAGTCCTACCTCGTGATTCCATCCACCGTGGTGATTGGAAGCGAGGAGTAGGCACCCTCCATCTTCGGGATGGAAGGGGGAAGAGGGTGCACGCCGACGGGTGTGCACTCAGCAATACCGGTATATGCTTCCAGGAGACATGTGCATTGCATTGCATACATGATGATGATAACGAGTTGTGTACGATGTGCTTTGTCATGGCTATGATGTTGTAGATGAGATTATGATCTGAACATCATGTTAAAGTATGGTATGTATTGATGTTGGCATTGAATTATTCTTTATGACCCATTGCAATATGCTTGCTGAGTGATGAACTCACACTTGTGTTTATGTTGTTTTTAGATACCATGAAACTGACATGCGGGGAAAGGGCATTAGCTACACTTCTACACGTAGTTTCACATTCTTATACAGTTTAATCATTGGGAGTCATGATCATAATGATTAGTGCCATGAAACTGGGTGTATGGGCTTGAGTTCATCGTTTGGTTTGTTATATTTGGTGGAATGGTTGAATTCCTCATTTTAGACATAAGTGATGCTTTATTCATTGATATTGTTGTTTATATGCTATGATATAACTTGCCATGTTATTGCTATTACTCCAATTCATGTCAAAACAAAGGAGATGCTGCCAAAATTTTCGGATTTAGCATTTACACCTTTACTGTAATTTATCTGTAACACCCCGGCATCTAGTGTGCCCGAATGCTACCAAACATAGACTAAACAACATCTAAATACCACAATTAAACATAAATTACAGCAAAGGCGCACATGCTAAAAACCGAAATTTCGGCAGCATCTCCTTTGTTTTAACATGAATTGAAGCGATAGCAATAACAAGGCAGTTCATAGCAAAACATAAGGCATCTAAAACAGCAATATAAACGAATATAGCATCAACATAAGACAATAATACTAAAGCCAACCACTCCATAAACTATGGCTAAGCAAATAAGGATCACAAGCACACAAAAGTTATTCCAAACACCTAGTTTATGGCACTTATTATGAACTTGACTAAACAATAGTAAATGTGGCTGGACTACGTGAAGATGTGTAGCTATTTCCACTTCCCACATGCCAGTGTCATGGTACCTAAAATAAACAACATAAACACAAGCGTGAGTTCATCACTCAGCGAGTATATTGCAATGGTACAAACATAAATAATTACATGGCTGCAACAACTCACATCATGTATATCATCTCATTCATGATCACAAATCATTATCATCATCATTCTGTATGCAATGCGATGCGATGCTCATATCTCCTTGGAAACTCATACCGGTATGGTTGAGTACACACCCGTCGGTGTGCACCCTCTCCCCCCTTCCATCCCGAAGATGGAGGGTGCCTACTCCTCGCTTCTGTTCACCGCGGTGAATGGAATCACGATGTAGGACTTACTCATTGGCTCTCCGGAATAGTCATAACTTTCTCACCGACCTTCCCGGGACTAGTTATGACTTTCTCACCGCCCGGACCATGTAACATGCCATGTATGCAAATATGCCAACATCATAATTAACTTGTACATTAACACATGGCATCATAACATAATAAGCATACTCATCATATCATTGGCAATCATTAAAGCATGGCAAGTGATCATATCATATAATCAATTTCATCTAGTCTCAACAAGCAACCTACAAACCGCTATCCATTACAATACACTTGCCTCAACCACGGGCAACGGATTGGCGAGAAGTAGAAGGCACTCCCGGGGTCACACCACCTGCACATAAGTACCACACACTCACAATCATGTCCACAAAACAGTACGCAAACCCTCATCTACCCCGACATTGCCAACTACTCGCAAAACCCAAAAATAGAGGTTCTATCCCGTCGGGACAGCAGCTTTCCAAAAGGCATAACTTGGGTTCTGGGACTCCGAATCAATTAAACGAGTACATACTCGCGTAGCTTAGGAAATTTCCTAACTTTTTCTAAGTATATGGAAAGACTGATTCGGACTCTAAAGTGGTTTAATCTACAGAATACCGTGATCTGTTCCAATCACGTCACAGATTTTAACACGCTTGGTAAAACAGCCATAACTTTCAAACGGCTAATCGGAGTTGGACGTTCTTTATATCCACGGAAAGATATTGAATTATCTACAACTTCTTCAACAGCCGTAAGACAAAATTCGGAATCTAAATTGGCGCACAACCAAACCCTAGGTCGACTGCTCATGCTGTCCAAAACAGAGAACGTGGCAACTTCTAGATCTAATCCAATCTACTCAATTCCAGCACCACCAATTGATCTAAAAACATGATAATGACCCTTAGAACAATACCTAGATCAACCCCAAGGATTCTCATGGCCATACCTTCGCCCGACGCATGAAAACCCAATGGATCTCCTCCCGGTTTGCGCGATCTCCTTCCTCGCTCCAAATCCACCGGATCTCCTCGTCGCGGAGCGCTCCAATGGATGGATCTTCGGGTTGGTGAGGTGGAGAACCCCCCTAGGGGAAGCAAGGGATGTGGAGAGGTGAGGATAGGGGTGGTGGTGCAATGGGGGGCAAGGGGGTGGTGGGGGCGCATGCAAGGGAGAGGGGGAGGTAGGGTGGCGGCTAGGGCATGGAGGGGGAGGGAGGGGGGGCACCAAAGGGGGTGGGGGCGCAGGGCAAGGGCAGGGGGGCTCTATTTACCAGCCCAAACTGGTCTCCTACTCCTAAAAGGACTCAAACTCTCCCCCACCAAGGCCCACGACCCTTTCCCCTAGGCCCAAACTCCCCCGGAAAGGCCCAAATCCCCGGAAACGGCCCGAAAACGCAAATAAACCTCATACCGTAGGGTTTTAACCTTAATCCCACATTTTATTATGTTTTTGCCCTCAACATTCACATTTTGTAATGCCACAATCTCTAATTTCACATTTTATAAAGTTTCGGCATTCCGTAGAGTCATATTCTCCCCCCTTAAACAGGATTCGACCTCGAATCCGAAAAGACACCAAAATCAACAACAAAGTCCCCAGGGGACCAAAGACTTCTCTGTAGCACAAAACATTCGCACAATGACTCAAACTGAAACAAACGACAAGCGAGTTCCCAAAACCAACACTTAGCGAAAAAGTATTGATCTAGCTCAACTAAGGGCAACCTCTCACAGTCCGACCTTCACTTCAATTCCCAAACAGAATTTGCGTTTCAACCACAAAGGGCTCCATCAACCCAAAACGCTCGAATCCTCACGACAAACACTTCACACTTCTATCACAACCAACCTGACTACCACACTCCATTAAACTCAACATGACATAATCAAAGCAAGTCACAATTCCTTTAACAACCTCTCTACATTCCCGAAAATTTCCATCGAGGGGAATAACTCATTAAGGCACACTTGCCCTTCTGATACACGATCATACTAGCATTTTATTCCATCCTCTCCCAGGCAAGACTCAAATCCAAAAACAACTAGTGAAGACAATTTCTCACGACAGGATAATTATCACCGATCTACCGTCAACTTCACTTCCACCCATCGCTACTCTTAATAAAGGTTAAACCCATACATCATCAACCTCCATCACAAACCACCCTTATACCACTAAGGTTCGACACCTAGCCCCAAGCTAGGATCGTAAAACCTTACCAAACCACAATTGGTTCCTTTCTTAAGAGGGTCTCGCCCTCACACAAAAACACTTAGCTATCAAGCCCAAGTAGACCACACACGACAACTCAAACTCAAAGCGTTAACAACCATTTTTGGAAATAATTCGGCAACATCCAAGCCAAGTCACAAAGGAAGCATAAATCCCCTACACCACAACCAAAATACCAGAATTTCTTCATTCTTTTCTTTTCATACTAGAAAGTAAGGGAAATCTCGTTTCATGACATAAATGCACACTCTTCAAGAGCACTCCGAATTAGTCATATCTCCATATATGACTTTCTCACCGACCTGGCTCAACGACTCTTTTATCATTTAACATCTAAAAACGATGTCATGTTTACTTTTCACCATTCATTCTTCATGTAACAACAATACCGAATAATCACTCACCAAACGACTACTTCCTCGGTATCACATGTTTGAAACACACATAACATTGACGGCAACACCATTAACCGCAAAACATCACGTCGGGTCAGAACCCACCAACGATAGATAGCTAAACTTGTAAAACATCACGTCGGGTCAGAACCCACCAACGATAGATAGCTAAACTTGCAAAACATCACGTCGGGTCAGAACCCACCAACGATAGATAGCTAAACTTGCAAAACATCGCATTTTAACCAAAATCAACATTTTGGAAAACAACATCGACTCCAAAGTCAAACATCTGCACTAACAACCGCCATAAATTTTCTCAAAGAGGAAGGGAAACTCATTTTCGAAAGAGAACACTTCACTAACAGCATCGCCGATGAAACATCCACAAAAACCATCTTTTGAAGCACTTGCAAACTCTACACAGATTTTTTTCCAAATAACTCCAACTCTAGCAAAGAAAAGATTACAAATTAAACCTCGTGAGTTTTCCAACATAACCCTCTATGTCCATTTGTTTCCTTTAAAATTTATTCCAAAGATAATTCAGGGTGCACGCGAAGGGCGCGATCCACTCAAAAACTTTTGGGGTGTAAATCCATACTCATAGCACCAACTAAACAAATTAGCCAAAACCAAATATTTGCACCAATTTCTACGAGTTTTAGGGAAACTCTAAAACACAACATATGGAACACCTTGACCGAAAACCCTTCAACCAAAATGGCAAACAACCAAACCAGTCCAAAAGCTTTTAAACACAAGCTCATCATAAATACAATCATCTCTAGTGTTCCACTACGCTTTCCATTAAAGACTGCGAAATTCACTACTTACTCATTGAGAAAGTCCAACCGGTTTTAACAAAATTGACGTAACAAATTCTTTCTCTAGTTACCATTTCCAACACTTTTAATTAAAATTTATGGTGCTTATAAAAAAAAAGACACCCAACCAAGACTACATCGACATGATCCCCACAGATCATCATATCATAATACATCTTATTCTACATTTGAAATATAGTACTTCAACAAATCTTTCAGCATGATCAACCTATAAATTTCATACCACCTATATGTCAACGTCTCGACAATCGAAACTTATTCAGTTAACAAACGACTTTAACATGTAAATATTATCTCCATAGGGTAGAATTCGCAAGTAAGACTCTAAATTATACATTCATTAAGGATAAAATCATTCATCATGTTAATTACCCAAAGTTCACTCCATCACCACATGTTACAAATTCCTCTATTTTAACCATAGTTTTCAACAAGTAATCTAAACAATTACCACCACTACTAGGTTATTAATAACAACCAACGAGCATAATCATCAAACGACAACATTACTTTTAGCTACCCTATAGATAGGTTACAAAAAAAATTGTCACTACACAACATACTCCAACTATTAAATTAAATTTAATAAGTTAGACCAGCACAAAGTTCTTGCAATATCATCAAACTACAAAACCCATATCTTTCTAATTGGCCTCGACACTAGCATTTTAGGAACACGACTGCATACTTCCAATCATGCTAATATTTTGCAACAACATGAATAGCAACTCTAATCAACTTCCAAGTTAAGGTCACAAGCTAGCATAATCAAATTTCTCTACTAACATGTTTAAATTAGAACATCTTTAAACAACCAACAAGGCTTCTTTAACAGTATCAGCAGTTTACATCATCTTAATGTTCTAACTATGCAACAGGGTTTAAAACTTTAAACATTATCAAGGGTCATAAGCACTTTTAAAGCAAAACAACGGATTCTAAGCATGTACTTTAGCACATTCAATCATTCTCGCTAAGAGTAAACTACAACACTAGTAGTCTATTTATTCTCAAGCTAGAGATAACAACCGCATTGAATTGTTTCAACTCACAAATTAACTTAACAATGCATCATCCCATAAACCGCATTGGTACATGCTACATAACATGCTAAACAGCAATTCTTACTAGGGACAAACGATTTCAGTCAAAAGACTACTTACTTTGTTTGCAGCATTTTAGTTTTAAAGCTCATCCCAAATTCATAAGGAAACTTGACTCTCAAAATTGCAATGAGACAAACCCAAACTTGGTCATGCAAAAGGAATTTTTCAAAACACTTTTCAATCTCAAAGACTCCCACAGGAGGGAACCAAGCGATCAAATAAACCTTTGCAAATAAAACCTTAACACCAAACCCCAAACTTTCATGAAACAAGAAGGGTTCTTCAAAGATGATTTCTTAAACCAGCAAAATAATGATATCAAACACCACTTACTCCTACAAAGCCACAGAACTTCAGCCCTGACAGCCAGGTCTGGCACAACTCCGCAATAACTCCTTTAACCTTAGAGAAAGACAAACACAGGAATAAATTGAATGCTTCTTCCCCATAAAGCAATCAACAAACTAGGCATCAAAACTGGAAAGGCGCCCAAAAGAAGCGCAACACTAGACTCCTCTTCTTCGTCTTCAACCAAGGAAGACAAAACCACACACCGCATACGGAACGATCCGCGAAAATCCAATACCAAACACTTTTCTTTTGGTTTCCGTCAACTAAAACCAAGAAAACCAACCAAGACCGACCACAGAACGATAAAGAATATCCGAAGGAATCCACCACCAAACTCTTCTATTTGACTCCAGTCAACTACTCGATCTACGATAGAAAGGGTAAGCACTCTTCTCCTACAGGGGTTAATAGTTCTTCGGTGATGGCGCTAACTGGCCACACCTCAAACCTCACCCTTACTATGAATAAAGAGAGGTGACCGAAACCCTTCGGCACCACAACCCCACTCTATCACAACAACAAGAGCAATTCAATCATTTATCTCATTGACATAGCAACATGCATTGTCAAATGAAGCATTCAACATCATAGCTAAAATACAACATTTAAGCGTAAAGAAACGATACACATACCCTTTCCTACTGTGCATCCATTGTGTGTCAAATTTTAGATTAGTTATACCACTTTTGCAAGTTTTAATGTTGCTATCCTATGACAAAATTTTAGTAAAAACCTAAACCATGTTTCTAAGTTATTCCACATCACATTTTAGTTGTAACTTAAGGTATGACACTAAAAATACATATTCCAAGGACCTACAGCCCGCTCTGATACCAACTGTAACACCCCGGCATCTAGTGTGCCCAAATGCTACCAAACATAGACTAAACAACATCTAAATATCACAATTAAACATAAATTACAGCAAAGACGCACATGCTAAAAACCGAAATTTCGGCAGCATCTCCTTTGTTTTAACATGAATTGAAGCGATAGCAATAACAAGGCAGTTCATAGTAAAACATAAGGCATCTAAAACAGCAATATAAACGAATATAGCATCAACATAAGACAATAATACTAAAGCCAACCACTCCATAAACTATGGCTAAGCAAATAAGGATCACAAGCACACAAAAGTTATTCCAAACACCTAGTTCATGGCACTTATTATGAACTTGACTAAACAATAGTAAATGTGGCTGGACTACGTGAAGATGTGTAGCTATTTCCCCTTCCCACATGCCAGTGTCATGGTACCTAAAATAAACAACATAAACACAAGCGTGAGTTCATCACTCAGCGAGTATATTGCAATGGTACAAACATAAACAATTACATGGCTGCAACAACTCACATCATGTATATCATCTCATTCATGATCACAAATCATTATCATCATCATTCTGTATGCAATGCGATGCGATGCTCATATCTCCTTGGAAACTCATACCGGTATGGTTGAGTACACACCCATCGGTGTGCACCCTCTCCCCCTTCCATCCCGAAGATGGAGGGTGCCTACTCCTCGCTTCTATTCACCGCGGTGAATGGAATCACGATGTAGGACTTACTCATTGGCTCTTCGGAATAGTCATAACTTTCTCACCGACCTTCCCGGGACTAGTTATGACTTTCTCACCGCCCGGGCCATGTAACATGTCATGTATGCAAATATGCCAACATCATAATTAATTTGTACATTAACACATGGCATCATAACATAATAAGCATACTCATCATATCATTGGCAATCATTAAAGCATGGCAAGTGATCATATCATATAATCAATTTCATCTAGTCTCAACAAGCAACCTACAAACCACTATCCATTACAATACACTTGCCTCAACCACGGGCAACGGATTGGCGAGAAGTAGAAGGCACTCCCGGGGTCACACCACCTGCACATAGGTACCACACACTCACAATCATGTCCACAAAATAGTACGCAAACCCTCATCTACCCCGACATTGCCAACTACTCGCAAAACCCAAAAACAGAGGTTCTGTCCCGTCGGGACAGCAGCCTTCCAAAAGGCATAACTTTGGTTCTGGGACTCCGAATCAATTAAACGAGTACATCCTCGCATAGCTTAGGAAATTTCCTAACTTTTTCTAAGTATATGGAAAGACTGATTCGGAATCTAAAGTGGTTTAATCTACAGAATACCGTGATCTTTTCCAATCACGTCACATATTTTAACACGCTAGGTAAAACAGCCATAACTTTCAAACGGCTGATCGGAATTAGACATTCTTTATATCTACGGAAAGATATTGAAATTATCTACAACTTATTCAACAGCCATAAGACCAAATTCGGAATCTAAATTGGCGAACAACCAAACCCTAGGTCGACTGCTCATGTTGTCCAAAACAAAGAACGTGGCAACTTCTAGATCTAGTCCAATCTACTCAATTCCAGCACCACCAATTGATCTAAAAACATGATAATGACCCTTAGAACAGTACCTAGATCAACCCTAAGGATTCTCATGGCCATACCTTCGCCCGACGCATGAAAACCCAATGGATCTCCTCCCGGTTCGCGCGATCTCCTTCCTCGCTCCAAATCCACTGGATCTCCTCGTCGCGGAGCGCTCCAATGGATGGATCTTCGGGTTGGTGAGGTGGATAACCCCCTAGGGGCAGCAAGGGAGGTGGAGAGGTGAGGAGAGGGGTGGTGGCGCAATGGGGAGCAAGGGGGTGGTGGGGGTGCATGCAAGGGAGAGGGGGAGGTGGGGGGTGGCGGCTAGGGCATGGAGGGGGAGGGAGGGGGCGCAGGGCAAGGGCAGGGGGCTCTATTTACCAGCCCAAACTGTTCTCCTACTCCTAAAAGGACTCAAACTCTCCCCCACCAAGGCCCACGACCCTTTCCCCTAGGCCCAAACTCCCCCGGAAAGGCCCAAATCCCCGGAAACGGCCCGGAAACGCAAATAAACCTCATACCGTAGGGTTTTAACCTTAATCCCACATTTTATAATGTTTTTGCCCTCAACATTCACCTTTTGTAATGCCACAATCTCTAATTTCACATTTTATAAAGTGTCGACATTCCGTAGTGTCATATTATCTTTATTTGTGATATTTAGATGTTGTTTAGTCTATGTTTGGTAGCATTCGGGCATACTAGATGCCAGGGTGTTACATTATATTTGTCATAATATATGCCTCCACAATGTAATTTGATTGTGACTGACTGACAGTACCTTGAATATGAGATTTTCTTCTGAGTTGAATTTGAAAGTATACAATGGTTCATTTAAAAGAAGCTAATTTGAGTAGAGAAGCATATATATATGCTGGTTTTTGCCTTGCTAGCACTCATTTGGTTTCTTAGTCAAATTCATAATTCTATATGGACCTTGTCTATTTTTCTAGTTGAACTCCTTATTTGAGATGGTTTCATAAACGGAGCATATCATATCACAAGAATCCTTGTTTACAGCGGTTTTATAAATAAAACATCTTATACAAACCTAGCATAATACGGCGGTTTTTCATTCACAATCGTCTGTTATACTTTCACACATATAACACGGTTGAGGAAACACAAACATCGCATAAGATTATTTCATAAGATACGATTTATGTAAAAAAACCGCCTCTCTTTTGTGGAACCTCATATGAGACGTTTGTAAAGTATGAACCATCCCAAAATCGTTCACTATTTACAATGGTTTTCTAGAAACCGTTTTTTTTTGTGTGTTACACTTCATGATAAGCGACGTTTCTAAATCATGTCGACTCAAACCATCTTAAAATGTGCGTCTTATATTAACAGTTCTGTAGTAGTGTCATAAAATTCAATATCTTAGACAATGACCTATTTTACCTCTTTATGACCGGAATATCTTTGTAAATCCAACACCATAACATGTCCACAACAGTAGTCACAACAACTACACTGTCTAGAACAATACAACATTAAAACAACAACTACTACACTGGTCACTACAACTACGCTGTCCACAACTGTAGATCATTTAAACTACTACTACACTGGTCACTACAACTACATTGTCCACAACAATACATCATTAAATCAACTACTACTACACTGGTCACTACTACTACACTGTCCATTCTATACTACTACTCATGAAGATTTATAACTAACCTTCTTGAAGCTGTACCGAATATTAATAAAACTGCTAAGCAATTCTTGAAGCTGTATCGAAGATCAATAAAACTCCAAACCAATACCTGCAAAGTACAAATCCGGAATGAAATAATTGAACAACACAAATCTCTGAAGAATTGCAGAATGGTAAATACAAATATCCTGAACACATTGCCCGCTCCTGTCGTGAACTCACCGCCCGCTCCTGTATTCAACTCACTCTGCTATCGCTCTCGTGAAATCACTCTGCTATCGCTCTCGTGAAATCACTCTGCTATCGCTCTACCTCTCTGCTGCTTGGTTTCTAATCAAAGTCTCGCGAACTCTCGGCCATCACTATCCCCTCCCATTTATAGCCAAAGCAAAGCAACCAGCGAGCTGGCTTTCTCCCAGGCCGAGCAAAAATCACGGAGGCAAATTGGTTCCGCGTCAAATCGCCGTCGCATCAATCCATTCCCAGCCGAAAGCACCGACCGGCCAGCCCCTCCCTGTATTCACTACATGGTGTAGCGAATACAGGCGTTTTCACTACCGGGTACTGCAAATGCCCATATTCGCAATTTCAATTTGCAAATACACTGTATTCGCGATTTCATGATGCAAATACTTGTTTTCGACAAACGGTGCATCGAATACGGGTGGGTTTTTTGTAAATACACTGAAATGTTGTATAGATTTGAAAATACAATCACTATTTTGTATAGAATTCAAAATTTGCCTGAAATCCTACATTTCTTGCATAAAAAAACAGGTTAATTTTTTTTCTTGAGGCTACATACATCCAAAGACAGGTTAAGTCCTTAAACTCTCTTACTTCTTGGTATGTCCACCCTTTAAGCTTTTAGTAGTTCTTGGTACTAACTCAATGTATATTTTAGTACCTCTCTAGACTAGTAAAAAATTCATAAGTATGTATCCTCCAGAATCAAATCTGGTTTGTAAAATGTGACATCCTACCAACATCTTCTCTACTAATTTGAAGAGATTGGTATCCCTCTCTCTTCCAGGCTTTGTGAAAAGAAAAGAAAAGAAAAATCTCTGGCAATGGAACCAAGCAAAAGACCAAAACATGGCCCCGCTGTCCGCCGACGTGCACGCCGCCACGAGCGCTGGTGATATCTCCCACAGAACTACCCCCTCCATTTTTCCTTGTTTGTTTACTGCAACTTTATTATTATTTTTCAATTTGTGTGCATCGAATAAACTAGCAGCTGTCCTTTATCCCCTCCCCTCCCCTCCCTCGAATTCCAGGCTTGTCTTGTTGGGAATCCCAAGCACTTGCACTCGACTGTTTGTTCTTTCTTCATCTTCTTCTTTTGTTTTGTATCCTTTTCTTTTCCAAAATGCCACCTTGGGTTACCGAATAATTTCACCGAGCACCCAGTTTTAGTAGAGTATTATACGGCATGCGTTCTTCTCAGAATTCTGATACGCTTGGAAGTGCTAATGATGATTAGATTTAGATCTCGAGCCGATGCATCGATCGATCTGCATGGAAAAAGCCCACATGCAAGTGCTGCGGGACTTGCTAGGGGGCAAAGTCAACTACACGCTGTTAGAAGCTTAGGGTGTGTTTGGTTGCGTGCATGGTGTCTGAATCTATGAGTGGATGTAACTGTATCTGTTAGAGCATCTCTAGCAGAGCCCCTAAACCATAAAATAGGGAGTGTATTAAAAAAACAGATCCAGCAGGGCCCCAACTCAAGCCCCTAAAATTAGGATGCCCCTAAATTTGCCTCCTCAACCCCTAAATTAGGAGGCTTCAACTCAAGCCCCTAAATACACCAGGAGATTGAAGACAGTGAAATACATGAGAGGCTTCGAGATGATTTTATTGAGCATTTGTGGGCAATTCACAGCGCTTCGTAGTTTGATTCATTGTTCGGAGTTTCTATTTATCTATTTATCATGTTTTGAAAATTTTAAATTTAAATTTGAAATATCATGTTTTTAAATTGTAAATGTTAATATGCTTATGTTTTATGTATTACAAATATTTTTGATTGAATTTTAGTGGTGTCAAATGAAGATTATACATAGCGGATATGTCAAAATAGAAGAAAAAGTATAATAGGGGCTGAGATTTAGGGGTTGTTGCTGGATTTGTGCTATGAAAACAGGGCTCCAAAAAATAGGGGGAATCCCTAAATCCAAAATAGGGGTCCTATTTTAGGGGCCCTTGCTGGAGATGCTCTTAGACACATGTTTGGTTTCCTATTCATCCTGGCCAGGTGGATGCAATTGCACCCACTTATACAGGATGGAGAAAATACAGAAATTGGACTTCTCTCTAATGCAGGCCCGTGAGATACACAAACAAGCAACCAAACAACTTAACTTGCATCCACTCAATCAAGCCAAGGCTAGCCTGAATGGCTCATACGAAACAAGCTAGGATGGTGCAAGTAACCAAACACACCCTTTAGTGCTCCACTAATGAACCTGCAAATTGGCGGATATGAGTCCATGATCTTTCTATAGTTCAAATGTATGATTATACCCGTACTTCTTCTCCTTTAAATGATCTTTCAATAATGAAAGCTGCGTTGCACCTCCCTCGTGTATGTTTCAAGGTTTCAAATTTTATTTTCAGATTAAATCTCGTCACCTACCGAAATTCGAAATTTCGCCGAGATCTCATTATTTCGGAAGAAATCCGAACGAAATACAAAACCAAAATTTGAATACGGTCAAATCCGGTCAAGTTTTAGTCAAATCTCGGTCAAATTTGCTGAGATTTCTGCGAGATTCACCGAGATCTCAGCGAGATTTTACACACCGTCACACTTTAAATTTTGTAGGGTTTTTTCAATTTCGTCAGAATTATGATCTACCGACTGTCCCACATAGGAAACGACGCGAAGAATCCAATCCGGTCAAAATCCGACCAAATCCGATCAATTTTTAGTCAAATCTCAATTAAATTTGCCGAGATTTCAGTCAAATTCACCGAGATCTCGGCGAGATTATAGGTAATATAGCACTTTGAATTTTTTTTAGGGTTTCCTTAATTTCGCCAGGATTATGAAACTTGGGTGGTTCCGAGATCAGATATTTCGTCGAATTTTGGTGAGATTTTAAACCTTGGTCTGTTTTGACTAAAGGAGGGTGTCGTTGTCGGATCCCAGAAAAATACCTCCGGAATCTTCTATGTATTCCGTACTAGTCCAAGAAACGCTAGTATACACAGTAGAAATAAAATCATAGCATATCCAATGTATTTTATTAATAATAAATATCCAGAATTACAAAATAAATGGCACGCAGACTACCAAATAAATAAATGACTAAATGAAAGCAGCGGAACTGAAGAACAACAGAAAAGGCCCAATTAAATTGCCACAGTCAATCGACTGGTGACATGACCTAGTCTAACTGGTCCTCACCATCACGGAACTCCTCCTCTAAACCAGCAGATTAATCAAGGGTGAGTATAAACATACTCAGCAAATCACATCCAAAAATACAATATAATGTACTAGCAGCAAAGGAAGGTTATATGGTTCATGTAAGCATAAAGCGACAATTTTCTAAATATTCTAAATAATTCCAAATTGCATAATTTATAAGGAAACTTACATTAAACATTTTTCAACTCAGAAAATCACTCCTGGAACTCTCCAAGCTCTACCCATAATGGACTCTCTCCATCGCAACTCCATATTTTATAAACTCAAATTTTAAACTTAACAAATTCTAATCTGTGAATGGCTTGCTTGGTATGCCCATGACCACGGACGCGGTTAATGGATTAGTTTAACACTCTGCAGATGTTATACAACTTTACCCACAAGACACGATAGTCTTCGTGCGTCAGCACACTTTGGTGTGCGACAGAGAAAATCACGACAAAGCCCCTATATTAACCCATCCATGTAGTCATGTCTGCTAAGGTTTCACCGCTGAAAGAATCCTTTTAGTCAGAAGCCCACTCTTGAGCCAGGGTGGCAGCCTCACGCTTTCACCACACCACTACCACCAGATGACATGACTGTCCATGGTATATTTTAATACGGCTAGACATGTCTGTTCCATTCCAGACTTGTGGTAGTACGGTTAGGCTTTATATTCAGCGAAATTCAAACTGGTCCTTAATTGACTAGATGAGACTTTTCACAAACCCAAAATCATAACCACACCACCATCCAACCATTTCTCACCTAGTTTAAATCACTTTTTCATTTTTAACCATACCAATAATACTAACATCATGACTTTCATTTTAACGGAACATTATTTTTGCACAAAAACTCCCAAAATCTCCTAACTTCAGTTCTAAATATGCCTAAACAATGTCTAATTATCAACATATAATAGTTCATATTTTTTTTAAGGTTACAAGGGCATCAGAGTTCAATTTCAAAGGTGGCGTACCAATATTAGGTATAATTAGCATTTGAAAACTGGGATAGAAATATCATTTATAATAATTAGGTACTCAATAATTTAAATTCAACATACAAGTTCCAAAACTGGGAGCAACATGATTAAGGTGGTGTGACTTGCCTGGTTTGACGAGTTGCTGCTCGAAATCGTTGCACAGGTACTCTTCGGACTCTCCGAAATCTACACACGAAAAACTTCCAAATTCAAGTAAAATACAAATAAATTCAAATAAAATACCAAACTAGCACCAAATAGGAATTTAACATTTTAGATGAATTTAGAAAGAAAAACGGAGCCAAACGGAGTTCGAACGGGCGAAAACGGGCTCCCGAAATTTTAAAACAAATAAAAAGGATTTTTCTGAATTTTTGGGATTATTTTTCTAAAGGAAAATATGAATTATTGCGCATGCTGACGTCAGTGGCAGATTTGTGGATTTTTGAATTTATTTTTCAAAAGAAAACTCACTTTATGGCATCAGCATGACGTCATAAAGGATTTTCGATCGAAATTATTTTTGAACGGGAAATCCCGTTTAAACTGACAGATGGGGCCGCCGATGTGGACCGAGTCCACACGACGCAGTGCACCTGGTGCATGCGTGTAGCGCGTGTGGGGCACGGCCAGGGCGCTACGACGCAAGACCAGCCGGCGTTGGAGGGGGCAGGGGACGGGGCGGCAGTGGAGCGAGGCTAGGCCGGTGCGAGGTTGTGGGGCCAAAAGGGTGTGGGAGGCGGCGGAGGAGGTTAGCACGGGGGTGGCTGGAGCCGTGGAAGAGAGTGACGGTAGCCGGGGGAGGGAGAGGGGAGCGGGGGGGGCGGGGAGAGAGGAGAGCGGAGAAGAGAGGGCGCCGGAGGGGGTATAAATAGGGGGAGGTAGGGGCAAATAGGGACGGCGGCCGGTGCGGGAAACACGGCGATCGGCACGGGGAGGTGGGCGCAATGGCCAGCCGGGGGGTATAAGGGCGCGAGGGGAGTAGCGGCGGCGGCACCCACGCGCGAAGGGCGGGAGACAGGCCCAGCTAGGGCGGAGAGGAGGCGGCACATTGCGGCGGGGGCGAGCTTGGTGTGGGAGGAGAGAGAGATAGGGGGAGCGAGAGGAAGAAGGAGAAGGGGAGGTGGGCCGGGCTAGGTCGGAGGGGAGAGGAAGCGGGCTGGGGAGCTGGGCTCGGCCCTGGGAAAAAGAATTTTTTTTGAATTTTTATGGGCATGACAGTCGTGACGTGCCATGCCGGGCCAGCGGAATATGTCCGTCGGGCTGCATGTCTAAATCATGTCGTGCTACGATGGCCCATCGTGCCCGTCGTGCCGTACCATGTCAGTCCGGCTCATCTTTGGCGAGCCCAGATCGGCCCATTTTCGATTCATGCCATGCCAGCCCAGGTCCAACCCATTTGAACTATTACGATGAGAGGAAAGAAGCTGAAGACTCACGGAGTTGAGATAACAGACACAAATATTGAGGGAAAAGAAACTAAATTTTATTTATTCATGTGTACAGATACGAAGTAATTGCCTCGTTAAAAACCTTACGTCTCAAAGTGGGCTCCCTAGTAAGAAAAAACACAATAACAATATGCATACATACTAGCTACTCCGTAACGTTGAGATCGTTCACGCGTTCTAGGCCAACGTACGTCTAATGTGGTGGCTTCGATGGCCATGCGAGGGAAGCAGGAAGATGACCATGCACGGTGTCATGAGCACGCTCAGCGAGCGGTGCTCGGTGTCGGTGAGCATGTACTTTCCTGTCTCCATTCTACAACTTTGAGCATCTCCGTTGTCTCCCCTTTCTTTGCATGCAAAGACTGCAATGGCGTCGACTACAGGACGAGTCACACCATGTCGCAGTGTTGCGACAGTTGCCTTGCCGCGTGCCATACCTACTTTGGGCCTATCAAGCCTATTTTGCCGACCCAAGTACGGCCTATACAAGCGTGTTGTGCCATGTTGTACCGCCAGTTGTGCCTGACCGCGAGGCCTGGCATGGTCCTGCCTTTCGTACTGTATCGGTTTAGCCCACGTGTGTGCTTGCCGTGATATGCTTCGATCGCCATGCTAGCCCGCTACCCAGGTCTAGTTTTGACTAAGCACCGAAAATGATTCTATTTGCATTGCAGAATATGTACCTTGAGGTTTGTTTGGATCACATGCAGTTTTTCTCAATTCCTGCTCAGATTGAATTATTTTCTACGAAAATCCTGTTAAATTCCAATCTTCCGAAATGAGCCCAACTATCTATCAAGGTATCATCTGAGCATTATTTTTTTTGTTCGGTAGCATGGGCATGAATATGTACTATAGGAGTCTTTACTTACCCAAGTGCAATTTCTTGAACCTTAGAATGGGTGGCACTTATTTTGCAACAGTATCACCCATGAACGAATTAATCCAAACTTACTAAATTACCTCCTGTTATTTGTCCTTTTAGTACTACATATATGAATAAATTGTTCTAACTGCCGCCGTGGAAGAATAGGATGGCAGAAACGGCACAAAACCACGTGGGACAGCTCGAGCAAACTCTGGGCCATGGTGGAAAGAAGTGACTTGACACGAGGGGAGCTGATCCACTTGTCCGTACCCCCAAAAGGAATCGTGAACACACAATCATCTTGATGGATCGAAGGTACTTTTTTTTTCTAATGAACACACAATCATCTTAAAAATCTAGTGCACACTGTTTAGATGTAAATTTTGTTTTTTTTTTTTTTGTGTTAAGCACCTCAGGAGAAACAAAATTAGGTCGCAACTAGCTGCTACAGAAAGCTCAATAATGGTGAATAGAATCTTAGGGCAGAGACCGTTAATTCGCACAAGCTTGGAATTTTGGGCTCCCATGGAGCATCTATCAAAGTGATTGGTTCCCTTGCATCTGATTAACCTCGCTCGATGGGACGAGTAGGTTAGGACAAAGCTTAGGTTATGCAATTAAGTTTTTTTTTTTTTTTTATGGTTGGCTACGTGAGGTCACGCCGACCAAGCTGAGACGCTATTGGGTTGGTTGTACGAGTGATGCAACTGGAAAATACGTGAAAAAAAAAAAAACAAAATAGCTAGTAATATGTTTTGCGCTCACTCAGAGTCTGTAGTAACCATTGTTCTAGCTTAATTAGCAAGATGGTCGCACACTTGCACGGGCATCATCTTTAAAGTTAATTTAAATGATTTGGTAATACATATGTAATTCTGTTTTTTAGAAAATAGATCATCGCAGAGCTCAATTTTGTGATATTTTTATATAATATATCAGAAGAAAGAAAACACTCACTCTGTCTCCCTATACCGTCACATGTAATCAAAACTTTCTTCTCCAAATTCTTGCATAACAAAACAGCAAACATAACGTAACATAGAATTTTCTATTTATATCATCATCTCTTTCTTTCGTTATTGCAATGCTTGTCTATACTACATACACATAATGTGAATCGCATAGCTTTTGTTGGTATAGCCAAGTGAACGGCCATCAGTGTATCAACCTCTCAATCCCCCCATCCTGTGAAGGTCCACTAAATAAATGGTCATAATGTTTTTTTTTCTATGAGAATATTTAGCATATTCAGCGATTATAAACCATGTGTCATCGGCTTTGACTATATAATAGATTTCGATTTCTAATACACACACACACACACACACACATATATATATATATATATATATATATATATATATATGTATGTATGTATGTATGTATGTACACATAAATCAAATTTCTTACCTTTTTCTGGAATTAGCATATTTTTAGACTTTTAATCCCGAATAAAACAAATTTTCTATTTTCACTTAGCATGGAATTAAAAAAACAATCGCTAATTTCCTTTGATTCTTATTCTAATTTTGCATATTTTTTTATGTACATCTTATCGACATTCTTTCTTCAGTTTTAGGTTGGAATTCGTACATAAATCCAGTTGCTTGTTTTTATTTTAAATTTATATTATTTGTATTTTACTTGATATGGACTTAACATAATATTATTTTATATAGTTTCAGGTTGATTGTAGAAAATACAACAACTTTCATCCAATTTTTATTATAAATTTCAGCTATCTATGGGTGTTAATTTAGAGTTCATATGAAAAATTAAATTGATAATTTCTTTTATTTTTCACTCCAAATTTCTGTTACTTTTTATTGTTATTTTTTATTTAATTTTGAATTTTAGTTTTAGGCTAGAATTCATTTACAAATCCAACATCTCATTTTCATCTAATTTTATTGCAAATTTTAGCTATGTAGGAATTTTAATTTGGACTTTGTATGAAAACTACATTGCTAATTTCTTTTTATTTTTCATTTTAATGATATTTGTTATTTAATTTTGAATCTCAGTTTTAGATTAGAATTCATATACAAATTAAATTTCTAATTTGTAGATATGTTTTATTCCAAATTTTAGCTATGTATGGTTTTAATTTGGAGTTTGTGTAAATACCACATTGATAATATTCTTTATTTTTTATTCTGAATTTTTAATTTTATTATTTTTTATTTACATTCAAGTCTCATTTTAAAGTTAGAATCGTATATAAATGATTCAAAACTGGCGTTGACTTAGGCAACCAATCATCCCCTATATTCATATTATTATTGCTGATGCCCCATCTCAGATGATTTAGACCTATATGTACCTTGTCACGACGACAAGCTCGACAATCACCCCTGATTTGGATATGTACTCTAAGCACAATTTACAATCTTGCAACCTATGGCAGGTGTGTCCCCGTACATCAACGAGCACAAGGACATGCTACAACAAGAGAATCTAGGACGATTTGAGGTTTGGATCATGATAACACATAATCACCGATTCAACACGTGGATGAAAGTGTGCTTGAATGGGGAGTTAGCAAGTGTTGTTCTGAAATGGTTTGACAGAAGGGCCAAAATGTATAGTTGGGATATGGCAATGATATGATATCAATGGGTACACATTTTACACGAAATTGAATGACGGAAAGAGTGAAGGATCGAGATGGCGATCAGAGGGGAGGTGAATGATCCCAAATAAAATTTTTCCCCCACTCAAAGTACTCTAATCAATCCCGCAATGAAAATCCAAAACACCCAAAGATTTTCCTTCAAACTGGTGCTCCTCAGATTTGCAAAACCCGCAAAAACCGGAACGACTGGACAACTATGTGTACCCCTAACTTGCATGGATGAGAGCCATGAAACATGTGAGGAATTTTTCAATCACAATCCTGGTTGTCAAGTGTCCAAACAAAAAGGAATCAATTCAAATACTTCTTGTCTAAAAGAGATCAAGCCAAATCACAAAAATCCCTTTTAGAAAAGCGAAAGCAGATTTTTCAGGAATTATCCTCAATTGGAGCAAGTGTTTGGTGGATTTTGGTTACTCTAAAATTTTTGGGATTTTTTCTCCCTATGATAAAATAAGTCATGAAACATTCTACCAAAAATCATCTCAAAAAGCCTTGTAGAAAAATCAGTAAAAATCAAGAACCATAGATAGTTAGGAACTTCGATCAGAAAGTTTGGGGCTCGGTTTTCTCCTCATAGCGCCCAAACGATGCAACCAGTGAACTCCAAAAAATTTTCATAGATAGATATTTGAGTCACGCACCTTCTCCAACAACAATGACCTAAAAAATATTTTTTTAGATTTTTTTAAAAATAAAAAACTGACTACTGCGTGGAGAACAAGTTCAGAACAGATTTGCAACTTGATATAAACTTGATCTCTAGTCTACCCTAGGGTGCAAGAGAGATGTAAAATAAAACGAGCACCCTCAAGACATCCTTGATCAACAACATTTAGAAGAAGGGGAGGTAAATCCAAATTGCGGGAAAGTAAATTGTGGGAATTTAAATGTGAGAAAGTAAATGCTGAATTTAAATTGTGTAAATAAAGACATAATGTAAATGCACAATTTAAATTCACAAGAATAGAAAAGAAAATATTTGTATTTTCTTGATGGAAGGTTTACAAAGTCTCGCTTCATGTGGGCAAAGCTTAAATGAGCAACTAAAACCTTCAAGTGAGGGAGGGCACTCCTCCCCCTCTATTTATACTACTCTTGGGCTACCTACCACCCTTGGATGAGTCCCTTAATCTTAGAGCACTCCACCAAGGGATAGGATTAACCCACTCACACAACCATGCAAGGGCAACCCAAAACCCTACACACATAATGGATTTTCTTGCACGGCTTTCAAAGCATACTACCTAGACCTGCTAACCTATCAACTAGATTGCAATCCAACATCTCTCATCGATCCTCATGGCATCTAGCTAGTATCACCGCCTTTCCTTGTCTTCTTGACTTGCCCGGAATCCGTCTCCGATCACCTTCCGGCGATCTTCGACCGTTTGGACCTCCAACGCACCTCACCTAGTCCTAGTCATCCTCCTGTGACACCCCAGAATATGACATTTTAGAATTCGGCATTTTGGTACGACTTTATAGCGTGTTTTTGGGCCGTTTTCGGGTGTTTGGGCCTCTCCGGGGGACTTTGGGCCTTGGGGGTTGAGTTGGGCCTCCGGTGAAAGGGTTTGGGCCCAAGGGAGGACTTTTGGGCAGCCAAATCTGGCCCCCACCCCTTGGTGCGCCCCCACTCCCTTTCCCAACCCTAGCCGCCACCCCCTAGCCCCCCCATGCGCCTCCACCCTTCCCCTTCCTCTCCATCTTCCCCCATGGAGCCACCACCTCTCCCCTCCCCTCTCCACCCCCCTTGCTACCCTAGAGGAGATCCCCACCTCGCCATCCCATTGATCCATCCTTCGGGAAGCCCCGCGACGACGAGATCCGGTGGATTTGGAGTGAGGAAGGAGATCACGTGAACCAGGAGGAGATTCGTCGGTTCATCATTCGTCGGGCGAAGGTATGGCTAGGGGAATCCTTGGGGTTGGTCTAGGTGCTGTGCTAGAGGGTATTTGGATGCTTTTAGATCATGTGGTGGTGCTGTGATTGGGTAGATTAGATGAAAACTATAGTTTGCCACATTCTCTGCTTCGGGCAGATTGTGCAGTCGACCTAGGGTTTGAGTTTTCGCGATCTTAGAGTCAGAATTTGGTCAGCCGCCTGTTGAGAAAGTTGTAGGTAACTTCAATACCTTTCAGTGGACATAAAGAACGTCCAATTCCGCCCAGCCGTTTGAAAGTTATGCTCGATTTACCGAGTGTGTTCAAATCTGTGACGTAGCTGGGACAGAACGTAGAGTTTTGTAGATTAGACAACTTTAGAGTCTGAATCAGCTTTTCCATATACTTAGCAAAAGTTAGAAAATTTCCTAAGCTATGCGAGGATGTACTCGTTTAATCGATTCGAAGTCTTAGAACTAAAGTTATGATAGTTTGAAGTATGCTGTCCGGGCGGGACAGTTTCTCTGCTTTTCGATGTTGGGGGTAGTTCGTGAAGTCGGGGTAGACGAGCTATTGCGTACTGTTCTGGGGGCACGTTTTGAGTGTGTGGTTTATCTATGTGCAGGTGGTGTGACCCCAGGAGTGCCCTCATCCTCTCGCCAATCCGTCGCCCGAGGTTAAGGCAAGTGTATTGGAATGGGTATCGTTTAGATTGTTGCTAGACTTGATTAGATACAACTTGCTTTATGATATGATGCTAAGATTGATTTTTGCCTATGACATGATGAACATGATTTCATATTGATTATGATTGTGTGGTATTTAATGTTTATGCCAATATTTACATGTTTATGTCATATGTGCATTCATAATGGAAGAGGCGTCTCATGCTGATGCGGGCCTCTGTGTTCACACGTAGTGAACACGAAAGACCTACCTCGTAGTCCCATCCACGGGTGTGCATGGGAGCGAGTCAGTAAGAGTAGGCACCCTCCATCTACGGGATGGAAGGGGAAGGGGGTGCATGCCGACGGGTGTGCACTCGGTAATACCGGTATGTGCTTCGTGGAGATATGAGCATTTGCATTGCATACATGATGATGATGAAATGAGTACAATGATGATGAGACATGATAATGATATGGTATTCATGGTGTTCATCATGGTATTTAGTGATGATAACATTGAATTGTTTTTATGGTCCATTGCAATATGCTTGCTGAGTGATGAACTCACGCTTGTGTTTTATGTTGTTTTTAGGTACCATGACACCGGCATGTGGGAAGGGGCAATAGCTACACATCTTCACGTAGTTCCAGCCACATTTACCATTTTTAGTCATGATCATAATAAATGCCATGAACTTGGTGTATGGAATAATTTAGTGTGCTTGTGATCCTTATTTGCTTAGCTATAGATTATGGAGTGGTTGGATTTGGTTTTATTGGCTTATGTTGATGCTTTATCCATTACATTGCTGCTTTAGATGTCTTATGTTATGATATATATATTGCCATGATATTGCTATTGTTTCAATTCATGTTAAAACAAAGGAGATGCTGCCGAAATTTCGGTTTTTAGCATTTGTGCTTTTGCTATAATTTGTCTTTATTTATGGTATTTAGGTGATGTTTAGTCTATGTTTGGTAGCATTCAGGCACACTAGATGCCGGGGTGTTACACCTCCGCCTCACCATGACCTAGCACCGTCGTTCTGCAACCATCAAAGACAAGGAAAACACACCATATAGCAATGTCCAATAATAATATGCAATAATCATCACACATGCTCAAACAAAGATCTTATCTCGATCGTATGCCTGAAGCTGACACAACACAAATTGCATCCTTTTGAATTTCAGTTCAAATCAAACTCAAACATGAGCACACCTTGCTCAATTAAAGTCAAATATTCATCACAAATATGGATGGATCTCCATATGGGCGTTCAAAGAGTACCATACAAAATAGCAAAGTAATCTGTCGGGACCCCGAATTTGCAAATCCGGACCCTCTGTGTATTCAGCACTAGTCCAGGAACACGCTAGTGCACACAGTCTTAACATCGGTAAATATCACAATCATACCACTCGATACTAATAAAGTACTTTATTTAAATAGTCAAACTGGTTACTCGACCTTATGGTCAAGTTACAAATGTATGATTTGCCTCATGAGCGAACCTTATTAAGAGAGAAATAGTAGCAATGAAAATCAAATAACCCGTGGCGCCATCCAAGATACCACAGCAACTGATCGGGCTCGCTTCCCTAAGTAGACGGTTCCTCTTGGAGCTCCTCCTCCAAAGCCGGTGTAGTCTCCTCTTCAACTGGTGTTGTATTGTGGCAAGGGTGAGTACTTGGTACTCGACAAGTCATGCATGTAATGCAAGCTAATATACTATATGCATGGCTTGGTACAAAGGAATAGCTCAAGGTATTTTTGCAAGAGACATTTAACAAGTATCATAAGTAGATTCGAGCAAGAGAAACAAGTAAAGCATAAATAACTTTTCAAGGAGTTTAATAAACATCTTTCCCATCCTAATCCACATTTCCATCAACATCATTATTAATCCAACCCAACCTTTCAGATCCAAGTTATTTTTGAGAAAATCTAACCCTTGATCAGTAATTCCCGGCGATGTCCAATACCGCGGACACGGCTATTCGAATAGATTCTACACTCTGCAGAGGTTATGCACTTTACCCACAAGATACAGTCAAACACCACAAAGGCGAGTTCCCAGTAACAAAGTCTTTCTAAACTTCTAACAATACAAGTGGTCCTCCCGGTTATTGCACACTAACCCTTCCCTTAGCTAAGGCGAAGTTTAGGCCAATCAACCGTTAGATGGGTACCTGCCTCACTTCCAGACGCTCCCCGCATAACTTACACAAAGGGTGTAGTTGACCTCCCGAGGTCCCACAGTAATGCTATTAGCAACTTAGTCAACTAGGTCCGTCCCATTACGGACATGTGGTTGCACGTTAGACCCAGTTCAAAGGCTTGCAAGGTTAAGTCCTTAGGGTGACCAGGGCAAGACTACCCAAGAACCAAATCAACATCCCCAATGCCACAACCGCCCACCTGATTATTCTTGCCACATGCCCTGGTCGAAAAACTATTTATCAAACCCCGCTTGATTACCATGCACCACGTGCCATCAACATCACATGATACCTTTCCAAAACAGGTTCAATATATCATTAAGTCAATATTAACATTTGTTTGTCCAAAATCATGTCATGAGCACGCGTGTGTCTAATCGATTTACTACAACGGTCTAAAACCCATGTTGGCAAGTTAATAATGTCCAACTAGTAAACCACAACTAGGGTGACAAGGGGTCATGGCACATATTTAAGTAATCAAGGTGTCATACAAAGAAATTGGTATTTATCTAATTCCCAAATTTAAATAAAGTATTTTCTAATTGAACTAGCATGCAATAGGTTAAATCAAAATAGATTTGAAATAGGATCAACATGGTCAAAGCACAACTTGCCTTCAAAAAGTACTTGTTCTTGGTCTTGAGTTGGATCCTGAGTCAATACTTCTCCTTCAAATCCTTCCAAGACTTCAACGTCTACTCGTAAAAGCGTGCAAATAGCAAATACACGAATAAACAATAGGCAAAAGTATCCAATCATCCAAATAAAATCCATAAACAAAGAGAACATAATTTTATGAATTTTTAGAAACTGGAATCGTCAAATTTGGAGTTAAAGCATAAAAGTTATGTTTATTTAAAGTTTAAATAATCAATTAAATAATTTTACAGAGAAAAACTTTAGTCCAAAAATTAAATAAAATTCATATTTAGGTAGGTCTCAATTTTATACAAATTTAGAAATTTGAATCACTCAAATCGGAGTTGAAACACAAAAGTTATAAGCGTTTGAAGTTTGAAACAAAATCAAATCATTATTTCGAATTAATAAATCATTTTCTTTTTCGAAATTAATTATTGCGTCGGCTGGACACGTGGCAACCGCTGATTGGTTGGTGGCGTCACCGGTCCATGGACTTGGTCCACGCTCGGCTCGGGTCTACCGTGGACTCGGTCCCACGGCTCCTAGTCATCAGCAGCGGTGGGTCCCCTCGGGTGGCGTCACTTCGGCGTCGGCCGAGGCTCGACCACAATGACAGTGGGACCATTGGCAGACGTCATTCTTGCGTCGGCGCTTCGGCTGAGACGGCCGACATCTTGAGCCCGCCATGGCGTCGATGTGGCGTCATGGTGCGAGTGGTGGCGGCGTGACATGCGGGCCCAGCGTGTCGATGTCACGCGCCAGCGTGGGCCAGCGGCCGCGGCGATCGGCCTTCCAGGCAGCGTGGCGCAATCTCGGCCGTTGATTTGAAAATCAACCCGCCAGATTAGATTCGCTCTCACGCGTTTGGGTTAACGCGTTTGATCTCGACCGTTGGATCTAGATCCTACGGCCGAGATTGGATCTGAGGATTTGGATTGGGATCTCACCGTGAGATGACGTGGCGTGATCTGGGACGTTGGATCTTGATCGGATGGCTGAGAAGCTTGAGCGACAGCGATGGCGTGGCGGTGCTGGCCGGGCCGAGCCGGGACGGCGACACGGCAACGGCGTTATGGCACCTCCGGCGAGGTGAGTGGTCCCTTCGGGTGCGTCTCATCGCGGTGAGTCCGGGTCTGGGGTCAACGGCGGCGGGGGACGGCGGACGGCGGCGGAACAAAGCAAAAACCGCGGCGGAGAAGTGCTACAAATCCGGCGAGCGATTGCGCGTCGAGAACGCTGCGGCGCGGCGACGGCTAGGGCACCGGCTGCGCAAGGTCAAGGTGGTCCTCGGGGTGTGATCCGGGCATTAAATAGCCTCGGCTTCCGCGCGGAAAACGGAAACCTAATCCTCACGGCGGCGGGCGCGGCGGCGAGTCCGAGCCGGACTCGGGCGGAGACGACGACGGAGGACCGTCCACGTGGCGCGATCAACGGCCACGATTGGCTCGGGCGCGCACGGATCCGGATCGGATCCGATCGAACGGTGCGGCGCGGATCCTGACCGTTGGATCTTGATCCGACGGTCCACAATGGGTAGGAGTTTGGGCCGGTTCGACCGAATCACGTGGCTCGGAGTCGGACTCGAGTCCGACTTCGGTTCGACTTCGGTCGGATGAACAAGATTTGACCCGACTCGATTTTCCAATAATTAATATTTAAAATAATTTCCAGTAATTCATTTAATTCATTAAAAATAGCAAAATACTCAGAAAAATTCCAGAAAAATTCTGGAAAATATTTTAGGGTATTTGGGACTCAAATAAAATATTTCTAACAAAATTTTATTTGCAAAATTAAATTCTTTAATTATTTTAAAATGGAATAAATTCCAATAAATTCCAAATAAATCCAAATAAATTCCAGAAAATTCCAAAAATTCACCAAAGTGCCAAATCACACATGAATTAAAGAAAAGCAAAATTTTGGGGTGTTACAAACCTCCCCCCCTTAATAGAATCTCGTCCCCGAGATTCAGGGCTTACTAAAGGAATAGGTTTGGAAACTCTTTCCTCAAATCCTCTTCGCGTTCCCAAGTTGCTTCACTCTCCGTGTGGTTGCTCCAATCGTACTCTCTGAAACGGGTTGACTTATTTACGGTCTCTCGATCCATAGTGTCCAAAATCTTTACGGGATGCTCCTTGTAAGTCAAATCTTCTTGCAACTCAATTGACTCTAGCGGTGCACTGTTCCTCGTGTACTCGGAGACACTTCTTCAAGCCAGGACACGTGGAATACGTCATGCACTCCTGCTAACGATCGTGGCAACTCCGGTGATAAGCAACTTCGCCTCTGCGACTCAAAATTTTAAATGGTCCAACATAACGGGTGCAAGTTTCCCTTTGGCATGGAACCTCTTAACTCCCCGAGAGGCGTAACTCGAGGTATACAAAGTCTTCTCGGTTCAAAACTCAAGTCTCGGCGACGGTTGTCAAGATAACTCTTCTGCCGTGATTGGGCTATCTTCAACCTTTCCTCGATCACGGCAATCTGCTCTTGACTTCTTGAAGAATATCAGGCCGAAGACACGGCGCCACGGTCTCATTCCAATTCAATGGCGTCCGACAGGTCGACCATACAAAGGCCTCAAAAGGTGATATCTGTAAACTAGCTTGGTAAATATTGTTGTAACTGAAATCGTCATACGGCAAACTCTTATCCAAAGAGGTAGAATAAGCCAATGCACATGCTCTTAACATATCCTCCGAGACCGTTGACTCTTTCTGGCCTGGCCCATCCGTCTGTGGATGATAGGGTCAGATCTTGAAGTTTAAACGGGTTCCCATGGCTTCGTGCAACTTATTCCATAACCTTGAGGTAAATTGGGTACCTCTGTCCGATACAATCCTCCTTGGCACTCCGTGCAAACAGACGATCCTGATCATATACAACTCTGCTAACTTATCTCCCGAGTAGGTGGTCTTCACGGGATAAAATGGGCTACTTTGGTCAAACGATCCACTATAACCCATATGGAGTCATAACCTCCTTGAGTCTTAGGCAAACCGGTAATGAAATCCATTCGATTTCCTCCCACTTCCACTCAGGTATTTTCGGTAATTTGTAGTAATCCTGCGGTCTCGATGCATTGCCTTGACTCTTCCGCATACGTCGCACAATGCAACATGCTCGGCAACTTCACGCTTCATGCTCGGCCACTGAATCTTTTCTTCAAATCCTGATACATTTTGGCGCTCCAGATGAATTGAATACTTGGAGTCATGGGCTTCCTCCAAAATCGCTTGCTTTAATTCCTTCTTGTTGGGCACACAAATGCGATCCTTAATCCATAACGTGCCTTGCTCATCCAACTTGAAGTCCTCTGCCTTGCCTTCCTCCTTGATGGACTTAATCCTGCGGATCTTGTCATCATCCTTCGCCCTTCCTGATCGATCCTCTAGGGTAGGCTTCACTTCCAATGCGCCAAGGATCCGCTAGGTACCACCTCAATCTTCATTCTCTGGAAATCCTCACATAGCTCATCCTCGACTTGTGGCTAGCAACATGCTCACAGGATGGCTTTTCCGACTCAAGGCATCGGCAACTACGTTGGCCTTCCCGGGATGGTAATGGAGTCCCACATTGTAGTCCTTGATCAACTCTAACCAGCTCCTCTGC
This sequence comes from Rhipidocladum racemiflorum, assembly GCA_036346355.1. Taxonomy (NCBI): domain Eukaryota; kingdom Viridiplantae; phylum Streptophyta; class Magnoliopsida; order Poales; family Poaceae; genus Rhipidocladum; species Rhipidocladum racemiflorum. Next base: position 36,338,070 of record CM070581.1, read on the forward strand.
CTCATGTTCAGATCCGATTGGTGAATATGTACTTAAGGCTCTTATGATCCGTGTATACTTCACATCTGTTTCCAATCGATAGTGACGCCATATCTTCAAGGCATGCACTACGGCGACTAACTCTAGGTCATGCGTCGGATAATTCTCCTCATGCGGCCTCAATCGCCTTGATGCATAAGCGGCGACCTTTCCATTCTCGCATCAACACACATCCAAGTCCTTGGCGCGATGCGTCACAATAAATATCAAAGCTTTGAGCAACATCCCAGGTAGAACTAACACCGGTCTTGATGTCAATCGCTTTTTCAGCTCTGAAATCCTTTCTCACATTCTCGACGTCCATGCAAACTTCTTCACCTTTTTCAGCAATTGCGTAAGAGGTTTCGCAATTGTCGAAAAGCCTTCAATGAAACGGCGGTAGTACCTGCCATTCCAAGGAAACTCCGAATGCAGGTCACGGTCTTGGTTGATCCCAATGTAACACGGCTTCTACTTTGCTTGGATCAATCGGCGACTCCTTCATGCGGTCATTACATGTCCAAGAAACTCCACCTTGTCCTTCCAAAAATCACACTTACCGAACTTGGCGAAGAGTTGTCGTTCCTCGGCTTTTCCAAAACTCGCCTCAAGTGTTCGGCATGTTCACCCTCTGTCTTGGAGTAGATTAGGATATCATCTATGAACACGACAACAAACTTGTCCAAATATTCCATGAACACCGTATTCATCATATTCAAGAAATATCTTTGGCGCATTCGTCACCCAAATGACATAATCAGAACTCGTAATGTCCATATCTTGACGAGAATGCAGTTTTCGGAATATCTTCTGATCGGATCTTCAGCTGATGGTATCCCGATCTCAGATCAATCTTGGAGAAAACTCCGGCTCCTCTCAGTTGATCAAACAAATCATCAATCCTGGGTAACGGGTACTTGTTCTTCACGGTGACTTCATTGAGTGCACGGTAGTCAATGCACATCCTGAAACTCCCGTCCTTCTTCTTGACAAACAAAACTGGTGCTCCCCACGGCGACGAACTCGGTCTGATAAATCCTTTCTCCATTAACTCTTCTAGCTGTTTCTTCATCTCTACCAATTCCTCGGTGGACATCCGATAAGGTCTCTTTGCTATCGGTGCTGTACCAGGTACAAGCTCTATCACAAACTCTATGTCCCTGTCTGACGGCGTTCCAGGTAGATCTTCGAGAAAAACATCTGGGTACTCATTCACTACTGAGACATCCTCTATGCTGATTGCCTTGGTACTGTTAACCATTATCTGTCCATCTCTAACTGCAGTAGCTTGAAATTCCACTTTCTTCCCACACGGGCTCTCAACTGAGATAGTTTTTCGTCCACAATCCAATACGGCCTTGTGCTTGGATAACCAGTCCATTCCCAAAATAACGTCTAAGGTCTGGGTCTCCAAAATTATAAGGTTCGCTAGGAACTCTATTCCATCTATTAGTATTCTCACCCCGGAACATCCTACTTTCGTTCGGAGTTCGGAACCAGGGGTTTGAACTAAAAGCATGCACTTAAGTCTTGCAATCCCCAAATCGTTTCTAGCAGCAAAGCCTTGCGAAACAAACGAATGCGAAGCTCGAGTCAAACAAAATCATTGCAGGTGTACTGAGTTAACAAGTAACTTACCAAGTACAACGTCAGTAGCATTCTACTGGTGCATCTGCGGTGACATGGTTGACTCGGCCTCTCACCACGGTGCAGGATGTGGCTCCTGGTGCTGGCATCCTAGCTGGGTGGATCCTAGATTGAAGCGAATCGGGTCACTCCTGCTGTCTTCTTTGGGCAATCATTGGCAAAGTGTCCTGGCTCGTTGCGATTGTAGCAGCGTCTCACGGTTCCTTCTTTGCCTGGAGCGGCGTTTCTAACGGGGTGGGTGCAGTAGTTACGATTGGACGGGTCTTGGTGCCGTGACGGTGTCCTTGTAGCATTCTCGTGGTGGAATCAAAATTGATTTGGTGCAACTCTCAGACGTTGTTGCGTTCCCTGGCGTGATCCCTGCTGTTGCATTCTGCGCTTCCTGTTCTCATCCAGTTCCTTGCGCTTGTCCTCAAGAATAAGCGCCTTATTCACCAATTCTTGGAAATCTTGAAAGGTGTGGGTGATCAATCCCACCTGCAATCCTGAGTTAAGTCCCTTCATGAAATGAGACTGTCTGGCTTTATCTGTCGCTACATCCTCAGGTGCGTAGCGTGCTAGCTGTGTGAACTTGTTCAGGTAGTCGGCCACCGCCGATTACCTTGCTTGATGCTCTGAACTCCTCCTTCTTGAGATCCATGATTCCTTCAGGCACGTGATATCTTGTGAACGCAGCTGTGAACTCCTCCCAAGTGATATCTTGAGGGTTCTCTTGCGTGGCACAGAAGTTCTCACACCATTCGGTGGCTGTTCCTTCCAACTGATGAGAAGCGTAAAGTACCTTCTCATTTCCTATGCATTGAGCAATGTGTAGCTTCCTCTCTATTGACCTTAACCAATCATCGGCCTCCAATGGATTGGCATTCCCGGAGAAAGTGGGTGGGTGAGTCCTCATGAACTCTGACAGTCTTGTATTCTGGTGTTGTCCCTGATTGACTTGATTAGCTGTGGCCTGAGCAGTGACGTGTTGCATTTGTTGCATCATAGCATGCATCAACTGAGTTTGAGCAGCAAGAAATGCTCCAAAATTCTGCATATTAACTGGCGGTGCTAGTGCTCCATCATTGGGGTTTTCTGCTGGGCGAGAACCACTTCCATTGCTTCCAAAGTTTCCGCGGGTGTTCACCATCTGTTGATTTGTTCTAGGTTTTAGAGATGAGGGGGAATCAAGAATAGACAAGTAATATGGAACTTATGCGGGGCGAAAGGTGTAACTTTAAGGTCCAACTTTATTATTGATATTAATAACTTGGTATGGTTGCTTACAATGCCTAAGGGCCTTGCAACACATAACGCACACTCAAAGAAACAATGAAAATCCAAATTGAACTAACACTGGAGTCTAACGCCTAAAGGGTGACTCTGTATTCTATGACGCGACTCGGCGAAGGAGTCTCACTATAGAACCTATGCTCAATCATCGAGAAAACCTCCACGGCCTGGGTACGGATGCTGCGGCATAGGCGCGAAACGATTGCCATGTCCAAAGAATCGTGTCATCTGTGGTAGTCGAAGAAGCAGTGTCCTCATCGAGATCTGACTCCTCCGGATCTGGCTTGTGTAGCTCGAGTACTGGCTCTGGTTCTGGTCCGTACAAAGCCATCTCCAACTCGTCAATTCTTCGCAGAAGGTGTGACACATACTCTTGAGCTTCCCGCCACCTGTTCTTCTCTGTTGTGGTCTCCTTGCGGGCCTTCTGTAGCTCCTTGCTTGTATCATCGAGTACATCCTCCTGGCGACAACAAGTCGTGCCAACCGTAACCATGGCATCCTCATCCTGAATCGCCTTCGGTCAAGAAGGTTATTGCTGCTTGTGGTGATAACGGAACACCGTGCTCTCCAACTCTCTGGCGTAGATACGGGTAATGTGTCGCATTGCTCGTCGTGATACTTCTTGGATACCCATCTGCATTGTAGACCTCCTGGCGGTCAGGTGTGTATCGAGCGATTGCCTGGCCCTTCTTCCTAGCAGTACCTCAATCTTCACGTCACAAGCCTTGATCAATCCTCGCTTGTCCGATCACTTCCACTTGGTATTGCGGCTTCTCAAAATCTCCGAGAGTCTGAAGCATATGCCAAAGTTCCGCGGCGTGACCAACCTCCAGATCGACGTAGTTGAACTCTCCCTCCATCTGTCACAAGAGTGCTCACGTAAGAACTCGAAATTTTAAATCGTGACAAGGTAAGGGAATATTCAGCAAGAGACAAGGAAAGAGAGAAGGGGGTAAGTCGAGATGTCATTTCTTATCTTGACAAATTTTTTTAGCTTTAGAAAATAGGTTTTATCCTCACTACGACCATTCTAGCTTAGGGTTGAGCCTACGGTCAGTATGGCTCTGATACCACCTCTGTCGGGACCCCGAATTTGCAAATCCGGATCCTCTGTGTATTCAGCACTAGTCCAGGAACACGCTAGTGCACACAGTCTTAACATCGGTAAATATCACAATCATACCACTCGATACTAATAAAGTACTTTATTTAAATAGTCAACCGTTACTCGACCTTATGGTCAAGTTACAAATGTATGATTTGGCAGGCGAACCTTATTAAGAGAGAAATAGTAGCAATGAAAATCAAATAACCCGTGGCGCCATCCAAGATACCACAGGCAACCGACCGGGCTCGCTTCCCTAAGTAGACGGTTCCTCTTGGAGCTCCTCCTCCAAAGCCGGTGTAGTCTCCTCTTCAACTGTGTTGTATTGTGGCAAGGGTGAGTACTTGGTACTCGAGAAGTCATGCCTGAGAATGCAAGATAATATACTATATGCATGGCTTGGTACAAAGGAATAGCTCAAGGTATTTTTGCGATGTGACATTTAACAAGTATCATAAGTAGATTCGAGCGGTAGAAACAAGTAAAACATAAATAACTTTTCAAGGAGTTTAATAAACATCTTTCCCATCCTAATCCACATTTCCATCAACATCATTATTAATCCAACCCAACCTTTCGGATCCAAGTTATTTTTGAGAAAATCTAACCCTTGACTGTAATTCGGCGATGTCCAATACCGCGGACACGGCTATTCGAATAGATTCTACACTCTGCAGAGGTTATGCACTTTACCCACAAGATACAAACAAACACCACAAAGGCGAGTTCAGTAACAAAGTCTTTCTAAACTTCTAACAATACAAGTGGTCCTCCCTGTTATTGCACACTAACCCTTCCCTTAGCTAAGGCGAAGTTTAGGCCAATCAACTGTTAGATGGGTACTGGCCTCACTTCCGACGCTCCCCGCACAACTTACACAAAGGGTGTAGTTGACCTCCTGAGGTCCCACAGTGCGTTATTAGCAACTTAGTCAACTAGGTCCGTCCCATTCTGGACATGTGGTTGCACGTTAGACCCAGTTCAAAGGCTTGCAAGGTTAAGTCCTTAGGGTGACCAGGGCAAGACTACCCAAAGAACCAAATCAACATCCCCAATGCCACAACCGCCCACCTAATTATTCTTGCCACATGCCCCTGGCCGAAAAATTATTTATCAAACCCCGCTGATTACCATGCACCACGTGCCATCAACATCACATGATACCTTTCCAAAACAGGTTCAATATATCATTAAGTCAATATTAACATTTGTTTGTCCAAAATCATGTCATGAGCACGTAAGTGTGTCTAAGCGATTTACTACAACGGTCTAAAACCCATGTTGGCAAGTTAATAATGTCCAACTAGTAAACCACAACTAGGGTGACAAGGGGTCATGGCACATATTTAAGTAATCAAGGTGTCATACAAAGAAATTGGTATTTATCTAATTCCCCAAATTTAAATAAAGTATTTTCTAATTGAACTAGCATGCAATAGGTTAAATCAAAATAGATTTCGAAATAGGATCAACATGGTCAAAGCACAACTTGCCTTCAAAAAGTACTTGTTCTTGGTCTTGAGTTGGATCTTGAGTCAATACTTCTCCTTCAAATCCTTCCGGCACTTCAACGTCTACTCATAAAACGTGCAAATAGCAAATACACGAATAAACAATAGGCAAAAAGTATCCAATCATCCAAATAAAATCCATAAACAGAGAGAACATAATTTTATGAATTTTTAGAAACTGGAATCGTCAAATTTGGAGTTAAAACGCAAAAGTTATGATTATTTAAAGTTTAAATAATCAATTAAATAATTTTACAGAGAAAAACTTTAGTCCAAAAATTAAATAAAATTCATATTTAGGTAGGTCTCAATTTATACAAATTTAGAAATTTGAATCACTCAAATCGGAGTTGAAACGCAAAAGTTATAAGCGTTTGAAGTTTGAAACAAAATCTGAAATCATTATTTCGAATTAATAAATCATTTTCTTTTTCGGAAATTAATTATTGCGCCACCGACACGTGGCAACCGCTGATTGGTTGGTCGACGTCGGCCGATCCATGGACTTGGTCCACGCCGGCTCGGGTCTACCGTGGACTCGGCCCACGGCTCCTTGTGTCATCGACAGCGTGGGTCCCCTCGGGTGGCGTCATCTGGCGTCGGCCGGGCTCACCAGCGACAGTGGGACCCGCGGACGTCATTCTTGCCGACGCTACGATAGCCGGCCCGACATGCGGCCATGACGTCGATGTGGCAGACGTCATGGTGCAGGGTAGGCGGCGACATGCGGGCCCCAGTCGGCGTCACACGACGCGCTTCGTGGGCGGCGCCGCGGCGGTCGACCTTCCCGACGCGTGGCGCAATCTCCGCCGCTGATTTGAAAATCAACGGCCCCGGTCGATTCGCTCTCACGCGCGTTTGGGTTAACGCGTTTGATCTCGACCGTTGGATCTAGATCCTACGGCCGAGATTGGATCTCGATTTGGATTGGGATCTCACCGTGAGATGACGTGGCGTGATCTCGGGACGTTGGATCTTGATCGGACGGCCGAGAAGCTTCGAGCGACGGCGATGGCGTCTTGGCGAGCGGGCCGCCGAGCCGGGACGGCGACACGCAACGGCGTTCGCGGGCTCCTCCGGCGAGGTGAGTGGTCCTTCGTGCGTCTCGTCGCGGTGAGTCCGGTCTGGGGTCAACGGCGGGGGGGACGGCGACGGCGTGAACGGCAAAACCGCGGCGGAGAAGTGCTACAACTCCGGCGAGCGATTGCGGCGCGTCGAAGCACTCGGCGACGGCGGCTAGAACAGCGGCTGCGCAAGGTCAAGGTGGTCTCGGGTGTGATCCGGCATTAAATAGCCTCGGCTTCAGCGCGAAACGGAAACCTAATCCTCACGGCGGCGGCGCGGGCGGCGAGTCCGGCCGGACTCGGGCGGAGAAGACGACGGAGGATCGCCCACGTGGCGCGATCAACGGCCACGATTGGCTCGGCGCGCCGCGGATCCGGATCGGATCCGTCGAGCAATCTTGGCGCGGATCCTGGCCGTTGGATCTTGATCCGACGTCCACAATGGTTAGGAGTTTGGGCCAGTTCGGCCAGAATCACGTGGCTCTGGACTCGAGTCCGACTTCGGAGTTCACTTCGATCGGATGAACAAGATTTGACCCGACTTCGATTTTCCAATGAATTAATATTTAAAATAATTACCAGTAATTCATTTAATTCATTAAAAATAGCAAAATACTCAGAAAAATTCTAGAAAAATTCTGGAAAATATTTTAGGGTATTTGGGACTCAAATAAAATATTTCCAACAAAATTTTATTTGCAAAATTAAATTCTTTAATTATTTTAAAATGGAATAAATTCCAATAAATTCCAAATAAATCCAAATAAATTCCAGAAAATTCCAAAAATTCACCAAAGTGCCAAATCACACATGAATTTAAGAAAAGCAAAATTTTGGGGTGTTACATAATCATAGATGCATTTTATAAGGAGTTCAGCATGGCCGGTGAACGGAGATGGTACGTCGGATGAGTTTGTGCTATGGGTTCATATAAGAAATTTAGGAGCTCAACTACATAATTTTCAAGATCCCATTGTTTAAATGCCGATGGGACAAATTCCATAGGGTGTAAAGTTCGATAGGTACGGTTTCACTTTCTATTGACCTCGAATTAGTCATATACGAAGACGAACCATTTATACTTGCTAAGCAAATTGTTCAAATCCTTTATATCATTGACTCGACAAATGGCAAGAGAAGGATTGTTAGAGTGGAGAATGTTGTAGATGAGGAAGAATACAATCATTTCGACGACATGTCACTATTTGAAGACGGATTACGACTCGGTCTCAAAGGTACTGAGAAAACCGGCTATGCCTATATTGATCACCAGGAAGGGATGTACTTCAAAGGTAATTACTATTCACATCTCTTTCTTCCATCAGTGTAACTTATCTCACAATTCCACCTTTGTAGGTATGCGGCAAGTGGAATAGAGAGGCCGAGAAGATGATTCTAACAAAGTTAAGACTTGTAAAATATTTGAAATTTGACAAAACTTGCAACATGAAAAAGTTCCATTTCGAAGTTCTCTAAGTGTTTCATGTACAAAGTTTTTAAAATTACCGTCCGTATGAAAATTACGGCATAATATCAAATTTTGGCGCATTACTGAAACTTTGCCTTTGTAAGGATGAGACATGCTTGAAAATAATATTACAGATGCCAAATCTCCAAAATTGTATGTGATAGTGCACTAACATAGACGATTAGTTTTATAACAACCGTATGTGATCGATTCTTTTTTATTAACCGTAGTGATAATAGCTTGATGGTTATAATATCCTGCCCTGTCGTTTCATATTGTTGTCGTTTCTCTCTATCTTAATCTAGGGTTTTTATCCCATCGCTGTTGTTGTCCTCTTTGTGCAGTACCATTAGTAGCCGAAAGACCATTCATGTGGCTTCTACATGATGTGCCGCATGTACGACATCATCGATGTTCGCCTGCTGGATTACCTGAGGTATGCATTCCTAACTGCATCAATTTGTCTACATTTCATTTTTCGTAATTAAAAATATTCAGTAACAGCTATTCTTGTTAGCGACATGATGTAAAATTTTTCACATCTACTTTTCCCTGAACGCCTTCAGGATGGTTCGCAAAGATAAGTTTAGGGGCTCGGATAATCCTTAGAGATATTTATTCATGTAACTATAGATAAATTGCCATGTGATTTTTTCAACGATAAATTGTGTACACTGTGTAAATGTTTTTCAACTATTGTCAATTGTTGTCTTGTCAACTGTGTGTTGTTAATTGTGTATTGTGAATTCTTGTCTTGTGTTATCTGTACAGAGAGAGTAGCTAGCGTGATTCCCGAGGCTAACAGTAAAATAGAAACAATATTTAAAAAAGTAAATATCACAGGCTGTTTTAAGGTAATAACCATACGTGATTATAAAGAAGCCGAGACAATTCTTTCTTATGAACAGTATGTGATGCTTCCTTATCATAAATGTCTTGTATATAATAAACTGTTTTATTTATTAATTATAGACAACTCACTACTAAACAATCGTCTGTGATATTTACTTTATCTATGGCGGTTGGTAGGTAATAAACCGTTTATAATATTTTTTTTTACCATAGATGGTGCCAAAACCTTATGTGATGATCTATACTTATCACTAACACTTTTTTTCGCAGATAGGTCAGTAACCGTGGGTGAAGATGGTTTTTAATCGTCTGTAATATGCTTCTACGTGGTAGTAGCTTGCCATACGAGCTTACGGCAAAAAGAATCTATATGCATTCCATATAAAATTCGTTAATTAGCATCCAAAAGGTGTATTAGGGACAAGAATGTAGATATCACAACAATAATTAAAGCCCTTCCAGCAACCACCTACCATGAAAGGGCCACGCTCGAATGAAAGGACAACAACAAAAAAAAAAAAGGTCGGAAAGCTTGGTGTTTGCTAGCTATATATATATATATATATATATATATATATATATATATATATATATATATATATATATATTTTCCATGGTGTTATACAGCACATGAACTCTCTTTGACAAAATCGATCCCTTTCTCCTCTGCTTTTCTTTGCCTGTCACATTGTAATGGTAGTTGAAATGGCGCCTTTCCGACACGCACTTGAGCTCAAATTGCCTTCGAGGCAACGATCCGATCAAGGAAGGGTTTTGCCAGTCATGTGTAATGACAGTAAAAGTGAGGGGCTCAAAATAAAAAATACCATTTTTTTCCCACTAATAAATGCTACTGGCAACGCCACCTCCACCTCTCTCTCTCACTCACGCAATCTCTGCTCTTCTGCCGTTGTCATTATCTATTGCCTCCTCAATTCTTAGTACCGGAACTTAATTATTCATTCCTCTCTGCTCCATGCCATGTTCTTGAATTTCTCCCGATTTTTTTTCTCACTCCATAGCAAAGCTGCTGCAATTGCTCGAGATTTATAGCCTTCCACTTTACTGTCCTTTCTGCTTGTTCCTTTCCTTCTCAGTGGGGGTTAACATCTGACCCAAGCAAAGCGCAGGTTCTTGCAATTTCTGCCCTCCTTTTGGGCCCAATCTGTGGGCAAGATCTGATACCAAGGGGGGTAAACTAAGAGAGGAGAGATTCTTGAGTAATTCTTGCGTTGAATTCTGTCGCAATGAGGCCCGACGCGCGGCTGGATTCGGCGGTGTTCCGTCTCACTCCAACCCGGACCAGGTGAGAGCATCCTAGATCTGCTCAGGAAGCAGCGCTGATTTGCTGAATCTTTTTGTTCTTTGGGTTTTGGTTTGTGGTATGGTGCAAGAACAGTCATAGATGCTTTTGGGGGTAAGAAAGTTTGGTCTTTGGGACGGTTCATGTGCTCTGGTTTTGCATGTTGGTCGGAAAGCTTTCCATTTGAAGAGTAGTTTTGGTTGGTTGTATCGTCTTAAGTTGGGCTCTGGATGTCAGGTCATGGAGGAAGTTGTAATATTTGTGCAATTTTAGAGTAGCAAATGCTTTGTTCTTTGTTCTGTTGGGCTTGGGGTTCTCATATCATGTGTTTAATTGTAGTTCTAGATCTGATAATTCTGGCGTCATAGCTGTGACACAGAACAGATTGATGCTCCAGATTCTTTCTTGATCATAGAGTTGCTTACTGTTGTTTGGTAGTGCTTGTGGCGGTAGTACTAGTCAAGTCACCATCCAAGATGTCTGATGGGAGTTGTACTTTTACTCTTTTTTCCCCCAGGTTTGATTTGGTTCTGATAGTGAATGGCCGGAAGGAGAAGATAGCCTCTGGCTTGCTAAACCCGTTCCTGGCACACCTGAAGGCCGCGCAGGATCAGATTGCAAAGGGAGGTTACTCAATCACGCTTGAACCGAATTCAGGGGTTGACGCGCCATGGTTTACGAGGGGCACTGTGGAGAGGTTGGTGTCTGAAATTTTTACAATTTCTTGTGGCATTGCCGGTTGGGTCATTTTTATGTTAATTCTCTGCAGATTTGTGCGCTTTGTGAGTACTCCAGAGGTGCTTGAGCGAGTGACAACAGTAGAGTCTGAGATCTTGCAGCTCGAGGACGCCATCGCTATCCAGAGCAACGATAATCTTGGATTAAGATCTGTAAGTGGACAATTGTTACTTATGAGTTGTTCCTCTTTATGTTATTTTCAGAAAGATGACACATTCTTGTTTGACATTTGGAAGGTAGAAGACCATGGAGGGAAATTGACAGAAAGCAATGAAGGTATAACATTGCAATTGCACCTCCTTAATTGTTTCTTTTTTTTTTATCATGAATTCATGATGCATTGAATGGTGCATGCCTGTGGGGAAATGTATACATCTTTTCCATGGACCACAAACAAAAATTGCATGTTGCAATCCAGTCTGATTGTTTTAGAATTTAAAATCTAGTCATTATGGAGTTTGATGTGAAATGAGGGACCCATTGTTGAGTTAGATACATATAACTCATCTTTAGAGTTGTTAGGCTGTACGAAGGGCCAATTCGTATAATCTCTACTATTATAAAACAGCAGTTGGTGGCAGTGGTGAGTTCTACCCATGTCATTAATTGCCCTACTTAATTGCCCTACGCAAAAAACGAAGCGTTGCTTTAATTAGCCAGCTTTCGCAAGAAACGAAGCGTTAAAGATAGATGTTTGATCTTGTGAAATAATTTTTTTATTTTTTAATCTTTATTTTTCGTTATCAATTTTGTTTTTCGTAGCAATGCACGGGCATGTAACTAGTCTAATTTAAGGGCAAGCTTTGTTATTGTTTTTAAGTTATAAAAGCGAAAAGCGGTTGTTTTAGTTTCTACCTTTGCTATTGTTAATATTGACTTAAAGATGGAGTTCTTATACTATTAACCATGTATATGTCACTACAAACTTACTCTCAACCGGAGAACTTTTTTAGAAGGTATTATGTTCCGAAATGTGGGGTGCCTGGATGAGGGATTGAGCTGTTTCATAAATTTAATTAACTTATCTGGAGTAGCCTGCTGTATCATTTCATTTATTGCTAGAACATGCCTGACATAATGTATCCACTAATAGGTAGCAGGGCAAATTATGAACCTGATGCAGATAAGGCGATTGTTCTCTACAAGGTGTGATTATGTGGATATGCCTTGTTTGCTTTCTGTGTATGTTTCATAGCCTACGTAACACTATGTTTTCACTGAGATTCTTAATTGATGACAGCCTGGATCACAGCCTACGCTGCAAGTGCAGGATGACACTACAACACTGGAGGAGAATTCAAAGTACTGACGCAGCTGAGAATATTTTTCTTTTATAAATTGTTCATTCGAAGCCTTCAAATTTCTGGCAACAAAATTGTATGAAGTCATACTTTAGAAAAATAAAAATATGTATTTACAACCTCTAGTGGAGGAACATTAATCTTCATTTACTTTTTATTGTTTAATCTCTAATGCAAGCAGCATTTACACTCTTAGATCACATTTAATTTCTTTTGTTTAATACTATTGTCCTACATTAGGAAGTTGTTAACAGAATTCATTTTATTATGTACTACAATTTTGCAGGGTCCAACTGCTCAGAGTTCTTGAAACCCGTAAAAATGTATTACGGAAAGAGCAGGCTATGGCTTTTGCTCGTGCTGTCGCTGCTGGGTTTGACATTGACAACCTGGGTTACTTGATTGCATTCGCAGAGCGTTTTGGTGCATCACGTTTGATGTAAGTACAGTCTTATGATTACTTAATTTTTCATAAGCTGGATTGAATTACTTATGTTAATGCCTTGTGTGCTTTTAATATGACTTTAAGGCTGCTAATTTGCCTTGAGGATTGCATCATTCCTGTCTTCTATTATACAGGGTGTTCTAAAGTCTGTTACATCTAACAAGAATAATGTTGGTACCTCAGATGTTTCCTGTCTATGCAGACGAATGTGCTATTAACGGTCCCTGTCTTAGCACTGTTCTTAAATTTGCTGTTATAGTAACTTGTAATAACTGTTGTATCCCAGTATTGTATGCATGTGCGTTTCTAAAACTTCGAATAGCCTGCATGACTAAGTTATACTATACAATTGCTTAATTTAGTCATGTCAGCACGCTAATACTGATTTCATCAGAGCATCTTGCATTCTAACTATCAGTATTGCCATTTGAACAGGAGGGCATGTTCGCAGTTCATAGAACTGTGGAAGCGAAAGCATGAGACTGGACAATGGATTGAGGTTGAACCTGAAGCAATGTCTACACGCTCTGAATTTCCTCCTTTTAATCCAGCTGGCATTGTGTTTATGGGAGATAACATGAAGCAAAACATGGAAGCAGTGTCTGTTACTAACGGAGAGGCAAATGGCGAGGATGCTACTAAAGCTGGTATGCATTCTGCCGCATCTTCCAAACAAAGGCATCTTCAATTTTTAGCATTGAGCAAAAGTACACCCTGAGACGTAAGAAAATAACATTTTTCTATACTTCCAGATTCCTTGTATGAAGAGTAGATTAATATTCAAATATAAGGAACTTATATTGGGGAAGACCTTTTCGGTAGACTTGCTATTCTATTTTTCCTTTCGAGGAATAGGATGGATTATAAGTTTCACAATTCTAATACATCTTGATCTTAATTCAGCACTGTCTGCTTATGCTCGCACAAAATTTCCTTTTAAAAAAGTAAGTGCATTTGCTTTTAACTGTGCAAATGTATAACTAGTCCATGCCTTGTCACATTGTACATCACCTTTGATTTCTATGTGGCTATTTTTACTATAAGATCATTGGAGCTTATAAAATTATTTCCTTTCTGCTTTACAGATCAGAAGTCTGGTCAGCAGATGGGGTATCAGACAGCATATCCCCCATGGGCAATGCATCCTCCATCTGGTGCAGCTGTTTACCCACCTTATCCTATGCAAGGCATGCCTTACTATCCTGGGGTGAATCCATACTACCCTGCATACCCTCCAGTGGATGACCCCAGGTATCAATACTCGGTAAGGAAATCATCGAGGAAGCACTCCTCAGATAGCAAGGACTCAGAAACACTTGATGATGGAAGTGACAATAGCAGTTCGGAAAGAGGGGGTTCTCATGGTCGCAAGTCGCATAAAAAGGGTAAGCGATCAGGGAAGAAGAAACCTAGCGTAGTTGTTATCCGGAATGTAAATGTAACATCAAAAAAGCATGGCTCATCAGAGAGCGAGTCACAATCAAGTTCTGTTGGGTCTGAGGACAGTGATGATTCACACTCTAAAACAAAAGAAGTGAAGCATAAGAGCTCAAGTTCAAAGAAAAAGGAGGATAGGAAAACTACATTTGACTCTGGAGATGAGTATGGCAAGGATGAAACATCTTATGGCCAAGATGCTGGCCAAGGAAACTGGAGTGCATTCCAAAATTTCTTGTTAAGAGCAGAAGAGAAAACAAGATCTAATGATGCAGATCTATTTTCTGGCGAAAAGGAGCCTCCATCAAGGAGAAAGAAGAATGTAAACACTGCTGATCCTGTTCTTTTAGCTGGGCGAGGTTCTGGTGATGTCCATGAATGGAAGGCAGTAGGCTTTGATTCAGTCAGTGGGAGGAGTAGAGCTATTCGGGTGCTGTCCAATGATGAACTTGTGATGTCAGGGGAAGGGAGAAGCTATATGGATGGCGAAATAAAGGAGATAGAAGCTGGTGGTGGGGGATACAGGAGAGGGACAAGTGACGACTTCATGGTCTATGGTCAGGAAAGGCCGATGGACAGAAGGAGTTCATTGGATCCTCTTGCAGAGGCCCGGTATAGGAGTCCCACTCAGGTGGACAAGAATGGGTATGGTGTGGCCGATGAGTCCTTTATGATTCCTCTTAGATCCGGCTCACAGGATAATCTTGGACCAGAAAGCCGAACTGCGATCGACATAGATGTTGAGCTTCCTACAAGCGTTCAGAAAACATCAGATGGAAAGGTCGGAAATCAACTTTTCTATGAGCCAGCTGAATTGATGCCAGAGCGTGGATTTGAAGATACTTCACTTGGATATGATCCGGCAATGGATTATGATAGCCACATGATGGTCCAAACTATTGTCAAGGTTGAAGACACAAATGTGGAGGATGTCTCGCATAGTATTGCTGGTGATGTAAAGAAGCCAGAGAAAGGGAAGCTAAGAAATGCAAAAGACAGTTTGGATAAAGGAAAGAAAGATGCCTTACTGAGGAGACTGTCGGCTCCAAAGACCCCACTAAATGATGCACAAAAACGTGCACAGAATCTGCGAGCATACAAAGCTGACCTTCAGAAGCTGAAGAAAGAGCAGGTATCGGCACATTTTATCCCCTTTTCCCGTGCTCTTTATTTGATCTGTTTGAAGTTTGGTTCTTTTATGTTGTGTAAATTTAGGGTATTATCTGTACCTCTGGCCTGTTTGCATTTACTTTTTACAATCTTTACCCTTTTCGTCACTATCATCACTCCTTTCAAAGGGCAAACTGAGTCCAAATACAATTGAATGAATAAATTTTCCTTTTAGTTTTGTATAACTAGCAAATTTACCCGTGCAATTGCACGGCTAGATATTATGATCCGATTATCTTTGATATATAACTATATTTTCTATAATTGTATATTTTTATATAACTCTAATATCTATATAGATTAATATGCACCGTTATATTCTGGTCCCACCAAAATAAGTAGTGGATATCTATTTGTTTAATGTAAATGATCCAAACTCTTTCTTTTAATGTAGACCGTTATAATCTACATCATGTATTGTGCAATGCACAAACTCTTTGTTTTAATCTAGACCATTATAATCTGGACCCACCACGATCAATAGTGTAGATTTTTTTTTTCCCTCCGATTAATGTGGAAATTTCTAGCCTTAAGAGCGAACGTGGTGGCTTCTTTTGCCTCTACTTTAATATTATAATAGATAGATAATATGTGGCAGGTAGGTAGTAGTACTAAGTTAGAATTTTAGTGAATGCAGCACTATATTGGTTTCCCAGAATGCAGAAATCTTATTAACTTTATCTATGCTGCAATCTACCTCCAATATTAAAGAAATATATCCTATGTCCGAAAATACTGTATGGTATGACTTCTGCAACCTGCGTCCTTGATCAAATTATAATTATTGAAAGTCAGTTCAATTCAGCAGAAAGAACTAATGATTCCTTTTATTTGTCAAAACTTTGCTTTGTTCTTAGGTCCTGTTCTTACTCAAATTGATAATTTTGTAGTTGTTTTATATGTATATTTAACTTCCCAGTGACTTCTCACTTTCAGGAACAAGAGCAAATGAAGCGACTGGAAAGGCTTAAATTAGAGAGGCAAAAGAGAATATCTGCAAGAAGTAGTCTAGGGAGCGATCTTCCAAAAGCAAGCAGAGAGCATATCAATGGACTGAGCAAGTCAGTTCCATCATTTACTGGGGTGAAGAAAGAGAAAAGTGGGACAACTGAATCGTTCGGCCAGCGACTGAAGAGGCTCGCTGAACCTAAAATCATTGCTGGGACGGACCATTCTTCAAACCCCAAGGCAATTAGCACGGATCACTCAAGGAGAAGAAGTATGGCATGAGTTGATGGGAGAACTAGACATGAAACATCTTGCATCTATCATGCAGCTTGGCAAACCAGCAACCTTACCGGAACAGCGAATCAGGTATCCAAAAGCTTCTTGTACAGGAAAAGGCTGGTGTTATAGCGGTGCCTGCATCCAAGATTACCATGGAAAGAGAGTTTTCTTACAACGACTTGGCATTTTACTTTCATTGTGACCTGATTATGTTCATTCTTTATTTGAAGGTGGCTTGCAAGCTGTGAACCTATTTTTGTTGATAATATGCTATATATATTGTGCATGTATTTATGGAAGGAATTGGGCTGTGTTTAGATAGATGATCTAATCTTTACAGGGGCAAAACAGACCACTTGACGGTGTCGCAGTATCAAGATGTCAGAAATACCTCGACCCCCTCTTGAAGTAATTGGAGGGTTTCACAGCTGAATTTTACCCTTACCTCAGGTTGCTAGTTGATACCCATGTGATTCTGAAACGCAGATGTGCATTGAGGACGTTAAGGCACAACAGTTTTTTGATGTGTCATGAGTCTCATGACTTAGGACTAATGTAGCTAGTGAGAACTGAATGGTCTCAGGAAGCTTTTGAAACGTAAGGGAAGCGAAAAAGAAAAAACCTTCACACTGGCAGGGTATGGTTGATTGAGATACATTAATCTTTTCATTAAGAGAGGTGAATGGGTGCAAACAAACATCTAAACCTATTATTCCTATTTTTATTAATTCTAAAAATTAATAAAATAATGATCAAACTAAAGAATCAACATAGGATAATTGATTTAAGATTATGGAAGTAAATTAGATTAAACAAGTAAATCAGAAAGAAATTATATATAAACATGAAGAACAAGAGCTAGTAGATCGAAATCTATGCTCACTAATTTATTCATCAAATTAGAAATACAAAACAAGAGCTAGTACATCTTGGTCTCTCCAGGATGGACCGTGTACGGGGTGCGATGAGCCTCTTTCAGGATGTCATCTTTAACTTGGGATTTTTGAGGTACACAAAGGCGACCCTGAAACCTCAGAGCTCCCACATCATCAATGGAAAAGTCTCCAGTCTTACCATCCTCAAGGCGTTTCCTCACTTGCTGGAGTAATCGATCATGCTGTTGTGCTTCCCGCACACGCTCGGGGATCGCTGACTCAAGAATCAATTGAGTTTCAGCTTGCACGGTCCCCGCAAAGCAGTAAGAGACTCCCAACCGCTCAAAATCAGCAACAAGACAATCAATGACAGGGGGCATTGTCTTGCGACTGAGAGCGTCAGCCACCACATTTGCCTTGCCCGGATGGTACTGGATAGTGAGGTCAAAAGTGTCCAGGCGGAGGGACATCCACTCCCGAAGACTCATCCTTGGCTCCGACACAGCGAGGGCAACAACTGGGGCCGCTGCAGGGGGAGGCACAACAGTAGGGGATGCCTGCACCTGCTGGCGTAGCTCTTGAAGCTCCCTCTGCAGTGCCTGCAACAAGGCCGCAGTGGCAGCTGGCACCTCAGCCCTTGACTGCGCCGACGGGTTCTCCTCCGGCGCTAGCCAATGAGCGTTGAGCGAAGCAGTTCCCTCAGCTACAGACTCAGCAACTCCCTAAGATGGGTGACTCCCACCTCGACCCTGGCCTCCACAGCCACGGCGACCACGACCTCTACCCCTCAGCATGGCTGCTACAGTCACACAGCCATACAATCACACAATCATAAGCACAACATCAATATAAACAAGAGCAAAGATCAAACATCAACATATACATAGTCTCCATCAAGTAATCAAACGCGATGCAATGATGAATCAAAACCCCATACTACTGTGCAACCAAGTGTGTCAAATTTTAAATTAATTATTCCACTTATGCAAGATTTAATGTTGCTATCCTATGGCAAAATTTTAAGTATAACCTAAGCCATGTTTCTAAGTTATCCCACATCACATTTTAGTTGAACCTAAAGTTTGACACTAAAATACATGTTCTAAAGACCTAATGCCCGCTCTGATACCAAGTGTAACACCCCAGCATCTAGTATGCCCTAGATGTCACAAAACATGGTAGAAGCAGCATCTAAATACCATACATAAAGATAAATTACAGCAAGGGCGCAAATGCCAAAACCGAAAATTTCGGCAGCATCTCCTTTGTTTTTCCATGGTTCGGAGCAACAACAGAAATATCACAAGACATAACATAATGAAAGACATCTAAACCAGCAATAACAGGTGATATAACAATATCTTAAGTCGAAAATAATGAATCCAACCACTCCATAAGCTATAACGAAGTAAATGATGAAATCAAGCACACGATTAAGCCATACTCCAAGTTTCATCGCACTAATCTTATTATCATAACTCCATATGGTAAAAATGTCTAAATGTGTGGAGCTACGTGAAGAAGTGTAGCTAAGCCCCTTTTCCGCATGCCGGTTTCTTGGTACCTAACAATATCATAAAACACAAGCGTGAGTTCATCACTCAGCAAGTATATTGCAATGGAACAAGAAATAGTTTTCAATGCTAACATCACTACACCTCCTACTTAACATCATAATCATGGCGTAATCTCATATTCAACATCATAACCATGTCATAATCTCATTGTAAACATCTCATTAATATCAACATTTATGCAATGCAATGCACATGACTCCTCGAAGAACATACCGGTATTGCCGAGTGCACACCCGTCGGCGTGCACCCTCTTTCCCCTTCCATCCCGTAGATGGAGGGTGCCTACTCTTGCTGACTCGCTCCCATACACAACTGTGGATGGGACTACGAGGTAGGTCTTTCATGTTCACTACGTGTGAACACACAGGCCCGCATCAGAATGGGACGCCTCTTCCATTATGAATGCACATATGATATGAACATATATAAACTTGCATAAACATTTAATACAACGAATTCATAACCAATATGTAACCATGTTCATCATATCCTAGGCAAATATCAATCATGGCAAGTTAGCACATCATGTAGTCATATTGCACCTATGCAAGTCTAGCAATCATACTGACGAGTACACATACCATGGGTACCCCCATCAGCCCGGAACCACGAACGGGCTGATCTCCTTAGAAGCTCAGTTCTGGCGAAAGGCCCGTGGGCCATAAAGAATGGGCCTGGCCCTGTTTAGAACCAGCCCCAGGCGGCCGGCAGACACCGACCTCTTAGGTCGGAGTGCGCGGTCGGTCGGCTCCACCAGCGCTCGAGGGGTCAAGACCTGCGCCGACGTTAGGCCAACTGCCCTGCACACGCGACGTCCCCTGACATCCGTACCAGGGTAGGCGGTCCCTTCCCGAGGATGTCAGAGGACGTGCCAAGAAGTCAAGCCCCAGTCCCGTCATCCTGACACACCACGGAGGAGAGCGCCCCCTCCTGAGGCCAAGCTGAGGTCAAATACAATTAACTGCCGGGCGGCGTTAAATGCGAGTATCTTGCGTCACCACAAGACGGCCGCGGCCGAAGACCCCCTGCTGCGGGACTACCAACCCGGCGTGGGGTTAGGCGGAGCCCGGTCGGACGACAAGATAGAAGACCAGACTCCAAGGCATACAGTACCCCTTCTTTTTTCTCTCCAAACTCCCATGTAACCTGCCACCTCTGAGCATATAAGGAGAGCAGGACTCCGGGGGAGGGATCGAGCAATAGAAAAACAAGAGAATGAAAAACCAATTGAGCACAAGGGAGATCGATCGATCGAACCCCTGCCTCATCTGTAACCCCTTGTCCGCCTCGCGAATCGATACATCCCAGCAGCACGAACTGGAGTAGGGACATTCAGCCCGAACCAGTATAAATCCTTGGCTTACTGAGTCAACCATTCGAGGAGAGGGAGTGCGCGACCCCCACTAACCAAAAATTTGTATTGCCGGTGCACGAAACACCGATAGTTGGTGCGCCAGGTAGGGGAGCTCGCGCGTCATCATCGTCATCACCTTCGTCTTCGGATTCCCACTTTTTCCTCGATGGATTCTCCCTCGCGCATCGACGGCGCACCTGCGCCGAGGGGCTGGATTCGTTTCGGCACCCTTGGCTTCATTGCTACGGCGGCGGGAGAGCTCGTGCTCGTCCCCGCCACAGTCCGCGACCAGGTCTTCTCCGGGAGCCTGGGCGCAGTCGCCGATATCCTCGGCAACCTCCGCCTCGAGGCCCCGGTGTGGGCCTCGGAGG
This sequence comes from Rhipidocladum racemiflorum, assembly GCA_036346355.1. Classification (NCBI taxonomy): domain Eukaryota; kingdom Viridiplantae; phylum Streptophyta; class Magnoliopsida; order Poales; family Poaceae; genus Rhipidocladum; species Rhipidocladum racemiflorum. The sequence continues at coordinate 36,358,805 of CM070581.1, forward strand.
CGAGTTTACCACGCACCAACGTCACCTCTGGAGACGCTGCGTGCGAATCACGGCGGACGACGGTCCTGCCCTCCACGGGCTCTCGGCTCGTGGCCATGACCGGCTACATGCCGACTTCCCTGCACGACCTGCTGGAGGACTCCTCCAGCCTCGGCTCAAGCTCCGACAGGGAGCACCCCCGCGCAGGGCATACTCCCGCGAGTGCAACATGGCGGGCGCGACGGGGCCATCCGCCACCCCCGCAACTCCTGGAACCCTCCTCCCGCGCCACGAAGTGCGGGGAGATGGGTCCCGGCGGGAGGACGACGCGGGCCTCTAGGCTCGCCTCGCTGACCTCCAACGTCAGCGCGAGGAGCTGGACGCCCGTAAGGCCGAGCTCGACAAACTCCAGGCCGACTTGGAGCGATGTCAGCCCGAGCCGCCGATGGTCTCTGGCGCGCGCGCGCGCGTCAGGTCCATCGCCAGTTGGCCGAGGGGACGAACGATATCTCGTTCTTCCCCCATGCCAACGAAAACGTTGCCACGGCAGCAATGCTGCTTCGCGGGCTGCCTGAGCCGACGGACCCGGACGCCAAAGTTACGTACCAGAACCTTCGGCGGCTGGTGGAGCATGCTGTCATCCAGCACACCCAGGGTTCCGGTTCCCAACGCTCGGGTACGGCCTCGGGTCACCCGGGCCACTCCCCTTCGCGAGGTAATCAGAGCCCGACCGTGACGGCCCCGCATCACGAGCTCCCCCAGGCGTCACGCGCCCCGGTGCGCCACTGCCTGGGGGACAACCGTGACCTTCGCGCCACCCTCGAGGCGAGGAAAAGAGTCGCCGACCCAGCCGTGTCATCACAGGTTGTGGACAGGGCGGCACGACCACCGCGATCCGGGTCCCGATGGCCCCGGACCGCGGGCGTTCACCCGCGCCATCCGCAACGCCGATTTCCCGACCAGATTCCGGGCCCCAGCCAACATAGCCAAGTACACAGGGGCGACCAACCCGAGTGTTTGGCTAGAGGATTACCGGCTTGCCTGCCGGGCGGGGGGAACGACAGATGATTCTTTCGTCATCCAATATCTCCCCATCTACCTCGCGGACTCTGCCCGAGCCTGGCTCGAGTATCTGCCCGCGGACACTATCGGGAGTTGGGCTGACCTGACGAACCTCTTCGTCGGGAACTTCCAGGGCACGTATAAACGCCCTGGCAACTCCTAGGATTTGAAGAGTTGCAAGCAGCAACCGGGGGAAACCCTCCGGGACTATATTCGCCGCTTCTCCCAGCAGTGCAACGAGCTCCCCGACATCCGCGACGCCGACGTCGTTGGGGCGTTCATTTACGGCACCACCTGCGAGGCTCTGGTCCACAAGCTGGGCTGCGCAAAGCCCCAGACCACCAAGGAGCTCCTCGACATTGCCACCAACCACGCCTCCGGCGAGGAGGCCGGCACCCCTTCTGACCGCTCCGACAAGAAGAAACGGAAGGGGAAGCAAGGCTGTGAAGGTCGCATGGTCGCCACTGCCGATCGCCCTGCCAAGCAGCAGGCTCGGCAGACGCCCGACCGTTTCGAGAAGTTGATGGATAGTCCGTGCCCGAACCACGACAATCCCGTCAAGCACAAGTATCGGGACTGTGAAGTCCTGAAGCGGTTTCTTTCCGGGAACCCCACGACGTCACGGGGCAAGGGGAAGAAGCGCGACCCGGCGCCGGACGCCGGGGCGAAGGGAGACGAGATGACCGATGAGTTCCCACAACTCGACGGCTGCCTCATGATCTTCGGTGGGGCGCCATGCTACGCCGACAAGCATCGGCTGAAGCTTGCCTACCGCAAAGTTCACACGGCGACCCCTGCCGTGCCCAGCTACCTGAGGTGGTCGGAGTGCCCAATCGCCTTCGACCGGATCGACCACCCCGACCACGTCCCGCACCCGGGACGCTACCCGCTCGTCGTTGACCCCATCATGGGGACGAAGCGCCTAACCAAGGTGCTCATGGACGGCAGCAGTGGCCTCAACATCATGTATGTTGAGACCTTAGACGCCCTGGGGGTCCCTCGCTCCGCCCTTCGGCCGAGCAAGGCGCCTTTCCACGGCGTTGTCCCAGGCCAACAGACCCATCCGCTCGGACAGGTCGACTTGCCCGTCTCCTTTGGGAGCCCAGACAACTTCTGCACCAAGAGCCTCACTTTTGAGGTTGTGGATTTTCCCGGCTCCTACCACGCCATCCTGGGGAGGCCGTGCTACGCGAAGTTCATGGCGGTCCCCAACTACACTTCCCTCAAGCTAAAGATGCCGGGGCCACAGGGCGTCATCACCGTGGCCTCGTCCTTTCAGCTTGCTTACAACTGCGAGCAGAGCAGTTGCGAACTAGCCTCGGCGGTCGTCGCTTCCGCCGAGCTCGCCCACCTCCAGGAAAGGGCCCCCGAGTCCGCTCCCGACTCTGGCAAGTCGGGCCCGAGCTCCTTCAAGTCCGCGGAGGATGCGAAGGAGGTCGCGGTCGATCCCGAGGATCCCGCCAAAACGGTACGGATCGGGGCCGCTCTCCCTGCCAAATAGGAAAGCGCGCTCGTCGACTTCCTCCGGGCAAACCGGGACGTCTTCGCCTGGAGACCCTCGGACATGCTTGCAGTCCCGAAGGAAGCCGCCGAGCATACCCTCAACATCCGACCAGGCTCCAGACCGGTCGCCCAACGCCTGCGTCGCTTCGACAAAGAAAAGCGCAAAGCCATTGGGGAGGAAATCGCCAAGCTTTTGGCCGCTGGCTTTGTAAGGGAGGTGCGTCACCCCGAGTAGCTCGCTAATCCCGTTCTTGTAAAGAAGAAGTCCGGGCAATGGAGAATGTGTGTTGACTATACGAGCCTCAACAAGGCCTGCCCTAAAGACCCGTTCCCATTGCCTCGTATTGACCAAGTTGTAGATTCCACCGCCGGGTGTGAATCCCTTTCCTTTCTGGACGCCTACTCGGGCTACCACCAGATCGCGATGAACGAGTCCGACCTGCTCGCGACCTCCTTCATCACTCCGTATGGCTCGTACTGTTACGTCACGATGCCCTTTGGTCTGAAGAACGCGGGCGCTATATACCAGCGATGTATGCAAGCGTGTTTCTCCGACCAAATAGGCCGTAACATTGAAGCCTACATCGACGACATCGTCGTCAAGACCAGGAAGGCCGACGACCTCGTCACCGACCTGGAGGAAACTTTTGTGAACCTTCGGTGGTTTCGCATAAAACTCAACCCCGAGAAATGCGTTTTCGGGGTCCCGAAGGGAAAGCTGCTCGGCTTCATCGTCTTCGAGCGCGGCATCGAAGCTGTGAAATCATATGATGAAAAATTGGCTTGATCATGTGCTGAAAAATTGGTTAGGATTAATCTTGCAAAATTGCTTGTATGAAGGACCAAACATCCAAAAACAGTGAGTTTCGCATGTATGACGGACCAAATTTTTTGGTCTGTCATAAACGTGATTTTGATGTTTTTACGCTTGTTCAAGAAATCGCGTTTTTTCCCATGTATGACAAACCAAATTTTTTGGTCTGTCATACACATGCTTTTAGCGAACTCGTTTTTCCCATGTATGACAAACCAAATTTTTTGGTCTGTCATACACATGTTTTTGGCGACCTCGTTTTTCCCATGTATGACAAACCAAATTTTTTGGTTTGTCATAAACATGTTTTTTGGCGACCTCGTTTTTTCCATGAACGACAGACCAAATTTTTTGGTATGTCGTAAATGTGCTTCTGAAGGTTTTTGCGCGGGACCAAGTTCTTAAAAACAGTAAGTTTTACATGTACGCCGGACCAAATTTTTTGGTCCGTCGTGAATGCGTTTTTGCTCGATTAGGGTTTTGAGCAAACTTGGAATTGAGTTTTTGGTTTGACCTTGAGATTATGAAATTGGTGAGAATTTCATGATGCTTGTTTTGAAGTGGACTTTATGCAATGCTCGTGTGAGTATTTGCATGAACTAATGTTGAGTCAAGTCACGGACTTGTGCTCGGATTTATTTTGTGGTTTGTTCATGTGCAGGTATTGCTCGAAGACGAACGTGGTCGATGACGGGACCGGAACTAGGTTCATGGAGGAGCTGAGGTTCGGGACTAGGTTCAGGGAGGAACTGAGGTCTTGGTGGTCAAGGATGTCATGCGGGACGTTCGGGCTAAGAGAATGGTGCACATGAAGAATGGTTAGTCACGTGAGTATGGCAGGTGGCCATGCGCGTGCAAAGTGTTAGTCACGTGAGTATGGTAGGGTTGCCATACGCGTGCAAGAGTTGTACTTGGCCAGGTTGGGCCAAGTGGAGTTATGTTGGATACATACTCCTTCTAGGATTAGGAGTGTGAATCCTTTTAGGAGTAGGAATTGTATCCAGGACTCTCTGTGGTTTGCTCCTTTAAATAGGAGGGGTTGTCTCCTGTTGAAGGGCATCAAACAGAGCTGAGCGCATTGAAAGCTTAGAGCTTTTGTTTTAAGGCTTGTACTCTGGTGTTTGGAGTACTTTAGACAAGAGAGAAATAAAGATCAAATTCTTCAGATCCTTTATGCGTGCACAAGACTCACGAGGTCCTGTTTATCCAAGTTTTTGGGTTTCGTTTTCTCTCCGGTTTTTAGGTTTAGTAGATGGATTTTTCGTCTACTTTGTTTCCTTGAGTTCCTTCGTGATTTGATCAATCCAAAAGCTCTCTAGGGCTTTGATTTAGAGTTTTTCAAAGTTCTGTAGGTTGATCTTTCGTCGTTTCTGTTATACCTTCAAGTTTACGTTAGATCATTTCTCGACATCTTCAGTTATAGCAAGCTTGCGAGGTTCATAACTTTTGATCCGCAAGTCCGATCGAGCTGATTCTTTTTGATTTCGTTTAGTATTGGAATCTAGTTTCTTGTGTCCAAATTTTAGATCAATCCGACGGTTGGATCTCCGGGACTTTGCGTTTTACCAAGCGTCTGTCAATCTGTTTTTGTTGATTACGAGGCAATCTTTTGAGTCCGAGTTGGGGTGTTCTTCCAGTAGATCGAAAATTTTGTTTTAGCTTCCGCATAATCATTCACCCCCCCTCTGATTGCTATATTCGTATACTTCGATCCTACAAGTGGTATCAGAGCAAGGTTTTTCTAATCTATCTTAACCGGTGATTAGATTAATGGATCGTTATTCGACAAAACCGTGTGTGTTCGATGGTGTTGATTTTCAGTTTTGGAAGGCCAAGATGGAGGCGTTCATCCAGGCGCAGGGCTTCGCAATTTGGGAGAAGGTATACAAGCCATACGAAGTTCCTGCAAATGACAACGTCAATGACGCCAATCGCGCACATGTTGAAGCAAACAAAGAAGGCACGCAACTTGATCATCCAAGGATTGGGAAGGAGTGACTTGATCGCGTGGTTCATCTTCGATCCAAGATATGAGGTATGGAAATCTCTTTGTGATTACCATGAGGGTTCTAACACCACAAAGAGGTTCGCCAAGATATTTAGAAAAAGGAATACATGCGTTTTGAGATGAAACCTAGTGAATCTGTAGATGACTTCTTTGCACGTTTCAATAAAATTCTTAGCAATCTACGTGCTGTTGGAGTTAGCTACACTGATGCTGCAAATGCTCGACAATTGCTTAGTGCTTAGGACATGTCGGTGTGGGAGATGAAAGTAACATCTATACAGGAATCTACTGTCATGAGCACACTTACATTAGATGTTCTTTATTCTAAACTGAAAACACATGAATTAGATTTTCTTGCCAGGAAAGGGAATGTTAAATCAATTGCTTTGATCTCTAACCCTAACATGTCAAATGCAAATTCTTCTTCTAGCTTTGCCTTGTCTTCCATGTCTTCTTTAACAGATGAGCAACTTGAAGAGTTTCCTGAAGAAGATCTGGCACTACTCTCTTCTCGCTTTAACAAAGCCTTGCAGAACGTGAGAATGAGAAAGAGAGGTGGTCCTCCAAGATGCTATGAGTGTGGTGACCTCAACCATATTCGCACAAATTGTCCTAAGCTTGCAGGAAAAACATCAAAGGAGGAGAAGGACAACGATAGAAGGAATGAGAAGAAAATGTTCTCTTCAAATGATAGGAAGAAGAAGAGCTTCATCAACTGCAAGGTGGTTCACCAAGTTCTTTCCGCTCTTGAACAAGTCAATTTGAGCGATGTGGACTCAGAGAGCAGCGAAGATGATGCAACTCCAAGCAAGCATGATTTGATGGGATTGTGTCTCATGGCAAGCAGCAAGGATAGCTTCACTGAGGACGGCAACGACAGCGACTTCAATGAGGTAGACCCTTCTTATGATGAATTAGCCAATGTCATGTCTGCGTCTTGGAAAATTACTTGACAAACGTGATAGAAAAATTAAGAAACATGATATTTTTGTGGAGTCATTGAATGCTTAAATTGCTAGACTTAAGACATTGATTACTGATGATGATACTTGTAAATCATGTGACTTAATTTACAATGAGCTCACCTTGCTTAGGAAAGAACACGCTCTTCTGTTGCATCTAAATGAGAAAAATGAGAAACATGTTAAACATGCTAGCTGTTTCACTGATGATTTGCATGGTTCAACTTCATGTTCTAAATGCTCAACTCTTGAATTAAAATTGAAAGATGCAAATGCTAGGGTTTCTCAATTGACTATACGAGCCTCAACAAGGCCTGCCCTAAAGACCCGTTCCCATTGCCTTGTATCGACCAAGTTGTAGATTCCACCGCCGGGTGTGAATCCCTTTCCTTTCTGGACGCCTACTCGGGCTACCACCAGATCGCGATGAACGAGTCCGACCAGCTCGCGACCTCCTTCATCACTCCATATGGCTCGTACTGTTACGTCACGATGCCCTTTGGTCTGAAGAACGCGGGCTCTATATACCAGCGATGTATGCAAGCGTGTTTCTCCGACCAAATAGGCCGTAACATTGAAGCCTACATCGACGACATCGTCGTCAAGACTAGGAAGGCCGGCGACCTCGTCACCGACCTGGAGGAAACTTTTGTGAACCTTCGGTGGTTTCGCATAAAACTCAACCCCGAGAAATGCGTTTTCGGGGTCCCGAAGGGAAAGCTGCTCGGCTTCATCGTCTTCGAGCGCGGCATCGAAGCTGTGAAATCATATGATGAAAAATTGGCTTGATCATGTGCTGAAAAATTGGTTAGGATTAATCTTGCAAAATTGCTTGTATGAAGGACCAAACATCCAAAAACAGTGAGTTTCGCATGTATGACGGACCAAATTTTTTGGTCTGTCATAAACGTGATTTTGATGTTTTTACGCTTGTTCAAGAAATCGCGTTTTTTCCCATGTATGACAAACCAAATTTTTTGGTCTGTCATACACATGCTTTTGGCGAACTCGTTTTTCCCATGTATGACAAACCAAATTTTTTGGTCTGTCATACACATGTTTTTGGCGACCTCGTTTTTCCCATGTATGACAAACCAAATTTTTTGGTTTGTCATAAACATGTTTTTTGGCGACCTCGTTTTTTCCATGAACGACAGACCAAATTTTTTGGTATGTCGTAAATGTGCTTCTGAAGGTTTTTGCGCGGGACCAAGTTCTTAAAAACAGAAGTTTTACATGTATCTTAGGACCAAATTTTTTGGTCCGTCGTGAATGCGTTTTTGCTCGATTAGGGTTTTGAGCAAACTTGGAATTGAGTTTTTGGTTTGACCTTGAGATTATGAAATTGGTGAGAATTTCATGATGCTTGTTTTGAAGTGGACTTTATGCAATGCTCGTGTGAGTATTGGCATGAACTAATGTTGAGTCAAGTCGCGGACTTGTGCTCGGATTTGTTTTGTGGTTTGTTCATGTGCAGGTATTGCTCGAAGACGAACGTGGTTGATGACGGACCTAACTAGGTTCATGGAGGAGCCGAGGTTCGGACTAGGTTCAGGGAGGAACTGAGGTCTTGGTGGTCAAGGATGTCATGCGGGACGTTCGGGCTAAGAGAATGGTGCACATGAAGAATGGTTAGTCACGTGAGTATGGCAGGTGGCCATGCGCGTGCAAAGTGTTAGTCACGTGAGTATGGTAGGGTTGCCATACGCGTGCAAGAGTTGTACTTGGCCAGGTTGGGCCAAGTGGAGTTATGTTGGATACATACTCCTTCTAGGATTAGGAGTGTGAATCCTTTTAGGAGTAGGAATTGTATCCAGGATTCTCTGTGGTTTGCTCCTTTAAATAGGAGGGGTTGTCTCCTGTTGAAGGGCATCAAACAGAGCTGAGCGCATTGAAAGCTTAGAGCTTTTGTTTTAAGGCTTGTACTCTGGTGTTTGGAGTACTTTAGACAAGAGAGAAATAAAGATCAAATTCTTCAGATCCTTTGCATGCTACAGTACTCACGAGGTCCTGTTTATCCAAGTTTTTGGGTTTCGGTTTCTCTCCGGTTTTTTGGTTTAGTAGATGGATTTTTCGTCTACTTTGTTTCCTTAAGTTCCTTCGTGATTTGATCAATCCAAAACCTCTCTAGGGCTTTGATTTAGAGTTTTTCAAAGTTCTGTAGGTTGATCTTTCGTCGTTTCTGTTATACCTTCAAGTTTACGTTAGATCATTTCTCGACATCTTAAGTTATAGCAAGCTTGCGAGGTTCATAACTTTTGATCCGCAAGTCCGATCGAGCTGATTCTTTTTGATTTCGTTTCGTATTGGAATATAGTTTCTTGTGTCCAAATTTCAGATCAATCCGACGGTTGGATCTCCGGGACTTTGCGTTTTACCAAGCGTCTGTCAATCTGTTTTTGTTGATTACGAGGCAATCTTTTGAATCCGAGTTGGGGTGTTCTTCCAGTAGATCAAAAATTTTGTTTTAGCTTCCGCATAATCATTCACCCCCCTCTGATTGCTATATTCGTATACTTCGATCCTACAGAAGCCAACCGCGACAAGATCTCTGCCATCATGAGGATGGGGCCGATCAACGACCTGAAGGGAGTCTAGAGGCTGATGGGGTGTCTCGCGGCTCTAAGCCGCTTCGTGTCTCGCCTCGGCGAGCGCGGGATGCCACTTTACAAGCTGATGAAGAAATCCGATCGTTTCTGCTGGACCCAAGAAGTTCAGGAAGCCCTCAGTCAACTGAAGGCATTCTTGACTTCGCCTCCAGTATTGGTCGCCCCGGAAGCGCAAGAGCCGCTGCTCCTCTACATCACCGCCACAACCCAAGTTGTCAGCGTGGCGCTTGTCGTGGAGCGGGCGGAGGAAGGCCGCGTCTTCGAGGTGCAGAGGCCGGTTAACTTCGTCAGCGAAGTACTCTTCGAAACAAAGGTTCGGTACCCGCAGGTACAGAAGTTGTTATATTCGGTGCTCATCACAAAGAGGAAGCTGGTCCACTACTTCGACCGACACCCCGTCTCCGTGGTGACCTCGTCACCCCTCGGAGAAATCGTCCACAACCGCGACGCCACCGGGAGGATTGCCAAGTGGGCTCTCGAGCTCAATGGCCTCGACATATCGTACGTCTCCAGGACGGCGATCAAGTCGCAAGTCTTGGCCGACTTCATCGCCGAGTGGACCGAGGCGCAAGTCCCGCCAACGGTCGAGGACCCCGAGTACTGGACGATGTACTTCGATGGGTCCTACACCAAGAACGGGGCCGGCGCGGGGGTCGTCATTGTCTCCCCTCTCGGCAACAAGCTCCTGTACGCCATCCGACTGCTTTTCGACGCAACCAACAATGTTGCCGAATACGAGGCCCTCGTCAACGGCCTCCAGATCGCCGCCGACCTCGGCGCTCGGCGGCTCTACATCCACGGCGACTCCAAGCTGGTCGTCGACCAAGTTATGAAGGCCACAGAGCCTTGCGACGCCCGCATGGCGGCCTATTGCTTGGAGGTCCGCAAGCTCGAGGAGAGATTCAAAGGGTTCGAGCTTCACCACAGCTACCGACGCTACATGGAGAAGCCGACTCCCTTGCCAACCTCGCCTCCAGCAAAGGCCCGGTCCCTCCCGGAGTCTTTGTCTCCGACCTCCATAAGCCGTCCATCCGGTTGGATCCGACCGTCGAGGACACAGCCGACCCCCTGAAAGCGGAGGCTCTGACCAACGCTCGGTCGGACGCGCAGCCGCCTGGGTCGGACCCTAGTGTGCTGAACATCAAGTCCAACTGGAGGCAACCCTTCATCGACCGGTTGATAGATGGATCGCTCCCCGCCGACCCCACCGAGGCTCGGCGCCTCGCCCGGCGAGCCAAGTCCTTTGTCTTGGTCGAGAAGATCCTTTATAAGAGGAGCCCCTCCGGGATCCTCCAGAAGTGCATCCGGCCGACCAAGGAAGGCACCTGTTGGTCGACATCCACGGCGGGGTCTGCGGACACCATGCCGCGCCATGGTCCCTGGTAGGAAAAGCCTTTCGGCAAGGCTTCTACTGGCCGACCGCTGTGGCTGACGCTATGCGGGTTGTCCGCACTTGCGAAGGATGCCAATTCTTCGCCAAGCAAACGCACCTCCCGGCACAAGTCCTGCAGACGATCCCCATCACGTAGCCCTTTGCGGTCTGGGGGCTCGATCTGGTCGGACCCTTCAGAAAGGCGCCCGGAGGTTTCACTCATCTGCTCATCGCGGTAGACAAGTTCACAAAATGGATAGAGGCCAAGCCACTAGTGACCATTACCTCCGCGCAGGCAGCGAGCTTCTTCCGCGACATCGTCTACCGCTTTGGGGTTCCCAACTCCATCATCACCGACAACGGAACGCAGTTCATGGGGAAGGAGTTCCTCGAATTCTGCGACGACTTCAACATCCGCGTTGACTGGGCAGTGGTTGCGCACCCTCGTGCCAACGGCCAAGCCGAGCGAGCCAACGGCATATTCTCCAAGGGCTCAAGCCGCGAATCTTCAGTCAACCGAAGAAATTCGTGGGACGGTGGGGGGCCGAGCTGCCCCCCGTTCTCTGGAGTCTGCGGACCACGCCTACACGGTCGACCGGATTCACGCCATTCTTCCTGGTGTTCGGTGTGGAGGCCGTCCTCCCGATCGACCTCGAGTACGGCGCCCCAAGAGTACAAGCCTACAACAGCGCGCGGGGGTCGGAGGCGCAACAGGACGACCTCGACCAACTCGACGAAGCACAAGATGTCACCGTCCTGCGGTCGGCCAAATACCAGTAGACACTACGACGGTACCACAGTCGCCTGGTTCGCAGCCGGTCGTTCAACGTCGGTGATTTAGTACTGCGCCAAGTCCATACCAGCAAGGATAGGCACAAGCTTTCCCCACCCTGGGAAGGCCCTTTTGCCATCGCGGAGGTCCTCCGACCCGGCACCTTTCGTCTCAAAGACACCGAGGGCAACCTCATTGCCAACGCGTGGAATATTGAGAAGTTGAGAAGGTTTTATCCTTAGAGGTCCTCTCTTTTCCTTGTATCGCTCAAAAAGTTCCTAAAACCAAGAAATCACGACGGTCGGTCATCCGACCGAATGTCCGTTTTCTCTCCTTTTGTGCCTTTTGTCGACCCCGAGCACTACGACCCACGCCCCGGCGGCAGAGGTCCTGAAATAGTGCCCTACGGGTCGCAGAAACTATGTGTGCAAAAGTGACCAGCAATTGGTCGGAGCAACTACTCTCCCGTGCGAGCTCGTGTTAACGCTGCCTCCGACCTACGCTTGACCCTTTGCGGTCCCTAAAGGCTACGGTCGTCAAAGCACGTCTCCCGAAGGCAAGCCCGTGGAAGAGAAGAAAAATCAGCAAATAGAAGAGGAAAGCGGAATAAGCAAACTTTTTTATTTTATTCATTTACATAAAGGGGGAACACTAGCTCCGCCGGCAGAAGCAGCCCGCCCGGGTCGAAGCTCCTTGTCGGTCGCGGCGAGGCTACTCCAGGCGCCCACCGATCCAGCCGAACGACGCATGGCGCCGCTCGGTCAGCACCTCAATCAGCGGCGCCCTCACCACCCGAAGGCGAGGGACAGCCGCGATTAGGGCGTCGACCCATCTGGTGTCCCAAACAATGGCGCCGGCCTCCACGTCGGCCACAATCTTCTGCCAAGCCTCCTCTGCGTCTGCGGCGGACTCCCTAAGGAGTCTAGCGAAGCGATCGTCCATAGCGGTCCTAAGGAGTGTAGCACAAATCAAAAAAGGGTCCCGACACGCCTCCTTTTATACTCCGCGGCACGGAAGACGAAGCGCATCGAGTAATAACAACGACCAGAAGCCGAAGCATCCTACACCAGTTCCAACCACGGCGCGGCCCTCCAGAAAAGTTAAGACAGCCTAATCCCAAAGACTCCTTTACGTTTTTCACACGTTTCTTCCCCCGAGCTCAAAGAGGTACGCGGCGACTGCACCCCAGTCCCCGCGCACCACTCGGGTCAGTGACCTAGGTCAGTAACCCGACCGACCAAATAGTCTTCCTTGCGGTAACCTCTTCGACCCAAGTGCTACGGCCTACGTCCCTGTGGCTACGGCTTCGAAGTGGCACTTCGCGGAAAAAAGAAATTACCCGAGCGAGGAGAGCCGAAGCCGGTCGGAAGTACTTCGACTTAGGTCAGCAACCCGACCAACCGAACGGTCTCCCTCGTGGTAACCCCTTCGACCCAAGCGCTACGGCCTACGCCCCTGCGGCTACGGCTTCGAAGTGGCACTTTGCGGAAGAAGGAAGTTACCCGAACCGGGCAAGCCAACGCCGGCCGGAAACTCCTCTTCTCTACGAAGTAAGTGCTTTAAGTCCTAGCCTCATCCCGCGTTTCCCTCGGATGTGATCAACACAACACCCACGCTCTCGGGATGCCCCTGCGGATCCTGTGGCTACGGTCGTAAAAACGTTCATCACATAAAAGAAACACGAGATGAGCGAAGTGAACTTAAAGCGGCCCAGTAGGCCGGAGTCATTAGCGACACTAATCGTTCATTACATGTTTTTTACCAAACACAAAAACTAATCGTCTCCCCCCTCTCGGTGGAGGATACTCTGCGGCGAGATTCGCTCGACGATCTCCCGGGCGTACGGGTCGACCTGGGACTCGAACCTGTCGACTTCGTCGGTCCGATTCACGGCGATCTCGCTCCCGACCTTCTCGAGGTTGATGCCATCGTAGTAGGAGATGGCATTGACCAGTGCTGAGGAAGCGCCGAGTGTCGCCGCCTCCTGCACCGAAGCTTCGACGTGCTCCGGAACCCCCTCCAGCAGGACGGAAAGGGAGCTCGGGCCTGGGGTAAGCCCTAGCAACCGGTCGCAAATAGCCTGGCCAACCCTCCGAAGGGTCGTCAGCTCGGCTGTCGCATCGGCCGCGTCCCTCTCCGCTATCTGCTGAGCCGACAAGGCAACGTCCCACGATGTGACCGCCTCATCCCGCTGCTCCGACGCCAGCCTTCGTGACTCCAAGACGTCGTTAAGGTTCCTCTGCAGCTCTACAAGGGCAAAACCCCGTCAAAAGACGCCTATCCCAACGCCCACCAAAGGGTTGGCTAACTCACCAGCCACGGAAGCCTCCTTGGCACGAAGATCCCCCTTCGCCTTGGCGTGCGCCTCCCGGTCGGACGCTGCACGATCGGCGAGTGCTCTCGCCGATGCTAGCTCCTCCCGAGCGAGGTCTCGCTCGGCGCGCAATTGGTCAGCCTCCCTCCGGGCCGACTCACATTCGTCCCGGTAGAGGTCGGCCTCCGCCCGAGCAGACTCCTCCGCGCTAGCCGCCGAGGCCCTAGCTCTCTCGGCCTCCGCCAGGGAAGATCTGGCCTCAGCCACTTCGCCGCTCAAGGACTGCGTCAGTCGCTGGGCCTCCTGCAGCGACCCGGCGACTTCCTCCAGCCTCCGACCGGCGACAGTGGCCTTCTCCTGCTCGGCGGCAAGGGCTCCCCGAGCGTCGCGCAACATCGCCCCGAAGCGGTCATTCTCCTCTTCGGTAGCCTCCCTCCGACCGTGCATACATTGGAGGAAGCCTGACTTCTCCGACGCCCGGGCCTGCAGACGCTGCAAGAAACCACCTGCCCGGTCAACCGCAACTCCGTTCAAAAAATTGCAAGGGAAAGGTTTTCTTGACCTTACTGACCCGGCCGGGCGGGCTTCCCCGATGATAATATCCATCGCTCTGGAGGAGGATTCGAGAGCGAGGAGAGGATCCTTGCGGATCCTACCAATCTCGTCCTCAACCTTCCTCTCACTCTCCTCCAGAGCCGTCCAGTCGCGGTACTCCGCCGCATCGTCCAAGACGAGCAACGGCTCTCTGGACGGGCCGCTGCCCGGCTAGGTTAGCACGGGGATGGACTCCACGGAAAGCTCTGGCTGCGCTGTCCCAGCGCCTGCCCTTCCGGAGACCGACCCGGAGAGTCCGATCCGACCTCGATCGTCACCCGGGTCGCTCCGCCCGGAGCATCCCCAACAATCCGTCGCAGGACCTCTTGCGACGGTCGGCTCGCGCCAGCCGGCGGTTCCCTCGGCAGTGGGGGCGGGAGGACCTCCTCGATCCCCTCGACCGGCGTCACGAAGGGCAGCAGGCCCAGCGGGACACCCTCGACCGACGTCACGACGGGCATCAGACCCAGCGGTCCCCCCAGCGGTGGCACCACCTCCTCTCCCGCCGCGGGGATCGCACCCATGGGGCCCCCGCTCCGGACGGCCGCCGATACAGACCCTGCCGGCGGGGGCGAAGAAATGCGACCCCTCGCTCCCGAGGTGGGTCTCAACACCACCCCCGTGCTGGAATAGCCCCTGCACACAACAACCAGTCGGGAACCGCGCAAGAAAACCCAAGCGGAGGGCCAGCCGGGGGACAGACAAGACACCTACCGCGTCGAGCGGACGAGCGCTGCTCGACGCGCCCTTTTCGCCGGACCCCTGCGTAGGGGCGTGGTAGCCCTCCGTCTTCTCAGGAGGAACCCTGAGCTCGGGGCGTCCTCTTGAGACTCGCGAGCGCCGGCCCCTTGGTCGGAACCCGCTTCAGAGCCGCTCGAGTTGCCCCCAGCGCTCTCGCTGCTCTCGCTCGAGGTTTGCTCCTCGTCGCCATCACTCAAGGTCGTGTCGGAGATCTCCTCGCCTCGCGCGGCCCGGGCTGCGCGCTCCTCTTTCTTTCGCGCCGCAGCGGCTTTCTTCCTCTCCTCCCTCCGCGCCCAGCGGGCGGCGTCGTGCTGATCCGCGATGGCACGCGCCGTGGCTCTCGCATCCTTTTCTCCCGGCAAGAAGTCCCGGGAGGTCATGCCGCCGAGCCCCTGCCAAAGTACACTCGGATCAGCGGAGGGAAGAACAAGGGGAGAGAGTCAGAAAGGTGGTCGCCGTCCGACCTACCAGGTTCGGCGGGTTCTGCACCGAGAACAGCGCGGGGACCCGCCCGCCGCCTCGGTGTCGCCCACGCGGACGACCACTGATACGCGGGCAAAAAGCTCCGACGCGGGGAGTTCCGCCTCGGACGACCTCATGGGGTCGGACGTCCCGGTGTACCTAAACATGGGGTGCACCCGATCCTTGAAGGGTTGAACGCGCCTCTCCATGAACGCGCGGATGACCACGTCGCCCGTTAGGCCCCGCGCCTTCAGACCCCTGATCTGCTCGATGATTATCTTCACCTTCTACTTGTCTTTCGCGTCGGGACCCCAACCCCAGTGGGGACCCGGCTTAGGCAGTTTGCCGGTGAAGGCCGGAGCACTGTTACCTGGGTTCTGGACATAGAACCATTCGTTGTGCCACCCTCGGTTCGACGACGGCAGCTTCACGTCGATGTAGCCGGCCTTGCGGCCGCCGCACAGTTGGATGGCAAGGCCGCCAATGGGAGCAACCATGTCCGACGGCAGCCGCGCCAAGAAGAAGTGCCTCCAGAGCCCCCAGTGGGGTTCGATCCCCAAGAAGGCCTCGCACAGCGTGATGAAGATCGCGTTGTGGAGCGCCGTTCGGGTTCAAGTGGTGCACTTCCCCCCGGTAGAAATGCAGCAGCCCGCGGATGAACGGGTGGAGGGGGAGCCCGAACCCACGCTCGTAGAAGGAGGTGAGTGCGACGATCTCTCCGGCGCCCGGCGTAGGGGTCGGAGCCCCCACTGGCACCCTCCACTACGACTCGTCCCGCGGTGGAAGGAACCCCTTCCTCTCCAAACTGAGGATGCGGCCGGGCGACGGCGAGCACGGAAGCCACGACATCGGTGAAACCGACGAGGAAGCGAGGCGGGAGGCGAGGAAGCAAAAAGCTCTCTTCTGTTTCCTCTCTTTTGCAGGAAGCAAGAGTTAACGCGCCCCTCCTCGCGCCTCCCTCACCCGCTTTTATAGACACCGGGCAGGAACGGGCGCCCCTTCGCTTGAACCGGCGCCTCTTCGCACGAACCGACGCGTTTCCCGACCGTTTCGACTGACATCTCTGCCACTGCCGCCGGTGACGTACCGCAGCCTTTTAATTTCCACTGAGCACTAAATGCTCTGACAGGACAACCGCCTCGCGCCGCGCGCCACGCAGCTTCGCGGACTTCGCCGGGCTTAACGGGCCAAAGCGCCCCGAAAAAGGTATGAACGGCCCATTGGGCCGCCCGGCCTTGGGGTAGCAGACTGCCTTCGGGCTCGCACCCGAGGCCTGGCACCGTGCTGAGGGTTACGAAGGCCAAGTCCAGTCGACTGGAACTGAAGCCGCCCTAGCACGTAAAACAGAGCGAGGGGAGGACCAGGGTGAGCTCCCATAGGGCCTCCAGTTGGGTCGGCGGACGACCCAATCAACCTGGCCCGCATCTGAGACCATACCTCACACTCTCCCGCGGAACACATCGATGAATGGCCGCCAGCCGCGCTCCGGGTCGGCGGACGACCCGGTAGCCCGATACGGGATCGAGTAAGGAAAGGTTCTCATGGAAT
This sequence comes from Rhipidocladum racemiflorum, assembly GCA_036346355.1. Lineage (NCBI taxonomy): Eukaryota > Viridiplantae > Streptophyta > Magnoliopsida > Poales > Poaceae > Rhipidocladum > Rhipidocladum racemiflorum. Next base: position 36,375,545 of record CM070581.1, read on the forward strand.
GCCCCACAGTGGGCCAGACGCCCGCGCCGGGATTTACGTCCACTTGGAGACGATCCCCCCGAGGGAGATCACCAAGGTTCCACTCGGATTGCCCGTTAGTAGCTCGCATGAGCACGGCGTTCAAACCGATGTAGGTAAACGCGCGTTCGCTCACCCAAATCTAGGTCCCACGACTGTGGCTGACCAGAGTCCGACCTCCCGAACGGCGGGCCGCCTCGACCGAGTAAACCCCCGACCGGCTATCCGACCTGCTCGGGGGCTACACCCACCGGGTGCGCTCGCGCGCACCCGACTCTTCGGTTAACACAGCTGACAAGCAGGCTGCGCCGACCTCCGGACGGTGGGCCGCCTCGACCGCGTAAACCCTCGACCGGCTCTCCGACCCGCTCGGGGGCTCGGGGGCTACACCCACCGGGTGCGCTCGCACGCACCCAGGCCCTTCGGCCGACACAGCTAACAGGCAGGCTGCGCCGACCGAACCCTGCCGACCTCCCGGACGGCGGGCCGCCTCGACTGGGTTAAAGCCCCCGACCGGCTCTCTGACCTGCTCGGGGGCTACACTCATCGGGTGCGCTCGCGCGCACCTCGTCTATCCGGACGAGGCAGTTCTCGGCAGGCTGCCCCGACCGGATCTTATCGATCGACCCCGACGCCGTGTCGACCTCGTTAAACCCCCGACCGGCTCTCCGACCCGAACGGGGGCTTGGGGGCTACTGACGAGTACACATACCATGGGTACCCCCATCAGCCCGAAACCACGAACGGGCTAACCTCCTTAGAAGCCCAGTTCTGGCGAAAGGCCCGTGGGCCATAAAGAATGGGCTTGGCCCTGTTTAGAACCAGCCCCAGGCGGCCGGCAGACTCCGACCTCTTAGGTCGGAGTGCGCGGTCGGTCAGCTCCACCAGCGCTCGAGGGGTCAAGACCTGCGCTGACATCATGCCAATCGCGCCACTGCGCCCTCGACGTCCCACGGCGTCAGGTAGGCGGTCCCTTCCCGAGGATGTCAGAGGACGTGCCAAGAAGTCAAGCCCCATTCCCGTCATCCTGACACACCACGGAGGAGAGCGCCCCCTCCCGAGGCCAAGCTGAGGTCAAATACAATTAACTGCTAGAGTTGACATTCGTACGGAGCAGTACGTCACCCTGTCAGCACGGCCGAAGACCCCCTGCTGCGGGATTACCAACCCAGTGTGGGGTTAGGCGGAGCCCGGTCGGACGACAAGACAGAAGACCAGACTCCAAGGCGTACAGTACCCCTTCTTTTTTCTCTCCAAACTCCCATGTAACCTGCCACCTCCGAGCATATAAGGAGAGGCAGGACTCTGGGGGGAGGGATTGAGAAATATAAAAACAAGAGAACGAAAAACCAATTTAGCACAAGGGAGATTGATCGATCGAACCCCTGCCTCATCTGTAACCCCTTGTCTGCCTCGCGAATCAATACATCCCAGCAGCACGAACTGGAGTAGGGACATTCAGCCTAAACCAGTATAAATCCTTGGCTTCCTGAGTCAACCATTCGAGGAGAGGGAGCACGCAACCCCCACTAACCAAAAATTCGTATTGCCGGTGCATGAAACACCGACACATACACATCCAAACCCATCCCAATACACTTGCCTTCAACCGTGGGCGACGGAGTGGCGAGAGGTAAACGAGTACATTTTCACGAAGCTTAGAAAATTTCCTAACTTTTCTAAGTATTCACGAAGACTGAATCAGCCTCTAAAATTGTCTAATCTACAGATCAACATGATCTGTCCCAATCACGTCACAGATTTGAACACGTTCGATAAAATAGCCATAACTTTTAAACAGCTGGATACAATTTAATGTTCTTGGTGTCAAATTAAAGGTAATTTAATTACCTACAACTTTCTCAAAATACGGCCTACCAGTAAACACATCTAAAATTGCGAAAACCCAAACCCTAGGTCGGACGTCCAATCTGCTCGAAACAGAACGCCACGACAATTCTAGTTTTCATCAATTCTATCTAGTTGCAGCATAACCTTTTGATCTAATAGCACCAAAACCTCCACTATCACAGCACCTAATCCACCCCAAAGATTTCCCATCACCATACCTTAGCCCAACGAACGATGAACCAACGAATGCTCCTCTCCCGTCCACGAACTCCCTCCAATCTTCGGATCTTCTTGGTCGCAATCCTTCGCAACTTGGAGATCCACGGAGAGGGATGAAGTGGCAGCGATGGAGGGGAAGGAGGCCAAGCTAGGGCCGGCTTGAGGTGGTAGGGGAGGCACAAGGGGGAGGAAGGGGGCGCACGGCTAGGGGATGGGGGGTGGCGTCTAGGGTGGAGAGGAGGGGGGAGGCGCATGTGGGGAGGAGGGGGCGCATGGGGCAGCAACTTTGCTGCCCTAATCCCTCCTCCACTTGGGCCAAAGGCCTCCCACCTTCGGCCCACGAAGATCCCTCAAGCCCACGATGGGTCCCCCAAGGCCCAATGTCCCCCGGAAGGCCCAAATTCTCCCCCGAAAAGGCCCAAACTAATTGCAAGGCCCAAAAACATGATACAAAAATCGTACCTTAATGCTGACATCAGGAATGACTCATACCGTCATTCCGTAGTGTCACAAAATGCATCACAAAACTCAATTAACACAATTAAATCAATAGTAAGAGCATATTTCTTATCCAAATGCACAAATTCATAAAACAATAATCTCAACCACATTACCTCTTTTCACTTCATTACTTAGTTCCTTCACGTACCTCTTTGAACCTCTTTGGATGAGTTCACAACTCGATCCTAACACTACACATTTCCATTTAACTGTGGGGCCCCGGATGGGCTATCCGGAACCCCCTGTGTATTTCTGTACTAGTCGCAGATAAGTAGCTAGTACACACAGTCAAACAATGATGAATCAACAACCATATCACGATTACATATAACCAAATAATAATAACACCAAATAAAAGCAAAGACCTTATGGTCGAGGTTTCCCGTTACTGCCTTTACAGGCTAAACCACTTGAATAACTGCAGCAGAAGACGATAACACCAAGTGGTGACCCATCCATATGCCCACAGGCAATCGAGTGGGGTACACGTCCTAGTCCTTGGAATCTCCTTTGACAGCTTCATTCACTTCTGAGATATGTTTAGAATGTAGCATGTGAGTACATAAAGTACTCAGCAAGTCTGGGAAAAATGCATAATGCAGGGCTATCCAAGGATGGCTTATTATGGTTCTTTTGCACAAAACAATACTTTCACAAACTTTACATGTAATATTTCTCACAAAGCCATTTTTAACAATTATTTGTACATTTGAAATTATTTATAACTCTAGTGAAGGTTCTAGCCACCAATCACTAGTATACAGGCTCTATCCGCCACAACTTAAAAAGATCAGGATTCAATCCATCCATATGGATCTGTCTGCCATGGTTCACAAAAATAGGTTCAAACCCCCTACCTGGCTCTAGCTGCCAAAAGCACACCCGAGAGTTCTAACCACTCCCGGATCCGAAATCATCAGTTTTTTTAAGACAAATGAATAAAGGCTACCAATATGAAAGCATTCTTCGCTTTGCCCTTGACTGTAGGCACGGCTATTCGAATAGTTTTAACTCTTCAGAGGTGTACAACTTTACCCACAAGATATGATATTCTCTTGATGCCAAGCTATTATCACACTTCCTTAGGTGTGCCGGCAGAGATATCATGACAAGGCCTTTACAATGTATACGCCTAACCCGACCCACCTGCTGAGGTTTCACCGCTGTTAGGGTTCTATCCACCCAGTACAGAAGCCCCCTCTTGCGCTGTGTGAGAAAAACAGTCTTGCCTCTATCCGGCACTCACATTCCACCATCTGGTTAGTCTAAGTCAGGTTTCTACAAATTATTCAGCCAGGTCGTACCCATAATGGACATGTGGTTGTACGGTAATGCTTAGAATGAGAATAGTCATAAGCGTCGGTCCTTAACTGACTTGGGGCGGTACTTGCACAAACCAAGACCAGTGCTCTATCCGCACCCGCCAGACCAACCATTCCGCCCAAGTCTAAACCATTTTTCATTTTATTTTTATTTTGTAAACCAACGGCAATACTCTTTGCCTATAACTTCTAACACAAATTTTCAAGAGTTATAACAAATTCCCACCCATAGGTGCATAATGACCGATTGCGAGTCTAAGCATTTCTACCAAACTGTTCTATTCCACCAATAAATGAATTATAATTTTTAATACTCAGCGTTGATATAAATTATTATAATCAATTCTGTAATCTCCAAAATTCATGAAATCACCTAGATTCCTAGTAGTATCACGGCATTATATAATCCAGCCCAATTTTAGTACTCCAACAAGTAAAGTCTATAACATGTGCCATCATGACTCCAAAATCATGCCAAGCTACTATCATCATTGTATACGAAACAATCTCCTCAAAATATAAGTCACACTATTGTTTATCCATCATCCATACATCGATTAATCTTCTAATCTACTTAATTCACAAAGAATAATTCATAATCTCATCCCCAAGCATCTTTTAAGAAAGAGTCCATAAATCCAAGATTTTATTAATTCATCGACAAAAGTGGTTTTCATAACCAATGATACCAAATTGACAAATCACACTTATTCTGTATTATTCGGATTTCCACATAAATGGTTATCGCGGAACCATATTTCACAAAATCATCTACTAAACCACCGAGTATGATCCTCAATAATTCCCATTTAATCCATCGAGTATGTTAGATAATATCATTTACTAATTCACCAAATATCATTCTCAATATCATCTAACTAACCCTTCACATTGTCATCTCTAGATCACATAGTATACTTGTTAAAATCTCCCGAATATGATTCTCCACTTACTCTTGTTTGATCCACAAGTATGATCTTTGATGTCATTTATTTAATTTATCAACTATTGTTCTTAATATCAAACATCTTACAATAATCCTCCAATCCATACTAATTATATTGTGAACTGCTATCACAATCCAACTCCTCAATATTTCAACTATCACCATTCATGGATCAATTTCATAATGGCAACCCCCACATCATCACTAATATTCAAAATGTCTTCCAAATAATCATTTCCCTAATCAAAGAATATTTTCCCAAAAATATTTATATTGGTGGATCACTGTACTAGGGCGGCAAAGGATCATGGATAGCAATATCAAGGAGGTATAAACAACAGGTATAACTAACAACCTAACGTTAATATCATCCTTTTATATAAATAGCAATGCAGTTTGTAACACATTGTAAAACATTTATAAATCATGGGATCAACATGCGTCAAGGAGTCTTGCCTTCGATCGCAGCGAGTGTCTCGAAATCCTGGGGTTCGGCGACGGTGTCGATGGATCCGGCGAGATCTTTGGCTATGCACAAAACGGTGCAACCAAATAAATAAAATAAAATAAACAAAATCCAAAAATTACAAAATTAATACTGGCAGGTAGATCTTGAATTTAGATGAATTTAGGAATTTGAACGGAGTGATTTGGAGTTCGGATGAAGAAGATATAAGCGTTCGAAATCTGAAAATGATGGAAAATACGAAACTGAGGAATATTCTTTATCATCTTTTCTTTTTGCTGATTTTTTGGATATGCTTGAGTCTATGGATGGTGAGACCAAGGTGTCATTGGGTTAGTGCTTCTTCTCCAATGGGCAAGAAACAGAGGACTTGGGCAAACTCCCGTCGCCGGCGAGGGAGACCACGGCGGCGACGGTCAGCGGCGATGGGCCAGCGAGGTCGGAGCCGGGGCGGCGACGATCGAGACGCGCCGGAGCGGTGGCGCATTACGCAGGCGCATGGCGGCGCCGCGAGCGGCGGTGCACGCAGTAGCGGCCCGGCCGGCGGAAAGGCGTCGCGAACGCAGCGAGCGCCGGAGGCCGGCTAGCTCCACGTGGAGCTCGGCTGGCCAGAGGCAACGCATGGCACTGCTCGGCGGCGGCCGAGCTGCGGGAAAGGTGCTGCGGGACCTAGTGAAGGTGGCGTGCACGTCGGGGTGGCCGGAGGATGGCCGGAGCGGCGGCGGCATGAACGAGGTCGGCCGGCTGGCAATGAATAATGATCCCAAATAATAAAAAAAATTCGAAACGCGCATTCAAGAAGAGGAAGTGAGCACCGCGTAAGTCTCGACGAGACGAACTCAACGGTATGGTCGGATTCGAGAGTAGCTCACAGGATTGAGAGTAATTGACGGAAAACCGAGCTCCCAACGAATATTTCAACGGCGAAATTCGTCGTCATCCTACAACGAAAAGTGAAATTAGTTGAGGGCTTTTGCAGTTTTGCTCGAGACATCGACGCGAACACAACGACGCTACTGGAATTGAGTTTGGCTCACCGGAGCAAAATGTGACGCGGTGGTGTCAACGAACGATGCTCGGCTTCAGTTTTCTCGAGATCCCAGCCGAATGGAGAGAAATGGCTAAGGGAGGGTGTGAGCACGGGGTAGAGGGCTCCGAGACGAAGCTTTGAGAGGTGGTGGTGAATCGATCCTAATAGAAATGGCCGAGTTATTGTGGTTTGAATGCAAATCGGTTTCGGGTTGATTGAGCCGTTTTCGGCGTGATTGAGGAGTAATGGACTCAAGGAATGGAATCTCCTCGACGTTATCTTTCCAACACAATCGGCCGTTCACGATTTGGTGGAGGCATTGAGAAGTTATGGCAATTTAAAGAGGAGGCGCCATTAATGGGAGAGAAGAATCATGCTTCTCTGGAAATCCAATCGCATGGAGCTTGAAGATGAACAGTGCCGCCATGTGTCAACTTTCGGTTGGTTGGTAGTAAGTGAAGAGTTACGCGCGAGAGATAAAATAGCAAAAAGGTTCTAAAAATCCCGAAAATATTCCTAAAAATACTAGAGAATATTTGTAACCCAATAAAATTGGTTTCACGGAATTTGGATGAAATTTAAAATCTATAAAATTTCGGGATGAATAAAGGGCATTTCATGAAAGGCTGCGAGTAATAAAATACCAGAGACTTTCCAAAAATCTTGGGAAAATTCCCAAAATGTTTTTGGAATATTTGGAGCCTAATGCAATAGATTTTGGGATTTTTGGAGTATTTTGGAACTCGGGTGGAATTTCGGGTACGGACTGGAATTTAGAAATTTGACTTTTCAGACGATGAAAGATTGAACTCCAATTTCAGAAGGATAAGGATGCCAGGTTAATTAGAACACCAAGAAAAATCCAAAATTTGAATTTAATTAATTTAAATTAGCTTTTTGGCAAAAAAGCGAAATTAGGGATGTTACATTAACTCAATGCCATCGTTAGTATGCTATGTGATATGCATGCTCATGTATGCTCCTTTCGATGCACGTACTGGTACTGCCGAGTGCACACCCATCGGTGTGCGCCCTCACATCCCTTCCATCCCGTGGAAGGTGCCTACTCTTACTGTCTCGCTCCCATTCACCTCGATGAATGGGACTACGAGGTAGGGCTTTTGTGTTCACTACGTGTGAACACAAAGGCCCGCATCAGAATGGGTCGCCTCTTCCATTATGAATGCACAAATGCAATTAACATAATTAAATCGCAAAATTCATGCATTTCTAACATTTCACGTAGCCCAAATTTAAATACATGAACAATAACCACACTCACATCCAATATGTAACATTCAATAATCATCTAATCGATTCACACGCATATGATGTACCAATATAAATATGAGCTTAGCATTTGCATCATCATAGTTATCAACATGATAAAAAATCACAAAGTAAAGCATGCCACATCCCTTTTAGCATTTAAAACGACATGATGCACTTGCCTTCTACCGAGAGGAGAGGAGTGGCGAAAAGAAGAAGCCACTCCCAAAGTTATTACACCTGCAAATAACAATTCACACGATTCAATGTCTACCTCAAACAATGCAATTCAAAATTTAAGCGGCAATTAAAAAAAACTCTTCCGCTCAACGCGAAACTCGCTTATAAACGTCCTCAAGTAGACCCATTAACTCTTCTTACGCAATCCAACTCCATTTCATACCTTAATCAACACTAAAATGCCCACAACATTACATATTAACACTTCTATTCGATTCCTCAAAATAACCATTTCAACTCAACGTTTCTATTCCCGGACGGCAATTGTGTCAACTTGCATAACTTCCAAATGGTTCAACCAAAATTCGAGTTCTCATACTCTAAACGACCACAAGGGAATAAAATTCCGTTACCACAAAGACATTCAAGTAGGATCCATCTTAAAGGTCCTCAAACCAAGCTCCAACCACTTAATCAAACTCTGAATTTTCAGCAACTCTAGTTTTCGAATAGCAATTTCAACAAAGCATATCTTTTGCTTCACTCAACCAAATTGAGAAAACTTAGACTCTAATTAACCGTAAGGGAATCATCTTGCATCATCACAAACTCATTCAATTGGGTTCCTCATCAATCAATCCCAGATTTCAAAAGATTAAGTGTCATTCACATTGAGTCCAAATCTGGACAGTTTTCATTCAAAATAGCATATCTTCTAATTGGCTAAACCAAATTTGGAGTTCTTGTGCTCTAATCGACCGAAAGACAACCATATATCCATACATCAAACCCATTCAAGATATTTCTTCCCCAATCACTAACAGATTTCAAAAGAGTAGCCCACCCGAAATAACCTCACTTCTGAAATTTCTGACCATTCACAGTTTTGGGATAGCCACTTCAACAGGTCATAACTTTTGATTCCTAACTCCAAATCAAGAAAAAAATACATTTTATCAATCTACATAAAATTTCCTACATTTGTCTAGGCAACCAAAAAGTCTGATTTGGCCAGCAACTTTGTCTACCATTCAGTTGAACATTGAATCTACAAATACGACCACACTTTGGACAGCCGGCACTAAAACAGCCATAACTTTTAAACGGCTTGATGGATTTTCGAGTTCTTGTACTCCAATTAAAGGTAATTTGATTACCTACAACTTTGTCTACTATCAAAAGCTCATTTGACCAACTTAGGTGCCCTGAAACTGAGCGGCAAGAACAATCAGTTTTTAGCTCGAAAAAACAGCAGAGATTCCCTCCATCTAAAGTTAGTTTTCCTCCACAAAAATTCAAACCTAAGCCCCTAGGACCTATCTAACCAGGTAAAGAACCTCCATGACTGAGCACACAAGCAAAGAACGCAGGGTTTTGCTCACCTACCAAGTGGAGGAAGGAGGGGGGAGGGACCCGGCCGGCTGGAGGGGTGGCGCCCTTGCTGGCTTGAGGGAGGGGCAGGCGCCGGCCACTTGGGGAGGAGGAGGAGCCCTCCTAGCTGCAAGTGGGGGAGGAGGAGAAGCTCTCCAAGGAATGGCTGCTGCTGCTTCCGACGAAAAAGAGGGGAGGAGTCTCCAAGGCAAACGGGTGGAGTGGGAGCTGGCTGGAAAAAAGAAAGGAAGAAAAGGGAGGGAGAGAGAGAGAGAGGTGGAGTGGGTTAAAAATTAGAAATCCTTTAAGCTAGCCTCTCTCACACACACAGATGATTTGATCAATCCCGCAGAACAGCAGATGATCCACTGATATCTCAGACGAGCAAACTCAGAAACTTGGAAACCACAGTAGTTGGTATTACAGGGGAAAAGGTGGAGTGGGGAAAAAAAGAATTGCTAGGAGCTTGCCTCTCTCCACAGATGATTGACTACTCCACAGAACAGCCGGTGGTCCACTGATTTTGCCGACGAGCGAGCTCTAAAACTTGGAAACAACATTAGGTGCTATTACATTATTCTCTTGCAGGATTATCATTCAATGCTATCATTTATCTTGATTATTACTGTAACACCCCGGCATTTAATATGCCCGAATGCTACCAAACATAAACTAAGCAACCTCTAAATACTACAAATACAAGTAAATTACAGCAAAGGCATGAATGCTAAAAACCAAAATTTCGGCAGCATCTCCTTTGTTTTAACAAGAATTGAAGGACCAACAACAGCATAGCAATATATGGCAATATAAGAGGCATCTAGAATAGCAATATTTAAAGGTATGATAGCAATATAAGTCTAAATCCAAGCATTCAATGTCTCCATGAGCCAAACGAACAATAAGACTCTCATATCGCAAAGCTAAACCATAAATAAATAAGCATCACACTTAGTTTATTATCAAAACCCAATTGAATGACTTGTGGGAACAAATGAGTGAAGCTACGTGTAGAAGTGTGACTATTTCCCTTCCCCGCATGCCGGTCTCATGGTACCTAAAACAACAAGAAAGCACAAGTGTGAGTTCAACACTCAGCAAGCATATTGCAATGGTACAAAAGAACAATTACATGGCTACAACAACTCACATCATGTCTATCATCTCATTCAGGATCACATATCAATATCATCATCATTATGTATGCAATGCGATGTGATGCACATGTCTCCTTGGAAACTCATACCGGTATGGTTGAGTACACACCCGTCGGTGTGCACCCTCTTCCCCCTTCCATCCCGAAGATGGAGGGTGCCTACTCCTCGCTTCCATACACCGCGGAGGATGGAATCACGATGTAGGACTTACTCATTGGCTCTCCGGAATAGTCATAACTTTCTCACCGACCTTCCCCGGACTAGTTATGACTTTCTCACCGCCCGGGCCATGTATCATGTCATGTATGCAAACATGCCAACATCATAAATAACTTGTACATTAACACATGGCATCATAACATAATAAGCATATTCATCATATCATTGACAATCATTGAGGCATGGCATGTGAACATATCATATATTCAATTTTCAATCTCAACCAATCTAGCAAATTACAACCCGCTACTGTCGGGACCCCGAATTTGCAAATCCGGACCCTCTGTGTATTCAACACTAGTCCAGGAACGCGCTAGTGCACACAGTCTTAACATCGGTAAATATCACAATCATACCATTCGATGCTAATAAAGTACTTTTATTTAAATAACTAAATCGTTACTCGACCTTATGGTCAAGTCACAAATGTACGCCTCGCAGACGATACTTATTAAAAGAGAAATAGTAGCAAATGAAAATCAAATAAGGTAACATCGTGGCGCCATCCAAGATACCACAGGCAACCGATCGGGCTCGCTTCCCTACGTGACGGATCCTCTTGGAGCTCCTCCTCCAAAGTGGCGTAGTCTCCTCTTCAACTGGTGTTGTGTTGAGGCAAGGGTGAGTACTTGGTACTCAAGAAGTCATGCACGAGAATGCAGGCTAATATACTATATGCATGGCTTGGTACAAAGGAATAACTCAAGGTATATTTGCAGTAAATAGCATTGGACAAGTAATATAAGTAGATTCAAAGCGAGAAATAAGTAAAGCATAAATAACCTTTCAAGAAGTTTAGTAAACATCTTTCCCATCCTAAACCACATTTCCATCAACTTCATTATTAATCCAGCCCAACCTTTCAAACCAAAGTTATTTTTGAGAAAATCTAACCCTTGATCAGAATTCCCGGCGATGTCCAATCATGCGGACACGGCTATTCGAATAGATTCCAAACTCTGCAGAGGTTATGCACTTTACCCACAAGATACAAATCAAACACCACAAAGGCGAAGTTCCCGTAACAAAGTCTTTCTGAGACTTCTAACAATACAAGTGGTCCTCCCTGCATTATTGGCAAGACTAACCCTTCCCTTCGCTAAGGCGAAGTCTAGGCCAATCAACCGTTAGATGGGTACTGGCCTCACTTCAGACGCTCCCCGTACAACTTACACAAAGGGTGTAGTTGACCTCCTGAGGTCCCACAGGTACGTTATTAGCAACTTAGTCAACTAGGTCCGTCCCATTACAGACATGTGGTTGCACGTTAGACCCAGTTCAAAGGCTTGCAAGGTTAAGTCCTTAGGGTGACCAGGGCAAGACTACCCGAAGAACCAAATCAACATCCCCAATGCCACAACTGGCCCACCTGATTACTCTTGCCACATGCCCCGGTCAAAAAAACTATTTATCAAACCCCAGTTGATTACCATGCACCACGTGCCATCAACATCACATGATACCTTTCCAAAACAGGTTCAATATATCATTAAGTCAATATTAACATTTGATTATCCAAAATCATGTCATGAGCACGTAAGCGAGGTCTAAGCAGCTTTACTACAACGGTCTAAAACCCATGTTGGCAAGTTAATAATGTCCAACTAGTAAAACCACAACTAGGGTGACAAGGGGTCATGGCACATACTTAAATAATCAAGGTGTCATACAAAGAAATTGGTACTTATCTAATTCCCCATTTTTAAATAAAGTATTTTTCTATTTGAACTTAGCATGCAATAGGTTAAATCAAAATAGATTTCAAATAGGATCAACATGGTCAAAGCACAACTTGCCTTCAAAAAGTACTTGTTCTTGGTCTTGAGTTGGATCCTGAGTCAATACTTCTCCTTCGAATCCTTCCAGACTTCAACGTCTACTCGTAAAGCGTGCAAATAGCAAATACACGAATAAACAATAGGCAAAAAGTGTCCAAACATCCAAATAAAATCCATAAACAGAGAGAACATAATTTTATGAATTTTTAGAAACTGGAATCATCAAATTTGGAGTTAAGATGCAAAAGTTATGATTATTTAAAGTTCAAATAATCAATTAAATAATTTTACAGAGAAAAACTTTAGTCCAAAAATTAAATAAAATTCATATTTAGGTAGATCTCAATTTTATACAAATTTAGAAATTTGAATCACTCAAATCGGAGTTGAAACGCAAAAGTTATAAGCGTTTGAAGTTTGAATCAAAATCTGAAATCATTATTTCGAATCAATAAATCATTTTCTTTTTCGGAAATTAATTATTGCGTCAGCAAGGACACGTGTCAGCCTCTGATTGGCCTGCTGACGTCAGCCGGTCCATGGACGTGGTCCACGCTCGGCTCGGGTCTACCGTGGACTCGGTCCACGAATCCACGTGTCGCTGACATGTGGGCCCCACCTGCCAGCGCTGGGTCTCACGCACGCGTGACTGCGGCTGACACGTGGGCCCTCTGACACGCGGGTCCCGCGTGTCAGAGACACGCTCCCCACGCGCGTGGGCGCGGCTAAGCACACGTGGCACAATCTCGGCCGTTGATTTGAAAATCAACGGTCCAGATTGGATCTGGATACCACGCGTTTGGGTTAACGCGGTCAATCCACGCCGTTGGATCCAGATCTAACGGTCCAAAATGGATCTGGCCCCTGACACTAGATCTAATCTACACTGTTCGATCCCGATCTAACGGTTAGGATCTAACCTAGCTCTAACGGCGTTAGGGCGCACGTGGAACTCACCGTAGCAGTCGGATCCGGATCGGACGGCGGAGAAAGCTCGAAGTCGGCGATGGCGGCGCGGCGGAGCTGGTTCACCGAGGTCGGAGAAGGCGACCAACGCGCGGCGTTTCCGGGCTGCTCGGCGAAGTGAAAGACCACCTCAGTGCGCCTTGGCCGGACGGTTCCGAACCTGCTCAGACGCGCGGAGGGCGCGGACGGGCGGCGGCGAGACAAAAACCGTGGCGGCGCTTCACGCAACTACGGCGAGCGATTCCGGCAAACCTACGGCGGCTAGAGCTCGGTGGGTTAGGGCAAAGAGTGCGCGGGGTCACGGCGGTCCTTGGGGTACCACCAGATTTAAATGCCTCGGCATGCGCGCACGGACGAGCCCTAATCCTACACCGCCGACAAGCGGCGGAGGAGTCCGGCCGGACTCGGCGACGACGACGCACGGCCGCCCACGTGGCACGATCGACGGCTGGGATCGCCGGCGTGAACGGGTCTGGATCGGATCCGATCGGATCGGTCTTGGCGCGAATTCGGCCGTTGGATCTCGATCCAACGGTTCCGCGTGCTTAGGGTTTGGACTTGGTCGGCCGAGTCACGTGGCTCGGTCGGGTTGGTCGGACTCGAACTCGAGTCCGACTCAAGCTCGATCGGATGAACAGTACAAACCCACTCGCATTTTCCAGCGATTTAATAATTAAAATAATTCCCGATAATTCATTTAATTCATTAAAAATAGCAAAAGACTTCGTAAAAATTCGAAAAATTCTGGAAAATATTTTGGGTCATTTTGGACTCAAATAAAATATTTCCAACAAAATTTTATTTGCAAAGTTTAATTCTTTAATTAATTCAAAATGGAATAAATTCAAATAAATTCCAAATAAATCCAAATAAATTCGAGAAAATTCCAAATATTCACCAAAGTGCCAAATCACACATGAATTTAAGGAAAGCAAAATTTTGGGGTGTTACAAACCTCCCCTTAATAGAATCTCGTCCCGAGATTCAGTGGCTCACTACAGAATAGGTTTGGAAACTCTTTCTTCAAATCCTCTTCAGCTCCCAAGTCGCTTCGCTTTCTTCATGGTTGCTCCATCGAACTCTACTGAACGGGTTGACTTATTTCTGGTCTCTCGATCCATTGTGTCTAGAATCCTCACGGATGCTCCTTATAAGTCAAATCCTCTTGCAACTCAATTGACTCTAGCGGCGTCTGTTCTCGGGAACTCGGAGACACTTCTTCAATCGGGACACATGGAATACATCATGTACTCACTGCTAACGATCGTGGCAACTCCAAATGATAAGCAACTTCGCCTCTGCGGCTCAAAATCTTAAATGGTCCAACATAACGGGTGCAAGTTTCCCTTTGGCATGGAACCTCTTAACTCCCCTGAGAGGCGTAACTCTGAGGTATACAAAGTCTTCCGGTTCAAAACTCAAATCCCTGCGACGATTGTCAGCATAACTCTTCTGCCGAGATTGGGCGATCTTCAACCTTTCCCTAATCATGGCGATCTGCTCTTCAGCCTCTTGAAGAATATCAGGCCCAAAGACACGGCGCTCGCCGGTCTCATTCCAATTCAATGGCGTCCGACAGGGTCGACCATACAGTGCCTCAAAAGGTGACATCTGTAAACTAGCCTGATAACTATTGTTGTAGCTGAACTCGGCATACGGCAAACTCTTATCCCAAGAGGTAGCATAAGCCAATGCACAAGCTCTTAACATATCCTCCAGAATCTGGTTGACTCTTTCGGTCTGGCCATCCGTCTGTGGATGATAAGCTGTACTGAAGTTCAAACGGGTTCCCATGGCTTCATGCAACTTATTCCAGAACCTTGAGGTAAATTGGGTACCTCTGTCTGATACGATCCTCTTTGGCACACTGATGGAGCCGTGATGGCACTATGGGTGTCCCGATCTTTTGATGAGAAACACACGATCGATTTGTTAGAGTCGACTTTGACGATCCGACTACACCGTACGACGACGATGCGCCTTAGCAATCGCTAAACCAACTCCAGCGGGTTATTGATCTTGCCGTAGGCACGATCAACCTGAACACGAGGTTCAATTCCTGCAAGCAACCGAAGAACAAGCAAGAACAATAGGATAAGCAATCTGAAATTGCGGATAAAACTGGAAGCAAAACAAAGTGGAGTCTTATTGACGATCTTGACAAGGTGGTCGGCTCAAAGACAACTCGCAGGATCAAGTTTTGCACTTGGCTAAACTAATCAAATAAAACCCAAAACCCTAAGGAGCCGATGTCTGGCTATTTATGAGAGGTAGGGGCGTGGGAAATCACGTCCAAAGCAGTAGGATACCAACTACAACTCTATTACAAGGCCCAAAGCCCAAGTCTTCTCGATTTGGAAAAGTGACGCCAATTGTTTTGCAGATTCCTGTCGACTCGGACGGAATTTGGGGATGGGGTCGGATCCGTTGGAAAGAGGACGTCGAAACCTTTCAAACCAGTACTCATAGACCCCAAACACCCTTGTGGATCAAAAGTTATGGTCATTTTAAGTTGGTGCTGTCCCGGAGGCCGAATCCGAGTATAACTTGTGCATCGGAAGAATTGGCTTCATGCTTGACGTTTGGGAGTCCTTCTCCTTGGTTCCTGGTAATTGAATTGACGTGCGCGAGCTCGAGTAATTGGCCATTGTATTACATTGTTGGCTTCAATTGGGTTTGTAGGCATGGCCGTATGCATGGTAGTGATGTCCTCATCATCCTCCCCTTCTTGCATTTGAGTCGTCCTCGACTCAAGTTCATCATCTTCTCCCAAGTTTGTCTTTAGATCTGATAATTCATTTGACGGGCTCGAGCTCGAGTCAATGGTCCTTGAACCGACGAAGATGTAGAAGGATGGCCAAGGTGGGGGTCGATAAAGCCATGCAGATGGAGCCATCGTAGTAGATGTATACGAAGTAGAGGATGCCGTGAAGTGTCGCCAACTTAATGGTCCTGGCCAAGGTGGGGGTCGATGAAACCATACGGTTGATATAATTGCAGCAACACTTGGTGATGACAATATGTATGCAGTGTTAGTTCTGTCCATGATGAGCATGGTCTCATCACACACCGTGCAAACAGACGATCCTGATCATGTACAGCTCTGCCAATTTATCCCCCGAGTAAGTGGTCTTCACGGGGATAAAATGGGCTACTTTGGTCAAACGATCCACTATAACCCATATGGAGTCATAACCTCCTTGAGTCTTAGGCAAACCGGTAATGAAATCCATTCCGATTTCCTCCCACTTCCACTCGTATTTTCGGTGGTCAGAGCAATCCTGCTGGTCTCTGATGCATTGCCTTGACTCTTTGGCATACGTCGCACAATGCAACATGCTCGGCAACTTCACGTTTCATACTCGGCCACCAGAATCTCTCCTTCAGATCCTGATACATCTTGGCGCTTCCAGGATGAATTGAGTACTTGGAGTCATGGGCTTCTTCCAAAATCAGTTGCTTTAACTCCTTCTTGTTAGGCACACAAATGCGATCCTTCATCCACAACGTGCCTTGCTCATCCAACTTGAAGTCCTCTGCCTTGCCTTCCTCCTTGATGAACTTAATCCTGCGGATCTTGTCATCATCCTTCTGTCCTTCTCGGATCTGGTCCTCTAAAGTAGGCTTTACTTCCAATGCGGCCAAGAATCCGCTAGGTACAACCTCAATCTTCATTTTCTGAAAATCCTCACATAACTCATCCTGACTTGTGGCTAGCAACGCACTCACGGTATGGCTTTTCCGACTCAGAGCATCGGCTACTACGTTGGCCTTCCCGGGATGGTAATGGATTCCAACATTGTAGTCCTTGATTAACTCTAACCATCTCCTCTGCCTCATGTTCAGATCCGACTGGGTGAATATGTATTTAAGGCTCTTATGATCCGTATACACTTCACATCTGTTCCGATCAGATAGTGACGCAATATCTTCAAGGCATGCACTACGGCAGCTAACTCTAGGTCATGTGTCGGATAATTTTCCTCATGCGGCCTCAACTGCCTTGATGCATAAGCGACGACCTTTCCATTCTGCATCAGCACACATCCAAGTCCTTGGCGCGATGCGTCACAATAAATATCGAAGCTTTGATTAACATTCGGTAGAACTAACACCGGCGCTGATGTCAATTGCTTCTTCAGCTCCTGAAATCCTTTCTCACATTCTGGCGTCCATGCAAACTTCTTTTCCTTCTTCAGCAATTGCGTAAGAGGTTTCGCAATTGTCGAAAAGCCTTCAATGAAACGGCGGTAGTATCCTGCCATTCCAAGGAAACTCCGAATCTGGGTCATAGTCTTTGGCTGCTCCCAATGTAACACAGCTTCTACTTTACTTGGATCAACGGCAACTCCTTCTGCGATCATTACATGTCCAAGGAATTCTACCTTGTCCTTCCAAAAATCACACTTACTGAACTTGGCGAAAAGTTGCTGTTCCCTCAGCTTTTCCAAAACTCGCCTTAAGTGTTCGGCATGTTCATCCTCTGTCTTGGAGTAGATTAGGATATCATCTATGAACACGACGACAAACTTGTCCAAATATTCCATGAACACCTTATTCATCATATTCATGAAATAAATTTGGCGCGTTAAATCGATCAAAGGACATAATCAGAACTCGTAATGTCCATATCTTGACGAGAATGCGATCTTGAATATCTTCGACCGGATCTTCAATCGATGGTATCCCGATCTCGAGATCAATCTTGGAGAAAACTCCGGCTCCTCTCGGTGATCAAACAAATCATCAATCCTGGGTAGCGGATACTTATTCTTCACGGTGACTTCATTGAGTGCACGGTAGTCGATGCACATCCTGAAACTTCCGTCCTTTTTCTTGACAAACAGAACTGGTGCTCCCCACGGCGACGAGCTCGGTCTGATAAATCCTTTCTCCATTAACTCTTCTAGCTGTTTCTTCATCTCTACCAACTCCTCGGTGGACATTCGATAAGGTCTCTTTGCTATCGGTCTTTGTGCACTGTACAAGCTCTATCACAAACTCTATGTCCTGTCTGGCGGCATACCGTAGATCTTCGGGAAAAACATCTGGGTACTCATTCACTCTTTGAGACATCCTCTATGCTGATTGCCTTGGTACTGTTAACCATCAATTGTCCATCTCTAACTGCAGTGGCTTGAAATTCCACTTTCTTCCCACACGGGCTCTCAACTGAGATAGTCCTTCGTCCACAATCCAATACGGCCTTGTGCTTGGATAACCAATCCATTCCCAATACAACGTCTAAGGTCTGGGTTTCCAAAATAATAAGGTTTGCTAGGAACTCTATTCCATCTATTAGCATTCTCACCGGAACATCCTACTTTCGCTCGGAGTTCGGAACTGAGGGTTTGAACTAAAAGCATGCATCTAAGTCTTGCAATCCTCAAATCATTTCTAGTAGCAAAGCCTTGCGAAACAAACGAATGCGAAGCTCCGAGTCAAACAAAACCGTTGTGTCTTGAGTTAACAAGTAACTTACCCAAGACGACGTCCGTAGCATTCTTCGCAGTTGCATCTGCGGTGACATGGTTGACTCGGCCTCTCACCACGGTGCAGGGTGTGGCTCCTGGTGTTTGGCGTCCTAGCTGGGTGGTTCCTAGATTGAAGCGAATCGGGTCACTCTGCTGTCTTCTTTGGACAATCATGGCAAAGTGTCTGGCTCGTTGCCATTGTAGCGGCGTCTCACCGTTCCTTCTTGTTGCACGAGTAGTGTTTCTAGCGGGGCTGAGGTCCGTAGTTCGATTGACAGTCTTGGTCTTTGGGGTGGTGTCCTTGTTGCATTCTCGTGGTTGGAATCGAAGAATTGATTTGGTGCAACTCAGCGCCGTTGAGTTCCTGGCGTGATCCTTGCTTTGTTGCATCCTGCGCTTCTGTTCTCATCCAGTTCCTTGCGCTTGTCCTCAAGAATAAGCGCCTTATTCACCAGCTCTTGGAAATCTGGAAAGGTGTGGGTGATCAATCCTACTTGCAATCCCGAGTTAAGTCCCTTCATAAAACGAGGACTGCGGATTTATCTGTCGCTACATCCTCAGGTGCGTAGCGTGCTAGCTGTGTGAACTTGTTCAGGTAGTCGGCCACTGGCTGATTACCTTGCTTCAGTGCTCTGAACTCCTCCTTCTTAAGGTCCATGATTCCTTCAGGCACGTGATACTGACGAAACGCAGCTGTGAACTCTTCCCAAGTGATGTCTTGAGGGTTCTCTTGCGTGGCACAGAAATTCTCCCACCATTCGGCGGCTGTTCCTTCCAACTGATGAGAAGCGTAGAGTACCTTCTCATTTCCTATGCATTGAGCTATGTGTAGCTTCCTCTCAATTGACCTTAACCAATCATCGGCCTCCAATGGATTGGCATTCCCAGAGAAAGTGGGTGGGTGAGTTCTCATGAACTCTGACAGTCTTGTATTCTGGCGTGGTCCCTGATTAACTTGATTAGCAGTGGCCTGAGCAGTGACGTGTTGCATTTGTTGCATCATAGCATGCATCAACTGAGTCTGAGCAGCAAGAAAAGCTCCGAAATTCTGCATATCCAGTGGCGGTGCTGGTGCTCCATCATTGGGGTTTTCTGCTGGGCGAGAACCACTCCCATTGCTTCCAAAGTTTCCGCGGGTGTTCACCATCTGTCGATTTGCTCTAAGTTTTAGAGATGAGAGGGAAACAAGAATAGACAAGTAATATGGAACTTATGCGGGGCGAAAGGTGTAACTTTAAGGTCCAACTTTATTATTAATAACTTGGTATGGCTGCTTACAATGCCTAAGGGCCTTGCAACACATACTGCACACTCAGCAAACAATGAAAATCCAAATCGAACTAACTCTGGAGTCTAACGCCTAAAGGGTGACTCTTTATTCTATGACGCGACTCGGCGAAGGAGTCTCACTATAGAACCTATGCTCACTCATCGAGAAAACCTCCACGGCACAGATGCAGGTCTTTGTGGCATAAGCGTAACGATTGCCATGTCCAGAAGCTGTGTCCTCTGTGGTAGTCGAAGAAGCGATGTCCTCATCGAGATCCGACTCCTTTGGATCTGGCTCGTGTAGCTCAATCTTGGCTCGTGCGGGTCCGTACAAAGTCATCTCCAACTCGTCAATCCTTCGCAGAAGGTGTGCCACATACTCTTGAGCTTCCCGCCATCTGTTCTTCTCTGTCGTGATCTCCTTGCGGGCCTTCTGTAGCTCCTTGCTTGTATCATCTAGTACATCCTCCTGGGCGACAACAAATCGTGCTAATCGCGTAACGTGGCATCCTCATCCTGAATCGCCTTGGTCAAGAAGGTTATTGCTGCTTGGTGATAACGGAACACCGTGCTCTCCAACTCTCTGGCGTGAATACGGGTAACGTGCGCATTGCTCGTCGTGATACCTCTTGGATACCCATCTGCATTGTAGATCTCCGGCAAAGGTCGCGGTATCGAGCGATTGCCTGGCCCTTCTTCCTAGCGGTACCTCAATCTTCACGTCACAAGCCTTGATCAATCCCGCTTGTCCGATCACTTCCACTTGGTATTGCGGCTTCTCAAAATCTCCGAGAGTTTGTAGCATATGCCAAAGTTCATGGCGTGACCAACTCCCGAGATCAACGTAGTTGAACTCTTCCTCCATCTGTCACAAGAGTGCTTTACGTAAGAACTCGGAATTTTTAAATTGTGACAAGGTAAGGGAAAATTTCAGCAAGAGACAAGAAAAGAGATGTCATTTCTTGTCTTCACAAATTTTTAGCTTTAGAAAATAGGTTTTATCCTCACTACGACCATTCTAGCTAGGGTTGAGCCTACGATCGGTATGGCTCGATACCACCTCTGTCGGGACCCCGAATTTGCAAATCCGACCCTCTGTGTATTCAACACTAGTCCAGAACGCGCTAGTGCACCACAGTCTTAACATCGGTAAATATCACAATCATACCATTCGATGCTAATAAAGTACTTTTATTTAAATAACCAAACTCGTTACTCGACCTTATGGTCAAGTCACAAATGTATGCCTCGCAGACGATACTTATTAAAACAGAAATAGTAGCAATGAAAATCAAATAAGGTAACATCGTGGCGCCATCCAAGTATACCACAGGCAATCGGTGGGCTCGCTCCTACGTGAGCGGATCCTCTTGGAGCTCCTCCTCCAAAGTGGCGTAGTCTCCTCTTCAACCGGTGTTGTGTTGAGGCAAGGGTGAGTACTTGGTACTCGACAAGTCATGCTGCAGAATGCGTGCTAATATACTATATGCATGGCTTGGTACAAAGGAATAACTCAAGGTATATTTGCAAGAAATAGCATTGGACAAGTAATATAAGTAGATTCGAAAGCGGTAGAAATAAGTAAAGCAAAAATAACTTTTCAAGAAGTTTAGTAAACATCATTCACATCCTAAACCACATTTCCATCAACTTCATTATTAATCCAGCCAAACCTTTCAAACCAAAGTTATTTATGAGAAAATCTAACCCTTGATCAGTAATTCCGAGCGATGTCCAATACCGCTGACACGGCTATTCGAATAGATTCCAAACTCTGCAGAGGTTATGCACTTTACCCACAATATACTTTAAAACACCACAAAGGCTAGTTCAAGTAACAAAGTCTTTCTGAGACTTCTAACAATACAAGTGGTCCTCCCCGGTTATTGCGCACTAACCCTTCACTTCGCTAAGGCGAATTCTAGGCCAATCAACCGTTAGATGGGTACTGGCCTCGGCCGATGCGCTCCCCGCACAACTTACACAAAGGGTGTAGTTGACCTCCCGAGGTCCCACAGTGCGTTATTAGCAACTTAGTCAACTAGGTCCGTCCCATTACAGACATGTGGTTGCACGTTAGACCCAGTTCAAAGGCTTGCAAGGTTAAGTCCTTAGGGTGACCAGGGCAAGACTACCCGAAGAACCAAATCAACATCCCCAATGCCACAACTGGCCCACCTGATTACTCTTGCCACATGCCCCGGTCAAAAAAACTATTTATCAAACCCCAGTTGATTACCATGCACCACGTGCCATCAACATCACATGATACCTTTCCAAAACAGGTTCAATATATCATTAAGTCAATATTAACATTTGATTATCCAAAATCATGTCATGAGCATGTAGCAGGTCTAAGCAGTTTACTACAACGGTCTAAAGCCCATGTTGGCAAGTTAATAATGTCCAACTAGTAAACCACAACTAGGGTGACAAGGGGTCATGGCACATACTTAAATAATCAAGGTGTCATACAGCAAATTGGTACTTATCTAATTCCCCATTTTTAAATAAAGTATTTTTCTATTTGAACTTAGCATGCAATAGGTTAAATCAAAATAGATTTCGAAATAGGATCAACATGGTCAAAGCACAACTTGCCTTCAAAAAGTACTTGTTCTTGGTCTTGAGTTGGATCCTGAGTCAATACTTCTCTTTCGAATCCTTCCGGCACTTCAACGTCTACTCGTAAAGCGTGCAAATAGCAAATACACGAATAAACAATAGGCAAAAAGTGTCCAAACATCCAAATAAAATCCATAAACAGAGAGAACATAATTTTATGAATTTTTAGAAACTGGAATCATCAAATTTGGAGTTAAGATGCAAAAGTTATGATTATTTAAAGTTCAAATAATCAATTAAATAATTTTACAGAGAAAAACTTTAGTCCAAAAATTAAATAAAATTCATATTTAGGTAGATCTCAATTTTATACAAATTTAGAAATTTGAATCACTCAAATCGGAGTTGAAACGCAAAAGTTATAAGCGTTTGAAGTTTGAATCAAAATCTGAAATCATTATTTCGAATCAATAAATCATTTTCTTTTTCGGAAATTAATTATTGCGTCAGCAAGGACACGTGTCAGCCTCGATTGGCTCGCTGGCGTCACCGGATCCATGGACGTGGTCCACGCCGGCTCGGGTCTACCGTGGACTCGGTCCACGAATCCACGCGGTCGCCGACATGTGGGCCCCACCGCCGCCGGGTCTCACGCACGCTGCGGATCGCGGCTGACACGTGGGCCCTCTGACACGCGGGTCCCGCGTGTCAGAGACACGCTCCCCACGCGCGTGGGCGCGGCTAAGCACACGTGGCACAATCTCGGCCGTTGATTTGGAAATCAACGGTCCAGATTGGATCTGGATACCACGCGTTTGGGTTAACGCGGTCAATCCACGCCGTTGGATCCAGATCTAACGGTCCAAAATGGATCCGGCCCCTGACACTAGATCTAATCTACACCGTTCGATCCCGATCTAACGGTTAGGATCTAACCTAGCTCTAACGGCGTTAGGGCGCACGTGGAACTCACCGTAGCAGTCGGATCCGGATCGGACGGCTGAGAAAGCTCGAAGTCGGCGATGGCGGCGCGGCGAGCTGGTTCACCGAGGTCGGAGAAGGCGACCAACGCGGCGGCGTTCTGGGGCTGCTCCGGCGAAGTGAAAGACCACCTCGGGTGCGCCTTGGCCGGACGGTTCCGGAACCGGGCTCAGACGCGGCGGAGGACGGCGGACGGCGGCGAGGCGAGACAAAAACCGTGGCGGCGCTTCACGCAACTACGGCGAGCGATTCCGGCAAACCTACGGCGGCTAGAGCTCGGTGGGTTAGGGCAAAGAGTGCGCGGGGTCACGGCGGTCCTCGGGGTACCACCCGGTACTTAAATGCCCTCGGCATGCGCGCACGGGACGGAGCCCTAATCCCACACGGCGGCGACGCGGCGGAGGAGTCCGGCTCGGACTCGGCGGGGACGACGACGCACGGCCGTCCACGTGGCACGATCGACGGCCGATCGCACGGGCGTGAACGGAGTGCAGATCGGATCCGATCGGATCGGTCGGCGCGAAGTTCGGCCGTTGGATCTCGATCCAATCCGCTCACAGGCTTAGGGTTTGGACTTGGTCCGGTCGAGTCACGTGGCTCGGTCGGGTTCGGTCGGACTCGAACTCGAAGTCCGACTCAGGCTCGATCGGATGAACAAGACAAACCCACTCGCATTTTCTAGCGATTTAATAATTAAAATAATTCCCAGTAATTCATTTAATTCATTAAAAATAGCAAAAGACTCAGAAAAATTCCCGAAAAATTCTGGAAAATATTTTGGGTCATTTTGGACTCAAATAAAATATTTCCAACAAAATTTTATTTGCAAAGTTTAATTCTTTAATTAATTCAAAATGGAATAAATTCCAAATAAATCCAAATAAATTCCAGAAAATTCCAAAAATTCACCAAAGTGCCAAATCACACATGAATTTAAGGAAAGCAAAATTTTGGGGTGTTACAGCTACCCATTCCAATACACTTGCCTAAACCACGGGTGACGAATTGGCGAGAAGTAGAAGGCACTCCTGGGGTCACACCACCTGCACATAGGTACCACACACTCACAATCATGTCCACAAAACAGTACGCAAACAGTCTTCTACCGCGACATCGCAAACTACTCGCAAAACCCAAAAACAGAGGTTCTGTCCCGTCGGGACAGCAGCCTTTCAAAAGGCATAACTCGGGTTCTAAGACTCCGAATCGAATAAATGAGTACATCCTCGCGTAGCTTAGGAAATTTCCTAACTTTTTCTAAGTATATGGAAAGACTGATTCGGACTCTAAAGTGGTTTAATCTACAGAATACCGTGATCTGTTGCAATCACGTCATAGATTTTAATACGTTCGGTAAAAAGAGCATAACATTCAAACGGCTGGGCGGAATTGGACGTTCTTTATACCCACTGAAAGGTATTGAAGTTACCTACAACTTATTCAACAGGTGGCCGACCAAATTCTGACTCTAAATTGGCGAAAACCCAAACCCTAGGTCGACTGCTCATGCTGCCCGAAACAGAGAACGTGGCAACTTCTAGATTTCATCTAATCTACTCAATTCCAGCACCGCCAATTGATCTAAAAACATGATAATAACCCTTATAACAGATCCTAGACCAACCCCAAGGATCCCCGTGGCCATACCTTCGCCCGACGACCGAAAACCCAACGGATCTCCTCCCGGTTCGCGCGATCTCCTTCCTCGCTCCAAATCCACTGGATCTCCTCGTCGCGGAGCGCTCCAACGGATGGATCTTCGGGTTGGTGAGGTGGAGAACTCCCTAGGGGCAGCAAGGGAGGTGGAGAGGTGGTGGCGCAATGGGGAGCAAGCGGGGTGGGGCGGCGCAAGCAAGGGAGAGGGGGAGGTGGGGGTGGCGGCTAGGGCATTGAGGTGGGGCGCAACCAGCAGGGGGAGGCGCAATAGGTGTTGGGGAAGGCCCCTAACCTGGTCTACTACTCCCAAAAGGACTCAAACTCTTCCCCACCAAGGCCCACGACCCTTTCCCCTAGGCCGAAACTCCCCTGGAAAGGCCCAAATCGCCGGAAATGGCCCGGAAACGCAAATAAACCTCATACAGAATGGTTTCAACCTCCAATTCCATATTTCATAATGTTTTTGACCTCAACATTCACATTTTATAAGGTTACGACACTCCGTGGTGTCACAATTACTATGTGTGTTTTATGTTTTGATATGATGCACTTTGCTGAGTCTTCGAACTCACGCTTGTTGTTTAATGTTTTCAGGTGCGTGAAGACGGCATACATGGAAGGTAGCAGTAGCACATTCACGCCATTTGTCCTCTTGCCAATCTACAACACTTGATCTTAGTTAGTTCATGAAATACTTAGACAACGACTGTTTTGGGATACTTGTAGTGGAGCTATTCTAGTAAGAAGTTAGTTGTCTTATATTTGTTAAGTATCATTTGGCTTTGTGGTTATGTTTATTGAGATCATG
The DNA here is from genome assembly GCA_036346355.1 of Rhipidocladum racemiflorum. NCBI lineage: Eukaryota > Viridiplantae > Streptophyta > Magnoliopsida > Poales > Poaceae > Rhipidocladum > Rhipidocladum racemiflorum. The sequence goes on from CM070581.1 coordinate 36,401,591, forward strand.
TCTTGTAATTTAGTTGTGAGGTTACGGATCTTGAATAGGGTCTTGGCTTATTTGTTGGTGTTGTTGTTGCTGCTTAGATTTACTCTTCCATGTTATTTATGCTTGAATTGTGATCTCATTTGTCTGCTAAGTGGATGTCTATTTAGTAGGGGAGATTTTGCCTTTTTTTCAAATTAGGAAGGTTTTGGTGACACTCTGGTCATGTTAGGTGACGAGGTATTAATTGGTTGGTCTCTATCATGGCACATGGAAAAGGAAAACCTTGTGAGCTGAAGGGGTCAAGAAAAGAAGACTAAGAGCTTGAAGTTAAGGTGTAATTGTAATTAGAACACTTTTGTGTATTTTTACCAATCTTGAAGTTAGAAGAAAAGATCGTGTTGCTAGAATAGTTGCCGTACTATTAAGGGGGAGTGATGCCTAGTAGTTTGAATTGATCAAGTTTAATTGACTCAAAAATCCTTTTAAAAATCATCTGGAGTTGCATTTAGACTTGTATCTCAAAGTAGTTTTGCATTCTTAGGTTTTTCGGTAGTACCCTAGTGAAAAACATGGTACAACCGCAGATGCGGTAGTACTGGGTTTTACTTAGCGGTAGTTAAAATCCAGAGAGGGACTTTTTGTGTCCAATCTTTTCTCTCTAGGCCGACAGTACCGTCGGGAAAAACACGGTACTATCGCTTGGCGATAGCACCGAGCCTTGAGCGGTAGTTATTTAATAGAAGCACTCCTTTTGCAAATTTTTTGTAGCCAGAACTACCGCGGTACAAAAAATGGTACTACCGAACGTCAGTAGTAACACAAAAATTGAGGGGTAGTTATTTTACAGAAAGAGATGTTTTTGGGCGATTCTCTGTATTTTGAACTCTAGTATACCGCAGTGTAATAGTAGGTCTACCAAGTTCGGTAGTACCGCAAAATGTATACTGGCATTTAATTTACAGAGAGGACCCACTTTTGAGCCGATCTTGCTTCAAATGTCGATAATACTGCACGTTGTGTGTTAGTAGTACCGTATTTTCTGTAACGGCTATTACCTATCGCATTTAATGCTCTGATCTGACCGTTGGGCATGGAGCGATACTGTTGGGTTTTGCGTGCTGGTAGTACTGCAAATGCCAAATTTTTTAGGATTTCGCCCCTAACGGTTGGATTTGTTGGTGAAGGCTATAAATACCCCCACACCTACATCTACATCTCTAGAGCTTCTTGGATATTCATTGATGATATTGTGAGCTCTAGCAAGTTTCTTCTCTCCCTTGTGCATTAAATTCACTCTTTGAGAGGGTTAGAAGCATTCAAGTATGCACTTCATTCTTGAGCCAATTAGACACTTTATTCAACCTCAAACAAACATCATCACTGTCGAATATCTAAATATGGGATATGAGCATGTACAGGAACCTTGAAGGTCATACCATATGTGTTCGCACACATATATGGAAATTCTGAATATCATAAGGCCAAATTTTGTGGGATAGGATATATGCGGAAGGGATATCTCCATGTTTGGAAAGGACTCGGTGTAACACCCTGACATTTAATATGCCTGAATGCTACCAAATATAAGCTAAACAACATCTAAATACCACAATTAAACATAAATTCCAGCAAAGGCGCACATGCTAAAAACCGAGATTTCGGTAGCATCTCCTTTGTTTTAACATGAATTGAAGGAGCAACAACAGTAACACAAGTTATATCATAATGGAAAGCATCTAAAACAACAATAATTAACGACTTAGCAACAATGTAAGTCTAGTTCCAAACATATAATGTCTCCAAGAGTCAAACGAACGAAAAGATTCTCATTAAGCAAAGCTAAGCCTTAAAGCAATGATCATCACACGCAATTTATTATCAACACTAATTGAATGACTTGTGAAATCAAAAGAGTGAAGCTACGTGTGGAAGTGTGACTATTTCCCTTCCCCGCATGCCGGATTCATGGTACCTAAAAGAAAACAACATAAACACAAGCGTGAGTTCATCACTCAGCAAGCATATTGCAATGAACAACAAGAACAATAACATGGCAATAATGTCTCACATCATGTATATCATCTCATTCATGAACACATAACATTATCATCATCATTACGTATGCAATGCAATGCAATGCTCATGTCTCCTTGGAAACTCATACCGGTATGGTTGAGTACACACCCGTCGGTGTGCACCCTCTCCCCCCTTCCATCCCGAAGATGGAGGGTGCCTACTCCTCGCTTCCGTTCACCGCGATGAATGGAATCACGATGTAGGACTTACTCATTGGCTCTCCGGATTAGTCATATCTTTCTCACCGACCTTCCCGGATTAGATATGACTTCCTCACCGCCCGGGCCATGTAACATGTCATGTATGCAATTATGCCAACATCATGTTTAACTCACATATTAACACATGGCATCATAACATAATAAACATGCTCATCATATCATTGGCAATCATAAAAGCATGGCAAGTGATCATATATCATGTAGTCAATTCCATCTATTCTCAACAAGCAACTTACAAATCGCTATCTATCACAACACACTTGCCTCAACCACGGGCAACGGATTGGCGGGAAGTAGAAGGCACTCCCGGGGTCGCACCACCTGCACATAGGTATCACACACTCACAATCATGTCCACAAAACAGTACGCAAACCCTCATCTACCCCGACATTGCCAACTACTCGCAAAACCTAAAAACAGAGGTTCTGTCCCGTCGGGACAGCAGCCTTCCAAAAGGCATAACTCGGGTTCTAAAACTCCGAATCAATTAAACGAGTACATCCTCGCATAGCTTAGGAAATTTCCCAACTTTTTCTAGGTATAGGGAAAGACTGATTCGGACTCTAAAGTTGTTTAATCTACAAAATACCGTGATCTGTTCCAATCACGTCACAGATTTTAACACGCTCGGTAAAACAGCCATAACTTTCAAACGGCTGGGTGGAATTTAACGTTCTTTATATCCACGGAAAGATAACGAAATTATCTACAACTTCTTCAACGTCCATATGACCAGATTCCGAATCTAATTTGGCAAAAAACCGAACCCTATGTCGACTGCTCATGCTGCCCGAAACAGAGAACGTGGCAACTTCTAGATCTAATCCAATCTACTCAATTCCAGTACCACAAATTGATCTAAAAACTTGATAAACACTCTTAGAACAGTACCTAGACCAACCCCAAGGGTTCCCATGGCCATACCTTTGCCCAACGCACGAAAACCCAATAGATCTCCTCCCGGTTCGCGCGATCTCCTTCCTCGCTCCAATCCCGCCGGATCTCCTCGTCGCGGAGCGCTCCAACGGATGGATCTTTGAGGTGTGGAGGTGGAGAACTCCCCTAGGGGCAGCAAGGGAGGAGGAGAGGTGGTGGAGAGGTGGTGGAGCAATGGGGAGCAATGGGGGAGGTGGAGGCGCCACAAGGAGGAGGTGGGGAGGTGTGGGGGGGGGGCAGCTAGGACTTGTGGGGGCGCAAGGGCAGGGGGTGAACGCCTAAAGGGGCTGGGGAAGGCCCCCAACCAGGTCTCCTACACCTATTAGGACTCAAACTCCATCCCACCAAAGCCCACGACCCTTTCCTTTAGGCCCAAACTCCCCCGAAAAGGCCCAAAACCCCGGAAACGGCCCGAAAACGGCCCGGAAACGCTATTAAGCCTCCTATCATATAGTTTTAACCTTCAATACCATATTTCATAAAGTTTTTTGACCTTAAAATTTACGTTAAATAATATCACACCATTCCGTAGTGTCACACTCGGTCTTGTTCCTGTTACGAGGTAACCAACCCGAGTACGCTAAACATCAAGGGAAGTTTGGATACGTTACGAAGATCTCAAAACAAGGGACTCCTCATTAGGGATGATCTGGTATATCCAACCGACTACAGCCCGGGAGGAGGCTACCTTGACTATATAATAACAACGAAGACACAGAGAAGCAATCCGAAAGAGGCAATTCCCCAGCCCAATGAATTGCACCCTACTAGTTCTTAAGCTAGGTCTTAGACACATTTAAGAGAGAATCTTCATTGTAATTAGAGCTAGATAGCTGGTTTGTACTCTGTTCCACCGACTCCATAGTACATCCATACAGGAGTAGAGTATTACTCTTTTCAGAGGCCCAAACCTGTTTATATCGTGTGCCATTGATTTTGTGTTTGACATTGCATATTCAAAGGTTCCGAGTATATAAGTTTATTATCAATTCACTAACCTTCGACAATCACTCTATTCTCTTGGAGGTTACCACCTCCTTGACAGCTTGGAGCAGGAGAATCAGTGACCTTCTTAAAGAAGCTTGTGAGAAGGCCGGCATTTGTGAAGGCAAGGAGCTCACCTACTCAGAGAGGGGAAGAGTAGCCACGAGTGATCAAGGGAAGACTCATTTGCGCAATGAGCCGGCTTGATTGGATCAAGCTTTCTCAACGTGAATTAGGGGAGACCGGCAAGTCTTAGACCATGAGAAAAATCTTGGTGTCATTCTCTCTTGTGGTTTGTGCTCTATTGATTACTTGTACAATTTACATTTCTAGTTTACTTTGTATTTGATCATTGTTCTAGGAGTGTATAATTTTCTTAGACCTAGGTTGTTGGTGCACTTAACTAAACCTAGAGCTTTTAGGCCTTAATTATTAAAATTCTCAATTCTTGTATCACTTGGTTAAATTATTGCAATTAGAGGCGAGAATTTTGAAAATCTCCTATTTAGCCCCCCTTTAGTGGGTTATCCTTGATCCTACAAGTGGTATCAGAGCTTGGACCCTCTTTTGGGGCTTTATCGCCTAAAGAGTAAAGGATAGCTAGTGAGGGTGTATCCATAGGCAATGCACCATTTTTTGTTAGCAAAAATTATGTGTATTGAATAATACACATGACGGTTTATCTTAAGGCCATGAGTCCTAGTATATGGAGGATTGTTGGTGAGGGTTTCACCATATCACTTGATCTCACTTCTACCATTGATCAAGATGAGCGAAACTCCCATCTTAATGCTCAAGCGATGATTGCTCTTTTTGGAGTCTTAAACGTGGATAAGTTCAATCGCGTGAGCAACCTTGAGACGGCTCACGAGATTTGGACAACCATCTTCAAAATTCATGAGGGAACATCTGTGGTCAAGGAGGCCAAATTGCATATACTAAGGATAAAATATTAGAGTTTCATTATGTTGCCCCATGAGAACATCACCAATATGTACTCAAGGCTCAACAACATAGTGAATGAGCTCAAAGGCCTTGGGGGTTTACTAACCGATCTTGATGTGTTCGTAAGATGCTTAGGGCTCTACCAGGCAAGTACAAGATGTTGGTGAAGCTCTTCCTCAACTCTCTCGAGTTGGCGAGAATGATGCAAACCACACTCTTGGGTAACCTCATTACTAAGGAGTTATACAAGAAGGACAAAGAGAAGCTCTTGGAGCAAATTTCTTCCAAGATGAAGAACATTACTTTCAAGGGAAAGGCCGAACAAGAGGATTATGGATAGCTTATCCCACAATCAAAAACTGCCATCTACAAAGAATCATAATCCGGCTGAAACCTGATTCTTGCTAATTCTCACTAGTCCGATCTAGAACATAGAAGTTGCAGTCGGCCCGACTCGATTCTCCCACAATCAAAAGCAGCTTCTCACATAATTCAGAATCCACAACCCAAAAGCCGAAACAAACTGGGCCTTACTTGTGAGCTTGAAAGATATGAAGTTTGAGAAAAAATAAGCTTTGTAGCGCTTATCAAGCCGACAAACATATTGCTGTCTCTCATCCTTCAAAAAGTATCATGTCCACATCTAGACCATTAGAGCTCTTACATATGGATTTGTTTAGCCCAACAATCTATAAGAGCATCGGGGGAAATTCTTATTGTTTAGTGATTGTAGATGACTGCTCGAGATTCACTTGGGTTTTTTCTGTCTACATGAAAAATTCGAAGCCCCTGATATTTTCAGAAGCTTTGCAAAAAGGGCTCAAAATGATTTTGATTTTAAAATCAAGGAAATCCATAATGATAATGGTTTCGAGTTCAAGAATACAAAAATTGAGGATTTTTGTGGTGAACTTGAAATAAAACATGAATTTTTGGCCACCTACACTCCGGAGCAAAATGGAGTAATAGAACGGAAAAATTGAACACTAATTGAAATGGCAAGGATAATGCTTGATGAGTATAATACTTCCGATAATTTTTGGGCACAAACTATTAATACCACTTGTCATGCCACAAACCATCTATATTTGCATCGGCTCTTGAAAAGGAAGAATGAGCTTCTTGTTGGTTGGAGACTGAACATTTCTTATTTTCGCATTATTGGTTACAAGTGTTTCATTTTGAAAAAGGTTGCTAGGCTCTCCAAGTTATAAAGCCATTGCAATGAAGGTTTTCCTCTTGGCTATTCTTCTAGTAGTAAGGCCTGTCGTGTCTTCAACAAAACCTCTGGTTTAGTTGAAGAAATTTGCGATGTTGAATTTGATGAGAATAACGGTTCTCAAGAAGAGCAAGAAAATTTGAATGATGTAGGTGATGTAGCCTTAAGATAAGCCATAAAGAATATGATAATTGGAGATGTCAAGCCAAAAGAAGATGATGAAGATGTTCTTGAAAGACCATGTGGAGGTCTATCCATGTTTATGATGAGTATTTGACTTTATTTTGAGCTTGGGTTGCACAGATTTGAGTTTGAATTTGAATTGGGTTTTCAAAGTGGAGCAATTTGTGTGTTGTCAGGCAGAAGCAGCACTACCGACGTGTTAAGAGCGATAGTGCTGGCCCAGCGGCACTACCTACTCTCGAGAGTAGTACTGCCAGCTGATCGGAGCTACTGGTCATATAACACCGGTAGTTATTTTCCAGAGAGGGGTGTATTCAGGGATTTCCATTGACCAGCATTACCGACGATCATGGGCGGTAGTATTGAGCTTGCGGTACTACCAGCCGTAGACTTGCGGTAATGCCGGCCTCTGCTGCGAGGCATCCTAATTTAATTACAAATCTTCTCGATTGATTAATGATAGTGCATAATTTGTTGGGCAATGCTATGTGATGTGTTTCGATTCAAGGTCATGGTAAGGTGAAGGATGGCTGAGACTAGGCGAGAAGCGTTGGAGGTCCGGATGGCCGGTGATCGCCGGAAGATGACCGGAGATGGAGCGGGTGCAAGTAAAAGAGTCAAGGGAACCTAGAGGTTGCTGGCTTGAAGTTACCGGGTTAAGAAATGAAGAGGAACGCGGTATGCTACTCTAGCACAAATTAAAATTTCTACCGCATAACCAGAAAGCTACTCGCATGAAGTGGATCACAGATTAGATTACCACTAGACGCGTAGTTGCGGAATCCTTCGTGCGTTGATGTAGTGGATCGTTCTCGTCGTGGATCGTCCTCGCCGCGGATCGTCCTCACTTCGGATTGTCCTCTCCATGCCGCAGTAGCAGCAGCGTCACCACGGCAGTCCACACGTCCGGGGATGGAACGCTGTCTGTTGACATGCAAGCACCGTGTCGCTCGGCAGGGGCAACGAGAGGTGGAGGCTAGGGTTCTAGACGAAAGGTCTGTATGACGCCCACCCTTCTCCTCTCCTCATATAGCCACACGACAAAACCCTAAGCTAGGGCCCATCAGCGCGTTAAGCCCATGAGATCCATTAATTACAGATCCAATCTGAATTAATGCGTCCTAGCACGTTAAGTGTGTGACCCTGTAGGTTCATGCGCATTTGGACATAGATTCGGAAAACCATTTTCTAATCCAATAGTCGGTAGTGGCTCCTTGAAGAGCATGATGTAGGATCGAAGTATACGAGTATAGCAATCAGAGTGGGGTGAATGATTGTGCGGAAGCGAAAACCAAATTTTCAATCTATTAAAAGTTCACCCCAAAATAGAACCAAATAATTGCCTCGTATTCGACAAAAATAGAATGACAGAGGTTCGGTAAAATGCAAATTCTTGGAGATCCAACCGTTAGATCAATCTGAAATTTGGACAAAGAAACTAGATTCTAATAAGAATCGAACCCAAAAAGAATCAGCTCGATCGGACTTACGAATCAAAAGTTATGAGCTTCGCAAGCTTGCTGTTCCAGAACTTGACGAAAATCAATCCAATCAAAACTTGTAGATTAATCAAGAACAACAAAAGATTAATCTACAAAACTTTGAGGAACACTAGATTAATACCCTAGAAAGGTTTTTGATGGATCAAATCAAGATGAAACTCAAAGAACAAAAACCAATCTAGAACCAGAACAAGCATGCAAACAAGAACAAAAACAGGAAACACTGTAGCAACGCGGTTACTGTAGCACACAAGGATCTGGAAGAATTGATCTTTATTTCTCTTGTCTAAAGTACTCCCATCAAAAGAGTACAAACCCTAAAACTGAGCTCTAAGCTCTCAATGCCCCAGCTCCAATTGATGCCCTTCAACAGGAGACAACCCCTCCTATTTAAAGGAGCAAAACACAAGGAGTCCTGAATACAATTCCTAATCCTAGAAGGAGTCCCACTACTAATCCTAGAATGAGTATGTATTCAACACAACTCCACTTGGCCCAACCTGGCCGAGTACAACTCTTGCACGCGTATGGCAACCCTACCATACTCACGTGACTAACACTTTGCACGCGCATGGCCACCTGCCATTCTCACGTGACTAACCATTCTTCATGTGCACCATTCTCTAGCCCGAACGTTCCGCATGACATCCTTGACCACCAAGACCTCGGTTCCTCCAGATTCTAGTCCCGAACCTCAGTTCCTCCATGAACCTAGTTCCGGTCCTGTCATCGACCACGTTCGCCCTCGAGCAATACCTGCACATGAACAAACCACAAAACGATTCCGAGCACAAGTCCGCGACTTGACTCAACATTAGTCCATGCAAATACTCACATGAGCATTGCATAAAGTCCACTTCAAAACAAGCATCATGAAATTCTCACAAATTTCATAATCTCAAATTTAAACCAAAATTCAATTCCAAAATTGCTCAAAACCCTAACCGAGCAAAAACCATTCACGCCGGACTAAAAACTCGGTCCGGCGTACACGTGAAACTTACCGGTTTTGGAAAATTGAGTTCGTCACAAAAACGTTTGAAAACACGTTCACAACGGACCAAAAGAGATTTGGTCCGGCGCAAACGTGCCATGCTCGGTTTCAAAAGCAACTTGGTCCGACACGAAACCCTACAAACACGCGTTCACGCCGGACTAAAAAATCAGTTCGGCGCAAACGTCCATCTCTCGGTCACTTCAGCAAATTAGTCCGGTGAAAACACTCAAGTCATGTTCACCACGGACCAAAGCAACATTGGTCCGGCGCCAATGCAAAAACACGTTCCAAAGGTCCGGTGCAATAAGCGTTCACTGCGAACCAAAGATTTGGTCCGGTGCAATAGCGAAAAATGGTCCGGCGCTAATGCGAAACTTACTGTTTTGGAATTTGATCCGGCGCATGCACAAGCACAAACACATTTGCAAATTCAACTCTAAGCCAATTTTTCTGCACATGATTTCACAATCTCCCCCTTGATGAAAACATTGGCAACACCAATTAGAATTGAACATTTGGCATTCACATCACAAAGGATTTCTGAACAGACCAAGGAATCTCCCCCTTTGACCAATATGCAAAGTAAAAACTCTCCTTGGGTGAAAATACGAAAAATCTCATCATAAGAAGAAAAATGTGTGTGAATGTGCAATGTGCCCAAGAATTTCAAAATTCTCCAAACTTCTCCCAAAATTCTCAAATTTCTAAAAAATTCTCCCCCTTTTTCCTTGAACTTCTCAAAGATTCCCAAACTTCTCCCCCTTTGACAATGGATTCATCAAGAGTACAAAAGAGAGAACATGTTCAAAATTTTTCTGAAGCAATGATTTCACAAGGAGAAACAAGGGAGTGCCAAGATAGGAAAAGATGAGTATGACACTACGGAATGTCGTAATCTTATAAAATGTGAAATTAAAGGTTAAAACTTTACGTTATGCCATTTAATCGTGTTTCCGGGCCGATTCCGGGAGTTTGGGCCTTTCCGGGGATGTTTGGGCCTAAGGGAAATGGTCGTGGGCTTTGGTGGGAAGGTGTTTGGGTCCAAGTGGGAGTGGGAGACTAGGTTGGGGCGCCTCCCCCTGCCCTTTTGTGCACCCTAATCCTGCCCTAGCCGCCCCCCACTTCCTCCCCTTCCCCCAAACCAGCCGCCACCCTCCCCCTTGTGCGCCGCCCTCCTCCTCCCTCCTCCCCATTGCACCACCACCCTCCCCTCCCCTCTCCATCATCCTTGCTGCCCTAGGGGAGCCCCCCCACCTTGCCATCCCACTATTTTCACCATTGGAGCGCTCCGCGATGAGGAGATCTGGTGGATTTGGAGCATGGAAGGAGATCGTGTGAACCGGGAGGAGATTCGTTGGTTCATCGTTCGTCGGGCGAAGGTATGGCTAGGGGTAGTTGTCGGGACCCCGAATTTGCAAATCCGGACCCTCTGTGTATTCAGCACTAGTCCAGGAACGCGCTAGTGCACACAGTCTTAACATTGGTAAATATCACAATCATACCAATCGATATTATCAAAGTACTTTATTTAAATAACCAAAGGGTTACTTGACCTTATGGCCAAGGTACAAATTTATGCCTTGCAAGGCGAAAACTTATTCAGAGAAAAATAATAGCAGCGGAAAATCAAATAAACTTCGTGGCGCCATCCAAAGATACCACAGCAACCGATCGGGCTCGCATCCCTAAGTAGACGGATCCTCTTGGAGTTCCTCCTCCGGTGGCGTAGTCTCCTCTTCAACTGGTGTTGTGTTGAGGCAAGGGTGAGTACTTGGTACTCAACAAGTCATGCCTGTAATGCAAGCTAATATACTATATGCATGGCTTGGTACAAGGAATAGCTCAAGGTATATTTGCAAGAAACAAGACATTTGAAAGGTAATATAAGTAGATTCAAAGCGAGAGAAATAAGTAAAGCATAAATAACTTTTCAATACGTTTAGTAAACATTTTCCCCATCCTAAACCACATTTCCATCATCTTCATTATTAAACCAACCCAACTTTTCAAATCCAAGTTATTTTTGAGAAAATCTAACCCTTGACTGTAATTCCCGAGCATTGTCCAGTACCGTGGACTCGGCTATTCAAATAGATTCTACACTCTGCAGAGGTTATGCACTTTACCCACAAGATACAGTCAAACACCACAAAGGCGAGTTCCCGTAACAAAGCCTTTCGGAAGCCTCAAACAACACAGGTGGTCCTCTCCTGGTTCGGTTTCTACACCATCCCTTCCCTTAGCCAAGGCGAAGTATGGGACCAACACACCGTTAGATGGGTATCTGGCCACAGCCACGATACGCTCACCCGTACAATCACACAAACGGTGTAACTGACACCCTGAGGCTCCACAAGTGAGTCCTTAGCGACTTAGTCAACTAGGGCCGTCCCATTCCAGCCATGTGGTTGCAAGTATGACCCAGTTCAAAGGCTTGCAAGGTTAAGTCCTTAGAGTGACCAGGGCAAGACTACCCGAAGAACCAAATCAACATCCCCAATGCCACAACTGGCCCACCTGATTACTCTTGCCACATGCCCCTGGCCGAAATCAATTTATCAAACCCCAGTTGATTACCATGCACCACGTGCCATCAACATCACATGATACTTTTCCCAAAACAGGTTCAATATATCATTAAGTCAATATTAACATTTGATTGTCCAAAACCATGTCATGAGCACGTAGCAGGTCTAAGCAGTATACTACAACGATCTAAACCCATGTTGGCAATTTAATAAGGTCCAACTAGTAAACCACAACTAGGGTGACAAAGGGTCATGGCACATACTTAAGTAATCAAGGTGTCATACAGCAAATTGGTATTTATCTAACCCCCATGTTTAAGCAAAATATCTTTCTAATTGAACTAGCATGCAATAGTTTAAATCAAAATAGATTTCGAAATAGGATCAACATGGTCAAAGCACAACTTGCCTTCAAAAAGTACTTGCTCTTGGTCTTGAGTTGGATCCTGAGTCAACACTTCTCCTTCGAATCCTTCCCAAGACTTCAACGTCTACTCGTAAAGCGTGCAAATAGCAAAACACAAATAAACAATAGGCAAAAACATCCCAAAACTCCAAATAAAATCCATAAACAGAGAGAACATAATTTTCTGGATTTTTAGAAACTGGAATCGTCAAATTTGGAGTTAAAACGCAAAAGTTATGATTATTTAAAGTTCAAATAATCAATTAAATAATTTTGCAGAGAAAAACTTTAGTCCAAAAATTAAATAAAATTCATATTTAGGTAGATCTCAATTTTATACAAATTTAGAAATTTGAATCACTCCAATCGGAGTTGAAACGCAAAAGTTATAAGCGTTTGAAGTTTGAATCTAAATTTGAATCAATATTTCAATTAATAAATCATTTTCTTTTCGAAATTAATTATTGCGTCGGCATGGACACGCGTGGCAGTCTCTGATTGGTCCACAGTGTTTCTTGCTGACGCCAAGACCGAACGGCTCCACGATGACGTCAGCATGACGTCATCATGCCACGGGGCATCACCCGGGTGATGACACGTGTCCCGTACTGTGCTGTGGACTGGGCGCACGGCACGGCTTGGTCCACGGTGAATCCGGTCCACCGGACCGTGTCACTGACATGCGGACCCCACTTGTCAGCGGCTTGGGCTCATGCTGGCGCGGGCGTGGGCGTGGCGTGGGCCCCCACGACGCGGCCCGCGTGTCGAGAACAGCGCTCACGCCGAGTGTACGCAGCTAGAGTACACGCGTGGCGCTATCCTGGCCGTTGGTTTGAAATCCGGCGGCTCGGATTGGATCTAGGCTCATGTGTTGGAAGCGGGCGTGGCCGATCGTGGGGCCGTTGGATCTTAATCCAACGATCCGCATCCGATCCGGGTTCCGAGGTTTTGGTTACACGTGGCTCACCTGGATCGCTGGATTTCGATCGGACGGTTGACGTGCTTCGGGTTGACGATGGTGTTGCGGCGGCGCCGCTCCGTCGAGTCGGGAAGGCGACCTCCCACACGGCGTTTGAGGGCGTCTCCGTGGCGGATCGCTACTCCCAGACGCGCCTCGTCCTTGCGGTCTCGGATCTGGCCACCAACACGACGGAGAACGGTGGACGGCGGCGGAACGACGCCAAAACCCTAAATTAACCCTAATCAACTCCGGCGAGGAATCGTGAGCACGGAGGAGCTCTCCGAGTGGCGGCGGCTAGGGCAAAAGGTGCGCACGGTGACGGTGATCCTCGGGCACGCACTCACGCCTTAAATACCGGCTCGGACGTCGAGATGCGCACGGTTTCCATGGCGAGGCCGGTACGGGCGGCGGAGTCCGGCTCGGACACGGCGAGGCGACGCGGCTCAATCCTAGCCGTCCACGCGGCACGACGGACGGCCACGATCGCACGGGCACGAACGGGTTCGACTCGGTCTCGACTAGGGCGACGTGGCGCAATCAACCGTTGGATCTTGATCCAACGGCCGCGTAACTAGGGCTCGGGCGAGCGGGTTCGGCTCGACCACGTGGCTCGGTCGGACTCGAACTTCGAGTCCGACTCGGCTCGGTCGGATGAACAGTACAAACCCACTCGCATTTTCCAGCGATTTAATAATTAAAATAATTCCCAGTAATCCATTTAATTCATTAAAAATAGCAAATGACTCAGAAAAATTCCAGAAAAATTCTGGAAAATACTTTGGATCATTTTGGACTCAAATAAAATATTTCCAACAAAATTTTATTTGCAAAATTAAATTCTTTAATTATTTCAATATGGAATAAATTCAAATAAATTCCAAATAAATCCAAATAAATTCAGAAAATTCCAAAAATTCACCAAAGTGCCAAATCACACATGAATTTAAGAAAAGCAAAATTTTGGGGTGTTACAAACCTCCCCTTAATAGAATCTCGTCCCGAGATTCAGGGCTTACTAAAGGAATAGGTTTGGAAACTCTTTCCTCAAATCCTCTTCAAGGCTCCCAAGTCGCTTCGCTTTCTTCATGGTTGCTCCACTGAACTCTACAGAAACGGGTTGACTTGTTTCTAGTTTCTCGATCCATTGTGTCTAGAATCCTCACGGGATGTTCCTTATAAGTCAAGTCCTCTTGCAACTCAATTGACTCTAGCGGTGTCCGTTCCTCAGAACTCGGAGGCACTTCTTTAATCGGGACACATGGAATACATCATGTACTCCTGCTAACGACTGTGGCAACTCCAGCTGATAAGCAACTTCGCCTCTGCGGCTCAAAATCTTAAATGGTCCAACATAACGGGGTGCAAGTTTCCCTTTGGCATGGAACCTCTTAACTCCCGAGAGGCGTAACTCGAGGTATACAAAGTCTTACGGTTCAAAACTCAAATCTCGGCGACGATTGTCGCATAACTCTTCTGTCGAGATTGGGCTATCTTCAACCTTTCCCTAATCATAGCGATCTGCTCTTGACCTCTTGAAGAATATCAGGCCCAAAGACACGGCGCCACGGCCTCATTCCAATTCAATGGCGTCCGATGAGTCGACCATACAAAGGCCTCAAAAGGTGACATCTCAGAACTAGCCTGATAACTATTGTTGTAATCGAACTCGGCATACGGCAAACTCTTATCCCAAGAGGTAGCATAAGCTAATGCACAAGCTCTCAACATATCCTCCGAATCTGGTTGACTCTTTCGGTCATCCATCCGTCTGTGGATGATAAGTCATCTTGAAGTTCAAAGCGGGTTCCCATGGCTTCATGCAACTTATTCCGTAACCTTGAGGTAAATTGGGTACCTCCGTCCGATACAATCCTCTTTGGCACTCCGTGCAAACAAACAATCCTGATCATGTACAATTACGCTAATTTATCTCCGAGTAAGTGGTCTTCACGGGATAAAATGGGCTACTTTAGTCAAGCGATCCACTATAACCCATATGGAGTCATAACCTCCTTGAGTCTTGACAAACCGGTAATGAAATCCATTCCGATTTCCTCCCACTTCCACTCGTATTTTCAAGCGGTGTAGCAATCCTGCTGGTCTCGATGCATTGCCTTGACTCTCGGCATACGTCGCACAATGCAACATGCTCGGCAACTTCACGTTTCATACTCGGCCACTGAATCTCTCCTTGAGATCCTGATACATCTTGGCGCTTCAGGATGAATTGAATACTTAGAGTCATGGGCTTCTTCCAGAATCGATTGCTTTAACTCCTTTTTGTTAGGCACACAAATGCGATCCTTCATCCACAACGTGCCTGCTCATCCAACTTGAAGTCCTCTGCCTTGCCTTCCTCCTTTTGGACTTAATCCTACGGATCCTGTCATCATCCTTCGTCCTTCTCGGATCTGGTCCTCTAAGGTAGGCTTTACTTCCAATGCGGCCAAGAATCCGCTTAGGTACAACCTCAATCCTCATCTTTTGAAAATCCTCACATAACTCATCCCGACTTGTGGCTAGCAACGTACTCACGGTATGGCTTTTCCGACTCAGAGCATCGGCTACTACGTTGGCCTTCCGGGATGGTAATGGATTCCAACATTGTAGTCCTTGATCAACTCTAACCATCTCCTTTGCCTCATATTCAGATCCGATCGGGTGAATATGTACTTAAGGCTCTTATGATCCGTATATACTTCACATCTGCTTCCAATCGGATAGTGACGCCATATCTTCAAAGCATGCACTACGGCAGCCTAACTCTAGGTCATGTGTCGGATAATTTTCCTCATGCGGCCTCAATCGCCTTGATGCATAGCGGCGACCTTTCCATTCTGCATCGGCACACATCCAAGTCCTTAGCGCGATGCGCCACAATAAATATCGAAGCTTTGAGCAACATCCGGTAGAACTAACACGGTCTTGGCGCCAATCGCTTCTTCAGCTCCTGAAATCCTTTCTCACATTCTCAAGGCGTCCATGCAAACTTCTTTTCCTTCTTCAGCAATTGCGTAAGAGGTTTCGCAATTGTCGAGAAGCCTTCAATGAAACGGCGGTAGTATCCTGCCATTCCAAGGAAACTCCGAATGCTGGTCACAGTCTTGGTGCTCCCAATGTAACACAGCTTCTACTTTGCTTGGATCTACTGGCGACTCCTTCTGCAGTCATTACATGTCCAAGAAACTCCACCTTGTCCTTCCAAAAATCACACTTGCTGAACTTGGCGAAAAGTTCTTTGTTCCTCGGCTTTTCCAAAACTCGCCTTAAGTGTTCGGCATGTTCATCCTCCTGTCTTGGAGTAGATTAGGATATCGTCTATGAACACGACGACAAACTTGTCCAAATATTCCATGAACACCTTATTCATCATATTCATGAAATAAGTGGCGCGTTAAATCGGCCCAAAGGACATAATCAGAACTCGTAATGTCCATATCTTGACGAGAATGCGATCTTGAATATCTTCTGATCGGATCTTCAACTGATGGTATCCCGATCTCAGATCAATCTTGGAGAAAACTCCGGCTCCTCTTAACTGATCAAACAAATCATCAATCCTGGGTAGCGGATACTTATTCTTCACGGTGACCTCATTGAGTGCACGGTAGTCAATGCACATCCTGAAACTCCCGTCCTTCTTCTTGACAAACAAAACTGGTGCTCCCCACGGCGACGAACTCGGTATGATAAAGCCTTTCTCCATTAACTCTTCTAGCTGTTTCTTCATTTCTACCAACTCCTCGGTGGACATCCGATAGGGTCTCTTTGCTATCGGTGCTGTACCCGGTACAAGCTCTATTACAAACTCTATGTCCCAGTCTGGCGGCATACCAGGTAGATCCTCGGGAAAAACATCGGGGTACTCATTCACTACTGAGACATCCTCTATGCTGATTGCCTTGGTACTGTTAACCATCAACTGTCCATCTCTAACTGCAGTGGCTTGAAATTCCACTTTCTTCCCACACGGGCTCTCAACTGAGATAGTCCTTTGTCCACAATCCAATACGGCCTTGTGCTTGGATAACCAATCCATTCCCAATATAACATCTAAGGTCTGGGTCTCCAAAATTATAAGGTTTGCTAGGAACTCTATTCCATCTATTAGTATTCTCACCCCGGAACATCCTACTTCCGTTCGGAGTTCGGAACCAGGGGTTTGAACTAAAAGCATGCACTTAAGTCTTGCAATCCTTAAATCATTTCTAGTAGCAAAGCCTTGCGAAACAAACGAATGCGAAGCTCAGTCAAACAAAATCACAGTGTGTATCGAGTTAACAAGTAACTTACCCAAGACGACGTCCGTAGCATTCTGCGGTGCATCTGCGGTGACATGGTTGACTCGGCCTCTCACCACGATGCAGGGTGTGGCTCCTGGTCTTTGGCGTCCTAGCTGGGGTGGTTCCTAGGTTGAAGCGAATCGGGTCGCTCCTGCTGTCTTCTTTGGACAATCGTTGGCAAAGTGTCCTGGCTCGTTCTTGGTTATAACGGCGTCTCAATGTTCCTTCGTTGCACAGGGTAGCGTTTCTAGCGAAGTGGGTGCAGATAGTTTTGATTGGCAGGTCTTGGTGCTGGGGATGGTGTCCTTGTTGCATTCTGTGGTTGGAATCTGAAGAATTGATTTGGTGCAACTCTCAGGCGCTGTTGCGTTCCCTGGCGTGATCCTTGCTGTTGCATCCTGCGCTTCCTGTTCTCATCCAGTTCCTTGCGCTTGTCCTCAAGAATAAGCGCTTTATTCACCAACTCTTGGAAATCTGGAAAGGTGTGGGTGATCAACCCTACTTGCAATCCTGAGTTGAGTCCCTTCATGAAACGAGACTGTCTGGATTTATCTGTCGCTACATCCTCAGGTGCGTAGCGTGCTAGCTGTGTGAACTTGTTCAGGTAGTCGGCCACTGGCTGATTACCTTGCTTCAGTGCTCTGAACTCCTCCTTCTTAAGGTCCATGATTCCTTCAGGCACGTGATACTGTCGGAATGCAGCTGTGAACTCTTCCCAAGTGATATCTTGAGGGTTCTCCTGCGTGGCACAGAAGTTCTCCCACCATTCGGCGGCTGTTCCTTCCAACTGATGAGAAGCGTAAAGTACCTTCTCATTCCCTATGCATTGAGCTATGTGTAGCTTCCTCTCAATTGATCTTAACCAATCGTCGGCCTCCAATGGATTGGCATTCCCAGAAAAAGTGGGTGGGTGAGTCCTCATGAACTCTGACAGCCTTGTATTCTGGCGTGGTCCCTGATTAACTTGATTAGCAGTGGCCTGAGCAGTGACGTGCTGCATTTGTTGCATCATAGCATGCATCAACTGAGTCTGAGCAGCAAGAAAGGCTCCAAAATTCTGCATATCAATCAAGCGGTCTGGTGCTCCATCATTGGGGTTTTCTGCTGGGCGAGAACCACTCCCATTGCCTCCAAAGTTTCCACGGGTGTTCACCATCTGTCGATTTGCTCTAGGTTTAGAGATGAGAGGGAAACAAGAATAGACAAGTAATGTGGAACTTATGCGGGGTGAAAGGTGTAGCCTTAAGGTCCAACTTTATTATTAGTAACTTGGTATGGCTGCTTACAATGCCTAAGGGCCTTGCAACACATACTGCACACTCAGCAACCAAACCAAATCCAAATCGAACTAACTCTGGAGTCTAACGCCTAAAGGGTGACTCTTTCTTCTATGTCTCGACTCGGCGAAGGAGTCTCACTATAGAACCTATGCTCACTCATCGAGAAAACCTCCATCTGTCACAAGAGTGCTTTACGTAAGAACTCGGAATTTTTAAATTGTGACAAGGTAAGGGAAATTTCAGCAAGAGACAAGAAAATAGAGAAGGGGATAAGTCGAGATGTCATTTCTTGTCTTCACAAATTTTTAGCTTTAGAAAATAGGTTTTATCCTCACTACGACCATTCTAGCTAGGGTTGAGCCTACAGTCAAGTATGGCTCTGATACCACCTCTGTCGGGACCCCGAATTTGCAAATCCGGACCCTCTGTGTATTCAGCACTAGTCCAGGAACGCGCTAGTGCACACAGTCTTAACATCGGTAAATATCACAATCATACCAATCGATATTATCAAAGTACTTTATTTAAATAACCAAAGGGTTACTTGACCTTATGGCCAAGGTACAAATTTATGCCTTGCAAGGCGAAACTTATTCAGAGAAAAATAATAGCAGCGGAAAATCAAATAAACTTCGTGGCGCCATCCAGTATACCACAGGCAACTGACTGGGCTCGCATCCCTAAGTAGACGGATCCTCTTGGAGTTCCTCCTCCGAAGCTGGCGTAGTCTCCTCTTCAACTGGTGTTGTGTTGAGGCAAGGGTGAGTACTTGGTACTCAGCAAGTCATGCACAGAATGCAAGCTAATATACTATATGCATGGCTTGGTACAAGGAATAGCTCAAGGTATATTTGCAGTAAACAGCATTTGAAAGGTAATATAAGTAGATTCGAAAGCAGTAGAAATAAGTAAAGCATAAATAACTTTTCAATACGTTTAGTAAACATTTTCCCCATCCTAAACCACATTTCCATCATCTTCATTATTAAACCAACCCAACTTTTCAAATCCAAGTTATTTTTGAGAAAATCTAACCCTTGACTGTAATTCCCGAGCATTGTCCAGTACCGTGGACTCGGCTATTCAAATAGATTCTACACTCTGCAGAGGTTATGCACTTTACCCACAAGATACAGTCAAACACCACAAAGGCGAGTTCAGTAACAAAGCCTTTCTAAGCCTCAAACAACACAGGTGGTCCTCTCCTGTCAGTGCTCTACACCATCCCTTCCTTAGCCAAGGCGAAGTATGGGACCAACACACCGTTAGATGGGTATCTGGCCACGACCACGATACGCCTCACCGCATAATCACACAAACGGTGTAATTGACACCCTGAGGCTCCACAAGTGAGTCCTTAGCGACTTAGTCAACTAGGGCCGTCCCATTCCAGCCATGTGGTTGCAAGTATGACCCAGTTCAATGGCTTGCAAGGTTAAGTCCTTAGAGTGACCAGGGCAAGACTACCCAAGAACCAAATCAACATCCCCAATGCCACAACCGGCCCACCTGATTACTCTTGCCACATGCCCTGGCCGAAATCGTTTATCAAACCCCGCTTGATTACCATGCACCACGTGCCATCAACATCACATGATACTTTTCCCAAAACAGGTTCAATATATCATTAAGTCAATATTAACATTTGATTGTCCAAAACCATGTCATGAGCACGTAGCAGGTCTAAGCAGTATACTACAACGATCTAAACCCATGTTGGCAATTTAATAAGGTCCAACTACTAAACCACAACTAGGGTGACAAAGGGTCATGGCACATACTTAAGTAATCAAGGTGTCATACAGCAAATTGGTATTTATCTAACCCCCATGTTTAAGCAAAATATCTTTCTAATTGAACTAGCATGCAATAGTTTAAATCAAAATAGATTTCGAAATAGGATCAACATGGTCAAAGCACAACTTGCCTTCAAAAAGTACTTGCTCTTGGTCTTGAGTTGGATCCTGAGTCAACACTTCTCCTTCGAATCCTTCCGGCACTTCAACGTCTACTCGTAAAGCGTGCAAATAGCAAAACACAAATAAACAATAGGCAAAAACATCCCAAAACTCCAAATAAAATCCATAAACAGAGAGAACATAATTTTCTGGATTTTTAGAAACTGGAATCGTCAAATTTGGAGTTAAAACGCAAAAGTTATGAT
Source organism: Rhipidocladum racemiflorum (assembly GCA_036346355.1). NCBI lineage: Eukaryota > Viridiplantae > Streptophyta > Magnoliopsida > Poales > Poaceae > Rhipidocladum > Rhipidocladum racemiflorum. The sequence continues at coordinate 36,422,256 of CM070581.1, forward strand.
TATTTAAAGTTCAAATAATCAATTAAATAATTTTGCAGAGAAAAACTTTAGTCCAAAAATTAAATAAAATTCATATTTAGGTAGATCTCAATTTTATACAAATTTAGAAATTTGAATCACTCCAATCGGAGTTGAAACGCAAAAGTTATAAGCGTTTGAAGTTTGAATCTAAATTTGAATCAATATTTCGAATTAATAAATCATTTTCTTTTTCGGAAATTAATTATTGCGTCAGCATGGACACGTGGCAGTCTCTGATTGGTCCACGGTGTTTCTTGTCGACGCCAAGACCGAACGGCTCCACGATGACGCCAAAGATGACGTCATCATGCCACGTGGCATCACCCGTGATGACACGCGGTCCCGCATCGCGGCGTGGATCGGCGCGCACGGCACGGCTTGGTCCACGGTGAATCCGGTCCACCGGACCGTGTCATCGACATCACGGACCCCACTTGTCAGCGGCTTGGGCTCATGCTGGCGCGGGCGTGGCTGACGCGTGGGCCCCCCCTGGGACGCGGCCCCGCGTGTCAGAGACACGCGCTCACGCGCGAGTGTACGCAGCTAGAGTACACGTGGCGCTATCCTGGCCGTTGGTTTGAAATCCGACGGCTCGGATTGGATCTAGGCTCATGTGTTGGAAGCGGGCGTGGCGATCGTGGGCCGCTGGATCTTAATCCAACGGTCGAATCCGATCTGGTTCCGAGGTTTTGGTTACACGTGGCTCACCTGGATCGTTGGATTTCGATCGGACGGTTGGCGTGCTTGGGGTTGACGATGGTGTTCTTGGCGGCGCTGCTCCGTCGGAGTCGGGAAGGCGACCTCCCACACGGCGTTTGAGGGCGTCTCCGCGAAGTGATCGCTACTCCCAGACGCGCCTGCGTCCTTGCGGTCTCGGATCGCCACCAACACGACGGAGAAGCGGTGGGCGGCGAACGACGCCAAAACCCTAAATTAACCCTAATCAACTCCGGCGAGGAATCGTGAGCACGGAGGAGCTCTCCGAGTGGCGGCTAGGGCAAAGGTGCGCCGCGGTGGCGGTGATCCTCGGCACGCACTCACGCCTTAAATCTGCGGCTCAGGCGTCGAGATGCGCCACGGTTTCCATGGCGAGGCGATGCAGGCGGCGAGTCCGGCTTCGGACCGCAGCGAGCGGCGCGGCTCAATCCTAAGCCGTCCGCAGCGGCCGACCGAGGCCGGCCACGATCGCGCGAACGCGAGCAGGTTCGACTTCGGTCTCGACTAGAGCGGCGTGGCGCCAATCCGCCGTTGGATCTTGATCCAGCGATCGTAACTAGGGCTCAGGCGAGCGGGTTCGGCTCGACCACGTGGCTCGGGTCGGACTCGAACTCGAGTCTGACTCGGGCTCGGTCGGATGAACAGTACAAACCCACTCGCATTTTCCAGCGATTTAATAATTAAAATAATTCCCAGTAATCCATTTAATTCATTAAAAATAGCAAATGACTCAGAAAAATTCCAGAAAAATTCTGGAAAATACTTTGGATCATTTTGGACTCAAATAAAATATTTCCAACAAAATTTTATTTGCAAAATTAAATTCTTTAATTATTTCAATATGGAATAAATTCAAATAAATTCCAAATAAATCCAAATAAATTCCAGAAAATTCCAAAAATTCACCAAAGTGCCAAATCACACATGAATTTAAGAAAAGCAAAATTTTGGGGTGTTACAGTAGTTCTTGGGGTTGGTCTAGGTGCTGTGCTAGAGGGTATTTGGATGCTTTTAGATCAAGTGGTGGTGCTGTGATTGGGTAGATTAGATGAAAACTAGAGTTTTCCACGTTCTCTGCTTCGGGCAGATTGTGCAGTTGACCTAGGGTTTGAGTTTTCGCGACCTTATATTAGGAATTAGGTCATCCGCCTGTTGAAGAAGTTGTAGGTAACTTCAATACCTTTCAGTGGACATAAAAAATGTCCAATTCTGCTCAGCCGTTTGAAAGTTATGCTCGATTTACCGAACATGTTAAATCTGTGACGTAGCTGGGACAGAACGTAGAGTTTTGTAGATTAGACAACATTAGTGTCCGAATCAGCTTTTCCATATACTTAGAAAAAGTTAAGAAATTTCCTAATCTACGCGAGGATGTACTCGTTTAATCAATTCGGAGTCCTAGAACTAAAGTTATGCTAGATTGAAGTCTGCTGTCCCGGGGGGGACATATTCTCTGTTTTTCATTTTCGGGAGTAGTTTGCGAAATCGGGGTAGATGGGTGATGGCGTACTGTTTTGTGGGCATGTTGTGATTGTGTGGTGTCTATGTGCAGGTGGTGTGACCCCGGGAGTGCCCTCCTCATCCTGCCAATCCGTCGCCCGAGGTTAAGGCAAGTGTATTGGGATGGGTAGCATGTGGTTTATTTGCTTGTCTTGACTAGATGCAATTGTTTCCATGTTATGCTATCTTGCCATGCGTAGTATTTTCCATGATATGATAAAAAGGGTATGTTAAGATGTTGTGCAATGGTTTATGGTTAATGATTATGGCATATGTCGCATACATGGCATGAAACTTGGCCCGGTCGGTGAGAACGTCATAACTATTCCGGTAAGGTCGGTGAGAAAGTTATGACTAATCCGAAGCGCCATGGATGTAAGACCTACCTTGTGATTCCACCCACGCGGTGAGTGGAAGAGAGGAGTAGGCACCCTCCATCTACGGGATGGAAGGGGGATGTGGGTGCACGCCGACGGGTGCGCACTCGGCAATACCAGTATTTGTGTCGAGGAGACATGTGCATTGCATTGCATTGCATACATGATAATGATGATGAAATGATCTCAATGAGGTTGAGACATGAATATGATGTTGCATATGAAGTATGACTTGATCATGATGTTAAGATTGTTATGTAGTGATGATAATATTTGAATTGTTCTGTATGACCCATTGCAATATACTTGCTGAGTGATAAACTCATGCTTGTGTTTTATGTTGTTTTAGGTACCTTGACACCGGCATGTGGGAAGGGGCAATAGCTACACATCTTCACGTAGTTCCAGTCACATTTACCAATTTGAGTCATGATCATAATAAGTGCCATGAACTTGGTGTATGGAATAATTTAGTGTGCTTGTGATTCTTATTTGCTTAGCTATAGTTTATGGAGTGGTTGGTTTGGTATTGTTGGTTTACGTTGATGCTTTATCCATTTATATTGCTTCTTTAGATGTCTTATGTGATAATATATCTTGCCATGTTTTTGCTATTGCTTCAATTCATGTTAAAACAAAGGAGATGCTGCCGAAATTTTTGGTTTTAGCATTTGTGCCTTTGCTGAATTTATCTTTATTTATGGTATTTAGGTGTTGTTTAGTCTATGTTTGGTAACTAAAGGACCATGTGGAGGTCCATCCATATTTGTGATGAGTATTTGACTTTATTTTGAGCAAGGTGTGCTTAGGTTTGAGTTTGATTTGACTTGGTATCGCATGTTTCAATTAATGATAATTGTGGACTAACATGCAGGAAGAAAAGGTATGTGCAAAATGGTTTGTTCCTTGTGGTACAGGTTCTTGAGGCAGCTATGGTCGTTGGTGAGTACCGGGACTAGGTTGGGAGAACCGAGGTCCGGAGCGGTCGAGGATGCCGACGATATGGTTGGGCTCAAACCAGTATCACTTGGATGTCATGGAAATGGACTTGAGGTGGCTCAAGGTTTCCGGTTCGGGTTGGAGGCTCGAAGAGGAGGAAACTGAGCGGTCAAGTCCGGCGGATGAAGACCCGTTGCATCGGGTTGATCGGGTTGTGTTTAAAACCCATGTATGGCCAATGTGGCCCATGTAAAGCCCATGTAAAGCCCATGTGTGGGGTGAAATGAGAGGGTTAATCCTATCCCTTGGAGGAGTGCCCTAGGGTATGGGACTCATCCAAGGGTGGTAGGTGGCCCTAGAGTAGTATAAATAGAGGGGGAGGGGTGCCCTCCCTCACTTGAAGGTTTGAGTTGCTCCTTTGAGCTTTGCCCACAAGAAGTGAGGCTTTGTAAACCTTCCAACCAGAAAATACAAAGATTTTCTTTACATTCTTGTCGATTTAAATTCCGCATTTACATTATGTCTTTACTTTACGCAATTTAAATTCAGCATTAACTTTCCCGCATGTAAATTCTCGCAATTTACTTTCTCGCAATTTGGATTTGCCTCCTCTCCTTCTAAATGCTATTGATCAAGGATGTCTTGAGGGTGCTCATTTGATTTTACATCCTTCTTGCACCCTAGGATAGACTAGAGATCAAGTTTCTATCAAGATTGCAAATCTGTCCTGAACTTGTTCTTCGCGCAGCAGTCAGTCTTTGATTTTTACAAAAATATAGAAAAATCATTTTTGATTGATTCCTATTGGATAAGGTGTGTGGCTCAAATATCCATCTGTGGAAAAATTTTGGAGTCCACTGGTTGCACCATTTGGGAGCTATGAGGTGAAAACCGAGCTCCAAAATTTCTGATTGAAGATCCTGACTGTTCGTAGTCCTTGATTTTTTCCTGATTTTTGTGGAAGGCTTTTGGTGGTGATTTTTGGTGGAGTGATTCACGACTCATATTCTCACAGGTTTAAAAAATCTCAAAAATTTTGGATCAACATAAGTCCACCATCCACCTGCTCTAAGTGAGGACAATTCCTGAAAAATCTGCTTTTGCTTTTCTAAAAGAGGCTTTTGTGTTTTGGCTTGATCTCTTTTAGAAAAGAAGTATTTGAATTGATCCCTCTTTGCTTTGGATACTTGACAACCAGGATTGTGATTTAAAAATCCCTCACATGATTCATGGTTCTCATCCATGTAAGCTAGGGATACACATAGTTGTCTAGTTGTTCCCGATTTTGTGGGTTTTGCGATTTTGTGGAGCACCGAGTTTCTTTGCGGGATTGTTTGGAGTACATTGAGTAGGGGATAATTTTATTTGGGATCATTCACCCCCCCTCTGATCACCATCTCAGTCTTTCAATTGGTATCATAGCCGATTTTGCTCTTTCATAGATCTTGACCGGTCTCAAGAGCCATGGCGACGGACAAGTACTCAACTATGCCTCCAATTTTTGCTGGAGTTGATTATCTGTTCGGGAAGGTACGGATGGAGACATACATCACTGCCCAGTGCTTTTCTTTATGGCAGAAGGTGAAGCACCCGTATGAGGTTCCGACCGATGAGAACGTCAACGCCGCAAACATGGCTGACATTGAGGCAAACGCTAAGGCCAAGAACCTCCTCATACAGGGACTTAGCCGCAGTGAGTATGATCGCGTCTCTCACCTACGATTGGCTCACAAGATCTGGGTGACCCTCAATGCTTACCATGAGGACACCACTCATATCAAGTCCGTGAGACAGGATAAATTTAAGCGTGAGTACAACAAGTTTGAGCAGCACGCCGGTGAGAGCCTTGATGAGTTCTTTGCTCGTTTTGCAAAGATTCTCAGCAATCTTTGGTCAGTGGGTTGTTCATACACTGATTCGGAGAATGTGAGGCATTTTCTTCGAGCACTCGATCTGAAGATTTGGGAGATGAAGGTAACCACCATCACGAACCATACGGACTTGTCGACCTTGACTCTTGGCGGGTTGTATTCCCGCCTCAAGACTCATGAGCTCGACATCGTCGCTCGCAGGATGAAGTCCCAAACGATGGCATTGGTTAACGATCCCACTGGGTCTTCCTCTTCTGGACCCCCTCTTGACTTCTCTTCTGGTTTTTCTCTCCCCACTCTTTGCGACGTAAGCGATGACGTTCTGGAACAATTTCCAGAAGACGAGCTTGCTCTTGTCGCTCAAAAATTTTTGAACATTTACAAGAGGGTGAGAGATAGGAAGAGGAGTGGCAAGTTCACTTGCTTTGAGTGTGGTGACCCCAACCACATTCGGGCAAACTGCCCCAAGCTGGAGAAGGGCAATAATGAACAAGGCGGTGTGGACAAGAATGAATACATCAACAAGTACCACAACAAGAAGCCTCCAGCTCGTGAGCTGGCGCAAGAGAAGAAACACCGCAAGTTCGCCAAGGGAAAGAAGCTCTTTCACCGCGTCCTCGCCGCGCTCGACGACCTTGACCTCTCCGACACGGAGACATGGAGCGATGAGGACGAGGATGAACCGCAAGAGAAGGCGAAGGGCGGCAATGACTTCTCCGGCATGTGCTTCATGGCCTCCAATGACATGGAAGTACCCGACACCGAGCTGTACAGCGACACGGAGGATGTACCTTCTTATGACCAGCTCCATGATGCTTTTATCAAACTAGGAAAATTTCATTCCAAGTCTAGAGCTAGGTGTTTGGATCTAGAGAAGGAAGTAGGTACCTTATCTCGGGAGTTAGCTTCACTTAGATCTTGTTCCTCCCGAGACTCTGATAGCTGTACTTTGTGTGATGCTTTGCTTGTGGAGTTGGAGAACCTAAGGACTCTACATGATAGTGTGGTTTCTGATCTTGAGTCACTTAGGTCGAAGGATGCTAGTACATATCCAGTAGATCCTATTCCTATTGATGCTAGTTTTCTTCACACTCACACAAATGCATCATGTGTTAATTGCCCTAAGCTTTTCGCTGAAATTGATGCCATGAGTTGTCACCTTAGGAAGCTATCTGCAAGAATTGATGAACTTAAAAAGCATGCTTCTAAGGACCCAATCAGCTCATGTGAGGGCTGTATGCAACTAAAAAATGCTTATGATGACTTGGTGCTTGAAAACTCAAAATTTGCTAAGGATCTACTAGCTAAGTCACAAAATGGTTGCATGCTGTGTGTTGGGGTAGCAGAGGACATAAATCAAATTCATGTAGAGCTTAAGAAGAAGCTCAAAGCTCAGGTGGGTAGGATTAGAGACTCTCCCTGTGTTTCTTGTGAGTCCCTCAAGATTGAGGCTGCTTTGTATAGGGAGAGATTTGATCGTTCAGTTCGCTCTTCTCCATCTGGCTCTTCCCCTGTTACTCCTTCCCTTTGCTCTTCTTGTGCCTCACTTTTTTGAGAGTGTCAGTACCTTATGAGCACTCTCGAGAAGTTTGTTGGAGGTAAGAAGAAGCTCAATCTTATTCTAGATCAGTCCAAGATTAGCAGATTCAATCAAGGTCTAGGGTTTGATGCCTTGGAGCATACACGGGCGCATCCGCCCACTGTTGTGCGTGCCTCCAAGAGCGGGGAGATAGTGGTGGCTCCACAAGTAAGCACCACTGTGTTTAGATCAGCAGGGATTGTCCATGGGATGTCTGACGAGAAGGGTGCTTCTCATGCTACTTCAGCCCCCAAGGCGAAGTATACATGCACCTTCTGTCAGAAGGATGGACATATAGCTGATTTCTGCTTTAGACACGCCAAGATCTCTCAGCGTGAGCGTGTCCATGCCCTTAGGGGTATTCAGGGTCATCCCCAGACTCTGAGTGCGCCTAAGGCACACACGGCTTATAGACAGGATAAACAAGCTAGAGAGTCTCCTGTTTTTGGATAGTGCATGGGGCTTGGTTTTCAGGCTTCTACTTCTGGTTTTCGCCCCAGTGCTGTCCCGAGTCAGTCTTTCCGCCGTCCTCTTGATATTCCTCATTTTTCCCATCGAGGTAGATATCAGCGGCGTGAGTTTGTTTTCCCCAGCGGGAGGTCTGGGCAGCAGCACTGGGATGGTCCGGTCTTTGCTCCTCGGCGGACCAACCCGACACATGTTCCTAGACATCTGACTGGAGCGGAGTCTGAGTTTGTGAGAGTCGAGTCACGGAGAGGTGCCAGATTGCATTCTTCTGCTCCGTTGACTGTTTCGTCTACTGCACAGCTGACTCAGTATTGGGTTCCTAGATCTGCACTGATCTATCCTGGTACTGAGACATCTGCTTTTCGCTCTCTTTGATTCAGGTCCGTAGGACAGGGAAGGGGGAGATTTGGATCGTAGACTCCGGCTGTTCTCGCCACATGACCGGAGACTCCCGTTGGTTTTCTTCCCTGGATCGAGATCCCGGTGATGAGGTGATCACCTTTGGGGATGCTACGTCGGGTAGAGTCATCGCTAAAGGTACCGTCTGCATTAACGATCATTTCATTCTTAAGGACGTTGCCTTAGTCAGTAAGCTGCATTTCAACTTGCTTTCTCTCTCTCTCAGCTTCTTGATGACGATTTCGAGGTCAATTTTAAGAGGAGCTCTTGTAGGATCCTCGATTCTTCTGGGGAGTTTGTTTGCGGGATTTCTCGTTTTGGGAGAGTCTTTCGTGCTAATTTTTCTTCTTCCTCTAGAGACTCTCCCCATTGCCTTATTGCTTCAGAGTCCCGTGATCTCTCCTTTTGGCATAGGAGACTTGGTCACATTGGCTTTGATCATTTGACTCGAGTTAGCGGCCATGATCTCATTCGTGGCCTGCCTAAACTCAAGATGGTCAAAGATGTTGTATGTTCTCCTTGCCGACATGGCAAGATGGTTGCTGCCTCCCATCCTCCAGTCACCTGAGTGATGATCGATGCACCAGACAATTTGCTACACATGGACACTTGTTGGTCGGCTCGAGTGCGATCGGCCAGGTGGGAAGTGGTATATTCTTGTCATTGTCGATGATTTTTCGAGGTACTCTTGGGTGTTTTTCATGGCCTCGAAGGATGAGTCTTTTTCACACTTTAGGGGTTTGGTCTGTAGGTTGTCCGTTGAGCTCCTAGGTGCCTTACGAGTGATCCGCAGTGACAATGGCACGGAGTTCAAGAACTCCTACTTTAGTAGATTCTGTGAGGAGTTAGGCTTAGAGCATCAGTTCTCCTCTCCCTATGTCCCTCAACAAAATGGCATAGTGGAAAGGAAGAACAGGACCCTGGTTGAGATGGCCAGGACGATGCTAGACGAGTACAGTACTCCTAGGAAGTTTTGGGCTGAGGCCGTAGCTACGGCATGCCATGTTGCCAACAGAGTTTTTCTTAGGGCACACTTGCACCACACTTCTTATGAGTTGAGATATGGGCGAAAGCCCAGTGTATCTCATTTTTGTGTTTTCGGCTACAAGTGCTTCTTCTTGAAGTCTGGGAACCTAGATAAGTTCGAGTCACGCTCAGCTGACGGAATCTTTCTGGGTTACTCGACTTCTGCCTGTAGCTACAGGATTTGGGCTGTAGACTTGGGTAGGATCATAGAGACCTGTGAGGTGACCTTTGATGAGGCTAGTCCCGGTGCTAGACCAGACATTTCAGGCTCTTCTCCTCTTTCTCAGTCTATCTTCTCAGAGGAAGTTGATGACAGAGATGAAGGCACCTTGCCTGATCCAGTCACCATTCCTGCTCCCGAGGTGCCTCCCATTTCCATATCTGCACCTCAGGGAGATCAGCCCTTACCCTCAGACTCTTCAGCAGCTAGTGGCTCTGTTCCTACCTCTCCCACGCGAGGAGTAGAGGTCACTTCTGATTCTGGACCTCCCTATCACATTCAGCAGGCTCATCCACCTGACCAGATCATTGGAGATCTGTTTGAGCGAGTCACTCGCTCTAAGTCAGGTCTGTCCACATTCTGCCTCCACTCTGCCTTTGTTGCCACTTTTGAGCCGAAGGATGTTTCTCATGCATTATCTAGTGAATCTTGGATTAATGCCATGCATGAGGAGCTTGAAAACTTCGAAAGGAACAAAGTTTGGAAGTTTGTCGAGCCCCCTTCTGGTCACAACATCATCGGGACCAAATGGGTGTTCAAAAACAAGCAGAGTGAGGATGGGGTTGTAGTTAGAAACAAGGCTAGGTTAGTCGCTCAGGGTTTCTTTCAGGTCGAAGGTCTCGACTTCGAGGAGACTTTTGCCCCTGTAGCTAGACTAGAGGCCATCCGGATCCTGCTCGCATTCACGGCATCCAAGGGCTTCAAGCTTTTTCAAATGGATGTCAAGAGTGCATTCCTCAATGGCTTCATTGAGGAAGAGGTGTATGTCAGACAGCCTCCAGGATTTGAGAACCCCAAGTACCCAAACCATGTCTTCAAGCTTTCCAAAGTTTTGTATGGACTTAAGCAAGCTCCACGAGCTTGGTATGAGAGGCTTAAGTCCTACCTCTTGAGTCATGGTTTTCATATGGGTCAAGTGGACAAGACTCTGTTCGTCAGACATTCTGATTCGGACTTTCTCCTAGTCCAAATCTATGTCGACGACATCATTTTCGGTGGTTTCTCGTATTCGCTCGTTACTCAGTTCTCAAATGTGATGAGTACTGAGTTCGAGATGAGCATGATGGGCGAGTTGAGCTACTACCTTGGCTTCCAGATTAAGCAGACTTGGGAGGGTACATTCTTGCATCAAGGCAAGTATACTCGAGACCTCCTGAAGCGCTTTGATATGTCTGATGGAAAGCCAGTCATGACTCCTATGGCCACCACTACTGTCCTCGAGCCTGACGAGGATGGTGAGCCAGTTGATCAGAAGGAGTTTCGGAGCATGATCGGCTCCCTTTTGTACCTCACTGCCTCGAGACCCGATATACATTTTTCTGTATATCTTTGTGCTCGGTTTCAGGCTTCTCCCCACGTCTCTCACCGTCAGGCGGTGAAGCGCATCTTCAGGTACCTTCGAGCTACCATTGACTATGGTATCTGGTACTCTTCTTCCTCCTGTCTATCTCTAAGAGCCTTCTCCGATGCAGACTTTGCCGGCTGTAGGATAGACAGGAAGAGCACTTCTGGCACTTGCCAATTCATTGGCACTTCTCTTGTTTCTTGGTCGTCTAGGAAGTAGTTCAGTGTTGCACAGTCCACCGCTGAGGCCGAGTATGTTGCTGCAGCCAGTTGCTGTAGCCAGGTTCTCTGGATGAGATCGACCTTGCGGGACTTTGGGTTAGTAGCAGATTGTGTTCCACTTTTCTGTGATAACACGTCTGCCATTCACATTGCTAAGAACCCAGTGCAGCACTCTTGGACCAAGCACATTGACATTCGCTATCACTTCCTTAGAGACCATGTGGAGAAGGGTGATATAGTGCTCCAGTTTGTGGAGAGTGACAACCAGTTGGCTGATATTTTCATCAAGCCTTTGGATAGCTCCAGATTTGTTGCCCTGAGAGGAGAGCTTGGGATTATTAGCCCATATGGCATATCTTGAGGGGGAGCTAGTTTGTATTATTTGTTTATATGTATATTCAGCATTTCCTCTTTCTGGGTATCTTTGGGATGGTTTTTATTTGGTTGAGTCCGCTTCACCTAGATTTCTGGCATGCCTCAGCATGGACCTCTCACCTTATGCTTTAGGGTGCTATTCCTCTCTTCTTCTCGGTTGAGCTCACTCACAGTCTTTTAGGTCTAGCAGGTGTTGGGTCCCTGGGTAGACAGGGTCTGTGTTTGCTCCTAGGTTGGAGTTGGAGATGTAGCTTTCCTATATAAGTCATATGGGGAAGGTGAGAGCGAGTCTGAGTGTTAGTGTTTCTCTTCATGTTATCTATGCTCCTAGACTACCCATTTGTCAGTTTCTTGATTCCTTCTCATCATTTCTGTCTTTACGGTTTTGATTGAGTTCAATTCATTTTTTTGAATCTAAAATTGCTAATAACTCAACTTCAATCAGATTTTGTGCTTAATCGACTCACTTGTTGAGGGGGAGCTTGGAATTGATTCTTTTGCATTGGATATATATACCTGTTTTTTATTTACGAGCTTTGTCTATTATGCAATTGATAAAATTGAGATATGTTTCACCTAGCTACTTTTCTGAAGATATTTGCTAATGTAGGTCATATCCAATTTGGTATATCATGTGAAACTAGCCAACATTTTAAAATTGAGCTTTCCTGAAAACTTGATGAAACTTGGCTTTTACTTGCTATACTTCTTCACTAGATGCTTATGTCATGCTTATTGAAATAGTGGGTTTCTACTAGAGTCCCTAAAACAACTTGGGTTAGCTACATTGTTTCATTCTAGAATCCTTAACAATGCTCATAAATCTAAGTGCTGAAAATATAAATTGACTCTTTTGTGCTAAAATTGAACTCAACACTCTTCATTCACGAGACTGCTTCCCATTGCACTTGGGATGAACTTGGAATGAAGTGTGTATGACCAAAACTACTCTTTTAAGCTTCTTGCTTGAGATGGTTGCTAATGGCTTGAGTCAATACACCGAAAAATGCAAAAAGAACTAGAGGAAGAGAGTGATGCCTAGGAGACCTATGTCGATGGTTCCTAGTCGAGGTTGTGTTTCTCTAGGATAAACTCTCTAAACCCTCAATTGTTTGTGGAGGAGAGTGAATCTTAGGTGGCTTTTATCGATGGCTCCTAGTCGAGGATGTGCTTCACTAAGCCTAACTCTCTCATGCCGCTTTATGAGCATTAATCTAAAAATTTGCATTTAAAGAGATGATTGAGCATGAGAATTCTCTAATGGACTTGTAGTTTCCCAAAGTGTTGACTAGGTTGAACTCTAGTATATCCATTTGCTCGTTTGGTTGGCTTTGCCTCTAGTCTTGAAGTTATGCTAAGTGTTGCTATTGTTGAAATCATGCCAAAGTAATATAACTTCTTTTGAGCTAGTTAGCAAAAATTGAAATATGACATTGGATATGACTTAGGATGACATAATCTAAACTTGAGTAGCTTGGTGTCATACTTTGTCTAAGTGGTCACTTGCATAATCCTCAAAGCTCTTCTAGGTTGCATTTCATCCAAAAAATTGTTCTCTTGATGCCTATATTGCCAAAAGGGGGAGAAAACGTAGAAAAGGCATCTTAGAGTTAAAAAAATGCTTTCTCATGATCATGTTGAACAATTGTCCTTGCATTTGGATCATGAGTAATATTGAGCTTTTTGAGAGATTTCTTGGTTTTTGGAGCTCTTGTTGAAAAATTGTCCTTACAAGTGTTGAGCTCTAAAAATCTTCTCATCTATTTGGTCATGAGCTTTCTTTCTCTTTCAATTGGACCAAATATGATTTTTGCAATCAAATTGCTTTTCTTCATTTGCTTTCAAACTCAAATTTATGCCTTTTGTGTGGTTTGTCAATATACTCATCAAGGGGGAGATTGAAGGACCATGTGGAGGTCCATCCATATTTGTGATGAGTATTTGACTTTATTTTGAGCAAGGTGTGCTCAGGTTTGAGTTTGATTTGACTCGGTATTGCATGTTTCAATTAATGATAATTGTGGACTAACATGCAGGAAGAAAAGGTATGTGCATTGTGGTATGTGCAAAATGGTTTGTTCCTTGTGGTACAGGTTCTTGAGGCAGCTATGGTCGTTGGTGAGTACCGGGACTAGGTTGGGAGAACCGAGGTCCAGAGCGGTCGAGGATGCCGACGAGATGGTTGGGCTCAAACCAGGATCACTTGGATGTCATGGAAATGGACTTGAGGTGGCTCAAGGTTTCTGGTTCGGGTTGGAGGCTCGAAGAGGAGGAAACAGAGCTGTCAAGTCCGGCGGATGAAGGCCCGTTGCATCGGGTTGATCGGGTTGTGTTTAAAACCCATGTATGGCCAATGTGGCCCCATGTAAAGCCCATGTGTGGGGTGAAATGAGAGGGTTAATCCTATCCCTTGGTGGAGTGCCCTAGGGTTTGGGACTCATTCAAGGGTGGTAGGTGGCCCTAGAGTAGTATAAATAGAGGGGGAGGGGTGCCCTCCCTCACTTCAAGGTTTGAGTTGCTCCTTTGAGCTTTGCCTGCATGAAGTGAGGCTTTGTAAACCTTCCAACCAAAAAATACAAAGATTTTCTTTACATTCTTGTGAATTTAAATTCCGCATTTACATTATGTCTTTACTTTACGCAATTTAAATTCAGCATTTACTTTCCCGCATGTAAATTCTCGCAATTTACTTTCTCGCAATTTGGATTTGCCTCCTCTCCTTCTAAATGCTGTTGATCAAGGATGTCTTGAGGGTTCTCATTTGGTTTTACATCCTTCTTGCACCCTAGGATAGACTAGAGATCAAGTTTCTATCAAGATTGCAAATCTGTCCTGAACTTGTTATTCGCGTATCAGTCAGTCTTTGATTTTTAGAAAAATATAGAAAAATCCTTTTTGATTGATTCCTATTGGAGAAGGTGCTTGGCTCACACATCCATGTGTGCAAAAATTTTGGAGTCCACTGGTTGAACCATTTGGGAGCTATGAGGTGACCGAGCCCCAAAATTCCTGATTGAAGATCCTAACTGTTCGTAGTCCTTGATTTTTTCCTGATTTTTATAGAAGTCTTTTGGTGGTGATTTTTGGTGGAGTGCTTCACGACTCATATGCTCACAGGTTGAAAAATTCCCAAAAATTTTGGATCAATATAAGTCCACCATCCACCTGCTCTAATTGAGGACAATTCCTGAAAAATCTGCTTTTGCTTTTCTACAAGAGGCTTTTGTGTTTTGGCTTGATCTCTTTTAGAAAAAAAGTATTTTAATTGATCCCTCTTTGCTTTGGACACTTGACAACCAGGATTGTGATTTAAAAATCCCTCACATGATTCATGGTTCTCATCCATGTAAGCTAGGGATACACATAGTTGTCTAGTCGTTCCCGATTTTGTGGGTTTTGCGATATTGAGGAGCACCGAGTTTCTTTGCGGGATTGTTTGGAGTACGTTGAGTAGAGGATAATTTTATTTGGGATCATTCACCCCCCCTATGATCGCCATCTCGGTCTTTCAGTAGCATTCGGGCATACTAGATGCCGGGGTGTTACAATGAGCTCATTCGATCATATAACCTTATATATCACATAATATGCAAAATACATGATCTTAATGTGATTTTAACAAGTTAGGGAATGACATGCATCTCAACCTCAATTCTGTCAACTATAGCCAAGTACTAAGCAAGATCTTAGTAGAAAAACAAAAGCTCAAAATTGAAGCGACTAACAACTCTGGGTGAGCAAGTAGTTTCAGCTCGAATCTAGTAAATCATTTTAATCTTTAAACAGTAAACTGCATGTGGCATGCTTGAAGCATACTTGTTTATTTCCTTGGAGTGGCATGCTTGAAGCATACAACTTGTCTTTGAGGGAATGGCATGCTTGAAGCATACATCCTATCTTTTTAGGGAAAGCATGCCTAAAGCACACAACTTGAGGCTTTTGCTTTTAACAACCCCCTTTTTATAGATTCCCTTTTCTTTTCCTTTTTCTTTGATTGTAAACATACAAAAGTGATTAAAAGGTCTTATGAAAGAGTAAAGCTGAAAACACACTTGCTCCATTGCCCAAATTTGTCAAGAAGAATCAATATCAAGCCTTGAAGAGTAAGATATCACAGAGTATTTGGCTATAGGCAATCAGACCAAGGAATTCCGCAATGTCATTTTTAGTTCAAGTGGAACAATTTAGATTATCATATATTAGCATAATTACATAATATATAAAGAAATATGATAAAGTAAGCTCATCAAGTGAAAGAACTTGGGAAGGAAACTCCCCCTCAAAACAAATCCATTGGATGAACAATCCCAAGTTCTCCCCGAATGAAAGCAAAACGAGAAGAAGAGAAAGGTTTTGTGAAAATGTCTGCCAATTGATGTTCAGTATCCACATGGTGAAGCACAATGTTGCCTTTTTCAACATGATCTCTAAGAAAGTGAAATCTGATGTCAATGTGTTTTGTTTTAGAATGTTGCACAGGGTTCTTAGCAATGCAAATTGCACTAGTGTTATCACACAAAAGAAGAACACTATCCAAAATAACCCTATAATCTTTAAGTGTAGCTACTATCCAAAGAATTTGAGAGCAACAACTAGTAGCAGCCATATATTCAGATTCAGCAGTTGATTGTGCAACAGAGGATTGTTTTTTAGAAGACTATGCAATAAGAGAATTGCCCAAGAAATGACATGTACCAGATGTACTTTTTCTATCAATTCTACATCATCCAAAATCAGCATCAGAGAAAGCTCTTAAACTAATGCATGAGGAAGCAGAAAGCCAAATGCCAAAATCTTGAGTACCATGGAGATACCTGAAAATTCGCTTGACAGCTTGTCGATGTGAAGCACGCGGGGAAGTTTGAAAATGAGCACACAAGCACCCAGCAAACTCCAATTATCTCATCCTCAACAGCATCATCATCATCTTCATGAATAAAGATACTCTCCCCCTGAACATATGCACCTGTATCCTCACTGTACCTTTTGCCACAACAGAAGTGAAAGAAGCATCTCCAAATGTAACACTTTCAGCACGAGATGCACGAGTGAAGGAGAACCAAATCTTATCACCGAACATGTGGCGTGAGCATTTGGAATCCACTAGCCATATGTTCTCCTTCCTCGCGTGAGAAGCCTACATAGAAGCAGAAATTGTCGAGGCCTCGGTACTGGGGTTAGAAATAAGATGTTTAGGAATCCAGTACTGAGACACACGACGTACAACAGTACGAACAACACGAGTATTCTTATGCACAAAAATAGATTTTTCTTTTCCCATGTTCTTAGCAACAAAAGGTGTTTGCATCACCCTAGGCACATAATGAGAAACAAAGCGTGCCTGTCTGAAATTAGACCTAACCTTAGCTCTTTCTTTCTTTTGTTGTTTGGCCAGTCTAAAGCAAAAATCTACTATATGTCCATCTCTACCACAATGAGTGCAAGTGTACTTAACATGATGTTTTGCTTTAGCAGTAGAAGCACATTTTGCATTCATCATAGTGGAAGATAAAACTCCAGCAGACTTAAAAATAGTTTTCTTAGGCTCATTGACATTTTCAAATTTTCCACTTTCAAGTGTTTTAACAACAGTGGGAGCATGTGATTTATGATGAGCATAAGAATCAAAACCTAAACCTTTGTTTTGAGTGCTGACTTTTGATTGATCCAAAAATCATGTTTAGGTTTTTCTTACCATTAGTAAAACATTCCAAAGAATTTTGCAAGTAATCAACTTTCCTAGCAAGAGTTAGACAATTGTTGCATGGAACGTCAACCTTCCCTTTTTGCTTACGACAAGTTGAGCATGAAAGAACCTCATGTGTAAGCAGATCATCAGTCAATTGAGAAACTCTAGAATTTGCATCTTTCAATTTCAATTCAAGTATGGAGCATTTAGAACATGGAGTTGAATCATGCAAATCAATAGTAGAACAACTAACATGTTTAACAAGTTTCTCATTTTTCTCATTTTCAGCATTAATTTGCTCTAACAAGGTAACATGTTCTTTCCTAAGCAAGGCGAGTTCATTGTAAATTAAGTCACATGATTTGCAAGTATCATCATCAGGAATCAAGGTTTTAAGTCTAGCAATTTCAGCATTCAATGACTCCACAAGAATATCATGTTTCTTAATTTTTCTATCACATTTGTGAAGAAATTTTTCAAGACGAGCAACAGCAATAGCTAATTCATCATAACAAGGATCTACCTCATTGAAGTCGTTGTCATGGTCGTCCTCGGTGAAGCTATCCTTACTGCTTGCCATAAGACACAACCCAATCAAATCATGCTTACTTGGAGTTGCATCATCCTCGCTGCTCTCCGAGTCCACATTGCTCAAATTGACTTGTTCAAGAGCGGAAAGAACTCGGTGGACAACCTTACGGTTGATGAAATTCTTCTTCTTTCTATCGCTTGAAGAGAACTTCTTTTTCTCTTTTCTGTTGTCCTTCTCCTCCTTTGATGCTTTTCCTGTAAGCTTAGGACAATTTGAACGCATGTGGTTGGGATCACCACACTCATAGCATCTTGGAGGACCACCTATCTTTCTCATTCTCACATTCTACAAAGCTTTGTTAAAGCGAGAAGAGAGTAGTGCCAAGTCTTCTTTCGGGAATTCTTCAATCTATTCATCGGTTAGTGACGACAAGGAAGACAAAGCACAGCTTGAAGAAGTATTGTTAAGGGCATCTCCAATGGTGTAGTCAACTACTAGCTATAAGAAGTGTACATGTCATCTATAGATAGCTAATAGACAACCTCTCCAATGGACTAGCTATAGCATTGTCTACAATATTAAATATGGGCCCATATGTAAGAGGTGATAAATGCCTTGGAATCAGCTATAACCTGGCTATAAGTTAGTAGTCAGTCTATATTTCTCTCTTCCTTTTCTCTCATCCACCTAAGCAAAATGCTGAGTTGGCACCCTTATAGCTAGCTGAAGTGGCACCATTGGAGATGCCCTAAGAGACATGCTAGATTGAGATGACAAAGCAATTGATTTATGATCATTCTTCCTAGCAAGAACATACAACTCATGAGTTTTCAACTTAGAATAAAGAACATCTAATGTAAGTGTACTCATGACAGTAGATTCTCTAATGGATGTAACTTTCATCTCCCAAATAGACATGTCTAATGCACCAAGCAATTGTCTAGCATTAGCAGCATCATCAAAGCTAACTCCAACAGCACGCAAATTGCTAAGGATTTTATTAAAGCGTGCAAAGAAATCATCTAGTGACTCACCAGGCTTCATCTCAAATCGCATGTATTCCTTTTTGAAAAGATCTTGACGAACCTCTTTGATAGTGTTAGAACCCTCATGGTAATCACAAAGAGATTTCCATACCTCATATGCGGATTTGAGATGGATCACACGGTCAGAGTCGCTGCGTCCCAAGCCTTGGATGATCAAGTTGCGCGCCTTGCTATTTGCTTCTACATGTGCACGATTGGCGTCGTTGACGTTGTCGTTATCGGGAACTTCATATGGCTTGTAAACCTTCTCCCAAATTGCGAAGCCCTGAGCTTGGATGAATGCCTCCATCTTGGCCTTCCAAAACTGAAAATCAACACCATCGAACACACACGGTTTTATCGAATAACGATCCATTAATCTAATCATCGGTTAAGATGGATTAGAAAAACCTTGGTCTGATACCACTTGTAGGATCGACGTATACGAATATAGCAATCAGAGGGGGGTGAATGATTGTGCGGAAGCGAAAACCAAATTTTCAATCTACAAAAAGTTCACCCCAAAACAGAACAAAATAATTGCCTCGTATTCGACAAAAACAAAATGACAAAGGTTCGGTAAAATGCAAATTCCCGGAGATCCAACCGTTAGATCAATCTGAAATTTGGATACAAGAAACTAGATTCTAATAAGAATCGAACCCGAAAAGAATCAGCTTGATCGGACTTACGAATCAAAAGTTATGAGCTTCGCAAGCTTGCTGTTCTAGAACATGATGAAAACCAATCCAATCAAAACTTGTAGATTAATCAAGAACAACAAAAGATTAATCAACAAAACTTTGAGGAACACTAGATCAATACCCTAGAAAGTTTTTTGATGGATCAAATCAAGATGAAACTCAAAGAACAAAAACCAATCTAGAACCAGAACAAGCATGCAAACAAGAACCAAAACAGGAAACACTGTTGCAACGCGGTTACTGTAGCACGTAAGGATCTGGAAGAATTGATCTTTATTTCTCTTATCTAAAGTACTCCCATCAAAAGAGTACAAACCCTAAAACTGAGCTCTAAGCTCTCAATGCCCCAGCTCCAATTGATGCCCTTCAACACGAGACAACCCCTCCTATTTAAAGGAGCAAAACACAAGAGTCCTGAATACAATTCCTAATCCTAGAAGGAGTCCCACTCCTAATCTGTCGGGACCCGAATCTGCAAATCCGGACCCTCTGTGTATTCAGCACTAGTCCAGGAACGCGCTAGTGCACACAGTCTTAACATCGGTAAATATCACAATCATACCACTCTATACTAATAAAGTACTTTAATTAAATAGTCAAACTGATTGCTCGACCTTATGGTCAAGTTACAAATATACGCCACGCAGGGCGAAACTTATTAAGAGAGAAATAATAGCAGCGGAAAAATAAGATAACTTCGTGGCGCCATCCAGTATACCATAGGCAACTGACTGGGCTCGCTCCCTAAGTAGACGGTTCCTCTGGAAGCTCCTCCTCCAAAGCTGGTGTAGATTCTTCTTCAACTGGTGTTGTATTGTGGCAAGGGTGAGTACTTTGGTACTCAGCAAGTCATGCACAGGATGCAACTAATATACTACATGCATGGCTTGGTACAAAGGAGTAGCTCAAGGTGTATTTGCAGTAAAACAACATTTGACAAGTAGCATAAGTAGATTCGAAAGCAGTAGAAACAAGTATAACACAAATAACCTTTCCAAGAGTTTAATCAACATCCTTCCCATTCCTAAACCACATTTCCATCAACATCATTATTTAACCAAACCCAACCTTTCAAGTCCAAGTTATTTTCAAGAAAGTCTAACCCTTGACTGTAATTCCCGAGCGATGTCCAATACCGCGGACACGGCTATTCGAATAGATTTTTCACTCTGCAGAGGTTATGCACTTTACCCACAAGATACAGTCAAACACCACAAAGGCGAGTTCCCGTAACAAAGTCTTTCGGAAACTTTTAACAATACAAGTGGTCCTCTCCGGTGTTGCACACTAACCCTTCCCTTAGCTAAGGCGAAGTTTAGGCCAACCAACCGTTAGATGGGTACCTGGCCGTAGCCCCGGTACGCTCCCCCGTTCAACTTACACAAAGGGTGTAGTTGACATCTTGAGGTCCCACAGGTACGTTATTAGCAACTTAATCAACTAGGTCCGTCCCATTACAGACATGTGGTTGCACGTTTGACCCAGTTCAAAGGCTTGCAAGGTTAAGTCCTTAGGGTGACCAGGGCAAGACTAATCGAAGAACCAAACTAACGTTCCCGGTGCCACAACTGGCCCACCTGATCATTCTTGCCACATGCCCCGGTCAAAAGCTATTTATCAAAGTCCAGTTGATTACCATGCACCACGTGCCATCAACATCACATGATACCTTTCCAAAACAGGTTCAATATATCATTAAGTTAATATTAACATTTGATTGTCCAAAATCATGTCATGAGCACGTAGCAGGTCTAAGCAATATACTACAACGATCTAATTTCCCATGTTGGCAATTTAGTAATGTCCAACTAGTAATCCACAACTAGGGTGACAAGGGATCATGGCACATATATAATTAACCAAGGTGTCATACAGCAATTTGGCATTTATCTAATTCCCCGGGATTAAATAAAGTATTTTCTAATTGAACTAGCATGCAATAAGTTAAATCAAAATAGGTTTCCAAGATAGGATCAATATGGTCAAAGCATAACTTGCCTTCAAAAAGTACTTGTTCTTGGTCCTGAGCTGGCTCCTGGGTCAACACTTCTCCTTCGAATCCTTCCAGCACTTCAACGTCTACTCGTAACACGTGCAAATAGCAACAAATGAATAAAACAGTAGACAAAAGTATCCAAACATCCAAATAAAGTCCATAAACAGAGAGGGCATAATTTTATGAATTTTTAGAAACTAGAATCGTCAAATTCGGAGTTTAAATGCAAAAGTTATAGCATTTTGAAGTTTAAATAATCAAGTAAATAATATTACAGAGAACAACTTTAGTCCAAAAATTAAATAAAATTCTTCATTAGGTAGATCTCAATTGTATACAAATTTAGAAATTTGAATCACTCAATTCGGAGTTAAAACGCAAAAGTTATAAGCGTTTGAAGTTTGAAACAAAATCTGAAATCATTATTTCGAATTAATAAATCATTTTCTTTTTCGGAAATTAATTATTGCGTCAGCGAGGACACGTGGCAGCCTCTGATTGGTCTGCTGACGTCAGCCGGTTCATGGACGTGGTCCATGGTTTGGCTCAGTCTACCGTGGACCGGTCCCGGCTCCGTGAGGCCCGGCAGTGGGACCCAGGGTGACGTCATCGGCCCGGCGTCGGCGGGGACTTAGCTTCGTTGGCGGTGGGACCCACAGGTGGCGTCATTCTTTGGCGTCACCGCCGCGGCTGAGTGGCGTGGCGTCTTGGTCGCCATGGCGTCGGCGTGGCGTCATGGTGCGATCGGCCCGACACGGGCCCGGCATGTCAGTGACCCACGCCCACGCGTGGGCTGATCGCGGCGGTCAAGCTTCCGCTACGTGGCGCAATCCGGGCCGTTGATTTGAAATCCGACGGCTCGGATTGGATCTGGGTTTCACGCGTTTGGGTTAACGCGGTTAATCTGGACCGTTGGATCTAGATCCAACGGTTGGGATCCAATCTAACGCGTATAACGCGGCTAACGCTAACCGTACGATCTAGATCTAACGGCTGAGATTGGATAAGGGGATTAGCACGTGGATCTCACCGGCGGGTGACGTGGCGCGATCTGGTCCGTGCGATGGAGATCCGGCGGTTGAAAAGCTTCGAGGTCACGGCGATGTCCACGGCGGTGCTTGCTGGCCGGAGATGGAGACGACGACGATAGCAGCGGCGTTGCCGGTGTGCTCCGGTGAAGTGGAAGGTTCCCTCCGACGCGGTTGGCTCTTGCGGTTCCGGATCTGACCTCAACGGCGGCGGAGGATGGCAGACGGCGGTGGAAACAACGAAAAACCGCGGCGGAACACACAATCAACTCCGGCGAGCGATTGCGGCGCAACCACGGCGGCTCGGGCGACGTTGTCTAGGGCTACGGGTGCGCACGGAAGTCTAGGTCACGACACGAAAGACGGCGCATTAAATAGGGCCCTCGGCGTCCGTGAAACGCGCGGAAAACGAGGTCCACTCCGACGCGGTGGCGGAGTCCGACGACGACACGGAGAGGGCGACGTGGCACAACGTGAACCGTTGGATCTAGATCCAACGGTTGCGTTGGTTTGGACTCGGGTCCGGTTCGGTGAGCTGGCTGGCTCGGTCGGGCTCGGGTCCAGCGACGTGGCTCAATCGTGGCCGTTGAATCTTGATCCAACTGTCACGCGCGTAGGGTTTCGGCCGAGTGGGTTCGGCTCAACCACGGGCGCGGTCGGGTTCGGGTTGGACTCGAACTCGAGTCTGACTCGGGCTCGGTCGGATGAACAGTGAAACCAACTCGATTTAATTAATCCAATTAAATTCTCGGAAATTCAATTAAATCATTAAAAATAGCAAAAGACTCAGAAAAATTCCAGAAAAATTCTGGAAAATATTTTGGAACATTTTGGACTCAAATAAAATATTTCCAACAAATTTTTATTTGCAAAGTTTAATTCTTTAATTATTTCAAAATGGAATAAATTCAAATAAATTCCAAATAAATCCAAATAAATTCCAGAAAATTCCAAAAATTCACCAAAGTGCCAAATCACACATGAATTTAAGAAAAGCAAAATTTTGGGGTGTTACATATTCAACACAACTCCACTTGGCCCAACCTGGCCGAGTACAACTCTTGCACGCGTATGGCAACCCTACCATACTCACGTGACTAACACTTTGCACGCGCATAGCCACCTGCCATTCTCACGTGACTAACCATTCTTCATGTGCACCATTCTCTAGCCTGAACGTCCCGCATGACATCCTTGACCACCAAGACCTCAGTTCCTCCAGAACCTAGTCCCGAACCTCAGTTCCTCCATGAACCTAGTTCCGGTCCTGTCATCGACCACGTTCGCCCTTGAGCAATACCTGCACATCAATAAACCACAAAACGATTCCGAGCACAAGTCCGCGACTTGACTCAACATTAGTCCATGCAAATACTCACACGAGCATTGCATAAAGTCCACTTCAAAACAAGCATCATGAAATTCTCACAAATTTCATAATCTCAAATTTAAACCAAAATTCAACTCCAAAATTGCTCAAAACCCTAATCAAGCAAAAACCATTCACGCCGGACTAAAAACTCGGTCCGGCGTACACGTGAAACTTACTGGTTTTGGAAAATTGAGTTCATCACAAAAACGTTTGAAAACACGTTCACAACGGACCAAAAGAGATTTGGTCCGGCGCAAACATGCCACGCTCGGTTTCAAAAGCAACTTGGTCCGGTGAAAACACTCAAGTCATGTTCACCACAGACCAAAGCAACATTGGTCCGACACCAATGCAAAAACACGTTCCAAAGGTCCGGTGCAATAAGTGTTCACTACGAACCAAAGATTTGGTCTTGGCGCAATAGCGAAAAATGGTTTGGCGCTAATGCGAAACTTACTGTTTTGGAATTTGATCCGGCACATGCACAAGCACAAACACATTTGCAAATTCAACTCTAAGCCAGTTTTTCAGCACGTGATTTCACACATGCCAACTCCCAAATGCATATGATCAAAGTACTGATGTAATAATCCCTTTGCTAAACTATATGAAGATCGAACTCTAGGCGAGAAGCATGCCATCCTTTGACAGTTCAATCCATCTCTTATATCCGTGATATATTAATAACTTGTGATTGACTTCTCAATCACGGCATGGCCATGCACTTCCTTAATCATATCTGTGGGGAGCCGCCCAGACCGTCCTCGGGCTATTTGAAGGCTCAGTCATCCTAATCGGATTTGGAGGGTAACAACGGATCGCTGAGGGCGCTCGCACTGTTAGCACCCAAGCCCAATTGAGACAACAGTGAGACCCTTCGAATAACTCGTCAACAATCCCGGTATTCCCCCGGTAAGCGAACCGAAGCTCGCCCAGGATCACCCCGCATACCGGTTTCCATTGCCATATCAACTCAATTTGCATAAAGGGGGCAACAAACTCAAACCTCCACAACCAACACGCCACGCGGAAGCACAACAACCAACACATGCACGCACGAAGACAAAACCCGACAAAGAACACAAACGACACAAAACAGCACCCCGATAACCACCAAGCAACACGATCTGTAACACCCCGGCATTTAATATGCCCGAATGCTACCAAACATAAGCTAAACAACATCCAAATATCATATTTAACATAAAATTCCAGCAAAGGCGCATAGGCTAAAAACCGAGATTTCGGCAGCACCTCCTTTGTTTTAACATGAATTTAAGGAGCAACAACGATATAGCATTATATGGCAATAAGGGAAACATCTAAAACAGCAATAAATAGAGTCTTAACGACAATATAAGACTAACATCAAGCACTTAATGTCTCCAAGTGTCAAAAGAACAAATAAGCTCTCAAATAGTAAAGCTAAACACTAAAGCAATGTTCATCACACGCAATTTATTATCAACACTAATTGAATGACTTGTGGAATCATTAAGGTGAAGCTACGTGTGGGCGTGTGACTATTTCCCTTCCCCGCATGCCGATCTCAAAGTACCTAAAAAAAACAACATAAAACACAAGCGTGAGTTTGAAACTCAGCAAGTATATTGTAATGGACAACAAGAACAATATCATGGCAATAACATCACCCATCATGTATATCATCTCAATCATGAACACTTAACAGTATCATCATCATTATGTATGCAATGTAATGCAATGCTCATGTCTCCTTGGAAACTCATACCGGTATGGTTGAGTACACACCCGTCGGTGTGCACCCTCTCCCCCCTTCCATCCCGAAGATGGAGGGTGCCTACTCCTCGCTTCCGTTCACCACGGTGAATGGAATCACGATGTAGGACTTACTCATTGGCTTTCCGGATTAGTCATAACTTTCTCACCGACCTTCCCGGACTAGTTATGACTTTCTCACCGCCCGAGCCATGTAACATGTCATGTATGCAAATATGCCATCATCATCATAAACTTGTATATTTAACACATGGCATCATAGCATACTCATCATATCATAGGAAAACATTAAAGCATGGCAATTGATCATATCATGAAATCCATCTTTCATCTAGTCTCAACAAGCAACATAACATTCGTTATTCATTACAACACACTTGCCTCAACCACGGGCAACGGAAAGGCGGGAAGTAGAAGGCACTCCCGGGGTCGCACCACCTGCACATAGGTATCACACACTCACAATCATACCCACAAAACAGTACGCAAACCCCCATCTAACCCGACATTGCCCACTACTCGCAAAACCTAAAAACAGAGGTTCTGTCCCGACGGGACAGCAGCCTTGCAAAAAGCATAACTTGAGTTCTGGGACTCCGAATAAATTAAACGAGTACATCCTCGCGTAGCTTAGGAAATTTCCCAACTTTCTCTAGGTATATGGAAAGACTGATTCGGACTCTAAAGTCGTCTAATCTACAGATTACCGTGATCTGTTCCAATTACGTCACAGATTTTAACACGCTCGGTAAAACAGACATAACTTTCAAACGGCTGATCGGATTTTAACGTGCTTTATGTCCACGGAACTATAATTAAATTATCTACAACTTCTTTTAAGTCCGTACGGACAGATTCGGATTCTAAATCGATGAAAACTCGAACCCTAGCCCGACTGCTCAATCTGCCCGAAAACAGAAACGTGGCAACGTCTAGATCTAACCCAAAGAACTCCAACCCAGCACCACCAATTGATCTAAAAACTTCATAAACACCCTAAGAACAGTACCTAGATCAAACCCAAGGATCCCCATGATCATACCTTTGCCCGACGAACGAAAACTCCAATCGATCTCCTCGCGGATCGCTCCTCGCTCCACGCTCCTCGGTCCTCGCTCCGCTCCAACGGATGGATCCACAAGGTGCAGAGGTGTGGAGACCACCCTAGGGCAGCAAGGGGTGGAGGAGAGGTGGTGGAGAGGTGGGGCAAAGGAGGAGAGCAAGGGGAGGCGCAAGGCTTAAAGGGAAGGCGGCTAGGGCTTGGCAAGTGGGGGAGGTGAGGGCGCACCAAGGCCTCAAGGGGCGCAAAGGCAGCAGGGTGGACGCCCCAAAGGGGCAGGGAAACCCCTTTTACCAGCCCCCACACCCAATTCTAGTCCGTTACGGAGACCTAATCCATCCCACCAAAGCCCACCAAGGCCCAAAACTCCCCCAGGAAGGCCCAAAACCCAGCGGCCGGAAAAGCTATTAACCTCCATACCTTATGGTTTTAACCTGCCATACCATATTTCATAAAGTTTTTGACCTTAACATGCACCATTTAAAAGGTTACGACACTCCGTGGTGACACATCACTTCAAACGGCCCAAAAACGCGAGTAAACCTCAAGCCGAAAGGTTTTATTCTCTAATTTCACATTCTATAATGTCACACCATACCGTAGTGTCACACGATCTAATGAGAAAGAGAGCACAACAGTATATTAGAGAGTTGCAACGAAAGTAACCAAGTGTTCAAAT
Organism: Rhipidocladum racemiflorum; assembly: GCA_036346355.1. Classification (NCBI taxonomy): domain Eukaryota; kingdom Viridiplantae; phylum Streptophyta; class Magnoliopsida; order Poales; family Poaceae; genus Rhipidocladum; species Rhipidocladum racemiflorum. Next base: position 36,449,157 of record CM070581.1, read on the forward strand.
GAGACATAACATAGTTTAACTAATCTATACAACAAAAGTGAACACCCAACTACTAAATTAAAACAAAAGTACAACTCCCCTGGAAGTGTCCTACCCCTGAACACTCCCGGGCGTAGTCACACCGCCGGTGGCCTCTACTCGGTGCCCCACCCGGTCACCGAGAGACAGTACAGACAGAACTCACACCCGTTTGGATCCTCACCTGAAAACCACAAAGCAGAAGCATGAGTACAGAAGGTACTCGCAAGACTTACCCGTGGTCCATATATGACCGACTCGAAAGAATATGCATTTGGATGTAGCAAGGAATCAAGCTTACGGTAAAAAGTGCGGAAAAGCTTAACTTTGTTGTTTAGATTTCGTTCCACTACTCAATTTCACAACTTTTATAGCACTTATGGACATCACCTATCACTAGAGTGAAATCTGAAACTTTACAATTAACGTAAAGCAAGTGTCATCATAAACGAGTATCACCACCATAACCAACTATCATCAAGTTCAAGTTATTAATACGTTGAATGTGCGATGAACAAGCGTGCTCATATCCGAGAGCGCGGCAATTCGAATCGCTTATTCACCCTGCAGGGGATCATCAATCGCACGACATGTGCCACAAGGAACCTCATGTCAACCCTCCTCCCATCCTTACCAACTCGTTGGGCCATCTTCATGCGGTCCGAGCATCTAGCACCCCCTCGAGTGGCCCAAGCCCCGCTTGGCCCTCGAGGGTCGGCCTAAGCCTCGCCCTCAACCACGTCCAACCGCATGAGGGCATGACCCATCGGGCAATATGCGATGAAAGAATAGCTTACCGTACCATTATCAGGCATGCGACTAACAAAGTGTGCTCGATCAAAGGGCAAACAACGGATCGGTCCTCAACCGACACAGGCGAGACTACACATTTGAGTCTCCACACTCAAATGATCCAACCCTCTCGCCCGGTCTCAATTCCACATTTCAGTACATAACCACAACCATTGCAGCTCAACATTTGTGAAGTAAATTGATCTCAAGCGATGGACCCATCCATCACTTGGCCCATACCCGACATCTAAGCAAACTAAGCATGGACACAATATAATTACCCATACTAGTTCCAAAGGAGGGGTTCACAAATATGAAGGAGTGTATGTTCAAAAAATGGTTTTTAATACCATCCCCACTATAAAACTCCTAATGCATAACTTAATCATCCAATAAGCAATTTATTCGCCAAAATTACAATTACATAAGGTTGAATATGCTTAGGTGCTTGCTGTGACACTAGGGGATGGTGTGACGTTATAAAATGTGAAATCGAAGGCTGAAACCTTACGGTATGAGGTTTATTTGCGTTTCCGGGCCGAATCTGGGAGTTTGGGCCTTTCGGGGAAGTTTGGGCCTAAGGGAAAGGGCCGTGGGCTTAGGTGGGGAGGTGTTCGAGTCCATGTGGGAGTGGGAGACCAGCGTGGGCTGGTTGGTGCGCCTCCCCCAGCCCATATTTGCGCCCCACCCCTGCCATGTGCGCCCCCCCATGCCCTAGCCGCCCCTCACCTCCCCCCACCTCCCCTTGTGGCGCCTCCCTCCTCCTAGCCGACCCCCATCCTCTCCATTGCACCACCTCTCCTCACCTATCCACCACCCTTACTGCCCCTAGGGGAGTTCTCCACCTCACCACCCCGCAGATCCGTCCATTGGAGCGCTCTGCGATGAGGAGATCCGGTGGATTTGGAGCGAGGAAGGAGATCGCGCGAACCAGGAGGAGATCCGTTGGTTCTTCATTCGTCGGGCGAAGGTATGGCCACAGGAATCCTTGGGGTTGGTCTAGGTACTATTATAGGGGTTGATATCATGTTTTTAGATCAATTGGTGGTGCTTTGATTGGGTAGATTAGATGAAATCTAGAGTTTGCCACGTTCTCTGCTTCGGGCAGATTGTGCAGTGGACCTAGGGTTTGAGTTTTCGCCAATTTAGAGTCGGAATTTGGTCATCTGCCTGTTGAAGAAGTTGTATGTAATTTAAATACCTTTAATTGGACATAAAGAATGCTTAATTCTGATCAGCCATTTGAACGTTATGCTCGTTTTACCAAGCGTGTTCAAAACTATGACGAGATTGGAACAGATCACGGTATTCTGTAGATTAAACCACTTTAGATTCCGAATCAGTTTTTCCATATACTTAGAAAAAGTTAGGAAATTTCCTAAGCTACGCGAGGATGTACTCGTTTAATCGATTCGGAGTCTTAGAACTCGAGTTATGCTCGTTGGAAGTCTGCTATCCCGACGGGACAGAAGCTCTGTTTTTGGGTTTTGCGAGTAGTTTGCGAAGTCGGGGTAGAAGAGTGTTTGCGTATTGTTTTGTGGGAATGATTTTGAGTGTGTGGTGCCTATGTGCAGGTGGTGTGACCCCGGGAGTGCCCTCTACTTCTCGCCAATCCGTCGCCCATGGTTGAGGCAAGTGTATTGGAATGGGTAGCTGGTTGTAGATTGCAAGTTTTGTTGAGTTGAAATTGAATATATGATATGTTCACATGCCATGCTTTAATGTTTGCCATTGATATGATGAATACGGTTTATTATGTTGTGATGCCATGTGTTAATGTACAAGTTATCTATGATGTAGGCATGTTTGCATACATGGCCGGGTCGGTGAGGAAGTCATAACTAGTCCGGTAAGGTCGGTGAGAAAGTAATGACTAGTCCGGGGCACCATTGAGTAAGTCCTACATCATGATTCCATCCACCGCGGTGAATGGAAGTGAGGAGTAGGCACCCTCCATGTTCGGGATGGAAGGGAAGAGAGGGTGCACACCGACGGGTGTGCACTCAACCATACCGGTATGAGTTTCCAGGAGATATGTGCATCGCATCGCATTGCATATATGATGATGATGATATGTGAAAAATGATATGTGAATATGAATAAGATGATAGGCATGATTGAGGTGTTGAAGCCATGAAATTGCTCTTTTGTACCATTGCAATATACTTGCTGAGTGTTGAACTCATGCTTGTGCTTTCTTGTTGTTTTAGGTACCATGAGACCGGCATGCGGGGAAGGGAACTAGTCACACTCCTACACGTAGCTTCACACATTTGTTCCCACAGTTATTCATTTTGAGTCATGATAATAAATTTAGTGTGATGCATATTGGTTTATGATCTAGTTTTGAGTTATGAGAGCCTTATTGTTCGTTTGGCTCATGAAGACTTTGAATGTTTGAGATTTGACTTATATTGCTGTCATGCCACTTTTTACTGCTATTTTAGATGTCTCATATATTGCCATATATTGCTATGTTATTGTTGATGCTTCAATACTTGGAAAAACAAAGGAGATGCTGCCGAAATTTTCAGTATTAGCATTTGCTCCTTTGCTATAATTTACTTGTAATTGTGTTATTTAGATGTTGTTTAGTCTATGTTTGGTAGCATTCGGGCATACTGGATGCCGGGGTGTTACACTTGCCTAATGGTTCTGCTTGAGGATTGACCACAACTTGCTCTTCGGCAATCCCCTCTGTCACCTCCGCGCCAACCTCCGCGGAGTCGTTCTCTACACGAGTATAATGCATGAATGAGATGCATGCAATGCAATAGAATATAATATGAATGCATTTCCCCCAACGAAACATACCAGGCAACCCGGACAGTCCGGATAGTTCGGATAAGCCGGACATTCCATACGTTTTGTCCGGACACTCCGGGCGCCGCCCAACTTGCCCAACAGCACGAGGGATCGTGGTGCCCCTAAGTTCTACGACACTGCGAGGACCCGATCTACAACTTTCCTACACGCGGCCAAACCGGAGAAGCTCCGAGCTAGCCCAAACACGATGAAACGACGCTCACTTCTAAAAACCCCAACCAAAACTTAATCCAACGCCTAGAATGGCATCATCTACCCCCGATCTCTCACCCTAAACCCAAGCACAGCCTAAACCAACCCCAAATCCAACTACACACCAAAAACCCTAACACCCCAAAGTTTGCCCCAAACCCCAATCCACAACACCAAGCCCCAAATCTCCCCAAGGATGATCCTAGAACCCAAGAATCAACGAATCAACTCCAAGAAGAGGTCTTACCTTCAAGGAGGATGATGAAGAGGAAGGGAAAGCTGGGTAGAGGAAGGAGGACGCCGGCTTGGAGAGGAGCTTGAGGGCACCGGAGTGGAGTCACCGGGGAGGAGCCACGGAAGGTCACCAGAGAGGAGCTCGGGGTGGAGGAGATGCATGGGAATGGGGAGCAACCGGTGGAGGAGAGGAATGACTAATGAGCCATGAAAAACGGGGTGTTTATACTCAACCCACGCCAAGTCCGGATATTCTGGACCATTAGTCCGGATACTCCGGGTTAGGGCCTTCGGTCGACCCAATCCGGATACTACGGGTTGAGTCCTTCGGTCACATCAACCCGAACACTGCGGACCTTTTGTCCGGATACTCCGGATCGCCCAGAATTTCCAGCACAGGATTCGATTTCTCACGCTAAGTTTGAACTAGGGTTAGATGTCGGATCTCAGTGCAAACCTCCCCTGCCGGAGAGAAAAGTTTCTAGTTCACGACCAAGCATCATGCACATCCTAGATCACCCCGGATCTTTAAGTTGCAAGGCCCCCAACTTGGATGAAGACTCATTGGCGGATTGGAGTGTTCAAGCTCCAAACTTGCGGTTGAGCCTTGGACACTTTCAGGGGATGATTTAGGATACTCTAGGGAGTAACTACTCGAACCCAATCGTGGCTACAGGCTGGTTAGGGCTTAAGTTTGCCGCGCGAGTCGAATTTAAATTCGGGGCCCTAACAAACCCTCCCCCCTTAGGGGAATCTCGCCCCGAGATTCAGAACAAGCGCATAGGTAAAATGGAATGTAAATAGACAATACGGGCACATACTGATCAACTTTCCTCGAACTACGAAGCATTTGCACATTAGCACTTTACATGGTATGGAAGAACTCGGGATACTCGGTCCTTCGACGATCTTCGGGCTCCCAAGTGGCTTCGTCTTCAGTGTGATTACTCCACTGAATTTTGTAGAACTTGAGAGTCCTCCGATGGGTCTTGCATTGAGCTTCATCCAACACCCGAATAGGATGCTCTTGGTAAGACAGATCAGGTCCAGGCAAAACTTCGAGTTCGTCCACCTCTAGTGACTCGAAGGGAATACGGGGGCACTTCTTCAATTGGGATATATGGAAAACATCATGGACCATTGCCAGAGAGGGAGGAAGCTCCAACTGATATGCCACTTGGCCACATATTGCAAGGATCGGAAAAGGTCCTATGTAATGAGGTGCCAACTTCCCCTTAATTCCGAAATGACAGGTGCCCTGGAGGGGAGACACCTTCAAATAAACATAATCACCAATGTCGAAGGAGAGAGGTCTCCTACGGTGGTCAGCATAGCTCTTTTGCCGTGATTGTGCTACCCTCAAATTCTCTTGAATGGTCTTCACCTTCTCCTCTACCGTCTGGACCACAACAGGTCCAAAGAATGGTCGTTCCCCACTCTCGGACCAGTTCAGGGGCGTCCAACAGCTGCGACCATAGAGTGCTTCGAAAGGAGACATTTTGATGCTGGTTTGGTAGTTGTTGTTATAAGCAAATTCAGCATATGGAAGACATTCATCCCATTTCTTCCCATACGACAGAACACAAGCCCACAACATATCTTCAAGGATCTGATTGACCCTCTCGGTTTGGCCGTCAGTTTGCGGATGATATGCTGAGCTGTGTAACAACTTGGTGCCCAATGCCTCATGCAGACTTATCCAGAACCGAGAGACGAACCGAGAGCCACGATCGGAAACTATCCGCTTCGGCACTCCATGAAGGCATACTATTCGAGAGATGTACAACTCCGCATACCTCATGGCTCGATAAGTGGTGCGAACGGCTAGGAAATGCGTAGACTTCGTCAACCGATCGACTATAACCCATATCGAGTCGTGACCCGAAGAAATCGTTAGCAGGCCAGTGATGAAATCCATTCCAATCTCTTCCCACTTCCAACTTGGAATGGGCAGCAGCTGAAGAGTGCCAGCTGGCTTAAGATGCTCAGCCTTCACCCTTTTGCAGACATCGCATTCAGACACATAGTGAGCAATCTCGCGCTTCATGCGAGTCCACCAAAACCGTTGCTTCAAATCTTGATACATTTTGTTGCTGCCCGGATGAATTGTGAGCAAGAAGTTGTGGGCTTCGTCAAGAATCTCTCTTCTCAATTCTTGGTCTTTGGGGATGACCAGGCGCTCGCCGAACCACAGAGTTCCACGGTCATCAAGATGGAATCCCATGGCTTGGCCGGAACTCAGTTTGCCGCAAATTCGGGCAATGCCATTGTCCCCCTTTTGAGCCTCTCTAATCTGATTCAACAGCGTGGAATTCAACTCCAAATTTACCAAGAATCCTTCTTCGACCATCTCTAAGCCGAGTTTCTGGAATTCGGCACAGAGGGTGGCACTCCAGGGTTGAAGAGTGAGACAGTTGCATCGAGCTTCGCAACTCAACGAGTTATCCACCACATTGGCCCTTCCCAGGTGGTAATGCACTTCCAGGCTGTAGTCTTTGATCAACTCAAGCCATCTTCTTTGCCTCATATTCAAATCCGCCAGAGTGAAGATGTACTTGAGACTCTTGTGGTCGGTATAGACGTTGCACTTGTTCCCAAGGAGATAGTGGTGCCAGATTTTCAAAGCATGGACCACCGCAGCATGCTCTAAATCATGAGTTGGGTAGTGCTCTTCATGGCGTTTCAATTGCCAAGATGCGTAGGCAACAGCCCGACTTTCTTGCAAAAGCAAACAGCCAAGGCTGATGCCTGATGCATCGCAATACACATCGAACGGCTTGTGAATATCGGGTTGTGTGAGGACAGGAGCTGTAGTAAGGCGATGTTTAATGTCTGAAATGCTTGCTCACAACCCGCTGACCATTTGAATTCAGCACCCTTCTTCAGTAGCTCAGTCATGGGTTTGCAATCTTTGAGAAGTCTTGAATGAATCGGCGATAATAGCCTGCAAGCTCAAGAAAACTACGGATCTCTGTGACCGTTGTAGGCTGCTCCCACTTGAGAACGTCTTGTACCTTATTTGGATCAACAGTGACACCTTGCTCAGAGAGGACATGTCCCAAGAAAGATACCTCCTTCAGCCAAAACTCGCACTTGCTGAATTTGGCATAAAGGCGATGTCCCCGGAGTCGCCCGAGAACGATGCGAAGGTGTTTTGCATGCTCTTCCTCATTGGCTGAATAGACTAGGATGTCATCAATGAAGATGACTACAAAAGAATCGAGCTCCTCCATGAAGATGGAGTTCATGAGGTACATGAAGTACGCCGGCGCATTCGTCAGACCGAATGACATGACGGTGTACTCATATAAGCCATAACAAGTAGAGAAGGCTGTCTTCAGGATATCCTCGGCCCGAATCTTGATCTGATGATACCCAAGCCTCAAATCAATCTTGGAGAACACCTGCGCACCCGCAAACTGGTCAAATAGGATATCAATCTGAGGCAAAGGGTACTTGTTCTTGACCGTGACTGCGTTCAAGGGATGATAATCAACACACAAGCGAAGAGAACCGTCCTTCTTGGTCACGAACAGAGCCAAGCAGCCCCAAGGTGAGGAGCTCGGGTGAATGAATCCCTTGTCCATCAGTCCCTTCAGCTGAGTCTTCAGTTCGGCCAATTCATTTGGTGCATTCTGTAAGGCTGCTTGGAAACTGAGGCAGTCCCGGGCTGAAGCTCAACTACGAACTCAACATCCCGATCGGGCGGCATCCCTGGCAATTCCGCTGGGAATTCATCAGGGTATTCCGTGACCACAGGAATGGACTCTAATTCTCCAACTTCAGCTCCATTCAGGGAGCAAAGAGTGGCCTCGCCATCCTCGAGAAGCAGAGTCAGCAAATCGCCCTTCGGTCCCTTAAGCGAGATGGAGCGACGAGAGCAATCTAGAACGGCCTACTGCCGTGTTAACCAATTCATGTCCAAGATAACATCTATCCCACGAAGATCAAGGAGTAGCAAGTTGACAAGGAACGGAACCCCTTGAATCAGCATAGTTGCCTCTTGGACTACTTGATTAGCAACAACCTTTGAATCCGGTGCTTCAATGAGGAACGAGGTGTTGCTGCAACTCACCCTCATTCTATGTTGCATGGCAAAATCTTTTCTAATGAAAGAATGGGAAGCCCCCGAGTCAAATAAAACCGTAGCAACATGTCCCTCAATGCATAACGTACCAATCAACATAGTGGCGCCCTCGGGAATCGCCTCGGCAATCAACGTAGTTGACTCGGCCATGGTTCGGCGTAGGAATTGGAGGTGGAGGTGGTGCAGTCATGCCTTGAGGTCTTGGGGCGTTGGAATTGTTGCCTCGCCTCGGAAAAGATCAATCCCTGATGAAGTGTCCCGTGCGCCCACAATTGTAGCACGGGCCGGGACCTGAACTTGCCCCCACTCTTACTCCCGGCGGTGGCGGTGGAGGCCGGGGAGCAGCGAGAGAAGGACGGGTCATCCCAGTTGGTAGGGGAGGTGCAAGAACAGGGGCCCTCAGCGGTGGAAGAGGGATAGTTCGGGCCCGCTGCGAACTGCCACCCGCCGAGTGCTGTACCGCCCTCTTCCGCTTCTTCTCCTCTTGATGGTTCCTCATTTTGTGCTCTACAGTAATCGCCTGACTTACTAAGCATTGAAGTCGGCGAAGTCGCACACCGAAGGTTTGTCCTGCATCTTGGCGGACCATCCATGCATGAAGCGATCTTGCTTCTTCTGGTCTGTGTTCACCTCCTCGGGTGTATACTGGGCCAAATAGTTGAACTCCCGCGAGTAGTCCATCACTGGCTTGTTCAACTGCTTGAGCGAGAGGAACTCCTGCCTCTTAATGTCCATGAGCCCCTTGGGATATGATATGCCCGAAAAGCCTCACAGAACTCTGCCCAGGTCACCTGGTGACCGCCGGGCTGCATTACCAAGAAGTTGGCCCACCAAGCACCGGCGGGACCCTACAGCTGTTGAGCAGCAAAGAGTGCCTTCTGAGGATCCTCACAGTGGATGAGGGCAAACTTCTGCTCCATTGTACGCAGCCAGTCATCAGCCTCCAACGGGTCGCTGGCCCGGGAGAAGGTCGGCGGCTGAGTGTGCAGGAAATCCGGATATTCCGAACCATTAGTCCGGATACTCCGGGTTAGGGCCTTCAGTCAACCCAATCCGGATACTCCGGACATTTAATTCGGATACTCCGGGTTGAGTCCTTCTGCCACATCAACTCGGACACTCCGGACCTTTTGTCCGGATACTCCGGATCGCCCAGAATTTCCAGCACAGGATTCGATTTCTCTCGCCAAGTTTGAACTAGGGTTAGATGTCGGATCTCGGTGCAAACCTCCCCTGCCGGAGAGAAAAGTTTCTAGTTCACGACCAAGCATCATGCACATCCTAGATCACCCTGGATCTTTAAGTTGCAAGGCCCCCAACTTGGATGAAGACTCATTGGCGGATTGGAGTGTTCAAGCTCCAAACTTGCGGTTGAGCCCTGGACACTTCTAGCGGACGGTTTAGGATACTCTAGGGAGTTACTACTTGAACCCAATCGCGGCTACAGGCTGGTTAGGGCTTAAGTTTGCCGCGCGAGTCAAATTTAAATTCGGGGCCCTAACAAACCCTCCCCCCTTAGGGGAATCTCGCCCCGAGATTCAGAACAAGCGCATAGGTAAAATGGAATGCAAATAGACAATACGGGCACATACCGATCGACTTGCCTCGAACTGCGAGGCATTTGCACATTAGCACTTTACATGGTACGAAAGAACTCGGGATACTCGGTCCTTAGACGATCTTCGGGCTCCCAAGTGGCTTCGTCTTCAGTGTGATTACTCCGCTGAATTTTGTAGAACTTGAGAGTCCTTCGACGGGTCTTAAGTTCATCTTCATCCAACACCTGAATAGGATGCTCTTGGTAAGACAGATTAGGTCCAGGTAGAACTTCGAGTTTGTCCACCTCCAGTGACTCGAAGGGAGTACGGAGGCACTTCTTCAATTGGGATATATGGAAAACATCGTGGACCATTGCCAGAGAGGGAGGAAGCTCCAACTGATATGCCACTTGGCCACGTCTTGCTAGGATATGAAAAGGTCCTATGTAACGAGGTGCCAACTTCCCCTTAACTCCGAAACGACTGGTGCCCCGGAGGGGAGACACCTTCAAATGGACATAATCACCAACGTCGAAGGAGAGAGGTCTCCTACAGCGGTCAGCATAGCTCTTCTGCCATGATGGTGATAGCTCAATGTATATCACTTCCCTCTGCATGTTTCAAAGTAAACATCAAAGCTACCTTTATAACTATCCGGTTAGAAAATAGTGTTTGGTAACCGCAAGGTAAACTATTACATATGTTGGGAATGTGATAATCTCAGGTCTAAGGATCATACATCTACTATGTATGAGATACACTGATGACATATAAGAATGTAACATTCTCGTAGTGTTCCATTGCGGGTCTATCTAACACATGTTCTTCTACATGCGTTCACAATGTATTGATGATATCTCCATATCCAATGATCTATGAAACATGATCATCGATCAATACATGCGCTAATCTATTCATCGTTGTCCTATACGATGATACCCGATCAGAGATACTTACAGAATTATATCAATGAGTAGAGAGTTTCATAAGCAAGTCACATACTTACTGATCAATATAATGATATACATTCATTGGACCAATAATCATATTATTATTCATAAAAATAGTCATGTTACAATCATCTATATGACTGGCTCAAGGGCATAACATGTAACACCCCGGCATTTAATATGCCCAAATGCTACCAAACATAGGATAAACAACATCTAAATACCATAAACTAAGGTAAATTACAGCAAAGGAGTAAATGCTAATAGCAAAAATTTCGGCAGCATCTCCTTTGTTTTTCCATGAATTGAAGCAACAACAATATGATCACAGGGTATAGTATAAAGAATGACATCTAAATCATCAATAATAAAGATTCTAGCAGCAGTATAAGACTAGAATAAAGATTCCAACCATCTCATGAGCCAAACGAAGTAAATGAGGAAACCAAGCACACAAATTAACCATCACAATTTAATGGAAGGAACATGTCATTGTTTATATGTGTGATGCTAAGTGATGACGTGTGACTAGTTCCCATTCCCTCATGCCGGTTTCATGGTACCTAAGAAAAACAACATAAACACAAGCGTGAGTTCATCACTCAGCAAGTATATTGCAATGGAACAAGAAAATACATTCTAATACCTTCATCACCACTTTTCACATACGACATCATACACATCTCATATTCTTAGCGTAAGCATATCATTAACATCATCATATATCATCATCATATAACATCCTCACATAATGCAATGCAATGCGATGCACATATCTCCTGGAAACTCATACCGGTATGGTTGAGTACACACCCGTCGGTGTGCACCCTCTCCCCCCTTCCATCCCGAAGATGGAGGGTGCCTACTCCTCGCTTCCGTTCACCGCGGTGAATGGAATCACGATGTAGGACTTACTCATTGGCACTCCAGAATAGTCATAACTTTCTCACCGACCTTCCCCGGACTAGTTATGACTTTCTCACCGCCCGGGCCATGTAACATGCCAACATCATAAATAACTTGTACACTAACACATGGCATCATAACATAATAAACATATTCATCATATCATTGGCAATCATTAAGGCATGGCATGTGAACATATCATGTATGCAAATTCAATCTCAACCAATCTTGCAACTACAACCCGCTACCCATTCCAATACACTTGCCTCAACCACGGGCGACGGATTGGCGAGAAGTAGAAGGCACTCCCAGGGTCACACCACCTGCACATAGGTACCACACACTCACAATCATATCCACAAAACAGTAAGCAAACCCTCTTCTACCCCGACAACGCAAACTACTCGCTAAACACAAAAATAGAGCTTCTGTCCCGTCGGGACAGCAGCCTTCCAAAAGGCATAACTCGGGTTCTAAGACTCCGAATCAATTAAACGAGTACATCCTCGCATAGCTTAGGAAATTTCCTAACTTTTTCTAAGTATATGGAAAAGCTGATTCGAAATCTAAAGTTGTTTAATCTACAAAATACCGTGATCTGTTCCAATCACGTCATAGTTTTTAACACGTTTGGTAAAACGAGCATAATTTTCAAACGGCTGGGCGGAATTGGACGTTCTTTATACCGAATGAAAGGTATTGAAATTACCTACAACTTCTTCAACAGCCGTACGACCAAATTCCGATTCTAAATTGGCGAAAACCCAAACCCTAGGTCGATTGTTCAAGCTGCCCGAAACAGAGAATGTGGCAACTTCTAGATTTCATCTAATCTACTCAATTCCAGCACCACTAATTGATCTAAAAACATGATAATAACCCTTAGAACAGTACCTAGACCAACCCCAAGGATTCCCATGGCCATACCTTCGCCCAACGCCCAAAAACCCAACGGATCTCCTCCCCGCTAGCGCGATCTCCTTCCTCGCTCCAATTCCGCCGGATCTCCTCGTCGCGGAGCGCTACAATGGACGGATCTGCGGGGTGGTGAGGTGGAGAACTCCCGTAGGGGCAGCAAGGGAGGTGGAGAGGGGAGGAGAGGGGTGGTGGCGCCATGGGGGAAGATGGAGAGGAAGGGGAAGGGTGGAGGCGCATGGGGGGTGCTAGGGGGTGGCGGCTAGGGTTGGGAGAGGGAGTGGGGGGCGCACCAAGTGGTGGGGGCCATATTTGGCAGCCCAAAAGTCCCCCCCTTGGGCCCAAACCCTTCCACCGGAGGCCCAACTCAACCCCCAAGGCCCAAAGTCCCCCGGAGAGGCCCAAACACCCGAAAACAGCCCAAAAACACGCTATAAACGACATAACGTAAAGTTTTAACCTCCATTTTCACATTTTATAAAGTGTTTGACCTCAACATTCACATTTTATAAAATACGACACTCCATGGTGTCACATTCTCCCCCCCTCCTTCAACAGGATTCGACCTCAAATCCAAGACACACCAATACGCAACCCAGCAAAGCAAAAGATAGCTAGGTTTCACATCTCATACCTAAGGCGAAAAGCTCGGGGTACTTCTCGCGCATGCGAGACTCCAGTTCCCAAACCGCTTGTCTCTCTGACTAAAGCCACTGGAACTACACTGATCGAGACCCGATGGTAAGATGCTTAGGCTCGAAGACCCACAGTTCTAACGATAACCCACGATCAACCTCTTGCAAGAACTTTACTCAACATTGAAACCCAAAGCACCCATACAAGGCCTCGGCATGACCCAAGCGATAGGATAAAATCCCAAACAAACCATGAAAGGAAACGGTCTCACACTCCTCCTTCGATACATCCCTTGGCACTAAAGTGCCCGATCCCTTTAACCAAAGCCACTCTCTAGAAGGATATGGTACCAACTTCTAGATACATCTTCCGCTCCCACGCACAACAGTGATTCACGTCTCAACCTCTCAATTGTGGTTCGTCGTATTCGCGACGACGCAAACCAAGTGAGACACAACACTCTAAGATTACTAACTGCTTGAACCATCGGGGTTACATCCTGATCTTTTACAACAAGACCAACACCCACCCCACTACCACCGAAAGGAGAAGTCTACTTTATGACCAGAGTTCTGAAAACCCGCAAATTCAACAACAACCAAACATTCCTCTTCGGTTGGCACAACACGCTCAAAGATCGGCGACAAAAGATCCAATACACTTCCAAAAGGAAAATCAATTACTAGCAACCACCAAGTGGTCCACTCAAGATTTAATCAGCCCTACCGAGGGACACATCAATGACACAAGTCTCCAAGAAGGTTTGAATTGAGTCCTACACAACCTTCCTTTACTCTTCACTTCCAAACTAGTTACGATCAACCACTAGCAATACCTAATATCTTAGGTCATTACAAACCCACACTAGATTCCTCTTTCTAAGAAGGTTTCGCCCTCGCATTCTTCCTTTGAAAGAATCGGAACAAGGGTACAATCATTGAGTAAGCTCAACCAAGACCCATGAACCCAAAATGATCCACATACAACAACTCGAACTCCAAAGCGCTAAAAGCCACTTTGGAAAGAATCCGGCAACAACCAAAGAATACTCATCTTATTTTTCCTAAGCTAAGATGCAAAGGAAACACAAATCTCCTACACCACAACCAGCATACCAGAAAGAAATAGAAGTCTCGATTTATGACATGCATGCACATTTTTCAAGAGCACTCCGGATTAGTCATATATCCATGTATGACTTTCTCACCGACCTGGCTCATCGACTCTTTCATCATTAAACATCTATAAACAATGTCATGCTTCCATTTCACCATTCATTCTTCATGTAACAACAATACCGAATAGTCATCCACCAAAAGACTTCTTCCTCGGTATCACATGATTGAAACACAATTAACATCGATGGCTGCGAAATTCATATAAACTATGACGGCAACACCATTACTAGGAACACCACATCGTATAGGAAGCCACGTCAATTTGAAAACTAAACTTGCAAAACATCGCATTTTAACCAAAATCAACATTTTGGAAAAGAACATCGACTCCAAAGTCAAACATATGTACACACAACCGCCACATAATTGTTCTCAAAAGAAAGGGAAACTCATATCCCAAAAGAGAACACTTTGCTAACAACATCACCGATGAAACATCCATAAAAACCACCTTTTGGAGCACTTGCAAACACCACACACGTTATGCAAATAAATCCAACTCCAGTCAAAAAGAGTTACAAATTAAATCTCAAGAGTTTCCAACACAACCCACTATGTCCATCTGCTTCCGTTAAAATTTATTCCAAAGATAATTCAGGGTGAACGCGAAGGAGCGCGATCCACTAAAAAAAAAACTTTTGGGTGTAAATCCATACTCATAACACAAATTAAACAAAATAGCCAAAACCAAAAATTGGCACCAATAGCTACGGGTTTTAGGGAAGCTCGGAAACACAACACAAGGAATACCTTGACCGAAGGCATTCAACCAAAATGGCAAACAACCACACCAGTTGAAAGGGTTTTAAACACCATTTCGGATGAATCCCACCATAACTTGTATTCCACTACACTTACCATTTAAGCATTCAAAAATCACTATTTACTCATCAAGAGAGTCCATCCGGATTTAACAAAATTTACATAACAATTTCTTTCTCTAGTTACCATTCCCAACACTTTTAATTAAGGTTTAAGATGCTTATCACAAAGGCACCCAACCAAGACTACATTGACAGGATCCCCACGGATCACCAAATCATATAACAACATATTCTATATTTCAAACATAGTACTTCAACAGCTACTTGAGCATGGTCAACCTATAAATTTTATACTATCCATACGTCAAAATCTTGACAATTGAAACTTGTTCAATCAATAAAATGACTTCAACAAATAAGTAATATCTCTACAAGATAAAATTCGTAAATAGGATTCTAAGATATGCATTCATTAAGATTAAAATCTTGCATCATGATTATTATCCATTGTTCATCCCATCACAACATGTACTCGACATAATACCACCGTTTTACACTTTTCTTCTATGGATCAATGGTTTCCAACAATTAACAACACTACCAAGGCATCAATATCAATTCTTTGCATGATCATCAATCAACAACATTGCTTTTAGCTACCCTACACATAGGTTGCAACAAAATTGTCACTACACAACATACTCCAACCATTAAATTAGATTTAATAAGTTAGATCAGCACAATGTTCTTAAAACAACAACCAGACCTATGTTTTTTTTCCAATTGACATCGGTACTACCATTAACATTGCCCTTAACAACATCATTAACAATAAGTCTTATTGTAGGATCGAAAGACACGAATATAGCAATCAGAGGGGGGTGAATGATTGTGCGGAAGCTAAAAACAAATTCTTAATCTACTAAAAGTTCACCCCAAAACAGAACCAAATAATTGCCTCGTATTCGACAAAAACAGAATGATAGAGGTTCGGTAAAACGCGAATTCCTGGAGATCCAGCCGTTATATTGATCTGAAATTTGGACACAAGAAACTAGATTCCAATACGAATCGAACACAAAAAGAATCAGCTCGATTGGACTTACGGATCAAAAGTTATGAACCTTGCAAGCTTGCTGTGACAGAAGATGACGAGAATTAATCTAACCAAAACTTCAAGATTAAACAAGAACGACAAAAGTTTAATTAACTAAACTTAGAGAAACCCTAAATCAATTCTCTAGAAAGGTTTTGATGGATCAAATCAAGATGAACCTCAAAGAACAAAAACCAATCTAGAACCAGAACAAGCATGCAAGCAAAAGCAAAACAGAGACACGTAGCAACTCGGTTACTATAGCACGCAAGGATCTGGAAGAATTGATCTTTATTTCTTTTGTCTAAAGTACTCTCATCAAAAGAGTACAAACCCTAAAAACTGAACCCAAGCTCTCAATGCGCTCAGCTCTACTTGATTCGATTGATGCCCTTCAACAGGAGACACCCCTCCTATTTAAAGGAGCAAAACACAAGGAGTTCTGAATACAATTCCTAATCTAGAAGGAGTATGTATACAACTCCTCTTGGCCCAACCTAGCCGAGTACAACTCTTGCACGCGTATGGCAACCCTACCATACTCACGTGACTAACACTATGCACGCGTATGGCCACCTGCCATACTAACGTGACTAACACTTTGCACGCGAATGACCTCCTGCCATTCTCACGTGACTAACCATTCTTCATGTGCACCATTCTCTTAGCCCGAACGTCCCGCATGACATCCTTGACCACCAAGACCTCAGTTCCTCCCTGAACCTAGTCCCGAACCTCAGCTCCTCCATGAACCTAGTTCTGGTCCCGTCATCGACCACGTTCGTCTTCGAGCAATACCTACACATGAACAAACCACAAAACAATTCCGGGCACAAGTCCACGACTTGACTCTCATCAATCCATGCAAATACTCACACGAGCATTGCATAAAGTCCACTTCAAGCATCATGAAATTCTCACAAATTTCATAATCTCAAAAACAAATCAAACACAATTCCAATTTTGCTCAAAACCCTAATCGAGCAAAAACGCATTCACGACAGACCAAAAAATATGGTCCGGCGTACACATGAAATAGTCACTCAAAAAACCATTCACGACGGAGAAAAAAAAATTGGTCCGGCGTACATGTAAAACTTACTGTTTTTAAGAACTTGGTCCCGAGCAAAAAAACTTTCAGAAGCACATTTACGACATACCAAAAATTTGGTCTGTCGTTCAAGGAAAAAACGAGGTTGCCAAAAACATGTGTATGACAGACCAAAAAATTTGGTTTGTCATACATGGGAAAAACGAGGTCGCCAAAAGCATGTGTATGACAGACCAAAAAATTTGGTTTGTCATACATGGGAAAAACGAGGTCGCCAAAAGCATGTGTATGACAGACCAAAAAATTTGGTTTGTCATACATGGGAAAAACGAGGTCGCCAAAAGCATGTGTATGACAGACCAAAAAATTTTGTTTGTCATACATGGGAAAAACGAGGTCGCCAAAAGCATGTGTATGACAGACCAAAAAATTTTGTTTGTCATACATGGGAAAAATGAGGTCGCCAAAAGCATGTGTATGACAGACCAAAAAATTTGGTTTGTCATACATGGGAAAAACGCGATTTCTTGAACAAGCGTAAAAGCATCAAAATCACGTTTATGACAGACCAAAAAGTTTGGTCCGTCATACATGCAAAACTCACTGTTTTTGGATGTTTGGTCTGGCGCAAATGCAAAGTCTCTGTTTTTGGATGTTTGAATGTTTGGTCCTTCATGCAAGCAATTTTGCAAGATTAATCCTAACCAATTTTTCAGCACAAAATCAAGCCAATTTTTCATCACATGATTCACAATCTCCCCCTTGATGAAAACATTGGCAACACCACTTAGAATTGAACATTTGGCATTCACTTTACAAAAGATTTTGAAATCCAAAGGATCAAGGACCAAAAAGAGAAAACACAGAATTACCCCCTTGACCAAAATGCAAAACAAAATCTCCCCCTGAGAAGGAAAATGTGTGTGAATGTGCAATGTGCCCAAAATTCCAAAATTCTCCAAACTTCTCCCAAAATTCTCAAATTTCCAAAAGCAACTCCCCCTTTTTCTTCTCCCCCTTTTTCCTTAAACTTTTCAACGATTCCCAAATTTCTCCCCCTTTGACAATGGATTCATCAAGAGTACAAGAGAGAGAACAGGTTCAAAATTTTTCTTGAAACAATGATTTCACAAAGAGAAACAAGGAAGTGCCAAGATAGGAAAAGATGAGCTCATTCGATCATATAACCTTATATATCACATAATATGCAAAATACATGATCTTGATGTGATTTTAACAAGTTAGAGAATGACATGCATCTCAACCTCAATTCAGTCAACTATAGCCAAGTAATAAGCAAAACCTTTAGTAGAAAAACAAAGGCTCAAAGTTGAAGCGAATAACAAATCAGGTCGAGCAAGTAGTTTCAACTCCAATCTAGTGGACCAATTTAATCTTTAAACAGTGAACTGCATGTGGCATGCTTGAAGCATACTTCTTTTATTTCCTTGGAGTGGCATGCTTGAAGCATACATCTTGTCTTTTGAGGGAATGGCATGCTTGAAGCATACATCTTATCTTTTAGGGAAAGCACCCTGAAGCACATAACTTGAGGTTTTTTGCTTTTAACAACCCTTTTTATTGATTCCCTTTTCTTTTCATTTTTCTTGATTATAAACATGCAAAAGTGATTAAAAGGTCTTATGAAAGAGTAAAGTTGAAACCACACTTGCTTCATAGCCCAAATTTGTCAAGAGGATTCAATATCAAGCCTAGAAGAGTGAGATATCACAGAGTATTTAGCTATAGGCAATCAGTCCAGGGAATTCCACAATGTCATTTTTAGTTCAAGTGAGACAATTATATTATCATATATTAGCTCAAGTACATAACATATAAAGAAATATGATAAAGTGAGCTCATCAAGTGAAAGAACTTGGCAAAGAAACTCCCCCTCAAAACAAACCCATTGGATGAACAATCCCAAGTTCTCCCCGAATAAAAGCAAAACGAGAAGAAGACAAAGGTTTTGTGAAAATGTCTGCCAATTGATGTTCAGTATCCACATGATGAAGCACAATGTTGCCTTTTTCAACATGATCTCTAAGAAAGTGAAATCTGATGTCAATGTGTTTTGTTCTAGAGTGTTGCACGGGGTTCTTAGCAATGCAAATTGCACTAGTGTTATCACACAAAAGAGGAACACTATCCAAATTAACCCCATAATCTTTAAGTGTAGCTACTATCCAAAGAATTTGAGAACAACAACTAACAGCAGCCACATATTCAGATTCAGCAGTTGATTGTGCAACAGAAGATTGTTTTCTAGATGACCATGCAATAAGAGAATTGCCCAAGAAATGACATGTACCAGATGTACTTTTTCTATCAATTCTACATTCTCCAAAATCAGCATCAGAGAAAGCTCAAACTAATGCATGAGGAAGCAGAAAGCCAAATGCCAAAATCTTGAGTACCATGGAGATACATGAAAATTCGCTGGACAGCTTGTCGATGTGAAGCACGTGGAGAAGCTTGAAAATGAGCACACAAGCACACAACAAATTCTATATCCGGCCTTGATGCAGTGACGTACAAAAGTGAACCTATCATGCTTCTATATTCTTTTTGATCAACCGGCTCACCATCTTCATCCGGATCAAGTGTGCAAGTGCTTTCCATGGGAGTCATGATTGGCTTGCTGTTTTCCATCCCAAAACGTCAGTAGCAAGTCTCTTGTGTATTTGCTTTGATGCACAAAAGTACCATCCTTCGTTTGCTTGATTTGAAATCCCAAAAGTATGTCAACTCACCCATCATACTCATCTCAAACTCCTTCCTCATTGTTTCTGAAAACTCAGACACTAAAACATGAGAGGAACCACCAAAGATAATATCATCAACATAAATCTGAACGAATAGTTGATCATTGCCTTGCTTGAGTAAAAAGAGAGTTTTGTCAACCTTTCCCATTGAAAACCCCTTTCAAGTAAAAAGGTTTTTAGCCTATCATACCATGCTCTAGGGGCTTGTTTCAAACCATACAAAGCTTTTGATAGTTTGAACACATGATTTGGAAACTTTGGATTTTCAAAACCAGGTGGTTGCTTGACATAAACCTCCTCATTTATGTAGCCATTAAGAAAAGCACTTTTCACATCCATTTGATACAATTTGAAACCTTTGGATGCAGCAAATGCTAAAAGGATTCTAATGGCTTCAATTCTAGCAACAGGAGCAAAGGTTTCATCAAAATCTAAGCCTTCAATTTGAGTGTAACCTTGAGCAACCAATCTAGCCTTGTTTCTAACAACAACACCATCCTCACTTTGTTTATTTTTGAAAACCCATCTAGTTCCAATAACATTAAAATCAGGAGGTGGTGAGACAAGTTTCCAAACTTTATTTTGTTCAAAATTCTCTAATTCTTCATGCATGGCATTGATCCAAGATTCGTCGAGATAATGCATGAGATATATCTTTGGGTTCAAAAGAAGCAACTAAAGCGAGAATGAGCATGAGTGTCGAATGAATAAACCTGGATCGAAAGTGACTCTCTCATTTAGGTCTCCAATCATTTGTTTAGATGGATGCATTTTTAAATGTGCAAGGGAGCATTGGCTTTTGAGACTTCTCCTTCTCCTTCATTTTCGGCATGTACAGATGATGTTGTAGCTTGAGGATGGTTAGTCAGAGGTGATGTAGTAGTAGGTGCCAAAGGTGCTACAACTTGTTGTGCATTAGGAAGAGTCAAGACCTCATCTTCAACATCATCATTATCTTCAAAGATTTTCTCCCCCTGAATGTATGCGCCTGTACCTGCATCACTTGGACTAGTGCCGTTTGCCTCCAAAGGATTGAACTCGAGATGGTCCAACTGTATCAAGATGTAGAAGCTGTCCTGGAGCGTTTGTCATCACCATGGTAAGAGGTGGATGTGAACCTGCAATCATCTTACCATGTCTACAAGAAGAACATACTAGATTGCTATCACCCTTAAGCTTAGGCAAGCCACGTATGAGATCTAAACCACTTACACGAGTAAGATGATCAAAACCAACATGACCAAGTCTATGATGCCAAAAGAATAAATCTTTAGAAACATTGGCAATTAGACACATATGCTTAGAAGAAGGTGATGCATCAAAATTAGCTTTAAAGACTCTTCCAAAACGAGAAATTTTGAAAACAAGATCACCTGAAGCATCTAGCACTTTGCATTCATTTTTCTTAAAGCTTATCTCAAGATCTTCATCAAGCATTTGTGAGACAGAAAGCAAGTTATATTTCAAATTTTCAACAAGAGCCACATCTTTGAACATAAACTTGTCACTTACCTTTATTGTACCTTTTGCCACAACAGAAGAGGAAGAAGCATCTCCAAAAGTAACACTTTCAGCACGAGATGCACGAGTGAGGGAGGAGAACCAATTCTTATCACCGGACATGTGGCGTGAGCATCTGGAATCCACTAGCCATATGTTCTCCTTCCTCGCGCGAGAAGCCTACATAGCAGCAAAACATGTCGAGGTCTCAGTACTAGGGTTAGGAATGAGATTTTTGGGAATCCAGCACTGAGACACACGACGCACAATAGTAGGCACAACACAAAAATTTTTATGCATACAAACAGATTTGTCATTTCCCGTGTTTCTAGCAACAAAAGGTGTTTGCATCACCCTAGGCACATAGTGAGAAGCAAAGTGTGCCTTTCTGAAATTATACTTAGCCTTAGTCCTTTCTTTCTTTTGCTGTTTGGCTAGCCTAAAGCAAAAATCTACTAGATGTCCATCTCTACCACAATGAGTGCAAGTGTACTTAGCATGAAGTTTGTCTTTAACAGTAGAAGCACATTTTGCATTCATCATAGTAGAAGAAAGAAAACCAGCAGATTTAAAAGCAATCTTTTTAGGCTCATTAAGAATCTCAATTTTGTCATTGCAAGGAGCATTAACAACAGTGCGAGGTTTAGTTTCAAATGAAGCATGAAGATCAAAACCTAAACCTCTCTTGTTTGAGCTAACCTTAGATTGATCCAAAATCATGTTCAATTTTTTCTTGCCATTAGTGAATCGTTCCAAAGAGTTTTGCAAGTAATCAACTTTCTTAGCAAGAGTTAAACAATTATTGCAGGGAACATCTACTTTTTCTTTTTGCTTGCGACAAGTTGAGCATGAGAGAATTTCATGTGAAAGCAAATTATCAGTTAATTGAGAAACCCTAGCATTTGCATCTTGCAACTTCAATTCTAGTATGGAGCATTTAGAACATGGAGTTGTATCATGCAAATCAATGGTAGAACAACTAGCATGTTTAACAAGTTTCTCATTTTTCTCATTTTCAGCATTGATTTGCTCTAACAAGGTAACATGTTCTTTCCTAAGCAACGTAAGCTCATTGTAAATTAAGTCACATGATTTGCAAGCATCATCATCAGGAATCAAGGTTTTAAGTCTAGAAATTTCAGCATTCAATGACTCCACAACGAAATCATGTTTCTTAATTTTCTTATCACGTTTGTCAAGCAATTTTCCAAGATGAGCAACGGCAATAGCTAATTCATCATAAGAATGATCTACCTCATTGAAGTCGCTGTCGTGGTCGTCCTCAGTGAAGCTATCCTTGCTGCTTGCCATGAGACACAACCCCATCAAATCATGCTTGCTTGGAGTTGCATCATCTTCGCTGCTCTTCGAGTCCACATCGCTCAAATTGACTTGTTCAAGAGCGGAAAGAACTCGGTGAACCACCTTGCGGTTGATGAAGCTCTTCTTCTTCCTATCATTTGACGAGAACCTTTTCTTCTCATTCCTTCTATCGTTGTCCTTCTCCTCCTTTGATGTTTTTCCTGCAAGCTTAGGACAATTTGTGCGAATATGGTTAAGGTCACCACACTCATAGCATCTTGGAGGACCACCTCTCTTTCTCATTCTCACATTCTGCAAAGCTTTGTTAAAGCGAGAAGAGAGTAGTGCCAGATCTTCTTCAGGAAACTCTTCAAGTTGCTCATCTGTTAAATAAGACATAGAAGACAAGGCAAAGCTAGAAGAAGAATTTGCATTTGACATGTTAGGGTTAGAGATCAAAGCAATTGATTTAATATTACCTTTCCTTGCAAGAACATCCAACTCATGAGTTTTCAATTTAGAATACAGAACATCTAATGTAAGTGTACTCATGACAGTAGATTCTCTAATGGATGTAACTTTCATCTCCCAAATAGACATGTCTAAAGCACCAAGCAATTGTCTAGCATTAGCAGCATCATCAAAGCTAACTCCAACAGCACGAAGATTACTAAGAATTTTATTGAAACGTTCAAAGAAGTCATCTAGCGTCTCACTGGGTTTCATCTCAAATCTCATGTATTCTTTTTTGTAAAGATCTTGACGAACCTCTTTAATAGTGTTAGAACCCTCATGGTAATCACAAAGAGATTTCCATACCTCATAAGCGGACTTGAGATGGATCACATGGTCAAAGTTGCTGCGTCCCAAACCTTGGATGATCAAGTTGCGCGCTATGCTGTTTGCTTCAACATGTGCGCGATTGGTGTCGTTGACGTTGTCGTTTGCAGGGACTTCATATGGTTTGTAGACTTTCTCCCAAATTGTGAAGCCCTGTGCTTGGATGAACGCCTCCATCTTGGCCTTCCAAAACTGAAAATCAACACCATCGAACACACAAGGTTTTGTCGAATAACGATCCATTGATCTAATCACCGATTAAGATAGATTAAAAAAACCTTGCTCTGATACCACTTGTAGGATCGAAAGACACGAATATAGCAATCAGAGGGGGGTGAATGATTATGTGGAAGCTAAAAACAAATTCTTAATCTACTAAAAGTTCACCCCAAAACAGAACCAAATAATTGCCTCGTATTCGACAAAAATAGAATGATAGAGGTTCGGTAAAACGTGAATTCCTGGAGATCCAACCGTTAGATCGATCTTAAATTTGGACACAATAAACTAGATTCCAATACGAATCGAACACAAAAAGAATCAACTCGATTGGACTTACGGATCAAAAGTTATGAACCTTGCAAGCTTGCTGTGACAGAAGATGACGAGAATTAATCTAACCAAAACTTCAAGATTAAACAAGAACGACAAAAGTTTAATTAACTAAACTTAGAGAAACCCTAAATCAATTCTCTAGAATGTTTTTGATGGATCAAATCAAGATGAACCTCAAAGAACAAAAACCAATCTAGAACCAGAACAAGCATGCAAGCAAAAGCAAAACAGAGACACGTAGCAACGCGGTTACTATAGCACGCAAGGATCTGGAAGAATTGATCTTTATTTCTTTTGTCTAAAGTACTCTCATCAAAAGAGTACAAACCCTAAAAACTGAGCCCAAGCTCTCAATGCGCTCAGCTCTACTTGATTTGATTGATGCCCTTCAACAGGAGACACCCCTCCTATTTAAAGGAGCAAAACACAAGGAGTTCTGAATACAATTCCTAATCTAGAAGGAGTATGTATACAACTCCTCTTGGCCCAACCTGGCCGAGTACAACTCTTGCACGTGTATGGCAACCCTACCATACTCACGTGACTAACACTTTGCACGTGTATGGCCACCTGCCATACTCACGTGACTAACACTTTGCACGCGAATGACCTCCTGCCATTCTCACGTGACTAACCATTCTTCATGTGCACCATTCTCTTAGCCCGAACGTCCCGCATGACATCCTTGACCACCAAGACCTCAGTTCCTCCCTGAACCTAGTCCCGAACCTCAGCTCCTCCATGAACCTAGTTCCGATCCTGTCATCGACCACGTTCGTCTTCGAGCAATACCTGCACATGAACAAACCACAAAACAATTCTGGGCACAAGTCCACGACTTGACTCTCATCAATCCATGCAAATACTCACACGAGCATTGCATAAAGTCCACCTCAAGCATCATGAAATTCTCACAAATTTCATAATCTCAAAAACAAATCAAACACAATTCCAATTTTGCTCAAAACCCTAATCGAGCAAAAACGCATTCACGACGGACCAAAAAATATAGTCCAGCGTACACATGAAAAAGTCACTCAAAAAACCATTCACGACGGACCAAAAAATTTGGTCCTACAGACATGTAAAACTTATCGCTTTTAAGAACTTGGTCCCAAGCAAAAACTTTCAGAGCACATTTACGACATACCAAAAATTTGGTCTGGCTGCTCATGGAAAAACGAGGTTGCCAAAAACATGTGTATGATGCACTCAAAAATTTGGTTTGTCATACATGGGAAAAACGAGGTCGCCAAAAGCATGTGTATGACAGACCAAAAATTTGGTTTGTCATACATGGGAAAACGAGGTCGCCTAGCATGTGTATGAGACCAAAAAATTTGGTTTGTCATACATGGGAAAACGCGATTTCTTGAACAAGCGTAAAAGCATCAAAATCACGTTTATGATCCAAAAAGTTTGCTCCACATACATGCGAAACTCACTGTTTTTGGATGTTTGGTCTAGCGCAAATGCAAAGTCTCTGTTTTTGGATGTTTGAATGTTTGGTCCTTCATGCAAGAAATTTTGCAAGATTAATCCTAACCAATTTTTCAGCACAAAATCAAGCCAATTTTTCATCACATGATTCACACTTATGTATTCTCCATTGACATCAATACCAGCATTGTAGAGACACAACTGCATACTTCCAAATATAAATAGCAACTCTAATCAACTTCCAAATTAAAGCCACTAGTCAACATGATTAAATTTCTCTATTAACCCGTTAGATTAGAACATCTTTAAACAATCGGCAAGGTTTCTTTAACAGTATCATTAATTTACATCATCTTAATGTTCTAACTATGCATCAAGGTTTAAACTTTTAACATTAACAAGGATCATAAGCACTTTTAAAGCAAGGCAACAGATTCTAAGCATGTACATTAACCTATTTAATCATTCTCGCTACAGAGTAAACTGCAACACTAGTAGTCTATTTATTCTCAAGCTAGAGATAACAACCGCATTGAATTGTTTAAACTCACAAATTAACTTAACAATACGTCATCCCATAAACCACATTGGTACATGCTATATAACATGCTAAACAACAATTCTTAATAGGGACAAACGATTTCAGTCAAAAGACTACTTACTTTGTTTGCAGCATTTTAGTTTTAAAACTCATCCCAAATTCATAAGGAAACTTGACTCTCAAAATTGCAATGAGACAAACCCAAACTTGGTCATGCAAAAGGAAGTCTCCAAAACACTTTTTAATCTCAAAGACTCCCACAGGAGGGAACCAAGCGATCAAATAAACCTTTGCGGACAAAGGCACAAAACATAAATCAACACAACTTAACTTTTTGCACACGCTTCAATAACTTCTTTTAAACTCAGAGTAAGACACACAAGAACCAAAACTATACTTTTCTTTGCAAGGCAACCCACAAAACCGGTGTCCAAGCCAAAAGGCGACTAAAAAAAACGCAACGCTAAATTCCTCTTCTTCGTCTTCAACCAAGGAGGACAAAACCAAGGAACACCGAAGGGACTCTCCGCGAAAAAAATCCAATCCCAAACACTTTTCTTTTGATTTCAATCAACTAAAGTCAAGAAAAACAACCAAAACCGACCGTCAGAACGGTAAAGAACATACGAAGAAATCCACCACCAAACTCTTCTATTTGACTCAAATAACTACCCGATCTACGACGTAAAGGATAAGCACTCTTCTCCTACAGGGGTTAATAGTTCTTCGGTGATGGCGCTAATCGCCACATCACAAACCTCACCCTTAATATGAAATAAGAGAGGTGGCCGAAACCCTTCAGCACCAAAACCCCACTTTATCACAACAACAAGAACAATTCAATCATTTATCTCATAGACATAGCAACATGCATTATCAAATGAAGCATTCAACATCATAGCTTAAATACAACATTTAAACGTAAAGAAACGATACCCATACCCTTTCCTACTGTGCATCCATTGTGTGTCAAATTTTAGATTTAGTTATACCACTTTTGCAAGTTTTAATGTTTCTATCCTATGAAAAAATTTTAGTTGAAACCTAATCCATGTTTCTAAGTTATTCCACATCACATTTTAGTTGTACCCTATAGCATGACACTAAAAATACACATTCCAAGGACCTACATCCCGCTCTGATACCAACTGTAACACCCCAGCATTTAATATGCCCGAATGCTACCAAACATAGGATAAACAACATCTAAATACCATAAACTAAGGTAAATTACAGCAAAGGAGTAAATGCTAATACCAAAAATTTCGGCAGCATCTCCTTTGTTTTTCCATGAATTGAAGCAACAACAATATGATCACAGGGTATAGTATAAAGAATGACATCTAAATCATCAATAATAAAGGTTCTACCAGCATTATAAGACTAGAATAAAGATTCCAACCATCTCATGAGCCAAACGAAGTAAATGAGGAAACCAAGCACACAAATTAACCATCACAATTTAATGGAAGGAACATGTCATTGTTTATATGTGTGATGCTAAGTGATGACGTATGACTAGTTCCCGTTCCCGCATGCCGGTTTCATGGTACCTAAGAAAAACAACATAAACACAAGCGTGACTTCATCATTCAGCAAGTATATTGCAATGGAACAAGAAAATACATTCTAATACCTTCATCACCACTTTTCACATACGACATCATACACATCTCATATTCATAGCGTAAGCATATCATTAACATCATCATATATCATCATCATATAACATCCTCATATAATGCAATGCAATGCGATGCACATATCTCCTGGAAACTCATACTGGTATGGTTGAGTACACACCTGTCGGTGTGCACCCTCTCCCCCCTTCCATCCCGAAGATGGAGGGTGCCTACTCCTCGCTTCCGTTCACCGCGGTGAATGGAATCACGATGTAGGACTTACTCATTGGCACTCCGGAATAGTCATAACTTTCTCACCGACCTTCCCCGGACTAGTTATGACTTTCTCACCGCCCGGGCCATGTAACATGCCAACATCATAAATAACTTGTACACTAACACGTGGCATCATAACATAATAAATATATTCATCATATCATTGGCAATCATTAAGGCATGGCATGTGAACATATCATGTATGCAAATTCAATCTCAACCAATCTTGCAACCACAACCCGCTACCCATTCCAATACACTTGCCTAAACCACAGGCGACGGATTGGCGAGAAGTAGAAGGCACTCCCGGGGTCACACCACCTGCACATAGGTACCACACACTCACAATCATGTCCACAAAATAGTAAGAAAACCCTCTTCTACCCCGACATCGCAAACTACTCGCTAAACCCAAAAACAAAGGTTCTGTCCCGTCGGGACAGCAGCCTTCCAAAAGGCATAACTCAGGTTCTAAAACTCCGAATCAATTAAACGAGTACATCCTCGCGTAGCTTAGGAAATTTACTAACTTTTTCTAAGTATATGGAAAAGCTGATTCGGACTCTAAAGTTGTTTAATCTACAAAATACCGTGATCTGTTCCAATCACGTCATAGTTTTTAACACGTTCGGTAAAATGAGCATAACTTTCAAACGGCTGGGCGGAATTGAACGATCTTTATACTCACTGAAAGGTATTGAATTACCTACAACTTCTTCAACATCCGTACGACCAAATTCCGATTCTAAATTGGCGAAAACCCAAACCCTAAGTCGACTGTTCAAGCTGCCCGAAACAGAGAACGTGGAAACTTCTAGATTTCATCTAATCTACTCAATTCCAGCACCACTAATTGATCTAAAAACATGATAATAACCCTTAGAACAGTACCTAGACCAACCCCAAGGATTCCTATGGCCATACCTTCGCCCAATGCCCAAAAACCCAACAGATCTCCTCCCCGCTCGCGTGATCTCCTTCCTCGCTCCAATACCGCCGGATCTCCTCGTCACGGAGCGCTCCAATGGACGGATCTGCAGGGTGGTGAGGTGGAGAACTCCCCTAGGGGCAGCAAGGGAGGTGGAGAGGGGAGGAGAGGGGTGGTGGCGCCATGGGGGAAGATGGAGAGGAAGGGGAAGGGTGGAGGCGCATGGAGGGGGGCTAGGGGGTGGCGGCTAGGGTTGGGAGAGGGAGTGGGGGCCGCACCAAGGGGTGGGGGCCAGATTTGGCAGCCCAAAAGTCCCCCCCTTGGGCCCAAACCCTTCCACCGGAGGCCCAACTCAACCCCCAAGGCCTAAAGTCCCCCGGAGAGGCCCAAACACCCGAAAACGGCCCTAAAACACGCTATAAACGGCATAACGTAAAGTTTTAACCTCCATTTTCACATTTTATAAAGTTTTTGACCTCAACATTCACATTTTATAAGATACGACACTCCATGGTGTCACGTAACACTAATAAGAAATCCATTAGATCATGGATTTTAGAGGATAGAGTAGCGGTCAAGTTAGCTTAGTTGATAAAACTCGTTTGTTAATGGGTTTCGGGTTAGCCCAATGGGTAAGTGTGTGGGATCAAATCCTGGCAAATGGGGGTTAGCTTAGGTTTGAAGCAACCCATCCAACGGTGGAGGATGATCCATGGACACTATAAATAGAGGGGTAGGGGTAGCCTCCCCTCTTGAAGGTTTTGTGTGCTCCTTTGAGCTCTGCCCACTTGTTGTGAGGCTTTGTAAACTTTCCATCCATAAATACAAAGAATTTATTTCCTTTACTTGTGAATTTAATTCCGCATTTACATTATGTATTTACTTTATGCAATTTAAATTCAGTATTTACTTTCAAGCATTTAAATTCTGCACATTTGCCTCCCCTCCTTCTAAATTCTTGTGGTTCTTGAGCCACGGATGAATGATTGATGGATGAATCTGTAACACCCCGGCATCTAGTATGCCCGAATGCTACCAAACATAGACTAAACATCAACTAAATACCATACATGAAGACAAATTTCAGCAAAGGCACAAATGCTAAACACTGAAATTTCAGCAGCATCTCCTTTGTTTTATCATGATTTGAACAATAGCAATATCATAGCAAAATATTTCATAACATAAGACATCTAAAGCAGCAATATATAATGGATAAAACATCATCATAAACAATTAAACCAAAACCAACCACACAAACATCTATAGCTAAGCAAAGAGGATCAACAGCACATTAAATTTAATCCATACACCTAGTTCAGGCACTATTATTATGATCATGACTCAAGGTTGGTAAATGTGACTGGAACTACGTGAAGATGTGTAGCTAATGCCCTTTCCCACATGCCGGTGTCATGGTACCTAAAAAAAACAACATAAACACAAGCGTGAGTTCATCACTCAGCAAGTATATTGCAATGGTACAAATAAAAACAATTACATGGCTACAACAACTCACATCATGTATATCATCTCATTCATGTTCACAAATCATTATCATCATCATTATGTATGCAATGCGATGCGATGCGATGCTCATATCTCCTTGGAAACTCATACCGGTATGGTTGAGTACACACCCGTCGGTGTGCACCCTCTCCCCCCTTCCATCCCGAAGATGGAGGGTGCCTACTCCTCGCTTCCCCACACCGCGGTGGATGGAATCACGATGTAGGACTTACTCATTGGCTCTCCGGAATAGTCATAACTTTCTCACCGACCTTCCCCGGACTAGTTATGACTTTCTCACCGCCTGGGCCATGTATCTTGCCATGTATGCAAATATGCCAACAGCCCAACATCATGAATAACTTGTACATTAACACATGGCATCATCATGGATAACTTGTACATTAACACATGGCAACATCACATAATAAACATTCATCATATCAATGGAAACATTAAAGCATGGCATGTGAACATATCATATATTCAAATTTCAATCTCAATCAATCAAACAAACTACAACCCGCTACCCATTCCAATACACTTGCCTCCACAACGGGCGACGGATTGGCGAGAAGTAGAAGGCACTCCCGGGGGCACACCACCTACACATAGGTACCACACACTCACAATCATTTCCTCAAAACAGTACGCAAACCCTCATCTACCCCGACATTGCCAACTACTCGCAAAACCCGAAAACAGAGGTTCTGTCCCGTCGGGACAGCAGCCTTCCAAAAGGCATAACTCGGGTTCTAAGACTCCGAATCAATTAAAAGAGTACATCCTCGCGTAGCTTAGGAAATTTCCTAACTTTTTCTAGGTATAAGGAAAAGCTGATTCGGACTCTAAAGTTGCTTAATCTACAAAGTACCGTGATCTGTTCCAATCACGTCACAGATTTTAACACGCTCGGTAAAACAGCCATAGCTTTCAAACGGCTGATCGGAATTTTGCGTTCTTTATACCCACCGAAAGATACTGAAATTACCTACAATGTCTTCAACAAGCGGCCGTCCAAATTCGGAATCTAAATTGGCGAAAAACCAAACCCTAGGTCGACTGCTCGTGCTGTCCAAAACAGAGAACGTGGCAACTTCTAGATCTAATCTAATCTACTCAATTCCAGCACCACCAATTGATCTAAAAACATGATAATGACCTAATAACAGTACCTAGACCAATTCTAAGGAGTCCTATGACCATACCTTCGCCCGACGCACGAAAACCCATTAGATCTCCTCCCGGTTCGCGGGATCCTTTTCCTCGCTCCAAATCCACAGGATCTCCTCGTCGCGGAGCGCTCCAATGGATGGATCTTCGAGGTGCTGAGGTGAGGATCTCCCCTAGGGGTAGAAAGGGAGGTGGAGAGGGGAGGAGAGGGGTGGTGGCGCCATGGGGGAAGATGGAGAGGAAGGGGAAGGGTGGAGGCGCATGGGAGGGGGCTAGGGGGTGGCGGCTAGGGTTGGGAGAGGGAGTTTGGGGCGCACCAAGGGGTGGGGGCCAGATTTGGCTGCCCAAAAGTCCCCCCCCCTTGGGCCCAAACCCTTCCACCGGAGGCCCAACTCAACCCCCAAGGCCCAAAGACCACCAGAGAGGCCCAAAACACCCGAAAACGGCCCAAAAACACGCTATAAAAGGCATAACGTAAAGTTTTAACCTCCATTTACATATTTTATAATGTTTTGACCTCAACATCCACATTTTATAAGATTAAGACACTCCGTGGTGTCACATTCTCCCCCCTTCAACTGGATTCGACCTCGAATCCGAGACACGCCACTTCGCAAACAACCAAATCGAAGGGAGCTATGGTTCACGCCTCAGAACCCGCTTAGAAGCCCCTACGATTTGCACCAGCCAGCACTCAGAAGCAAGGAGCTAAGGATCAAAGACTGACAGCACTAATGATAACTCACATTTAAAACTTGCTAGAATTCTTACTCCACTTTGAAACACTGAGTACACACATAAGGATTCAGAATGTCCCAAGCAAAAGGATAACTTCCTAAGCTGATAATGAATGGAAACGGTCTCACAATCCTCATTTTTATGCATTCCTTGGCACTAAAGTGCCCGATCCCTTTAACCGATGTTTCTCCTCAGAAGAACACGGCACCAACCTCTAGAACCCTCTTCAGCTCCCACGCACAAAAGTGCTTTCACATCTCAACCTCTCTACTGTGGTGTAACATCCTCATTTTCGCCTTCTGGAGAAAAACCTAATTTAAATAAAGTAAATTCAAAATTTGGAGTTTCATTGGTGTTTATATTAACCTGGCATCCTTTCCAATCCAAAATCGAGATTCAATTTCCCTCCGATCGAAAAATCGACTTTTCCAGTTCCCGCCGGTACCCGAAAATGCACCCCGAGTCCAAAAATGCTCCAAAAATCCCCAAACCACTTCTAAAAGGTTCCAAATATTCCAAAATAATTTTAGGAATCATTCCCCGGATTTTTGGACATCCGTTCCTATTTTATCTCGCGCGGCTTTTGTTTAATGCCTGCGATTCGCGCCCGAATATTCAATTCCACAAAGATCATCCAAATTCTGCGGAACCAATTTTATTGGGTCCCAAATATTCTAAAATGGTTCTAGGAATTTTTCCGGAATTTTTAGACCATTTTTCCTTATTTTTCTCTCGGGCGAATTGTTCGCGTAAAAGAGGACCATTGAGGAAGTGACACGTGGCAAGTGAATAGGAGCCTTCTTCAACCTCCAGCCAACTCACGTTACAGAGGAGCTCCAAAACGTGTTCATGGCTAGGGCAAGCTTCAAACCCCCATAACTCTGTCGTTTCAACTCTAAAATGCGAACGGTCGGTTCCGTTGGATCCGCGGCGACGATCTCTTGCCATTCCCCACCTTGAGGAGCCGTCAAGCTCGCCGGAAACGGCCTCATTCAAGGAAAACTGAGTTGCACTAAAATGCTATTAACTCATCCGTTTCTCGTCCAAACGTCGCACCACCACTTCCATTCACTCCGTATAAGAATCCTCTTTCCGGGAGTAGGCTTCCCTTTCCCTCTACTCCATCCATTTGCCCGTGAGATCGAGAAAACCGACGGTGTGTCACACTTTTTCGGTGTTCTTCGGGTTTGTGTTCATAGCTCCGATTCCGGTGAGTTTTGGTTCAATCCCTTCCTCTTAGATGTCCCTAAAGATGTTATCTATTGATTCTAGGCTTTTGTTTGGATCAAATCCATGCAAAAATGAGGAAGAAATCGTTGTTTTTGGGAGGTAGTAGTTCTTTTGTGCTTTGTGTTGCTCTCTGTTTTAGTGGGCAAGGAGCTTTGCTCCTGCGCGTGCGGGCCATGGCCGGCCGGCCGGCGTGCCGCCGCTACCGTCGTCGCCGCCGCCGGCGGCCGCCGCTTTCCATCGCGCCCGCGCCGCCGCCTGCACCTCCCGCGCCACTCGGCCGCTGCCGCGTCCACCGCCGGCCGCCGCCGGCCTGGCGCTGCCGCCCGTGTCGCGCTTAACCATCGCTTCGCTGCCGGCCATCGCTGCCGCCGCCCGCCCATCAAGGCCTGGTCCCACGCTGCGCGCCACCGCCCGCCGCCGTCGGCCGCCCCACGGCCGACCGCCGCCTCTCCGGCGAGCCCCCTCCATCCCTCCTTCCCAAGCTTCTTTGCCATTCATGGCTTCCATGGTAACCCAAACTAGAAGATGAGGCCATCTCAATGACGTGTGGGGCCCATTGCCATAGACACAAGACCAAGTCAAACCCAGTCAAAGCCCACATTTGACCAGTCAACCCGAGAGAGAATATTCTCGGTTTTCCGATTTATTCAAGATTCAAACTTCGGGAGCTCATAACTTTCTCATCCGAACTCCGTTTGACTCCATTCAAATTTCTAAATTCATCTAAAATCAAGATCTACCTGCCAGTACTAATTTTATAATTTTTAGATTTTATTTATTTTCCGTTATTTATTTATTGCCTCGTTTTGCGTGTAGTCGGATTTATCCCGCCACATCAGAGATTTCGCTGGCCGAGCCGTCCGAGTTCGACACCTCCGCCGCGACAGAAGGCAAGTCCCTTGACGCATTTTGATCCCATGTTTATGAAATGTTTTTAATCTGTTTATAAAGTTGCATGGCTATGTTTAATGAAATATGTCAAATATAAGAGCTAGTTATTCCGAAATTGTTGATTCCTCCTTGACATTGTTAATCATATCCATTGTAACCCTAGAACATTGTTTATACCATACTTATGTTATATGGTGTCCTTTTCTACATAGTTCGGTAGAAATGCTTAGGACCCTTTTCCGATGAAAACAACCCATGGGTGGGATTTTTCAAAACGAATGATATCAAATGTGATTTGAAAGCTATTATTATGGTTTTAGTACTGTTTTCTAAAATAAAATGAAAAGGAAAATGATTTGGACTTGGGCGGATTGGTTTGTTGGGTGGGTGCGGCTGGAGCACGTTTTGTCTTATGCAAGTACCGCCCCAAGTCATATAAGGACCGACGCTTGTGATTGCCATTCTAAGCATACCGTACTACCACATGTCTATAATGGTACGACCTGGCCAACTAATTTGTAGAAGCCTAGCTTAGACTCACCACTCGGTTGAATGTGAATGCCGGACGGAGGCAATGTTGTTTTTCTCACACGGCGCAAGAGGGGGCTTCTGTACTGGGCGGATGGAACCCTAACAGCAGTGAAACCTCAGCGGGTGGGTCTAGTTAGGTAGATACATTGTAACGGCCTTGTCACGATCTCTCTGTCGGCACCCCAAAGGAAGTGTGCTAATAGCTTGGCATTAAGAGTTGATCGTGTCTTGTGGGTAAAGTTGTACACCTCTGCAGAGTAAAACTATTCGAATAGCCGTGCCTACGGTTAAAGGCAAAGTGAAGAATGCTTTCATATTGGTAGACTTTGATTTTGTTTTTAAAACTGAAAAATGTTTGGTTTTGGGGTTCGGGAGTGGTTAGAACTCTCGAATGTTATTTGGCGGATAGAGCCAACCAGGTGGATAGAACCTGCTTTATATTTGACGGATGGAGTCACATGATTAACTTTGATCTTTTAACTATTGGCGGATAGAGCCTTTATATTAGTGATGGTGGATAGAACCTCACTACATTATTAAATAATTCAATTCTTAAAAAGAATTGTAAAAGATGCTTTGTGAAATTATTTACTTAAGTATGGTTTAATAAAATGTGGCTTTATGCAAATAAACCCTACTAAGCTTCCTTTGGAAAGCCCCACATAATCATACTTTCCCGACTTGCTGAGTACCTTTGTACTCATGTGCTACATCAACATTGTCATCATCAGAGAATTTCCAAGATGCCGAGGAAGAGGAAGAGTTCTTCGAGGAGGACTGCCAGGAGGACTACTCACGTCGCTAGTCGTCGCCTGTGGCGTTGTGGCGTTCGCTCGTTTTGTTTTCGTTTTTCTGCTGCTTTGTGTCCGGTAGTTGGACCGAGTATTGTAATAAGTGGCCATGTGGCCCATACTTGAATATTTATATTACAATTTTCGTTATGTTTGGCAATGGGGTATCACTGTGACTATGTGTACTAGCTACTGATCTGGGACTAGTACGGAAATACACAGGAGATTCTGGATAGCCGATCCGGGGTCTCACATGTGGTTCGTCGTATTCTAGACGATGCGAACCAAGCAAGACACAACACTCCAAGACTACCAACTGCTTGAACAATCGGCTAACACCTTGCAAAAGATTGACCTTTTACAAAAGACCAATACCCACCACTACCACCGAAGGAAAAACCTACTTTATAACCAGGGTCCTTAAAACCCGCAAAAACAATATCAACCGAGCAATCCACATTGGTTGACACAACTCGCTCAGAGCTCGGCAACAAAAGATCCAATACACTTCGAAAAGGAAAAGCAATTACTAGCAACCACCAAGTGGTCCACTAATAATTTAATCAACCCTACCGAGGGACACATCAATGACACAAGTCTCCAAGAAGGTTTGAATTGAGTCCTACACAACCTTCCTTTACTCTTCACTTCCAAACTAGTTACGATCAACCACTAGCAACGCCTAATATCTTAGGTCATTACAAACCCACACTAGATTCCTCTTTCTAAGAAAGTTTAGCCCTCGCATTCTTCCTTTCAAAGAATCGGAACAAGGGTACAATCATTGAGTAAGCTCAACCAAGACCCATGAACCCAAAATGATCCACATCCAACAACTCGAATTCCAAGGCGCTAAAAGCCACATTGGAAAGAGTTCAGCAACAACCAAAGAGTACTCATGTCATTTTTCTAAGCCAAATCGCAAAGAAAACTCAAACCTCTAACACCACAGCCAAAACACCACAAATTATTCATTCTTTCTTTTCATACTAGGAAGAAATGGAAATCTCGATACATGACAAGAATGCACACTTTTCAAGAGCACTCCGGATTAGTCATATATCCATATATGACTTTCTCACCGACCTGGCTCACCGACTCATTTATCATTGAACATTTATAAATGATGCCATGCTTCGTTTTCACCATTCACTCATCATGTAACAACAATACCGAAAAGTCATTCACCAAAACACTTCTTCCTCGGTATCACATGATTGAAACACAGATAACATTGATGGCTGCGCTAAATCATATAGACTATGACTGCAACACCGTTAGCTGGAACACACCACGTCATGTCAGAACCCACCATTTCTCGAAAGATAAACTTGCAAAACCTCACATTTTAACCAAAATCAGCATTTTGGAAAAGAACATCGACTCCAAAGTTAAACATCAGCACACACAACCGCCACAAATGTTCTCAACAAGAAAGGGAAACTCATTTCCAAGAAGGGAACACTTCACTAACAAAATCATTAATGAAACATTCATAAAATCCACCCTTTTGAAACACTTGCAAACACCACACACATTTTCCAAATAACTCCAATTCTAGCCAAAAAGAGTCACAAATTAAATCCCAAGAAACTCCAACACAACCCACTATGTCCAACTGCTTCCTTTAAAATTTATTCCCAAAGAAAATTCAGGGCGAACGTAAAGGAGCGCGATCCACTTAAACTTTTGGGTGTCAATCCATACTCATAGCACAACTAAACAAATGGGCCAAACCCAAAGATCAACACCAATCCCTACGAGTTTAGGGAAACTCTGAAACACAACATAAAAAACGCCTTGACCGAAAGCATTTGACCAAGATAGCAAACAACCAAACCAGTCCAAAAGGTTTTAAACAAAAGCTCAGCATGAAACCCTACACTTATCTTTTAAACATTCAATATTCACTATTTACTCATCGAGAAACCCCTCAGGTTACAACAAGAGCTACAAAACAAATTCTTTCTCTTATTACCTTTCCTAATACTTATAAATAGAGTTTATGATGCTTATCCAAAGACATCCAACGAAGACTACGTCAACAAGATCCCCACGGACCAACATATCATATAACATCATATTCTAGATTGAAACAAATGCTCCAACAAATCTTTCAGCATGATCAACCAATGAATTTCATACCACCTATATGTAAACATCTCGACAATCGAAACTTATTCAGTTAATGTTTACTTCAACATGTAAATATTATCTCCATAGGGAAGAATTCGTAAGTGACATTAAGTTATACTTTCATTAAGGATAAAATCATTCATCATGTTAATTATCCAAAGCTCACTCCATCGCAACATGTTAAAATTTTCCTCTACTTTAACCATGGTTTTTGTGATGCCCTAGAACTTGAGAGCGATCCTAGGGTTTTCTTTCTTGGTTGTTCCGGAAAGAAGGAGGGTTTTGTCGGGGAATAAAATAATTAAAGAATATGCAGCAATTTAATATTAAAATTAGAGTTTGAGGCTAGTTTTAGCTGGGCTAAGGCAACCTGGGCCTAGGCCGGGAATTCCCTTCCCACCTTCCCCCTCCCCACGCCTTGGTGGGCCGGCCCACCTCTCCCTTAGTGGCGCCACCCCCTCCCCCAAACCCTAGGCGCCACCACTTCCTCCCCTTGGCAGCCACCACTCCAACCCCTAGGCAACCGCCCCTCCCCTTCTCCTTCCCGGCGTGGTGGTTCGAGGATCCACCGCGGTTCGCGAAGGAAAATTTGAGAGGAGGACAGATTTCCGTGTCGGGGATCGTTGCGCAATCTTTGTGGGTTCTCAAGGGAGAACTCAAGGTAAAATTTCCAATCTTTTACCCCTGTTCTACCTAGGGATTTGGAGTGTATTAGATCTGGTGGTGTTTGGTTTGGATGGATTTTGATGGGGGAGAAGGGTAGTTGTTCACGTGATGCTCTTTCTGAAAGGGGAAATTGTGCAGCGCGGATTGTTTCGTGGTTTAAGTGGCATAGATGATTTTTCCTGCAAAAACCTATAACTATAAAGTTGTAGATAACGTCGAGACCTAGCTTCTGTAATTTTTTCAGTATTTTTGGAGTGTCGGTCTGAGAGTTATCGCTGTTGGAAGATGATGAACAGAATCTGAAAACAGATTTCGTCTACTGTGTTGGACGGTTGTTTATGCATGTTTAACAGCGGAATTGAAATCTTGACCTTCATGAAAGTTGTAGATCTCGTCAAGATATAGCTACTGTAATTTTTTTGTATTTTTATGAACAGTAGAAAAAAAGATACGAAATTGGGAAGAGAGGGTGCTGCTGTTCGATCCGGACAGATCAGGGTTTTTGGCGTTTAAATGGGAACGGGGAGTAGGAAGCGTGTGTTTGAATTGTGTGATGAATTGTGATGTCGCTATGTACTGAAATAATGTTTGTTCAGGTGGTGCCACTGCTGGGCGTAACTAGGTTCATCGTCCACGTCGGTAAAGGCAAGTGGAAGTAGTTGTATTGTTATGCTATACATTGTTGTTTGCTTCGCCTTCATTATAAACTCCAATTATAGCAATCATACATGGTTTAAACACTTGCTTTGAGGTAAGGTGAAGAATGATGTTTTTTACCGGATGAATTGTCTAAACATTTCATCTCTATGATATTTGCTTTCTATCCATGCTATATGATGATATGCAAACATGTGGACTCAGTGGGAGGGGTTATGAATGAATTCATGCATGAAGCATTAACTGCATAATCATGCATTGGAAGTTTGTCGACGCCAGCGTGCGCGACCGTACCGGTACAACACCGTGTGTTCCTGAGAAAGGGCACGGTGAGGAGGAACATGGCATAAGCATGTGCATCAATCATATGCATTTTACTGAAGTGGTGTGGACTCTTTGATGTGGTATTGTATATGAGGAATGTGGAATGCTAGATATATGGTGGATGTTTTATTTGTATTAGTTATTTCGCTTGCTGAGATTACCCAATCTCACTACTTGTTGTTTTGATGTTTTCAGGTAGCGCACGTGAGTCGTAAGCATGAAGGGTGGGCTAGCAACACAATAAATTTTCTGATGTCATCACGACTCACATGATGTAGTTCTTTAAATAATTCATTAGTTGGATGAAATTTTATTACAAATAGACCCATTGTTGTTCCCTTTAAACTTGTTCTCGTTTATGGTTGTCCCATTAGAGATGTGTTATATTTATGGTTGATACCTGGTTGAATTAGACTCGTTGTCTCTAGTTTTAATGTCGTGATATTATTCCTATTTGAATTGCTTCCGTATTGTCCTGTTTTAGGGGAAATGCTGTCGAATTGTTCCTATACAACAGTTGAGTTTTCTGGGGTGTTACAGTTGGTATCAGAGCGGTCTTTAGGTCCTTGGTGTATGAATTTAGGAAAAGATTCTAGCATGAACTAAAATTTTGCTGTGTGAAATTAGTAACATTGCTTAGGGTTAAGTTTTAAAATTGCCATAGGCTAATAAACTTTAAAATTGACACACTTGCACTATTAGGATGGGGTGGGCTGCATTGCATGGCATGCGTATGTTTGGCTATATTTATTGTTTGTTTGTTGGTGATTTTGATTATACTTTTGTTGTTGTTGTGATTGTTTGTTTGCGGCTGGTTTGGGTGCAGTATGCCACCAACGACGCGCGCGGCAGGCCGTTCGGGTGG
Source organism: Rhipidocladum racemiflorum (assembly GCA_036346355.1). NCBI lineage: Eukaryota > Viridiplantae > Streptophyta > Magnoliopsida > Poales > Poaceae > Rhipidocladum > Rhipidocladum racemiflorum. The sequence goes on from CM070581.1 coordinate 36,489,620, forward strand.
CCTCGCTCCCGAGCCGTCGGAGGCAGCCGAACCTACCCAGGCTGAGGGTGGGGTTTCGGCAGAATTAGTGGCCTCCATGAGGGCGATGCAGGAGGAGTTGCGGGCGCTGAGGCAGGGCGCACCGGCCGCCCCTGCTGAGGGCGCGGCAGGCGGTGGCATCAAGCTGCGAGAGTGGGTTGGACTGAGGCTGGACAGCTTTGATGGTGCGGGCACTCCGATCCAGGCGGCGGATTGGCTGTCCTTTATGGAGTTGCAGTTGGACGCTTTTGAGGTGGCGGCGCAAGATCGTGTTCGCTTTGTAGCACAGCTCTTGAAGGGAGAAGCCCAAATCTGGTGGAGGGGTGTGCTGTCCTCGAGGGGTGCGCCGAGGGACTTCTCTTGGGAGGAGTTTGTTCGGCAATTTGAGAGGCGGTTCTTTTCCGCCACCTTCCTCGACAAGATGCAGATTGACTTGGGACGGTACACCCAAGACAAGAAGACTGTGGCGGAGTACGAGGTTGGCTTCAACCAGATCGTGCGTTTTGTGCCCCATGTGGCACGTGATGAGGTGGAGAAGGCCAGGTGGTTCAGGCAGGGACTCCGTCCTGCCATCCGTCATATGCTGGGCGCCTTTCCCATTGTTGATTTTCAGACAATGGTTGAACAAGCTCTTGGTGTAGAGCTGCAGCTGAACTACACCGAAGAGCATCGCAAACCTACCATGGGAGAGCAGGATAGGGGCCCTCCAGAAAAGAAGGGCCAATCCTCTGGTACTTGGAGCAAGAAGGGAAAGAACTATCATCACCAGCCCTATGGTGGCCGTCCTGCTCAGCAGCACACCTCAGGGGGAGGTGCGCCTCAATACCGTGCCATAGTCACTCCTGGCATGGGAATGGTATGTTTTCATTGTGGCGATTCCCATCGCCGCAGCGAGTGCTCATGGAAGGGAAGGTGCACCATCTGTGGTCGGGAGGATCACAAGGATGTGGTGTGCCGGAAGAACCCCAACGGCAAGCTGCGTTGGGAGCCGGTGACATCCTCACCAGGCGGACAGCGTCAGGGAGGCGTGATGCATATGTTGCCATCAGTCCCTACCCCGCAGTACCTCCCGGCGCCTACTTCGACTCCTTCGTTCTACCATGCACCATCCCTAGGGACTTACTGGATGCCCCACTTTCCACCGCCGTCTTCTTCCGGGGCTTCGCCGTGGGTCCCTGCGCTGACTTATCCAGAGACGAGGGCTCCTCCATCTCAGATTACCTCGGGAGTCCACGCTTTGCCCTCTTCGGGGGAAGTGGATCGTGGCAATGTGGTGACAGGTACTATTTCTATTAATTCTGTGGTTGCCAATGTGTTGTTCGACTCCGGCGCTAGCTACTCGTTTGTCTCTGTGGATTTTGTTTTTCGGGCTGGTCTGTCAGTACAGAGCTTGGGTGATGCCGTGGTGGTTAGTGCACTGCAAGGCTTGATTTCTAGTTCGAGGGTCTCGCTGGCCGCTACTTTCGCTAGCCGATGAGGAGTTCGTGGCGAATTTGGTAGTGATTTCTTTGGAGCCGCTCGATGTCATCCTTGGCATGGACTCGCTATCTCAAGATCAAAGCGGTGATTGATTGTGCTTGGACGACAGTTACTTTGCATGCTCCTTCTGGGCAAGAGATAGTTTTCCAGGGGAGTGCTATGCGGTACTCCCTCTCCTTTTTGTGTCAGCTATTCCCAAGCTCCCAGATGTTGAAATCAGGGGTCCTCTGGTCCATGGTTGAGGGTCGAGAGGAAGAAAAGAGTTTGGAGGGCATTGCTATAGTTTGCCGTTATCCAGATGTGTTTCCCAGTGAGCTTCCGGGATTGCCCCCAGAGCGGGAGACTATTTTCCGCATTGATCTTGTTCCTGGTACGAGGCCAATCTATAAACCCCGTACCGGATGGCTCCAATAGAACAAGTTGAGTTGAAGAGGCAATTGGATGAACTCCTAGCTAAGGGGTTTATTAGAATGAGCTCGTCTCCTTGGGCAGCCCCGGTCTTGTTCGTGGAGAAGAAAGATGGCACCAAGCGGCTATGTGTGGACTACCGGGTGCTCAATCAAGTCACCATTAAGAACAAGTACCCATTGCCTCGTATTGATGATCTTTTTGATCAATTGAGGGGTGCCAAAGTATTCTCCAAGATCGATCTGCAATCTGGGTATCATCAGTTGCGGATTAAGGAGGAGGATATTGAAAAGACGGCTTTCAACACAAGGTACGGGCATTTTGAGTTCGTATTCATGTCTTTTGGACTAACGAATGCTCCTGCCGTCTTTATGGAAGCCATGAAAAGGATGCTCCATGAATATCTTGATGTCTTTATCATCGTCTTTATTGACGACATTCTTGTCTACTCGAAGTCCGAGGAGGAGCACGCCGTACATCTCGGTCTAGTTTTGGAAGCTCTTCGTAGAAATCAATTCTATGCCAAACTCAAGAAGTGCGCCTTCTGGTTGTCGGAGGTGAGTTTCCTTGGGCATGTCATCAACCAAAGTGGTGTCACAGTTGACCCAAAGAAGGTTGCTGCTGTGGTTGAATGGCGAAGACCATCTAGTGTGACGGAAATCAGGAGTTTCCTTGGGTTGGCAGGTTATTATCGGCGTTTCGTGCACAATTTTTTCATCATTGCTAAACCGATGTCAAGGCTCACACGTATGGGTTCCTTTCATCCTGGTCGTGGAATGTGAGGCTAGTTTCCAGACGCTAAAGAGCAAACTGGTCAATGCACCTATTTTATCCTTACCTATGAGTGGCAAGCGTTATACAGTGTATGCAGATGCCTCCAGGATTGGTTTGGGTTGTGTGCTCATGCAAGAAGGCTGTGTCATCGCTTATGCTTCAAGACAGTTGAAGACTCATGAACAGAATTATCCCACCCATGACCTCGAGTTAGCCGCTGTGGTTTTTGCCTTGAAATTGTGGAGGCACTATCTTTATGGGGAGTCTTGTGATATTTTCACTGATCATAAGAGCCTCAAATTTATATTCACCCAGCGGGAGCTGAATCTGCGGCAGCGTAGGTGGTTGTAATTGATAAAGGACTTTGATGTGTCGATCCAGTATTATCCCGGCAAGGCTAATGTCGTGGCGGATGCCTTGAGTAGAACGGGTGTCCCCAAGACTGCTTTGCCTTTGCTTGCAGAGTTGGAAAGAGGACAGGTCACTTACTGTTTTGCTGAGGTTGCGCAAGATGAGACTCAGATGATCATTCAGTCTTGCATACCTGAGCGAGTGCATGAGGCTCAGTTGCAGGATCGTTTGCTTCAGGAGGTTCGACGAGGATTTCAGAGGGGAACCCTCGGGAATTCAGTATAGATGAGCATGGTTCTATTCGGTTTAGAGGCCGTCTTTGTGTGCCTCAGAAATCGGATGTGAAGTTGGACATTCTAAGGGAAGCCCATAGGACTCCGTATTCCGTTCATCCTGGCGAGACCAAGATGTATCGGGATCTGAAACAGAGTTTCTGGTGGAAAAGGATGATGGTGGATATTGCCAAGTATGTGGCTTCTTGTGGAGTGTGCCAACAGGTAAAAGCTGAGCATAAGAGACCTGCCGGTCTGTTACAGCCATTGGAAATTCCAGAATGGAAGTGGGAACACATCACTATGGACTTTGTGATTGGGTTACCCCGCTCACCGCGAGGTAGAGATGCCATTTGGGTGGTTGTGGATAGACTCACTAAGTCCGCACATTTTATTCCAATGAAGACGACCAATTCGGCACCGGATCTAGTTCCCTTGTACATGAAGGAAGTGCTTAGACTCCATGGTGTGCCTAAATCGATTGTCTCCGATCGAGACACTAGATTTGTGTCCCTGTTTTGGTAGAGCTTGCATAGTGCTTTGGGAACAAAACTCTCTCTCAGCACATCTTTTCATCCATAGACAAATGGCCAGTCTGAGCGGACCATCCAGACTCTAGAGGACATGCTTCGAGCGTGTGTTCTTTCTTGGAAGGGAAGTTGAGAGGATCACTTGGCCTTGGTAGAGTTTGCCTACAATAACATTTACCAGGCTAGTATTCGAATGGCTCCCTTCGAGGCGCTTTATGGTCGAAAATGTGTTTCTCCACTTTGCTGGGATCCAGCCGGTGAAAAATCATTGCAGGGTCCGGATTGGGTTCAACAGACCTTTGAGAAGGTGCAAGAGATACGGCGGAACCTCCTGGCCGCCCAGAGCCGTCAGAAGAGTTATGCCGATAACAGAAGGAGAGATTTGGAATTTTCGGTGGGTGATCAAGTTCTCCTCAAGGTATCTCCATCAAAGGGTGTTGTTCATTTTGGTACTACCGGCAAGCTTAGCCCGAGGTACATTGGTCCGTTCCTAGTGGTGGCCCGGGTGGGCAGTTTGGCATACCGTCTGGAGTTGCCAGACTCTTTGAAGGGAGTGCATGATGTCTTCCATGTCTCTATGTTACAGAAGTATCTCCATGACCCAGAGCATAAGATTGACTTGGAGTCGATTACAGTTGAGCAAGATTTGACTTTGGAGTGCCATCCACTTCGAATTTTAGACTCTTCAGAGCGAGTCATGAGGAGGAGAACCATCAGATTTGTGAAAGTTTTGTGGACCAATCAGTCTGAGCGGGAGGCAACTTGGGAACCTGAGGACCAGATGCGGAAGAAGTACCCTACGCTCTTTGAGGACGCTGGGGGTAAGTCGTGGTTTACCTTTTGCCTTCCTTTTCCTTTTAGGTCCGTAGCTAAAAGGAGAAGATTCGGGGACGAATCCTTTTAAGGTGGGGAGATTGTGATGCCCTAGAACTTGAGAGCGATCCTAGGGTTTTCTTTCTTGGTTGTTCCGGAAAGAAGGAGGGTTTTGTCGGGGAATGAAATAATTAAAGAATATGCAGCAATTTAATATTAAAATTAGAGTTTGAGGCTAGTTTTAGCTGGGCTAAGGCAACCTGGGCCTGGGCCGGGAATTCCCTTCCCACCTTCCCCCTCCCCACGCCTTGGTGGGCCGGCCCACCTCTCCCTTAGTGGCGCCATTCTCCCCCAAACCCTAGGCGCCACCACTTCCTCCCCTTGGCAGCCACCACTCCCTCCCCTAGGCAGCCTCCCCTCCCCTTCTCCTTCCCGGCGTGGTGGTTCGAGGATCCACCGCGGTTCGCGAAGGAAAATTCGAGAGGAGGACAGATTTCCGTGTCGGGGATCGTTGCGCAATCTTTGTGGGTTTTCAAGGGAGAACTCAAGGTAAAATTTCCAATCTTTTACCCCTATTCTACCTAGGGATTTGGAGTGTATTAGATCTGGTGGTGTTTGGTTTGGATGGATTTTGATGGGGGAGAAGGGTAGTTGTTCACGTGATGCTGTTTCTGAAAGGGGAAATTGTGCAGCGCGGATTATTTCACGGTTCAAGTGGCATAGATGATTTTTCCTGCAAAAACATATAACTATAAAGTTGTAGATAACGTCGAGATCTAGCTTCTGTAATTTTTTCAGTATTTTTGGGGCGTCGGTCTGAGAGTTATCGCTGTTGGAAGATGACGAATAGAATCTGGAAACAGATTTCGTCCACTGTGTTGGACGGTTGTTTAGGCATGTTTAACAGCGGAATTGAAATCTTTGACCTTCATGAAAGTTGTAGATCTCTTCAATATATATCTACTGTAATTTTTTTGTATTTTTATGAACTGTAGAAAAAAGATACGAAATTGGGAAGAGAGGGTGCTACTGTTCGATCCGGACAGATCGGGGTTTTTGGAGTTTAAATGGGAACGGAGAGTAGGAAGCGTGTGTTTGAATTGTGTGATGAATTGTGATGTTGCTATGTACTGAAATAATGTTTGTTCAGGTGGTGCCACTGCTGGGCGTAACTAGGTTCATCGTCCACGTCGGTAAAGGCAAGTGGAAGTAGTTGTATTGTTAAGCTATACATTGTTGTTTGCTTCGCCTTCATTATAAACTCCAATTACAGCAATCATACATGGTTTAATCACTTGCTTTGAGGTAAGGTGAAGAATGATGTTGTTTACCGGATGAATTGTCTAAACATTTCATCTCTATGATATTTGCTTTCTATCCATGCTATATGATGATATGCAAACATGTGGACTCAGTGGGAGTGGTTATGAATGAATTCATGCATGAAGCATTAACTGCATAATCATGCATTAGAAGTTTGTCGACGCCAGCATGCGCTACCGTACCGGTACAACACCGTGTGTTCCTGAGAAAGGGCACGGTGAGGAGGAACATGGCATAAGCATGTGCATCAATCATATGCATTTTACTGAAGTGGTGTGGACTCTTTGATGTGGTATTGTATATGAGGAATGTGGAATGCTAGATATATGGTGGATGTTTTATTTGTATTAGTTATTCCGCTTGCTGAGATTACCCAATCTCACTACTTGCTGTTTTGATGTTTTCAGGTAGCGCACGTGAGTCGTAAGCATGAAGGGTGGGCTAGCAACACAATAAATTTTCTGATGTCATCACGACTCACATCATCTAGTGCTTTAAATAATTCATTAGTTGGATGAAATTTTATTACAAATAGACCCATTGTTGTTCCCTTTAAACTTGTTCTCGTTTATGGTTGTCCCATTAGAGATGTGTTATATTTATGGTTGATACCTGGTTGAATTAGACTCGTTGTCTCTAGTTTTAATGTCGTGATATTATTCCTATTTGAATTACTTCCGTATTGTCCTGTTTTAGGGGAAATGCTGTCGAATTGTTCCTATACAACAGTTGAGTTTTCTGGGATGTTACAGTTTTCTAACGAGTAATATAAACAGTTACCACCACTACTTAGTCATCAATAACAACAAATGGGCATAATCATCAACCAACAACATTACTTTTAGCTACCCTATACATAGGTGATAACAAAATTACCACCACACAACATACTCCAACTATTTAAAATAGATTGAATACTAGCATTAACACTGCCCTTAACAACATCATTAACAATAAGTCGTATGTCTTCTCAATTGATATCAAAACTAGCATTGTAGAGACACAACTGCATACTTCCAAATATACTAGTAGGTTGCAACAACATAAATAGCAACTCTAATCAACTTCCAAATTAAGGCCACTAGTCAACATGATTAAATTTCTCTATTAACCCGTTAGATTAGAACATCTTTAAACAATCGGCAAGGTTTCTTTAACAGTATCATTAATTTACATCATCTTAATTTTCTAACTGTGCATCAAGGTTTAAACTTTTAACATTAACAAGGATCATAAGCACTTTTAAAGCAAGGCAACAAATTCTAAGCATGTACATTAACCCATTTAATCATTCTCGCTACAGAGTAAACTACAACACTAGTAGTCTATTTATTCTCAAGCTAGAGATGATAATCACATTAAATTGATTCAACTAAAAATTTAACTTAGCAACACGTCATTCCATAAACCACATTGTTACCTACTACATAGCATGCTAAACGACAATTCTCACTAGTGACAAACGATTAAAATCAAAAGACTACTTACTTTGTTTGCAGCATTTTAGTTTTAAAACTCAACCAAAATTCATAAGGAAACTTGACTCTCAAAATTGCAATGAGACAAACCCAAACTTGGTCATGCAAAAGGAATTTTCCAAAACACTTTCAATCTCAAAGACTCCCACAGGAGGGAACCAAGCGATCAAATAAACATTTGCGGACAAAGGCACAAAACATAAATCGACACAACTTAACTTTTTGCACACGCTTCAATAACTTCTTTTAAACTCAGAGTAAGACACACACAAGAACCAAAACTATACTTTTCTTTGCAAGGCAACCAACAAAACCGGGTGTCAAAGCAAAGATTACGACCAACGACGCGCAACACAAAACTTTTATTCTTTGTCTTCACCCAAAGAAGACAAAACCAAAAACCGCCAAAAGAACAATCAACGAGAATCCAATACCCAAGTACTTTTCTTTTGGTTTCAATCAACTAAAACCAAGAAAACCAACCAAACCGACCGTCGGGACGGTAAAGAACATCTGAAGGAATCCACCACTAACTCTTCTTTTTTACTCCAATCAACTACCCAAACTGTGACAGAAAAGGTAAGCACTCTTTCCCCACAAGGGTTAATAGTTCTTCGGTGATGGCTTTAATCGGCCATACCGTCAAACCACAACTTTACTATAAACAAAAAGGTGATCGAAACCCTTCGTCACCACAACCCCACTTTATCACAATACCAAGAACAATACAATCAAATCTCTCAATAACATGGCAACATACATTACCAACTTTAGCATTCAACATCAAAGCTTAAATACAACATTTAAGTGTAAGAAACGATACACATACCCTTTTCCTACTGTGCATCAATGTGTGTCAAATTTTAGATTAGTTAAACCACTTTTGCAAGTTTTAATGTTGCTATCCTATGACAAAATTTTAGTTAAAACCTAAGCCATGTTTCTAAGTTATTCCACATCACATTTTAGTTGTACCCTATAGCATGACACTAAAAATACACATTCCAAGGACCTACAGCCCGCTCTGATACCAACTGTAACACCCCGGCATCTAGTATGCCCGAATGCTACCAAACATAGACTAAACATCAACTAAATACCATACATGAAGACAAATTTCAGCAAAGGCACAAATGCTAAACACCGAAATTTCGGCAGCATCTCCTTTGTTTTATCATGATTTGAACAATAGCAATATCATAGCAAAATATTTCATAACATAAGACATCTAAAGCAGCAATATATAATGGATAAAACATCATCATAAACAATTAAACCAAAACCAACCACACAAACAACTATAGCTAAGCAAAGAGGATCAACAGCACATTAAAATTAATCCATACACCTAGTTCAGGGCACTATTATTATGATCATGACTCAAGGTTGGTAAATGTGACTGGAACTACGTGAAGATGTGTAGCTAATGCCCTTTCCCACATAACGGTGTCATGGTACCTAAAAAAAACAACATAAACACAAGCGTGAGTTCATCACTCAGCAAGTATATTGCAATGGTACAAACAAAAACAATTACATGGCTACAACAACTCACATCATGTATATCATCTCATTCATGTTCACAGATCATTATCATCATCATTATGTATGCAATGCGATGCGATGCGATGCTCATATCTCCTTGGAAACTCATACCGGTATGGTTGAGTACACACCCGTCGGTGTGCACCCTCTCCCCCCTTCCATCCCGAAGATGGAGGGTGCCTACTCCTCGCTTCCCCACACTGCGGTGGATGGAATCACGATGTAGGACTTACTCATTGGCTCTTCGGAATAGTCATAACTTTCTCACCGACCTTCCCCGGACTAGTTATGACATTCTCACCGCTCGTGCCATGTATCTTGCCATGTATGCAAATATGCCAACATCATGAATAACTTGTACATTAACACATGGCATCATCATGGATAACTTGTACATTAACACATGGCATCATCACATAATAAACATATTCATCATATCAATGGCAAACATTAAAGCATGGCATGTGAACATATCATATATTCAAATTTCAATCTCAATCAATCAAACAAACTACAACCCGCTACCCATTCCAATACACTTGCCTCCACCACGGGCGACGGATTGGCGAGAAGTAGAAGGCACTCCCGGGGGCACACCACCTGCACATAGGTACCACACACTCATAACCATTTCCTCAAAACAGTACGCAAACCCTCATCTACCCCGACATTGCCAACTACTCGCAAAACCCGAAAATAGAGGTTTTGTCCCGTCGGGACAGCAGCCTTCCAAAAGGCATAACTCGGGTTCTAAGACTCCGAATCAATTAAAAGAGTACATCCTCGCGTACATTAGGAAATTTCCTAACTTTTTATAGGTATAAGGAAAAGCTGATTCGGACTCTAAAGTTGCTTCATCTACAAAATACCGTGATCTGTTCCAATCACGTCACAGATTTTAATATGCTCGGTAAAACAGCCATAACTTTTAAACGGCTGATCGGAATTTTGCGTTCTTTATACCCACGGAAAGATATTGAAATTACCTACAACTTCTTCAACAGGCGGCTGTCCAAATTCGGAATCTAAATTGGAGAAAAACCAAACCCTAGGTTGACTGCTCTTGCTGTTCAAAACAGAGAACGTGGCAACTTCTAGATCTAATCTAATCTACTCAATTCCAGCACCACCAATTGATCTAAAAACATGATAATGACCCTAAGAACAGTACCTAGACCAATTCCAAGGAGTCCTATGGCCATACCTTCGCTCGACGCACGAAAACCCAATAGATCTCCTCCCGGTTCGCGCGATCCTTTTCCTCGCTCCAAATCCACCGGATCTCCTCGTCGCAGAGCGCTCCAATGGATGGATCTTCGAGGTGCTGAGGTGAGGATCTCCGCTAGGGGCAGCAAGGGAGGTGGAGAGGGGAGGAGAGGGGTGGTGGCGCCATGGGGGAAGATGGAGAGGAAGGGGAAGGGTGGAGGCGCATGGGGGGCTAGGGGGTGGCGGCTAGGGTTGGGAGAGGGAGTTTGGGGCGCACCAAGGGGTGGGGTCCAGATTTGGCTGCCCAAAAGTCCCCCCCTTGGGCCCAAACCCTTCCACCGGAGGCCCAACTCAACCCCCAAGGCCCAAAGTCCCCCGGAGAGGCCCAAAACACCCGAAAACTGCCCAAAAAAACGCTATAAACGGCATAACGTAAAGTTTTAACCTCCATTTACATATTTTATAATGTTTTGACCTCAACATCCACATTTTATAAGATTACGACACTCCGTGGTGTCACAGAATCTTCTTTAGGTCATGCCCAATCATCTAGGCTTCACTTCTTGCGATTTCTCTCCCAAACTGGTTCTATGTTCAATATTCGAGTGATCTTTGAAGTTTGTGTTCTTGAAGTTTCTTTCTTGTTTTCTTGCTTGGTTTGATGTGTGGGAGAATATCCAAGTTCATCTTGATCATCAAAACCCACGAGCAAGTTCAAGGTCAAGAGTTTTGAGTTTCACTTTGTAGGATCGAAGTATACAAATATAGCAATCAGAGGGGGGTGAATGATTGTGCGGAAGCTAAAACCAAAATTTTGCTCTATTAAAAATTCACCCCAAAACAGAACCAAATAATTGCCTCGTATTCGACAAAAATACATTGATAGACATTCAGTAAAATGAGAATTACTGGAGATCCAACCGTCAGATCGATCTAAAACTCGGACATCAGAAACTAGATTCGAATACAAATCCAACCCAAAAAGAATCAGCTCGATCGGACTTACAGATAAGAAGTTATGAACCTAGCAAGCTTGCTGTGATAGAAGATGACGAGATAAAACACGAACGATAAAAGATTAATCAACTAAACTTTGTGGAACTCTAAATCAATACCCTAGAAAGGTTTTTGATGGATCAAATCAAGATGAAACTCAATGAACAAAATCCAATCTAGAACCAGAACATGCATGCAAACAAGAACAAAAACAGAGAACACTGTAGCAGCGTGGTTACTGTAGCACGCAGGGATCTTGAAGGAATTGATCTTTATTTCTTTTTTCTAAAGCACTCCAAACAAAAGAGTACAACCTTAAAATCTGCCCAAGACTTGATGCATAAACAGGAGGAGCCTCCCCCTATTTATACAGAGCAAACACATAGAGTCCTGAATACAATTCCTACTCCTAATCCTAGAAGAAGTCCCATTCCTAATCCTAGAAGGAGTCTGTATTCAACACAACTCCACTTGGCCCAACCTGGCCAAATACAGCTCTTGCACGCGTATGGCAACCCAGCCATACTCACGTGACTAACAACTCTTGCACACATACGGCCACCATACCATACTCACGTGACTAACCATTCTTCATGTGCACCGTCCTCTAGCCCGAACGTCCCACATGACATCCTTGACCACCAAGACCTCGGTTCCTCCCAAAACCTAGTCCCGAATCTCAGTTCCTTCATGAACCTAGTTTCGGTCCCGTCATCGACTACGTCCACCCACGAGCAACACCTGCACATGAACAAACAAAACACACTTCCGAGCACAAGTCCACGAGTTGACTCAAAGTCAATCCATGCAATCGCTCACACGAGCATTGCATACAAAATAACTCAACCTGAGAAAAAACATGTTCACGACGGACCAAACATTGGTCCAGCGCACACAGAGAGCAAAACCCTAGAAAATCCATTCACGTCGGACCAAACACCGGTCCGACGCAACTCACGACGGACCAAAAACTCGGTCCGGCGTACACTTCAAACTCTCGGTTGAATGTAGAAGCTGATCCAATGAAAAACACGTTCACGATGGACTAAAGGAAATCAGTCCGACGTACACGCGAAATCAAACCTCAAAAAGGCGTTCACGACGGACCAAGGAAATTTGTCCGGCATACATGCAAAACTTACTATTTTAAAAGATTTGGTCCAGCACAAAATCATTCATACCACGTTCGCGGCGGACCAAAGAAAATCAGTCCGGCGTACATGCGAATTTCACAACACAAAATCTTGTTCACCATGGACCAAAACTTCTCCAAACTTCTCCCCCTTTGATAATGGATTCATCAAGAATACAAAAGAGAGAACAACATGTTCAAAATTTTTTCCTTTAGCAATGATTACACAAAAGAGAAACAGAAGAGTGCCAAGATAGGAAAAGATGAGCTCATTCGATCATATAACCTTATATATCACATAATATGCAAAATACATGAACTTGATGTGATTTTAACAAGTTAGGGAATGACATGCATCTCAACCTCAATTCAGTCAACTATAGCCAAGTACTAAGCAAGATCTTAGCAGAAAAGCAAGGCCCAAACTTGAAGCAACTAACAACTCTGGGCGAGCAAGTAGTTTCAACTCCAATCTAGTAAACCAATTTAATCTTTAAACAATAAACTGCATGTGGCATGCTTGAAGCATACTTCTTTTATTTCCTTGGAGTGGCATGCTTGAAGCATACATCTTATCTTGAGGGAATGGCATACTTGAAGCATACATCTTATCTTTTTAGGGAAAACATGCCTGAAGCACATAACTTGAGGCTTTGCTTTTAACAACCTTTTTTTTGTTGATTCCCTTTTCTTTACCTTTTCTTTGATTGTAAACATGCAAAAGTGATTAAAAGGTCTTATGAAAGAGTAAAGCTGAAAACACACTTGCTCCATAGCCCAAATTTGTCAAGAAGATTCAATATCAAGCCTAGAAGCGAAAGATGTCACAGAGTATTTAGCTATAGGCAGCCAGATCAAGGAATTCTGCAATGTCATTTTTAGTTCAAGTGAGACAATTTAGGTTAGCATATATTAGCTCAATTACATAATATATAAAGAAATATGATAAAGTAAGTTCATCAAGTAAAAACTTGGCAGGGAAACTCCCCCTCAAAATAAACCCATTGGATGAACAATCCCAAGTTCTCCCCGAATAAAAGGAAAACGAGAAGAAGACAAAGGTTTTGTGAAAGTGTCTGCAAATGATGTTCAGTATCCACATGGTGAAGCACAATATTTCCTTTTTCTACATGATCTCTAAGAAAGTGAAATCTGATATCAATATGTTTTGTCCTTGAATGTTGCATAGGGTTTTTAGTAATGCAAATTGCACTAGTGTTATCACACAAAAGAGGAACACTATCCAAATTAACCCCATAATCTTTAAGTGTAGCTACTATCCAAAGAATTTGAGAATAACAACTAGCAACAGACACATATTCAGATTCAGCAGTTGATTGTGCGACAGAAGATTGTTTTCTAGATGACCATGCAATAAGAGAATTGCTCAAGAAATGACATGTACCAGGATGTACTTTTCTATCAATTCTACATCGTCCAAAATCAGCATCAGAGAAAGCTCTTAAACTAATGCATGAGGAAGCAGAAAGCCAAATGCCAAAATCTTGAGTACCATGGAGATACCTGAAAATTCGCTTGACAGCTTGTCGATGTGAAGCACGTGGGGAAGCTTGAAAGCGAGCACACAACAAATTGTATATCCGGCCTTCCTCATTCTCAACATTATCATCGTTGTCGTCTTCATGAACAAAGATACTCTCCCCATGAACATATGCACCTGTATCCTCACTGTACCTTTTGCCACAACAGAAGTGAAAGAAGCATCTCCAAAAGTAACACTTTCAGCACGAGATGCACGAGTGAAGGAAAATCAAAACTTATCACCGAACATGTGGCGTGAGCATCTAGAATCCACTAGCCATATGCTCTCCTTCCTCCCGTGAGAAGCCTACATAGAAGTAGAAAATGTCGAGGTTTAGAAAATGTCGAGGTCTCGGTACTGGGGTTAGAAATAAGATGTTTAGGAATCCAGTACTGAGACACACGATGCACAATAGTAGGCACAACACGAGCATTCTTGTGCACAAAAATAGATTTGTCTTTTCCCGTGTTTTTAGCAACAAAAGTTGCTTGTTTCACCCTAGGCACATAATGAGAAGCAAAGTGTGCCAGCCTGAAATTAGACCTAGCCTTAGCTTTTTCTTTCTTTTGTTGATTAGCCAATCTAAAGCAAAAATCCACTAAATGTCCATCTATACCAGAATGAGTGCAAGTGTACTTATCATGATGTTTTGCTTTAACAATAGAAGCACATTTTGCATTCATCACAGAGGAAGATAAAAGACCAGCAAATTTAAAGACAATTTTCTTAGGCTCATTAAGGATCTCAATTTTGTCATTGCAAGGAGTATGAACAACAGTGTGAGGTTTACTTTCATATGAAGCATGGAGATCAAAACCTAAACCTTTCTTATTTGAGTTAACCTTAGGTTGGTCCAAAATCATGTTCAAATTTTTCTTCCCTTTAGTGAACCGTTCTAAGGAATCTTCCAAGTAATCAATTTTTCGAGAAAGAGTTACACGATTATTACATAGAGCGTCCACTTTTCCTTTTTGCTTGCGACAAGTTGATCATGAAAGAACCTCATAAGTGAGCATGTCATTAGCCATATGAGAAACTCTAGCATTTGCATCTTTCAATTTCAATTCAAGTATGGAGCATTTAGAACATGGAGTTGAATCATGCAAATCAATAGTAGGACAACTAATATGTTTAACAAGTTTCTCATTTTTCTCATTTTCAGTATTAATTTGCTCTAACAAGGTAGCATGTTCTTTCCAAAGCAAGGCGAGTTCATTGTAAATTAAGTCACATGATTTGCAAGTATCATCATCAGGAATCAAAGTTTTAAGTCTAGCATTTCAGCATCCAATGACTCCACAAGAATATCATGTTTCTTAATTTTTCTATCACATTTGTCAAGCAATTTTCCAAGACAAGCAACAGCAATAGCTAATTCATCATATGAAGGATCTACCTCATTAAAGTCATTGTCGTGATCGTCCTCGGTAAAGCTATCGCTGCTTTTGGCCATGAGACACAACCCCGTCAAGTCATGGTTGCTTGGAGTTGCATTGTCCTCGCTGCTCTTCGAATCCACATCGCTCAAATTGACTTGTTTAAGAGAGGAAAGAACTCGGTGGACTACTTTCTGGTTGATGAAGCTCTTCTTTCTATCAATTGTAGGGAACTTCTTCTTTTCTTTTCTTCTGTCATTGTCCTTCTCTTTTGATGCTTTTCCTGCAAGCTTAGGACAATTTGAGCGCATATGGTTGAGATCACCACACTCATAGCATCTTGGAGGACCACCTCTGTTTCTCATTCTCACATTCTGCAAAGCTTTATTAAAGCGAGAAGAGAGTAGTGCTAGATCTTCTTCAGAAAGTTCTTCAATTTGCTCATTTGTTAAAGACAGAGGACAAAGCAAAGCTAGAAGAGGAATTTGCATTAGACATGTTAGGGTTAGAGATCAAAGCAATTGATTTAGAATTACCCTTCCTGGCAAGAACATCTAATTCATGAGTTTTCAGTTTAGAATAAAGAACATCTAATGTGAGTGTGCTCATGATAGTAGATTCTTGTATAGATGTTACTTTCATCTCCCACACCGACATGTCCAAAGCACTAAGCAATTGTCTAGCATTAGTGGTATTAGTGTAGTTAACTCCAACGGCACGTAGATGATGTAACACTGGGTGTCCCGATCTTTCGATGAGAATGATAACTTTCGATTTGGGTGGAGACGACTTTGACGATCCGACTACAACGTACAACGACGATGCGCCTTAGCAATCGCTAAACCAACTCCAGAGGGTTATTGACCTTGCCGTGGGCACGATCAACCTGATCACGAAGATCTATTCCTGCAAGCAATCGAAGAACAAGCAAGAACAAGGCAAAAGCAATCTAAAATTGCAAATATAGATGAAGTATTGAAAAGTTGGGGTTCCGATACAAGGAGCTTGTTAGGCGGCCGTTGAGCACGTCTAAAAGACTCAAAATAGTAGCAAAAGGCTAAACTATCAAATAACCAAAACCCAAGTTATTTTGGGGGACTACCTAGCTATATATAGGAGAAGTAAGAGGCCAAAACCATGCTTGGGGCGTCCAAAACACATTCATGGCAGAATAGGACTCATATTCCTAGTTTGTCTCGGATTTGGAAAGATGACCAAATTTGTTTTGCATATTCCCGTTGACTCGGTAGGAATTTGGAGGTGGGGCCGGATCCGTTGGAAAGAGGACGTCGAAACCTTTCAAACCAGTACTCATAGACCTCAAACACCCTTGTGGATCAAAAGTTATGGTCGTTTTAAGTTGGTGCTGTCCCGGAGGCCGAATCCGAGTTGAAGTTGTGCACCGGAAGAATTGGCTTCATGCTTGACTTTTGGGAGTCCTTCTCCTTGGTTCCTAAGGACAATAAAATCATTACAAGGATTAAATAGCATTCCATTCATTAAATTATTTGTATGCACCCCGAGGAACGCATTCACCTGGCAATTGAATTGACGTCGCGAGCTCGAGTAATTGGCCCTTGTATTACATTGTTGATTTCAATTGGGTTTGTAGACATGGCCGTATCCATGGTAGTGATGTCCTCATCATCCTCCCTTCTTGCATTTGAGTCGCCCTCGACTCAAGCTCATCATCTTCTCCCATGTATGGTTTCAAATCGGCAATGTTGAATGTGGGACTAACCCCAAAATCTGCAGCAATTCAAGCTTATATGCATTATCATTAATCTTTGCCAATACTTTGAAAGGACCATCTGCTCGCGGCATCAACTTAGATTTTCTTAATTCCGAATCGATCTTTTCGCAAATGCAACCAAACTAAATCCCAGGTTCAAAAGTTACATGCTTCCTTCCCTTACTACCAAAGAAGTTTATATTTAGCATTCATGCGCTCTATGTTTTCTTTAGTTGTCTCATGCATTTTCATAATCAAATCAGCACGTTGTTTAGCATCAAGATTCAATTTCTCCGAAGATGGAAGAGGTAACAAATCAATTGGAGCATGAGGTACAAATCCATATACAATCTCAAAAGGACACATCTTAGTAGTAGAATGCATAGAACGATTATAAGCAAACTCAATATGAGGCAAGCATTCTTCCCACAATTTAATGTTCTTTTTCAAAACAGCCCTAAGCATGGTAGATAAAGTTCGATTAACGACCTCAGTTTGTCCATCAGTTTGGGGATGACAAGTAGTAGAAAATAAAAGTTTAGTCCCCAATTTAGCCCACAAAGTTCTCCAAAAGTGGCTTAAAAATTTTGTGTCTCGATCTGAAACTATTGTGTTTGGCACACCATGCAAGCGAACAATTTCACGAAAGAATAAATCGGCAATGTTGGTAGCATCATCGCTTTTGTGACAAGGAATAAAGTGTGCCATCTTAGAAAATCTATCCACAACAACAAAGATACTATCCCTCCCCTTCTTTGTTCTAGGAAGTCCTAAAACAAAGTCCATAGAAATATCCTCCCAAGGCACGCTTAGAACAGCAGAGGCATGTATAAACCATGTGGATTAAGTCGTGACTTAGCTTTTTGACATGTAGAGTAGCGAGCTTACTAAACGCTCCACGTCTCGTCTCATCTTGGGCCAAAAGAAATGGCTAGCGAGTATGTCCTCCGTCTTCTTCACACCAAAGTGTCCCATCAACCCTCCTCCATGCGCTTCCTGTAGCAATAACAAACGAACAGAACTAGCTGGAATGCATAGTTTGTTTGCTCTAAACACAAACCCATTATTGAGGACAAATTTGTTCCATGTTTTTCCCTCTTTAAAATTGAGCAACACATCTTTAAAATCATTATCATGCACATATTGCTCTTTAATCGTTTCCAAACCAAAAATTTTGATCTATTAAAAATTCACCCCCAATCGGAACCAAATAATTGCCTCGTATTCGACAAAAACAGATTGACAAACATTCGGTAAAACGCAAATTCCTGGAGATCCAACTGTTGGATGGATCTAAAATTTGGAAACAAGAAACTATATTCTAATACGAATCGAACCCAAAAAGAATTAGCTCGATCGGACTTACGGATCAAAAGTTATGAACCTCGAAAGCTTGCGGTGATAGAAGATGACGAGAATTAATCTAACCAAAACTTCAAGGTAAAACAAGAATGATAAAAGATTAATCAACTAAACTTTGTGGAACTCTAAATCAATACCATAGAAAGGTTTTTGATGGATCAAATCAAGATGAAACTCAAAGAACAAAAACCAATCTAGAACTAGACCAAGCATGCAAACAAGAACAAAAACAGAGAACACTGTAGCAACGTGGTTACTGTAGCACGCAAGGATCTTGAAGGAATTGATCTTTATTTATTTTGTCTAAAGCACTCCAAACAAAAGAGTACAACCCTAAAACCTACCCAAGACTTGATGCATAAACAGGAGGCGCCTCCCCCTATTTATACAGAGCAAACACATAGAGTCCTGAATACAATTCCTACTCCTAATCCTAGAAGGAGTCTGTATGCAACACAACTCCACTTGGCCCAACCTAGCCAAATACAGCTCTTGCACGCGTATGGCAACCCAGCCATACTCACGTGACTAACAACTCTTGCACGCGTACGGCCACCATGCCACACTCACGTGATTAACCATTCTTCATGTGCATCGTCCTCTAGCCCAAACATCCCGCATGACAACCTTGACCACCAAGACCTCGGTTCCTCCCTGAACCTAGTCTCGAACCTCAGTTCTTCATGAACCTAGTTCCGATCCCGTCATCGGCCACGTTCGCCCTCGAGCAACACCTGCACATGAACAAACAAAACACACTTCCGAGCACAAGTCCACGACTTGACTCAAAGTCAATCCATGCAATCACTCACATGAGCATTGCATACAAAACAACTCAACCTGAAAAAAAACACGTTCACGACGGACCAAACATTGGTCCGGCGCACACAGAGAGCAAAACCCTAGAAAATCCATTCACGCCGGACCAAACACCTGTCCGGCGCAACTCACGACGGACCAAAAACTCGGTCTGGCGTACACTTCAAACTCTCGGTTGAATGTAGAAGTTGATCTAGCGAAAAACACATTCACGACGGACTAAAGGAAATCAGTTTGGCGTACACACGAAATCAAACCTCAAAAAGCCATTCACGACGGACCAAAGAAATTGGTCCGGCGTACATGCAAAACTTACTGTTTTTGAAAGATTTGGTCCGGCACAAAATCATTCATACCATGTTCACGGCGGACCAAAGAAAACCGGTCCGGTGTACATGCGAATTTCACAACGCAAAATCTTATTCACCACGGATCAAAATTTTGGTTCGGCACAGAAGGAAATTTGGTCCGGCATAGAAGAGAAACACATGCACATGCATATTTTGCAAATTCAATTCTTAAGCCAATTTTTCAGCACATGATTTCACACACTTCAACTTGCTGCAATCTTCCTTCAAATCAAGAAAGGTCGGAACTTTGATGTCGATCCTATGGATTGATAGGTGGAATAAGTTCCTAACATCCTTATGAACACATCTACCAAGTTGCATGTAACTTGGAACTGTAGATTCAAAGTTCCATCAATTATGGTCCTGAATTCATCCTGTTTCTGCGCTCTATTCTTGAGCCTAGTACTAGCGCTGTTAATGAGCGGTAGTAGCGAAAGTCCGACACTACCGCCCGTTTGCCTGCGATAGTACTGGCCATAGGCTGAATTCGTCCGATTTTTCTTATTTGTGCGTTATTGCTCATAGTGTGGTTTCAAATTGGTTTCTACTTGTTCAATAGGTGGAGAAATTTTTATTTGGGATCATTCATCCCCTCTGATCACCATCTCGATCTTCCAGTTCCACCTTCTTCCACACAAGTCAAACCATCTACTTCCACTACTCCAATCCAAGTTCAAGAAATTGATGTGGAAGACAAAGTGGACGATCAAACTCAAGCCATACCTCCAAGGATCAACAACCAAATATCCAAAGATCACCCAATCGATCAAATATTGGGTGACATTAGTAAGCGAGTTCAAACTCGTTCTTGTGTTGCTTCATTTTGTGAACATTACTTATTCTTGTCTTCTTTTGAACCAACTCATGTAGATAAGCTTTAGATTATCCAGATTGGGTGAATTCCATGTATGAAGAACTCAATAACTTCATCCGAAATAATGTTTGGACATTGGTTGAAAGACCCAAGGATCACAATGTAATCGATACAAATGGGTCTTTTAGAACAAGTAAGATGAAAATGGTATTGTGGTAAGAAACAAAGTAAGGTTAGTTGCACAAGGTTTCACCCAAATCAAAGGTTTGGATTTTGGTGAGACTTTGGCACCCATAGCAAGATTATAAACCATTCGCATCTTGCTTTGATATTAAATTATTTTAAATTGATGTGAAGAGTGCTTTCTTGAATGGACAAATATCTGAGTTGGTATTTGTAGAACAATGTTGTAACACCCCAAATTTTTGCTTTTCATGTATTTAAATGGTATTTTGCACTTTTGAGAAGTTTTGGAATTTATTTGGATTTAATTTGAATTTATTCCGTTTAGAGATAATTAAATAATTAAAAGTTTTAAATAAAGTTTTGCTGGAAATATTTTATTTAAGTCCAAAATGTCTCAAAATATTTTTCAAAATTTTTCTGGAATTTTTCTGAGCATTTTGCTATTTTTCTCGATTTATTTGAATTTCTAGAATTATTTTAAATATTAAAACGCTGAAAAACCCTAATGAGTTTCACTGTTCATCCGACCCGAGTCAGACTCGAGTCCAACCGAGTCGCGTTCGAGCCAGACCGAGCCGGACCCAAACCCTAACCCACGCAACCGTTGGATCTTGATGCAACGACCGATGTTGCGCCACGTCACCTCGATCGGATCTGGTCCGGATCCGTTTGCGCTCGAAGCGATCTCAGCCGTCGATCATGTACGCGTGTGCGACTGAGATTGAGCCACGTCACCCTCTTCGAGTCGCCGCCGGATTCCACCGTCGCCCCCGATTGGCCCTCGTTTTCCGTGGATTCTGTAACACCCCGGCATCTAATACGCCTGAATGCTACCAAACATCGATTATGTATCATCTAAAACTACAAATAAAAGAAACTTACAGCAAAGGACCAATTGCTAGAACCGAAAATTTCGGCAGCATCTCCTTTGTTTAATCATGATCTCGCGCAACCATAATAGCATAGCAGAATATGACATAATATGAAACATCTAAAACAGCAATAATAAGCGGCACGGAAGCAATATAAGTCCACTTTAAGCATCCCAAAGTCATCATTAGCCAAATGAAACGAATAAGGCAATACTAGCACACATCTAAACCATAAACATCAATAGTATCACATTCGGTTTATTGTCATGACTCCAAATGATTCCATTGTGGAATCAATTACGTGAACTACGTGGAGATGTGTGACTATTCCCTTTTCCCTCATGCCGATCTCAAGGTACCTAAAAACAACATAAAACACAAGCGTGAGTTCAAAACTCAGCAAAGTGTATTGTAATGGAAAAACAAAGATCAAGTCAACAAACCATCATCACCAATCTCCAAAAGCACATCATAACACAACATGGTTAGCATTCCAAACATCTTTTAAGCATCCATGTACTCATCTCATGAGTAACTCATAAGTATTCACATCGTCATCTCATAAACATCATCATATACATATTTCATTAATGCAATGCAATGCAATGCACATGTCTCCTTGGAAACTCATACCGGTATGGTTGAGTGCACACCCGTCGGCATGCACTCCTTTCCCCTTCCATCCCGAAGATGGAGGGTGCCTATCACTCGCTTCCATTCACCTCGGTGAAGGAATCACGATGTAGGACTTATTCGAAAGAATAGCCCCGGACTAGTCATAACAGTTCTCACCGACCCTACCGGAATAGTTATGACTTATCTCACCGGCCGACCATGAAAAATATGCCATGTGTGCAAAACGGACAGCAACATATACATGAATAGAACTATTGCATATCAACACTTGGCATCGAAACATGTAGGTCCGTACTCAACAATCGATGGTAACCATTCAAAACATGGCATGTGATTCATTCATCAACAACAAACATTTTTAATCATGACATGTGGACACCATATCATAGATAACCTTTAAATCATGGCCTAAGGACGTCATATCAATTATAACATGTAATTCATGGCAAGACAACATGTTATCTATTCCGAATGCTATCTAGCAAATCTAGCAACGCATATAACATACAATCCACGCAACACACTTGCCTTCAACCACGGCAACGGAGTGACGAGAGGTCGAGGGCACTCCCGGGGGCACACCACCTGCAAACACGTGCCATACACTCAAATCGAGTCCACAAAACAACACACATAAATCCCACTACCCCGACTTCGCTTACAACTCCTAAAACCATAAAGCAGCAAATCTGTCCCTTCGGGACAGCAGTCTTCCAACGGGCATAACTTCTGTTCTAGGACTCCAAATTGAATAAACGAGTACACCCTCGCGTAGCTTAGAAAATTTCCCAACTTTTTCTAGTTATATGGAAAGACTGATTCGGACTCTAAATTAGTTTAATCTAATGTTGAACACGAACTGTCTCAATCTCGTCACAGATTTGACAGCGCTCGGTAAAATATCCATAACTTCCAAACGGCTGGGCGGAATTTCAATTTCTTTATGTCCACGGAAAGATAATGAAATTATCTACAACTTCCTGAAAGTCCGTACGATCAGATTCAATCTCTAAATTGGCCAAAACTCCTGCCCTAGTTCGGGTTCCCAATCTGCCCGAACCAGAACGTGAATACAACTCTAGTTTTCATCAATCCTACCCCATGGCAGCACCTCCCTTGATCTAAAAACATGGTAAACCACCCCTACACATCATCTAATTGATCCCCAAAGGTTTTCCCCATTACCTTCTTGAAGATCCACCAATCTACCGCTTCCGTTCGCGCGATCTCCACCCGATCTCTTCCTTCCACCGTTTCTTCTCGTCGTGGATCCTACCACCGGCGAGGGCTGCACCGAGGCGTGGCATGGCAGCGAGGGGGACGCAGCAGGGCACCTAGTGGTGGGGGAGGAGGCGCAAGGACAAGGGAGGGGTGGCGGCTAGGGAGGAGGAGGAGGAGGCAAAGGGTTGGAGGAGAGGTGGGGCTAGGGTTTGGGGAGTGGGGGGCGCATGGGGGCAAGGGGCTGGCGCAAGGGAGCCCCCCTTGCTGCACTCCTCCCCCTCATGGGCCAGAAATCCCCCCCTCGGCCCAAGTGAGGATCCCCCTTAGGCCCAAAACACCCCGGAGAGGCCCAAACACCCGAAAACAGCCCGAAACGCGACCAAAATTCATGCCGTAAAGTTTAATACCTCCATTTCACATTCTATAATGTCTTTGCCATCCCGTGGTATCACATTCTCCCCCCCTTCAACAGGATTCGACCTCGAATCCAAGACACCACTAGACAATCCAGCAAAACAAAAGATAGCTAGGATTTGCAGCTCACACCAGATCGGAAATAACTCTGGATATTGCTTGCACACGCGAGACTTCAATATCCCCGGTCACTGTTCTCTCTAACTAAAATCACGGGAACTACACTGATCAAGATTCGATGACCAAACTCTCAGGTTTGAAGACCAAAGGCATTAACGATATTTCACAGTAAAAACTTGCAAGAACTTTACTTAACATTGAAACACAAGTACTCACACAAGGCCTCAGCACGACCCAAGCGATAGGATAAATTCCCAAACAGACCACCAAAGAAAACGGTCTCACCGTCCTCAAACTATACATTCCTTAGCACTAAAGTGCCCAATTCTTTTAACCAACACTACTCCCCAGAAGACCACGGCTTCAACCGCTAGAACCCTCTCTACTGTGGTTTGCCGTATTCAAGACGACGACGACCCAAACGAGACACTACACTCCAAGACAAGCCACTGTTTGAACAAACGGGGTTAAAACCATGCAAAGGATTGATCTTTTACAAAAGACCAATACCCACCACTAACATCAAAAAGGAAAGCTTTCTTTAAAACCAAGGTTCTTAAAACCCGCAAGAACAATAACAACCAAACAAAACCACTACGGTTGACTCAACTCGCTCATAGATCGACAAAGATCCAATACACTTGAAAAGGAAAAGCAATTACTAGCAACCACCAAGTGGTCCACGAGTAACTTAATCAACCCTACCGAGGAATACATCAACGACACAATACCCCAAGAAGGTTTGCATTGAGTCCAACACAACCTTCCTTTACTCTTCACTTTTAAACTATTTTCGATTAACTACTAGTAACACTTAATAAGCGAGGTCATTAACCACCCACACCGGATTTCTCTCTCTAAGAAGGTCTAAGCCCTCAGGCTCTTCCACTCAAAGGTCTAGAACAAAGAATACAATCATTGAGTAAGCTCAACCAAGACCCATGAACCCAAAATGATCCACATACAACAACTCGAGCTCCAAAGCGCTAAAAGCCACTTTGGAAAGAATTCGGCATCAACCAAAAAGTACTCATTCTATTTTTCCTAAGCCAAGATGCAAAGAAAGCTCATATCTCTTACATCACAACCAACATACCAGAAGGTATTCATTCTTACTCCTCATACTAGAAGGCAATTGAAATCTCGACTCAGAACATGCATGCAGCTTCCCAAGAGCACTCCGGATTAGTCATATATCCATATATGACTTTCTCACCGACCTGGCTCAACAACTCTTTTATCGTTAATTATGCATAAACAATGTCTCGTTGTTCCCTTTCACCATTCATTCATCATGTAACAACAAGATCGAATAGTCATTCACCAAATGACTTCTTTCTCATTATCAAATAATTGAAATACAATTAACATCGAAGGTTGCAGAAATTCATATAGAATATGACGGCAGCATAGTTAACAATAAAACACCACGTCGCATCACATCCCACAACAATTGAAAACTGAACTTGCAAAACATTGCATTTCAACCAAATTCAACATTTTGAAAGAGAACATCAAAACTTCAAGTCAAGCATCCGCTTCCACAACCGTCATAAATTTCTCAAAGAGAAAGGGAAACTCATTTCCAAAAAGAACACTTTACCAACAAAATCACTTATGAACATTCGCAAAACCACCTTTGTGAAGCACACGCAAACACAGACACATTTTCCAATTAACTCCAACTCTAGCCAAATAGGGTTACCCATCAAGGGCTTAACTCAAAAGTTCCCAACACAACCCACTATGACCATCTGCTTCCTTTTAAACATTTATACCAAAGATAATTCAGTGTGAACGCAAAGGAGCGCGATCCACTCAAAGACTTTTGGGTCTAAATCCATACTCATAGCACAAACTAAACAAATTAGCCAAAATCAAAGATTGGCACCAATCACTACAAGTTTAGGGAAACTCGAATATGACATAAGGAATACTTTGCCCGAAAGCATTCAACCAAACTAGCAAACAACCAAACCAGTCAAAAGGTTTTAAACACCGGCTTAGCATAAATACAACCATCTCTAGTGTTCCACTACGCTTTCCATTAAAGACTTCAAAATTCACTACTTACTCATTGGGAAGGTCCAACCGACTTAACAAAATTTACATAACAAATTCTTTCTCTAGTTACCATTCCCAACACTTTTAATTAAAGTTTATGATGCTTATCAAAAGACATCCAATTAAGATCAGCATCAACAAGATCCCCACGGACCAACATATCGTAATACATCATTTTACGTATTTAGAATACGATTACTTCAACAAATACCCGAGCATGATCAACCTATCCATCTTATACCACCCATACGTCAACATCTTGACAATTAAAACTTGTTCAATCAATAAGATGACTTCAACAAATAAGTATTATCTCGTAAATAGCATTCTAAAATATGCATTCATTAAGGTTAAAATCTTACATCATGATTATTATCCATTGTTCATCCCATCACAACATGTACTCGACATAATTTTCACGCTTTTACACTTTTCTCTATTGGATCAATGGTTTCCAACAATTAACAACACTACCAAGTCATCAATATCAATTGTTTGCATAATCTTAAAAACTGCAACATTACTTTTAGTTATCCTATCCAAAGGCTATAGCAAATTGTCACTACTCAACATGCTCGAACTATTTAAAACAAATTAAATGAGTTAGACCATCACAAAGCTCTTACCACAACCACTAAACCTATGTCTTCCCAACTGACATCGGTGCTAGCATTAAAAGAACACATATGCAAACTTCCAAATATACTAACAGTTTGCAACATCATAAATAACAAGTCTAATCAACTTCCAAGTTAAGGTCACCAACACGATTAAATCTCTCTAATAACATGTAAAATTAGAGCATCTTTAACAACCAGCAAAGCTTCTTTAACAATATCAGGGGTCAAAAGCACTTTTAAAGTAAACAATGTAACTGAGCATGTATATTAACACCTTTAATCATTCTCGCTATAGAGTAATCTACAACATTAGAAGTTCATTTAATCTTAAGCTAAAGATACTATTACATTAAATTGATTCAGCTCACAAATTAACTAAGGAGTACATCATTTCCATTAACCACATTGTTACATACCACATAACATTCTAAACAACAATTCTCACTATTTGACAAATAATTTCACCAAAAGACTACTTACTCCGTTTACAGCATTTTCTTTTAAAACTCATCCAAGACTCACAAAGAAACTTGACTCCCCAAAAGTTGCAATGGAACATGACTCACACTGGATCAAGCAAAAGATCTCCAAATCACCTTTAAATCTTAAAGACTCCCACGGAGGGAACCAAGCGATCAAGTAACCTTTGCGGACAAAGGCACAAAACATAAATCGACACATCTTAAATTCTTGTACACAACTTCAAGAACCTCTTTTAAACTCAGAGTAAGACACGCAAGAGCAAAATGATACTTTTCTTTGCAAGGCAACCAACAAAACCGACGTCAAAACCAAACGTTGCTACCAAAAGACACGCACACATAACTCTTCTTCTTTGCCTTCTACCGAAGAAGACAAAACCACAAACCGCCTACGGAACAATCCGCGAAAACCCAATACTTTTCATTTGATTTCACTCAACTAAAGCCAAGAAAAACAACCAAAATCGACCGTCGAATCGGTACACGATACTGAAGGAATCCACCACTAACTCTTCCTTTTGACTCCAATCAACTACCCAAATCATGAGAAAAGGTAAGCACTCTTTCCCCACAAGGGTTAATAGTTCTTCGGTGATGGTTTTAATCGGCCATACCGTTAAACCACAACCTTACTATGAACAAAAAGGTGACCGAAACCCTTCGGCACCACAACCCCACTTTATCCCGATAGCAAGAGCAATTCAATCAATTATCTCATACGCATAGCAGCATACTTTATCACATAAAACATTCAACATTAAGGCTTAAATATAACATTTAAGTGTAAAGTAACGATACCCATACCCTTTCCTACTGTGCATCCATGTGTGTCAAATTTTAAATTAGTTATTCCACATACACAAGTTTTAAGGTTGCTATCTAATAGCAAAATTTTAGTTATAACCTAAGCCATGTTTCTAGGTTATCCCACATCAAAGTTTTAGTTAACCCTATGGTATTTCACTAAAACTTTTAATTATTTAATTATCTCTAAACGGAATAAAGTGCAAATTTTTGCTTTTCATGTATTTAAATGGTATTTTGCACTTTTGAGAAGTTTTGGAATTTATTTGGATTTAATTTGAATTTATTCCGTTTAGAGATAATTAAATAATTAAAAGTTTTAAATAAAGTTTTGCTGGAAATATTTTATTTAAGTCCAAAATGTCTCAAAATATTTTTCAAAATTTTTCTGGAATTTTTCTGAGCATTTTGCTATTTTTCTCGATTTATTTGAATTTCTAGAATTATTTTAAATATTAAAACGCTGAAAAACCCTAATGAGTTTCACTGTTCATCCGACCCGAGTCAGACTCGAGTCCAACCGAGTCGCGTTCGAGCCAGACCGAGCCGGACCCAAACCCTAACCCACGCAACCGTTGGATCTTGATGCAACGACCGATGTTGCGCCACGTCACCTCGATCGGATCTGGTCCGGATCCATTTGCGCTCGAAGCGATCTCAGCCGTCGATCATGTACGCGTGTGCGACTGAGATTGAGCCACGTCACCCTCTTCGAGTCGCCGCCGGATTCCACCGTCGCCCCCGATTGGCCCTCGTTTTCCGTGGATTCTGTAACACCCCGGCATCTAATACGCCTGAATGCTACCAAACATCGATTATGTATCATCTAAAACTACAAATAAAAGAAACTTACAGCAAAGGACCAATTGCTAGAACCGAAAATTTCGGCAGCATCTCCTTTGTTTAATCATGATCTCGCGCAACCATAATAGCATAGCAGAATATGACATAATATGAAACATCTAAAACAGCAATAATAAGCGGCACGGAAGCAATATAAGTCCACTTTAAGCATCCCAAAGTCATCATTAGCCAAATAAAACGAATAAGGCAATACTAGCACACATCTAAACCATAAACATCAATAGTATCACATTCAGTTTATTGTCATGACTCCAAATGATTCCATTGTGGAATCAATTACGTGAACTACGTGGAGATGTGTGACTATTCCCCTTTTCCCTCATGCCGATCTCAAGGTACCTAAAAACAACATAAAACACAAGCGTGAGTTCAAAACTCAGCAAAGTGTATTGTAATGGAAAAACAAAGATCAAGTCAACAAACCATCATCACCAATCTCCAAAAGCACATCATAACACAACATGGTTAGCATTCCAAACATCTTTTAAGCATCCATGTACTCATCTCATGAGTAACTCATAAGTATTCACATCGTCATCTCATAAACATCATCATATACATATTTCATTAATGCAATGCAATGCAATGCAATGCAATGCAATGCACATGTCTCCTTGGAAACTCATACCGGTATGGTTGAGTGCACACCCGTCGGCATGCACCCTTTCCCCCTTCCATCCCGAAGATGGAGGGTGCCTATCACTCGCTTCCATTCACCTCGGTGAAGGAATCACGATGTAGGACTTATTCGAAAGAATAGCCCCGGACTAGTCATAACAGTTCTCACCGACCCTACCGGAATAGTTATGACTTATCTCACCGGCCGGCCATGAAAAATATGCCATGTGTGCAAAACGGACAGCAACATATACATGAATAGAACTATTGCATATCAACACTTGGCATCGAAACATGTAGGTCCGTACTCAACAATCGATGGTAACCATTCAAAACATGGCATGTGATTCATTCATCAACAACAAACATTTTTAATCATGACATGTGGACACCATATCATAGATAACCTTTAAATCATGGCCTAAGGACGTCATATCAATTATAACATGTAATTCATGGCAAGACAACATGTTATCTATTCCGAATGCTATCTAGCAAATCTAGCAACGCATATAACATACAATCCACGCAACACACTTGCCTTCAACCACGGCAACGGAGTGACGAGAGGTCGAGGGCACTCCCGGGGCACACCACCTGCAAACACGTGCCATACACTCAAATCGAGTCCACAAAACAACACACATAAATCCCACTACCCCGACTTCGCTTACAACTCCTAAAACCATAAAGCAGCAAATCTGTCCCTTCGGGACAGCAGTCTTCCAACGGGCATAACTTCTGTTCTAGGACTCCAAATTGAATAAACGAGTACACCCTCGCGTAGCTTAGAAAATTTCCCAACTTTTTCTAGTTATATGGAAAGACTGATTCGGACTCTAAATTAGTTTAATCTAATGTTGAACACGAACTGTCTCAATCTCGTCACAGATTTGACAGCGCTCGGTAAAATATCCATAACTTCCAAACGGCTGGGTGGAATTTCAATTTCTTTATGTCCACGGAAAGATAATGAAATTATCTACAACTTCCTAAAAGTCCGTACGATCAGATTCAATCTCTAAATTGGCCAAAACTCCTGCCATAGTTCGGGTTCCCAATCTGCCCGAACCAGAACGTGAATACAACTCTAGTTTTCATCAATCCTACCCCATGGCAGCACCTCCCTTGATCTAAAAACATGGTAAACCACCCCTACACATCATCTAATTGATCCCCAAAGGTTTTCCCCATTACCTTCTTGAAGATCCACCAATCTACCGCTTCCGTTCGCGCGATCTCCACCCGATCTCTTCCTTCCACCGTTTCTTCTCGTCGTGGATCCTACCACCGGCGAGGGCTGCACCGAGGCGTGGCATGGCAGAGAGGGGGACGCAGCAGGGCACCTAGTGGTGGGGGAGGAGGCGCAAGGACAAGGGAGGGGTGGCGGCTAGGGAGGAGGAGGAGGAGGCAAAGGGTTGGAGGAGAGGTGGGGCTAGGGTTTGGGGAGTGGGGGGCGCATGGGGGCAAGGGGCTGGCGCAAGGGAGCCCCCCTTGCTGCACTCCTCCCCCTCATGGGCCAGAAATCCCCCCCTCGGCCCAAGTGAGGATCCCCCTTAGGCCCAAAACACCCCGGAGAGGCCCAAACACCCGAAAACAGCCCGAAACGCGACCAAAATTCATGCCGTAAAGTTTAATACCTCCATTTCACATTCTATAATGTCTTTGCCATCCCGTGGTATCACAGATTCACGGACACCGAGGGCCGTATTTAATGCGCCGTCACCCATGTCATGTTCTCTGTTTCCGTGTGCACCTGTAGCCCTAGGTTGCCGAGCTCAAGCCGTCGCCATCCTGCCGCAATCGCTCGCCGAAGTTGGAGGAAAGGTCCGCCGTGGTTTTTGTCGTTTTCCGTCGCCGTTCGCCGTCCTCCGCCGCGTTGGTGCCCAGATCCGAGACTGTCGTGACGAGGCGTGCTTGGGAGTACCATCCACTTCACCGGACTCGCGCCCAAACGCTGCGGCCGTGGTCATCATCCCCAGCTCCGGCAATCCTAGCTCCGCCGTGCCATCGCTAGCCCCACGAGCTTCGATAGCCGTCCGATCCAAATCCGAGGGCCCAGGTTCGTCCACGTCACCCGTGCGTAAATTCCACGTTACGGTTTTAGATCTAATAGAAACCGTTGGATCAAGATCCAACGCACAGGATTGAGCCACGTAGCTCCTTAATCGCACCGTGCTAGGTTAGATCCCAGCCATTAGATCTAGATCATATAGTTAGAATTAACCCGCGTTGTAGCGCTAGAGTAGATCTCAGCCGTCCGATCAAGATGGAACGGTGTAGATTGTACCACGTGTCGAGCACCGGGACATGCCACGTCACCCCCATGTGATGCGAAAACTCGATCCGATCTCGACCGTCCGATCTAAATC
This sequence comes from Rhipidocladum racemiflorum, assembly GCA_036346355.1. Taxonomy (NCBI): domain Eukaryota; kingdom Viridiplantae; phylum Streptophyta; class Magnoliopsida; order Poales; family Poaceae; genus Rhipidocladum; species Rhipidocladum racemiflorum. Next base: position 36,521,214 of record CM070581.1, read on the forward strand.
ATACGGTCCAGATCAACCACGTTGATCACAACATGCGAGATCCAGATCTAATCTAGACCGTTGAATTTCAAATCAATGGCCCAGATCAAGCCACGTGGCCAGGAGCCGAACCAATGCGGGCGATGCCCGGTCGTCGCTGATGTCACCGTGACGTCAGCATGGGCCCGCGTGTCAGCGACTGTGCCAACCGCACGATGACGTCATCCGTGATGTCATGCTGACGTCACGGTGGGGCCCGCATGTTAGACCGTTCAGCCGAGCCAGGCTGACGTCATCAGTGGGACCCACTTGTCAGTGGCACTATTCATGTGGACCGGGTCAACGGTGGACCAAAATCGAACCATGGACCAGGCCCGTAGACCGGATGACGCAAGCATGATGTCATAATTCGATTTTTTTTCTTTAGAAAAAAAATTCGGTGGAAATTTGAAATCCACGCTGACGTCAGCTGACATCATAATCCGGATTTTTCAATAGAAAAATAAATGAATTAATTCGATTTATTCTTTTAATTGATTTTCAAACTTCGAATGCTTATAACTTTTGCATTTTAACTCCAATTTGAGCGATTCCAATTTCTAAATTTTTATAAAATTGAGCTATATTTAATGTTGAATTTTATTTGAATTTTTGAAATTTGTTTGCTTGCTATTTATGCATGTTACGAGTAGACGTTGAAGTGCCCGAAGGCTTCGAAGGTGAAGTTTTGACCCAGGAGCTAACTCAAGACCAGGAACAAGTACTTTTTGAAGGCAAGTTGTGCTTTGACCATGTTGATCCCATTTTCGAAACTTATGTTGTTTCAAATTGCATGCTCAGTTAATTAGAAAATGCTTTAATTATGTAACACCCCGGCATTTAATATGCCCGAATGCTACCAAACATAGAGTAAGCAACCTCTAAATACCACAAATACAAGTAAATTACAGCAAAGGCACGAATGCTAAAACCCGAAATTTTGGCAGCATCTACTTTGTTTTAACATGAATTGAAGGAACAACAACAGCATAGCAATATATGGCAATAAGAGGCATCTAAAATAGCAATAAATAACGGCATGACAGCAATATAAGTCTAATTCCAAGCATTCAATGTCTTCATGAGCCAAACGAACGATAAGACTCTCATATCGCAAAACTAAACCATAAATCAATAAGCATCACACTTAATTTATTATCAAGACTCCAATTGAATGACTGTGGGAACAAATAAGTGAAGTTGGTATCAGAGCGGGTTGTAGGTCCTTGGAATGTGTATTTTTAGTGTAATACCTTAGGTTACAACTAAAATGTGATGTGGGATAACTTAGAAACATGGCTTAGGTTTTAACTAAAATTTTGTCATAGGATAGCAACACTAAAACTTGCAAAAAAATGGTATAACTAATCTAAAATTTGACAAACATGGATGCACTATAGGAAAGGGTATGGGTATCATTCCTTTACGCTTAAATGTTGTATTTAAGCTTTGATGTTGAATGCTTCATTTGATAATGCATGTTGCTATGTCTATGAGATAAATGATTGAATTGTGCTTGTTGTGGTGATAAAGTGGGGTTGTGGTGCCGAAGGGTTTCGGTCACCACTTTTGTTAATAGTAAGGGTGTGGTTTGACGGTATGGCCGGTTAAAGCCATCACCGAAGAACTATTAACCCCTTGTGGGGAAAGAGTGCTTACCTTTTCTATCGTAGATCGGGTAGTTGGCTGGAGACAAATAGAAGAGTTGATGGTGATTTCCTTCGGATGCTTTTCACCATTCTGACGGTCGGTTTTGGTTGGTCTTCTTGGTTTTTAGTCGATTGAAATCAAAAGAAAAGTTTTTGGTCTTGGATTTTCGCGGATTGTTCCGTATGCGGTATATGGTTTTGTCTTCCTTGGTTGAAGACGAAGAAGAAGAGTCTAGTGTTGCGCTTCTTTTGGTCGCCTTTCCAGCTTTGATGCTTAGTTTGTTGATTGCTTTATGGGGAGAAGCATTCAATTTATTCCTGTGTTTGTCTTTCTCCGAGGTCAAAAGAGTTATTGCGGCGTTATGCCAGACTTGGTTGTCAGGGCTGAAGTTCTGTGGCTTTGTAGGAGTAAATGGTGTTTGATTTCGTCATTTTACTACTTTGAGAAATCATCTTTGAAAGCCCTTCTTGTTTCGTGAAAGTTTGGGGTTTGGTGTTAAGGTTTTATTTGAAATGGATTACTTGATGGCTTGGTTCCCTTTTAAGAAAATTGTGTTTCAACCATTTTCCTCTATGGGAGTCTTTGAGATTGAAAAGTGTTTTGGAGAATTTCCTCTTGCATGGTTAAGTTTGGGTTTGTCTCATTGGAACTTTGAGAGTCAAGCTTCTTTGTGAGTTTTGGTTGAGTATTAAAAGAAAAAAATGTTGCAAATAAAGTAAGTATTCGTTTGACTGAAATTACTTGTCAAAAGTGAAAATTGTTGTTTAGCATGTTATGTAGTATGTAACAATGTGGTTTATGGAAATGATGTACACCTTAGTTAATTTGCGTGTTGAATCAATTAAATGTAATTGTTACCTTTTGCTTAAGATTAAATGAACCTCTAGTGATGTAGAGTACCCCATAGTGGGAATGATTAAATGTGTTAATGTACGTGCTTAGAATCTGTTGCTTTGCTTTAAACCGTGCTTATGACCCCCGATTATGTTTAAAGTTTTAAACCCTGATGCATAGTTAGAACATTAAGATGATGTAGACTGTTGTTATTGTTAAAGAAACTTTGCTGGTTGTTTAAAGATATTATAATCTAACGGGTTAATAGAGAAATTTAATCGTGTTGACTAGTGACTTTAATTTGGAAGTTGATTAGAGTTGCTATTTACGTTGTTGCAACCTACTAGTATATTTGGAAGTATGCAGTTGTGTCTCTACAATGCTAGTATTGATATCAATTGAGAAGACATACGACTTATTGTTAATGATGTTGTTAAGGGCAGTGTTAATGCTAGTATTCAATCTATTTTAAATAGTTGGAGTATGTTGTGTGGTGGTAATTTTGTTATCACCTATGTATAGGGTAGCTAAAAGTAATGTTGTTGGTTGATGATTGCCCATTTGTTGTTATTGATGACTAAGTAGTGGTGGTAACTGTTTATATTACTCGTTGGAAAACCATGGTTAAAGTAGAGGAAAATTTTAACATGTTGCGATGGAGTGAGCTTTGGATAATTAACATGATAAATGATTTTATCCTTAATGAAAGTATAACTTAATCTCACTTACGAATTCTTCCCTGTGGAGATAATATTTACATGTTGAAGTCGTTTGTTAACTGAATAAGTTTCAATTGTCGAGACGTTTACATATAGGTGGTATGAAATTCATTGGTTGATCACGCTGAAAGATTTGTTGGAGCATTTGTTTCAATCTAGAATATGATGTTATATGATATGTTGGTCCGTGGGGATCTTGTTGACGTAGTCTTCATTGGATGTCTTTGGATAAGCATCATAAACTCTATTTATAAGTATTGGGAAAGGTAATAAGAGAAATAATTTGTTTTGTAGCTCTTATTGTAACCTGAGGGGTTTCTCGATGAGTAAATAGTGAATATTGAATGTTTAAAAGATAAGTATAGGGTTTCGTGCTTAGCTTGTGTTCAAAACCTTTTGGACTGGTTTGGTTGTTTGCTATCTTGGTCAAATGCTTTCGGTCAAGGCGTTTTTTTATGTTGTGTGTCAGAGTTTCCCTAAACTCGTAGGGATTGGTGTTTATCTTTGGGTTTGGCCCATTTGTTTAGTTGTGCTATGAGTTTGGATTGACACCCAAAAGTTTTAAGTGGATCGCGCTCCTTCACGTTCGCCCTGAATTTTCTTTGGGAATAAATTTTAAAGGAAGCAGTTGGACATAGTGGGTTGTGTTGGAGTTTCTTGGGATTTAATTTGTGACTCTTTTTGGCTAGAATTGGAGTTATTTGGAAAATGTGTGTGGTGTTTGCAAGTGTTTCAAAAGGGTGGATTTTATGAATGTTTCATCAGTGATTTTGTTAGTGAAGTGTTCCCTTCTTGGAAATGAGTTTCCCTTTCTTGTTGAGAACATTTGTGGCGGTTGTGTGTGCTGATGTTTAACTTTGGAGTCGATGTTGTTTTCCAAAATGCTGATTTTGGTTAAAATGTGAGGTTTTGCAAGTTTAGCTTTCGAGAAATGGTGGGTTTTGACATGACGTGGTGTGTTCCAGCTAACGGTGTTGCAGTCATAGTCTATATGATTTAGCGCAGCCGTCAATGTTATGTGTGTTTCAATCATGTGATACCGAAGAAGAAGTCTTTTGGTGAATGACTTTTCGGTATTGTTGTTACATGATGAGTGAATGGTGAAAACGAAGCATGGCATCGTTTATAAATGTTCAATGATAAATGAGTCGGTGAGCCAGGTCGGTAAGAAAGTCATATATGGATATATGACTAATCCGGAGTGCTCTTGAAAAGTGTGCATTCTTGTCATGTATCGAGATTTCCATTTCTTCCTAGTATGAAAAGAAAGAATGAATAATTTGTGGTGTTTTGGCTGTGGTGTTAGAGGTTTGAGTTTTCTTTACGATTTGGCTTAGAAAAAATGAAATGAGTACTCTTTGGTTGTTGCCGAACTCTTTCCAATGTGGCTTTTAGCGCCTTGGAGTTCGAGTTGTTGGATGTGGATCATTTTGGGTTCATGGGTCTTGCTTGAGCTTACTCAATGATTGTACCCTTGTTCCGATTCTTTGAAAGGAAGAATGTGAGGGCGAAACCTTCTTAGAAAGAGGAATCTAGTGTGGGTTTGTAATGACCTAAGATATTAGGCGTTGCTAGTGGTTGATCGTAACTAGTTTGGAAGTGAAGAGTAAAGGAAGGTTGTGTAGGACTCAATTCAAACCTTCTTGGAGACTTGTGTCATTGCTGTGTCCCTCGGTAGGGTTGATTAAATTATTAGTGGACCACTTGGTGGTTGCTAGTAATTGCTTTTCTTTTTCGAAGTGTATTGGATCTTTTGTCGCTGAGCTCTGAGCGAGTTGTGTCAACCGATGTGGATTGCTCGGTTGATATTGTTTTTGCGGGTTTTAAGGACCCTTGTTATAAAGTAGGTTTTTCCTTCGGTGGTAGTGGTGGGTATTGGTCGTTTGTAAAAGGTCAATCTTTTGCAAGGTGTTAGCCGATTGTTCAAGCAGTTGGTAGTCTTGGAGTGTTGTGTCTTGCTTGGTTCGCGTCGTCTAGAATACGACGAACCACAGTAGAGAGGTTGAGATGTGAAAGCACTTTTGTGCATGGGAGCTGAAGAGGGTTCTAGAGGTTGGTGCCGTGTTCTTCTAAGGAGAAACATCGGTTAAAGGGATCGGGCATTTTAGTGCAAAGGAATGCATAAAAATGAGGAATATGAGACAGTTTCCCTTCATTGTCAGCTTAGGAAGTTATCGTTTTGCTTGGGACATTCTGAATCCTTATGTTTGTACTCGGTGTTTCAAAGTGGAGTAAGAATTCTGGCATGTTTTTAATGTGAGTTATCTTTAGAGCTATCAGTATTTGATCCTTAGCTCCTTGCTTCTGAGTGCTGGCTGGTGCAAATCGTAGGGGCTTCTAAGCGGGTTCTGAGGCATGAACCATAACTCCCTTCGATTTGGTTGTTTGCGAAGTGGCGTGTCTCGGATTCGGGGTCGAATCCTGTTGAATGAGGGGAGAATGTGATACCACGGAGTGTCGTAATCTTATAAAATGTGGATGTTGAGGTCAAAACATTATAAAATGTGTAAATAGAGGTTAAAACTTTACGTTATGCCGTTTATAGCGTGTTTTTGGGCCGTTTTCGGGTGTTTGGGCCTCTCCGGCGGACTTTGGGCCTTGGGGGTTGAGTTGGGCCTCCGGTGGCCAAATCTGGCCCCCACCCCTTGGTGCGCCCCCACTCCCTTTCGCAACCCTAGCCGCCACCCCCTAGCCCCCCCATGCGCCTCCACCCTTCCCCTGTGACACCTCGGAGTGTCGTATCCTTAATTTTTGAACATGATAAGGTTAAATACAGTATGAGATGTGGAAATAAGGTTAAAATCATAAGGATCGGGGGTTAATAACGCTTTCGGCCGCTGGTTTTGGGCCTTCCTGAGGAGTTTTGGGCCTTGGTGGGCTTTATGGGATGGATTAGACTCAGAACGGACTAGGATTGGGTTGAGGGCTGGTAAAAGGGGCTTCCCCAGCCCCTTGCGCCCCACCTCCCCATATTGCGCCCCACCTCCCTCTTGCGCCCTCTCCTCCTCTCTCCCCTCACCTAAGCCCCAGCCCCCAAAACCGGCATGCACTCCCTCCCTTTCCTCCACCTCCACACCACCTCCCCTCCACCCCTTGCTGCCCTAGGGTGGCCTCCTCACCCTGCACCTCGCGGAGTCATCCCGTGGAGCGAGGAGCGAGGAGCAAGGAGCGAGGAGCGAGGAACGTGGAGCGAGGGAGCGGATTCGCGAGGAGATTCGCGATTGATTGGAGTTTTGCGCTTGGGCAAAGGTATGAACATGAGGATCCTTGGATTTGATCTAGGTACTGTTATTAGGTGTTTACTAAGTTTTTAGATCAATTGGAGGCGCTGGTTTGAAGTAATTTGAGTTAGATCTAAACTTGTCCACGTTTCTGTTTTCGGGCAGATTGAGCAGTCGAACTAGGGTTCGAGTTTCCGTCGATTTAGAATCCGAATCAGACCGTACGGACTTCTAGGAAGTTGTAGATAATTTAATTATCTTTCCGTGGACGTAAAGCACGTTAATTTCCGATCAGCCGTTTGAAAGTTATGTCTGTTTTACTGAGCGCCTAAAAATCTGTGACGTAACTGGAACAGATTGTGGTAATCTGTAGATTAAACAATTTTAGAGTCCGAATCAGTCTTTTCCTATAACTAGAAAAAGTTGGGAAATTTCCTAAGCTTCGCGATGGTGTACTCGTTTATTCGATTTGGAGTCCCAGAACTCAAGTTATGCCTTTGCAAGGCTGCTGTCTCGCGACAGAACCTCTGTTTTTAGGTTTTGGCGAGTAGTTGGCAAATGTCGGGTTAGATGGGGGCGTGTGTACTGTTTTGAGGTTATGATTGTGAGTGTGTGATGCCTATGTGCAGGTGGTGTGACCCCGGGAGTTCCCTCTTCTTCCCGCCAATCCGTTGCACGGGTTGAGGCAAGTGTGTTGTGATGGATAGCGAGTTGTAGGTTGCATGTTGTGATTAGATGGAATTGTTTACATGATATATGTTCACTTGCCATGTGTTAATAATTGATATGATATGATGAGCATGTTTAACATATTATGATGCCATGTGTTAATATGTGAATTGAATATGATAATTGGCATGGTTGCATGCATGTCATGAGATAGGGCGAGGCGGTGAGAAAGTCTTAACTAGTCCGCAAGGTCGGTGAAAGTTATGACTAATCCGAACGCCATTGAGTAAGTCCTATGTCGTGGATTCCATCCACGTGGTGTTTGGAAGTAGTAGGCACCCTCCATCTTCGGGATGGAAGGGAGGAAAGGGTGCACACCGACGGTGTGTACTTCCCATACCCGTATGAGGTTCCAGAGGGTCGTGAGCAATGCATTACATCGCATACAAATTGATGATGATATTGATAAGTATTCATGAATGAGATGTTATACATGATGAAAGATGTTATTGACTTGTTGTTATGCTTGTTGTCCATTGCAGTATGCTTGCTGAGTTTTCGAACTCACCCTTGTGTTTTCTTGTTGTTTTAGGTACCATGAGAACTAGAGCATGCGGGAAAGGGAATAGTCACACGCTCACACGTTGCTTCACCTTAATGTTTCCCCAAGTCAATTCATTTAGTTGGATAATAAATTGCGTGTGATGGCCTTTAAATTAAGTCTTAGCTTGGTTAATGAGAGTTCTATTGTTTGTTTGACACTTGGAACTTTAAGAGCTTGATGTTAGTCTTTTATTGTCGTTAAGACTTTATTTATTGCTGTTTTAGATGTTTCTCTTATTGCCATATAATGCTATATTATTGCTGCTCCTTAAATTCATGATAAAACAAAGGAGGTGCTGCCGAAATCTCGGTTTTTAGCCTATGCACCTTTGCTGGAATTTTATGTTAAATATGGTATTTAGTTGTTGTTTAGCTTATGTTTGGTAGCATTCGGGCATATTGAATGCCGGGTGTTACAGTTGGTAATCGAGCGGTGAGGTCCTTGGAATGTGAATTTCTAGTGTCATGCTATAGGGTACAACTAAAATGTGATGTGGAATAACTTAGAAACATGGCTTAGGTTCTAACTAAAACCTTGTTATAGGATAGTAACGCTAAAACTTGTAAAAGTGGTATAACTAATCTAAAATCTGACACACTTGGTTGCACAGTAGGATGGGTTTTGGTTCATCAATGCATCGCGCTTGATTATGTGATAAGGAATATGCTTATGATGATGTTTGATCTATGATCTTGATTGTGTGCTTTGGTGTTTGGGTGGTTGTCTGCCAAGCACCATGCCAGGGTAGAGGCCGTGGACGCCGTGGTCGTGGAGGCCAGCAGGCTCCCAGGAGTTGAGAGGAGTCTCAAGGTTGAGGGTAGCTGCCGCTTAATGCTCGTGGGCCACTCAGAGGAGCTTCCAAGCTGTGCCGGTGGCGAGGGTGCCGCCGCCAATGAAGATTTAGTCCAGCCTCGCAGAGGGAGATTCGGTGGCCGCGCCAAATAGCCGGGCAGCCTCGCTGTTGTGCCTCCTCGCAGTTGGTTCCCTCGTTGTTGCCCACGCTGCACCGGAGCCGAGGATGAGTCTCCCGAGTGGATGTCCCTCCGCCTTGACACTTTCGATGGAGCAGCACGCTGATCCACCGCCAGATTGGCTGCGGTACATGGAGAGGCAGTTTGAGGTCCTAGAGTTGACCTCGGTTTAGAGGACTCGCTTGTGGCTTTTCACCGAAGGCTGCCAGCGATATCCGGTGGGAGGGGGTTCGGCCGCTAGAACCCCGATTCCCGGGTTCAACACCTGAGGACTTTGTGGCTCGCTCCGAGCCAAGTTCCACCTGCAGTCTTTCCTTGAGAGGATGGAGCTTACTGACCACTCTTTCCAGAGGAAAGAGGCTCTGCGGGCAGAGTATGAGAAGGAGTTCAACAAATGGCAGTGGTGCGTCAGATTGCAAGTGGCCAGGCAAACGATCGGGAGAAAGCTAGGAGGTTCCGTGAGGGGCCTCAACCAGGAGTTCGTAGTTGTCATGGGCGACCGTCCTCGTGACTTCTCGCTTCTGCGGGTGGAGCAAGCGAAGGGCATGGAGCTCGAGTTGGAGCTCTCCCGGGACAAGCGAACCCGGAGGTTCAGGGGTTCTCGCAGGCAAAGCGGGGGCCGTAAGAGGACCTTTGGTGGAGGAGGTGGGTCCTCTCAGCCCCACCTTCAAGAAGTTCAAGGAGGATGTGGCTCCTCCTCGGGGCTAAGATGGGGTCGCCTGGGCCTTCTTCTGGCCATTGTCGTCTCTGCCCGGGCAGGCATGAAGTGCTTCAAGTGCGGTGGCGAGCACCGTGGCTCAGAGTGTGGTTGGACCTGGGAGTTGCAACCACTGCGGGCAAGCCCGCCATATGGGGCTGAGTCTGCGGATGAACCCCTGTGAGCATCATCAAGTGGAGACGGTGCCTTCTCCTCCCACTCCAGCCAGCGTCTTCTAGAGGATCGGCACATGATGGCTGTTTCGTGCAACACCACTTTATGTAGGCGCCACCGACGTCGTGCCCGCACTGCCGCCTGCTCCTCGCTGTTCCTCCTCCGCCCCACTTTGATGGGGCATCACTGGAGTCGGGGCTCCTTCTATCCGCCGCCACCAGAGTGTACGCTGGCCGATCGCCGAGTCTGCCGGGCATCCAGAGGTGGTTTCGTACTCGCTCGTGATTCCGTTGATGCCTTCTGATACATTTGATTCCGGTGCATCCTATTCCTTTGTGTCGTCGGATTTTGCTAAAAGAGCTAAGTTGGGAGTTCAAACGGATTTTAGTCCGTGTTAGCCGGGCCCCTCGGGGTTTGATTACTAGTTCTTTGGTGTGCCCTGGTTGCACCATTGCCATTGATGATGAGGTTTTTTGCCAATCTCATGGTGATCCGAGTTGGCTCCTTTGATGTCATTTTGGGCATGGACCGGCCGTGCATCGATCGTGCTAAGATCATTGTTTCCGAAGACAAGCTGTTTTGCAAAGGCCCGTCACCGGAAGAGTTGACCTTCGAGGGTGGTATACCCTCCGGCCCGCCTTTGCTTTGACTAGTTTGTTTTCTCGCCTGCTGTTGAGGTCATGTTGGGTTCCTCATGACTTTGTCTGAGAAACCATCTTCCTCGGCCTCCCATTGAGAGATTTACGTAGTGAAGGAGTTCGTTGATGTGTTCCCGACGAGTTGCGCCTGGTCTACCTCCGTGAGGAATGTGGAGTTTCAGATTGATCTTGCTCCGGGCACTCGACTATTTCTATCTCTCCATACCGCTTGGCTCGACCTTTTCAAGACGAAGTTGAAGAAGCGATTGGAGGATCTGCATGTCAAGGGCTTCATTCGGCCAGAAGCGCCGCCATGGGGAGCACCCGTCCTCTTCGTCTCGAAGAAGGATGGAAGTTGGCGATGTGCATTGATTATCGTGCTCTTAACCAAGTGACAATAAAAACAAGTATCCTTTGCCTCGCATCGAGGATCCTGCTGACCAATCAAGGAGCAAAGGTGTTCTCCAAAATTGATCTTCGCCTGGTATAATCGTATCCGTGTGAGGGAGCAGGACATTGAGAAGACTGCTTTCTCCACTAGGTATGGGCATTATGAATTTAAAGTTATGTCTTTTGGACTAACTAATGCTCCCGCTGTCTTTATGGAGGCGATGAACAAGATGCTACACAAGTACCTTGATGAGTTTGTGGTAGTGTTCATTTCGATGACATTCTGATTTACTCTAAATCGAAGAGGAGCATGATGGACACTTGAGGCTTCAGTCTTTGAGTACCCCCGAGGGAGAATCAATTTTTTGCTAAGCGAAAAGTGCGAAGTTCTGTATGGGTTTTGGCCACATCATCAATCCGAGGGCATATCGGGAGATCCTAGCAAAGTCTCAATAGTTTTGGATTGGAAGAGGCCTTCCAATGTCAAAGAGGTGCGTAGTTTCCTTGGGTTGGTGGATACTATCGGCGTTTTGTGCAGGATTTCTCTATCATTGCCAAGCCACTTTCACAATCGACTCGTAAGGATGAAGTTCCGGTGGATCGCAGAGTGTGAGCACAAATTCCAGCACTTTGAAGGAGAAGTTAGTGACTCGCTCGTTCTTACCCTTCCCGAACCGAGAAGCGTTTCAACGCTTTATTCGATGCTTCTGCTGGGACTTGGGTGTGTGCTCATGCAAGAGGGCAAGGTGATTGCTTATGCTTCGAGGCGCTTGAAAAAGCATGAGCATAATTATCCCACGCATGATCTTGAGCTAGCCGTGGTGTTTGCATTGAAGATATGGAGGCATTACTCAGACGGTGAGTCTTGTGATATTTTCACGATTCACAAGAGCCTCAAGTACATCTTTACTCGTAAAGATTTGAACTTGAGGCGGAGGAGGTGGCTAGAGTTGATAAAGGATTATGACCTCACGATCCAGATCATCCGGGAAGGCAAATGTGGTGGCCGATGCTCTTAGTCGCAAGACAATGCCCCTGTTGTTGATTGTCTTGTTGCTGATTTTGAGCGCTTGGGAGTCTCCTAACGCTGCGGGGACCGTGTGTGCCGAAACTCAAATGATTCTGAGTCAATGATTCCTCGAAGCGTGCGAGAGGCACAAAGAAGATGATCGCTTTGCTCCGGCCCAAGTGAGGAACGCCTTAAGGAAGGCAAGTCCTGGAGACTTTACCGTTGATGATGCGGGAGTTCCGAGGTTTCGTGGCCGCTTGTGCGTGCTCTCGTAAATCTCAAGTGAAAGAAGACATTCGAAGAAGCTCATCGCACTGCAGACACGGTCCATCCTGGGAGACCAAGATGTACAGGGACTTGAAGAAGAATTTCGTGGAAAAGGATGAGAGTGGATATTGCCAAGTATGGCGTCTTGTGGGTTTGCCGTAAGATCAAAGTCGAGCATAAGCGCCTCACGGCTTGTTGCACTTTGGGAGATTCTGTAGCCATGGGATGACATCTCTATGGATTTTGTGGTCGGCTTACCTCGTACTCCTCGAGGGAAGGATGCTGCTTGGGTTGTGGTGGACCGCTCCCAAGAAGTTTGCATTTCATTCCCATCCGAGACGACCAATTGAGCGAGTTGGCTCCCATCTATGTGCGGGATTGTGAGATTGCATGGTGTACCCAAGACCATTATCTCTCGATCGGGATCGGTCTGCCTCCAAGTTCGGGAGAGTTTGCAGAGTGCATTGGTACGCAACCGCCTTAGTACCGCTTTTCACCCTCGACAGATAAGGCCTGAGCGCACCATCCAATTTTTGGAGGACATGCTCAGGCCTGTGTGATGGCTTGGAAGGGTAGCTGGAAGACCATTTGCCCCTTGCAGAGTTTGCCCACAATAAATGGTCATTCCAAAGATCCGGATCGCTTCCTTATGAAGTAATCAGATGGTCGGAAGTGCGACGCCACTTTGTTGGGATCTTGTCGGCGAGAGAGCTATTCTTGGGCCGGATTGGGTTCAAACAGACCGTTGATCGCGTGTCGGAGGTTCGGCAAAACCTTCTCGCGACAGAGCAGCATGTAAGAGCTATGCGATGTGAGGCGGCGAGACTTGGAGTTTGAGGTGGGTGATAGCGCATTTCTGGCGGTATCTCCCACTGCAAGGGTGTGGTGCTTTGGCACCAAAGGAAAGCTCACCCAAGGTATGTTGGGCCTTTTCCTATCCTCGCCTCGAAGTTGGCAGTGTTGGCCTATCGCCTAGAGCTACTCTGGAATCCATGCAAGGTGTGCATGATGTGTTCCATGTCTCGATGTTGAAGAAATACTTGCACGACCGGAGTTGGTGGTTCCATTGGAACCATTAGTGCTTGAGCAGGACCTCACCTTCGAGTCCCGGCCCCCGTGGAAATTCTCCGGGGACTTCAGAGCGAGTGATGAAGAACAGGGCGCTTAAGTTTGTCAAGGTCTTGTGGTCACATCGCATCGAGAGAGAAGCGACGGGAGCTGGAATCTACGTTGTGCGAGAAGTATCCGAGCTTTTCACCTCAGGTATGTGATGAAAATCTGGGTGTCTTTGGTTTTCTTTGGTTTCGTGATTGGCGCGTTTAGATTCGAGGTCCTAATCCCGCTGAAGAGGGGAAGAATGTGACACCCTGAGTGTCGTATCCTTAATTTTTGAACATCATAAGGATAAATAAACTATGAGAAGTGGAAATAAGGTTAAAATCATAAGGATCGGGGTTAATAACGCTTCCGGCCGCTTAGAGCCGTTTTCGGGGTTTTGGGCCTTCCCGAGGAGTTTTGGGCCTTGGTGGGCTTTGGTGGGATGGATTAGGACTCCGTAACGGACTAGGATTGGGTTGAGGGCTGGTAAAAGGGGCTTCCCCCAGCCCCCTTGCGCCCCCACCTCCCCATATTGCGCCCCCACCTCCCCCTCTTGCGCCCCTCTCCTCCCTCCCCCTCCCCTAAGCCCTAGCCCCCAAAACCGTGCGCACCCCCCTCCCTTTCCTCCACTCTCACCACCTCCCTCCACCCCCTTGCTGCCCTAGGTGGCCTCTCCCGACCCTGCACCTCGCGGAGTCATCCCGTGGAGCGAGGAGCGAGGAGCAAGGAGCGAGGAGCGAGGAACGTGGAGCAGGGAGCGATTCATGCGAGAGATTCATGGGATTGATTGGAGTTTTTGCGCTCGGGCAAAGGTATGAACATGAGGATCCTTGGATTTGATCTAGGTACTGTTATTAGGTGTTTACCAAGTTTTTAGATCAATTGGAGGCGCTGGTTTGAAGTAATTTGGGTTAGATCTAAACTTGTCCACGTTTCTGTTTTCGGGCAGATTGAGCAGTCGAACTAGGGTTCGAGTTTCACGTCGATTTAGAATCCGAATCAGACCGTACGGACTTCTAGGAAGTTGTAGATAATTTAATTATCTTTCCGTGGACGTAAAGCACGTTAATTTCCGATCAGCCGTTTGAAAGTTATGTCTGTTTTACCGAGCGCCTAAAATCTGTGGACGTAACTGGAACAGATTGTGGTAATCTGTAGATTAAACAATTTTAGAGTCCGAATCAGTCTTTCCTATAACTAGAAAAAGTTGGGAAATTTCCTAAGCTTCGCGACGGTGTACTCGTTTATTCGATTTGGAGTCCCAGAACTCAAGTTATGCCTTTTGCAAGGCTGCTGTCTCGCCGGACAGAACCTCTGTTTTTAGGTTTTGCGGTAGTTGGCAATGTCGGGTTAGATGGGGCGTGTGTACTGTTTTGAGGTTATGATTGTGAGTGTGTGATGCCTATGTGCAGGTGGTGTGACCCCGGAGTTCCCTCTTCTTCCCGCCAATCCGCTGCACGTGGTTGAGGCAAGTGTGTTGTGATGGATAGCGAGTTGTAGGTTGCATGTTGTGATTAGATGGAATTGTTTACATGATATATGTTCACTTGCCATGTGTTAATAATTGATATGATATGATGAGCATGTTTAACATATTATGATGCCATGTGTTAATATGTGAATTGAATATGATAATTGGCATGGTTGCATGCATGTCATGAGATAGGCGAGAGGCTGTGAGAAAGTCTTAACTAGTCCGGCAAGGTCGGTGAGAAAGTTATGACTAATCCGGGCAACGCCATTGAGTAAGTCCTATGTCGTGATTCCATCCACGTGGTGTTTGGAAGCGAGTAGGCACCCTCCATCTTCTCGGGATGGAAGGGAGGAAAGGGTGCACACCGACGGTGTGTACTTCCCCATACCGTATGAGGTTCAGAGGGTCAGGAGCAATGCATTACATCGCATACAAATTGATGATGATATTGATAAGTATTCATGAATGAGATGTTATACATGATGAAAGATGTTATTGACTTGTTGTTATGCTTGTTGTCCATTGCGGTATGCTTGCTGAGCTTTCGAACTCACCCTTGTGTTTTCTTGTTGTTTTAGGTACCATGAGAACGGCATATGCGGAAAGTGGAATAGTCACACGCTCACACTTTTCTTCACCATAAAGATTCCCCAATACAATTCATGTAGTTGGATAATAAATTGCGCGATGGCCTTTAAATTAAGTCTTAGCTTGGTTAATGAGAGTTCTATTGTTTGTTTGACACTTGGAACTTTAAGAGCTTGATGTTAGTCTTTTATTGTCGTTAAGACTTTATTTATTGCTGTTTTAGATGTTTCTCTTATTGCCATATAATGCTATATTATTGCTGCTCCTTAAATTCATGATAAAACAAAGAAGGTGCTGCCGAAATCTCGGTTTTTAGCCTATGCACCTTTGCTGGAATTTTATGTTAAATATGGTATTTAGTTGTTGTTTAGCTTATGTTTGGTAGCATTCGGGCATATTGAATGCCGGGGTGTTACAGTCCCTTCCTCTCCATCTTCCCCCATGGCGCCACCACCTCTCCCCTCCCCTCTCCACCACCCTTGCTGCCCTAGGGAAGCCTCTCCACCTCACCACCCCGCAGATCCATCCATTGGAGCGCTCCGCGACGAGGAGATCCGATGGATTTGGAGCGAGGAAGGAGATCGCGCGAACCGGGAGGAGATCCGTTGGGTTTTTGTTCGTCGGGCGAAGGTATGGCCACAGGGATCCTTGGGGTTGGTCTAGGATCTGTTCTAAGGGTTAATATCATGTTTTTAGATCAATTGGTGGTGCTGTAGTTGGGTAGATTAGATGGAATCTAGAGTTTGCCACGTTCTCTGTTTCGGGCAGCATGAGCAGTCGACCTAGGGTTTGGGTTTTCGCCAATTTAGATTCGGAATTTGGTCGTCCGCCTGTTGAATAAGTTGTAGGTAACTTCAATACATTTCAGTGGGTATAAAGAACATCCAATTCCGCCCAGCCGTTTGAAAGTTATGCTCGTTTTACCGAACGTATTAAAAACTGTGACGTGATTGGAACAGATCACGGTATTCTGTAGATTAAATCACTTTAGAGTCCGAATCAGTCTTTCCATATACTTAGAAAAAGTTAGAAATTTCCTAAGCTACGCGAGGATGTACTCGTTTAATTGATTCGGAGTCTTAGAACCCGAGTTATGCCTTTTGGAAGGCTGCTGTCCCGACGGGACAGAACCTCTATTTTTGGGTTTTGCGAGTAGTTTGCGATGTCGGGGTAGAAGATTGTTTGTGTACTGTTTTGTGGACATGATTGTGAGTGTGTGGTACCTATGTGCAGGTGGTGTGACCCTGGGAGTGCCTTCTACTTCTTGCCAATCCGTGGTTGAGGCAAGTGTATTGGAATGGGTAGCGGGTTGTAGATTGCTAGTTTTGTTGAGATTGAAATGGAATATATGATATGTTCACATGCCATGCTTTGATGTTTACCATTGATATGATGAATATGTTTTATTATGTTATGATGCCATGTGTTAATGTACAAGATATTTATGATGTTGGCATGTTTGCATACATGGCATGATACATGGCCCGGGCGGTGAGAAAGTCATAACTAGTCCGGGGAAGGTCGGTGAGAAAGTTATGACTATTCCGGAGAGACAATGAGTAAGTCCTACATCGTGATTCCATCCACCGCGGTGTATGGAAGCGAGGAGTAGGCACCCTCCATCTTCGGGATGGAAGGGGGGAGAGGGTGCACACCGACGGGTGTGTACTCAACCATACCGGTATGAGTTTCCAAGGAGACATGTGCATCGCATCGCATTGCATACATGATGATGATGATAATGATATGTGATCATGAATGAGATGATAGACATGATGTGAGTTGTTGTAGCCATGTAATTGTTCTTTTGTACCATTGCAATATACTTGCTGAGTGTTGAACTCACGCTTGTGCTTTCTTGTTGTTTTAGGTACCATGAGACCGGCATGCGGGGAAGGGAAATAGTCACACTTCTACACGTAGCTTCACTTATTTGTTCCCACAGTCATTCAATTGGAGTCTTGATAATAAATTAAGTGTGATGCTTATTGATTTATGGTTTAGTTTTGTGATATGAGAGTCTTATCGTTCGTTTGGCTCATGAAGACATTGAATGCTTGGAATTAGACTTATATTGCTGTCATGCCATTATTTATTGCTATTTTAGATGCCTCTTATTGCCATATATTGCTATGCTGTTGTTGTTCCTTCAATTCATGTTAAAACAAAGGAGATGCTGCCGAAATTTTGGGTTTTAGCATTCGTGCCTTTGCTGTAATTTACTTGTATTTGTGGTATTTAGAGGTTGCTTAGTCTATGTTTGGTAGCATTCGGGCATATTAAATGCCAGGGTGTTACAAATTATTTCTGGGGATTACATAAATGCCTAGTTGCTGTATGACACCTTGGTTATTTAATCATGTACCATGAACCCTTGTCACCCTAGTTGTGGAATATTAGTTGGACATTATTAATTCGTCAACATGGGTTATTTAGGTCTTAATTAGTTTGCTTAGCCATGCAATCATGTTATAGATATAATTTCGAATGTCGGAAAAATAATCTTGACCTAATGAGAGATGGAACATGATTTTTGAAACTGCTACATGTGTTATTGATGTTGTTGATGGCACGTGGTGCATGGTAATCAACTGGGGTTTGATAAAATGCTTTAGACCGAGGCAAGTGGCAAGAATGGTCAGGTGGGCCATGGTTGGTTCAGGGGAAAGATGTTTTGGTTCTTCGGGTAGTCTTGCCTTGGTCACCCTAAGGACTTAACCTTGCAAGCCTTTGAACTCAGTCAATCGTGCAACCACATGTCTGGTATTGGACGGACCTAGTTGAGTAGGTTGCTAATAACTTGCATGTGGTACCTCGGGGTGTCAACTACACCTTTTGTGTAGTTGTAGGGAGAGCGTACCAGGGCTGCGGCTAAGTACCCATCTAACGGTTGGTTGGCCTAGACTTCGTCTTTGCTAAGGGAAGGGCTAGTGTGCACTAACCAGGGAGGTCCACATGTATAGTTAAAGGTTTCCAAAAGACTTTGTTATGGGCACTCGCCTTTGTGGTGTTTGACTGTATCTTGTGAGTAAAGTGCATAACCTTTGCAGAGTGTAAAATCTATTCGAATAGCTGAGTCCACTGTATTGGACACTGCTCAGGGATTACAGTCAAGGGTTAGACTTTCATGAAAATAACTTGGCTTTGGTAAATGGTTGGGTTGGGACTGAGAATTGGACTTAGGTTGTGAGATGCTTTACTTGTGCAATGATTGTGAAAGTTATTAGCTTTACTATTCTTTTACTGTTTTACAATCTATTATTGTATTTATGAATGTTGCTTTATTGCAAATGAACCATGAGCCTATCCTTTGTAATAAGCCATGCATGTAGAATATTAGCTTGCATTTTGTGCATGACTTGCTGAGTACCAAGTACTCACCCCTTGCAACAATACAACGTCAGTTGAAGAAGAAGCAACGCCTGCTTTGGAGGAGGAGTTCCAGGAGGAGCCAATGAACTAGGGGAGCGAGCCCAGTCAGTTGCCTGTGGTATACTGGATGGCGCCACGTCGTTGATTTGATTTCCGCTGCAATTATTTACTTTTAATAAGTTCTCGCTCTGCGAGGCGTATCTTTTGTAACTTGACCATAAGGTCGAGCAACCAGTTTGTTCATTAATTAATGTACTTTATTATTTCGCTGAGTATGATTGTGATATTTATCAATGTTGAGACTGTGTGCACTAGCGTGATCCTGGACTAGTGTTGAATACACAGAGGGTTTGGATTTGCAAATTTGGATCCCGACAGAGGTGGTATCAGAGCCATACTAACTGTAGGGCTACCCTTAGTTAGAATGGTCAAAGTGAGGATAAAAACTATTTTCTAAAAGTTAAAAGTTGCCAAGATGATGAATGAAATCTTGACTTAGCTCTTCTCTCCCATCTTACCCCTTGCTGAATTCTTTTGTCTCCACTTTGATTTTAAAATGTTGCGTTCTCACGTAAGTGTCTTTGGCAGATGAAGATGATCAACAACCGCTTCTTTAACTCCTGAAAACTCTTCTCACATTCTGGCGTCCATGTAAACTTCTTTTCTTTCTTCAGCAATTGTGTAAGAGGTCTAGCAATTGTGGAGAATCCTTCTTCTATAAATTGACGGTAGTAACCCGCCATTCCAAGGAAACTACAGACCTGAGTCACCGTCTTTGGTTGTTCCCAATGTAACACTGCTTCAACCTTACTTGGATCCACTGCAACTCCCTCGACAGTCATGATATGTCCAAGGAATTCCACTTTGCTTTTCCAAAAATCACATTTGCTAAACTTAGCAAACAATTGCTGTTCTCTTAACTTCTCGAATACTAACCTTAAATGTTCAGCATGTTCCTCTCTGGTTTTGGAATATACCAGAATGTTATCTATAAACACCACTACAAACTTATCAAGGTATTCCATGAAAACCTTTTTCATTAAGTTCATGAAGTAGGCCGGGGCATTGGTCAATACAAAGGACATGACCGTGAATTCATAGTGCCCATACGTTGACGAAAAAGTTGTCTTTGGTATGTCCTCGGTCCAAATTTTTAATTGATGGTATCCGGATCGAAGGTCGATTTTGGAGAAGACTCCTGCTCCTCTTAGCTGATCAAACAAGTGGTCGATCCTAGGTAACGGATACTTATTCTTTATCGTCACATCATTAAGTGCACGATAATCTATACACATCCGAAAACTCCCATCCTTTTTTTTAACAAACAAAACTGGTGCTCCCTAAGGCGACGAACTTGGTCTTATAAAACCTTTCTCCATTAGCTCCTCGATCTGCTTCTTCATTTCTATTAACTCATCAGTGGACATTCGATAAGGTCTCTTAGCTATCGGTGCCGTTCCAGGCACTAGTTCAATTACGAACTCAATGTCCCTATCTGGTGGCATTCCTGGTAAATCCTCGGGGAAAACATCCGGATACTCCTTTACTATCGGCACAACTTCTAGGTTGGCTGTCTTCAAGCTGTTTACCATTAATTGACCTTCTCGTGTGGCAGTTGCTTGAAACTCCACCTTTCTACCTTCTGGGCTTTCGACTGATACGACCCTTTGTCCACAATCTAGTACCACTTTGTGTTTGGATAACCAATCCATCCCTAATATAACATCTAGGGTCTGGGTATCCAAGATAATTAAGTTCGCAAGGAACTCTACCACATTTATTACTAGTTTAACTCCAGAACATCCAACCTTAGATCGAAGTTCTGATACAGGGGATTGACCCAAGAGCATGCACTTAAGATTCACAACAGCCAAATCATTTCCGAATAGCAAAATCTTGAAAAATAAATGAATGTGATGCTCCCGAATCAAATAAAACTGTAGCGGGTACGGAGTGGACTAGAAACATACCTAGCACAACATCATATGCTTCCTGCACTCCTTCAGCGGTGATGTGATTGACTCTGCCTCTTGCAGTGGCCTGAGACTGAGTTCCAGCTTGTACATTTCCACGGCTCACATTCTGAGCTGGTGTCTTTGCAGGAGTGTTTCCCAAGTTAAAGCGTACCAGTGTCACACCTCCTTCTTAGGACAATTGTTGGCAAAATGTCCTGGTTCCTGGTTGTTATAGCAGCGCCTGTCTGTCATCTGAGAATTGCCTCCAGCTTGATTTCCAGTTGGTGCAGGGGTCTGAAAATTCTGTCCTGCTGAACGTGGTGCTGGTGGTGGTGCACGAGCATTGCCTCGGGGTTGGAACCTAGCAAACTGCTGTGGTGCCATCCTAGCTCTCTGCTGACCTCGACGACTTCCCTATTGTGCCATACGGTGCTTACGATTGTCATCCAGTTCACGACGCTTGTCCTCCAAAATCAGAGCCTTGTTTACAAGTTCCTGGAAATCTCGAAATGTGTGGGTTATCAATCCCACTTGCAACCCGGTATTCAATCCCTTCATGAAACGGGATTGTCTAGCCTTATCAGTTGCCACGTCTTCTGGAGCATAACGCACCAACTGAGTGAATTTATTCAGATAATCAGCCACAGACTGGCCACCTTGCTTCAGCGTCCTAATTTCTTCCTTCTTCAAGTCCATGATACCCTCTGGCACATGGTACTGACGGAATGCAGCGGTAAATTCCTCCCAAGTTATTTCCTGGGGATTCTCCTGTGTAGCACAGTAGTTCTCCCACCATTCTGCCGCTGTACCCTCCAACTAATGGGAGGCATAAAGTACCCTCTCATTTCCATTGCATTGAGTAATATGCAACTTCCTCTCGACTGACCTAAGCCAATCATCTTCTTCCAGTGGGTTAGCATTGCCTGAGAACGTAGGTGAGTGAGTTCTCATGAATTCTGACAGTTTGGTGTGATGCTGAGGACCCTGGTTGCCTGCTTGGTTAGCATTGTTGGCGGCGGCTTGATTAGAGATTTGCTGCATAGTTTGCATCATAGTCTGCATCAGTTGAGTTTGAGCAGCTAGGAAAGCTCCCAGATTTTGCATATCCACTGGCGGTGAAGGTTGAGGATTTGTTGCCTCATTTTGGTTGCCTCCCTGGCGCGAACCACTTCCTCCAGCTCCAATGTTGCCGCGGGTGTTCACCATCTGCTGATTTGCACCAACAATTTAGAGAAAAGAGGGAAAAAGAATAGGCAAGTAGACGGAAATTTATGCAGGGGAATAGGTATAACTCAAAACTCTTAATCAGTAACTTTAATAATAATATTGGTATGGTTGCTTACAAGTGCCTAAGGGCAATGCAACACATACAGACACACGAAAACATAACACAAGACATTACGACTCAAGACAACTTTGACACACCACGACTCACACCTAAGAGCGACTCTCGGAAATAATAAAGACGCGACTCTGAGTCTCAACACAACCCAAAAACACCCTCACTCATTGATAATACCAGGCTGCGGCCCTCCTGGTGGATACACTGGTGGATGGGCTGGCATCAGTGCAAACTGATCCCCGTGCCCTACTACCATCGAAATAATCGACCCAACCAACTCCTCGAGTCTCGAGTCAGCTTGCTCCTGAATCGGTGCCTCCGGATCCTGTACTAGTGCCTCCTGCAATGGCTCTGGCTCCTCAAGGTCCGGGTCGTGCAGCTCCAGAACTGGTTCGGGCTTAGGTGCATACATCGCCATCTCCAATGTGACACTACGGAATGACGGTATGAGACATTTTCGAGGTCGGCTTTAAGGTACAACCTTGGTACCATGTTTTTGGGCTTTTCCTGAGTCTTTGGGCCTTTTCAGGGAAGAATTTGGGCTTTTCGGTGGAGTTTAGGCCTTGGGGGACCTAACTCGGGCCCTGGGGGACCTTCGTGGGCCAAAGGTGGGGGAGATTTGGGTCGTGTGGAGGTGTTTTTGGGTAGCAAAGCTGCTGCCCTGCCCCCCCCCTTGCCACCTCCCCTCCCACCAAACCCTAGTCACCACCCCTTTTCCCCCCTAGCGCCCCCTAGCCGCACCCTCCCCTTTGCATTGCGCTTCCACCTCCCTCCCCTAGCCACCATCCTCCCCTCTCCTAGTAGCCCCACGACGTCCTCCCCGTGGTGTTCATCGTTGTCCCGCTCGGAGGATCGCCGGATTCGGGAATCTCTGACGAATCGTTGTGGATCGGGAGGAAGGAGCGGCCGGAAGGAAGGAAGGCTTCGTCGCCATTCGGATCTTCTTGAAGAGGTAACAAATCGTGGTTTTCTTGGGGTAATTTAGGTGCTGCTAGATGGGGTATTCCATGCTTTAGATCCATGTTTAGGTGCTACCTCTAGAGGAGATTAGGGAGTTTGCTATGATTGTCCTGCGTTCTGTCTCGGGCACATTGGGCGGCCGACCTAGGGCATAAGTTTTCGCAATTTTAGAGACATTTTCTGATTGGTTGGCTGTTACGGAAGTTGTGGATAATTTCAATACCTTTCAGTGGACACTAAGAATGCAAAATTCCGATCAGCCGTTTGAAAGTTATGTCTGTTTTACCGAACATGTTCAAAACTATGACGTGATTAGGACAGATCGTGTTGATCTGTAGATTAGGCAATTTTAGAGGTCGAATCAGTTTTTCCCAATACTTCAAAAAAGCTAGAAAATTTCCTAAGCTTCGAGAAAATGTACTCATTTACGTAATTTTGAGTTTAGAACTCAAGTTATGCTTGTTGGAAGACCGCTGTCCCGTTGGGACAGATTCTCTGTTTTCGGGTTTTAGGGGTAGTTTGCGGAGTCGGGTTAGAGGTTCGATCTTGTACTATTTTGTGGGCACGTTTTGAGTGTGTGGTACCTATGTGCAGGTGGTGTAACCCCGGAGTGCCCTCAACCTCTCGCCAATTCGTCGCCCGCGGTTGAAGGCAAGTGTATTGGAATGGGTTGGGTTGTATGAATGCTAGACTTGCTTAGGAGCAATATGATTACATGATATGCTAACTTGCCATGATTGATGTTTTGCCTATGAAATGATGAACATGGTTACATATTGGTTATGAATTCGTTGAATTGAATGTTTATGGAAGTTTATACATGTTCATGTCATATGTGCATTCATAATGGAAGAGGCGACCCATTCTAATGCGGGCCTCTATGTTCATACGTAGTGAACACGAAAGACCTACCTCGTAGTCCCATCCACGGTTGTGTATGGGAGCGAGTCAGTAAGAGTAGGCACCCTCCATCTACGGGATGGAAGGGGAAGAGGGTGCACACCGACGGGTGTGCACTCAGCAATACCGGTATGTGCTTCAAGGAGACATGTGCATTGCATTGCATACATGTATAATGATGTTATGAGAAGAATTCCATGCGAATGTAAAATACTTATGATGTCAATTATGAGATGTACACATGGTGATATTGAAATCTGTTTCTTTTATTCATTGTAGTACACTTTGCTGAGTGATGAACTCACGCTTGTGTTTTATGATGTTTTTAAGTACCATGACACTGGCATGCGGGAAAGGGGCTTAGCGGCACTTCACATAATTTCCACACAATTAGACAATATTTACCTTTCGGAGTCGTGATAATAAGTCTAGTGTGATGAAACTAGGATTATGATTTGTTCGTGTGCTTGATTACATCCATTACATCGTTTTAGCTCATGGAGTGGTTAAATTCATTATGCTAGACTTAAATTGCAGCGATCTCATCTGTTATTGCTGTTTTAGATGTTTTCCATCATGATATATCTTGTGTTATTCTTGTTGTTGCCCCGAGCCATGGAAAAACAAAGGAGATGCTGCTGAAATTTTCGGTTTTGGCATTTGCGCCCTTGCTGTAATTTATCGTTATTTATGGTTTTTAGATACTGCTTCTATCAGGTTTGGTGACATCCAGGGCATACTAGATGCCACGGTGTTACAGTTGGTATCAGAGCTTGCTTCAGGTCCGTGGTGTATGAACTTAGTGAAATACCATAGGGTTAACTAAAATTTTGATATGGGATAACCTAGAAACATGGCTTAGGATGTACTTAAAATTTTTTCATAGGATAGCAACATTAAAACTTGTGTAAGTGGAATAACCAATTTAAAATTTGACACACATAGATGCACAGTAGGAAAGGGTATCGTTGCTTTATGCTTAAATGTTGTATTTAAGCCTTGATGTTGAATGCTACATTTGATAATGTATGCTGCTATGTTTATGAGATAATTGATTGAATTGTTCTTGTTATCGTGATAAAGGGGGGTTGTGGTGCCGAAGGATTTCGGTCACCTTTTTGTTCAAAGTAAGGTTGTGGTTTGACGGTATGGTCGGTTAAAGCCATCACTGAAGAACTATTAGCCCCCTGTGGGGAAAGAGTGCTTACCTTTTCTGTCGTAGATCGGGTAGTTGACTGGAGACAAATAGAAGGTTGTGTTTTTGGTTGGTTTTCTTAGTTTTAGTTGATTGAAATCAAAAGAAAAGTGTTTGGTATTGGATTTTCGCGGATTGTTCCGTAGGCGGTTTGTGGTTTTGTCTTCCTTGGTTGAAGACGAAGAAGAAGAGTTTGTGTTGCGCGTCTTTTGGTCGCAATTTTTGCTTTGACACCCGGTTTTGTTGGTTATTGTGGACTGTCTTGGGGAGGAAACTTATGTGGTTATTGTTCTCCCTATCTAAGAAAAATGTGTTGGAGTTTCCCCATGTGCAGACCTTGAGTTGGGTGGAGCTAAGTTTGAATCTTTATCGGAAAGGATTTAGTTGAACATTTGGTTTTCCCTGGTGCATCCTTCTTCCTTCTTGGAAGTATAGATCTTGAGATTTCTTGAAGAGTTTTGGGCTATCAAAGTTGAAAATTTGAGAGTTGAGCTCTCCTGCATTTCTGTTGGCGTTTTGTTTTTCTTCCTTGCCTGGAAAGGAGAAATTGTTTATCGGTGTTCGTTCTTGTTCCTGAGTTGTGGTTATCTTTAAAGTTGAATTTCATCCTGTTCGTCAAGAGTAGGTGACCCATGAAGGTGTTTAGAAAACTTTGTGTCCGTGCTATGTGGTATATACTAATGTGGTTTATAGAATGACGTATTGCTCAGTTAATTTGTGGGTTGAAACAATTCAATGCGATTATCATCTTTAACTTGAGAATAAATAGACTACTGCTAATGTAGAGTACCCTATAGCGAGAATGATTAAATATGTTAATGTACATGCTTAGAATTTGTAGCTTTATGTTAAAAATGAGGTAGCATGCTGCTTTTACTTAATGAGAAGATGACCATTGATAGTGTTTAAAGTTTTAAACCTTGGTGCGTAGTGAGAACATTAAGATGATGTAAACTACAGATTTGGTTAAAGAAACTTTGTTGGTTGTGTAGGATCGAAAGACACGAATATAGCAATCAGAGGGGGGGGTGAATGATTGTGCGAAAGCTAAAACCAAATTCTTGATCTACTAAAAGTTCACCCCAGAACAGAACCAAATAATTGCCTCGTATTCGACAAAAACAGAATGATAGAGGTTCGGTAAAATGCGAATTCCTGGAGATCCAACTGTCGGAACGATCTAAAATTTGGACACAAGAAACAAGATTCCAATACGAATCGAACCCAAAAAGAATCAGATCGATCGGACTTACGGATCAAAAGTTATGAACCTTGCAAGCTTTCTATGACAGAAGATGACGAGAATAGATCTAACTAGAATTGTAGCTCGCCGAAAGATTTGAAGAACTTGATCTTTATTTCTCCTTTCTTTTGTCTAAAGTACTCCAAACAAAAGAGTACAACCCTAAAGCTTGCTCAAAGCTTGATGCCCTTCAACAGGAGACAACCCCTCCTATTTAAAGGAGCAAAACACAAGGAGTCATGAATACAATTCCTACTCCTAATCCTAGAAGGAGTCCCACTCCTAATCCTAGAAGGAGTCCCACTCCTAAGCCTAGAAAGAGTATGTATTCAACACAACTCCTCTTGGCCCAACCTGGCCGAGTACAACTCTTGCACGTGTATGGCAACCCTACCATACTCACGTGAATAACACTTTGCACGCAAATGACCTCCTGCCTTCTCACGTGACTAACCATTCTTCATGTGCACCATTCTCTTAGCCCGAACGTCCCGCATGACATCCTTGACCACCAAGACCTTAGTTCCCCCTGAACCTAGTCCCGAACCTCAGTTCCTCCACGAACCTAGTTCCGGTCCCGTCATCGACCACATTTGCCCTCGAGCAATACCTGCACATGAACAAACCACAAAACGATTCCGAGCCCAAGTTCGCGACTTGACTCACATTAAACCATGCAACCACTCACAGGAGTGCATTGCATTAAATATTCTAAGAACACGATTTCAAAACACGAACCAAAACCCTTGCAAAAATCAAAAAGCTTTTCAAATAATCAAACTGATTTCATATCTTTTCAAATAAAAAAACCAGAAAATAAATCTTGTCGAAATATCAAACTGGTTTCAAATCTTTTTCAAATACTCATCATCAAAATCAAATTGTGACACTACGGAGTGTCGTAACCTTATTTAACGTCCATGATAAGGTCAAAAACAGTATGAGATGTGGAAATACGGTTAAAACCATAGGGTTTGGAGGTTAATAACGTTTTCGGGCCGTTTCCGGGGTTTTGTGCCTTTCCGGGGGATTTTGGGCCTCAAAGAGGGGGTTGTGGGCTTTGGTGGGATGGAGTAGGAATCCATTTAGGATTAGGAAAGTGGCTTAGGGCTGGTAAAAGGGGGGTTCCCTACCCCTTGGTGCGCCCACACCCTTGCTGCCCTCCCCTTTGGGCGCCCCCACTTCCTCCCCCTTGGCCCTAGCCGCACCCCTCTCCCTTCCCCCTTGGTGGCCGTGCGCCCCCCCATCTTGCCTCTTTGCTCTCCACCTCTCCACCTCTCCTCCACCCCCCTTGCTGCCCTAGGGTGGCCTCCCCACCCCTGCACCTCGTGGATCCATCCATTGGAGTGAGGAGCGAGGAGCGTGGAGCGAGGAGCGATCCGGGAGGAGTTTCGTTGAGGAATTCAGTCGTCGGGCGAAGGTATGGCCATGGGATTCCTTGGGGTTGGGCTAGGTACTGTTATAAGGGTGTTTATCAAGTTTTTAGATCAATTAGTGGTGCTGGAATTGAGTAATTTGGATTAGATCTAGATGCTGCCACGTTTCTGTTTTGGGACAGCATGAGCAGTCGACCTAGGCTTGGAGTTTTAGTCAATTTAGAGTCCGAATCTGTACGGATGTTGAAGAAGTTGTAGATAATTTCATTATATTTCCGTAGATATAAAGAACGTTAAATTCCGCCCAGCCGTTTGAAAGTTATGGCTGTTTTACCGAGCGTGTTAAAATCTGTGACGTGATTGGAACAGATCACGGTATTTTGTAGATTAAACAACTTTAGAGTCCGAATCAGTCTTTACCTATAACTAGAAAAAGTTGGGAAATTTCCTAAGCTATGCGAGGATGTACTCGTTTAATTGATTCGGAGTCCCAAAACTCAAGTTATGCCTTTTGCAAGGCTGTTGTCCCGACGGGACAGAACCTCCGTTTTTAGGTTTTGCGAGTAGTTGGCAATTTCGGGGTAGATGAGGGTTTGCGTACTGTTTTGTGGACATTATTGTGAGCATGTAGTACCTATGTGCAGGTGGTGCGACCACGGGAGTGCCCTCTACTTCCCGCCAATCCGTTGCCCGTGGTTGAGGCAAGTGTGTTGTGATGGATAGCGATTTGTAGGTTGCTTGTTGAGAATAGATGGAATTGACTACATGATATATGATCACTTGCCATGCTTTTATGATTGCCAATGATATGATGAGCATGTTTATTATGTTATGATGCCATGTGTTAATATGTGAGTTAAATATGATGTTGGCATAATTGCATACATGACATGTTACATGGCCCGGGCGGTGAGAAAGTCATAACTAATCCGAGAAGGTCGGTGAGAAAGATATGACTAATCCGGAGAGCCAATGAGTAAGTCCTACATCGTGATTCCATTCACCGCGGTGAACGGAAGCGAGGAGTAGGCACCCTCCATCTTCGGGATGGAAGGGGGGAGAGGGTGCACACCGATGGGTGTGTACTCAACCATACCGGTATGAGTTTCCAAGGAGACATGAGCATTGCATTACATTGCATACATAACGATGATGATATTGTTAAGTGTTCATGAATGAGATGATATACATGATGGGAGATTTTATTGCCATGATATTGTTCTTGTTGTCCATTGCAATATGCTTGCTGAGTTTTGAACTCACGCTTGTATTTTCTTGTTGTTTTAGGTACCATGAGAACGGCATGCAGGGAAGGGAGATAGTCACACGTCCGCACATAGCTTCACCCTTTTGATTCCACAAGTCATTCAATTAGTTTCGATAATAAAATGCGTGTGATGATTATTGCTTTAAGGTTTAGCTTTGCTATGTGAGTGGTTTATTGATCGTTTGACACTTGGAGACATTAAGTGCTTGATATTAGACTTATATCGTCGTTAAGTCTCTGATTATTGCTGTTTTAGCTGTCTCTCTTATTGCATTATATTGCTATACTGTTGTTGCTCCTTTAATTCATGTTAAAACAAGGGAGATGCTGCCGAAATCTCGGTTTTTAGCATATGTACCTTTGCTTGAATTTATGGTAAATTGTGGTATTTAGTTGTTGTTTAGCTTATGTTTGGTAGCATTCAGGCATATTAAATGCCTGGTGTTATTCTGATTGGTATCGAGCGAGTGGTAGGTCCTTGGAATATGTATTTTTAGTGTCATACCTTAGGTTATAACTAAAATTTGATGTGGAATAACTTAGAAACATATCTTAGGTCTCAACTAAAATTTTGTTATAAGGATATCAACATTAAAATTTGCAAAAGTGGTATAACTAATCTAAAATTTGACACACTTGGTTGCACAGTAGGATGGGGTTTTGGTATATCATTGCATTGTGCTTAATTATTTGACGAAGACTATGCTTATGATGATGTTTGATCCTTGCTCTTGATTGTATGATGTTGTGCTTATGTTTATGTGATCGGATGATTGTCTGTCTGAAGCAGCCATGCCGAGGGGTAGAGGCCGTGGTCGCCGTGGCCGTGGAGGCCAGGGACGAGGTTCGCAGGGAGTTGCTGAGTCTGTAGCTGAGGGTAGCGCTTCGCTCAATGCTCATGGGCCAGCTCAGGAGGAGCTTCCAGCGGCACAGTCAGGGGCGGAGGTACCCGCCGCCAATGAGGTTTTAGTTCAGGCTCTGCAGAGGGAGATTCAGTAGCTGCGTCAGCAGTTGCGGGCAGCCCCTGCTGTGGTGCCTCCCCCTGCAGCGGCCCCAGTGATTGCCCCCGCTGTGCCAGAGCCGAGGATGAGTCTCCGGGAGTGGATGTCCCTCCGTCTTGACACTTTTGACGGAGCGGGCACGCCGATCCAAGCCGCAGATTGGCTGTGGTAATGGAGAGGCAGTTTGAGGTCCTAGAGTTGAGCTCGGTTCAGAGGGCTCGCTTTGTGGCCTTTCAGCTGAAAGGCCAAGCTGATATCTGGTGGGAGGGGGTTCTGGCTGCTAGAGCCCCCGATCTTGGTCCAGTCACCTGGGAGGACTTTGTGGCTTGCTTCCGAGCCAAGTTCTACCCAGAGTCTTTCCTTGAGCGGATGGAGCATACTCTGACGACTCTTTCCCAGGGAAAGAGGTCGGTGGCAGAGTGTGAGGTGGAGTTCAACAGCGTGGTGCGCTTCGTGCCGGCTGTGGCAGCCGACGATCGGGAGAAGGCAAGGAGGTTCCGTAGAGGCCTCAACCAGGAGTTCAGAGTTGTCACGGGGGCGACTGTCCCTCATGACTTCTGCTCTGTGGTGGAGCAGGCGAAGGGCATGTAGCTCGAGTTGGAGCTCTCCCGGGATAAGCAAAACCCGGGCGGTTCAGGAGTTCCTGCGGCCCCAGGCGGGGGCCAGAAGAGGACCTTTGGTGGAGGAGGTGGGTCTTCTCAGCGACCCACCTTCAAGAAGTTCAAGGGAGGACAGGGCTCCGCCTCAGGGGCTAAGATGGACCCGGGTAGGGCATGATGTGTTTCAAGTGCGGTGGTGAGCACCGTGCTTCAGAGTGTGGTTGGACCGGGAGTTGCAACCACTGTGGCAAGCCCGGCCACATGGGACGAGTCTGCCAGATGAATCCCGGTAGCATCATCAAGTGGGAGACGGTGCGTTCTCCTCCCACTCCAGCGACGTCTTCCAGAGGATCGGTGCACATGATGGCTGCTCCTGTTTCTCAGCCGCCCTTTGCGTGGGCGCCACCAGCGGCTTACTGGTGCCCGCAGCCGTCTGCTCCTCCGCAGTTGCCTCCTCCGCCCCCAGCCTTGTTGGGGCATCAGCCGGGAGTCAGGGCTCCTTCGGTCCCGGCGCCACCAAGAGTATACGCTTTGCCGACCGCCGAGTCAGCCGGGCATCCAAAGGTAGTTTCAGGTACTCTGCTCGTGGATTCCGTTGATGCCCTTGTTTTGTTTGATTCCGGAGCATCCTATTCCTTTGTGTTGTCGGAGTTTGCTAGTAGAGCTAAGTTGGGAGTTCAGCGGATTTCTGAGTCCGTGTTAGTCAGTTCTCCTGGGGGTTTGATTGCTAGCTCTTTGGTTTGCCCGGGTTGTACCATTGCCATTGATGATGAGGTTTTCTTTGCCAATCTTATGGTGATCCAGTTGTCTCCTTTTGATGTCATTTTGGGCATGGACTGGCTGCATCAGTACCGTGCCAAGATCTGTTGTTTCTGGAAGACGGTTACCTTGCAGGCCCCTTCAGGGGTAGAGTTGACCTTTCAGGGTGGTTTACCTTCTAGTTCCGTCTTTGCTTTGGCTAGTCTGTTTTCTGGTCGCCGTTTGAGGCAGTTGGGTTTCCTCATGACCTTGTCTGAGAAGCCATCGTCTTCAGTTTCCATTGAGGAGATTCCTGTAGTGAAGGAGTTTGTTGATGTGTTCTGTAATGTCTCAGGTCTTTTTCCTAGAGTTGGACTTTTCAGTCGAGGTGGAGATTCTTCTAGCAGATGAACTTGGGAGTCTGCTGGACTCATCTAAGAGCTGCAGGGAAGAATTTTGTTGATGTCTGTGTAACGTTGCTAAACGCCGTTCCAAGTTTTGAGTCTTGTCGTCTTGGTTATTTCTCCAGGTCTTGGAATTTTCTCATTTGGGTTTTGGTGGACCTATCGATAATCTACAGGGTTTGTCACTTTGTTCTGGTGTGGGAGAGACTAGTTTATTCTTCCCCCTAGTATTTGTAACACCCCAAAATTTTGCTTTTCTTAAATCTATGTGTGATTTGGCACTTTGGTGAATTTTTGGAATTTTCTGGAATTTATTTGGATTTATTTGGAATTTATTTGGATTTATTTGGAATTTATTTGAATTTATTCCATTTTGAAATAATTAAAGAATTAAATTTTGCAAATAAAGTTTTGTTGGAAATATTTTATTTGAGTCCCAAATACCCTAAAATATTTTCCAGAATTTTGTTGGAATTTATTTGGATTTATTTGGAATTTATTTGGATTTATTTGGAATTTATTTGAATTTATTCCATTTTGAAATAATTAAAGAATTAAATTTTGCAAATAAAGTTTTGTTGGAAATATTTTATTTGAGTCCCAAATACCCTAAAATATTTTCCAGAATTTTTCTGGAATTTTTCTGAGTCTTTTGCTATTTTTAATGAATTAAATGAATTACTGGGAATTAATTTAAATATTAAATCGCTGGAAATTCAACTCGGGTCGAGTACTGTTCATCCGACCGAGTCGGAACCCGAGTCGGACTCGAGTCCGACCCGAGCTAGTCGACTCGACCAAACCCACTCCTAACCCAATCGATCCCGACCGTTGGATCGGGATCCAACGGTCCGGATTGGACCGCACCGGCTCGAGCCCGAGTCCGGTCGGACCTGCTCGCTGCGTGAGCAATCGTAGCCGCTCATCGCGACACGTGGACGGTCCCGATCATCGCCTCCGTTCAATCCCACCGGAGAGCTCCGCCGTGACCAAGCGGGACACGGTTAGGTTCCGATTTGGCGCGCACGCCGAGGCAAGATTTAAGGCGTGGACCCGTCCTCGAGAATCGCCGTTCGACGCCGCCTTTTTCCCCAAGCCACACCGCCCGAGCCGTCTTGGCCGAGGAATTGCTCACCGTAGTAGGGTTAGGGCTTCGCCAGGTTCGTGTGCGCCGCCGCCGTCAAGCCGTCTCCGCCGTGTTGAAGCCTCAGATCTGGAACCGCGACGAGCAAGGCGCATCGGACCGCACCATCCACCTCGCCGGAGACCTCGGAACGCCGCACGGAAGGTCGCCGTCCTCGTCTCCGTAGCCCGAGCCCCGCCGCGCCGCCATCACCGATCTGAAAGCTTACGGACCGTCCGATTCGATCGAACGGCGGTGAAGTCACGTGCTTCCAAACCCGATTGATCTGACCGTTGGATCAAGATCCAACGCCCACGATCACCTCAGGCCGTAGCGGTGTTATCGTAGGGTTAGATCCGACCGTCCGATCTAGATCGAACGCCCACGATCATCGAGTAGATTCCAACGTGTTAACCCTGGATCTAATCGCGGCCGCTGATTTTCAAATCAACGGACACGATCTTGCCACGTAGCTCAGGCGCCGCCAAGACCGCGTAAGCGCCGCGTGGGCGGCCCGACATGCGGGCCCGCATGTCATCGGCCGCACCAAGCCGCGGCGCGATCCACCGTGGGACCGTGCCGCTGTGGACCCGATCCATGGACCGGACACGTGGCAAAGACTCGAGTGGTGCCACGTGGCATGATGACGTCATGCTGACGTCATCATGGAGGCCGTTCGGTGCTGACGTCAGCAGGTCACTATGGACCAATCACAGGATGACACGTGTCCTCGTTGACGCAATAATTAATTTCCGAAAAAGAAAATGATTTATTAATTCGGAATAATGATTTCAGATTTTGTTTCAAACTTCAAACGCTTATAACTTTTGCGTTTCAACTCCGATTTGAGTGATTCAAATTTCTAAATTTGTATAAAATTGAGATCTATCTAATTATGAATTTTATTTAATTTTTGGACTAAAGTTTTCCTCTGTAAAATTATTTAATTGATTATTTAAACTTTAAATAATCATAACTTTTATGCTTAACTCCAAATTTGACGATTCCAGTTTCTAAAAATTCATAAAATTATGTTCTCTCTGTTTATGGATTTTATTTGGATGTTTGGACACTTTTTCCTATTGTTTATTCGTGTATTTGCTATTTGCACGCTTTTACGAGTAGACGTTGAAGTGCCTAAGGATTCGAAGGAGAAGTATTGACTTAGGATCCAACTCAAGACCAAGAGCAAGTACTTTTTGAAGGCAAGTTGTGCTTTGACCATGTTGATCCTATTTCGAAATCTATTTTGATTTAACCTATTGCATGCTAGTTCAATTAGAAAATACTTTATTTAAATATGGGGGATTAGATAAATACCAATTTGCTGTATGACACCTTGATTACTTAAATATGTGCCATGACCCCTTGTCACCCTAGTTGTGGTTTACTAGTTGGACATTATTAACTTGCCAACATGGGTTTTAGACCGTTGTAGTAAACTGCTTAGACCTGCTACGTGCTCATGACATGATTTTGGACAATCAAATGTTAATATTGACTTAATGATATATTGAACCTGTTTGGAAAGGTATCATGTGATGTTGATGGCACGTGGTGCATGGTAATCAACCGGGTTTGATAAATAGTTTTTCGACCGGGCATGTGGCAAGAATAATCAGTGGGCCGGTTGTGGCATTGGGGATGTTGATTTGGTTCTTCTGTAGTCTTGCCCTGGTCACCCTAAGGACTTAACCTTGCAAGCCTTTGAACTGGGTCTAACGTGCAACCACATGTCTCAGAATGGGATGGACCTAGTTGACTAAGTTGCTAATAACATACATGTGGTACCTCAGGAGGTCAACTACACACTTTGTGTAAGTTGTACTGGGGAGCGAAACTCGGCTGAGGCCAGGTACCCATCTAACGGTTGATTGGCCTAAACTTCGCCTTAGCTAAGGGAAGGGTTAGCGTGCAATAACCGGGGAGGACCACTTGTATTGTTAGAAGTTTCCGAAAGACTTTGTTACGGGAACTCGCCTTTGTGGTGTTTGACTGTATCTTGTGGGTAAAGTGCATAACCTCTGCAGAGTGTAGAATCTATTCGAATAGCCGTGTCCGCGGTATTGTACATCGCTCGGGAATTACAGTCAAGGGTTAGATTTTCTCAAAAATAACTTGGATTTGAAAGGTTGGGGTTGGACTAATAATGATGTTGATGGAATTGTGGATTAGGATGGGAAAGATGTTTATTAAACTCTTTGAAAAGTTATCTATGCTATACTTACTTCTACTGCTTTCGAATCTACTTATGCTACTTGTCAAATCTTTGTTTCTTCGCAAATATACCTTGAGCTATTCCTTTGTACCAAGCCATGCATATAGTATATTAGCTTGCATTCTGTGCATGACTTGCTGAGTACCAAGTACTCACCCTTGCCACAATACAACACCAGTTGAAGAGGAGACTACACCAGCTTTGGAGGAGGAGCTCCAAGAGGATCCGTCTACTTAGGAAGCGAGCCCAGTCAGTTGCCTGTGGTATACTGGATGGCGCCACGAAGTTATTTGATTTTCCGCTGCTACTATTTCTCTCTTAATAAGTTTCGCTTCATGAGGCATACATTTGTAACTTGACCATAAGGTCGAGTAACCAGTTTGACTATTTAAATAAAGTACTTTATTAGCATCGAGTGGTATGATTGTGATATTTACCGATGTTAAGACTGTGTGCACTAGCGAGTTCCTGGACTAGTGCTGAATACACAAAGGGTCCGGATTTGCAAATTCGGGATCCCGACAGTATTCCTCTCCCTCACCTAACCCCACTCCCTCATTTCTCTCTCTCACTCACTCAAACCCCCACCCAAACAAAAAAATGTTGGGCTGCCTCTTCTCCACCCGAATGTGCATTGGAAGCTCCTCCAAAGCAGCCCTCTCCCTTGGAGCAGCCATGGCGCCTCCCCTCCATGCCCTTGGAGCCTCCAAGCCAGCGTCTCTCTCCTCTTTGCAGCAGCAACAGCAACAGCTTCAAGCAGCAGCCACCCTCCTCCTCTCCTCCCTCTCCACTCACTTGATGGAGAAGCTTCGGGAGTGACCTCTTCTTCCCGCCACTCCATTCCTCTCGGTAGAAGGCAAGTGTGTCATTTCGATTAAATGCTAAAAAGGAATGAATCATGCTTTGCTTGGTGATTTTCATTATGTTGATATTTATGTTGATGCAAATGTTAAGTTCATAAATTTATTCATTTGTCCGTTGTGTGTGTGAATCGATTAGAGGCATATGAAGGTTAAGTATTTGTTAGTGTTTTGGTTGATTTGATGATTATATTAATGAATATGAGAATGGATTGCCATGTGTGTATTCATTTATGTCCATGTGGAAGGATAGAAATGTTTGTTTATGCAATTTAATTGTGTTAATTGAATTTGTGCATTCATAAAAGAAGAGGCGACCCATTCTGATGCGGGCCTCTGTGTTCACACGTAGTGAACACGAAAGTCCTACCTCGTAGTCCCACACATCGAGGTGAATGGGAGCGAGACAGTAAGAGTAGGCACCTTCCACAGGATGGAAGGGACGTTAGGGTGCACACCGACGGGTGTGCACTCGGCAGTACCGGTACGTGCATCTAAAAAGAGCATACATGTGCATTGCATCGCTAACGATTGAGTTTTGTGTGTTAAATGGAGTTGTGAAGAGTTGGGATCGAGTCGTGGACTCACCCAAAAAGATTCAATGAGGTATGTGTATGAAAAGGGCAATGAGGTAAGGGGTAGCGGTACAATTGTTTATGTATTGGTTGAATCTTGTAAGAGTTACATTCTTAATGATGGGCTGGAATTGCTAACTTGTTATTCATATCGATTTGATGCATTTTGCTGAGTTTTCGAACTCACGCTTGTTTGTTAATATTTTTAGGTACTCGGAAGAGCGACTTGCCGGGTTTGGGGCGTAGCTGCACATCCACTGTGCCTCACGACATGTTTCAGACTTTTGGAATCAATTAGTAAATTTGTAACTAGTTAATCTATTGGTGTAATCATGTGGTATTTAAGTTGAGTTGTTAATGAATGGATTTTTGGTAGTTGTTAATTGCCTACATGTCATGATGGTTGATTGATTCCATGACATGTTGAAATTATTATTGCTATATTGATAATTGTGATCTCTTTTGCCTGCTGAGTGGATGTCCACTTAGTAGGGGAGGTCTTGCGAAATTTTTTAGTGAAAATTAGATAGGTTTTGGTAGCACTTCGGGCACGTGAGGTGCCAGGGTGTTACATGTTCCCTGATGAGTTGCCTGGTCTACCTCCCGTGAGGAATGTGGAGTTTCGTATTGATCTTGTTCCGGGCACTCGACCTATTTCCATCTCTCCATACCGCTTGGCTCGTCCTTTCCAAGACGAGTTGAAGAAGCAGTTGGAGGATTTGTTGGCCAAGGGCTTTATTCGGCGTAGCGTTTCGCCATGGGGAGCACCCGTCCTCTTCGTTTCGAAGAAGGATGGAAGTTGGTGTATGTGCATTGACTATCGTGCTCTTAATCAAGTGACAGTCAAGAACAAGTATCCTTTGCCTCGCATTGAGGATCTGTTTGACCAACTGAAGGGAGCAAAGGTGTTCTCCAAGATTGATCTTCAGTCGGGGTACAATTAGATCCGTGTGAGGGAGCAGGACATTGAGAAGATTGCTTTCTCCACTAGGTATGGGCATTATGAATTTAAAGTTATGTCTTTTGGACTAACTAATGCTCCTACTGTCTTTATGGAGGCGATAAACAGTATGCTACACAAGTACCTTGATGAGTTTGTAGTAGTGTTCATCGATGACATTCTGGTTTACTCTAAATCAGAAGAGGAGCATGAGCGGCATTTGAGGCTTGTGCTGAGCACCTTGAGGGAGAATGAGTTCTTTGCTAAGCTGAAAAAGTGCGAGTTCTGGATTTCAGAAGTGGGTTTTCTTGGCCACATCATCAATCCAGAGGGCATATCTGTAGATCCTAGCAAAGTATCAGCAGTTTTGGATTGGAAGAGGCCTTCCAATGTCAAAGAAGTGCGAAGTTTCCTTGGGTTAGCTGGCTACTATCGGCGTTTTGTGCAGGATTTCTCTATCATTGCCAAGCCACTTTCGTAGCTGACTCAGAAGGGGATGAAATTCCAGTGGACTGCAGAGTGTGAGCACGCTTCGCACTTTGAAGGAGAAGTTAGTGATCGCCTCCTGTTCTTACTCTTCCCGAGCCAGAAGCGCTTCACTGCTTATTCCGATGCTTCTCGCTTGGGACTTGGTTGTGTGCTCATGCAAGATGGCAAGGTGATTGCTTATGCATCGAGGCAGCTGAAAAAGCATGAGCGTAACTATCCCACGCATGATCTTGAGCTAGCCATTGTGGTGTTTGCATTGAAGATATGGAGGCATTACTCAGACGGTGAGTCTTGTGATATTTTCACTGATCACAAGAGCCTCAAGTACATCTTTACTCAGAAAGATTTGAACTTGAGGCAGAGGAGGTGGCTAGAATTGATAAAGGATTATGACCTCACTATCCAGTATCACCCGGGGAAGGCAAATGTGGTGGCCGATGCTCTCAGTCGCAAGACACTGCCCCCTGTTGTTGATTGTCTTGTTGCTGATTTTGAGCGTTTGGGAGTCTCCTACTGTTTTGCAGGGACCGTGCAAGCTGAAACTCAATTGATTCTTCAATCAGCAATTCCCGAGCGTGTGCGAGAGGCACAGCAGCATGATCGGTTGCTCCAGCAGGTGAGGAAACGCCTTGAGGATGGCAAGTCTGGAGACTTTACCGTTGATGGTGTGGGAGCTTTGAGGTTTCAGGGTCGTCTGTGCGTGCCTCAGAAGTCCCAATTGAAAGAGGATATTCTGAAAGAGGCTCATCGCACCCCGTACACGGTCCATCCTGGGGAGACCAAGATGTACAGAGATTTGAAAGAGAATTTCTGGTGGAAAAGGATGAGAGCGGATATTGCCAAGTATGTGGCGTCCTGTGGGATCTGTCAGAAGATCAAGGCTGAGCATAAACGTCCCGCTGGTCTGTTGCAGCCACTGGAGATTCCTGTGTGGCCATGGGATGACATCTCCATGGATTTCGTGATTGGCCTACCTCGTACTCCATGAGGGAAGGATGCTGTTTGGGTAGTGGTGGACCGTCTCAGCAAGTCCGCGCATTTCATTCCTATCCGCACTACCAATTCTGCGAGCGACTTGGCTCCCATCTATGTGCGGGAGATTGTGAGACTGCATGGTGTACCCAAGACCATTATTTCTGATCGGGATGCGAAGTTTGTCTCCAAGTTCTGGGAGAGTTTGCAGAGTGCTTTGGGTACGCAGCTTCGCCTTAGTACCGCTTTTCACCCGCAGACGGATGGGCAGTCTGAGCGTACCATCCAGACTTTGGAGGACATGCTCAGGGCCTGTGTGATGGCTTGGAAAGGTAGCTGGGAAGATCATTTGCCCCTTGCAGAGTTTGCTTACAATAACAGCTATCATTCCAAAGATCCGGCTGCTCCTTATGAGGTAATCAGTATGGCGGAAGTGCAGATCACCACTTTGTTGGGATGCCGTGGGCGAGAGAGTAGTTCTTGGACCGGATTGGGTTCAGCAGATCGCTGATCGCGTGGCGGAGGTACGGCAGAACCTTCTCAGCCAAGCAGAGCAGCGTAAAAGCTATGCTGATGTGAGGCGGCGAGATTTGGAGTTTGAGGTTGGTGATAGCGTACTCTTGCGAGTATCTCCCACGAAGGGTGTGGTGCGTTTTGGCACCAAAGGAAAGCTCAGTCTAAGGTTTGTTGGGCCATTTCCTATCATCGCCCGAGTTGGTAGGCTGGCCTATCGTCTGGAGCTACCGGAATCCATGCAAGGTGTGCATAATGTGTTCCATGTCTCGATGTTGAGGAAAGACTTGCATGATCCGGAGTTGGTGGTTCCGTTGGAACCATTAGTGCTTGAGCAGGACCTCACCTTCGAGTCCCTCCCTGTGGAAATTCTGGGGACTTCGGAGCGAGTGATGAAGACCGGACGCTCAAGTTTGTTAAAGTATTGTGGTCACATCAGACCGAGAGAGAAGCGACTTGGGAGCTGGAGTATCGCATGCGCGAGAAGTATCCCGAGCTTTTCGCCTCAGGTATGTGATGTGAAAACCTAGCTATCTTCGGTTTTGCTGGGTTGCGTGTTGGTGCGTTTAGATTCGAGGTCGAATCCTGTTGAAGGGGGGAAGAATGTGACACCACGGAGTGTCGTAACCTTATTTAACGTGCATGATAAGGTCAAAAAAAGTATGAGATGTGGAAATAAGGTTAAAACCATAGGGTTTGGAGGTTAATAACGTTTTCGGGCCATTTCCGGGCCGTTTCCGGGGTTTTGGGCCTTTCCGGGGGATTTTGGGCCTTAAAGAGGGGGTTGTGGGCTTTGGTGGGATGGAGTAGGAATCCATTTAGGATTAGGAAAGGGGCTTAGGGCTGGTAAAATGGGGGTTCCCTGCCCCTTGGTGCGCCCACACCCTTGCTGCCCTCCCCTTTGGGCGCCCCCACTTCCTCCCCCTTGGCCCTAGCTGCACACCTCTCCCTTCCCCCTTGGTGGCCGTGCGCCCCCCCCTCTTGCCTCTTTGCTCTCCACCTCTCCACCTCTCCTCCACCCCCCTTGCTGCCCTAGGGTGGCCTCCCCACCCCTGCACCTCATGGATCCATCCATTGGAGCGAGGAGCGAGGAGCGTGGAGCGAGGAGCAATCCGGGAGGAGTTTCGTTGGGGAATTCGGTCGTCGGGCGAAGGTATGGCCATGGGATTCCTTGGGGTTGGTCTAGGTACTGTTCTAAGGGTGTTTATCAAGTTTTTAGATCAATTGGTGGTGCTGGAATTGAGTAATTTGGATTAGATCTAGATGTTGCTACGTTTCTGTTTTGGGACAGCATGAGCAGTCGACCTACGGTTGGAGTTTTCGTCAATTTAAAATCCGAATATGTCCATACGGATGTTAAAGAAGTTGTAGATAATTTCATTATCTTTCCGTGGATATAAAGAAAGTTAAATTCTGCCCAGCCGTTTGAAAGTTATGGCTGTTTTACCGAGCGTGTTAAAATCTGTGACGTGATTGGAACAGATCACGGTATTTTGTAGATTAAACAACTTTAGATTCTGAATCTGTCTTTAACTATAACTAGAAAAAGTTGGGAAATTTCCTAAGCTATGCGAGGATGTACTCATTTAATTGATTCGGAGTCCCAGAACTCAAGTTATGCCTTTTGCAAGGCTGCTGTCCCGACGGGACAGAACCTCCGTTTTTAGGTTTTGCGAGTAGTTGGCAATGTCGGGGTAGATGAGGTTTTGCGTACTATTTTGTGGACATGATTGTGAGCGTGTGGTACCTATGTGTAGGTGGTGCAACCCCGGGAGTGCCCTCTACTTCCCGCCAATCCGTTGCCCGTGGTTGAGGCAAGTGTGTTGTGATGGATAGCGATTTGTAGGTTGCTTGTTGAGAATAGATGGAATTGACTACATGATATATGATCACTTGCCATGCTTTTATGATTGCCAATGATATGATGAGCATGTTTATTATGTTATGATGCCATGTGTTAATATGTGAGTTAAATATGA
This sequence comes from Rhipidocladum racemiflorum, assembly GCA_036346355.1. Taxonomy (NCBI): domain Eukaryota; kingdom Viridiplantae; phylum Streptophyta; class Magnoliopsida; order Poales; family Poaceae; genus Rhipidocladum; species Rhipidocladum racemiflorum. The sequence continues at coordinate 36,562,256 of CM070581.1, forward strand.
TGTTGGCATAATTGCATACATGACATGTTACATGGCCCGGGCATTGAGAAAGTCATAACTAATCCGGGAAGGTCGGTGTGAAAGATATGACTAATCCGGAGAGCCAATGAGTAAGTTCTACATCGTGATTCCGTTCACCGCGGTGAACGGAAGAGAGGAGTAGGCACCCTCCATCTTTGGGATGGAAGGGGGGAGAGGGTGCACACCGACGGTTGTGTACTCAACCATACCGGTATGAGTTTCCATGGAGACATGAGCATTGCATTACATTGCATACATAACGATGATGATATTGTTAAGTGTTCATGAATGTGATGATATACATGATGGGAGATTTTATTGCCATGATATTGTTCTTGTTGTCCATTGCAATATGATTGCTGAGTTTTGAACTCACGCTTGTATTTTCTTGTTGTTTTAGGTACCATGAGAACGGCATGCGGGGAATGGAGATAGTCACACGTCCTCACGTAGCTTCACCCTTTTGATTCCACAAGTCATTCAATTAGTTTCGATAATAAAATGCGTGTGATGATTATTGTTTTAAGGTTTAGCTTTGCTATGTGAGTGGTTTATTGATCGTTTGACACTTGGAGACATTAAGTGCTTGATATTAGACTTATATCGTCGTTAAGTCTCTGATTATTGCTGTTTTAGCTGTCTCTCTTATTACATTATATTGCTATACTGTTGTTGCTCCTTTAACTCATGTTAAAACATGGGAGATGCTGCCGAAATCTCGGTTTTTAGCATATGTACCTTTGCTGGAATTTATGGTAAATTGTGGTATTTAGTTGCTGTTTAGCTTATGTTTTGTAGCATTCAGACATATTAAATGCCGGGGTGTTACACAAATGGATCAAAAATAACGATCCTTCAATCTCCCCCTTGATGAGTAATTTGACAAAACATAATATAAGATTTGACAAGAGATTGAGCAAGAACCAAAAGACCAAAAAATCCCAATTCAAAAACCTCCTTGACTTGTTCTCCCCCTTTTTGACAAAATAGTCATCAAGATCTCAAAACTCCCCCTGAATGAATGCAGTATCTCAAGCTTTGAATTATATTCAAGGTATATAATCAAAGTAAAGCATTTGGAATGTTTTTAGGAGAACTTTCTCATTTTGTATCAATTTATCCAATGAGAAAGCAAATTGTGAGAATATGGAGGCTCTAACACATAGAATAGTTATTGCATAAGCAAATTAGAGCAAACAAGTAAAATGTCATAAACTGATTTTGCCAAAGCGAAAAAGAAATCTATCATGAGCATAGAGAGACTTTCAAATTCACTAATATTTGTCTCAAGCCTTTTTCAACCATTTGAATTTCCTTTTTCTCTTTTAGCAAGTTTGACAATTTTGCTTTGTGATCAACAGGGATGACAAGTAACTGCACACTAGCCCATACTTGTGTATGAGTAGGTAGTTCTTTCTTGTATCTTTCTCAGTTTAAATTGGCAAGTGGCTTCACATTGTTCTGAACTTTTGTTTAGACAAGTAGCCTTTCTTCACATTGTTCTGAACTTTTGTTTAGACAAGTAGCCTTTTCTTGCATCTTTTGCATTTAAATCCCTGGCAAGGAAGCTGCACATTGTACTAAACTTGTGTTTAGCCAAGTAGCTTTTGCTTGCATCTTTTTCAACTTGCTTTTAACATTAAAACACTGATTTTGCTTGAGACTCATAATGATCATTTGAAGTCCAACAAAAAGCTCACACATAGTTTCTAATCAGCTCTAGCCTTTCAACAGATGACAAGAAACTTTTAAGCCTATTTCACAAATGTAATACCATAATGAGCAAGAGCCAAAATATTCTCGAAAAGCATCTCAAATTGAATTATTTTAGCCTTTTAGTGATAAGTAAAGCATTGAGCATTAACTTGGCTATATACACAAGAATAATCACCAAAGCTTTGTACTACATGATGCAATGTAAACAGGGGATTTTACTTGAGGTGTAAAGTCAAAATACCACTTATAAAAAAAATCACTTGTAGGAACCAAGGTCAAGTAACCCAAAAAGAGATAAACTCAAGACTCCCCCTCAAATCAACCCATGGGGATGAAAGATCCCAAGTTCATCGCGTAAGAAAGCAAAACGAGAAGAATCAAGCGGTTTAGTGAAAATATCAGCAAGTTGAGCACCCGAATCAACAAATTTCAGTTCAATAGCTCCTTTTTCAACATGATCTCTAAGAAAATGATATCTGATGTCAATGTGTCCAAGAAAGAGAATTACTCAAGAAGTGGCATGAACCAGATGTACTTTTTCTATCAATTCTACATCCTCCAAATTCAGCATCAGAGAAAGCTCTTAAACTAATGCATGAGGAAGCAGAAAGCCAAATACCAAAATCTTGAGTACCACGGAGATACCTTAAAATCCTCTTGATAGCTTGTCGATGTGAAGCACGCGGGGAAGCTTGAAAACAAGCACACAAGCACACAGCAAACTCCAATTATCTCATCCTCAACAGCATCATCATCATCTTCATCAACAAAGATACTCTCCCCCTGAACATATGCACCTGTACCTGCACTATTTGGACTAGTGCCTTTTGCGAAAACAGAGGTGGAAGAAGCATCTTGAAAAATAACACTTTTAGCACAAGATGCACGAGTGAAGGAGAACCAATTCTTATCATCGGACATGTGGTGTGAGCATCCAGAATCCACTAGCCATATGTTCTCCTTCCTCGCGTGAGAAGCCTACATAGAAGCAGAAAGTGTCGAGGTCTCTGCATCAAGTTAGAAATAAGATGTTTAGGAATCTAGTACTGAGACACACGATGCACAACAGTAGGCACAACACGAGCATTCTTATGCACAAAGATAGATTTGTCTTTTCCCGTGTTCTTACCAACAAAAGGTGTTTGCATCACCCTAGGCACATAATGAGAAACAAAGCGTGCCTGTCTGAAATTAGACCTAGCCTTAGTTCTTTCTTTCTTTTGTTGTTTGGCTAGTCTAAAGCAGAAATTCACCAAATGACCATCTTTCCCACAATGAGTGCAATTGTACTTAACATATGGTTTGGCATTAGAAGTAACTTTTGCACTTGAAATAGTGGGAGATAGAGTGCCGACAGATTTAAACAAAGTTCTTTTAGGCTCATTATCAATTTTCACATTTTTGCTCTCAACAGGTTTAATGATAGTAGAAGCATAAGAGTAAAAACCTAAACCCTGTTTGTTGGAGCTCACTTTAGATTGATCTAAAATCATGTTCAAATTTTTCTTCCCTTTAGTGAACCTAGAAAGAGAATCTTGCAAGTAGTCAACCTTTTTAGCAAGATTTAAACAATTATCACAAGGAGTGTCAATTTTAGCTTTGCTTCTCGGCAATTTGAACACGAGTTAATTTCATGAGTGAACATGTCATTTGTTAATTGGGTAACTCTACAATTTGCATTTTTTAATTTCAACTCAAGAATTGAACATTTAGAGCAAGCAATTTGATCATGTAAACTATCAGTAGAGCAACCAATATTTTTCACAAGTTTTTCATTTTTCAATTGTTCGGCATAAACTTGTTCTAGTTTAATCACATGTTCCTCTTTTAGAGACTTAACTTCAAATTTGAGATCTAAGCAAGTATCATAAATATTTTCAGAATTTGAATTTCTAAGATCAAAGTTTTCAGATTTTAGCATGGATAGATCTTTTTCTAAGTTTTTATTTTTGAGTGAAGATTTTCTTAAAGATTTTCTCAATATGACTAAAACTTCACAAAACTCATCATACGAAGGCATTACCTCATCACCATCGCTGGAGGTGCTGTCGTTGTAACTAGAATCACTAGTGTTCCCTCATCGACTTGTTGAGTCATCTTCGTTTGCTTCGCTTCCTTCTCATCTTCAGTTGAGTCATCAATGTCGCTTAAGTCTAAGCGACCAATTGCCGCGAAGACTTTGTTGAGCATCTTCTTCGTCCGTTGCTTATTTTTATCCTTGCTCTCTCTTGGCCGGAAGGACTTGGAGGAGTTGCTTTGCTCCTTCTCCTCTCTATCTTTGTTCTTGAAATAGTTAGCACGAATGTGCCCTGCCTTGCCGCAGTTGTAGCAGTGGATGGAGGCTCCTTTTCTCTCCCTTGATCTCATGTAAGCTGCATTGACACGCTTGGAAAGAAGAGCAAGTGTATCTTCTGGTATTTGATCTAGCTGTTCATCACTAAGAGCACTCAAAGCAGTAATGGAATATGATGATGAAGAACTAGTAGCATTATCATATGAAGAGGAATTAGCATTAAGAGCCATAGAGTTATCATTGGATGTTCTTGAAACAATGTCTATCTCAAAAGTCTTGAGACTAGAATATAGTTTATCCAAAGTCATTTCACTCATCTTGTGAGCTTCCCTAAAAGCAGTCACTTTCATTTGCCAGATTTTAAGATCAAGAGATGATAGGAAATGTCTAGCATTTTCAGAGTCGGTGTACTTTACATCTACAGCTCTAAGATTGTTTAAGATTCTGTTAAAGCGAGCAAAACAATCATCTAGAGATTCTCCAGAGTTCATTTCAAATCTAGTGTATTCCTTTTTAAATTGATCTTGCCTAGCTTCTTTTACAGAGTCAGTGCCCTCATGATAATCTTGAAGAGATTTCCAAATTTCATGAGCAGTGAGTAAATGACAGACTCTATCGAATTCTTTTCTAGCAAGTCCTTGAAGCAATATGTTTCTAGCTCTATTATTGTTTTCAACATCTTTTTCAAACTCGATTTTATCAATATCATCATTTGAAGGAAGCTCGTATGGAATCTTTACCATGCGCCAAATAGCGTTACCTTGAGCTTGAAGGTATGCAGTCATCCGAATCCGCCAGTGGGGAAAGTCTGTGCCATTGAAGATGGGCGGCTTGTTCGAGTATTTCTCTGTTGCCATAACTTACCATTTACTAATCACCTGTTAAGATGGATTAGTAGAGCCTTGCTCTGATACCACTTGTAGGATCGAAAGACACGAATATAGCAATCAGAAGGGGGGTGAATGATTGTGCGGAAGCAAAAACCAAATTCTTGATCTACTAAAAGTTCACCCCAAAACAGAACCAAATAATTGCCTTGTATTCGACAAAAACAGAATGATAGAGGTTCAGTAAAATGTGAATTTCTGGAGATCCAACCGTCGAAACGATCGGAAATTTGGACACAGGAAACAAGATTCCAATACGAATCGAACCCAAAAAGAATCAGCTCGATCGGACTTACGGATCAAAAGTTATGAACCTTGCAAGCTTGCTGTGACAGAAGATGACGAGAATAGATCTAACTAGAATTGTAGCTCGCCGAAAGATTTGAAGAACTTGATCTTTATTTCTCCTTTCTTTTGTCTAATGTACTCCAAACAAAAGAGTACAACCCTAAAGTTTTCTCAAAGCTTGATGCCCTTCAACAGGAGACAACCCCTCCTATTTAAAGGAGCAAAACACAAGGAGTCATGAATACAATTCCTACTCCTAATCCTAGGAGTCCCACTCCTAATCCTAGGAGTCCCACTCCTAATCCTAGAAAGAGTATGTATTCAACACAACTCCTCTTGGCCCAACCTGGCCGAGTACAACTCTTGCACGCGTATGGCAACCCTACCATACTCACGTGACTAACACTTTGCACGCGAATGACCTACTGCCATTCTCACGTGACTAACCATTCTTCATGTGCACCATTCTCTTAGCCCGAACATCCCGCATGACATCCTTGACCACCAAGACCTCAGTTCCCCCTGAACATAGTCCCGAACCTCAGTTCCTCCACGAACCTAGTTCCGGTCCCGTCATCGACCACATTCGCCCTCGAGCAATACCTGCACATGAACAAACCACAAAACGATTCCGAGCCCAAGTCCGCGACTTAACTCACATTAAACCATGCAACCACTCACAGGAGTGCATTGCATTAAATATTCTAAGAACACGATTTCAAAACATGAACCAAAACCTTTGCAAAAATCAAAAAGTTTTTCAAATAATCAAACTGATTTCAGATCTTTTTAAATAAAGAAACCAAAAAATAAATCTTGTCGAAATATCAAACTAGTTTTAAATCTTTTTCAAATACTCATCATCAAAATCAAATGGATCAAAAATAACGATCCTTCATGTTGTTTAAAGATGTTCTAACTTAACATGTTGGTAGAGAAATTTAATCGTGTTGGCTTGTGACCTTAGCTGGGAAGTTGATTATTGTTGCTATTTATCTTGCTGCAAACTAATAGCATAATTGGAAGTACGCAGTGGTGTTCCTGAAATGTTAGTATCGATGTCAATTGGAAAGATATAGGTTTTGTGGTTTGACGATATTTTAAGAGCATTGTGATGGTCTGACTTATTAAATTTATTTTAATAGTTGGAGAATGTTGTGTAATGGAAATTTTGTTATAACCTATGTATAGGGTAGCTAAAAGCAATGTTGAGGTTTGATGATTATGCACGTTTATTGATATTGATGACTAAGTAGTGGTGGTAACTGTTTAGATTACTCGTTGGTAAACTATGGTTAAAATGGAGGAAAATGTAACATGTTGTGATGGAGTGAACCTTGGACAACTAACATGATGTAGGTTTTTATTCTTAATGAACGTTTGTTTTAAAATCTTACTTACGAATTTTGTCTTGTGGAGATAATAATATTTATTTGTTGAAGTCATTGGTTAATTGAATAAGTTTCAATTGTCGAAAAGTTGATGTATGGATGGTATGAAATTGATAGGTTGATCATGCTAAAGTATTTGTTGAAGTATTATGTTTTAAATTGAGAATATGATGTGGTTGTCTTTAGGGATCAGGATGAGGTAGTATTGGTTGGATGTCTCTTTGATAAGCATCATAAACTTTATTTATAAGTGTTGGGAAAGGTAACTAGAGAAAGAATTTGTTGTGTAGTTTTTGGTTGAATTATGATGGGGCTCCTCAAGGAGTAAATAGTGATTATTGAAGTCTTTAATGGAAAGCGTAGTGGAATACTAGAGGTGGCCGTATCTATGTTGAGCTTGTGTTTAAACTTTTGGACTAGTTTGGTTGTTTGCTATCTTGATTGAATGCTTTTGGTCAAAGTGTTCCTTCTGTTGTGTTTCAGAGTTTCCCTAAAACTTGTAGTGATTGGTGCCAATCTTTGGTTTTGGCTAATTTGTTTAGCTTGTGCTATGAGTATGGATTCACACCCAAAAGTTTTTGAGTGGATCGTGCTCCTTCGCGTTCACATTGAATGATCTTTGGAATAAATTTTAAAGGAAGCAGATGGACATAGTGGGTTGTATTGGAAATTCTTGAGATTTAATTTGTAACTCTATTTGGCTAGAGTTGGAGTTATTTGGAAAATATGCGTGGTGTTTGCAAGTGCTTCAAAAGATGGATTTTATGAATGTTTCATAAGTGATTTTGTTAGTGAAGTGTTCCCTTTTTGGAAATGAGTTTCCCTTTCTCTTTGAGAAAATTTGTGGTAGTTGTGTGTGCAGATGTTTGACTTTGGAGTCGTTGTTCTTTTCCAAAATGTTAATTTTGGTTAGAATGTGAGGTTTTGCAAAGTTAGCTTCCAATTATTGGTGGGTTATGATAAGATGTGGTGTTTTCCTGTTAACGGTGTTGCTATCATAGTCTATATGAATTTTCGCAACCATCGATGTTAATTGTGTTTCAATCATGTGATAACGAGGAAGAAGTCGTTTGGTGAATGACTATTTGGTACTGTTGTTACATGATGAATGAATGGTGAAAAGGACACATGACATCGTTTATGTATAATTAATCATGAAAGAGTTGATGAGCCAGGTTGATGAGAAAGTCATATATGGATATATGACTAATCCGGAGTGCTCTTGAAAAGTTTGCATTCATGTCATGAGTCGAGATGTCCATTTCTTTCTAGTATGAAAAGAAAGAAAGAAGGATTTCCGGTATTTTGGTTGTGGTGTAGGAGATTTGTGTCTCCTTTGCGTCTTGGCTTAGAAAAGAAAAATGAGTGTTCTTTGGGTGTTGTCGAATTCTCTCCAAAGTGTATGCTAGCGCATTGGATTCAAATTGATATATGTGGATCAATTGGGTTCATGGTTTATGGTTGTGTGACACTACGGAATGGTGTGACATTATTTAACGTGAATGTTAAGGTCAAAAAACTTTATGAAATATGGTATTGGAGGTTAAAACCATATGATAGGAGGCTTAATAGCGTTTCCGGGCCGTTTTCGGGCCGTTTACGGGGTTTTGGGCCTTTCCGGGGGAGTTTGGGCCTAAAGGACAGGGTCGTGGGCTTTGGTGGGATGGAGTTTGAGTCGTAATAGGAGTAGGAGACCTGGTTGGAGGCCTCCCCCAGCCCCTTTAGGCGTTCACCCCCTGCCCTTGCGCCCCCACAAGTCCTAGCCGCCCCCCCACACCTCCCCACCTCCTCCTTGTAGCGCCTCCACCTCCCCCATTGCTCCCCATTGCTCCACCACCTCTCCACCACCTATCCTCCTCCCTTTCTGCCCCTAGGGGAGTTCTCCACCTCCACACCTCAAAGATCCATCCGTTGGAGCGCTCCGCGACGAGGAGATCCGGCGGGATTGGAGCGAGGAAGGAGATCGCGCGAACCGGGAGGAGATCTATTGGGTTTTCGTGCGTTGGGCAAAGGTATGGCCATGGGAATCCTTGGGGTTGGTCTAGGTACTGTTCTAAGGGTTTTTATCAAGTTTTTAGATCAATTGGTGGTACTGGAATTGAGTAGATTGGATTAGATCTTGAAGTAGACACGTTCTCTGTTTCGGGCAGCATGAGCAGTCGACCTAGGGTTTGGGTTTTTTGCCAAATTAGAATCGGAATCTGGTCATACAGATGTTGAAGTTGTAGATAATTTCGTTATCTTTCCGTTGATATAAAGAACGTTAAATTCCGCCCAGCCGTTTGAAAGTTATGGCTATTTTACCGAGCGTGTTAAAATCTGTGACGTGATTGGAACAGATCACGGTATTTTGTAGATTAAACAACTTTAGATTCCGAATCAGTCTTTCCCTATACCTAGAAAAAGTTGGGAAATTTCCTAAGCTATGCGAGGATGTACTCGCTTAATTGATTCGGAGTCTTAGAACCCGAGTTATGCCTTTTGGAAGGCTGCTGCCCCGACGGGACAGAACCTCTGTTTTTAGGTTTTGCGAGTAGTTGGCAATGTCGGGGTAGATGAGGGTTTGCGTACTGTTTTGTGGACATGATTGTGAGCGTGTGATACCTATGTGCAGGTGGTGCAACCCCGGGAGTGCCTTCTACTTCCCGCCAATCCGTTGCCCGTGGTTGAGGCAAGTGTTTTGTAATGGATACCGATTTGTAGGTTGCTTGTTGAGAATAGATGGAATTGACTACATGATATATGATCACTTGCCATGCTTTAATGATTGCCAATGATATGATGAGCATGTTTATTATGTTATGATGCCATGTGTTAATGTACGAGTTAAATATGATGTTGGCATAATTGCATACATGGCATATTACATGGCCCGGGCAGTGAGAAAGTCATAACTAGTCCGGGGAAGGTCGGTGAGAAAGTTATGACTAATCCGGAGAGCCATTGAGTAAGTCCTACATCGTGATTCCATCCACGTGGTGTTTGGAAGCGAGGAGTAGGCACCCTCCATCTTCGGGATGGAAGGGGGGAGAGGGTGCACACCGACGGGTGTGTACTCAACCATACCGGTATGAGTTTCCAAGGAGACATGAGCATTGCATTGCATTGCATACGTAATGATGATGATAATGTTATGTGTTCATGAATGAGATGATATACATGATGTGAGACATTATTGCCATGTTATTGTTCTTGATGTCCATTGCAATATGCTTGCTGAGTGATGAACTCACGCTTGTGTTTATGTTGTTTTCTTTTAGGTACAATGAATCCGGCATGCGGGGAAGGGAAATAGTCACACTTCCACACGTAGCTTCACTCTTTTGATTTTACAAGTCATTCAATTAGTGTTGATAATAAATTGCGTGTGATGATCATTGCTTTAAGGCTTAGCTTTGCTAAATGAGAATCTTTTCGTTCGTTTGACTCTTGGAGACATTATATGTTTGGAACTAGACTTACATTGTTGCTAAGTCATTAATTATTGCTGTTTTAGATGCTTTCCATTATGATATAACTTGTGTTACTGTTGTTGCTCCTTCAATTCATGTTAAAACAAGGGAGATGCTGCCGAAATGTCGGTTTTTAGCATGTGCGCCTTTGCTGGAATTTATGTTTAATTGTGGTATTTAGATGTTGTTTAGCTTATGTTTGGTAGCATTCAGGCATATTAAATGTCGGGGTGTTACAGGTTGAGTATGCTAAAGATGTTTACTCTTGGGTTTGATTGTTAAGTGATAATTTGTGAGGGCGAGACCCTCTTAAGAAAAGAGCCGATTATGATTTGGAAAGGTTTTACGGTCCTAGCTTGGGGATAGGTGCTAGTCATTAGGGGTATAAGGGTGGATTGTGATGGAGGTTGAAGATGTCTGGGTTTAAACTTTTATAAATAGTATCGATTAGTAGGAGTGAAGGTGATAGAAATTCTGTCGATAAATGTCCTGTCGTGAGCAATTGTCCTAGCTAGTTGTCTCTGGGTATAAGACTTGCCTGGGAGTGGATAGAATGAAATTGTAGCGTGATTGCAGTTTGGTTAGGCAGCTGTGCTGTGCCTTAGTGAGTTATTTCTTTCGATGGCATTTCTTGGTAGTGGTCCTTTCGATTTAAAGGTCAATCAAGGGGAAGAGTTGGGAATCAATGTTTTTCTGTGTTCTTGGGGGTTCACGTTGCGGACCCTAGTCATTCAATCAGATACCATTAGTGATTTGGTGGTCGAGCAGTGGTTAATGAGATACGACTCGCTTTAATTGTGTCTTGTTGAGTTTAATCAAATGTGATAGGTAGGTTGGTAGTGATAGTAGTGTGAAGTGTTTGTCGTGAGGATTTGGGCGTATTAGTTTGATGGAGCCCTTTAGTGGTTGAAATCGCGGATTCTGGTTGGGGAATTGGAATGAAAGGTGGAACCGTGAGAGGCTGCACTTAGTTTAGCTAAGTAACTCTTTCTCTATAAGTGTTGATTTTTTTTAGAAGTTGTTTCTCGTTGATTCGGTTTGAGTTTTTGTGTGGGTGTCTTGTGTTGCAAAGAAGTTTTCAGTCCCTTAGGGACTTTGTCTTGTTCTTGGCGTTCTTTAGATTCAAGGTCTAATCTTGTTAAGGGGGGAGGGGGAGAATGTGACACTACGGAATGACCGTATGAGACATTTTCGAGGTCGGCTTTAAGGTACAACCTTTGTACCATGTTTTTGGGCTTTTCCTGGGTCTTTGGGCCTTTCCGGGGAAGAATTTGGGCTTTTCGGGGGAGTTTGGGCCTTAGGGGACCTAACTCGGGCCCTGGGGGACCTTCGTGGGCCGAAGGTGGGGGAGATTTGGGCCGTGTGGAGGTGTTTTTGGGCAGCAAAGCTGCTGCCCTGCCCCCCCCCTTGCGCCACCTCCCCTCCCACCAAACCCTAGCCTCCACCCCTTTTCCTCCCTTACGCCCCCCTAGCCGCACCCTCCCCTTTGCATTGCGCCTCCACCTCCCTCCCCTAGCCACCATCCTCCCCTCCCCTAGCGGCCCCACGATGTCCTCCCTGTGGTATTCATCGTTGTCTCACTCGTAGGATCGCTGGATTCGGGAATCTCCGGCGAATCATTGCGGATCGGGAGGAAGGAGCAGCCGAAAGGAAGGAAGGCTTCGTCGTCATTCGGGTCTTCTTGAAGAGGTAACGAATCGTGGTTTTATTGTGGCATTTTAGGTGCTGCTAGATGGGGTATTCCATGCTTTAGATCCATGTTTAGGTGCTGCCTCTAGAGGAGATTAGGGAGTTTGCTATGATTGTCCCACGTTCTATCTCGGGCAGATTGGGCGGCCAACATAGGGCTTACGTTTTCGCAATTTTATAGACGTTTTCTGATTGGTTGGTTGTTACGGAAGTTGTAGGTAATTTCAATACCTTTACGTGAACACCAAGAATGTGAAATTCCGATCAGCCGTTTGAAAGTTATGGCTGTTTTACTGAACGTGTTCAAAACTTTGACGTGATTGGGACAGATCGTGTTGATCTGTAGATTAGGCAATTTTAGAGGCCGAATCAGTTTTTCCCAATACTTAGAAAAAGCTAGGAAATTTCCTAAGCTTCGATAAAATGTACTCATTTACATAATTTGGAGTATAGAAATCAAGTTATGCTTGTTGGAAGCCCGCTGTCCCGTTGGGACAGATTCTCTGTTTTCGGGTTTTAGGGGTAGTTTGCGGAGTCGGGTTAAAGGTTCGATCTTGTACTATTTTGTGGGCATGTTTCGAGTGTGTGGTACCTATGTGCAGGTGGTGTGACCCCGGAGTGCCCTCAGCCTCTCGCCAATTCATCGCCCGCGGCTGAAGGCAAGTGTATTGGAATGGGTTGGGTTGTATGAATGCTAGACTTGCTTAGGTGCAATATGATTACATGATATGCTAACTTGCTATGATTGATGTTTTGCCTATGAAATGATGAACATGATTACATATTGGTTATGAATTCGTTGAATTGAATGTTTATGGAAGTTTATACATGTTTATGTCATATGTGCGTTCATAATGGAAGAGGCGACCCATTCTGATGCGGGCCTCTATGTTCACACGTAGTGAACACGAAAGACCTACCTCGTAGTCCCATCCACGGTTGTGTATGGGAGCGAGTCAGTAAGAGTAGGCACCCTCCATCTACGAGATGGAAGGGGAAGAGGGTGCACACCGACGGGTGTGCACTCGGCAATACCGGTATGTGCTTCAAGGAGACATGTGCATTGCATTGCATACATGTATAATGATGTTAAGAATACCATGCGAATGTGAAATACTTATGATGTCAATTATGAGATGTACACATGGTGATATTGAAATCTGTTTCTTTGATTGATTGCAATACACTTTGCTGAGTGATGAACTCACGCCTGTGTTTTATGATGTTTTTAGGTACCATCAAGGTTTCAAATCTCGTTTTGAGTCAAATCTCGGAGGTTCCCGAAATCCGAAATCCGAAATCTCGGCGAGATTCGAAAATTTCGGACAAAATCCGGACGAATTGCAAAAACCAAATTTCGATTTTTTTTTTCAACCGGGAAATCCGAGATCTCGGCCGAAATCACAGAGATCTCGGCCAAATTGAACCGACCGAAAAATTGTTCAAAACACGTCAAAAAATTTTGAAAATCTTTTTGGATGGCCCTCACACATCACTAATGTTCCCATAAAAATTTGAGATAATGATCAAGCATGAGGAATTTTTAAAAAATCTAACAGTGGTAAAGTCATGATAAAAACCGTATGTAAAATCAGTTTTTCATTTTTCAAATGTAATAAATGAACTTCAAGTCATTTGAAAAGTTTTATATATGTTCCTATGTATTAAAAAAGTCAACCCTCAACAATTCAACATTCAAATTTGAAAACTATGCTTCAGTAGGAACCTTCTCGCTGTCAAATGCCTGTGGAACATAAAGCATGTACAAAACTTAAGTTGTAAGTCTTATTTTAAAATGTACACATAATACCTATTCACGAAATCTCATTTTTCATGGAATATCGTTTCCATATGAATAGAAGGTATATGTACGTAATAGTAAGTATGAGACTGCAATAATGTCATTAGGAAATATATTACATACATATATGTACGGAGATAAAAAAAATAACAGCGTAGCATGAAACCAAGTCTAAGGAGGAGAAAGATCAATGCAATATCGTTTATTACTTGCCTCCAGATTAAATGAATCGTGAAGACATTAGGTGCTTGATGGACTTGCATGTGATGCAGTTGCCACAAATGAATGAAATAAGTTCATAAGTTGGACATATAGTACTCGTTAAGTTGGACCATTGTGGTTCATGCCCTGTGATCATGTACCCAATTCATTAATAGCTTGACGTTGGACCATTTCAATTAGTTTCATTGCACGCTTGGTTGGAAAGTAAACTCTACTGTCCAGATGCTAGTAACAAAAATTAATGAATTTCTTGAAGCAAGTTTGGCACACTAGAAAATTTTCTATGTATTAAAAAAGTTCAAACCATTTTAGCAATTTTTTTAAAAAAATTTGAATGGTCCTAACACATCCATAATGTTCCCATAAAATTTTCAGATGACGATCAATCTTGAAAATTTTAAAAAAATTCGGAAAGTCCTAACCGACAAATTGAAACGACCAAAAAATGATCAAAAACATGTAAAAAAAATTTAAAATTTTTTTGGATGATCTTGACCCTAAATTCAATCAAATCTAATGCACAAAAATTAAAATCCGGCAACAAAAACATGAAATTTCGGCCGAAATCACCGAAATTTCGGCCGAAATCACCGAAATTTCGGCCGAAATCACCGAAATTTCGGCCGAAATGATCGAGATCTCGTCGAGAAATCCGAGATTTTGAATTTTTTCAAAAAAATTTACCCGGCCGGGATTTTGAATCTCGGAGGGGTTCGAAATCCGAAATCTCGGCCGGGATTTCGGATTTCGGTCCGAAATTTGTATCCATGGGTACCATGACACCGGCATGCGGGAAAGGGGCTTAGCGGCACTTCACATAATTTCCACACAATTAGACAATATTTACCTTTCGGAGTCGTGATAATAAGTCTAGTGTGATGAAACTAGGATTATGATTTGTTCGTGTGCTTGATTACATCCATTACATCGTTTTAGCTCATGGAGTGGTTAAATTCATTATGCTAGACTTAAATTGCAGCTATCTCACCTGTTATTGCTGTTTTAGATGTTTTCCATCATGATATATCTTGTGTTATTCTTGTTGTTTCCCACCTGCAGTCCTGAGTTAAGTCCCTTCATGAAACGAGATTGTCTGGCCTTATCTGTCGCTACGTCTTTAGGTGCGTAGCGTGCAAGCTGTGTGAACTTATTCAGATATTCTGACACCGGTTGATTACCTTGCTTCAGTGCCCTGAATTATTCCTTCTTTAAGTCCATTATTCCTTTAGGCACGTGATACTGACGAAATGCAGCTGTAAACTCCTCCCATGTGATGTCCTGTGGGTTCTCCCGCGTGGCGCAAAAGTTTTCCCACCACTCAGCGGCGGTCCCTTCCAACTGATGAGAGGCGTAGAGCACCTTCTCATTTCCCATGCATTGGGCAATGTGTAACTTCCTTTCTATTGACCTTAGCCAATCATCCGCCTCCAGTGGGTTCGCATTCCCAGAGAATGTAGGTGAATGAGTCCTCATAAACTCTGACAACCTTGCTCCCTGTCGCTGTCCCTGATTTGCTTGGTTAGCGGCGGCCTGAGTAGTGACCTGCTGCATCTGCTGCATCAACTGAGTCTGAGCGGCAAGGAAAGCTCCAAAGTTCTGCATGTCCACTTGCGGTGCTGGCTGGGGCGCAGGGGCTCCATCATTGGGGTGTTCAGCGGGGCGAGAACCACTTCCATTGCCTCCAAGGTTCCCACGGGTATTCACCATCTGTCGATTGCTCCAAGGTTTTAGAGATAAGGAGGAAAACAAGAATAGACAAGTAATAGAGAAAACCTATGCGGGGCAAAAGGTGTAACTCAAAATTCGACTTTTATTATTTAATTAATAATATCTTGGTATGGTTGCTCACAATGCCTAAGGGCCTTGCAACACATACTGCACACTCAGCAAGCAATGAAAATCCAAATCAACTAACACTGGAGTCTAACGCCTCTAAGGGTGACTCTTTATTCTATAACGCGACTCGACGAAGGAGTCTCAACTTCAAAGCCTATGCTCACTCGTCGAGAAAACCTCCACTGCCTCCTCGGGGCGGGTGCGGTGGCATAGGCGCGAAGCAATCGCCATGCCCTGCAACTGCAGTTGTGGTTGACGACGCGGCATCCTCCTCTGGCTCGGGATCTGGTTGTTGCTGTGGCTGTGGCGCGAGTGTAGGTGGTGCCTCTTCCGGGTCCTCCTCTGGCTCTGGGGCGTCCGACTCCAATAGTGGCTCCGGGCCCTATCCATACAGTGCGGTCTCCAGCTCTGCGATCCTTTCCGCAGCATAAGCGACGTACTCACGAGCATTCTCTAAGTGCTTTTTCCCTTCCTCAACCTGCTCGCGAGCCTTCATCAACTCCTGGACTGTGTCGTCGATAAGCTCCTCCTGGGCGACGACGAATCTGGCTAAGTGTGTGACGGTAGCATCCTCCTCTTCTATCGGCTTCCGTTGAGCTCTGCTGCCTCAGCGTGGGTGGTGACGGAATACTATGCCTTCCAGTTCCCTGGAGTAAGTGCGAGCGATCTGCTGCATTGCTCGACGCGACACCTCCTGGATTCCCATCTCAAAGGTAGACCTACTGGCGGTGAAGTGAAAAGGGCGACTAAACTTCGTCTTCTCTCGGGCATACACCATGATCTTGATGTCCCATCCTATGACCAGTCCTGCCTGCACGAGTGTAGTCCCTCGGTAGAGCGGTCTCTCAAAACATCCAAGAAACTGAAGCATACGCCACAACTCGGCAGCGTAGCCTCCCTCATTCTCAGCGTAGTTGTTCTTCATCATCATTTGCCAGAAGACACTCACGTAAGAGCGCAACGTTTTAAAATCAAAGTAGAAGACAAAAGAACTCAGCAAGGGGGTATGAACAAGAAAGAAGGGGATGAGTCGAGAGTTCATTCATTATCTTGTCAAATTTTAGCTTTAGAAAATAGGTTTTATCCTCACTACGACCATCTAACTATGGGTGACCCTACAGTCAGTATGGCTCTGATACCACCTCTATCGGGACCCGAATTTGAAAATCCGGACCCTCTGTGTATTCAGCACTAGTCCAGGATCACGCTAGTGCACACATTCTCAACATTAGTAAATATCACAATCATAATCAACGAAATAATAAAGTACTTTAATTAGTTAGCCAAACTGGTTACTCAACCTTAAGGTCAAGTTACAAATATACGCCACCCAGGGCGAAAATTTATTAAAACAGAAATAACAGCAGCGGAAAATAAGATAACTTCGTGGCGCCATCCAGTATACCACAAGCAACTGACTGGGCTCGCTCCCTAGTTAGACGGCTCCTCCTGAAACTCCTCCTCCAAAGCTGGCATCGCCTCTTCTTCAACTGAGGTTGTATCGTGGCAAGGATGAGTACTTGGTACTCAGCAAGTCATGCATAGAATGCAAGCTAATATACTACATGCATGGCTTAATACAAGGGAATAGCTCAAGGTTCATTTGCAGTAACAACATTTAACAAGTAACATAAGTAGATTCGAAAGCAGTAAAAACAAGTATAACATCAATAACTTTTTCAGGAGTTAAATAAACATCTTTCCCATTCCTAATCCACATTTCCATCAACGTCATTCTTTAAACCAACCCATACTTTCCAAGTCCAAGTTGTTTTCAGGAAAATCTAACCCTTGACTGTAATTCCCGAGCAATGTCCAATGCCACGGACACGGTTATTCGAATAGATTTTACACTCTGCAGAGGTTATGCACTTTACCCACAAGATACAGCCAAACACCACGAAGGTGGGTGATCGTAACAAAGCCTTTCAGAAATGGCTAACTACACAAGTGAACCTTTCCGGTTTTCACCATACACCATCCCTTCCCTTAACAGAGGCGAAGTATGGGACCGACATACCGTTGGACGGGTACCATGCCGTAGCCTTGGTGTAGTTGACACCCGAGGTATCACATGCAAGTTATTGGTAACTTACTCAACTAGGTCCATCCCATTACGGACATGTGGTTGCACGATTGACTCAGTTCAAAGGCTTGCAAGGTTAAGTCCTTAGGGTGACCAGGGAAAGACTACCCGAAGAACCAAATCAACATCCCCGGTGCCACACTGGCCCACCATAACATTCTTGCCACTTGCCCCGGTCCAAATCTATTTATCAAATCCAATTGATTACCATGCACCATGTGCCATCCACAATCACAACACATGATACTTCTCCAAAACAAGTTCAATATATCATTAAGTCAA
The DNA here is from genome assembly GCA_036346355.1 of Rhipidocladum racemiflorum. NCBI lineage: Eukaryota > Viridiplantae > Streptophyta > Magnoliopsida > Poales > Poaceae > Rhipidocladum > Rhipidocladum racemiflorum. Next base: position 36,580,220 of record CM070581.1, read on the forward strand.
TATTAACAATTTCTTGTCTAAAATCATGTCATGTATACGTGGCAGGTCTAAGCATTATACTACAATGGCCTAAATACCCATGTTGGCAATTTAATAATGTCCAACTACTTAATCCTCAACAAGGGTGACAAAGGGTTCATGGCATACAATTATTTATGTCAAGGTGGCATACAGCAACTAGGTAATTAACTAATCTCCCAAAATTAATTAAAGCATTTTCTAACTGAACTAGCATGCAATAATTTAAATCAAATTAATTTCAAAATGGGATCAGCATGGTCAAAGCACAACTTGCCTTCAAAAAGTACTTGCTCTTGGTCTTGAGCTTGTTCCTGGGTCAACACTTCACATTTGAAGCCTTCTGTCACTTCAACGTCTACTCGTAACGCGTGTAAATAGCAATCAATAAATAAAATAGTACACAAAAGTGTTCAAAAGTTCGAATAAACTTCATAAACAGAGAGAGCACATTTTTATAAATTTTTAGAAACTGGAATCGTTCAAATCGGAGTTAAAATGCAGAAGTTATAATTGTTTAAAGTTTAAAGAAACCATTAATTAAATATAAACAGAGAAATATTCATAATCAAAAATTAATTAAAATTCATATTTGAGTAGGTCTCAATTTTATGAAAATTTAGAAATTTGAATCACTCAAATCGGAGTAGAAACGCAAAAGTTATAAGCGTTTGAAGTTTGAAACTATATTTAAATTCAATAACCGAATTAAATAAATAATTTCTTTTTCGGAAAAAGATTTATTGCGTCAGCATGACACGTGGACCAATCAAAAGCCGCCATGTCGCCTCGGGTCCATGGACCCAGAGCACGGTTCGGCTCGGTCCACCGTGGACCTGGTCCACGACACGTGTGCCTCTGATAGGTGGACCCCCTGTTGACGTCAGCATGACGTCAGCACGGCTCGGCCGCACGGCTCTGACACGCGGGCCCCACCGTGACGTCAGCATGACGTCACGGATGACGTCATGATGCGGTTTGGCAGTCACTCACACGCGGGTCCCACGCTGATGTCAGCGGCGACCGGGGCTGACCGCGCTGACCACAACGGTCAGGCTTCTGGCCACGTGGCTCGATCTGGGCCATTGATTTGAAAATCAAAGGTCCAGATTGGATTGGGATGACGCGTGTTTGGGGTGAATGCGGTCAATCTGGACCGTTCGATCTCGATCGGACGGTCGAGATCCAATCTAATGCTACAACGCGGCTAACCCGAACCGTACGATCTAGATCTAACGGCTGATATTACCCCTAGCACGGTGCGGTTATGGGCTACATGGCTCAATCTAGAGCCGTTGGATCTAGATCCAATGGCTGGGATTGGATCTGAGAAATCGCAACGTGGTCTTACCGTGGGTGACGTGAACGAATCTGGACCCTCGGATCTGGATCGGACAGTGGTGAGAGCTCGGTGATGGTGATGGCTTCGCGGCGGAGCTGGCAGACCGGAGCCGAGGAAGACGACCACGGGCGCGGCGTTTCGGGGCGGATCCGGTGAGGTGAGTAGTACTGCTCGACGCGTCTCGACGCAACGGTTCCAGATCTGGGCTCAATGGTGGCGGAGACGGCTCGACGGCGACGGAAAACGGCAGGAACCGCGGCGGTGCGCACACCCAACTTCGGCGAGCTCTAGCGCGGACGTGGCGGCGGCTCAGGCTCGATGAGTTAGGGCTACGGGTGTGCACGGAAGAGGCGGTCCCGACACGGGTGGCGGCGCAATAAATAGCCCCTCGACGTCCGTGAAACATGAGGAAAACGAGGTCCCACGCGCAGGCAGCGGCGGAAACCGGCGAGGATACGGCTTGGTGACGTGGCGCAACGAGAGCCGTTGGATCAAGATCCAACGGTTGCGGGGTTTGGGCTCGGGTCTGGCTCGGGTGACTTGGCTGGCTCGGTCGGAGTCGGGCTCGGGCGACACAGCTCGATCTCGGCCGTTGGATCGAGATCTAACGGTCGAGGGGATTATGGTTCGGCCGACTTGGTTCGGCTCAACCGCTGTTCGGGTCGGACTCAGACTTGAGTCCGACTCGGGCTCGGTCGGAGGAACAGTAAAACCCGGTTTGATTTTCCAACGATTAAATACTTTAATTAATTTCTAGAAATTCAAATAATTCAAGAAAAATAGCAAAATAATCAGAAAAATTCCAGAAAAATTCTGGAAAATATTTTAGGGCATTTGGGACTCAAATAAATTATTTTCAACAAAATTTTATTTGTAAAATTAAATTCTTTAATTATTTCAAAAGGGGATAAATTCAAATAAATTCCATGTAAATCCAAATAAATCCTAGAAAATTCCAAAAATTCACAAAAGTGCAAAATATCATTAAAATTTAGGAAAAGCAAAATTTGGGGTGTTAAATTTTCGATTTTGGCATTTGCGCCCTTACTGTAATTTATCGTTATTTATGGTTTTTAGATACTGCTTCTATCATGTTTGGTGACATCCAGGGTATACTAGATGCCGGGGTGTTACATCCAGCTCGTGAACCCTCTGAATAGAGTGAGCTAGGTACTCTCGAGCCTCCCGCAGCTGTGTCCTCACTCCCATGACCTCGTCGTGGGTCCTCTGCAGCTCCTGGGCAGTCTCATCCATAGCATCCTCCTGGGCGATGACAAATCGTGCTAGGTAGGTAACAGTGGCATCCTCATCCACTATCGGCTCTCGATCGATAAGTTGTCTCGGTGTGGGTGATGGCGAAACACCGTGCCTTCCAATTCCCTGGAGTAGGTGCGAGCGATGTGTCTCATCGCCAGACGCTATGTCTCTTGGATCCCGGCCTCAAATGAAGATCTCCTGATAGTGATGTATTTAGAACGACTCGCCCTCATCCTCTCTCGAGCATACACCGTAATCTTGACCTTCCATGTTTGGACCTATCCTGCCTCCACTATCGTGGTCCCCTGGTAAATTGGTCGGTCGAACCCTCCAAGCAGCTACATCATACGCCACAGCTCAGCGGCATATCCTCCAGTGCGTTCTCCATATGTGTTGTACATCATCATCTGCCAACAACGAATCTTGTAAGAACACAACATTTTTATAAACAAGATGAGAGCAAGAAAAATTCAGCATGAGATATGAATCAGAAAAGAGGGGTTAAGTCCAGAGTTCATTTATCTTCTTGGCAAGTTTTAACTTTAGAAAATAGTTTTGTCTTGCTAATGGCCATTCTAATCTAAGGGCAATCCTACAGTCAGTATGGCTTTGATACCACCTCTATCGGGACCCGAATCTGCAAATTTGGTTCCTCTGTGTATTCTGCACTAGTCCAGGATCTCGCTAGTGCACACAATCATTGTGACACCACGGAGTATCGTAATCTTATAAAATGTGAATGTTGAGGTCAAAACATTATAAAATATGAAATCGGAGGTTAAAACTATACGCTGTGAGGTTTATTCGCATTTCCGAGTTGTTTTCGGGAGTTTGGGCCTCTCCGGGGGAGTTCGGGCCCAAGGGGGATGTGTCGTGGGCCTTGGTGGGAGGATTTTTGGGCCCATGAGGGAGGGGGAGGCAGGATAACCTACCTTGGGGGTGTCCTCCCCCTGCCCACATGCGCCCCACAACCCTAGCCGCCACTCCACCTCCTCCCACCACCCAAGCCGCCACCCCCCACTTTGGGCGCCTCCTCTCCCCCTTGCGCCATCCCCTCCCCTCTCCACCACCCCTTGCTTCCCTAGGGAAGCCTCTCCACCTCACCACCCTGAAGATCCGTGCATTGGAGCGCTCCACGATGAGGAGATCCGGTGGATTTGGAGCGAGGAAGGAGATCGCGCGAACCAGGAGGAGATCCGTTGGTTCTTTGTTCGTCGGGCGAAGGTATGGCCACGGGAATCCTCGGGGTTGGTCTAGGTACTGTTATAGGGGTGGATATCATGTTTTTAGATCAATTGGTGGTGCTGTAATTGGGTAGATTAGATGGAATCTAGAGTTTGCCACGTTCTCTGTTTCGGGCAGCATAAGCAGTCGACCTAGGGTTTGGGTTTTCGCCAATTTAGATTCGGAATTTGGTCGGCCGCCTGTTGAAGAAGTTGTAGGTAATATAAATACCTTTCAGTGGGTATAAAGAACGTCCAATTCCACCCAGCCGTTTGAAAGTTATGCTTGTTTTACCAAACGTGTTAAAAACTATGACGTGATTGGATCAGATCACGGTATTCTGTAGATTAAACCACTTTAGAGTCTGAATTAGTTTTTCCATATACTTAGAAAAAGTTAGGAAATTTCCTAAGCTACGCGATGATGTACTCGTTTAAGCGATTCGGAGTCTTATAACCCGAGTTATGCTCATTGCAAGTCTGCTGTCCCGACGGGACAGAACCTCTGTTTTTGGGTTGTGCGAGTAGATTGCGAAGTCGGGGTAGAGGAGTGTTTGCGTATTGTTTCGTGGGCATGATTTTGAGTGTGTGGTGCCTATGTGCAGGTGGTGTGACCCTGGGAGTGCCCTCTACTTCTCGCCAATCCGTTGCCCGTGGTTGAGGCAAGTGTATTGGAATGGGTAGCTGTTGTTGATTGCTAGTTTTGTTGAGTTGAAATTGGATATAGAATATGTTCACATGCCATGCTTTAATGTTTGCCCTTGATATGATGAATATGGTTTATTATGTTGTGATGCCATGTGTTATTGTACAAGTTATCTATGATGTTCGCATGTTTGCATACATGGCATGATACATGACCGGGTCGGTGAGAAAGTTATGACTAGTCCGGGGCGCCATTGAGTAAGTCCTACATCGCGATTCCATCCACCGCGGTGAATGGAAGCGAGGAGTAGGCACCCTCCATCTTCGGGATGGAAGGGAGAACAGGGTGCACACTGACGGGTGTGTACTCAACCATACCGGTATGAGTTTCCAAGAGATATGTGCATCGCATCGCATTGCATACATGAGGATAATGATAATAATATGTGATCATGAATAAGATGATAGACATGATGTGAGTTTGTTGTAGCCATGTAATTTGTTCTTTTGTACCATTGCAATATACTTGCTGAGTGTTGAACTCACACTTGTGCTTTCTTGTTGTTTTAGGTACCATGAGATCGGCATGCGGGGAAGGGAAATAGTCACACTTCTACACGTAGCTTCACTTATTTGTTCCCACAGTCAGTCAATTGGAGTCTTGATAATAAATTAAGTGTGATGCTTATTGATTTATGGTTTAGTTTTGCGATATGAGAGTCTTATTGTTCGTTTGGCTCATGTAGACATTGAATGCTTGGAATTAGACTTATATTGCTGTCATGCCGTTAATTATTGCTATTTTAGATGCCTCTTATATTGCCATATATTGCTATGCTGTTGATGTTCCTTCAATTCATGTTAAAACAAAGGAGATGCTGCCGAAATTTCGGTTTTTAGCATTCGTGCCTTTGCTGTAATTTACTTGCATTTGTGGTATTTAGAGGTTGCTTAGTCTATGTTTGGTAGCATTCGGGCATATTAAATGCCGGGGTGTTACAGTTGGTATCAGAGCCAGGTTGTGGGTCCCTAGAATGTGTATTTTTAGTGTCATGCTATAGGATACAACTAAAATGTGATGTGGTATAACTTAGAAACATGGCTTAGGTTCTAATTAAAATTTTGTCATAGGATAGCAACATTAAAACTTGCAAAAGTGGTATAACTAATCTAAAATTTGACACACATGGATGCACAGTAGGAAAGGGTATGGGTATCGTTTCTTTACGCTTAAATGTTGTATTTAAGCTCTGATGTTGAATGCTTCATTTGATAATGCATGTTGCTATGTCAATGAGATAAATGATTGAATTGTTCTTGTTGTTGTGATAGAGTGGGGTTGTGGTGCCGAAGGGTTTCGGTCACATGTTTTTGTTCATAGTAAGGGTGTGGTTTGACGGTGTGGCCGGTTAGCGCCATCACCAAAGAACTATTAACCCCTGTGGGAGAATAGTGCTTATCCTTTCTGTCAAAGACCGGGTAGTTGGCTGGAGTCGAATAGAAGAGTTCGTGGTGGATTCTTTCAGTTGCACTTCACCGTTCTAACGGTCGGTTTCGGTTGGTTTTCTTGGCTCTGGTTGATTGAAATCAAAAGCAAAGTGTTTGGAATTGGATTTTCGCAGAGTGTCCTTTCGGTGTTTCTTGGTTTTATCTTCTTTGGGTGAAGACAAAGAAGAAGATTTTTGTGTTGCGCGTCTTTTTGTCACCTTTGGCTTTGACACCGGTTTTGTTGGTTGCCTTGCAAAGAAAAGAATAGTTTTGGTTCTTGTGTGTCTTACTCTAAGTTTAAAAGAAGTTATCGAAGCGCGTGCAAAAAGTTAAGTTGTGTCGATTTATGTTTTGTGCCTTTGTCCGTAAAGGTTTACTTGATCGCTTGGTTCCCTCCTATGGGAGTCTTTAAGATTGAAATGTGTTTTGGAGTCATGTCCCATTGCAACTTTGAGAGTCAAGCTTCTTTGTGAGTTTTGGTTGAGTATTAAAAGAAAAATGCTGCAAATAAAGTAAGTATTCGTTTGACTGAAATTACTTGTCAAAAGTGAAAATTGTTGTTTAGCATGTTATGTAGTATGTAACAATGTGATTTATGGAAATGATGTACACCTTAGTTAATTTGCGAGTTGAATCAATTAAATGTAATTGTTACCTTTAGCTTAAGATTAAATGAACCTCTAGTGATGTAGAGTACCCCATAGTGGGAATGATTAAATGTGTTAATGTACATGCTTAGAATCTGTTGCTTTGCTTTAAAAGTGCTTATGACCCTCGATTATGTTTAAAGTTTTAAACCCTGATGCATAGTTAGAACATTAAGATGATGTAGACTGCTGTTATTGTTAATGAAACTTTGCTGGTTTTTTAAAGATGTTCTAATCTAACGGGTTAATGGAGAAATTTAATCGTGTTGGCTAGTGATTTTAATTTGGAAGTTGATTAGAGTTGTTATTTATGTTATTGCAAACCATTAGTATATTTGGAAGTATGCAGTTGTCACTACAACACGGATAGGGATTACATGGCATTTAATTTTGCTCGGCATTTAGCATAAATGCCAGCTATTATTAATTCTATGGCATTTATCTTAATTCAAGGGCGCTCACTTGCATGGCACATATAAAGTGCCGTAATAGATTGTTACGCGGCATAAAATAAATGTCAGCATATTGTTAATAAAAAAGGCAAATATAAATGCCGGCTTAGACTTTGGATGGCACTTACTACACGCCGGCCATTATAGAAAGAAGGGCGCATGGTATACGTCGAGATTACTTAAGCACGACGTTTATAAACGTCAAAAATTACAAACGCCGGGTTATATAACGAGCGGGAAACAAAACAGTAAAGGCGCGAGTTTTTCACTTACTCTCCTCGATACGCGTGTGCGCCCAACATATCTTCCCCTTTGCTTCTCCCGGTTCCTTTGCTTCTCTCCCGGTTCCCCCAAATCCCTAACGCGCGCGAGCATGGACTCCACCATTTGGCCGCCGCCCTGCTTGTGGCGCTTCTCTCCATCCTGCCGCGCGCTCTTGATCCAACCAGCCCGGCCCCATCACCCTACTCCATCCGGCCGGCCACTGCCGCCCCACTCCATCCGGCTGGCCACAGCCCTAACGCGCGCACGCAAGCACTCCTCTCCATCCGGCCGCCGCCGCTGCGCCCTACTCCATCCGGCCGGCCATCGTCGCCCTACTCATCTGGTCGCCCACCGTCGCCCTACTCCATCCGGCCGGCGCCGCGCCCTACTCCTCTCCATCCTGCTCTTGGTAAGTTGTACCTTTAGAGTTAGTTAATCAGGGGAGGCCACTGGATGCTGCTGGATTGGTATAGTTTGTCATGATGCGTATCTGGTTTTGGATCATGGGCAGGTAATTTCTAGATGCATTCTAAGGTTTGATTGAACAGTATAAACCATTTATTGATCCTGCTGCTATCAAAATGAGGAGGCATGGATCTAAACTTAATCCCAGCATTCTGTGGGTTGAAGTTGAGGAAGTTCCAGAAGTTCTGTTTTTCTAGTTCCTTGGAGACCTGTTGAGTTGAATGTTTGTTTTGGCTCTGTGGGTTGAGTATTAAATTCTAATGTCTTGATATCTGTACTGAAGGTTTAAGTTTTTTGTTGCTTCTCTGTGAGATAAGTTGAACATTGTAATATATATGTGTTTCTATATGGAACCGGGGCATTCTGTTGCCCTTTCTAGTAAAAAAAAAACTTAATCCCAGCTGTGATAGGAAGTGGTTCTCTCTCTGATAGATGGTTGGGAAGGTGTTAAAGATTTTAACCTTTTTCTGTTGCTTTCTGGATGTTTCATTACCAACTAATGTTAACATGTAAAATTATCGACTTCTGAGCTTATAAATTGCGTTTATGCTGTCTTCCCTCAAATCCCTAACACGCGCTCTCCCTGTTCAATCCAGCCGCTGCACTGCTCCATTCGCCCGACGCCCTGCTCCTCCTCCGCAGCTCGTTCCTATCCTAGCTCTTCATCAAGTATTTATCATCTTTTTTATTTCGTTTGATTCATGCTTTCTTGACATTTCGCAGGAGTAAGAAGGCAGACAACGGTTGGAGGTGCTGCTGTAATCAATTTCATGTAAATAGTCTGAAATTTCAATTCCTGTGGTGGCTTTAATGATCTATGATAAGTATATCTGCTTCAGATTAATCTACATTTTGGTTAAACTTGTATTTTTAGATGATTTCTTGATGGAATTTATATGTGCAGGTTTGATGTGCTCTTTTTCTCTTGAGCCGCCGTAATCCCTAGGCACAGGGATACTGATATCACAATCAATTTGAAGTTTCGTGTTAGATAATCGATATCACGGTCACATATATATATATGCAAGAATTGTGGCTCGATGATTATTGTTCTATCCTTTATTCAATGCCCCTATCCTGATGTCTAAATGCCAACTTTAATGCACTAAACTAAAGTAGGCATGACTATCATACTGTTGTGTGTAAATTTGTACACTTTTAATACTTCTAGCACTAAACTATTGAATTATATTAATTTGTATTCAAGAGGTCAGTATACTTGCATTAGTTATTTCTTTAACCATCATTGGTAATTCTTTGCTAAGACTTCAGCGTGTGTGGTTACCTTTTGAATCGATTGCCTAGCTTTTATTTGAAATGTCCACACGAATTGTTGTTTCTTACAGCACAAACATGGACAAGAAATGGATGCATTTACCTAGGCACACAATTGAGTACGAAAATGGCGTCAATCGGTTTTAGAGTTTGCATTTTCCAAGTCGTAAAGATCTAACGATCCGTTGCCTCAGAAAGTGCTTGTGCTAATTTATATTGGTTAGACAAGAGTAACGTTTATAATCACTTGATCTGCAATGGTTTTTTGGGAGGGTACATTGAATGGATATTCCATGGGGAGGATTTGTGTGCTCAACCTGTTCATAACTCAGATCCGCAAGAAAAAACTGATATGGATGATGAAATAGATGCCATGCTTAGAGAAGGACTTGGGTTTTTTGCTGACAGTGATAAATATGTAAACAATAATGAAGACATGGGAAAGAAAGATGTAGACACGGAAACATACTATAGGTTGGCCAGTGAAGCTAGCAAAGAGTTATACCCGGGTTGTGAAAGGTTTTCAAAGCTGCGCTCATTGTCAGGCTCCTTAACATAAAAAATTTATGGGGAGTAAGTAATGCTTGTTTTGATGAACTTGTTGCATTGTTAAAAGAAGCACTTCCTGAAGGTGAAAATTTGCCCAAAAACTATCATGAGGCTAGAAAATTTGTCAAAGATGTTGGTATTGGATATGTCACTATTGATGCATGCATAAATGATTGCATATTATATAGGAAAGATTATGCAAATGCCTCTTCATGCCCAACATGCGGCACTTCTAGATGGAAAAGTGAAAAAGCTGGTCTAGATGGAAAGCGCGTGCATAGAGTTCTGGTAAAAGTTGTTCGCCATTTTCCGCTTAAAAGAAGACTTCAAAGAATATTTATGTCTCCTAAGACAGCAATTGATGCAAGATGGCATAGTGAAGGTCGTACAAAGGATGGCTTATTGAGGCATCCGGCAGACTCTACTGCATGGAAGGACTTCGATTTCAACCATCCTGAGTTCAGTTTAGACTGTCGTAATATTCGTCTTGCTTTGGCAGCAGATGGTTTCAATCCATTTGGTACTTGTAGTGTGTCCCATAGCACATGGCCTGTTATTTTGATTCCATACAATTTCCCACCATGGATATGCATGAAGCAATCAAATTTCATTCTCTCATTGCTGATCTCTGGGCCGAAATCCCCTGGAAATAATATAGATGTTTATTTGCAACTATTATGTAACACCCCAGCTTCTACTAAGCCCAGAATGTCACCAAACATAGACCATAACACATTTAATACCATAATTTAAAGTAAATTACAGCAAGTAATCATTTAGAATAATTGAAAATTTTGACAGCATCTCCTTTGTTTTTGCATGAAACTTAACAACATAATCATCATATCAATAAGTAGGATAAACAAGACCTTCACACGCAGCGATAATGATAACCAATCATCAATTAAAACATCAATAGGCATTGCTAGCAAAAGAATAAGCATCAATTTAAATCTAGGAGGATATAACGATTCACTCCATAGCCCCACATGATACACGTGGGGGAAACAACCAAACATTAAGACCATAAACTAATGATTATTGCAATGTCTCCAAAACAGGTGAATTAGCTAGATTATGATGCTACGTGGAGGAGTGTAGCTAAATCCCTTTCCCGCGCGCCAATTTCATGGTACCTAAAGAAACAAACAACGAAAAACACAAGCGTGAGTTCAAAACTCAGCAAGGTGTAATATAATGAATCGACAAGGATCAAAACAACAAACCATCATACCAGTCTCCACAGTTATACCACAACACATCATACTTGACATTATACACCCTCTTTAAAACAACATGATAATCATTTCATGAACACCTCATGAGTACTCTCATCATTAATTCATAAACTTCTTCATTCATGTATATCATTTATGCAATGCAATGCACATGTCTCCTGGAATTCTCATACCGGTATGGTTGAGTGCACACCCGTCGGCATGCACCCTTTTCCCCCTTCCATCCCGAAGATGGAGGGTGCCTATCACTCGCTTCCATTCACCACGGTGGATGGAATCACGATGTAGGTCTTACTCAAGAATAGCCCCGGACTAGTCATAACGGTTCTCACCGACCCTCCCGGAATAGTTATGACTTATCTCACCGGCCGGCCATGAAAATATGCCATGTATGCAAAATGGACAACAACGTACACATATATAGGAGTATTGCATATCATCACATGGCATGTAATCCACTTATCAACAATAAGTACATTTAAATCATGGCATAATGGCTTCATATCAAGCAATACATGTAATTCATGGCAAGACAACATGTTATCTATTCCAAATACTATGAAGCACAACTAGCAACACATATAGCATACAATCCACACAACACACTTGCCTTCAACCGCGGGCAACGGAGTGACGAGAGGTTGAGGGCACTCCCGAAGGCACACCACCTGCAAACACGTGCCACACACTTAATTCGACTCCTCAAAACAGTACCCACTACACCTAATACGCTAAATACTCCAAAACCCCGAAATCACAGATTTTGCCCCGTTCTGGACAGCGGCTTTGAAAAATCATAACTTGAGTTCTAGAACTCCAAATTGCATAAACGAGTACATCCTCACGTAGCTTAGGAAATTTCCCAACTTTTTCTAGTTATAGGTAAAGACTGATTCGGACTATAAAGTTGTTTAATCTAACGTTGAACACGAACTGTCTCAATCTCGTCACAGATTTGACAGCGCTCGGTAAAACGGCCATATCTCCCAAACGGCTGGGCGGATTTTAACGTGCTTTATATGCACGGAAAGATAATGAAATTATCTACAACTTCCTAAAAGTCCGTACGATCAGATTCAATCTCTAAATTGGCCAAAACTCCTACCCTAGTTCGGGTCCCCAATCTGCCCGAACCAGAACGCGAATACAACTCTAGTTTTCATTAGATCTAACCCATGGCAGCACCTCCCTTGATCTAAAAACATGAAATTCATCCCTAAAACAGTACCTAGACCCAAACCCAAGGATCACCCATGCCTTACCTCCTCCCGACGAACGACGAACGCCGAGATCTATCCTCCCGAGCCTCCCGAACGTCCTCCTCGCGCTGGAATCGCCGGATCTCCTCGTCACGGGGCTTCCCGTTGGAGAGGACAGCGAGGTTGTGTGGTGGGGGATCTCCTCTTTGCAGCAAAGGAGGTGGAGAGGAGGAATTGGGGGCGCACCCAAGGGGGGAGGGGAGGAGGCGCCCAAGAGGGAGAGGAGGAGGCGCCCAAGAGAAAATGGGGAATGGGGGAGGGGCGGCTAGGGCAGGGAGGGACGCCCCTAGCCCCCAAAATCCTGCCTCTCCTCCCTCATGGGCCCTAACTTGCTCCCACCAAGGCCCACGACTCACCCCCCTAAGGCCCAAACTCCCCCGGGAAGGCCCAAACTTCCGAAATCGGCCCGGAAACGCGATTAAACCGCATAACGTAAAGTTTTAATCTCCGATTTCATACTTTATAAGGTCACATTCTCTAATTCACATTTGTTTACGGTGTCTCGGCATTCCGTGGTGTCACATTCTCTCCCCCTTAACAGGATTCGACCTCGAATCTTACACGTCAACTCTAAAACAATGTCCACTAGGGTCTCATCTTCTTTGCGAACTCAACACACCCACGCAAAGACTCAAACAGTAGCAACGACAGCCCAAATTTCGAAATCCATCTATTAACAAGAGTGACCTGACTTAGCTTAACTAAGCACCACTTGACATGATTCCTCATTTACTTCGATCTCCTATCATGAATCATAAACTCAGAATGACACAATCATCATGAAACACATCCCTTTTTCACCATTAGTATTAAAACGGTCAACCGAGGTTCCAAACTTGAACCCCTAAAAGACCATTTACGCATAAACCCCATCTCTTCCAATTATTTGACCCCTTTTCACAAGGAATCAAAATTTACTAATGTCATCTTCGCTCATAGCCTATATCGACCATACTTTCTTTTCGACTGCCAACCACGTTACACTTTTCATTCTATACTCTCCCAGGCATAACGCACACCCAGGGACATCTAGCTAAGACAATGTCCACGACAAAGCATTTTACATCACAATTTCTATAACATTTGCTTCCACCCAACGATACCTTCAACCAAATACAAACCACGACATCATCAACCTCCATCATCATCCACCCTCATACCACTAATGTCCAGCACCTAGCCCAAGCTAGGACCGTAACTCGATGCCAAAACTCAATTAGCACTTTTCCCAAGAGGATGTCGCCCTCACAAACAATTCACACAAACAACGAAACCCACGAGTATAGCTCTTAGATTATACTCAACAATAACCCGAGGCCCTTCTTATTCTCGCTCCTATCAATAGTGCAAAAGAAGTACGATTCTTTTGAATCCAAGTAGACCACATACAACAACTCGAATCTCAAAGCGCCACAAATCGCTTTGGAAAGAACCCGATAACATTGAAAGACCACCCTTTTGCTTTTCCTAAGTCAAGCTGCAAAGGAAAACTCAAATCTCCAATCAACGCGATACAATTCGCATCGGGGAGCACTCAAACAAATAGAGACTCCACACAATTCTCTTGACAGAAGTTCTCAACAACTAAAGACAACTCGACTCGCCTTCACCACAACCAAACTTTTCACTTTAACCAAAATCAACATCTTGGAAGAGAACTGCCACAAAAACTCTCGAAGAGAAAGGGAAACTCAAATCCCTTGCATAACAAAACCAAAATACCAGCATTTATCCATTCATTCATTTTCATGCTAGAGAGCAATGAAAAATCTCGATTCATAACACGAATGCGAATTCTTCAAGAGCACTCCGGATTAGTCATATATCTCTATATGACTTCCTCACCGTCCTGGCTCAACAACTCTTTTATGCTTATAAAAACGATGTCATGAACTTTTTCACCATTTATTAGTCATGAAACCACGATACCCATTAACCATTCACAAAGAGACTTCATTCTCTTTGTCACATGATTGACACCCAACAACATTGATGGTTGCTCAAATTCGCATAAACTACGACGGCGTTAACCGAAAATACCATATCGCATCACAACCCAACAACCACTGCACGCAATGCGTGCAAAACATCGCATTTTAACCAAAGCCAATACCAGAAGATAGCATCAACTCTCAAATCAAACATCTACGCCTCATAACCGCTACCAATTCTCTTAAAGAGAAAGGAAACACATTCCCAGCAGGGAACACCTTACCAACAAAATCACTTATGAAACAATCGTAAGATTCACCTTTTTGAAACGCTCGCAAACACCACACACGTTTCCAAAATAAATCTAACTCTAGTCACGAAAGAATTACAATTTAAGCGCTTAACTCCAGGGTTACCAAAGATAAACCAGTTGAACGCTAAAGAGAGCGTCCCACCCCAACGCTTTGGGTGTTAAACCATACTCATAGCATAGACTAAACAGATTAGCCCAAAACCAAAGATTGGCATGGTTCAATACCACACCACATTTGGAACCCATAAGCCGGTTACTTCAAATACTACTCTTTCATCCATATTTCCAATCATCGGAGTCAAGTTTATAACTTGACAAAATGCCACTTAATCAGGGGAGATTTTATTGCACACTAATCAAGACGCCTAAACAAAGAGGCAGGCATTCCCAGAAAATTTATACATTCATTTGAATCCATAAACCTTCAAAAGAAAGTTTGACTCAAATCCCACCATTACTCGCATTCCAATACTCTTAGCCAATACGGATGTCAAAATCACCCAAAACCCGAGAAATCCAACACTGTTGCACACAAGCTACAACATCTGCTCTTGATAAAATCACTTTTCACTGTTCATATAACCACAATTGATTATATTACCAACGAACCGTAGACCATATCTACCGTATGACAACCAACAAGGAGAACCACGTTCTCACAACTCCAGCACAATTAACTTATCAGTTAATCCAACATAAGACGCATATCAACAACTTCTTTTGGTCTACTAACCATGACGAACCATTATTCATGCAACTTATTATCCCAAGCGTAGCACACATCTCTTTACAATTATTCCGGCGTAATCAACAATTACCCTGGGTATAATCCCTAAGTCACATATTCCATATCACCAGTTCATTCCACCAATAATTAATACTAACCACGCGACACGATCTCCACTAGACATTCCTCATAAATACGGATCCAAGATAGACCTCTGTCAAGAATAATTCAACCTTTCCTACAATCATTCCATATATCCTCATTAATTGATTACACGAATTTTAAGTCATATTGTCGACCCAAAATATTAACTGACCCACCAGCTACAATAGGCAGAATTTCACACCATCTTCTTGCTATAACAAGTTCATCAACCGAGACATTCTATGTTAACGAATCTCAAACATCCATTAGATGCCTTTACCCGCATCACTTTCCGCACACCACTAATCAACTTTCACTTTGGATCACCTGATGTCTCGTTTAATCATCTCTTATCAACACTATATTTTAGTTTATCTTTAAACAAACAACAAATTCACTTTAACCGAACCACTAGCTCATATCATCCGAAAACTCTAACTTCTCATCATACACTTAACTTCTTAAACATTCGCGTGAATCACGCACCCAACTCTTAAGGAAACCATAATTGCTCGAGAAAGAACAACACCCAAAACACCTTTCCTTCCTGAAAGCTCAACCATAAATCACAAGAGAAGTCAACTCTTAAATTCCCAAATGCCGACACGCAACTACTCCACAACTCGAGATCAACAACTTCCCACGAAGGAAGATGGTTGCACGAGGAAAACCAAGCGATTAACCAAAATTTTAGGCCATAACCCCAAACTTCAAACTTTCACGAAACAAACGGTTTTTCAAAGATGAATTCCCAAGCAAGTCATCATTGCAATCAAACACCACTTAGGCCCCAACAACAAGATCTGGCACAACACCGCAATAACTCTTTTAAACCTCGAAAAAGACAAACACAAGAATAAATTGAAATCTTTCTCCGTAAAGCAACCGATCAACCACATCCTTTCCGACAAAACCTTGACACCTAAATCCATGCGACTTAGATTTTTCATCGGAACTTCAATAACTTCTTTTCAAATTGGAGAAGGGTAACCCAAGAATCAATCTATAAATTTCGCTATAAGGCAAACAACAAATCGAGCGTCAAAGCTGGCAAGGCGATCAAGGCAAAGCAACCCTAAATTCTTCTTTTGTCTTGAACCAAAGAAAACAAAACCAAAACCACCAAAAGAACTATCGGTGAGTATCCAAACCCGAACCCTTTTTCGTTTATTTCAATCAACCAAAAACCGTTCATCAAAACGGCAAAGGAAACTCGGAGGGTCAATCCACAACTCTACTACTCGACTCCAACCAACTACCCAATCTACGACAGAAAGGATAAGCACCCTCCCAACAGAAGGTTTAAAGTCCATCGGTGATGGCACTAACCGGCCACACCGTCAAACCCAACAATACTACAAACAACAGAAGGTGACCGAAACCCTTTCGGCACCACTACCCACCGAATCTCAAATGTATCAACACAATCAATTCTTTCGTAAACATAGCAACATATATTACCAAATGTAACATTCAACATCAAAGCTTAAATACAACATTTAAGCGTAAAGCAACGATACCCATACCCATTCCTATCAGGCAACAGAGTGTGTCAAGTTTTAAATTAATTATTCCACTTACACAAGTTTTAATGTTGCTATCCTATGGCAAAGTTTTAAGTAAAACCTAAGCCATGTTTCTAGGTTATCCCACTTCATATTTTAGTTGAACCTATAATTATGACACTAAATACACATTCCAGGGACCTACAGCCCGCTCTGATACCAACTGTAACACCCCAGCTTCTACTAAGCCCAGAATGTCACCAAACATAGACCATAACACATTTAATACCATAATTTAAAGTAAATTACAGCAAGTAATCATTTAGAATAATTGAAAATTTTGACAGCATCTCCTTTGTTTTTGCATGAAACTTAACAACATAATCATCATATCAATAAGTAGGATAAACAAGACCTTCACACGCAGCGATAATGATAACCAATCATCAATTAAAACATCAATAGGCATCGCTAGCAAAAGAATAAGCATCAATTTAAATCTAGGAGGATATAACGATTCACTCCATAGCCCCACATGATACACGTGGGGGAAACAACCAAACATTAAGACCATAAACTAATGATTATTGCAATGTCTCCAAAACAGGTGAATTAGCTAGATTATGATGCTACGTGGAGGAGTGTAGCTAAATCCCTTTCCGCGCCACTTTCATGGTACCTAAATAAACAACCATCGATAAACCCACGAGAGAGTTCAAAACTCAGCAAGGTTTAATATAATGAATCTCCAAGGATCAAAACAACAAACCATCATACCAGTCTCCACGGTTATACCACAACACATCATACTTGACATTATACACCCTCTTTAAAACAACATGATAATCATTTCATGAACACCTCATGAGTACTCTCATCATTAATTCATAAACTTCTTCATTCATGTATATCATTCATGCAATGCAATGCACATGTCTCCTGGAATTCTCATACCGGTATGGTTGAGTGCACACCCGTCGGCATGCACCCTTTTCCCCCTTCCATCCCGAAGATGGAGGGTGCCTATCACTCGCTTCCATTCACCACGGTGGATGGAATCACGATGTAGGTCTTACTCAAGAATAGCCCGGACTAGTCATAACGGTTCTCACCGACCCTCCCGGAATAGTTATGACTTATCTCACCGGCCGGCCATGAAAATATGCCATGTATGCAAAATGGACAACAACGTACACATATATAGGAGTATTGCATATCATCACATGGCATGTAATCCACTTATCAACAATAAGTACATTTAAATCATGGCATAATGGCTTCATATCAAGCAATACATGTAATTCATGGCAAGACAACATGTTATCTATTCCAAATACTATGAAGCACAACTAGCAACACATATAGCATACAATCCACACAACACACTTGCCTTCAACCGCGGGCAACGGAGTGACGAGAGGTTGAGGGCACTCCCGAAGGCACACCACCTGCAAACACGTGCCACACACTTAATTCGACTCCTCAAAACAGTACCCACTACACCTAATACGCTAAATACTCCAAAACCCCGAAATCACAGATTTTGCCCCGTTCTGGACAGCGGCTTTGAAAAATCATAACTTGAGTTCTAGAACTCCAAATTGCATAAACGAGTACATCCTCGCGTAGCTTAGGAAATTTCCCAACTTTTTCTAGTTATAGGTAAAGACTGATTCGGACTATAAAGTTGTTTAATCTAACGTTGAACACGAACTGTCTCAATCTCGTCACAGATTTGACAGCGCTCGGTAAAACGGCCATATCTCCCAAACGGCTGGGCGGATTTTAACGTGCTTTATATGCACGGAAAGATAATGAAATTATCTACAACTTCCTAAAAGTCCGTACGATCAGATTCAATCTCTAAATTGGCCAAAACTCCTACCCTAGTTCGGGTCCCCAATCTGCCCGAACCAGAACGCGAATACAACTCTAGTTTTCATTAGATCTAACCCATGGCAGCACCTCCCTTGATCTAAAAACATGAAATTCATCCCTAAAACAGTACCTAGACCCAAACCCAAGGATCACCCATGCCTTACCTCCTCCCGACGAACGACGAACGCCGAGATCTATCCTCCCGAGCCTCCCGAACGTCCTCCTCGCGCTGGAATCGCCGGATCTCCTCGTCACGGGGCTTCCCGTTGGAGAGGACAGCGAGGTTGTGTGGTGGGGGATCTCCTCTTTGCAGCAAAGGAGGTGGAGAGGAGGAATTGGGGGCGCACCCAAGGGGGGAGGAGGCGCCCAAGAGGGAGAGGAGGAGGCGCCCAAGAGAAAATGGGGAATGGGGGAGGGGCGGCTAGGGCAGGGAGGGACGCCCCTAGCCCCCAAAATCCTGCCTCTCCTCCCTCATGGGCCCTAACTTGCTCCCACCAAGGCCCACGACTCACCCCCCTAAGGCCCAAACTCCCCCGGGAAGGCCCAAACTTCCGAAATCGGCCCGGAAACGCGATTAAACCGCATAACGTAAAGTTTTAATCTCCGATTTCATACTTTATAAGGTCACATTCTCTAATTCACATTTGTTTACGGTGTCTCGGCATTCCGTGGTGTCACATATTAGTTGAAGAACTTGATCATTTCTTTCATGAAGGTGTACGGACCTTTGATGCATCTTGTTCAGAATGGTTCACGCTACGTGCTGCGTTAATATGGACCATTAGTGATTACCCAGGCAATGCATACTTGTCTGGAAGAAGAACTAATACAAAAGTAGCTTGTGCTACTTGCCACTCTGGAACTTGTTCATTAAGATTAAAACATGGGCACAAGGCATGTTACATGGGACACCGTAGGTTCCTACCTTTGAACCACAAGTTTAGGAATGATGCAAAATCATTTGATGGTACTAGAGAGTTGAGAGAAGCCCCTATCCCGATTTCTGGGTACGATGTATCTGAGGAGACAAAAGATTTACACATAGTATTTGGAAAGGTAGAAGAGAAGAAACGTGCAAAGAAGCGATGTCGTGGGGATGAGGAGATACAACCTAAGTGGCATAAGAGATCTTGTTTCTTTCAGTTGCCCTATTGGGAGACTCTTTTAATTCGACATAACCTTGATGCAATGCATATCGAGAAAAACGTGTTTGACAACATTGTGAATACCCTTTTAAATGTTGATAAAAAGTCAAAGGATAGTTTAAGCTCTCGTCTTGATCTCCAAGCAATGGGCATAAGATCAGACCTCCATCCAATTGCAGAAGGAAACAAGACTTATTTACCACCAGCAATCTACGCAATGAAACCATCGGAGAAAAAAATGTTCTGCCAAGTACTAAAGCAAGTCAAATTTCGGATGGCTATTCATCTAATCTACATAACAAGGTTTTGGTTGATCAAAGGAAACTAGTAGGTCTTAAGAGTCATGATTGTCATGTTATAATGCAACACTTGCTCCCTCTAGCCATAAGAAGGATTTTGCCACAAAAGGTTTGCACAGCATTGATTCGTTTAAGTATCTTTTTCAAGCAAATATACTCCAAAGTTATCAATGTGAGAGATATGGAGAAGTTAGAGTTAGAAGTTGCTGAAACACTTTGTCTCCTTGAGAAGATTTTTCCACCATCATTTTTTGACATCATGGTTCATTTGTGCGTGCATCTTCCAACAGAAGCTAGGGTAGCTGGACCTGTACACTATCAAAATATGTATCCTATTGAGAGGTGTGTTCACTGAATCATACTCATATATTTATATGTATATATCATTTTGGTAGACTAAAGGTGTAAATTCAAACTGTAGGTACCTAAAGAAATTAAAATCAATGGTTAGGACACGGAGTCACCCAGAAGGATCTATAGCCGAAGGCTATGTGTTAGATGAGAGCATTACATTTTACTCACGTTACCTACATGGTTGTGAAACCAAGTTTACTCGTAGGGGTATGATGAAAACAATAACAGTTGCACATCTGAACTACCATATCTTACAAGAGCAGGTCGTCCTCTGGTTGGTAGTTATAGTACCAATTTGGACAATACATCATGGGTTCTAGCCCATAGATATGTTTTGATCAATTATCAACACATTGGGCCATATGTCGAGTATGTTATTCTCATTTGAGTTATATGTCTATTATTATTTTTTGATTTTGCTCAATTGTTGAAAATATATGCAGCAAGCACATTGATTCTCTCTCAGCAGACAAACATCTTAAAAAGCGAGATATAAAGCGTATTCATCATGAAACATTTCACACATGGTTAGCTAAATATGTAAGTATAATTCAGCTTGATGACACATATAGGAGGTATTTTATTTTGTTGAAATGTGATGTTATTGTGTTATGATAGGTCAATCTATTGCTATGTGAAGGTAACAAAGTTCCAGAAGAATTACAAGTCCTAGCTAACAAGCCTTATACAATTGTGAGCAAATATAGCAGCTATGCTATAAATGGTCATAAGTTTCATACAAAGACTTATGGTGGGGAAAAGGCCACCCAAAATTTTGGTGTTGCTGTGGTTGCACAAACATCAAGTTTCTCTAGTGCTAAAGATCAAAACCCAGTAACAGCTGAAGTTACATACTATGGTATCATCCAAGAAATAATTGAACTTAATTACTCAGACAGGGGATCAATTGTGTTATTCAAATGTGATTGGGTTGATACAGTTCGAGGTAGAGGTATTCAAAAGGATAAATATGGAGTTACACTTGTGAACTTCAACCACTTGCTAAACAAAGGCAACAAAATTTATGATGAGCCATTTATTCTTGCAAGACAAGCTGCCCAAGTATACTATGTGCAAGATCCTATAGACATAGCGTGGCATGCTGTAGTATTTGCTCATCCAAGAGATGTTTACGATTTGGACTCAATTGACAAGGATGACGAGAATGACTTGTACTTCTATAACGGACCTAGGGAGCCTTCAATTGATGGCATACCAATTGACTTCGGTGATGATGATAATTGTGCTAGGGTAGATATTAATGGCCTAACCGTTGATGCCCTATGTTCTTCAAAATGGTATAAGTTCTGTTGATAACGCCTATGTTCTTCTTTTATATGTTATACAATTTTTCCTATCATTAATTTTAGTGCACCATGTTATTTCTAAAGTAATACTTTTTTATATTACAGGAGCAAAGATGGCAGCAAAAGGAAAAGAACAAACCAGTAGTAAAACACCTTATGAGTTGAAGCGTGACAATAATATTAGAAGTAACAATACCCTTCTTAAGAAACTGAACCTCATAACTACACCTATTCCTGGTGAAATCCCATCTCAGCATCCAGAAATCTTGAACATGGTAAAAATACTGAGCTTATTTATACCTAACTCTAACGAATTTATTCTTATTTGATTATATTTGGTAAATAATTTTTATGTAGGTGTCCCTTCCTAAGAGATATGTCCCTAATATGGATGATGTTGCTGATCCAAACTATGTAGCGGAAAATGAAGAAATAGATGATGAGAATGATGAAGAAGATGTGGGTGATGGCATTCATGAGCAAGCTGGAGTGTGTTATGAACCTGTAGAAGAGACACATGGTATGTTTCAATTGTTTAGCTCCACTGAAATAAATCTTCCTCACTATAATTAGCTTATGCTCTAAGCTTTGAACATTTGTAGCACAACTAACAAAGGAAAGAAATGTAAGGGGCCCTACAAAGATGAAATCAATCATTGCAACTGAAGGAAAGGTGAAAATGTATGTGAAAATCAATCGGTATGGTCAACCATGTGGAATAAAGACATGCAATTTCACGAACTTCATTGCCGTCCTAGTCAAAGGAGGAGATATATCTTTAAAACACAAAGATTGGAGGATGGTTCCGGTTGAAGACAAGGAGAAGATTTGGACTTTGGTCAATGTAGTCTCTCCCAACTCTTCTATTTTCTGTTACGTACATGTTTGGGTGCATGTTCACTTTAAAGTACTTATTCCCACCATTTTATGTAAATTGCAGAAATATTTTACAATTGATCCAATTTGCAAAGAGTGGGTGATGGCATCTGCTTCAAAGAAATGGCGTGACTTTAAAAATACATTGAAGAAAACATATTTTGATGAGGATCTTTCTGAAGAGGAGAATATTGCGAATGGTTGTAAGAATAGGATTCCTAGTTCAGAATGGGCATGGCTTGTGGAGCATTGGTCCAATGAAGAGACAAAAGTTTCTATATTTTCATATACAATGAAAACCTTTAAATATATGTGGAAGCATTATAACTGTTATGCTACTAATAAAACTATGCATTTTTATTACAGGCTAAAGCTCAAAAGAATAAAGACGTACGTCAAAACCAAGTTAATGCACTTCATACATGTGGATCAAGAAGTTACGCCGTGGTATCTCACCAATTGGTGAGTATAGTTACTATGTGCCTTTTTATTTACTAGATTTCTCATACTTGCAAACTATAGTATTAATCTTTTTGAAATGAGTCGCACCAGATGCTTATGCTCTTGCTATGGTTCATGATGGGTTTCTGATGCAAATGGATGATGCAAATTCGAGTTTCTGATGCAAAGCGGATCTTGTTTTTCTTTTGAATTACTTGGGTAGTAGGAAGCTGTTGCCTTATTCCAAGAACTTTACTCTTTTTTTGTTCTTGTTTGATATGTTCTTTATATACTTACTATTTAGTTGCTTGTTCTTGTGGCATGCCTAGTAACTATCTCCTGTATTTGAAGCATTTTTATGCTTTTCTCTTCAAGAGTTCCTTGTAGAGGCATTTTGTGGCTTTTTGGCGGTTAGAATGAACACGATTATGCTGTTATATGCTTGTAGTTGTACTTTAATTTGCCCGTTCCAGCTTGCTGCAGTTCTGGTACTTACAAATCAATTGCAAATGCCGAGTTGTATACGCCACTGCAATTTGAATAATGCTTCACTGTTTTGGTAATTAAGTCTATAAATTTCCATCTATTTAACAAATTCATAAGTTTGCTGAAATGATGAATTACTTTAAACTTTAACAAAATTCTACTAGTGGTCTACCCAACTTGATTAAATTGGTGCATCCTTTTGTCTTTGATTTGGTGCATAAAATACACCTTGAACAAATAGGCCATTGCTGTTTACATCTGATATACATCTTAGAAGTTGTGCCAATTCTCTTATCAAATAAGACTTCTTAAATACTACTCCTTCCGGTTCACCCATGTAACAATGTTTCCGTTCTAGCAGTTTTGAGTTTCTTTGCAATTACATGAGAAAACAACATATCATCTCATATTGTCTTATGAGATTCTTGGTCTAACTATATGTTTTATATCTTGATCAGGAAAATGAACTTGGTCGTGAACCTTCCCAGGCTGAATTGTATATTGTTACACACACGAAAGCAAATGGACAATCCCTTAATGAAGCGTGTCAACAAAAAATCGTAAGTGTTTTAAAGCAATGTGACTAATACATGTCATATATGTAGGTTTAGTTCTCATAAATGAAATATTTGTAGGATGTGATACGAGAAAGGATTGAAAATGATGAAAGCCTTAGAGTAAAATCAATAGAAGATGGTGACTTATATGCTGATGTGTTTCCAAAGGAGCATAAAGGAAGAATACGTGGGTTAGGCTTGTTACCGGGTGGATCAAAATCTATTGCTCTAGCAAGAGCTACTGCAGCAGTGAGGCAAATGGAGGTCGAAAATGCAGAATTAAGAGAGAGGATGGAGAATGCCGAACGAAGGTGTGAAAGATCTGAACAGAACTATAATGAACTAAAAAATATGCTACTAGCCATCCAAAGAGAAGGATCAAAGGGAGTAGTATCACCAGCAGTAGGATCTACTGAGGCTAATGACGGTGGACAATCTGTTGGTGTGGATGATTGTGCAAGATTTATTGATGCTAGTAACGAAGGAAGATCTATTAGTCATGAAAATGAACCAAGGAAATCAGTTGGTGCAAATAATTGTGCAAGAACTAATGGTGCAGGTAATGAAAAAAGATCCATTGGCTGTGAAAATGAACCAAGAATTGATGTTGTTGATAAAATAACACAAACCCTTCATGTTGAGAAAGGAACAAGGTGTGCTATTACAAAATATGGAGGACAATCTAGTGACAGTCGTAAGAAAGTTTCAACTGCTAATAGACATAAAGGAGGAAGAATCATCCATGACAATGTGCTGGTGATGTACTTTGAATACATACATTTACTGTTTACTTTCTATAATATGGTTTAACATTTATTTCTTATTGTATTAATGTTGGTAAACTATTAAATTCTATAGGGTAAGAGTACATCAAATGGTCTTCAGTTGCAATCATCATCAGCTGATAATGGAGTTCTTGTGGAAGGCATGAATCTTACAAGGATTAGGAAGCTTGGACTGAAACAAGATGGGGTATGAAATTGCTATAAAATATTTTTAGTTGTACAATTTAAAGATAAGGATGGAGACTGACTTTAACTATATTGGCATCAATTTTCTAGGATGGCAATGAAGTTGCATTACGATCGCTCACAGGCTCTAATATTGTGGCATATGGTAGACTTAGATGCACTAACAAAAAAGCTAAAGGATTAGATGGGCTGCCCTTAGGAGAATATTATGAGGTCATAGTTGATGTTGTGCTTGATAAAAATATATTATTGCCTCGAGTGCAAGGTCAGGCTACCAAGTTGGGTGCTGCTATTGGGCGGTGCATTGCTTGGCCATTTCAAAATGTATGTGCTGAACTTTATGGTTCAACATATAAATTTCCTATGCATGTCTTTAAAAAAATTCCTGTGCATAATTCTTGCTTACAATTCTCTGATTACCTATAGGTTGTTCAAAAAGATGGCTTACCACTAAATATGACCAAGCGAGCAATAGGTAATTGTTACAAGGCCATGTACAAAGTTAAGAGTAATTATAAATTTGAAAGTATACCACTAAGCCTTCCATGCTCTTGTTTTGTAGATTTCCACAAATGTTAAGCGATGGACGCAGTTAGTACTTTGCTACATGAGGGTAATAGCAATGGTGTAGTGCTGCCAATAATTTTGTGATAGACAATATGTAATCTAAAGCTATTAACTTATATTTTGGGACTAATGATGAGTAGAAGCTAGGAAGGTGTGTGAATTATGTGCCTTTTGCTACCTAAACTTCTTCAATGTGAAAGAAATATCCTATTGACTTATATGAAAGTTATGTGGCATGTAAAGTTGGCAATTTCTGATGGACAGATTTGGCAGTGCAAAGTGAGTAGCTTTTGATCTATGTGTACTGAATTATATTTGAGAGGTTTGTGTCTTTGTCCATTGTGCTTTTGAGATGATTTGAGATCTATGTGTCTTTGTCAATTTTGGAGGATAGCAATGGATGTGTGTGCTGTATGGTTATAAGGTTTTGTCAATGGAATGTGCATGTGTTGTTATATTGTCTTTGTATGTGTCTTTGATTGGCCTCGTCTGTATGTGTCTTTGTATGGGTTTTGTCAATGGAATGTGTGATCGGCCTTTGGCCTCGCCATGACCAAACCGGCATTTGGCCTCGCTGGGAGGTCCAAACCGGCATTTGGCAAACGCCTAGGACTAGTTCAAACCTAGCATTTAATAAATGTCGGCTCATATTGATCAACCCGGCATTTGGCAAACGCCTGGGACTAGGACCAAACCCGGCATTTAGCAAACGCCTGGGATTAGGACCAAACCCGGCATTTGGCAAACGCCTGGGACTATGACCAAACCCGGCATTTGGCAAACGCCTGGGACTATGACCAAACCCGGCATTTGGCAAATGCCTGGGACTAGGACCAAACACGGCATTTATCATTTGCCGGTAAATACTTAACTAGGTCATTTAACATGTGCCAATACTGATGAAACAGGGGCGCCTAATATCCGCCATAATTCATCAAAGTTGGCGCAAAATAAATGCCGGGAAAACTAAACGCTGGGGATTAGTTTTCCCCGATGGCATTTTCCTTGACGGCTGATAAGCGCCGTGAAAAGGTAATCCGGGGCATTTAGGAACATAGCGTGGCAAATATAAATGCCCCCGCAAGCTTACCATGTTGTAGTGTGTGTCTCTACAATGCTAGTATTGATATCAATTGAGAAGACATAAGACTTATTGTTAATGATGTTGTTAAGGGCAGTGTTAATGCTAGTATTCAATCTATTTTAAATAGTTGGAGTATGTTGTGTGGTGGTAATTTTGTTATAACCTATGTATAGGGTAGCTAAAAGTAATGTTGTTGGTTGATGATTATGCCGATTATTGATTTTGATGACTTAGTAGTGGTGGTAATTGTGTAGATTACTTGTTGGAAACCATTGTTAAAATGGAGATTATTGTAACATGTTGTGATGGAGTGAACCATAGATGATTAACATGATGTAGAATTTTATCCTTAATGAATGTATGTCTTAGAATCATAGTTATGAACTCTGACTTGTAGAGATAATATTTACATGTTGAAAGTCATTGATTAATTGAATCAGTTCCGATTGTCGAAAAGTTGATGAATGGATGGAATAAAAAGAGTATAGGTTGATCATGCTGAAAGATTTGTTGAAATACTATGTTTCAAACTTGGAATAAGATGTATTATGAGTTGGTGATCCGTGGGGATCATGTCAATGTAGTCTTGGTTGGGTGCCTTTTTAATAAGCATCATAAACCTTAATTAAAGGTGTTGGGAATGGTAACTAGAGAAAGAAATTGTTATGTAAATTTTGTTAAATCCGGTTGGACTTTCTCAATGAGTAAGTAGTGACTTTTGAAGTCTTTAATGGAAAGCGTAGTGGAATAATAGAGATGATTGCAATTATGCTAAGCTGGTGTTTAAAAACCTTCTAGGCTGGTTTGGTTGTTTGCTATCTTGGTTGAATGCTTTTGGTCAAAGTGTTCCTTGTGTTGAGTTTCAGTGTTTTCCCTAAAACTCGTAGAAATTGGTGCCAATCTCTGGTTTTGGCGAATTTGTTTAGTTTGTGCTACGAGTATGGATTTTTACACCCAAAAGTTGTTGAGTGGATCGCGCTTCTTCGCGTTCGCACTGAATTATCTTTGGAATCATTATTTTAAAAGGAAGCAAATGGTCATAATGGGTTGTGTTGGAAACTTTTGAGTTAAGCCCTTGATGTGTAACTTTTTTTTGGCTAGAGTTGGAGTTATTTGGAAAATCTATGTGGTGCTTGCAAGTGCTTCAAAAGGTGGTTTTTGTGGATGTTTCATCGATGATGCTATTAGTGAAGTGTTCTCTTTTGGAAATGAGTTTCCCTTCTCTTTGAGAAAATTTATGGCGGTTGTGTGTGCAGGTGTTTAACTTTGGAGCCAATGTTCTTTTCCAAAATGTTGATTGTGGTTAAAGTGCGAGGTTTTGCCAGTTTAGTTCTTCAATTGACATGGGTTCTTTTACGACGTGATGTTTCCCTGTTAATGGTGTTGCCATCATAGTTTATATGAATTTCGCAGCCATCGATGTTAATTGTGTTTCAATCATGTGATACCGAGGAAGAAGTTTTTTTTGTGAATGACTACTTGGTATTGTTTATAGATGTTTAACGATGAAAGAGTCGGTGAGCCAGGTCTGTTCGGGAATTGAAGTGAAGGTGGAACCGTGAGAGGTTGCACTCTGTTGAGCTAAATCAACATTTTCTCGCCAAGTGTTGGTTTTGAGAACTCGCTTGTCGTTTGTTCCGGTTTAAGTCTTTGTGTGAATGTTTTGGTGTTGCAAAGAAGTCTTTTGTCCCTTGGGGACTTTGTGGTTTATTTTGGCATTCTTCGGATTTGAGGTCGAATCTTGTTTAAGGGGGGGAAAATGTGACACTACGGGATGTCGAGACACCGTAAAAGGTGAAATTAGAGAATGTGACTTTATAAAAAATGGAATTAGAGATTTTGACTTTATAAAAATATGAAATCGGAGGTTAAAACTTTACGGTATGAGGTTTAATCGAGTTTCCGGGCCGTTTTCGGAAGTTTGGGCCTCTCCGGGGGAGTTCGGGCCCAAGGGGGATGAGTTGTGGGCTTTAGTGGGAGGAGTTTTGGGCCCATGAGGGAGGGGGAGGCAGAAATTTCTGCCTTGGGGCGCCCTCCCCCTTGCCCTAGGCGCCTCCCTCCCCTCCCCTCTCACCCCAAGCGCCACCCCCTCCCTCCTCCTCCACACGCCCCCTTCCTCCTTCCCCCTTGCACCACCACCCCTCTCCTCTCCTCTCCACCACCCTTGCTGCCCCTAGGGGAGTTCTCCACCTCACCACCCCGTAGATCCGTCCATTGGAGTGCCCCGCGACGAGGAGATCCGGTGGATTTGGAGCGAGGAAGGAGATCGCGCGAACCGGGAGATCCGTTGGTTCTTCGTTCGTCGGGCGAAGGTATGGCCACGGGAATCCTTGGGGTTGGTTTAGGTACTATTCTAGGGGTTGATATCATGTTTTTAGATCCATTGGTGGTGCTGTAATTGGGTAGATTAGATGAAATCTAGAGTTTGCCACGTTCTCTGCTTCGGGCAGATTGTGTAGTCAAACTAGGGTTTGAGATTTCGCCAATTTAGAGTCGGAATTTGGTCGACCGCCTGTTACGAAAGTTGTAGATAACTTCAATACCTTTCAGTGGACATAAAGAACGTCCAATTCTGCCAAGCCGTTTGAAAGCTATGCTTGATTTACCGAACGTGTTCAAAACTGTGACGAGATTGGAACAGATCATGGTATTCTATAGATTAAACCACTTTAGAGTCCTAATCAGCTTTCCATATACCTAGAAAAAGTTAGGAAATTTCCTAAGCTTCGCGATGATGTACTCTTTTAATCGATTCGGAGTCCTAGAACTAAAGTTATGATAGTTTGAAATCTGCTGTCCGAGCGGCACAGATTCTCTATTTTTCGATTTTGGGAGTAGTTTGTGAAGTCGGGGTAGACGAGCTATTGCATACTATTTTGGGGGCATGTTTTGAGTGTGTGATATGTATGTGCAGGTGGTGTGACCTCGGGAGTGCCCTCATCCTCTCGCCAATCCGTCGCCTGAGGTTAAGGCAAGTGTATTGGAATGGGTATCGTTTAGATTGTTGCTAAACTTGATTTGATACAACTTGCTTTATGATATGATGCTAAGATTGATCTTTGCCTATGACATGATGAACATGATTTCATATTGATTTTGATTGTGTGGTATTTAATGTTTATGCCAATATTTACATGTTTATGTCATATGTGCATTCATAATGGAAGAGGCATCCCATGCTGATGTGGGCCTCTGTGTTCACACGTAGTGAACACGAAAGACCTACCTCATAGTTCCATCCACAGGTGCGCATGGGAGCGAGTCAATAAGAGTAGGCACCCTCCATCTACGGGATGGAAGGGGAAGGGGGTGCACGCCGACGGGTGTGCACTCGGCAATACCGGTATGTGCTTCGTGGAGATATGAGCATTTGCATTGCATACATGATTATGATGAAATGAGTACAATGATGATGGGACATGAGAGTGATATGGTATTCATGGTGTTGATCATGGTATTTAGTGATGATAACATTAAATTGTTTTTATGGTCCATTGCAATACACTTTGCTGAGTGATGAACTCACGCTTGTGTTTTATATTGTTTTTTAGGTACAATGAAATCGGCGTGCGGGAAAGGGGCTTAGTGGCACATCTTCACAAAGTTTCACTCTTTAAGACTTACACAATTTTTGCCAATCGTAGTTGTGATTATGAGTTAATGCATTGAGAACTTGGAGTATGCCTTACTTGTGTGCTTGGTTACATCCATTACTTCGTTTTAGATCACAGTTTGGCTAAATTTGATATGCTAGACTTAAATTGCTGCTATGTCATCGGTTATCGTTGTTTAGATGCTTCCCATTGTGTAATATCTTGTGATATTATTGTTGATGCTCCATACCATGGAAAAACAAAGGAGATGCTGCCAAAATTTTCGGTTTAGGCATTTGCTCCTTTGCTGTATTTTACCATTATTTGTGGTTTCTAGATGTTGTTTAGTCTATGTTTGGTGACATCCTTGCATACTAGATGCCGGGGTGTTACAGTACAGGAATAAAGGAAAGGATTCATGCTGCCAGAAAAAGGAATCGGCTGGAGGAGTGGAAACGTCATGATGTGAACAAATCCAACTCCCAAGTATATATGCAAACAGCGTATATGCATATACGTTCTCAAAACCATGTTTAGGAAGAAAGAAAAATAGCAGTGAGGTTCTAAAAATATGAAAAATTCCTCTAAAATACTAGGAACTATTTGGAACTTAACAAAGTCGGTTTCATGATTTTTCGACGTGTAGATTTTTCGTAAAAATTCTTTTAGTGAATCAGACACCTGTACAGATTTTTGTGAAATCAACGACTTAAGTTATATAACATGTTTTTCGAAAATATTTAAAAAAAACACTCTCGTCTTCTAATTATCTTTATTATATACGAAATGTTAGATTTTTATGCTTATGCAAAAAAAATGCATGATCTTTATTTAATGCGAATAGTTCAATAAGCTTGAATTCAAGTTAACCTCGTGGATTCCAAATAAATTTCAAAAAATTCCAAATAATCCCCGAAACACACCAAATATATTAAAAGAAATTTTTGGGATGTAACAGTTATTTTATTGGATTTTGGGTTAGTGTAACACCCCGGCATTTAATATGCCCGAATGCTACCAAACATAAGCTAAACAACAACTAAAAATCACATTTAAACATAAATTCCAGCAAAGGTACATATGCTAAAAACCGATATTTCAGCAGCATCTCCTTTGTTTTTTTCATGAATTAACACAATATCAATATCATGGCAAGATATATCATAGCACACGACATCTAAAACATCAACATAAATGGATGTATCATCAAACTACGCCAATAATACCATGCTCAACCACTTCATAAACTATAACGAAGCAAATAAGGGATCACAAGCATGCTAGATTAAACCATACATTAACTTTATGGCACAACTCTTAAAATCATGTCTC
This sequence comes from Rhipidocladum racemiflorum, assembly GCA_036346355.1. NCBI lineage: Eukaryota > Viridiplantae > Streptophyta > Magnoliopsida > Poales > Poaceae > Rhipidocladum > Rhipidocladum racemiflorum. Next base: position 36,611,853 of record CM070581.1, read on the forward strand.
CAAGTGATTAATCATAGACTATGATGGTGGAGCTACGTGTAGAAGTGTAGCTAAACCCCTTTTTCCCGCATGCCGATCTCAAAGTACCTAAAAACAACATGAAACACAAGCGTGAGTTCGAAACTCAGCAAGCATATTGTAATGGACAACAATAACAATATCATAGAAAATAACATCTCACATCATGTATATCATCTCAATCATGAACACTTTAACAAAATCATCATCATTGTGTATGCAATGCAATGCAATGCTCATATCTCCTTGGAAACTCATACCGGTATGGTTGAGTACACACCCGTCGGTGTGCACCCTCTCCCCCCTTCCATCCCGAAGATGGAGGGTGCCTACTCCTCGCTTCCACAACCCACGGTAGATGGAATCACGATGTAGGACTTACTCTATTGGCTCTCCTGATTAGTCATAACTTTCTCACCGACCTTCCCGGATTAGTTAATGACTTTCTCACCGCCCGGGCCATGTAACATGTCATGTATGCAAGCATGCCAACATCATATAAAACTCATATTTTAACACATGGCGTCATAACATCTTAAACATGCTCATCATATCATAGCAATCATTAACACATGGCAAGTGGACATATACCATGTAAACAATTCCATCTAATCTCAACATGCAACCTACAACTCGCTATCCATCACAACACACTTTCCTCAACCACGTGCAACGGATTGGCGGGAAGTAGAAGGCACTCCCGGGGTCACACCTCCTGCACAGGGGTATCACACAATCACAATCATAACCACCAAACAGTACGCAAACCCCCATCTAACCCGACATTGCTCCCTACTCGCAAAACCTAAAACAGAGGTTCTGTCCCGTCGGGACAGCAGCCTTGCAAAAGGCATAACTTGAGTTCTAGGACTCCGAATGAATTAAACGAGTACACCCTCGCGTAGCTTAGGAAATTTCCCAACTTTCTCTAGGTATATGGAAAGACTGAATCGGATTCTAAAGTCGTCTAATCTACAGATTACCGAGATCTGTTCCAATCACGTCACAGATTTTAACACGCTCGGTAAAACGGCCATAACTTTCAAACGGCTGATCGGATTTTAACGTGCTTTATGTCCACGGAAAGATAATTAAATTATTTACAACTTCTTTTAAGTCTGTACGGACAGATTCGGATTCTAAGTCGACGAAAACTCGAACCCTAGCCCGACTGCTCAATCTGCCCGAAAACAGAAACGTGGCAACGTCTAGATCTAACCCAAAGAACTCCAATCCAGCACCACCAATTGATCTAAAAACTTGATAATCACCCTAAGAACAGTACCTAGATCAATTCCAAGGATCCCCATGATCATACCTTTGCCCAACGAACGAATCTCCAATAGATCTCCTCGCGGATCGCTCCTCGCTCCACGCTCCTCGCTCCTCGCTCCAACGGATGGATCCACAAGGTGCAGAGGTGTGGAGACCACCCTAGGGCAGCAAAGGGGTGGAGGAGAGGTGGTGGAGAGGTGGGGCAATGGAGGAGAGCAAGGGGGAGGCGCAAGGCTCAAAGGGAAGGGGCGGCTAGGGCTTGGCAAGTGGGGGGAGGTGAGGGGGGCGCACTAAGGCCTCAAGGGGCGCAAAGGCAGCAGGGTGGACGCCCCAAAGGGGCAGGGAAACCCCTTTTACCAGCCCCCACACCCAATTCTAGTCCGTTATGGAGACCTAATCCATCCCACCAAAGCCCACCAAGGCCCAAAACTCCCCCGGGAAGGCCCAAAACCCCGAAAACGGCCCGGAAACGGCCCGGAAAAGCTATTAACCTCCATAACCTATAGTTTTAACCTTAATTCCACATTTCATACTGTTTTTAATCATATCAAGCACGTAAAATAAAGTTATGACACTCCGTGGCGACATAACACTTCAACCGGCCCAAAAACGCGAGAAAACCCTAAGCCGAAAGGTTTTTATTCTCTAGTTTCACCTTCTATAACGTCACACCAAACCATAGTGTCACATTCTTCCCCCCTTCAACAGGATTCGACCTCGAATCCGAAGGACGCCAAAAACAACAACAAAGTCCCCAAGGGACAAAAGGCTTCTCTGCAGCACAAAACATTTGCACAACGACTAGAACCGGAAACAAACGACAAACGAGTTCCCAAAACCAACACTTAAAGAAAAAGTGTTGATCTAGCTCAACTAAGGGCAACCGCTCAGCTTCAACTTTCAATTCAAATCCCAAACAGAATCTGCGTTTCAACCTCGAAGGGCTTCAACAACCCAAAACGCTCGAATCCTCACGACAAACACCTCACCCTTCTATCACAACCTACCTGACTACACACTGCAATAAACTCAACATGACAAAGTCAAAGGAAGTCACAATTCCTTTAACGACCTCTCTTCATTCCCGAAAGTTTCCATCGAGTGGAATAACTCATTAAGGCACACTAGCCCTTCCGATACACGATCATACTAACATTTTATTCCATCCTTTCCCAGGCAAGACTCAAACCCAAAAACAACTAGTGAAGACAACTGCTCACGGCAGGGCAATTATCACCGATCTACCGTCAACTTCACTTCCACCCATCGCTACTCTTAGTAAAGGTTAAACCCATACATCATCAACCTCCATCACAAACCACCCTTATACCGCTAAGGTTCGACACCTAGCCCAAGCTAGGATCGAAAACCTTACCAAGCCACAATTGGTTCCTTTCTTAAGAGGGTCTCGCCCTCACACAAAAACACTTAGGTATCAACCCCAAGTGTACACACGACAACTCAAACCCAAAGCGTTAACAACCATTTTGGAAAGAATTCGGCAACATCCAAGCCAAATCACAAAGGAAGCATAAATCCCCTACACTACAACCAAAATACCATAATTTCTTCATTCTTTCTTTTCATACTAGAAAGAAATGGACATCTCGATTCTTTGACATGCATGCACACTTTTCAAGAGCACTCCGGATTAGTCATATATCCTTATATGACTTTCTCACCGACCTGGCTCGTCGACTCCTTTATGATTAATTATGCATAAACAATGTCTCGTTTTCCTTTTTCACCCTTCATTCATCATGTAACAACGGCACCGAATAGTCATTCACCAAATGACTTCTTCCTCGGTATCAAATGATGGAAACACAATTAACATCGAAGGTTGCGGAAATTCATATAGACTATGACGGCAGCATAGTTGACAAGAAACACCACGTCTTAAAAGACCCCACATCAATTGAAAACTGAACTTGCACAACATTGCATTTCATCCAAATTCAACATTTTGGAAAAGAACATCAAAATTTCAAGTCGAGCATCTGCTCCCACAACCATCACGAACTTCCTCAAGGAGAGGGAAACTCATTCCCAAAAGGGGAACACCTCACTAACAAAATCACTTTGTAAAACTTTCATAAAGTCCACCTTTTTGAAACACTCGCAACATCACACACATTTTCAAAACAACTCCAACTCTAGCCAAAAAGAGTTACACATTAAGGGCTCAACTCAAAAGTTTCCAACACAACCCTTTAAGACCATCTGCTTCCTTTTAAAATTAATTCCAAAGATAATCCAGTGCGAATGCGAAAGGGCGCGATCGACTCAAAACTTTTGGATGTAAATCCAAACTCACAACACGAACTAAACAAATTCGCCAAAACCAAAGGTCGATACCAAACATTATGAGTTTTGGGGAAACTCTGAAACACAGCATAAGGAACACCTTGACCGAAAACCCTTCAACCAAAATGGCAAACAACCAAACCAGTCCAAAAGCTTTTAAACACAAGCTCAGCATAAAAAGAACCATCTCTAGAATTCCACTACGCTTTCCATTAAAAGACTTTAATAATCACTTTTTACTCCCTGAGGATCCCCAACATAATTCAACCAAAAGCTTCACAACAAATTCTTCCTCTAGTTACCATTCCCAAAACTTTTAATAAGGGTTTATGATGCTTATCAAGAAGGCACCCAACCAAGACTATAATGATATGATCCCCGCGGATCACCGAATCATAATACTTCTTATTCTAAATTTGAAACATAGTACTTCCACAAATCTTTCAGCAAGATCAACATATAAATTTCATACCTCCTATCTATTCACGTCTCGATAACCGAACCTTATTCAGTTAAACAACGACTTCAACATGTAAATATTATCTCTACAAGACAAAGTTCATAGCTAGGATTCCAAGGCATACATTCATTAAGGATAAAACTCTATATCAGGTTAATTATCCATGGTTCACTCCATCACCACAGGTTACAACACCCTCCATTTAGTCAATGGTTTCCAACAAGTATTCTACACAACTACCACCACTACTAAGTCATCAATAAAAACAAATGGGCATAATCATCAACCGATCAACATTACTTTTAGCTACCCTATACATAGGTGATAACAAAATTACAACATACTCCAACTATTTAAAATAGATTGAAAACTAGCATTGAAGGGTCACAACTGCATACTTCCAAATATACTAGTAGTTTGCAACAACATAAATAACCACTCCAATCAACTTCCAAATTAAAGTCACTAGTCTCTACTAATCCGTTAGATTAGCACATCTTTAAACACCAAGCAAAGCTTCTTAACAATATCAGCAGTTTACATCATCTTAATGTTTGAACTATGCATCAAGGTTTAAACTTTTAACTTAACGAGGATCATAAGCACTTTTAAAGCAAGGCAACAGATTCTAAGCATGAACATTAACACTTTCAATCATTCTCGCTAAGAGTGAACTACAACACTAGTAGTCTATTTATTCTCAAACTTAGAGATTTTACTCACATTGAATTGATTCAACTCAAAATTTAACTTAGAAACACATCAATCCATAAACCACATTGTTACCTACTACATAACATGCTAAACATCAATTCTTACTAGGGACAAACGATTTCAGTCAAAAGACTACTTACTTTGTTTACAACATTTTAGTTTGAAAACTCATCCCAAATTCATAAGGAAACTTGACTCTCAAAATTGCAATGAGACAAACCCAAACTTGGTTATGCAAAGGAATTCTCCAAAACACTTTTCAATCTCAAAGACTTCCATAGAGGAAACTGGTTGGAAGACAACTTTTCTCGAAAGGGAACCAAGTGCTCCATTAACCTTTTCAAATAAAACCTTAACACCAAACCCCTAACTTTCACGACTCAAGAGGGGCTTTCAAAGATGATTTCTCAAACCAGTAAAATGATGAAATCAAACACCACTTACTACTACGAAGCCACGTAACTTCAGCCCCGACAATGTCCGCACAACTCCGAACAAAACTCCTTTAGCCTTGGAGACAGACAACCACAGGAATAAATCGAATGCTTGTTCTTCATAAAGCAATTAACAGGCATCAAAAACTGGAAAGGCGCCCAAAAGAAGCGCAACACTAGACTCCTCTTCTTCGTCTTCACCCAAGGAAGACAAAACCACACACCGCATACGGAACGATCCGCGAAAGCCCATCACCTTTTCATTTGGTTCAAAACAGCTAAAGCCAAGAAAAGCAACAAACACCGACCGTCAGAACGACAAAGAACATCCGAAGGAAACCACCATTAACTCTTCCTTTTCGTCTCCAATCAACTACCCGATTTACGACAGAAAGGGTAAGCGCTTTTCTCCTACAGGGGTTAACAGTTCTTCGGTGATGGCACTAACCGGCCACACCGTCAAACCTCACCCTAACTATAAACAACAAGAGGTGACCGAAACCCTTCGGTACCACAACCCCACTCTTATCACCACAACATATATCATTGACATAGCAACATGCATTGCCAAAAGAAGCATTCAACATCAAAGCTTAAATACAACATTTAAGCGTAAAGAAACGATACCCATACCCTTTCCTACTGTGCATCCATTGTGTGTCAAATTTTAGATTAGTTATACCACTTTTGCAAGTTTTAATGTTGCTATCCTATAACAAAATTTTAGTTAAGACCTAAGCCATGTTTCTAAGTTATTCCACATCATATTTTAGTTTTTCCCTATAGCATGACACTAAAAATTCACATTCCAAGGACCTACAAACCCGCTCGATACTAATCAGTAACACCCCGGCATTTAATATGCCCGAATGCTACCAAACATAAGCTAAACAACAACTAAAAATCACATTTAAACATAAATTCCAGCAAAGGTACATATGCTAAAAACCGATATTTCGGCAGCATCTCCTTTGTTTTTTCATGAATTAACACAATATCAATATCATGGCAAGATATATCATAGCACACGACATCTAAAACATCAACATAAATGGATGTATCATCAAACTACGCCAATAATACCACGCTCAACCACTTCATAAACTATAAAGAAGCAAATAAGGGATCACAAGCATGCTATATTAAACCATACATTAACTTTATGGCACAACTCTTAAAATCATGTCTCCAAGTGATTAATCATAGACTATGATGGTGGAGCTACGTGTAGAAGTGTAGCTAAACCCCTTTTTCCCGCATGCCGATCTCAAAGTACCTAAAAACAACATGAAACACAAGCGTGAGTTCGAAACTCAGCAAGCATATTGTAATGGACAACAATAACAATATCATAGAAAATAACATCTCACATCATGTATATCATCTCAATCATGAACAATTTAACAAAATCATCATCATTGTGTATGCAATGCAATGCAATGCTCATATCTCCTTGGAAACTCATATCGTATGGTTGAGTACACACCGTCGGTGTGCACCCTCTCCCCCCTTCCATCCCGAAGATGGAGGGTGCCTACTCCTCGCTTCCACAACCCACGGTAGATGGAATCACGATGTAGGACTTACTCTATTGGCTCTCCGGATTAGTCATAACTTTCTCACCGACCTTCCCGGATTAGTTAATGACTTTCTCACCGCCTGCCATGTAACATGTCATGTATGCAAGCATGCCAACATCATATAAAACTCATATTTTAACACATGGCGTCATAACATCTTAAACATGCTCATCATATCATAGCAATCATTAACACATGGCAAGTGGACATATATCATGTAAACAATTCCATCTAATCTCAACATGCAACCTACAACTCACTATCCATCACAACACACTTGCCTCAACCACGTGCAACGGATTGGCGGGAAGTAGAAGGCACTCCCGGGGTCACACCTCCTGCACAGGGGTATCACACAATCACAATCATAACCACCAAACAGTACGCAAACCCCCATCTAACCCGACATTGCTCCCTACTCGCAAAACCTAAAACAGAGGTTCTGTCCCGTCGGGACAGCAGCCTTGCAAAAGGAATAACTTGAGTTCTGGGACTCCGAATGAATTAAACGAGTACACCCTCGCGTAGCTTAGGAAATTTCCCAACTTTCTCTAGGTATATGGAAAGACTGATTCGGACTCTAAAGTCGTCTAATCTACAGATTACCGAGATCTGTTCCAATCGCGTCACAGATTTTAACACGCTCGGTAAAATGGCCATAACTTTCAAACGGCTGATCGGATTTTAACTTGCTTTATGTCCACGGAAAGATAATTAAATTATCTACAACTTCTTTTAAATCCGTACGGACATATTCGGATTCTAAATCGAAGAAAACTCGAACCCTAGCCCGACTGCTCAATCTGCCCGAAAACAGAAACGTGGCAACGTCTAGATCTAACCCAAAGAACTCCAATCCAGCACCACCAATTGATCTAAAAACTTGATAATTACCCTAAGAACAGTACCTAGATCAATTCCAAGGATCCCCATGATCATACCTTTGCCCAACGAACGAATCTCCAATAGATCTCCTCGCGGATCGCTCCTCGCTCCACGCTCCTCGCTCCTCGCTCCTCGATCCTCGCTCCTCGCTCCAACGGATGGATCCACAAGGTGCAGAGGTGTGGAGACCACCCTAGGGCAGCAAGGGGGTGGAGGAGAGGTGGTGGAGAGGTGGGGAAATGGAGGAGAGCAAGGGGGAGGCGCAAGGCTCAAAGGGAAGGGGCGGCTAGGGCTTGGCAAGTGGGGGGAGGTGAGGGGGGCGCACTAAGGCCTCAAGGGGCGCAAAGGCAGCAGGGTGGACGCCCCAAAGGGGCAGGGAAACCCATTTTACCAGCCCCCACACCCAATTCTAGTCCGTTACGGAGACCTAATCCATCCCACCAAAGCCCACCAAGGCCCAAAACTCCCCCGGGAAGGCCCAAAACTCAACGGCCCTAAACGGCCCTAAAAGCTATTAACCTCCATAACCTATAGTTTTAACCTTAATTCCACATTTCATACTGTTTTTAATCATATCAAGCACGTAAAATAAAGTTATGACACTCCGTGGCGACATAACACTTCAACCAGCCCAAAAACGCGAGAAAACCCTAAGCCGAAAGGTTTTTATTCTCTAGTTTCACCTTCTATAACGTCACACCAAACCATAGTGTCACAGTTAGTCCAATGGGAAAGTGTGTGGGATCAAATCTTGGTCCTTGGAGGGTATCTTAGGATAGAAGCAACTCATCCAAGGGTGGAGGATGACCCATGGACACTATAAATAGTGGGGTAGGGGTAGCCTCCCCACTTGAAGGTTTTGTGTGCTCCTTTGAGATTTGCCGACTTGTTGTGAGGCTTTGTAAACTTTCCCTCCATAAATACAAAGAATTTATTTACTTTACTTGGGAATTTAAATTCCAAATTTACATTGTATCTTTACTTTACGCAATTTAAATTCAACATTTACTTTCAAGCATTTAAATTCCACGCATTTGCCTCCCCTCCTTCCAAATGCTTGTGGTTCTTGAGCGAAGGATGAATGATTGATGGATGAATCTTCTTATATCATATCCCAATCATCTAGGTTTCACTTCTTTCGATTTCTCTCATAATCCTATTCTCTGTTTAATATTTGAGAAATCTTGAAGGTTTTGTTGTTCAAGTTTCTTTCTTGATTTCTTGCTCAAGTCTGTTCTCTCTGTGCAGTAGCCCTTGCTTATTTTATAGAAAATTCATATAATCTAATATTGGGATGACTCTTGTTGTAAAAATTGTGAGACTTTAATACCTATTTTTGTAACACCCCGGCACCTAGTATGCCGCGAATGCCACCCAAACGATACTAGAAGCAACCAAAAACACATATTTAACCATAAATTATAGCAATTATGCTAATTGCTTAAATGAAAAATTCGGCACATAACCTTTGTTTTTCCATGGTTTGAAGCAACAATAATAATATCATAACACAATAACATGGCGAATGACATCTAAAACATGAATAACAGGAGTTATAGCATTATTTCAAGCCCAGAATATAAACTCAAACGTTTTATGAACCAATACGAAGGGAGCAATAAAACCAAGCACACAATATAGCATAATTCAAGTTTAGCGCAATAAAATAACCATCACAACTACGATTGAGAGAGTGTAGTTGTCTAGATGAATGAAACTATGTAGAGATGTGATGCTAACTCCCTTTCCCATATGCCGAATTCATGGTACCTAAAAAAATATCATAAAACAACAAGCGTGAGTTCATCACTCAGCAAAGTGTATTGCCATGGACTAAAACAGTAATAGTACTCATTAACAACATCATTAACATCTCATAATACATCATCATAAGCATCTCATAAACATCTTCATAAGCATCTTGTAAACTTTTTCATTCATGCAATGCAATGCACATGTCTGTTTGCTTAGCACATACCGGTATTGCCGAGTGCACACTCGTCGGTGTGCACCCTCTTTCCCTTCCATCCCGTGGAGGGTGCCTACTCTTACTAACTCGTTCCTATTCACAACCATGGATGGGACTACGAGGTAGGTCTTTCATGTTCAGTACATGTGAACACAGAGGCCCGCATCAGAATGGGTCGCCTCTTCCATTATGAATGCACATATGCCATATCATGATATAACCTGCATAAAAACTCAATATAACAATGGCATAACCATTAAACTAATCATGATCATCATATCCCATGCAAGGATCAACATGGCAAATTAGCGCATCATATAGTATTATAGCAAAGCTACAAATCTAGTTGGTCACCCAAACCCAAAACCATCCCAATACACTTGCCTTCAACCGCGTGAGACGGAGTGGCGAGATGTGGAATGCACTCCTGGGGTCACACCACCTACACATAGGTATTAAACACTCAAAGACATTCCCACATAATAACACAAGAACTATTAGCTACATCGACTTCGCAACCCACTCCTAAAACTCAAAAAATAGAGAATCTGTCCAATGGGACAGCAGGCTTCCAACAAGCATATCTTGAATTCTAAAACTCCAAATCAGGTAAATGAGTAAATTTTCTCGAACCTTAGGAAATTTCCCACCTTTTTCTAAGTATTCGCGAAAACTGATTCGGCATCTAAAATCCTCTAATCTACAGTTGATCACAGACTGTACCATTTGCGTCATAGATCGGACAGCGCACGGTAAACAGCCATAAATTTTAAACAACTCAACTGAATTTAGCGTTTTTAGTGCCCAATTAAAGGTATTTTATTACCTAAAATTTTGTCAATAGTCGGGCCTCTGGGAAACGCATCTAAAATTGTCTAATTCGCGTCCGAAGACCAATGACCTAATCTGTCTGAGGACAAAACGCAAGACAGAATTGCAATCTTCCTAAATCCTTCTAATCACAGCACCTAAACACCAAATTTAACCATGAACTTCCCCATCTAACCAGCACCAAAACTCTACAATCAAGATCCCCAAGGCATACCTCTTCTTGGCAAATCACCCGGTCGACGAACGTCGCCTCCTCGCGGCTCGATCTACCCTCCAATCGCCGGGAACGCCGGAATCACCGGAAATGCCAGATCTTCTTAGACGTAGAGCTCCTGGACAGCGAGATGGAGGGCTACGAGAGGAGGAGCTAGGGCCGGCTAGAGGTGTGGAGGATAGGGAGGGGGTGGCATAGGGGAGAGGGGGTGGTGCGGCTAGGGGAAGGGGAGGCCGACGGCTAGGGGAGGGAAGAGTGGGGGGGCGCCTAGCGTTTAGGTGGGGAGGCGCATGGGGCTTTGCTGCCCACTTCCTTCCCCACATGGGCCAAAAGCTCCAACTTCGGCCCAATTAGGTCCCCCAAGGCCTAAATTAATTACCCCAAGGCCCAAACTCCCCCGGAAAAGCCCAAACACCCGGAAACGGCCCAAAACACGATATAAACTCGTACCGTAATGCCACAAACTATAATGTTACAATCTATAATGTCACAATTTTCTCTCCAAGTGGGAAGTTCATATGAATTATGGTTTTGGAGCCATGAGGTTTTTACCGAGCCCCAAATATTCTTTCTAAGTTCTTTGTGTGGTAGAGCATGTTATTTTTATCATAATTTTACTATGCTTAATATGGATATTATCTTTTGTTGGTACCTTCATGACGCCATTATCTCATCAGATAAAAAAATTTAAATTCAAATGAGTCAGATTTGGAGAGATCACCTTTTAACTGAGTTACTTTTGTGCTGAAATTTTATTTTTGCTTTTCAGAAGCAGCATATCTTGTTTTATTTATCCTTTTTTTGTAAAGGTATTTTTGCATTGATTTGTTTTATGTTGGACTCTCAACAACTAGTAGTACCTCAAAAAAATCCCCATGACCATATGACTCACCAATTTTTATTCATGGCAATTTTATTAGGGGGATGTGCTGCTGTCTTTAAGATGATCCATGGTTGCTCTTGATTCTTGAGAGTTCCTTACTTGGTTTGATTATTTAACTTGGTTATTGGAGCTTATTGTTGGAGAAAGAATCAATCTTGTCCAAGAGGTGGGAATTGTGAAATTGGGATCATTCACCCCCCTCTGATCGCCATCTTGATCTTTCAGGACCAAGCCTACCTCAAAGGCAAAGGAACCTCGCAGAGGCAGTGCCATTCGCAAGTCCACTCGCAACTCCGAGATACCCGCAAGAATCTCGCGCAGTGACAATGATAGTGTAGATACATTCACCGTCTATATGAGAGAAAGAGATGCTCAGTAAGTAGTCTAGGATGTGCTGGCGGGGGCTTAACAGTCTTGCAAAGGCAAGAGACCCGTTGTGGAAAGTGAACATGAGGAGGAAGAAGAGGAAATGGCAAAAGAATTAGAGAGTGAATAGGAAGTGCAAGAAGAGAGTGAGGAGGCGGAAGTGTAGCTTCCTGAGTCTGGGGTCTGGAGTGACCTAAGGGAAATCAAGGAGGAGGATTACTTTTCTTTACAAGATCAAAATCTATACTCCAAGCCCAGAAGCGCCACCGAAGACAGATTTCACACCAAGTTCCAAAAAAAAGGTTTATTATCAGATCGACAAGGAGAAGGAGTTCACTGAGCACAAGTGGTCAACTAGGACCACATCTCTTAGTTACCTTTGTTTGTTGAGTTCCCCATTTGTTCCAAGGCTAATGGAGTTCATGAGCAGGAGGGCAAATTATGTAGATGATCTCACCAAGTAGTTTTATGCCACCATTTTCATTTCAGTCAACCTGGATGAAATCACATGGATGATAGACTCAGAGAGGTACACGACAACCAAGAGAGATTTTGAGTCTACACTAGGCATCTTCCACGGTGGATTTCCTAAAATCCACAATGACATACCTCTTGGCCTTGCGCAGCAGTGTATGTTCTATGACCCAATCGCCAGAGTCAAGAAGCCAGGGTGGCTGCCAGGTTATCTTCCATAGCCTCATTTGGTCAATAAGATCATCAAAGTTTCCATTCATCCCAAGATTGGGAACTTTGATGCCATTAGAGGCTATGCATGGAACTTGATCAGTAAAATCATGCAACGTCAGAAATTCGATGTAGTGGATTCATAATCAGAGAGATAGATACCTCTTCATGGATCATGGTAAGAGGATCTACATTGCCCCTACATCATGGCCCTCATTAGGAGGATGATTAATTATCGAGGACCCTTGCCTGGCATCCACAAGCTCTAGAAGCCTAGAGAAGCTCCTCCCTAAGTGATTAGCAGCAAGAATGGTAGGCTCAGTATGAGCATCCATTTGCGCCTGCTTACGACGACGTGCTTGAGATCCTTGTGGGTCTTCACACTTATCTTTTTGCCAGGCTTGACCAGGAGTACACTCAGATGATGGCTTAGTTCGCTGAGGTTCACTCCTTCCAGTCCCAGACTAGAGCCATCCTTGACTAAGTGAGAATGTGGGTCAATCAGATTGGGACTTCTGTGGACCAGCTTTGTGATGACCTTTCTTCAACTCCAGTTACCTACGCTAGTTATGTTCGTCCTCGGGGTTCGTCTTCATCGCCTCCACCTCCGTCTTCCTTGGCACCTACCCGAAGACCCTATTTTGGTACTTGATGCCAAAGGGGAGAAGATTAGGATAGCTTACTGCTTCTTGTTTATCTATTTTATTATAAGCTATTTGGACTTTTTTTGACTTGTTGTTCTTCTATGAATTTGGACATTTGTGAATGTTTTGTGTAATGATTGCTTAAGTTGGATGTTTTAATGTTTTTTAATATGGCATATCTTGCTTATTACATATTGTGATCATTGAGCATGTGTATTACCTGATTTTTCTTATGATTACCATGCTTCCTCATATCACATATATAGAGCAAACTCCACCAAATTTTCCAAAAATTACTCAAAATGTGCATAATCATCACTCAATATCCATATGCAAATATTTAGGGGGGAGTTATCAACTATATGTGTTTTCTTTAATAAATTTTTACTTCACTATTCATTCATTCAAATGCAAATGGATTAAAATACTACTTAATTAGAGTAAAATCCTAAAGTATACATTTTGTCTCAAGCTAAAATGTGCACTCAAAATTATTTCCTTCAATATTATTTATTGTGGTTATCATCAGTTACCCAAAAGGGGAAGATTGAAGCATCTAGGCCCCTAATTCCTTTTGGTTTTGCTAATTAATGACAATCATGTTAAATGATTAATGATTTCTCTTGAGTTTATGCGAATAGGTTGGTCTCTTTCATGGCACATGGAAAAGGAAAAGTGTGTGAACTAAAGGGGTCAAGAAAAGAATACTAAAGAGCTTGAAGTTAAGGTATAATTGTAGTTAAGACCCTTTTATGTATTTTTACCGATCTTGGAGTTAGAAGAAAAGATCGGGTTGCTAGAATAATTGTCGTACTATTAAGGGGGAGTGATGCCTAGTAGTTTGAATTGATCAAGTTTAATTGGCTCAAAAATCCTTTTAAAAATCTTCTAGTGTTGCATTTAGACTTGTATCTCAAAGCAGTTTTGCATTCTTAGTTTTGCCAGCAGTACCGTAGTGAAAAATGCGATACGATCGCATGTGCAGTAGTACTAGGTTTTATTTAGCGGTAGTTAAAATCCAGATAGGGACTTTTTGTGTTCAATATTTTCTCCCTAGGCCGGCATTACCACTGGGGAAAATGCGTTACTACCGCTTGGCGGTAGCACCGAGCCTTGAGCGCTAGTTATTTAACAGAAGTGCTCCTTTTTGCAAATTTTTTGTAGCCAAAACTACTGCGATACAAAAAGAAGTACTGCTAAAGGTTGGTAGTACCACAAAAATAGAGTGGTAGTTATTTTACAGAACGGGTGTTTTTGGGAGATTCTCTATATTTTGAACTCAGGTACTACGTTTTATTCTTCAACGCAAGAATATTCACCCACATGTTCGAACTCCAGTCATCGACGAGGAGGAGGAAGTAGCGCTCCCCCCAAGTGTTGACAGCATGATTGGACTGCAAAAGTCTTCATACACTAGCTCGAGAAGCTCCTTGGCATGGTTCTTTGCCTTTTGCTGGAAGGAGTTGTGGCGTTGCTTTCCAACCAAACAACTATCACATATTTGATTCAGTTGATCAATCTGTGGTACCATGCCATGACACACTAATGCCTGCAATGCGTTGAAGTTGAGGTGGCCAAACAGCTTGTGCCACAGCAATGCTTCATCGTTGAGCTGTGTTGACAAACAAACAGGTTGTGTGATGTCCAATGCGAGGACATACAACTGGTTCTGGGCACACTCAACCTTGGCAAGGAGTCACTTCTATTGATCATGAAGCCAAAGTACACCCTAATCGATCAAGGTTCGGCATCCGTTCTCGTCAAGTTGACCAAGGCTAATGATGTTGTTCTAGAGCTGTGGGATGTAGTGGATGTCAGTAAGGTCACAATGCTCGCTGTTCCGACAAGTGAACATCACGGTGCCTCGTCCTCAAATGTTGACCATCGATGCATCACCGAACTTTACGGATCTAGTGAATCCTGTACTTAGCTTGACAAAGATCTCCTTATAGCCTGTCATATGGTTGCTCGCCTCATAGTTGAGGTACCAAGCATCGTCATGTTTATCGTCAGCCCAGCTGAGATGCACAAACACTGTCTTCTCATTGAGGATGAATTGTTCATTCTCCTCAATGTTGGCAACGGTAACCAATTCAATGTGCACCATGAGCAACGCCAGCTGATCGTCACCAGCTTGTGCGAGGTTGGCTTGCTCATCGTGCTTCACCTTTTCATAGTCTGTCCCAATGATCGAGCTTGCCATAGTAGCGACATTCATCACGGGAGATGTCCTGATCGCCACTTGAAGGTGACCTGTGTCGGCGTATTCTACACCATGGTGCCCACTTCACTTCAGTGAGTGTAACACCCCATAAAACTAAACTGTTGTACAAGAAAAATTCAACAGCGTTTCCCCTAAAATAGGACAATACGGAAGCAATTCAAATGGGAATAACATCACGATATCAAAACTAGAGACAACAAGTCTAATTCAAACAGGAATCAACCATAAACATAACACATCTCTAAAGGGACAACCATAAACGAAATCAAGTTTAAAGGGGGCAACAATGGGTCTAGGTGTAATAATATTTCAAACAACTAATGAATTAATTAAAGCACTAGTTCAAGTGAGTCGAAAGAAAGGGAAACTCATTCCCAAAAGAGAACTCTTCACTAACCAAATTCACTTATGAAACCCTCATATAATCCACCTTTTTGAAGCACTCGCAAACGTCACACACATCATGCAAATAAATCCAACTCTAGTCAAAAAGAGTTACAAATTAAATCTCAAGAGTTTCCAACACAACCCACTATGTCCATCTGCTTACTTTAAAATTAATTCCAAAGATAATTCGGTCTGCGAGCGAAGGGGCGCGATCCACTCAAAGACTTTTGGGTGTAAATCCATACTCATAGTGCAAACTAAACAAGTTAGCCAAATCCAAAGGTTGGCATTAATTACTACGAGTTTTAGGAAACTCAAACACAATGTAAGAAACACTTCACCAAAAGTATTCAACCAAAATAGCAACCAACCAAACCAGTCCAAAAGGTTTTAGACATAGGCTCAGGATGAAAGCCACCATATCTAGTATTCCACTATACTTACCATTTAAGCATTCAATATACACTATTTTCTCATCGAGAAGCCTCAATATAATTCACCCAAAAGCTACATAACCAATTCTTTCTCTAGTTACCTTTCCCAACATTTATAAATACAGCTTATGATGATTAACAAAACGTCTTCCATTCTATACTACCTCATCATGATCCCCACAAACCAACACATCATATAACAATGTATTCTATATTTCAAACATAGTACTTCAACAGATACTTAAGCATGATCAACGTATCAATTTTATACCATCCATACATCAACATCTTGACAATTAAAACTCTTGTTCAATCAATAAAATGACTTCAACCAATAAGTATTATCTCTACAAGATAAAATTCGTAAACAGGATTCTAAGACATGCATTCATTAAGGTTAAAATCTTGCATCATGATTGTTATCCAATGTTCATCCCATCACAACATGTACTCGACATAATTCTACAGTTTTACACTTTTCTCTATTGCATCAACGGTTTCCAACAATTAACAACCCTACCAAGTCATCAATAACAACAAATGGGCATAATCATCAACCAACAACATTACTTTTAGCTACCCTATACATAGGTGATAACAAAATTACCACCACACAACATACTCCAACTATTTAAAATAGATTGAATACTAGCATTAACATTGTCCTTAACAACATCATTAACAATAAGTCTTATGTCTTCTCAATTGATATCAATACTAGCATTGTAGAGACACAACTGCATACTTCGAAATATACTAGTAGGTTGCAGCAACGTAAATAGCAACTCTAATCAACTTCCAAATTAAAGTCGCTAGTCAACACGGTTAAATTTTCTCTATTAATCCGTTAGATTAGAACATCTTTAAACAACCAAAGAAAGTTTCTTTAACAATAACAGCCTACCTCATCTTAATGTTCTAACCATGCATCAGGGTTTAAAACCTTAAACATTATCGGGGGTCATAAGCACTTTTAAAGCAAAGCAACGGATTATAAGCATGTACATTAACACATTTAATCATTCCCACTATGGGGTACTCTACATCACTAGAGGTTCATTTAATCTTAAGCTAAAGGTAACAATTACACTTAATTGATTCAACTCGCAAATTAACTAAAGAGTACATCATTTCTATAAACCACATTGTTACACACTACATAACATGCTAAACAACAATTTTCACTTTTAACAAGTAATTTCAGTCAAACGAATACTTACTTTATTTGCAGCATTTTTCTTTTAATACTCAACCAAAACTCACAAAGAAGCTTGACTCTCAAAGTTGCAATAGGACATGACTCCAAAACACATTTCAATCTTAAAGACTCCCACAGGAGGGAACCAAGCGATCAAGTAAACCTTTACGAACAAAGGCACAAAACATAAATCGACACAACTTAACTTTTTACACACGCTTCAATAACTTCTTTTAAACTCAGAGCAAGACACACAAGAACCAAAAACTAAACCTTTCTTTGCAAGGCAACCAACTAAACAGGTGTCAAGTTCAAAAGGCGACCAAAGACGCGCAACACAAAACTCCCCTTCTTTGTCTTCACCCAAAGAAGACAAAACCAAGAAACACCGAAGGCACACTCCGCGAAAATCCAAATTCCAAACACTTTTCTTCTGATTTCAATCAACTAAAACCAAGAGAACCAACCAAGACCGATCGTCAGAACGATAAAGAACATCCGAAGGAATCTACCACCAATCTCTTCTATTTGACTCCAGTCAACTACCCGATCCACGACAGAAAGGGTAAGCACTCCTCCTACGGGGGTTAATAATTCTTCGGTGATGGCGTTAACCGGCCACACCGTCAAACCACACCCTTACTATGAACAAAAAGAGGTGACCGAAAACCTTTCGGCACCACAACCCCACTTCATCACAAATGAAGCAACTCAATCAAATCCATCATAAATATAGCATTATACATCATCAAAAGAAGCATTCAACATCAAAGCTTAGATACAATAATTAAACGGAAAGCAACGGTACCCATACCCTTTCCTACTGTGCATCCATGTGTGTCAAATTTTAAATTAGTGATTCCACTTACACAAGTTTTAATGTTGCTATCCTATGACAAAATTTTAGTTAAAACCTAGGCCATGTTTCTAAGTTATTCCACATCACATTTTAGTTGTATCCTATAGTATGACACTAAAAATACACATTCCAAGGACCTACAGCCCGCTCTGATACCAACTATAACACCCCATAAAACTAAACTGTTGTACAAGAAAAATTCAACAGCGTTTCCCCTAAAACAGGACAATACGGAAGCAATTCAAATGGGAATAACATCACGATATCAAAACTAGAGACAACAAGTCTAATTCAAACAGGAATCAACCATAAACATAACACATCTCTAAAGGGACAACCATAAACGAAATCAAGTTTAAAGGGGGCAACAATGGGTCTAGGTGTAATAATATTTCAAACAACTAATGAATTAATTAAAGCACTAGTTTAAGTGAGTCGTGACGACCCTAGAAGATTTATTGTGTTGCTAGCCCACCCTTCATGCTTACGACTCACAAGCGCTACCTGAAAACATCAAAAGCGACAAGTAGTGAGATTGGGTAAATCTCAGCAAGCGGAACAACTAATACAAATAACACATCCACCATAAAACTAGCATACCACATTCCTCATATCCAATACCACATCATAGAGTCCACACAACCTCAGTAAAATGCATATGATTGTGCACATGCTTATGCCATGATCCTCCTCACCGTGCCCTTTCTCAGGAACACACGATGTTGTACGTCTCTGATCGCGCACGCTGGCGTCGACAAAACTTCCAATGCATGATTATGCAGTTAATGCTTCATGCATGAATTCATTCATAACCTTCCTCACTGAGTCCACATGTTTGCATATCATCATATAGCATGGATAGAAAGCAAATATCATTGAGATGAAATGTTTAGACAATTCATCAGGTAAACAACATCATTCTTCACCTTACTCATGATTCATAGCCAAACCACAACATCACAATGCCAGTCAAGATATTGCAATCCTCAAAGCAAGTGATTAAACCATGTATGATTGCTGTAATTGGAGTTTATAATGAAGGCAAAGCAAACAACGATGTATAGCTTAACAATACAACTACTTCCACTTGCCTTTACCGACGTAAATGACGAATCTAGTTGCGTCCAGAAGGGGCACCACCTGAACAAGCATACTTTCAGTATATAATAACATCACAATTGATCACACAATTCAAACATGCGTTTCCTACAACCCGTTCCCCTTTTAAACACCGAAAACCCCGATCTGTCCGGATCGAACAGCAACACCCTCTCTTCCCAATTTCGTATCTTTTTTTACTGTTCATAAAAATACAAAAAAATTACAGTAGCTAGATATTGACGAGATCTACAACTTTCATGAAGGTCACAAATTTCAATTCCACTGTTAAATATGCCTAAATAACCATCCAACACAGTGGACGAAATCTGTTTCCAGATTATGTTCGTCATCTTCCAACAGCGATAACTCTCAGACCGACTCCCCAAAAATTCTGAAAAAATTACAGAAGCTAGGTATCAACGTTATCTACAACTTTCTAGTTATAGGTATTTGCAGGAAAAATCATATATACCACATAAAACGCGAAACAATCCGCGCTGCACAATCTCCCTTTCCAGAAACAGCACCACGTGAACAACTACCCTTCTCCCCCATCAAGATCCATCCAAACCACACACCACCAGATCTAATACACTCCTAATCCCTAGGTAGAACAGGGGTAAAAGTTTGGGAATTTTACCTAGAGTTCTCCCTTGAGAACCCACGAAGAATGCGCGACGATCCCCGAAACGGAAATCTGCTCGTCCTCCACGCCTCCACGGATCCTCTTCTCGTTTTCTCCTTCGCGTTTCGCGGCGGATCTTGAGCCACCACGCAGGGGGAGGAAGAGGAGGGGGGTGCGGCTGCTAGGGGGAGGAAGGGGGAGGCACCCTAGGGTTGCAAAGGGTGGGGGCGCCACCCCTCTTGAGGGAAAGGTGGGCCGGCCCACTAGGGCGTGGGGAGGGAGGGGGTGGGAAAGGAATTCCCAGCCCAGACCCAGGTTGCCTCAGCCCAGTTAAAACTAGCCCAAAACTCCAATTTCTAATATTAATTGCAGCATAAAACTCAATTATTTCATCTCCCAACATTTCCCTCATTCCTTCCAAAATCGAAACAAGGGAGAAAACCCCCCTACGGTAATCTCCCAAATTCTAAGGCATCACAGTGAGGCAGCCGCCCAGCGGACAGGTGGCGACCAGGCCACGCCACTGGCGGACAGCAGTGTGATCGCCCAGCGGACATGTGGCGTCCAGGCCACGCCGCGGGCGGTCAGTAAGGCAGCCGCCCAGTGGACAGGTGGCGACCAGGCCACGCCGCTGGCGGACAGCAGTGTGATCGCCCAGCGGTCACGTGGCGGTCAGTAAGGCACCCATCCAGTGGACAGGTGGCGACCAGGCCAAGCCGCTGGCGGCCAGCAGAGTGATCACCTAGCGGACAGGTGGCGGCCAAACCACGCCGCGGGTGGTCAGTAAGGCAGCCGCCCAGTGGACAGGTGGCGACCAGGCCACGCCGCTAGCGGACAGTAGTGTGATCGCCCAGCGGACACGTGGCGTCCAGGCCACGCCGCTGAGGGTTAGCAAGGTGGTCGACAGGCGGACGCGTGCGCCTAGGCCACGTCGCTGGCGCCCAGTTCCCGAGGCCACCTAGTAACCTGCGCCACCACGCGGGAGATCAAAGACATTTAATACGTATCGTGCGCATTAAATGGGGGTAATGAAGGCCACAGTATGGTAGCGTGTGTTCCCAACGTGCGCCATAATTGCGAGTGACGTCACGATGCAATTTCCCACCCCGGAAGAGCTGGCGGAGCCGGCAGGCGCGGGGTCCGATGAGAGGACGGCTGCGCCAGGGCATTAAGTGTGCTGCAAGAACAGTGACAGGTGCATTAAATGCGATGTGGCAGTGTACTCAGTGTATTGTACTATTGTATGCCCCATGCGCCCCAGCTAGCCCGAGTATAAAAGGTAGCTGGGGTGCATGGGAGAAAAGGTTAGATCTTTTAGATTGGTTCATCCTCCTTTGAAGCAAAAGGCTGGGGTTCCTTGTTCCTGGTTCTTTCGGTTTCTCCGAGAACACCAGCAAGAATAACACAAGCAGGACTATGGCTATTACTCGTGAGGAGGGCCCAAATCGGGATAAACCCGAGCGTCTTCTTGTGTGCTCCGTCTGTTTCCTTTCCACCGTATCTCGAGCAATCTCCACGAAAGCCCCCCGTTCAAACTTCTTTCGCCCCATTTCGGAAGGGTCTGTTAGCTCATACGCTGACAGTGGCACGCCAGGTAGGGGGCTCTATGGTTGTATTGCCCTTTCTTCATCCCCCTTCTTGCGAAGCTTGCAAGAAGCTTTGGCGGCCGTCAGCATGGCAGCTTCACGCTCCAAGCACGACGGCCTACACGAGGAGAGCAGCGCTCGCAGCTGATCCCGGCGCTCAGCTAGGGCGTTGGACCTCCCGGGTCCCTCCGCCTAGGGAGGGACACGGGGTGCCTCCGTGCAAGGAGGATAGCCCGTCCGACGGTGTCTGCTGATGGGAGACGACACCCCAGCGCGGAATCTTCATGCGGCCTGGCTGCTCCTCGATCACCCCCTGGTTGCGCTAGGGGGCGAAACCCCGGCAGCTCCGTGGCTGCGGGATATCGCCCGCCTAGTGGATGCCGCCCAGCAGCAGGTGGAGGCGGGAAGTCAGCCGGGGGCTTCCGGTGTCGGGCGGCAGGACATGCGCGCGACAGATGAGCAAGCCTCCAGCCACCCGGCCACAGCTTTTCCTGGTCACGAGGGCCAGGACAAAGGAAAGGGTGCACAGGTTGCAGCCCCCTTGGTTATAGGGGGACATGCACATGCTCCCACTCCTTCTCATGGTTTCCCCAAGCCGGCGGGGAGTCACGAGGATCTGAGGACCCGCCTAGACGAAAGGAGGTCCCCCGGATTTCAATCGGCAGTTCAGCCACTGCCGAAACACGATCCCCCGGATTTCTGAGCAATCGGTGATTATCGCCTTTCGGAGGGGGTCCGAGATCAAAAGATGCGGGAGAAGATGGCTACCCGCACCATTTCGACCACCTCCGAGCTATTCTCCCTGGCGCATAAGTGCGCCAGGGTGGCGGAGGCCCGGTAGCGCACGGCGGGGCCGTCCGGCCACAGCGAGGTAGGAACCTCAAAGGCTTCTGATCACAAGAAGAAGAAGAAGAAGCGCAAAGAAGTCAGTGCCAGAGAGATCCTAGTCGCTGAGCCGGAGGCCAAGCCCCAGAAGCGTGACCGCCGGGACAGGAGGGGTGATCGCCGAGACCTGCGCGGCAACCGCGGGGACCGCCGTTCACCCCGCCGAGAAGACGACGGGGGCAGACCTTACTTCCCCATCCACAGGACCAACGGGCATGATCTAGCAGATTGCCAGGTCATGTCCAAGCTGGTGGAGCAGCGGCTTAAGGAACACCGCGAAGACGACCGCGACGACGTGAGTGAAGACCCTGCTACGCTGGCCTTTCAGCAAGCGGAGCACACGGTGGCGTTCATTCATGGTGGCCCCGCCACCTACTCTTCAAACTCGTAGTACAAGCGAGAGTTGAGGGAAGTGTGCGCCACCGTACCAACTCCCGGGGCGAGCAGGCTACTGAAGTGGTCGGAGGAGCCGATCACCTTCAGTCGAGCCGACCACCCGGAGAGCACCTCAGGCCCAGGCCATCTCCCGATCGTGGTTTCTCCCATGGTCCGAAATGCGATACACAGGCGAGTGTTTGTCGATGGAGGAAGCTCCATCAACCTTATGTCTGTAGGGGTGTTAAAGGCACTCCAAATTCCCTATGAGGAGTTGCGCCCGACCCCTCTCTTCTACGTAGTTGCCCCTGGGGTAGGCTTGACGCCCCTGGGGAAAGTCTGGTTGCCCGTCACCTTCGGAAGTGTGGAGAACTTTCGGACAGAGAAAATCAACTTCGAGATCGTAGACTTCGACCTCCCCTACAATGCCTTGCTTGGCCGACCAACTTTGGTCAAGTTTATGGCAGCCACGCACTATGCCTACATGATTACTGTGAAGGTGGATCAGCTGGAAGCCCTGCGCCTCAGCAAGCAAGTGCAGGACCTGGCCGGCACCACCTGTTCAGCTCGAGGTGAGGACGACTACCCAGAGCTCCCCCCGGTCAAGGCCCGCGCCTCACCTGGTCCCTCGGGTGAGGTGAAGGTGGTCCCCGTGGGCGAGAACGGTTCTGGGAAGGTCGTGAAAATCGGTGCCAACCTCAGCACCAAATAGGAAGACGCGCTCGTCACCTTCCTCCGGTCTAACCTAGATGTGTTCGCTTGGGAACCATCTGAGATGACCGGGGTCCCTAGGGAGGTGATTGAGCACCGATTGGCAATGCTCCCTGGAGTGCGCCCAGTCCGGCAGAAAGTCCGGAGGCAGGCACCAGAGCGGCAGGATGCCATTCGGGATGAGGTAGAGAAACTGTTGTAGGCAAGGATTGTGCGGGAGGCCGCCTACCCCGAGTGGCTGGCCAACCCTGTGCTCGTCAAGAAGTCGAACGGGAAGTGGCGAATGTGCATCGACTTCACCGACCTCAACAAAGCCTGCCCCAAGGACCCGTACCCCCTACCGCGGATAGACATTGTCGTCGATTCCACAGCAGGGTGCGAGGTCTTGTGCTTCCTAGACGCCTACTCCGGCTACCACCAGTCAGCATGGTGCGGGAAGATGAGGAGAAGACTGCTTTTGTGACCCCTCTAGGCTTGTACTGTTATGTCCAAATGCCATTTGGGTTGAAGAACGCTGGTTCAACCTATCAGCGAGCTATGCACACTGTATTTCGGTCACAGATTGGAAGAAACCTTGAAGTATATGTTGATAACTTGGTAGTAAAGACCAAAAAGACTGCTGGGCTTGTTAAGGATCTGGAGGAGACTTTCTCCCACCTTCGGCAGTATTGTTTGAAGCTGAATCCTGAGAAGTGTGTGTTCGGTGTGTCATCTGGAAAGCTGCTTTGGTTCCTCGTTTCCAGTCGTGGAATTGAGGTCAACCAGGAAAAGATCGCGGCCATCGAGCGCATGCAACCACCCACGCAGCTCAAGCAAGTCCAGTGTCTAGCTGGTCGCCTGGCTTCGCTCGGCCGGTTCATAGCCCGGCTTGGAGAAAAGAGTCTCCCTTTTTTCAAGCTGATGAAGAAGACCAACTTCTTCGAGTGAACTACAGAAGCGCAACAAGCACTCGAAGACTTAAAGAAGTACCTCTCCTCCCCTCCGGTGCTGGTCGCTCCCGAGCCAAGTGAACCGCTACTATTGTACGTGGCGGCCAGCCCTGCGGTTGTGAATGCGGCACTGGTGGCGGAGCGTGAAGGCGTCCAGCGGCCAGTTTAGTACGTCAGCAAGGTGTTACATGATGCGGAAACAAGGTATCCGCAAGCCCAAAAGATGGTATACGCCGTGCTGGTGGCGTCCAGGAAGTTGCGGCATTATTTCCAAGGAAGGGAGATCACAGTGGTTTCGGCCTACCCCTTGCGCGAGATCCTTCACAACCGCGAAGCTGAGGGTCGCATTGCCAAGTGGTCTGTGGAGCTAGGGGAGTTCGGCCTCAAATTCGCGCCCCGTACTGTAATCAAGAGTCAAAGGCTGGCAGAGTTCGTTGTCGAGTGGACTCCTGTCGGGTCTGAGACTGAGGAAACCCCCGCGCCCTCCCCCTGGGCACTCTACTTTGACGGCTCCTTCAGGCTCGAAGGCGCGGGGGACTGGGGTCCTCCTGGTTTCCCCAACCGGGGACCTCCTCAAGTATGTGGTCGTCCTGGACTTCAAGGCCACCAACAACGTTACTGAGTACGAAGGCTTGCTGGCGGGGCTTTGCGCCGCCGCGGCCATCGGAGTTCGGTGTCTGCAAATTAAGGGCGACTCGCTGCTAGTCGTCAACCAAGTGAGAAAGGAGTTCTCCTGCTCTGATCCTATCATGGCAGAGTACTTGGCAGAGGTCAGAAAGATGGAGCGACATTTTGACGGGCTGGGGTATACTCAAATCCCCTGGTGTGACAACTACTTGGCGGACGAGCTCGCCCAGCTTGCCTCAACAAGATCCCCTGTTCCGGTCGGAGTCTTTGAAGAAAGGCTTCCGCGACCGTCCATCGCAGCCCCCATTTCTGGTGGGGACGATGGTGACGCTACTTCAGCCCTCATTCCGGAAGGAAGAGTAGCACCGGCGGAAACACCCGGCCAGGCGGAGTACCTGGGCGATCACCCTATGGTCGCCACACTTGACCGGGAAGGCACATGGATGGATCCGATCCTGGCCTACCTGCGGGATCAAGTGTGCCCCGACGATGATGTGTCAGCGGAGAGGATAGCACGAAAGGCCCAGTCGGCAACTCCAGGACTTCTACGCCACTGTCGTCCTCGACGTAGAGCCACTCATTGCGCCAAGTCCTCCAGTTGGAACGAAGGTCCAGTGGAATGTAGCGTGAAGCCGCGCCGTCCCGAAGGAGGAGGTGACAGTAGTCTGACGGGGTGGAGGTGTCCTTGGCCGCGCGCAAGGAGTAGAAGAAGCAGAAGAGAGGAAGGTTGGGTGCCACTCCCACGAACATCTCGCAGAAGTGGGCAAAGACAGCAAGAAGGATGACGGAGTTAGGAGGAAGGTGAATGTTGTGGATGGAGTAGAAGTTGAGGACGGCGAGGTAGAAATCGGAGATCGGCGGAAGGAGGCCCGCCAACATCGCCCAGCCGAAGAAGATCACTTCTCCCGGGTGGCAGCCAAGCGCGGCGATCCCGGTGTGAGTGCGGACGGTGTCGCCGGCGACGTACCGGGAAAACCTCGCGGCGTCGACATCCTTGACGGTCGATGGAGGGAGCAGAGGTAATAGAGGCGCCATGAGAGCGAAGGTGCAAAAGGGAGGCGAAGAGCACTGAAGGAGCAGTTCGCAAGAAGCAAAGGTTAGGGCTCAGCAGTTGGGCGAGGCTGAAAGGAAAGAACAAACCGCTCCCCCAGTGGCCACTCAAAAATATAGGTGCATGGAGGAATGCTTCGACGGGAGACCCGAAGGGACGCGGCGGTTCGATGGCGGGAAACCCAAAAGTCAGCCAGGGCGCGAGCGCGTTCCCAAGGCCCGCATCGGTTACGAGGCGGGGGCGGCTGCACGCTCCACCTCGATGCCTGGAAACGGCGACGTCATTTAAAGCCGCAGCGTTACGTGGGCATTTATGATGGACCCACCCGGGAGACTGAGCCACTTTTTGTCTCCCAAAAGGCATAAGGGCACTCCAGGGTGGGTCCGGGGGCTACTGTCAGCATATTCTACACCAGGGTGCCCACTTCACTTCAGTGAGGCAGCCGCCCAGCGGACAGGTGGCGATCAGGCCACGCCGCTGGCGGACAGTTGTGTGATCGCCCAGCGGACACGTGGCGTCCAGGCCACGCCGCGGGCGGTCAGTAAGGCAGCCACCCAGCGGATAGGTGGCGACCAGGCCACGCCGCTGGAGGACAGCAGTGTGATCGCCCAGCGGTCACGTGGCGGTCAGTAAGGCAGCTATCTAGCGGATAGGTGACGACCAGGCCAAGCCGCTGGCGGCTAGTAGAGTAATCGCCCAGCGGACAAGTGGCGGCCAGACCACGCTGCGGGCGGTCAGTAAGGCAGCCGCCCAGCGGATAGGTGGCGACCAGGCCACGCCGCTGGCGGATAGCAGTGTGATCGCCCAGCGGACACGTGGCTTCCAGGCCACACCGCTGAGGGTCAGCAAGGTGGTCGCTAGGCGGACGTGTGGTGCCCAGGCCACGTCACTGGCACCCAGCTCCCGAGGCCACCTAGTAACCTGCGCCACCACGCGGGAGGTCAAAGTGAAGGATCGTTATTTTTGATCCAGCTGATTTTGATGATGAGTATTTGAAAAAAATTTGAAACCAGTTTGATATTTCGACAAGATTTATTTTTTGGTTTCTTTATTTGAAAAGATCTGAAATCTGTTTAATTATTTGAAAAGCTTTTTGATTTTTGCAAAGGTTTTTGTTCGTGTTTTGAAATCGTGTTCTTAGAATATTTAATGCAATGCACTCCTGTGAGTGGTTGCATGGTTTAATGTGAGTCAAGTCACAGACTTGTGCTCGGAATCGTTTTGTGGTTTGTTCATGTGCAGGTATTGCTCGAGGGCGAATGTGGTCGATGACGGGACTGGAACTAGGTTCATGGAGGAACTGAGGTTCGGGAGTAGGTTCAGGGGGAACTGAGGTCTTGGTGGTCAAGGATGTCATGCGGGACGTTCGGGCTAAGAGAATGGTGCACATGAAGAATGGTTAGTCACGTGAGAATGGCATGAGGTCATTCGCGTGCAAAGTGTTAGTCACGTGAGTATGGTAGGGTTGCCATACACGTGCAAGAGTTGTACTCGGCCAGGTTGGGCCAAGTGGAGTTGTGTTGAATACATGCTCTTTCTAGGATTAGGAGTGGGAATCCTTTTAGGATTAGGAATCCTTCTAGGATTAGGAATCCTTCTAGGATTAGGTGTGTTTGCCTTCTTTAAATAGAGGGGTTACCTCCTATTGAAGGCAATCAAGCTTTGAGCAAGCTTTAGGGTTGTACTCTTTTGTTTGGAGTATTTTAGACAAAAGAAAGGAGAAATAAAGATCAAGTTCATCAAATCTTTCGGCGAGCTACAATTCTAGTTAGATTTATTCTCGCCATCTTCTGGAACAGTAAGCTTTCGAAGGTCATAACTTTTGATCCGTAAGTCCGATTGAGCTGATTCTTTTTGGCTTTGATTCGTACTGGAATCTAGTTTCTTGTGTCCAAATTTCAGATCGATCGGACGGTTGGATCTCTGGGAATTCTCATTTTACCAAACCTCTATCATTCTGTTTTTTTTCGAAAACGAGGCAATTATTTGGTTCTATTTTGGGGTAAACTTTTAATAGATCAAGAATTTGGTTTTAGCTTCCGCACAATCATTCACCCCCCCTCTGATTGCTATATTCGGTCCTACAAGTGGTATCAGAGCTTGGCTCTACTAATCCATCTTAACAGGTGATTAGTAAACGGTAAGTTATGGCAACAGAGATATACTCGAACAAGCCGCCAATCTTCAATGGCATGAGACTTTCCCATCGGGCGGATTCGGATGACTGCATACCTTCAAGCTCAAGGTAACGCTATTTGGCGCAAGGTAAAGATTCCATACGAGCTTCCTTCAAACGATGATATTGATAAAATCGAGTTTGAAAAAGATGTTGAAAACAATAATAGAGCTAGAAACATATTGCTTCAAGGACTTGCTAGAAAAGAATTCGATAGAGTCTGTCATTTACTCACTGCTCATGAAATTTGGAAATCTCTTCAAGATTATCATGAGGGCACTGATTCTGTAAAAGAAGCTAGGCAAGATCAATTTAAAAAGGAATACACTAGATTTGAAATGAACTCTGGAGAATCTCTAGATGATTGTTTTGCTCGCTTTAACAGAATCTTAAACAATCTTAGAGCTGTAGATGTAAAGTACACTGACTCTGAAAATGCTAGACATTTCCTATCATCTCTTGATCTTAAAATCTGGCAAATGAAAGTGACTGCTTTTAGGGAAGCTCACAAGATGAGTAAAATGACTTTGGATAAACTTTATTCTAGTCTCAAGACTTTTGAGATAGACATTGTTTCAAGAACATCCAATGATAACTCTATGGCTCTTAATGCTAATTCCTCTTCATATGATAATGCTACTAGTTCTTCATCATCATATTCCATTCGCTTTGAGTGCTCTTAGTGATGAACAGCTAGATCAAATACCGAGAAGATACACTTGCTCTTCTTTCCAAGCGTGTCAATGCAGCTTACATGAGATCAAGGGAAAGAAAAGGAGCCTCCATCCACTGCTACAACTGCGGCAAGGCAGGGCACATCCGTGCTAAATGTTTCAAGAACAAAGATAGAGAGGAGAAGGAGCAAAGCAACTCCTCCATGTCCTTCCGGCCAAGAGAGAGCAAGGATAAAAATAAGCAACGGACGAAGAAGATGCTCAACAAAGTCTTCGAGGCAATTGGTCGCTTAGACTTAAGCGACATTGATGACTCAACTGAAGATGAGAAGGAAGCGAAGCAAACGAAGCTGAAAGTGAAGGATTTCACCGGACTGTGCTTCATGGCAAAAGGGAACACTAGTGATTCTAGTGACAACGACAGCACTTCCAGCGACGGTGATGAGGTAATGCCTTCGTATGATGAGCTTTGCGATGTTTTAGTCATATTGAGAAAATCTTTAAGAAAATCTTCACTCAAAAATAAAAACTTAGGAAAAGATCTATCCATGCTAAAATCTGAAAACTTTGATCTTAGAAATTCAAATTCTGAAAATATTTGTGATACTTGCTTAGATCTCAAATTTGAAATTAAGTCTCTAAAAGAGGAACATGTCATTAAACTAGAACAAGTTTATGCCGAACAATTGAAAAATGAAAAACTTGTGAAAAATATTGGTTGCTCTACTGATAGTTTACATGATCAAATTGCTTGCTCTAAATGTTCAATTCTTGAGTTGAAACTAAAAGATGCAAATTGTAGAGTTACACAATTAACAAATGACATGTTCACTCATGAAATTAACTCGTGTTCAAATTGCCAGAAACATAAAGCTAAAATTGGCACTCCTTGTGATAATTGTTTACCTCTTGCTAAGAAAGTTGATTACTTGCAAAATTCTTTGGAACGTTTCACTGATGGCAAGAAAAACCTAAACATGATTTTGGATCAATCAAAAGTCAGCACTCAGAACAAGGGTTTAGGTTTTGATTCTTATGCTCATCATAAATCACATGCTCCCACTGTTGTCAAAACACTTGGAAGTGGAAAATTTGAAATTGTCAATGAGCCTAAGAAAAATGTCTTTAAATCTGGTGGTCTTTTATATTCTACTATGATGAATGCAAAATGTGCTTCTACTGTTAAAGCAAAACATCATGTTAAGTACACTTGCACTCATTGTGGTAGAGATGGACATCTAGTAGACTTTTGCTTTAGACTAGCTAAACAACAAAAGAGAGAAAGGTTTAATGCTAGGTCTAATTTCAGACAGGCACGTTTCATTTCTCATTATGTGCCTAGGGTGATGCAAATACCTCTTGTTGCTAAGAACACGAGAAAAGACAAATCTTCTTTTATGCATAAGAATGCTCGTGTTGTGCCAATTGTGCGTCGTGTGTCTCAAGATCGATTCCTAAACATCTTATTTCTAACCCCGCATCTGAGACATCGACACTTTCTGCTTCTATGTAGGCTTCTCACGCGAGGAAGGAGAACATATGGCTAGTGGATTCCGGATGCTCACGCCACATGTCCGATGATAAGAATTGGTTCTCCTCCTTCACTTGTGCATCTCGTGCTAAAAGTGTTATTTTTCAAGATGTTTCCTCCACCTCTGTTTTCGCAAAAGGCACTAGTCCAAATAGTGCAGTGCAGTGCATATGTTCAGGGGAGAGTATCTTTGTTGATGAAGATGATGATGATGCTATTGAGGATGAGATAATTGGAGTTTGTTGTGTGCTTGTGTGCTCGTTTTCAAGCTTCCCCGCGTGCTTCACATCGACAAGCTATCAAGAGGATTTTAAGGTATCTCCGTGGTACTCAAGATTTTGGCATTTGGCTTTCTGCTTCTTCACGCATTAGTTTAAGACCTTTTCTCTGATGCTGAATTGGGAGGATGTGGAATTGATAGAAAAAGTACATCTGGTTCATGCCACTTCTTGAGTAATTCTCTTTCTTGGACACATTGACATCAGATTTCATTTTCTTAGAGATCATGTTGAAAAAAGAGCTATTGAACTGAAATTTGTTGATTCGGGTGCTCAGCTTGCTGATATTTTCACTAAACCGCTTGATTTTTCTCGTTTTGCTTTCTTACGCGGTGAACTTGGGATCATTCATCCCCATGGGTTGATTTGAGGGGGAGTCTTGAGTTTATCTCTTTTTGGGTTATACTTGACTTTGGTTCCTAGAAGTGATTTTTTTATAAGTGGTATTTTGACTTTACACCTCAAGTAAAAACCCCTGTTTACATTGCATCATGTAGTACAAAGCTTTGGTGATTATTCTTGTGTATATAGCCAAGTTAATGCTCAATGCTTTACTTATCACTAAAAGGCTAAAATAATTCAATTTGAGATGCTTTTCGAGAATATTTTGGCTCTTGCTCATTATGGTATTGCATTTGTGAAATAGGCTTAAAAGTTTCTTGTCATCTGTTGAAAGGCTAGAGCTGATTAGAAACTATGTGTGAGTTTTTTGTTGGACTTCAAATGATCATTATGAGTCTCAAGCAAAATCAGTGTTTTAATGTTAAAAGCAAGTTGAAAAGATGCAAGCAAAAGCTACTTGGCTAAACACAAGTTTAGTACAATGTGCGACTTCCTTGCCAGGATTTAAATGCAAAAGATGCAAGAAAAGGCTACTTGTCTAAACAAAAGTTCAGAACAATGTGAAGCCACTTGCCAATTTAAACTGAGAAAGATACAAGAAAGAACTACCTACTCATACACAAGTATGGGCTAGTGTGCAGTTACTTGTCATCCCTGTTGATCACAAAGCAAAATTGTCAAACTTGCTAAAAGAGAAAAAGGAAATTCAAATGGTTGAAAAAGGCTTGAGACAAATATTAGTGAATTTGAAAGTCTCTCTATGCTCATGATAGATTTCTTTTTCGCTTTGGCAAAATCTGTTTATGACATTTTACTTGTTTGCTCTAATTTGCTTATGCAATAACTATTCTATGTGTTAGAGCCTCCATATTCTCACAATTTGCTTTCTCATTGGATAATTTGATACAAAATGAGAAAATTCTCCTAAAAACTCTTCAAATGCTTTACTTTGATTATATACCTTGAATATACTTCAAAGCTTGAGATACTGCATTCATTAAGGGGGAGTTTTGAGATCTTGATGACTATTTTGTCAAAAAGGGGGAGAACAAGTCAAGGAGGTTTTTGAATTGGGATTATTTGGTCTTTTGGTTCTTGCTCAATCTCTTGTCAAATCTTATATTGTGTTTTGTCAAATTACTCATCAAGGGGGAGATTGAAGGATCGTTATTTTTGATCCAGTTGATTTTGATGATGAGTATTTGAAAAAAATTTGAAACCAGTTTGATATTTCGACAAGATTTATTTTTTGGTTTCTTTATTTGAAAAGATCTGAAATCAGTTTGATTATTTGAAAAAGCTTTTTGATTTTTGCAAAGGTTTTTGTTCGTGTTTTGAAATCGTGTTCTTAGAATATTTAATGCAATGCACTCCTGTGAGTGGTTGCATGGTTTAATGTGAGTCAAGTCACGGACTTGTGCTCGGAATCGTTTTGTGGTTTGTTCATGTGCAGGTATTGCTCGAGGGCGAATGTGGTCGATGACGGGACTGGAACTAGGTTCATGGAGGAACTGAGGTTCGGGACTAGGTTCAGGGGGAACTGAGGTCTTGGTGGTCAAGGATGTCATGCGGGACGTTCGGGCTAAGAGAATGGTGCACATGAAGAATGGTTAGTCACGTGAGAATGGCATGAGGTCATTCGCGTGCAAAGTGTTAGTCACGTGAGTATGGTAGGGTTGCCATACGCGTGCAAGAGTTGTACTCGGCCAGGTTGGGCCAAGTGGAGTTGTGTTGAATACATATTCTTTCTAGGATTAGGAGTGGGAATCCTTTTAGGATTAGGAATCCTTCTAGGATTAGGAATCCTTCTAGGATTAGGTGTGTTTGCCTTCTTTAAATAGAGGGGTTGCCTCCTGTTGAAGGCAATCAAGCTTTGAGCAAGCTTTAGGGTTGTGCTCTTTTGTTTGGAGTATTTTAGACAAAAGAAAGGAGAAATAAAGATCAAGTTCATCAAATCTTTCGGCGAGCTACAATTCTAGTTAGATTTATTCTCGCCATCTTCTGGAACAGTAAGCTTGCGAAGGTCATAACTTTTGATCCGTAAGTGCGATTGAGCTGATTCTTTTTGGGTTTGATTCGTATTGGAATCTAGTTTCTTATGTCCAAATTTCAGATCGATCGGACAGTTGGATCTCCGGGAATTCGCATTTTACCAAACCTCTATCATTCTGTTTTTTTTCGAAAACGAGGCAATTATTTGGTTCTATTTTGGGCTAAACTTTTAATAGATCAAGAATTTGGTTTTAGCTTCCGCACAATCATTCACCCCCCCCTCTGATTGCTATATTCGGTCCTACACAAAGACATTTAATGCGTATCATGCGCATTAAATGGGGGTAATGAAGGCCACAGTATAGCGGCGTGTGTTCCCAACGCGCGCCATAATTGCAAGTGACGTCACAATGCAATTTCCCACCCCGGTAGAGCGGGCAGAGCCGGCAGGCGCGGGGCCCGAGGCGGGGGAGAGGACGGCTGCGCCAGGGCATTAAGTGTGCTGCAAGAACAGTGATAGGTGCATTAAATGCGATGTGGCAGTGTACTCAGTGTATTGTACTATTGTAAGCCCCATGCGCCCCAGCCAGCCCGAGTATAAAAGGTAGCTGGGGTGCATGGGAGAAAAGGTTCGATCTTTTAGATTGGTTCATCCTCCTTTGAAGCAAAAGGCCGGGGTTCCTTGTTCCTGGTTCTTTCGGTTTCTCCGAGAACACCAGCAAGAATAACACAAGAAGGACTAGGGCTATTACTCGTGAGGAGGGCCCGAACCTGGATAAACCCGAGCGTCTTCTTGTGAGCTCCGTCTGTTTCCTTTCCACCATATCTCGAGCAATCTCCACGAAAGCCCCCCGTTCGAACTTCTTTCGCCCCATTTCGGAAGGGGTCTGTTAGCTCATACGCTGACAACCTGGAACTACTGCTGGTGCTAACATCCTTGTCACCTCTACCGGCCTTGATGTTACAATGCTAGCCACCGTCGCCACTATGGCCACCACTGCTCTGCCCTCCATTGCTGTAGTTGCTGTCATAGCCTCTGATGTGGTTGTCTCTACCGCGACCTCCGTGCACGGCCCACCCTTCCTCTGTGAGAAGTAGACGACGACTGGTGCCACCAGCGTCAGCTTCAAACTAGTCCACGATGACTTTGAGTTTCCCGGTTAACTCCTTCACATATAGCGTGCTCAAATCGACTAGGGTTTAGATTGAGATTACAATTTGGAAGTATCTTTGTAGCACCGCACACAATAATCTCTCCACGATTTTTTGCTCGTCGATGTTATCACTGAGAGTCGTGAGGTTATTGATGAATCTAGTGAGGCACATGGCAAAGTCGTCCACCAACTCTCCATCCTTGAAAGTGATGCCTTCGAACTCCTTCTGAAGCACCTGTGCCTTTGCCTTCTCCTTGCGAACATGGTCGACACCCATGCGCATGGTCTTGATTGTCCCATGCTTATTTTGTCGTCTTCTTTGTAGTGAGTGTTGAGAGCATCACTGATGGAATGGATCAGAGGATGGCCGCCAATGCCATCCGATCTTCCTGAAAGTCGATGTTGGTGCTGCCAGTCTTGATTGCGTCCCACAAGCCTTGCACCTACATGTTGACTCTCATCAAGAGAGCCCAGTCACCATAGCTTGACTGTGTAAGCATCGGATACACGACGGAACCTCCAATCTCCCTCACCACCTGATGCACTGTCAACTCCCTGCCACCAGGCCGGACCCCTCGGTGCGGTTGTTGGATGCTAGTAGCTTAGGATCCTTGCGACGTGTCTCATCGTCGGATCCTGCCATGCTTCACAGGTCGAGAGTTGTTGGGACCCAAATAACCAAATTCGGATCCTTACTATATTCAGCACTAGTCTAGGATCACACTAGTGCACTCAGTCTCAACAAAAATGAAATATCACAATCATACATAGCAGAAATATTATAAATTACTTCATTTATTAGTATAACCTGTTCGGATAGCCTTATGATCAACTTACAATAATATGCCACGCAGGGCATAGTCTATGAAATAAAGAAATCTGTAGCGGAAAAGAAGGCTCATAGTAACCCGTCAATCTGCCACAGGTAACTAACAAGGTTCGCACCCTAATTGACCGTCTCCTCCTGGAACTCCTTGAGATCTAGTGTAGACTCCTCATCAACTGATGAGTTGGGTGTTGCAAGGGGGTGAATACATAAAGCACTCCACAAGCTATGCATAGAATAAAAATCAATTATATACATGCATAGCTTTATTCCAAGTGAATGGATGACATGGTTATTTTGCATAAAGCAACATTTACAAAGGATTAACATACGTAGCTTGAAATGATTGTAAAGCAAATATTATTACTAAGGAACATTCTCATTTATTTCGCAAGCTATCCTGGCACACAACCTAAACCAATTCCTTCATTAACATTGGCACATAGCCTCCCTTCCTAAGTTTTATTTTTCAAGATCTAACCCTTGACTGTAATTCCCGAGCATTGTCAAATACCGCGGACATGGCTATTTGAATAGATTTGACACACTCTGCACAGGTTATACACTTTACCAAAAGACATGATTATGTCACAATGCTTACCACACCTCCTTTGGTCTGATGGCTAAGTGATCACGACAAAACCTTTCGAAGACTTTATCATAACATGGACCCTCCCAGTAATGCCATACACTATCCCTTCCCTCACACAGTGCTGAAGTATAGGACCGATATACCATTGGACTGATGTGAGGCTACGATGGCACATCCAATTCCCCCATAACCGCACACTAAGTTTAGTTATCTTCCTGAGGTTCAATTGATAAGACTCAGTTAGGTCTATTTCGTTACAAACATGTGCTTGTACATTTGGCCCAGTTCAAAGGCTTGCAAGGTTAAGTCCTTAATTGACCCAGGCAAGACTTCCAAACACTCAAATAGCACACAGCCCTCACTTACTCTCATCAACTCATTGCCACTAAGATCCACCATGGTACAAAGCCTCTTGACATTTGCATCCGTCTAAATCATTTACCACCCCAGTTGATTATTATGCAACACATGCCATTAATAAGTTAACATCCATGTAGGACAACACATATCTCAACAATTCAACATCATCATGTGTGAACACATGGCCCACCACTTCGGAAACACATTTCATATTCCATTAATCACATTAAATTTGCATTTCCAAAATGATATTAATGGCCCGTTGCATGTCTAAGAACACTAACACATTCTAGCAACCCATGTTGGCAATTAATAGCATCTAATTAACATCAAAACATCTTAGGGTGAAAAATGAACATGGCATACAAATGATAAGGTAGATATGCTACAATTAGGTTGATGAACTAATCCCGAATTATTTGAAATCATTTTACTTTGAATTAACATGCGATAGTTTAAAATAATGTAACTTTTAAATCATGGGATCAACTTGGTCAAAGCACAACATGCCTTCGAAAAATTCTTGCTGCTGCTCTGGACCTTGCTCTTAAGGTGGCAACTCACCATCGAATCCTTCGGGCACTTCAACGTCTACGTGTAACAAATAAATAAATAATAAATTCTAAAAATAGAGAGCAAATAATACAATAAAAATTAAATAAAATTCATCAATAAATATGAAAGATCAGAATGGCAATCAGAGGGGGTGAATGATCCTAAAATAAAATTTCCCACACCTCGTGGACAAATATAAACCAAAACAAGACATCACTTGACACAATGAAACACACAGCGGCAAAATCAGGTAAACTTTGCTCAGGCTAGCACTACCATAGGCAATTGGCCGGTAGTGCCGCTCCTCCCGTACTACCGCTCGTCTGGGGTGGTAGTGTTGGGCTCAAGAACAGAACGTGAAATCAGCATGAACTCAAGAGCAAAATTAATGCAACTTTTAATCTAAAGCTCTGAGTCGCATGCAACTTGGTAGATGTGATCCTTAGGATGTCAGGAACTTATTCTACCCATCAATTCGAAGAATCAACATCAAAGTTTCAACCTTTTTCCATGAGAAGGAGAATCGCACCAAGTTGAAGCAAAAATCAAAATCTTCGGTCTAGACTTGCTTATGAGATTTTGATGATCAATATGGACTTGGATACCTTCCCACTTGTTACAGCAAGCTAGAAAATACAAAGAACGCATTCGAATTGCATTCTACAATGATTTCCCAATGAAGAACAAAAATACTAGTTTCTTGCAAAAACTCAAGTTTTGCATAGAGGATTGGGATTTGGTCTGAGGAAAGACTCATCCAATCAATCGCTCATCTTCAGCAACAAGATCCACAAGCAATTAGAAGGAGGGGAGGCAAATCCAAATTGCATGAAAGTAAATTGCAAGAAAGTAAATGCGAAATTTAAATTGTGTAATGTAAAGACATAATGTAAATGCGAAATTTAAATTCACAAGAATGTTGAAGGATCGCGATGGCGATCCGAGGGGAGGGGTGAATGATCCCAAATAAAATTTCCCCTCAATCAAAGTACTCCAAACAATCCCGTAATGAAAATCCGAAACACCCAAAGATTTTCTTTCAAACTGGTGCTCCTCAGATTCGCAAAACCCGCAAAAACCAGAACGACTAGACACCTATGTGTACCCCTAGCTTGCATGGATGAGAGCCATGAAAAATGTGAGGGATTTTCAATCACAATCCTGGTTGTCAAGTGTCCAAACAAAAAGGAATCAATTCAAATACTTCTTTTTTAAAAGAGATAAAACCAAATCACAAAAGTCTCTTTTAGAAAAGCAAAAGCAGATTTTCAGGAATTATCCTCACTAGGAGCAGGTGGTTGGTGGATTTTTGTTGCTCTACAATTTTTGAAATTTTTCTCCCTATGAGAAAATGAATCAGGAAACACTCCAAGAAAAACCACCTCAAAAAGCCTTCTATAAAAATCAAGAAAAATTAAGAACTACAGATAGTTAGGAACTTCAATTAGAAAGTTTGGGGCTCGGTTTTCACCTCATAGCGCCCAAACGGTTCAACCAGTGGACTCCAAAATTTTTCCATAGATGTATATATGAGTCATTCACCTTCTCCAATAAGAATCATCCAAAAAGGATTTTTTTATATATATTTTTTTCTAAAAATCAAAGATTGACTGCTGCACGAAGAACAAGTTCACGACAGATTTGCAATCTTGTTATACACTTGATCTCTAGTCTATCCTAGGGTGCAAGAGAGATGTAAAACCAAATGAGCACCCTCAAAACATCCTTGATCAACAGCATTTAGAAGGATAGTAGGCAAATCCAAATTACGAGCAAGTAAATTGCGGGAATTTAAATGCTGGAAAGTAAATGCTGAATTTAAATTGCGTAAAGTTGAGACACAATGTAAGTGTGAAATTTAAATTCATAAGAATAGTAAATAAAATCTTTGTATTTTCTGGATGGAAGGTTTACAAAGCCTCACTTCATGTGGGCAAAGCTCAAAGGAGCAACTCAAACCTTCCAGTGAGGGAGGGCACCCCTTCCCCTCTATTTATACTACTCTTAGGCCACCTACCACCCTTGGATAAGTCCCTCAACCATAGAGCACTCCACCATTGGCTAGGATTAACCCTCTCACACAACCATGCAAGGGCAACCCAAAATCCTACATACATAATGGGCTTTCTTGCACGGTTTTCAAAACATACTACCTAGACCCACTAACCTATCAACTAGACCGTGATCCAACGGCCATCATCGATCTTCGCGGCATCTAGCTAGTATCATCACCTTTCCTTGTCTTCTTAACTTGCCCAGACTCTGTCTTCGATCATCTTTTAGCGATCTTCGACCGTCTGGACCTCTGACGCACTTGGCCTAGTCCTGGTCACTATCCGTCTCACCATAACCAAGCACCGTCATCCTGCAACCATCAAAGATAAGGAAAATCATCACATAGCATTGTCCAATAATCATCACACATGCTCAAACAAAGATCTTATCTCGATCGTATGCTTGAAGCTGACACAACTCAATTTGCTTCCTTTTGAATTACAATTCAAATCAAACTCAAACATGAGCACACCTTACTCAAATAAAGTCAAATACTGATCACAAACATGGATGGACCTCCACATGGTCCTTCAAATGTAAAGGAAATCTTTGTATTTTCTAGTTGGAAGGTTTACAAAGCCT
The DNA here is from genome assembly GCA_036346355.1 of Rhipidocladum racemiflorum. NCBI lineage: Eukaryota > Viridiplantae > Streptophyta > Magnoliopsida > Poales > Poaceae > Rhipidocladum > Rhipidocladum racemiflorum. The sequence continues at coordinate 36,651,226 of CM070581.1, forward strand.
CACTTTGTATGGGCAAACCTCAAAGGAGCAACTCAAACCCTCAAGAGGGGAGGCTACCCCTACCCCTCTATTTATAGTGTCCATGGGTCATCCTCCACCCTTGGATGAGTTGCTTCCATCCTAAGATAACTCCCAAGAGCCAGAATTGGATCCCACACACTTCACATTTTGGGCTAACCCGAAACCCGCTAACAATCGGGTTTTATCCAACTAGCTAACTTGACCGCTACTCTATTTCCTAAAACCCATGATCCAATGGGTTTCTTGACCCGGTAGCTTCAAGCCAGCATCCACAAAGTTCCCTTCACTTTTTGACTTGCACCCGCTTCATCTCCAACCATCCTCCGGTGATCACCGGCCTCTAGGACCTCCGGCGCTCCTCGCCAAGTCCCAGCCATCCTTCGCCCCACCATGACCTCAGATCGAAGCCCTGCAATCAACAAAGATAAGGAAACACTTCACATAGCACATCTAATGGCATATTTCAATTTTTTGCTAACTAACTCAAAAAGAAGTTGTACTAATTTTGCATGATTTCAACAATAGCAACACTTAGCATAATTTCAAGACTAGAAGCAAAGCCAACCTAAAGAGCAAATGGATATACTAAAGTTCAACCTAGTCAACACTTTGGGAAGCTTCAAGTCCAAAAGAGATGCCTCATGCTCACTTATCTTTTGAATGCAAATTTGAAATTTAATGCTCACAAAGAGGTCTTAGAGAGTTAGGCCTAGTGAAGCACATCCTCTACTAGGAGTCATCGACAAAGGCTTCGTAAGCTTCACTCTCCTCCGCAAACCTTGAGGTTTAGATAGTTTATCCTAGAGAAACATGTAACACCCCAAAATTTTGCTTCTCTTAAATTCATGTGTGATTTGGCACTTTGGTGAATTTTTGGAATTTTCTGGAATTTATTTGGATTTATTTGGAATTTATTTGAATTTATTCCATTTTGAAATAATTAAAGAATTTAATTTTGCAAATAAAATTTTGTTGGAAATATTTTATTTGAGTCCAAAATGATCCAAAGTATTTTCCAGAATTTTTCCGAATTTTTCTCGAAGTCATTTGCTATTTTTAATGAATTAAATGAATTACTAGGAATTATTTTAAATATTAAATCGCTGGAAAATCAAACTCGGTCAAGTATCTTTTCATCCGACCGAAGTCGGAACCCGAAGTCGGACTCGAGTCCGACCGAGCCACGCGACTCGACCAAACCCACTCCTAAAACTAATCAATCCAAACCGTTGGATCAAGATCCAACGGCTGAGATCAAACCGTACCGGTTCGAGCCGTATCCGGCCCGGATCCGATCGCGCAGTGCGATCGTGGACGTTGATCGCGCCACGTGACGGCCGAGTCGCCGTCTTCGCCGAGACCGAGCCGACTCCGCCGGCCGAGTCGCCGGGCCAGGATCGACTAGGGCTCCGCCCTGAGCACGCCTCCCTGGGCTATTTAATGCCCGGATCGCACCCCGAGTATCGCCGTGACCTTGCGCTACTTTTTGCCCTAGCTTGCTAAGCCCTAGCACCGCCGCTTGCTCGGGATTGCTCGCCGTAGTAGCTAGGGTATCGTGGTGGTTTTTCTCACCTTCCGCCGTCGCCGTCAGCCGCGAGGAGAAGGAGGTCGAACCGATCCCGAGCCAAGGCGACTCGAACGTGACCTCGCCGCGTCGCCGGAGGAGCTCCGTAACGCCGCTGGCTCGCCATCGCTTCCGCCTCCTGCCCAAGCCTCGCCGCGCCATCGCCGGACTCCGCGAAGCTCGTGGACCGCCGATCCAGACGGACGATTGAGGTGAGTTCACGTGTTCCAAACCCGATTAGATTCGGACCGCTGGATCAAGATCCAACGGTTCACAATCGCCACGCGTCGTAGCAAGCATTATTATAGGATTAGATCTGGACCGTCCGATCTAAATCGAACGCCCACGATCATCGAGTAGTTTTAACGTGTTAACCCTGGATCTAATCCGCGCCGCTGATTTTCAAACCAACGGCCGTGATTGCGCCACGTGTCGGAAGTTGGACCGACGCGTCGCCGTCAGACGCCGCTGGCAGTGGTCACCGACACGCTGGGCCCGCGTGTCGGCCGATCGCGACCGTGATGTCACCCATGACGTCACAGTGGGTCCCACATGTCAGCACCGTGGGCTGAGTCTCCGCTGACGTCAGCGATGACGTCACCCGAGTGGTCCCACATGTCAGCGACACGTGGAGTCGTGGACCGAGTCCACGGTGGACCCAAGCCGAGCGTGGACCGAGCCCATGAGCCTACGACGCCACCAGCCAATCAGAGCCGACACGTGTCCATGCCGACGCAATAATTAATTTCAAAAGAAAATGATTTATTAATTCGAAATAATGATTTCAAATTTAGATTCAAACTTCAAACGCTTATAACTTTTGCGTTTCAACTCCGATTTGAGTGATTCAAATTTCTAAATTTGTATAAAATTGAGATCTACCTAAATATGAATTTTATTTAATTTTTGGACTAAAGTTTTTCTCTGTAATATTATTTAATTGATTATTTAAACTTTAATAAATCATAACTTTTGCATTTTAACTCCGATTTGAACGATTCCAGTTTCTAAAAATCCAGAAAATTATGTTCTCTCTGTTTTGGATTTTATTTGGAGTTTTGGGATGTTTTTGCCTAGTGTTTATTTGTGTATTTGCTATTTGCACGCTTTACGAGTAGACGTTGAAGTGCCTAAGGATTCAAGGAGAAGTGTTGACTCAGATCCAACTCAAGACCAAGAGCAAGTACTTTTTGAAGGCAAGTTGTGCTTTGACCATGTTGATCCTATTTCAAATCTATTTTGATTTAAACTATTGCATGCTAGTTCGGCTTAGAAAGATACTTTGGTTAAACATGGGGATTAGATAAATACCAATTTGCTGTATGACACCTTGATTATCTAAGTATGTGCCATGATCCCTTGTCAGCGTAGTTGTGGATTCCTAGTTGGACCTTATTAAGTTGCCCACATGGGCTTAGACCGACGTTGTACACTGCGTAGACCTGCTACGTGCTCATGACATCATTTTGGACATTCGAATGCGAATATGGACTTAATGATATATTGAACCTGTTTTGGAAAAGTATCATGTGATGTTGATGGCACGTGGTGCATGGTAATCAACCGGGGTTTGATAAAACGATTTTCGGCCAGGGGCATGTGGCAAGAGTAATCAGTGGGCCAGCTTGTGGCACCGGGATGTTGATTTGGTTTTTCTGTAGTCTTGCCTGGTCACTCTAAGGACTTAACCTTGCAAGCCTTTGAACTGGGTCATACTTGCAACCACATGGTGGAATGGGACGGCCCTAGTTGACTAAGTCGCTAAGGACTCACTTGTGGAGCCTCAGGGTGTCGATTACACCGCTTGTGTGATCAGACGGGGAGCGATCGTGGCTGTGGCCAGATACCCATCTAACGGTGTGTTGGTCCCATACTTCGCCTTGGCTAAGGGAAGGGATGGTGTAGAGCACGAACCGAGAGGACCACCTGTGTTGTTTGAGGCTTCCAAAGGCTTTGTTACTGAACTTCGCCTTTGTGGTGTTTGACTGTATCTTGTGGGTAAAGTGCATAACCTCTGCAGAGTTGAGAATCTATTTAAATAGCCGAGTCCACTGCATCGACAATGCTCTGAATTACAATAAGGGTTAGACTTTCTGAAAATAACTTGTATTTGAAAGGTGGGTTGGTTTAGTAATGAAGATGATGGAAATATGGTTTAGGATGGGGAAAAATGTTTATTAAATTTCTTGAAAGTTATTTATGCTTTACTTATTTCTACTGCTTTCGAATCTACTTTTATTACTTGTCAAAAGTCAAGCATCGCAAATATACCTTGAGCTATTCCTTTGTACCAAGCCATGCATATAGTATATTAGCTTGCATTCTGTGCATGACTTGCTGAGTACCAAGTACTCACCCTTGCCTCAACACAATACCAGTTGAAGAGGAGACTACGCCAGTTTCGGAGGAGGATTTCCAAGAGGACCCGTCTACTTAGGGATGCGAGCCCAGTCAGTTGCCTGTGGTATACTGGATGGCGCCACGAAGTTATTTGATTTTCCGCTGCTGTTATTTCTCTTTTAATAAGTTTCGCCTTGCAAGGCATATATTTGTATCTTGACCATAAGGTCAAGTAACCAGTTTGGTTATTTAAATAAAGTACTTTGATAATATCGATTGGTATGATTGTGATATTTACCAATGTTAAGACTGTGTGCACTAGCGCGTTCCTGGACTAGTGCTGAATACACAGAGGGTCCGGATTTGCAAATTCGGGGTCCCGACAGAGGTGGTATCAGAGCCATACTTGACTGTAGGCTCAACCCTAAGCTAGAATGGTCGTAGTGAGGATAAAACCTATTTTCTAAAAGCTAAAAGTTGTCAAGATAAGAAATGACATCTCGACTTATCCCCTTCTCTCTTTTCTTGTCTCTTGCTGGAATTTTCCCTTACCTGGTCACAATTTAAAAATTCTGAGTTCTTACGTAAAGCACTCTTGTGACAGATGGAGGAAGAGTTCAACTACGTTGATCTGGGAGTTGGTCACGCTGCAGAACTTTGGCATATGCTACAGACTATCGGAGATTTTGAGAAGCCCCAATACCAAGTGGAAGTGATCAGGCAAGCAGGATTGATCAAAGCTTGTGATGTGAAGATTGAGGTACCTGCTAGGAAAAAGGGCCCAGGCAATCGCCCGATACACTGCACTGCCAGGAGATCTACAATGCAGATGGGCATCCAAGAAGTATCACGACGAGCAATGCGGCACATTACCCGTATCTACGCCAGAGAATTGGAAAGCACGGTGTTCCGTTACCATCCGCAAGAGCCGATAACCTTCTTGACCCAAAGGACATTCAGATGAGGATGCCACGGTTACACAGCTTGGCACGATTTGTCGCCGCCAGGAGGATGTACTAGATAATACAAGCAAGGAGCTGTAAGGCCCGCAAGGAGATCACGACAGAGAAGAACAGATGGCGGGAAGCTCAAGAGTATGTGGCACACCTTCTACGAAGGATTGACGAGTTGGAGATGACCTTGTACGGACTGCACTCCAGAGCCAGATTTCGAGCTACACGAGCCAGATCCAGAGGAGTCAGATCTCGATGAGGACACTGCTTCTTCGACTACCATAGAGGACACAGTTGCTGGACATGGCGATCGTTTCGCGCCTATGCCGCAGCACCCGCACCCAGGCCGTGGAGGTTTTCTCGATGAGTGAGCATAGGTTCTATAGTGAGACTCCTTCGCCGAGTCGAGTCATAGAATAAAGAGTCACCCTTTAGGCGTTAGACTCCAGAGTTAGTTCGATTTGGATTTGCTTTGTTTGCTGAGTGTGCAGTATGTGTTGCAAGGCCCTTAGGCATTGTAAGCAACCATACCAAGTTATTAATATCAATAATAAAGTTGGACCTTAAGGTTACACCTTTCACCCCGCATAAGTCCATATTACTTGTCTATTCTTGTTTCCCTCTCATCTCTAAACCTAGAGCAAATCGACAGATGGTGAATACCCGTGGAAACTTTGGAAGCAATGGGAGTGGTTCTCGCCCAGTAGAAAACCCCAATGATGGAGCACCAGCACCGCCAGTTGATATGCAGAATTTTGGAGCCTTTCTTGCTGCTCAGACTCAGTTGATGCATGCTATGATGCAACAAATGCAGCACGTCACTGCTCAGGCCACTGCTAACCAAGTTAATCAGGGACCACGCCAGAATACAAGACTGTCAGAGTTCATGAGAACTCACCCACCCACTTTCTCTGGGAATGCCAATCCATTGGAGGCCGATGATTGGTTAAGATCAATCGAGAGGAAGCTACACATAGCTCAATGCATAGGGAATGAGAAGGTACTCTACGCTTCTCATCACCGAAGGAAGGAACAACCGCCGAATGGTGGGAGAACTTCGCGCCACGCAAGAGAACCCTCAAGATATCACTTGGGAAGAGTTCACACTGCATTCCGACAAGATCACGTGCCTGAAGGAATCATGGACCTTAAGAAGGAGGAGTTCAGAGCATCAAGCAAGGTAATCAGCCGGTGGCCGACTACCCGAACAAGTTCACACAGCCTAGCACGCCACGCACCGAGGATGTAGCGACAGATAAATCCGCATACCTCGCTTATGAAGGGACTCAACTCAGATTGCAAGTAGGATTGATCACCCACACCTTTCCAGATTTCCAAGAGTTGGTGAATAAGGCACTTATTCTTGAGGACAAGCGCAAGGAACCGGATGAGAACAGAAGCGCAGGATGCAACAAAGAAGGATCACGCCAGTGAACGCAATAATACCGAGAGTTGCACCAAATCAATTCTTCGATTCCAACCACAGAATGCAACGAGGACACCATCCCCAAGACCAAGACCTGCCAATCGTAACTATCGACCCTAGCCCCGCTAGAAACGCTTACTCCAGAAGTCAAGAAGGAACAAGTGAGACGCTGTTACAATCAAGCAACGAGCCAGGACACTTTGCCAACAGCTTGTCCAAAGAAGACAGCAGGAGTGACCCCGCTTCGCTTCAATCTAGGAACCACCCAGCTAGGACGCCAAAGATCAGAGCCACACCCTGCATCGTGGTGAGAGGCCGAGTCAACCATGTCACCGCAGATGCACTGCAGAATGCTACTGACGCCGTGATCGGGTAAGTTACTTGTTAACTCAAGACTGCAACAGCTTTGTTTGACTCAGAGCTTCAGATTCGCTTGTTTCGCAAGGCTTTGCTACTAGAAATGATTTGAGAATTGCAAGACTTAAGTGCATGCTTTTAGTTCAAACCCCTGGTTCCGAACTCCGAACGGAAGTAGGATGTTCCGGTGAGAATACTAATAGATGGAATAGAGTTCCTAGCTTAACCTTATAGTTTTGGAGACCTGCACCTTAGACGTCATATTGGGAATGGATTGGTTATCCAAGCACAAGGTCAGTATTGGATTGTGGACGAAGGACTATCTCGCTTGAGAGCCCGTGTGGGAAGAAAGTGGAATTTCAAGCCACTAGCTTGGAGATGGACAGCTGATGGTTAACAGTACCAAGGCAATCAAGATAGAGGATGTCCCAAAGAGTGAATGAGTACCCAGACGTTTTTCCCGAAGATCTACTCGGTATGCCGCGGACAGGACATAGAGTTTGTGATAGAGCTTGTACTGCACAAAGACCGATAGCAAAGAGACCCTATCGGATGTCCACCGAGGAGTTGGTAGAAATGAAGAAACAGCTAGAGGAGTTAATGGAGAAAGGATTTATCGACCGAGTTCGCCACCGTGGGGAGCACCAGCTTTTGTTTGTCAAGAAGAAGGACGGGAATTTCAGGATGTGCATTGACTACCGTGCACTCAATGAAGTCACCGTGAAGAATAAGTATCCGCTACCCAGGATTGATGATTTGTTTGATCGATTAAGAGGAGCCGAGTTTTCTCAAGATTGATCTCGAGATCGGGATACCATCGCTTGAAGATCCGATCGTAAGATATTCAAGACCGCATTCTCGCCAAGATATGGACATTACGAGTTTACGCTATGTCCTTTGGATCGATTTAATGCGCCAAATTATTTCATGAATATGATGAATAAGGTGTTCATGGAATATTTGGACAAGTTGGTCGTCGTGTTCATAGACGATATCCTAATCTACTCCAAGACAGAGGATGAACATGCCGAACACTTAAGGCGAAGTTTTGGAAAAGCCGAGGAACAAGCAACTTTTCGCCAAGTTCGACAAGTGTGATTTTTGGAAGGACAAGGTGGAGTTTCTTGGACATGTAATGACCGCAGAAGGAGTCGCCAGAGATCCAAGCAAAGTAGAAGCTGTGTTACATTGGGAACAATGAGGACTCGTGACCCGCATTCTGAGTTTCCTTGGAATGGCAGGATACTACCGCCGCTTCATCGAAGGCTTCTCGACAATTGCGAAACCTCTTACGCAATTGTCAAGAAGGAAAAGAAGTTTGCATGGACGCCAATGTGAGAAAGGATTTCAGAGTCAAGAAGCGATTGACATCAAGACCGGTGTTAGTTCTACCGGATGTTGCTCAAAGCTTCGATATTTATTGTGACGACGCGCCAAGGACTTGGATGTGTGCCGATGCAGAATGGAAAGGTCGCCGCTATGCATCAAGGCAGTTGAGGCCGCATGAGGAAAATTATCCGACACATGACTTAGAGTTAGCTGCCGTAGTGCATGCCTTGAAGATATGGCGTCACTATCTGATTGGAAACAGATGTGAAGTATATACGGATCATAAGAGCCTTAAGTACATATTCACCCAGTCGGATCTGAATATGAGGCAAAGGAGATGGCTAGAGTTGATCAAGGACTACAATGTCGGAATCCATTACCATCCCGGGAAGGCCAACGTAGTAGCCGATGCTCTGAGTCGGAAAAGCCATACCGTGAGTGCGTTGCTAGCCACAAGCCAGGATGAGTTATGTAAGGATTTTCGGAAAATGGAGATTGAGGTTGTACCTAGCGGATTCTTGGCCGCATTGGAAGTAAAGCCTACCCTAGAGGATCAGATCCGAGAAGGATGTATGATGATGACAAGATCCGCAGGATTAAGTCCATCAAGAAGGAAGGCAAGGCAGAGGACTTCAAGTTGGATGAGCAAGGCACGTTGTGGATGAAGGATCGCATCTGTGTGCCTAACAAAAAGGAGTTAAAGCAACTGATTCTGGAAGAAGCCCATGACTCCAAGTACTCAATTCATCCTGGAAGCCCCAAGATGTATCAGATCTCAAGGAGAGATTCGTGGCCGAGTATGAAACGTGAAGTTGCCGAGCATGTTGCATTGTGCGACGTGTGCCGTAGAGTCAAGGCAATGCATCGTAGACCAGCAGGATTGCTACAACCGCTGAAAATACCTCGAGTGGAAGTGGGAGGAAATCGGAATGGATTTCATTTCCGGTTTGGCAATGACTCAAGGAGGTTATGACTCCATATGGGTTATTGTGGATGGCTTGTCTACAGTAGCCCATTTTATCCCCGTGAAGACCACTTACTCTGAGATAAATTAGCGTAATTGTACATGATCAGATTGTCTGCTTGCACGGAGTGCCAAAGAGGATTGTATCGGACAGAGGTACCCAATTTACCTCAAGGTTCTGGAATAGGTTGCATGAAGCCATGGGAACCCGCTTGAACTTCAAGATGCCTTATCATCCATGCACGGATGGACAGACCGAAAGAGTCAACCAGATTCGAGGATATGTTAAGAGCTTGTGCATTGGCTTATGCTACTTCTTGGGATAAGAGTTTGCCGTATGCCGAGTTCGCCACAACAATAGTTATCGTGCTAGTTTACGATGTCACCTTTTGAGGCAATCGTATGGTCGACTGTTGGACGCCATTGAATTGGAATGAGACCGCGAGCGCCGTGTCTTTGGGCCTCGATATTCTTCAAGAGGTCAAGAGCAGATCGCCATGATTAGGGAAAGGTTGAAGATAGCCCAATCTCGGCAGAAGAGTTATGGCCGACAATCGTCGCGAGACTTGAGTTTTGAACCGTAAGACTTTGTATACCTCAGAGTTACGCCTCTCGTGGGAGTTAAGAGGTTCCATGCCAAAGGGAAACTTGCACCCTGCTATGTTGGACCATTTAAGGTTTTGAGCACAGAGGCGAAGTTGCTTACCACCGGAGTTGCCACAGCCGCTAGCAGGAGTGCATGATGTGTTCCATGTGTCCTAGCTTGAAGAAGTGTCTCCGAGTTCCCGAGGAAATGTACACCGCTAGAATCAATTGAGTTGCAAGAAGATTTGACTTATAAGGAACATCCCGTGAGGATTCTGGACACAATGGATCGAGAAACTAGAAACAAGTCAACCCGTTTTTGTAGAGTTCAGTGGAGCAACCATGAAGAAAGCGACGCGACTTGGGAGCGAAGAGGATTTGAAGAAAGAGTTTCCAAACCTATTCCTTTAGTAAGCCCTGAATCTCGGGGACGAGATTCTATTAAGGGGGGGAGGTTTGTAACACCCCAAAATTTTGCTTCTCTTAAATTCATGTGTGATTTGGCACTTTGGTGAATTTTTGGAATTTTCTGGAATTTATTTGGATTTATTTGGAATTTATTTGAATTTATTCCATTTTGAAATAATTAAAGAATTTAATTTTGCAAATAAAATTTTGTTGGAAATATTTTATTTGAGTCCAAAATGATCCAAAGTATTTTCCATAATTTTTCTTGAATTTTTCTGAGTCATTTGCTATTTTTAATGAATTAAATGAATTACTAGGAATTATTTTAAATATTAAATCGCTGTAAAATCAAACTCGGGTCAAGTATCGTTTCATCCGACCGAAGTCGAACCCGAGTCGGACTCGAGTCCGACCGAGCCACGCCGACTCGACCAAACCCACTCCTAAACCTAATCAATCCCAACCGCTGGATCAAGATCCAACGGCCGAGATCCAACCGCACGGCTCGAGCCGTATCCGCCCGGATCCGATCGCGCCGGCGATCGTGGGCCGCTGATCGCGCCACGGACGGGCCGAGAGTCGCCGTCTTCGCCGAGACCGAAGCCGACTCGCCGCCGAAAGCGCCGCCGCCAGTGATCGACTAGGGCTCCGCCGAGCACGCCTCCCGGCTATTTAATGCCCGGATCGCACTTCGAGTATCGCCGTGACCTTGCGCTTACTTTTTGCCCTAGCTTGCTAAGCCCTAGCAGCCGCCGCTTGCTCGGGATTGCTCGCCGTAGTAGCTAGGGTATCGTGGTGGTTTTTCTCACCTTCCGCCGCCGCCGCCGCCGAGGAGAAGGAGGTCGAACCGATCCCCGAGCCAAGGCGACTCGAACGTGACTTCGCGACGTCACGGAGGAGCTCAGAACGCCGCCGGGCTCGCCATCGCTTCCGCCTCCGGTGCCCAAGCCTCGCCGCGCCATCGCCGGACTCGCGAGCTCGTGGGACCGCCGATCCAGACGGACGATTGAGGTGAGTTCACGTGTTCCAAACCCGACAGATCTCGACCGCTGGATCAAGATCCAACGGTTCACAATCGCCACGCGTCGTGAGCAAGATTATTATAGGATTAGATCTCGACCGTCCGATCTAAATCGAACGGCCCACGATCATCGAGTAGTTTTAACGTGTTAACCCTGGATCTAATCCGCGCCGCTGATTTTCAAACCAACGGCCGTGATTGCGCCACGGTTTCGGGAAGTTGGACCGACGCGTCGGGCCAGACGCTGCTGTTGGCAGGTCACCGACACGCTGGGCCCGCGTGTCGGCCGATCGCACCGTGATGTCACCCATGACGCCACAAAGGTCCCACATGTCGCCACCGTGGCCGAAGTCTCCGCCGACGCCGCCGATGACGCTACCCGAAAGTGGTCCCACATGTCGGGCCGACACGCGGAGTCGTGGACCGAGTCCACGGTGGACCCAAGCCGAAGCGTGGACCGAGCCCATGAGCCGCCGACGCCACCAGCCAATCAGAGCCGACACGTGTCCATGCCGACGCAATAATTAATTTCCAAAAGAAAATGATTTATTAATTCGAAATAATGATTTCAAATTTAGATTCAAACTTCAAACGCTTATAACTTTTATGCTTCAACTCCGATTTGAGTGATTCAAATTTCTAAATTTGTATAAAATTGAGATCTACCTAAATATGAATTTTATTTAATTTTTGGACTAAAGTTTTTCTCTGTAATATTATTTAATTGATTATTTAAACTTTAATAAATCATAACTTTTGCATTTTAACTCCGATTTGAACGATTCCAGTTTCTAAAAATCCAGAAAATTATGTTCTCTCTGTTTTTGGATTTTATTTGGAGTTTTGGGATGTTTTTGCCTAGTGTTTATTTGTGTATTTGCTATTTGCACGCTTTACGAGTAGACGTTGAAGTCTTGGGAAGGATTCGAAGGAGAAGTGTTGACTCAGGATCCAACTCAAGACCAAGAGCAAGTACTTTTTGAAGGCAAGTTGTGCTTTGACCATGTTGATCCTATTTCGAAATCTATTTTGATTTAAACTATTGCATGCTAGTTCAGTTAGAAAGATACTTTGGTTAAACATGGGGATTAGATAAATACCAATTTGCTGTATGACACCTTGATTATCTAAGTATGTGCCATGATCCCTTGTCACCCTAGTTGTGGATTACTAGTTGGACATTATTAAGTTGCCAACATGGGTTTAGACCGACGTAGTACACTGCTTAGACCTGCTCCGTGCTCATGACATGATTTTGGACAATCAAATGCTAATATGGACTTAATGATATATTGAACCTGTTTTGGAAAAGTATCATGTGATGTTGATGGCACGTGGTGCATGGTAATCAACCGGGGTTTGATAAACGCTGACCGGGCATGTGGCAAGAGTAATCAGTGGGCCATTGTAATCGGGATGTTGATTTGGTTTTTCGTAGTCTTGCCCTGGTCACTCTAAGGACTTAACCTTGCAAGCCTTTGAACTGGTCATACTTGCAACCACATGGCTGGAATGGGACGGCCCTAGTTGACTAAGTCGCTAAGGACTCACTTGTGGAGCCTCAGGGTGTCGCTTACACCGCTTGTGTGATCAGACGGGGAGCGATCGTGGCCGTGGGCCGATACCCATCTAACGGTGTGTTGGTCCCATACTTCGCCTTGGCTAAGGGAAGGGATGGTGTAGAGCACGAACCTGAGAGGACCACCTGTGTTGTTTGAGGCTTCCAAAGGCTTTGTTACTGAACTCGCCTTTGTGGTGTTTGACTGTATCTTGTGGGTAAAGTGCATAACCTCTGCAGAGTTGAGAATCTATTTAAATAGCCGAGTCCACTGCATCGACAATGCTCTGAATTACAATAAGGGTTAGACTTTCTCAAAATAACTTGTATTTGAAAGGTGGGTTGGTTTAGTAATGAAGATGATGGAAATATGGTTTAGGATGGGGAAAAATGTTTATTAAATTTCTTGAAAGTTATTTATGCTTTACTTATTTCTACCGCTTTGAATCTACTTTTATTACTTGTCAAAAGTCACATCGCAAATATACCTTGAGCTATTCCTTTGTACCAAGCCATGCATATAGTATATTAGCTTGCATTCTGTGCATGACTTGCTGAGTACCAAGTACTCACCCTTGCCTCAACACAATACCAGTTGAAGAGGAGACTACGCCAGTTTTGGAGGAGGATTTCCAAGAGGACCCGTCTACTTAGGGATGCGAGCCCAGTCAGTTGCCTGTGGTATACTGGATGGCGCCACGAAGTTATTTGATTTTCCGCTGCTGTTATTTCTCTTTTAATAAGTTTCGCCTTGCAAGGCATATATTTGTATCTTGACCATAAGGTCAAGTAACCAGTTTGGTTATTTAAATAAAGTACTTTGATAATATCGATTGGTATGATTGTGATATTTACCAATGTTAAGACTGTGTGCACTAGCGCGTTCCTGGACTAGTGCTGAATACACAGAGGGTCCGGATTTGCAAATTCGGGGTCCCGACAAAACACAACCTCGACTAAGAGCCATCGACATAGGTCTCCTAGGCGTCATTCTCTTCCTCTAGTTTATTTTGCATTTTTGAATTATTGACTCAAGCCATATTCGACCATCTCAAGCAAGACGCTTAAAAGAGTGTTCTTGGTCATACACGATGCATTCCAAGTTCATTCCAAGTGCAATGGGAAACAATCTTGTTAATGTAAAGTGTTGAGTCCAATTGAATGTACACAAGTCAATTTTCATCAGTTTTAGCACCTAGATTCATGAGCATATTGAGGATTCTAGAATGAAACAGTATAGCTAACCCAAGTTGCTCTAGAGACAATAGTAGAAACCCCCTATTTCACTAAACATGGCATACGCATGTAGTGAAGAAGTAGCAAGTAAAAAGCTGAGTTTCATCAAGTTTTCATGAAGGACCAAATTAAAATGTTGGCTAGTTTAACATGATACACCAAATTAGATATGACCTAGACTAGCAAGAATCTTCATGGCAGTAACTAGGTGCAACATATCTCAAATTCATCAAATGCATAAAAGACAAAGCCTAGAAAGTGAAAACAAATCTATCCAATGCAAGAAAATCAGTTTCAAGAACTCCCCCTCAACATGTGAGTCAATTTTAAACACAAATCTAATTCAAGCTAAGTTATTAGCAATTTTGATCCAACTAGACACAAATGAACTCAACTGAACTCGAAAGAAGAATTTCAAGAGAAAATTGAGAAACTGACAACTAGGTGATCTAAAATCATAGAAAAGATGGTAGAGACACTACATCTCAAACCCTCTCTCATCTTCCCCATATGACTTACATAGGAAAACAAGTTCTCAAACTCTAGCCAAAGAGCAAACACATACCCTGTCTATCAAGGGGGGCCAACACCTACTAGACCTACAAGACTGTGAGTGAACTCAACCGAGAAGAAGAAGAAAGTAGTATCCTAAAGCAGAAGATGAGAGGTCCATGCCAAAGCATGCCAGAAGTCTAAGTGAAGTGAACTCATCAACTGAGAACCAGCCCTAAAAGGAGCAACTCAAACCCTCAAGAGGGGAGGCTACCCCTACCCCTCTATTTATAGTGTTCATGGTCTTCCTCCACCCTTGGATGAGTTGCTTCCATCTTAAGCTAACTCCCAAGAGCCAGGATTTGATCCCACACACTTCATATTTTGGGCTAACTCGAAACACGCTAACAACCGGGTTTTATCTAACTAGCTAACTTGACCGCTACTCTATCTCCTAAAACCCATGATCCAATGGGTTTCTTGGCCCGGTAGCTTCAAGCCAGCATCCACAAAGTTCCCTTGACTTTTTGACTTGCACCAGCTTCATCTCCTTCCATCCTCCGGCCATCACCGGTCTCTAAGACCTCCGGCACTCCTCGCCTAGTCCTGGCAATCCTCTGCCTCACCATGACCTCGGATCGAAGCCCTGCAATCAACAAAGACAAGGAAACACTTCACATAGCATATCTAATGGCATCAAGGCCCGACCACTTATGACTCTGACTTATCAAGGCCCGACCTCTTATGGCTCCGACCTGTGGTCTTGGACGACCCGTAGGAACTCAAATTGCTCATTCCACAGCAAACTCAAACCTGAGCACAAAAGGCTCAAAACACGATCAATTATTCATCACAACCATGGGTAGATCTCCACATGGTCTTTCACTACGTGACATGCGTCGCAAGCAGAGGGAAAGAGCACCAGATCAGTGGTTGCACGCAGGAGGGAAACACCACGCGACTTAATGTATTGAAATGATTCAAATCGAGTAGATTTTTGTGAGTTGAATTTTTTTATTTGAGTTTAAATTTTTTGAGTTGAATTTTTAGACAAATTAGAAATTTTTTGAGTTGAATTTTTAGACAAATTAGAAATTTTTTGAGTTGAATTTTTAGACAAATTAGAAATTTTTTGAGTTGAAAATTTCTGACTTGAAATTTTATAGTCAAAACTTTTCGAATCGAAAATTTTTTAGCCGAAACTTTTCAAAACAAATTTATTTGAACTAAAAGTTTTTGAAGCAAACTTTTTTGAATTAACAGTTTTCGAACATAAAGTTTTTGAAATTTCCCATTCTAAAATTTCCTCACATGAAAATTTTTTTGTTTGAAATTTATCGAGTTAAAATTTTCCTTAAGTCATCGATTTGAATTTTCCTAAGTTTAAATTTTCATAGTTGAAATTTTTTCAATTGAAAGTTCCCAGTTGAAAGTTTCTCAAGTTGAAACTTTTTCCAAGTTAACACATGTCACTATGAGAGAAGGTGGGGTTGAATCGTACGGTAGGAAGCATAAGGTTGACCGTAAAATAGTCATGCCCTTTTAGGTGTGGCTTGTCGTGTAGTACTTCACTTGCCTCAGACCAATCAGAAGCTGTTTCTATCTTCAAAAGCCGGAGGCTCCTGAGACTTCATATGTTTTAGCTCTGCCGATGACCAGCCAGCCTGATCTCAGCGACATGCAGCTTTATTATTTACAACGAAGCCAAGAAATAACTTGGTTTGTACCAAGTCGAGTAAATTTTGTGGGACTTTTTCCAATATAGTACCTAGAAGATCAAGATATCTCAGTTTCGAAAAATTCTTGATGCCTTCAGGGAGTGAAGGAAGGCATTTACAGCCCTTCAGATCCAAGAGGGACAAGTTTCTGAGATATGCCAAAGAATCTGGAGGCTTTGGTATTCTAGTGAAAGATTCAGATGTCTAATATAGGGAAGGTTTCCAAGGGTGTCTGGAGTATGCTCAACTGCTGTAGCACTGAGATTTAGTACTCGCAGGTACTTAAACCTTCGGAATTGTTCAGCCAGGCCATGATCTCCAAATGGATTGCCAAAGAGTAAAAGGGACCGCAAACTTGTCAGCCTCTGAACTTCTTCAGGAATTGCTCTGTCAATCCCCTATTTGCCACTGACGTCGCTCAGTCAAGAACCCCTCTATATAGACTATATGTTTGAGATCACCAGAAAGAATTTCATCTCTGGTCAAAAACTGAGTGAAGATAGGTTATTCTAATTTTTGACGTGTGGACCTTGTGGTGTAAGCCCAAAAAAAAAATGCTGATTTGAAATATTTCAATTTTGTCATTATCTTGTTATTTTCTTTCTTTCTTTTTGAAATGCTGTAATCTGTAATGCTGGAAGGTAGGCGAATTCTTGTGAAGTTTTGCTGAATCAGATATGGAGCAGTCAGATGCTGAGAGGGACACCGATCTGTAATAGCAACCAGCTTTTATATGAACCCTGCAAATGGAATCAATCTGTACCAGGCTTAACACGATTGGGCGGCCAACAGAATCCAACCGAAGTTTTCAGTGTATTCCAACCCAAATAATATTTGTTCAGAACTAGTTCCAACTCCCTAAAAAATGTCTATTTTCAAACCCTCCAATCCAGTTTTCAATCTTGCAAGGGCCTAGAAAAGATGTGTTTTGTAAACTATAGTTGAATTTACTCTCGTGGAATTTGGTTTCCTTTCAAAAGATGGCACACCAAGGGAGTGCCCTAATTCATTCGTCACATCATTAGCAACCGCTTGCATGGTAAGTAGGTACACAACATGAATGAGACCTCCTTATGTGCCCATCACAGTGGAATTGGTGTAGATCACAAATTTACTGTAGAGAAGGAACACGGGTTGGCACACAGAAGAGGGAACGTATAAGCCCTTTATGTTAAGTGAAGCATATAGTCGGTAAAAAAACAAGCTCACATCTGTGAATTGAAGGGTATTACCTATCATTAAAATGTAAAAGATCATTTGATTTACAATTGGTTTATATTTTTTTTATAACTAAAGGATTATTAAAACGCCAAGGTTAGTTACATAGTTGGTGTAAAAATTCAGTAATGACGTATGTTTCGCCTTTAAGACTTTGAGTTCATCCTTTTGGTATTCCTCCAGATCTATCTTATTTGTTCCTTGCGCATAGTTCATTATATGTTTACTCCATTTATGCTTAGTCTATGCTAAACTTCAATAAATAATTTTCTCTTTGCATTTTGTTTAGTGGGGAGCAATGATCATGCTACAAGACTCTGGTGTAGAAACACGCGTTCTGATCTTACCCATGATGAGTGCAAAAACAGAGAGATTCAAGGTTATTTCTTGCAACGAAAACTGCATGGGTGTGCTACATTTTTTAGGAGTTTTGATTCATCCAAAAATTTCTTTATAAACAATATCATTGTCAGTAAGGTGCAAGATTTTCTGACATACAAGTAACATGGAGCTCTGCCAATCAATTACGTTGTACACTCTGTAAGGTTCATGAATATTTCGACACTTGATTTTACACAACAGCAACGAGTAGTCTGATGTCTACCGTGATTGCTCCAGTCCTTGCTACAAAAGCATCTTTAAATTCTAACATGACCCTCTTTGGTTGCAATGCACAGCTCGTGTCAATAACGATGTGTTGTAGGTTAGCCCCATCTGAATTGCATAAGGATCAATAATGTTCGATCTCCCTGGTATTATTTTCCCAATCTCTTCTATAAGCATGGAATCGATTCTACTGATGGACAGCTCTATCATTGTTTAAATTGCTAAAATTTCAAATAATAAGCTTTCATTAGCAAGTAGGTGAAATAATAAACTAGTCACAGATAGTTAGGAAAAGAGGGAGACTAAGGAACGGTATACCGTTCCAACGGTATAGCCATGAAACTTATCAGTTTCAGTGCTGGTTTCATGAGTTTCAGTGTTTAGTTTCATCAGTTCCATGTTTCATCAGTTTTTAGTGCTAAGTTTTATGAGTTTTCAGTGTAAAAATTCATAAGTTTCATGAGTTTCAGAGGTATACCTTTCCTACGGTATACCGTTTCTTAGTTTTTCTGTTAGGAAAATTATTCGTGGTGCAATATTGTAGTTATCAATCCGGTTTTTTTTTTCTAATAGAAGGCTATTTCAATCCCAATTTCAAATCCAGTGCTGCTGATAGCACAGACAATAGTCTATCTTTTGGTGCAAGTTTATGCTATACTGGAAAAGTTTAAATCATTACCGATCTTAAAGCATGGATCGAAAAAAAGTATAGCGTAAGAAGCACATCTGAAAACATGCAGAGAACATAGAAAAGCAAAAGGATTCGTAGTTAACCACTAATTACCGATGTAAAGTTTTTTTTGTTCTAGGATTGCATTGTTCTAGTTTCAGTGCTTTCCAATTGTTCGCGCAAAAAACGTGAAGGAGGGTTTTCGGCCTCGAACACACAAGACAAACGCCGGGTTTGTAGAGCGTGCCAGTCAATTTGACCTGAAATTGACAAGGTAGAGTTTGTAATTTGATCAAAGCCGATAAACAAGGATCTATCGGCTTTTCGCTAGTCGGCAAGAACCGATTAGGAGATAACTAGATCAACCGGTTACAGTTGATCCGGATACAAGGTAAAATCGGCTTCGGGAAGGCGATGCGCAACAAAACGAAGCAAATCAAACCTGGGTGAAATCGGCTAAAATCAACAATCGGCGATGCGCAACTATGTTGATTCCGTCGACTTGCAGAGAGATCTATGAGGCTAAAACAATGTAAAAGAAAAGCTTGTAAAAGTAGATGTGTGTGTTGTTGGATTGATTGATTCTCTTTGCTTGACGCCCTCCTCCTTTTATAACACGCCTGGCCGATCCGAGTTGTACATGGATACGATACATTTACCCGTATCGGCCTCTTATCTGATTTCCTTTCCTTTTAGAAACGGTTTCCTTTTCCGAGTCGTTTACCGATTCCTTATTATATGAATACTTCTTTTCCGATTCAGACCGATTTCAATGCACGCTGAATTTTGGTGCAAACATATGCCCCCCATTTTTGAAAGGTAGCTTGCTATCTTTCAAAAATCTTTCGCTTTTCTCCGTGATCGGCTTACCGTTTAAGATTCACCTCGGTAACTTCCCCATTAATGGCGCCGCAATGCTCTCGGTGCATTTTCAATGCAGCAACTGTTCCCGCCTTTTCACCTTTTTCACCGAGGTATAAATATGAGGGTCCCCCCACGGTCATTTTCACGCTTTCAAGCTCTCAGATCACGCACAATCGGCTCTTCATCTTTTCTCTTGTTCTTTCAAAATCGGCTGAAATGGACCCCTCTCAGGTATTCATTCCGATTCCTCAAAGTTCAAATCAGTTCTACCTAGGACCGATAGGTAGCATGTCGGCAGAAACAGTTATCAATACCGAGATCCCTAGACTCCCCTTATCGGCTGCTGGGTACAATATCTCTGAGTGGGGGAAAAGTTTTAGGGCTTGGCCCACTAGCCTTAAAGGATGGAGATCTTGGTTTATCGTGGTGTCGGCTCGTAAGAGGGTAGAATGGGAGAGGATGGGTATAGCCGAATCCTTATCTTTGAGTCTAGCCGACCTGAAGCCAATGAGCCCTTGGTAGCTGCGGCATGCTACTTTTGGTCAGATTCTTTGAACGCCTTTTTATTCCCGTTCGGCCCAATCGGCCCTACTTTGCTTGACGTGGCCCAACTGTGCTGCCTTAGGCCAGATGGGGATCAGCTATCGGCTTCGGTGGAAAACCTTCTTTCAAACTAATCCGTAAGAAAGGCGAGGGCTGGCACAAATATATCCGTAATAACAATAGAGTCACCGGTCCGTATCGGCCGAAGAGCATATCGCTTTTCTCAACCTTTGGTTAGACCGATATCTCTTCATGGTGCTTCTCTTGGCCCCACTCAAACCTTTCAGCTAGTGGTGGAACGTTTAGTAGAGGGGCGTCGGCTTTCTCTTGGCAAGATGTTCCTAGGGGCGGTATACCAAATGATGTATGTGATTCGTAGCCGACTTTTTTCCGGTTTTGCCAAACACGTCGTTGGCAACATAGGGGGCCCTCTGTGGTTCATTCAAACATGGCTTTATTGCATGTTTAGTCGATCCATTTTATCCGATCCTTCGGGGAGTTCCACTTTTCCTCAGGAGGACAACCTGGAGCATGTTGTCCCACAGTATAGAGCTAGCCAATCCTATGGCGAGAGGTTTATTATGTCTTCGGCTGAGGAACTAAAAATGGACTCAGTCGGCTTTCATAAATACCTCAATTTCTTCCTTTCCCTAGATAGGACTTCCTTAGGAAATACAGATTTTTTCCCATATACTGATTTAGCCGATTGCCCTTACCCATCGTTCCTTCACCTTGATGTCGATAGTTCTTGAATGCCCCAATCTACCTTAGATTTGTACAAAATCTTCCTTACCCCTTGCATCATTCAAGTCGGCTTGAATACCCGCAATCGGACATTTCAGCCATCTTATGAGTTCTACCACCCTTCGGTTTACGCCATTAACCTGGGTTTTGGGCAAACCATCCCATCCTTTCCTCTGCTATCTTGCGTCGAGCCCCGAGCTCGGGTAACCAACAGCGTTGCCGCTGAGGTTATTCTCGAAGTAGCCGATGGATTGCAAATTCTTTCGACACCACATTTTGTTCTTAATTCCCGCTTGGCCACCGTGCATTCTCGCAGTGGTGGACCAGAATATTGGAAGCCGTACTCATGGACAGGACTCCGTCGGCCATCATTCACTTATTTCTTCCCGACTTTCATGAGCCGACGGTAGTATCTGGTTCCAGCACGAGTTCGGGTTATAGCGACTCTTCAAGAGTCAGAGGTACCGTTGTCTTGTATCCTTCTGTTTTTACATTGGTTATCGACTTTTACTAAAATGCCTCCGATCTCCTCAGGTCGGTATGGGCACTGGTGAGCAAACAGCTGATCCCCATGCTTCCGCGAGCAGTGGCCGACAGCGACGTCCAGGTCAATCTGTCGGCACTACGGGGTATACTTCGTGCAACTTGGATATCCAAGGTCCATCTTTATCGGACTTGGCCCGCCAACAGGCCCCAAGTAAGCTACTCTTGCATTAGCCATTATATCCCTTGCTTTGATAATCGCTAACCCGAGGTCACCGCAGAGAGGAGGAAGAAATCGCCAGCGCCGCCCAAACTCCGTGAGGCAAAGAACTGATGACTCTCCGAGCACTCGCCATCGATGTAAGTTTTATTCTTTATTCTTTGCTTAATATCATTTTTACGCTTATCTTGCATTGCTGATTTTTATTCTCTAATCCTTAGCAATCTCCGCTTGCAAGTAGCGGGGTTTTAGCCGATCTCCAAGGTGTCGATCGGCTATTTCTCCAACACCGTCGGCCGCATCGCCCCGACGATCGATATTTCTGATCATGACCCCAAAGTGCCATCAACTGATCTGGCCGATTTGCTGGGATTCACTCTGGACGAGCTTGACGACCCGGAGATTGTGGCCACCGATGACTACCCGGCCGACATCCAACGCATAATTGCTGCTTCTGCGCCAGCGTCAGAATCACGAGCCGGGCATGCAGAGCGACTCAATCGCCTCCTGGACGGCGTAATGCAGCCGAGGCAGCTCTTCCGCCAACACCCACTTCTTGAGGAATGCTATGGCGGCCATGCAAGCCGATCTTCCTCGCGCCATGAATGCTCTGCTAGAAGTGTGTCATCTAGATGCTCGTCGACTGGACGTGGAATTGGCCAAAGCGAGAGTTGAACAGAGGAGGGCCCAGCAAGCCGACCAAGAGATCTTGGACAAACTCATAGCAGATGCCAAATCTCGAAAGAGTGCATTTGACCAAGGTGCTGCTGTGCTGAAATCGGCCAAGACTAAGGCCCAAGAGCTAGAGTCATCCAAGAAAAAACTTGAAGAACAGCTGGCCCTAGTTACAAAAGAACTTGCAGATTGCCAACTCGGCATTACTGATGCGACATCTTCACTAGCGGTTCAGAGGCAACAAATCGGGCGGTTTTTGCCAAAGTCAAGAATCAATCAGCTAAGATGATCCCAATTCCGGGTGATGCAAAAGCCGATGAACAACTAATTGATAGTGTTCAAGCTACTATTGGTAGGGCGGCTGCAGCACTATCGGCTTTGGGAGCCCATTTGCCTGGTTCCGGACTTCACTGATTTGATCTATTGATATCAGTTTGTGTGGCCAGTCTTTTTGTAATATTGCTTTAAACCTTGGGATGACGTCCTTCGAACACTTGGCTTGATCGGCTATGTAACCGATTTTGTAAACTGTTTAATCTGGATGGGTGTCTCGGTCGGCTGTATGACCGATTTTATATGCATGTGCTTTTGTAATTGATCCTGATATTTTCCTCTGTAGTTAGGACCCGACCCATATGCTTGGGTGATATGCCTTCAGATATTTTCCATTGATCGCTTTAGGTAGGACGAACCCTTCCAAGGATTCCAGTATATACGAATTCCCGTCAATCGGCCGATTGATCTTATAAGGCCCTTCCCATGTTGGAGACCATTTGCCGAATCGATTATCCTTAGACCCAATCGGCAACACGGTTTTCCATACCAAATCGGCTTGATTGAACGACTTTGAAATCACTTTTTATTGTACGACCTGGCAACCCTCTCTTTATCCTTTTAAGCCGATCTAGTGTGATCAGCCTTAGTTCAGCCAAATCATCTAGATTGTCAAGCATCGCCTGTTTGTATTCATCAGCTGATACCTTATCTTGCTCGTGTAGCCTTATTGAGCCGATGTTGATTTCAACGGGCAAAACGGCTTCTTGTCCGTGATACCAACCGAAGGGTGACAATTTAGTTGATCCGTGATGAGATAGCCGATAAGCCCATAAGGCCTCCGATAGCGTTGAATGCCATTTCCTTGGCTCCTCCTCAATTTTTCTTTTTACCAGCTTTATCAATGTCTTGTTTGACGACTCGGCCCGTCTGCTGGCCTGAGCGTAGTAAGGGGAAGAGTTGAGTAATTTTATCCCAAGCCTTTCCGCAAAACCTTTGAAATCGTTGGACATGAACGCAGACTCGATCAAGAGTAATTGTTTGTGGAATTCCAAACCGATGGACGATGTGTTCATTTACAAAGTTGATCACTCTTTACTAGTAACCTTCTTGAGTGGTACAGCCTCAACCCATTTTGAGAAATAATCTGTGGTCGCAAGGATGAATTTATGTCCTTTGTCGGATGACGGAAATATTTGGCCGACACGCCTATACCCCCATCCTCTAAATGGCCATGGCTTGATGATCGGATGCAAAGCCGATGTCAGGCCGATCGTATGTTACCAAACTTTTGGCACGCTTTGGCATCCTTTATAATATTTGAAGCGCTTTCTAACATCGTCGGCCAAAAATATCCTGTTCGCCTCAAGATTCATTTCATCTTATGGGCCGATTGATGTGATCCACAAATGCCTTCATGGACTTCACCCATTGCTACTTTGGCTTCCTCGGTTCCCAGACATCTTAACAACAAACCTTCCATAGTCCGAAAGTACAATACATCTTCTAGTAGAACATATTTGAGTGCTTTGCGCCTGACCTTCTGCTCGGTCGGCTTGGCTGGATTTGACAAATAATCCCTTATCTCTGCTTCTCCAATGACAGGGTGAACGATAGAATCGGCCAAACGCTTAGTCCGATCGACTTCGTCGGCTTTCAATCTTGTACTCGATGCACATTGTGCCAATTGGTTTGCCTTATCATTAGCTTCTCCGGGGATATACTTTATAGAAAATGTAGTGAACATCTCGATGATCTCGGAGGCATTGATGCAAGTCTTGAGTTAGCGCATCATCGCTGCATCGGTATTCTCCTTTGACTTGCTTTACAATTAACATCGAAGTCTCCAAAAGCTTCGACGCCTTTCACTCCGATGCTATCTAACAATTGTAGACCTCTTAGCAATGCTTCAGATTCTCGCTTGATTATTTGAACATCGGCTATTTAGCCGATACATGAAGTCATACTCCTGCTTCCTAGGTGAAACTAGTACCACACCGATGCCTTCGCCTTCTTGGCAAACAGATCCATCAAAATACAAATGCCAAGGAGTTACACTAGTTGTTCCTACTAATGTTTCACTTCCTGTGATAAAATCGGCCACACCGTCCTTTCACAGATTTAGCCGACTCATAGGTTAACTCGAACTCTGTTAAAGGCGTATGCCCATTTACCAAGCCGACCCGTGAGGATTGGCGCCGATAATATGTACTTAACTACATCGGTTTTGCATATTATAACGCATTTGGAAGCCAGCATATAATGTCTTAACTTGGTGCAAGCAAAATACAATGATAAACATAATTTTTCTACTAGAGGATACCTGGCTTCTGTATCTAAAAGACGTCGGCTTAAGTAAAATATTGCTCGCTTCCTTTTATCGGCTTCTTGTGTTAAAACTGCCCTAATCGAATCACCTTCGGCCGATATATATAGCCTAAAAGGTATACCATGTTTTGGCGCTGATCCAATCGTGGACTCATCAAATAACCTTTATGTCGCCGAAGGCTTTTTGTTGATCAGCTTCCCATTTGAACTCTTGGTTGTCTTTATTTTTCAGGAGCGGTGCGAAGGCACGAATACGCCCTGACAAGTTTGAGATGAAACGTCGCAAGCAGTTGATTTTTCCAATCAATACCGCAACTCCTTTTGCTTGTCGGTGTTTAGTATCGGCTATGGCTTTTACTTTGGCTTGGTTTACTTCAATTCCTCCTTCATGCACCGTAAACCCAAGAAATTGTCCACCGATACTCCAAAGCACATTTGAGAGGGTTCATTTTTAACCCATGCAACCTTGTGTTTTCGAACATCTTTTCCAGATCGGCTAAATGTTGCCGCCTTCTTTGGATTTTACCACTACGTCGTCAATGTATATTTCCACGGTATTGCCGATCAAATCATGGAAAATATGGTTCATGGCCCGTTGATAAGTAGCACCGCATTTTTAAACCGAAGGTCATAACTTTCCACTCATATAGCCCTAAAGCTCCCTGACATCCGAAAGCCGTCTTGGGTATATCGGCCTCGGCCATGAATATCTCGATTGTATCCTGCGTTCCGTCCAAAAAGCTTATGATTTTATTCCCAGATGCAGATCGATAAGCATATCGGCTATAGGCATCGGGTACTGCCTTTTGGTGTAGCTTTGTTTAAATCTCTAAAATCGACACATACCCTAAGTTTGCCATTTTTCTTCTTTACAGGGACGATGTTTGAGACCCATTCAACAGATCGGCAAGGCCGGATAAACTTTGCCTCTAGCAATCGCCCTACTTCTTCCTTTATAGCGTCATACAATGTAGGATTAAATCGCCTAGGTACTGTTTGAATGGCCGATACCTGTGTTTTATTGGTAGCCGATGCTCAACTAGTCAGCCGGCTTAAGCCTGGCATTTCGTAGTACTCCCACGCGAAGCAATCTCTATATTTCTTGAGTATTTCGACCAACTTTGCTTTATAACTGGGTTCTAGTTTGGCACTTACAAATGTTGGTCTTTTATTATCACCTTCCCCAATGTTGACTTCTTCGAGCAAATCGGCAGAAGTAAATCCTAACCCTTTTCTTTCCTCTTCAAAATCCTCAACAGCTTCTTCGTATTCTTTTTGCCGATAGCTTCTTGCCCTTTCCTGCAGCTTTGCTAGTGTCTTATGCTCCATCTTCTTACTACTTCGTCTGTCCGATCAAACGTGTTGGGTTTAACGCTGATCGGCCTGAATCCTGACTTCTCAACGCAGATAAAATCGCAATTGTCCAAGGCTTTCCCTGATATACATTCGGCTTCTTCGTGTGGCCAATTGGTGTCAGGGCTAGCCATGGCGATATGAGCCGATGTGTCGGCATTTACTTCTATCAGATCATCGTTCCACCGCACCAATTTTTGGTGCATAGTTGATGGTATACAAGAATTGGCATGGATCCATCCGCCCGAGGAGCACGCCAGAATTGCCTTTGGCTTCAATCACAAAAAATGCAATCGGCAAAGTTTTATTACCGATCACAATTTCGACACCATTACGCCTTTAGCCTCGGTTGGGTCTCTGTGAAGTCATTTAGCACCATATTGGTTTTGATCAAGTCTTCATCGGCTTTACCTGTTTTCAAAGTACTTAACGGCATTAGATTGATCGTCGCTCGCCATCGACCAACATACGAGATATCGGTCGGCCATTAATATACCCTTTCGTATATAATGGTTTCAGATGCCGATGCATGTCTTGTGGCTTTTCGAACACAAATGCCTGGTGCTCCGAGGCATAATTGGGCGAACACTTCTTCAACCGATTCTTCGGTTTTGAACTCGGCAGGTAGAGCGAATACCATGTTTATATCCATCGGTGGTGTATCATCCCGGATCATCGGAGAACCGGATTCAATCGATTGGTCTGAATCACTATCGATCTGTTCCTTCTTTCTCCACTCCTTTTTCAAAATTGGTACCGGTCTTAACTTGTTGAACATCCGATCCCTCTCGCTCTCCTTTTCGGCCTCCCTTTCTTCTTGTGTTTTCAATCGCTGAAGCCTTCTGCGTTGTGATTTGCTGAGACCTGGGGGGCACCACCTAGGTTTAGGTTCTATCGGCTTTCGTATTTTTCCGGCTAAATTGCTTATCTCATTGCCGATTCCATTCTACTTGTGTTAGCCGATAGTTCCTGATTTCGGGAGGACTCGCCTTGCTCTGATGTTGACAACCTTTCATGGATCGGCCTACTGCTCCTCATATCTAGATGATTGTATATCGGTCTAGACAACCTATCTTTTACAGACCGGTTTGGCCGATATACAGATGAGTGTTGCATAGGACAAGACATAACTGTTGGTAAGGTCATCCCTTTCTCCCAGCAAAACTGCCAAAAGGGACATTGTCGATGTTTCTCTTCTTCAGTAGTTGGCCGACATGACATATCTGGCCGCCAACGCTCGTCCCTCTTTTGCCTTAGTCGATGAGGATTCTGGTGGTGTTGAGTGTCACACCTCCGACTTATCCTTTCATACTTCCCCAGGAGTTGTGAGAAGGTCGGCTTTGGTTTGAAATCGGCTTTTCTTGGAGCCCTCTCAGCCCGATACCATTTACCGACCTCCAAGTCCCCTCTTGGTTTTACCGTTCTTGAGTTTTGTCCATTCCTATCGGCTTCTATTTGTATAGAACCGATAGTAATCTGCACTGTCTCGTCTCGTGATACAATTCCCTTAGTCGGCTTATCTTCTTCCGCAGGCCTCTTTTCTTTTCGTGAACATTGAACCATGTTGACTTGAAAAGGGCTCATATCTATCTGCATAGCCGATTCTTCCGCAAATTTTAGCCTGCCATCAGTGATGGCCGATTGAATCTGTTGTCGAAAAATATTGCAGTCGTTAGTATTATGTGAAAACGAATGGTGCCATTTGCAATACCTTCGCTTCTTAATTTCCTCGGTCGATGGTATGACGTGTCCCTCCGGCAACTTTATGAGTTTTTCTTGCAGTAATAAATCAAATATCTTGTCACATTTTGACACGTCATATGAATACTTGATTTCCGCCCTATTTTTCGTCGGTTTGAGCAGAGAGCATACGAGTGGCTTTTTAGAACCCTTAGTCCACTCGGCTATGTTTATTTCTGCTTCGTCCTCGGAGGTGTCGCTTGAATTGTAATCTACCATGTTTACTTTGGCCTTTTCATTACCGTTTGGCTTAAATCTATCTTTAAATTCTTTATTTTCTGCATATCGGCTTTCATGTGCCGATACGCGATGGAGTAAGTGGCCTAAGTCGGGGAACTCTTGGCCCGATAGTTTCTCTTTCAATGGAGGGATTAATCCTTGGAACGCTAGATCGGCCAATTGATCATCGGGTAATGTTACATCAGAGCACCTATTCCGTGACGCCCGAAACCTCTTGATATAATCAGAGACCGATTCGCCGTATACATCGGATCGAACTAAGATCGTAAATCCTAAGCTCCATAGTTCCTAAAAGAAGTACTCATGGAATCGGCTTTCTAAATCGCTCCATATATGAACTGAATTAGGTGGTAGATTTGTGAACCAAGTGAATGCAAAGGCTGCATAATGATAAAGGGAACAATCTAATTTTTAACCCATCGGATCAGGCAGCCTCCCACATTGAGCCATGAACCGTCCGATATGCTCAATTGTGGTAACAGAATCATCACCGAGAATTTAGCAAAGTCCGTATCCTAAAGTTGTGGGGGTATGGCATTCGGTCTATGTAATCGGGATACGGCTTCCTGTAGCCGATTACCCTTCCTCTGGGCTGTAAACCGAATTGTTCTCTCAAAACATTGGCGATTTGTTCTGCCCAATTAACATTGTCGGCTTGTGGTGCAGCCGGACATTGCCAATTTTCATTGTTCGTGCCCTGCCCCCCGAGTGCAAACTCGGGTCTTTGTCCAAATCGCGCCTCAGGAGGTCTTGGCACTGTGTCATAATCATGATTAAAACCTAATACATCGGGTACGGGCGCGAAAGGTTCGACGTACGGCACCACCCTATACGGCGCTTGTTTCATGGTTGCGGTTCCCCGTGACTGCGGAACCTGACCCTTTTCGATCGGCTGATAAGCCGATAATCCGATGCTATTGGAGGGCCCATTTGACTGATTTGATGCGCTTATCTTGGCCCCATCCGTGTGCCCATGGTAGTGTGTGAATCCATCTCTCTGTATGCTTGGTTTCAAAACCGTAGGTTGAGTTGGTACCATAATAGGCGCTGAGCCGACACGCCATCGTGTTGGTGTTAGGTGTTATGGAATATACTGGGTACGTAGGGATGGTTTGTGGTGGATCTAGCAGGCTTCCAGACGCAGCTAATTCCTGAGCAATTGTTTTCACACTATTTTCTATCATCGGCTTTAATGTGGATACTAGAGCCGATGACTGGTTAATCAATGCGTGATGGACAGATTGCTCGATCATACTTGATAAATCGGCTTGAGCGGGTGCGTATCGGCTTACCGATTCGGATGACGAATCTCCGATAGGATTGAGGCTTGGGAGTGCAGTCTTTTGAGTAACGCCACGGCGTGTTTTCTGGAAGCACCGCAGCATCATTTCTTCTAAAGCTGCCTTTCGGTCTTCAATTTCTTTTCGCTGTTCAGGGGTTAAATCGGCCATTTGAGGCGCGATTATAGCATCAGTGTTGATATCGGCGGTAACCGCAGGCTTGTCAGTTGACGACATGTTTGATTTTCCTTGAGGTCCCACTGGGCGTGCCAAAATATGTTCGCGCAAAAAACGTGAAGGAGGGTTTTCGACCTCGAACACACAAGACAAACGCCGAGTTTGTAGAGCGTGCCAGTCAATTTGACCTGAAATTGACAAGGTAGAGTTTGTAATTTGATCAAAGCCGATAAACAAGGATCTATCGGCTTTTCGCTAGTCGGCAAGAACCGATTAGGAGATAACTAGATCAACCGGTTACAGTTGATCCGGATACAAGGTAAAATCGGCTTCGGGAAGGCGATGCGCAACAAAACGAAGCAAATCAAACCTGGGTGAAATCGGTTAAAATCAACAATCGGCGATGCGCAACTATGTTGATTCCGTCGACTTGCAGAGAGATCTATGAGGCTAAAACAATGTAAAAGAAAAGCTTGTAAAAGTAGATGTGTGTGTTGTTGGATTGATTGATTCTCTTTGCTTGACGCCCTCCTCCTTTTATAACACGCCTGGCCGATCCGAGTTGTACATGGATACGGTGCATTTACCCGTATCGGCCTCTTATCTGATTTCCTTTCCTTTTAGAAACGGTTTCCTTTTCCGAGTCGTTTACCGATTCCTTATTATATGAATACTTCTTTTCCGATTCAGACCGATTTCAATGCACGCTGAATTTTGGTGCAAACACCAATATACCGCTGAGCCATTCCACCGCCACTCCTAAGCTCACAGGGCGACGCCGTGCGCCTGCGCTTGCCGTCTCCGGCCAAATCCAACAGCGATGACGGATGATGGGGCCGGCAGTTGAGGGGGAGGGCGGAGGAGGGAAACAGAGAGGAGGGGGAGGAAGGAGGCGCCGGCAAGCCACACGTCACCGATCACGCTCGTGCCCCTTTGTTGTGTGCTGTGCCGGACGAGGAACAGGCTTCTGAAGAAGACGCGGCCTGAAGATCGTATTGGCTGAAGAGTGCGTGTGTGTGTATGTGTCTGGTGGGGTATTGGGTTGGTGGACCCACTTGTAAGGGAGTCAATCTGGTACTACAAATACTTTGGACAGCTGTGGAAGGGGACGACAACGAAGAAGATACTTTCCCCAAACTTTTTGCTTCTGTTCTAGCTGTTGTTCTGTTCTTCTATCCCATACTCTTGCACCTCAATCTTCCTCTGTTACGGTGGTCATAACAATTGGTATCAGAGCCATCCACCAGGCTGGCGCCGAAGAACAAGCAGACGCAATTAGAGAATCGTATTTCGTCGGCCATGGCTACGGTGGAGGCACAATTCGAAGGTGTCAATGCCCTTCTCAAGCAGATCCTTGATGATGTGCAGGGAGTCAAATCGGAGATCGGAGAGGTGCGATCTGTGGTGGATGTGGTTAGGGGACGGGTGGAAGTATTGGAGGCACGTCCTGAGATCCACAATAGGCTGTTTGGAAGGGGAACTTCGGCGACGGAAGATGCTCAGCAGGCGGCGGGATCGGCTTCCCTCTCACCACCGGGAGATGAGGTCAGATCGATGAAGGGGACCAGGGTGTTGGAGAGGTCTAGGGATCCATCGAAGGGTATACTGGGAGCTCCGTTGATTCCTATAACTCCAGGTAAGCAAGATTGGCCCAATCAGTTGCATATTAATGAGCAGAGAGCAGGGACTGGGCAAAATCATCATGCAATGTGGCAGGCTCGCCAAGCAATGCCGAAAATAGAGTTTTCGAAGTTTGATGGAGATAATCCCAAACTGTGGAGGGAGAGATGTGAGACTTATTTTGAGATAATGGGATTGAATCCTTGTTTGTACACCAGGCTTGCCTCTTTGAATTTTACAGGAAGTGCGGCGTTGTGGTTACAGAAAATGGAAGCCAGGGGGAGATTCGAAGATTGGGAGGTGTTATGTGAGGCAGTGGAGCAAAGGTTTGGAAGGAATCTATATAAGAAACATTTGAATAGATTGATTAATCTGAGGCGCATGCACTCAGTGAAGGATTATGTGGAGCAGTTTGAGGAATTGCAACACCACCTATTATTATATAATTCAGCACAGGATGAAGTATTTTTTGTCACTCATTTTTTGAGTGGTCTGAAGGAGGAGATTAGAGCTTCATTAGTGTTGCATAATCCTGAAGACATGGAAACTATAGTACATTTGGCGTTACTGCAGGAAGAGGAGTTGGAACATAAGAAGAAGGGTTCTTACTATAAGAGTGATGCAAGGGAATTCCATAAGGGAGGGGGAAAATTTGCTGAGAAACACAAGTTCATTCCTAAAGTGGAGGAGCACAAGAGGAATGAAGAAGCGCACAAGACAAATTACCACAAATGGGATGAGAAATTGGAGGCGTTGAAATCTTACCGTAAGGCAAATGGTTTGTGTTTCACTTGCGGGGAGAAATGGGGAAAGAATCATAAATGCCCGGACAAGATTCCTTTACATATCATTGAAGAGCTAATGGAGGTTTTGCAGATGCAGTCCAGTCCGACAGAGGACCTAGAGGAGGAGAAAATGGACGGCACTGAGGAGTTAAATGCTGTCACAGATCAAGACCACCACGGAGGGGTTAAAAGGAGGACAGTAAGGTTGCAAGGTCTCATTGGAAAGCAAGAAGTTCTAATCCTGGTTGATTCAGGAAGTACCTATTCTTTCATCAGTGAGAGATTGGTGGAGCGGCTACACATGCAGACTGAGGAAATTAGCCCTGTGCAATTGTCGATAGCGGACGGTAGAGCCATGCAATGCTGTCAGCAAGTCAGGTCCTTGCAATGGTGGGTACAAGGACATTCATTCATACAAGACATGAGAGTGTTGGCCTTGGGCTGCTATGACCTGATTCTGGGTGCAGACTGGTTGGAAGATCACAGTCCGATGTGGATACACTGGGGTCAAAAATGCATTAGATTCACACATCAAGGTCGACGGGTAACATTACAGGGAGTAAGGGAGGATACGGTACTGGAAGGGAGAATCAATGGCAGTGAGCTCCAGGGAATGTTTAGTAGGGGAGCAATCACTCATGTGGTACATTTGCATATGTTGCAAAGAGGAACATGAAACGGGGAGGAAGAACAGAGAAGGTTTGGTGCCCAACGAAGTAGCAGAGGTGGTGCAGACATTCAAACACTTGTTTGAAGAAGTGACACAATTGCCCCCGAGACGCTTATATGATCATTCAATTCCTTTGATACCGGGTGCTCAATCGGTTAATGCTCGTGCTTACAGACATACTCCGCAACAAAAGGATGAAATTGAAAAACAGGTTGAGGATATGTTAAGGAAGGGGTTAATTCAGCAAAGTACAAGCCCGTTTGCATCACCTGTGATATTGGTTAAGAAAAAGGATGGTACGTGGCGTTTTTGTGTGGACTACAGACGGCTGAACTCAATCACAGTTAAGAACAAGCAGCCATTACCAATCATTGATGAGCTATTAGATGAGTTGGGAGATGCTTGTTGGTTCACAAAACTTGACCTGAGGGCTGGCTATCATCAGATTAGAGTAGCTAAACGAGAGGAACCCAAAACTGCCTTCTGTACACATCATGGATTATACGAGTTCTTGGTTATGCCTTTTGGGCTCACAAATGCTCCTGCTACGTTCTAAAGTGTCATGAATCAGATATTTCATAAGCTGCTGAGAAGGAATGTTTTGGTGTTCGTAGATGATATTTTGGTGTATAGCAAGACAGTGAAGGAACATGTGTTGCATCTCATGGAGGTGTTCCAAATACTTGAACAGCAGCGGCTGTATATTAAAAGGGAAAAGTGTTCCTTCGGCCAGCAACAGCTTGAGTGTTTAGGGCATGTGATTACGCCAGGTGGAGTCTCCACCGACCTAGACAAAATAGAAGCAGTTCTAGCATGGCCAGTTCCATGGAATGTGAGAGAGTTAAGGGGTTTCTTGGGTCTGACGGAATACTACCGGAAATTCATTCAACACTATGGGATGATTTGTAAACCTCTGACCACTCTGTTAAAGAAGGGAGCTGTATATCAGTGGACTCCTCAAACCGAATATGCATTTCGAATTTTGCAGAAAGCAATGGTGGAAGCTCCTGTGTTAGCTGTGCCAAATTTCTCTAAACCATTTGTCCTGGAAATAGATGCTAGCAATGGAGCTATAGGAGCCATCTTGATGCAGGAGGGACACCCAATAGCTTTTCTGAGTAAGGCACTGAGCAAGCAGAATCAAGCCTTGTCAACATACGAGAAGGAGTGTTTGGCAATCCTGATGGCAGTTGGAAAATGGCGCACATATCTCCAACTTCAGGAGTTTATTATCAAGACAGATCAAAAGGCACTTATACATCTAGCAGAACAAAAGCTGACCACGTCCATGCAACACAAGGCCTTTGTGAAGTTGTTAGGGATGCAATACCGGATACAGTATAAGAAGGGAGTCAACAACCCTGCAGCGGATGCTCTGTCTCGGGTGCCAGGAGATTGCGTAGTGCATGCTATATCTGGGAATACTCCAGTATGGATTGAGAATCTGATAGCAGGTTATCAGGAGGACTCTGAAGCCAAGCATTTGTTGGAGGAGTTGTGCAATACCGGGTCCAATGAACATGGATATACATTACAGAATGGAATCATACGCTTCAAGGGACGAGTTTGGGTGGGAAACAACACTTTGGCACAGCAGCATATAATTCAGGCGTTGCATAGCAGTGGGATTGGAGGACACTCCGGTATTAGTGCAACTTATCACAAGGTGAAGGGTTTGTTCGCATGGCCTGGGTTAAAAAAGACAGTGGAGAAGTATGTGAAGGAGTGCACCATCTGTCAACAGGCCAAGGTCGAGCACATTAAGATTCCAGGGTTGTTACAACCCTTACCAGTGCCCTCCCAATCGTGGACAGTAATAAGCATGGATTTTATTGAAGGCTTGCCACGATCTCATAAGTACACAACCATCCTAGTGATCATTGACAAGTTTTCAAAATATGCGCATTTCCTGAAACTCTCACATCCATTCACTGCTTCTCAGGTGGCTAAAGTCTTTTGCGATCAGATTTATAAGCTTCATGGATTGCCCCAAATCATAATCTCTGACAGGGACAGAGTGTTTACCAGTGCATTTTGGCAAGAATTGTTCAAGCTGTTGGATACTCAATTGAATATGAGTTCATCCTACCATCCACAAACAGACGGCCAAACGGAACGGCGTAATCAGTGTTTGGAAACTTACTTAAGGTGCTTTGTTCATGCATGTCCAAGGAAGTGGTCGGAATGGCTATCATTGGCAGAGTACTGGTATAATACTACCTACCAGTCAGCAATAGGGCGAACTCCATTTGAGGTGATGTATGGTCACTCACCAAGGCATTTTGGCATTGTTCCAGTAAACAAAGGTGGAGATACAGAACTGCAGGATTGGTTGACACAGAGAGAGGAAATGAATTCATTACTGAAGCTTCACTTGGAAAGGGCTAGTGCACGGATGAAAGCCCAAGCAGACAGGAATCGGTCGGATAGGGAGTTCCAAGTTGGGGATAAGGTATACCTGAAATTGCAACCTTATGCCCAAACATCAATTGTTTCAAGGGGTAATCAGAAATTGAGCTTTCGATTTTATGGTCCTTATAAGATTCTGGAAAGAGTGGGTCGAGTGGCTTATAAATTGGAATTGCCGGAGGAGAGCAAAATTCACCCTGTGGTGCATGTCTCCCAGCTTAAGAGTCATATCCCTTCATCTATACCTGTTGAACCAATGCTGATGATTCATCACATAGAAGAACAGGACTCAATTGTGCCATCTGCCATTATACAAAGGAGACTGATTAAACTGGGAAGTCATGTTACGCCAGTCGCATTAGTGCAGTGGACCAACCTACCATCATCGCTCACCACCTGGGAGAACGTCGCTTCACTCCGTCTTCGATTCCAGATGCACCGGCTTGGGGTCAAGCCGGAATTTAAGGGGGAGGGATTGTTGTGTGCTGTGCCGGACGAGGAACAGGCTTCTGAAGAAGACGCGGCCTGAAGATCGTATTGGCTGAAGAGTGCGTGTGTGTGTATGTGTCCGGTGGGGTATTGGGTTGGTGGACCCACTTGTAAGGGAGTCAATCTGGTACTACAAATACTTTGGACAGCTGTGGAAGGGGACGACAACGAAGAAGATACTTTCCCCAAACTTTTTGCTTCTGTTCTAGCTGTTGTTCTGTTCTTCTATCCCATACTCTTGCACCTCAATCTTCCTCTGTTACGGTGGTCATAACACCCTCGATTGCCCAGCCGCACACAGTGCCCGCACCGCTCCACGCGGGGTCGTTCTACCGTGGCCTTGTTCCATGCCGAAGCGCCATGTAGATATTATGCGTGTGAAATGAACCGTGCATTATTATGTTGGCATGGATATCGATCCAAAGTAACCTCATGGCTTACAAAATTTTCTAGTTATAATGGATATCAAATGTGATGCTAATAGAGACAAAAACCGGGCCGAAATCCTCATCAAGAGGAGTCGTGTATTATCTTTCATTCACAATATTTTTTTAGTTCTTAGTCTCGAAGCTTCAATTGTATCTTGTATAGAAGGAGCACTCAAGACACCTTCTTCATGAAATTTTAAGTGTGTTGCGAGCAATCGATGCCCAAGGTTAACGACTGTTGGAACTAGCCCAAGGATCAAACACGAACTCGTGGACACAAGAACAAGATAATACACCAAGAACACACACTTATATATTCTCGTACTTAGCTCACCAAGAATACAAGGAACACACCCTTAAAGACACCTACCGACTCAAGATTACAACGGACTTGAGTTAGTGTCTTACTTCTTTGTTCCTAGCTACTCTCTCTTCCTTGAGCATCTCTCTTGTACAAGCTTATATATAGACACTGTCTCGGCCAACTGTGAGCTGTGCGTGTAGAGCCATTCAACGCTTTGGTCCTATTCTTGCGCACCCACGTCGTGCGGCCATGACCTCGTCTTGGATCCGTTAAAAACGCTGGACTCTCCATTCCTTCGGACTCGGACATGCAAATCCATTGAACGTGCCTCCTGCAGACTTGGTCATTCGTTGAATGGGCCCTCCTGCAGCCATGCACTCACGTTGGCATTCAACAACTACTAGCTCCTGCATGCACTTGCATTAATTGCTAACCACTCCCAATGACCTGGTTGCACTGCATGCAATTCTCACTTTGGCACTCACACACGTATGCAACTAGATAACTACCTAGCTTGATACATGTGCATGCTAATAAATGTGACTTCCTAATGCATGACTCAATGGACAATAAACTACATGCTAACTAATTTATGCAAATTTATTATACAACAAGATTATGACTAACATTCAACCCCCTAATCTTGTTGTGTATTTTTTTTTCGCATCCTCTCACAGGAGCGCCGGTTCTTCATCCACTTCGGCGAGATTTAGCTCCCTCCACTCTTTCTTCTTAGGCTTGGTACATTCTGATTTGAAGTGTCCCAACTCATTACAATTGAAACGCCTCGCCTTTTTTTTTTGTCGAATTTCTTCTTACCATGACGGTTCGACAAGCCCTCTCCACCGTCGGTGAACAGCAGTTGTCCATCGCCCTCATCATGGCGCTTACGAATCCTCGCCTCAAACACTTTGAGGCGCCCGATCATCTCCTCAATCGACATGGTCTCCAAGTCGGCAAACTGCTCAATTGCCGCCACGACCTGCAGGAACCTATCTGGGACAGACAGAAGAAGCTTCTTGACGACGACCGCATCCTCAAATGTTTCACCCAATCCACGGATTTCATTCACAAGGGAAGTCAATTTCCCCGCGAACTCATCCACGGACTCAGTCTCCTTCATGCGCATGGCTTGAAAGTCACACTTCAAGGACATCACCCGCGCTTTCTTGACACGATCGGCGCCGAGGTACATGGTCTTCAAGGTATTCCATGTCTCCTTCGCCGTCTTCTTCCCACCAACCTGCAATAAAGTTTGTTCAGGGATCGCCTGGATGATGGCCGCCATCGCCATCTTGTCCTTCTTCTTGTCCACGGCTTCTCCTTCCGCGGGTTCAACGGCATCCCAAATGCCTTGAGCCTCCATGAACACCTCCATCTTGATCGCCCAAGCGGAGTAGTTGGTGCTCGACAACATCGGGTACTGGAGGGAGACGGATCCCTCCTTCACCGCCGCCGCTCGCTCCACGATCGACATGACGCCGCGGTATGAACACTTGGGCATGCAACTCACAACCTCGCTCTGATACCAATTGTTGGAACTAGCCCAAGGATCAAACACGAACTCGTGGACACAAGAACAAGATAATACACCAAGAACACACACACTTGTATATTCTCGTACTTAGCTCACCAAGAATACAAGGAATACACCCTTAAAGACACCTACCGACTCAAGATTACAACGGACTTGAGTTAGTGTCTTACTTCTTTGTTCCTAGCTACTCTCTCTTCCTTGAGCATCTCTCTTGTACAAGCTTATATATAGACACTGTCTCGGCCAACTGTGAGCTGTGCGTGTAGAGCCATTCAACGCTTTGGTCCTATTCTTGCGCACCCACATCGTGCGGCCATGACCTCGTCTTGGATCCGTTAAAAACGCTGGACTCTCCATTCCTTCGGACTCGGACATGCAAATCCATTGAACGTGCCTCCAACTTGGTCATTCGTTGAATGGGCCCTCCTGCAGCCATGCACTCACGTTGGCATCCAACAACTACTAGCTCCTGCATGCACTTGCATTAATTGCTAACCACTCCCAATGACCTGGTTGCACTGCATGCAATTCTCACTTTGGCACTCACACACGTATGCAACTAGATAACTACCTAGCTTGATACATGTGCATGCTAATAAATGTGACTTCCTAATGCATGACTCAATGGACAATAAACTACATGCTAACTAATTTATGCAAATTTATTATACAACAAGATTATGACTAACAACGACTCCATGATTAGGATCTCTGTCTTGGGGAGGAAAGTCAATCTACTTGGTAGAGACGTTGAACTAAATTCTTTGTGAACTCATAACTACATTTGTACTCCTTCCAATGTTTAGCTATTTCGCACTCAAGACCTTGTCAATAATGACATGCTTCATAGTTTACCCTTGTCTGCAAACAAAGAAAGTGTGCGCACATGAGTCCTGTTAAAAAGATTGGTAGTATTGATGCATGCAGGTGAGTCTACTCATTTTAGCTAGACAAGAAGTGGAGTGAAAACAATGATGCGGAATGGGAATCTCGAAGAAAACCATGAATATATTGATCTAGCGCATTCATCATATACAGATGATGTAGTTGATGTTACGATTGCACACAAAGTCAAAGATGAAGCTAGGGTTAGAAAAGAAAATCTAAAGTCCACGATGTTCCTCAATAAGACATGTAGAAGAATCAGAACGGCAATTGACACCCAAGAGAATAATGGCAACACTTGTTTTTAATTATTATTATTATTAAGAACGTTCTATATACAATTGTTTGGATTTTTCAAAATAATTTGTATGAATTATTATTGATATTAAATTTGAAATCTAGTAGTGGACGCTCAAGAATTTGTTTCTATTGAGTATGTGAAGCAGTATTCATGTTGAGTCCTCATATATACCATCCTGATTGACTTAAAGAATGGAGATGATTTCAGGGCAAAGGATTTAAAATTCCTTACAATCCCTTTGTCTAGAGATGGAATTAAATATCTCGGATATTAGGTATGTCACTAACAATTTTTTTGTACTATAGTAGTCTAACCCTTGAATGTAATGTGATATTCACACCTGACATCATCATAAAATTTTTTGCATAACGCAGGTCAATGGAACAAAAAAAGTTGATAGCCTTAGCAAGAAATACAGGAGTGAACATGTCAAATATTAACAATTGGAGTATGAAGTAGATTAATGGTGTACCAGCTCAACATATGTCCTATTATTAGTTGTGTATTACTTATTTTCTTACTAACAACTATCTGTCCCAAATTTTAGGGGGAGATTTGATCATTTGCCCTCTTTT
The DNA here is from genome assembly GCA_036346355.1 of Rhipidocladum racemiflorum. NCBI lineage: Eukaryota > Viridiplantae > Streptophyta > Magnoliopsida > Poales > Poaceae > Rhipidocladum > Rhipidocladum racemiflorum. The sequence continues at coordinate 36,690,615 of CM070581.1, forward strand.
TCATGGTGCAATTGATCATTTGGCCTATATATCTCACTGATATGTGGCCTCAGGACCGTATATCAGTGAGATATCATGGGGCAAATGATCAATGGTACATATAAGGGAGGGTAAATCATCAATTGATCCTTACTTGCTATGTGAACTCCTAAAATATAGGATGGGTGATTGTCATCATTGAAAACAAGTAATACAATTAATAATAGGACATACTCATCACGTTGCATTGGTACACCATTAATTTGCTTGATACTCCAATTATTAACATTTGCCATGTTCACTCTTATACTTCTTGCTATGGTTAGCAACTTTTAATATAAGCTTTGATGATGTAAGATGTGAATATAATATAAGCTTCCACTAGCTGCATAATTGATGATGTAAGATGTGAATACCACACATTGAATTCAAAGATTAGGACATTATATCCAAACAAATTGTTAGTGACTTACCCAATTTTATAGACATTAATTTTTACCATATTTAGATGAAGGGATTGTAAGGCATTTCAAATCCTTTGTCCTAAAATCATCATCATTCTTCAAGTCAACTAGGATGGCATTAGGACTGGAACATGAATATTGCTTCACGTAGTCAAGAAACAAATTCTGGAGCGTCCATTCCTAGAGTGCAAGTTTGACATCATTAAATTATTCATAAAAATCCTTTTAAAAATTTTCAAATAACTATTTAAAGAATATATTCATAATAATATTTAAAAAGTGTTACTTTCATTCTCTTGGTTGTCAATTGACGTTCTAATCCTTCTACTTGTCTTACTAAAGAACGTCACAGAGATCTTAGCTTAGGATTTGCTTTCCTAACCAAAGCTTTATCTTTGACTCTGTGTGCTATCGCAACATCAACTACATCATCCGTGGATGACAAATGTGTTAGATAAATATATTCATAGTTGTTTTGGAGCTCCCCATGCCATCTTGCATCACTATTTTTACTCCACTTTTTGTCGAGCCCAAAGGAGTAACACAAATGCATCAATGCTATCATTCTTTTCAAGAGGTATGATATTGTGTGCACTTTCTTGTTTGCAGAAAAGGGTGAACTATGAAGGATGTCACTCTTGACAACATCCCGAGTGTGAAATAGATAAACTTTAAAACAAGTACAAATGTGCACAAATTTAGTTATGAATTCACAAATAGTTTACCTCAAATTTTGTACCAAGTAGATTGAACGTCCTCTCCAAGGTGGTGATTCTAATCATGGAGTTCTCAACCTTGGCATCAATTGCTCACACCACTGTAAAATTTCATGAAGGTGTCTTGAGTGCTCCTTCTACACAAGATACAATTTGATCCTTGTGACTAAGAACTAAAAAAATATTGCGAATGAACGATAGTAATGTAAAATTAGCATTACTAGTAACCAAAAGAATTGAATAAAAACTGAGCTTTTAAAAAGAACAATTTTTATCATGTAACCCATTTTTAAATTTATATTTCGTCCACTCGTACTAATTTTCGGACGAATCTCGATGGCTTAGGACGCCGGAGTAGATGAAGAAGACGTGAGTGACAATGTGCTCGACGGAATTGGAGGAGAGCAGTAGTTGGGATGGGGAAATATAAGGGAGCCGAGGTCCATTCGGATGAGTGGAAGAGCGTAGACGCTGCACACGCAGATGCACAGCCAGGGTCCAGGACTCCAGGGACATGGAGGCACGTGAGGCGAGGACGCAGGCTCATCGCAGCTAGTCCAACACATCGATCTGCAAGTGACTGTTCGCAGCAGCTCATACTAATTTGTTCTCTACATTTTTTTTTCCTTTGGAGAGTAAAAACCAATCTGAATACTAACTTATTTTCTTTCGGGAGTGTATAAACATCATCCGGATGTTTTTATCCTAAAAATCATCCAAACTTTGGACCGTACGATCAAAACACACATCCGTAGGATTAACCCACCTCGAATTCAGGGGAGTGTGTATCGATCTAAAAGCAAATCCAATGGTCCAGAATTTAGATGATGGTTGCTAAAGAAAACGTCCGGATGAAACTTATCAAAACCCTTTTCTTTTAACGTGCACCTGCCGGTGGGATCAAACATGCACAAGATCGGCAGTCTCTACTCGCTTGCGATCTGGGCGTGGTTAAGGGAGCTGTTGTCTCCTACCCTCAGCCAACAAAGGAGGAGATAATCAGATAAGGCGTGGGAATTGACATGGACTTAGAGCATCTCCAGCAGAGCTCCTAAACTAGCTCCTAAACCTTAAAATAGAGAGTGTAGTAGAAAAAACAGATCCAGCAGAGCCCCAACTCAAGCCTCTAAAATTAGGGGCCCCCTAAATTTACCTCCTCAGCCCCAATTCCCAGGGGGCCCAACTCAAGCCCCTAAAATTAGGAGGCCTCTAAATTTGCCTCCTCAGCCCCAATTTCCAGGGACACGAGTACAACCCCTATTATTGAAGATAGGGAAATACATGAGAGGCTTCGAAAATTTTATCATGTTTTGAAAATTTTAAATTTAAATTTTAAATATCATATTTTTAAATTGTAAATGTTAATATGCTTATGTTTTATGTATTACAAATATTTTTGATTGAATTTTAGTGGTGTCAAATGAAGATTATACATAGCGGATATGTTAAAATAGGAGAAAAAGTAAAATAGGGGCTGAGATTTAGGCTGTTCTTTGAACTTGTTTCAAAACAGGACCCCAAAAATAGAAGTCCTTAAATCCAAAATAGGGACCCTGTTTTAGAGGCCCTTGCTGGAGATGCTCTTACTATGCGAAGGTGTCGTCGGCGACGAGGCCGCCGAGCTCGGGATTGTTGTTGGGTGCGCCGCTGACGGTGCGTTGAAGGAGAGAATCGAAGACAGCAGAGATGGCTCCGTGGGCGGTGTTGTCAGGTGCGCCGTCGCCGAGCCAGAGACGGCGGAGAAAGGAGTCGCGCGCACAACCATTGATATCACGAGAGCACATATATAAAGATAGGATAGACGCCGTGAACAGTTGGGTTTGTTGCGTGAGATCGGTTCGGCAGACTCCTGCTGCGCAACGCATGCCTGATCATGCGCTGCTGGCGCCGTCTAAAACAATAATGCTTGGATGGAGTACTCCCATCTAAGGGCCTGTTTGGTAATAAGGTTTTGCAAAATCATGATTTGAGAATTATCTTGACGTAAAAAAACATGGTTTTACCAAACCCCATTGAAACTATGATTTTTTTTGGAACTCCCAACTGTTTTGGCTACAAAGTGTTTGATTGATAAAGTCTTGAACAAGAATTGTTTTGGCACCAGTGCTCAGAAAATTTTGCCCAAGACCAAAGTTTCCAAAACAGAGAAAAAACCAAGGTTTTTAAAATAGAGTTTTTTGAAGGGCTACCAAACACCTCTTGATTTCTAAAACAGAGTTGTTCTCTAAAACCATGATTTTGTCTCGAAATTATGAAAAAAAAACCTTGTTGCCAAACAGGCCCTAAGAGTTTTGTGTTGTAGGCCCTGTTTGGTAACTTGGAACCGGGCCGTTTTTACTAGAATCTGGAAGAAACCCAACCAAACGGATTAAAGCTCAGAACAATTTCCCTCAGAGCGTTTCTTCTTTTTCCACGACGGGGTCAAATCGCCCTCAACCTCGTTCCACCCCGATTCACATAATCCAAACAGCTAGCTAAACGGTTTCCAAACAGTGATTCTGATTCTACCTGAAACGTTTCTACCAAGAATCTGGAACCGTTTCCGTTTCTACTAGAATCTGAAACCGTACCAAACGGGGCCGAAGTATCATAGACAAGCTGTCGGGACCCGAATATGCAAATCCGGACCTTCTTTGTATTCTGCACTAGTCCAGGATCACGCTAGTGCACACAGACTCAACATAGATGAATATCACAATCATACACATCGAAAAAATAAAATAACTCAATTATAAAATATAAATTAGTATACGACCTTAAGGTCAACCTTACACTTGCGAGGCCTTGACGGCTTCAACTCCAAATAAGCAGCAGCGGAATGAAGAACATCGGTGAATCCCATCAATACGCCACAGGCAAATGATGGGGTTCGACTCCTAGATAACCGCCTTCTCACGGAACTTCTTCTTCGATAAAGTAGTCTTCTTCTCAACTGGTGATTGTTTGTTACAAGGGGTGAGTACATAAAGCACTCAGCAAGTCATGCACAGAATGCAAGTCTAATAACTATATGCATGGCTTATTCCAAATGACAGGCGGAATGATTATTTTGCGGAAAAACAACGTTCAAGAATAAACATAATAGATTGTAAAGCGGTAAAACAAATAATAACAGTAATAGATTTCACAGTTATTTCACAAGTAAAACATTCCACATCCTTAACCAATTATCACTTTCCACAGGCAAGAACGCCTCCAAGCCCAAGTTCCATTTTAAGAAAAGCTAACCCTTGACTGTAATCCCCGAGCGTTGTCCAGTACCACGGACACGGCTATTCGAATAGATTTTACACTTTGCAGAGGTTATACACTTTACCCACAAGATATAATCAACTCACCACGTCATCTGTGAATCGCCATACAAAAATATGCGAATGAGCGATCATAACAAAGCCTTTACAATGCTCTGTCTAAACCCAGTACTGCCCGCTAAGGTTTCAACACTGAAGGGACTGGTTACCACACTCAGGGCCCCCCGCTTGCGCCATGTGAGCCAACCCGCGAACCCGGGCCTCACACCCCCCACGATAGTACTAGAGTAAAGACTCCACAAATTAATCAGCTAGGTCTGTCCTATTCCAGACTTGCAAGGTTAAGTCCTTAGGGTGACTAAGGCAAGACTTCCATCAATACTCTCACAGAAATCCATCTCACCATCACTCATAAATATATTATGTTTCATGTAATCCCAACCGCCAATCTGGCCCACGATAATCCTTGCCACTTGCCCCAGTCTAAATCATTTTATCACCCCAGTTGATTATTGCGCAACACAATGCCAACAACAACTCAACATCCTTGAAGAAGCACAAGGGCCTCCACATATCAACTTCATCGTGTCGGCAACACGTCACACGATTTCAAAATACATTGCATATTCCATTAATCAATATTGACATTTTTAATTCCAAAATGATGGCACTGACTCGTTGCAGGTCTAAGCAGACTAATACGTTCTATCTAACCCATGTTGGCAATTCAATAGCTACCAACTATTAATCAACAAACATAGGGTGACAAACGAATCATGTCATACAATTATTATGGACAAGGTGGCAATAACAAATAGGTTGATTATCTCATCCCAAATTAATTGAAATCAGTTTAACTTAAACTAGCATGCAATAATTTGAAACAACATAATTTTCAAAAATAAGATCAACATGGTCAAAGCACAACTTGCCTGGCCCTTGCAATTTTTACTGTTCTTTACTCTTTATCGTTGATTCTTGATCCTCAATCTTCAATCTTCACTTCCTTGACCTTCAACTCCGTAGAACGACTTTCGGACGACGCGTCTAACGATTAAACAAGAAACAAAATACAAACCAATTCAAAAGACAAATCAAGTAAAACTCCAAATCAAGAACAAATAGCATTGGGCACAATGGTTTGGATGAATTTGGGAACTTGATTGGATTAGATTGAAGGTTAGATAAAAGAGAACGGCTTTTGGGCAAAACACCAAAAAGAGGAAAGATTAATAACCGGGAAAGAAGAAAAATATTCCGAAGAATATTCCTTCTGAATTTATTATCTTGATTGGACAGATAATGACATATGGGCCCTCAATCTGTGGACCGGGTTCATAAAGGTATGTTAGCTCGCAATGAACTAAGCTGAAGCTCGAAGTTGACTTTTGTTGACCAAACGGGCACAGTCAACCAAAAGGAAGATAGACTGATACACTAGGTCCGGCACAAGAATATGACATATGGTCAATGGTCTAGCGACCAAGTCCACAAAGGAATCCAGATCAATGGTAGATTAGGTTTTCGGAGATAAGACAAGGACGGATGGGATCAACATCCACTGCGATCCGATCTGGGGTTCAGTCATACATCAATGAGAAAGCTCGATGGTGACAAGGTAGCGACGATATGTAATAAGACAGATTGCAAATATCTTACTACGATTGACACAACGAGAAAGATCGCAAAACATGGTCCACGATGAACTCAGTCCATCGAACCGGTCTTAGGCTAAGTTTTGGCTCGGCTTTGCAGATAATGAGAGGATAGGGTTGGATCACAACAAGGCGATAGAAAAGACAAGGACATCGCATTAGGGCTTTTGCTTGAATGCACCCATGCGATGATAGTGAAATGAGAGCAAAGCGTTAACGATGGAGCGTTAACAGTGAAGCGTTAACAGCGAACGTTAACGGCAAAACGTTAACGGCGAACGTTAATGACGGAACATTAATGGTGGAGCGTTAACGGCAAACGCTAACGACGGAACGTTAACGGTGGAGCGTTAACGGCGAACGCTAACGAGGAAACCTTAACGGTGGAATGTTAATGGCAAAACGTTAATGGTGGAATGTTAACGGCGAAATGTTAACGACGGAACATTAACGGCGAAACGCTAACGGTGGAACGTTAAGGACGGAACGCTAACGGCAAAACATTAACGGCGGGACGCTCATGAAACAAGCTACCGACCATCGGTGCAACAACATGGCCATGACAAAACGCTACCAAGGACGGCTAACTGAAACGCGAACCGGTAACAACGGCTAGGTTGAAAGATGACGATTTTAAGTCGGAACCAGGCTTCGTCGGCGAACGGAGGCCAAAAGAATTATAAGGATGCATCAATATAGTAAGGGATGACCCACCGGACGTGACAACACGGCCACGGCGGACTAGGATAGACGGCGTCAAAAGATGGCGCGCGGCGGCGGCACAAAGACGGCCTAAATATATATAAAAAAAATTTCAGAGGATGGGACAGCAAAGGGAGATTGTCCATCACGTAGAACGCGATGAGACAAACTCAATGGCATAGGAGGATTTTTCGACACCCCAACGGATTGATCACAAACTGCCGACGAACGGCTACAAACGCTAAACTTTAGACGGCCATAACTTCTAGAATAATGATCGGAATTTAACTAAATTTGACCGAGAGCTATTTGTGACCTAGAGGAACACCATGAAATAGGTGGCTCAGAGTTTTACCTTCTGGATCAGCGGGGAACGCGCGAGGATGATTATCACTGACTGCAATGCAGTCTGATCGGGGAAAAGATTTTTTTGAGCAAAATCTAGAGTGCAAAACCATGGGTTAGGATTAGAATCACGTAGAGGACATCAAGGAAAGTCTACAGTAAAATTTTCACGGCCAAACTCGAAAACATGAGGGAGATATGGCCTCGGCAAGATCTGAGATTAGAACGGCCGTAACTTTTGATTCCCAGGGCCAAATTGCACAAAATTTGGAGGGTAGACATAGGGGACATCATGGCTCACCCTAACGAATAAGGATCTCAAAAAGAGTTGACGAGCTTACGGGGGACACGTGCCAAAGTTCGGCCGATGTTCGACAGCGCTTTGGAGGATGAGAGGAAAGTTTCTAGGATTTGGAAGATGCCCATGGGACTTGAGACATGTGGGAGAGGCCATGGGAGGTCTACACAAGGTTGGGGTGGTAGTTAGATCAAGAAAAAACAAGTTTGAAGGTGTTTGGAGCAAAAACGGACCGAATCGGTATTTATACAAACACCTGGCAGGCGTTTCGGGCTCGGGTGCGACGTGGCGGCTTCTCAGCCATTCGATCGATCGGCATCGGACGGGCGCGGGCGAAGCGGTGACGGGCCTGGTCCATCTCGGGCGCGTGGCCAGCCTGTGCGGCTCGGCCAGTGCGCCAGACGATCTTGCGAGGCGGGCGGAGGCGGCGCGGGAAGGAGGCCGGCGGAGCGGGCCAGGCTAGATGGCGGGGTGGGCCCGCGGGAAGGGAAGAGAGAGATTAGGCCCATGGGCGAAATTCCGATTTTCCAGCTTTTTTGAATTAAAATAATTCCATAAATTCAAATAATTCATTTAGGGCAATAAAAATACCAGAAAAATTCCACAAAATGTCTAGAAAATATTTTGAGACATTTTGAATTCAAATAAAATATTTGCAATAAAAATTTATATAAACTTTCCCAATAATTAATTAATATCCAATAGAGATTAATTCAAATCAATTCCGAATAAATCTAATAAATAGCAAACGAGCTCCAAAAAATCTCAAAATTTATAAAAGAATTTCTTGGAGCACAAGGAACCCAAATAAAATTAAATTTCTTTTATTTGACATATAAAATAATCAAATCAAATTGTTTTAGCTTTTAGAAAATCCAGATTACACTTTATAAACGCGAGAAAATCAACGGAAATTTTTGGGAAGCTAAACTGAACCAAAATTTTTTTGAAAACCCAAATTTTGGGATGTTACACAAGCTCGGGTATGTAAAATACCAAGGAGCGCGCGCATGGTGTATTTGCGATATCTGAAGTTCTGAACTATACTAGATCTGCATGTATGGCAGTAGGGGTATGTGATTGTGACATCCTGCTCTTCTCACGCCATTGCGCCGCCGCCCAACGGTCAGCCCGCCCTTCCCGCGCCGTGTTGTCGCCGCACTCGCAACCACCGCCGCACTTCTCGCGGTCGGCCGCACCCCCCCGAGCCCCCCCCTCTCCCCATGCCTCTCTCCTCTCTCCCTCCGCTCCCCTCCCCTCCCCGCACGACGTCGCTGCCTTCGTCCTCAGCTCCGACCGCCCGAGCCGCATTGCGCCATCCCGTCGCCACCCGCCCGGCCTCCCTTCGGTTCCCATCTGGCCTCGCCGTCCCCGCCACCTTGCACCGGTGCACGCCGTCGCCTCCCTCCCTGCCCGCTCCTGCCGGCACCACGTGGTCCACGCACTGGCGAGCCCACCTGCCAGTTTTACTAAGAAAAAATTCAAAAACCCTTTATGACGTCATGCTAATGTCATAAAGCGGATTTTCATTTAAAAACAATTCGAAAATCCGAATTTTGGTCGCAGATGATTGCACTGCGCATAAATTCGGATTTTATTTCATAAAAATAATTCCAAAATGCCAAAAAAATTCCTTTTTATTTGTTTTTTTTTACTTCCGGTAGCTCTTTTTCGCCCGTTCGAACTCCGTTTGGCACCATTTTTCTTCCTAAATTCATTTAAAATCTTAAACTTTAGTTTAGTGCTATTTTTAATTCAACTTGAATTTATTTGGATTTTATTTCAATTTGGGTGCTTTTCACACGTAGATTACGGAGAGTCCGAGGAGTACCCGAGCGACGAATTTGAGCAGCAACTCGTAGAACCAGGCAAGTCACACCACCTTGATCCTGTTGCTCCCAAATTGTGAACTTGTATGTTGAATTTTAAATTATTGCATGCTTATTTGTTATAGACATTAATTTCCAACCAAGTTTTAAATGATAGTTATATCCAATATTGATATGCTACATTTGACCTTTGAATTCCGATACCCTTGTAACCTTAGGAAAAATATGAGCTATGACTATGGTAATAATTAGACATTGTTTAGACATGCTTAGAACAGAACTTAGGAAGTTTTGGGGAATTTTATGCCAAAATGATGTCATGTTTAAATGAAAACTTATGATGATGAATGTTAGTATAAATGTGGAAGTAGTATGGTTAAAATGAAAATGACTTAGACCGGGCGAGAAATGGTTAGAAAGTGGTGAGATTAATGTTTTGGCTTTGTGGAAAGTTTCGTTTAGTCAATTAAGGACCGGTCTGAGTTTCGCTGAATGTACAGCCTAACCGTACTACCACGAGTCTGGAATGGGACAGACCTGGCTAGCCATACTAAATCATATCATGGACAGTCATGCCATATGGAGGTAGTGGTGTGGTGAAAGCATGAGGCTGCCACTTTGGCGCAAGAGGGGGCTTCTGAATAGAGGGATTCTTTCAGCGGTGAAACCTTAGCGAGCATGACTACATGTATGAGTTATTATAGGTGCCTTGTCATAATTTTCTCTGACACTCACCAAAGGAAGTGTGCCGACATAAGGGGAATATTATGTCTTGTGGGTAAAGTTGTACAACCTCTGCAGAATATCAAACTAATCGATTAGCCGCACCCGCGGTTATGGGCATGCCGAGCAAGCCATTCTTAGATTAGACTTTGGTAAATTAAAATTTGGTTTCCAAAAATAATGTTGGATGGAGGGAGTCCATCATGGGTAAAACTTAGACAATTCCAAGAGAGATTCCTAAGTTGAAAGAAAAATGTATAGATTTGAGTTTCTTATAAATTATGCCATTTAAAATTTCTCAGATTGTTTAGTAAATTGTTGCTTTAAGCTTAAATGAACCAAAAAAACCTTCCTTTGATTGCCCGTACATTTATATTGCATTTTCAGTGTGATTTGCTGAGTACGCTAGTACTCACCCTTGCTTAATTGATTGCTTCAAAGGAGGAGTACCACGATGGTGAGGACCAGTTGGACTAGGCCGTGCCCCCTGTCGATTGCCTGTGGCAAATTAATTGGGCTCTGTTTATTGTTCTTCAATTCCGCTATTTTTATTTAGTCGTTTATTTATTTGCTGGCCTGTGTGCCATTTCATTTGTAACTCTGAATATTTATTATTAATAAAGAACGATGGATATGCTATGGTTTCATTTATACTGTTTGTGCTAGCATTTCCTGGAGTAGTACAGAATACACAGAGGAATTCGGAGGTGTTTTTCTGGGGTCCGACAGAGATGTTATCAGAACCATATCAACTGTAGTTTATAGCCATGGTTTAAACTTAGGGACTATATTTTGAAAACATAAATAATTTCGAAAACTTTTACTTCTTACTCTCTCTTCACTCATCCCCTTCTGTTTATAAAATTTATTTCTAAGTCGTCTCTCTCTCAAAATTGTAGATGGCCAAGATCTCGACTACGGTGTCGTACGGATTGTACATGGAGAGCTAGATCAGGATCTTACTGCATATGACACGGTTCCTCAGATTCACACAGAGACCCATCTACCATGGCTTTCGGACACGGGCATTTTCACAGGATCAGTGGAGAGTCGAGGTTCATATCTACGCTCAGGATCAAGGAAGGACTATCTCCCACATCTATGAGGCCCCGATGTTGCGAGACACTTTCGCCACGGGCATCCAGGATGCAGACCGTGAGGCAGTACGGACGATGGGGAGAATTTATGAGGTGCAGATGAGGCCCTCTGAGTTTCGTTACTATCCCATTAAGTATAAGTGCAGCTCATATAGTGCCTTCCGCCCCGCCACGATGAGCAGCCCTCCACATTTTTGCTGAGACAGGCAGCACTTATAGAGGATATGGATATGAGATACCAGGACACGCTTGACAAGCTGTTGACGACCCAGCAGAGGCTCCACGAGGTGTAGGAGGAGCTAGCCATATACAAGGCCAGCAGTGAGGGCTCTTCCATTCAGGGGAGAGACTTCAGAGCACTCAGAGTCCGTCCACGCCCCGAAGAAAAGGAAGACCGGCGACAATAAGACTTATTTGAGCCAGTTTCGTGGACTTCAGTAGGATTAGTTTTCTCTTTAGATAGCTTTAGATGATGATTCTTTCGATGTGCGAGCTGTCGTTACTTCTTGTGAACATTCGCCATCTTTTGCACGAGGATTAATAAAGATTTGATTCATTCGTTTATATTTGAGTTTTGGCTTATTTATACTATTATAGATAGATCTCACCTTTTCCATAGACTTTAAGGATGTATTTAATAAACTTTATTTCAAATTTTCTACTCTCGTCGTATGCTATCTTATCCTCACCTTAATTCACTACTTGAAAAGAATTTAACTAATATTTCTTTCCTTTCAAAATTTTAGATGGCTAGTGTTAACTTTACCGCAAGCCACGGATGGGCGCGCGTTCTTCAATATCAGCTACGCTACTTAGGGATCAGACAACGACCAACCTACTACCTAGGAGAGGAAAGTTATGAAGGAGAAGTCATCAGCCATTACACAAACTTGCTCATCACCATGCCAGCACAATATGGGAGTCTTCGCTACGCCTTCAGAGGACATGGCCCCACGAGCTATGATGTGAATGAAGCAGCTGCCCACAAAGTAGTGCGACAATTCTGCCGTCTTTTTGGCATTCAACTTCGAGGAGCGAGACCTCACTTTGTTCCCCGTAGGCGCTAAGGAATTAAAACCAAACCATAGAAGCTTTTAGAGTAAACCCTCCCTTCTTTAGGAATTTGTGAGCTATCTTTTATTATTTTGTGGCAGACGCAATGAATAATTATATTAATAAAAGAATAATTTGGTGTTTATTGGAGTTTATTGCTTGTGTGTGGGGTTTTGGGTAGATCTCTATTCTTCCCTTTCCTAATCTTATAGTCAACCACCAGATGGTGAACACTCGTTGCAGCTCTGACAGCCCCCCTCCACCAGGATTGCCCCCCTCCTCCTGCAAATGAACCTACCTGGCAGCAGATGATGGAAAATCAGAATCAGCTTATCCAACTGCTAGTGCAGAGTATCAATAATAATCAGAATGCTCAAGCTACCGCTCCCCAGCATCACCTGCAGAACAAGTGTAACATCCCCAATTTCGGTCTTTTGCCAAAAAGCTAATTTAAATTAATTAAATTTAAAATTTGGATTTTTCCTCGGTGTTATAATTAACCTGGCATCCTTATCCTTTCGAAATTGGAGTTCCATCTTTCATTGTCCGAAAAATCGAATTTCTGAATTCCGGTCCGTACCTGAAATTTCACTTGAGTTCCAAAATGCTCCAAAAACCCCGGAACCTATTGCATTAGGTTCCAAATATTCCAAAAACATTTTGGGAATTTTTCTAAGATTTTTGGAAACTCTCTGGTATTTTATCGCTCGTGGCCTTTCGTCAAAAGCCCTTTATTTGTCCCGGAATTTTATAAATTCCAAATTTCATCCAAATTCCGTGAAACCAATTTTATTGGGTTCCAAATATTCCCTAGTATTTTTAGGAATTTTTAGACCCTTTTTGCTATTTTTTTCTTTAGGGCGTTGCTTTTACGTAATTTCTGACCAACCGGGAGGCGCCACGCGGCGGGTACTGTAGCATTGGTTACTGTAGCGTCGTGCTACTGTAGCGCCATTTTCTCCAATGAACCGTTTCCAGAGAAAGCTCGGTTTCATCCTATGCATGGCGCCTTTGATTCCAATCACCATAACTTTCCATTAACTCCACCAAATCGTGATCCGTTTGAACCGTTAGAAAGAAGAAGACGAGGAGATCCCATTCCTGCTGTCCATTCACCTTCAATCACGCTGGAAACGGTTCCACGAGCAATTAAACCAAAATCACTCTTTCCTCCATATCTTGGCCATTTCTCCATAAAACTTCGAGCTTCCACCTCTCAACTCTTCGTCTCGGAGCCCTCTACCCAGTGCTCACACCCTCACATAGCCATCCCTCTCCATTTCGCCGGAACCAAGTAAAAACCATCGCCGGGCGCCGCTAGTCGACACCGTCATGGCAACTTTTGATCCGGTAAGGTGATTCCAAATACGCTTGCGTCATCGTGTTCGCGTCGTCGCCACGAACAAAAGCCCTCAAACGATTTCGATTTTCGTTGCAGGACGGCGACGATTTTCGCGATTGAAGTTTCCGATTGGAGAGTTGTTCGTCGTCGATTTCTTCCAATCCGGCGATCCCCTCCGAAATCCGGTAACACCCTTAGACTCGTCTCTTCGCGTTCTACGTGGTGCTCCTTTCGATTTCGCAAAAATCCGTCGTTTTGGCACTTTTCCCATATCCAATGTCGACCGGCCGTCCCAGCTACCGGACTCCTGTTCGGCCGCACCCCTTCCCCGCCGGCTCATTGCCGTCGCGGCCTCCCCGCCGTGCGCGCCACCTTCCCCAGCCCCGGCCGCACTCCTCCCAAGCCTCAGCCACCGCTGGCCGCGTCCCCATCGGTCCCGCGCCATGCGCCGCCGCCGGTTTCATCGTGCTTGCGATGCGCCGTCGTTCCGGCCGCATCCAGTCCCGGCCGACCGGCCAGCTGCACTCCTCATGCAGGCACGCACCCCGTGCGCCTCTCGCCTGACCTCGGGCGCCGCTCCATCGCCGACCCACTTGCGTCGCTCCGGTCGCCGCCTCGGTCGCCCGCCGCCGCCTCGGGTCTCCCAGCGCCCGTCTTACCAACCGACCGCCTTCCGCGACGCGGCGTTCTGCGACCACTCGCCCAACCCCGCGCCGCCTTCCTCCGGCCGGCTGCCTTGCAGCCCGCGCCAACGCCCACTTTGGCCGTCGCCGAGTACCACTCCGGCTCACCGCTGGCCCTCCCCGGCACCGTCGCCCTCTCCTTTCCCCATTTCCCCACTCGCTGGCCTTTAGCGAGTCCTCCATGGCTGACGCACACGGAAGCCTTCCTTCCTCTGCTCTTTGGAGCTTTGGAGAAGAAGCTCCCTCTCTATGACAGGGATGGCCCACTTGCCATACACACCACAAAATCAGAAATTCCATGGAAAAAGAAAGATTCCAAAATATTCCACATTTTCTGAAAAGATGAGAAAGTTGCCTAGAGGGGGGTGAATAGGCAGTTTAAAATTTAAACTAAATTTGTCGCAGCGGAAAGAGTATCGGAACTTCCGGTATTGGATCGGAACTTCCGATATAATCGGAACTTCCGATAACAGTTCGGAATGTCCGATCGACTTTAGACACGGACAATTAATCACTGAGAGTAATGAACTTGGAAAGCAATCTAAGAACGTTATATCAACTAAATAAGGAAACACGTTTGAGTAAAGTAAAGTAAAGACATGGATTTGTTCCCGGAGTTCGGATTCTTGAGGGAATCCTACGTCTCCGTTGAGGAGGCTCCAAAGAGCCGGGTTTTTTCCAACCCTTTCCTCCCAAACCTCGGTCACACTTGAGGCTTGGTTCCACTATTGGATCCTTTCCTTTCGGAGGCAGAGCCGGAATTCACAAACTTCTCACGGCGTCCCACAATCCTTGGGAGCTCGTGATCGACACGTAGCCGTCTAGGAGTCCTTCAACCTCCAAGAGAAACAAATACACCATTGAACGATCTTGGAGGAACACTCTTAAGCTCGAGATGAATGACACTTGCTTTTCACTCCAAACTCTAGATCTCAACTATTGTCCTCACTCTCTAGATGATCCCTAAGATCAAGGAGGAGGACTCAATAGAAAGCTAGAAGGTGCTCAAGGTGCTCTAGAGTTCTGCCAATAAGAGTGTATATGTTTCAAAAGAAAGAGGAGTGGGGTATTTATAGTTTCTTGCAAAAACTAGCCGTTATACACCCACTCAGCTGCATATCGGAACTTCCGATATCAACATCGGAATGTCCGATATGTGGAAACAATCAGAACTCGAGCGCACTTCAACTGTCGAAAAAGGTGCATCGGAACTTCCGATACCAACATCGGAATGTCCGATGTTCCCAGAAAAGCACCTCGACAAATGCTTCTAAGTCCATATCGGACTGTCCGATATAAAATCGGAACTTCCGACTTAACATCGGAATGTCCGATCTAATATATCGGAGTGTCCGATAATTCCAGAGAGCTCCCATTTTCGGGTTTGAACACATCGGAACTTCCGATGTCAAATATCGGAACTTCCGATATTTCCAGAGAGCACCCTAGAAAGCATCAGCAACGTATCGGAACTTCCGATGCATCTACCACTCATCGGACTGAAGCAAGCATGCACATCGGAATGTCCGGTCACATCGGAACTTCCGATGTAATATCGGAATGTCCGACTTGAACTTTGATAAAAACACATTCCGGTGCATGCGCGGTGACTTAGGGTCTCAACAAGAAATAAAGTAGCATTCATCTGAGCATAGAGACTATCCTAGATCATTTACGATGCATCCCTCTTAATAGTACGGCATTCCTACGACACAAAACATAGAAAATACAAGCGTAATGCCGTTTTACTCGCGTAATCTTGTTTGAGGGTATCCATCGCATGTAGACGATCTCACATTGAACCTTTTACCTGCTCATAATCTCATTGAAGACATTAGTCTCTTTAATCGCTTGTCATTAATAAACCAAAACCAATTTGGGGGCCTAGATGCACTTTCATTTTCCTATTTTTCCAACGTTTCCAGTATTCGAACGCTCATATCTTTTGCATCCGAGCTCCGATTCACTCCGTTCAAATTCCTAAATTCGTTTAAATTCAAGATCTATCTGCCAGTATTAATTTTGTAATTTTTGGATTTTATTTATTTTATTTTATTTATTTGGTTGTACCGTTTTGCGCGTAGCCGACGATCCCGCCGAGTCCGTCGATGCCGTCGCCGAACCTTAAATACTTTGAGACACCCGCTGCGATCGAAGGCAAGTCTACTTGACGCATGTTGATCCTACAATTTATAAATATTTTACAAACTGCATTGCTATTTATATAAAAGAATGATGTTAACGTTAGGCGGTTAGTTATACCTGTTGTTTATACTTCCTTGATATTGTTATCCATGATCCTTTGTCGCCCTAGTATAGTAATCCACCAATATAAATATTTTTGGGGAAATATTCTTTTATCAGGGAAATGACTATTTGGAAGACATTTTGGGATGGAACATATTAGTATAGAATGTAAATTGGAGTTAGATGAATATTAGTGATGATGTGGGGATTGTTATTATGGAATTGATCTATGAATGGTGATCATTGAAATATTGTGAAGTTGGATTGTGATAGTAGTTCACATTATAATGGATTGGGGGAAATTTTGGAAGATGTATGGTATTGTGAAGTATTCGTGATGGATTAAGTAGATCATTGCAATGCAAGTAGATAATACGTTGAATTGGATTCCTTGGGTTGATAGAATAGTATCAAATGAGAATCAGGGTTAGTTTGATTATTAGTGTTTGTTGGGAATTATTATTAACGAACTGTTTAAGAAATAGATGATTATGGAAATATAAATATGTGATAATCATTTATGGAGAATTGTGAATAATCCAGAATATTTGGTGGTTTAGTAAATGATAATATTACGTATTCTTGGTGGATTAAACTAGATGATTTAGAGGTGATAATGTGAAGGGTTAAATATACGATATTATGAAGTATTATCGGTGGATTGTATTCTAGATGACTAGAGATGATATTGTGCAGTATTCTCGGTGGTTTAGTAGATGATTTGGTGAAATATTCTTAGCAGATAATAAGATTGATCACTGTATGAATAATGGATAAATCAATAATACAAGTTATAGTTCAAGGGAAATATTTCATATACAAACATGACTGTGGTTTAATATGATTTTGGAGTTATGATAGTACCATGATATACTTACCACTTGTTGGATACTATATCGAATTGGATTATTCATACGATTGTAAAATTATGGCAATTTAAGGATTATTGGAGATTACAAAATTAATTATAAGGATTGTAATCAAACCCTGAGAATTGAAGATTATTAAATAAGTTTTTGGTGGACTAGAATAGTGTAGTAGAAATGCTTAGACTTGCAAATGGTCAGTATACACCTATGGGTGGGAATTTCTTATAATTCTTGAAAACTTGTGTTGGAAATTATAGGCAAAAAGTATTGCCGTTGGTTTACAAAATAAAAATAAAATAAAAAATGCTTTAGACTTGGGCGGAATGGTTTGTTTGGCGGACGCGGATAGAGCACTGGTCCTGGTTTGTGCAAGTACCGCCCCAAGTCAATTAAGGACTGACGCTTATGACTGTCTCCATTCTAAGCATTACCGTACAACCACATGTCTATTATGGGTACGACCTGGCTAAATAATTTGTAGAAACCTAACTTAGACACACCAGATGGTGGAATGTGAGTGCCGGATAGAGGCAAGACTGTTTTTCTCACACGGCACAAGAGGGGGCTTCTGTACTGGGTGGATAGAACCCTAACAGCGGTGAAACCTCAGCGGGTGGGTCAGGTTAGGCGTATACATTGTAAAGGCCTTGTCATGATATCTCTGCCGGCACACCTAAGGAAGTGTGTTAATAGCTTGGCATCAAGAGAATATCATGTCTTGTGGGTAAAGTTGTACACCTCTGCAGAGTTAAAACTATTCGAATAGTCGTGCCTACGGTCAAGGGCAAAGCGAAGAATGCTTTCATACTGATAGACTTTATTTATTGGTTTTAAAAACTGATGATTTGGGATCCGGGAGTGGTTAGAACTCTCGGGTGTGCTTCTGGTGGCTAGAGCCAGGTAGGTGGATTGAACCTGTTTTCTGAACCATGGCAGACAGAGCCATGTGGATGGATTGAATCCTGATCTTTTTGAGATGTGGCGGTTAGAGCCTGTATACTTAGTGATTGGTGGCTAGAACCTTCACTAGAAATTATAAATAATTGCAAATGTACAAATAATTGTGAAAATGGCTTTGTGAAAAATTTACTTGTTAAGTTTTTTTTGAAAATGTTGCCTTGCGCAAAAGAACCATATTAAGCCATCCTTGGATAGCCCTGCATTATGCATTTTTCCCAGACTTGCTGAGTACTTTATGTACTCACATGCTACATTCTAAACATATCTCAGAAGTGATTGAAGCTGTCAAAGGAGATTTCAAGGACTAGGACTCGCTCCCCACTCGATTGCCTGTGGGCATATGGATGGGTCACCACTTGATGTTATCGTCTTCCGCTGCGGTTGTTCAAGTTGTTCAGCCTGTTAAGGCAGTAATGGTAAACCTCTACCATAAGGTCTTTGCTTTTATTTGGTGTTATTATTATTTGGTTATGAAATCGTGATATGGTTGTTGATTCATCACTGTTTGACTGTGTGTACTAGCTACTGATCTGGGACTAGTACAGAAATACACAGGGGATTCTGGATAGCCGATCCGGGGGCTCACAACAAGTTGCCAGAATTCATGAGGACCCAGCCTCCAGTTTTCTCCAGCAGTGCAGAGCCTCTCGATGCAGATGACTGGCTCAGGACCATTGAGAAGAAGCTAGACATCATTCAGTTCAGTGACCGAGAGCGAGTCTTGTTCGCTTCTCATCAGCTGGGTCAACCCGCTACAGAATGGTGGGACAACTTTCGAGTTACTCACCGTGACGCCCAAGCTATCACATAGGATGATTTTGTGCGAGCCTTCCGTCGAGCTCACATCCCTACTGGCGTAATTGCACTCAAGAAGGAGTTTCGTTCCTTGCGCCAGGGAGGACGCACTGTGACATAATATCTCTATAAGTTTAATTACCTGGCCAGATATGCTCCAAAAGATGTGGCCATTGATGAGGCGAAGCAGGAGTGCTTCATTGAAGGACTGAATGATGAGTTGGCAGTTCAGCTCGTATCTCATGACTACGTTGACTTCCAGCAGTTAGTCAACAAGGCTATTCACCAGGAGGGCAAGTATCAGGAAATGGAGAGCCGCAAGAGAAGAATGGCTTTCCATAGGAACAACCCTGGAGGACACCCCAAGCCTCGCACTGCGATGCCTCAGCCTCCACAGCATGTCAGACCTTAGGTTCCTTCCTCATCCAGGGCATTGGTGGCACCGCAGCGTCCTGCCAACCCCAACTTCAGGCCACCCCCAGCCCCGGCAGGCAATCAGATCCAGAGAATTGCACAAACTATAGCTGGAGTCCAGTGCTACTACTGCCATGAGATGCGGCATTTGGCAAATCAATGCCCTAAGAAGAGAGTAGCGCCAACACCAGCACCAGCCAGGTCCAACACTTCAACTCTTCTAGCAGCAGCTCCTAAGAACCCTGTACCAGCAATAAGAGGCCGTGTCAACAATATGACGACAGAGGAAGCCCAGGATGCTCCAGATGTGGTCGTCGGTACGTTCCTTGTAAATTCTGTCCCAGCATCAGTTTTGTTCAATTCTGGAGCTTCGCATTCTTTTGTTGCTAGTCAATTTGTGGGTAAGCATGGGATAGCCACCTTTCCTCTTGTCAATGCCATGATAGTCAGCTCCCCCGGCTTAGAAGTAAGAGTCGATTCCATTTGCCCAAAAATCCCTTTGATTATAGAAGGAGTGACATTTCTAGCCAACTTAATAGTTTTGCAATCCCAAGATTGGATGTGATCCTTGGTATAGATTGGTTAACCAAGAATAAGGGTAGAATTAATTGCTCTAGCTGGACTATTGAGCTCACCAATGAAGATGGAATCAAGGTTGAGTATGAGTCCAAGATGAGTAGGGACAAACAAGTCAGTCTTAATAAACTCAAGGGCTTAAGTATAGAGCAAGTGCCAGTAGTATAAGAATATCCGAATGTTTTCCCAGAAGAGTTACCCGGTATGCCTCCTGACAGGGACATTGAGTTCATAATCGACCTCATCCCTGGTACAGCCCCGATTTCAAAGAGGCCGTACAAAATGCCCACAAATGAGTTAGTTGAGTTAAATAAGCAAATTCGTGAGATGCAAGACAAGGGATACGTCAGACCAAGTTCATCACCCTAGGATGCACCTGTTCCTTTTGTCAAGAAAAAGGACGGTAGTATGAGGATGTGTGTGGATTATAGAGCTCTTAATGAAGTCACCATTAAGAATAAGTACCCCTTACCCAGGATCGATGACTTGTTCGATCAGTTAAAGGGAGCAGGTGTCTTCTCCAAAATAGATCTTCGGTCAGGATATCATCAGCTAAAAATCCGACCAGAAGATGTACCCAAGACAACCTTCACCACTCAATACAGACTTTATGAGTTCACAGTTATGTTATTTGGGTTGACCAATGCACCAACCTATTTCATGAATATGATGAATAAGGTATTCATGGAATTCCTGGATAAGTTTGTGGTGGTGTTCATTGATGATATTCTCATCTACTCTAGAGATGAGAAGGAGCATGAGACACATTTGAGATTAATATTGGAAAAACTCAGGGATCACCAACTGTACGCCAAGTTTAGTAAGTGCGAGTTTTGGTTGAAGGAAGTAGGATTTCTTGGACATATTGTATCCGCAAGTGGAGTGGCAGTGGATCCAGCAAAAGTGGAAGCAGTAATAGGTTGGGAGCAGCCCAAGTCTGTCTGAGGTTAGAAGTTTTCTGGGATTAGCTAGATATTATCGGAGGTTTATAGAGAGTTTCTCCAAGCTTGCACATCCGATGACTCAACTTCTAAAGAAGGAAAAGAAGTTTGAATGGACAGAATTCTGTGAGAAAAGCTTTGTAGAACTAAAGAAAAGACTTGTCTCAGCACCAGTTATAGTCCTACCAGATATTCACAAGGATTTTGTGATTTACTGTGATGCCTTGCGGAAAGGTTTGGGTTGTGTGCTAATGCAAGAAGGAAAAGTGGTAGTATATGCATCACGGTAGCTAAAACCTCATGAGAGCAATTATCCTACTCATAACATAGAGCTAGCCACGATTGTGCATGCTTTGAAGATTTGGCGACATTACCTCATTGGTAATCGTTGCGAAATATACACTGATCATAAGAGCCTGAAGTATATATTCACTCAGATCGAACTCAACTTAAGACAAAGAAGATGACTAGAGCTAATAAAGGATTATAATCTCGGTATCCATTATCATCCAGGGAAAGCCAATGTGGTAGCCGATGCACTGAGTAGAAAAAGCCATGTCAACATGATCAGTGCTAGAGAAGGTCTACCTGAGTTATGTCAGGAAATGAAGAGGCTGAATCTGGAGATCGTCACTCACGGATCAGTGAATGCACTTGAAGTACGACCTACACTTCGAGAGCAAATCAGAGAAGCTCAAAAAGATGACCCAGATATCCAAGATATTACGAAGAATATGAGAAGAGGAAAATCCCCAGGATTTTCAGAAGATGAACAAGGCGTTATATGGTTCGAGAATAGGTTGCGTCTGCCAAACCATAAAGAGATAAAGGAAGTACTTCTTCAGGAAGCACATGAGTCTTCATTCTCTATTCATCCCGGCAGTACAAAGATGTATCAAAATTTGAGGGAAAAGTACTGGTGGGTTAGCACGAAGAGAGAAGTTGCAGAGTATATTGCTAGATGTGATGTCTGTTAGAGGGTTAAAGCAAAAGATCAGAGACCAGCAGGCCTGTTACAGCCGTTATCAGTCCCAGAATAGAAATGGAAAGAAATTGGAATGGATTTCATCACTGGACTTCCTAAAACCCAAACAGGCTATGATTCCATTTGGGTAATAGTGGATCGTCTCACCAAAGTAGCCCACTTTATACCAGTGAACACTAGGTATGGTGGAAATAAACTGGCAGAGCTTTATATAACCAAGATTGTGTGTCTACATGGAATTCCTAAGAAAGTAGTCTCAGATTGAGATAGTCAGTTTACTTCACGCTTCTGGAAAAGTTTACATGAAGCCATGGGGACTCGACTGAATTTCAGTACAGCTTACCATCCTCAGACAGATGGACAAACAGAACGGGTAAACCAAATATTGGAAGATATGTTATGCGCTTGTGCGTTGGACTATCATGCCAGTTGGGATAATTGTCTACCATTTGCTGAATTTTCATATAATAATAGTTATCAAGTTAGTTTGAAGATGTCACCATTCGAAGCATTGTATGGAAGGAAATGTAGAACTCCGCTCTTGTGGGATCAAGTTGGAGAGCGACAGTTGTTCGGTCCAAGTATTTTGAATGAGGCAGAAGAGAAAGTCAAGCTTATACAGGATAGACTCAAGATAGCTCAATCTAAGCAGAAAAGTTATGCAGACAATCATCGAAGAGAGCTAGTTTATGAACCTGGAGATCATGTGTATCTCAGATTCACTCCCCTTAGAGGTGTGAGACGCTTTGGAAACAAAGGAAAGCTCGCACCATGGTCCATGTGTGGAGAAGTTGCATATCAGCTAAGTTTACCTCCAACACTGGCAGGAGTGCATAATGTGTTCCATGTGTCGCAGTTAAAGAAATATCTTCAAGTTCCCGCAGTGCAAGCCCAGTTGGATGATATTGATATTCAGAAGGATTTGACTTTTAAAAAGCATCAAATCAATATTCTAGAGACTGCAGAGCATGTCACTCAAAGAAAAACTATCCACTTTTGCAAAGTTCAGTGGAGTCACCATTCAGAAAAGGAAGCTACTTGAAAAAAAGAAGGGGAGCTAAAGTCCGAGTATCCCCAACACTTTTGCTAGACAATCCAAATCTTGGGGTCAAGATTCTTTTTAAGGTGGGTAGCTTTGTCACGCCCTGCGCTTCCCACGCCAGCGCACCATAGCCCAATGGCTAGCCGCCCTTCCTGTGCAGTGTCGCCGCCGCGCCTGCAACCGCCGCAACCCTTCTCGCGGCCGTTCGGCTGGCCGTGTCGTGCCCCTCTATAAAGCCCCCCCGAGGCCCCCCTCTCCCCGTGCCTCCCTCCTCTCTCCCTCCGCTCCCCGCGCGCTGCCATCGCCTTCATCCTCGGCTCCGGTCGCTCGAGCAGCGTTGCACCGCCGCGTTGCCAACCGCCCCGCCTCCCTCCGGTTCCCCCCCGGCCTCACCGTCCCCGCCACTGGCTTCGCCCCGCTGCCCCGTAGTCGGTGCGTGCCGTCACCTCCCTCCCCGCTCGCTCAGGCCGCCCGCCGCGTCTCGACACCCTTGGCCTTGCCCCACGCTGCTCTGGCAGCGCCCCGCGCAGCGTGCGTGCGTGCGCCTGGTGCACCACGTGTGTGGACGCGGTCCATGCGCTGGTGGGCCCACCTGTCAGTTTTAATAATTTTTTTTTCAAAAACCCTTTATGATGTCATGCTAACATCATAAAGCAGATTTTCATTAAAAAAAACAATTCAAAAATTCGAATTTCGGTCGCCAACGTCAGCACTGCGCATAAATTTGGATTTTCTGTTAGAAAAATAATTCCAAAATGCGAGCAAATTCCTTTTTATTTGTTTTTTTAATTTTCCGTAAGCCCGTTTTCGCCTGTTCGAACTTCGTTTGGCTTCGTTTTTCTTCCTAAATTCATTTAAAATCTTAAACTTTAGTTTAGTGCTATTTTGAAATTCAAGTTGAATTTATTTATATTTTATTTGAATTTGGGTGCTTTTCACACGTAGATTACGGAGTGTCCGAGGAGTACCCTACCGACGAATTCGAGCTGCAACTCATCGAACCAGGCATGTCACACCACCTTGATCATGTTGCTCCCAATTTGTGAACTTGTATGTTGAATTTTAAATTATTGCATGCTTATTTGTTATAGACATTAATTTTTGACCTAGTTTTAAATGGTAGTTATATCCAATATTGATATGCTACCTTTGACCTTTGAATTCTGATACCCTTGTAACCTTAGGAAAAATTTGAGCTATGACTATGGTAATAATTAGACATTGCTTAGACATGCTTAGAACTGAACTTAGGAACTTTTGGGGAACATTATGCCAAAATGATGTCATATTTCAATGAAAACTTATGATGATCAATGTTTGTATAAATGTGGAAGTAGTATGGTTAAAATGAAAATGACTTAGACCGGGCAAGAAATGGTTGGAAAGTGGTGAGATTAATGTTCTGGGTTTGTGGAAAGTCTAACCTAGTCAAGTTCACAAGTGTCCAAAGCAGCAAAACCAAATATAACCTCCCAGGTGCCACTCTTGGCCTACCAAAACAATCTTGCCGCTTGCCTTAGTCCAAATCATTTTATCACCTCAGTTATTTACCATGCACCACGTGCCATCATTAATCTCAACAACACATGTCACATTCTCATAAACACATTCCATTCCTCATTAAGTCAGGATTAAGTTTCATATTCTAAAATCATGTCAATGCTACATTGCAAACTAAGCATTCTAGAGTCGTTCTAACTTCCCATGTTGGCAATTAAAATTAATGTCCAACTATTAAACCATAGCCTAGGGTGACAAAAGGTTCATGGCATACAAATATTAAAGACATGATGGTGTACAACAAATAGGGCACTTAGCTATTCCCCGGATTAATCAAAATCATTTCTATTTAAACTAGCATGCAATAGTTTGAATCGACATAATTTTCAAAAATTGGATCAATATGATCAAGCATAACTTGCCTTGAAAAAGTACCGGATCTTGCTCAGAATCTTCCTCCTGGGTCAGAACTTCACCTTCGAAACCTTCGGGCACTTCGACGTCTACGCATGACAGGTAAATAAACAACAAATAAATAAAAATAGAGAGCAACTCATGTCCAAAAATAAAATAAAATTCACAATTAAATAGATCTTGATTTTACAAATTTTTAGAAATTAGAATCACCCAAATTGAAGTTAAAACGCAAAAGTTATAGCCATTAGAAGCTTGAAAATTCTTTAAAAAGAATAAACCAAATTACTTCATTTATTTTTCTATTGAAAAATCAGATTTATGAGGTCAGCTGATGTCAGCACTGAATTTCTTTTCCACCAAATTATTTTTCTAAAGGAAAATCCATTTATTGCATCAGCATGACGTCAGTCGGTCCATGGACTGGGTCCACGGTGGACTCGGTCCACCAGACCACATGTCACTAACACATGGACCCCACAGTCAAGTGGCCCACACCCGTGCACACAACGCCTGACAGGTGGGCCCCACAGGTGACGTCGTGGGTGACATCACTGCGCACTGCCTCAACGGGCGCAGTCCTCGACCCCCGTGCGCACATGTGGCAGCCACGGGTTGGCCGGCGCCTGGCGAGATCCGGTTCGCTCGTTCAAATTCGGATGGCTCGGATCGATTCCATCTCACACGGGCGAGGTGCCACACGGCATTGACCCGGTGCTCGACACATGGGCAAATCTAGACCATTGATTCGAGTTTGAACGGTATTGACTCAATCTAAGCGCTAATACATGAATTAATCCAAACCGCACGATCAAGGTACTATGGCCCAGATCTAACTCGAGTCTACTACTGCTAACCTAATCTCATCCACACATCCAAGATCCAATGGCCTAGGTCAAGTTGACCTAACGCATCATTCCTCAAACATAGGCTTATGGTATCATAAAGGTGTTAAGTTTGATTTAATTGGATATTGTTATTAAGATTATGCTGGTTGCAAAGTGGATAGAAAAAGCAACTCAGGTAGTTTTCAATTCCTTGGTAGATCTCTTGTTTCTTGGTTTTCTAATAAACAAAAATCTGTAGTTTTATCCACAGCCGAAGCAGAATATATTTCAGCTGGTAGTTGTTGTGCTCGATTAATTTGGATGAGACGAACCTTGATGGATTATAGAATAAATTTTAAGAAAGTACCTCTTTTGTGTGATAATGAAAGTGCAGTGAAAATAGCCAACAACCCAGTCCAGAACCCAGAACAAAACACATAGATATTCGCCATCATTTCCTAAGAGATCATATGACTAAAGGAGATATTACTATTAGCCACATTAGAACTGAAGATAAATTGGTAGATATCTTTACCAAGCCTTTAGATGAAACCCATTTTTGCAAATTGAGAAATGAATTAAATGTCATAGATTTCTCTAATGTTGCTTGAATTTGTGCACCATGGTTGATTTTTATCTGTATAATCTTTTGGTGTTACTTGATGTGGTTTTTAGAAGGATATCACATTAAGGGGGAGTCAAGACTGCTTGCTCTGCATATCTTGCTACTCACTTGTGATCAAATCAATTAGAAGTGCTGAAGTGGGTTAACTTTATTTTTAAAATAAAAAAATATATTTTAAAACTAAAAGTGCTAAATTGCTGCTGAAAGTCATTTCTTTCTATATCTTTATCTTATCTTATCCAAAACATAGAAAATAGGCAACACTTACTCTTAAAGTTTTATTTTCAAAACTTCTAATATTTAGCCACTCAGCACATGAGTCCTTGTCTATAAGCTTGAATTTGTTCATATTCATGCTTACTTGAAAAGAGGGCTCATATAAGTCCAAAGGTTCTAAAATCCATCCATCTCTCTTTGATCTTATTTGGTTTAACTTAAATCTAAGATTATTCGAAGATCCATCTTTTGGTCCTATTTCTTTCTTCTAAGAGGATCTTTGAAAATTTCTAAAGAGTCTAGTTATTCCTAATTTATTAAGCAGAAAAATTTGCACATGTACAACAGACTAAGTTCCTTTGAAAATCTGAGAAACCGAGAGTTTCCCATTTACGGTGGACCAGCTTTGCAACTAAGCACATTTACGAAGGACTGAAGAAAATTGGTCTGGCGCAAATAAGGTTTTATGCAAAATCGGTCCGAAGCAAATAGAAAACTTTCTGTTTCTTGCGAAAGGTAGTCCGGCGTACATTTGCAAGAATTTGTCTCTCATTTCTTATCATATTCAAAGGATTTCATCTCAAGTTTGAAAAACTCTTATCTAAGTTAAAAATTTCAAAAAAAAATTATCTAAACTTAGGACTTATCTTTGCTAAATTATCCTTGATTTCGAGACCCACATTTATCTTTGGATCCTTTGTTATGGGTTTCACCAACCAGAGTAAAAAGGGGGTTGCCTTTCACCCACCAACTAGCTATAGGGTTTGGTAAGTTTTTCAGACCCTTCCTTTTCTTTTGCGCAAAGACCAAACCCTAGAATTAGAAATCTTTTGACTTAAGGCTTTGTTTCTTTTATGTGTAGATTGGGTTAGTTCTTGTGCTTGTGAAAAAGGTCTGAGAATAGTCTTGAGTCGGTAGTGCTTGACAATATGCCTAGGTCAAAGAATCTAGACAAAAAGGGTCTTTTGGACAAACTAGTTGACAAAGTAAAAGGAAAGAAACAAAAATCAACTAGTTCAGGTCAGCAGTCTCATTCTCAATGGCCAGTTCAAATACAAGACACTTACACACCTTGCAGAATTCATAGAACAGTGACAACCCTAGACCTCCAAGAAAGGACAAACAACCTGTGCAGTCTGATCATGAATTTTCCTCATCCGAAAATAGTGAATATGAACCTAGTGCAAATTCCTTTTCTAGGGAAGAAGAAGAATTAAGTATCTGCTCAAACACAGCCTTCTGATCTTCGACTTCTTTTTGTTGTCCCGGCGTTAAATAGTCCATGGTCGGCGTGATTATCGTGTCGGAGTTGATGTCGAAGGTCACCGTAGGTTTCCGTTCATGCCATACTTGTTTGTATCGGTCCCACCGGGTGTGCCAAAAGTGTGTTGGTGCAAAAAACTTAACGAAGGGTTAATTACCACCAGCACATGCGAACGCCGGGTTCAATTTTCGGGTCGCGAGCATGCCAGCCGATTTGATCCTACAATCGGCAAGAGGGAGACACATGTCAATAAATCGGTTAAAAAACCGATCTAGACTTTTGATGACAACTAGATCTGATCGACCAAAATAAGCCGAGGCAGATCGTCACAAAGGATAGATCTAACCAACCCGATGGAGTTGATCAGATGGGTAAAGATCGCTTTTCCCAAAAAAAGGTGATGCGCAACAAGATCAAAGAAAAACTAAACCTGATTTGGCGTAACGCAACAATGATCAATAATCAGTGATGCATAACTTTATTGATCAATGTGTATTACAGAGGAAAGATTACAAGCTAGATTTCTACTCCTATGCAGAAGAAATAAAGGTAATGTTGGGTTGTGTTGATGATTGTTCGTGTGTTTGACATAGTCCGTCGTCCCTCTTTTATAACCTTTGGTTCCATCATGTCTGTTTTGGTCTCGCTATATGCTATGTGCGAGGAATGGACTATCAACGGGTGGCTGCGTTGGACTTTAGGCCAGACCGTCCTGCATGCTCCTTTGCCGATTCCTACCATTCCTATGGACAAATGCCCTACAACTTCCTCCCCCTGTCTTTTCCTGTTTTATTTTTTTGTGCAACTTCTGCTACCACTGACAGTGGGTTATGGGGTGAGAGGGGAGAGCAAGGCTACCTCCTCTTTTATCTTGTCAGCGGTTGGTGTTCTGTTGAGTTAGAGCGGAAGGCAGTGCTGCTCAAGGTTTCAACTTTCGTTTCCGGTATATATCTTAGAGGTAGTCAAAATTCGAAATTTTGGTGAGATCTCAAAAGTTTGGATAAAATTCGGACGAAATCCAAAAACCAAATTTCAAACCTGTTTTTTTTTCAACCGGGATTTTCGAGATTTCGGCCAAAATTTTTGAGATCTCGGTCAACTTGAACCAACAAAAAAATGGTAAATTTTTTTTGAAATTTTTTTTCGGATGGTATTGACCCCAAATTCAATAAAATCCGACCAATATAAATTCAAATCCGACCAATATAAATTCAAATCCAATCAAAATATCCGAGATTTTGGCTGAAATCACTGAAATCTCACCAAGATTTCTGAGATTACTGTAGTATTTTGATTTTTTTTTAATTTTTTTTATCCAGCCGAGATTTAGGATCTCGGAGGGTCTCAAAATCCGAGATGTCGACCGAGATTTTAAACCTGAGTGCTGCTACGATGTTCAATGCAAGCTAGCATTATTTGTGTTAGTTGCTACTTGCTTCTTTAATACTTAAATTTTTTTTGGAAAATCAAGCTAGGCTGAACAACACCAAGTTGGCCTCAGCATGCGCATCATGCCAGAGTCGGATTTTGGGGAGGTGCTATTTAAGCGATAGGGGAAGGAAAAAGGAAGAGGCAGGAAGAAGGAAAAGGGGGAAAGGTGGAAAGGGGGAAAGTGTCCACCACCATGCTATCGCATCTAGGGAGCAGACACATTTCTGGCTGTTCGCTTATTTTTTCGAAACTCTATATTGATGTTTATCATGTTGGTGCTGTAGTGGAGTGATCCCATGGTACTTAATAGCTGTATATGAGATAGTTGGAGTGCACTGGGATGGTCAGTATTCGATTAATTATGGTGTTTGCCTTAGGAGTAGTTTTGGGTACCTATTTTTAGTTTTATGGTCTATTCAAGTTATAAAAATGTAGATTATTCTTAAAAGTTTCATTAGAGCACAAGAGTGTTAAGTTTAGTTAAGCAGTTAGAAAGTTATGGCCTGTAAAAAATTGTTGTCTAGAAATCGGTCGCTGCTGGTGCAGTTGTGTTAATTTGCTGATCAGGGATAGATAATTCCCGAATTAAATTATGTCCATATGTAGAAAATCTAGATAATTTTTTTGTAGATTATAGAGATTCTATGGTTTGTTATAATTGGAATTGTATAAAAAAGATAGGAAATTTTGAATTATATTGTCCAGTAAAACAATATATCGGTTTTCGGGGTTGAAAACAAGAGGTAAAATGAATTAATTTGAAAATATGGCAGTCTAGAAATTGTAGATAATCTTGTATAGTGTTTAGAATATATATAGTTTAATATGTTTGGACTACTTAGCTAGGAGTTATGGTCATCCGACCATCAGGACAACGATGGGTAGTTGTCTGGCAGAAAGGAAAGTTAAGCCTGGGACCATGCGTACAGCAGTATTGGTAGGTTTGATGCTATTCACCATTATAGCATGTGGTTGAGTTGGTATTATTTGCTGTAGGAGGTGTGACTTCGAGTTTGGTTTCATCCGATCATCGCTCCGTCTCACGTGGTTAAAAGGCAAGTGCATGATAGAATGGTAGATGGTTGGTGAAATTATTATTTAATAATTATAGATGATTTATGATGTTAATTTATGGTACTTTATATCATTTATTTATTAATTATGATTCATCCCCATGAAATCTGAATGGCACAACATGAGAACGATGATTAATACATTGAAAGATAAATGTAGTATCATATCCATCATAAGATAGAGATAGATGGTTAGAGTAGCATTTATAGCTTACTATGTGTAGAAAATCTCACTGGAGTAGGGAGAGGAAAAATTTACTGAGGCAGACACTCCACGGGAGTGGAGGTTGGACCTCGTATAAAAAAAGATAGGGTGAGACCCCATATGAAAATGGACGGGGCATGAGTGGTTCATTGACGAGTGGACACTCCATTATACTAGTATATGTTAAAGAAAGAAATCAACATGTGCATGAGCATTTGCATTTCAATAAAAGGAAGTTGCAAATAACATTAGGTGATGTGGAGAATGAAGTGAATGCTCTCACCATGATGAAATTATTAATGTTTACCATTTTATTATGTATTTGCTAAGTCGTGTACTCACTTTTGCTTATTTAATTTTTTAGGTGAATAGTGAATTAAGGCGACATGCATGGAATAGGAGTGGTACCATCACTTCACGTGTCACTCATATACCACATATAACTAGTATTAGTAACTCTTGGATTAATAAAGTACCTATTCGGTTTAGTTGTTGAGCTTTCATATCATAATAATTGTCATGTGAACTTAGTTGAATTTATACAATATTTGAGAAGTTTAGTTTATTATTTATTGTTTATGGATCTTCATTCTTCATCATTGCTAAAAGGTAAAGATTGCTTCTAGCTAGACACATATGATCTGGGTATTCTCGAGTGTGTGGACCCAAGCGTTCCCAAGTTCAAGCACTTGGACATTCCCGAGGGTGTGATCTTGGACACGTGGTTCTAAGTTTATTATGGTTATTGTTCTGTTCATGTTATTATGCAAATTTATGTTATTCTTGTTTAATATCAATGATAATTATTTAGGGTTGCTTGCTGAAATTATTGATAGAAGGATTAAAAAAGTAGGTTGTGAAAATATCTTGAGCATTTGGGGTGTTACAACTTCATTGCCAAGTGCATATCATTTCGGACATTTTGGTCCAGTCTCCAATGTGCAGTTTTGGCCATGATATCTATCACAATATGTTTCTACAAGCTATAAAGTACAAAGGTTTGTGGGCAGCCGCTTTTTTTCCGGAAGGTATTGCTTTTCTCACTTTCTTTTGTATGAGTACGTGTTGCATGGAATGAAAGCTTGAAAGGGGAATGCAAAATTAAGGTATGTCTCTTTGCTTACAAATGCGTTTTTTTTCTGGACATGAGCACCAACCATTAATTTCCACCACAATTAGTACATGGATAAACATGCAAACTAGCCTTCTCCCCGTGCCGGTCTCGCTCGGGCGAATGTTGCCCTTCTCGTTCCTTCGACGACCGCCTCCCTCCTTCCTCTCCCTAAATCACAGGTCATAAACTGGAATATTAATACAACTAGAGCTCTTAGGTATATTAATATTGAGTTGCCTATTGCTTATTGTCAAAGGTCCATGAACCTGTCCTAGCATGAAGATATTCTGGTGTAGGCGCCCTCGACTTTGGGCGACACAGCATTTGTGCCACGCTGGTTGCATTCCCTATTCCTTCCATTCCAACTGTGAATAATGATGTATAGTAAGAGATTGTTTTTTACCGTTCTTAGGATGTACCAAACTAATTATTTAGCTAGTACAAAGAAATACCAAAAATTTATAGAGTGATACTCGTGGTACCTCTAAAGATTCTAAACCTTAGGCCAAACATCATTCTTAAGACACCCGTAGCACACATTCTTCCTCCTCTCTCTTTTGCATTTTTGCTATATCGATCAGTTGCTTCTACCAGGGCAGGGGATGATGTGGACTTGCGCGGGTAGTGAAAGGGGGAAACAAGGCTGGGTCCACTTTTATCTTCTGCAGTTTCATTGAGTTGGTCTTCACGGGGAGTTGGTGTTAGTAAATGACATTAAAAATCGCTAAGGTGACGGGATATAGAAGACAAAAAAAGTAAAAGATTACATCAAAATGGTAGAATGACTTTATTTAGGAACAAAATTTGAAATACTGAATGACAAGTATTCGGAAATAGAGAGAGTAGCATGCATCAATATTTGCCAGTTAGGGTATGTACAGTGGTATAGACGGTGTCTGTCTATAATACACTTTCATGTCATCTATAAACAGTACTAAAGATAGCCCATATAATAGACTGTTTATATAGCTGTTTGTAATAATCTCTCGTATAATTAATAGATTGTCTTTACAATGGTATACACAGTGCATATGCCCTTAGAAAGTAAACATTTGTCAAAGCGTCATCTAAAAATCCAATATTCTGATATTATGAAAGGATCTGCATGCGTGGTAGACGGTCCTCCGATTCAAAAAATGTTGGTCGTTTTAGCGCTCCCAACTTCTCTCTAAATAAGTTGTTGTAGAGTTCCTATACACACTTCTTTTTTCTGTTATACCCTTGCTTAATTTCAGGAGTATATGAGCCCCTTTCTCCAGTCTTTATTAATTTCCCGGGAGAGAGAATGAGTTGAGTTCTCACTAGTAAACTGCAAACAAAAAAGGGAAAAAATGTGGTACTCCCTCCTCCATTTCTGAATATATGTTATTCTAGTTTATTGTATTTTCACTAAATCACATTTACAAAAGATTGCATTAGTTATCTTTATTATATCTTTGGATGGTGTGTAATATTCTAGTCCATGATTATAAATGATATTGAAAATAGCTAAAGGGGATAGTGTAGTAGGGGGGAAATGATAAAAATATAATCTCAAAATAGTAGAATGACTGTATTTAGAACAAAATTTGAAAGCTATAAAGATATATACGTAAGAACGGAGAAGTATTGATAGAAGGGGTAGCAAAGCCATTTCTTCAACTTCCTTAATTCTTGTGC
Organism: Rhipidocladum racemiflorum; assembly: GCA_036346355.1. Classification (NCBI taxonomy): domain Eukaryota; kingdom Viridiplantae; phylum Streptophyta; class Magnoliopsida; order Poales; family Poaceae; genus Rhipidocladum; species Rhipidocladum racemiflorum. Next base: position 36,723,909 of record CM070581.1, read on the forward strand.
TCAAGTCTAAGGCTACTTATGTACGAAATCAAAGGGAGTTCTCTGGATTCTCGAAACCAACTCATCGGGCCATTGATTTACACAAAACCATTTGAAGAATCTTAATGCTAATGAGTTCTCCTCGAATTTCAATTAACACGGAAAATGTGGGGGCAAAACGTAAATGAGATTTGCACTTTACCCTCAATTAGCAAACCGCCCACAGGAGACCAAATTCCTGGGTTCACTGCAAATATCACCCCTATTATGTGGGGAAGGATTGGAGCCCAACCATGCCCTCCACGTGGTAAGGGTTTTTTTGCGAAAAGCCCCTCCGGTTTTCCCGAAATTACGTTAAGGTCCTTGCGCGATTTTATGTGAGAGGAGAATGTTTTTTCCGGTTCGCGTTTAGGTCCCTGGTATTTTGTTTTGCATGGAGGCCCTCCCGTTAAGTGCGAATCGCGAGCGAGCCCTTTCCTAATTTTTCAAAATAGCGAACAGGTCCGAAATTATAACAAATAGGTCCTCGCCTTTACGTTCGGGTCCTTTCTCCTTTTTGTCAAAAAAATATTTTCGAGGTCCGTTTTACCCGAAAAAATTGTTTTCGTGATCCGTTTTTCCTCTGGAGCATGGGAAAAATGTTTTCGGTGGCTATTTCGCCCCCCCAAAAAATGAGGGACCGTTTCCTTTCTCCGTTTTACCCAAAAAAAATGTTTTCGTGATCCGTTTTTCCTTCGGAGCATGGAAAAAATGTTTTCGTTGACCGTTTATCCAAAAAAAAAAAATAGAAAACCGTTTCCTTTCTCCGTTTTGCCCGGAAAAAATATTTTCGTGAGCCGTTTTCCCTCCATAGCATAGGGAAAATGTTTTTGGTGGCTATTTCCTCCCAAAAAAAATGGGAGGCCGTTTCCTTTCTCCGTTTTGCCTGAAAAAAAAATATTTTCGTGATCCATTTTCTCTCCGGAGCATGGGAAAAATGTTTTCGTTGGCTGTTTCCCCCCAAAAAAATGGGAATTCGTTTTTCGTCCGTCGTTTCTCCGTTTTTACCCGTTTTCCCTCATTTTTCACGGGAAAATAAGCGCATAGGATGTTAAACTCGGCATCTAAAATTTCTTTTGCGGCTCGATCTATAATATTTTTAAGGACATGTATTATTGCCCATTGACCGCATAGGGTGTTAAACTCGGCGTCTATAATTTTTTTTTTGATCTAATGTTTCTCGGAACATGTGTTATTTTTTTTCCCCAAAAAAACGCCGTTGTTTCGCTGGTTCATCGACGGTTCTTACTTAGTGTCTTTTTTTCAAGAAATACCCAAGCGAACAAAAAAAACTCGGATATTCCTGCTTTTTTTTAGAGATAAAAATTTGGATCAAATTTAGCACGGCGCGGCGGAGCGCGCAGCTATAAAGCTCGATTCATCAGCTGCATGCACATCTTTTCCTTTGGAAAGTGTTGCTCACTTTTCTTATTGATGCCACTGCGGATGGACATGTGAGAGACCAACTTTAGTGACGCAGCGAGGCAAGATTTTGCAGCTTGGCTTCATGCCTACTGAATTGACGCGAGCTGCGTCCAAAGTCCGTCAAACACTTTCAGGTCGTCTGCTGGATAATATTGGCCAGGGTGTCTGCTTTGGACCATGTGCTGCGTGTTCTGTCCCGAAGGAGTCCATTTCATTCTTCTGATTTCTCCCATTCCAATCAAGAAGGTGCCTTTTGGGTCCTCCTTCTGCTCCTCTATGGCTCTATTTCCTGTTGTTTGTTGTCTAGCAATTGGTGATATGTAAATAAGGTGGTGACTCGAAATGATTCCTGGTATATATATTGTTCATGAATGGGCTGGGATTGTTGGGCGTATAAACTCTATGTTATTTCTTTTGTCAGAACTCGTGTACATGTGTCTCGCATAGAAAATTTTGGTGTTTTATGGTGCTTGAATAAAAGGTGGTGATCAACAACTGGTCGATTATTTGAGGAAAAGTGTAGTGAATGTTTCCCGTGCTCCAATATAATTAGAAATAGCTGTTGTAATCGGCGCAGGCAAGGGCAAATGATGTAATATCCTAATCTGTTCGTGTGAAGGTCCATATGACCCATATAATGATTCCAATTGGATCTCTGATGCGGATGAAATCAAAGCTACAAGTGGTTATATTTTTACCTTAGCTGGTGCTGCAGTTTCATGGAGCTCTTGCAAACAGACCATATTAACGAGGTCAACCATGAAAGCTGAACTTGTAGCGCTTGATACAGCCACTATTGAGGCTGAATGGCTTAGAGAGCTTCTGTTGGACTTGCCATTGGTTGAGAAACCAGTACCGCCGATCCTAATGTACTGCGATAACCAAACAGTGTTGACTAAGGTTATGAGTACTAAGGATAACATGAAGTCCTCCAGACATGTGAAGCGCAGGCTCAAATCTGTCAGAAAATTGAGAAACTCCGGAGTGATCGCTGTGAATTAAATTCGTACTGAGAAAAATCTGGCAGATCCTTTTACAAAAGGACTTGCAAGGAAAACAATTTCCATTGCGTATATGGACATGGGTATGAGGCCCATTTGAGTTACAACACAATGGTAACACATACCTTCCTGATCGGAGATCCCGTGAATTAGGTAATGGGAAAAACAAGTTGATGTTGTAACAAGAGAGTACATATTATAAATTGTACCTGTGTCCTAATAGACAAAGTACTCTCGACTGTATAGAAGGTTGGCTTAAAGCCTTAATGTATTCTAGTGTCAAAAATGAGAGAAAAAGGTATTGGCCTACAGGATACCTATAATGAATACACCTACTTGAGCATAACTGTGAGGTCGCAGTTCACGAGAATGGGGCATTCTCTAGAAAGCTCATGAGCAGATACGGGAGCATGACCAAATAACGCTCCGTGTAGGCGTGGTTTCTTAGCAGCCTAGTATCAGTTGTGATTTTCAAGTGAAGTCTGATCACAAAAAGCTATGAATTCAAGGCATAGTTCATTCAACAGCTATGAGAGGATAAATCTTGTTAATCTAGGTGCAAGTTCAACCCGTACAGGACTTACACCAAAAGACTGGTATATTAACAACACATCAGTACAATGATCTTTGTTATCTTTTTTGCTGTTTGCTATGGAATTGGTGGGGGATTGTTGGAAATTGGCCCATGGGTGGCCCATTTTCCTTAATTCCATAGCATGCATGATTTAGTACCATATTGCCTAGCCAAGTGGAGAAAGGGCAACTTAAAAGGAGGAGTCTTTTCCACCTCTTAATTAATGTGACACTTAGCATGATGATGGCATAGGGTGAATACTGGCTAAACACACACACACACGCACACGCATGCGCGTATTCGCGTATTTTCGTGTGAAAATTCGCGTGACTTGCGATGAGCGACCGCGCCGCGCCGCGTCGTTGTGTGTATCCTGACACTTTGAATTCACCTTTTATTTTGGTGAATCTTGCAATTATCTGTCTATTCATTCTGTTTAAATGCGATTTAAACATTCCAGTAACTGCTGACATTATACAGTCAGTTACTAGTAATTGACGACATTACGCAGTCAGTTACTAGTCACATTACTCAGTCAGTTACAGGTGTGAGTGTATATAAACACCTGGAGATGTCCAGGCTTGATAAACTGAACTTCTCCTCCATTCTTCCTGCTCCTCTCTGAACTCTGTACTGGTGTGTCGTGCTGTTGAACCACGCCGGCCTTCCTCCTCGGCGTGCACTATGTCGGAAGGTGAGCGGTATCTCCGAGCCATTGCCGCAGAGTTTACCTGCACGGGGCGGCAATAAGGTTTCTGGGCAGCGCATCTGCGCGACCACTCCTACGCTACTTCTTCGACTCCGATTTCTTCCACGACCTCTTCTGCGCATCGTTCCGTTCTACGTCAAACCCAATTGTAAGTCATTCGTGATAGTTCGACACAATCATATTCTGTTTCTTGAGTGTATATATATATGTACTCGTGTAGAGGACGAGACCGCAGTGACTGACGTGACCGTAGTTAAGGGGATTGCCGACGAACGACTCGTCGTCGATACGCAAGTAGAGGCATCAGGCAAGCACCTAAGCATATTCGACCCTATTATGCAATTTACTTTTGTGGATCAATTGCTTATTGGATGTTAAGTTATGCATTAGGAGTTAAATTGTGGGATCGAAGGTAGAACCTATTTGCTGCACTTACATCCATTGGAACTTGCTTAACACCTCCTTGGAGCTAGTATATGGGTAAATATATTGTGTCCATGCTTAGTTTGCTTAGAAGTTAGGTATGGGCCAAGTGATGGATGGTTCCATCGCTTGAGATTGTTCCACTCTACAAACATTGGGTTGCAATGGCAGGGTTATGGTTATGAGTGGAAATGGAATATGAAATGGGACCGGGCGAGAGAGTTGGATCACTTGGATGTGGAGACCCAAGTGTGGTAGTCTCGCCTGTGTCAGCTAAGGACTGATCCGATGATTGCCTGTGACCGAGCACACTTTGTTGATCGCATGCCGGAATGGGATGGTAAAGCTTTTCTTTCATCGCATGCCGTTCGATGGGCCATGACCTCATGCGGTTGGGCGTGGTTGAGGGTGAGGCTTAGGCTGACGCTCGAGGGCCAAGCCAGGCTTGGGCCACTCGAGGGGGTGCTAGGTGCTCGGACCGCATGAAGATGCCCCAACGAATTGGTATGGGTGGAAGAAGGGTTGACATGAGGTTCCTTTGTGACACATGTCGTGCGGTCAATGTTTCCCTGCAGGGTTAATTAAGCGATTCGAATTGCCGCGCTCTCGGATATGAGCACGCTTGGTTATCTGACACTCACGTAGTAACAACTTGAACTGAAGCTCGCCTTTGGGCTTGAGCTAGAAAATGTTATGAGATCACTTGCTCTGTTAATTTTGAATGTTGAACTCCACTCTAGAAGTAGGTGCCGTTACAATTGCTTTAAATTGTGAATTGAATAGCGATACTAAATAATCAACAAAGTTAAGCTTTCCGCGCTTTTAACTTCAGCTGATTTCCTTGCTACTTCCAAATGCATACTCCTTTCGAGTCGGTCATATATGGACCACGGGTAAGTCTTGCGAGTACCTTCTGTACTCATGCTTCTGCTGTTGTGGTTTTTAGGTGAGGATCACGACAGATGTGAGTTCTGTCCGTACTGCCTCTCGGTGACCGGGCGGGGCGCCGAGTAGAGGCTACTGCCATCGTGCACGCCCAGGAGTGTTCAGAGGCAGGACACTTCCGGAGATGTTTTACTTTTGGGTCTAGTCTAATAGATGTGTACTGTTTTTTTGCATAGTTAGTTCAAACGATGTCTTATTTGCATGGAGTACTTGGTTTCTTTTGTAGTTGACTTCTGTTGCATGTCTTTGCCCACCTTTTAGTTTTGTTCTACTCCTGTCTTTGCCGGCCTTCGTGCCTCGATGCGGTTGTGGTGGGTTGTGGTCATGGGGTTTTGTCTTCGTGCCGGGTTTGTTCGGTTGTTTGGTTAGTTTTACTTCCGCGTTGTGTGTCTGGTTGTGGGGTTTTCGAGTTCGTTGTCCCTTTATGCAAATTGAGGTGATACAATGTTGTAAGCCGGTATGCGGGGATCCTAGGCGTGTTTTGGGGTCGCATACCGGGGGAATACCGGGATTGTTGTCGAGTTATTCGAAGGGTCTCATTCCGTCTCGATTGCGCTTGGGTGCTAACACTTCGAGCGCCTTTAGCGGTCCGTTGTTAGCCTCCAATTCCGATAGGGTCGGCCGAGTCTTCAAATAACCCGAGGACGGTCTGGGCGGCTCCCCTCACAGCGCTGGTATCAGAGCAAGGTGCATAAAGACGAACCCGAAACTTGACGACCACTTAGGGAATTGATTAGGACTGTCATCCTGCATTAGGCAGAAGTTAGTGCTTATATCCCGCCCTATGTATATATATGGTGAGTGAGGGAATACATTGGAATTGTGCATTTCATGTCATGTCATGCATGTGCCATGCCATTTGCATCATGAACTGTGTTTTGGGTGTGTTAGACTTGTTGGACTCCAGTGCGGAGTGCTACAGTCTGACTTGGGTTTAGTTCGCGGGTTTATCGAATCTAAGACTTATCCTTTCCTTGTGGCCTAACTCTTGTTGTCTGACTTGGTTGACGACAGAATGAGGACTTGCGGTGGTTTGGGAGGCGATGATGGCGCTGGGCGATCGCAGCCTGGCCATGGCAATCTGCCTCCTCCTCCCAATCTGCTGGATGTCTTGATGCGGTCAGAGCAGAACCAGCAGACCACCAACAGAATCTTGGAGATGTTGGTCCAGAACCAAGCCGCTCCAGGTGGCCGCGGTGAAGGGCGAGGCTGACCGAACGGCTACTTGGATTTTCTGCACACTCAGCCGCCGACCTTCTCCCGGGCCAGTGATCCGTTAGAGGCTAACGATTGGCTGCGCACCATGGAGCAGAAGTTTGCGCTCATCCATTGTGAGGATCTTCAGAAGGCGTCTTTCGCACCGCAGCAGCTTTAGGGTCCTGCTGGGCCTTGGTGGGCCAATTTCCTTGTCATGTAGCCCGCCGGTCACCAGGTGACCTGGGCGGAGTTTCGCAAGCCCTTCTGGGCGTACCATATCCCGAAAGGACTCATGGATATCAAGAAGAAGCAGTTTCTTGCCCTCAAGCAGTCGAGCAAGTCAGTGATGGACTACTCACGGGAGTTCAATTACTTGGCTCAGTATGTGCCGGAGGAAGTCGATACCGATCAGAAGAAGCAGGATCGCTTCATGAATGGACTGACGGCAAAGATGCAGGATAAGCTCTCTGTTTGTGACTTCCCCGACTTCAATGCCTTGGTGAGTCAGGCGATCACCGTGGAGCATAAGATGAGGAGCCATCAAGACGAGAAGAAGCAGAAGAGGTCAGTGCAGTACTCGGTGGGTGGCAGTTCGCAACGGGTCCGGACTACTTTTCCACCACCGAGGGCCCCTATTCCTGCACCTCCCCTGCCGGCTGGAATGGCCCGGCTTCCTGTCGCTGCTCCTCGACCTCCGCAGCCACAGCCCGGGGTGTGAGTGGTGACGAGCTCCGGACCGGGCCCCTGCTACAACTGCGGGAGTGCGGGGCATTTCATCCGCGATTGTCCCTTCCCAAGGAGGGGCAACAATTCCAACGTCCCGAGACCTCAAGGCGCGACTGCACCACCTCCACTTCCTGCGCCGAGCCGTGGCCGCGTCAACTATATGGATGCCGAGGTGGTTCCCGAGGGTGCCACCATGCTGATGGGTACATTGTGCATTGAGGGACATGCTGCTAGGGTGTTATTTGACTCGGGGGCTTCCCATTCCTTCATTAGCAAGGATTTCGTCATGCATCATCAAATGAAAGCGAGATGCAGCCACACCTCCTTCCTAATTGAAGCACCAGGTTCAAAGATTGTTGTGAATCAAATGGTCCCAAAAGCCACTGTGTTAATCCAAGGGGTTCCGTTCCTTATCAACCTGCTGCTCCTTGGCCTTTGTGGAATGGACATCATCTTGGGCATGAATTGGCTAACACGGCAGTAGGCCATTCTAGATTGTTCTCATCGTTCCATCTCGCTCAAGGGACCAAAGGGTGACGTGCTAACTCTGCTTCTTGATGATGGCGAAGCTGCTCTTTATTCCTTGAATGGCACTGAAGTTGAGGAGCTAGAGTCCATTCCCGTAGTTTCGGAGTACCCGGATGTGTTCCCAGTGGAACTGCTAGGGATGCCGCCCGATCGGGACATTGAGTTCGTAGTGGAGCTTCAGCCCGGGACTGCTCCAGTTTCCAAGCGACCGTATTGGATGCCGCCAAACGAATTGGCCGAGTTGAAAAAGCAACTGAAGGAACTGATGGACAAGGGATTCATTCGCCCGAGCTCCTCACCTTGGGGCTGCTCGGCTCTATCCGTGACCAAGAAGGACGGTTCTCTTCGCTTGTGTGTTGATTATCGACCGTTGAACGCCGTCACTGTCAAGAATAAGTACCCTCTGCCTCGGATCGATATCCTATTTGATCAGCTTGCTGGTGCACAGGTGTTCTCCAAGATTGACTTGAGGCTCGGGTACCATCAGATTAAGATTCGGGCCGAGGATATCCCGAAGACAGCCTTCTCTACCCGATATGGCTTATATGAGTACACCGTCATGTCGTTCGGTCTGACGAACGCGCCGGCGTACTTCATGTACCTCATGAACTCCATCTTCATGGAGGAACTTGATTCCTTTGTAGTCATCTTCATTGATGACATTCTCGTCTATTCAGCCAACGAAGAAGAGCATGCAAGGCATCTTCGTATCGTTCTTGGGCGGCTACAGGAACAACGCCTTTATGCCAAGTTCAGCAAGTGTGAGTTTTGGCTGAGGGAGGTATCCTTTTTGGGACACGTCCTCTCTGAGCAAGGTGTCGCTGTAGATCCAAGTAAAGTGCGAGACGTTCTCAAGTGGGAGCAGCCCAACACTGTCACAAAGGTCCACAGTTTTCTTGGGCTTGCCGGCTATTATCGTCGTTTCATTCAGGATTTCTCAAAGATCGCTAAGCCCATGACAGAGCTACTGAAAAAGGGTGCTGAGTTCAAATGGTCAGTGGGCTGCGAGCGAGCATTCCAGACTCTAAAGCAGCGCCTGCCTACAGCTCCTGTCCTTACCAAACCTGATATCCACAAGCCGTTCGATGTGTATTGCGATGCGTAAGGTATCGGCCTTGGCTGCGCGCTTATGCAAGAAGGCCGGGCTGTTGCCTATGCGTCTTGGCAATTGAAGCGCCACGAAGAGAACTACCCAACTCATGACTTGGAGCTTGCGGCAATGGTCCATGCCTTAAAAATTTGATGCCACTATCTCCTTGGGAATAAGTGCAATGTCTATACCGATCACAAGGGTCTCAAATACATCTTCACTCAGGCAGATCTGAATATGAGGCAAAGAAGATGGCTTGAGTTGATCAAGGACTACATCTTAGAAGTACATTACCACCTGGGAAAAGCTAATGTGGTGGCTGACGCATTGAGTCACAAGGCTCGATGCAATTGCCTCACTCTTCAACCCCGGAGTGCCACTCTCTGTGAGGAATTTCAGAAGCTCAGCCTGAAGATGGTTGAAGAAGGTTCCTTGGCAAATCTGGAGTTGAATTCCACGCTGTTGGATCATATCAGGGAAGCTCAAAAGGGGGACAGTGACGTTGCCCAAATTTGTAGCAAACTGATTTCCGGCCAAGCCGCGGGATTCCATCTTGATGATCGTGGAACCTTGTGGTTCGGTGAGCGCTTGGTCGTCCCTGAAAACTAAGAATTGCGAAGGAAAGTTCTTGATGAAGCCCACAATTCCTTGCTCACAATCCATCCGGGTAGCAGCAAAATATACCAAGACCTGAAGCGACGGTTTTGGTGGACTCGCATGAAGCGTGAGATTGCTCGCTATGTGGCCGAATGCGACATCTGCAAAAGAGTGAAGGCGGAACATCTTAAGCCAACCGGTACTCTTCAGCCGCTGCCCATTCCCGGCTGGAAGTGGGAAGATATTGGTATGGATTTCATCACCGGCCTGCCGACGACTTCTTCGGGTCATGACTCGATATGGGTTATAATCGACCGGTTGACAAAGTCCGCACATTTCCTAGCCATTCGCACCACCTATCCAGCCAAGAAGTATGCGGAGTTGTACGTCTCGCGGATAGTATGCCTTCACAGGGTACCCAAGCGGATAGTTTCGGATCGAGGCTCCTAGTTTGTCTCACGATTCTGGAGAAGTCTACATGAGGCATTGGGTACCAAGCTATTCCACAGCTCAGCATATCATCCGCAGACTGATGGCCAAACCGAGAGGGTCAATCAAGTCCTTGAGGATATGTTGAGGGCCTGTGTCCTATCTCATGGGAAGAAATGGGACGAATGCCTTCCATATGCCGAATTCGCTTATAACAACAGCTACCAAACCAGCATCAAAATGTCTCCTTTCGAAGCGCTTTATGGTCGTAGCTGTCGGACACCCCTGAACTGGTCCGAGAGTGGAGAACGTCCCTTCTTTGGAGTGGATGTGGTCAAGACAGCAGAGGAGAAGGTGAAGACCATTCAAGAGAATTTGAAGGTAGCACAATCACGACAGAAGAGCTATGCTGACCACCGTAGGAGACCCCTCTCCTTCGATGTCGGTGATTATGTCTATCTGAAGGTGTCTCCCCTCCGGGGCACCCGTCGTTTCGAAGTTAAGGGAAAGCTGGCACCTCGCTACATAGGACCTTTTCAGGTCCTTGCAAGACGTGGTCAAGTGGCATATCAGCTGGAGCTTCCTCCTTCTCTAGCAATGGTCCACGATGTTTTTCACATATCCTAATTGAAGAAGTGCCTCCGTACTCCCTTCGAGTCACTGGGGGTGGACGAACTCGAGGTTCTGCCTGAACCTGATCTCTCGTACCAAGAGCATCCTATTCGGGTTTTGGATGAAGCTGAACGCAAGACCCGTCGAAGGACTCTCAAAGTTCTACAAAGTTCAGTGGAGCAACCACACCGAAGACGAAGCCACTTGGGATCCCGAAGATCGTTTGAAGACCGTGTATCCCGAGTTCTTCCATGCCATGTAAGTATCAGGGTACAGTTCCTCGTAATTCAAGGCGTGTCGATTAGTGCGCGACCGTGCTGTCCATCTACGTTCTGTTCTGCCTATGCGTTCTTCTGAATCTCGGGGCGAGATTCCTTTAGGGGGGAGGGTTTGTCAAGGCCCTAATTTCAAAAATTCTGGGAAATCTGGAGTATCCGGATTAAACATCCAGAATGTCCGGATATAACCCGGAATGTTCGGATTGAATGTCCGGAGTATCCGGATTAGCTCGCCCGAACGCCTCAACCTGGAGTATCCGGACTAATTGTCCGGAGTGTCCGGGTTAACCCTACCGAAGACCCCAACCCGGAGTCTCCGGGTTGAACATCCGGAGAGTCCGGACTTAGCGGGGGATCTAGTATAAAGGACCTGTTTCTCTTGGTTCCTCCACCATTTCTTCTTCTCCCCATTTGCTCCCCACTCCTTGGTGCGTCCCTCCTCCACCCAAGCTCGTCTCCGGCGACTCCCCACCAGCCGACGTCCTCCCGTGGCTCTTCCCCGGCGACTCCTCCACTCCGGTGTTCTCAAGATCCTCCCCAAGCCGGTGTCCTCCTTCCCCTACATGATTTCCCCTCCATCTCCTCCCTCCTCCTTGAAGGTAAGGCCTCATCTTGGAGTTGGGTCCTTAGTTCTTGGGTTCTAGGAGCTTTTGGAGGCTAGGTTTAGTAGATCAGGGTCTTTGGGGGCCAGCATTGGAAATGTTAGGGTTTTGGGTGTGTAGTTGGATTTGGGGGTTGGATTGGGAAATGTTGGATGTTAGGGTTGTAGATCGGGTAGTGGTGATGCCATCCCGAGGATTTGGATTAAGTTTGGTTGGGGCTACATGGTCGGGTGTCGTTTTAGTGTGGGTTGTGCTAGCTCGAAGCTTCTCCGGCTTTGCCGAGTGTAGGAAAGTCGTAGATCAGGCCTTCGCGAAGTAGTAGGGTTGGGAGCACTCCAATGTCGCTCGTCGATTTCCAAGTCCTGGGTGGTCCGGAGTGTACGGATGAATTATCCGGAGTGTACGGATGAATTATCCGGAATGTCCGGATGATCCGGACTATCCGGATATTGAACCCGGACTGTCCGGGTTGGCTGATCTGCGGTTCACGCAGTATTCGCCGGTTGAGTTGTTTTGCGGCGGGGGTTTGCATTTGTATTTTCTCTTCTTTCGCATTGCATCACATGCATCTTGATTATGCATTGTACTCGTGTAGAGGACGAGACCGCGGTGACTGACGTGACCGCAGTTGAGGGGATTGCCGACGAGCGACTCGTCGTCGATACGCAAGCAGAGGCATCAGGCAAGCACCTAAGCATATTCAACCCTATTATGCAATTTACTTTTGTGGATCAATTGCTTATTGGATGTTAAGTTATGCATTAGGAGTTAAATTGTGGGATCGAAGGTAGAACCTATTTGCTGCACTTTCATCCATTGGAACTTGCTTAACACCTCCTTGGAGCTAGTATATGGGTTAATATATTGTGTCCACGCTTAGTTTGCTTAGAAGTTGGGTATGGGCCAAGTGATGGATGGTTCCATCGCTTGAGATTGTTCCACTCTACAAACATTGAGTTGCAATGGTAGTGGTTATGGTTATGAGTGGAAATGGAATATGAAATGGGACCGGGCGAGAGAGTTGGATCACTTGGGTGTGGAGACCCAAGTGTGGTAGTTTCGCCTGTGTCAGCTAAAGACCGATCCGATGATTACCTGTGACCGAGCACACTTTGTTTATCGCATGCCGGAATGGGACGGTAAAGCTTTTCTTTCATCGCATGCCGTTCGATGGGCCATGACCTCATGCGGTTGGGCGTGGTTGAGGGCGAGGCTTAGGCCGACCCTTGAGGGCCAAGCCAGGCTTGGGCCGCTCGAGGGGGTGCTAGGTGCTCGGACCGCATGAAGATGCCCCAACGAATTGGTATGGGTGGGAGAAGGGTTGACATGAGGTTCCTTTGTGACACATGTCGTGCGGTCAATGTTTCCCTTCAGGGTTAATTAAGCAATTCGAATTGCCGCGCTCTCGGATATGAGCACGCTTGGTTATCTGACACTTCACGTAGTAACAACTTGAACTGAAGCTCGCCTTTGGGCTTGAGCTCGAAAATGTTATGAGATCACTTGCTCTGTTAATGTTGAATGTTGAACTCCACTCTAGAAGTAGGTGCCGTTACAACTGCTTTAAATTGTGAATTGAATAGCGATACTAAATAATCAACAAAGTTAAGCTTTCCGCGCTTTTAACTTCAGCTGATTTCCTTGCTACTTCCAAATGCATACTCCTTTCGAATCGGTCATATATGGACCACGGGTAAGTCTTGTGAGTACCTTCTATACTCATGCTTCTGCTGTTGTGGTTTTCAGGTGAGGATCAGGGCGGATGTGAGTTCTGTCCGTACTGCCTCTCGGTGACCGGGCGGGGCGCCGAGTAGAGGCTACTACCGTCGTGCATGCCCAGGAGTGTTCAGAGGCAGGACACTTCCGGAGATGTTTTACTTTTGGGTCTAGTCTAATAGATGTGTACTCTTTTTTGCATAGTTAGTTCAAACGATGTCTTATTTGCATGGAGTACTTGGTTTCTTTTGTAGTTGACTTCTGTTGCATGTCTTTGCCCACCTTTTAGTAATGTTCTACTCCTGTCTTTGCCGGCCTTCGTGCCTCGCTGCGGTTGTTGTGGGTTGTGTTCGTGGGGTTTTCTCTTCATGCCGGGTTTGTTCAGTTGTTTGGTTAGTTTTGCTTCCGCATTGCGTGTCTGGTTGTGTGGTTTTTGAGTTCGTTGCCCCTTTATGCAAATTGATGTGATACAATGTTGTAAGCCGGTATGCGGGGATCCTGGGCGTGTTTTGGGGTCGCATACCGGGGAATACCGGGATTGTTGTCGAGTTATTCGAAGGGTCTCATTCCGTCTCGATTGGGCTTTGGTGCTAACACTGCGAGCGCCTTTGGTGGTCCGTTGTTAGCCTCCAATTCCGACGGGGTCGGCCGAGTCTTCAAATAACCCGAGGACGGTCTGGGCGGCTCCCCTCACAATATACTAGTTTCCGTTGCCTTTGTATGTGTATATACATATACCTTAGAAAGCATGCATGTATCCATATATATAAGTACCTATGCGAATGAATATATACCTCTACGTAGATATATGTAAATATATACCTCTACGCATGAATACCTCTATGCATGTATCCATATATACCTCTACGCATGGATATAGTAACTATATGCTGGATGTGTGTGTGTTCTAAATATATATGTTAGTATATACTAGGCGCATGCATGTTTCTAAAATAGCCGTAGCATGTATACATTATATACATTACGCATATACACATGTGGATATATAACTTGCCTATATACAATAGGTTGTACGTATATATATATATATATATAATGTATATGCGTAATGCTATATGCATATAATGTGGACATTATGCTGGATGTTAGTATATATATATATATATATATATGTGTGTGTGTGTGTGTTAATACGCATGCCTGTTCCCGTATATATATATTAGGATGATTAACATATATAATTTTTTATATGCATGTATACAATTATATTAGAACGCATGCATGTATATATGTTAGGCATGTATACACACATGTATTCGGATTGTATGCCTAGCTGTTGCCACCGACTGCGTTCGCCGCCCTGTGCTGTCGCCTGGCTGAATTCCTACCCGTCTCTTTTTTGTAGCCAAAGCAAGCCAACAGACAATAGAAGAATACTCATATAAACCATGAATAGTACCATGCATGCAAAACTAAGTTGATTGTACGTATTAATTTCAAGGAATTACGAATTTTGTCTTTTTCGCTACAAATTCGTTTTAAGTCCAAATTGCCTGCAACAAATTTTGTTAGTTAGTAAAAATTAATACCTATCTACGATATTTATCTTGAAATTTTATGAATAAATTTATATTGATAAATAATTTGCGGAAAGTCCAAAGTTACGAATTTTGTAGTTCCTAAACTATACGTCCAAAAATGTCCAAATAAATTTTGTAAATCTTACAAAGTGCTAAACTAATTATTTGAAAGTTTTCATGAAATTATGAATTAGTTTGATTTGCGGTATTTTTCAACTGTGTGTTTATTCGTTGTTTTTGGATATTTATTTGGTTCTTTAACTGTTGCGCATAGACGTCGAACTGTGTGAGGGTGTTGATTTCGAGGAACAAGCTCAAGATCAAGATCTAGACCAAGACTAGCTGATATTTGAGGGCAAGTTATGCTCCTAATGTTTTAAAATGTTATATTGATTTAAATTATGCATTCTAATTAGATTATAAAAGCTTTAAGGTAATTTGGGTTTAGTTAAATCACCACTTATTATCGATTTCTTATTCCTAGTATTTGTATGCCATAAATCCGTTGTCACCCTAAGTTGGGATATATTAAATTGGTCAATATTAGTCACCAACGGGAAATGGTTAGGACGAAGTAGGTATGCTTAGCCAAGCAGTACGCTTCATTGACACTATTTCATGAGAAAGAAGAAATATTAACTAATGAACTATGAAAGACATTTTGAGAATGTGACATGTGTGTTGATGTTATTGATGGCACGCGGCGCATGGTAACCAACCGGGGTGATAAAATAATTTAGACTGTGGCAAGTGGCAAGTGATTAATGGGGGGCCAGATGTGGCACATGGGAGTGATGTTGCTGAATTTGGTTTTGTGAACTTTGGGTAGTCTTGCCACGGTCAACCTAAGGACTTAACCTTGCAAGCCTTTGAACTGGGCTAACATACAACCACATGTCTGGTGTGGGACAGACCTAGTTGAGTATGATTCCGAAGTCTTAACATGTGAGACCTTAGGTGGTTTTTGTAGCTGTGGATGTGGAAAGAAGGGTGTAGTGTTTACCGGATCGGTCTTACATCTCTTTAACGGCATACGTTGGCCCTGTACTTTCGCTCCGCAAAAGGGAAGGGACAGTGGGGACTATACCGGGAGGTACTCATGCAAAGATAGAAGTTTCGGAAAGACTTTGTTAGGGTTACTCGCATGTGTGGTGTTTAACTATATAGTGTGGGTAAAGTGTATAACCTCTGTAGAGTGCACAAACTATTTGAATAGCCGTGTCCACGGTATTAGACATTGCTCGAGGATTACAGTCAAGGGTTAGACTTTATTAAAAATTTAGTTGGGATAAAAGATGAAGTTGATGGAAGTATGGGTTAGGATGTGGGAATGCTTTTACTTAACTTCTGGAAAAGTTATTGTTAATTCTACTTGCTTTTACTGCTTTCGAATCTACTTACACTACTTGTTAAATGATGCTTTTCTGCAAAATAAACATGTTAAGCCATTCCATTGGAATAAGCCTGGCATGTAGAATGTTAGGTTGCATTCTGTGCATAGCTTGTTGAGTACCAATGTACTCACCCCTTCAAAATCACAACACCAGAAGAAGAGGAACTGCAAGCCAATGAAGAGGAGAAGAACAGAGAGGCGAACAACTAGGGGGAGCCCAGTTAGTCGCCAGTGGCAAACAGAGGCGCCATGAATAATTTTATAATTCTGCTGCTGCTATTTGTTTACTCTGAACTCAGCCCTATGTGGCTTGATATTGTAAGGCTGACTTTAAGGTCTTAACAGTTTAATTTGAATTAAATACATTATTGTTATTATTTTCGCTGTGTATGTGTGATGGTATTCATCTCTGTTGTATCTGTGAGCACCAGCGTGGTCCTAGACTGGTGTATCACACAGAGTGTTCGGAATTCCAATTCCGGACGCGACACCCTAAGGACTTAACCTTGCAAGCCTTTGAACTGGGTCAAACATGCAACCACATGTCTGTAATGGGACAGACCTAGTTGAGTAGGTTGGTAATAACTAGCATATGGTACCTCAGGGTGTCAACTATACCTCTGTGTAGTTGTATGGGGGAGTGTCGGGACCCAAATATGAAAATCCAGACCCTCTGTGTATTCTGCACTAGTCCAGGATCCCGCTAGTGCACACAGTTAAACACGGATGAATATCACATCCATACACAGCGGAAATATAAATAAGTACTTCAATAATTAAAATAAACTGTTGCAAGACCTTAAGGTCACCTTACAATATTCAGTCACGCAGGGCTTACTCACATAAAGACAAGTAAACATAAGCAGCAGAACATAAAAGTCTTGATAAGCTCCACAATGCCACAGGCATCTCACGAAGGTTGCCTCCTAGTTCTCCTGGTCCTCAACATATTCTTCCTCCCATGTGGGTGTAGACTCTTCTTCTGAGGTTTTGTTGATTGGCAAGGGTAAGTATACAACATACTCAATAAGTCATGCACAGAGGTGCAATCCTATTACTATATGCATGGCTTCTTCCAAAGGAATAGCTTAACTGGTTCCTTTGCATTAAACCGCATTTTGCTTTGATTGAATAACTATAATAGATGTAAAAACAATGAAATCATATTATATTATATTAATTTCACAATCTCATTTCATAAGCATGGCACAAAGCCTAAGTCAATTTATCATCACCTCTGGCACTCAACCAATCTTCCCACATTTTTATTTTAGAAAATCTACCCCTTGACTGTAATCCCCGAGCTTTGTCCAGTACCGTGGACTCGGCTATTAGATTAGTTTTGACACACTCTGCAGAGGTTGTACACTTTACCCACAGGATACAGTCGCACACCACAAAGGCGATTGACTGTAACGAAGTTTTTCAGAAACCTCCATCTACACCTATGACCCTCTCCGGTATTGCCTTCGCTACCACTTCCCCCACGAAGGATCGAAGTGTAGGACCGACAATCACCGTTGGATGGACACCAAGCAGTAGCTCTGGTACGCTCCCCCACGCAGTTACCCTAATGTAACTGTCACCCTGTGGTGTCAAAGGTAAGATTTCAGAATCCTACTAAACTAAGACCATCCCACTCCAGTCATGTGGTTGCATGAAAGGCCTAGTTCAAAGGCTTGCAAGGTGAAGTCCTTAACTGTCCAGGGCAATACATCCTTCTCTCAAGTTTTGGCAAAAAGCCCTCACATCACTCATCCCGTTGCCACGAAGGCTGTTATCTCAAAGACCGTTGCCACGAAGGCCCACCTGGCATAAAGCCTCTTACCACTTGCCCAGACTAAATCTTTTCCCACCCCTGTTCAATTATTGTGCAACACATGCCAACAATAAAATCAATTACTATGTAGAACCACAAAGGTACCTACACTTCACATCACCACGCTGCAAGATTACACTATTTCCAAAATTCATTCCATATATCATTAGTCAATATTATTTTGCCATTTGAAACATATTTCACGTAAGCATAGCTAAGTAACTATTCACGGTCTAGCCTCCCGTGTTGGCACAATCATATCATCCAACTATTTTAAAACCCAACTTAAGGTGACGATGGTTGTATGGCATACAACTGTTAACATCAAGGGTGGAATTAACAATTAGGTGAATTAGCTACTTTATCCCAAATTAAATTAAATCATTTTAACAACATAACATGCATAATTTAATTCAAAATACATTTCATAAACTAGGAGCAATATGGTCAAAGCACAACTTGCCTTCAAAAAGCTGATGATCTTGATCTACAGCTTGAGCTTGGTCTTCAACTTCCGCACTCTCGCACAGTTCAACGTCTATGCGTAGCAGATAACCAAATAAACACACATTCGGAAAATACCACAAATCAAACTAGTTCATAATTTCACAAAAACTTCCAGACAATTAGTTTAGCATTTTCTAAGATTTATAAAATTTATTTGGTATTTTTGGACGTATAGTTTAAGAGCTACAAAATTCGTAAGTTTGGATTTTCCGCGAATAATTTAACAGTACAAATTTATTTATAAAATTTCATAAAAAAATACTGTAGAAAGGTATTAATTTTTACTGATTAATCAAATTTGTCACAAGTGATTTGGACTTAGAACGAATTTGTAGCGAAAAAGACAGAATTTGTAATTTCCGGAAATCAATACATACAAACAATCTCTAAGTGGGTTCCTATGCATGTCACTGTTCGGCGAGAGCACCACAACATGCAGGCGTACTGGGTTGGGTTTGAGAGATTTGCATGCGCATACATACAATATACATATATATCTAGCTACAAGTACGTATACATGTATTCACGCGCACAGCCGAGTATATTTTTGTATACATGCAAGCCGCTGTCTAATATATACGTATATACACACTAGCATATATATAAAAACACACACACATCTAACATGCTTACGTATATTCTTGCGTAAAGCACTATTTCTTCCCTGCATGCAAGACTACATACTAACAGATACGTGGGTATGCTTACATACTAATATTTATACACATGCGTAAATACATGACGAGATCCACCGATCAGTAAAGATAGAGCAAGCGAAAGAATAGAAATACTACCGATCGGCAGTAGCAACGACGGCGACGACGCAGGGGAAGGCGACGGCGACGACGACGGCGGCGACGACGATGACGACGGCGGCGACGGCTACGACAATGGCGGCGACGACATAGACGACGGCGGCGTACACGGCAGCAACGACGTAGACGACGGCGGTGATGGTGGTGGCATAGACAGCGGCGACGACGACGGCGGCGATGACGGCAGCTTCAACGGCGGTGAGACACCAGTGGCAGCGAGACGACGACAGAAGTGAGGCAATTGGAAATGGTGTGGTGACTGGAAACGGTGGAATGAGGTGATGAAATGAGTTATGCTTGTGTGCTTCACGTTGGAAGCAATAGAATGAGTTATGCTTGTGTGCTTCACGTTGGAATGAAGCAGCCGTTTCTAATCACTTGATGGCATGGTAACTAGAACGCTAGAATGAAGGTAAAAGGAAACGGCTGGGATGGGAAACATCGGCTTCAAGTGCTCAAGGGAAACTTACGACGTTTCATTGCAATCCTGGCGTCCCACTGAAATACCTCCATGTAACCGCTTGTTGGAATTCTAGCCGCACGTGTACAGCATGGTGTATAAACATATACGTTCGGTTAAGTTCCAAAAGGTAAGAATGGCTTAATTATATATACATACACGTTCCAAAATGTGTTGCGGATAAATAAAATAACAGGGAGGTTCTAAAAATCTGAAAAATTCCTCTAAAATACTAGGAACTATTTGGAACCTAACAAAGTTGGTTTCGTGATTTTTCGACGGGTAGATTTTTCGTAAAAAATCTTTTAGTGAATCAGACACCTGTACAGATTTTTGAAAAATCAACGATTTAAGTTATATAACATGTTTTTCGAAAATATTTGAAGAGAACACTCTCGTCTACCCACTACCTTTATTTTAAACAAAATTTTAGATTTTAGGCTTATGCAAAAAGGCATGATCTTTATTTAACACGATTGGTCCAATAAACTTGAATCCGAATTACTCGTGAGGGTTCCAAGTAAATTTCAGAAAATTACAAATAATCCCAGAAACACACTAAATATATTAAAAAAAATTTGGGATGTTACAGGGAGCGTATCGAGGCTGCGGCTAGGTACCCATCCAACGGTTGGTTGACCTGGACTTCGCCTTTGTTAAGGGAAGGGATAGTGTGCAATAACCGGAGAAGTCCACTTGTATAGTTAGAGGTTTTCAAAAGACTTTGTTACGGACACTCGCCTTTGTGGTGTTTGGCTGTATCTTGTGGGTAAAGTGCATAACCTCCGCAGAGTGTAAAATCTATTCTAATAGCCGTGTCCGCGGCTTTGAACATTACTTGGGGATTACAGTTAAGGGTTAGACTTTCATGAAAATAGCTTGGACTTTGGAAAAATGGTTGGGTTGGAGATGTGAACTAAATGTAGGATGTGAAATGCTTTACTTGTGAAATTACTTGTGAAAGTTATTATCTTTATTATTATTTTACTGCTTTACAATCTATTACTGTATTTATGAATGCTGCTTTACTGCAAATGAACCTGTTAGCCTATCCTTTGTAATAAGCCATGCATGTAGAATATTAGACGGCATTCTGTGCATGACTTGCTGAGTGCTTTAAGTACTCACCCTTGCAACAACAAAACACCAGTTGAAGAAGAATCATCGCCAGTACTGGAGGAGGAGTTCCAGGAGGAGCCGGCGAACTAAGGGGAGAGCCCAGCCAGTTGCTGTGGCATATTGGTTGGCGCTACGCGTTTCTTTATTTTTTGCTGCAAGTTTATTTGAGTAATACTTTAGCCCTGCGAGGCGTACTTTTGCAACTTGACCATAAGGTCGAGCAACCGGTTATATTTCCCTTTCAATAAAGTACTTTACTACTTCGTTGAGTATGATTGTGGTATTTACCGATGTTGAGACTATGTGCACTAGCGTGATCCTAGACTAGTGCTAAATACACAGAGGGTCCAGATTTGCATATTCGGGTCCCGACACCAGCCCTCGATTGCTTCGGTTGCCAGAATGCGTCCTCGATAAGAAAGAATAACCACCCAGTTAGCCTGAACCCCGCAGGACAGAAGGCCCACTCCAACACCGCCAGACGAACTATGGCATTGGGAGTAGGGATGTGATCGGATCGGATACGGTCGAATATCGTCCTATTCATATCCGTATCCGTATTTTTTATCGAATACAGAATCGAATATGAATAGTGTCGAATACAGAATCGAATACGAATTATACAGGATAATATCGGTTACGAATACAGATCGAATACGGATCGGAATCAACATGGATACGAATAATATTAGTTGGATATTTTAAAATCCAATTTTAGTTTTTTTTCAAAATCGGTCCAAATTTAAATTCAAAATTCCAAAAGAAATATATTTGTATGTCTTTTTTTTTGCCTTTTTATCCCTAGCTTGTCATACATGTTGTAGGATCGAAGTATACGAATATAGCAATCAGAGGAGGGGTGAATGATTGTGCGGAAGCTAAAACCAAATTCTTGATCTATTAAAAGTTCACCCCAAAACAGAACCAAATAATTGCCTCGTTTTCGACAAAAACAAAATGATAGAGGTTCGGTAAAATGAGAATTCCTGGAGATCCAACCGTTAGATTGATCTGAAATTTGGACACGAGAAACTAGATTCCAATACGAATCGAACCCAAAAAGAATCAGCTCGATCGGACTTACGGATCAAAAGTTATGAACCTCGCAAGTTTGCTGTGACAGAAGATGACGAGAATTAATCTAACTAAAACTTCAAGATTAAATAAGAACGACAAAAGTTTAATCAACTAAACTTAGAGAAACCCTAAATCAATTCTCTAGAAAGGTTTTGATGGAACAAATCAAGATAAAACTCAAAGAACAAAAACCAATCTAGAACCAGAACAAGCATGCAAACAAGAACCAAAACAGAGACACTGTAGCAACGCGGTTATTGTAGCACGCAAGGATCTGGAAGAATTGATCTTTATTTCTTTGTCTAAAGTACTCTCATCAAAAGAGTACAAACCCTAAAAACTGAGCTTGAGGCTCTCAATGCGCTCAGCTTCAATTGATTCGATTGATGCCCTTCAACAGGAGACACCCCTCCTATTTAAAGGAGCAAAACACAAGGAGTTCTGAATACAATTCCTAATCTAGAAGGAGTATGTATACAACTCCTCTTGGCCCAACCTGGCCGAGTACAACTCTTGCACGCGTATGGCAACCCTACCGTACTCACGTGACTAACACTTTGCACGCGTATGGCCACCTGCCATACTCACGTGACTAACACTTTGCACGCGAATGACCACCTGCCATTCTCACGTGACTAACCATTCTTCATGTGCACCATTCTCTTAGCCTGAACGTCCCGCATGACATCCTTGACCACCAAGACCTCAGTTCCTCCCTGAACCTAGTCCTGAACCTCAGCTCCTCCATGAACCTAGTTCCGGTCCCGTCATCGACCACGTTCGTCTTCGAGCAATACCTGCACATGAACAAACCACAAAACAATTCCGAGCACAAGTCCACAACTTGACTCACATCAATCCATGCAAATACTCACACGAGCATTGCATAAAGTCCACTTCAAGCATCATGAAATTCTCACAAATTTCATAATCTCAAAAACAAATCAAACACAATTCCAATTTTGCTCAAAACCCTAATCGAGCAAAAACGCATTCACGACGGACCAAAAAATATGGTCCGGCGTACACATGAAAAAGTCACTCAAAAAACCATTCACAACGGACCAACAAAATCGGTCCGGTGTACAAGTGAAAGTTTCGGTTTCAAGAAGAAATCATTCCGGCGAAAACACGTTCACGATAGACTAAAGAAATCAGTCCGTCGTACATGCGAAACTTACTGGTTTCTTGGAAAATTGAGTCCGGCTCATGATCTCAAAAGCATGTCCACGACAGACCCAAAAACTTGGTCTGTCGTACATGCGCTGACTGCTATTTTCTTGGAAAATTGAGTTTGGCATAAGAGCTCAAAAACATGTGCACGACAGACCCAAAAACTTGGTCCGTCGTACACAAAATCGGTTCGGCGCAAAAGGACTCAGATTCATGTTTACAACAGACCAAAAAAACTTGGTTTGTCGTATATGGGAAAATGAGGTTGCCAAAGCATGTTTACGACAGACCAACAAATTTGGTCCGTTGTAGATGGGAAACTTACTGTTTTCTTTAAGTTTGGTCCGGCGCCAAAGCGAAACTTACTGTTTCTTGTCAAATTGTCAAAACACATGAACAAACACATTTTGCAAATTCAATTCTAAGCCAATTTTTCAGCACATGATTTCACACATGTGACTCTGTGAGTAACAATGTACCCCATTGCAATAATTGAACCAAATGATTTGCAGCTGGCATATGCTGCTGAATCATAAGTAGCCCTCCTGAAACGCCACTTGCCAATTTCTGTACCACCTTTACCCAAATATCTCCAAATTAGCATCTAGCACACATGAACACATTATATCTTGTCATCCAATGCAGACCCTAGTCTCTGAAACAGTGAAACATGTTAAATTGTTAATGTCTTATTCTGAAACGTGTTATTCGGATAATATCCGTATGTCATATTCGGATATTATCCGAACAAAAACTCGGATATTCCGTATCCATCGGATAATCAGTGTTCCATATCCGTATCCGTATCCATGTAAATTATCTGTATCCATATCCTTATCCGAGAAATCAACTGGATATCTGTGAAACTATCCAAATCAGCATCCAAATCAATTCGGTCAGTCGGTCGGTCGGAAAATATCCGTACCAGTTCCATCCCT
This sequence comes from Rhipidocladum racemiflorum, assembly GCA_036346355.1. Classification (NCBI taxonomy): domain Eukaryota; kingdom Viridiplantae; phylum Streptophyta; class Magnoliopsida; order Poales; family Poaceae; genus Rhipidocladum; species Rhipidocladum racemiflorum. The sequence goes on from CM070581.1 coordinate 36,747,621, forward strand.
AATTGGGAGTGAGCTGCGAGAGCTCCGCCCTGAAAACTCACAGCATGGCCCCACCAGCGGGGCATCTGAGAACCGAAGCTCCGCCTCCAGAAAGGCGGCGAACACCACTGCCTCGTCTGGCCACGGCTGGGGAATCTCCTCTTCACCGGGAAGGCGCAAGAAAGGATGCGCAACCCCGAACTCATTTGCCAAAATGTCAAGCTCATCAGAGCTCAAAGAGGAACGCCTCAAGGTCGGAGAAAACGCAGTGGCATCTCTTTCACTCAAAACCGGCTTCACTTGGAGAGGACGTCGAGGCTCCATGGGCGAAAAGAGCTAAAGGAGATGGAGAACCAGCGAGATGGACGGAAAAAGGAGACTAGAGGGCGTGATGAGAAATGAGCATCAAGAAGCACCCCGCTCCCATCGACCACCACGCTTATAAGGGGCAACCCCATATCCCCTCAGCCATGGATCCGAACACATGGCGTTCATCGTGCAAACCATGGGAGTGTGCGAACGTGGGTAAGAAGACTGACAATTTCGGTACCAAGCCCAAAACGTCATAAAGAGCCCCAGCGCCCGATGACGAAGGGCAAGGCCTTCCATCGCGAAAACCAATCCATCTGTACTTGACATAGCAGAACCCATGATCAAAGGCGTTGAAAAGGATAGAAGACCACCCACCCAAGGTGAAGGCGGGAAACTGAACGGGCCTCGCCCCACACGCCCAAGTGAATGAAAAGGAACCTGGGCCTTCTTTTGACATGGCCGAGGGCGGTGCGATGCCAACCCACAGCCATGAGGGGCTCCTGTTGTAGGCCCGGAGACTCCATCCCCTTTGTCAGACGGGGCAAGGCCCACAACTTCCCCCGATCCATACAAGCTCAAGGTGTGATGAACAAGTAAGATGGCGTGGGATATGAAACCAGTGGGGAGAACAAGGAAGGGAGGGAGCGGAGCAAAGCAATGAGAGAAGCCGCGGAGGTAGATACCCTCGTAGCCCATGTGGACGTGGCCGACAAGATGATCGGCCGGGCCTGTCGTTCTGCCATAATCTGCAAAAAGACGCCAAGCGGTGTCAGGTTGATACGGAACCAATAGACGTCTGTAATTCCTTTTGAGCCCCCGAAAAGAGCGGAGGACAAAAGGGCATAGATGTAAAGAGAATATGAATACTCCACGTAAAAGACACCTGGACCCTAAAAGAGGACAGGTGGAGGGCGATGCGAGTAATGCTACTGTAAAAAGACCTGCAACCCCATGTCAGTGCCGGTCGGAGAAAGGCCAGCCGATACATGCATTTGGAGGCGGTTTTCTCCGTCTCCTCCATATAAAAGGAGGAGATGATCGCCCAGGAGAGGCACTTCTCTGTCGGATCTTCAGACATCCCACTTCGGGGTGTTTGAACGCAAGAGCCGAGAACTAGACACTGTCAGCGTGGTGCAATCCCACGACAGGTGTGGGTGAAACACATACCAATACAACGGTGTACGCCTTATTACGGGGGAAAAGGACATGATGTGGTGTAAACCATCATTAGTATTATGTGTACGGGTTTGGATTTCCACCACCATAGCAAGGGTTTATCATCACTGGGCTGGTGCAAAGTTAAAACTAGGTAATGTAACAGTTCCGTTATGATTATCTGCCACACACATAATGAAGTGTATCAATAGCTTGGCAAAAAGAATTGATTATATCTTGTGGGTAAAGTAGTACACCTCTGCAGAGTAAAAGTTTTTTGAAAAGCCACATCCGTAGTGAAGGGCACTTGGTAAAGTCATCACATAGTTAAATGTTTTAAAAATTTTATATAATGAGATAGTATTGGAAATTAGAAAAATGTTAGACATTATTTCTTCCAGATGATATAATGGTTACGGTGCCAGTATTTGGCTATGGACGAATTGGATATCTCAATCATGGAGGATTGAGTTGATGTTACGTTTACATACTGTATTTACTTATCAGTCAAATTGCTTTTATCAATTCCAATTTGCAATCTATTATTCTGTATTTATAATTCAAGTTCGCTTCATGCAAAATAACTTAGTAGCCTTTCCTTTATCATGGCCTATATTTATTATTTATTTGCATATACTACTAGTCTTATTGAGTACGCAATGTACTCAACCTTACTGTTGTTGTTGTTGTTTAGGCAATGAGACAGATTACCCTAACGAATCCTACAATAACACAGGTTACGGGGATTACAACGAAGAATTTTGCTAGGGTTTACCTGTCATTTGCCTGTGGGAATACTAGGCTAAGGCAAACTACAAGTCATAATGTTTCCATTCCAAGTTTATTTTTGGTTTGTAAAACTATTATATATAAAATACTTCCGCTGTCATATATAATATTTTGTGTATGGATGTGATTTTAATTTGTGAATATGCGTACTAGTCATTAATCATGAAACTAGTACTGTATGCATACTATACCTTCCTTAGCTAAAATGGAGGGTCTCACAACAATGGATGCAAGGTGGCCACTGCAGGATTAGCAGTACCTCAGCAGGCGATGGCTCAGTGCAGACGATGACCTAGGTGACATGATGTCGTTTGTGTGTTTGATAAAAAGCCCCAATTGATGATGTGTTGATTTGAAAAATAGTAGATGTGCAAGACTAAGGTCCAGACAGAAGGGCAGGTGCAGCATGGACTACTTCACAAGGCCCTCCAAAATTAAGATGCCCTATTTTCTACTTATTCAAGTATTACTACTTGTTAATATTTCTATTAGTAAGAGTAAGGACTAACAGATGAGTAGTTTTTTTTATTACCTTTATTTTCTTATTTTTTTTAAAAAAATTACAGTAAAAATTCATTCTTAAGCAAAACATGTGCTCCATTGATATTTTAAGGATTTTAGAACAACTAAATTATTTCCGTAATGTAATTGTTGCATATAGAATTTTGTTGACAATTAAAGTGATTTCCACATGCAAAAAAGAGTTTATATAGATTGAAGTTGAAGTTTTAATTGCGTTCTATAATGAACTAGGAAAGAGTTAACGATAGCTGTTGATATTGATTTAATTTAGAAAAGACTAAGTACAAGGATTGAATGTTATGTTTTAAATAATACTAGAAGAATGGTGCCTTTCATGTAAAAGTCATATATGAAATTTATTTTTTTAGCGTGATGTATCACATAATCCTTTGTACCGTAAGAAAAAATTGTACTATAGCTGTAATATTAAATAATTATTTTGGTATTAACATTTATTAAGTGTATAATTAAATAATTATTTTGGTAATTAACATTTATTAAGTGTATAGCTTAATTTTAAATTTAGCACATGGACTCCAAAATATCAGGTACGACCTGGCAAGACTAATTTGATGCGTTGAATTTTTGGATGACCTTTAAATATTGTCTTTGTTTTTCATGCAGAGAGACAACTAGGCTTTTTGCCGAGAATGCAGTGGATATATATAGCGGGGCTGTTTGAAAGGCTGTGTTTCAGTCTTGGGCCAAAAGCCCTCCCATATAGTATAGCTGCAAAGTAGCTGGGAAATTAAGCCATAGCAAAAGCATCCGACAAAGCTGTAGCCGCTAAAAAGGAGCTTTTCAACTGTGGTTTCGCTCGATCACCTCCCTGCTTGCTTCGCCTCCCTCCTCGCCTTGTTGTCTCCTCGCCCGATCGCCTTCACGACTCCCTTCGGCTCTAGCGTCGCCTCCACGACTCCTTCCTGCTTGGGCCCACTCAGTTGTGCCCTCCAAAAGCTATAGCTGTAGCACCCAGTTTGCCAAATGACATATCAAGAAAACCACAGCCGCCAGCTGCTTTACAACCCTGCAAACCGAAAGTAGCTTTTCATGCCCAATCATAGCCTAAACAGGCCCTTGGTACCCCTTCACAAGCTAGGCACTTACTAGTCGCAAATGTAATTACGGTGATAAGCTGACCATCCCAGCATACATAATGGAGTTATTTATAGCATGATACTAGATGGGGGACGGTAATCCCGTATTCTCCGTACGATTTATTAGTTTAGTGAACACTAGTGGACACACCAGATCAAACATACATAATGCTAATCAACAAACGCATCACATGGGAAGTAAGACAAGCAATTGAGCCAGAACTGACAATATCACTAGCTATTTCCTATATTAACCGCGTAGTGCAACGAAAAAGTCACCCTCCGACATTCATATAATTATAACCTACTCGATCAGGGAAAGGAACTGTTTCTCTGGATGTCCATCGGTAGCATCTTGAACAGACTTGCCAAAGGTTTGAGAATGCCCTGTGTCACACAGCGAGAAGTTAAGCCTGCTAGCTAGCTAGAGTAGCAGGCATACGTACCCTCCCGCTTCTACTACTTGGAGGAACGAAACTGGCTTGCCGCATGCCAGAGGTCCCCTACCGGCCTACCCTTTGCGGCGTGATCCGGCGACATCCGCCATCGCCGCCGATTCGCTCCACGCGCCTTTTCGAGCCAGCGGAGCGGTGGTACGACAATTGTCCCGGCGGAGAGCTGAGGATTCACCAGCACATAAGCAATCGGAGAACTAAGCGCACATTCACGGTCGTCTGATCGATCGATCACATGGCTAATGAGATGAAATGGCCGGCAGAAGAGTTGAGAGGGCAAGCTGTGCCTGTGTGTGCGAGAGGGGCATCGTGTAGGTAGGTATTCACTATACCTATTTATAGGCGAGATAAAGTATGGTATAATGCACGCTACAAAACGAACGATCGACGGCATCTTCCTGGGATATGCGGCTCCACCTTGCTACTGTGCCTTTTGCGCGCTTCCTTTAATTTTGCACCGCTTGGCATCTCGAGGATATACTAAAGAGGGGCATGGAACAAGAGAGATTTATTTTTTCCCCTCGCGTCTTCTTCGAGAACTGGAATGAATAAAGCAGCTTTGCTTGGAGAGTCTGTAACATCTCAAAATTTGGGTTTTCAAAAATTTTTGGTTTAGTTTAGCTTCCCAAAAAATTTCGTTGATTTTCTCGCGTTTATAAAGCTTAATTTGAATTTTCTAAAAGCTAAAACAATTTAATTTGATTATTCTAAACCTCAAATAAAATAAATTTAATTTTATTTGGATTCTTTGTGCTTCAAGAAATTCTTCTGTATTTTTTGAGATTTTTCGGAGCTCGTTTGCTATTTATTGGATTTATTTGATTTTGATTTGAATTAAGCCTCTTCGTGCAAATTAATTAATTATTTGAAAAATTTAAATAAAGTTTTTATTAAAAAATATTTTATTTGAGTTCAAAATGTCTCAAAATATTTTCTACAATTTTTCTGGTATTTTATTGCCTCAAATGATTTGTTTGAATTTGTGGAATTGTTTTAATTTGAAAAAGCTCAAAAATCGGAAATTGCTTTGGGCTCAATCTCTCTCCTCTCTCCCGTCCGGCCGGCTTGCGCCAACCGGCCCACTCCCCGCTCGCCTCCCACGCTAGCCCACCCGGCTCCTCCCGCCTCACCCGCGCGGGGCGCACATGCGCCAAGCCGCCGGCTTTTTCTCGCAGCCGGCCGCTCATTGCCAAAGCCGAGCTACCGCTGATGCGCTGGCCGCTTCGTCTCCCCACGCGAAGGCTGCGTGCGCTGGGCTCGCCACGCTACTGGTCGAGCGCCCGCACGGGACACGCGCCCAAGGCCGAAACGGCCATGCCTCCACGCGCCAGAGCCGCTCTATCCCGATCCAGTGGCTCACAGCGCGCCACGTCACCCAGAGACCGATTCATGCACGCCAACCGCTCGATATAATGCCCATGAGACCAGTTTTTCGTGTTTTCTTGATTTCTCTTGACCTAGCCACCACCCTAACACCATGTAGACCTCCCATGGTCCTCTCCCACGCCTCCAACTTCAGATCAATCCATCCAAACAATCGAATCACCGCCGAGAAGCCCGAACGTCGCCCAAACGACGGCCGAACTTTGGAGCCGCGTCCCGGGCAGCTCGTCGACTCTTTTCGAGATCCATCTTCGCCATGGTGTGCCACAAGGTACCATCTGCTTGCTGTCCAAAATTCAGCCAATTTGGCCCGCGGAATCAAAAGTCATGGCCGTTTCAATCTCGAATCTTGCTGAGGCAATAACTCCCTCAATTTTTCGAGTTTGACCGTGAAATTTTTTGTGTAGACTCCTGGGGATGCCCTCTACGTGATGCACATCTTGGCCCATGGTTTTGCCCTCTGAATTTGTCGCAAAAAAATAATTTCGCCGATCAGACTGCGTTTCAAACAGCGGCAAACTTCCTCGCGCGTTCCCCGCTGTTCTAGAAGATATTTCTTTGAGCCACCTGCGTCACGGTGTGCCTCTTGTTCCCATCTAGCTCTTGGTAAAATTTCGTTAAGTTCCGATCATTATTCTAGAAGTTATGGTCGTCCAAAGTTTTAATCGGAAACTCGTTAAACGGCAGTTTGTGATTAATCCAGAGGGACGCCGCAAAATCCGCCTATACCGTTTAGTTCGTCTCACCGCGTTCTACGTGGTAGATATTCCCCCTTTGCCATCCCATCCTTTGAATTTTTTTTATATATTTAGGCTACCGTTTAGCTGTCGCCGCGCGTCGCCTTTTGACGCCGGCTATTTTAGCTCGCTCCGGCTGTGTTGTCACGTCTGGTGGATCATCATGAACAGTTTTGGTCCATCCTTAGAATTATTTTGGCCTCCGTTTGCCGTCGGAGCCGATTCCGGCCTAAAACCGTCGTTTTCGGCTTAACCCGTTGTTGCCGGTTCGCATCTCAGTTAGCCGTCCTTGCTAGCGTTTTGTCCAGGCCATGTCGTTGCACCGACGGTCGCTACCTTATTTCATGAGTATCCTATCATTGTTTGACCTCCGCCGTTAACGTTCGCCGTTAACGTTCCACCGTTAACGTTGCCGTTAACGTTCATCGTTAACGTTCCACCGTTAATGCTCCGCCGTTAACGTTTCACCGTTAATGCTCCACCGTTAACGTTCCGTCGTTAACATTCCACCATTAATGTTTCCCCGTTAACGCTCCGACGTTAGCGTTCCGCCGTTAACGCTTCATCGTTAACGCTTGGCTCTCATCGCTTCGTTGTCATCGCATGCGTGTATTAATGCAAGAGCCCTAGTGCGATGTCCTCATCTTCTCTATCATCATGACGTGAGCCTAGTCTCATCGTCATATCATCTTCAAAGCCGAATCAAAACCCCAACTTAAGACTGGTTCGATGAACTAAGTTCATCGTGAGCTGCGTTGTTATATTTGCAATCTTTCCCGTTATTTCAATCGTGGTAAGACGCTTGTCTTGTCTTATCCCTGAAAACCTAATCTGCCTTTAACCTAGACTTCATTCATGGACTTGGTCGATAGACCATTGGCCATGTGCCATAACCTTGTGCCCGATCTAGTCTATCAGTCTTCTTCTCTTTTGTTTGACTGTGTTCGTTCGGTCAACAAAAGTCAACTTCGAGCATCAGTTTAGTTCAATGTGGACTAACATATCCTTGTGGACCCAATCTATAGATCGAGAGCCCATATGTCATCATTTGTCCAATCAAGACAATAACTTCAGAAGAAATATCCTTCGGAATATTATTCTTCCTTTCCCAGTTATTAATCTTTCCTTTTTCGGTGTTTTTCCGAAAGCTCGTTCTCTTTTGTCTAACCTTCGATCTAATCCAATCAAGTTCCTAATTTCATCCCAGTCATTGTGCCCAATGCTGTTCGTTCTTAATTTGGAGTTTATTTGAATTGTCTTTTGAGTTTTGTTGTATTTGTGTTTCTTTATCGTTAGACGCGTCGTCCGGAAATCGTTCTACGAGCTGAGGATCGAGAAAGTGGAAGTTGAAGATCGATGACCAAGAATCAAGGATAAAGAGTAAAGAACAGTAAAAGTTGCAAGGGCCAGGCAAGTTGTGCTTTGACCATGTTGACCCCATTTTCAAAAATTCAAATTATTGCATGCTAGTTGAATATAAACTGATTTCAATTAATTTGGGATTAGATATTTAACCTACTTGTTATTGCCACCTTGTCTATAATAGTTGTATGCCATGAATCATTTGTCACCCTAGGTTTGTTGATTAATAGTTGGTAGCTAATAAATTGCCAACATGGGTTAGATAGAACGTATTAGTTTGCTTAGATCTGCAACGAGTCAGTGCCATCATTTTAGAATTACAAATGTCAATATTGATTAATGGAATATGCAATGTATTTTGAAATGGTGTGACGTGTTGCCGACACGATGAAGTTGATATGCGGAGGCCTTCGTGCTTCTTCAAGGATGTTGAGTTGTTGTTGGCATTGTGTTGCGCAATAATCAACTGGGGTGATAAAATGATTTAGACTGGGGCAAGTGGCAAGATTTATGGTGGGCCAGTTTGGCGATTGGGAATGTTTGAAACATGATATATGTATGAGTGATGGTGAGATGGATTTCTTTGAGAGTATTGATGTAATTCTTGCCCTGGTCACTCTAAGGACTTAACCTTGCAAGCCTTTGAACTGAGTCAAACATACAACCACATGTCTGTAATGGGACGAACCTAGTTGAGTAAGTTACTAATAACTTGCATGTGGTGCCTCGGGGTGTCAACTACATTTTTTATGTAGCTTGAAGGGGGAGCGTACCAGGGCTGCGGCATGGTACCCATCCAACGGTATGTCGGTGCCATACTTCGCCTTTGTTAAGGGAAGGGATGGTGTATGGCAAAAACCGGAGAGGTTCACTTGTGTAGTTAGAAGTTTCCGAAAGGCTTTGTTATGATCACTCATTCGCATACTCTTGTATGGCGATTCACGGCTGACGTGGTGAGTTGATTGTATCTTGTGGGTAAAGTGTATAACCTCTGCAGAGTGTAAAATCTATTTGAATAGCCGTGTCTACGGTACTGGACAATGCTCGGGGATTACAGTCAAGGGTTAGCTTTTCATAAAATTGATCTTAGGTTTGGAGGCAGTTTGCCTGTGGAAAAGTGATAACTGTTTAAGGATGTGAAATGGTTTACTTGTGGAATAACTGTGAAATCTATTACTGTCATTATTTGTTTTACTGCTTTACAATCTATTATGTTTATTTATGATTGTTGCTTTTTTGCAAAATAACCATTCAGCCTGTTACTTGGAATAAGCCATGCATATAGTTATTAGTGAAAGTGCATCTAGGCCCCTAAATTGGTTTTGGTTGATTAATGACAAACGATTAAAAAAGGACTAATGTCTTCAATGAGCTTGTGGACAGGTAAAAGATTGAATGAGAGATCTTCTACATGCGAAGGACACCCTCAAACGAATTCAAGCGAGTAAAACGGCTTTGTAATCCTTTTTCTCTATGCTTTGTGTCGTAGGAATGCCGTACTACTAAGAGGGATGCATCGTAGATGATCTAGGGTAGTCTCTATGCTCAGATGAATGTTACTTGAAATCTTTTTGAGACCCTAAGTCATCGCGCATGCACCGGAATGTGTTTTTATCTAAGTTCAAGTCGGACATTCCGATATTACATCGGAAGTTCCGATGTGACCGGACGTTCCGATGTGCATGCTTGCTTCAGTCCGATGCGTAGAAGATGTATCGGAAGTTCCGATATTTACGATCGGAAGTTCCGATACGTTGTAAAGCCTTCTAGGGTGCTCTCTGTAAAGATCGGAAGTTCCGATATTTGTCATCGGAAGTTCCGATGTGTTCAAATAAAAAAAAGGGGAGCTCTCTGGAATTATCGGACACTCCGATATACTCGATCGGATATTCCGATATTGGTATCGGAAGTTCCGATGTATATATCGGACAGTCCGATATGGACTTAGAAGCATTTTGCCAAGGGCTTTTCTGGGAACATCGGAAGTTCCGATGTTGACATCGGAAGTTCCGATGCATCTTGTGTAACAGCTAAAGTGCGCTCGAGTTCTGATTATTTGTACATATCGGACATTCCGATGTTGTTATCGGAAGTTCCGATATGCAGCTGAGTGGGAGTATAACGGCTAGTTTTTGCAAGAAACTATAAATACCCCACCCCTCTCTCATTTGAGGGTTACACACTCTATTTGGCAGAACTCTAGTGCACCTTGAGCCCTCTCTAGTCTACTTTTGAGCCCTCCTCTTTGATCTTAGGGATCATCCAAGGAGTGAGGACTAGAAGTGAGATTTGGAGCTAGAGTGAAAAGCAAGTGTCTTCCATCTTGAGCATTAGAGTGTTCCTCCAAGATCGATCAACGTGCATTTGTTACTCTTGGAGGTTGAAGGACTCCTAGACGGCTAGGCGTCGATCACGAGCTCCCAAGGATTGTGGGTTGCCGTGAGAAGTTTGTGAAGGCCGGCTCCGCCTCCGAAAGGAAAGGAACCAAACAGTGGAACCAAGCCTCAAGTGTGACCGAGGTTTGGGAGGAAAGGGTTGGAAGAGACCCGGCTCTTTGGAGCCTCCTCAACGGAGATGTAGGATTCCCTCAAGAATCCGAACTCCGGATCAATTCCGTGTCTCCTTTTTCACTTTGCTTTAACTTGTCTCATTATCGCTTTGATCCAACCTTCTTATATTGTCTCTTAAGTTCATTACTTTCAGTTGGTAATTGTCCGGTCAAAGTCGATCGGACATTCCGAATCAGTATCGGAAGTTCCGATTACATCGGAAGTTCCGATCCAACACCTAAGTTCCGATACTCTTTCCGCTGCGACAAATTTAGTTTAAATTTTGAACTGCCTATTCACCCCCCCTCTAGGCAACTTTCTCATCTTTTCAATTGGTATCAGAGCCGAACCTTCTCGAAGGCCTAACCGCTTGAAGGAACGTGATGGCCAACACCGGATTGAAGGTTGTCGTGTCGGGAAGAAGGTAGTCCAAAGGCGGACATGGAACTCCCACGAAGACCAAGGAAGGTGACACCTCAACGTCATCGCAGGAGCTCAAATTCCTTTTAATTACGAAAAATTAAATACTTCCTCTTCGCATTCCTATATCACTGTGCCCTCCGGGCGTGCACCATTTTACTATGGCACGTACTACTCCGCTTGGAGGCACAAGATGAAAATGCATTTGATGTCACTCCATCCTAGTGTTTGGAAGATTGTTTGCACAGGTTTAGATATGCCGGAAGACGATATGGAGCTCACGCCGGAACAAGAGCAAAACATTCACCGCAATGCTCAAGCCGCAAGCGTGTTGCTTGGAGCGTTGAGTCCCGAGGAATTCAACAAAGTGGATGGCTTGGAAGAAGCCAAAGAGATATGGGACACACTCCAAGTTGCACATGAGGGTACATCAAGTGTAAGGGAGTCAAAGATTGAATTGCTAGAAGGCAAGTTGGGGAGATTCGTTATGAATGATGATGAAACTCCGCAACAAATGTATGACCGCTTGATGATCCTCGTAAACAAGATAAGAGGGCTTGGAAGCAAGGATATGACGGACCACGTCGTGGTAAAAAGAATGTTGAGAGCTTTTGCTCCAAGGAACTCGACTCTCGTAACTCTTATCACGAGAGCGAAAGGATTTCAAAAGGCTCACTCCGAATGACGTGCTTGGAAGAATTCTTTCACATGAGCTCATGGAGGAAGAAGCAAAAGAAGTAAAGAACCTTGCCAAGCAAAGCTCGAGCTCAAGACCGAAGCAAATAGCTTTGAAGGCAAGCAAAAAGGAAGAATCAACCTCAAGTGATGAAGAGGAAGATGAAAGCGAAGACGAAGAAGACTTGGCTCTATTTGTAAGGAAATTCAAAAGTTCCTCAAGTATGATGGGTCAAGCAAGTACAAGAAGAACTACAACGACAAATCAAGAAGAAGAACAAACACAAAGAGGGCTTGCTATGAGTGCGGTGAAGTTGGACACTTCATCGCCGATTGTCCAAAGAAGAAGAACAACCAAAATGAGAACAAGAAAAGTGAGCCGCTCAAGAAGAACAAGACTTACAAGAAGAAGTACTCAGGCGAACTCACATTGGAGAAGAATGGGATTCAAACGACTCGACTCGACACCTATTATGATGGAGTCGCCACCCTCGCCATATCAGCCACTCCACCGACAACGTCGCTATTCGGGGAATTGAGCGACAACGACTCCGACCATGACGCGCCTATTTGTCTTATGGACAAAGGGCGCAAGGTAATGGCTAAAACCAAACCCCAAGTAGCGATAGTGAATTGGAAAGCGATGATGATAATGATGATGCTCTATTTTGTGATTTGAGCAAATCGGCTATTGCTAAGATTCATAAGCTATTGAAAAGAATAGATAGCCAAGAGGAAACTCTCGAGAAGCAAGAAGAGTTGTTAATTTGTGAAAAGAAGAAAACTCTTGCTCTCGAGAAGATCCTCACTAAAGAAAAGGAGACTATTGAATTGTTGACCAAAAGCTTGATTTGGCTAATAATTCAATTGAAATGCTTAAGGGTTCAAATGAGTCACTTCAAGAGAATGTCATAAGTCTGGAAAACAATCTCCAAGCTCTTGAAGTGCAAATTGAATCTCTTAACGATATTAACTCTCCAATTGTTGATTCACAATTAGCATCTATTCCTTCCACTAGCAATGGTTGCTCTCGGTGCTACAATATCGATGTTAATGCTTGCACTACTAACTTCCAATTCATGCAAGTATTAAAAAGCGAAAACGAGAGACTAAGTGCCTTGGTAAGGTACGGTTGAATGAAAACTTATCAATCCAAGGATGCCTTATATAAGACCATAAATGGTCGAGGAAACAAAAACAAAGAAGGGCTAGGATATGATAAGTATGAATGCAAAAGAAATGATCGTGTGGTGGTAAAAGGTAAGGAATGCATCCAGTTTGTCAAAGGAAATGACAAACAACCATTGACCACCACACATGTCATCAAGACCGGGCAAGAATCTAAGAAGCATCTTCAACATCACGCATCTCATTCTATTCACTTTGCTTCTTACATGTTGAAGAGAAATCACCGTGGTAAAGTGATTGCTCATTTTGTCGGTGCCCACAACTCTAGTGAAAAGAGTAAGAAGAAGGTGTGGGTACCAAAAGTTTTGATCACTAACATGCAAGGACCCAAAAGGATTTGGGTACCTAAAAACAAAGTCTAATGTGATCTTGTAGGATTATACCTCCTGGATCAAGTTGGGTGCTTGATAGTGGTTGCACAAACCATATGACCGGAGAAAAGAAAATGTTTTCATCTTTTGATGAAAAAGGGTCACAATATGAAAATATTGTGTTTGGAGATAATGGTAAAGGTGAGGTAATGGGATTAGGTAAAATTGCTATTTCTAATGATCATTCCATTTCAAATGTTCTATTAGTCAAATCTTTAAATTACAATTTGTTATCCGTGTCGCAACTTTGTGAGATGGGTTATAATTGTCTTTTTACTAATGTGGATGTGACCATCTTTAGAAGAGACAATTCCTCAATTGCTTTTAAAGGATATTTGAAGGGTAAGCTCTATTTGGTTGATTTCAACTCAAATAGCGCTAAACTTCAAACATGCTTAATGGCAAAGTCTAGCATGGGTTGGTTATGGCATCGCTGCCAGCCCATGTTGGCATGAGAAATCTCGACAAGCTTCTAAAAGGTGATCACATCATTGGACTAACGAATGTTGAGTTTGAGAAAAATAGGATTTGTAGCCCTTGTCAAGCGGAAAGCAAGTTGGAGCGCGTCATCCCGCGAAGAACATCATGACGACGACAAAACCATTGGAGCTTCTACACATGGACCTCTTCGGACCCGTTGCTTATATAAGCATCGGAGGTAACAAGTATGGTTTAGTTATTGTTGATGACTTTTCACGCTTCACGTGGGTGTTCTTTTTGCAAGAGAAAAGTGAGACGCAAGGGATAATCAAGAAGTTTTCAAGAAGAGCCCAAAATGAATTCGAGTTGAAGATCAAGAAGATTCGAAGTGATAATGGAAGCGAATTCAAGAATACTCAAGTCGAAGAATTCCTTGATGAAGAAGGGATCAAGCATGAGTTTTCCGCTCCATACTCCCCTCAACAAAATGGAGTGGTAGAAAGGAAGAACCGGACTTTAATCGAGATGGCAAGGACAATGCTTGATGAGTACAAGATCTCCGACCATTTTTGGGCGAGCCGTCAACACCGCGTGTCATGCCATCAACCGTTTATATCTCCACAAGATATTGAAGAAAACGGCATACGAACTCCTCACCGGTAACAAACCAAATATTTCGTATTTCAGAGTTTTCGGTAGTAAATGTTTTATCCTAAACAAGAAGCCTAAGAACTCCAAATTCGCTCCAAAGGTCGATGAAGGGTTCTTGCTAGGATATGGATCAAATGCCTACGCTTATCGTGTTTTCAACAAAACCTCGGGTTGTGTTGAAATAGCGAGAGACGTGACATTTGATGAATCTAACGGCTCTCAAGTAGAGCAAGTTGATTTAAATGTGCTAGGAAATGAGGAAGAGCCAAGCATTGCAATCAAGAAGATGGCAATAGGAGAAGTGAGGCCGCAAGAAAAGGTACAACAAGACAATTCATCTACACAAGTCGAGCCTCCTACTTCAAGCCAAAGTCAAGACATTTCTCAAGGGAGTACAAGCAAACTCGCGGAGGATGTTCAAGATGAAGACCTTGAACCAATCCAACATGTCTCTCAAATGCCACATCCAAGGGTGCATCAAAGTATCCAAAGAGATCACCCCGTCGATAACATCCTCGGTGATATCCAAAAGGGGGTAACTACACGCTCTAGAGTATCTAATTTTTGCGAATTTTACTCTTTCGTGTCTACTTTGGAACCTTTGAAGGTTGAAGATGCACTAAGAGATCCGGATTGGATAATGGCTATGCATGAAGAGCTTAACAACTTCGTTAGAAACAAAGTATGGTCACTAGTGGAAAGGCCTAATCAAAACGTGATTGGAACCAAATGGGTCTTCCGCAACAAACAAGACGAGAACGGAGTTGTCACAAGAAATAAAGCTCGGTTGGTAGCTCAAGGATTCACTCAAATTGAAGGTTTGGATTTTGGTGAGACTTATGCTCCTGTTGCTAGATTAGAATCAATTCGTATATTGGTTGCATTTGCTACTCACCATGATTTCAAGCTTTATCAAATGGACGTCAAGAGTGCTTTCTTAAATGGTCCAATCACCGAATTAGTCTACGTTGAGCAACCACCGGGAATGGAGGACCACAAGAACCCCACTCATGTATACAAACTCCATAAGGCGCTCTATGGGCTTAAGCAAGCACCTAGAGCATGGTATGAATGCCTTAAGGATTTTCTTATTAAAAAGGGTTTCGAAATTGGTAAAGTCGATCCTACTCTCTTCACAAAATATGTTGATAATGATTTATTTGTGTGCCAAATATATGTCGATGACATTATATTTGGGTCTACTAATAAAGACTTTTGTGAGGAATTTAGTAGGTTGATGACGAAGAGATTTGAGATGTCTATGATGGGTGAATTGAAATTCTTTCTCGGATTTCAAATCAAACAACTCAAGGAAGGTACATTTCTATGCCAAACAAAGTACATCAAAGATATGCTTAAGAAGTTTGACATGGAGAACGCCAAGCCAATCCATACACCCATGACGACAAACGGACATCTCGGTCTAAATGAAGAAGGTAATCCCGTGGATCAAAAGGTATATCGATCCATGATAGGTTCATTGCTTTATCTTTGTGCATCTAGGCCTGATATTATGCTTAGTGTGTGTATGTGTGCAAGATTTCAAGACGCTCAGAGAGAGTGCCACCTAGTAGCCGTGAAAAGAATTCTTAGATATTTAGTTCACACACCTAGTTTAGGGCTTTGGTATCCTAAAGGATCAAAATTCGATTTGATTGGTTATTCGGATGCTGATTATGCGGGTTGTAAAGTGGATAGAAAAAGCACTTCGGGGACTTGTCAATTTCTAGGTAGATCACTAGTGTCTTGGTCCTCAAAGAAACAAAATTCAGTTGCTTTATCCACCGCAGAAGCGGAATACATTGCCGCGGGAAGTTGTTGTGCACAATTGTTATGGATGAGGCAAACCTTGAAGGATTTTGGTTTTTGTATGGAAAAGGTACCACTCTTATGTGACAATGAGAGTGCGATCAAAATAGCCAACAATCCCATTCAACACTCTCGGACCAAGCACATAGATATCCGACACCACTTCCTTAGAGATCACTCTCTTAAGGGAGATATAGATATTACCTATGTGAGAACCGAAAAACAATTGGCCGATATCTTTACCAAACCTTTAGATGAGAAGCGCTTTTGCGAACTTAGAAGTGAGCTAAACATCCTAGACTATCGGAATGTGTCTTGAAAGATTGCACTCATTGATTGCTGCTAACTAGCTCAATTTCGAAATAAAACGATTGAAAAAGTTATTGAGTGAATTTCAAAAGTGTTTTAGTTGGATCTTAAACTCGGATCAATTCACTTGTAATCATAGTTTTGATTGCTTGGATGCTTACTGATGACAAGTGGAATGATCCTCCTTAAGTTCACATGAATCGGAGTTTTTCAAACTTCCCTCAATTCCTGTTCCTTTCTCTGTTGGCTGGAAAACTCAACACATCGGAACATCCGATCTTCACATCGGAATATCCGATGTCTGGCAGTTTTTCCACATCGGAACTTCCGATGTCATATCGGAACGTCCGATGTGTCCTTCGCACTTAAAAAGCGCCCGTACCCCTTCACTTTCCTTTTGTCCTTTTTCCTCGTGTCCTTTTAGCCTCTCCTTCCCGTTTTCATCTTTGTGCCGTTATCGGAGTTTCCGACCTCTCGGAACTTCCGATCTTCGCTTGGGAAGGACTCCATCTTGAAGAGGACCCTCATCTCCGCGCGATTTCTCCTCGTTCTTCGCAAGGTAAACCCTAGGGCTCAATCCTTTCCTTTTGGATATAGGGCGTCTTTTCGAGAAATCGTTTCGGTGAAGTTGTTCATCTATTCCTTTGGTTCAACTCTGTCAAATTTCAATTCTCTCCATCGGTTGGTTTAGGAGAAATATTGTGTTGGTTGAAATCCGTAGACATCGGACATTCCGATCGAAAACATCGGAACTTCCGATTCACGTCGGAACTTCCGATATAAAATCGGAACTTCCGATGTAAACAGAATGAAAACCAAACCAAGTCTGTTTCTCTCATAAGCTTAATCGATTCTCTCTGTCCTTAGATCAATGGATCCCAGTCAAGGTGGCTCTCACTTCACTGCACAGTGTCTTAGGTGCCAAGAGGCCAAGGCAGACTCCAACGGGAACAAGAACCAAAAAGGCTGCGGGTAGAGGAAGAGGTAGAGGCAGTGGAGGCCCAGGGATTCAAATCAGGGATCCTCCGCCTGATCCTCCTGCTCAGACTGTAAATGTTCCTCGAGGAGCGCCCTTGCCTTCCAGGAAGGGCAAAGCTGTGGCAGGGGCTTCTCAATCTCAACCTATCCCAGACCCTGCAGTTCCAAGGTTAAGGCAGGCAGAAAGGAATCCTCGTCTAAAGAGGAAACCAATGAGCTACAAAGGAAAAGCCGCCAAAGTGCGCGAAGCCAGAGAGCAGAACCCCAGGGCAGAAGCACAGTTCTCGACTGACTATCGCTTCTGGACCTTCTTTCAGCAGGATTTCTATGAGTCTATCATTCTGAGCAGAAAGAATCCAGTCATTCTGATGCAGTGGGTTGACTGGGACTACATGGCTGCAACTGATGATGCCACTTTCACAGAGGTCATTGCAGCTTGTGAGAGAACTGGGACTAAGAGAATAATGAGCTTTCAGCATGATTGGAATATTGAGATCATCGCTCAGTTCTACTCCACCCTATACATCTCCAAGGCGAGTCTCCACCTTGCATTGGATGACTGAAGGAGCTTGGTATGAGATTTCCTATGTGAACTTTGCTCGCTGTCTTGGATTCACCGAAGCTGACTGTCGCGACAAGGATCAAATTCACAATGAAGCCTCGCTCGGTGCCTCCAACCTGAATTTTCTTTATGATGAAGCTGCAGACTTTGAGGAAGGAAGCACAAAAGGCATGAAGCCTTTCTTTGCCTGTCTCAACAGGCTTTTCAGGAAGACGCTAGCTCCCAAAGAAGGTGACGCCTCTCACATTCTGTCTTATACAAGAAATTTGCTGAGTAGGATGCGAGATGGACAGCGTCCTTTTGATGTGTTTGATTTCATTTGGAATGAGATCCGTTTGACTGCTCAAGAGCCGAAGAGAAGCTGTGGCTATGCCCCGTTCATTATGCATATGGTTGAGCACATCACTCATCAAAGACTTTGAGTATGATGCTAAGCACGCTGGATTACGATCGTAGGCGATCAAGGCCCCGGCTCGGCCTGCTAGGCGTGCCCGACTAGAGGTCTTTGCCTCCTCCTCCTCCACTGCTCCTCCTGCTGCAGCCGCCAGTGGATCATCCTCTCCAATCCTCCGTGCTTTGAAGTCAATCTTTGTCCTGTGCAAGGGCAATGCAGCAGCGCACAAGAAGAACACCAAGAGACTCAAGGACATTCAGAGGCATTTAAATCTAGAGTGTTCAGAGGATGAGAGCAGTGAAGAAGAAGTTGAGGATCCGTTTGCTCCAAATGATCGCAGCCTTCGGGATGAGTCTGAGGACGATGAGGAGTCCAGCTCTGATGCTGCTTCCGAGGAGTCGAACTAGTTCTCTCTCTCTCTCTCTCCTTGTTCTCCTTTCTGGTGCTTGATGCCAAAGGGGGAGAAGAGAAAGAAAGCTTACCTCGTTTTATCAGTTTTATCATCCTTCGACTAGTTTCATTTCCAAACTTTGTTATCATGTGAACTTGGAACTTGTTACGCTTAATAGTATGCTTTACTTATGCTCCGATGGATGATTGTTACTATGGATGTTTTAATTTTAATGGTTATTCAAATATTAGCTTCCATAGTGCTTGTTTCATTATATACTCAGTTTTAGGGGGAGCTCCTGCAATTTCCTTTCAAAATTGTGCTTTTGCGATATTTTCCTATCCAGTGCACATCTTCAGGGGGAGCTCAACCAATACGAAATTCTCTTTATATCCATTTATTCAGAAGCTTTAATCGGATTGTCATCAATCACCAAAAAGGGGGAGATTGAAAGTGCATCTAGGCCCCTAAATTGGTTTTGGTTGATTAATGACAAACGATTAAAAAAGGACTAATGTCTTCAATGAGCTTGTGGACAGGTAAAAGATTGAATGAGAGATCTTCTACATGCGAAGGACACCCTCAAACGAATTCAAGCGAGTAAAACGGCTTTGTAATCCTTTTTCTCTATGCTTTGTGTCGTAGGAATGCCGTACTATTAAGAGGGATGCATCGTAGATGATCTAGGGTAGTCTCTATGCTCAGATGAATGTTACTTGAAATCTTTTTGAGACCCTAAGTCATCGCGCATGCACCGGAATGTGTTTTTATCTAAGTTCAAGTCGGACATTCCGATATTACATCGGAAGTTCCGATGTGACCGACGTTCGATGTGCATGCTTGCTTCAGTCCGATGCGTAGAAGATGTATCGGAAGTTCCGATATTTACGATCGGAAGTTCCGATACGTTGTAAAGCCTTCTAGGGTGCTCTCTGTAAAGATCGGAAGTTCCGATATTTGTCATCGGAAGTTCCGATGTGTTCAAATAAAAAAAAGGGGAGCTCTCTGGAATTATCGGACACTCCGATATACTCGATCGGATATTCCGATATTGGTATCGGAAGTTCCGATGTATATATCGGACAGTCCGATATGGACTTAGAAGCATTTTGCCAAGGGCTTTTCTGGGAACATCGGAAGTTCCGATGTTGACATCGGAAGTTCCGATGCATCTTGTGTAACAGCTAAAGTGCGCTCGAGTTCTGATTATTTGTACATATCGGACATTCCGATGTTGTTATTGGAAGTTCCGATATGCAGCTGAGTGGGAGTATAACGGCTAGTTTTTGCAAGAAACTATAAATACCCCACCCCTCTCTCATTTGAGGGTTACACACTCTATTTGGCAGAACTCTAGTGCACCTTGAGCCCTCTCTAGTCTACTTTTGAGCCCTCCTCTTTGATCTTAGGGATCATCCAAGGAGTGAGGACTAGAAGTGAGATTTGGAGCTAGAGTGAAAAGCAAGTGTCTTCCATCTTGAGCATTAGAGTGTTCCTCCAAGATCGATCAACGTGCATTTGTTACTCTTGGAGGTTGAAGGACTCCTAGACGGCTAGGCGTCGATCACGAGCTCCCAAGGATTGTGGGTTGCCGTGAGAAGTTTGTGAAGGCCGGCTCCGCCTCCGAAAGGAAAGGAACCAAACAGTGGAACCAAGCCTCAAGTGTGACCGAGGTTTGGGAGGAAAGGGTTGGAAGAGACCCGGCTCTTTGGAGCCTCCTCAACGGAGATGTAGGATTCCCTCAAGAATCCGAACTCCGGGATCAATTCCGTGTCTCCTTTTTCACTTTGCTTTAACTTGTCTCATTATCGTTTTGATCCAACCTTCTTATATTGTCTCTTAAGTTCATTACTTTCAGTTGGTAATTGTCCGGGTTAAAAGTCGATCGGACATTCCGAACTGGTATCGGAAGTTCCGATTACATCGGAAGTTCCGATCCAACACCGGAAGTTCCGATACTCTTTCCGCTGCGACAAATTTAGTTTAAATTTTGAACTGCCTATTCACCCCCCCCTCTAGGCAACTTTCTCATCTTTTCAATTAGACTTGCATTCTGTGCATGACTTGCTGAGTGCTTTATGTACTCACCCCTTGCAAACAAACAATCACCAGTGAGCAAAAGTCTACATCGTCGAAGAAGAAAAAGTTCTGTGAGAAGGCGATTATCTAGGAGTCGAACCCTGTCAGTTGCCTGTGGCGTATTGATGGGATTCACCGATGTTCTTCGTTCCGCTGCTGCTTATTTGGAGTTGAAGCCGTCAAGGCCTCACAAATGTAAGGTTGACCTTAAGGTCGTTCAATAGTTTATATTCTATATTTGTGTT
Source organism: Rhipidocladum racemiflorum (assembly GCA_036346355.1). Taxonomy (NCBI): domain Eukaryota; kingdom Viridiplantae; phylum Streptophyta; class Magnoliopsida; order Poales; family Poaceae; genus Rhipidocladum; species Rhipidocladum racemiflorum. Next base: position 36,768,453 of record CM070581.1, read on the forward strand.
ATTTCTCTTTTCCGCTGTGTATGATTGTGATATTCATCTATGTTGAGACTGTGTGCACTAGCGTGATGCTGGACTAGTGCTGTGGGTCCGGATTTGCACATTCGGGTCCCGACAGAGTCCCCCACCCCCTGTATTAAGTCATCTCCAAACAAATAATAAAATTATTAAGTCATCAATATTTTTATAATAAAAATATGAGTCAAATTAGGAATCTACAAACATGCATGGTAATATATGTCAAAGACTGATAAATATATCATAATATTCTTAACATCAAGTACTTAATCACTAAGAGCATCTCCAGCAGAGCCCCTAAACCTTAAAATAGAGAGTGTAGTAAAAAAACAGATCCAGTAGGGCCCCAACTCAAGCCCCTAAAATTAGGAGGCCCCTAAATTTGCCTCCTCAGCCCCAATTCCCAGGGAGCCCCAACTCAAGCCCCTAAAAGTAGGAGGCCCCTAAATTTGCCTCCCCAGCCCCAATTCCCAGGGACATGAGTACATCCCCTATTATTGAAGACAGAGAAATACATGAGAGGCTTCGAGATGATCTTATTGAGCATTTGTGGGCAATTCACAGCGCTTCGTAATTTGATTCATTGTTCGGAGTTTCTATTTATCTATTTATCATGTTTTGAAAATTTTAAATTTAAATTTGAAATATCATGTTTTTAAATTGTAAATGTTAATATGCTTATGTTTTATGTATTACAAATATTTTTGATTGAATTTTAGTGGTGTCAAATGAAGATTATACATAGCGGATATGTCAAAATAGGAGAAAAAGTAAAATAGGGGCTGAGGTTTAAGGGCTGATAAACTTGTGCTCTGAAAACAGGGCCCCACAAAATAGGGGGAGTCCCTAAATCCAAAATAGGGACCCTGTTTTAGGGGCCCTTGCTGGAGATGCTCTAAGTGTGAGAGCCCCCTTTTGTGATATTGAGCATGACAAAAGACAGGTTCTAAATATGCTTTCTGTGCTAGTCCCTGGATCAGCCGCTAGCATGCGTATACACAAATTGCAATCATAGCCATACATCACATATTATTACAATTATAGTGAAAACAGTTCTTACAAATATCTATTACAAACCAAAAGATAACTTTATCAGTTTGCCCAATTACCTATTTCTCCAAAGGCAACTAACAAGGTAAAACCCTAATTAGAAACACGGTCGATATCCTCGTTTTCTGCGTCAACCCAAGTATCATCGAAACAATCTATTCCTTCACTTAAAAACAACGAATATAGTAAAGTTGAGTACATTGTGTACTCAGCAAGATTTGAAATGTTTGCAAATCCTAAATATATACAAGCTAATATGTAGGGACCCGAATCAGCAAATCCAGACCCTCTGTTATTCCACACTAGTCCAGGATCACGCTAATGCACACAGTCTTAACAGGGATAAAGTAACACAATCATACACAGTGAAAATAATAAAAAAGTACTTCAAACATTTAGATAAATTGGTTGGACGACCTTATGGTCACCTTACAATAATAGTTTGCCACACAGGGCTTACAATACTGAAAGTAAATAGATAATAATATCAGGAATTAGAAGACCCGATGAACCCATCACTTTGCCACAGGCAACTGCTGAGGCTCGCACCCTATCCAGCTCCTGGTGGAATTCTTCCTCCCAAGCAGTTGTAGACTCCTCCACTGGTGATTGGTTGTTTGCAAGGGGTGAGTACACACAGCACTCAGCAAGTCATGCACAGAATGCAGTTCTATTACTACATGCATGGCTTCTTCCAAAGGAATGGCTTAATTGGTTATTTTGCATTAAGCAGCACTTTAAAACATACAACTTAATTAGATTGAAAGCAGTTAAATAAATATGATAATAATAGGTTTCTCCATTATTTTCCAAAGATCCTGGCACACAGCCCTAAGTCAATTTCACAACCATCACTGACACACAGCCACCCTTTCCACATTTTATTTTTGAAGATCTAACCCTTGACTGTAATCCCTGAGCATTATCTAGTACCGCGAACACGGCTATTCGAATAGTTTTATCACACACTCTGCAGAGGTTGTACACTTTACCCTCAAGATACAGTCTCACCACATAGGTGACTAACCGTAACAAAGTCTTTCGGGAACCTCTATCACAACCTATGAACCTCTCCAGTATTGCCTTCACTATCACTTCCCTCACACAGAACTGAAGTATAGGACCAGCAAGCACCGTTGGATGGGTACCAAGCCACAGCACAGGTATGCTCCCCCCACACAATTACACCCCTGTATAACTGTCGCCCTGGGGTATCAAAGGAAATATATCAGAACCCTACTAAACTAGGTCTGTCCCATACCAGACATGTGGTTGTACGAGTAACTCAATTCAAAGGCTTGCAAGATTAAGTCCTTAACTGGCCAAGGCAAGACTTTCTTCACTCAACAGTTGGTACACAACCCTCACATCTCTCATCAACCCATTTACCACATAGGTCCACCTGGCACAAAGCCTCTTGCCACTTGCCCCAGTCTAAATCGTTTTCCCACCCCGGTTGATTACTATGCAACACATGCCAGCAATAAATCAACTTCCCTGTAGAACCACATAGGTCTCTACATTTCAACATCATCATGTGGCAACATCACACTACTTTTGAAATACATTCTCTATACCATTAGTAATTATTACATTTGCAGCTGAAAAAAGTATTCATGGTGTGTTGCAGGGCTAAGCATCTATTCATGGTCTAGCCTCCCGTGTTGGCATATTATTAGCAACCAACTAATTACAACCTAGGGTGACAATAATTCATGGCATACAAATAATAGTGACAAGGTGACAATATCAAGTAGGTTGATTAACTAATTTTCCCAAATTAATTAAATCCATTTTAGTTAAATTATCATGCATAGTTTAAAACAAAATAAGTTTAAAACTTAGGAACAAGATGATCAAAGCATAACTTGCCTTCAAATAGCTGCTGATCCTGCTCTAGGACTTGATCTTGTGCCAACAATTCTCCCTTGAAGTTTTTTGGCAATTCAATGTATACACGCAGTAGATAAATACATAATAAACACCCAAAATAGAGAGCAACTCAACTCCAAAAATTAAATAAAATCCACCATTAAATAGATCTCAATTTTATAAATTTTTAGAAATTGGAATCACCTCAATCGGAGTTCAAATGCAAAAGTTATAGCCTTTCAAGGTTTGAAAATACAATTGCATAGAGCAGATAAAGCTTTTCCACTTCTATTTGTTTTGTTTTTATATCCCAGATAGATATTTTTGTGCACTGTGGCAATGAAATTTTCATCCAATGGAGGTCTGGAAAGGGGAAACCACACCTTTTCATTAACAAGAATTACAGATCTCAACTTTTTACCTCCTAGTGTGGCTAACTCCTTTCCAACTAACATGTCAACTTCTGTGCTAAGTTCTTCTTCTTCAGAACTAGAGTGCATACTAGGTTCATAGTCACTATATTCTGCCGATGACTCATGATCAGATAGCATAGGATGTTTATCTTTTCTGGGAGGTTTGGAAGTGGTTACTTTTCCATGAACCCTGCTAGAAGTCTGTGTATGATGTTGTTCTTCAGGTTCTTGGGATTGTTGAGGTTGAGAGGAACTGGAGGTTCTTTGTTTCTTTCCTTTTATTTTACTGACCAACTTGCCTAAGAAACTTCTTTTATCTGAATCTTTTATCATTTTGGTCAGATTACCACTGAATCTCAATCTTGGCAAAAAAAACACTTGTCACAAACACAAGAACTGACCTAGAATTACAGCAAAAGTGAAGTCCTTAAGAAAACTGAAACCTAGGTCTAAGGTTTAGAGTCTTGTAGAAAAGAAAAGAGAGAGTAGAACTTACAGAAACCTAAAAGGCTTTCTGAAACAGAACACCGTTGACACGCCCAAAATGGGGTAGACTTCGGTGACAGAAGGAATTCTTGCTCGACAGAGATTGAGAGATTTGGGGATTTTTGGTGGGTTTGGAGAAGTTGAGAGATTTTGGAGGACTGAAAGTGAAAACTGACAAAGATAAGTCCGAAACGCACACAGTGCCAAGAAAAACTACTGCGTTGGGAACAGGTGCCTTTATAAGGTATGGTTGGTGGAGGACAGGCACCCACTTTTTACTCTGGTGAGTGAAACCCATAAAATTGAATAGGCATCACTTGGGTCTCAAAAGCAAAAAGGATTAGAAAAGATGAGTCCTAAGTTTAGATAAGATTTTGATTTCCTTGAATTTGGATGAGATTTTTTTTAAAAAAACATCTAGATTTAAACTCTTTGAAACAGATAAGATTTTTACAAGATAGATAATTGCAAATCTACACCGGACCAGTTTTGATGTAAAACAGAGAGTTTTCTATTTGCGCCGGACCACAATTGTAACACCCCAATTTTTTTTGCTTTTATTATATTTAAAGTGTGTTTGTGAATTTTTGGAATTTATTTGGATTTAATTTGAATTTATCCCTTTTGAGATAATTAAATAATCAAAAAAATTTAAATAATTTTTTGTTGGAAATATTTTATTTGAATCCAAAATGTCTCAAAGTATTTTCCAGAATTTTTCCGGAATTTTTCTGATTATTTTGCTATTTTCTTGAATTATTTGAATTACTAGAATTATTTTAAATGATAAATCACTGGAAAAACCCTAACGGGTTTCACTGTTCCTCCCACCCGAATCAGACTCGAGTCTGACTCGAGTCCGACCGAGCCATGTTCGAGCCAGACCTGAGTCCGATCGAACGCTAATCACGCGAACCGTTGGATCGCGATCCAACGGCTGAAGTCGCGCCACTTCGCATCGCGATGACCGGTTCGGATCGAGCCAAGCCGGATCGAATCAGGGCCGTTGATCGTGACACGTGGATGGCTCCGCGTCGTCGTCTCCAGCCTGGATTCCTCGCTGATTCGGTTCGCCGCCGCGTCACCGAGTCCGAGCTGCCGCCAGATTCTGCCGTCGCGCTCGGGTGGACCTCGTTTTCCGCGGTTTTCACGAACTCCGAGGGCACTATTTAATGCGCTGCCACCCATGTCGTGTTCTCCTCTTCCGTGCGCACATGTAGCCCTAGGTAGCCGAGCTCGAGCCGCCGTAGCCTCGCTGCAATCGCTCGCTGAAGTTGCGCTAGGGTTCCGCTGCGGTTTCCGCCGTTTTCCGCCGCCGTCGAGCCGTCTCCGCCGTCGTGGTGCCCAGATCCGTGTTCCTCGCGTCGAGCCACACCCGAAGGAACCATTCACTTCGCCGGAGCGTGCCCAAAACGCCGTTGGCCGTGTCGTCGTCTCCAACTCCGGCCACCACAGCTCCGCCGTGACATTGCCGGAACTGTGAACTCCAATAGCCATCCGATCGTGATCCAAGGGCCCAGGTTCGTCCACATCACCCCCGTGTAAACCCAAATTGCAGTTTTAGATCTAATGTCAACCGTTGGATCTAGATACAACGCTCAAGATTAAGCCACGTAGCCTTTGATCGCACCGTGCTAGATCCAATCACAGCCATTAGATCTAGATCATACGGTTAGAATTGGTCCACGTTGTAGCGTTAGAAGCGATCTCAACCGTTCGATCGAGATCGAACGGTTTAGATGCAGCAATGTGTCGCACGCCGGGTCATGCCACGTCGCCCCCACGACGCGGTTAAACCCGATCGGATCTCGACCGTCCGATTCGAATCGAACGGTCTAGATCAACCACGTAGATCCATAACGCGTGAGGTTTGATCTGATCTGGACCGTTGGATTTCAAACCAACAAGCCAGATCGTGCCACGTGGCCGGGAGATGAAGCGACGTGGTCCGCGCGGGCGCGCTCGGTCGTCGCTGACGTCAGCCATGACGTCAGCGTGGGGCCCACGTGTCAGCGGGTCAGCCAACCGCACCATGACGTCATCCGTGACGTCATGATAATGTCATGGTGGGGCCTGTGTGTCAGTACCGTGCTGCCGAGCGCGATGACATTAGCAATGACGTCATCCAGTGGGTCCCACATGTTAGTGAGACATGTACCCGTGGACCGGGTCCACAGTGGACCCGAGCCGAGCCGTGCGCCGGTTCCATGGACCCAAGGCAACGTGGCGGCTTCTGATTGGTCCATGTGCCACGATGACACAATAAATTGATTTTTCAATAGAAAAATAAATGAATTAATTCGGTTTATTCTTTTATTTGATTTTTTCAAACTTCGAACGCTTATAACTTTTGTGTTTTAACTCCGATTTGGGTGATTCCAATTTCTAAATTTTTATGAAATTGAGCTCTACTTGATGGTGAATTTTATTTAATTTTTGGACATGAGTTTTTCTCTGTTTATATTTATTTAATTGATTTTTCAAACTTTAAACAGGTATAACTTTTGCATTTTAACATCGATTTGGACGATTCAAATTTCCAAAAATTTATAAAAATGTGCTCTCTCTATTTATGAATTTTATTTGAATTTTTGTACACTTTTTGTCCACTGTTTAATTATTTATTGCTATTTACACGTATTACGAGTAGACGTTGAAGTGCCCGAATGCTACGAAGGTGAAGTTTTGACCCAGGAGCCAGCTCAGGACCAAGAGCAAGTACTTTTTGAAGCCAAGTTATGCTTTGATCATATTGCTCCTATTTTTGGAAATTAGTCTGATTTAAATTATTGCATGCTAGTTTAATTAGAAATTGTTTTAATTATTTCTGGGAATTAGATAGATGCCAAATTGCAGTATGACACCTTGACTATTTAATTATGTGCCTTGAACCCTAGTCACCCTAGTTGGGAATCATATTAGTTGGCCATTAATAAAGTGCCAACATTGGGTATTTAGACCGTTGTAGTTATTGCTTAGACCCGCTACGTGCACATGACATGATTTTGGACAATCAAATGTTAATATTGACTTAATGAGATATTGAACCTATTTTGGAGAAGTATCATGTGTTGTGATGATGATGATGGCACGTGGTGCATGGTAATCAACTGGGTTTGGTAATTAGATTTAGACCGTGTCAAGTGGCAAGAATGATATGGTGGGCCATGAGTGGCACCGGGGATGTCCTTTTGGTTCTTCGGGTAGTCTTGCCCTGGTCATCCTAAGGTCTTAACCTTGCAAGCCTTTGATTTGAGTCAAACGTGCAACCACATGTCTGTAATCAGACGAACCTAGTTGAGTAAGTTACTAATAACTTGTGGAACCTCGGGGTGTGAACTACACCTTTTGTGTAGCTTGAAGGGGGAGCGTACCAGGGCTATGACATGATACCCATCCAACGGTATGTCGGTCCCATACTGCGCCTCCGCTGAGGGAAGGGATGGTGTATGGCAAAAACCGGGGAGGTTCACTTGTATAGTTTGCGGTTTCCGGAAGGCTTTGTTACGATCACTCGCCTTGGTGGTGTTTGACTATATCTTGTGGGTAAAGTGCATAACCTCTGCAGAGTGTACAACCTATTCGAATAGCCGAGTCCACGGTATTGGACATTGCTCGGGGATTACAGTCAAGGGTTAGACTTTAATGAAAACAACTTGGACGTGAAAAGTTTGGTTGGGTTTAGTGATGACATTGATGGAAATGTGGACTAGGAAAGGGAAAGTGTTTACTTAACTCCTGAAAAAGTTATTGATATTATCTTTACTTTTACTGCTTTCGAATCTACTTGTGCTACTTGTTATTTGTACTAATCCATGCATGTAGAGTATTAGTTTGTATTCTGTGCATAACTTGCTGAGTACCAAGTACTCACCCCTTGCAACAATACAACACTAGTTGAAGGAGAAGCGACGCCAGCTTTGGAGGAAGAATTTTAGGAGGAACCGTCTATCTAGGGAGCGAGTCCAGTCAGTTGCCTGTGGTATACTGGATGGCGCCACGTTGATGCTTTCATTCCGCTACAATTTATTTCCTTTAATAAGTTTTCGCCCTGTGTGGCGTACTCTTGTAACTTGACCATAAGGTCGAGCAACCAGTTTGGTTATTTTAATTAAAGTACCTTACTATTATCGATGTGTATGATTGTGATATCTGCCGATGTTGAGACTGTGTGCACTAGCGTGATCCTGGACTAGTGCTGAATACACGGAGGGTTCAGATTTGCAAATTTGGGTCCCGACATACAGGTGCAAAAGTTTCATCAAAGTCTAGTCCTTCAATCTGAGTAAAACCTTGTGCAACTAACCTTGCTTTGTTTCTTACCACAATGCCATTTTCATCTTGTTTGTTTCGAAAGACCCATTTTGTGCCAATGACATTGTGATCCTTGGGTCTTTCAACTAATGTCCACACATCATTTCTGGCAAAATTGTTCAGCTCCTCATGCATTGAGTTTACCCAATCTGAATCACTTAGTGCTTCATCTACATGAGTAGGTTCAAGAGAAGACACACAAGAGTAATGTTTATAAAATGAAGCAACACGAGATCTAGTTAGAACTCCCTTACTAACATTACCCAAGATTGGATCAATTGGGTGATCTTTGGATAACTGAGTGTGGATCCTTGGGGGTAATGTTTGGACTTGATCAATTTCTTCATTTTCAGCTTCAGTTTGTTTATCTTGACTCTTCGGGGTTGATGTAGATGGTTCCACTTGAATTGAAGATGGTTCGGCATCATGATCATCCTCCCTTGGCTTGATATCTCCAATTTTCATGTGCTTCATGGCTTGTTGCAAACCCTCATCACCTACATTATCCAAATTATCTTGCTTTTCTTGAGAGCTGTTAGTCTCATCAAATTCAACATCACACGTTTCTTCAACTAAACCAGAGTTTTTGTTGAAGACATGATAAGCTTTACTTTTTGAAGAATAACCAAGAAGGAAACCCTCATCACAGCGACTTTGAAATTTAGAGATTCGAACTCCGTTTTTCAAAATAAAACACTTGCATCCGAAGACACGAAAATAAGAGATGTTCGGTCTCCTTCCAATGAGAAGTTTGTAAGAGGTCTTTTTCGGAAGACGATGCAGATAAAGTCGATTTGTAGCATGGCAAGCAGTGTTTATTGCTTCAGCCCAAAATTGGTTAGAAGTTTGATATTCATCAAGCATAGTTCTTGCCATTTCAATTAATGTTTGATTTTTCCGCTCTACAACTCTATTTTGCCCTTGCAGAGAATTCATGCTTTATTCCAAGTTCAACACAAAACTCTTCTATTTTTGTATTTTTGAACTCGGAACCATTATCACTACGAATTTTCTTGATTTTGAAATCAAATTCATTTTGAGCCCTTTTTGTAAAACTTTTGAAGATATTTGGAACTTCATATTTTTCTTGCAAAAAGAACACACAAGTAAATCTTGAATAGTCATCAACAATTACTGAAAAATAGGTATTTCTATTAATACTCCTGTAGATAGTTTGGCCAAACAGATCCATATGTTGGAGTTATGAAGGATGAGAATTGGCAACTTGTTTACCAGCTTGACAAGCACTACATAACCTGTTTTTCTCAAACTTCACATCTTTTAAGCCCGCAACTAAATCATTCTTGAAAAGCTTTTTGAGTTGAATCATCCCAACATGAGCAAGTCTTCTATGCCAAAGCCATCCCAAGGATGTTTTTGCAATTAAGAAGGTTTGAAGACATGACTCATTTGAAGTGAAATCAACAAGATACAGATTTCCAAACCGAAAGCCTTTAAAAACAAGAGACTTGTCATTTTCTTAAAGATTTCAACTCCAATTTGACTAAACGAACAGATAAGACCAAGATCACAGATTTGAGCAACCGACAGCAAATTGAAATTTAATGTCTCTACTAAAGAAACATTAGAAATGGAAAGAACATTAGAGATTGCAATTTTGCCCAAACCTAATAATACCTTCCCTTTGTTGTTGTCACAAAAAGTGATTTTGTCAAGTTATCCACTTCCATTTTCAAAGGTGGTAAACATCCTCCGATCCCCGGTCATGTGTTGAGTGCAGCCACTGTCTAGCACCCAATGCTGACCACCGGTTTTGTAGTTCACCTACAAAATGAAAGTTAAGTTCTTTTATGTACCCAAATCTGCTTGGGTCCTTGGAGGTTAGAGACAAGTACTTTGGGTACCCAAATAGCATTTTTCTTATTACCAAGTATAGGAGTACCGACAAATTTTGCAATAATTTTACCACTCCTGTCCCTTTTAAGAACATAGCAAGAGTCATAAACACTGTTTCTAGTTGCTCTACCTAAGGAACAATCTTTTGCCTAATGTCCTATATCATGACATTTATGACAAAATACTCCATTTGACTTAACAAACCTTGGAGTCTTGTTGCTCATTTTTTTTACCCTTTTTAGGCAAGTATCCAAGTCCCTCTTTGTTGTAAGAGCAACGTTGACTTCCTAAGATTTTGTCAAGTATTTCCTTACCTTTGAAACACTTGTCCAAACTCTTACTTAGTTTGGTAACCTCTTTCTTGAGCTCAATGTTTTCAACAATCAAATCACTATTGCTTTCAACAGAGGATAAGCCAGAACAAGAAGTAGAGGAAGTTGACAACAAATCATCACAAGAAGTAGCTATGCTAGACATTGTAATTGAGCAAGAATGATTATTTATTTTAGGCATAGCATCAACTAAATTGCATGATACTCTTATATCCATTGTTGACTTTGAATTATAGTTGGAAAGAAGAGATTCATGCTCCATTTTAAGCTCATCATAAGAACTCTTGAGAGAGGCAAATTCATTTCTTAAAGCTTTATGTTTTGCCTACTCTTTTCCAACATAGTCATTTAAGTCAACAAGCATATCAAAGAGTTCATCATACGAGGGATCATCATTAGAGTTTGAGTTTACCTTGTCTCCTTTAGCCATGAGGCATAGAGGAGTGACGAAGGGTGATGTAGCCTCCTTAATAGCAATTCCAGCAAGATTTTTCTTCTTTGGTGAATTTTCTTCATTGGTAGAATTGGAGTCTGAATACTCCTCTTCAGAATTCCATTCTCCTATGTGAGCTTCACCTTTGCCATCTTTATGAAGTCTTTTGAAAAGCTTTTTCTTGTGCTCATACTTCTTTTTCTTGAACGATTTTCCCTTGTTGTCCTTTCTTTCTTCTTTGGACGGTGAGAGGCAAAATGTCCCTTCTCTTGGCACTCAAAGCATCGAACATTTGCAAAACATTGATTGTTCGAATGATCCTTCTTCTTGTATTTGTGATGGCCGCTTGAGCTTGGACACCTTCTCATCTTTCTGGTTAGAAGGGCCATTTCTTCATCTGAGTTATCTCCAGAGTCTTCAGCCTCATCTTCGCTTGACTCCATTTTGGCCTTGAAAACAATGTTCTTCTTTTTGGACGAGCTTTGCTCTAGTAGCTCTTCCTTGCCTTTCTTGTATAGCTCATTGGTGATGAGATTACCCAAAAGAGCTGTAGGTGTTAGCTTTGGTAGCTCGGATGAGTTGAGAAAAAAGGTTACCAACGTCTCATACTTCTCTGGAAGGGCCCTCAGCATTTTTCGAACAATATCAAGGTCAGTAATATTTCCTCCAAGACCCTTGAGCTCGTTTACTATGTTGTTCAGCCTTGAATACATCTCGCTGATGTTTTCATGGGGCAACATAATAAATCTCTCATATTTGATTCTCAACATATGCAGTTTGGCCTCTTTGACTACAGAAGTTCCCTCATGAATTTCATAGAGAGTTGTCGAAATCTCATGAGCAGTTTCTAAATTGCTCACTCGATTGAACTCGTCTGCATTCAAAGCCCCAAACAAAGGCATTCATACCATGAGCATTGAGATGAGAGTTTCGTTCATCTTGATCAAGAGATGTGGTTGGATCAAGTGACATGGCGAAACCCTCACCAACAATCCTCCATATGCTGGGACTCATTGCTTTAAGAGAAACAGTCATGCGAATTTTCCAATAGGCATAATTTGTTTCATCGAAAAATGGTGCCTTTCCTATGGACACACCCTCGTTGGCCATCCTTACTCTCTAGACTGTTAGGTCTAATGTGAGAGACCTTGCTCTGATACCACTTGTAAGATCGAGGATGAGCCTAGAGGGGGGGTGAATAGGCTTTTTCGCAAGATAACAACAACAAATAAAACTTGATATAGAAGAAGAACAGTATACTACTGAAAAGGAACAAACAACTTGGCATAGAGCAGAAAAAGTGCAGAAAAGCAGAGAGATAAAAGAGACAGGATTTTTTTCACCGAGGTTCAGAGATTACACTGTTACGTCCCCGTTAGAGCACTTCACTAGAAATATTGTTCCACCAAAAGCTAAACCATTAGCTTTGGTATCCACTGGGTAACTCTTTCACCAAACCGTGAGGTGAGTTCCAAACCTCTTAAAATCTGTGGTGGCCTTCCACAAATGTCTTTGGATAGGTCGCACCAAAAGCCCTCACGCCGTCTAGGAACACTAAGTTTCAAGAGTAACAGACCAAGCACAAGATCAAACTCTTGGTTCACAATTTTTGCAATGTGTCTAGACTAAGCTTGGAGCAAGAACACTTCTGAATGTTTTACGAACATTGAAGTTCAGTCTCTTTCAGTGCTTTTGAGCTCAGAATGCTAGATGTCAAAGAGATGCAAAAAGTTGTGTGAAGAATGGTCCTGGCATGCTTATATAACCACAAAACGGAGAAATAACCGATACAGCATTTACTAGCCGTTGGACTTTGTCAGAATGACAAAATAAACAAATTCAGTATGCCACAGACAATGATTACAAAGATTTTCAATGTGATCAAGGTGTGACGGACCAATTTTAGAAAAGTTCCCGTTTACGCCGGACCGAAAAACTCAGTCCATCGCAAAAGGGCATTTGCGCCGGACCAAAAAAGTTCATCCGGCGTACACATGCATTTGGCAAACATTGGTCCGTAAAAACACTCCAAAATTTCAGTTTGCGTCGGACCGAAAAGTTGGTCCGGTGTACATAGCAACTTAAGACTTTGAGTTTGCGTCGGACCAAAAAAGTTGGGCCGAAGGACACTTGAAAATATGGTCTGGCGTGAACAGAATACGCTCGGTTCAATTTTCAACATACTCAAATTACTGCGCTGGACCACAAATCTTGGTCCGGCGTGAACTGTGTGAGAAAATTTCAAAGGATAGTTTTAGCGCCGGACTAAAAAATTGGTCCAGCGTGAGGCAAAAGCTCAGTTGTTGAGATTTTGAGGGAATAAAATACGTGGTGATTTTTACTCCAAGTAATCTTGACAAGTATGAGATCTAGGAATCAAGGTTCTTACTTATGCATAATCCCTCTTAATAGTACGGCTAAAAGAAAAAGACCAAGCTATATGACTTGAAACAAATTCCAAGTCTAAACTAGTAAAAAGAGTCCTTAGCCTTTATCCTTTTATTCTGTCAAAACTTCACTTCACAGGGATTATTAAACTTGATCAGCAATACCAAAACCAAAAGAATCATAATTAATGAATTGGGGGGCCTAAATGCTTTCACCTGCTCCGCACTCCAAGAGGCAGGTCCTGAGCAAGCTACCAACCAAGCAACACCAGGAGTATGCCGACAGGCAGAAGGTAAGAGAGCTAAGGTGGCGGTTAGCCAACTTCAAGAACAAGAAACCGACTTTGATGGCTCGCTTGCAGCAGCTGGCCAAGGAGGCTAAGAGGGTTGAAGCAGCGGCCAATTCTCTTGCGAGCAAGGAGTAGTTGGAGAAGCAGATCGCAGCCCTCCAAGCTCGGCTAGCGCAGGTGGTCGCGAGCCCTTCAAAGGTGGAGGTTGAGGAGGAGGAGGAAGAGGATGAAGCACCCCTCACCAAGAGGCGCCGAAGGTCGCCGAGCGTGAGGTCAGCGCACCTAACCTTGACCATCGAGGGCGTCGACATGGAGGCGGTCGACCCCAAGATGGCGCAGGCCAGCGATGCGGCCAAGGAAAGGGTCGAGGCCGTCATCGAGGCCTACACTGCAGCGGGCAAGCCCTCCGCGGACGATGGTGAGGATACTTAGGATGAAGCTGCAAGGCTTGCAGAAGGTAAGGTCACTTGGCCCGCCTGCATGCTTTTGTCATTTTTCTCTTTTCTGGATGCTCGAGCTAACCCCACTCTAACGACGTAGGCGTGATAGCTCGTCTCTTGTTTTTAGACTTAAGGGGAATAGCTAAAGGGATCCTTGAATCTACAGTCGAGAAGGCACACCAGAACGCCGCCAACCTAGTGATGTCCGAGGAGCTTGGGGAGGTACCTCACGATGACACACTGAAGGTCGCATAGGCCTACTCGGTGTTGGAGGAGCAAGGCTTCCAAGGGATCGGGCAATCCGGGACCCTGAGCCTTGGTGTCGTTGAGGTCCCGACCGAGGTTCCGAGCACGAACGCTGCTCAGGAAACCATCCTGGAGGTCCTGGAGCAAAAGGCTTCCCAGGAGGAGCTCGTCCCCGAGGAACAGTTTCCGCGTGGAGAGCCCAAGTCGGAGTGAGAGCATCCCCGACCATAGTCCATCCTAGGGGAAGAACGTCCATCGGAGGAGCAAGTTTTGGGGGAAGCATGTCCTCAAGAGGAGCAAGACCTGGAGGGAGATCATCTCCAGGAGGAGAGGGGCCAAGAGGCTCTCGCCCTTGTTATCCCAGGCATATCGGATGCTCGGGGCGAGAACAACTCCTGACCGAGTGAAATGCCTGCTCGGGAAGAGAGAGACGATGCTCGGGTTGGGTCCGGCTTCTGAGTCCCTACACTCAGCCGTGAGCACACTCAGAGCAACATGATCTTTCGTGCCCTTCTGGTAAGACTTAGTCTTTCGACATGGTTTTTCTTTTCTTCAATGGTCGAACATCTAATGTATTTTCTTTTGTAGTTTGTTGCTAATTCCAAGGAGGACTTTGATGCGGCGACCATCTCCAAGGGTGAATTTGCCAAGTACCATGGCGAACAAGACACCTGGTTTGCCGAGCTCGAGGGTCGTGTGGCCGAGCTACAAGCTTCGGACAACACGGAGCTGCGTCGAGCTAAGTAGTTCGTCGTGGAGCTTTGGGAAAGGATTTTCCAGAGCACCCTGGACAAATCAATCCTGGAGTCCAAGTACGCCGACCTGGAGGAGGATGCGAAGAAGCTGAGGCAGGAGGTTTTCGAGCTTTGACGGGCTGCGCAAGAGGCCATCGAGTCAACCGACGTGCACCAAAACAAAGCGCAGCGTCTTCGCCAAGGTGCCGCAGAAGGTCGCGCGGCTCAAAAGCGGGTCATCAACCTCGAAGCCGAGTTTGATTCCATTAGGGAAGAACTCATCATTCTCCAGGCCGAGCGGTGGGGCAAGGCATAGCCTCCTTGTACAAAGACAAAGCAAATGAAGAGAACAGAGAAAGAAAAAACTCTCGAGTAGTAAAGGACGAATCTAAAAACGCCACATTTTACAAAAAAACACGATTGTTTGTCCCTACTAGCCCCCGCTATAAACGAAGGTCGTACACCATAATTGCGAGCACTAGCTCGTTCATAGGAGAGTTAGAAAAGTTCGTACATGCCCTCACACGCAAGACCAAACACTGATTCTCCGGGTTGCGAGCATGGGTTAAGTCGCGAAAGGAACATGCGCGCGGCCCCATCCCCCCACGCGTCTTGACCCATGCTCCTAGCTTGCGAGCATAGTCATCCACGTGGCCCGGATAAACGTGCGCTATATCGTCAATGGTCGTGGCCATTGAGCACGCGTAAGTCGGGCACGAGCTCTGGACCGTCCAGAGGGTATTTATGTGCGATCGTTTCATGAAGCGAAGAGCTACTATGGACAATGATCGACTTATGTAGACTGAGTCCTCTGGCGACGAGCTCAGTGACGTGGTGTTGGTGGATACACATTATCGCTTTTGCGCCCATTTGCCAAACTTAATGATAGTGAGATTGGAGCGAATGTTCTCGCCTGTGCACGCCCATTCCGTCGTCAAGATTGTGAGGAGGGGAGTGTGCCCTTTGTGCGAGATTGGGTCCTACCAATGGGTAGGGACATTCTCAAAATCTTGGTAAGGGTGGGAATCACATAGGCGAAAGAACCGAATTTTGTAGAAAAAACCCGCTAAGAATGCGCGAAATGCATAAATATATTAAACATAGAACTTACGCAATTGATCGATGTTCCAGGTGCTGGTGAGCTCTCGACCATCTTCCATCGCCAGGCGAACAGCCCCCGGGCGTGTTGCTGAAACGACCGTGTAATGACCCTCCCACCTGGGGGTCAGCTTGTTGACCTTTGATAGGTCTTGAACTCGACGTAGGATGAGTTCGCCAACTTGCAGGGTCCTTGGTCGTACCAATTTGGCCGCCAACCTACGGAGAGCTTGTAGGTAAACCATGGATCGGAGCAAGGCCCGTTCTCGTGTTGCCTCAGCGAGGTTTAGGTCTATGAGACGCTCGATCTCTTAGTTGATGGAATCGAACAAGTGCACCCTTGGGGACCTGAGCACAATTTCTGCAGGCAGTATGGCCTCTGCACCGTAGATGAGCTTAAACGGGGTTTCGCCCATAGCTCGGCTTGTCGTAGTGTGAACCGACCAAAGGATGGAAAGAAGCACGTCCACCCAATCCTGCTTGTGCTAGTTGAGGTTCTTAAAGACCCTCTTTTTTATCCCTTAAATGATTTGCCCATTTGCTCGCTCGGCTGATCCGTTGCTCTGTGGATGCGCCACAGAGGCGAAGCAAATCTTTGCCCCGATTTCCTCACAATAAGTTTGGAATAGTTCACTGGTGAACTAGATTCCATTGTCCGTGATGAGCGGTTGAGAATCCCAAAGTGCGTCACCACATTTCTTCGAAAGAACCTCTTCGCCGCTTGTGCCGAGATGGTCGATACAGGTTCGGCTTCGATCCAGTTTATGAAAGTGTCTATGGCCACGAGCAAATACTTGCAGCCTTTCTATCCTTGGGGGAATGGTCCGAGTATATCGAGCCCCCAAGTCGAGAACGGCCACTAAAGTGGGATGCGTATGCTGATTGATGGACCTTATGAGCGTGGAACTGGCATGCTCGACAAGTTGTCATGATTGACCGAGCATCGTCTATGGCTGTCGGCCAATAGTAACCCAATCAGAAGGCTTTGCTCACAAGTGTCCTGAATGACGAGTGAACTCCACACATTCTTTCATGGATATCTCGAAGAAGGTACTGGCCCTCTTCTTGAGAGATGCACTTGGAGGGGACTCCAAGTGCTCCCTTGCGGTATAGGGCGTCTTCGATCAGTCTGTACTGAGAAGATCGCCTTATAAGCCGAGAATGCTCGGCTTCTTCCTCGGGCAGTGTCCTGTACGCGAGATATTGGAAGAATGGCGTCATCCAACTCGTGCCCTGCTCAAGGAGAGAGACTTGATCGCGAGTCTCTGATGCCTCCTCTACAGAGGGGATGGAGGGCTTGTGTAGGTGCTCGACGAGTAGCCCCGCCGGAGCGATAGTTTGGGAGGAACAGACCTTGGACAGTTGGTCGGCTAGGGTATTATTCTTTCTAGGGATGTAAATTACCTCAAAATTCTTGAAGTACTTCTCCATCTTCCTTACTTCGACCATGCAAAGCGCCATTGAGGTATCAGAACACTAATACTCCTTGTTAACCTGGTTCATGACCAACTGTGAATCGCCCTTCACAGTAAGCCATTGGACTCTGAGTGCTTTGCACGCTTGTAACCCGGCCAAGAGGCCCTCATATTCTTCCTCGTTGTTGGCCACGGCGAAGTGCAGCTGAACGGCATACTAGAGTTGTTCTCCTTGCGGGGAAACTAGCACAACTCCAGCCCCCGAGCATTCGTATGCACGGGACCCATCAAAGTACATGGTCCAGCGACCTTCTTCAGATCCGGCGGGCTCAGGAGCAGGTGGAGCTGGGTTTGTCCACTCTGCTAAGAAATTCGCCAAGACCTGGGATTTGATCGACGTACGAGCTGAGAATTGGATCTCGAACTCAGCGAGCTCCATGGCCCACTTTGCTATGCGTCCACTGGCATCTTGGTTTTTTAGGATCTCCCTTAGTGAAAAATTGGTTGAGACTATGATCTTATGGGCCTGAAAATAGTGTCGTAGCTTTCTGGAAGCCACCAACAGTGAGTATAAAAGTTTTTGGATCTCGGGGTAACTCTCCTTTGGTACGTGTAACACCTCACTAACATAATAGATAGGTCATTGTATCCTATCCTTTCCACTGTTAACCTAGCGCTCACTGCTTGGGGGTCGCTGCTAAGTATAACAGCAAGGCTTCCCCCGCCTTTGGCATGGTTAGGATGGGTGACTTGGACAGGTACTGCTTCAACCCTTCGAAAGAGTGATTAGCTTCTTCCGACCAAGCGAAACCGTCGTGCTTATGTAGGGCCTTAAAGAAAGGTAGCCCACGCTCGCCTAACCGGGATATGAAACGACTTAGAGCAGCTATTCGTCCGGTCAGGGCTTGGACCTCCTTCACACAGGTAGGGGGCCTCATATTCTTGATGGCTTCGATTTTTTTCTGGATTTGCACCAATGCCTTGTGGACCGACCATGTAGCCGAGTACTTTGCCTGCCTTCACGCCGAAGACACATTTCTTCGGATTCAACTTTATTTGATGCTCGTTGAGGTTACAAAAGGTTTCCTCAAGGTCGGAGACATGACCCGAAGTGAGCTTGCTCTTGACCTATGTCGTCCACTTAAACTTCTAGATTTCGACCTATCTGATCTGGGGAAGTTTTTTGCATGAGGCGCTGGAAAGTTGCTCTGGTGTTCCTCAGACCGAAGGACATGGTCGTGTAGTAGAAAGTCCCGAACGGGGTAACGAAGGAAGTCTTCTCTTCATCTTCAGGTGATATGCTAATCTGGTAATAACCTGAGTAGGCATCCAAGAAGCTCATCACCTGGGACTCTGCTGTTGCGTCGACCAACTGGTCTATGCGAGACAGCGGGAAATTGTCCTTTGGGCATGCGACGTTCAAGCCCGTGGGATCGACACACATGTGCCATTTGCCCCCTTCTTCTTAATGATGACTAGATTGGCCAGCCACTCCGAATGCTCGACTTCCCGAATGAAGCCGGCCTTGAGGAGCTTGTCAAGTTCCTCCCGGATGATCTATTGCTTTTCCGAGGAGAAACGCCTGAGCTTTTGCCGCAATGGTTTTTTGTCAGGCTGAACCGCTAGCCTGTGCTCGATCACTTCTCTTGGTACCCCGAGCATGTCAGATGGCTCCCAGGCGAACACATCTGCATTCTTCCGGGGGAAAGTGATGAGCTCGAGTTCCTAATTAGGATCCAAGGAGGACCCTAAATGCACGACCTTGGTCGGTTCCACTTCGCTCAGTAGAACGACCTTGGTCTCTCCTCTGGGCTGGAGGGTCACTTTTGGCCGGGAATACTTTGTCTCTTGATCGGGCCACGCGTGGGTAGCTGTCCGACCATATCCAGTGCTCTTTCATCGCAGTTCAATGCCGACTTATGGCTCCCCCTCACTGTTATCACCCCGTTCGGGCCAGGAACCTTTAAGCACTGGTACGCATGGTGCGTAGCGGCCATGAATTTGGCCAGAGCCAGCCTACCGAGAATAGCATTGTAGGCTGACTCGAAGTCGACTACCTCGAAGGTGATCATCTCCGTTCGGAAGTTGCTCGGACTTCCAAAGGTTATGGGCAAAATGACCTGGCCAAGGGGTTTGACCGAAGTGCCTGGAACGGTCCTGTAGAAGGGAACTACTATGCTCTTGATCTTGGATCAGGGAATCTGCATCTCGTCGAGGACCTTAGCTAAGATTAAATCCAAGGAACTCCCGCTGTCAATGAGCACTCTGCCCACAGTGGTGTTGCTGATGGTCGGGCTCACGATCGTTGGGAGTTTATGTGGTTTGGTCATTCCAAGGGGACAATCATCCTTGGAGAAAGTGAGGGATAGCTCGGACCACTTGAGCTGCTGCACGGGGGGCTTACCCTGGGTAACGTGATAAACTTCCCGTGCGGCCTCCTTCAAGTCCCGACGAGACTTGTAGGCGGAGGAGCCCCCGAATATCATTGCGATGTGATTTTGGGGCTCCTGATACTCCATGTCGTCATCCTCATCAGCGGGCTGCTTTCCCTTGCTATTCTTGCCCTTCTCCAGGAGTGTTGGCATAGGCCCTTTACCATTGTAGAACTGTTCCAGGCAAAAAGCCCACATTCGGCAATTTCGCAGGTCGTGCCCGTACGCCTGATGGAGCGGGCAGAACTGGTTGTTATGTGGGGGTGCCTGATCACCATGACCTTGGTCGTTGCGACGCTGAGGTGGTCGCACCCTGCCTCGAGCATTGAATCCTCAACGCTGTGGAAGGGACACCCGAGGCTGCTCTACTCTATTGTAGCAACTATATTTGGCGCGGCTGTTTCTTCTTCTTCTTCTTCTTGATCTTCTTCTCCACAGATTTCTAACCTTTCTTGCTCGTGGAGGCCTCCAACCCGGGTTGAGGCGGTAGCTTGCCTTCGTCTAGCATCTTATTCCACTAGACAGCTTCGTCGGATTTCGCATACCGATCGGCCATACGAAAAAGCTTGTTGGCTGTCAGATCTGGGTGTATCTCCAAGTCCTGTGTGAAGCGAACATCTCGCACCCCAAACTTGAAAGCTCAGACGACAGCCTCGTCCGAGATGTTTGGGATCGAGTTTCAAACCCGAATGAACCTCTGAACGAACTATCGCAGTGTCTCACCCTCTGTTTGAATCAAGCGCTCAAGGTCGCGCTCTTTCCCTGGGCGAATATAGCAACTCTAAAAGTTTGCTCGGAGCGCAGCGCTGAGTTGCCTCTAGGAGCGAATGGACCCTTCTTTTGATTGAAAAGCCAAGTTCGAGTGGCCCCATCGAGGACCGTTGGGAGGAAGTTTTCCATGACTCCCTCATCACCTCTTGCTGCCAAGATCACAGTGGTGTAAATCGAGAGAAATTCATCTGGGTTATGGGTCCCATTGAATCTCTCGATGTGCCTAGGCTTGAACTTGCTCGGCCACGAGACATTTCGGAGGGAGCTTGTGAACACCTGGCACCCAAAAACTAGAGTGTCGTAGTGATCCCTCCTAGCGTGATGATTGTCCTGACCATCACTATTTCACAGGCCGAGCCAAGGGAAAACTTCCCTAGACCGACGCGTTGAGGACCGTTCCATCGTGGAGTGCTCAAAATGCTTGCGATCAGGGCGAGCATTCCCACGGTATCTCGAGGTTGCTCGGGAATTACTCCAATATGGCCGCAACCCCATGCGTTGTTCTTGAGGTTTTGTTGTGTTTTTGTAGACCCCTTGTGCGTCCCTCCTCATGCTTGCGCGTGTCGACTAGACCGCCCAAGACAAGAAATAGAACCTCACCTTTGTTTTTCGTGAATTGAATTATCAGATTGTGCTTCACTTGTTCTTGCAAGTTTCTCGATTGCTAGCTGGGACAAAGATCCATCACATCTAAGCGTGGTTTATTGACTCGCATTGGTGGTGTTGCGATTGCCGGTTTCCTGTCCCCGTTTGTTGCAAGCCAAGATCACGAGTTCATCAACATCCAAATCAATGTATCTTTCTTATCAGAAGATCGGGCACCCCCGTGTGCGCATCATCAGCGCACTCCTGCAAAAGGTTAGCGACGACAGTAGACAAAGAAAAAGACATATCCTGTAGTGAAAACAAAGTTTCTTTGCAGATCAAACCATAGCAAGGATAACTACTAGCATCCAACTCATTCACATCAGATTTTGTTGCAAGAAAACAAGCACCTTTCAACTTAATCTCATTCTTCTTGTCACAATCAAAGTTAGATTCATTCTTTTTATGTTGCTCTGATACCACTTTATGGCATTTTGGGTGTCCAGATCTTTCGATGAGAAACACACAATCAATTTGGATGGAGACGACTTTGACGATCCGACTACACCGTACGACGACGATGCGCCTTAGCAATCGCTAAACCAACTCCAGATGGTTATTGATCTTGCAGCGGGCATGATCAACCTTAACATGAGGTTCAACTCTTGCAAGCGACCGTAGAACTAGCAAGAACACGATAAAAGGCAATCCGAAATTGCAAATATAGATGAAGATAAAAATATAAAATATGTGGATGCTAGGCTACTGATCCAGGGAACTAGCACTGGACACATATCTGCGGCAAGCTCGAATTGGTTTCAATTGATCGACGTGATGTCACAACTGTGAAATGCCAATCGATTGGACTCAATCTGAGTACGGTCTTGGGACTAGTGATCGAATTACAGATGGGTTGCATTAACTCCAGTTTGATGCAACAGTAAGTACCCTGATCACTATCGTAATGACTGGAGCCCCCACAAGATGTGGTATCAGAGCACATATGCGATTGTAGGGGAGACTTGGATAGAATGGTCGATATAAGTAAGGATCAGATTTCCTAAAATTTATTTTGGGTCATAAATTATGAATTACAAAGCGTAGGCTGCTAAGCTCATCCATCTATAGTCTCTTATCTTGTTTTGCCCTTCAAAATGATTTGGACTTATCTGAGTTCCAAAGGGGAAACTTCCTAAATAGGAGAATGAATTTAGGAAAAGAATTAATTCTGGTCCATTCCTTCTATTCAAATTATTGGAATGAAGGATTTGCAATCTAAAGCTATTGCAATAATAAGTTAAAACTTGTAAGGATCAGTGTAGAAATCCCGATACTTACCTTATTTTGAACCATCTCCTTAGGAGATACTTTCGGAAAGTCGATCTGGTTTCAAAAGATAGTGGCGCATTGAGTAGCTGTAAGAATAAGGAATTCGTTTTGTTGTGTTGCTTGTGGTTAGTCGATTGAACCAGTTGAGCGAAGTTGTGGTGAGTCTACTCAACTTGTTCGACTATTTGTTTGCTCTTTAATTCCGTTCAGCTTTAGATCAACTAAGGTCTTTGCGAAGTTTGTTTCCTTCTTCTGAACCCAGATGGCGGGATGCAGGGAGCCGTGTTTCTACACCCGCGTCGTTTACGAAGGTTCTCTGCAGGTGGCCCTTCGGGACATGCTCCTGTGTGCGGGATTTTGGCACCCGCCAGAGTACCTTGTATCGCGCGCAGGCGTTAGCCCAGCCTCTTCGTTGTACATCACGGAGGTGTCGATTCGTGGGCGTCATGATGGAGAAGCTATTCGATGCTTTCATGGGATCGCCAAGTCCATTGGCGGCAGTGCTCGATGGAGCGTATGTCGCAATTCTCCGTCTTCACCACGATATTCCGGAGTTTGCACAAATATTTCCCTACTATCCCTCTCGTGAGCCGGGCAGTCTGGATAACATTTATGCACCTCCAAATACTGCGATGGATCTGGCGACTACATGGCAAATCGGGTTGGTGAGGTCCCTTGATCAGTACCTTCTTTGCCTGCACGACGAGCTGATGCTATCTCGTCGCCGAATTGCCCAGCTGGAAACACATATGGCACCGCTTCTCCAACAGGGGTTCTTCTCTGATGGACTCGTGTTCAGGGAGTATAGTGCCAAGGATCTAGCAGAGGATCTTCCACGTCCCTACAGCGTTTACTGCCGAGTCGTCCATCAGGCACGGATGTCTGCGGGGAGCTGTGGACGCCGCATCTCAGCCGCTTCCACAGAGGGTTTTCTAAAACCCGTCCAGGGATGAAATATCGTCTTTGGAGGGCGGGATTACGTGTTGATGATGCGAGCTGAACCATCCCCACCGACAGCTACTGCAGATGCTACCAATGCCACCACTGGTGATGGTGACAACTAGAGTACTACAGAAGAGTAGAATAGTACTAGAGCTCATTTTGTTGTAAGTATGAGCTAGTGAAGTTGTACTTTTGCTGTAAAGGGCTTAAGGGGGAGTGGGTGTTGATGTTGTAACACCCCAATTTTTGTTTTCCTTGTATTTAAATGGTATTTGGCATTTTTGAGAATTTTCTAGGATTTATTTGGATTTAATTTGAATTTATTCCCTCTTGAGATAATTAAATAATTAAAAGTTTCAAATAAATTTTTATTGGAAATATTTTATTTGAGTCCAAAATTCTCTAAAATATTTTCCATAATTTTTCTAGAATTTTTTCGAGTATTTTACTATTTTTCCCGATTTAAATAAAGCTCTGCGATTTAAATTGTTTAATTAATCCGTCGGGTCAAGTACTATTCCTCGGGTCCGAGTCGAACTCGAGTCCGACCCGAGCCAGCACGCGCCACGCGGTTCGACCCAATCGCGTCGCGCCCGAGCCGACCCTAACCCTTGTCGACCGTTGGATTGCAATCCAACAGCTTGTAGCCGTCCGCGTCGCGCGCGCACCCGAGCCATCAGATCCGGACACGTGGACGGCCGGCCGTCTTCGTATTCGCCCGAACCCGAGTCGGATTGCTCCGCCAGGCTCCGTTAGGGTTAGCGATTTCCACGCATGCTGAGGCCCATTTAAGGAACCGCCCCACCGCCGAGCTGCTCTTCTCTGTGCGCACCCAAAACCCTAGATCTCTACGCCCGAACCGCCGTCGTTCGCTGCCAATTGCTCACAAGAGTCGGGTGGAGCTTCACCTCAGTTTTGACCGTGTTCCACCGTCACCGAAGCCGCCCCGCCGTCATCAAGCCCGGATCTGGAGCCCTCACGTCAAGGCGCACCCGTAGGATACACTCACCTCTTCGGAGCACGCCCACAGTGCCGTCGGCCAGGTCGTCGTCTTCGTCTCCGGCAAGCCAACTCCGTTGTGCCATCACCGTCCCCGCGAAGCATCCCAATCGTCCGATCCGAATCCGAGGACCCCGGGTGAGTCCACGTGTGCCTAAATCCCGTAGAGCCCAGATGCGTTGTGGACTGTTAGATCTAGATCTAACGGTTTAGATCGCGCCACGTAGCCTTTAACCGAGATGACTTAGGATAGATCCTAACCATTGGATCTAGATCCAACGCACGGGACTGAGCCACGTAGCTCCGTGATGCACCGTGCAAGATCCAATTACAATCGTTAGATCTAGATCGTACGGTTAGATTCGTTCCGCGTTGTAGCGTTAGAGGCGATCTCAACCGTTCGATCGAGATCAAACGACGTATAGCGTGCCACGTCTCACCACACGGGTCATGCCACGTCAGTGCCCGAAGCCGCGTGGCTTAGATCTAATCTGAGCCGTCCGATCCGATTTGAATGGGCAGGATTAGATCGCGTAAATCCTTTTTGCGCGAGTTGGATTTAATTTGGACCGTCGGATTTCAAACCGACGGCCCAGATTGCGCCATGTGTACAGTATCCGAACCGTCGCGGTCCACGCGGGCGTGCCCGGTCGCCGCTGACGTCACACGTGACGTCATCACAGGGCACAAGAGGGGGCCCACATGTTTGTACCGTTCGGCCGAGCAATGACGTCATCCAGTGGGTCCCACGTGTCAGCGACACGTGCACCTATGGACCGGGTCCACGGTGGATCGAGCCCGAGCCGTGGACCGGGTCTATAGACCGGATGACGCAAGCTGACGTCATAATTCGATTTTTCTTTAGAAAAATAATTCGGTGGAAATTCGAAATTCATCGCTGACGTCATAATTGGATTTTTCAATAGAAAAATAAATGAATTAATTTGGTTATTTCTTTTATTTGATTTTTCAAACTTCAAACGCTTATAACTTTTGTGTTTTAACTCCGATTTGGGTGATTCCAATTTCTAAATTTTTATAAAATTGAGCTCTACTTAATGGTGAATTTTATTTAATTTTTGGACATGAGTTTTCCTCTGTTTTTATCTATCTAATTGATTTTTCAAACTTTAAATGGCTATAACTTTTGCGTTTTAACTCCGATTGAGGCGATTCCAGTTTCAATTTTTTTATAAAGTTGAGCTCTATTTATTGGTGAATTTTGTTTAACTTTTGAACATGAGTTTTTCTCTATTTTTATTTATTTGGTGTTTATTTATCCGTTACGAGTAGACGTCGAGGTGTTCGAAGGCTTCGAAGGTGAAGTTTTGACCTAGGAGCCAGCTCAAGACCAAGAACAAGCACTTTTTTAAGGCAAGTTATGCTTTGATCATATTGCTCCCACTTTTGAAAAATTTATTTGATTCAAATTATTGCATGCTAAATTAATTAGAAAATGCTTAAAATATTTCTGGGAATTAGATACATGCCTAGTTGTATGACACCTTGATTATTTAATTATGTGCCATGGACCCTTTGTCACCCTAGTTGTGGATTATTTAGTTGGACATTATTAAATTGCCAACATGGGTAATTAGGCCGTTGCAGTATAATGCTTAGCCCTACCACGTAGTCATAACATGATTTTGGAGGATCAATTACTAACGTTGACTTAATGAGATATGGAACCTATTTTGGAAAGTGTCATGTGTTGTTGATGATGATGTTGATGGCATGTGGTGCATGGTGATCAACTAGGGGTTGATAAAATGGTTTAGACTGGGCAAGTGGCAAGATTGGTTCTAGTGGGCCAAGAGTGGCAACTGGGTGGTCGATTTGGTTTTGAATGGTTGTGGAGTATTTGTTGACACTTTGGTAGTCTTGCCTTGGTCACTCTAAGGACTTAACCTTGCAAGCCTTTGAACTGAGTTCTTCATACAACCACAAGTCTGGAATGGGACAGACCTAGCTGAGTAAATTGTAATGTTTAGGCTTTGGTACTGTCATGGTGGTGTGGGTTCCGAGTGTACGGGTGATAACTCACAAGGCACAAGAGGGGAGCCCTGAGTGTGGTAACCAGTCCCTTCAGTGTTGAAACCTCAGCGGGCAGTACCAGGTCTAGAAGTAGCTTTGGAAAGGCTTTGTTACGGTCACTCGCCTTGGTGGTGTTTGACAGTATCTTGTGTGTAAAGTGTATAACCTCTGCAGAGAGTACAACCTATTTGAATAGCCGAGTCCACGGTATTGGACACTGCTCGGGGATTACAGTCAAGGGTTAGACTTTCATGAAAATAACGTGGTCTTTGGAAAATGCTTGCGCTCGAAATGGTGAATTGGACTTAGGTTGTAGAATGCTTTACTTGTGCAATCATTGTGAAAGTACTCTATTTATTATTGTTTTATTGCTTTGCAATCTATTACTATATTTATACTTGCTGCTTTACTGCAAATGCACCTGTTAGCCTATTCTTTGTAATAAGCCATACATATAGAATATTAGCTTGCATTCTGTGCATGACTTGCTGAGTACCAAGTACTCACCCCTTGCAACAATACAACACCAGTTGAAGAAGAGGCTACGCTAGCTTTGGAGGAGGAACTTCAGGAGGAGCTGTCTACTTAGGGAAAAGCCCAGTCAGTTGCCTGTTGCATATTGGTTGGTGCCACGCATTTTCTTTATATTCCGCTGCAATTTTATTTGAGTAAGACTTTAGCCCTGCGAGGCATACTTTTGTAACTTGACCATAAGGTCGAGCAACCAGTTATATTTTCCTTTTAATAAAGCACTTTACTATTTCATTGAGTATGATTGTGATATATACCGATGTTGAGACTGTGTGCACTAGCGTGATCCTGAACTAGTGCTGAATACACAAAGGGTCCGGATTTGCAAATTCGGGTCCCGACAGATGTCGACAACTGTTGTATTTAGGGGTTGTTGTACGATGTTGTTGACTTAAATACTAGCGCAGTTGCAATCAATCTTTTGTTGCATTCCGGTTGTTCATAATTCCAATTGTGAGTCTATCAATGCCAATTCATCCGCTTTGGTTGCTGGCTACTTCTTAAGCCACAAGTCATCCTAATGCTCATGTGACTTAATCACTGTGTGTAACAGGATGCTAAAAAGACGTTCGGTTCGAGCACCTGTGATTGGCTGTGATGCCCAGGAGGGCCACGGCCAGTTCGAATGAGTGCCTGAACATGAGCACTCTAGCCGGCGGCAACTGGAGTCTCGAGGGCATGAGACTCAACATTCCGGTGTGCCGAAGGGTGGCCCCAGTGGATCACGTGCATGCCGGGATGAGCCGGAAGATGAGTTGCCACCTCCTCCATCGATGGCGCAAGTCTTGGTCATGCAGACTCATCTGTTGGAAAGGCTAGTGCAGAGCTCGGAGAATGTCGGCACTGCAGCCTATGGAGGTCTGGCGGCTATGTAGCCCCAATCTCACCTGGCCGAGTTCCAGTGAACTCGCCCGCCAAGCTTCTCATCGGCGATGGATCCCCTGGACGCCGACGAATGGCTTTGCAACATCGAGTGTAAACTCGATCTTGCTCGGTGCTCGAATGATGAGAAAGTGCAGTATGCCGCTTACTATCTTCATGGTGCTACCGTAGCCTAGTGGGACAGCTTTAAAGCTATTTGCCCACCTGGCCAAATTATTACCTGGGGAGATTTCAAAGGAGCTTTTCATGCAGCGCATATTCTATCAAGCCTGATGGAGATTAAGAAGTGAGAATTCTATGATCTCAAGCAAGGGTCCATGTCCATCATGGACTATCTTCATAAGTTTAATTAATTAGCTCGATATGTCACTGACGAGATTCTGAGAAAATCCCGAAAAGTTGCCATATTTCGGGAACACCTCAATGAGGAGATCAAACATTCGCTCGCAGCTCATGACATCCCCAAAATTCAAGTGTTGGTGGACAAGGCAATTCATGTTGAGGACAGCTCGAATGTAGTTTCGGAAAGCTGGAAGAGCAAATGGCTGGCTAGGAAGTCGTTTGGCACTGGCCTTTCAAGGCCGTGAGCCAGACCAACCGTCAGTGCGCAATCAGTTGCGTCATTTCCACTAAGATCCCAAGGGGCCGCTTCTCGCACTGCTCCACCAGTGGTTCCGCGGCGTGACCGTGGAGGTTCTTTTTCTGCACCTCAAGGTTGAGCTGCTGATGTAACCTGCTTCGCTTATCGTCAGAAGGGGCACTATGCTAATGCCTGCCCCTAGAGGTCATCGCCTGCAGCTCATCCTCAAGACCGAAGTGCTCCAGCTCCATCTCGCCTACAAACTTCTGCGAGCGGCCGCGGAGGTCAGCAGGGTGGTCGCTCGGCACCCAGCTCTGCTGAGAGCCTTGCACAAGGCCGCCTCAACCTTGTGACTGCAGAAGAGGCGAGCAACATTCCGGATGTGGTGCTTGGTACGTTCTTCATACACTCAGCTCCCACAATGGTTATGTTTGATTCTAGAGCATCTCATTCATTTATATCTTCAAGATTTGTCGAGGAGCAAAAAGTTAAGACTACTCTACTAGGTAATAAGATGTTGATTTATTCACCTAGCTTAGTCTTGAGAGCCCAGCACATTTGCCGGGGAGTCTTAATCATCATTAGGGGGAAAGAATTCCGAGGTGACTTGATTCAGGTTGACACCCCCGGACTCGATGTAATTCTCAGAATGGATTGGTTTTCCAAAACCCAGGGACGAATTGATTGTGCTAATCGCTCTATCTCTCTGGTTAATCCGAATGGCAATCAAGTCAATTACTCCTCCAATCAGTCCTCTGCACTGAAACCAACTATGCATTCTCTTTCAATTCCAGAGTTGAGTCAAGTGCCTGCAGTTTGTGATTATCCCAATGTCTTCCCTGAAGAATTGCCAGGATTACCTCCAGACAGGGACATCATTCATTATTGACATGTTGCCCGGAAAGGCGCCTATCTCCAAGCGGCCGTATCAAATGCCCCCAGATGAGTTGGTCGAGTTGAAAAAGCAACTCAAGGAGTAGTTAGCTAAAGGTTTCATTCGCCGAAGCTCCTCTCCTAATGAGGACATCACTTCCATGGATACGACCACGCCTACACATCATGTTGAAACAAATGATGTAATACAAGGACCAATCACTCGAGCTCGTGCACGTCAATTCAATTACCAGGTGAATGCGTTCCTCGGGTTGCATACAAATATTTTAATGGATGGAATGCTATTTAATCCTTGTGATGATTTTATTGTCCTTAGGAACCAATGAGAAGGACTCCCAAACATCAAGCATGAAGCCAATTCTTCCGTTGCACAAGATCAACTCGGATTCGGCCTCCTGGACAACACCAACTTAAAATGACCATAACTTTTGATCCACAAGGTTGTTCGGGGTCTATGAGTACTTTTTTGAAAGGTTTCGTCGTCCTCTTTCCAACGGATCTAACCTCATCTCCAAATTCCTCCCGATTGGATGGGAATCTGCCAAACAAGTGACGTCACTTTTCCATTTCGAAAATACATGGGCTTTGGTCCTTGTAGTTTGAGTTGTACTTCTTCTCCCCCTGTTTTGGACATGTTCCCCACGCCTCTACCTCTCATAAATAGCTAATTGCCATGTCCTTTAGGTCTTGGGTTTTATTTGATTAGTTTAGCCAAGTGCAAACTTGATCCTACGAGTTGTGCTGGACAGCCTCCTTGTCAAGATCGTCAATAAGACTCCATCTTGTTTTGCCTTCAACTTTTATGCGCAATTTCACATTGCTTATACTATCGTTCTTGCTTGTTCTTCGGTTGCTTGTAGGAATAGAACCTCGTGTTCAGGTTGATCGTGCCCACAGCAGGATCAATAACCCTCCGGAGTTGGTTTAGCGATTGCTAAGGTGCATCGTCGTCGTACGGTGTAGTTGGATCGTCAAAGTCATCTCCACCCAAATCTATCATGTGTTTCTCATCGAAAGATCGGGACACCAAAGTAGCCATCATCTCCCTGGGGAAGTCCGGTGCTTTTCATCAATAAGAAAGACGGTAATCTTTGCATGTGCGTCGATTATCGGTCCTTGAACGAAGTTACATCAAAAATAAATATCCTCTCCCTCGGATTGATGATCTATTCGATCAATTGAGTGGAGCTCAAGTCTTCTCCAAGATTGACATGATACTCCACTATTTTCAGCTCAAAATCCGGCCGGAGGATATTCAGAAGACTGCGTTTACTACTTGATATGGTCTGTACGAGTATACACCTGCCACATTTATGAATCTCATGAATAAAGTATTCATGGAGTATCTGGATAAGTTCATGGTGGTCTTCATTGATGACATCCTTATCTACTCTCGGAGTAAACCAGAGCATGAGCTTCACTTGCGCATGGTGCTCGATAAGCTTCGCGAGCATCAATTGTATGCGAAGTTTAGCAAATGCGAATTCTGGCTCAAGGAGGTGGAATTTTTGGGCCACGTTCTCCCTAAAGGAAGACTTGCAGTTGATCCAGGCAAAGTGCAAGACATGCTTTCTTGGGAACGGCCTCGAACTGTTCCCGAGATTTGAAGTTTTTTGGGACTTGCCGGTTACTATCGGCGGTTCATAGAGAATTACTCAAGAAGGAGAAGAAGTTCGAGTGGTCATCAGCTTGTGAGGCTAGTTTTCAAGAATTGAAACAAAGACTCGTGACAGCTCCAATCCTCGTTCTTCCTGACGAGCATAAGAACTTTGACGTGTATTGCAATGCGTCTCGTCGAGGTCCCGGATGTGTGCTCATGCAGGAAGGCAAAGTTGTGGTGTATGCTTCACGCCCATTGAAGCCTCATGAAATCAATTATCCATATCATGACTTGGAATTAGCTGCTGTCGTTCATGCTCTTAAGATGTGGAGGCATTATCTCATTAGAAATCGTTGTGAGATATATACCAACCACAAAAGCTTGAAATACTTTTTCTCTCAACTAGATCTGAATCTGAGACAGCGAAGGTGGTTAGAGCTGATTAAAGATTACGATCTGGGTATCCATTATCATCCAGGCAAGGCGAATGTGGTAGCTGATGCCCTCATCCGCAAGTTACGCACTATTAATGCTCTGACTGTGATTAGTTAGCCTCAGCTACTGGATGAATTTCGCAGACTCAATTTGGAAGTGGCTGAAAAAGGGGTTATTGCGGCTTTGGACCTACAACCCACTTTTGAGTCTCAGATTTTAGCCGCTCAGCTGAAAGATGCAGAAGTGGCTGAAATCAAGCGCAAGTTGAAGGAAAGCGTGTTATCAGGGTTTTTAGAAAGGTCGGATGGATTGATCATGCATGGGCACCAAGTGTATGTCCCAGGCGATCAAGAAATTAGAGAAACAATCCTAAAGGCAGCCCATGAAACTTCTTTTTAGATCCACTCGGGAGTACTAAAATGTTCCAAGACCTCCGAAACCGATTTTGGTGGCCTGGCATGAAAAGGGATATTGCGACATATGTTGTCATTTGCGACGTCTATCAGCGTGTCAAGGCAGAACACCAGCGACCTGCCGGACTGCTTCAACCCTTAAAAGTCCCTGAGTGGAAGTGGGATAAGGTCCGAATGGACTTCATTACCGGTCTGCCGAAGACACCATCTGGCCATGACTCTATTTGGGTGATCATAGACCGGTTAACAAAAGTGGCTCATTTCATACCGGTACATACCACCTATAATGGAGCCAAGCTTGCGGAACTCTATCTGAATCATATCGTTCGATTGCGTGGAGTTCCTAAGATCATTGTGTCCGACCGAGGAACTCAATTTACTTCCCAGTTTTGGGAGAATCTTCACGAGCTCCTCGGGAGTAAGCTATCCTTCAGTACATCTTATCATCCCTAGACCGATGGTCAAACCAAGAGGACGAATTAGATTCTGGAGGATACGTTGAGAGCTTGTGTGCTGTTGTACAGCACAAGGTGGGAGAAGTGTTTGGCATTTGCAGAATTATCCTACAATAACAGTTTCCAAGCAAGCCTCCAGATGTCTGCATTCGAAGCACTTTCCGAAATAAAGTGTCAAATACCTCTATTTTGGTCCGAGACTGGTGAAAGGCAACTCTTCGGACACTCCGTGATTCAGGAGGCTGAGGATCATGTTAAATTAATCCGGGATTGGCTGAAATAAGCTCAATCCAGGCAAAAGAGCTATGTTGATAATCGTCGCCACGAGTTGAGCTTTGAGGTAGGTGATTTTGTCTATCTCAAAGTCTGGCCGTTGCGTGGAGTTCGACGTTTTTAGGTTCGCAGAAAGTTGGCACCACGGTACATCGGGCTATACCAAATTCTCGTGAAGAGAGGTGAAGTAGCCTATCGGCTGGAACTTCCACCTCAGCTTTCGGAAGTGCATGATGTATTCCATGTGTCTCAGTTGAAGAAGTGTCTTCGAGTCCCTGTTGAACTCACTTCGTTGGACACCATCGATCTTCAACCAGATTTAACTTATCGCGAACACCTAGTTCGCATTCTTGACGAAGCTGAGCGCCATACCCGCAATCATGTTGTCAAGATGCTTAGGATTCAGTGGAGCAATCACACTGAAGAGGAAGCTACTTGGGAGCGAGAGGATCGTCTCCAATCTGAGTTTCCGTCCTTCTTCAGTGAATCCTAGTAATCTCGAGGGCGAGATTATTGTAAGGGGGTAGGATTGTAACGTCCTGATTTGTGTAATTAGATAATTAAGTGCTTAATAGTGTTTTTTGTGTCATTTCGCTCTTATTTTGGTGTTAATCATGCTAGGGCTAAATTGTTCGAGCCGTTCTGATCGATTTTGGTCCAAAACCCTGAATTGTGTTCTGGTTAGAATTCTCTAGCAACCAAAACCTAAAAACATCCCTTGGAGTCCTTAAACCCTTCCCTGAAGTTTCTTGAAGAAATCCCTGAGTTTCGAAGCATTCTGTGAAGAAATCAGAAGATCTGCAGCTGGAGCAGCAGTACCGCCGGCCAGAGGCCGGTACTGCTGGACCTGCGGTACTACCGCCCCTGAGAAGAGGTAGTGCCGGCCGAGAGGTCGGGGTAGGGGCAGCGGCGCCCATGTCACCACCTCACCGGTTTCTAGAGGCTTCCCATGCCTCTTAGGCCTCCCTAGCTACCTCTGTCTCTCTCCCTCACTCTTCCTCACCCTGGCTCTCTCCCTCTCCCGTTCTTCCTCTCCTCACTCGAGCTCTCCCTCTCTTCTCCCTCTCCGGCGACCTAGGGCCCAAGTGGAGCAAACCAAGGTTGTGGAG
Source organism: Rhipidocladum racemiflorum (assembly GCA_036346355.1). NCBI lineage: Eukaryota > Viridiplantae > Streptophyta > Magnoliopsida > Poales > Poaceae > Rhipidocladum > Rhipidocladum racemiflorum. Next base: position 36,802,099 of record CM070581.1, read on the forward strand.
CTACCTCTCTAGGCCCCAGGCAAGCTCAAGGCAGGTAAGAATGAAACCCTATCTCATTCCGTTGGGATTTGAGCTCAAAACCCTAGATTTTCTATTTTCCCTCCTTTTCTCCTTTTCGATTCAACCCTAGAAACCAAGTATCAAATGGTGGATTAGGGTTTAGTAGGGCTCCTAGACTTAGGTGGGGTCTAGAAGAATTAATTAGGGTAAAAGAATCGATTCGAAAACCCTGATTAGTCATTTGTCAGATGATTCACTAAAAAGTCAATTTCTTGAGTTTTGGAGTTTACTCTCCAAAACCCCAACTCCAAAAGCCAAGAAAATGACTTTAGAATGTATCCGATACTGTTAGAGTTCGATTTCCACAATCAGAATCAAGTTCGAAATTGATTCGGGTCGAAAATCGAAATATAACAGAAATTAGGGTTCTCGAGAGAATAAAAGTGGAATTTGGGTTGAACGAACTCGAAACTCATCGAGACTTTCGTGAATGAGTCCCTAGTGTCCCTAGTAACCTAGCCATGCGATTGTTTCGAAGTTCCGACTCCGTTTGTGCAAAATCCTATTTTACAAAACCCTAATTTTGCTTGAGGCTGGCACTACCGACATTCTAGGGCTGGTACTACCGCTCGGGCGGTAGTACCGCAGCTAGAACACCGGTAGTTATTTTCTAGAGAGCCACCCTTTTGACTCTGGCACTAACGGGCCGGTTGGCCGATACTGCCGGCCTGTGGTCGGCACTACCGGCCAGGCAAAGTCGGTACTGCCGGGCTCCTTGATTAAATTTGGTCTCCTTTAGTTTAATTTATTCCTCGGTTGGTCGATTTGTATTGCTTTTGCTTTAATGCTTCTTTTGCCCTGTTTGGCTCATGTAACACCCCAAAATTTTGCTTTTCTTAAATTCATGTGTGATTTGGCAATTTGGTGAAATTTTTGGAATTTTCTGGAATTTATTTGGATTTATCTGGAATTTATTTGAATTTATTCCATTTTGAAATAATTAAAGAATTTAATTTTGCAAATAAAATTTTGTTGGAAATATTTTATTTGAGTCCAAAATGTTCCAAAGTATTTTCCAGAATTTTTCTGGAATTTTTCTGAGTCTTTTGCTATTTTTAATGAATTAAATGAATTACTGGGAATTATTTTAAATATTAAATCGCTGGAAAATCAACTCGGTCTAGTATCGTTCATCCGACCGAAGTCGGAACCCGAAGTCGGACTCGAGTCCGACCCGAGCCGATTGGCTCGATCAAACCAAATTAAAACCCTAATCAATCCCAACCGTTGGATCAAGATCCAACGGCTGAGATCCGCCCGTACCGGTTCGAGCCGTATCCGGCCCGGATCCGATCGCGCCCGTGCGATCGTGGCCGTTGATCGTGCCACGTGGGCGGTGGCGTCGTCGTCCCCGCCGAGTCCGAGCCGGACTCCGCCGCCGCGCCCGCCGCCGTGTAGAATTAGGTTTCCGTCTCGGGCACGGACGCCGAGGCTATTTAAAGCCCTGGTCACGCCCCGAGGTTGCCCTCATCCTTGCGCACCCGTTCCCCGAGCCATCTACGCCGAGCCGCCGCTTATTCGCCGTCGAGCTCGCCGTGAGTTGGAGGAGGTGACCGCCGCGATTTTGTTCGATTCCGTCGCCGTCCGTCGTCTTCCGCCGAGAAGGAGCCCAGATCCGGAATCCCCGTGACAAGACGCACCCGAAGGGAGGACTCATCTCGCCGGAGCAACCCCGGAGCGCCGTCGGGCTCGTCGTCGTTCTCGTCTCCGGTGGCTGCAGCTCCGCCGCGTCGCCATCGCCCTCGCGAGCTCTGTGGACCGTCCGATCTTGATCGTGCGGTTGAGGTGAGTTCACGTGTTCTAACGGTGTGTTGGTCCCATACTTCGCCTTGGCTAAGGGAAGGGATGGTGTAGAGCACGAACCGGAGAGGACCACCTGTGTTGTTTGAGGCTTCCGAAAGGCTTTGTTACGGGAACTCGCCTTTGTGGTGTTTGACTGTATCTTGTGGGTAAAGTGCATAACCTCTGCAGAGTGTAGAATCTATTTAAATAGCCGTGTCCACGGTACTGGACAATGCTCGGGAATTACAGTCAAGGGTTAGATTTTCTGAAAATAACTTGGATTTGAAAGTTGGGTTGGTTTAATAATGAAGATGATGGAAATGTGGTTTAGGATGGGGAAAAATGTTTATTAAACTTCTTGAAAAGTTATTTACGCTTTACTTATTTCTACTGCTTTCGAATCTACTTATATTACTTTTCAAATGCTGTTTACTGCAAATATACCTTAAACTATTCCTTTGTACCAAGCCATGCATATAGTATATTAGCCTGCATTCTGTGCATGACTTGCTGAGTACCAAGTACTCACCCTTGCCTCAACACAATATCAGTTGAAGAGGAGATCGCACGGCTTTGGAGGAGGAATTCCAAGAGGATCCGTCTACTTAGGGAAGCGAGCCCGATCAGTTGCCTGTGGTATCTTGGATGGCGCCCACGGTTATTTGATTTTCCGCTGCTATTATTTCTCTTTTAATAAGTTTCGCCTTGCGAGGCATATATTTGTAACTTGACCATAAGGTCAAGTAACCTGTTTGGTTATTTAAATAAAGTACTTTGATAATATCGATTGGTATGATTGTGATATTTACCGATGTTAAGACTGTGTGCACTAGCGCGTTCCTGGACTAGTGCTGAATACACAGAGGGTCCGGATTTGCAAATTCGGGGTCCCGACAGAGGTGGTATCAGAGCCATACTTGACCGTAGGCTCAACCCTAAGCTAGAATGGTCGTAGTGAGGATAAAACCTATTTTCTAAAGCTAAAAATTTGTCAAGATAAGAAATGACATCTCGACTTATCCCCTTCTCTCTTTTCTTGCCTCTTGCTGAAATTTTCCCTTACCTTGTCACAATTTAAAAATTCCGAGTTCTTACGTAAAGCACTCTTGTGACAGATGGAGGAGGAGTTCAACTACGTTGATCTGGGAGTTGGTCACGCTGCGGAACTTTGGCATATGCTGCACTCTGAGATTTTGAGAAGCCCCAATACCAAGTGGAAGTGATCGACAAGCGGGATTGATCAAGGCTTGTGACGTGAGGATTGAGGTACCTGCTAGGAAAAAGGGCCGCAATCGCCTCGATACACCTTGACCGCCAGAGATCTACAATGCGGATGGGTATCCAAGAAGTATCACGACGAGCAATGCGGCACATTACCCGTATCTACGCCAGAGAATTGGAGCGTCACGGTGTTCGTTACCATCCGCGCAGCGATAACCTTCTTGACCCAAGGCGATTCAGGATGAGGATGCCACGGTTACACGCTTGGCACGATTTGTCGCCGCCAGGAGGATGTACTAGATAATACAAGCAAGGAGCTACTGAAGGCCCGCAAGGAGATCACGACAGAGAAGAACAGATGGCGGGAAGCTCAAGAGTATGTGGCACACCTTCTACGAAGGATTGACGAGTTGGAGATGACCTATGTACGGTCCGGACTCCGAGCCAAGATTGAGCTACACGAGCCAGATCCAGAGGAGTCGATCTCGATGAGGACACTGCTTCTTCGACTACCACAGAGGACACGATTCTTTGGACATGGCGATCGTTACGCCTATGCCACAAAGACCCGCACTGTGCCGTGGAGGTTTTCGATGAGTGAGCATGGGTTCTTTAGTGAGACTCCTTCGCCGAGTCACGTCATAAAAGAAAGAGTCACCCTTTAGGCGTTAGACTCGGTGTTAGTTCGATTTGGATTTTCATTGCTTGTCGAGTGTGCGATGTGTTGCAAGGCCCTTAGGCATTGTAAGCATCCATACCAAGTTATTAAATAATAAAGTTGGACCTTAAGGCTACACCTTTCGCCCCGCATAAGTTCCATATTACTTGTCCATTCTTGTTTCCCTCTCATCTCTAAACCTAGAGTAAATCGGACGGATGGTGAACACCCGTTTAAACTTTGGAAGCAATGGGAGTGGTTCTCGACCATCATAAAACACCAATGATGGAGCACCAGCACCGCCACTGGATATGCAGAATTTCGGAGCTTTTCTTGCTGCCCAGACTCAGTTGATGCATGCTATGATGCAACAAATGCAGCACGTCACTGCTCAAGCCACTGCTAATCAAGTTAATCATGGACAACGCCAGAATACAAGACTATCGGAGTTCATGAGAACTCACCCACCCACTTTCTCTGGGAATGCCAATCCATTGGAGGCCGATGATTGGTTAAGATCAATCGAGAGGAAGCTACACATAGCTCAATGCATAGGAAATGAGAAGGTACTCTACGCTTCTCATCGCTTGAAGGAACAAATTACGAATGGTGGGAGAACTTCGTGCCACGCAGAGAACCCTCAAGATATCACTTGGGAAGAGTTCACAATGCATTCCGACAGATCACGTGCCTGAAGGAATCATGGACCTTAAGAAGGAGGAGTTCAGAGCATCGAAGCAAGGTAATCACCAAAGGTCGACTACGAACAAGTTCACACAGCCTAGCACGCTACGCACCGAGGATGTAGCGACAGATAAATCCGCATAGTCGTTTCATGAAGGGACTTAACTCAGATTGCAAGTAGGGTTGATCACCCACACCTTTCCAGATTTCCAAGAGTTGGTGAATAAGGCGCTTATTCTTGAGGACAAGCGCAAGGAACTGGATGAGAACAGAAGCGCAGGATGCAACAAAGAAGGATCACGCCAGGAACGCAATACCGAGAGTTGCACCAAATCAATTCTTCAGATTCCAACCACAATGCAACGAGGACACCATCCTCAAAGACCAAGACCTGCCAATCGTAACTACTGCACCCACTTCGCTAGAAACGCTACCCTGTGCAACAAGAAGGAACAAGGAGACGCCGCTACAATCGCAACGAGCCAGACACTTTGCCAACAATTGTCCAAAGAAGACAGCAGGAGTGACCCCGTCGCTTCAATCTAGGAACCACCCCAGCTAGGACGCCAAAGACTGTGAGCCACACCCTGCATCGTGGTGAGAGGCCGAGTCAACCATGTCACCGCAGATGCACCGCAGAATGCTACTGACGTCAGATCGGGTAAGTTACTTGTTAACTCAGTACCTGCAACAGTTTTGTTTGACTTTGGAGCTTCGCATTCGTTTGTTTCGCAAGGCTTTGCTACTAGAAATGATTTGAGGATTGCGAGACTTAAGTGGATGCTTTTAGTTCAAACCCCTGGTTCCGAACTCCGAACGAAAGTAGGATGTTCCGGGGTGAGAATACTAATAGATGGAATAGAGTTCCTAGCAAACCTTATAATTTTGGAGACCCAGACCTTAGACGTCATATTGGGAATGGATTGGTTATCCAAGCACAAGGCCGTATTGGATTGTGGACGAAGGACTATCTCAGTTGAGAGCCCGTGTGGAAAGAAAGTGGAATTTCAAGCCACTGCAGTTAGAGATGGACAGTTGATGGTTAACAGTACCAAGGCAATCAGCATAGAGGATGTCCCAGTAGTGAATGAGTACCCCGATGTTTTTCCCGAGGATCTACCTGGTATGCCGCCAGACAGGGACATAGAGTTTGTGATAGAGCTTGTACCTGCACAAGACCGATAGCAAAGAGACCCTATCGGATGTCCACCGAGGAGTTGGTAGAAATGAAGAAACAAATAGAAGAGTTAATGGAGAAAGGATTTATCGACCGAGTTCGTCGCCGTGGGAGCACCGCTTTATTTGTCAAGAAGAAGGACGGAGTTTCAGGATGTGCATTGACTACCGTGCACTCAATGAAGTCACCGTGAAGAATAAGTATCCGCTACCCCGGATTGATGATTTGTTTGATCGCTAAGAGGAGCCGGAGTTTTCTCCAAGATTGATCTCGAGATCGGGATACCATCGCTGAAGATCCGATCGTAAGATATTCAAGATCGCATTCTCGTCAAGATATGGACATTACGAGTTTACATTATGTCCTTTGGGCCGATTTAATGCGCCAGCTTATTTCATGAATATGATGAATAAGGTGTTCATGGAATATTTGGATAAGTTTGTCGTCGTGTTCATAGACGATATCCTAATCTACTCCAAGACAGAGGATGAACATGCCGAACACTTAAGGCGAGTTTTGGAAAAGTCGAGGAACAAAGCAACTTTTCGCCAAGTTCAGCAAGTGTGATTTTTGGAAGGACAAGGTGGAGTTTCTTGGACATGTAATGACCGCAGAAGGAGTCACCGTAGATCCAAGCAAAGTAGAAGCTGTGTTACATTGGGAGCAGCCGAAGACTGTGACCCATTCGAGTTTCCTTGGAATGGCAGGATACTACCGCCGTTTCATCGAAGGCTTTTCGACAATTGCAAAACCTCTTACGCAAGCTTGAAGAAGGAAAAGAAGTTTGCATGGACGCTTTAATGTGAGAAAGGATTTCAGAGTCAAGAAGCGATTGACGCCAAGACCGGTGTTAGTTCTACCTGATGTTGCTCAAAGCTTCGATATTTATTGTGACGACGCGCCAAGGACTTGGATGTGTGCCGATGCAGAATGGAAAGGTCGCCGCGTATGCATCAAGGCGCTTGAGGCCGCATGAGGAAAATTATCCGACACATGACCTAGAGTTAGCCGCCGTAGTGCATGCCTTGAAGATATGGCGTCACTATCTCGATTGGAAACAGATGTGAAGTGTATACGGATCATAAGAGCCTTAAGTACATATTCACCCGATCGGATCTGAATATGAGGCAGAGAGATGGTTAGAGTTGATCAAGGACTACAATGTTGGAATCCATTACCATCCCTGAAGGCCAACGTAGTAGCCGACGCCTCGAGTCGGAAAAGCCATACCGTGAGTACGTTGCTAGCCACAAGTCAGACGAGTTATGTGAGGATTTTCAGAAAATGAAGATTGAGGTAGTACTCGCGGATTCTTGGCCGCATTAGAAGTAAAGCCTACCCTAGAGGATCGATCCGAGAAGGATGTAGGATGATGACAAGATCCGCAGGATTAAGTCCATCAAGGAGGAAGGCAAGGCAGAGGACTTCAAGTTGGATGAGCAAGGCACGTTGTGGATGAAGGATCGTATTTGTGTGCCTAACAAAAGGAGTTAAAGCAATCGATTCTCGAAGAAGCCCATGACTCTAAGTACTCGATTCATCCCGAAGCGCCAAGATGTATCGATCTCAAGGAGAGATTCTCGTGGCCGAGTATGAAACGTGAAGTTGCCGAGCATGTTGCATTGTGCGATGTATGCCGAGAGTCAAGGCAATGCATCGAGACCAGCAGGATTGCTACAACCGCTGAAAATACCTCGAGTGGAAGTGGGAGGAAATCGAATGGATTTCATTACCGGTTTGCCTAAGACTCAAGGAGGTTATGACTCCATATGGGTTATAGTGGATCGCTTGACTAAAGTAGCCCATTTTATCCCCGTGAAGACCACTTACTCGGGAGATAAATTAGCAGAATTATACATGATCAGATTTTCTGCTTGCACGGAGTGCCAAAGAGGATTGTATCGGACAGAGGTACCCAATTTACCTCAAGGTTCTGGAATAAGTTGCATGAAGCCATGGGAACCCGTTTGAACTTCAAGATCTGACTTATCATCCACGGACGGACAGACCGAAAGAGTCAACCAGATTCTGGAGGATATGCTAAGAGCTTGGGCATTGGCTTATACTACCTCTTGGGATAAGAGTTTGCCGTATGCCGAGTTTAGTTACAACAATAGTTATCAAGCTAGTTTACAGATGTCACCTTTTGAGGCATCAGATGGTCGACCACTGACGCCATTGAATTGGAATGAGACCGGCGAGCGCCGTGTCTTTGGGCCTGATATTCTTCAAGAGGCTGAAGAACAGATCGCCATGATTAGGGAAAGGTTGAAGATAGCCCAATCACGACAAAAGAGTTATGCTGACAATCGTCGCCGAGACTTGAGTTTTGAACCAGAAGACTTTGTATACCTCAGAGTTACGCCTCTCAGGGGAGTTAAGAGGTTCCATGCCAAAGGGAAACTTCGCACCCGTTATGTTGGACCATTTAAGATTTTGAGTCGCAGAGGCGGTTGCTTACCACCGGAGTTGCCACAATAAGGTGGAGTGCATGACGTATTCCATGTGTCCCAGCTTGAAGAAGTGTCTCCGAGTTCCCGAGGAAATGCAGACACCGCTAGAGTCAATTGAGTTGCAAGAAGATTTGACTTATAAGGAACATCCCGTGAGGATTCTAGACACAATGGATCGAGAAACCGTAAATAAGTCAACCCGTTTCAGTAGAGTTCAAGTGGAGTAACCATGCAGAGAGCGAAGCGACTTAGGGAGCGCCAAGAGGATTTGAAGAAAGAGTTTCCAAACCTATTCCTTTAGTAAGCCCCTGAATCTCGGGACTAGATTCTATTAAGGGGAGGTTTGTAACACCCCAAAATTTTGCTTTTCTTAAATTCATGTGTGATTTGGCACTTTGGTGAAATTTTTGGAATTTTCTCGAATTTATTTGGATTTATCTCGAATTTATTTGAATTTATTCCATTTTGAAATAATTAAAGAATTTAATTTTGCAAATAAAATTTTGTTGGAAATATTTTATTTGAGTCCAAAATGTTCCAAAGTATTTTCCAGAATTTTTCTCGAATTTTTCGAGTCTTTTGCTATTTTTAATGAATTAAATGAATTATCGGGAATTATTTTAAATATTAAATCGCTGGAAAATCAACTCGGTCTAGTATCGTTCATCCGACCGAAGTCGAACCCGAAGTCGGACTCGAAGTCCGACCGAGCCGATTGGCTCGATCAAACCAAATCAAAACCCTAATCAATCCCAACCGTTGGATCAAGATCCAACGGCCGAGATCCGCCTGCACGGTTCGAGCCGTATCGGCCCGGATCCGATCGCGCCCGTAATCGTGGCGTTGATCGTGCCACGTGGGCCGAAGCGTCATCGTCTTCGCCGAGTCCGGCCGGACTCGCCGCCGCCCGCCGCCGTGTAGAATTAGGTTTCCGCCTCGCACGGACGCCGAGGCTATTTAAAGCCCTGGTCACGCCCGAGGTTGCCCTCATCCTTGCGCACTGCTTTCCCGAGCCATCTCGCCGAGCCGCCGCTTATTCGCGTGCGAGCTCGCCGTAGTTGGAGGAGGTGACCGCCGCGGTTTTTGTTCGATTCCGTCGCCGTCCGTCGTCTTCCGCCGAGAAGGAGCCCAGATCCGGAATCCCCGTGACAAGACGCACCCGAAGGGAGGACTCATCTCGCCGGAGCAACCCCGGAGCGCCGTCGGGCTCGTCGTCGTTTTCGTCTCCGGTGGCTGCAGCTCCGCCGCATCGCCATCGCCCTCGCGAGCTCTGTGGACCGTCCGATCTTGATCGTGCGGTTGAGGTGAGTTCACGTGTTCTAAACCCGGTTAGATCTGGACCGTTGGATCAAGATCCAACGGTTCACAATCGCCACGTGCTGTAGTAGTGTTATTATAGGATTAGATCTGGACCGTCCGATCTAGATCGAACGGCCCACGATCATCGAGTAGATTCAACGTGTTAACCCTGGATCTAATCGCGGCCGTCGAATTTCAAATCAACGGCCGGGATTGCGCCACGTGTCGGGAAGTTGGACCGACGCGGTCAGCGCCAGACGCTGGCGTGAGCGCGTGTCCCTGACACGCGGGCCCCGCATGTCAGAGGGCCCACACGTCAGCCGCGTTTGCGTGAGACCCCGCACTGACAGGTGGGTCCCACCTGTCAGCCTCACCCGAGCTGTGGACCGAGTCCACGGTGGACCCAAGCCGAGCGTGGACCGAGTCCATGGACCGGCTGACGTCAGCCAACCAATCAGAGGCTGCCACGTGTCTATGCTGACGCAATAATTAATTTCCGAAAAAAGAAAATGATTTATTAATTCGAAATAATGATTTCAGATTTTGTTTCAAACTTCAAACGCTTATAACTTTTGCGTTTCAACTCCGATTTGAGTGATTCAAATTTCTAAATTTGTATAAAATTCAGATCTACTCAAATATGAATTTTATTTAATTTTTGGACTAAAGTTTTTCTCTGTAATATTATTTAATTGATTATTTAAACTTTAATAAATCATAACTTTTGCATTTTAACTCCGATTTGGACGATTCCAGTTCCTAAAAATCCAGAAAATTATGTTCTCTCTGTTTATGGATTTTATTTGGAGTTTTGGGATGTTTTTGCCTATTGTTTATTTGTGTATTGCTATTTGCACGCTTTACGAGTAGACGTTGAAGTCTGGGAAGGATTCGAAGGAGAAGTATTAACTCAGGATCCAACTCAAGACCAAGAACAAGTACTTTTTGAAGGCAAGTTGTGCTTTGACCATGTTGATCCTATTTCGAAATCTATTTTGATTTAAACTATTGCATGCTAGTTCAATTAGAAAAATACTTTGTTTAAACCTGGGGGTTAGATAAATACCAATTTGCTATATGACACCTTGATTACTTAAGTATGTGCCATGACCCTTTGTCACCCTAGTTGTGGTTTACTAGTTGGACATTATTAAATTGCCAACATGGGTTTAGACCGTTGTAGTATCTTTGCTTAGACACCTTACGTGCTCATGACATGATTTTGGACAATCAAATGTTAATATTGACTTAATGATATATTGAACTTGTTTTGGGAAAAGTATCATGTGATGTTGATGGCACGTGGTGCATGGTAATCAAGCGGGGTTTGATAAACAGATTTTGACCTGGCATGTGGCAAGAGTAATCAGTGGGCCAGTGGCATTGGGAGTGTTGATTTGGTTTTTCTGTAGTCTTGCCCTGGTCACTCTAAGGACTTAACCTTGCAAGCCTTTGAACTGGGTCATACTTGCAACCACATGGCTGGAATGGGACGGCCCTAGTTGACTAAGTCGCTAAGGACTCACTTGTGGAGCCTCGTGGTGTCGATTACACCGTTTGTGTGATTGTGCGGGGAGCGTATCGTGGTCGTGGGCCGATACCCATCTAACGGTGTGTTGGTCCCATACTTCGCCTTGGCTAAGGGAAGGGATGGTGTAGAGCACGAACCTGAGAGGACCACTGTGTTGTTTGAGGCTTCCAAAGGCTTTATTCTGAGGAACTTCGCCTTTGTGGAGTTTGACTGTATCTTGTGGGTAAAGTGCATAACCTCTACAGAGTGTAGAATCTATTTAAATAGCCGTGTCCACAGATCGACAATGCTCGGGAATTACAGTCAAGGGTTAGATTTTTCAAAATAACTTGGATTTGAAAGTTGGGTTGGTTTAATAATGAAGATGATGGAAATGTGGTTTAGGATGGGGAAAAATGTTTATTAAACTTCTTGAAAAGTTATTTACGCTTTACTTATTTCTACCGCTTTGAATCTACTTATATTACTTTTCAAATGTCTGTTTCTTCGCAAATATACCTTAAACTATTCCTTTGTACCAAGCCATGCATATAGTATATTAGCCTGCATTCTGCATGACTTGCCGAGTACCAAGTACTCACCCTTGCCTCAACACAATATCGCTTGAAGAGGAGACTGCACCGGCTTTGGAGGAGGAATTCCAAGAGGATCCGTCTACTTAGGAAGCGAGCCCGATCGGTTGCACTGTGGTATCTTGGATGGCGCCACGGTTATTTGATTTTCCGCTGCTATTATTTCTCTTTTAATAAGTTTCGCCTTGCGAGGCATATATTTGTAACTTGACCATAAGGTCAAGTAACCTGTTTGGTTATTTAAATAAAGTACTTTGATAATATCGATTGGTATGATTGTGATATTTACCGATGTTAAGACTGTGTGCACTAGCGCGTTCCTGGACTAGTGCTGAATACACAGAGGGTCCGGATTTGCAAATTCGGGGTCCCGACAGCTCATCCTTATTCGTTCTTCTCATTGTTTCTTTCTTTGTCTGATCGCTTAGACGTTGACGCGTCGGAGACTACCGACGAGGACCCCGACTACGTTCCTGAGGACACAGTGAGAGAAGAGCAAACAGGCAAGCACCCCCTTTGACCATATTGATCCCATATTTGCAAATTTAATTTGATTGTTTAAAATTATTATTGCATGCTATTTATTCAGTAAAATGTTAAATTGTGGGAAAGTGGAGTTGACGCTGCTACAAGCTCAAGAGGAGGAGGCATTGTTTCTACAAGCAAGAAGGAGGAGCTGAAACTGGGAAGTGTAAAGAAGATCATCATCGCGACGTCATTCTTGACCTCTTCATCAAACCGACTTTCCACCAAGTGCAAGGACCTCCTTGTGGTGGTAAGCTTCTACCCTACTTCATTTTCTTGAAGTGTAGGATGTGAGACCCCGGATTGGCTATCCGGAACCTCCTGTGTATTTCTGTACTAGTCCCAAATCAGTTGCTAGTACACACAGTCAGACAGTGATGAATCATTACCGACCAGTACGAAATAAAATAATAAACATTAAGTATCAGCCACATGGCTATTTATTACAACATAAGGTCATATTAACAGAGTTCACGGCAGCGGAAATAAAACAACAAATAGTAAAATCCAAATAACACCACAGGCGACGACTAGGAACGCGCGATCAGTTATCTTGGCGACCTTCATCAAACTCCTCAGCATATAACTCTTCATCTTCAATTGCATCCTGGTAGTTTTCTGAAGACAACATTTGTGTAGCCTGTGAGTACAAAAGTACTCAGCAAGTTTGGGAAAGTATGCACATGTAGGGCTTTCCAAGGAAGGCTTATTGTGGTTCCTTTTGCATAAAGCTAAGTTTCATCAAACCATACTTAATAATAATTTTCTCAAAGCACATTTTAACAATTGAAGTATTTAATAGTCTAGTGAAGGTTCTATCCATCATCACCAGTATAAAGGCTCTATCCGCAACATTTAAAAGATTATGGTAATCTAATTCATGACTCTAACCGTCATGATCAAAACAGGTTCCATCTACCTGGTTGGCTCAATCCGCCAATTAAACATCCGAGAGTTCTAACCACTCCCGAACCCCAAAACAAAACCGTATTTATTTTCAAAACCAAAACCAAAGTCTACCAGTATGAAAGCATTCTTTGCTTTGCCCTTGACCGTAGGCACGACTATTCGAATAGTTTTAACTCTGCAGAGGTGTACAACTTTACCCACAAGACATGATATTCTCTTAATGCCACGCGATTAACACACTTCCTTAGGTGTGCCGGTAGAGATATCATGACAAGGCCTTTACAATGTATACACCTAACCTGACCCACCCGCTGAGGTTTCACCGCTGTTACGGTTCTATCTACCCAGTACAGAAGCCCCCTCTTGTGCCATGTGAGAAAAACAGTCTTGCCTCTATCCGGCACTCACATTCCACCATCTGGTGAGTCTAAGTTAGGTTTCTACAAATTATTCAGCCAGGTCGTACCCATAATGGACATGTGGTTGTACGGTAATGCTTAGAATGGAGACAGTCATAAGCGTCGGTCCTTAATTGACTTGGGGCGGTACTTGCACAATAAAAACTAGTGCTCCATCCGCACCCACCCGACATTCCACTCCGCCCAAGTCCAAATCTTGTTTCATTTTGTTTTTATTTCAGAAAAACAGTACCAAAAACTTTGTAATAATCCTTAAATCACATTTTAAATCACAACTTTGATATAATCCCACCCATGGGTCATTTTCATCGATTTGTACACTAAGCATTTCTACCGTTCTAACCAACAATTGTCACAATAACATAAGTATGACATAACAATGAGTCCTAGGGTTACAAACAAACATGGATAACAATAATCAAGGCGGTGATCACAATTCGGCATAACTAGTAATCTATATTTGTCATACGGTGATAAAGATAGCAATGCATGTGATAAAATATTGTAAATCATTTGCAAACATGGGATCAAAATGCATCAAGGGACTTGCCTTCATAGCGGCGAAGGTCTCGAAACCTTGAAATTCGGCGGCGGGGTCGACAGACTCGGCGGGATCCTCGGCTACGCGCAAAACGGTACAACGAATAAATAACAATAAAATAAATAAAATCCAAAAATTATAAAAATTATACTGGCAGGTAGATCTTGAATTTATATGAATTTAGGAATTTGAACAAAGTGAATCGGAGTTCGGACGGAAAAGATATGAGCGTTCGAAGTCGAATTGGAAAGAAAATCCTAGGAAAAAGAAAAAGTTACTGTAGCTATAGTAAATCGCGAATTTGGCATCCAGAACAGAGCTCACTGAACCTAGGGTTTGAACATGGGGAACTTGCAATGGAAGGGGTTGCAGGATGGAAAAAGGTAAGCCCCGAAAAGGTCTCGACGACGCGAATCCAATGGTGGTGTCGGATCTTGAAGAGGATTACCAGAGACGACGAACGGCGGTTCGGCCATAGCGATTCAAACTCAAAATTCGGATTCAAACTTTGAGGAAACCTGAAATTGATTGAGGGGTTATGATCTTGACATCCATATGCACACAATGGATCAAACGGAATCGAGTTTGACTCACCGGAGCAAGAGATAGGATGGCAAACACGAAGAACGACGGTGGAGGTCGCCCGTTTTCGCAATCTCCCGGGATTACGATGAGGAGGGGCAAAAGAAGAGTGATAGCACCGGGAAGAGGACTCCACCACGAAGCTTTGAGAGGTGGAACCGTGAGACTTGGAGTTGAAACAGCCGAGTTATTGCCATTTAAGCCATTTTTGGTTTTTGCTTAATTGTTCAAATTCCGGCGAGATTTAGGGCTAATGAATGTGGGGAATGGAAACTCCTCGCCGTTACCTTTTCAACGGACCCGGCCATGCAAGATTTGGTGCATTATTGCGGGAGTTATGATTGTTTAAAGCTTGAATACCATGTATGGAAGGAGAGAGACCTTCTCTGGTTTCTTCCATCGTGAGGAGGTTGAAGATGAACAATGCACGCACATGTGTCGCCTTCCGGTTGGTCAGAGTAAGTGAAAGACAATCGCGTGCGAGAAAAAATAGCAAAATTGGTCTAAAAATCCCAGAAAAATTCTTAAAAATAGTAGGGAATATTTGAAACCCAATAAAATTGGTTTCATGGAATTTGGATGAAATTTGGAATTTAGAATATTTCGGGACAATAAAAGGGTATTTGATGAAAGGCCACGAGCGATAAAATACCAAAGAGTTTCCAAAAAAATCTTGGGAAAATTCCCAAAATGTTTTTGGAATATTTGGAGCCTAATGCAATAGGTTTCGGGATTTTTGGAGCATTTTGGAACACAGGTGAAATTTCGGGTACGGACCGAAATTCGAAATTCGACTTTTTGGACGGAGGAGAATTGAACTCCAATTTCGGAAGGAGAAGGATGCCAGGTTAACTTAAACACCAAATAAAATCCAATTTTGAATTTTAATTTAATTTTAATTAAATTTTATTAGAAGGCCAAAATTGGGGATGTTACATAGGAGCACAATGTGCAATAGCCGTTCAAAGACCTAAATGAAAATCATGTTGGATTGCACAGTTCGGCTCACATCGGAACATCCGATGTGGCTAAATCTCCAGGAAACATTTCAATCCTAACACTACCACGCTGGAAAATTACACATATCAGAATATCTGATTTTTAGATCGGAACTTCTGATGTTTCCAGAGTAGCACCTTTCGTGGATTCCAACTGAAAATTTTTCTAAGTCTGGATCGGAACATCTGATCCTAAGATCGGAACTTTCGACCTAACCAACTTGAAGTGACCATAACTTTTGCATCATAACTCCAAATTGGGTGAAACCAATTCCTATGCGTTCATAGGATCACCCTCTTTCGTTCCTAATAGAAAAACATGACTTGGGTTATATATATGAGGATCTATCATAGGATCTTTAACAAGCTATAGCATTGTTAACCCCCACCCAAACTATATTATTTTGGTGATAACTTTTGACACCCAAGTCCAAACTTCACAAACTCAAATTGTATGTTCATATTATGACTATTAATGCAAATCATGAGCATTTTATACATATTTGAGCATTCTCCCTTAACAATATTCATTTGAACTTTTTTCGATGTTTATTTGAATTGGATCTTCTCGATAGGTGGTGACACTTCGGAGGATATTCCCGAGTACGACTATGCTTACGATATCAAGAACAAGCAGCAAGGCACTACTTTACTCCTTGAACATGATTGCTTCTTTTATTTGCAATTATGCTTTGAAGTTATTTTACAAATTGCATGCCTACTTTCAATTATATCTATGTTGGGGTAGAATGCTTAGTTATTACCTGGTTGGCATGTTATCCTCTTACCATATTCCTTTCGTATACCATAGTCGCCCTAGGTGGTTGGTTTAATTATTACATATGGATTCGTACGAATTGCTTAGTCATGCTTAGAATTTCATTAGAAACCGCGATAGATGGACTTAGTCCATTGGTCGCAATGATCAAAATAATTATGATGATGATGGTTCAATTATGGTCATTGTGTAGCAATGTTGGTTAATGTAACACCCCAATTTTTGCTTTTCATGAATTTGAATGACATTTTACAGTTTGGTGAATTTTTGGAATTTTCTGGAATTTATTTGGATTTGTTTGGATTTAATTTGAATTTATCCCCTTTTGAAATGATGATAGAATTAAAAGTTTTAAATTAAATTTTATGGGAAATAATTTATTTGAGTCCAAAATGTCTCAAAGTATTTTCCAGAATTTTTCTGGAATTTTTCTGATATTTTTGCTATTTTTCTTGAATTATTTGAATTTTAGAAATTATATGAATTATTAAATCGCTGGAAAATGCCGAGTGGGTTTTACTGATCATGCGACCGAGCCCGAGTCAGACTCGAGTCCGGGTCCGACTCGAGTCCGACCCGAGCCCAACCAAACCCTAACCGCGTGACCGTTGGATCAAGATCCAACGGCCAGCGTCTGGCCACATCGCCCACGTGGGGATCGGGCCGAACCCATTCGCCCCGTGCAATCACGGCCGTTGATCGCGCTGCGTGGATGGCTAGGATTGCGCCACGTCGCCTCTCTGTGTCGCTGCCGGACTCCGCCGTTGCGCGCGGGTTGACCTCGGTCTCTGCGAGTTTCACGGAAACTGAGACCCCTATTTATTGCGTCGCTGCCACCAACATGAAGCCCTCTTCCGTGCGCACCCGTAGCCCTAGCTAGCCGAGATCAATTCACCACCGTTCGCCCGTGGGAGCTCGCCGAAGTTGGAGGAGAAGCCCGCCGCGGATTTCCGCCGTTTGCCACCGCGTCAGCCGTCCTCCGCCGTGAACGAGCCCAGATCTGGAACCGTTGTGACGAGACGCGTCGGAGGGTACCACTCACCTCGCCGGAGCAGCCCCGTAGCGCCGTGCCGTTGGTTGTCGTCCCCAGCGCCGGCAGCCGCAAGCCGCCGCAACGCCATCGCCGACTCCAAGCTCCACCCACCGTCCGATCGAGATCGAACGACCACGGTGAGTCCACGTCACCCCAAGACCGTAGAGAACCAGATTAGATCTAGACCGTTGGATCCAGATCCAACGATCCAAGTTCATCCATGTCACCGTGCGAAATCCAAGTTACGGTGATTAGATCCGTTTTCAACCGTTGGATCTAGATCCAACGGCTTAGATCACACCGCGTGGCCGTAAACCACACCGTGCTCGGGTGCGATAGCAACCGTTAGATCTAGATCGAACGGTCCAGATTGACCGCGTCATTTCTAAACGCGTGAGGATAGATCCGATCTGGACCGTTGATTTTCAAATCAACGGCCCAGATCACGCCACGTGGCCGGGAGCCGGGGCGACGCAGTCCACGCGGGTCAGCTGCGGTCGTCGCTGACGTCACGGTGACGTCAGCACGGGCCTGCGTGTCAGCGGGACAACCAACTGCACCATGACGTCATCCGCTGACGTCACGTTGGGCCCCGCATGTCAGTGCCGCTCAGGAGAAGCGCAGTGACGTGTGAGCAGCTTCAACTTCAACCACCTCGGCGGGAGCAGTTGAAGTTGCAGCTGCGGCCGCCGTAGAGCTCCCCGCCCCGGTCGGGCCCCATGAAGCAGTCGTGGTCGCCGCGCCCCCTGACGGGACGCGAACCCTCCTGGGGCTGGCACCGGGGGCGTCACCGTCGGCAGGGCGCTTGCCCCTCCCCTGGTCGCCGGCTGGAGGAGGGTCCCGGATCGTCAACGCCCCTTGGCGGGGCGTGTTCACCAGTCCCATGGCGTCCATGGTGGGCATGGCACAGGTGATCACCACGCGTTCCCGGGGCTCCACTTGGCATAGTGGGAGTGCACCCGCCGGGAAAGGCGGGACGTTGCTAGAGGCGCCCAGCAAGCCCATCCAGGAGTCGAGCTTTGCGGGGGGACAAGTCCCCTGCGGCTGGAAAAAAAAGAGAGGAACGAAACCGTTGTTAGTCCAGCGGCGGTTGCAAAAAGCACCAGAAAGAGAGAAAAATAGGTAACCTACCTCCGGGAGCTGTCCTGGTCATGTCGTCGGGGCCGTGTACTGCCAGACAGGGCGAGCACGGCGGTGAAGGGGGCTGATTCTCCAAGAGATGTAGTCCCGAAGAACCATGCCTCCCGTCAAGCCCGCTGTTCGCAGCTGGTCCACGCGGGCCAGCATCGTCCGGAGCTCGGGCGTCTCGTCGACGTGCGCTCCCCAAGTGGGGGTGCTGACCACTGGCCCAGTCGGCAACTACAGGACTTCTACGCCGCTGTCGTCCGCGACGTAGAACCACTCGTTGCGCCAAGTCTTCCAGTTGGAACAGAGGTCCAACGAAATGTAGCGTGAAGCCACGCCGTCCCGAAGGTGGAGGTGGCAGTAGCCCGCTGGGGTGGAGCTGTCCTTGGCCGCGCGCAAGGAGTAAAAGAAGCGGAAGAGAGGAAGGTTGGGGGCCACCCCCACGAACATCTCGCAGAAGTGAGCAAAGACAGCAAGGACGATGATGGAGTTAGGAGGAAGGTGAATGTTGTGGATGGAGTAGAAGATGAGGACTGCGAGGTAGAAGTCGAAGATTGGTGGGAGCAGACGCCTAGCCGAAGAAGATCACTTCTCCCGGGTGGCAGCCGGGCGCGGTGGTCCCGGCACGGGTGCGGACGGTGCCGCCGGAGATGTACCGAGAAAACCTCGCGGCGTCGACATCCTCGACGGTCGATGGAGGGAGCAAAGGTGCTGGAGGCACCATGTGAGCGAAGGTGCAAAAGGGAGGCGATGAGCGGCGAAGGAGCAGTTCGCAAGAAGCAAAGGCTAGGGCTTAGCAGTCGGGCGAGGTTGAAAGGAAAGAACGAACCGCTCCCACAGTGGCCACTTGTATATATAGGCGTGTGGAGGAATGCTTCGGCGGGGACCCGAAGGGGCGCGACGGTTCGATGGCGGGAAGCCCAAAAAAATCAGTAAAGGCGTGGGCACGTTCCAAAGGCCCGCGCCGGTTACGAGGCGGGGGCGGCTGCACGCTCCACCTCGATGCCCGAAAACGGCGGCAGCATTTAAAGCCGCAGCGTTACGTGGGCATTTATGATGGACCCACCCGGGAGACTGAGCCGCTTTTTTCAAAAAGGTATGAGGACGCTCCAGGGTGGGTCCAGGGGCTACTGTCGGCGTATTCTACACCAGGGAGCTCACTTTACCTCAGTAAGGCAGCCGCCCAGCGGACGTTGGCGGTCAGCAGAGTGATCGCCCAGTGGACACGTGGCGGCCACGGCGGTCAATAAAGCGAATCCCAGACGGTTGGCGGCCAGCCACGCGCCCAGCGTCAGCAGAGTGATCGTCCAGCGGATCAGTTGGCGGCCAGGCCACGCCATTGGTGATCAGCAGAGTGATTGTCCAGCGGATCAGTTGGCGACCAGGCCACGCAGCTGGCGGTCAGCAGAGTGATTGTCCAGCGGATCAGTTGGCGACCAGGCCACGCAGCTGGCGGTCAGCAGAGTGATCGCCCAGTGGACACGTGGCGCCCAGGCCACGCCGCTGGCGGTCAATAAAGCAGATCCCAGCGGACAGTTGGCGGCCAGGCCACGCCGCTGGCGATCAGCAGAGTGATCGTCCAGCGGATCAGTTGGCGGCCAGGCCACGCCACTGGTGATCAGCAGAGTGATCGTCCAGCGGATCAGTTGGCGACCAGGCCACGCAGCTGGCGGTCAGCAGAGTGATCGCCCAGTGGACCGGTGGCACCAGACCACGCCGCTGGCGGTCAGCAGAGTGATCGCCCAGCGGACATGTGGCGTCCAGGCCACGACCGCTGGCGGTCAGCAAGGTGGTCGCCAGGCGGACGCGCGGCGCCCAGCTCCCGAGGCCACCTAGTAACTTGTGCTACCACACGGAAGGTCAAAGGCATTTAATGCGTATCGTGCGCATTAAATGGGGGTAATGAAGGTCACAGTGCGGCGGCGTGTGTTCCCAACGCGCGCCATTACTGCGAGTGACGTCACGATGCAATTTCCCACCCCGGTAGAGCGGGCGGAGCCAGCAGGCGCGGGGCCCGAGGCGGGGGAGAGGATGGCTGTGCCAGGGCATTAAGTGTGCTGCAAGAACAGTGACAGGTGCATTAAATGCGACGTGGCAGTGTACTCAGTGTGATGTACTATTGTAAACCCCATGCACCCCAGCCAGCCCGAGTATAAAAGGCAGCTGGGGTGCATGGGAGCAAGGGCTGGATCTTTTAGATTGATTCATCCTCCCTTAGGGTGAGAGGCCGGGAGTTCCTTGTTCCTGGTTCTTTCGGTTTCTCCAAGAACACCAGCAAGAATAACACAAGCAGGACTAGGGCTATTACTCGTGAGGAGGGCCCGAACCTGGATAACCCCGAGTGTCTTCTTGTGAGCTTCGTCTGTTTCCTTTCCACCGTGTCTCGAGCGATCTCCACGAAAGCCCCCCGTTCGGACTTCTTACGCCCCGTTTCGGAAGGGGTCTGTTAGCTCATACGCCGACACCATGCATACTGGAAAATAGTTTTGTCACGATTACCTCGGTTGGCACATCAAATGAATTATGCTAATAGCTTGGATTACGAGTGTGGCGTGTCGTGTGGGTAGTGTCGTACCTCTGTAGAGTAAACTATTCGAATAGCCGCGTCCATGGTTAAGGACGATCGCTTAATTTGTCAGTCACTAGGCGAGTATTAAGGACTAGGTAAGCATGGATGGTTTGGGAAAATGAGGTCTCATGAGTATTGGAGTACTCATTAGAGGAACTTCGCGAGTATTGGAGTATCCGTGGGTGTAAGCGAACATGGGCGTTGGACTCATGGCTCGGAGAATGCTTGGAGGCATGAGATGAATATGTTTATGATGATTTTATACTATGTATTAGACTTTGAAAAGGTTTACTAAATGCAAGTTTCAATCTACACATGTCTATGTTTTTACTCTAAATTCGCTTTATGCTGAAATTACCCTTGTGCCTTTCTTTTGATGTAGCAACCACATGTAGCTAGAACTCTGTGTACAACTAATATTATTGTGCGAGTACACTCTTTGTACTCAATCAGATTGTCCACTTGCTGTAGGTGAGGATGAGGCACTGCCCGGAGAGCTTAACCGGGCAGATTTTGATGACGCTAACATTTAGTGGCACGTTCTTACTTCCAGTCGGTTGCCTGCGGGCTATGGCACACTATGCTAGACCTCTTTTGTTGTTTATATTGTGTTTCCACTGTTTTGTTGATGTAATAACTCTAAGTATGTCATTGTAGACATCAGTCCTGCTTTTGTATGTATTATGCTTATGCTTACGTTAAGTGTGTATGTGTTGTGATGTCCCGTGTTGGTTAACTTTCCTGGGACCAACACGGGCATATTCGTGGAGCGCCCAAGGTTCCTTTGATTTACTTAAGTTGTATTGCACATTTGGGTGAATCAGTGGATTCCCGGGGACGACTCCCCACAGGTCGTTTCAATAAATTAGCATGAAAGTGGTTTCGCCTATCCGGCCCAATTTTTTTTTAGCGCTCCTCTGAAGCTGTCGTGATTGGGAGACTCCCATCGGTTTTGTAAGATGATTTGATCTGAGGAAACATGCAAATGGGAAAGAAACCAGTTTTCTGTCCGTTTTTGCTGTTGATACTTGGGGAGATGAATTGCCAGAGCAACGCTGCAGTTTCAGACTATCAGGCTCCAATTTCTTGAATTTGCTTAATTCAAGTAGTAGCAGCAGCAGCCTGTCAAATGCTCCAATGTTGTACAAACACTTCTGACTTCCCTGACTGTTACTTGAAGCTTGATGACTGCCTTCTCACTCGCAGCTACATCACTGGGTATCTGACCACCAAGCTGGGTTTGAAACCTTCAAGGTCCGTAGCTCGAGAAAATCAGAGAACACGCAAGCAGGTAGTTCACTGGAAAAGTTGTTGCTCGATAGGTCTAAATATTTGATGGAATTGATGTGGCATAATGACCTCGGTATTTCTCCAGAAATGTTATTGTTAGAAAAGTTTAGAGTGGACAAGCTTGGAAACATTGAGTTGATGTTGGCTAGGAAACATTGAAGATCTGAATGCTATGGGGACGAATGACGATATTGAGACTTGAGATCTTGATATATGCATGAAGAAATTTGTTTTGTATAATTTAACTCTATGTGTTGTGTTGAACTATGTGTGTGAATTTCACTTTATGTATTGGACTTTGTGTGTTTATTGAACTCCATGTGTTTGATTATGTACTATTTGAATTCTTAGTTGGACTATATGTGTTTGTTAGACTATACAGCATTATCTATTGTATTATATCATTGTAACATCCCAAAATTTGGGTTTTCAAAATTTTTTGGTTTAGTTTATCTTCCCAAAAATTTTCGTTGATTTTCTTGCGTTTATAAAGCTTGATTTGAATTTTCTAAAACCTAAAACAATTTAATTTGATTATCCTAAAGCTCAAATAAAATAAATTTAATTTTATTTGGATTTCTTGTGCTTCAAGAAATTCTTCTGTAATTTCTGAGATTTTTCGGAGCTCGTTTGCTATTTATTGGATTTATTCGGGATCGATTTGTATTAAGCCTTTTTATTGAAATTAATTAATTATTTTGAAAAGTTTATATAAAGTTTGGTTGCAAATATTTTATTTGAGTTCAAAATATCTCAAAATATTTTCTAGAATTTTTTTAGAATTTTTTGGGTATTTTTATTGCCTCAAATGATTTATTTGAATTTTCAGAATCGTTTTTATTCGAAAATGCCACGTGTCGCCACCACAGCGCGCCACGTGTCAAGAATTCGGCTGGTGCACGCCAACTGCTCGGTAAAATGCCTACAAGGCCCGTTTTTGCTTCAAACGCGTCCAAATTTTTTTTTCTTCACCTAGTGATGTAACACTAGGTGTCCCGATCTTTCGATGAGAATGATAACCTTCGATTTGGGTGGAGACACCTTTGACGATCCGACTACAACGTACAACGACGATGCGCCTTAGCAATCGCTAAACCAACTCCAGATGGTTATTGACCTTGCCATTGGCACGATCAACCTGATCACGAAGATCAATTCCTAGAAGCAATCGAAGAACAAGGCAAAAGCAATCTAAAATTGCAAATATAGATGAAGTATTGAAAAGTTGGGGTTCCGATACAAGGAGCTTGTTAGGTGGCCGTTGAGCACGTCTAAAAGACTCAAATAGTAGCAAAAGGCTAAACTATCAAATAACCAAAACCCCAGTTATTTTGGGGGACTCCCTAGCTATATATAGGAGAAATAGGAGGCCAAAACCAGGCTAGGGGCATCCAAACCACATCCATGGCCGAGTAGGACTCCTATTCCTAGTTTGACTCGGATTTGGAAAGATGACCGAACTTGTTTTGCAGATTCCCGTTGACTCGTAAGGAATTTGGAGGTGGGGCTGGATCCGTTGGAAAGAGGACGTCGAAATATTTCAAACCAGTACTCATAGACCCCAAACACCCTTATGGATCAAAAGCTATGGTCGTTTTAAGTTGGTGCTATCCCGAAGGCCGAATCCGAGCTGAACTTGTGCACCGGAAGAATTGGCTTCATGCTTGATGTTTGGGAGTCCTTCTTCTTGGTTCCTAAGGACAATAAAATCATCACAAAGATTAAATAGCATTCCATTCATTAAATTATTTGCATGCAACCCGAGGAACGCATTCACCTGGCAATTGAAATGTCGTGCGCGAGCTCGAGTAATTGGCCATTGTATTACATTGTTGGCTTCAATTGGGTTTGTAGGCATGGCCGTATCCATGGTAGTGATGTCCTCATCACCTAGAAGCCACCCCTAACCTTTGTAGACCTCCCTCACGTCCTCTAGACCTCAGATCAATTTTCTAAAATTCCAAAACCGCCGCGAGTAGCCCGGATGTCGCCCGACAACGGCCGAACTTTGGAGCCGCGTCCCGGGCAGCTTGTCAACTCTTTTCGAGATCCGTCTTCTCCATGGTGTGCCACAAGGTACCATCTATTTGCCTTTCAAATTTCGTCCAATTTGGCCAATGGAATCAAAAGTTACGGCCGTTTCAATCTTGAATCTTGATTTTTCGAGTTAGGTGCTGAAATTTTTTATGTAGACTCTTGGGGATGTTCTCTACATGATGAACATCTTGCCTAATGGTTTTACCCTCTGGATTTTCTGCAGAAAATTCTTTTTTCTGCGATCAGACCGCGATCAGACTGCGTTTCAGACAGCGACAATCATCCTCGCACGTTCCCCGCTGTTCCAGAAGGTAATTCTTTGAGCCAGCTGCGTCACGGTGTGCCTCTTGGTCCCATCTAGCTCTCAGTCAAATTTCGTCAAGTTCGGATAATTATTCTAGAAGTTATGGCCGTCCAAAGTTTAGATCTGAAACCCATTAATCGACAGTTTGTGATCAATCCGGAGGCGCGCCGCAAAATCTGCCTATACCGTTGAGTTCGTCTCGCCACGTTCTATGTGTTAGACATTCCCCCTTTGCCATCCCATCCTCCGAAATTTTTTTTATATATTTAGGCCGCCGTTTAGCCGTCGCCGCGCGCCGCCTTTTGACACCAGCTATTTTAGTTCGCTCCGGTCGTGTTGTCGCATCCGGTGGATCATCATGTACTATTTTGGATCATCCTTAGAATTTTGTTTGTCTCCGTTTGCCGTCGGAGCCCGATTTCGGCCTAAAACCGTCGTTTTTGACCTAGCCGTTGCCGCCGGTTTTCGTATCGGTTAGCCATCCTTGGTAGCGTTTTATCGCGTTCATGTCATTGCACCGACGGTCGCTACCTTGTTTCATGAGTATCCTATTATTGTTTGACCTCCGCCGTTAACGTTCCACCGTTAACGTTCGCCGTTAACGTTCACCGTTAATGTTCGCCGTTAACGTTCACCGTTAATATTCGCCGTTAACGATCCACCGTTAACGT
The DNA here is from genome assembly GCA_036346355.1 of Rhipidocladum racemiflorum. Lineage (NCBI taxonomy): Eukaryota > Viridiplantae > Streptophyta > Magnoliopsida > Poales > Poaceae > Rhipidocladum > Rhipidocladum racemiflorum. Next base: position 36,827,317 of record CM070581.1, read on the forward strand.
TTTGCTGTTAACGTTCGCCGTTAACGTTTCCCCGTTAACGTTTCGCCAATGTTTCGCCGTTAATGCTCCGCCGTTAACATTTCGTCGTTAACGTTTCGCCGTTAACGTTCCTCCGTTAACGTTTTGCCGTTAACGTTTCACTGTTAACGCTCCGTCATTAACGTTCCATCGTTAACATTCCACCGTTAATGTTTCCCCGTTAACGCTCCGCCGTTAACGTTCCTCCGTTAATGCTTCATTGTTAATGCTTGGCTCTCATCGCTTCGTTGTCATCGCATGCGTGCATTCATGCAAGAGCCCTAGTGCGATGTCCTCATCTTCTCTATCATCATGACGTGAGCCTAGTCTCATCGTTATATCGTCTTCAAAGCCGAATCAAAACCCTAACCTAAGACCGGTTCGATGGACTAAGTTCATCGTGAGCCGCGTTGTTATCTTTGCAATCTTTCCCGTTGTTTTAATCGTGGTAAGACACTTGTCTTGTCTTATCCCTGAAAACCTAATCTACCATCGATCTAGAATCATTCGTTGACTTGATCGATAGACCATTGGCCATGTGCTATAACCTTGTGCCTGATCTAGTCTATCAGTCTTCTTCTCTTTTGTTTGACTGTGTCCGTTCGGTCAACCAAAGTCAACTTCGAGAATCAGTTTAGTTCATTGTGAACTAACATATCCTTATGGACCCGATCTGTAGATCGAGAGCCCATATGTCATCATTTGTCCAATCAAGACAATAACTTTCAAAGAAATATTCTTCAGAATAATATTCTTTCTTTTCCAGTTATTAATCTTTCCCTTTTTGGTGTTTTTCCGAAAGCTCGTTCTCTTTTGTCTAACCTTCGATCTAATCCAATCAAGTTCCTAAATTCATCCAAGCCGTTGTGCCCAATGCTGTTCGTTCTTAATTTGGAGTATATTTGAATTGTCTTTTGAGTTTTGTTGTATTTGTGTTTCTTTATCGTTAGACGCGTCATCCGGAAATCGTTCTACGGGCTGAAGATCAAGGAAGCGAAGATTGAAGATCAAGGATCAAGAAATCGAAAATAAAGAGTAAAGAACAGTAAAAGTTGCAAGGGCCAAGCAAGTTGTGCTTTGACCATGTTGATCCCATTTTTGAAACTTATGTTGTTTCAAATTATTGCATGCTAGTTTGAGTTAAACTGATTTCAATTAATTTGGGATTAGATAATCAACCTACTTGTTATCGCCACCTTGCTTATAATGATTGTATGCCATGATTCATTTGTCACCCAACATTTGTTGATTAATAGTTGGTAGCTAATAAATTGCCAACATGGGTTAGATAGAACGTATTAGTTTGCTTAGACACCTGCAGTGCATTGCCATCATTTTGGAATTGCAAATGTCAATATTAATTAATGGAATATGCAATGTATTTTGAAATGGTGTGACGTGTTGCCGACACGATGATGTTGATATGCGGAGGCCTTCGTGCTTCTTCAAGGATGTTGAGTTGTTGTTGGCATTGTGTTGCGCAATAATTAACTGGGGTGATAAAATGATTTAGACTGGGGCAAGTGGCAAGAATTATGGTGGGCCATGTCGGGACCCCGAATTTGCAAATCCGGACCCTCTGTGTATTCAGCACTAGTCCAGGAACGCGCTAGTGCACACAGTCTTAACATCGGTAAATATCACAATCATACCAATCGATATTATCAAAGTACTTTATTTAAATAACCAAAGGGTTACTTGACCTTATGGCCAAGGTACAAATTTATGCCTTGCAAGGCGAAAACTTATTCAGAGAAAAATAATAGCAGCGGAAAATCAAATAAACTTCGTGGCGCCATCCAGTATACCACAGGCAACTGACTGGGCTCGCATCCCTAAGTAGACGGATCCTCTTGGAGTTCCTCCTCCTCCGGGCGTAGTCTCCTCTTCAACTGGTGTTGTGTTGAGGCAAGGGTGAGTACTTGGTACTCGACAAGTCATGCATGTAATGCAAGCTAATATACTATATGCATGGCTTGGTACAAAGGAATAGCCCAAGGTATATTTGCGAAACAAAGCATTTGAAAGGTAATATAAGTAGATTCAAAGCAAAGAGAATTAAGTAAAGCATAAATAACTTTTCAATACGTTTAGTAAACATTTTCCCCATCCTAAACCACATTTCCATCATCTTCATTATTAAACCAACCCAACTTTTCAAATCCAAGTTATTTTCAGAAAATCTAACCCTTGACTGTAATTCCCGAGCATTGTCGATCGTGGACTCGGCTATTCAAATAGATTCTACACTCTGCAGAGGTTATGCACTTTACCCACAAGATACAGTCAAACACCACAAAGGCGAGTTCCCGTAACAAAGCCTTTCGGAAGCCTCAAACAACACAGGTGGTCCTCTCCGGTTCGTGCTCTACACCATCCCTTCCCTTAGCCAAGGCGAAGTATGGGACCAACACACCGTTAGATGGGTATCTGGCCACAGCCACGATACGCTCCCCCGTACAATCACACAAACGGTGTAACTGACACCCTGAGGCTCCACAAGCGAGTCCTTAGCAACTTAGTCAACTAGGGCCGTCCCATTCCAGCCATGTGGTTGCAAGTATGACCCAGTTCAAAGGCTTGCAAGGTTAAGTCCTTAGAGTGACCAGGGCATGACTACCCGAAAAACCAAATCAACATCCCCAATGCCACAACTGGCCCACCTGATTACTCTTGCCACATGCCCCGATCGAAATCATTTATCAAACCCCAGTTGATTACCATGCACCACGTGCCCTCAACATCACATGATACTTTTCCAAAACAGGTTCAATATATCATTAAGTCAATATTAGCATTTGATTGTCCAAAATCATGTCATGAGCACGTAGCAGGTCTAAGCAGTATACTTCAACGATCTAAACCCATGTTGGCAATTTAATAATGTCCAACTAGTAATCCACAACTAGGGTGACAAGGGATCATGGCACATACTTAGATAATCAAGGTGTCATACAGCAAATTGGTATTTATCTAACCCCCATGTTTAAACAAAGTATCTTTCTAATTGATCTAGCATGCAATAGTTTAAAGCAAAATAGATTTCGAAATAGGATCAACATGGTCAAAAGCACAACTTGCCTTCAAAAAGTACTTGCTCTTGGTCTTGAGTTGGATCCTGAGTCAACACTTCTCCTTCGAATCCTTCCGGCACTTCAACGTCTACTCGTAAAGCGTGCAAATAGCAAAACACAAATAAACAATAGGCAAAAACATCCCAAAACTCCAAATAAAATCCATAAACAGAGAGAACATAATTTTCTGGATTTTTAGAAACTAGAATCGTCAAATTTGGAGTTAAAACGCAAAAGTTATGATTATTTAAAGTTCAAATAATCAATTAAATAATTTTGCAGAGAAAAACTTTAGTCCAAAAATTAAATAAAATTCATATTTAGGTAGATCTCAATTTTATACAAATTTAGAAATTTGAATCACTCCAATCGGAGTTGAAACGCAAAAGTTATAAGCGTTTGAAGTTTGAATCTAAATTTGAATCAATATTTCGAATTAATAAATCATTTTCTTTTCGAAATTAATTATTGCGTCGGCATGGACACGTGGGCGCCTCTGATTGGTCCACAGTGTTTTGTCGACGCCAGCACCGAACGGCTCCACGATGACGCCAAGATGACGTCATCATGCCACGTGGCATCACCCGGGTGATGACACGTGTCCCGTACTGTGCTGTGGACTGGGCGCACGGCACGGCTTGGTCCACGGTGAATCCGGTCCACCGGACCGTGTCACTGACATGCGGACCCCACTTGTCAGCGGCTTGGGCTCATCTTTGGCGCGGGCGTGGGCGGACGCGTGCGGCCTCCCACGAGACGCGGCCCCGCGTGTCAGAGACACGCGCTCACGCGCGAGTGTACGCAACTAGAGTACACGTGGCGCTATCCTGGCCGTTGGTTTGAAATCCGACGGCTCGGATTGGATCTAGGCTCATGTGTTGGAGCGGACGTGGCCGATCGTGGGCCGTTGGATCTTAATCCAACGGTCCAGATCCGATCTGGGTTCCGAGGTTTTGGTTACACGTGGCTCACCTGGATCGTTGGATTTCGATCGGACGGTTGACGTGCTTCGGGGTTGACGATGGTGTTGCGGCGGCGCTGCTCCGTCGGAGTCGGGGAAGGCGACCTCCCACACGGCGTTTGAGGGCGTCTCCGGCGAAGTGACTGCTACTCCCAGACGCGCCTCGTCCTTGCGGTCTCGGATCTGGCCACCAACACGACGGAGAACGGTGGACGGCGGCGGAACGACGCCAAAACCCTAAATTAACCCTAATCAACTCCGGCGAGGAATCGTGAGCACGGAGGAGCTCTCCGAGTGGCGGCGGCTAGGGCAAAAGGTGCGCACGGTGACGGTGATCCTCGGGCACGCACTCACGCCTTAAATACCGGCTCGGACGTCGAGATGCGCACGGTTTCCATGGCGAGGCCGGTACGGGCGGCGGAGTCCGGCTCGGACACGGCGAGGCGACGCGGCTCAATCCTAGCCGTCCACGCGGCACGACGGACGGCCACGATCGCACGGGCACGAACGGGTTCGACTCGGTCTCGACTAGGGCGACGTGGCGCAATCACAACCGTTGGATCTTGATCCAACGGTCGGCGTAACTAGGGCTCGGAAGCGACGGGTTCGGCTCGACCACGTGGCTCGGTCGGACTCGAACTCGAGTCCGACTCGGGCTCGATCGGATGAACAAGATAAACCTACTCGCATTTTCCAATGATTTAATAATTAAAATAATTCCCGAATCCATTTTAATTCATTAAAAATAGCAAATGACTTTAAAATTCCGAAAAATTCGAAAATACTTTGGATCATTTTGGACTCAAATAAAATATTTCCAACAAAATTTTATTTGCAAAATTAAATTCTTTAATTATTTCAATATGGAATAAATTCAAATAAATTCCAAATAAATCCAAATAAATTCCAGAAAATTCCAAAAATTCACCAAAGTGCCAAATCACACATGAATTTAAGAAAAGCAAAATTTTGGGGTGTTACAGGCCAGCTTGGCGGTTGGTATTGTTTGAAACATGATATATGTATGAGTGATGGTGAGATGGTTTTCTTTGAGAGTATTGATGTAAGTCTTGCCCTGGTCACTCTAAGGACTTAACCTTGCAAGCCTTTGAACTGAGTCAATCATACAACCACATGTCTGTAATGGGACGGACCTAGTTGAGTAAGTTACCAATAACTTGCATGTGGTACCTCGGGGTGTCAACTACATCTTTTGTGTAGCTTGAAGGGGGAGCGTACCAGGGCTGCGGCATGGTACCCATCCAACGGTATGTCGGTCCCATACTTCGCCTTTGTTAAGGGAAGGGATGGTGTATGGCAAAAACCGGAGAGGTTCACTTGTGTAGTTAGAAGTTTCCGAAAGGCTTTGTTATGATCACTCATTCGCATACTTTTGTGTGGCGATTCACGGCTGACGTGGTGAGTTGATTGTATCTTGTGGGTAAAGTGTATAACCTCTGCAGAGTGTAAAATCTATTCGAATAGCCGTATCCGCGGTACTGGACAATGCTCGGGAATTACAGTCAAGGGTTAGCTTTTCATAAAATTGATCTTGGGTTTTGAGGTAGTTGCTTGTCGAAAAGTGATAACTTGTTAAGGATGTGGAATAGTTTACTTGTGAAACAACTATGAAATTATTACTATTGTTAACTGTTTTACCGCTTTACAATCTATTATGAATATTTGTGATTGTTGTTTATTGCAAAATAACCCCTTCAGCCTGTCATTTGGAGTAAGCCATGCATATAGTTATTAGACTTGCATTCTATGCATGACTTGCTGAGTGCTTTATGTACTCACCCCTTGCAAACAAACAATCACCAGTGAGCAGAAGTCTACATCGTCGAAGAAGAAGAAGTTTCGTGAGAAGGCGATTATCTAGGAGTTGAACCCTGTCAGTTGCTTGTGGCGTATTGATGGGATTCATCGATGTTCTTCGTTCCGCTGCTGCTTATTTGGAGTTGAAGCCATCAAGGCCTCACAAGTGTAAGGTTGACCTTAAGGTTGTTCAATAGTTTATATTCTATATTTGTGTTATTTCTCTTTTTCGCTGTGTATGATTGTGATATTCATCTATGTTGAGACTGTGTGCACTAGCGTGATCCTGGACTAGTGCTGGTTACACAGAGGGTCCGGATTTGCACATTCGGGTCCTGACAATCATGTACTAGTGTGATGGTTGGATTATTTTCATCGCATGTTTTGATCCTAGGTATTACGTGTACCACCTGATGAAGTACCCATTGTCTGTATTATACCCGTCCGCACACTACCCGGAACCCGATTTCTACCTGTTCACAGAAAACACTACCCGTACCCTACCCAATTTTTACTACCCGTGCCCGTACCCGGAGAAAAAATAATAGGTTAGTGTATGGGATGACCTACTACCCGCCCATACCCAACCCGTTTACACCCCTACAATTGATCAATTGCACATGAACTTCTGGACAAATGATTAAATCCCACAGCGCACCACCAATCGCCTCGGCCCTCAAATCCACCCTTCTCGCCGACAAGCCACTAGATCTCCGCCGCCACCTTCTCCTCCCCTCCCTTCCATCCCGCGTCGCCGTCCTGCTAGTCCATCCTATGCCTTCCACTCAACCAAGCTCCACCACCATCTCCTTCCATATCCACCCACTACTGCTCTTACCTAGCCCCGACGATGGCCTTGGTGATGCCTGCTCCGCCTCCTCGGCCATGGCCAACAACGATCGACCCTAATGTGCTCCTGTCGAGCTCTGCTCCAATTAAGCTGCCGCCAGTGGACAACATCGACAACAACACCACCTCATCTTCCTCTCCACGAACATCATCAACGACAGCCTCTTTTTCACCAACTCCAACTACCCCCTCGATGCTTCAACTTTGGGACTGCCTCATCTTCATCAAGTCCGGCTTCCTCTACTACTACTACCCCTGGGTTCACACCAAATCTCATTTCCATTATTCTTCTTTAGTGTTCATGATTATTTTACTGTTCCAATACTCGGCTAACCTCTCGAACTTCATTTCTTCAATTGCTGGCCCAGCCCAGCCCACAAAACATCTTGCTTAAAATGATGTAGCCTCGTCCATTATCCTATCCAATTCGGTTTTCGTCTGGAAAAAATTTGTAGTCACACCATCATCTTTTTGGATTACCACACCGCCTCTTCCTTCGGCACATCTCAACGACCCCACAATCCGCGCAGCTACGGCGACCTCTCCAGTTTGTTGGATCGTGAGGGTGGGGAAGAGAGCAGCCACCGTCGTCTCGTTGTGCCCTGACTGCGGTTGCACAGGTTTTGTTCCCTCCGCTCATGCCTTAATTGACCCTTGTGTTGGTATTGCATGGTAGGGATCGCAAATCTTTTACTTTTTTCTTCTGTCTAATTAAACCAATCGGACTTCCCTCCTCCCCTTTGTCCTGCTCCGCTGCATCTCCACGGTCGTTGCTCATGACATCTGCGCAACCGGGTCCTTGTTGCAGATATATGGTTTTGGCCAAGCCTCGCTGGCTGGCGGTGTCCCCTGTTCATTCATCCCAAAGTTCGTTAAATTCGCCGAAACCGCTTCGCCTCTAGTCCTCCCACCAAACCAGGCCTGCCAGAAGGAGCTCTTCTCTCGTAGGCTTCCTCCTCCTCCCATCAACCGGATTGGCATGGATCGGGACTTGATTTATTCCTTTTGTTGGTAAGGAAGCCCAAGCATGGTTGAATTTCGTTCATTTTTCTCTGGTCCTTAATCTGCTGTGAACAATCAAATCCAACTAGATCATTCTTCCTCTTCAAGATCGATCTCAGTTCACCCCATCCAATAGGTATTTTGGTGTATATTACCTTGAACAAGTACTTACTAAATGCACTTAGTTTTTTTCAACCGAAATCTGTTGGTAAGAGGTAGCAAATATGCAATTTTTGTCATGGCAAAGTACTGGAGTAATTTTTATCTTGTTGAAGTAAGCAAAGATGAAATTTTTGTCATACCAAATTAAACAAAGATGTCACCTTTAGGGTGCCTGGACTTGTCACCGCTTCTGCCTTATATTGACCACGCCTCTAAAGTTTAGTCCCCTCCTTCCCCTGTCCGTCTCTCCTATTAACAGTGTTCTCCTAGGTGCTAGGCTCTAAGTGGGCGGCATATCGGCGCCTAGCACCTAATTGCCGATTAGGCCGGCTAGGCAGGATAAATCAGCTAGGCCGGCTAGGAGGGAGGGTGTAGCCTAGCACCTAGGCACCGCCTAGGCAGGCTCTGCCTAGGGGAGCGCTGCCTATTAACCTATTTGGATTTGTTGTGGATTCTTGCTTGGCAGAGATGATTTCTCATTTTTTTGGAAGGGCCATGTGGAGGTCCTTACATATTTGTCATGGGTATTTGACTTTATTTAAGCAATGTGTGCTCAGGTTTGAGTTTGATTTGATTTGGAATTGCATGGATATATGTTTGAATTCATGATAAATATGGACTAACATGTAGGAAGAAAAAGGTAAGATTGTATTTTGGAATGTGCAAAATGGTTTGATCCTTGTGGTACAGGTTATTGAGGCAGTTGTGGTCGTTGGTGAGTACCGGGACTAGGTTGGGAGAACCGAGGTCCGGAACGGTTGAGAATGCCGATGAGATGGTTGGGCTCAAACCGGGATCACTTGGACGTCATGGGAATGGACTTGAAGTGGCTCAAGGTTTCCGGTTCGGGTTGGAGGCTCGAAGAGGCGGAAACGGAGCGGTCAAGTCCGATGGATGAAGGCCAGTTGCATCGGGTTGATCGGGTTTTGTTTAAAACCCATGTATGGCCTATGTGGCCATGTAAAGCCCATGTATGGGGGTGGAATGAGTGGGTTAATCCTAGCCCTTGGTGGAGTGCTCTAGGGTTTGGGACTCATCCAAGGGTGGTAGGTGGCCCAAGAGTAGTATAAATAGAGGGGGAGGGGTGCCCTCCCTCACTTGAAGGTTTGAGTTACTCCTTTGAGCTTTGCCCGCGTGAAGTGAGGCTTTGTAAACCTTCCAACCAGAAAATAAAAAGATTTCCTTTACATTCTTGTGAATTTAAATTCTGCATTTACATTATGTCTTTACTTTATACAATTTAAATTTAGCATTTACTTTCCCGCAAGAAAATTCTCGCAATTTACTTTCTCGCAATTTGGATTTGCCTCCTCTCCTTCTAAATGCTGTTGATCAAAGATGTATTGAGCGTGCTCATTTGGTTTTACATCTTTCTTGCAACCTAGGATAGACTAGAGATCAAGTTTCTATCAAGATTGCAAATCTGTCCTGAACTTGTTCTTCGCGTAGCAGTTAGTCTTCGATTTTTAGAAAAACATAGAAAAATTATTTTTGAGTGATTCTTATTGGATAAGGTGCATGACTCACATATATATCTATGGAAAATTTTGGAGTCCACTGTTTGCACCGTTTGGGAGCTATGAGGTGAAAACCGAGCCCTAAAATTTCTGATCGAAGTTTCTGACTATCTGTAGTCCTTGATTTTTCCTAATTTTTATACAAGGCTTTTGGAGGTGATTTTTTGTGGAGTGTTTCATAACTTATCTTCTCACAGGGTGAAAAATTCCCAAAAATTTTGGAGCAACATAATTCCACCATTCTAACCAGCGTGAGGGCATGTAACCAGCGTCATGTAAAACCATATTATCAAAAAATTTGGAGCAACAGAATTCCACCATTCTGCTCACAACATTGAACCAGCATCATGTAAAACCATATTATCAAAAAGGAAGACCAAATATTAAATTGGAAGACCTACCAGAGGTATGTAAACTTTCTTATTTGTGTTATGTTGACTATAAATGGAATTTCTAAATGTGAGGGCATGTTATTCCATTGACAGAGGATGTTTATCAAAGTTGCCTCCAAAAGATATTATAAGGACTAGTGTTTTGTCTAGTAATTGGAGAATATCTAGGCTATTTGCTGCCCCAAATTAAGTTTCAATGGTGTCACTGTGTGTGTCGACAATAGTTGTGAGAGGAAACAATACACCCAGAATTTCATTGATAATGTTAATGCAGTTTTGCAAAAGTATCGTGGCAAGGTGGTTGAAGAATTTAATGTCAAATTAGATTTTGACAGCATGCTGGTTGATCATCTCAATTATTGGGTTACTTTTGCGGTGACATCACGGACCAAGAACCTAGCTTTCGATTTATGGCTTGTTAAAATGAAAAGGGAGTATTTGGATGATCGTTACATATTTCTGTTTCACCTTTTGGATAGTGAAAGCATATCCCGTCTACAGTGTATCCAACTTAGCTTTGTGTTCTTCAAGCCACCAATTGAGTTCAGATTCTTCCCAAGCCTAAGAAAGCTTGATCTGAATTTTGTGCATATCTCTAGCCAGGATCTTGAAGTTATGTTGTGCAATTGCTGTAATCTTGAGTGGCTGAGGTTGGTCAGATGCTTTCTAAAGGATAAACTAAAGGTGGATCATCCATTATCCCATCTACTACACCTAACAGTTGTCCAATGTTATACAACCATGATAGAGCTCCAAGTTATGAAGCTCATTGCCTTCACATATCATGGACACTTTGTTCCAATTATCCTAAATCATTCTTCGAAGCTAGAAAATGCAAATATTTGGTTCTTCAAGGCAACTTTTCAGGATGTCCTTGCTGCACTTCTTGATGGGATTCCAAACATGCAAAATCTGACTTTGTAAATTCGTTCCCAAATAATAAAGGTTTTGTTATGTGCTCAACTTTGAAGGTTGTAGCGGTGAGTGGGTTGTCGGACCATGGGTTGCGGTTGGCACTGTAAGAGCATTGTGGCCGAAAGGGGGATGCACGGCGGCCAGCGATGCCGTTGCTGCCGCACGTGAAGAGGGAGGAAGATAGACTTGGGAAGCAATATGAATTCTGTTACTTGCTCTCTTTGTTGCCGTGCCTTGCTTATGTAGCCTTAGGCTGATTCTAATTATATTAACTAACAATTAATCCAAAACTATATTTGGTAAAGTATCAAATCAAGACTATATTTGGTAGAGCATTCCTTATTCTTGAGCGGCAGCTGCATGGGTAGGTTTGGTGCGGCGCTCATAGGCTGCACCATCGAACATGACATCTCTCCCCTCCTCCGTAAACAACTCGTCCATGAGTTGAAACTGTGGATAGCGTTGCTGAAATGAGGTGACATATTCCCAAGTAGACTGAGACGCTGGATGATCCTTCCAACGGATGAGGACTTGACATTGGCCACGAACCACACGACCGCGAACCGCCTGATCCATTAGAGGTACAGCACGACCATGGAGGAGATGAGGCAACGGACTCGGCGCTTGCGGCAGTGTACCATGGAACTTCTTGAGGAGGCCGACGTGGAAGACATCATGTATATAGGTCCTAGGAGGCAGGCGAAGGCGGTATGCCATGGAACCAATTTTCTCGGCCACCTAATATGGTCCATATAAGCGCGGAATAAGCTTGCCGAGCGCCATAGTGGCCAAGCAAGAAACTGGTCGCTGAGAGATGCGGAGCCAAACCCAATCATCAACCGTGAAAGATACCTCACGGTGGGAACGGTTGTAATACAAAGTAGCCACGGCCTGAGCTTGGGGAAGACGGTCACGGACTTTGGCCAGGAACTCATCCCGCTCAGTGAGTTCAGAGTCCACTGCGGGCGCACGTGCATCTCCCTTCACATAGGAACGCATGCTAGGCGGATCACGACCATAAACAACGCGGAATGGCGTGGTTTTTAAGGATGATTGGAAAGAAGTGTTGTAGCAATACTCGGCCCAAGGTAGCCATCGGATCCACAACTTCTGGCGATCCCCAGCAAACAACGCAAGTACATGGCGATGATTTTGTTTGTCACCTCAGATTGGCTATCCGTTTGAGGGTGCTAAGCCGAACTCATGTGCAATCGAATGCCAGCTAGCTGGAAGAGTTCTTGCCAGAAGGTACTAGTGAACACCACATCCCTGTCAGTGATAATGGAGGTCGGAATGCCGTGCAAGCGTACCACTGTATCGAAAAAAACTCGCTCACAGACACGGCTGTATAAGGATGAGCGAGGGGAATGAAGTGTGCTACCTTAGAGAAACGATCCACCACCGTGAGAATAATGGTTACCACCAGACTTGGGAAGACCTTCAATGAAGTCCATTGCAATGTCGGACCATACAGCATGGGGGACCTCCAACGGCTGAAGTAGACCACCTGGGTGAAGGTGTGACACTACGTAAAATGTGAAATTGGAGATTAAAAACTTTACGGTATGAGGTTTAATCGCGTTTCCGGGAGTTTGGGCCTTTTCGGGGCGATTTGGGCCTTGGGGGGACCCCACATGGGCCAAAAGTGGAGTTTTCCGGCCCATGTGGGGGAGGGAGGGAAGCATGACCCTGCCCCATGCGCCCCCCTAGTCCTAGTTGCGCCCCTCCCCTCCCCTCTCCCTCCCCAAGCCGCCACCCCCCGTCCTCCTCCACTCGCCTCCCCTCTAGCCGCCCCCATGCGCCACCCCTCCTCCCTCTCCTCTCCACCCTCCTTGCTGGCCTAGGAGGGCTCCTCGCCTCGCCACCCCACTGTTCTCTCCATTGGGAAGCACCACGACGAGGCGATCCGGAGGTTTGGGCGCGAGGAAGGAGATCGGGAGTACCGGGAGAAGATTCGTCGCCGTTCGTCGGGCGAAGGTATGGTTAGGGGTAATCCTTGGGGATGGTCTAGGTGTTGTGCTAGAGGGTGTTTTGATGCTTTTAGATCAAGAGGTGGTGCTATGATTGGGTAGATTGGATGAAAACTAGAGATTTCATAGTTCTCTGTTTCGGGCAGATTGGGCACACGACCTAGCGTTTGAGTTTTCGCAATTATAGAATCGGAATTTGGTCGGCCGCTTGTTGATAAAGTTGTAGATAACTTCAATATCTTTAATTGGACACCCAGAACGTCCAATTACTCCCATCCGTTTGAAAGTTATGATCGCTTTACCGAGCGTGTTCAAATCTGGGACGTAATTGGGACAGAACGTAATTTTTTGTAGATTAGACAATTTTAGAAGCCGAATCAGCTTTTCCCAATACTTATAAAAAGCTAGGAAATTTCCTAAGATTCGCGATGATGTACTCTTTTACTTAATTTGGAGAACTAGAACTCAAGTTATGCTAGTTTGAAGCCTGCTGTCCCGGGGGACAGGACAGATTCTCTATTTTTCGGCTTTGGGGGTAGTTTGCGAAGTCGCGGTAGATGAGCGATTGTGTACTGTTTTGTGGGCACGGTTTGAGTGTTTGGTATCTATGTGCAGGTGGTGTGACCCCGGGAGTGCCCTCATCCTCTCGTCAATCCGTCGCCCACGGTTAAGGCAAGTGTATTGGAATGGGTAGCGTGTTGTATGTTGCTAGACTTTATTAGATGCAAATGGATTACATGATATGATATCTTGCCACGTTTATTGTTTGCCCATGATATGATGAAAATGGTTTATGATGATGCTATGCAATGATTAGTTGTTTATGTTTATGGCACATGTTGCATACATGGCATGAAAACTGGCCCGATCGGTGAGGAAGTCATAACTAGTCCGGTAAGGTCGGTGAGAAAGTTATGACTAATCCGGAGCGCCATTGAGTAAGACCTACCTCGTGATTCCATCCACCGTGGTGAGTGGAAGCGAGGAGTAGGCACCCTCCATCTACGGGATGGGAGGGGAAAGAGGGTGCACGCCGACGGGTGTGCACTCGGCAATACCAGTATGTGCTTCGAGGAGACATGTGCATTGCATTGCATGGCATACATGATGATGATAATGAAATGTGTAGAATGAGATTGGGACACGGTTATGATGTTGTATATGAAATTGTGACTTGATCTTGATGTTAAGTATGATATGTACCGATGCTGGCTTTGATTTGTTCTTTATGATCCATTGCAATATACTTGCTGAGTGATGAACTCACGCTTGTGTTTTATGTTTTTTTTTAGGTACCATGATACCGGCATGCGGGAAAGGGCATTAGCTACACTTCTACACATAGCTTCACACTTATATATAGTTTAGTCATTTGGAGTCATGATAATAATGAATAGTGCCATGAAACTTGGTGTATGGTTTGGTTTTGAGCTTAAGTTCATCGTTTGATTTGTTATATTTGGTGGAATGGTTGAATTCCTTATTTTAGACATAAGTGATGCTATATCCATTGTCATTGCTATTTTAGATGTCTCTTATCATGCTATATCTTGCTTTATAATTACTGTTGCTTCAATTCATGGAAAAACAAAGGAGATGCTGCCGAAATTTTCGGTTTTAGCATTTGCACCCTTGCTTTAATTTATCTTTATTTGTGGTTTTTAGATGTTGTTTAGTTTATGTTTGGTAACATTTAAGCATACTAAATGCCGGGGTGTTACAGTTGGTATTAGAGCGGGCTTCAGGTCCGTGGAATGTGAATGCAGTAATTTACTCTAGAGTAAACTAAAAGATTGACTTGGAAAAGTAGAAACATGGCAAAGGTTTACTTGTTAAAATTTGGCCTTAGGGCAATAACCTTAAAATCTGAAATAGTTTGGTTAACTAATTTAAAACTTGACACACTCTGATGCACAGTAGGAAGGGTATGGGTATCGATGTTATCCGCTTAAATATTGTATTTATTCTCTGATGTTAAATGCTGCATTTTGATCTAATATGATGCTATATTTATGAAAGTATTGATTGAGATGATATATGTTTGATGAAGTGGGTTGTGGTGCCGAAGGGTTTCGGTCACCTCTTTTTGTTCATAGTAAGGGTGTGGTTTGACGGTGTGGCCGGTTAACGCCATCAGCGAAGAATTTTAATCCTCCTGTAGGGAGAGTGCTTATCCTTTCTGTTGTAGTTCGGGTAGTTGGTTGGAGTCAAATGGAAGAGTTGATGGTGGGTCCTTTTGGATTTCTTTTACCATTCTAACGATCGGTTTGGGTTGGTTTCTGTGGTTTTTAGTGATTGAAAATCAAGGAAGGGTGCTTGGTGTTGAGTTTTCGCTGATGGTATTTCGACGGTTATTTTTGGTTTTGCCTTCTTTGGTTGAAGACAAAGAAGAAGAGTTTAGTGCTATGCCTTTTTCGGATTGCCATTTTAGTTTTGGCGTCCGATTTTGTTGAATGCTTTACGGAGAAAGCTCTCGATTTATTCTTGTGTTTGTCTTTCTCCGGGATTAGCAGGGTTTGTGGTGTTGTGCTAGTCCAGGTGGTCAGGGCTGAAGTATGTGTCTTTGTAAGAGTAAGGGGGATGTTTGATCTCATCATTTGACTTGGTTGGGAGATCATCCTTGAAAACCCGTTTGTTTTGTGGAAGTTTGGAGTTTGGTGTTAAGGCTTTATCTGAAAAGGATTTGATTGATCGTTGGTTCTCCCTCGTGCATCCATCTTCTTTCGTGGAAGTTGTTGATCTCGATATTTGTGGAGTAGCTGCATGTCAGCATTTGGGAATTTAAAGAGTTGACTTTTCTTGTGTTTTATGGTTGAGTTTTCTGGAAAGAAAGGTGTTTTTGGGTGTTCTTTTCTTGAGAAACTGTGGTTTTCTTAAGAGTGGAGTGCATGACCTACGTAGATGTTCAAGAAGTTAAGTGTATGTCGAGGAGTTAGAGTTTTCAGATGATGTGGGTTATTGATTCTGTTAAAGTGATTGTGTTGGTTGTTTAAAGATAACCTAAACTATTGTGTTGATAGAGATGATAGGTGACCCAAAGTGAAAGTTGATTAGTGTTTTATGCAGAGTGTTGTGAGTTATGGGGCTATCGGAGGTTAGAGATTAGTAAGTGTTGATTGCGGTTGAGAAGGTGTAGAATTTTCTGGGTGATAAATTAGTATAGTGAGGTTATGGTGTAAAGACTTGAGGATTGTTGGGTTTGTTGTTTAGGGGTCGAGGAAGCGGTGAATCGGCAAAATGACTTAATTGATGGGTAATCAAGGAATAGGGATATGGAATGATTGTAGGAAAGGTTGAAATTGTCCTTGACAGATGTCTGTCTGGGATCCGTAGTTATCAAAGATGTCTAATGGAGATTGTATTGAGTGGTTAGATTTATTCATTGGTTGAATGAATTAGGGATTTTGAGTAAGTACCTTATGGTTTGTGCGAGAGGCATTTGTTTTTTATGCCAAAATAAGTGATGAAGAGATGTGTTTTAAGCTTGGGATAAACAGTTGTAGGAATGATGAGTCATAGTGGTTGGTAGACCAAAAGAAGAAGTTGACGTGAGTCTTATGTTGAGGTAACTAGTAAGTTCGTTGTGCCGAAGTTGTGAGAACGTGGTTCTCCTTGTTGATTGTTATAAGATAGACATGGATAGAGTTTGATGATCTTATGACCGGTGGTGGGTACATGATTAGTAGGAAGTGTTTTTATCAAAGATTAGATGTTGTAACTTGTGTTCAATAGTGTTGGACTTCTCAGGATTTGGTGATTATGAAATCCTTAATGGCTAAGAGTATTGGAATGCGAAAAAAATGGTGGGATTCGAGTCGAATCTTCTTTTAAAGGTTTACGGATTTAAATGAATGTATAAACTTTCTGGGAGTGCCTACCCTTTTGTTAGGGCGTCTTGATTAATGTGCAATAGATCTCCTCTGAGTAAGTGGCATCTTGTCAAGTTACGAATTTGACTTTGATGATTGGAAATATGGATGAAAGAGTAGTTTTGGAAGTAACCGGCTGATGGATTCCAGAATACTGTATGTTATTGAATCATGCCAATCTTTGGTTTGGCAAATTTGTTTAGCTTAAGCTATGAGTATGGATTTTCACCCAAAAGTTTTGAGTGGATCATGCTCTTTCGCGTTCAACTAAATTATCTTTGGAAACCATATGTAAAGGAAGTAAATGGACACAGTGGATCGTGTTGGAAACCCTGGAGTTAAGCACTTAACTTGTAACTCTGTTGTGACTAGAGTTGGCTTTATTTGGAAAATGTGTGCGGTGTTTGCAAGTGCTTTAAAAAGGTGGATCTTATGAATGTTCCATGAGTGATTTTGCTGGTGAATTGTTTTCTTTTGGGAATGAGCCTCCCTTTTTCTTTGAGAGAATTTGTAGCGGTTGTGGGTGTACATCTTTGATTTGAGAATTTATGTTCTCTTCTGGGAAATTTTTTTTTTTACTTTGGTTAAAATGCGATGCTTTAGCATAAAGGAGTTGATGAGCCAGGTCGGTGAGAAAGTCATATATATGGATATATGACTAATCCGAAGTGCTCTTGAAAAGTTTGCATCCATGTCATGAATCGAGATTTCCATTGCTCTCTAGCATGAAAAGAAAGAATGGATAAATGCTAGTATTTTGGTTATGTTATGTAAGGGATTTGAGTTTCCCTTCTCTTTGAGAGTTTTTGTGGCAGTTGTGGACCCTTTTGTGTGATTTGAGAATCAGTTTTCTCTTCCAAAATGTTGATTTTGGTTAAAATGAAGGGTTTGGCTATGGTGAAAGCGAATTGAGTTGTCATGAGTTGTTAATAACTTCTGTCAAAGAATTGTGTGGAGTCTCTATTTTGTTTGAGTGCTCCCTGATGCGAAATGTATCGCCTTGATTTGAGATTTGAGTTTTTCCTTGCGACCTGACTTTGGCAAAGAAAAAAAAAGTGATCTTTGGGATATTACCGAATTCTTTCCAAAGTGATTTGTGGTGCATTGGGTTTCTGTTGATGAATGTGGTTCATCCGACTAAACAGAATTGCTACGGTGTTGGCATTCTAGTTGGGAATAAGAATAGAAGGGTTTACGGACTTGATGAGTTTGCTAAAGGAATATATCCATGGGCTTGGATGTATTTGAGTAGGAAAATGTGAGGGTGAGACCCTCTTAGGAAAAGAACCAGTTGTGGTTTGGTAATTATTGACGGCCCTAGGTTGGGCTAGGTGTTGTACATTAGTGGTATAAAGGTGGGTTATGATGGAGGTTGTTTGATGTCGTGGTTTAAATCTTGTTGAGAGTACCATTCGATGGTAGTGAAGGTTATAGAAATTATGATGTAAAATGTTATGTCGCGAACATTTGTCCTAGATGTTGTCCTTGGGTATGGGATATGCCCGGGAGATGATAGAATGTCAATAACGTGGTTTGTAGTTGAAATGAAAAAAATATATTACCTTTGTGGGCTTTGTGTGTAGATGACATTGGTTAATTTTGATTCTTTGTGAAAAGGGTCAAATAATTGGAAGAGGTGGGATTTTGTGTAATCGATTCTTTTGGGGGTTCATGTTTAGAACCCCAGTCATTAATAAGATACCATTGGTGATTTATTGGTAGAGAGGTTGTTAAAAGAGATGTGATTCGCTTTGATTGTGTCATCTTGAGATTAATGAGTTGTGGTAGACAGGTTGAGAAATGAAATTAGGGTTTTGTGAATGAAGTTGAAAAGAGAAGTTGTTCTGAATTCATCAGGTTGGTTGTGATAGTAGTATGAAGGGTTTGACGTGAGGATTTGGGCGTAATAATTTGATTAGGCCCTTTTAGTGGGTGAAACCAAGGACTTCGGTTGACTTTTGTAATATCATTGGGAATTGAAATGAAGGTGAAACCGTGAGAGGTTGCACTTAGTTGAGCTAAATCGACACTTTCTCGCTAAGTGTTGGTTTTGAGAACTTGTTTGTCGTTTGTTAGTTTGAGTCTTTGTGTGAATGTTTGTGTTGCAAAGAGGTCTTTTGTACCTTGGGGACTTTGTTGTTGTTTTTGGCGATTCTTCAGATTCGAGGTCGAATCCTGTTTAAGGGGGGGGAGAATGTGACACTACGGAATGGTGTGACATTATAAAATGTGAAATTGGAGATTAAAAACTTTATGGTATGAGGTTTAATCGCGTTTCCAGGCCGTTTCCAGGAGTTGGGCCTTTCCGGGGTGATTTGGGCCTTAGGGGGGACCCCACATGGGCCAAAAGTGGAGTTTTCCGGCCCATGTGGGGGAGGGAGGGCAGCATGACCCTGCCCCATGCGCCCCCTGTCCTAGTTGCGCCCCTCCCCTCCCCTCTCCCGCCCCAAGCTGCCACCCCCCTCCTCCTCCACTCGCCTCCCCTCTAGCCGCCCCCAAGCGCCACCCCTCCTCCCACTCCTCTCCACCCTCCTTGCTGGCCTAGAAGGGCTCCTCGCCTCACCACCCCGCTGTTCTCTCCATCAGGAAGCTCCCCGACGAGGCGATCCGGCGGTTTCGGCGCGAGGAAGGAGATCGGGAAAACTGGGAGAAGTTTCGTCGTCGTTCGTCAATTCATCGTTCGTCGGGCAAAGGTATGGTTAGGGGTAATCCTTGGGGATGGTCTCGGTGCTGTGCTAGAGGGTGTTTTGATGCTTTTAGATCAAGAGGTGGTTCTATGATTGGGTAGATTGGATGAAAACTAGAGATTTCATAGTTCTCTGTTTCGGGCAGATTGGGCACACGACCTAGGGTTTGAGTTATCACAGTTGTAGATTCGGAATTTGGTCGGCCGCCTGTTGAGAAAGTTCTAGATAACTTCAATACCTTTAATTTTACACCAAGAACGTCCAATTCCGCCCATCCGTTTGAAATTTATGATCGTTTTACCGAGCGTGTTCAAATCTGGGACGTAATTGGGACAGAACGTAATGTTTTGTAGATTAGACAATTTTAGATGCCGAATCAGCTTTTCCCAATACTTAGAAAAAAATAGAAAATTTCCTAAGCTTCGCGATGATGTACTCTTTTACTTAATTTGGAGAACTAGAACTCAAGTTATGCTAGTTTGAAGCCTGCTGTCCCGGGCGACAGATTCTCTGTTTTTCCGCTTTGGGGGTAGTTTGCGAAGTCGGGGTTAATGAGCGATTGTGTACTATTTTGTGGGCACGGTTTGAGTGTTTGGTATCTATGTGCATGTGGTGTGACCCCGGGAATGCCCTCATCCTCTCGCCAATTCGTCGCCCGCGGTTAAGGCAAGTGTATTGTAATGGGTAGCGTGTTGTATGTTGCTAGACTTGATTAGATGTAAATGGATTACATAATATGATATCTTGCCACGTTTATTGTTTGCCCATGATATGATGAAAATGGTTTATGATGATGCTATGCAATGATTAGTTGTTTATGTTTATGGCATATGTTGCATACATGGCATGAAAACTGGCCCGGTCGGTGAGGAAGTCATAACTAGTCCGGTAAGGTCGGTGAGAAAGTTATGACTAATCCGGAGCGTCATTGAGTAAGACCTACCTCGTGATTCCATCCCCCGTGGTGAGTGGAAGCGAGGAGTAGGCACCCTCCATCTATGGGATGGGAGGGGAAAGAGGGTGCACGCCGACGGGTGTGCACTCAGCAATACCGGTATGTGCTTCGAGGAGACATGTGCATTGCATTGCATTGCATACATGATGATGATAATGAAATGTGTAGAATGAGATTGGGACACGGTTATGATGTTGTATATGAAATTGTGACTTGATCTTGATGTTAAGTATGGTATGTACCGATGCTGGCTTTTATTTGTTCTTTATGATCCATTGCAATATACTTGCTGAGTGATGAACTCACGCTTGTGTTTTATGTTGTTGTTTTTTAGGTACCATGAAACCGGCATGCGGGAAAGGGCATTAGCTACACTTCTACACGTAGCTTCACACTTATATACAGTTTAGTCATTTGGAGTCATGATAATAATGAATAGTGCCATGAAACTTGGTGTATGGTTTGGTTTTGAGCTTAAGTTCATCGTTTGATTTGTTATATTTGGTGGAATGGTTGAATTCCTTATTTTAGACATAAGTGATGCTGTATCCATTGTCATTGTTGTTTTAGATGTCTCTTATCGTGCTATATCTTACCTTATAATTACTGTTGCTTCAATTCAGGGAAAACCAAAGGAGATGCTGCCGAAATTTTCGGTTTTAGCATTTGCACCCTTGCTGTAATTTATCTTTATTTGTGGTTTTTAGATGTTGTTTAGTCTATGTTTGGTAACATTCAGGCATACTAGATGCCGGGGTGTTACAGAAGGTGCTCGATCTTGTTGGGCTGACATGTGGAGCATGCTCTGATATGCTCCTGAATGAAATGACGAACACGGGGGATATGGAAATCTGTGCGTATGCGATGCAGCGTCTTCTGTACCCCTCATGTCCCACCGCATGACAATCAGCTACAATTGTTTTCACGAATGAAGATGCAGCTGGTATAAAGATGCGGCCCTTGTAGAGAATGAGGCCATCGCGAATGGACCATGGTGCCAGGAGCTGGCCCTCTTGAATGGCAGCCGTAGTGATTGCCCACTCTGCTTCAGTCGGTAAGTCGCAGTGCAAGTCGTCAAAAAGAGCAAGTGATGGCCCAGTGATGGCTTGTAATGAGACTGCCGGTCCCTCACCATCGCGTCGAGACAGTGCGTCAGCGATCGTATTCAGGCGACCAGGCCTATACTCCACCGAGAAATCAAAGCCAACTAGCTTACTAGCCCAATAATGCTGAGGGATAGTGGATAATCTCTAGTCGAGTAGAAACTTCAAGCTGTAATGGTCGGTGCGAACAAGGAAAGGCCGCCCCCACACATAGGGGTGCTAGTGGCGCACCGCCTGAATGAGGCCGATCAACTCCTGCTCATATGCCGCCAGTTTGGCATGCCGTGCTGTGATGGGACTGCTATAGAACGCAGTAGGTCCGGCACCTTGATGAAGGACGGCCCCGAACCCAGATCCGGAAGCATCACATTCGATAATGAATGGACGCCCAAAGAAGTTGCAGAACTGGAGCGGACACCAATGCCTGCTTGAGGGCGAGGAAGGCATGGTTGGCATCATCATTCCATGCGAACGCCTCTTTGCGCAAGATACGCGTGAGAGGAGTCGCAATCGCTCCGTAATGCTGGATAAAACGCCAGTAGTAACCGGCCAACCCAAGGAAGGCACGGATAGCTTGTATGGTAGTTGGGGTTGGCCAAGCCTCTACAACTGCCACCCTCTGTTGGTCCATAGCCACGCCATCCGTCGTGATAACATGGCCCAAATATGCCACAGAGGAAGTCCAAAAGACACATTTGGAGCGCTTCAGAACCAAGCCATGGCAAGATAGTTCCTGCAACACGAGGTGCACGTGACAGAGATGCTCTGTCCACAAGGGGTTATCGATAAGAATATCATCAAAGAAAACAAGCATGAAGCGGCGGAGAAACGGTCCCAAGACGTCGTTCATGAGTGCCTGAAATGTGGACGGCGCATTGGAGAGCCTGAATGGCATAACCAGGAACTCGAAGTGGCCATGATGAGTGCGGAATGCCGTCTTGTGTATGTCCTCAGGATGCATGCACACTTGATGGTAACCAGACCAAAGATCCAGCTTGGTGAAGTATTGTGTGCCCTTCAATTCATCCAGTAGTTCCTCCACTACCGGAATGGGAAACTTGTCTTTAATTGTTTTGTCATTGAGGGCACAGTAATCCACACAGAAGCCCCAGGAATCGTCCTTCTTCTAGACGAGGAGCACTAGAGAGGAGAAAGCTGATGTGCTTACACGGATGATGCCCTGATGTAGCATCTCACGGCATTGGGCCTCGAGTCCATCCTTTTGGAGCTAAGGGTAATGATATGGCCGAACCGCCACAGCAATGGTGCCCTGCTTCAGGTGAATTCGATGGTCATAGGCACGTGATAGCATAAGACCCTGTGGCTGTGCAAATACCTCTGGATACTCCATAAGCAATGATGCCATCAAATCTGGAGGCTCCAATGTTAGTGCGGCGAGAACAGGCCAGTGAGCCAACGCCCCTTGGATGGTACCTGGCAGTCGCGATGCCAACAAGACATCAAGAGGCGCTTGAAGTCCCATGTAATAGGCCCCAACGATTGAAGCCACCGAATGCTGAGGACGAAGTCGATGCTGGGTAGTGGTAGTGTACAGCAGTCTAAGCGGAAGTCAGCATCCCTGATGCAGGCAGTCACACCACGGCACTCACCGCTGCTGCGGACCGTCTCGCCATTGGCCACCGCCAATCTAATGGGGAGGGGTGGTCGCGTGGCCACCACGCCGGCACGCACTAGGATGTCATCCGCGATGAAGTTGTGGGTCGAGCCGGAATCGACCAAGGCCATGAATTGGTGCCCGCCGATGAGGAACGGAACTCGCATCGTGCGATCGGTGGTGATGCCTGTAAGTGCCAATAGCAAGATGGACAAAATCGCCGCTTCCTCTTCAGCGTCGACCAGAATAGCATTGTCGGGAAATACTTCCAAACTGAAGACGTGCTGACAAGCGTGCCCAGGGACATACTTCTCATCACAATTGTAACAGAGGCCCAGGCGACGCCACTCATCCATATGTGCGCGGGTGAGGCGCTTGATGAATTTGGTGCCCTGAGTACCGCCGTCGCTGGACTGGTTGGTTCTTGCTCCGGTGGTTGTCACAGCTGGAGCGCCCGCACCTTGGCCCACGCTGTTGATCACCATGCCCACAGTAGCTTTGTTGCCATCGCCTCCACCTTTCCCAGTGCTTGGTCGTAGTGGTGCGCGAGCTTCTGCAGTCTCTAGTTTTGGAGGCACTCATGGGCCCGGGCCAAGCTCATAGCCAAGGCCAGGGATTGCGGTGCAGCGAGATCGACCGCGATGGCGATCTTTTCTTTTAAGCCGGCTATAAACATCGCAATTTTTTGATCTTGTCGTAAGTTTGCACATGGCAACAAGGTTTCAAACTCCTTCTGGTATTGTGTGACCGTTCCATTTTGACGGAGTTGCTTGATCTCCGCAATACCACTGTTGCGCCTCACCACGCATGTGGTATGCTGCTATCCCGACCTTCTCGATTTTCGGTGTGTACTGCCCCCGAAAAATAGCTCGCAAGAATTGAGCCAGGGGAGCGGATCATCGGCGCTTTCGTAGAGGGCGAACTCCCACCGCTGCGGTCTGGGGGCGTGGCCCTCGGTGATGGCTAGGAGACCCCCGCTTATACCCCCATTGTCGCGGCAGCTGGGTGGAACATTGATGAGGACATCACTACTATTGATACAGCCACGCGTATAACCCCAATTGAAACCAACGATGTAATACAAGGATCAATTACTCGAGCTCGCGCGCGTCAATTCAATTACCAGGTGAATGCATTCCTCGAGTTGCATACAAATATGTTAACGGATGGAATGCTATTTAATCCTTGTGATGATGTTATTGTCCTTAGGAACCAAGGAGAAGGACCTCCGAACATCAAGCATGAAGCCAATTCTTCCGGTGCACAAGATCAACTCGGATTTGGCCTTCGGGACAGCACCAACTTAAAATGACCATAACTTTTGATCCACAAAGGTGTTCGGCGTCTATGAGTACTTGTTTGAAAGGTTTCATCATCATCATTCCAATGGATCCACCCTCATCTCTAAATTCTATCCGAGTCAACGGGAATCTGTAAAACAAGTGGCGTCACTTTTCCAATCCGAGAAGACTTGGGCTTTGGGCCTTGTGATAGAGTTGTAGTTGGTGTCCTACTGTTTTGGGTGTGGTTCACATGTCCCTATCCATTATAAATAGCCAGCCATCGACTCTTTAGGGTTTTGGGTTTTATTTGATTAGTTTAGCCAAGTGCAAACTTGATCCTGCGAGTTGTGCTGGACAGCCACCTTGTCAAGATCGTCAATAAGACTCCACTTTTTATTTCGCTTCCACTTTTATCCGCAATTGTAGATTGCTTATCCTATTGTTCTTGCTTGTTCTTCGGTTTCTTGCAGGAATTGAACCTCGTGTTCAGGTTGATCGTGACTATGGCAAGATCAATAACCCTCCGGAGTGGGCTTAGCGATTGCTAAGGCGCATCATCGTCGTACGGTGTAGTCAGATCGTCAAAGTCGTCTCCACTCAAACCGATCGTGTGTTTCTCATCGAAAGATCAGGACACCATAGCGCCATCAAGTGTTATCCGAGCAAACCAGGTTGCTCCGTGAGAAATTTCTATACCCTAAATTAGTAGATTGATTTTTAACCTTATCATCCAGAAAGTTGCCACAAACATATATGTTTCTCTGATTCGAAAACACTTTGAGCCCGCAATTTTCTTTCAAGGCATTGCATTATTGAATTTATGGTTGCATCGTCGTGTCGATTTGCTGATTTCTAGCCTATTTGGACTCTTGTTCTCCCTGCTGTTTCTGCCAAAAATTCGTGTCGGGCTCGAGTCGAACTAGTCCCAGTTTCTAGTCTGAGAAGAGTTTAGTTCGGACCCCTCTAAACTTGGTTGTACAAAAAAAGGCTGGTGCAAATATAAAAAGCTGCACCAAATAAAAAGAAAGAAATTGGTCGAAGCAAGTTCGGACCATCCGAACTGGAAGTCCAAGTTCGGACCACTCTGAGGTGAGTTCGGACCATCCGAATCGAGGCGAGTTCGGACCGTCCGAACATAGGCGAGTTCGGATTGTTCGATCCAGAGGCGAGACAAGTTCGGACCGCACCGAAGGCAGAGTTGAATTTAGACCAGTCCGAACTCCAAAAAAAGAGTCTGGAAACGCTCCAAAAAATTTTTTTATGCCAGACCTATTTTTGTGAGGTCCCTAGTCTTTTGAGACAGCCATCTTCATTCGCGAATTTTTTTCGCGCTGGTTTTTCATCTGCTATCAAGCTGTACTGTTGTCGTCGGTACAGATTTTGAGTCACTAGTTTTTCTCTCCTAGAATCAGCAACTAGTGACTAGACTTTGAACAATTTTCAATTTTGCATTCTCTGATTTGAATTATTGCTAATCCTTGCTACTAAATTGAGCCTGTCCAAGCTCTACTTTCTACCCGTACAAGCTTTCGATCCCTTGGCAATCGCTCTACACAAACTTTGGAGAACCTTTGACAATGTCTGCTGCACTGTAAGAACCTGTAAGAGCTTTGGTGATAGGCTTCAGAGTTGAGCGACTTTTCACCACATCCTAGTAGTTGATAAGAACACTATACTTGTGAAATCTGTTTTCTTGTCTTCTACTAACTATGTAAAGTGACAAAGGTTCGATGCATCATTCTCCACGCACAAAGGGAATAGTTGCTCACTTTGAGAGGATGATGAGGGTCACCACCGAGGGCCTTAGTGAGGACGGCTCACTAATGAGCGTATGTCGTTGCAAGAGGACCGTCTTAGATCCATCGAGGCTGCACAAGGAATTGCTAACACTACTCTTCCTACTTTTGCAGCTGCTGCATCTGGGGCTTCCAATTCGCCACCCCGTCGTCCAAGCAACACTTCAGCTCCATGGGAGAGGCATCCAGCAGACTTAGAAGAGCAAAACAAAGAGAACCAATATGACGACACCACTGATTTGGAGGAGGACAACACCGTCAATTACGACAATGACCGTGAACATCGTCGACTACGCTTCAATCAACAAGGAATGCGACATGATCCACCACGACATAGGGAACGTGAACGTGATGATGTTTTCCCTAAGTTAAATTTCAAAATGCCACCTTTCGAAGGTAAATATGATCCTAATGCGCACCTTAGTTGGGAATTACTTGTTGATCAAAAAGTTGCATGCCATGATTATCCTGAGAATAGAAGAGTTACGGCTGCCACTAGTGAATTCTCTGATTTTGCTTCTATTTGGTGGAGAGAGCATTGCCGTGCTCATCCAAATAATATACCCACCACTTGGAAAGCATTAAAACGCTCATGAGACATAGATTTGTTCCCTCATATTATGCTAGAGATTTATTAAACAAATTGCAACGCTTACACAAGGTAAGAATTCAGTAGAGGAATATTACCAAGAATTGCAAATTGGTATGTTGTGATGTGGTTTAATTGAGAATGAGGAAGCTTCTATGGCTCGTTTCTTTGGTGGTCTAAATCAAGAAATCCAGGACATTCTAGATTATAAGGATTATAATTCGATGACTCGTTTATTCCATCTTGCTTATAAAGTTGAACGTGAAGTGTAGGGTCGACAATCAAGGACAAAGGCTAACTTTTTTGCAGGTCGTGCTACCTCATGAACGCCACACCCCACCAACTGTTCCTTCCGGTCATACGTCTACACCAAACTCCTCCAACAATAAAATGATGACCTCTACTCCAAATTCGACACCACGACCAACAACGATGAAAAGCGCCCCACAAGCTCCTACAAAAAGTTCGTCGTCATTCGTCACCTCAACAAGACGCGCAAAGGACATTCAATGCCATCGCTGCAAGGGATTTGTCCACGTGATGAAGGAGTACCCAAGCAAGCATGTGCTAATAATACGCGAAGATGGCGAGTACGATTCAGCAAGCGATCTTGATGAAGAAATGTATGCTTTGCTTGCTGAACATGAAGACAGCGATCCAAATTCAGAACATGAAGAGGTGCACGTGAGCACTGGTGATGCTGTGAAATCATGTGCTGAAAAATTGGCTTAGAATTGAATTTGCAAATATGTGTGCATGTGGTTCTTTTAGTGCCGGGCTGAATTTCACAAAAACAGTAAGTTTTGCATTGGCGCCGGACCAAAGTTTCAGAAAATAGTAAGTTCCCATTTTACGCCAGACCGCTTGCGCTGGACCAAACTTTTGGTCCGTGGTGAACAGCATCTACGCCAGACCAAAATTTGCTCTTAAGCGCCGGACCAAGTTTTCTCAGTAGGCGCTGGACCAAAGTTTTGGTCTGTTGTGAACGGCGATTTGAAAGTTTTTTTTTCATGTGTATTCCGGACTGATTTTTGTTTAGTCCGTCGTGAACACATTTTTAGCGTTGTTTTTGCATGTACACCGGACCAATTTTTTGGTCCGTCGTGAACGTGTTTTTGAACATGTTTTCTCTGATTTGAGCTGAGACTTTCGCATGTACGCCGGACCGATGTTTGGTCCGGCGTGAATGGTTTTTTGCTCGAGGTTGATTTTTGTGATTTTGAAAATTGTTTGGTGATTGATATGTGGTTATGAAATCTGTTTGAATTTCATATTGCATGTTTTGAACTTATGCAATGCTCGTGTGAGTATTTGCATGGATTAATGTTGAGTCAAGTCGCGGACTTGTGCTCAGAATCGTTTTGTGGTTTGTTCATGTGTAGGTGTTGCACGAGGGCGAACGTGGTCGATGACGGGACCGGAACTAGGTTCATGGAGGAACTGAGGTTCGAGACTAGGCTCAGGGAGGAACCAATGTCTTGGTGGTCATGGATGTCATGTGGGACGTTCGGGTTAAGAGAATGGTACACATGAAGAATGGTTAGTCATGTCAGTATGGCATGGTGGCCATACGCGTGCAAGAGTTGTTAGTCACGTGGGTATGGCTGGGTTGCCATACGCGTGCAAGAGCTGTATTTGGCCAGGTTGGGCCAAGTGGAGTTGTGTTGAATACATACTCCTTCTAGGATTAGGAGTGGGACTCCTTCTAGGATTAGGAGTAGGAATTGTATTCAGGACTCCTTGTGTTTTGCACCTTTAAATAGGAGGGGTTGTCTCCTGTTGAAGGGCATCAGTTAGAGCTTTAGGGTTTGTACTCTTTTGTTTGGAGTATTTTAGACAAAAAGAAATAAATATCAATTCTTCCAGATCCTTTGCGTGCTACAGTAATTGGAAAGCTAAAGTGCACACGTTGCTACAGTGTTCTCTATTTGGTTCTTATTTGCATGCTTGTTCTGGTTCTAGATTGGTTTTTGTTCCTTGAGTTTCATCTTGATTTGATTCATCAAAAACCTTTATATGGTATTGATTTAGAGTTCCTCAAAGTTTAGTTGATTAATTTTTTGTCATTCTTGTTTAATCTTGAAGTTTTGGTTAGATTAATTCTCGTCATCTTCTGTCAGCAATCTTACGAGGTACATAACTTTTGATCCATAAATCCGATCGAGTTGATTCTTTTTGGGTTCGATTTGTATTGTAATCTATTTTCTTGTGTCCAAATTTCAGATCGATCCGACGGTTGGATCTCTAGAAATTCACGTTTTATCAAATATTTGTCAATCTATTTTTGTCGAATATGAGGCAATAATTTGGTTCTGTTTTGGGGTGAACTTTTAATAAATCAAAGATTTGGTTTTAGCTTCCGCACAATAATTCACCCCCCCTCTGATTGCTATATTCGTATACATCGATCCTACAAGTGGTATCAGAGCATGGTTTTTCTAGTCCATCTTAACCGGTGATTAGATTAATGGATCGTTATTCAACAAAACCGTGTGTGTTCGATGGTGTTGATTTTCAGTTTTGGAAGGCCAAGATGGAGGCATTCATCCAAGCTCAGGGCTTTGCAATTTGGGAGAAGGTTTACAAGCCATATGAAGTCCCTGAAAACGACAACGTCAGCGACGCCAATCGTGCACATGTTGAAGCAAACAACAAGGCGCGCAACTTGATCATCCAAGGCTTGGGACGCAGCGAATTTGACCGTGAGATCCATCTCAAATCCGCATATGAGGTATGGAAATCTCTTTGTGATTACCATGAGGGTTCTAACACTATCCAAGAGGTTCGTCAAGATCTTTACAAAAAGGAATACATGCGATTCGAGATGAAGCCTGGTGAGTCACTAGATGATTTCTTTGCACACTTTAATAAAATTCTTAGCAATTTGCGTGCTGTTGGAGTTAGCTTTTATGATGATGCTAATGCTAGACAATTGCTTGGTGCATTACATGTCTATTTGGAGATGAAAGTTACATCCATTAGAGAATCTACTGTTATGAGTACACTCACATTAGATGTTCTTTATTCTAAGTTGAAAACTAATGAGTCGGTTGTTCTTGCTAGGAAGAATGATCATAAATCAATTGCTCTGTCATCTCAATATAGTATGTCTAATAATAATGCTTCTTCTAGCTTTGCTTTGTCCTCTTTGTCCTCTTTAACAGATGAGCAAATTGAAGAATTTCCCCAGAAGACTTGGCACTACTCTCTTCTCGCTTTAACAAAGCTTTGCAGAATGTGAGAATGAGAAAGAGAGGTCGTCCTCCAAGGTGCTATGAGTGTGATGATCTCAAGCACATGCGTTCAAATTATCCTAAGCTTGCAGGAAAAGCATCAAAGGAGGAGAGGGACAACAGAAAAGAGAAAAAGAAGCTTTCTTCAAGGGATAGAAAGAAGAAGAACTTCATCAACCGTAAGGTTGTCCACCGAGTTCTTTTCTCGCTTGAACAAGTCAACTTAAGCGATGTGGATTCGGAAAGCAGCGAGGATGATGCAACTCCAAGCAAGCATGATTTGATAGGGTTGTGTCTCATGACAAGTAGCAAGGACAACTTCACCGAGGACTACCACAACAGTGACTTCAATGAGGTAGATCCTTCTTATGATGAATTAGCCAATGCTGTTGCCCGTCTTGGATAATTGCTTGACAAACATGATAGAAAAATTAAGAAACATGATATTCTTGTGGAGTCATTGAATGCTGAAATTGCTAGACTTAAGACCTTAATTCCTGATGATGATACTTGCAAATCATGTGACTTAATTTACAATGAGCTCACCTTGCTTAGGAAAGAACATGCTCTTCTGTTACATCTAGATGAGAAAAATGAGAAACATGTTAAACATGCTAGCTGTTCCACTGATGATTTGCATGGTTCAACTTCTTGTTCTAAATGCTCAACTCTTGAATTAAAATTGAAAGATGCAAATGCTAGAGTTTCTCAATTGACTGATAATCTGCTTACACATGAGGTTCTTTCATGCTCTACTTGTCGTAAACAGAAAGGGAAGGTTGATATTCGTTGTAATAATTGTTTAACTCTTGCTATGAAAGTTGATTACTTGCAAAACTCTTTGGAACGTTTCACTAATGGCAAGGAAAAGTTGAACATGATTTTGGATCAATCTAAGGTTAGCACAAACAAGAGAGGATTAGGTTTTGATCCTTATGCTACATATGAAACTAAACCTCGCACTGTTGTTCAGGCTCCTTGCAAAATTGAGTTTCCTATTGAGCATAAGAAAATTACTTTTCAATCTGCTGGTTTTTTTATCTTCTACTATGATGAATGTAAAATGTGCTTCTACTGTTAAAGCTAAATATCATGTCAAGTACACTTGCACTCATTGTGGT
The DNA here is from genome assembly GCA_036346355.1 of Rhipidocladum racemiflorum. NCBI lineage: Eukaryota > Viridiplantae > Streptophyta > Magnoliopsida > Poales > Poaceae > Rhipidocladum > Rhipidocladum racemiflorum. The sequence continues at coordinate 36,858,246 of CM070581.1, forward strand.
AGAGATGGACACTTAGTAGATTTTTGCTTTAGACTAGCCAAACAGCAAAAGAAGGAAAGGACTAAGGCTAGGTCAAATTTAAGCAAAGCACATTTTACTTCTCATGCGCCTAGAGTGATGAAAACATCTTCTGTCCCTAGAAACATGAAAAAAGGCAAATCTGATTTTCTGCATAAAAATTCTCGTGTTGAGCCTATCACAGCGTCGTGTGTCTCGATCTTTGGATTCCCAAAAATCTCATTCCTAACCCCAGTACTGAGACCTCGACATGTTTTGTTGCTATGTAGGTTTCTCGCGCGAGGAAGGAAAACATATCCGGTGATAAGAATTGGTTTTGTTGAGATGGACACTTAGTGGATTCCGAATGCTAACGCCACATGTCCGGTGATAAGAATTGGTTCTCCTCCCTCACTCGTGCATCTCGTGCTGAAAGTGTTACTTTTGGATATGCTTCTTCCTCTTCTGTTGTGGCAAAAGGTACAGTAAAAGTGAGTGACTAGTTTATGTTCAAAGATGTGGCTCTTGTTGAAAATTTGTGTAGGATCGAAAGACACGAATATAGCAATCAAAGGGGGGTGAATGATTGTGTGGAATCTAAAACCAAATTCTTAATCTACTAAAGGTTCACCCCAAAACAGAACCAAATAATTGCCTCGTATTCGACAAAAATAGAATTACAAAGGTTTGGTAAAACGCGAATTCCTGGAGATCCAACCGTCAGAACGATCCGAAATTTGGATACAAGAAGCTAGATTCCAATACAAATCGAACCCAGAAAGAATCAGCTCGATCAGACTTACGGAGCAAAAGTTATGAACCTTTCAAGTTGCCGTGACAAAAGATGACGAGAATAGATCTAACTAGAATTGTCTCAAGTACTCCAAACAAAAGAGTACAACCCTAAAGCTTGCTCAAATCTTGATGCCCTTCAACAGGAGACAACCCCTCCTATTTAAAGGAGCAAAACACAAGGAGTCATGAATACAATACTTACTCCTAATCCTAGAAGGAGTCCCACTCCTAATCCTAGAAAGAGTATGTATTCAACACAACTCCTCTTGGCCCAACCTGGCCGAATACAACTCTTGCACGCGTATGGCAACCCTACCATACTCACGTGACTAACACTTTGCACGCGAATGACCTCCTGCCATTCTCACATGACTAACCATTCTTCATGTGCAGCATTCTCTTAGCCCGAACGTCCCGCATGACATCCTTGACCACCAAGACCTCAGTTCCCCCTGAACCTAGTCCCGAACCTCAGTTCCTGCATGAACCTAGTTCCGGTCCCATCATCGACCACATTCACCCTCGAGCAATACCTGCACATGAACAAACCACAAAACGATTCCGAGCACAAATCCGCGACTTGACTCACATTAAACCATGCAACCACTCACAGGAGTGCATTGCATTAAATATTCTAAGAACACAATTTCAAAACATGAACCAAAACCTTTGCAAAAATCAAAAAGCTTTTCAAATAATCAAACTGATTTCAGATCTTTTCAAATAAAGAAACCAAAAAATAAATCTTGTCGAAATATCAAACTGGTTTCAAATCTTTTTCAAATACTCATCATCAAAATCAAATGGATCAAAAATAACGATCCTTCAATCTCCCCCTTGATGAGTAATTTGACAAAACACAATATAAGATTTGACAAGAGATTGAGCAAGAACCAAAAGACCAAAAAATCCCAATTCAAAAACCTCCTTGACTTGTTCTCCCCCTTTTTGACAAAATAGTCATCAAGATCTCAAAACTCCCCCTTAATAAATGCAGTATCTCAAGCTTTGAAGTATATTCAAGGTATATAATCAAAGTAAAGCATTTGGAGAGTTTTTAGGAGAACTTTCTCATTTTGTATCAGTTTATCCAATGAGAAAGCAAATTGTGAGAATATGGAGGCTCTAACACATAGAATAGTTATTGCATAGGCAAATTAGAGCAAACAAGTAAAATGTCATAAACTGATTTTGCCAAAGCGAAAAAGAAATCTATCATGAGCATAGAGAGACTTTCAAATTCACTAATATTTGTCTCAAGCCTTTTTCAACCATTTGAATTTTCTTTTTCTCTTTTAGCAAGTTTGACAATTTTGCTTTGTGATCAACAGGGATGACAAGTAACTGCACACTATCTCATACTTGTGTATGAGTAGGTAGTTCTTTCTTGTATCTTTCTCAGTTTAAATTGGCAAGTGGCTTCGCATTGTTCTGAACTTTTGTTTAGACAAGTAGCCTTTTCTTGCATCTTTTGCATTTAAATCCCTGGCAAGGAAGCTGCACATTGTACTAATCCCAGAGCAATGTCCATTGCCGCGGACACGGCTATTCGAATAGATTTTACACTCTGCAGAGGTTATGCACTTTACCCACAAGATACAGTCAAACACCACAAAGGCGAGTGATCGTAACAAAGCCTTTCGGATACGACTAACTACACAAGTGAACCTTTCTGGTTTTTGCCCTACACCATCCCTTCCCTTATCAAAGGCGAAGTATGGGACCGACATACCGTTGGACAGGTACCATGCCTCAGCCCTGGTATGCTCCCCTTTCAAGCTACACAAAAGGTGTAGTTGACACCCGAGGTATCACATGCAAGTTATTAGTAACTTACTCAACTAGGACCGTCCCATTCTGGTCATGTGGTTGCACGATTGACTCAGTTCAAAGGCTTGCAAGGTTAAGTCCTTATGATGACTAGGGCAAATCTACCCGAAGAACCAAACCAACGCTCCCGCTGCCACAACTGGCCCACCCGATCATTCTTGCCACATGCCCCGGTCGAAATCTATTTATCAAAACCCCAGTTGATTACCATGCACCACGTGCCATCAACATCACAACACATGATACCTTTCCAAAACAGGTTCAATATATCATTAAGTCAATATTAACATTTGATTGTCCAAAATCATGTCATGAGCACGTGGCAGGTCTAAGCAATATACTACAACGATCTAAATCCCCATGTTGGCAATTTAATAATGTCCAACTATTTAATCCTCAAATAGGGTGACAAGGGGTTCATGGCATTCAATTGTCTATGTCAAGGTGGCATACAACAACTAGGTAATTAACTAATATCCCAAAATTAATTAAAGCATTTTATAATTGAACTAGCATGCAATAATTTAAATCAAACTAATTTCAAAATGGGATCAACATGGTCAAAGCACAACTTGCCTTCAAAAAGCACTTGATCTTGGTCCTGAGCTGGCTCCTGGGTCAACACTTCACCTTCGAAGCCTTCGGGCACCTCAACGTCTACTCGTAAAGCGTGCAAGTAGCAATAAATGAATAAAATAGTAGACAAAAAGTGTCCAAACTTCCAAATAAAGTCCATAATCAGAGAGAGCATATTTTTATGAATTTTTAGAAATTGGAATCGGCGAAATTGGAGTTAAAACGCAAAAGTTATAAGCGTTTAAAGTTTAAATAATCAATTAAATAATATTACAGAGAAAAACTTTGGTCTAAAATTAAATAAAATTCACCATTAGGTAGATCCCAATTTTATATAAATTTAGAAATTTGAATCACCCAAATCGGAGTTAAATGGCAAAAGTTATAAGCGTTTGAAGTTTGAAATCATATTTGAATTCATTAAACCGAATTAAATAATTTTTTTTTCGAAAAATGATTTATTGCGTCAGCAATGACATGTGTCGGCTGGCGTCAGCCAGTCCATGGACTCGGCCCACGGTTCGGCTCGGGTCCACCGTGGACTCGCCATTACTTCCACGCGTGTCGCCGACACGCGTTCATCGGGTGACGTCAGCGCTGACGTCATCGCGCGGTTCGGCCGAGCGAGCTGACACGCGGGCCCCGCCATGACGCCAGCATGACGTCACGGCTGACGTCATGGTGCGGTTGGCTATCCCGCTGACGCGCGGGCCCCACGTGACGTCACGCGTGACGTCAGCGGCGACCGCGGCTGACCGCGCTGATTCGGCTCCCGGACACGTGGCGCGATCTGGACCGTTGATTTGAAAATCAACGGTTCCGATTGGATCCAATGCCGCACGTTGCGGTGCAACATGGTTAATCTGGGCCGTTCGATTCGGATCGAACGGTCCAGATTGGATCAGGTTTTCGCCTCACCGTGGGTGGCGTGGCATGTCCCGGCGCGCGACACGTGGCGTGCCCTATGCCGTTGGATCTAGATCCAACGGTTGGGATTGAATTTAAAACCGTAACGTGGATTCGCTACGGGGTGACGTGGATGAACGTGGGCCGTTGAATCTTGATCCAACGGTCCAGATCTAATCTGGTTTCTACGGGTCCCGGGGAAGCGTGGTCTCACCTTGGCGGTCGGATCTTGATCGGACGGCTGTACGGGCTCGAGGGCGTCGATAGAGCGCGGCGGCGGTGGCTTGGTCGGAGAGGAGGAAGACGACCAACGCGCCGGCGTTTACTGGCTTCTCCGGCGAAGTGAGTTCTCCCTTCGGATGCGCCTCGGCCTGGGGGTCTCGGGGCTGGGCTCAGCCGCGGCGTAGAACGACGGACGGCGGCGGAATCCGGAGTTAACCGCGGCGGAAGGCTTCTCCAACTACGACGAGCTCGTGCGGCCGAACGACGGCGGCTCAGGCGTGAAGTGTTAGGGGTACGGGTGCGCACGGGAGTGGGCTTCTCGGTGGCGGCGGCGGCGATATAAATAGTGGCCTCGGCTTCCGTGAAAAGCGCGGAGACCGAGGCCCACACACGGGCGGCGGTGGAGTCCGGCGAGGACTCGGATTAGGTGACGTGGCTCCACGCGGGCCGTTGGATCTCGATCCAACGGTTGCGGGGTTTGGGCTCGGGTCCGGCTCGGGCGACGTGGTTGGCTCGGTCTGACTCGGGTTTGGGCGACGTGGTTCTACCTCAGCCGTTGGATCGTGATCCAACGGTTGCGACGTTAGGGTTTCGGCCGACTGGGTTCGGCTCGACCGGGTGACGCGGTCTGGTTCAGGTCGGACTCGGACTCGAGTCCGACTGCTCGATGGCCGCATGAACAAGAAACCAACTCGGTTTTTCCAGCGATTTAAATAACCAAATTAATTTGTAGAAATTCATTTAATTTAAGAAAAATAGCAAAATACTCAGAAAAATTCTAGAAAATATTTTAGGGCATTTGGGACTCAAATAAAATATTTCCAACAAAATTTTATTTGCAACTTCGAATGTTTTAATTATTTAAAAAGAGAATAAATTCAAATTTAGTCCAAATAAATTCCAGAAAATTCCAAAAATTCACCAGAGTGTAAAATAACATCTAATTTCATGAAAAGCAAAAATTGGGGTGTTACAAACCTCCCCCCTTAACAGAATCTCGTCCCCGAGATTCAGGGCTTACTTAGAGAATAGGTTTGGAAATTCTTTCTTCAAATCCTCCTCGCGCTCCCAAGTTGCTTCACTCTCTGCATGGTTGCTCCATTGAACCCTGCAGAAACGGGTTGACTTATTCCTTGTTTCTCGATCCATGGTGTCCAGAATCTTCACGGGGTGCTCCCTGTAAGTCAGATCCTCTTGCAGCTCAATGGACTCTAACGGTGTCTGCTCGTTTGGTACTCGAAGACACTTCTTCAGCTGGGACACGTGGAACACGTCATGTACTCCTGCCAACGACTGTGGTAACTCCAGCTGGTAAGCAACTTTGCCTCTGCGGCTCAAAATCTTAAATGGTCCGACATATCGCGGTGCGAGCTTCCCTTTGGCATGGAATCTCTTAACTCCCTTGAGTGGTGTAACCCTAAGGTACACGAAATCCTCTGGTTCAAAGCTCAAGTCTCAGCGACGGTTATCGGCGTAGCTTTTCTGTCTTGACTGAGCTATCTTCCGTCTTTCCCGGATCATGGCAATCTGCTCTTCGGCTTCTTGAAGAATGTCCGGACCAAAGACACGGCGTTCACCTGTCTCATTCCAGTTCAACGGTGTTCGACAAGGTCGACCGTATAGTGCCTCAAAAGGTGACATTTGTAAACTGGCCTGGTAGCTATTGTTGTAGCTGAACTCAGCATACGGCAGACTTTTATCCCAAGAGGTAGCATAAGACAATGCACACGCTCTTAACATATCCTCTAATATCTGATTTACTCTTTCGGTCTGTCCATCCGTCTGCGGATGATAGGCGGTGCTGAAGTTCAAACGGGTCCCCATAGCTTCATGCAGCTTATTCCAGAATCTCGAGGTAAACTGGGTACCTCTGTCCGATACAATCTTCTTCGGCACTCCATGCAAACAGACGATCCTGGTCATGTACAATTCTGCTAACTTATCTCCCGAGTAAGTGGTCTTTACCGGAATAAAATGGGCGACCTTAGTCAAGCGGTCTACTACAACCCATATGGAGTCATATCCTCCTTGAGTCTTGGGTAAACCGGTAATGAAGTCCATTCCGATTTCCTCCCATTTCCACTCAGGTATCTTCAACGGCTGCAGCAATCCTGCTGGTCTCTGATGCATTGCCTTAATTCTCTGGCATATGTCGCACAGCGCAACATGCTCGGCAACTTCACGCTTCATGCTCGGCCACTAGAATCTTTCCTTCAAATCCTGATACATCTTAGCACTTCCAGGGTGAATTGAATACTTGGATTCATGCGCCTCCTCTAGTATCAACTGTTTCAGCTCCTTATTGTTTGGCACACAAATTCGATTCTCCATCCACAACGTGCCTTCCTCATCCAGCTTGAAGTCTTTTGCCTTGCCTTCATCCATTTTGGACTTAATCCTGCGGATCTTGTCATCATCCTTCTGTCCTTCTCGGATCTGACCGTCCAGGGTAGGCTTCACTTCTAATGCGGCCAAGAATCCTTCTGGGACTACTTCAATCTGCATCTTCTGGAAATCCTTGCATAGCTCTTCCTGACTCGCGGCTATCAACAGGTTCACAATATGGCTCTTCCTACTTAAGGCATCAGCCACCACATTGGCCTTCCCGGGATGGTAGTGGATTCCCACATTATAATCCTTGATCAGTTCCAACCATCTCCTCTGCCTCATGTTCAGGTCTGACTGGGTGAATATGTACTTAAGGCTCTTATGATCCGTATACACTTCACATCTGTTCCCAATCAAATAATGACACCACAACTTAAAAGCATGCACTACGGCAGCTAACTCTAGGTCATGCGTCGGATAATTCTCCTCATGCGGCCTCAGCTACCTCGACGCATATGCGACAACCTTCCCGTTCTGCATCAGCACACATCCAAGCCCTTGTCGCGATGCATCACTATAAATATCAAAGCTTTGATTGACTTCTGGTAGAACTAACACTGGTGCTGATGTCAATCGCTTCTTCAACTCTTGAAAACCCTTCTCGCACTCTGGCGTCCAGGCAAACTTCTTCTCCTTCTTCAACAATTGCGTAAGGGGTCTCGCAATCGTCGAAAAGCCTTCGATGAAGCGGCGGTAGTAACCTACCATCCCAAGGAAACTACGAATCTGGGTCACGGTCTTCGGCTGTTCCCAATGTAACACAGCTTCTACCTTGCTTGGATCTACCGCAACTCCTTCTACGATCATTACATGTCCAAGGAATTCCACCTTGTCTTTCCAAAAATCACACTTGCTGAACTTGGCAAACAACTACTGCTCTCGCAACTTCTCAAGAACTAGCCTTAAATGCTCAGCGTGCTCTTCTGTTGACTTGGAGTAAACAAGAATGTCATCTATGAACACGACGACAAACTTATCCAAGTACTCCATGAAAACCTTATTCATCATATTCATGAAATAGGCTGGCGCATTCGTCAGACCGAATGACATAACAGTAAACTTATAATGTCTGTATCTAGACGAGAATGCGGTTTTTGGAACATCTTCTGATCGGATCTTCAGCTGGTGGTATCCCGATCTCAGATCAATCTTGGAGAAAACTCCGGCTCCTCTCAGCTGATCAAACAGATCATCGATCCTAGGTAGTGGGTATTTGTTCTTCACAGTTACTTCATTGAGTGCTCGGTAGTCAATGCACATCCTGAAACTCCCGTCCTTCTTCTTGACGAATAGGACTGGCGCTCCCCACGGTGATGAACTCGGTCTGATGAATCCTTTCTCCATCAACTCTTCAAGTTGTTTCTTCATCTCCACCAATTCTTCAGTGGACATCCGGTACGGTCTCTTTGCTATCGGCGCTGTACCCGGTACAAGTTCTATCACAAACTCTATGTCTCTGTCGGGCAGCATCCCAGGTAGATCTTCAGGAAAAACATCTGGATTCTCATTCACCACTGAGACATCCTCAATGTTGATTGCCTTTGCGCTGTTAACCATCAGCTGCCCATCTCTAACGGTAGTCGCTTGAAATTCCACTTTTCTTCCACACGAGCTCTCCACTGATATGACTCTTCGTTCACAATCTAATACGGCCTTGTGCTTAGATAACCAATCCATTCCCAAGATAACATCTAGGGTCTGGGTTCCCAATATAATCAAGTTTGCTAAGAACTCTACCCCATCTATTAGTATTCTCACCCCAGAACATCCTAGTTGAGATCGGAGTTCTGACCCAGGGGTTTGAACTATAAGCATGCACTTAAGATCCACAATCTCCAAATCATTCTTAGAAACAAAATCTCGGGAAACGAACGAATGCGAAGCTCCAGAGTCAAACAAAATTGTTGCAGGTACTGAGTTGACAAATATCTTACCCAGTATGAGATCTGTGGCATTCTGAAGTGCATCTGCAGTCACGTGATTGACTCGGCCTCTCACCACGTTCTGGGGTGCGGCTCCTGGCTGTGTTGTCCCGCGGTTTGCTCCTGGTGCGGGTGTCCTGGCTGGTGTGGATCCCAAGTTGAAGCGAACTAGGGTCACTCCTGCTATCTTCTTAGGGAAACTGTTGGAGAAATGCCCTGGCTCATTGCATGTATAGCAACGCCTCACTGTGCCCTGCTGGTTGCTCGTAGCGGCGTTCCTGGCTGGGGCTGGGGTCTGGAAATTCTGATTCACAAGCCTTGGTGCTGGCGACGGTGTCCTTGCTGCATTCTGCGGTTGGAATCTGAAGAACTGATTTGGCGCAACCCGCAGACGCTGCTGTGCTCCCTGACATGATCCTTGCTGCTGCATTCTGTGCTTCCTGTTCTCATCCAGTTCCTTGCGCTTGTCCTCAAGAATAACCGCTTTGTTCACAAGCTCCTGGAAATCTGGAAAGGTGTGGGTGATCAGTCCCACCTGTAGTCCGGAGTTGAGTCCCTTCATGAAGCGAGACTGTCTGGCCTTATCTGTTGCTACGTCTTCAGGTGCGTAACGTGCAAGCTGTGTGAACTTGTTTAGATATTCTGACACCGGTTGATTACCTTGCTTCAATGCCCTGAACTCTTCCTTCTTAAGGTCCATTATTCCTTCAGGCACGTGATACTGATGAAACGCAGCTGTAAACTCCTCCCACGCGATGTCCTGTGGGTTCTCCCGCGTGGTGCAGAAGTTTTCCCACCATTCAGCGGCGGTCCCTTCCAACTGATGAGATGCGTAAAGCACCTTCTCATTTCCCATGCACTAGGCAATGTGTAACTTCCTTTATATCGACCTTAGCCAATCATCCGCCTCCAACGGGTTGGCATTCCCAGAGAAAATGGGTGGATGAGTCCTCATGAATTCCGACAACTTTGCTCCTTGTCGTTGTCCCTGATTTGCTTGGTTAGCGGTGGCCTGAGTAGTGACCTGCTGCATCTGTTGCATCATGGCATGCATCAGCTGGGTTTGTGCAGCAAGAAAAGCTCCAAAGTTCTGCATATCAACTGGCGGTGCTGGTTGGGGTGCAGGTGCTCCATTATTAGGGTTCCCAGCTAGGCGAGAACCACTCCCATTGCCTCCAAGGTTTCCGCGGGTGTTCACCATCTGTTGATTGCTCCAAGGTTTGAAGACGAGAGGGAAACAAGCATAGACAAGTATAGAGTAACTTATGCGGGGAGGTGTAACTCAAAATCCACTTTATTAATTATACCATAATAATATCTTGGTATGGTTTCTTACAATGCCTAAGGGCCTGCAACACATACTGCACACTCAGCAAGCAATGAAAATCCAACGTCTCTAAGGGTGACTCTTTATTCTATAACGCGACTCGACGAAGGAGTCCCAACTACAAGACCTAGGCTCACTCGTCAAGAAAACCTCCTCGGCCTGGGTGCGGGTGCGGTGGCATCGGCACGAAATGATCACCATGCCCTGCAACTGTGGTAATCGAAGAAGCAGTGTCCTCATCGAGATCTGACTCTTTCGGGTCCGGCTCATGTAGCTCGAGTACTGGCTCGGGTCCCGGCCCGTACAAAGCCATCTCCAACTCATCAATCCTTCGCAGAAGGTGGGACACATACTCTTGAGCCTCCCGCCATCGGTTCTTCTCTATCGTGACCTCCTCGCGAGCCTTCTGTAGCTCCCGGTTCGTATCATCGAGTACATCCTCCTGAGAGATGACAAGTCGTGCCAGTTGTGTGACCGTGGCATTCTCATTCTGAATCAGTCTCGGGTCAAGAAGGTTGTTGTTGTGTGGATGGTAGCGGTACACCGTGCCCTCCAACTCACTAGCGTAGATGCGGGCGATGTGTCGCATTGCTCGTCGTGATACCTCCTGAATTCCCATCTGCATTGTTGACCTCCTGGCGGTGCAGTATGTCGGACGGTTGCCCTTGCCATTCTTCCTGGCATGTACCATGATCTTCACATCACAAGCCTTAATCAGTCCCGCCTGTCTGATGATGTTCACTTGGTTTGTGGTTTCTCGAAACCTTCAAGAAACTGCAGCATACGCCAAAGTTCTGCGGCGTGGCCAACCTCAAGATCGACGTAGTTGACATCTCCCTCCATCTGTCATAAAACACTCGTGTAAGAACAGATTTCAAATTGTGCTGAGGTAAGGGGAAAAAATTTAGCAAGGGGTAAGAAAAGAGAGAAGGAGATAAGTCGAGAATTCATTCATTATCTTGACCAACTTTTAGCTTTAGAAAATAGGTTTTATCCTCACTATGACCATTCTAACTATGGGTTGAGCCTACGGTCAGTATGGCTCTGATACCACCTCTGTCGGGACCCAAATTTGCAAATCCGGACCCTCTGTGTATTCAGCACTAGTCCAGGATCACGCTAGTGCACATAGTCTCAACATTGGTAAATATCACCATCATACACATCGATAATAATAGAGTACTTTAATTAAGATAACCAAATTGGTTGCTCGACCTTATGGTCAAGTTAATAAAGTACGCCTCGCAGGGCTAAGACTTATTCAAATAAAATCTGCAGCGGAATATATAAAGAAAACGCATGGCGCCAACCAATATGCCACAGGCAACTGACTGGGCTCGATCCCTAGTTCGACGGCTCCTCTTGAAACTCCTCCTCCAAAGCTGGTGTAGACTCTTCTTCAACTGATGTTGTATTGCGGCAAGGGTGAGTACTTGGTGCTCAGCAAGTCATGCACAGAATGCAAACTAATATACTACATGCATGGCTTAGTACAAGGGAATGGCTCATGGTATAATTGCAAAGAAACAAAGATTTGACAAGTATCATAAGTAGATTCGAAAGCAGTAAAGACAAGTATAATATCAATAACTTTTCCAGGAATTAAATAAACATCTTTCCCATACCTAGTCCACATTTCCATCAACATCATCAATTAACCAAACCAAACCTTCCAAGTCCAAGTTGTTTTCACGAAAGTCTAACCCTTGACTGTAATCCCAAAGCAATGTCCATTGCCGCGGACATGGCTATTCGAATAGATTTTACACTCTGCAGAGGTTATGCACTTTACCAACAAGATACAGTCAAACACCACAAAGGCGAGTGATCGTAACAAAGCCTTTCGGATACGGCTAACTACTCAAGTGAACCTTTCTGGTTTTTGCCCTACACCATCCCTTCCCTTATCAAAGGTGAAGTATGGGACCGACATACCATTGGACGGGTACCATGCCTCAGCCCTAGTATGCTCCCCTTTCAAGCTACACAAAAGGTGTAGTTGACACCCGAGGTATCACATGCAAGTTATTAGTAACTTACTCAACTAGGACTGTCCCATTCCGGTCATGTGGTTGCACGATTGACTCAGTTCAAAGGCTTGCAAGGTTAAGTCCTTATGATGACTAGGGCAAGACTACCCGAAGAACCAAACCAACGCTCCCGATGCCACAACTGGCCCACCCGATCATTCTTGCCACATGCCCCGGTCGAAATCTATTTATCAAAACCCCAGTTGATTACCATGCACCACGTGCCATCAACATCACAACACATGATACCTTTCCAAAACAGGTTCAATATATCATTAAGTCAATATTAACATTTGATTGTCCAAAATCATGTCATGAGCACATGGCAGGTCTAAGCAACATACTTCAACGATCTAAATCCCCATGTTGGCAATTTAATAATGTCCAACTATTTAATCCTCAACTAGGGTGACAAGGGGTTCATGGCATTCAATTGTCTATGTCAAGGTGGCATACAACAACTAGGTAATTAACTAATCTCCCAAAATTAATTAAAGCATTTTATAATTGAACTAGCATGCAATAATTTAAATCAAACTAATTTCAAAATGGGATCAACATGGTCAAAGCAAAACTTGCCTTCAAAAAGCACTTGATCTTGGTCCTGAGCTGGCTCCTGGGTCAACACTTCACCTTCGAAGCCTTCGGGCACCTCAACGTCTACTCGTAACGCGTGCAAGTAGCAATAAATGAATAAAATAGTAGACAAAAAGTGTCCAAACATCCAAATGAAGTCGATAAACTGAGATAGCATATTTTTATAAATTTTTAGAAATTGGAATCGGCGAAATTGGATTTAAAACGCAAAAGTTATAAGCGTTTAAAGTTTAAATAATCAATTAAATAATAGTACAGAGAAAAATTTTGGTCTAAAAATTAAATAAAATTCACCATTAGGTAGATCCCAATTTTATACAAATTTAGAAATTTGAATCACCCAAATCGGAGTTAAATTGCAAAAGTTATAAGCGTTTGAAGTTTGAAATCATATTTGAATTCATTAAACCGAATTAAATAAATTTTTTTTTTCGAAAAACGATTTATTGCGTCAGCAGTGACACGTGTCGGCTTCTTATTGGTCGGCTGGCGTCAGCAAGTCCATGGACTCGGCCCACGGTTCGGCTCGGGTCCACCGTGGACTCGGCCCACGGCTCCACGTGTCGCTGACACGCGGGCCCTGCCATGATGCCAGCATGACGTCACGGCTGACGTCATGGTGCGGTTGGCTATCCCGCTGACGTGCGGGCCCCACGTGACGTCACGCATGACGCCACGCGCATCGCGGCCGATCAAGGCCGATTCAGCTCCCGGACACGTGGCGCGATCTGGACCGTTGATTTGAAAATCAACGGTTCCGATTGGATCCAATGCCGCACGTTGCGGTGCAACGCGACTAATCTGGGCCGTTCGATTCGGATCGGACGATCCAGATTGGATCGGGTTTTCGCCTCACCGTGGGTGGCGTGGCATGTCCCGGCGCGCGACACGTGGCACGCCCTATGCCGTTGGATCTAGATCCAACGGATGGGATTGAATCTAAAACCGTAACGTGGATTCGCTACGGGGTGACGTGGACGAACGTGGGCCGTTGGATCTTGATCCAACGGTCCAGATCTAATCTGGTTTCTACGTGTCCCGGGGAAACGTGGTCTCACCTTTGCGGTCAGATCTTGATCGGACGGCTGTGCGGGCTCGAGGGCGTCGATAGCGCGCGGCGGCAGTGGCTTGGCCGGAGAGGAGGAAGACGACCAACGCGCCGGCGTTTACTGGCTTCTCCGGTGAAGTGAGTTCTCCCTTCGGATGCGCCTCGGCCTGGGGGTCTCGGGGCTGGGCTCAGTCGCGCCGGAGAACGACGGACGATGGCGGAATCTGGAGTTAACCGCGGCGGAAGGCTTCTCCAACTACGGCGAGCTCGTGTGGCCGAACGGCGGCGGCTCAGGCGTGAAGGGTTAGGGGTACGGGTGCGCACGGGAGTCGGCTTCTCGGTGGTGGCGGCGGCGGTATAAATAGTGGCCTCGGCTTCCGTGAAAGCGCCGAGACCGAGGCCCACACACGGGCGGCGGCGGAGTCCGGCGAGGACTCGGATTAGGTGACGTGGCTCCACGCGGGCCGTTGGATCTCAATCCAACGGTTGCGGGGTTTGGGCTCGGGTCCGGCTCGGGCGACGTGGTTGGCTCGGTCTGATTTGGGTTCGGGCGACGTGGTTCAACCTTAGCCGTTGGATCGTGATCCAACGGTTGCGACGTTAGGGTTTCGGCCGACTGGGTTCGGCTCGACTGGGTGACGTGGTCGGGTTTGGGTCGGACTCGGACTCGAGTCTGACTCGGGCTCGGTCGCATGAACAGTAAAACCAACTCGGTTTTTCCAGCGATTTAAATAACCAAATTAATTTCTAGAAATTCATTTAATTTAAGAAAAATAGCAAAATACTCAGAAAAATTCCAAAAAAATTCTAAAAAATATTTTAGGGCATTTGGGACTCAAATAAAATATTTCCAACAAAATTTTATTTGCAACTTTGAATTCTTTAATTATTTAAAAAGGGAATAAATTTGAATTTAGTCCAAATAAATCCAAATAAATTCCAGAAAATTCCAAAACTTCACCAGAGTGTAAAATAACATCTAATTTCATGAAAAGCAAAAATTGGGGTGTTACAAGTAGCTCCTTTGTATACTTGGATTGGTGCAAGAAGATCCTTTCTTTCGCTTTCTTGATTTGAAATCCAAAGAAGTATGTCAACTCTCCCATCGTACTCATCTCGAATTCCCTGGACATCAGCTCAGAAAAATGCAACTCAAGAGAGTGGGAGGATCCTCCAAAGATAATATCATCCACATAAATTTGCACCACAAGGAATTGATCATTTGAATTTTGAGTAAACAGAGTTTTATCAACTTTTCCCATCTCAAAATTATGTTGAAGCAAGAAGTCTTTTAATATATCATACCAAGCACGAGGGGCTTGTTTTAATCCATAAAGAGCTTTTGATAAATGATACACATGATTAGGAAATTTTTCATTTTCAAAGCCAGGGGGTTGTTTCACAAAAACTTCTTCTTCTATAAAACCGTTTAGAAAAGCACTTTTCACATCCATTTGAAATAACTTAAAACCTTTTGAAGCTGCAAACGCCAAAAGAATGCGAATAGCTTCTAAACGAGCAACAGGAGCAAATGTTTCATCAAAATCAATTCCTTCAAGTTGGGAGAAACCTTGAGCTACAAGCCTAGCTTTGTTTCTAACAATTATTCCATCTTCATTTAGCATGTTCTTAAAAACCCATTTTGTTCCAATAATGTTTTGACCTTTAGGAGGTTCCACTAAAGACCAAACTTTATTTCGTTCAAAATTCTCTAACTCCTCATGCATCGCATTAACCCAAGAACTATCAGTTAAAGCATGTGTAATATTCTTCGGTTCAAAATTTGCAACAAAAGCAGAATGCATGCATAAAAGAGTTTGAGATGAATCAGAACGTGTCACCCTTTCATGAAGACTTCCAATAATTTGTTCAGGAGGATGGTTCTTCAGAACAGCAAGGGGAGGTCCAGTTGTTTCAGTCGTCGTGGGAGGTGTAGGAAAATCTGAAGTAGTAGTCACATCAATTGGTTCAGGAACATCTTCCCGTTTTGTAGGTATGAGCTCATCATCATCATTATCTTCATCACTTTCTTCGAATCTTTTATCCAAAAAGATTGGCTCTAAATCTTCTCGTGAACCTAAAATGTCGGGTCTAGCTCCAGGGCTAGCCTCATCAAAAGTAACATCGCATGTCTCCAACAATTTGTTAGTCGATAAATCAAGTACACGATATCCACAAGAGTGCAACGAATAACTAAGGAAAATACCATCTGTACTACGAGCTTCGAATTTATCAAGATTTCCATGTTTAAGGATAAAGCATTTGCAACCAAACACTCGTAAGTGAGAAACAGACGGTTTACGATCAAATCTCAGTTCATAAGATGTTTTACCAAGTAAAGCTCTAAGATAGATCCTATTTGATATATAGCAAGCAGAAGAAATTGCTTGACCAATTTTCTTGAAGTGTTGTATTCATCTAGCATAGTTCTAGCCATTTGAATCAAAGTTCTATTTTTCCTTTCTACAACACCATTCTGTGAGGGAGCATATGGCGAGGAAAATTGATGTTCAATTCCATTAGTTTCACAAAAAGATTTGAACAAAGCATTTTTGAATTCCGTACCATTATTAGTTCTTATGGTTTTCAATGTGTTGGGCAATTCATTTATCAATCTTTTAATGAAAACATGAAAGAGTCCAAAGAGCTCATCTTTCGAAGAGAGAAAATGCACCCAAGAGTATCTCGAATAATCATCAACAATTACTAGAAAGTACCACTTATCTCCGGCCGATTGGATTCGAGATGGTCCTACTGTATCCATGTGAAGAAGTTGACCGGGGCCGGTGGTCATCACAGTTGAGACAGGAGCATGAGGAGCTACAACCATCTTACCATGTCGACAGGAAGCACAAACAATGTCTTTGCAAGATTCTAATTTCGGCAAGCCACGAATTAAATCTAGACCACTCAATCTAGATAACAGATCAAATCCCATGTGACCTAACCGACGATGCCAAAAATTGAGATTTCTAGATTCTGAAGCAACAAAACAATGTGAACCTGAAGCATTGCTAAAATTTGCTATGAAAATTTTTCCAAGTCTAGATATCTCAAGAATCGCTTTCCGTAAGCATCGAGTACCCTACATGCATTCGGTTTAAAATTTACTTCAAAGTTTTCATCCAACAATTGAGATACGTATGTAAGGTTGAATTTCAGTTTAGACACCAAAGAGACATTCTTTAAAGTAAAGTGCTCATTTACCTTCATTGTACCTTTGCAATGACGCTGGCCCAAAGAGTAGCACCTCCAAAAGTGATCGTTTCGTTCCCAGATGCTTTTGTTAGGGAGGAGAACCAACTTGGGTTGCCTGTCATGTGTTGGCAGCATCCTGAATCAACAACCCAGATGTTCTCCTTCCCTTCTCGTACAACCTCATCACCGTCGCTGGAGGTGCTGTCGTTGTCACTAGAATCACTAGTGTTCCCTTTTGCCATGAAGCACAGTCTGGTGAAATCCTTCTCATTCAAATTTCGCTTGCTTCGCTTCCTTCTCATCTTCAGTTGAGTCATCAATGTCGCTTAAGTCTAAGCGACCAATTGCCGCGAAGACTTTGTTGAGCATCTTCTTCGCCCGTTGCTTATTTTTATCATTGCTCTCTCTTGGCCGGAAGGACTTGGAGGAGTTGCTTTGCTCCTTCTCCTCTCTATCTTTGTTCTTGAAACAGTTAGCACGGATGTGCCCCGCCTTGCCGCAGCTTGTAGCAAAGGATGGAGGCTCCTCTTCTCTCCCTTGATCTCATGTAAGCTGCATTGACACGCTTGGAAAGAAGAGCAAGTGTATCTTCCGGTATTTGATCTAGCTGCTCATCACTAAGAGCACTCAAAGCAAAGAATGGATTATGATGATGAAGAACTAGTAGCATTATCATATGAAGAGGAATTAGCATTAAGAGCCATAGAGTTATCATTGGATGTTCTTGAAACAATGTCTATCTCAAAAGTCTTGAGACTAGAATATAGTTTATCCAAAGTCATTTAACTCATCTAGTGAGCTTCCTAAAAGCGATCACTTTCATTTGCTAGATTTTAAGATCAAGAGATGATAGGAAATGTCTAGCATTTTCAGAGTCAGTGTACTTTACATCTACAAACTCTAAGATTATTTAAGATTCTCGTTAAAGCGAGCAAAACAATCATCTAGAGATTCTCCAGAGTTCATTTCAAATCTAGTGTATTCCTTTTTAAATTGATCTTGCCTAGCTTCTTTTAATCGAGTCGATTGCCCTCATGATAATCTTGAATAGATTTCCAAATTTCTTGAGCAAGGAGTAAATGATGCACTCTATCGAATTCTTTTCTAGCAAGTCCTTGAAGCAATATGTTTCTAGCTCTATTATTGTTTTCAACATCTTTTTCAAACTCGATTTTATCAATATCATCATTTGAAGGAAGCTCGTATGGAATCTTTACCTTGCACCAAATAGCGTTACCTTGAGCTTGAAGGTATGCAGTCATCCGAATCCGCCAGTGGGGAAAGTCTGTGCCATTGAAGATTGGCGGCTTGTTCGAGTATTTCTCTGTTGCCATAACTTACCGTTTACTAATCACCTGTTAAGATGGATTAGTAGAGCCAAGCTTTGATACCACTTGTAGGATCGAAAGACACGAATATAGCAATCAGAGGGGGGGTGAATGATTGTGCAGAAGCTAAAACCAAATTCTTAATCTACTAAAGGTTCACCCCAAAATAGAACCAAATAATTGCCTCGTATTCGACAAAAATAGAATGACAGAGGTTCGGTAAAATGTGAATTCCTAGAGATCCAACCGTCAGAACGATCTGAAATTTGGACACAAGAAACTAGATTCCAATACGAATCAAACCCAAAAAGAATCAGCTCGATTGGACTTACGGATCAAAAGTTATGAACCTCGCAAGCTTGCTGTGACAGAAGATGACGAGAATAGATCTAACTAGAATTGTAGCTCGCCAAAAGATTTGAAGAACTTGATCTTTATTTCTCCTTTCTTTTGTCTAAAGTACTCCAAACAAAAGAGTACAACCCTAAGCTTGCTCAAAGATTGATGCCCTTCAACAGGAGACAACCCCTCCTATTTAAAGGAGCAAAACACAAGGAGTCATGAATACAATTCCTACTCCTAATCCTAGAAGGAGTCCAACTCCTAATCCTAGAAGGAGTCCCACTCCTAATCCTAGAAAGAGTATGTATTCAACACAACTCCTCTTGGCCCAACCTGGTCGAGTACAACTCTTGCACGCGTATGGTAACCCTACCATACTCACGTGAC
Source organism: Rhipidocladum racemiflorum (assembly GCA_036346355.1). NCBI lineage: Eukaryota > Viridiplantae > Streptophyta > Magnoliopsida > Poales > Poaceae > Rhipidocladum > Rhipidocladum racemiflorum. The sequence continues at coordinate 36,877,139 of CM070581.1, forward strand.
TAACACTTTGCACGCGAATGACCTCCTGCCATTCTCACGTGACTAACCATTCTTCATGTGCACCATCTCTTAGCCCGAACGTCCCGCATGACATCCTTGACCACCAAGACCTCAGTTCCCCCTGAACCTAGTCCCGAACCTCAGTTCCTCCATGAACCTAGTTCAGGTCCCATCATCGACCACATTCGCCCTCGAGCAATACCTGCACATGAACAAACCACAAAACGATTCCGAGCACAAATCCATGACTTGACTCACATTAAACCATGCAACCACTCACAAGAGTGCATTGCATTAAATATTCTAAGAACACAATTTCAAAACACGAACCAAAACCTTTGCAAAAATCAAAAAGCTTTTCAAATAATCAAACTGATTTCAAATCTTTTCAAATAAAGAAACCAAAAAATAAATCTTGTCAAAATATCAAACTGGTTTCAAATCTTTTTCAAATACTCATCATCAAAATCAAATGGATCAAAAATAATGATCCTTCAATTTGAAATATAACTTGCTTTCTGTCTCACAAATGATTGATGAGGATCTTGAAATAAGCTTTAAGAAAAATGAATGCAAAGTGCTAGATGCTTCAGGTGATCTTGTTATCAAGATTTCACGCTTTGAAGAGTATTTAAAGCTGACTTTGATGTATCACCTTCTTCTAAGCATAGGTGTCTAGTTGCCAATTTTTCTAAAGATTTATTCTTTTGGCATCGTAGACTTGGTCATGTTGGTTTCGATCATCTTACTCATGTAAGTGGTTTAGATCTCATACGTGGCTTGCCTAAGCTTAAAGGTGATAGCGATCTAGTATGCTCTTCTAGTAGACATGGTAAGATGATTGCAGGTTCACATCCACCTCTTACCATGGTGATGTCGAATGCTCCAGGACAGCTACTGCATCTTGACACGATTGGACCATCTCGAGTTCAATCTTTAGGAGGCAAATAGTATGTTCTTGTTATTGTTGATGACTACTCTAGATACTCTTGGGTGCACTTTATGGCATCTAAGGATGAGTGTAACACCCTAATTTTTGTTTTTCATGTATTTAAATGTTATTTTACACTTTTGAGAATTTTTGGAATTTTCTAGGATTTATTTGGATTTAATTTGATTTTATTCCCTTTTGAAATAATTAAATAATTAAAAGTTATAAATAAATTTTGGTTGGAAATATTTTATTTGAGTCCAAAATGTCTCAAAGTATTTTCCAGAATTTTTCTAGTTATTTTGCTATTTTTCTCGAATTAATTGAATTACTAGAATTATTTTCAAATATTAAATCGCTGGAAAATACCGATTGGGTTAGTACTGTTCATCCGACCGAGCCCGACCCGAGTCAGACTCGAGTCTGAATCGAACCGGACTCAAGCCCGACCCGAGCCGGCCGAACCCTAACGTGTGTGACCGTCGGATCTTGATCCAACAGTCACGATGGCGCCACGTCATCCGAGTCCAAATTCCCGTCGGACTCCGCCGCCGCCGCCGAGTGGGCCTCAATTTCTACGGATTTCATGAAAGCCAAGACCCCTATTTAATGCGGCACCGCCGCCAGCGTGTTCTCCTCTTCCGTGCGCACCCGTAGCCCTAGGTCACCGAGCACGAGCCGCCGTAGTCGCGCCGCAAAAGCTCGCCGAAGTTGGAGGTGGAGTCTGCCACGGTTTCCGCCATTTTCCGCCGTCGTCCGCCGTTCTCCGCCGTGGTAGTGCCCAGATCCGGAGTCCTCACGTCGAGCCGCACCCGCAGAGACCACTCACCTCGTCGGAGGAGCCCCGTAGCGCGGCGCCGTTGGTCGTCTTCCTAAGTGCCGGCAACCGAGCTCCGCCGCACAACATCGCCGAACCCGCGAAGCTTCTTCGCCGTTGGATCTTCATCGCACGGCCAGGATTCGTCCACATCACCCGCGGGTAAGCCCCACGTGTTATTCTTTAGATCTGTTTTCAGCCGTTATATCTAGATCAAACGCCCTAGATTGAGCCACGTAGCCTCGAACCGCACCGTGCTAGGGGTAGATCTCAGCCGTTAGATCAAGATCATACGGTTAGGGTTCATGCACGTTGTAACACTAGATTAGACCTCGACCATCCGATCTAAATCGGACGGTGTAGTTTGCGCCACGCGTCGAGCGCCGGGTCATGCCACGTCACCCCCAGCGACGCGGTTAAACCCGATCGAATCTAGACCGTCCGATCTAAATCGTACGGTCTAGATCAACCGCGTTGCATCGCAACGTGCGGGATTAGATTTGATCCGGGTCGTTGGATTTCAAACTAACGGCCCAGATTGCGCCATGTGTCCGGTAGCCAAACCGGCGCGGTCAGCGCGGGCGCCGCCCGGTCGCCGCTGATGTCACGCGTGACATCAGCAAGGGGGCCCACATGTTAGCGGCTCTGCCCACCATGCGGTGGCGTCACCCGTGATGTCACGGTGGGTCCCGCGTGTCAGTACCGTGTGGCCGAGTGTGATGATGTCAGCGCTGGCGTCATCCGAGGGGTCCCACATGTTAGTGAGACATGCACCCGTGGACCGGACCAGAGCCATGGACCGAGTCTGTGGACCGGCTGACGTCATAATTCGATTTTTCAATAGAAAAATAATTCGGTGGAAATTCAAAATCCACGCTGACGTCATGTTGGCGTCATAAATCAATTTTTCAAAATAAAAATAAATCAATTAATTCGGTTTATTCTTTTATTTGATTTTTTAAACTTCAAACGCTTATAACTTTTGCAATTTAACTCCGATTTGAGTGATTCCAATTTCTAAATTTGTATAAAATTGAGATCTACTTAATGATGAATTTTATTTAATTTTTGGACATAAGTTTTCTATGTTTATATTTATTTAATTAATTTTTCAAACTTTAAACGGGTATAACTTTTGCGTTTTAACTCCGATTTGGACGGTTCAAATTTATAAAAATGTGCTCTCTCTGTTTATGAAGTTTATTTGAATTTTCATACACTTTTTGCCTACTATTTATTTATTTTATTGCTATTTGCACGCGTTACGAGTAGACGTTGAAGTGCCCGAAGGCTACGAAGGTGAAGTGTTGACCCAGGAGCCAGCTCAGGACCAAGAGCAAGTACTTTTTGAAGGCAAGTTATGCTTTGACCATTTTGATCGCATTTTTTAAATTAATTTAATTTAAACTATTGCATGATAATTTAATTAGAACTTGTTTAAATTATCTCTGGGAATTAGATAAATGCCAAATTGCAGTATGGCACCTTGACTACTGAATTATGTGCCATGAACCCTTGTCACCATAGTTGTGGAATATGTAGTTGGACATTATTAAATTGCCAACATTGGGTATTTAGATCGTTGTAGTATATTGTTTAGACCCGCTACATGCACATGACTTGATTTCAGACAATCAAAAGTTAATATTGACTTAATGAGATATTGAACCTGTTTTTGAGAAGTATCATGTGTTGTGATGTTGTTGATGGCACGTGGTGCATGGTAATCTACCGGGTTTGATAAATAGATTTAGACCGGGGCAAGTGGCAAGAATAATGTGGTGGGCCATGAGTGGCACCGGGGATGTCGTTTTGGTTCTTCGGGTAGTCTTGCCCTGGTTATCCTAAGGACTTAACCTTGCAAGCCTTTGATCTGAGTCAAGCGTGCAACCACATGTCTGTAATGGGACTGACCTAGTTGAGTAAGTTACTAATAACTTGCATGTGGTACCTCGGGGTGTCAACTACACCTTTTGTGTAGCTTGAAAGGGGAGCGTACCAGTGCTATGGCATGGTACCCGTCCAACGGTATGTCAGTCCCATACTTCGCCTCTATTAAGGGAAGGGATGGTGTATGGCAAAAGCCGGAGAGGTTCACTTATGTAGTTTGCGGTCTCTGAAATACTTTGTTACGATCACTCGCCTTTGTGGTGTTTGACTGTATCTTGTGGGTAAAGTGCATAACCTCTGCAGAGTGTAAAATATATTAGAATAGCCGTGTCCGCGGCATTGGACATTGTTCCGGGATTACAGTCAAGGGTTAGACTTTCATGAAAACCACTTGGACTTGCCAAGTTTGGTTGGGTTTAATGATGACGTTGATGGAAATGTGGAATAGGAAAGGGAAAGTGTTTACTTAACCCCTGGAAAAGTTATTGATACGATTTTTACCTTTACTGCTTTCGAATCTACTTATGATACTTGTTAAATGCTGTTTTACTGCAAATGTACCTATTGGCCTATCCTTTGTATTAAGCCTTGCATGTAGAATATTAGCTTGCATTCTATGCATGACTTGCTGAGTACCAAGTACTCACCCTTGCCACAATACAACATCAATTGAAGAAGAGTCGACGCCAGCTTTGGAGGAAGAATACCAGGAGGAGCCGTCTAACTAGGGAGCGAGCCCAGTCAATTGACTGTGGTATACTGGATGGCACCACGTTGATGCTTTTATTCCGCTGCAATTTATTTTCTTAATAAGTTTTCGCCCTATGTGGCGTGCTATTCTAACTTGACCCTAAGGTCGAGCAACCAGTTTGGTTAATTAGTTAAAGTACTTATTATTTCGTTGTGTATGATTGTGGTATTTACTGATGTTGAGACTGTGTGCACTAGCGTGATGCTGTACTAGTGCTGAATACACAGAGAGTCCGGATTTGCAAATTCGGGTCCCGACAAAGGTGGTATCAGAGCCATACTGACTGTAGGCTCACCCATAATTAGAATGGTCGTAGTGAGGATAAAACTATTTTCTAAAGTTAAAATTTGACAAGACAATGAATGAACTCTCGACTTATCCCCTTCTCTCTTGTTCATACCCCCTTTGCTGAATTTCTCTTGTTCTCACTTGGTTTTGAAATTTTTGCGCTCTCACGAAAGTGTCTTTGGCAGATGAATATGCTCAACAACTACGCTGAGCGTGAAGGAGGCTACGCCGCCGAGTTATGGCGTATGCTACATGTGCTTGGAGGTTTTGAGAGGCCACTTTATCAGGGGACCACCTTAGTGCAGGTTGGATTGGTCAAGGCGTGGGACGTCAAGATCATAGTGTATGCTTGAGAGAAGACGAAGTTTAGTCGCCCATGCTACTTCACAGCCAGGAGGTCTACATTTGAGATGGGAATCCAGGAGATGTCACCCCGAGCTATGAGGCACATTGCTCGCACCTACTCCAGAGAGTTGGAGGGCACAGTGTTTCGTCACCACCCACGTCGAGACAACAGGATTGAACGGGAGCCGATAGAAGATGAGAATGTCACCATCACATACTTGGCGAGGTTCGTCGTCGCGCAGGAGGATGCACTCGATGATACGGTGCTGGAGCTACAGAAGGCCCGAGAGGAGATCAAGAAAGAGAAGAAAAGTCTGCAGGAGGTTCGAGAGTATATGTCCCATCTTCTGCGAAGGATTGATGAGCTGGAGATGGCATTGTATGGACAGGAACCAGAGCCAGTACTAGAGCTGCATGAGCCAGATCCCGAGGAACCGCAGCCAGAGCCACAGCCCGCGCCAGAGCCCGAGGAGGATGCCGTTTCTTTGACTTCAGTTGTTGTGGGGCATGGCGATTGCTTTGCGCCTATGCCGCCGCACCCGCCACGAGGAGGCAGTGGAGGTTTTCTCGACGAGTGACCGTTCAGATTAGTGGTTGAGACTCCTTCGTCGAGTCGCGTTATAGAATAAAGAGTCACCCTTAGAGGCGTTAGACTCCAGTGATAGTTGATTTGGATTTTCATTGCTTGCTGAGTGTGCAGTATGTGTTGCAAGGCCCTTAGGCATTGTGAGCAACCATACCAAGTTATTATTGAATAAATAATAAAGTTGGATTTTGAGTTACACCTTTCGCCCCGCATAAGTTTCCCTACTACTTGTCTATGCTTGTTTCCCTCTCATCTCTAAACCTTAGAGTAATCGATAGATGGTGAACACCCGCGGAAACCTTGAAGGCAATGGAAGTGGTTCTCGCCCAACTGTGAACCCTAATGATGGAGCACCAGCACCGCCAGTTAACATGCAGAACTTTGGAGCCTTCCTTGCTGCACAGACCCAGCTGATGCATGCTATGATGCAACAGATGCAGTAAGTCACTGCTCAGGCCGCTGCCAATCAAGTCAATCAGGGACAGCGTCAAAACTCGAGGCTGTCAGAGTTCATAAGGACCCATCCACCCACCTTTTCCGGAAACACCAACCCATTGGAGGCAGATGACTGGTTAAGGTCAATCGAAAGGAAGCTACACATTACCCAATGTGTGGGAAATGAGAGGGTACTTTATGCCTCTCATCAGCTAGAAGGGACTGCAGCAGAAAGGTGGGAGAATTACTGTGCTACACAGGAAAACCCGTAGGCGATCACTTGGGAGGAGTTTACAACTGCATTTCGTTAGTATCACGTGCCAGAGGGAATAATGGACCCCAAGAAGGATGGGAGTTTCAGGATGTGCATCGACTACCGTGCCTTCAATGAAGTTACCGTGAAGAACAAGTACCCGTTACCCAGGATCGATAATCTGTTTGATTAGTTGAGAGGAGCCGGAGTTTTCTCCAAGGTTGATCTGAGATCAGGGTATCACCAGTTGAAGATCCGATCAGAAGATATCCCAAAGACCGCATTCTCGTCGAGATACGGACATTACGAGTTCACTGTTATGTCCGTTGGTCTGACGAATGCGATAGCTTATTTCATGAATATGATGAATAAGGCATTCATGGAGTATTTGGACAAGTTCGTTGTGGTGTTGATAGACGATATCTTAGTCTACTCCAAGACAAGGGATGAACATGCAGAACACCTGAGGCTAGTTTTGGAAAAGCTGAGAGGATAGCAACTCTTCGCCAAGTTCAGCAAGTGCGTTTTGGAAGGACAAGGTAGAGTTCTTTGGACATGTCATGACCGCAGAAGGAGTGGCAGTAGACCCAAGCAAGCTGGAAGCCATGTTACATTGGGAACAGCCGAAGACAGTAACCCAGATCCGTAGTTTTCTGTGGATGGCTGGTTACTACCGCCGTTTTATTGAAGGCTTTTCGACAATTGCGAGACCTCTTACGCAATTGTTTAAAAAGGAGAAAAAGTTTAACTGGACGCCAGAATGTGAGAAAGGTTTTCAAGAGCTGAAAAAGCGATTGACATTAACTTCGGTGTTATTCCTACCCGATGTTAATCAGAGCTTTGATGTCTATTGTGATGCATCGTGCCAGGGACTTGGATGCGTGTTGATGCAAAACTGGAAGGTGGTTGCATATGCATCAAGGCAGCTGAGGCCACATGAAGAGAATTACCCGACGCATGACCTGGAATTAGCAGCTGTAGTGCGTGCCTTGAAGTTGTGGCGACACTACCTAATTGGGAATAGATGCGAAGTGTATATGGACCATAAGAGTCTTAAATACATCTTCACCCAATCGGATCTGAACATGAGGCAGAGGAGATGGCTAGAGTTGATCAAGGACTATAATGTCGGAATCCATTACCATCCTGGAAAGGCCAATGTGGTGGCCGATGCCTTGAGTCGGAGGAGCCATACCGTGAATGTGTTGCTAGCCGAAAGCCATGACGAGCTATGGAGGGAGTTACAGAAACTGGAATTGGAAGTTGTACCGGAAGGATTTTTAGCTGCATTGGAAATAAAGCCTATTCTGGAAGATCAGATCCAAGAAGAACAGTGGGACGACGACAAGATCCGCAGGATTAAGTCCAAGATGGATATGACTCCATATGGGTTATAGTGGACCACTTGACTAAAGTCGCTCATTTTATCCCTGTAAAGACCACCTACTTAGGAGATAAATTAGCGGAGTTGTACATGACCAGGATCGTCTGTTTGCACGGATTGCCGAAGAAGATTGTATCAGACAGAGGTACTCAATTTACCTCCAGGTTTTGGAATAAGTTGCACGAAGCCATGGGGACCCGCTTGAACTTCAGTACAGCATATCATCCGTAGACGGATGGACAGACTAAAAGAGTTAATCAGATTCTAGAGGATATGCTAAGAGCTTATGCATTGGCTTATGCTACCTCTTGGGATAAGAGTGTGCCGTATGCGGAATTCAGCTACAATAATAGCTATCAGGCCAGTCTACAGATGTCACCTTTTGAGGCGTTGTATGGTCGACCGTGTCGAACACCTTTGAATTGGAATGAGACGGGTGAACGCCATGTCTTTGGACCGGATATTCTTCAGGAGGCCGAAAGGCAGATTGCCATGATCTGGGAAAGAATGAAGATAGCTCAGTTGAGACAAAAGAGTTATGCTGATAACCGTCGCCGAGACTTGAGGTTTGAACCGGAGGATTTCGTATACCTTAGGGTTACACCTCTCAAGGGAGTTAAGAGGTTCCATGCGAAAGGGAAGCTCGCACCGTGATATGTTGGTCCATTCAAGGTCCTGAGTCGCCGAGGAGAAGTTTCTTACCAGTTGGAGTTGCCGCAGTCGTTGTCGGGAGTGCATGATGTGTTTCATGTATCACAACTGAAAAAGTGTCTTCGAGCACCAGATGAGTAGACACCGTTAGAGTCAATAGAGCTGCAAGAGGATCTTACTTACAAGGAGCACCCCGTGAAGATTCTGGACACCATGGATCGAGAGACAAGAAATAATTCAATCTGTTTCTGCAGAGTCCAGTGGAGCAACCATGCAGAAAGTGAAGCAACTTGGGAGCGTGTAACACCCCGGCATCCAGTATGCCCTGAATGTTACCAAACATAGACTAAACAACATCTAAATAACACAACTTAAAATAAATTACAACAAAGGCGCAAATGCTAAAACCGAAAATTTCGGCAGCATCTCCTTTGTTTTTCTATGAATTGAAGCAACAGTAATTATAAGGCAAGATATAGCATAATAAGAGACATCTAAAACAGCAATAATAATGGATATAGCATCACTTATGTCTAAAATAATGGAATTCAATCATTCCACCAAATATAACAAATCAAACGATGAACTTAAGCTCAAAACCAAACCATACACCAAGTTTCAAGGCACTATTCATTATTATCATGACTCCAAATGATTAAACTGTATATAAGTGTGAAACTACGTGTAGAAGTGTAGCTAATGCCCTTTCCCGCATGCCGATTTCATGGTACCTAAAAACAACATAAAATACAAGCGTGAGTTCATCACTCAGCAAGTATAGTGCAATGGATCATAAAGAACAAATCAAAGCCCCATAGGTACATACCATACTTAACATCAAGATCAAGTCACACTTTCGTATACAACATCATAACCATGTCCCAATCTCGTTCTACACATTTCATCATCATCATCATGTATGCAATGTAATGCAATGCACATGTCTCTTCGAAGCACATACCGGTATTGCCGAGTGCACACCCGTCGGCGTGCACCCTCTTTCCCCTTCCATCCTGTAGATGGAGGGTGCCTACTCCTCGCTTCCACTCACCACATGGATGGAATCACGAGGTAGGTCTTACTCAATGGCGCCCCGGATTAGTCATAACTTTCTCACCGACCTTACCGGACTAGTTATGACATTCTCACCGACCGGGCCAGTTTTCATGCCATGTATGCAACATATGCCATAAACATAAACAATTAATCATTGCATAGCATCATAACATACCATTATCACCATATCATGGGCAAACACTAATCATGGCAAGATAGCATATCATGAAAACAATTTGCATCTAATCAAGACAAGCAACATACAACACACTACCCATTCCAATACACTTGCCATAACCATGGGCGACGGATTGGCGAGAGGATGAGGGCACTCCTGGGGTCACTCCATCTGCACATAGACACCACACACTCAAAACGTGCCCACAAAACAGTACACAATCGCTCATCTACCCCAACTTCGCAAACTACTCCCAAAACCAAAAAACAGAGACTTTGTCCCTCGGGACAGCAGGCTTCAAACTAGCATAACTTGAGTTCTAGGTCTCCAAATCGAGTAAACGAGTACATCATCGAGAAAATTAGGAAATTTCCTAGCTTTTTCTAATTATTAGGAAAAGCTGATTCGGCATCTAAATTGTCTAATCTACAAAACATTACGCTCTGTCCCAATTACGTCACAGATTTGAACACGTTCGGTAAAACAATCATAACTTTCACACGGCTGGGCGGAATTGGAAGTTCTTGGTATCCAATTAAAAGTATTTAAATTATCTACAACTTTCTCAACAGGCGGCCGACCAAATTCCGACCCTAAAATTGCGAAAACTCAAAACCTAGGTCGTGTGCCCAATCTGCCCGAAGCAGAACGTGGGACAGCAAATGCAATCTCCCTAATCTCATCTAGGAATAGCACCTAAACACCAAATTTAACCATGAAATTACCCATCTAACAGCACCTAGACCACCACGAACAAGACCCCAAATCCGTACCTCTTCTTGATAGATCACCCGGTCGACGAACGCCTCTTCCTCGTGACCCGATCTCTCCTCCAATCGCCGGGAACGTCAGAATCGCCCGGACACCGGATCCTCTTGGATGGAGAGTTCCCAGGCAGTGATATCGCATGGAGGGAGAGGCTCTAGGGCCGTCTAGGGGAGGTGGAGGAGCAAGGTGGCGGCTAGGGGAGGCAATGGGGGAGGCGCATGGGGGGAGAGGGGTGGGTGGCGACTAGGGTTGAGGGAGAGGGGAGTGGGGGCGCACCTAGGGGTGGGGGCTAGGTTTGGCTGCCCAAAAGTCCCCCCCTTGGGCCCAAACCCTTCCACCGTAGGCCCAACTCAAGCCCCAAGGCCCAAAGTCCCCCGGAAAGGCCCAAACACCCGGAAACGGCCCAAAAACACGCTATAAAGTCGTACCGAAATGCCGAATTCTATAATGTCACATTCTAGGGTGTCACATTCTCTCCCCCTTAACAGGATTCGACCCCGAATCCGAGACACAACACTTCGCAACCAACCAAATCGAAGGGAGCTAAGGTTCACTTCTCATAATCCGCTCAAAAACCCCTACGATTTGCACTAGCCTGGACTCAAAAGCAAGGAGCTAAGGCTCGAAGATTGACGGCTCTAACGATAACTCACAATCAAAACTTGCTAGAATCTTACTCAACATTGAAACACAAAGCACTCACATACGGCCTCAGCACGACCCAAGCGGTAGGATAAATCCTCAAACAGACCACAAAAGAAAACGATCTCACACTCCTCATTTCATACATTCCTTGGCACTAGAATGCCCGATCCCTTTAACCAACGCTACTCTCCACACTACTACAGAATGACACATTACTATCGCTCTATCTGTGTCGGTTCTAAACCTTTGACTAAAAAACCGATTGTGATAAGTATATTTCATTTGGAAATCTTGGTAACAGGTTATCACAATCGGTTCTGAGAAGTAACCGATTGTGATACGATAATAATCCCAATTGGTTCTAGATAAGAACCGATTGTGATAATCATTTTGTTATCACAATCGGTTTTTATCTAGAACCGATTGTAATGAGTTGGTATTATCACAATCGGTTTTGGGAAGAAACCGATTGTGCTGAGAACAGGGGTTATCACAATCAGTTCTTTTCCAGAACTGATTGTGATGATGTAACGCGCGCAAAAAGAAAAGACGCCGCCGCAAGAAAAAAACAGAACATACTCACATATGGCTAGCTATCAGCACACACATATATATATAATGAAAGCACATATTGCTTTCAGCACTCACATATTGTTCACACATCCAGCACACACACACATATATATATATCTATATCTATATCTATATTGTTCACACACATGCATGCATTTTAATCATAGAATGATCCATGGCTATCACCGCTAGGGCTGTCGCTGCCGTCGGAGTCGAAGAAGGGTGGCTGATCATCGTCGCTGCATGGCGATGGCTCATCCTCCGACGATGACCCAGAAGAGACACCGGTGCCCCAACGGGTGAAGGGGGGCAAGGTGTCCTCCTCGTCGTCGTCGTCCTCCTCCTCCTCCGGGGGCGCCTCCTCCTCCTCCTCCTCCTCCTCCTTAGGGGGCTCAGGTGCCGGCGCTGCTGGCGGCGGTGATGGCGGTAACTCCACATACTTTGACTCGACAGTACTGTCGGAGCTGCAGGGAGAAGGTGGACGAGGCGGCGGCGATGCCATGAGAGCTAGTGTGTGAAGAAGAGAAGCTGAGATACTTTGCAGGGAGATACTTTGGCACAAGAAGCTGAGATTGCGCGTGAGGTTGCAGCTGAGAGACGGTCGGCCGATTGGTTAAAAATATGGCATCGAAACACGAAGAGTCGCGTTCTTAATTATCGGTTGACGAAGGGGTTTGAATATTATCTGTGTCGGTTCTATATAGAAGCCGACTATGATTATATTATCACAGTTGGGTTCTATATAGAACCGACACAGATAATATTCAAACTGTGTCGGTTCCAGATAAAACCGACGGTGACAAATAATATCACAATCGGTTTTTATCTAGAACCGATTGTGATTAAGTAGCTAATATCACAATCGGTGTTTTCTAAGAACCGATTGTGATAAGCCTCGCTAGGTTTTATATATTCCCTCAGGATGAACTCTCCTCTGTTGTAGTTTTGTTGCAAAAAAAACGTCGCCACCCCGAAAAACAGAACATATTCTTATTTAAACATAGACTTGGGGGAGAAAATCTGAAATCCTTGAGGTTGTGTGTTAAGAGGGTAAGATGAAGCCCTAGCTTGAAGAGATTTTTCCCCTCTATTTTCCCTCGTTTGATGATTTCTTCAAATGGTAAGCATTCCTTCAAATTCTTTCAAATGCATGTGTTGTATGTCATTAATGCTATTATATATGGTTGAAATGTACCAATATTATTGCAGAAATTATAAAGGAACTCCTCTAGGAGATCGGTTTGAGGCTAAAGTTGAAACCCTATATAGCTTGAGTTTATTTCCCCTCATTTGTGGTTAATTTCCTTCAAAAGCTGAGACATGTCATTATATTTGTCAGCGTGTTAGCCAACAGACCCCTTCCGGTGAGGGGTATATTAAGTTCTAACTGGGGCTTTCGTGGAGATCGCTCGAGAAATGGAGAACCGGGGGTGAAGTATGCAAGGAGACCGGCGGTTTGTCAGGTTCGGGCCCTCCTTAGAGTAATAACCCTACTCCTGTGTTCTTGTATTATGGTGCGCTCGGGGGGAGCTAGAAAGTGAGCAGCTACCCAGAGTAACCCAGACCAGCTCACCTGTAATGGAGAGTCTAGCCTGAGAAAAATGATCGAACCCTTCCCCCCATGCACCCCGACTCCCTTTTATACTCGGGCTAGCGGGGGCGCATGGGAGGCTTACACCACAAGTCATCCCATTACTCTACTCTTTAGCATTAAAGGCCCCTGCAACACATTAAATGCCCTGGTGCAGACATCCTTTCCCCCCGCCCTTGAGCGCCGCGCCTGCCGGCTTGGCCCGCTCCTTTGGGGTGGGGAAGTGCACCCTGAAGTCACTCGCCATTATGGCGCACGTTGGGAACACGCGCCGCCATCCTGTGGCCTTCATTAGCCCCATTTAATGCGCACGATATGCATTAAATGTCTTTGACCTCTCGAACGGGTTTTCTTTGGCTGGGCAATGCTGGCGGGCCTTGTCCCGCCTATTTCCGACTTCTACCTCGTCGTCCTCAATTTCTACTCCATCCACAATCTTCATCTTCCTCCTAACTCCATCGTTCTCCTCGCTGTCTTTGCTTATTTCTGCGAGATGTTCGTGGGAGTAGCCCCTAATCTCCCCCTCTTTCGCTTCTTATATTCCTTGCGTGCGGCCAAGGACCTTTCCACCGTGACCGGCTCCTGCCACTTCCGCCTTCGCGATGGCGCAGCCTCCCTCTACATTCCGCTAGACCTCCGCTCCAACTGGAGAGATTGGCGCAATGGGTGGCTCTACGGCGAAGACGACAGTGGCTTGGAGGTCCTGGAGATGCCGACTGGGCCAGCAGTCGGCATCCCCACCTGGGGAGCTCACGTCGACGAGACGCCTGAGCTCCAGGTGATGCTGGCCCGTGTGGACCAGCTGCGAGCGGCGGGCCTGACGGGGGCCATGGTTCTTCGGGACTACATCACCCGGAGAATCAGTCCCCTGCGCCGTCGCACTCGCCTCGCCTGGCAGTACACGGGCCCCGATGACATGACCTGAACACTTCCTGGAGGTGGGTTGCATTTCGCTTTGCTCTCTTTGTTTTCTTCATCTTTCTTTCAACTACTATCAGACTGACGGCGCCTTCACTCCTTTTTCTTATCATTTCTTATTTTTCAGCCGCGGGGAATTTATCCCTTGCCAAGATCGACGTGTGGCAGGCGCAGCTGGGCGTCTTTGGCCCCATCCTGCCCTTTCTAGCGGGTGCTCTCCCACTTTGCCAGGTGGAGCCCTGGGAGCGTGTGGCGATCACCTGTGCCATGCCCGTCATGGATTCCATGGGTCCAGTGACCACGCCTCGCCAGACTGCGCTAACCATCCGGGGCCCTCCTCCAGTGAGTGGGGGAGGGACAAGCGCCCTACCGACGACGACGCCCCTGCCGCCGACGACGCCCCAGGCGGGTCCGCGCCGCTCTAGGGGGTGCGGCGACCACAACCGGAGCAGTGGTCGAACCCCAAGGCGGCCCTGGCGTCCACCCGGTGCCCGCCGCTGGGCCAGACGTCTTACCGCCCGGCGGCGGACTGGGCCTGCCAGCCACCCCGGAGGCCCCCGGCGCCCCGATCCCCTCGGCGGACACGGACGCTTTGCTGGCCGCCCTTGGAGAGCTACACTCCAACGTGAGCGGCCAGCTTGCGGCGAGCAGGGAGAGGTTGAGGGAGGCTGTTGCGGAGATCACCCGCCTCTGGGCAGAGGTGCAGGACTGGCGCAGCCGGTTGGAGAGGCAGGAGCTGGACCTGCAGCAGGAGAGGGAGCAAGGCACCCTCCGTGTCGAGGCGATCACCCGGGAGCGCGACGAGGAGAAGGGCGAGCGGCTCCGCGCAGAAGCCAAGGCCACCTCCATGCTGCGCCTGGCCTTTGACCGGATGGTGGCCAGCCTGGCGCCGCTAGGGTTGGAGCAGCCGAACCCGATGGAGCAGACGACCCGGCACTATGCCTTCTGCATGGGCCGGATCGCCGACTTCCTCACCTTCCTTCCTGGCACCCTAGCGGCCCGGTCCAGCCAAGAAGGGCGGGCAGTCGCGGCGGCCACAGCGTCATACGTGCTTGCCTGCTGCGCCAGTCGGGACCCTAACTTCGACCCCCTGGTCGCCATCCAGGGGGTGGAAGGGGAATGGGCCCGCACAGAGGCGCGGGTTAGCAGCGCCGCCGAAAGGGTAGCTGATCAGCTGGAGATGGTCAATCCGTCGCTGGAAGCGATGGCCGAAGATGTGGCCCTTGAGCTGGATGTTCCTCCGGCGGAGGACCAGGAGGCAGCGGAGGCCGCGGCGGACGAAGACTGAGGGGCTTCTTTTTCTTTTTCTTCTTTTTTGCCGTTAATGTGCCTTCCCTTGTAGCGGACTACTACAAGTTTAGGATATACTTTTATAAAAAATGTGTACTTCCCTTTCGCATGCCTTGTGCTTGGATGTCCGTTCGCGTATCCAACATGCTAGTTCTGAGCAAACGAAAAAGGCATCAGCGCACGTTAAGGGTTAGTTGGAATGCGGGGTCCGGGTCCTTTGTGCCGGGGAGTCGCCGCCTCAGGGTATTAGGGCCCTGCGAGGTTTAGTTACCCTCGCGGCCTCTTAGGGCTGAACACTTGGTGGAGTGGGGCAGGGCAGTAGGTCTTCGGTGATGGTGTTTGAGCCGCCAGTTCTCACGGGGACACCCTGAGCGTCATGACCGTATTGAGAACCGTACCAAACCAACCACCCGATTACCTATCCCTGCACACCATGCTCACCCAGTGAGCCAATTTTAGCCGTCGAGCACTCGGAGGGCCTTAATATTCGGAGGGCGAGCACGCGGCCACGGCCCAACGGGGCGCAAACCAAAAAGCGAGAACGAAAGTGACAACTGCTTTAAATGAAGACTACACTTTGGACAAACTAGAGACTCCCCGCAACCAGACCGCGGAGAGGACTCAGCGTAGCTGGTCGGGGGGTGTAACTCCGCACTTACAGCCTTTTTAGGGATAGAACTTGCGCAAGAGTTCTATGTTCTGGGAGTTCACAAACTCCTCTCCGTCCTCAGTGGCCAGCCTGACCGCCCCGGGACGAGAGACTGAGACCACCTTAAAGGGGCCCTCCCACTGGGGAGACAGTTTATGCAACCCGGCATGCGTCTGGACTCTGTTCAAGACCAGGTCGCCCACTACCAACGTCCTCTCGCTGACCCGGGTGGCGTGGTACCGCCTGAGACTTTGTTGGTATCGGGCGATGCGCACGGCTACACGGTCTCGTATTTCTTCCAGGAGGTTGACATCTTCTCGACGCTGTTCTTCCTGGGCTTCCTCGGTAAATGCTGCCACGCGCGGTGATCCTAAGGCCAACTCTGATGGTAGAACTGCCTCTGCACCGTAGACCAGGAAGAAGGGAGTCTCTCCCATGGCCCGGCTGGGAGTGGTACGAAGTGACCACAGCACCGCAGGGAGCTCTTCGATCCAACGGGCTCCACGCTTGTGGAGTCGATCAAACACTCTGGTTTTAAGGCCCTTCAGCACCATCGCATTGGCTCGCTCAACTTGGCCATTGCTTCTTGGGTGAGCCACCGAGGCGAAACAAACTTTGGTGCCCATCTCTTCACAAAATCCCAAGAAAGCGGCACTGGCGAACTGCGGGCCATTGTCGGTGATGATGCGGTTGGCGACCCCAAAGCGGGCCAAGATACCTTGTATGAACTTGATCGCAGCGGCGGCGGTGATCGTTCTTACCGCTTCGGCTTCCACCCACTTAGTAAATTTGTCAATGGCGACAAACAGGTGGGTGTAGCCCCCTGTGGCCCGCGGGAACGGGCCCAAGATATCCAGCCCCCAGACCGCGAAGGGCCACGAGAGCGGGATAGTTTGCAGACCTTGGGCTGGTCGGTGGATTTGCTTGGCATGGAACTGACACGCCTCGCACTTCCTCACCAGCTCGTAAGCATCCTGGAGGGCGGTTCGCCAATAGAACCCTTGGCGGAAAGCTTTCCCGACCATTGTCCGACTTTAAACATGGCTCCCGCACACGCCTCCATGGATATCAGAGAGCAGAATGCTCCCCTCTTCCCGAGTGATGCACTTCAGAAGAATTCCGTTTTTACCCCGGCGGTAAAGGTCCCCGCCCACCAGGGTATAGCACTTGGCCTTTCACGCTATCTTCTCTACTGACGCATCATCGTCAGGGCACAGTTGATCCCGCAGGTAGACCAGGATCGGATCCATCCATGTGCCTTCCCGGTCAAGTGTAGCGACCACGGGGTGGCCGCCCGGGTACTCCGCCTGGCCAGGCGTTTCCACCGGTACTGCTCCCCCTCCGGGCGTGAGGGCTGGAGCAACATCACCATCGTCCCCACCGGAGACGGGGGCTACGATGGACGGTCGCGGAAGCCTTTCTTCAAAGACTCCGACCGGGACAGGAGATCTCGTCGAAGCGAGCTGAGCGAGCTCGTCCGCCAAGTAGTTGTCGCGCTGGGGGATATGGGTATACCCTAGCCCATCGAAATGTCGCTCCATCTTTCTGACCTCCGCCAAGTACTCGGCCATGACAGGATCAGAGCAGCAGAACTCCTTCCTTACCTGGTTGATGGCAAGCAAGGAGTCGCGTTTGACTTGCAGACGCCGGACTCCGATGGCCGTGGCGGCATGGAGTCCCGCCAGCAAGCCTTCGTACTCAGCAACGTTGTTGGTGGCTTTGAAGTCCAGGATGACCACATATTTGAGGAGGTCTCCAGTTGGAGAAACCAGGAGGACCCCAGCCCCAGCGCCGTCGTACCTGAAGGAGCCATCGAAGTAGAGTGTCCAGGGGGAGGGCGCGGGGGTTTCTTCGACTTCTGGCTCGGCAGGAGTCCATTCGACAACGAACTCCACTAGCCTTTGACTTTTGATCGCTGTGTGGGGGGCGAACTTGAGACCGAACTCCCCCAGCTCTACGGACCACTTGGCGATGCGGCCTTCAGCTTCGCGGTTGTGGAGAATCTCGCGCAAGGGGTAGGCGGACACCACCGTGATCTCTCTTCCTTGGAAATAATGCCTCAGCTTCCTGGATGCCACCAGTACAGCATACACCATCTTCTGAGACTGCGGGTATCTAATTTCGGCATCGTGCAGCACCTTGCTGACATAGTAAACTGGCCGCTGGACCCCTTCACGCTCCGCCACCAGTGCCGCGCTCACGACCGCTGGGCTGGCCTCTACATACAGCAGTAGCAGCTCACCCGGCTCGGGGGCAACCAGCATCGGAGGGGAGGAGAGGTATTGCTTCAGTTCTTCGAATGCTTGCTGCGCCTCCGCGGTCCACTCAAAGGAGTTAGTCTTCTTCAGCAGCTTGAAGAAGGGGAGACTCTTTTCTCCTAACCTGGCAATAAACCGGCCGAGAGAGGCCAGGCGACCAGCCAGGCACTGGAATTGCTTGAGCCTTATGGGCGGTTGCATGCGCTCGATGGCCGTAATTTTTTCCAGGTTGACTTCGATCCCGCGGTGGGAGACAAGGAACCCGAGCAGCTTTCCGGATGACACACCAAACACACATTTCTCTGGATTCAACTTCAGACAATACTGCCGGAGGTTGGAGAAAGTTTCTTCCAGATCTTCAATGAGCCCCACAGACTTTTTTGTCTTTACTACCAGATCATCGACATATACCTCGAGATTTCTCCCAATCTGCGATCGGAATACAGCATGCATAGCGTGTTGGTAGGTTGAGCCTGCATTCTTCAACCCAAAAGGCATGCAGACATAGCAGTATATGCCCAAGGGTGTCACAAAAGCGGTCTTCTCTTCGTCTTCCTGCGCCATGCTGATCTGGTGGTAGCCGGAGTAGGCGTCCAGGAAACACAAGGTCTCACACCCTGCGGTGGAGTCGCAGGCCTTGTTGAGGTCGGTGAAGTCGACGCACATCCGCCACGTTCCGTTCGACTTCTTGACAAGCACAGGGTTGGCCAGCCACTCGGGATAGGCGGCCTCCCGCACAATCTTCGCCTGCAGCAGCTTTTCTACCTCAATCCGAATGGCGTCTTGTCGCTCTGGTGCCTGCCTCCGGACCTTCTGTCAGACTGGGTGCACTCCAGGGAGCGTTGCCAATCGGTGCTCGATCACCTCCCTGGGGACCCCGGTCATTTTCGATGGTTCCCAAGCGAACACATCCAGGTTAGACCGGAGGAAGGTGACGAGCGCGTCTTCCTATTTGGTGCTAAGATTGGCACCGATCTTCACGACCTTCCTAGAGCCGACCTCGCCCACGGGGGCCGCCTTCACCTCACCCGAGGAACCGGGTGAAGCGCGGGCCTTGACCGGGGGGAGCTCCGGGTGGTCTTCCTCACATCGAGCCGTGCAGGTGGTGCCGGCCAGGTCCTGCACCTGCTTACTGAGGCGCAGGGCCTCCAGCCGATCCACCTTCACGGTGATCGGACCCCCAGGCCTGGGGATCTTCATTATCATGTAGGCGTAATGCGTGGCCGCCATGAACTTGACTAGGGCTGGCCGACCAAGCAACGCATTGTAGGGGAGGTCAAAGTCTGCGATCTCGAAGTCGATCTTTTCTGTCCGGAAGTTCTCCACGCTTCCGAACATGACATGCAACCGGACCTGACCTAGGGGTGTCAAACCCACCCCGGGGGCGACTCCGTAAAACAGAGGGGCCGGACACAGCTCCTCGTAAGGGATCTGGAGTGCCTTGAACGCCCCCACGGACATGAGGTTGATGGAGCTCCCTCCATCAACGAGTACCCGCCCGAGTCTCGCATTCCGGACCGTGGGAGAAACCACGATCGGGAGATGGCCCGGGCCGACGGTGCTCTCCGGGTGGTCGGCCTGGCTGAAAGTGATCGGCTCCTCCGACCATTTCAGCAGCCTGCTCGCCCCGGAAGTTGGCACGGTGGCGCATACTTCTCTTACCTCTCGCTTGTACTGCGAGTTCGAAGAGTAGGTGGCGGAGCCACCATGGATGAAGGCCACCGTGTGCTCTGCTTGCTAGAAAGCCAGTGAAGCAGGGTCCTCGTCCGCGTCATCGTGGTCGTCTCCATGGCTCTTCTTCAGCCGCTGCTCGACCAGCTTGGACACGACCTGGCAATCCGCCAAGTCATGTCCGTTGGTCCTGTGGATGGGGCAGTAAGGCCTGCCTCCGTCGTCTTCTTTAAGGGGGGACCGACGATCCCCACGATCACCCCGCTTGCCCTGGCGGTTGCGCTTCTGGGGCTTATCCTCTGGCTCGGTGGCGCGGACCTCCCCGGCGCGGACCTCCTTGCGCTTCTTCTTCTTCTTGCGGTCAGAAGCTTTCGAGGTCCCCGCCTCGTCATGACCGGACGGCCCCGCCGGGCGCTCCCGGGCTTCCGCCGCCCGGGCACACTTGTGCGCCAGGGAGAACAGCTCGGAGGTAGTGGAAATGATGCGGGTATTCATCTTCTCCCGCATCTTTTGATCCCGGACCCCCCCCCGAAGGCAATAATCACCGATTACTCGGAGATCCGGGGGATAGTGTTCCGGTAGTGGCTGAACCGCCGAATGAACTCCCTCAAGGACTCTCCCTTCGTCTGCTCCAGGGCGTGAAGGTCATCCTCCACGCCTGGTTGAGCGTAAGAGCCCTGAAAGTTGGCGACGAAGATATCGCACAACTCCTCCCACGAGTGCACCGAGCCTCGGGGGAGGTTCAACAGCCAGGAACGGGCGGAGCCCGTCAGCGACGTCGGGAGGTAGTTGGCCATGACCTTCTCAGACCCTCCCGCGGCGCGCACCACCATGGTGTAAATCTGTAGGAACTCCTCCGGGTTGGTGGTGCCGTCATACTTCTCAATGGACGCGAGGCGGAATCTCTCCGGCCACGCGGCTTGACGTAGGCAGAGGGAGAATGCCTGGCATCCAACATTGTAGGGGGAGCAGCGCCGCTCATCCGCCCCTCGGCCCCGAGATGGGGTTGAGGAGTGCGAGTCTGCGCTCTCCCTGGAGTCAGGGGGGAAGTTTCCCCCCTGCCGCTAAAAGGCGGGTGGCCCATACGGTGTGGCACATTGGCGCGGCGCCCCCTAAGGACGTCACGCAAGTCACCACCGTGCTGGGACCTCCTTTCGTCTAGGCGGGCCCTCAGGTCCCCATGGCACCCCGCCGCCTTGGGGGAACCACGGGAAGAAGCGGGGGCGCGTGCCCGTCCCCCTGTGCTTGATGGGGCCGCAACAGGCGCACCCTTCCCTTTGTTCCGCCTACGGCCGAACAAATCAAAGCCGTCTTGGCTAGAGGCTTGCACGTCAGCCACGCGCACGCTCTGTAGCCCGACATCAGAAGCCCCCGGCCGATTTGCCGCCTCCACTTGCTGTTGGGCGGCATCCACCAGGCGGGCGATGTCCCACAACCATGGAGCGGCTGGGGTTTTGCCCTCTAGCGCAACCGGGGGATGATTGAGAAGCAGCCGGGCCACCTGAAGGTTCCGCGTCGGGGTGTCGTCTCCCATCAGGAGGCGTCGCCGGACGGGCTGGGCCCCTAACGCCGAAGCGCCCGCGTCCTGTCTTGGACGGACAGACCCTAAGTCCGACGCTCTGGCGGCGGCGAGATCGCCACAGCGCTCTCCCCGGGCAGACCATCATGCTTGGAGCCGGAAGTTGCCACACTTGTAACCGTCGAAGCTTCTTGCAAACTTCGCAAGAAGATGGAATAAGGGAGAACAATCCAACCACTGAGGCCCCTACCTGGCGCGCCACTGTCAGCGTGTTAGCCAACAGACCCCTTCCGGTGAGGGGTATACTAAGTTCTAACCGGGGCTTTCGTGGAGATCGCTCGAGAAATGGAGAACCGGGGGCGAAGTATGCAAGGATACCGGCGGTTTGTCAGGTTCGGGCCCTCCTTAGAGTAATAACCCTACTCCTGTGTTCTTGTATTATGGTGCGCTCGGGGGGAGCTGGAAAGTGAGCAGCTACCCAGAGTAACCCAGACCAGCTCACCCGTAATGGAGAGTCTAGCCTGAGAAAAATGATCGAACCCTTCCCCCCATGCACCCCGACTCCCTTTTATACTCAAGCTGGCGGGGACGCATGGGAGGCTTACACCACAAGTCATCCCATTACTCTACTCTTTAGCATTAAAGGCCCCTGCAACACATTAAATGCCCTGGTGCAGACATCCTTTCCCCCCGCCCTTGAGCGCCGCGCCTGCCGGCTTGGCCCGCTCCTTTGGGGTGGGGATGTGCACCCTGACGTCACTCGCCATTATGGCGCACGTTGGGAACATGCGCCGCCATCCTGTGGCCTTCATTAGCCCCATTTAATGCGCACGATATGCATTAAATGTCTTTAACCTCTCGAACGGCTGCGCGGGCCATTAAATGTCCTCGGGAACTGGTTGTCAGCAGCATGGCCTGGTCGTCATCCTCCTGCTGGCGATCACTCAGTTGACCGCCAGGGGCGTGGCCTGGTCGCCACCCTCCCGCTGGCGATCACTCAGCTGACCGCTGGGGACGTGGCCTGGTCGCCACCACGCCGGCGACCACTTTCACCGTCACGGGCGTGGCCTGGATGCCACGTGTCCGGCGGTGGCTGCTTTTACTAAAGTGCAGTGGGCACCCTGGTGTGGAATACACCGACAATATTGTTGCTATAATATGATCAATGCTAGAGTTTAGGTTGCGTAACCTATGCGTCTCCCGTTCGAGGGTGCTTGTTTATAAGTATGCTAAAATGGCATATTTATAAATAAGCAGTCTCGAATTGTCTACATTTTTTGGACAGTTCGAGGATATGTGGCTCGAGCAAGTTCTTAAGCTGTTGTACAAACTCTAGAGAAAGTTTCGGCAGCATCTCCCTGGCCGGTGTTCTCCGAATACACATCCTCTTGACATGTTGTCAAGACGTGTATTTGGAGAACAGCGGGGAGATGCTGCCGAAATTTTCTCTATAGTTAGTACAACAGCTTAGGAACTTGCTCGAACCACATATCCTCGAATGGGATTAGGACTTGACCTAATTAGCAATTAGGTGTCATCGTTGGTACGTACGTACTTAGTTGGTCAACAGATCATTCAATCTCTCAACTTTGGCGGTGCTTCAACCCTTCTTTTATTTCATTGATTAGGGCATTATTAATTTATTGTTTGTGGTTTAATTGTAGATGGACCGTGAAGAATGGATGTATCAAAAAAGCCGTGTGAGTGCTGAATTTCAGAGGGGAGTTAATGTAACACCCTACAAATCTAAACTGTCGTACAAGAAAATTTCGACAGCATCTCCCCTAAAATTAGGACAAAACGGAAGCGACAACAAGATTCATAATAAACATTACAAACGGGAATAACATAAAAGCATCAATACTAGAGATAACAAGTCTAAATCAACCAGAAAACAAACATAAACGTAAAACAGCTCCAAAGAGGACATCAACAGGTCTATGATTAATAAAATTTCAGCAAGCTAATGAATTATTAAATGCACTAGTCCATGTGATTCGTGATGACCCCGGAGGGTTGATTGTGCTACTAAGCCCACCCTTCAAGCTTACGACTCGCGAGAACTACCTGAAAACAACAAAATAACAAGGGGTGAGATTGGGTAATCTCAGCAAGCGGAACAACTTCTAACAAATAACACAGCCACAGTAAAACTAGCATACCAAATTCCTCATGTCCAATACCACATTACAGAGTCCACACAACCTCGTAGAATGCATATGATTGTGCACATGCTTATGCCATGATCCTCCTCACCGTGCCCTTTCTCGGGAACACACGGTGTTGTACGGCGATTTGATCGCGCGCAAGGCGTCGACAAACTTCCAATGCATGATTATGCAGTTAATGCTTCATGCATAAATACATTCATAACTTCCCACTCTGAATTCACATGCTTGCATACCATCAAATAGCATGGATAAAATGCGAACATCATTGAGATAGAATATCTCAACAATTCATCTTGCAAACAACATCTTTCTTCATTCTTACTCATGATTCAAAAGCCAAACAACCACATCACAATGCAGGATAGGATATTGCAATCTCATAAACAAGTAGTTAAACCATGTAGGTGTGCTGCAATTAAGGTTTATATTGAAGACGAAACAAATAGCGAGTTATAGTTTAGCAAGACCGCTACTTCCACTTGCCTTTACCGACGTTGAAGACGAATCTAGTTGCGTCCAGAAGGGGCACCACCTGAACAAGCATTATTTCAGTACATAGCGACAACACAAATGATCACGTAACTCGAACACGCGCTTCCTAACCCCCGTTCCCTTCTTAAACGCCAAAAACCCCAATCTGTCCGGGTTAAACAGCAGCAACCACTCTTCACAATTTCGTATCTTTTTCTATACAGATCAGAAAAATATAAAAAAATTACAGGAGCTAGATATTGACGAGGTCTACAACTTTCATGAAGACCATAAATTTCAATTTCATCGTTAATTATGCCTAAACAGACGTCCAACACAGGGGACGAAATCTGTTTCCAGATTCTATTCGTCAACTTCCAACAGAGATAACTCTCATACCGTCATCCCAAAAATTCTGAAAAAATTACAGAAGCTAGATCTCGACGTTATCTACAACTTTCTAGTTATAGGTTTTTGCAGGAAAAATCTTCTAGGTCACGTAAAACATGAAACAAGCCGTGCTGCACAATCTTCCCTCTCAGAAACAGCACCACGTGAACAACTACCCTTCTCCCCCTTCAAATCCCATCCAATCCAATCACCACCAGATCTAAAACACTCCCAATCCTAGGTATGACAGGGGGTAAAAGATTGGGAATTTTACCTAAAGTTCTCCCTTGAGATCCCACGAAGAACACGCGATCACCGAAAACAAAATCTGCTTGTTCCCCACGCCTCCACGGATCCTCTTCTCGCTTTCTCCTTCGCGTTTCGCGGCGGATCTTGAGCCACCACGCAGGGGAGGGAGAGGAGATGTGGTGTGGCTGCTAGGGGAGGAAGGGGAGGCACCCTAGGGTTTGGGGAGGGTGGCTGGCCACAAGGTGGGGGCGCACCCCTTGGTGGGGGAAGTGGGCCGGCCCACTAGGGGTGTGGGGAGGTGGAGGTGGGAAGGGGGATTCCCGGTCCAGGCCCAGGTTTTCTTCGGCCTTTTTCCCCTAGCCCGAAACACCAAAATTAATATTAAAATGCAGCATTTTCTTCAATTGTTTCATCCCCTGACAAAACCGTCATTCCTTTCCGAAACAAAAACAAGGAAGAAAAACCCTACAATCACTCTCAAGTTCTAGGGCATCACAGTTAAGGAGTTCATAAGAATTGCAGAAGTAGATATGGTTATGAGGGGTGTAAAGTTCATATATTGTCCCTGTATTGATTGCACCAATCTCAGGAGATTTAACAACTCAGCTCAAATTGAAGGCCATTTGATTCGACGTGGCTTCGTGAGGAATTACACGTGTTGGATCCATCATGGGGAGACAGGTAGTACCCCTGTGATATGCAACGAAGACATGCTGGAAGCCGATCACGAGTTGGAGCGTGATATGTTTGATGAGGATAATTTAGATCAAATGTTGCGGGATGTGGAGGGAAATTACACGGAAAGAGAGTTCGAAAAATTTAAAAGCTTGATGGATGACGATGCCAAACCATTGTTTTCGGGTTGCAAAGGGGAATACACCAAGTTGGGTTCGGTCCTTGCATTGTTTGAACTGAAGGCAAAACACCGTTGGACAGATACAAGTTTCAATGCACTTTTAATACTTCTATCGGATATGCTTCCATAGGGAAACGAGTTGCCAACAAGTATTTATGAAGCGAAGAAGCTATTATGTCCCATGGGAATGGAAATAGAAAGGATACATGCATGTCCAAATGATTGCATACTATACCGCAACGTCCATAAGGAACTGCACATTTGTCCAGTTTGTGGTGTACTCCGATACAAACAAAATGAGAAGCGTAATGACAAGAAGCGTAAGAATCGAACTGACGACGGTGAAGATGTGAAAAAAGGGGCACCAGCCAAGGTGTTGTGGTATTTGCCCATCATTCCCCGTTTAGAGCGGTTCTTTGCAAATCCCAAAGAGGCAAAATTGTTGCGTTGGCATTATGAATCTCGAAAGGAAGATGGCAAGTTGAGACATCCCGCTGATTCGGCTCAATGGAGAAACATTGATTGGCAACATGAGGAGTTTGGTGCCGAGATGAGGAATATAAGATTTGGATTGAGTACAGATGGAATGAATCCGTTTGGTAATATGAGCAGTCGACACAATACTTGGCCAGTTTTGTTGTGTATCTACAATTTGCCTCCTTGGTTATCAACTGGGGTTTGATAAATAGCTTTTGACCGGGGCATGTGGCAAGAATGATCAGGTGGGCCAGTTGTGGCACTGGGAATGTTGTTTTGGTTCTTCGGGTAGACTTGCCCTGGTCACCCTAAGGACTTAACCTTGCAAGCCTTTGAACTGGGTCAATCGTGCAACCACATGTCTGTTATGGGACGGACCTAGTTGAATAAGTTGCTAATAACGTACCTGTGGGACCTCAGGTTGTCAACTCCACCCTTTGTGTAAGTTGTACGGGGGAGCGTACCGGGGCTGCGGCCAGGTACCCATCTAACGGTTGATTGGCCTAAACTTCGCCTTCGCTGAGGGAAGGGTTAGTGTGCAATAACCGGGGAGGCTCACTTGTATTGTTAGAAGTTTCCGAAAGACTTTGTTACGGGAACTCGCCTTTGTGGTGTTTGACTATATCTTGTGGGTAAAGTGCATAACCTCTGCAGAGTGTAAAATCTATTCGAATAGCCGTGTCCGCGGTATTGGACATCGCTCGGGAATTACAGTCAAGGGTTAGATTTTCTTGAAAATAACTTGGACTTGAAAGGTTGGGTTTGGTTAAATAATGATGTTGATGAAAATGTGGTTTAGGAATGGGAAAGATGTTGATTAAACTCCCGGAAAAGTTATTGATGCTATACTTGTTTCTATTGCTTTCGAATCTACTTATGCTACTTGTCAAATGCTGTTTTACTGCAAATATACCCTGAGCTATTCCTTTGTATTAAGCCATGCATGTAGTATATTAGCTGCATTCTGTGCATGACTTGCTGAGTACCAAGTACTCACCCTTGCCACAATACAACACCAGTTGAAGAGGAGACTACACCAGCTTTGGAGGAGGAGCTCCAAGAGGAACCGTCTACTTAGGGAGCGAGCCCAGTCAGTTGCCTGTAGTATACTGGATGGCGCCACGAAGTTATCTTATTTTTCCGCTGCTATTATTTCTCTCTTAATAAGTTTCGCCCTGTGTGGCGTATATTTGTAACTTGATCATAAGGTCGAAAAACCAGTTTGACTATCTAATTAAAGTACTTTATTAGTATCGAGGGGTATGATTGTGATATTTACCGATGTTAAGACTGTGTGCACTAGCGCGTTCCTGGACTAGTGTTGAATACACAGAGGGTCCGGATTTGCAGATTCGGGTCCCGACAGAGGTGGTATCAGAGCCATACTGACCGTAGGCTCAACCCTAGCTAGAATGGTCGTAGAGAGGTTAAAACCTATTTTCTAAAGGTTAAAAGTTCGTCAAGATAAAAAATGACATCTTGACTTATTCCCTTCTCTCTTTTCTTGTCTCTTGCTGAATTTTTCCTTATCTTGTCACGATTTAAAAATTTCAAGTTCTTACGTGAGCACTCTTGTGACAGATGGAGGGAGAGTTTAACTACGTCTATCTGGAGGTTGGTCACGCCGCGGAACTTTGGCGTATGCTACAGACTCTCGGAGATTTTGAGAAGCCGCAATACCATGTGGACGTGATCAGACAAGCAGGATTGATCAAGGCTTGTGACGTGAAGATTGTGGTACCTGCTAGGAAGAAGGGCCCGGGCAATCGCCCGATACACTGCACTGCCAGGAGGTCTACAATGCAGATGGGTATCCAAGAGGCGTCACGACGAGCAATGCGGCACATTACCCGTATCTACGCCAGAGAATTGGAGAGCACGGTGTTCCGATATCATCCGCGCAGCAATAACCTTCTTGACCCGAAGGCGATTCAGGATGAGAATGCCATGGTCACACAGTTGGCACAACTTGTTGTCGCCCAGGAGGATGTACTCGATGATACAGGCAAGGAGCTACAGAAGGCCCGCAAGGAGATCACTGCGGAGAAGAACAGATGGCGGGAAGCTCAACAGTATGTGTCTCACCTTCTGCAAAGGATTGGAGAGTTAGAGACGGCATTGTACGCACCAGAGCCGGAGCCAGTACTCGAGCTGCACGAGCCAGACCCGGAGGAGCCGGAGCTTGAGGAGGACACTGCTTCTTCGACTACCGCAGATGACACAGTTGCTGGACATGGCGATCGTTTCGCGCCTATGCCGCAGCGTCCGTACCCAGGCCGTGGAGGTTTTCTCGATGAGTGAGCATAGGTTCTATAGTGAGACTCCTTCGCCGAGTCGCGTCATAGAATAAAGAGTCACCCTTTAGGCGTTAGACTCCAGTGTTAGTTCGATTTGGATTTTCATTGCTTGCTGAGTGTGCAGTATGTGTTGCAAGGCCCCTAGGCATTGTAAGCAACCATACCAAGTTACTATTGATTAAAATAATAAAGTTGGACTTTAAGTTACACCTTTCGCCCCGCATAAGTTCCATATTGCTTGTCTATTCCTGTTTCCCTCTCATCTCTAAAACCTAGAGCAAACCACAAATGGTGAACACTCGTGGAAACCTTGGAGGCAATGAAAGTGGTTCTCGCCCAGGAGAAAACCCCAATGATGGAGCACCAGCACCGCCAGTTGATATGCAGAATTTTGGAGCTTTTCTTGCTGCTCAGACTCAGTTGATGCATGCCATGATGCAACAGATGCAGCACGTCACTGCCCAGGCCACTGCTAATCAGGTCAATCAGGGGCAACGCCAGAACACAAGACTGTCAGAGTTCATGAGGACTCATCCACCCACTTTCTCCGGGAATGCTAACCCGTTGGAAGCCGATGACTGGTTAAGGTCAATTGAGAGGAAGCTACACATTTCTCAATGCATGGGAAATGAGAAGGTACTCTACGCTTCTCATCAGTTGGAAGGAACAGCCGCTGAATGGTGGGAGAACTTTTGTGCCACGCAAGAGAGCCCTCAGGACATCACTTGGGAAGAGTTCACAGCTGCATTCCGTCAGTATCACGTGCCTGAAGGAATCATGGACCTCAAGAAGGAGGAGTTCAGAGCACTGAAGCAAGGTAATCAGCCGGTGGCCGAATACCTGAACAAGTTCACACAGCTTGCACGTTACGCACCTGAAGACGTAGCGACAGATAAAGCCAGACAGTCTCGTTTCATGAAGGGACTTAACTCAGGATTGCAGGTGGGATTGATCACCCACACCTTTCCAGATTTCCAGGAGCTTGTGAATAAGGCGCTTATTCTTGAGGACAAGCGCAAGGAACTGGATGAGAACAGGAAGCGCAGGATGCAGCATCAGGGATCGCGTCAGGGAGCGCAGCAACGTTTGAGGGTTGCGCCAAATCAGTTTTTCAGATTCCAGCCGCAGAATGCAACCAGGACACCGTCACCAGCACCAAGACCCGTCAATCAGAACTATCAGACCCCAGCCCCAGCCAGAAACGCCGCTTCAGGCAGTCAACAAGGAACAGTGAGACGCTGCTACAATTGCAACGAGCCAGGGCACTTTGCCAACAGTTGTCCTAAGAAAACAGCGGGAGTGACCCCAGTTCGCTTCAATCTGGGATCCACACCAGCTAGGACGCCAGCACTAGGAGAGGCACCCCAGACCGTGGTGAGAGGCTGAGTCAACCATGTCACCGCAGATGCACTTCAGAATGCCACGGATGTCGTACTGGGTAAGTTACTTGTTAACTCAGTACCTGCAACAGTTTTGTTTGATTCTGGAGCTTCGCATTCGTTTGTTTCACAGGGCTTTGCTGCTAAAAATGATTTGGGGATTGCATGACTTAAATGCATGCTTTTAGTTCAAACCCCTGGTTCCGAACTCCGAACGAAAGTAGGATGTTCTGGGGTGAGAATACTAATAGATGGGATAGAGTTCCTAGCGAACCTTATTATTTTGGAGACCCATACCTTAGATGTCATTTTGGAAATGGATTGGTTATCCAAGCACAAGGCCGTATTGGATTGTGGACGAAGGACTATCTCAGTTGAGAGCCCGTGTGGAAAGAAAGTGGAATTTCAAGCTACCGCCGTTAGAGATGGACAGTTGATGGTTAACAGCACCAAGGCAATCAGCATAGAAGATGTCTCAGTAGTGAATGAGTACCCAGATGTTTTTCCTGAAGATCTACCTGGTATGCCGCCAGACAGGGACATAGAGTTTGTGATAGAGCTTGTACCTGGTACAGCGCCGATAGCAAAGAGGCCTTACCGGATGTCCACCGAAGAATTGGTAGAGATGAAGAAGCAACTCGAAGAGCTAATGGAGAAAGGATTTATCAGACCGAGTTCGTCGCCGTGGGGAGCGCCAGTTTTGTTTGTCAAGAAGAAGGACGGAAGTTTCAGGATGTGCATTGACTACCGTGCACTTAATGAAGTCATCATGAAGAATAAGTATCTGCTACCCAGGATTGATGATTTGTTTGATCAGCTGAGAGGAGCCAGAGTTTTCTCCAAGATTGATCTGAGATCGGGATACCATCAGTTGAAGATCCGATCAGAAGATATTCCGAAGACTGCATTCTCGTCAAGATACGGACATTACGAGTTTACAGTTATGTCCTTTGGTCTGACGAATGCGCCAGCATATTTCATGAATATGATGAATAAGGTGTTCATGGAATATTTGGACAAGTTTGTTGTTGTGTTCATAGATGATATCCTAATCTACTCCAAGACAGAGGATGAACATGCCGAACACTTGAGGCGAGTTTTGGAAAAGCTGAGGGAACAGCAACTCTTCGCCAAGTTCAGTAAGTGTGATTTTTGGAAGGACAAGGTGGAATTCCTCGGACATGTAATGACCGCAGAAGGAGTCACCGTAGATCCAAGCAAGGTAGAAGCTGTGTTACATTGGGAGCGTAGAAGGCGTGACCAGATCCGAAGTTTCCTTGGAATGGCAGGTTACTACCGCTGTTTCATTGAAGGCTTTTCGATAATTGCGAAACCTCTCACGCAATTGCTGAAAAAGGAGAAGAAGTTTGCATGGACGCCAGAGTGCGAGAAAGGTTTTCAAGAACTGAAGAAGCGATTGACATCAGCACCGGTGTTAGTTTTACCGGATGTTAATCAGAGCTTTGATATTTATTGTGATGCATCGCGTCAAGGACTTGGATGTGTCTTGTCCGAGAATGGAAAGGTCGTCGCTTATGCATCAAGACAGTTGAGGCCACATGAGGAGAATTATCCGACGCATGACCTAGAGCTAGCTGCCGTTGTGCATGCTTTGAAATTATGGCGTCACTATTTGATTGGAAACAGATGTGAAGTGTACACGGACCATAAGAGTCTTAAGTACATCTTCACCCAATCGGACTTAAACATGAGGCAAAGGAGGTGGTTAGAGTTGATCAAGGACTATAATGTTGGAATCCATTACCATCCAGGAAAGGCTAACGTAGTTGCCGATGCTCTCAGCCGGAAAAGCCATACCGTGAGTATGTTGCTAGCCAAAAGTCAGGATGAGATATGTGAGGATTTCCAGAGAATGCAGATTGAAGTCGTACTAGAAGGATTCATGGCCGCATTGGAAATGAGGCCTACCCTAGAAGATCAGATCCGAGAAGGACAGAAGGATGATGATAAGATCCGCAGGATTAAGTCCATCATGGATGAAGGCAAGGCAGAGGACTTCAAGTTGGATGAGCAAGGCACGTTATGGATGAAGGATCGCATTTGTGTGCCGAACAAAAAGGAGCTGAAGCAGTTGATTCTAGAAGAAACCCATGACTCCAAGTATTCAATTCACCTAGGAAGTGCCAAGATGTATCAGGATTTGAAGGAGAGATTCTGGTGGCCGAGCATGAAGCGTGAAGTTGCCGAGCATGTGGCATTGTGCGATGTATGCCAGAGAGTCAAGGCAATGCATCAGAAACCAGCAGGATTGTTGCAGCCGCTGAAAATACCTGAGTGGAAGTGGGAGGAAATCGGAATGGATTTCATTACCGGTTTGCCTAAGACTCAAGGAGGTTATGACTCCATATGGGTTATAGTGGATCGCTTGACCAAGGTCGCCCATTTTATCCCCGTGAAGACCACTTACTCGGGGGATAAGTTAGCAGAGTTGTATATGATCAGGATCGTCTGTTTGCACGGAGTGCCAAAGAGGATTGTATCGGACAGAGGTACCCAATTTACCTCAAGGTTTTGGAATAAGTTGCATGAAGCTATGGGAAACCGTTTGAACTTCAGTACAACCTATCATCCACAGACGGATGGACAGACCGAAAGAGTCAATCAGATTCTGGAGGATATGTTAAGAGCGTGTGCATTGGCTTATGCTACCTCTTGGGATAAGAGTTTGCCGTATGCCGAGTTCAGTTACAATAATAGTTACCAGTCTAGTTTACAGATGTCACCTTTTGAGGCCTTTGTATGAGTCGACCCTGCCGGACGCCATTGAACTGGAATGAGACCGGCGAGCGCCGTGTCTTCGGGCCTGATATTCTTCAAGAAGCTGAAGAGCAGATTGCCATGATTAAGGAAAGGTTGAAGATAGCCCAATCACGACAGAAGAGTTATGCTGACAATCGTCGCTGGGATTTGAGTTTTGAACCAGAAGACTTTGTATACCTCAGAGTTACGCCTCTCAGGGGAGTTAAGAGGTTCCATGCCAAAGGGAAATTTGCACCCCGTTATGTTGGACCATTTAAGATTTTGAGCCGCAGAGGCGAAGTTGCTTACCAGTTGGAGTTGCCGCGGTCGTTAGCAGGAGTGCATGACGTGTTCCATGTGTCCCAGCTGAAGAAGTGTCTCAGAGTACCTGAGGAGCAGACACCGCTAGAGTCAATTGAGCTGCAAGAAGATCTGACCTACAAGGAGCACCCCGTAAAGATTTTGGACACAATGGATCGAGAGACGAGGAACAAGTCAACCCGTTTCTGCAGAGTTCAATGGAGCAACCACGCGGAGAGTGAAGCAACTTGGGAGCGCGAAGAGGATTTGAAGAAAGAGTTTCCGAACCTATTCTTTAGTAAGCCCTGAATCTCGGGGACGAGATTCTGTTAAGGGGGGGAGGTTTGTAACACCCCAAATTTTTGCTTTTTCATGAAATTAAATATTATTTTGCACATTTGTGAATTTTTGGAATTTTCTGGAATTTATTTGGATTTATTTGGAATTTATTTGAATTTATTCCATTTTGAAATAATTAAAGAATTAAACTTTGCAAATAAAAATTTGTTGGAAATATTTTATTTGAGTCCAAAATATTTTCCAGAATTTTTCTGGAATTTTTCTGAGTATTTTACTATTTTTCTTGAATTAAATGAATTACTGGAAATTATTTTAATTATTAAATCGCTGGAAAATTCGAATCGGGTCCAGTACTGTTCATCCGACCGAGTCGGAACCCGAGTCGGACTCGAGTCCGACCCGAGCCAACCGACTCGACCGAACCCGCTCGAAGAACCCTAACAATCGTGGACCGTCGGATCGAGATCCAACGGCCGAAATCGCATCAAGGCCACCGAGCCCGAAGTCCGGCCGACCGTTCGCGCGTGAGCAATCGTAGCCGCTCATCGCGACACGTGGACGGTTCCCAGCCATCGTCTCCGTTCCGAATCCAAGCCGGAAAGCTCCGCCGTGACCGAGCGGGACACGGCTAGGGTTCCGATTTCCGCGCAGACGTCGAGGGTATTTAATGACCGGGTCATCCTCCGAGGTTCGCCTCTCCGCGCCGCACCGAAGCCCTAAGGTCCTAGCGCCCCAGCCGCCGCCATCTTCCCGGAATAGCTCGCCGAAGTTAGTTCTAGGGTTGGCGTCGGTTTCTTGCTCGCGCCGCCGCCGGCAAGCCGTCTCCGCCGCAACCGAGACCGGATCCGGAACCCCCGAAGCCAGGCGCACCCGTGGAGCCATCTCACCTCGCCGGAGACGCGCTCGAGCGCCGTTTGGAAGGTCGTCTCCCCCGATTCCGGTGACCTCGAGCCGCCGCGCCGCCATCATCGCTTTGAGCTTCCTCAGCCATCCGATCCCAATCGCACGCATGAGGTGAGGCCACGTACCCCCATTACTGTTTCCCCCTAGATCTTGTATCGGCCGTTAGATCTGAATCGGGTGGCCGAGATTTCGCCACGTGTGCCCCAGCGTGTCGCGCGCCTGAGCAGCGTGTCAGCGACCAGCAGGGCCCGCCGCCAATCCGTGCGTGCGCATAGGCAGCAGCGGGGCCACGCATCGGCCGGCGTCAGCCGTCTGCTTGTCTTGCGGGCGCGCCACTGACATGTGGGGCCCACATGTCAGAGGGACGCGGGTCCGTGGACCGCTGACGTCAGTAGGGCTGACGTGGTCCAATTATAAGTCAACGCGTGTCACTGCTGACGCAATAAATGATTTTCCGAAAAAGAAAATGATTTAATAATTCGGTTTAATAATTGATTTGAATTTCAAAACTTCAAACGCTTATAACTTTTGCGTTTTAACTCTGATTTGAACGATTCAAATTTCTAAAAATTCATAAAATTGAGATCTACCTAATTATGAATTTTATTTAATTTTTGGACTAAAGTTTTCCTCTGTAATATTATTTAATTGATTATTTAAACTTCAAAATGCTATAACTTTTGCATTTAAACTCCGAATTTGACGATTCCAGTTTCTAAAAATTCATAAAATTATGTTCTCTCTGTTTATGAACTTTATTTGGATGTTTGGATACTTTTTGTCTACTGTTTTATTCATTTGTTGCTATTTGCACGCGTTACGAGTAAACGTTGAAGTGCCGGAAGGATTCGAAGGAGAAGTATTGACTCAGGATCCAACTCAAGACCAAGAACAAGTACTTTTTGAAGGCAAGTTGTGCTTTGACCATATTGATCCCATTTTGAAACCTATTTTGATTTAATGTATTGCATGCTAGTTCAAATAGAAAATGCTTTATTTAATTATGGGAAATTAGATAAATGCCAAATTGCTGTATGACACCTTGACTATTTAAATATGTGCCATGACCCCCTTGTCACCCTAGTTGTGGATTACTAGTTGGACATTACTAAATTGCCAACATGGGTTTGTAGATCGTTGTAGTATATGGCTTAGACCTGCTACGTGCTCATGACATGATTTTGGACAATCAAATGTTAATATTGACTTAATGATATATTGAACCTGTTTTGGGAAGGTATCATGTGATGTTGATGGCACGTGGTGCATGGTAATCAACTGGGGTTTGATAAATAGCTTTTGACCGGGGCATGTGGCAAGAATGATCAGGTGGGCCAGTTGTGGCACTGGGAATGTTGTTTTGGTTCTTCGGGTAGACTTGCCCTGGTCACCATAAGGACTTAACCTTGCAAGCCTTTGAACTGGGTCAATCGTGCAACCACATGTCTGTTATGGGACGGACCTAGTTGAATAAGTTGCTAATAACGTACCTGTGGGACCTCAGGTTGTCAACTACACCCTTTGTGTAAGTTGTACGGGGGAGCATACCGGGGCTGCGGCCAGGTACCCATCTAACGGTTGATTGGCCTAAACTTCGCCTTCGCTGAGGGAAGGGTTAGTGTGCAATAACCGGGGAGGCTCACTTGTATTGTTAGAAGTTTCCGAAAGACTTTGTTACGGGAACTCGCCTTTGTGGTGTTTGACTATATCTTGTGGGTAAAGTGCATAACCTCTGCAGAGTGTAAAATCTATTCGAATAGCCGTGTCCACGGTATTGGACATCGCTCGGGAATTACAGTCAAGGGTTAGATTTTCTTGAAAATAACTTGGACTTGAAAGGTTGGGTTTGGTTAAATAATGATGTTGATGAAAATGTGGTTTAGGAATGGGAAAGATGTTGATTAAACTCCCGGAAAAGTTATTGATGCTATACTTGTTTCTATTGCTTTCGAATCTACTTATGCTATTTGTCAAATGCTGCTTTACTGCAAATATACCCTGAGCTATTCCTTTGTATTAAGCCATGCATGTAGTATATTAGCTGCATTCTGTGCATGACTTGCTGAGTACCAAGTACTCACCCTTGCCACAATACAACACCAGTTGAAGAGGAGACTACACCAGCTTTGGAGGAGGAGCTCCAAGAGGAACCGTCTACTTAGGGAGCGAGCCCAGTCAGTTGCCTGTGGTATACTGGATGGCGCCACGAAGTTATCTTATTTTTCCGCTGCTATTATTTCTCTCTTAATAAGTTTCGCCCTGCGTGGCGTATATTTGTAACTTGATCATAAGGTCGAGCAACCAGTTTGACTATCTAATTAAAGTACTTTATTAGTATCGAGTGGTATGATTGTGATATTTACCGATGTTAAGACTGTGTGCACTAGCGCGTTCCTGGGCTAGTGTTGAATACACAGAGGGTCCGGATTTGCAGATTCGGGTCCCGACATATATCATGATGTCGTTGCTAATCTCAGGACCCTAACAGCCGGGTAATGATATTGATGTGTAACTAGCACCACTAATTGAGGATTTGGTAAAATTGTGGAATGAGGGGGTCGAGGTGTGGGATGCATACAAAAGAGAGAACTTCACCCTACAGGCTATGATATTTTGCACCATAAATGATTTCCCAGCCCTTGGTAATTTGGCGGGCTACAAAGACGAAGGAGCCAAAGCTTGTCCAATTTGTGAAGAGGACACCGATAGCTTGTGGTCGCCGACCAAGAAAAGCGGTGTACATGGGTCACCGTAGGTTTCTACCCCGAAGTCATCGATATCGTAAGATGGATGACAAATTTGATGGAAAGAGGGAAGTTCGTAAAGCCCCGCAGCCTATGAGTGGAAGGCAAGCATATTCACGCGTAGAGGATATCAATCACGAGTACGGTAAGAGCCGTAAATCTGTTCGTCCCAGGACCATTTGGAAAAAGAGGTCGATATTTTGGGACTTACCATATTAGAAGGAGTTAGATGTCCATCAATATATTGATGTCATGCACGTTGAGAAAAATATTTGTGATAATTTGGTAGGCATCCTGCTGAACATACCTGGGAAGACCAAGGATGGTGTGAATGCTCGCCGCGATATGACCTACATGGGAATCAGGCCCAAGCTT
The DNA here is from genome assembly GCA_036346355.1 of Rhipidocladum racemiflorum. Classification (NCBI taxonomy): domain Eukaryota; kingdom Viridiplantae; phylum Streptophyta; class Magnoliopsida; order Poales; family Poaceae; genus Rhipidocladum; species Rhipidocladum racemiflorum. Next base: position 36,914,258 of record CM070581.1, read on the forward strand.
GCAGTGATGGAGGAGGATGGAAAAGGGCCATACATCCCCGCTGCATGCTACACCTTATCCAAGAAGGAGAAAGAAGACCTCTGCAAGTGTCTCCACGATATTAAAGTTCCATCGGGCTACTCCGCAAACATTAAGAAGCTTGTGTCTATGGATGATTTGAAGTTGTTTAGTATGAAGTCCCACGACTGTCATGTCTTGATGACCCAAATGCTCCGTGTTGCAATCAGAAATATTCTACCAGATGACGTCAGGTTGGCAATCACGAAGCTATGCTATTTCTTCAATGCGATTTCATGCAAGGTTATTGATCCCGATATACTGGACAATGGGAGTGGTTCTCGCCCAGCTGGAAACCCTAATGATGGAGCACCTGCACCCCACCCAGCACCGCTAGTTGACATGCAGAACTTTGGAGCTTTTCTTGCTGCACAAACACAGCTGATGCATGCCATGATGCAACAGATGCAGCAGGTCACTGCTCAGGCCACCGCTAACCAAGCAAATCAGGGGCAACGACATGGAGCGAAGTTATCGGAGTTCATGAGGACTCATCCACCCACATTCTCTGAGAATGCCAACCCCCTGGAGGCGGATGATTGGCTGAGGTCGATAGAAAGGAAGTTACACATTGCCCAATGCATGGGAAATGAGAAGGTGCTTTACGCATCTCATCAGTTGGAAGGGACCGCCGCTGAATGGTGGGAAAACTTCTGCGCCACGCGGGAGAACCCACAGGACATCACGTGGGAGGAGTTTACGGCTGCGTTTCGTCAGTATCACGTGCCTGAAGGAATAATGGACCTTAAGAAGGAAGAGTTCAGGGTATTGAAGCAAGGTAATCAACTGGTGTCAGAATATCTGAACAAGTTCACACAGCTTGCACGCTACGCACCTGAAGACGTAGCGACAGATAAGGCCAAACAGTCTCGCTTCATGAAGGGACTCAACTCAGGACTGCAGATGGGACTGATCACCCACACCTTTCTAGATTTCCAGGAGCTTGTGAACAAAGCGCTTATTCTTGAGGACAAGCGCAAGGAACTGGATGAGAACAGGAAGCGCAGAATGCAGTAGCAAGGATAGATATATTGGAACTGATACACCCAAGATCTTAGACAAATATAGCGAAATGAATGGAGTAATAAGTAGCGCACACACTTAAAAAGAGGACACACTAAGCTATCCAATTGAGCACACTCATTGTAACATCATATTCACATGCCAATTAAGTCCAATACGACAGAGCAGAAAAACTGTACCAACGTTGCTAGTTAATCATAGAGGAAGGAAAGGACACTTTCAGTGCCCACCTCAAATATGTCACCGGTGCCCTCCGTCGTGACAACAACTGTCAGCTAGTTTGTATAGGAGGACTGCTCCTTCGTACGAGCCTAGGCACGTATGATTCTGGTATTTCTCGTGCTTCTCACGGGTAAATGTAACTGTGAGTAGGTTAATGCTTCATACGAAACTTCCGCCCGGGGCTTATTTCGTGCCATCACCATTTAAAAAAAGGAGGAAGTACCAATTGGTCCACTGCATCGGAAAAGGATTCGAAGAAAGTACAAGGTCTGGCCATTCACGCAAGCGCCAGGGAGTGTCAATGATATACCATTAAGACAATCATGAAGATAATTATATCTTATCTATATTTATAAAATAATATGATTATTTTGTCTCTTAAATAAATATTATTAGAATCAATCAATAGGTATGTGATTTGTTTGTAAAACTCCTTAGTTATGTTTTGATATTATTCGGTATTATCCCTAGCCTTATCTCTACTATTCTAAAACAGCACTTGGTGGCAGTGGTCCGTTCTTCTCACGTCATTAATTGCCGCTTAATTGCCCTGCTTAATTGCCCTACTTAATTGCCCTGCTTAATTGCCCTACGCAAGAAACAAAGCGTTGCTTTAATTAGCCGACTTTACTTGCAAGAAACGGTTGCGTTAAAGATAGATGTTTGATCTTGTGAAATAATTTTTTTTATTTTTTAATCTTTATTTTTCGTTATCAATTTTGTTTTTCATAGCAACGCACGGGCATGTAACTAGTAAAGCGTAAAGCATTGTTGTACATATTTTGAATGGAAGGCAATAACGCAGTGCTGCTACGATGATCTTGAAGATGTTATCGAAGTTTTCGTTGGTGGAATTTGGCGTCGAATAGTTACTTTTATCGGATAGAACAATTAAGCTTTCATGGTCTTAGGTCTCACTTGGGAGGGCTTGAGCATAGGTTAAACTCCTGTCGCAAACAGTTAGTGCTGTAGAGGCCAATATAAGCTTCTTCTGTACTAGGAGGTAAAAGCTACTTCTGTAGCTCAGCAGTTGTTCTCTCCTTCTTTACAGAATTGCCAGAGCTCCTGACCAAAATTCAAAAAAAAAGAGAGCTACTTTGTGAGACTTTCAGGAGGCTGCCCTTTGAAAACAGAAGAGTATCGTTCTGCCTGGCTTGCTGCATATTTTTAGAGCTTCAGCGTTTGTATTATTCTCGATGCGACGCCTTTCAAATATAAATTGCACAGATATTAAAGTGAAAAGATAAATAATCACTGATTATTATTTATTTATATTTTAATATTTATGTAATTTTTAAGTAGTTACATATATAAGCACCGAGATGCTTTTCTTTTTTAAAGTTGCACGAATATTAAAGCATGAATGAAAGATACATGGAGATTATTTAGCTGTTCGCTTGCTTTAAGATTTGTGCAATTTGTATTCAGAGGAAAAGCATAGAAACATTGCTCGCAAGCACCCACCATTCTTCTCATTGCTCCCCCTCTCGGAATCTCAAAATCCTGTAAATTGTAACCTCTCTTCCATACGTTTTATATATTAAGAAGCTTTTAACTTGACGAAATCGTTGAAAAAAGGGGTGCGCGATGTGTAACATGGAGAAGTAATTTGACTTTTATGCTCAAATGCTATGAAAATTTACATTAACTCCAGTGATATCGGTCTAAAACCAACCATCAAATAAACCAAATAGCACCATTTTCATGGCTTTTGACTTTTATGCCGGTTAAGAAATTACTCCTTGACCTTTGAAAAAAAAACGCAGTTAAGAAATCGCTCCTTCATTTAATCTTTGGCATTTTGGGCAGCTTGGCCATCAAGCCGCGCGGTGGGCAGAGTTGTCCATCTGCCTGCCGGTTCGCGTTCGGTCCCGGCTCGCGTGTACGATGGCGCGGGAAATCGATTCAATCCGGCGACAGCGACCGCGTCGTGGCAGCCGGCGCCGGCTGCCGCCAGCGCGCGAGGTCGGGCTCCCGGCTCCGCTGCCCGTGTTCCCGGAGCCATCGCCGGTGGCACCAAACAAAACCGGCCACAGCTATTGCCGCCCACCTACCTTCGTTCCCACGTCCGCGGCGGCGTTTCGGCAGATCTCAGGACGGCGCCACGACCCCGGCGGAGGAAAAAAAACGTTTTGGAACTGCGCCGTTTGCCGAGCCCGCTTTGCGTAGCAGACACGCGGAGCGATAGGTGTCCACGGACACGGCCATTCGTTCTCGTGCGTCAAGCCGTCGAGATTTGGCTGAGATCGGCGTTTATCGCCGTCGCTTTGTAAGACGAGCAGATTTCCGACCTTTTCTTTTTTTGACCCCTTTGAGCTGCTTCTAATCCATTGCTCGAGACCAAGCTAACGATGTTTAAAGTAGAGTATTTGGCCATTTGGGCTATGTTTTGCCGTAGGCTGCCATATCTTTCACCAATTTTTTTTTTACGGTTTTAGAGCATGTACAATAATATCATCTCAGTTGATTTTTAGCATGCACATATGAGTTTTGATCTATATGAAAAAAGTGAGAAAAAAATAAGAGAGAAGAGAGTTAGCTCTTATTTAGTAGCCAGATTTGCATGAGGGTATATGTAGATTATTTATGTACAAGAGAAGAGATAGTTATTACACAACATGTAGAGACAACTTTCAGAAAGTTATTCTACAAGCTGGCTTTTATCTTACTACTCCCTCCGATTACAAATAGTTATCGTTTTGGACAACAACACGATCTTTAAAATACAACCTTGACACCTAATTTTTATTATAATATATTTATAAAACTCAATAAAATTATAATATTATAAAAGTATTTTCGAGATAAGTTTACGCATATAATTTTCATGAATTCAATTTAAATATTTAAAAATATATCAATAGTTAAAGTTTCAAAAGTTTGACCACACATATGTCCGAAACAATAACTATTTATGACTGAAGGGAGTATTAGTCTGCAGTGAGTTTTGCTATTGTACTTGCTCTTATGCTTCTTTTCTCTCTTTTTCTATGAGTTCTTTTATGGTACACTAAATTTAATATGAATTATTTATTCTTTCCAATCCAATGGATCAGATTTATTTATTTATACTTCCTATAGTAGCATAGTAGTAGAAATACATTTAACAAACTAACAACTAAATCTGATTTCTGCTACCTATAATATACTATCAATACAATATATTTAAAAAAATTTTCTTTTCTATGCGTCTTACTAGATCTAATTTCTGTTACCCATTTCTCTACTATTCTAAAGCAACACTTGGTGGCAGTGGTCCGTTCTTCCCACGTTATTAATTGCTGCTTAATTGCCCTGCTTAATTGCCCTACGCAAGAAACGAAGCGTTGCTTTAATTAGCCAGCTTTCGCAAGAAACGAAGCGTTAAAGATAGATGTTTGATCTTGTGAAATAATTTTTTTTATTTTTTAATCTTTATTTTTTGTTATCAATTTTATTTTTCGTAGCAACGCACGGGCATGTAACTAGTCATACTATAAGTAAAATTTCTCTTTTCTACGCGTCTGTTTAGAAGAGGAATTCTGGGGCTGGGCTACCATGAAATTGGCTGCGAAACGCCAATGGCAAAACCCCAAATATCGTACACAATGGATGGATCTACGTCACGTGGATACGAGTCAACGTAGTCTTGGTAGCAGTGATTCTAATAACTCAGAATCTCAGATCGTGATTATGAACAGTGTACGACAACTTGATTTGGGCTCGAATTCTGATTTCGTGGGGACTAGGCTACCATGGAATCGGCTGTGAAACGCCGTATATATATATCAACTCTATTACACAGCAAAGAATTACCGGCCTCCCAACATCCACGCCACCTCCATGCTATTTTGCAAATAAGCCCTCCCACTTTCTCTAAATTACGGATTAGTCCCTATAAATTACAAAGAGGCTCTTTGCAATTTTTTGTATCAACTCTATTACACAGCAAAGAATTACCGGCCTGCCAACATCCACGCCACCTCCATGCTATTTTGCAAATAAGCCCTCCCACTTTATCTAAATTACGGATTAGTCCCTATAAATTACAAAGAGGCTCTTTGCAATTTTTTGTGAGTATAAAAAAACTTTTCGAGATTACGTTCAGGTCCCTGGTTCGTTACTTTGCAGCAAAGCCCCCCGCTAAATACGAATCTCAAACGAGTCCTTTTTTAATTTTTCATAATAACGATTAGGTCCAAATATATAACAAACAGGTCCCCGTCCCTTACGTTCAAGTTCTTTCTCCGTTTTTTCTGAAAAAATATTTTCGCCAATAGAAATATGTGTATCTAAATTTTCACCAATAGAAATATGTGTATGCTAATAGAAAAATATATCTCTAATTTTTTTCCCAACTCGATCTCTAATATTTTCGAAATGTGTATTATTACTCGGTGAACGCATTAAGAAAACATTTTATTACTCGGTGAACTCGGTCCTTTCTCTAATATAATACACGTTTTTCGTTCGTCTTTTCTCCGTTTTTGTCGGAAAAAATGTTTTCATGGTCCGTTTTTTCTCCGAAGCCCGAAAAAAATATTTTCGTGGTCTATTTTCCTACAAAAAAGGCACAAATTCACTTTCCGTTCGCGCGCGCGGCATGCGCCGCGTTTATGTTTTCGTAGTCAATTTTTTCTCAAAAAAAACACAGGAATCCGGTTTTTATTCGTCCCTTCTCCATTTTTTCCGGAAAAAATGTTTTCGTAGTTTGTTTTTTTTCGGAGCCCGAAAAAATGTTTTCGTGGTCCATTTTCTCAAAAAAAATTTGCAAATTCGTTTTTCGTTCATGCGGCGGCGTGCGCCTTCCCAAAAAACTAAAACAAATACGACTAAGTCATTTCTCCGGTGTTTTTCTTACAAAAAAGAATTCCGAATCAAATTTTGCACGGTGCAGCATTGCCGCACGGTTCTGCCTAGTATCATCATATGGGGGCAATTGTGATTTATAGGTCAGCACATGTATCGATTGATGATCATATTTCGTAGATCATAGATATAGCGATTTTAAATCAATAATGTGGACATATATTAGAGAACATGATGTTGGTGTGACCCACCATGAAACACTACGGGAATTATTATATTCTCAAGTGTCATCAGTTGGTCTCATACATAATATATGTGGAATCCTTAGAACTAAGATCATCATGGTTTTCTACATGTGTAATAGTATACTTAAGAGTTGTAAAAATGCTACTCCGTAATTGGGGTAGTCATAAATGTAGCTTTCAAGTTTACTATAAACATGCGGAGGAATGTGAGTGGTCAAGATGGAATTTGCCCCTCATATATAATGGGAAAGATAGATCTAGGGCACTCGATGTGGTTGGATTAAGAAAGTGCATGGCCATACCGAATGTAATTGATGAGTCAATTTCAACTCAGTAATCTACCACAAAACGAGTGAAGGATTGAGCTATCATAGGATGGCACGTTTCTCGCCTTGAATTCGATCTGGTATCTTGAGGCAAAGGGATCGGTACATGAGTGCTATATAGGTTTGTTCGATACGATCTTTGTGTATATTTGGAAGTCATTGTGCCCTGCTAGGGGCCGATACCGACTTTATGGGCCATAAGGAGTTTTGAGCCATGGGCAAATATGCATGAACGTACATGGTCACTCACTTAACAGGTTGGAATACATTGTTTCGAATTGGTTTCATCACTAATGGGACAAGTGGGCTTCTCACCTTGGTTAAGCCCTAACATAGGGTTCCACTGAGGGGGCTATATAAAGGGAGTTCGTGGAGGCTATGGTATGCAATTGTTATACCATCGCACCCACCGAAACCCTAGCCATCGCCGCTCAAGCCCTACGATGCGTGCTGGTGCTAGCACACCGATGCACGGCGTTCCTTCCCCGTATGTGTGTACTTTAGTAGAGGCATTGATGTTATTACAATGCTGATCGATCAGGACGATCGTTAGAGCATGTTTGACCACCGCTTGAGGATGCATGATATGTTGAATCCGACTATATCAACTCTTGTTCTGCTGCACTATGTGTCTAGTGGTAACGATCTATGATCTCTAACTTGCTTGGCTTTCTAGTTTACGCTATAGAATTTTTTAATTTGTGCTAGTGTAGCCAAACTCGTATTCCTCCGGTGGTATCAAAGCCATCTTGTGTAATTTTTGATCTGGATGGAACACATATACGTGATATGCGGTAGTAGTAGTAGATTGGATCTATTGCTATTTTGGTATGTTAACCTAGATTGATTTATATGGATGGATCAGTTTGGGTGGTCGATTGATGAGATCAATTGGTCTTGGCGTTCGTAGATGGTTCGAAGATCAATCTGATTCGGTTGTGTTTACCATTTGTAACCACACCTGCGTGTTCACCCTTACCGGTCAGAATTCCACCATCAGGGTAAACTACGATGTGCAGCTATACAAGACCAAACCGACCAATGCGATTTTTTTATGAAAAACTTAGAAGAACAATCTTGTTCGATTGTGTCAACTGTTTGTAGCTGCATTGCTCATTCACCCTTACCGGTCAAAAATCTGCCATCAGGGTAAACTGCAATGTGCAATTATACAGGACCAAGTTGACCAGTATGATTAGATTTGTTCAGAATTTGGTTAATATGATTAATCTGACGAACTTTTAAGTGGCAATTTTATGAATAAGATTCATGTCCCTTTAAACCCTGCCCGCTAATTGGCTTGCGGGATCCTTGTGCTACCATCGTAGAGGCGCTATATACTATTATATGTTATCATCGCACGATAGAATTAGATTCTATGCATAACTTTTTTGCGGGTATTGATGTGAATATTATAGCCATTTTGTGTATGTGATGCATGTATAATCTTTTCATGGCCTATGAGTCATGTCAAATTATAGCCATGGGCTACATTTTGTTGTATAACAACTTACGTATCGACTTGTGATGATTGATACTCTCGAATGTAATTCATTGCTAGCTGTTAGGAGTAATAGCTAGGTAGTTGAATGTGGTGACTTCAAGCATGATGGCCCGATGAATAGGAAGCGTGGTAATGGAGATTGCTATATTGAAGGGCCATACTATTTCATAGTTTAATATGCTTATCTGTGATCTTGTTTATATTCATGTCATACTATTTTTCATGTGATTTTATTTGATGTTCTTAACATGATAGAATAGTATCCATAAAAAAAAATAAGTAAAACTTGGTGCCCTTCCAAATTGTTACACCTATCAACATTTTGATCGTTAATTGGTAGGTCTACCAAGGTAGAGTGTCATTAATTATCTTAATAACATAAAGTAAGTATCGAACACATACAGACATAACATTGGTTTAACTTAACTAGGCTATCAAAACGATTATGGGCCTACGGGCATGGTGTTGAGGCCAGAGCATGTGATGCCACTCAATAAACAAGAGTTACATGTGATGTAATTAGCAAATGGTTACTTACCTACGTCATTAGATTTTTAGCAGTGATGCCAAAGCTCACCGATACTTAATGAAATATGGATCATGAGCCACTATATGTCATTAGAGGGAACATATTTACATATAGTAGGAGTGTCTTTTGTTAAATTATTTAATGAGAGATTTTACATAAACATAGCGCTAAAACTTTGCATATTTTATGTTGGACCATGGCACCATTTACTTCTTCCGCACCTAGTTTTAGCTTGCTTCTGTTTCTTGAGAAAGATTAACTTAATGGAACAAACTTTATTGACTGGTATAACAACAACTTGAGAATTGTTCTCAAATAAGAAAAGAATGAATATGTTCTAGAGGGTCCATATCCCACTAAACCATTGGGAAATGCTACTAATGCTGAAAAAATTGATTATGAAAAGCATTGCAATGACTCACTTGATTTTATCTATCTCATGCTTGTCACCATGAACTCTGAGCTTCAGAAGTAATATGAGGACATAGATGCCTACAATATGATTGTGAATCTTAAGGGCATGTTTGAGGACTAGGCAAGGGCAGAAAGGTACAATACCTCTAAGTCATTGTTTGCATGCAAGCTAGCTAAAGGGAGTCCGATCAACCCTCATGTAATCAAGATGACTGGTTACATTGAGAGTTTAGAAAAAGCTTGGTTTTTTCCTTAGCCAAGAGTTTTCTACTAATGTGATTCTCCAATCACTCCCTCAAAGCTTTGAGCTATTCATTTTGAACTTTCATATGAATGGCATTGAGAAACCCTTAATCGAGTTGCGTGGGATGCTCAAGTCAGTAGAAGAGAATCAAGAAAAGCTCCAATCATGTGATGATGGTTCAGAAGGTTACCAAGTTTAAAAAGAATAGTAAAACTGATAGTATGGGAAATGGTGCTGGTAAAACTCAAGATAGATCTCGAGCAACAAGTCTAAGCTTGTGAAGCATAAGACTGGACCTGCACCTAACACCATATGCTTCTATTGCAAAGGGACTGGACATTGGAATAGAAACTATAAGAAGTATTTGGCAGAGCTAAAGTATCAAAAGCGAAGTAAGACTTCCACTGCAGGTATAAATGTTATAGACATTAACATCGCTACATCTCATGTTAGTTCTTGGGTATTTGATACCGGATTATTGCTCATATTTGTAATTCGATGCAGGGGCTAATAAAGACTAGAAGATTGGCAAAATGCGAACTTGATCTTCATGTGGGTAATAAAGCAAGAGTTATAAGATTGGCTGTTGGCACTTATCCATTACATTTACCTTCAGGATTAGTTTTAGAATTAAATAATTGTTATTATGTTTCTGCCTTGAGCAAAAATATTATCTCTTCTTCGTGTGGAAGCATAGGGTTATGAATTCATAATAAAATAATTATTGTTCGATTTATTTGAATGATGTGCTTTATGGCCATTTTCCAATGGTGAATGGATTATATATTTTGAATGATGAGATTATGCCAATATATAACATTAATGCTAAGAGGCTTTGGTCAAATGATTTGAATCCTACTTATATTTGACACTGTCTTTTAAGTATAAGAAGTGCATGATGAGGGTCCATAAAGATGATCTTCTAAGCTCATTTGATTTCGAATCATATGAAACAAGTGAATCTTGTTTACTTGGCAAAATGACGAAAGCTCCTTTCACAGGTTTAGGTGAGAGGGCAAGTGATTTGTTAGCCCTCATACATACAGATGTATGTGGACCGATGAGCACAACGGCTAGAGGTAGTATTCCATTTAGATACTTTTTACCATCCTTCAGCGATATCATGAGATACCAATGCGGATTCACCATATCGAAACACATGATAATTGAACAATTTTTAATTTTTGATTATCGGCAAATTTGGATTTAAAACCGATCAAGAATTGGTAGAAATCGAATGAGTTTGAAGTCAAATTTTTTGAAATCAGCGTTCAAACTTTGTTGAAAAAAAATAAAAAATCAATTGATTCTACCAATTTTCAAGTGATTTTCACCGTTTTTTGAGCGATTTTATACGATTTTTTGAGCAATTTTAATCTATTTTATGCACACTCTAAGGAAAATTGAAAAAATCAAGGAAAATTGGAAAAAAATTAATAAAAACATAATAGATCCCAATTAATCTATAAAATACCTCAAAGAAATTCTACAATTTTTTAATTCATTTAGTGATTCTGGAAAATCAAAAAGAGCAATTAGTGAAAAGGAATAGAGACATTGTCAGATATTTATAAAAATTTACAAGCTTATAATGCTATGAAAATTTAATGGTGTAATAAATAATTCCCAAGGATCATGTAGTAAAAGTTTTAGGAATATTAGACTTTATTTAGTGCCCCCAGAAAATCAAAATAGAAGAGCATATATAAATATAATAGCACTATCATAATTTTTTTAAAATACACTTGTCTTAACATAATCTAAAAATTTTGTATAATCATTAGCATTGCCTTAGAACCTCATACAAAAATTTTCAGAAATATTATACTTCATTTAGGGTCCCTAGAAAATAAAAAACCGAAGAGCACATGTCAAATTTTTTTAAAAAACATACGTAGGTCTGGTATTGATCTAAAAATTTTCCAGCATCGTTAACATTGCGTCAGGGCATCACACAAATTTTTTTAACACTTTTTGATAGAGTTATCAAAATTTTTCAAATTTTTTGAATTTGAATTTGAACTTGACCGATTTACCAAGCGATTTTAAATGCTGAGCCACCTTGATACATGTGAAAAATCAAGATTTTCACTCGATATTCATCAATATTGCAAACCCTGCTAGTGCCTTTCTACTAAATTACTCTTAAATTTCTAGTTTCTCTTGGTATATCCACTCGATGAACTCTTTGCACCTCTTAGGGCATGTACAGTGGTGTGACAGTAGCTGTCTATAATGCATCTCCATATCATCTACAGATAGCACTAAAGACAACTTATACAACGGATCGTCTATATAGTCGTCTGTAATGATTTCTCATAAAACTAATAAACTGTTTATACAATGGTACAAACAGTCTAAAACTGTCTATAAGACCGTCTATTCACGAAAGGATGACTACTTTCTCTCTCCTCATCTCTCTTCCACCTCATCAAAAATCTTATGTAGTATCTCTTGTAGACAGCTGATGTCAGCCCATTGTACATGCTCTTATTACCTTCACCCTTTAAATTTTTGATACATTTTGGCGATAGCTCAATGAATAGTTTGATACCTTACAATAAATGTAAAAAATGTCGACTAATTCTTATATATTCTAACTTCATTAAGATCCGGAGTTTTCCAGCATCCTGAAGCCATCCACTTCATCCTTTTTGCACAAAGGCCATTCTGTTGTCCGTAATTACGTGCGGCTCCCGATACACGTAGGCCATTCAAACTTCATTAAGATCCGGAGTTTTCCAGCATCCTGAGACCATCCACGTCATCCTTATTCTAACTTCATTAAGATCCGAAGTTTTCCAGCATCCTGAGGCCACCCACGTCATCCTTTTTGCACAAAGATCATTCTAATGTCTGTAATTAAGTGCAACTCCCGATACACGTAGGCCATTCTAACTTAATCCGAAATTTTTCAGCATGAGGCCATCCGCCCCATACTTTTTGCACAAAGCTATTCTGTTGTCCTTAATTTGCGGCTCGCGATACCGTATCGGTTTTGGATCGCGCCGTCCGCGCGTCCCCGGATCCCGGGCCCCTTCTTGCGAAAAGATCGCCCCGCTCGAGAACCTTCCACCGCCCTATGCTGTTTGCCCCTTCCGCATCGCGCCTCTTCTTGTTCCTCCCACCGCCGTCGCCACCATTGCTCGCGCATCGCGATCCCCACTTCTGGTTCCTCCCACCACCATTGCTCTAGCCTTGGCCCTCGCCTCCTTCGTCAGCGTCCCCGCTCTATGTGCGCCCGCTCGAGTGCTTCGCCGCGCGCCTCGCGCCTCGCGTATGAGCACAGCCTAAGGGTCCGCGACGCCTCGCGTACGAGCATGGACTCCTTGTCGCCTCCGCCGGTGCTCTCCTCCCGTACTCCTCCTCCGTCGCCAGGCCACGCGAAGGCCTCCGTCCCCCGCCGCAGGAGGCCGTATCTCTCCGCTCAGGTACCTGTAACACCCCGGCATCTAATACGCCTGAATGCTACCAAACATCGATTATGTATCATCTAAAACTACAAATAAAAGAAACTTATAGCAAAGGACCAATTGCTAGAACCGAAAATTTCGGCAGCATCTCCTTTGTTTAATCATGATCTCGCGCAACCATAATAGCATAGCAGAATATGACATAATATGAAACATCTAAAACAGCAATAATCACGGAAGCAATATAAGTCCACTTTAAGCATCCCAAAGTCATCATTAGCCAAATGAAACGAATAAGGCAATACTAGCACACATCTAAACCATAAACATCAATGGTATCACATTCAGTTTATTGTCATGACTCCAAATGATTCCATTGTGGAATCAATTACGTGAACTACGTGGAGATGTGTGACTATTCCCCTTTTCCCTCATGCCGATCTCAAGGTACCTAAAAACAACATAAAACACAAGCGTGAGTTCAAAACTCAGCAAAGTGTATTGTAATGGAAAAACAAAGATCAAGTCAACAAACCATCATCACCAATCTCCAAAAGCACATCATAACACAACATGGTTAGCATTCCAAACATCTTTTAAGCATCCATGTACTCATCTCATGAGTAACTCATAAGTATTCACATCGTCATCTCATAAACATCATCATATACATATTTCATTAATGCAATGCAATGCAATGCAACTCATACCAGTATGGTTGAGTGCACACCCGTCGGCATGCACCCTTTCCCCCTTCCATCCCGAAGATGGAGGGTGCCTATCACTCGCTTCCATTCACCTCGGTGAAGGAATCACGATGTAGGACTTATTCGAAAGAATAGCCCCGAACTAGTCATAACAGTTCTCACCGACCCTACCGGAATAGTTATGACTTATCTCACCGGCCGGCCATGAAAAATATGCCATGTGTGCAAAACGGACAGCAACATATACATGAATAGAACTATTGCATATCAACACTTGGCATCGAAACATGTAGGTCCGTACTCAACAATCGACGGTAACCATTCAAAACATGGCATGTGATTCATTCATCAACAACAAACATTTTTAATCATGGCATGTGGACACCATATCATAGATAACCTTTAAATCATGGCCTAAGGACGTCATATCAATTATAACATGTAATTCATGGCAAGACAACATGTTATCTATTCCGAATGCTATCTAGCAAATCTAGCAACGCATATAACATACAATCCACGCAACACACTTGCCTTCAACCACGGCAACGGAGTGACGAGAGGTCGAGGGCACTCCGGGGCACACCACCTGCAAACACGTGCCATACACTCAAATCGAGTCCACAAAACAACACACATAAATCCCACTACCCCGACTTAAACACAACTCCTAAAACCAGAAAGCAGCAAATCTGTCCCTTCGGGACAGCAGTCTTCCAACGGGCATAACTTCTGTTCTAGGACTCCAAATTGAATAAACGAGTACACCCTCGCGTAGCTTAGAAAATTTCCCAACTTTTTCTAGTTATATGGAAAGACTGATTCGGACTCTAAATTAGTTTAATCTAATGTTGAACACGAACTGTCTCAATCTCGTCACAGATTTGACAGCGCTCGGTAAAATATCCATAACTTCCAAACGGCTGGGCGGAATTTCAATTTCTTTATGTCCACGGAAAGATAATGAAATTATCTACAACTTCCTAAAAGTCCGTACGGTCAGATTCAATCTCTAAATTGGCCAAAACTCCTGCCCTAGTTCGGGTTCCCAATCTGCCCGAACCAGAACGTGAATACAACTCTAGTTTTCAACAAATCTACCCCATGGCAGCACCTCCCTTGATCTAAAAAACATGGTAATGATCCTTAGAACAACACCTAGACCTAACCCACAGATCACCCATGCCATACCTCGCCAAGAAGATCCGAAACCGACGAAGCCTTCCTTCCCGCCGGCCGCTCCTTCCTCCCGATCCGCAACGGTTCGCCGGAGATTCTCGACCCGGCGATCCTCCGAAAGGACAGCGAGGAGCACCATGAGAGGGGATGCCGTGGGGCTGCTAGGAGAGGGTGGATGGCTTGGGAAGGGAGGAAGGGTGGAGGCGCAATGGGGAAAGATGGGGGTGGCTAGGAGAGGGAGATGGGGAGGAGGAGGTGGCGGCTTGAGGGGGGAAGAGGAGAGGGCGCCTAGGGCAAGGGGAGGGCGCCCCCAAGGCAGGGTATGCTGCCCCCCACTCCCTCATGGGCCCAAAAATCCTCCCACTAAAGCCCACGACTCAACCCCCTTAGGCCCGAACTCCCCCAGAGAGGCCCAAACTCCCGAAATCGGCCCGGAAACGCGATTAAAATTCATGCCGTAAAGTTTAATACCTCCATTTCACATTCTATAATGTCTTTGCCATCCCGTGGTATCACATTCTCCCCCCCTTCAACAGGATTCGACCTCGAATCCAAGACACCACTAGACAATCCAAAAGCAAAAGATAGCTAGGATTTGCAGCTCACACCAGATCGGAAATAACTCTGGATATTGCTTGCACACGCGAGACTTCAATATCCCCGGTCACTGCTCTCTCTAACTAAAATCACGGGAACTACACTGATCAAGACTCGATGACCAAACTCTCAGGTTTGAAGACCAAAGGCATTAACGATATTTCACAGTAAAAACTTGCAAGAACTTTACTTAACATTGAAACACAAGTACTCACACAAGGCCTCAGCACGACCCAAGCGATAGGATAAATTCCCAAACAGACCACCAAAGAAAACGGTCTCACCGTCCTCAAACTATACATTCCTTAGCACTAAAGTGCCCAATTCTTTTAACCAACACTACTCCCCAGAAGACCACGGCTTCAACCGCTAGAATCCTCTCTACTGTGGTTTGCCGTATTCAAGACGACGACGACCCAAACGAGACACTACACTCCAAGACAACCCACTGTTTGAACAAACGGGGTTAAAACCATGCAAAGGATTGATCTTTTACAAAAGACCAATACCCACCACTAACATAAAAAAAAACTGTAACACCCCGGCATCTAATACGCCTGAATGCTACCAAACATCGATTATGTATCATCTAAAACTACAAATAAAAGAAACTTACAGCAAAGGACCAATTGCTAGAACCGAAAATTTCGGCAGCATCTCCTTTGTTTAATCATGATCTCGCGCAACCATAATAGCATAGCAGAATATGACATAATATGAAACATCTAAAACAGCAATAATCACGGAAGCAATATAAGTCCACTTTAAGCATCCCAAAGTCATCATTAGCCAAATGAAACGAATAAGGCAATACTAGCACACATCTAAACCATAAACATCAATGGTATCACATTCAGTTTATTGTCATGACTCCAAATGATTCCATTGTGGAATCAATTACGTGAACTACGTGGAGATGTGTGACTATTCCCTTTTCCCTCATGCCGATCTCAAGGTACCTAAAAACAACATAAAACACAAGCGTGAGTTCAAAACTCAAAGAAAGTGTATTGTAATGGAAAAACAAAGATCAAGTCAACAAACCATCATCACCAATCTCCAAAAGCACATCATAACACAACATGGTTAGCATTCCAAACATCTTTTAAGCATCCATGTACTCATCTCATGAGTAACTCATAAGTATTCACATCGTCATCTCATAAACATCATCATATACATATTTCATTAATGCAATGCAATGCAATGCAATGCAATGCACATGTCTCCTTGGAAACTCATACCGGTATGGTTGAGTGCACACCCGTCGGCATGCACCCTTTCCCCCTTCCATCCCGAAGATGGAGGGTGCCTATCACTCGCTTCCATTCACCTCGGTGAAGGAATCACGATGTAGGACTTATTCGAAAGAATAGCCCGGACTAGTCATAACAGTTCTCACCGACCCTACCGGAATAGTTATGACTTATCTCACCGGCCATGAAAAATATGCCATGTGTGCAAAACGGACAGCAACATATACATGAATAGAACTATTGCATATCAACACTTGGCATCGAAACATGTAGGTCCGTACTCAACAATCGACGGTAACCATTCAAAACATGGCATGTGATTCATTCATCAACAACAAACATTTTTAATCATGGCATGTGGACACCATATCATAGATAACCTTTAAATCATGGCCTAAGGACGTCATATCAATTATAACATGTAATTCATGGCAAGACAACATGTTATCTATTCCGAATGCTATCTAGCAAATCTAGCAACGCATATAACATACAATCCACGCAACACACTTGCCTTCAACCACGGCAACGGAGTGACGAGAGGTCGAGGGCACTCCCGGGGGCACACCACCTGCAAACACGTGCCATACACTCAAATCGAGTCCACAAAACAACACACATAAATCCCACTACCCCGACTTAAACACAACTCCTAAAACCAGAAAGCAGCAAATCTGTCCCTTCGGGACAGCAGTCTTCCAACGGGCATAACTTCTGTTCTAGGACTCCAAATTGAATAAACGAGTACACCGTCGCGTAGCTTAGAAAATTTCCCAACTTTTTCTAGTTATATGGAAAGACTGATTCGGACTCTAAATTAGTTTAATCTAATGTTGAACACGAACTGTCTCAATCTCGTCACAGATTTGACAGCGCTCGGTAAAATATCCATAACTTCCAAACGGCTGGGCGGAATTTCAATTTCTTTATGTCCACGGAAAGATAATGAAATTATCTACAACTTCCTAAAAGTCCGTACGGTCAGATTCAATCTCTAAATTGGCCAAAACTCCTTCCCTAGGTCGGGTTCCCAATCTGCCCGAACCAGAACGTGAATACAACTCTAGTTTTCAACAAATCTACCCCATGGCAGCACCTCCCTTGATCTAAAAACATGGTAATGATCCTTAGAACAACACCTAGACCTAACCCACAGATCACCCATGCCATACCTCGCCAAGAAGATCCGAAACCGACGAAGCCTTCCTTCCCGCCCGGCCGCTCCTTCCTCCCGATCCATAGCAGTTCGCCGGAGATTCTCGAATTCGGCGATCCTCCGAGCGGGACAGCGAGGAGCACCATGAGAGGGGATGCCGTGGGGCTGCTAGGAGAGGGGTGGATGGCTTGGGAAGGGAGGGGAAGGGTGGAGGCGCAATGGGGAAAGATGGGGGTGGCTAGGAGAGGGAGATGGGGAGGAGGAGGTGGCGGCTTGAGGGGGGAAGAGGAGAGGGCGCCTAGGGCAAGGGGAGGGCGCCCCCAAGGCAGGGTATGCTGCCCCCCACTCCCTCATGGGCCCAAAAATCCTCCCACTAAAGCCCACGACTCAACCCCCTTAGGCCCGAACTCCCCCAGAGAGGCCCAAACTCCCGAAATCGGCCCGGAAACGCGATTAAAATTCATGCCGTAAAGTTTAATACCTCCATTTCACATTCTATAATGTCTTTGCCATCCCGTGGTATCACAGTACGCCTCCGCTGCTTGCTCCGTCTGGCCCTCTCTTGCCTTCGTCCCAAAGCCCCCCTCATGTGCTCCGCATGTCGTCCCTTTTGCCGTTCGCTCTATCGTTTGGCTCCGCCCCCCTGCCTTGCCGAACTCCATTTCCCTTCTCTCAGTTACGCCTCTGTCGCTCTCTCCGTTTGGCCTTCCCTGACGCGCCAGCCCGCCTTGCCTTCGTCCCGTTTGCCCCTTCCGATTGCTGCTCTGGTGTCGTCTCCTTCTATGTCGTTGATGTCGAATTCATCTTGTGATTAATCCTTGGTTCGATCAGATCTCTAGCCATTGGTTGCTTCCAGTCGCTTCTTTTACCGTTCTTGCCTTTTTTTGGACCTGCATATGTGGAGAAGATCGGAGAAGATGATGGTTGGCTTGCTCTCCAGGGTCCTCTTATAACTATTCCCCTCGTCCGAATCTTGAAATGTGTTCTTGTCAAATTGATATTTGTGTTTGGGAACTGATGAGAGGCATCAATTAATGCCCAAATTCGGTTTGTAGGCTGTGATTTGAACAAATATGGTCAAAATTCTGTCCTTTGCCATGTCCTATCTAGAGCTAACTTAGAACTTGAGCATGTTTATGTGTGTATATACTGAAACCTCCACCTCTTTGCTGCAATTGGCTCGAAAAATTATTCTCTTATGCGGTGTTGAAACCCTCAGATTCAATGTGTTGTCAAGAATCTGCTCCTTCTGCTAAATTATCAGGCCGGACCAAGAACAGAATAAAATAAATATTTTCTTGGCAAATTGATATTTGTGTTTGGGAACTGATGAGAGGTATCAATTAATGCCCAAATTCGGTTTGTTATCTCTGATTTTGTGAAATCATGTGCTGAAAAATTGGCTTTGAACTGAAAAATTAACTTAGAATTGGATTTGCAAAATGTGCTTGTGCATGTGTTTGACAATTTGACAAGAAACAGTAAGTTTCGCTTTGGCGCCGGACCAAACTTAAAGAAAACAGTAAGTTTCCCATGTACAACGGACCAACTTTCTTGGTCCTTTGTAAACATGCTTTTGACAACCTCATTCTCCTATGTACAACGGACCAACTTTCTTGGTCCTTTGTAAACATGTTTTTGACAACCTCATTCTCCCATGTACGACAGACCAACTTTCTTGGTCCTTTGTAAACATGCTTTTGACAACCTCGTTTTCCCATGTACAACAGACCAACTTTTTTGGTCTGTCGTAAATGTGTTTTTGAAGGTTGTTGTGCCAAACCAAGTTATTGAAAAACAGTAAGTTTTACATGTACGCCGGACCAAATTTTTTGGTCCGTCGTGAATGGGTTTTTGAGCGATTTTGAGATTGAAATTTGAATTTGATTTTGAGATTATGAAATTTGTGATAATTTCATGATACTTCTTTTGAAGTGGACTTTATGCAATGCTCATGTGAGTAGTTGCATGGATTAATGTGAGTCAAGTCGTGGACTTGTGCTCGGAATTGTTTTGTGGTTTGTTCATGTGCAGTATTGCTCAAGACGAATGTGGTCGATGACGGGACCGAACTAGGTTCATGGAAGAACTGAGGTTCGGGACTAGGTTCAGGGAGGAACCGAGGTCTTGGTGGTCAAGGATGTCATGCGGGGACGTTCGGGCTAAGAGAATGGTGCACATGAAGAATGGTTAGTCACGTGAGAATGGCAGAGGTCATTCGCGTGCAAAGTGTTAGTCACGTGAGTATGGCGGTGGCCATACGCTGCGTGCAAAGTGTTAGTCACGTGAGTATGGTAGGGTTGCCATACGCGTGCAAGAGTTGTACTCGGCCAGGTTGGGCCAAATAGAGTTGTGTTGGATACAGATTCCTTCTAGGGAATAGGAATTGTATTCAGAACTCCTTGTGGGTTGGTCCTTTAAATAGGAGGGTTTGTCTCCTGTTGAAGGGTATCCAACCAAGGAGAGCTGAGCGCATCAAGCCTTGAGCTTGGTTTTAGGGGTTGTACTCTTTTGATGAGAGTATTTTAGACAAGAAATAAAGATCAATTCTTCCAAGACTTTTTGCGTACTCTGATAACCACGTCGCTCTGATGTTTTCTATTTTGGTTCTTGTTTGCATGCTTGTTCTAATTCTAGATTGGTTTTTGATCGTTAAGTTTCATCTTGATTTGATCCATCAAAAACCTTTCTAGGGTATTGATCTAGTGTTTCTCAAAGTCTAGTTGTTTAATCTTTTGAAGATCTTGTTTAATCTTGAAGTTTTGATTAGATTGATTCTCGTCAAGTTCTGGATCAGCAAGCTTGCGAAGCTCATAACTTTTGATCTGTAAGTCCGATCGAGCTGATTCTTTTTGGGTTCGATTCGTATTGGAATCTAGTTTCTCGTGTCCAAATTTCAGATCAATCTAATAGTTGGATCTCCGGGAATTCTCGTTTTACTAAACCTCTGTCATTCTGTTTTTATCGAAAACGAAGCAATTTTTTGGTTCTGTTTTGGGGTGATCTTTTAATAGATCAAGAATTTGGTTTTAGCTTCCGCACAATCATTCACCCCCCCTCTGATTGCTATATTCATATACTTCGATCCTACAAGTGGTATCAGAGCAAGGTTTCTCTAATCTATCTTAACCGGTGATTAGATCAATGGATCGTTATTCGACAAAACCATGTGTGTTCGATGGTGTTGATTTTCAGTTTTGGAAGGCCAAGATGGAGGCGTTCATCCAAGCACAGGGCTTCACAATTTGGGAGAAGGTCTACAAGCCATATGAAGTCCCTGCAAACGACAACGTCAACGACACCAATCGCACACATGTTGAAGCAAATAGCAAGGCGCGCAACTTGATCATCCAAGGCTTAGGACGCAGCGACTTTGATCGTGTGGTTCATCTTCGATCCGCATATGAGGTATGGAAATCTCTTTGTGATTACCATGAGGGTTCTAACACTGTCAAAGAGGTTCGCCAAGATATTTACAAAAAAGAATACATGCGTTTTGAGATGAAACCTAGTGAATCTGTAGATGACTTCTTTGCACGTTTCAATAAAATCCTTAGCAATCTACGTGCTGTTGGAGTTAGCTACACTGATGCTGAAAATGCTCGACAATTGCTTAGTGCTTTGGACATGTCAGTGTGGGAGATGAAAGTAACATCTATACAAGAATCTACTACCATGAGCACACTCACATTAGATGTTCTTTACTCTAAGTTGAAAACTCATGAGTTGGATGTTCTTGCCAGGAAGGGTAACATTAAATCAATTGCTTTGATCTCTAACCCTAACATGTCAAATGCAAATTCTTCTTCTAGCTTTGCCTTGTCTTCCATGTCTTCTTTAACAGATGAGCAACTTGAAGAGTTTCTGAAGAAGATCTGGCACTACTCTCTTCTCGCTTTAACAAAGCTTTGCGAGAATGTGAGAATGAGAAAGAGAGGTGGTCCTCCAAGATGCTATGAGTGTGGTGACCTCAACCATATTCGCACAAATTGTCCTAAGCTTGCAGGAAAAACATCAAAGGAGGAGAAGGACAACGACGGTAAGGAATGAGAAGAAAAGGTTCTCGTCAAATGATAGGAAGAAGAAGAGCTTCATCAACCGCAAGGTGGTTCACTGAGTTCTTTCCGCTCTTGAACAAGTCAATTTGAGCGATGTGGACTCGGAGAGCAGCGAAGATGATGCAACTCCAAGCAAGCATGATTTGATAGGATTATGTCTCATGGCAAGCAGCAAGGATAGCTTCACCGAGGCGACCACGACAATGACTTCAATGAGGTAGATCCCTCTTATGATGAATTAGCTATTGCTTTGTTGCTCGTCTTGGAAAATTGCTTGACAAACGTGATAAGAAAATTAAGAAACATGATTTCATTATTGAATCATTGAATGCTGAAATTGCTAGACTTAAGACTTTGATTCCTAGTGATGATACTTGCAAATCATGTGACTTAATTTACAATGAGCTCACCTTGCTTAGGAAAGAACATGCTCTTTTGTTGCATCTAAATGAGAAAAATGAGAAACATGTTGTACATGCTAGCTGTTCCAATCGATGATTTGTATAGTTCAACTTCTTGTTCTAAATGCTCAACTCTTGAATTAAAATTGAAAGATGCAAATGCTAGGGTTTCTCAATTAATCGATAATTTGCTTTCACATGAAATTCTCTCATGCTCAACTTGTCGCAAGCAAAAAGGAAAAGTAGATGTTCCTGCAATAATTGTTTAATTCTTGCTAAGAAAGTTGATTACACGCAAAACTCTTTGGAACGATTCACTAATGGCAAGAAAAAGTTGAACATGATCTTGGATCAATCTAAGGTTAGCACAAACAAGAGAGGTTTAGGTTTTGATCCTTATGCCACATACGAAACTAAACCTCGCCTTTGTTGTTCGTGCTCCTTACAAAATTGAGTTATCTAATGAGCCTAAGAAAATTGCTTTTCAATCTGCTGGTTTTTTATCCTCTACTATGATGAAAGCAAAATGTGCCTTTACTGTTAAAGCTAAACATCATGTCAAGTACACTTGCACTCATTGTGGTAGAGATGGACACTTAGTAGATTATTGCTTTAGACTAGCCAAACAACAAAAGAAGGAAAGAACTGAGGCTAGGTCAAATTTCAGCAAAGCACATTTTACTCCTTATGCGCCTAGAGTGATGAAAACACCTTCTGCCTAGAAACATGGGAAAAGATAAATTTGATTTTGTACATAAAAATTATCGTGTTGTGCCCTCTTGTTGTGTCGTGTGTCTCAAGATCGATTCCCAAAAATCTCATTCCTAACCCCGATCGAGACCTCGACATGTTTTGTTGCTATGTAGGCCTCTCGTGCGAGGAAGGAGAACATATGGCTAGTGGATTCCGGATGCTCACGCCACATGTCTGGTAAAAAGAATTGGTTCTCCTCCCTCACTCGTGCATCTCGTGCTGAAAGTGTTACTTTTGGAGATGCTTCTTCCTCTTCTGTTGTGGCAAAAGGTACAGTAAAGGTAAGTGACAAGTTTATGTTCAAGGATGTGGCTCTTGTTGAAAACTTGAAATATAACTTGCTTTCTGTCTCACAAATGCTTGATGAAGATCTTGAGATAAGCTTTAAGAAAAATGAATGCAAAGTGCTAGATGCTTCAGGTGATCTTGTGTTCAAGATTTCTCGTTTTGGAAGAGTTTTTAAAGCTGATTTTGATGCATCACCTTCTTCTAAACATAGGTGTCTAATTGCCAATGTTTCTAAAGATTTATTCTTTTGGCATCGTAGACTTGGTCATGTTGGTTTTGATCATCTTACTCGTGTAAGCAGTTTAGATCTCATACGTGGCTTGCCTAAGCTTAAGGGTGATAGCAATTTAGTATGTTCCTCTTGTAGACATGGTAAGATGATTGCAGGTTCACATCCACCTCTTACCATGGTGATGACAAATGCTCCAGTACATCTTCTACATCTTGATACAGTTGGACCATCTCGAGTTCAATCCTTTGGAGGCAAATGGTATGTGCTTGTGATTGTTGATGATTTTTCTAGATACTCTTGGGTATACTTTATGGCATCTAAGGATGAGGCTTTTAGTCATTTTAGAAGTCTTGTTCTTAGGCTTTCTATTGATCATCCAGGAGCTCTCAAAGCTATTAGAAGTGATAATGGAACTGAATTCAAAAATGCTTCTTTTAATCACTTTTGTCTTGAAAAGGAATTGATCATCAATTTTCATCACCTAGAGTGCCTCAACAGAATGGTATAGTTGAAAGAAAACAGAACATTGGTTGAGATGGCTAGAACCATGTTAGATGAACATCACACTCCTAGGAACTTTTGGGCTGAAGCGATTTCAACTGCATGTTATGTTTCAAACCGTGTGTTTTTGAGATCAAAATTGGGTAAGACTCCATATGAGCTTCGGTTTGGATATAGACCTTCTGTTTCTCATTTTCGAGTTTTTGGATGCAAATGTTTTGTCTTGAAATCTGGAAATCTTGATAAATTTGAAGCTAGATCAACTGATGGCATTTTTCTTGGATATCCTGCTCATACTCGTGGCTATCGTGTGCTTGTTTTGGAAACTAACAAAATTGTGGAAACTTGTGAGGTTACTTTTGATGAGTCTAGTCCAGTACTAGTCCAAGTGATGCAGTCTGGCGCATACATTCAGGGGAGAAAATCTTTGAAGATAATGATGATGTTGAAGATGATGTCTTGACTCTTCCTAATGCACAACAAGTCAGTAGCACCCTTGGCACCTACTACTACATCACCTACACCTAACCATCCTCAAGCTACAACATCATCTGTACATGCTGAAAATGAAGAAGGAGAAGGAGAAGTCTCAAAAGCCAATGCTCCCTTGCACATTCAAAAATGCATCCATCTGAACAAATGATTGGAGACCTAAATGAGAGAGTCACTGATCCAGGTTTATTCATTCGACACTCATGCTCATTCTGCTTTAGTTGCTTCTTTTGAACCCAAAGATATATCTCATGCATTATCGACGAATCTTGGATCAATGCCATGCATGAAGAATTAGAGAATTTTGAACGAAATAAAGTTTGGAAACTTGTCTCACCTCCTCCTAATTTTAATGTTATTGGAACTAGATGGGTTTTCAAAAATAAACAAAGTGAGGATGGTGTTGTTGTTAGAAACAAGGCTAGATTGGTTGCTCAAGGTTACACTCAAATTGAAGGCTTAGATTTTGATGAAACCTTTGCTCCTGTTGCTAGAATTGAAGCCATTAGAATCCTTTTAGCTTTTGCTGCATCCAAAGGTTTCAAATTGTATCAAATGGATGTGAAAAGTGCTTTTCTTAATGGCTACATAAATGAGGAGGTTTATGTCAAGCAACCACCTGGTTTTGAAAATCCAAAGTTTCCAAATCATGTGTTCAAACTATCAAAAGCTTTGTATGGTTTGAAACAAGCCCCTAGAGCATGGTATGATAGGCTAAAAACCTTTTACTTGAAAGGGGTTTTCAATGGGAAAGGTTGACAAAACTCTCTTTTACTCAAGCAAGGCAATGATCAATTATTCGTTCAGATTTATGTTGATGATATTATCTTTGGTGGTTCCTCTCATGTTTTAGTGTCTAAGTTTTCAGAAACAATGAGAAAGGAGTTTGAGATGAGTATGATGGGTGAGTTGACATACTTTTTGGGATTTCAAATCAAGCAAACAAAGGATGGTACCTTTGTACATCAAAGCAAATACACAAAAGACTTGTTGCATAGATTTGGGATGGACAACAAAGAAACCAATCATGACACCTATGGAAAGCAATTGCACACTTGATCCGGATGAAGATGGTGAGCCGGTTGATCAAAAGGAATATAGAAGCATGATAGGTTCACTTTTGTACCTCACTGCATCAAGGCCGGATATACAATTTGCTGTATGCTTGTGTGCTCGTTTTCAAGCTTCCCCACGTGCTTCACATCGACAAGTCAAAAGGATTTTCAGGTATCTTCATGGAACTCAAGATTTTGGCATTTGGCTTTCTGCTTCCTCATGCATTAGTTTGAGATCTTTTTCGATGCTGATTTTGGAGGATGTAGAATTGATAGGAAAAGCACTTCTGGTTCATGTCACTTCTTGGGAAATTCTCTCATTGCATGGTCATCTAGAAAGCAATCTTCATTTGCACAATCAATCTTGAATCTGAATATGTGGCTGCTGCTAGTTGTTGTTCTCAAATTCTTTGGATAGTAGCTACACTTAAAGATTATGGGGCTATTTTGGATAGTGTTCCTCTTCTGTGTGATAACACTAGTGCAATTTGCATTGCTAAGAACCCTGTGCAACATTCAAGAACAAAACATATTGACATCGATTTCACTTTCTTAGAGATCATGTTGAAAAAGGCAACATTGTGCTTCATCATGTGGATACTGAACATCAATTGGCAGACATTTTCACAAAACCTTTGTCTTCTTCTCGTTTTGCTTTTATTCGGGGAGAACTTGGGATTGTTCATCCAATGGGTTTGTTTTGAGGAGTTTCTTTGCCAAGTTCTTTCACTTTATGAGCTCACTTTATCATATTTCTTTATATATTGTGTAATTGTGCTAATATATGATAATCTAAATTGTTCCACTTGAACTAAAAATGACATTGCGAAATTCCTTGGTCCGATTGCATACAGCTACATACCTTGTGATATCTTACTCTTCTAGGCTTGATATTGAATCTTCTTGACAAAATTGGGCTATGAAGCAAGTCTGTTTTAGCTTTACTCTTTCATAAGACTTTTTAATCACTTTTGCATGTTTTCAAAGAAAAATGAAAAGAAAAGGGAATCAATAAAAAAAGGTTGTTAAAAGCAAAAGCCTCAAGTTATGAGCTTCGTGAATGCTTTCCCTAAAAGATAAGATATATGCTTCAAGCATGTCATTCCCTCAAAAACAAGATGTATGCTTCAAGCATGCCAATCCAAGGAAATAAAAGAAGTATGCTTCAAGCATGCCACATGCAGTTTACTGTTTAAAGATTAAATTGGTCTACTAGATTGGAGTTGAAATCACTTGCTCGCCTGAGTTGTTAGTTGCTTCAATTTTTGAGCTTTTGTTCTTTTACTGAGATCTTGCTTCGTACTTGGCTATAGTTGACAGAATTGAGGTTGAGATACATGTCATTCCCTAACTTGTTAAAAATCACATTAATATCATGTATTTTGCATATTATGTGATATATAAGGTTATATGATCAAATGAGCTCATCCTCTTCTATCTTGGCACTCATTTGTTTCTCCTTGTGAAATCATTGCTTCAAGAAAATTTTAAACATGTTCTCTCTTTTGTACTCTTGATGAATCCATTGTCAAAGGGGGAGAAAATTGGGAATTGTTGAAAAGTTTAATGAAAAAGGGGGAGAAGAAAAAGGGGGAGTTGTGTTTGGAAATTTGAGAATTTTGGGAGAAGTTTGGAGAATTTTGGAATTTTTGGGCGCATTGCACATTCACACATTTTTTAATTCTCGGGAGATTTTGTTTTGCTTTTGGTAAAAGGGAATTCTGTGTTTTCTTACTTTGGTCTTTGATCCTTTGGATTTCAAAATCTTTTGTAAAGTGAATGCCAAATGTTCAATTCTAAGTAGTGTTGCCAATGTTTTCATCAAGGGGAGATTGTGAAATCATGTCTTTGAAAAATTGGCTTTGAACTGAAAAATTAACTTAGAATTGGATTTGCAAAATGTGCTTGTGCATGTGTTTGACAATTTGACAAGAAACAAGTAAGTTTCGCTTTGGCGCCGGACCAAACTTAAAGAAAACCGGACGTTTCCCATGTACAACGGACCAACTTTCTTGGTCCATTGTAAACATGCGTTCGACAACCTCAGTCTCCCATGTACAACGGACCAACTTTCTTGGTCCTTTGTAAACATGTTTTTGACAACCTCATTCTCCCATGTACGCATGCACCAACTTTCTTGGTCCTTTGTAAACATGCTTTTGACAACCTCATTTTCCCATGTACAATGCACCAACTTTTTTGGTGCATCGTAAATGTGTTTTTGAAGGTTGTTGTGCCAAACCAAGTTATTGAAAAATAGTAAGTTTTACATATGCAGCCGGACCAATTTTTTGGTCCGTCGTGAATGGGTTTTTGAGCGATTTTGAGATTGAAATTTGAATTTGATTTTGAGATTATGAAATTTGTGATAATTTCATGATACTTCTTTGAAGTGGACTTTATGCAATGCTCATGTGAGTAGTTGCATGGATTAATGTGAGTCAAGTCGTGGACTTGTGCTCGGAATTGTTTTAGGTTTGTTCATGTGCGGTATTGCTCGAAGACGAATGTGGTCGATGAAGGGACCGGAACTAGGTTCATGAAAGAACTGAGGTTCGGGACTAGGTTCAGGGAGGAACTGAGGTCTTGGTGGTCAAGGATGTCATGCGGGACGTTCGGGCTAAGAGAATGGTGCACATGAAGAATGGTTAGTCACGTGAGAATGGCAGGAGGTCATTCGCGTGCAAAGTGTTAGTCACGTGAGTATGGCAGGTGGCCATACGCGTGCAAAGTGTTAGTCACGTGAGTATGGTAGGGTTGCCATACGCGTGCAAGAGTTGTACTCGGCCAGGTTGGGCCAAATAGAGTTGTGTTGGATACAGATTCCTTCTAGGGAATAGGAATTGTATTCAGAACTCCTTGTGGGTTGGTCCTTTAAATAGGAGGGGTTGTCTCCTGTTGAAGGGTATCCAACCAAGGAGAGCTGAGCGCATCAAGCCTTGAGCTTGGTTTTAGGGGTTGTACTCTTTTGATGAGAGTATTTTAGACAAGAAATAAAGATCAATTCTTCCAAGACTTTTTGCGTGCTCTGATAACCACGTCGCTCTGTTGTTTTCTATTTTGGTTCTTGTTTGCATGCTTGTTCTAATTCTAGATTGGTTTTGATTGTTAAGTTTCATCTTGATTTGATCCATCAAAACCTTTCTAGTGTATTGATCTAGTGTTTCTCAAAGTCTAGTTGTTTAATCTTTTGAAGATCTTGTTTAATCTTGAAGTTTTGATTAGATTGATTCTCGTCAAGTTCTGGATCAGCAAGCTTGCGAAGCTCATAACTTTTGATCTGTAAGTCCGATCGAGCTGATTCTTTTTGGGTTCGATTCGTATTGGAATCTAGTTTCTCGTGTCCAAATTTCAGATCAATCTAATAGTTGGATCTCCGGGAATTCTCGTTTTACTAAACCTCTGTCATTCTGTTTTTATCGAAAACGAAGCAATTTTTTGGTTCTGTTTTGGGGTGATCTTTTAATAGATCAAGAATTTGGTTTTAGCTTCCGCACAATCATTCACCCCCCCCTCTGATTGCTATATTCATATACTTCGATCCTACAGATTTGAACGAATATGGCCAAATTTCTGTGCTTTGCCATGTCCTATCTAGAGCTATCTTAGAACTTGAGCATGTTTATGTGTGTGTATGCTGAAGGCTCCACCTCTTTGCTGCAATTGTCTCGAAAAATTATTCTCTTATATGGTGTTCAAATCCTCAAATTCAATGCGTTGTCAAGAATCTGCTCCTACTAAATTACTGTGGGCCAAAGCAAGAACATAATAAAATAAATGTTTTCCCTATGAGTCAAATTACCCAATAGGAATCTGGACCAAAAAGCACATTTAATTTATGGCTTGTCATTTGATATACCGATTGCATGTAGGTTGCCTTTTAGCTATGCTTATCCTGCATATGAGTGTTGTGAGACTGTTGAATTGAACGACCCTGACATCGAACACCTCATATATTGGTATCACCATTGGTAAGGTGGTTTTTCCCATTCTGTGATTGCAAGTTCAGAACATTAGCCAAGATGATAATCTTGTAGGTTCTATTTTGTTTCCTGTGTCTAGGATTTCAGTTGCTCTTATGGCGG
This sequence comes from Rhipidocladum racemiflorum, assembly GCA_036346355.1. Lineage (NCBI taxonomy): Eukaryota > Viridiplantae > Streptophyta > Magnoliopsida > Poales > Poaceae > Rhipidocladum > Rhipidocladum racemiflorum. The sequence continues at coordinate 36,943,783 of CM070581.1, forward strand.
TTTTGGAGAGATTTGGAGATTTTACAATATCATGTTAAGTGCCAATGGTTACCTTTTTTCATCGGTTCTTTAAACAATCCCTAACATCAGTTGCAGCATGCGTGTGCTCATGGTGGAGGCTACCATTTTACTCGGAAGCAAAGGTGATATTCTTTATATATTTGTGGTGCCCTAAGACAAATAAACTCGATTTGTCTCCTGCGCCTTTTATTTTATAGATTTTCCTGTGCATCGAATTAATGTGTGCTTTCCTTGCTAGGAACTAAGTGATGCAATGCCCCCGCCAGCTGTCCAAAATTTTCTAGGCCAAGTTTGGGTTGCAATGTCTGATCAATTTAAGTTTATTTCTTTTAATCTCTGCTACGTAAGACAATGTTGTGTCTTTGCATAATTTCAGGTGCCTTATGACATTCATTTGTTGTCACAAATGAGTTATGTGATCTCAAGGCAACAAGTTCCGCACTATGCTTCAAGTTTAGGTAGTTCCTTATGTGCTTATATTCAGTTTTGATTTTCAGATTCTCAGTGACTCGAAGGTACCCCATTTATGTTCATTTCTTTTAATCCATGCAGCTTAAGACAATGTTGTGCTTTTGCATAATTTCTTGTGCCTTACGGCATTGCCTTTTTGTTAGATATGAGCTCTGTGATCTGCCCAATAGATTCCATATTATGCTTCAAGTACATGTGGTTCCTTATGTGCTTCTATTGTGTTTGGGTTTTCAAATTCTCACAAACTGGAAGGTACCATATTCACAAGACTGATTATACATTGTATAAGATGAAAAGAGACCTTGCCCTTTTGCTACTGAAATTTGCCTTCACATGCTTCTTGCTTTCTGAAGCAGTTGCTTATGCCTTTTTGAGGTTTCTGAAAACTTTACTTCACAGGTAAATGTTTATCTTAGTTTTATTGCTATGTTTATATGCAGAGGCGTATGATCCCGCTTGATTTATAGATATCAATACGTAATTCACAGCTTTACGGATTGTTACAATACGCAGCGGAGGTATATATAACTGGCTTCCGATAGTAACATTTGGAAGAAGATACGGATTGTTACAATTCACAGTTTTAACCCTAAGACTGGATGTACCATTTTTTCCCGCTGTAGACTACTGATGCTTGCCAAAAGCACGTCCATACGCAGATCTTTCCTTGACCCTTTCTTTATTTTACAAGCACCTACTAGCATCATCTCATGGATCAAGTAAGGTGCCACCATTTGGAAGAAGATAATAAGCATTCCACCTTAACGTTTCTCTTACCTGTTGATTCCTGCTTTTCTTGCACTTGTGCGTTTGCTATACTTCATTCCAGGTAGAGCAACAATGGTGCTGATGGAAAGCTTATTTAACATTTAATTTTCTCTTGCTATAGTGGTCTTTTAGTTCAAAAAACATTTTGATTTGCCGTTTTCTTGATGATACTGCAATTGATTAACTTTCCTCAGCTTTAACTAGCCAAAATTCAAATATTTGAATTGGTGGTAGTGTAGTGCCTGCATCTTACTGTTGCGGGTGAATTCGAGCTTTCTTTATCAATGATGCTGTTTGTTAGCGTCGCTTCTTTCCAGTTAATGAACTTGATGTAAAGACGATTGTGCCTACTTTGGAAGTAAGGTGTTTACTGATAGTAATTACGATGTCATGCCTTGTTTAGAAAGAGCTTCTGATGTGCAATTATGTCTTTCATATGCTTACATTTGTGTATTATGCCTTGTATTCCACTTCGGATAGTAAGGTGTTCACTGATAGTAATTATGAAGGAGTTCTTTGATAGAACAGTGATATCAAATGCCACTAGATGGGACACATTTAGTAATTTTACACATATTTTTCATTGAAACTTTCGAACTAGGATGAGTGGCTCTTTCAATTTCACTTGTTACAATGTTCTTCGTCTGTTACAACCTTGATATATTTCCATTTGTTACGTTAAAGACACTCAAAAGTGTAACCTTGGGTTGCTAGCTTGCTACTATTATTCTGTTAATGTGAGCACCTTTCTTAGCGGTACTGTGGTATGACCTCAATTTGTCCTTAAGAGATTAACAAATGTATGAACTTACAGGAAAGCTCTTGAAAGTTGAAGAACTTCCGAAAGAAGAAAAGAACTTTCAAAAGAATTGTTAAGGCACCGTTCTTCCTTTCTATTCATATGGGTGTCAAAGGCCTCGGTTTTACCTGCTGGTACTGACTACCACCATTTTATTCTTGAGGTATGCTTTAGGTTTTCCACTACTGAGTATGTCATACAGTTGAGAGTTAGGTCACTATCGCACCAGTGGTAAATTTGATATGGACATCTTATTATGTTATAAGTTAATTGTGAGAGCAACTGGCAAGATGGCTGGACTAACTCGGGGAAGCCTTATGGAAGCTTATTTTTAAGTACCCCTATAATTCTTAATCTATCATTGGCTCCCCAAGGACATCATATACTTCGTTTATTTATTACTGCAGGCATGGAAGATTAGGAGTTATGGGCAGTGTTCTAACTTAAATGTAGATTATGTCGAATAATAAGAAATCAAGGGCCTGTTTGGTTCATATACTGAGGTCACCATACTTTGATACAGGCCCAGGTCTTTTGTATCAACATACTTATTTATTTATAATATTTACCGATGCTCACAATGATGCTTCGCTTTCATCCTTATCAGGCTCTATCTAGGATTATGAGCAGAAAAAGGAGCTTGCGACAAATGAGATTATAAGAAGACTTGAGAAGAATCTGTTTCCTGGTCTTAAAGATTCAATAGTAATCTAGAAGGTATGTCCTCACAGCCCTTCCATGTTGGGATTCTATAGGTATTTTCAATCATTTAATTTTGACTAATTCTTGTTTGAACTTTAAAGTGCTGGCTAACAGTTTTTAAATTGGTAATGGACCATGAGAAAGCCTTTACTAGCGAGCAGTGCAAAAAAAAAGGATTAGCTTATTAACTATTTGTTAATCAATATGATTATGGATTTTTCCATCAGAACAACCTATCTGGTGTATTTGTCATTTCTTTTTGCCTTCACTTGCAATTCTGGTCCAACCTACCCAGTGTTAGGTAATGTAGTTAGGTTTGTCCTAAACCGCAATCACTCTGACGACCCCGATGAAGAGTGCTGAAGACCTACTCAAAACTCTTGAATAAGAACTTCCAAATGATACAAACCATGCCAAGTAACAAATAGTCAGGTATTAGAACCTGGTCTTCGAACCTTCCACTAAGTTGCGACTTCTGAATGGGCATGTAAATACCAGAGCAGAGTTGGAGTTTTGCATGTTAAGAATTTCCTAGAATTCCTTGTGCGGCAAATTGCTTACTGCATAGGGGACCACCTTGCCACTTCATCACCAATCTGGTAAAAGATGTTATAACAAGGGCTCCTATTTATGAAATGGCTCCTATTTATTGACATTAAATTTTTCTTTACTAACATAGTCCATTTAATTATACAAATGGTGTGTCCTTCTATGAACTAATGTACCAGAGCTCCTCTTAGTCAACCAATCTTAAGCTGCATACTACATGAATGGCTTTGTATTGGCAACACCAGCGAATTTGATATATGGTATTACTAGAATTTACAAGATCAGTTGTTTGTACATAATTAGGTACATAACTACAATTTGTACAACTTATTATTATTGACTAATATTTTCCTACATACTATTTGTCTTACAGTCTGCTCTATGCTTAAGAAACTAGGTACGCCTTTTTTTTGTTTTCTGCCCTAAGAGCATTTCACACCTGCTGTCAATTCGTTTCTAGGTGCACATCTACTACCTAATCAGAGTTTTTTGATTAGTGCCAGAAAGGATAACTATACTGAATAAATATAGCTAGAGGCGTTGCCTGGTTGTGTTGTTTGTGTGCGGATGCAAATTTGAATTAAAATGATCTTTTGATGCATGCTTTGCATTTAGATCGCACTCAGTATCTCAAATGTCGGTTTTCTTCCGTTATTGTAGACTAGCTTCAAGGGCCACACTCCCCCTAATCCAGTCCTTCTCCTTGGTTTCCCTGATAAGGATGTACAATTCTCTCTTCTTTTTGTTTCCCACAGATGTAGTATTTAGTGTATTTTCATAACAATCAAAAATATAAATTGAAAGGATCCTCTAACAGATGCTTGGCGTTTAAATTGCATTCAATATCTGAAATATTTTTTCCTCGTTATCGCAGACCAGCTTCGGTGTCCCGTACGGCAGAGAATAGTTACTGTTGGAGCATTTACGCCGTGCCGGCTAATTATTGTGATCTGTTCGAATGATGCATCAGAAGCAGAAAGCTTTTAAATTAGTGCTTAGCTAATCCTTTTCGATAGGATCAATATGTCAAGCGCTAAGTCAGATTTTCTATTTATTTTACTTTCCTCGATGTGTGAAAAAGATGGTTTCTGATTGATTGCTTTGTTTCCAGATCATCATGCTAGCTACTGCTGATAAACTGTGGACGCTTAAGGAGTAACCAGAAGAATACGCGTCCTTCATCATGCAGCAACCTCATCTCGAAGGCATTCATTGCATTGAGGTAAGTTAACATTTTTCCTTCTGCCATACTATGTCCGAAAAGTGCTAGAAATTGGTACACAATCATTGGTTTCACTACCCCCTGTACGACCCCAGCAATATCCACTAATGTTTTCCCTGAAAGTTACTATTCATTTACGTTGTTCATTTGGTTTGTAAGAGGCATGCCAGCTGGATAGCAATGTTTCTTTGTGCAAGAGTGCGGCAAAGTATGTTCTTGACTGTACATATTCAGCTATGTCCATTCACAAATTGACTTTGTAGAGCTGCATAGGCTTGTTTTCCAAACATCCTAGAATGGTTGGTTCTGAACATAGCAACAGCTTTGCTACAAAAAAAATAGAGCTACCCAGCTTTTCTTTAGATAGGGATCATTCCTATAACAAAAGAAACATTTCCGAGAATCTTAATGAATATTTTTCTTGCTCCTGGTCAAAACCTTTCGCTAATACCAAAAGGGCTGTCGTAAGTGCTGACAACCATCTGTCGAGTGTGGAGCGTGTGAATTTTTTGTTAGTAAAGATTCGAGATGACAGGCTGCTAAAATCGATGTTATTTTCTGCATATCCAATGTTAGATAATTCCTTTCTCTTCTCGCAGTTTTATTAATTCATGTTCCTATGTTTATATTTTTGATGTCATGTGCGGCGTTGTTCGTGATACAAATAGCCTAGGGGAAGGTATCTTTTAATTCCTCGATTCACCCGTTATACAATCCTTTAGAACTACGTTAGTCCACTAATAGATTTCTATTTATGTAAGATATGAGCTCAAAACATCTAGGAAGATTTCGTTGAGATTTTTCCATAAAAAGTCTATTGTACTTCTTCTCAGAGAATTCGTTCTTTTTATCTAGAATGGACAATATACATCCAGCTAACTAGAGTCCGACAATGTTTGCTCCTTTTCGTGTAGCGTTGTTGCCATCGTTAAATGTGGTTTATTATGTTGTTGCCGTCGCTATTTTTGGTTTATTATATTTTTAAATGTATTCAGTCTGTGCTGATATTTAATGCATCTTGTATTGATGTTTATTATTATTATTATTATTATTATTATTATTATTATTATTATTATCTGATAATACTAATACTTTATAGTACGCAGGATTTATGTATTAAAAATTCTATTAATGTTATTGGTTCTGTCTTAGATGCGCTAATAACTTACTATCCAAAGGCTGAATAGGAGGAATAGACGTGTAGTCAAAACGTCTCACTAATCTTTGCCCATTAATGAGGTAACATTTGCTTGCCCCCTATTTTTCGTCCATCCAACGTAGTTGACCTATTATTATTGCTACTGACGTATTATTGTTACTGCTAACATAGATTGTTTTTTTGCTGGAAAATTTGCCCATGCACTGTATGTCGTGAAAAACTTAATTGTGTTGTTTAAATGCTCTGGGTAAAGCAGTTAACAATCTCAAAATGAAGTCTTATACAATTAACATTGGAGCCAATCAACCAAGCAAGGACCACATCTGCTAGCCGTGTAACTTTTCTTGCATTTCAACATTCCCATATAAAATATCTAATTACCCCCTACACATGAATGTTCTTGATTGTTTCATTAACTTTGATTTTTTTGCTTATGATGATTTTGCTTCTTTCTGCCTATACAGCAATTCAATCGATCAAGGCAACTTATCTGGAATCATGGTTAGATAGCCAGGTGTAACACCCCAGCTTCTACTAAGCCCAGAATGTCACCAAACATAGACCATAACACATTTAATACCATGATTTAAGATAAATTACAGCAAGTAATCATTTCGAATAATTGAAAATTTAATGACATCTCCTTTGTTTTAGCATGAAAATGATCGACATAGCATCATATCAATTTATAAGACAAACAGGATATCAACATGCAGTGATAATAATAGCTAATCATCAACTAACACATCAATAGACATCGCTAACAAAAGAATAGGCATCAATTTAAGTCTAGGAAGATATAACAATTCACTCCTTAGCCCCACATGATTCACATGAGGGAAACAACCAACATTAAGACCATAAACTAATGATTATTGCAATACTTATTGCAGTGTCTCCAAAAGAAGGTGAATTAGCTAGATTGTGATACTACGTGGAGGAGTGTAGCTAAATCCCTTTCCCGCGCGCCGATTTCATGGTACCTAAAGAAACAAACAACGAAAACACAAGCGTGAGTTCATCACTCAGCAAAGTGTATTGCAATGGAACAACAAGGATCATGACAACAAACCATCATTCCAGTCTCCACCGTTATATCACAACACATCACATTTAACATAATTTACAACCTTTAAAACAACATGGTAATCATCTCATGAGCATCTCATGAGTACTCTCATCATCATCTCATAAACACCTTCATTTATGAAATTCATTCATGCAAATGCAATGCACATGTCTCCTGGAATACTCATACCGGTATGGTTGAGTGCACACCCGTCGGCATGCACCCTTTTCCCCCTTCCATCCCGAAGATGAAGGGTGCCTATCACTCGCTTCCATTCACCTCAGTGAAGGAATCACGATGTAGGACTTATTCGAAAGAATAGCCCCGGACTAGTCATAACAGTTCTCACCGCCCCTACCGGAATAGTTATGACTTATCTCACCGGTCGGCCATGAAAATATGCCATGTATGCAAAATGGACAGCAACGTAAACATGAATAGAAATATTGCATATCAACACTTGGCATCTTAACATGTAGGACCGTACCCAACAATAGACGGAAACCGTACAAAACATGGCATGTGAATCATTCATCTACGACAAGCATATGTAATCATGGCATGAGGTCACCATATCATTGATATCATTTAATTCATGGCCTAAGAACATCATATCAAATATAACTTGTAAACCATGGCAACACAACATGTTATCTATTCCAAATGCCATCAAACCAATCTAGCAACACATAAACCACACAATCCACACAATACACTTGCCTTCAACCACGGGCAACGGAGTGACGAGAGGTTGAGGGCACTCCTGGAGGCACACCACCTGCAAACACGTGCCACACACTCAATTCGAGTCTACAAAACAGCACACATAAATCCCGCTACCCCGACTTCGCTTACAACTCCTAAAATCAGAAAACAGCAAATCTGTCTCTTCGGGACAGCAGCCTTCCGACTATCATAACTTCTGTTCTAGGACACCAAATTAAATAAACAAGTACACCCTCGCGTAGCTTAGGAAATTTCCCAACTTTTTCTAGTTATAGGGAAAGACTGATTCGGACTCTAAAGTTGTTTAATCTAACGTTGAACACGAACTGTCTCAATCTCGTCACAGATTTGACAGCGCTCGGTAAAACAGGCATAACTTCTAAACGGCTGGGCGGAATGTCAATTTCTTTATATGCACGGAAAGATAAGGAAATTATCTACAACTTCCTAAAAGTCCGTACGGTCAGATTCAAACTAGAAATTGGCGAAAACGCCTGCCCTAGCTCGGGTTCCCAATCTGCCCGAACTGGAACGCGAATACAACTCTAGTTTTCATTAGATCTAACCCATGGCAGCATCTCCCTTGATCTAAAAACATGGTAATCACCCTCTATAGCAGAATAAGAACTACCCCACAAGATCCCCCCATTACCTTCTTGGAGGAACACGAATCGACGGCCGAATCTTCGCGTTCCTTCCCCGGTTTTCCTCCCACGCGCCGATCCCGTCCAATCCACTCGTCGCGGAGCTCCTCCATGGCAAGGGCAGCAGCGGGGCAAGTTGTGGCAGCGAGGAGGCGTCCTTGGGGCGCAAGGAGGAGGGGTGGTGCAGCTTGAGGTGGAGGAGGAGGAGATTTGGGGAAGATGGGGAGAGGAGGTGGGGGTGGCGGCTCCAAGGGGAGAGATGGGGCGCATGGGGGAGGGGCAGCAGGTGGGGGCGCATGGGGGAGGGGCAGCAGGTGTGCTGCCCTAGCACACCCCCACATGGGCCCAATTCATCCCACTGACGGCCCAAATTGTTTCCCCCACGGCCCGATCACCCGGAAACGGCCCAAAACGACCCCGGAGAGGCCCGAAACGCGCTAAAACGCCAAACCGTAGGGTTCTAAATGTAAAAGATCACAAATTATCTCATTTACGACGTCTTATCACATTTTATCATACTTTTTAACATATCATCACCTAATTTCAAATCCCGACATTTCGTGGTGTCACACCAGGTCAACAGAAGGACTTCGACCATGATTATTTTGGTTGCATCCTGCTTAGGTGATTCAATTTCTACCCTTCCAATTGATTTCAATCATATGTGAAAAACAGTTACTTCATCCGGTCGTTTTCCCTTATTGCCTACAGATAGATCTTAGTTCTACAAAATGAGTCTCAAATACTTGAGCTCACAATTTTTTGTCTTCAAAATTCTGATGTGACTTGCTTAGAAAGATTATTTCAGTAACTTGCATTTTCTTGCTCATGATGATTTTGGTTCTTTCTGCCTCTGCAACAATTCAATCGCCATCGCCAAGGCAACTTATCTGAGGTCATGGTTAGGTAGTCAAGTCAATAAACAGACTTCGACCAATCTGAGGGTGAAATTTTAAATTATTGGTGAACAACATTAGCTTCTCGCTACAGTTACCAGTTTTACTGTTTTAGCCATGTTGAAAAATCTCGCTTGGTTGTTTTCTCCTTGATTTAAGGTCTCATAACTATAACCTATACCATTTATATACAACGCTTTTCTAATCAGTAGATACTCGAATCTCATATATACATCACTTTTCTCATATAGTTTGTTTTCTACCTCATTAGCTTATCTCATATGTTACTATATTATTCGCACACCAACTTACACGGTGTGCCGCCGCATTGACGTTCGTAGTACTTCCTTACTTCATTGCTTCCCAGCGCACCAGCCGACTTCACGTCGCCCGACCGTGCAGGCAAGCCCTCGATAGATTTCGCTTTTATGTTCGGCTCCCCAGTCCGCTCGACAGAGGCAGCCATATCCTTTCCCGGTCTCGCGCTTTTCTTCTCGATCCTTCCATTTCGTCCGCCCTCTCCACCTTGCCTTTGTTCCCAGTTCCCACCTGGTTTGATGGCCTTTTGTTTCCTTGCGCTCGACCTCGCCGCCACCGACGATGACGGCGAGGGCCCTGGCCTCCGCCTCCCCAGGTATCTGATCACCAGGCATGCCCGTCAAGATCTCTGATCACCAGGTATGTTTTTTTTTAAAAAAAATTCAATTGCATGGTTATAAACTTATAATTTGGTGAATTAAGTGGACTAAAAAGGGGAAAAAAAAAACAAAGTTTAGGTCAAAATAGGACATACACGGTTTGAATTGGATATGGTTTGGTTGAACAAACAACAAATTTAGGTGATTAGGGCAGATAATTATTTGTTTAGTGTTCTGCTGTTCAATTTAGTGGCAAAAACTGAATCTTTTAAACGAACCAAGCCGATGTGAGCTTCAATTGGATGCCATGAAACTTAAAGAGTTAGTCATATAATAGATGTACTGCGCGTGTTACATGTAAATTTGTCCATTCAACGGCAAAATCTTAAGCCTTTTTGTTAAAAGTAGTTAATGATTTACTTGCATTTGCTTAATTCGTTACTCATGAGTTACTTGTTTCCTACAAAGTCAGTATATTTCCTGTTAATTACAGCATGCTTAGTGTCCCGGGATTTTATCTATCCATAGTTTCTTTGTCCCATCGATAGGCGAGGGAATCATGGTACGCTATTCTGGTTTGGATTCTAGTGCAATTTGAGAATGAACTTTGAGTTCTTCTCCACCGTTCATGCATACACCACAGGAGTTCTGTTACTGTACTGTTCCTGCTGTCTCATCCCATGTTACATTTTCATACCATTTTCTTAAGAAAACTAGACAGTTACAGGTCATGCAAATGTATATATGTGTAGCTTACATTTAGGAAAGTTATTTTTTTTTATCTTTCCATTTATCTTTCTACATGATTCACACACGCACACACGCGCATGCGCTCGCACGCACGCACGCACGCACACATATATAGATAGATAGATAGGAAAATGACTGTGTACTACCAGGAGTATGTACTCCTTACTCCACGTATATTAACTGATGTTAAGTAAGTGGAAACATATTCCATAAGTGGAAACTGTTGATTGATTCCTCCTCATTAGGAAGTTGTTTTTAACCAAATAGAGCTAAGGAGTATATACACCTGGGAATACAAAATGGGCTTCCTATATACATAAATTTATATATGTGTGTGTGCGCACGCGTGTGATCTTAGATGTGTTATATTTCCCCTCACGATGGATTGTACAGTTTTAACCCTAAGACTGGATGTACCATTTTTTCCCGCTGTAGACTACTGATGCTTGCCAAAAGCACGTCCATACGCAGATCTTTCCTTGATCCTTTCTTTATTTTACAAGCACCTACTAGCATCATCTCATGGATCAAGTAAGGTGCCACCATTTGGAAGAAGATAATAAGCATTCCACCTTAACGTTTCTCTTACCTGTTGATTCCTGCTTTTCTTGCACTTGTGCGTTTGCTATACTTCATTCCAGGTAGAGCAACAATGGTGCTGATGGAAAGCTTATTTAACATTTAATTTTCTCTTGCTATAGTGGTCTTTTAGTTCAAAAAACATTTTGATTTGCCGTTTTCTTGATGATACTGCAATTGATTAACTTTCCTCAGCTTTAACTAGCCAAAATTCAAATATTTGAATTGGTGGTAGTGTAGTGCCTGCATCTTACTGTTGCGGGTGAATTCGAGCTTTCTTTATCAATGATGCTGTTTGTTAGCGTCGCTTCTTACCAGTTAATGAACTTGATGTAAAGACGATTGTGCCTACTTTGGAAGTAAGGTGTTTACTGATAGTAATTACGATGTCATGCCTTGTTTAGAAAGAGCTTCTGATGTGCAATTATGTCTTTCATATGCTTACATTTGTGTATTATGCCTTGTATTCCACTTCGGATAGTAAGGTGTTCACTGATAGTAATTATGAAGGAGTTCTTTGATAGAACAGTGATATCAAATGCCACTAGATGGGACACATTTAGTAATTTTACACATATTTTTCATTGAAACTTTCGAACTAGGATGAGTGGCTCTTTCAATTTCACTTGTTACAATGTTCTTCGTCTGTTACAACCTTGATATATTTCCATTTGTTACGTTAAAGACACTCAAAAGTGTAACCTTGGGTTGCTAGCTTGCTACTATTATTCTGTTAATGTGAGCACCTTTCTTAGCGGTACTGTGGTATGACCTCAATTTGTCCTTAAGAGATTAACAAATATATGAACTTACAGGAAAGCTCTTGAAAGTTGAAGAACTTCCGAAAGAAGAAAAGAACTTTCAAAAGAATTATGTTAAGGCACCGTTCTTCCTTTCTATTCATATGGGTGTCAAAGGCCTCGGTTTTACCTGCTGGTACTGACTACCACCATTTTATGCTTGAGGTATGCTTTAGGTTTTCCACTACTGAGTATGTCGTACAGTTGAGAGTTAGGTCACTATCACACCAGTGGTAAATTTGATATGAACATCTTATCTAAACTAATAAAAGGAGTTTACCCTGCCTTAATGGATCGTCCACCTCAAGCGGTAAGGCCCAATTCTGGCCCAAACTCCACGTAGCAGATCGTTGCTCTCGTGAGGCCGTCGCGGTCTTTCCCCCTTGGCCGACGGTTCCGCGCTACGCGCTTCGCCTCACCCGTATCGCCTCCGCCACCACGATCTCCACGCCCGCCGCTTCCATCCCCACCATCTCCTCGCCTCGCCTCGCCCTGCCCTATCGTCTTGAACCAACCGCCGCCAAGGATTACTGCCTCCATCGACGCCAGCAGCAGAGACAATACTCCCTCCACTGACGGCACGGACGGAGACACGGAAGCTGTGGATCCCACGGAGCTAGAGCCGGTCAAGCCGTCGCCTCCCGCCGGCCCCAGCCTCTTCCTCTACCGCACGCCGTCCTCCTCCCCGCCGACGCATCCCTTCAGCCCAACCCGTCGGCCGGTTAAGCGACCGTACCGGCCGTCCGTTGCAAGGCTCGTCAAATCCTCCTCATGGATCCAACTCCCAAGTTAGTTGTTCCTTCTCTCTTGCACCTACTTGGTTCTTGCTTCCTGATTGTTTGGTCTAGATGATTAGATCTGATAGCTCGAGCCTGAAGGTGATATATTTTTGTTAATCTGGTCCTTTTGTATGTATGTGTATGTACGCATGCATTAGCACAGAGGATTGACTTAATTGGTAGCAGAATCAAATGAACTAAATCTATTGAGGTGATCTTTTGTATGTATACTGTATGCGTGCGTTAGTAGGGAGGATTGACTTGATTGGTATCAGAAGCTAGCGTACGGCCAGCGATCGTCATCTTAGTTACTGTGTTCTTGACTTCTGGATATCTAGGCCTCTAGGGGCATTCTATTAGTAACACGATTACACTTCCTTGAAAAAATTATTTGGTGGTGTGGTCTAACAAAGTGGTAGCAGAGATTACGAGTAACTAGCAGGATGGTAATTCCTTTTTGATCATGTTGTCTTATTTGCTCAAAGTTTATCATCTGATTGCACAAAAACTCTATGTCCTTCCAAATAAAATTTAGGCCCTCAAAGTTAACCACACAGCAAACTTTTCCTTGTGTTCTTGATGGCATAATTGTGTTTGCACAACAGATTGAATGCTTGAATGAGCAACCTGTTACATAAATTTATGCTTGCCTTCAGACAGGTTTGATTTATGGACAACCTCTTGATCTTTTAGATTTCTACAGGATTATTCCTTTTGTTGTGTCTGGTTGTTCAAGCTACATGGATGAATGTTTCCTGTTACCTAACAAAAAAATTGATGTCTGAACTTTGTAGTTGTCTGGTTTCATACACATGATGGAAATCCTGCCATGGATCTATGCTTACTGTGAGACCCTGGATCAGCTATCCAGAATCTCTTGTGTATTTCCGTACTAGTCCCAGATCAGTAGCTAGTACACACAGTCACAGTGATACATCATTGCCGAACAAAACGAAACTTGGAATATAAATAGTCAAGTATGGGCCACATGGCCACTTATTACAATACTCGGTCCAACGACCGGACACACAACGCAGCGGAAACAAAAGCAAAACGAAACGAGCGAACGCCAAAACGCCACAGGCGACGACTAGGAACGCAACTAGTCCTCCTGGCAGTCCTCCTCGAAGAACTCCTCCTCTTCCTCGGCATCTTGATAAATCTCTGATGATTACAATGTTGGTGTAGCACGTGAGTACAAAAGTACTCAGCAAGTCGGGAAGGTATGATCATGGGGGCTTTCCAAAGGAAGCTTAATAGGGTTTATTTGCTTAAAGCCACATTTGATTAATCATACTTAAGTAATAAATTTCACAAAGCATCTTTTACAATTCTTTTTAATAACTGAATTATTTATTATTGTAGTGAGGTTCTAACCACCATCACTAACGTAAAGGCTCTAGCCGCCAACAGTTTAAAAGATCAAAGTTAATCAGGTGACTCCATCCGTCAAAGGTAAAACAGGTTCTTTCCACCTGGGTTGGCTCTTTCCGCCAAACAACATTCGAGAGTTCTAACCACTCCCGAACCCCAAAACAAAACACTTTTCGATTTTAAAACCAAAACCAAAGTCTACCAATATGAAAGCATTGTTCACTTTGCCTTTGACCGTAGGCACGGCTATTCGAATAGTTTTACTCTGCAGAGGTGTACAACTTTACCCACAAGACGAGATATACCCTTGATGCCATGCAATTAACACACTTCCTTAGGTGTGCCGGCAAGGATATCTTGACAAGGCCGTTACAATGTATCTACCTAACTAGACCCACCCGCTGAGGTTTCACCGCTGTTAGGGTTCCCTCCACCCAGTACAGAAGCCCCCTCTTGCGCCGTGTGAGAAAAACCACATTGCCTCCGTCCGGCATTCACATTCAACCAAGTGGTGAGTCTAAGCTAGGCTTCTACAAATTAGTTAGCCAGGTCGTACCATTATAGACATGTGGTAGTACGGTATTGCTTAAAATGGCAATCATAAGCGTCGGTCCTTAAATGACTTGGGGCGGTACTTGCACAAAAGGATCAATGTATGATCCGCTCCCACCCGACATTCCATGCCGCCCAAGTCGAAATCATTTTTCCCTTTTCTTTTTATTTTAGAAAACAGGACCAAAACCATAATAATAACTTTCAAATCACATTGGATAACATTCTTTTTGACTAATCCCACCCTTGGGTTATTTTATCGGAAAAGGTCCTAAGCAATTCTACCGTACTACATAGCAACGGATACCATATAAGCATAGGCATGGTATAAACAAAGTTCTAGGGTTACAATGGGTATGATTAACAATGTCAAGGTGGAATTAACAAATTCGGATTAACTATCACTTATATTTGACATATTTCATTAAACATAGCCATGCAACTTTATAAACAATTTAAATCATTTTGTAAACATAGGAGCAAAGTGCATCAAGGAGACTTGCCTTCAGTTGCGGCGGCGGTGTCGAACTCGGAAGGCTCGACGGCGAAATCGACGGTCGCGGCGGGATCGTCGACTACACGCAAAACGAGGCAATAAATAAATAACCAAAAATAAATAAAATCCAAAAATTATAAAATTAGTATTGGCAGGAAGGTATTGATTTATGATGAATTTAGAAATTTGAATGAGGTCAAACGGAGTTCGGATGAGAAAGTTATGAGCTTCCGAAGTTTGAATTTCGAATAAATCGAAAAACCGAGAATATTCCCGGAATATTCTCTCTGGTTTGACTGGTCAAACAAAGACTTTGACTGGTCTCTATGGCAAATGGGCCCTAGTTGTCATAGGGCCAAGCCCTTCTTCCTCATTGGCTTCCTAGCCAACTACAGAGGAGGCTCAAGCCTCCATGGGCCGGCCAAGGGAGAGGCGAGCGGCCGGCGGCGAGGTACCGGACGGCACGCCGGCGCAGCTGACCCACGGGGCAGCGCGGCTCGAGGCGGCGGGAAACCCGGCGGGCGCGTTTGGCGGCCGGCGTCAGCCCGCAAGCGGCGGCGGCACAAGACGGCTGGCAGCAGCGGCGCTGGGAGCACCGGGCGGCGGAACCCGGGGCGCGGCCGGGCGCGAGCGCCAGAGGGCGGCGGCTCGCCGTGGTTCGAGGCGGCGGCGCTATGGCGCCACTGGCGGCGAGGCGGCCGACAAATGGCCGGCAAGTGATCTTGGCGAAGGCGACGCCGGCGACGAGGTCGGCCGGCCGGCGACGTGGCCGAAGGCCAGCGGCCACGCGCACGGGTAGGCCTCAAACAGAGCATGGCCAAATTCGCAAAAATTCGGAATTTGACCGGAAATTTAAATGAAACCATACCAAAACAATTGATGGAATAATTAGAGCACATCTAGAAGAACCTAGGAATGGAAGGAATTGCATCAATTCTCACCGGAGGGGATGAAATCGACGATGAACACGGGTTCGGCCGAAATGAGCAAAATCCAAAATTCGTCGTCCACAGAGGAGGAAACCTAAAATCGAAGGATGAGTTAGAATCTAGACTCCCTCACGAACTCAACGAAACAAGCGGTGAGAAGAATGAACCACCGAGGAGGAAATTATGACCCAAAATCCGAAGAACACGAAGAACGGCGTTGCCGCGGCGGTTTCGTCGATCTCCCGGACGAACAACGAAAAGAGGCAATGAAAGGTTGTATGCTCTGGAACGGGGACTCCACCACGGGGGTTTAGGAACCGGCGGTGCGCGATTTGAGGAAGAAACGGAGGATTTATGGCCATTTATGACGATTTCGGATTTTGAGTAACGACGCCGTCTCCGACGTGATTTAGGGTTCATCAATCCCATGAATGGAAAGAGGAGGCCGTCGTGATTCTAACGGATCCGGCCGTTCGCGATTTGGAGCACTTATGAGGGAGTTACAAGTATTTGGATGTGGAAGGATGAGTTTGGAAGGTTCTGTTCTTCCTCCCAGGCAAACACACGAGCAAGCCAAAGGTTGAAGAAAGGCCATGTAGCACTGCCACGTGGCGGCTCGTGGTTGGTTGACTTATACGCGAAAGTTCCACCCTAGAGAAAAATTAGGAAAAATGGCCTAAAAATTCCGGAAAAATTCCTAGAGCCATTTTAGATTATTTGGAACTCAATGGAAATGGTTTGGTTGAATTTGGATGAAATTTGTGGAATTGGATATTCGGACGCTGATCGCAGGCATTAAACAAAAGCCGCGCGGGATAAAATAGGAACGGATGTCCAAAAATCCGGGGAATGATTCCTAAAATCATTTCGGAATATTTGGAACATTTTAGAAGGGGTTTGGAGCTTTTTGGAGCATTTTTGAACTCGGGTGAATTTTCGGGTACCGGCGGTACTAGAAAATCCGATTTTTCGCCCGGGAGGGAATTAATTCCCGATTTCGAAGGGGAATGAATGCCAGGTTAATATAAACACCAAAGAAATTCCAAATTTTTGAATTTACTTTATTTAACTTAGGTTTTTCTCTAGAAAGCCAAAATGAGGATGTTACACTTACGATGTATTTCTGGAAGGATTTCAAGTCATATGACTACCTGTTTGAACTTTGTAGTTGTCCTAATAAATTTATTCCAGCATATAGAGAGATGTGATTTTGCTCTTCCACAAATTCGTGATGAAGGAAGTGCAAAAGTTAGCACCTGTCTTTTAGTGATTGCTTGATATACGTCCAAAGGGATTAGCAACCTGTTGCTAATTTGAATTGTTTACATTTGAATATTTCAACAGCATAAATCCATTGAGTGCATCCTTGCAAGAGGAGAGAGGTTCGATAGCTTGGTTGAGAAAAGCTCAGACGAGTGCTGCTTCATAGGTAATTTACATCTTTGCTTTTTACCTAATGAGTGTTTTTATGCAGTAAAACGTGTTTATGTTTTGCTACTTACTGTTAGTTGTGAACATGATCCATCAAGCAGTCAATCTCTTTTTATGTTCTTTTGGACTAATCATTATTTCTCAGACACTATATATTCTATTAAATGTTGTCCGGTTGAAGCACTCACCAGGCATGGAAGCACTGTTGAAGCAAGTTATAGATTTTCCATTGTCTGTTACCGATAATGCTATGATAATTTCTACTTGGACATCATTTGATATAAAACCCCCAGATCATCAGATTTCATTTATTTTTCAAACTTTATACATAAAGACATACCTGAACAACGCAATCAACAATCAGAACATGGATTTTTTCGTTGCCACTATTCCATTAAAATAACAAAAGGCTTTAGTATGTCATTCTAACATGTGAATTTGTTCAATTCTGCATATTCGAAGTACTTAATACCAAGCTGCCTCAGTGAGTCAATGGCAGACATGTCAACTTTCTCCTCATGGTGGCTCCCAGCAGCAAAAAAATGCTGAGCCAACACGGACCAAATTCTGGCCCAACACTAATATTCTTATTCTGAATCAATTTCAAGTGGATGGATTTTGGGGAAGTTTGAAATTTTAGCAAATAAATTTATCTGGTAAATGCATGTCCAAAATGCTCTATTCCAATCTATGCTGCATCAAAACAATAAATTTGCTTTGTTTTTTGTATAATCAAGCAGTATAAAATTCAGCATTGCATCTTGAAGTGTTACTTCATTTCCTGGTCTATTATTGATGCCAGGGGTGTTGGACCATGGGTCATATGTCTCATGAAAAGGTCCTTTCCGGAGTCCAGCCCAGATTTGTCTCCTCCAGAAAGTAATGCAGCAGGACAAAAGGGTGATTGTTTAATGCTTTCAGTTGCAGTAGCAGTGAAGTTAATGGACAAAAGTTTTCTATTCAATCTTAAAGATTAATGTTCTTCTCTGTAGGGAAGAAAACAAAATGACCAAACTGTTATGTGCCACAGAAGAACTCTGCTGCTTACGCATTACTAATCACGCTCTACAGGTATGATTTTCTTTGGGGTCTATTTTACATTATGTTTTGTTGTTCATCAAAGAAAAGCATAACTATCTTGGGCAAAGAACAATGTCTGATAATAGGAATTAGGAAAAGTATCTGAATTTGTAAGAGAAGACAATAACAGTTGACTTCCCCTATAGGGAAACGATTAGCGGGAAGAATTTTATGATGAAGCAAGAGCTTATTGATGCCACTGAAGCCAGTGGTCTTTCACAAAGTGCAATTGGGTATGGTTTCACGGTGAATTCACACTGTTTCTTGTTTAAGCTAATATTTTTAGTGCATTAGTAAGTACTAAGTAGGTACTTTGCATTGTTAGCAGTCTCGACAAAAGTAAAGCAAAACCAGGGTCTTTGGGGAATTCTCAGGAGGACTGGTACACTGGATGGAGCTATATGAAGACATTGATATCTAAAGTTACTACAAGCTCATCTTCCATGTCTACGTTAACTTTTTCACCCTTGTTTCTTTAACGAAAACTTGTTTGGTTTGAATGCTGACATTGTCAAGGGGCTGTTGCCAGTGGTGGAGTTATGTTGTAGGATGTAGGGTGTGGGGATCTATAAATCCACTATCAACTAGCCATCTTTTGCTTTCATTGATTTCTTTTATGTGTCGAATAGAAATATTGTTATTTGTGTAAAGTTTAGAGTTCTGTTGCAACGCACGGGCACCCTACTAGTTATGTTATAAGTTAATTGTGAGAGCAACTGGCAAGATGGCTGGACTAACTCGGGGAAGCCTTATGGAAGCTTATTTTTAAGTACCCCTATAATTCTTAATCTATCATTGGCTCCCCAAGGACATCATATACTTCGTTTATTTATTACTACAGGCATGGAAGATTAGGAGTTATGGGCAGTGTTCTAACTTAAATGTAGATTATGTCGAATAATAAGAAATCAAGGGCCTGTTTGGTTCATATACTGAGGTCACCATACTTTGATACAGGCCCAGGTCTTTTGTATCAACATACTTATTTATTTATAATATTTACCGATGCTCATAATGATGCTTCGCTTTCATCCTTATCAGGCTCTATCTAGGATTATAAGCAGAAAAAGGAGCTTGCGACAAATGAGATTATAAGAAGACTTGAGAAGAATCTGTTTCCTGGTCTTAAAGATTCAATAGTACTCTAGAAGGTATGTCCTCACAGCCCTTCCATGTTGGGATTCTATAGGTATTTTCAATCATTTAGTTTTGACTAATTCTTGTTTGAACTTTAAAGTGCTGGCTAACAGTTTTTAAATTGGTAATGGACCATGAGAAAGCCATTACTAGCGAGCAGTGCAAAAAAAAGGATTAGCTTATTAACTATGTGTTAATCAATATGATTATGGATTTTTCCATCAGAACAACCTATCTGGTGTATTTGTCATTTCTTTTTGCCTTCACTTGCAATTCTGGTCCAACCTACCTAGTGTTAGGTAATGTAGTTAGGTTTGTCCTAAACCGCAATCACTCTGACGACCCCGATGAAGAGTGCTGAAGACCTACTCAAAACTCTTGAATAAGAACTTCCAAATGATACAAACCATGCCAAGTAACAAATAGTTAGGTATTAGAACCTGGTCTTCGAACCTTCCACTAAGTTGCGACTTCTGAATGGGCATGTAAATACCAGAGCAGAGTTGGAGTTTTGCATGTTAAGAATTTCCTAGAATTCCTTGTGCGGCAAATTGCTTACTGCATAGGGGACCACCTTGCCACTGCATCACCAATCTGGTAAAAGATGTTACAACGAGGGCTCCTATTTATGAAATGGCTCCTATTTATTGACATTAAAATTTTCTTTACTAACATAGTCCATTTAATTATACAAATGGTGTGTCCTTCTATGAAGTAATGTACCAGAGCTCCTCTTAGTCAACCAATCTTAAGCTGCATACTACATGAATGGCTTTGTATTGGCAACACCAGCGAATTTGATATATGGTATTACTAGAATTTACAAGATCAGTTGTTTGTACATAATTAGGTACAGAACTACAATTTGTACAACTTATTATTATTGACTAATATTTTCCTACATACTATTTGTCTTACAGTCTGCTCTATGCTTAAGAAACTAGGTACGCCTTTTTTTTGTTTTCTGCCCTAAGAGCATTTCACACCTG
Organism: Rhipidocladum racemiflorum; assembly: GCA_036346355.1. Taxonomy (NCBI): domain Eukaryota; kingdom Viridiplantae; phylum Streptophyta; class Magnoliopsida; order Poales; family Poaceae; genus Rhipidocladum; species Rhipidocladum racemiflorum. The sequence continues at coordinate 36,964,343 of CM070581.1, forward strand.
CTGTCAATTCGTTTCTAGGTGCACATCTACTACCTAATCAGAGTTTTTTGATTAGTGCCAAAAAGGATAACTATACTGAATAAATATAGCTAGAGGCGTTGCCTGGTTGTGTTGTTTGTGTGCGGATGCAAATTTGCATTAAAATGATCTTTTGATGCATGCTTTGCATTTAGATCGCACTCAGTATCTCAAATGTCGGTTTTCTTCCGTTATTGTAGACCAGCTTCAAGGGCCACACTCCCCCTGATCCAGTCCTTCTCCTTGGTTTCCCTGATAAGGATGTACAATTCTCTCTTCTTTTTGTTTCCCACAGATGTAGTATTTAGTGTATTTTCATAACAATCAAAAATATAAATTGAAAGGATCCTCTAACAGATGCTTGGCGTTTAAATTGCATTCAATATCTGAAATATTTTTTCCTCGTTATCGCAGACCAGCTTCGGTGTCCCGTACGGCGGAGAATAGTTACTGTCGGAGCATTTACGCCGTGCCGGCTAATTATTGTGATCTGTTCGAATGATGCATCAGAAGCAGAAAGCTTTTAAATTAGTGCTTAGCTAATCCTTTTCGATAGGATCAATATGTCAAGCGCTAAGTCAGATTTTCTATTTATTTTACTTTCCTCGATTTGTGAAAAAGATGGTTTCTGATCGATTGCTTTGTTTCCAGATCATCATGCTAGCTACTGCTGAAAAACTATGGACGCTTAAGGAGTAACCAGAAGAATACACGCCCTTCATCATGCAGCAACCTCATCTCGAAGGCCTTCATTGCATTGAGGTAAGTTAACATATTTCCTTCTGCCATACTATGTCCGAAAAGTGCTAGAAATTGGTACGCAATCATTGGTTTCACTACCCCCTGTACGATCCCAGCAATATCCACTGATGTTTTCCTTGAAAGTTACTATTCATTTACGTTGTTCATTTGGTTTGTAAGAGGCATGCCAGCTGGATAGCAATGTTTCTTTGTGCAAGAGTGCGGCAAAGTATGTTCTTGACTGTACATATTCAGGTATGTCCATTCACAAATTGACTTTGTAGAGCTGCATAGGCTTGTTTTCCAAACATCCTAGAATGGTTGGTTCTGAACATAGCAACAGCTTTGCTACAAAAAAATAGAGCTATCCAGCTTTTCTTTAGATAGGGATCATTCTGTGACACCACGGATTGTCCTAAACTTATAAAATGGGATTTATGAGGACCAAACATTATGAAATATGTCATTCAAGATTAAAAAAACATATAGTTTGGGTTTTTATTTCGTTTCGGACCGTTTCCGGGTTTTTGGGCCGCTCCGGGGTTGTGTGGGCTTTGGGGGAACCTTCGTGGGCCAAGTGGTGGGGATTCTTAGGCCCATGAGGGGGTGAGGAGGGGGAGGAAACCCTGCTGCCCTAGAGCCCTCCCCACCCCATGCGCCGCACCCCCCCTTGCCCTCCACCTCTCCCTCTCCTTCCACCTCCCATCTTCCTCCTCTAGATCTCCTCTCCCTTCCCAAGCACCTCCACCCCTAGGTGCTGCCCCTCCCTTCTCCTACCTTGTGGGCGCACTCCAAGACCTCCTCCTCGCTGCCAAGGTGCTGTCCAAGCCATTGGAAGGAGTTGCAACGAGGAGGATCGGTGGAAACGGCACGTGGAAGGAGATCGGGGAAGGAGCGTGAAGGTTTGATCATCGCTTGGTGATCCTCCAAGAAGGTAATGGGGAAACTCTTTGGGGTGGATCCCTTACTTCTGTAGAGGATGAATGCCATGTTTTTAGATCAAGGGAGGTACTGTTTTGGGGTAGAATCCATGAAATCTAGAGTTGTATTCACGTTCTGGTTCGGGCAGATTGGGCACCTGAGCTAGTGAAGGCGTTTTCGCAAATTTAGAGTTTGAATCTGACCGTACGGACTTCTAGGAAGTTGTAGATAATTTCATTATCTTTCCGTGCATATAAAGAAGTTGAAATTCCGCCCAGCCGTTTAGAAGTTATGCCTGTTTTACCGAGCGCTGTCAAATCTGTGACGAGATTGAGACAGTTCGTGTTCAATGTTAGATTAAACAACATTAGAGTCCGAATCAGTCTTTACCTATAACTAGAAAAAGGTGGAAATTTCCTAAGCTACGCGAGGACGTACTCGTTTAATCAATTTGGACTTCTAGAACTCAAGTTATGATTTTTGAAGCCGCTGTCCAGAACGGGCAAATCTGTGATTTCGGGTTTTGGTGTATATCGTGTATTGGGTGTAGAGGGTACTGTTTTGAGGAGTCATATTGAGTGTGTGGCACGTGTTTGCAGGTGGTGTAGGTGGTGTGTCGCCGAGTGCCCTCAACCTCTCATCACTCCGTTGCCCGCAATTGAAGGCAAGTGTGTTGTGTGGATTGAATGTTGTTTGTGTTGCTAGTGTTGCTTGATAATGTTTGTGATAGACCACATTGTGTCTTGCCATGAACTACATGCTATACTTGATATGTTATCACTTTGCCATGTTTTAAATATTGTCGTTGATACGATATATTCATGCCATGATTAACATGCTTGATGGTGACAAGTGGTATACATGTTATGTTGTGAATGGGCACCGTCGATGGTCGATCACGGTCCTACATGTTGAGATGCTATGTGTTGATATGCAATATTTCGATTTGTGTATATATTGCTGTCCATTGTGCATGCATAGCATAATTTTTATGGCCGGCCGGTGAGATAAGTCATAACTAATCCGGATGGGTCGGTGAGAACCGTTATGACTAGTCCGGGGCTATTCTTTTGAGTAAGACCTACATCGTGATTCCTTCACCGAGGTGATTGGAAGCGAGATAGGCACCCTCCATCTTCGGGATGGAAGGGGGAAAAAAGGGTGCATGCCGACGGGTGTGCACTCAACCATACCGGTATGAGTTTCCAAGGAGACATGTGCATTGCATTGCATTAATGAAACATGATGATGTTTATGAGATGATTATATTGATGCTTACAAGATGAATGTGATGCTAACCATGTTGTGTTATGATGTGCTATGGGAGAGTTATGATGATGGTTTGTTGACTTAATTTTTGTTTATCCATTACGATACACTTTGCTTTGAGTTTTGAACTCACGCTTGTGTTATGTTTTTTTTTAGGTACCTTGAAACTGGCATGAGGGAAAAGGGGAATAATCACACATTTTCACGTAGCTCACGCAAGTGATTCCACAATGGAATTGTTTGTATTCATAATAATAAAGTAGATGCGACTTAATTCATGTTTATGGTTTAGAGGTTGCTTTATTCCTTTCAATTGTCTCATGATGACGTTGAAATGCGTAAATTGGACTTAAATGGTTTCCATGTCGTTTATTATTGTGGTTTTAGATGTTTCACATTATATCATATGTTGCTATGCTTGTATGGTTGTTTGAGATCATGAATAAACAAAGGAGATGCTGCCGAAATTTCGGGTTTTAGCATTTACCCCTTTGCTGGAATTTATGCTATAGTTGTGGTATTTAGATGGTGTTTAGCTTATGTTTGGTAGCATTCAGGCATATTTAATGCCGGGGTGTTACACATTCCTATAACAAAAGAAACGTTTCCTAGAATCTTAATGAATATTTTTCTTGCTCCTGGTCAAAACCTTTTGCTAATGCCAAAAGGGCTGTCGTAAGTGCTGACAACCATCTGTCGAGTGTGGAGCGTGTGAATTTTTTGTTAGTAAAGATTCGAGATGACAGGCTGCTAAAATCGATGTTATTTTCTGCATAGGCTTGTTTTCCAAACATCCTAGAGTCCGACAATGTTTGCACTCTTTCGTGTAGTGTTGCTGCCATCGTTAAATGTGGTTTATTATGTTGTTGTTGCCGTCGCTATTTGTGGTTTATTATATTTTTAAATGCATTCAGTCTGTGCTGATATTTAATGCATCTTGTATTGATGTTTATTATTATTATTATCATCTGATAATACTAATACTTTTTAGTATGCAGGATTGATGTATTAAAAATTCTATTAATGTTATTGGTTCTTTGTCTTAGATGCGCTAATAACTTACTATCCAAAGGCTGAATAGGAGGAATAGACATGTAGTCATAACGTCTCACTTACGAATCTTTGCCCATTAATGAGGTAACATTTGCTTGTCCCCTATTTTTCGTCCATCCAACGTAGCTGACCTATTATTATTGCTACTGACGTATTATTGTTACTGCTAACATAGATTGTTTTTTTGCTGGAAAATTTGCCTATGCACTGTATGCCATGAAAAACTTAATTATGTTGTTTAAATGCTCTGGGTAAAGCAGTTAACAATCTCAAAACGAAGTCTTATACAATTAACATTGGAGCCAATCAACCAAGCAAGGACCACATCTGCTAGCCGTGTAACCTTTCTTGCATTTCAACATTCCCATATAAAATATCTAATTACCCCCTACACATGAATGTTCTTGATTGTTTCATTAACTTTGATTGTTTTGCTCATGATGATTTTGCTTCTTTCTGCCTATACAGCAATTCAATCGATCAAGGCAACTTATCTGGAATCATGGTTAGATAGCCAGGTCAACAGAAGGACTTCGACCATGATTATTTTGGTTGCATCCTGCTTAGGTGATTCAATTTCTACCCTTCCAATTGATTTCAATCATATGTGAAAAACAGTTACTTCATCCGGCCGTTTTCCCTTATTGCCTACAGATAGATCTTAGTTTTACAAAATCAGTCTCAAATACTTTAGCCCACAATTTTTTGTCTTCAAAATTCTAATGTGACTTGCTTAGAAAGATTATTTCAGTAACTTGCATTTTCTTGCTCATGATGATTTTCGTTCTTTTTACCTCTGCAATAATGCAATCACCAGACTTCGACCAATCTGAGGGTGAAATTTTAAATTATTGTTGAACAACATTAGCTTCTCGCTACAGTTACCAGTTTTAGCGTTTTAGCCATGTTGAAAAATCTCGCTTGGTTGTTTTCTCCTTTATTTAAGGTCTCATAAATATAACCTATCCCATTTATATACAACGCTTTTCTAATCAGTAGATACTCGAATCTCATGCATACATGTATTACTCTTACCATATGATTGAGTGAATGCATTCATACAAGTATATATGTCATAGATGTATTGGTGATGATAATATTTTTGGTAGCGTAATCCCCAGGTGTCCAAAAAAGGTATATATATATATATATATATTTTTGGTGATGATATATATATCTATGTATGTATGTATTGGTGATAATGTGATATACTGAAAATGTTGACCTTCGCCTAATTCTCGCCTAGGCGCCCGCCTATTCGCCTAGGCGTCCAGGCGACGGGCTGGCGCCTCGCCTTGACAACCTTGAGTGTAGGTGAGACGTATTTGGACAGATCTTGCTCTGTGCAGGTACAGACTTTGGTTTCTTTATCGGATTTTGCATTTTGTCACCTGGTTACTCAATGAGCTTTTGATCAAAGAAACCCGTTGATTTGTGCTAAAGATTAGATCTTATGTTGCGTGGTCGATCTTTAGCGATTGATTCCCGCCTTCCTGTTGGCATGCAAGGCATCGGATACGTTGATCCAGCAAATACAGATATATTCCTCGACTTTTTGTGTCTGTCTTACCAATGAAAGGTTTGCTTGTACAGATTATAAGCTCACTTAGCTTCTTATAATTTTTGTCTTGTGTTAGACAGATTTGTGGAAGATGGTATGATATAAGGACCTTTATATCCAAAAAGATACACTGTGCTAATTCATTGAGACTAATGGAGGCATTTGTTGTAGCGGTGAACAGGTGGCTTAACTAAAACATCTAAGGTTCTATTTGTATTATTCTGCTAGATTTTCAACTTAGGTAGGTAGAAATATCCTTTAAAAAAAAAATAACTTGCTAACACTGTGTTATAATGATGCTTCCTGCACAGGTATTGGTTTAGCTCACAAACTAGCTTTTCATTTAGATGTTTCCTTCTTAAAGCTTAGCATGGTTCTATTGTCATATTATATTTGTTTTTGTAGTTCCATTGTCATTGACCATGTATGTATCCCAAACTACTTCCAATTTCAGCTACCTAACTGCTTGTGCCATACTCTAAAGAAAGTGTGCCCAGTTTCAAACTCAAAAGATTGGTACCAAGTTCATGTGGTTTATGTGTGTTAAGATTAACCTTAATTTAGGCTGCCAGTTCAGCCATGCTCAGGGAATCTCAGATCTTTGCAGGTAGGCATGCTTTTCCATAATGCCATATCTTAGTCAATGAAGTATGATCTATGGTAATGCTTATATTATGATAAAAACTAGTATCAATTATTTGTTCGTATTATTTGCATAATTTGGTTGTTTGAGATGGATCTACGTTGAGTCGTATACAGATCTTCTCATGGTAACATTCTGTATTTATATACTATATAGGTTGCTAGATGGGAATCCACAGCGATGCGCCAACAGTAAAAGGTATTAGCTTGTTATTCTTAAAGGATAGTTGTATGCAGCCGCCTGCGTATTATCCATGCTTAAAAAAATTGGTTCCCATATTTATCATGCATATATCGCATGAGGAAATCAAAACAAAATTATGTCATAATTAGGAGATATCTCCTCTTTTTCGCGTGAACGAGAAATTCATATTGAATTGTCAATTCACAAGCAAGACAATTCGCAAGCAAGAATAAAGACGGCACTAGCATGTATCTTCGCTTAAGTTGTAGCGCCCTGCAAATATATATTAGTGCGAAGTCTAAGAATCATTGCCTTCTACCACAGGAGATCTGCTACATTATCAGTTGATGATCGAACACCTCACATATTGGTATCACCATTGGTAAGGTGGTTTTTCCCATTCTGTGATTGCAAGTTCAGAACATTAGCCAAGATGATAATCTTGTAGGTTCTATTTTGTTTCCTGTGTCTAGGATTTCAGTTGCTCTTATGGCAGTTTTGGAGAGATTTGGAGATTTTACAATACCATGGTAAGACTACCATTGGTTACGTTTTTTCATCGGTTCTTTCAACAATCCCTAACATCGGTTGCAGCATGCGTGTGCTCATGCTGGAGGCTACCATTTTACTCAGAAGCAAAGGTTATATTCTTTATATATTTGTGGTGCCCTAAGACAAATAAACTCAATTTGTCTCCTGCGCCTTTTATTTTATAGATTTTCCTGTGCATTGAATTAATGTGTGCTTTGCTTGCTAGAAACTAAGTGATGCAATGCCCCCGCCAGCTGTGTAAAATTTTCTAGGCCAAGTTTGGGTTGCAATGTCTGATCAATTTAAGTTTATTTCTTTTAATCTCTGCTACGTAAGACAATGTTGTGTCTTTGCATAATTTCAGGTGCCTTATGACATTCGCTGTTGCATAATTCTCTTCTTTTTGTTTCTCACAGATGTAGTATTTAGTGTAATTTCATAACAATCAAAAATATAAATTGAAAGGATCTTCTAACAGATGCTTGTCGTTTAAATTGCATTCAAAATGTTTTTCCCCGTTATCGCAGACCAGCTTCGGTGTCCCGTACGGCGGAGAATAGTTACTGTTGGAGCATTTACGTCGTGCCGGCTAATTATTGTGATCTGTTCGAATGATGCATCTGAGCAGAAAGCTTTTAAATTAGTGCTTAGCTAATCCTTTTCGATAAGATCAATATGTCGAGCGCTAAGTTAGATTGTCTATTTATTTTACTTTCCTCGATGTGTGAAAAAGATGGTTTCTGATCGATTGCTTTGTTTCCAGATCATCATGTTAGCAACTGCTGATAAACTGTGGATGCTTAAGGAGTAACCAGAAGAATACGCGCCCTACATCATGCAGCAACCTCATCCCGAAGGCCTTCATTATATTGAGGTAAGTTAACATATTTCCTTCTGCCATACTATGTTCGAAAAGTGCTAGAAATTGGTACGCAATCATTGGTTTCACTACCCCTTGTACGATCCCAGCAATATCCACTGATGTTTTCCCAGAAAGTTACTATTCATTTACGTTGTTTATCTGGTTTGTAAGAGGCATGCCAGCTGGATAGCAATGTTTCTTTATGCAAGACTGCGGCAAAGTATGTTCTTGACTGTACATATTCAGGTATGTCCATTCACAAATTGACTTTGTAGAGTTGCATAGGCTTGTTTTCCAAACATCCTAGAATGGTTGGTTCTGAACATAGCAACATCTTTGCTACCAAAAAAATAGAGCTAGCCAGCTTTTCTTTAGATACGGATCTTTCCTATAACAAAAGAAACGTTTCCTAAAATCTTGATGAATATTTTTCTTACACTTGGTCAAATCCTTTCGCTAATGCCAAAAGGGCTGTCGTAAGTGTTGACAACCATCTGCCTTGATGTTAAACCTGCAATACGAGCCTCTATTGTGCTTCTTTTTGTGACGCAGCCTCTCTTTCGCGTTGTCAATTCAAAAGCAAGACAATTCGCAGGCAAGAATAAAGACGACACTAGGATGTATCTTCGCTTAAGTTGTAGCGCCCTGCAAATATATATTAGTGCGATGTCTAAGAATCATGGCCTTCTACCACAGGAGATCTGCTACATTATCAGTTGATGTCTCTAATAGTTGAAACAGATGTGTCAATATTCAGTTATGATACAATTGTCAGTTTTAATTAGAACAGAAAAAATGTGATAGGTTAAAAATCATAAATAATACTGTCCTACAGGTTCATGAATAAATCACATTTTAGGACTCTTGATAGACACGATGAAGTAAATGCAGTTTAGCTGCTTTTTATTTATACCATGATAGTTTTTTGTCAGCAACCTTCATTTCTCTGTTTTATCCCTTCTCACGATAAGACTAGGCTATCATCATGCTTGCTTACTACAGGTGGACCTATTAAAATCATACTTATTGGTTACACATTAGCAGTTTCTTTCTTTGGCCTAAATATTTTTTTTCTCATATTGTAGAGATACTTCAAAACACCTGCAATCTCTGAATTGTATCTAAGACTGATTCATTGACGTGAATTGGGAGATTATTCAGAGACATCTTGCAGTTCATACAGATACAAATAAGGTTGATCGTTGAAATTTTCTAAATTATTGTGTTCTTTTGCTTCATTTGATTTCAGCATCATGAGCAACGAAAATATTTAGAGACAGGTTGCAATGCATATAAGTACGGATATGGTTAACCATTTGAGTTTTCTTAATTATTTTGTTCTTTCTTTCGTTTTGTTTCAATGAATGCAAATCAGTATCGCATTTTACAAATTTAAATATTGTCGAACTACAAGTTACTGCCTAAGTTTAGCTAACAGCATTATTCACATTTTTTTTTTCATGCAAGGTGATTCTCTTCATTAAGTTACGCACCTTTTTTTTAGCGATTGGAATTCCTTCGCCACTTGTCCCATTCATTGTTACCTGTGCGCAATTTACATTAAATGTTGTGAGTTGTCTATTAGATTAGCCATTAGTCTACAGTCTCCTGCCTATTTTTTAATGCATTGCTCTATTCACATGTTTTCTTTTGAGTTCCTATTATATTGATATTCTGAAGTTTTGATATATGCTTCAAGAAAGACCACTGTTAGTGCTCTTCTTTAACTATGCTTTGTTCTATATCGAGTATAAAAGTTACAATGCGATAGTACGTGTAACGAAAAGCTTTTCCTTTGAGTTGTATAGTTATACAATGATATATTTTGTTCGATATGGTACAACCTGGTGAAAATATCTATTTAGGCCCTGTTTGGTAGAGCTCTAGCTCCATCAGATTCGTGGATTTGGTGTAGCTGGGTATTCCAAGCTCCACCAGATCTGTGGAGCTGGAGCTCTAGCCTACTATTTAGGAATTTTACTATTGCAAATTGCACAACACAGTTACTTGGTTCACATAAGGAAGAGGCAAGAATTTCTATGAATCTCATATTGTAATATTGCAGAACTTTATTCCAAGTCTCGAAATTTCAGCCGGGTGAGCATAAGCCCCTCTGGCGGGTAATTTCGGGAGTTGGGGACCTAGTAGTAAGTGTTAGTGATTGAATTTAAGTTGTGTGGGAGGGGTTTTCTGAAATTTCCCTCCCCCACCTAATTCTCCCACCCAAACCATATCCTTATCTTCTCCTTTTCTTCTTTCCTGGCTACCTCCTTGCCTCTTTGGTATGAGGTCCCAAAGTTATAATTGTGAATGCCCTGTGTTTGTGGAAATGCTTAATAGACTAAATGTGTTGGCACATGAATTTAGAGACGGATTCCATTTTTATGTATAATTTCCTCATCTCAAGTTTCAATGGTAATTGAAATAGTTGTGTAATTGGTGATTGTGAATTTGAAGGTCTCCATGTGAAGGGTCTATGCTTGTTGCGTAATGCTTGCTTGAGAATAAATTCCACTAGATTTGATGGTTTGTGTTGTGATGAATTGTGTCATGAAGTGAATTGCAAAAGTGGATTTTATCAAGACATTGAATTGAGGGGGGTGAAAGAAATAGGTTGTGTAGTCAGTGCTTAATATTTTAGTTGGAGTCTGCAGTTCCGGTTGCCTAACTGATCATGTATGGTTTTGGTGAGTGGCCATGGGGTAATTATAGATTAGGCTAGTAATAGTCGTGTTACTTGAGGTCAATCGAAGCACGAACCGAGAGTGAGCTAGAAATATTTCTCCTCAGGTTTCATGTCTTTATGTTCCAAGTTCTCCTGTAACTACGTTTATACTAGGATTTATAGAGGCGTGTTTAGAAATAAACCTGGGTTGGCCCTAAGGAAGCGCCGCAGAAAAGGAATTGGTCTAGCCATAGGTTAAGGAAAGCGACATGTTCCTCATCCGATACAGGACCGGTTACTTTGTTATTGTTTTGTATATATCTAGACCAACCTTCCCCCTTTTTTCGAGTCAATTTGTACTGAGGTTTCCCGCTGAAAGCCGATATTTGGTCTCCATCAGGCCTAAGGCAACACAACTCAACCATATGTAGGAGGGTTGGGCCGATAGGACCAGTTGGGAAAAAGAAGGCGTTAAAGGAATCCGACCAGAAATAGCAAGCGGCGGCCACTAAGGATTCATTGGGTTCTGGGGCAGCTAAAGCCCATTCCTTCCCACTCCGCCTTCTTTTGGGCCGATACTCTAATAAACCAAGACCTCCAGCCCTTGAGAGCTGTCGGCCAAGCCCTAAAGCTTTTAGTCCATTCCTTAATGTTGTAGCCAGGAGCCGATAAAGGAAGCCTAGGAATCTCATCCCCAATGACAGTATCGGTTTCTACGGTTCCTATAGGGCCTAAAAAATACTGATGATCACTATTTTGGATGGGAATGAGTACCTGCGAGGCATCCATTTCAGCCGACTGAGAAGGAGGAGGAGACGAAGAAAAGCGAGGAACCGCTCAGGAAGACCAGGAATGCAGAAGAAGCCGATCGACGAGGACGCAAGAGCCTCAAGGGATGAAAATGACTGTGGGGGACCCCCATATTTATAGCGCGGTAAAAGAATACAAACGGGCGGGAGCAGTTGCGCATTTAAAGCGCACCGAGATTTTTACGGCACGGTTAACGGGGTGGTTCCCAAAAAGGATTTTTCTATAAAGTCGATACGGATGAAAAGCCGATGGATTCCTTTTTAGAAAATAACAAGTTATCTTCCAAAAACGGGGGCATATGTTTGCGCCAAAATTCGGCATGTATTAAAAATCAGTGCGATAAAAGAATTCGTACGAAGAGATTGGTAGGCGAATCGGAAGGAAATTCCGTATCTAACAAGGAAACCGGATCAGAGGCCGATACGGATTAACAACGTGTCCATGTACAACTCGGATCGGCTGGACGTGTTATAAAAGGTGGCGAACGTCGAGCAAAAAGGGGATTAATCCAACACAACACCTACTTTTTACAAGCCCTTTTTACATCGTCTTTTAGCTTCATAGACCTCCCTGCAAGTCGACGGAATCAACATAGCTGCGCATCGCCGATTGTTGATTTTAGCCGATTTCACCAGGTTCGATCTGCTTTGTTTTGCTGCGTATCGCCTTCTCAAAGTCGATCTCACCTTGCATCCGGATTAACCGTTACCGGTTAATCTAGTTATCCCCTGATCGGTTTTCAGCCGACTAGCGAAAAGCCGATAAACATTGCTCTATCGGCTTTGATCAAATTACAAATTCTACCTTGTCAATTTCAGGTCAAATTGACTGGCACGCTCTGCAAACCCGGTGTTTGTCTTGTGTGTTCGAGGCTAAGAATCCTGCTTCACATTTTTAGCGCGATCATATTTTGGCACGCCCGGTGGGACAAGAAAAATCAAAATGTCATCAACCGATAAGCCTGCAGTCACCGCTGATATCAATGCAGATGCTATAATCGCGCCTCAAATGGCCGATTTGACCACTGAACAGCGGAAAGAAATCGAAGACCGATAAGCTATAGGAAGCCGTACCCCGATTATATAGATCGCATACAATACCCACACAACTTCATGATACCAGACTTCGCTAAATTTTCGGGTGATGATTCTGTTACCACTATTGAACATATCGGACGGTTTATGGCTCAATGTGGGGAAGCTGCACAATCCGATGGATTAAAAATTAGGTTATTTCCTTTATCATTATCTGGTACTGCATTCACTTGGTTTACCAATCTACCTCCAAATTCAGTTCATGTGTGGAACGATTTGGAAAGCCGATTCCATGAATACTTCTTTTCGGGGACTATGGAACTTAGGATTTCTGATCTTAGTTCAGTCCGACAGAAGTACGGCGAATAGGTTTCTGACTATATCAGAAGATTTAGAGGCATACGAAATAGTTGCTTCAGCGTAACATTACCCGATGATTAATTGGCCGATTTAGCATTCCAAGGATTAATCCCTCCATTGAAAGAAAAGCTATCTGGCCAGGAGTTCCCCGACTTGGGCCACTTACTCCATCGCGTATCGGCACATGAAAGCCGATATGCAGAGAGCAAAGGATTTAAAGATAGATTTAAGTTAAACAATAATGAAAAGGCCAAAATAAACATGGTGGAGTATAATTCGAGCGACACTTCCGAAGACGAAGAAACAGAGATAAACATAGCCGAGTGGACTAAGGGTTCCAAAAGGCCACTCGTATGCTCTCTACTCAAGCCGATGAAAAATAAGGCAGAAGTCAAGTATTCATATGATGTGTCAAAGTGTGACAAGATATTTGACTTATTATTACAAGAAAAACTCATAAGGTTACCAGAGGGACACATCATACCATCGGTCGAGGAAATTAAAAAGCGCAGGTACTATAAGTGGCACCATTCATTTTCGCATAACACTAACGATTGCAATATTTTTCGACAACAGATTCAATCGGCCATCACAGATGGGAGATTAAAATTTGCGGAAGAATCGGCTATGCAGATTGATGTGAACCCTTTTCAAGTTAACATGGTTCAATGCTCACGGAAAGGGAAAGGACCTGTAGAAAGCAATGAGCCGACTAAAAGAGTTGAGGCACAGACAAAAGGGGATGAAACAGTGCAAATCACTATCGGCTCTATACAAATAGAAACCGATAGAAGCGGACATAACTCAAGAACAGTGAAACCAAAGGGAGATTTGGAAGTCGGAAAATGGTATAAGGCCGAAAGGGCTCCAAGAAAAGTTGATTTCAAACCAAAGCCGACTTTCTCGCAACTCTTGGGGAAGTATGAATGTGACACCACGGAATGCCGAGACACCGTAAACAAATGTGAATTAGAGAATGTGACCTTATAAAGTATGAAATCGGAGATTAAAACTTTACGTTATGCGGTTTAATCGCGTTTCCGGGCCGATTTCGGAAGTTTGGGCCTTCCCGGGGGAGTTTGGGCCTTAGGGGGGGTGAGTCGTGGGCCTTGGTGGGAGCAAGTTAGGGCCCATGAGGGAGGAGAGGCAGGATTTTGGGGGCTAGGGGCGTCCCTCCCTGCCCTAGCCGCCCCTCCCCCATTCCCCATTTTCTCTTGGGCGCCTCCTCCCCTCCCCCCTTGGGTGCGCCCCCAATTCCTCCTCTCCACCTCCTTTGCTGCAAAGAGGAGATCCCCCACCACACAACCTCGCTGTCCTCTCCAACGGGAAGCCCCGTGACGAGGAGATCCGGCGATTCCAGCGCGAGGAGGACGTTCGGGAGGCTCGGGAGGATAGATCTCGGCGTTCGCTGCTCGTCGGGAGGAGGTAAGGCATGGGTGATCCTTGGGTTTGGGTCTAGGTACTGTTTTAGGGATGAATTTCATTTTTTTAGATCAAGGGAGGTGCTGCCATGGGTTAGATCTAATGAAAACTAGAGTTGTATTCGCGTTCTGGTTCGGGCAGATTGGGGACCCGAACTAGGGTAGGAGTTTTGGCCAATTTAGAGATTGAATCTGATCATACGGACTTTTAGGAAGTTGTAGATAATTTCATTATGTTTCCGTGCATATAAAGCACGTTAAAATCCGCCCAGCCGTTTGGGAGATATGGCCGTTTTACCGAGCGCTGTCAAATCTGTGACGAGATTGAGACAGTTCGTGTTCAACGTTAGATTAAACAACTTTATAGTCCGAATCAGTCTTTACCTATAACTAGAAAAAGTTGGGAAATTTCCTAAGCTACGCGAGGATGTACTGTTTATGCAATTTGGAGTTCTAGAACTCAAGTTATGTTTTTTCAAGCCGCTGTCCAGAACGGGCAGAATCTGTGATTTCGGGTTTTGGAGTTTATAGCGTATTAGGTGTAGTGGGTACTGTTTTGAGGAGTCGAATTAAGTGTGTGGCACGTGTTTGCAGGTGGTGTGCCTCCGGAGTGCCCTCAACCTCTCGTCACTCCGTTGCCCGCGGTTGAAGGCAAGTGTGTTGTGTGGATTGAACATTATATGTGTTGCTAGAATTGCTTGATAGTGTTTGGGATAGATAACATGTTGTCTTGCCATGAACTACATGTTATAATTGTTATGATGTCCTTATGCCATGTTTTAAATATTGTCGATGATATGATGTCTTCATGCCATGATTAAAATGCTTGATGAGGATAAGTGATTTACATGCTATGTTGTGAATGGGCACCGTCGATGGTCGAATACGGCCCTACATGTTGAGATGCCATGTGTTGCTATGCAATACTTCTATTTGTGTATACATGGCTGTCCATTTTGCATGCATGGCATATTTTCATGGCTGGCCGGTGAGATAAGTCATAACTATTCCGGTAGGGTCGGTGAGAACTGTTATGACTAGTCCGGGGCTAAACTTTTGAGTAAGACCTACATCGTGATTCCATCCACCGCGGTGAATGGAAGCGAGTGATAGGCACCCTCCATCTTCGGGATGGAAGGGGAAAAGGGTGCATGCCGACGGGTGTGCACTCAACCATATCGGTATGAGTATTCCGTAAGACATGTGCATTGCATTGCATGAATGAAACTATGAATGAGAATGTTGTTGAATTGTTCATGAGTTCATGAGACGAACACCATATTGATCAAGAGATGATTATGATGTTTTTACCATGTCGTGTACGTGAGAATGGTAATGATGTGATATGTAATGCTTATGAAGATTGAAGTTGATGGTTTGTTGTCTTGCACTCTGTTTCCATTGTATTACACTTCGCTGAGTTATGAACTCACGCTTGTATTTTCGTTGTTTGTTTTCTTTAGGTACCATGAAATCGGGCGCGGAAAGGGTTTTAGCTACACTACTCCACGTAGTATCATAATCTAGCAATTTCACTGTTGTGGAGACATGACAATAAGCATTACAATAATCTTTAGTGTATGGTCTCAGATGTTTGGTTGTCTCCCTCATGTGTATCATGTGGGGCTATGGAGGGAGTTGTTTTAACTTCCTAGATTTAAATTGATGCTTATTATTTTGCTATCGATGCTTATTGATGTTTTAGTTGATGATTAGTTATCCTTATCGCTGCGTATGGATATCTCGTTTGTCTTACATTTTGATATGATGCGATGTTGTTAAGTTTCATGCAAAAACAAAGGAGATGCTGTCAAAATTTTCAATTATTCTAAATGATAACTTGCTGGAATTTACTTTAATTTATGGTATTAAATGTGTTATGGTCTATGTTTGGTGACATTCTGGGCTTAGTATAAGCTGGGGTGTTACAGTTGGTATCAGAGCGGGCTGTAGGTCCCTGGAATGTGCATTTAGTGTCATACTATAGGTTCAACTAAAATATGAAGTGGGATAACCTAGAAACATGGCTTAGGTTTTACTTAAAACTTTGCCATAGGATAGCAACATTAAAACTTGTGTAAGTGGAATAATTAATTTAAAACTTGACACACTCACATTTGCACAGTAGGAATGGGTATGGGTATCGTTGCTTTACGCTTAAATGTTGTATTTAAGCTTTGATGTTGAATGTTACATTTGGTAATATATGTTGCTATGTTTACGAAAGAATTGATTGTGTTGATACATTTGAGATTCGGTGGGTAGTGGTGCCGAAAGGGTTTCGGTCACCTTCTGTTGTTTGTAGTATTGTTGGGTTTGACGGTGTGGCCGGTTAGTGCCATCACCGATGGACTTTAAACCTTCTGTTGGGAGGGTGCTTATCCTTTCTGTCGTAGATTGGGTAGTTGGTTGGAGTCGAGTAGTAGAGTTGTGGATTGACCCTCCGAGTTTCCTTTGCCGTTTTGATGAACGGTTTTTGGTTGGTTGAAATAAACGAAAAAGGGTTCGGGTTTGGATACTCACCGATAGTTCTTTTGGTGGTTTTGGTTTTGTTTTCTTTGGTTCAAGACAAAAGAAGAATTTAGGGTTGCGCCTGTCTTGATCGCCTTGCCAGCTTTGACGCTCGATTTGTTGTTTGCCTTATAGCGAAATTTATAGATTGATTCTTGGGTTACCCTTCTCCAATTTGAAAAGAAGTTATTGAAGTTTCGATGAAAAATCTAAGTCGCATGGATTTAGGTGTCAAGGTTTTGTCGGAAAGGCTGTGGTTGATCGGTTGTTTTACGGAGAAAGTTTTCAATTTATTCTTGTGTTTGTCTTTCTCCGAGGTTTAAAAGAGTTATTGCGGTGTTGTGCCAGACCTTGTTGTCGGGTCTAAGTGGTGTTTGATCGCAATGATGACTTGCTTGGGAATTCATCTTTGAAAACCGCTTGTTTCGTGAAAGTTTGAAGTTTGGGGTTATGGCTTTATCTGAAAAAAAAAAAAAAGATTTGGTTAATCGCGGGTTTTCCTCTTGCAACCATCTTCCTTCGCGGAAGTTGTTGATCTCGAGAGTTGTGGAGTAGTTGCGTGTCGGCATTTGGGAATTTAAGAGTTGACTTCTCTTGTGATTTATGGTTGAGCTTTCGGAAGGAAAGGTGTTTTGGGTGTTGTTCTTTTACGGAGCAATTTTGGTTTCCTTAAGAGTTGGGTGCGTGATTCACGCAGATGTTTAAGAAGTTAAGTGTATGACGAGAAGTTAGAGTTTTCGGATGATATGAGCTAGTGGTTCGGTTAAAGCGAATTTGTTGTTTGTTTAAAGATAAACTAAAATATTGTGTTGATAATAGATGATTAAACGAGACGTCAGGTGATCCAAAGTGAAAGTTGATTAGTGGTGTGTGCAAAGTGATGCGGGTTATGGAATCTAATGGATGTTTGAGATTAGTTAGCATAGAATGTCTTGGTTGATGAACTTGTTATAGCAAGAAGATGGTGTGAAATTCTGCCTATTGTAGTTGGTGGGTCAGTTAATATTGTGGGTCGACAATATGACTTAAAATACGTGTAATCAATTAATGAGGATATATGGAATGATTGTAGGAAAGGTTGAATTATTCTTGACAGATGTCTGTCTGGGATCCGTATTTATGAGGGATGTCTAGTGGAGATCGTGTCGCGTGGTTAGTATTAATTATTGGTGGAATGAACTGGTGATATGGAATATGTGACTTAGGGTTTATACCTGTGGTAATTGTTGATTACGCTGGAATAATTGTAAAGAGATGTGTACTACGCTTGGGATAATAAGTTGCATGAATAATGGTTCGTCATGGTTAGTAGACCAAAAGAAGTTGTTGATATGCGACTTATGTTGGATTAACTGATAAGTTAATTGTCTTTGGAGTTGTGAGAACGTGGTTCTCCTTGTTGATTGTCAGACGGTAGATATGGTCTATGGTTCGTTGGTAATATAATCAATTGTGGTTATATGAACAGGGAAAAATGATTTTATTAAGAACATATGTTGTAGCTTGTGTGCATGATGTTGGATTTCTCGGGTTTTGGGTGATTTTGACATCCGTATTGGCTAAGAGTATTGGAATGCGAGTAATGGTGGGATTTGAGTCAAACTTTCTTTTGAAGGTTTATGGATTCAAATGAATGTATAAATTTTCTGGGAATGCCTGCCTCTTTGTTTAGGCGTCTTGATTAGTGTGCAATAAAATTTCCCCTGATTAAGTGGCATTTTGTCAAGTTATAAACTTGACTCCGATGATTGGAAATATGGATGAAAGAGTAGTATTTGAAGTAACCGGCTTATGGGTTCCAAATGTGGTGTGGTATTGCACCTTGCCAATCTTTGGTTTTGGGCTAATCTGTTTAGTCTATGCTATGAGTATGGTTTAACACCCAAAGCGTTGGGGTGGGACGCTCTCTTTAGCGTTCAACTGGTTTATCTTTGGTAACCCTGGAGTTAAGCGCTTAAATTGTAATTCTTTCGTGACTAGAGTTAGATTTATTTGGGAAACGTGTGTGGTGTTTGCGAGCGTTTCAAAAAGGTGAATCTTACGATTGTTTCATAAGTGATTTTGTTGGTAAGGTGTTCCCTCTTTGGGAATGTGTTTCCTTTCTCTTTAAGAGAATTGGTAGCGGTTATGAGGCGTAGATGTTTGATTTGAAAGTTGATGCTATCTTACGGTATTGGCTTTGGTTAAAATGCGATGTTTTGCACGCATTATGCAGTGGTTGTTGGGTTGTGATGCGATATGGTATTTTCTGCTAACGCCGTCGTAGTTTATGCGAATTTGAGCAACCATCAATGTTGTTGGGTGTCAATCATGTGACAAAGAGAATGAAGTCTCTTTGTGAATGGTTAATGGGTATCGTGGTTTCATGACTAATAAATGGTGAAAAAGATTCATGATATCGTTTTTATAAGCATAAAAGAGTTGTTGAGCCAGGATCGGTGAGGAAGTCATATAGAGATATATGACTAATCCGGAGTGCTCTTGAAGAATTCGCATTCGTGTTATGAATCGAGATTTCCATTGCTCTCTAGCATGAAAAGGAATGAATGGATAAATGCTGGTTTTTTGGTTGTTATGCAAGGGATTTGAGTTTCCCTTTCTCTTCGAGAGTTTTTGTGGCAGTTCTCTTCCAAGATGTTGATTTTGGTTAAAATGAAAAGTTTGGCTGTGGTGAAAGCGAGTCGAGTTGTCTTTAGTTGTTGAGAACTTATGTCAAGAGAATTGTGTGGAGTCTCTATTTGTTTGAGAGCTCCCCGATGCGAATTGTATCGCGTTGATTGGAGATTTGAGTTTTCCTTTGCGGCTTGACTTAGGAAAAGCAAAAAGGGTGGTCTTTCAATGTTATCGGGTTCTTCCCAAAGTGTTATGTGGCGCTTTGAGGTTCGAGTTGTTGTATGTGGTCTACTTGGATTCAAAAGAATCGTACTTCTTTTGCACTATTGATAGGAGTGAGAATAAGAAGGGTCTCGAGTTATTGTTGAGTATAATCTAAGAGCTAAACTCGTGGGTTTCGTTGTTTGTGTGAATTGTTTGTGAGGGCGACATCCTCTTGGGAAAAGTGCTAATTGAGTTTTGGTATCGAGTTACGGTCCTAGCTTGGGCTAGGTCTTTGGACATTAGTGGTATGAGGGTGGATGATGATGGAGGTTGATGATGTCGTGGTTTGTATTTGGTTGAAGGTATCGTTGGGTGGAAGCAAATGTTATAGAAATTGTGATGTAAAATGCTTTGTCGTGGACATTGTCTTAGCTAGATGTCCCTGGGTGTGCGTTATGCCTGGGAGAGTATAGAATGAAAAGTGTAACGTGGTTGGCAGTCGAAAAGAAAGTATGGTCGATATAGGCTATGTGCGAAGATGACATTAGTAAATTTTGATTCCTTGTGAAAAGGGGTCAAATAATTGGAAGAGATGGGGTTTTGCGTAAATGGTCTTTTTGGGGGGTTCAAGTTTGGAACCTCGGTTGACCGTTTTAATACTAATGGTGAAAAAGGGATGTGTTTCATGATGATTGTGTCATTACGAGTTTATGATTCATGATAGGAGATCAAGTAAATGAGGAATCATGTCAAGTGGTGCTTAGTTAAGCTAAGTCAGTCACTCTTGTTAATAGATGGATTTGAAATTTGGGTCATCGTTGCTCTTGTTTGAGTCTTTGCGTGGGTGTGTTGAGTTCGCAAAGAAGATGAGACCCTAGTGGACATTGTTTTAGAGTTGACGTGTAAGATTCGAGGTCGAATCCTGTTAAGGGGGAGAGAATGTGACACCACGGAATGCCGAGACACCGTAAACAAATGTGAATTAGAGAATGTGACCTTATAAAGTATGAAATCGGAGATTAAAACTTTACGTTATGCGGTTTAATCGCGTTTCCGGGCCGATTTCGGAAGTTTGGGCCTTCCCGGGGGAGTTTGGGCCTTAGGGGGGTGAGTCGTGGGCCTTGGTGGGAGCAAGTTAGGGCCCATGAGGGAGGAGAGGCAGGATTTTGGGGGCTAGGGGCGTCCTCCTGCCCTAGCCGCCTCCCCATTCCCCATTTTCTCTTGGGCGCCTCCTCCTCCCCTTGGGTGCGCCCCAATTCCTCCTCTCCACCTCCTTTGCTGCAAAGAGGAGATCCCCACCACACAACCTCGCTGTCCTCTCCAACGGAAGCCCCGTGACGAGGAGATCCGGCGATTCCAGCGCGAGGAGGACGTTCGGGAGGCTCGGGAGGATAGATCTCGGCGTTAGCTGCTCGTCGGGAGGAGGTAAGGCATGGGTGATCCTTGGGTTTGGGTCTAGGTACTGTTTTAGGGATGAATTTCATGTTTTTAGATCAAGGGAGGTGCTGCCATGGGTTAGATCTAGTGAAAACTAGAGTTGTATTCGCGTTCTGGTTCGGGCAGATTGGGGACCCGAACTAGGGTAGGAGTTTTGGCCAATTTAGAGATTGAATCTGATCATACGGACTTTTAGGAAGTTGTAGATAATTTCATTATGTTTCCGTGCATATAAAGCACGTTAAAATCCGCCCAGCCGTTTGGGAGATATGGCCGTTTTACCGAGCGCTGTCAAATCTGTGACGAGATTGAGACAGTTCGTGTTCAACGTTAGATTAAACAACTTTATAGTCCGAATCAGTCTTTACCTATAACTAGAAAAAGTTGGGAAATTTCCTAAGCTACGCGAGGATGTACTCGTTTATGCAATTTGGAGTTCTAGAACTCAAGTTATGTTTTTTCGAAGCCGCTGTCCAGAACGGGCAGAATCTGTGATTTCGGGTTTTGGAGTTTATAGCGTATTAGGTGTAGTGGGTACTGTTTTGAGGAGTCGAATTAAGTGTGTGGCACGTGTTTGCAGGTGGTGTGCCTCTGAGTGCCCTCAACCTCTCGTCACTCCGTTGCCCGCGGTTGAAGGCAAGTGTGTTGTGTGGATTGAACATTATATGTGTTGCTAGAATTGCTTGATAGTGTTTGGGATAGATAACATGTTGTCTTGCCATGAACTACATGTTATAATTGTTATGATGTCCTTATGCCATGTTTTAAATATTGTCGATGATATGATGTCTTCATGCCATGATTAAAATGCTTGATGAGGATAAGTGATTTACATGCTATGTTGTGAATGGGCACCGCCGATGGTCGAATCTGACCCTACATGTTGAGATGCCATGTGTTGCTATGCAATACTTCTATTTGTGTATACATGGCTGTCCATTTTGCATGCATGGCATATTTTCATGGCTGGCCGGTGAGATAAGTCATAACTATTCCGGTAGGGTCGGTGAGAACTGTTATGACTAGTCCGGGGCTAAACTTTTGAGTAAGACCTACATCGTGATTCCATCCACCGCGGTGAATGGAAGCGAGTGATAGGCACCCTCCATCTTCGGGATGGAAGGGGAAAAGGGTGCATGCCGACGGGTGTGCACTCAACCATACCGGTATGAGTATTCCATAAGATATGTGCATTGCATTGCATGAATGAAACTATGAATGAGAATGTTGTTGAATTGTTCATGAGTTCATGAGACGAACACCATATTGATCAAGAGATGATTATGATGTTTTTACCATGTCGTAATGCGTGAGAATGGTAATGATGTGATATGTAATGCTTATGAAGATTGAAGTTGATGGTTTGTTGTCTTGCACTCTGTTTCCATTGTATTACACTTCGCTGAGTTATGAACTCACGCTTGTATTTTCGTTGTTTGTTTTCTTTAGGTACCATGAAATCGGCGCGCGGGAAAGGGTTTTAGCTACACTACTCCACGTAGTATCATAATCTAGCAATTTCACCTGTTGTGGAGACATGACAATAAGCATTACAATAATCTTTAGTGTATGGTCTGTATGTTTGGTTGTCTCCCTCATGTGTATCATGTGGGGCTATGGAGGGAGTTGTTTTAACTTCCTAGATTTAAATTGATGCTTATTATTTTGCTATCGATGCTTATTGATGTTTTAGTTGATGATTAGTTATCCTTATCGCTGCGTATGGATATCTCGTTTGTCTTACATTTTGATATGATGCGATGTTGTTAAATTTCATGCAAAAACAAAGGAGATGCTGTCAAAATTTTCAATTATTCTAAATGATAACTTGCTGGAATTTACTTTAATTTATGGTATTAAATGTGTTATGGTCTATGTTTGGTGACATTCTGGGCTTAGTATAAGCTGGGGTGTTACAATGAAAGGATAAGTCGAAGACGTAACACTCGACAAACCCAGAGTTTTCATCGACCAGATCAGAAGACAGACAACTATTGGCGACCAGATATACCACATCGGCCAACTACTGAAGAAGAGAGACACCGGCAATGTCCCTTTTGGCAGTTTTGCTGGGAAAGGGGGATGACCTTACCAACAGTTATGTCTTGTCCTATGCAACACTCGTCTACATATCGACCAAACCAGTCGGTAAAAGATAGGTTGTCTAGACCGATACACGATCAACTAGAAGTGAAAGGCAGGAGGCCGATCCATGAAAGGTTGTCAACATCAGAGCAGGGCAAGTCCTCCCGAAATCAAGAATTATCGGCTTCTCATAACACAAGTAGAATGGAATCTAACAGCGAAATAAGCAATTTAGCAGGAAAGATAAGGAAGCCGATAGAATCTAAACCTAGATGGTGCCCCTCAGGTCTCAGCAAATCACAACGCAGGCGGCTTCAGCGACTAAAAACACAAGAAGAAAGGGAAGCCGAGAACGAAGGAGAGGGATCGGATGTTCAATAAGTTAAGGCCTATACCAGTGTTGAAAAAAGAGTGGAGAAAGAAGGAACAGATCGATAGTGACTCAGATCAATCGGTCGAATCCGGGTCTCCGATGATCCGAGATGATACACCACCAATGGATATAAACATGGTATTCGCTTTACATGCTGAGTTCAAAACCGAAGAATCGGCTGAAGAAGTGTTCGCCCAATTGTGCCTCTTAGCGCCAGACGCTGTATTCGAAAAGCCACAAGATATGCATCGGCATCTAAAACCGTTATACCTAAAAGGGTATATTAATGGCCGACCGATATCTCGCATGTTGGTCGATGGTGGGGCGACAGTTAATCTGATGCCGTTAAGTACTTTCAGAAAATTGGGTAAAGCCGATGAAGACTTGATCAAAACTAATATGGTGCTAAATGACTTCACGGGAGATCCTACTGAAGCTAAAGGCGTAATGATGTCGGAATTAACAGTCGGTAATAAAACTTAGCCGACTGCATTTTTCGTGATAGAAGCCAAAGGCAATTACAATGTGCTCCTTGGACGGGACTGGATCCACGCCAATTGCTATATACCTTCAACTATGCATCAGAAGTTGATACAATGGAACGATGATACAGTTGAAGTTGTACCAGCCGACACATCGGCTCATATCGCCATGGCCAGTCCTGATACCAATTGGCCTCACGAAGAAGCTGAATGTATATCAGGAAAAGTCTTGGACGGTTGCGATTTTATCTGCATTGAGAAGTCAGGATTCAAGCCGATCAGCGTTAAACCTAATACGTTTGATCGGACAGATGAAGTAGTAAGAAGATGGAGTCCAAGACACTAACAAGGCTTCAAGAAAAGGCAAGAAGCTATCGGCAAGAAGAATACGAGGAAGCTGTTGAGGATTTTGAAGAAGAAAGAAAAGGTTTAGGATTTACCTCTGCCGATTTTCTCGAAGAAATCAACATTGGAGAAGGTGATAGTAAAAGACCAACATTTGTATGTGCTAAGTTAGAACCAAGTTATAAAGCAAAGTTGGTCGAAATACTCAAGAAATATAGAGATTGCTTTGCATGGGAATATTATGAGATGCCAGGTTTAAGCCGACAACTAGTTGAACATCGGCTACCAATAAAACTTGGATATCGGCCATTCAAGCAGTACCCTAGACGGTTTAATCCTACGTTGTATAATGCCATAAAAGAAGTGGGACGATTGCTAGAAGCAAAGTTTATCCGGCCTTGCCGATATGCTGAATTGGTCTCGAATATAGTCCCTGTAAAAAAGAAAAATAGCAAACTTAGGGTGTGTTGATTTTAGAGATTTGAATAAAGCCACACCAAAGGATGAGTACCCAATGCCTATAGCCGATATGCTTATCGATGCTGCATCCGGGAATAAAATCATAAGTTTTTTGGATGGAAATGCCGGATACAACCAGATATTCATGGCCGAAACCGATATACCCAAAACGGCTTTCAGATGCCCAGGAGCTCTTGGGCTATATGAATGGAAAGTGATGACCTTCGGTTTAAAAAATGCCGGCGCCACTTATCAGCGTGCTATGAACCATATTTTCCATAATTTAATCGGCAATACTGTGGAAATATACATTGACGATGTGGTGGTAAAATCCAAAGAAGACTGGCAACATTTAGCCGATTTGGAAAAGATGTTCGAAAGCACAAGGTTACATGGGTTAAAAATGAACCCACTCAAGTGTGCTTTTGGAGTATCGGCTGGACAGTTCCTTGGATTTACAGTACATGAAAAAGGAATTGAAGTAAACCAGGCCAAGGTAAAAGCTATAGCCGATACTAGACCGCCAACAAACAAAAAGGAGTTGCAAGTATTGATAGGGAAAATCAACTACTTGCGACGTTTCATTTCGAACTTGTCAGGACGTATTCGGGCCTTCACACCACTGCTGAAGGTTAAAGACGACCAAGAATTCAAATGGGGAGCCGATCAACAAAAAGCCTTTGACGACATAAAAGGTTATCTGATGAGCCCACCAGTGTTGACTGCACCAAAGCATGGTATACCTTTTAAACTATATATATTAGCTGAAGGTGATATGGTAGGGGCAGTTTTAACACAGGAAGCCGACAGAGAGGAACGAGCGATATTTTATCTAAGCCGACGTCTTTTAGATGTAGAAACCAGGTATCCCCTATTAGAAAAATTGTGCTTATCTTTGTATTTTGCTTGCACTAAATTGAGGCATTATATGTTGGCGTCAAGATGCGTCATAGTTTGCAAAACCGATATAATCAAGTACATACTATCTGCACCAATTTTGCAAGGTCGGCTTGGTAAATGGGCATACGTTGAGTTCGATTTGACCTATGAATCGGCTAAATCTGTGAAAGGGCAAGCTGTAGCCGATTTTATCGCAGGAGGTGAAACATTAACAGGAACGACCGATGTAGCTCCTTGGCAGTTGTATTTCGATGGATCCGTTTGCCAAGAAGGTGAGGGCATCGGCGTAATATTAATTTCACCCAGAAGACAGGAGTACGAATTCATGTATCGGCTAAATAGCCGATGTTCAAATAATCAAGCAGAGTATGAAGCATTATTGAGGGGACTACAATTGCTAGACAGCATCGGGGTAAAAGACGTCGAAGCTTTTGGAGACTCGATGTTAATTGTACAGGATGTCAAGGGGGAATACCGATGCAACGATGGTGCACTAACCCAATATTTGCAGCAATGCCTCCAGATTATTGAGACATTTACTACGTTTTCTGTAGAACATATCCCCAGAGAAGCTAATGACAAAGAAAACCGGTTGGCACAATGTGCATCAGGGTACAGGATTGAAAGCCGACAGGAACCAATCGAGCTAAACGTTTGGCCGATCTTGTGTGTCCATCCTGTCGACTGGAGAACAGAAATAAGGGAGTATTTATCAGACCCATCTAAGCCGACTGAGCAGAAGGTCAGGCGCAAATCACTCAAATATATTCTACTGGATGATGTATTATACTTTCAAACCATGGAAGGCTTATTGCTAAGGTGCCTGGGAAATGAAGAAGCCAAATAGCGATGGGAGAAGTCCATGAAGGAATTTGTGGATCATATCAATCGGCCCATAAAATGAAATGGATACTGAGACGAACGGGATATTTTTGGCCGACAATGTTAGAAGACTGCTTCAGATATTATAAAGGATGCCAAACATGCCAAAAGTTTGGTAACATACAGTCAGCACCAGCATCGGCTTTGCATCCGATCATAAAGCCATGGCCATTTAGGGGATGGGGCATAGATATAATCGGCCAGATATTTCCGTCATCCAGTAAAGGACATAAATCCATCCTTGCAGCCACAGACTATTTTTCAAAATGCGTTGAGGCTGTACCACTCAAGAAAGTTACTAGCAAAGAGCTGATCGACTTTGTAAATGAACACATCGTCCATCGGTTTGGAATTCCACAGAAGATTACTACTGATCAAGGGGTTGTGTTCATGTCTAACGAATTCAAAGGTTTTGCGGAAAGTCTTGGGATAAAATTACTCAACTCTTCTCCTTATTACGCTCAGGCCAATGGACAGGCCGAGTCGTCGAACAAGACATTAATAAAATTAATAAAAAGAAAAATCAAGGAGAAACCAAGAAATTGGCATTCAACGCTATCGGAAGCTTTATGGGCTTATCGGCTATCTCATCACGGATCAACTAAATTATCACCTTTTCAGTTGGTATATGGACAAGAAGCCGTTTTGCCCGTGGAGATCAACATCGGCTCAGTAAGGCTATTTAAGCAAAATAATTTGTCAGCCGATGAATACGAACAGGCAATGCTTGACAATCTAGATGACTTAGCTGAACTAAGGCTGATTATGCTAGATCGGCTTAAAAGGAATAAAGAGAGGGTTGCCAGGTCGTATAATAAAAAGGTGATTTTAAAATCCTTCAATCAAGCCGATTTGGTATGGAAAACCGTGTTGCCAATCGGGTCTAAGGATAATCGATTCGGCAAATGGTCTACAACATGGGAAGGGCCTTATAAGATAAATCGGCCGATTGGCGGGAATTCGTATATACTGGAGTCCTTAGACGGATTCGTCCTACCTAAAGCAATCAATGGAAAATATCTAAAGGCATATCACCCAAGCATATGGGTTGGGTCCTAACTACAGGAAGAAAACATCAGGGATCGATTACAAAAAACACATGCATATAAAATCGGTCATACAGCCGACCGAGTCAGTCATTCAAACAACCATCACGGATTAAACATTGTTTACAAAAATCGGCTACATGGCCGGTACTACATATCAGTTCATCAAAAGACAACGCGCTGTTTTCAAATCAATGGAGCCCAGAACCAGGCAGATGAGCTCCCAAAGCCGATAGTGCCGCTGCCACCCTGCCGATAGTAGCTTGGACGCTATCTATTAGTTGTTGATCGGCACCTGCATCACCCGCAACTGGAACTATCTTGGCCGATTGGTTTTTGACTTGAGCAAAAACCTCGCCAATTTGCCGCCTCTGAACCGCCAGTAAAGACGTCGCGTCGGTGATGCCGATCTGGCATTCTGCAAGTTCTTTCGTGACTGAAGCCAACTGTTCTTCAAGTTTTTTCTTGGTCGACTCCAGTTCTTGAGCTCTAATCTTAGCCGATTTAAGCGTAGCAGCACCCTGGTCAAATGTCCCCTTCCGGAGTTTGGCGTCCGCTATGAGCTTGTCGCAGATCTGTTGGTCGGCTTGCTGGGCCTTCCTCTGTTCAACTCTTAATTTGGCCGATTCTACGTCCAGCCGACGAGCATCCAAGTGGCATACCTCTAGCAAAGCATTCATAGCTGCAGGAGGAAGATCGGCTTGCATGGCCGCCATAGCGTTTCTCAAAGGTTGGGTGTTGGCCAGAAGGGTCGCCTCCGGCTGCATCACTTCGTCCAGGAGGCGGTTGAGTCGCTCTTGCATGCCCGGCTCAGCAGTAACGGCAGCCGATGCTGGCGCGGAGGCCGCTATTATGCGTTGAATGTCGGCTGGATAGTCATCAGTAGCTAAGACCTCCGGGTCAGCAAGCTCGTCCAGAGTAAAACCCAGGAGATCGGCTGGGTCCGTTGACAGTACTGGGGGGTCAGAAACAGGTTTTGGGGTCGGGGAAGCAGGTGATGGTACAGGAGCCGGAGTCGATAAGACGAGCACATCTGTCGGGGTTTTCTCAGCATCGGCTGAAGTTTCCAACACCTGGACGGAAGGAGTTTCCTGAAATAATAATACTTGCATCAAAATATAAGCAAATGCCAAGGCAAAAACTAAATTAAGGATCGAAGCTAACCGCAGTAGCCAATCCAGCTGGAGATGACGTTGCATCACGACCAGCAGGTTTTGGGGATCGCTTGATAACGACTCTGCGGCTCTTCTTTTTTTCTGAAAATGCAAGCATGGGGTTAGCCGACAGAAGAAATTTGAGCAAAAACGTACTGGACCTACTCTCAACATGCCGCTCGGCGAGATCCGATAATGATGGGCTGTTGACCCTCAACGTGCCAGAGGATAAACCAGCAAGGGGGGCCGACGGCCTTTGCCGTTTCGAACGGTCGTCGGCCGATGCGGTTTGAGCTGGGGTCGACCTCTTGCTAGTCTGAAGGGCAAAAGATATGGTTAATCCGATGAAAATCTTATTTCAACAAACATATCAAAATAAAATACCTCTAAAGACGAGTTAGCATAGCCTAAACTCGAGCTAGACCCGGTGGCGGTCTCCGTCGGCTCTTGAAAGCCAGGGAGAAAGGAAGACAAGACCTCGTGAATAGTACGCCTCCGCAAGAGCGACTCAGCTATGGAAGCCCACCACGAGGTAAACTGGCCCAATCGACGTGTGTTCAGCATGAGGAAAGGCAAGTCCACCACATGGAGCTCATCGGCTAGTTCAATAATAAGCTCCGCCGCAATAGCATTAGTGACTTTGTTTCGTGGCTTGATCATGTTAAGTAAGGGGAGGCAAGGAATCGTTTGTCCAAAACCCAGCTGGCGTGCATACACAGAAGGGTGATAGAACTCATAGGTCGGCTGAAAGGTTCTATTACGAGTGCTCAAGCCGACATGAAGGATGCAAGGAGAAATCAGCAAAGGGAGCAGATCAAGAGTAGACTGGGGCATTAGAGAGCTATCCGAGTTTAAACGGAAAAAAGAAGGCCATGGGAGATCAGCTAATTGGCTATACGAAAAGAAATCTCGACGATTGAAGGTGGCTTGGTTAAGATTCAAAAAGAAGGATAAGTACTTATGAAAACTAGCCGGGGAGATTTTGGGCTCATCGGATGAACACATCATAAATTTCTCACCCGAAGATCGGCTAGGTTGGAATCTAGGGGTTGCGCCCTCAGGAAAATCTTCCGTTGGGAAAGCCGATTCTTCCGAAGGATCTGGGATAATAAGGCGGCCAAAAACACAGTAAAGCCAGATCTGGATAAACCAAAGTGGGCCACCAACGTTGCCCACGACATAGGAACCATTACCGGTAAAGAGCCGACTCCGGATGATATGCATCATATGGTACACAAATTTCAACAAGGATTTCCCTAAAGCTAGCCGACGACCCATAACCAGTTGCTCCGCCGTAAATTGATAAACCTGGGTTGGCCCTAAGGAAGCGCCGCAGAAAAGGAATCGGTCTAGCCATAGGTTAAGGAAAGCGACATGTTCCTCATCCGATACAGGACCGGTTACTTTGTTATTGTTTTGTATATATCTAGACCAACCTTCCCCCTTTTTTCGAGTCAATTTGTACTGAGGTTTCCCGCTAAAAGCCGATATTTGGTCTCCATCAGGCCTAAGGCAACACAACTCGACCATATCTAGGAGGGTTGGGCCGATAAGACCAGTTGGGAAAAAGAAGGCGTTAAAGGAATCCGACCAGAAATAGCAAGCGGCGGCCACCAAGGATTCATTGGGTTCTGGGGCAGCTAAAGACATGGGAATACACTCAGCAATGCCCATTCCTTCCCACTCCGCCTTCTTTTGGGCCGATACTCTAATAAACCAAGACCTCCAGCCCTTGAGAGCTGTTGGCCAAGCCCTAAAGCTTTTAGTCCATTCCTTAATGTTGTAGCCAGGAGCTGATAAAGGAAGCCTAGGAATCTCATCCCCAATGACAGTATCGGTTTCTACGGTTCATATAGGGCCTAAAAAATACTGATGATCACTATTTTGGATGGGAATGAGTACCTGCGAGGCATCCATTTCAGCCGACTGAGAAGGAGGAGGAGACGAAGAAAAGCGAGGAACCGCTCAGGAAGACCAGGAATGCAGAAGAAGCCGATCGACAAGGATGCAAGAGCCTCAAGGGATGAAAATGACCGTGGGGGGACCCCCATATTTATAGCGCGGTAAAAGAATACAAACGGGCGGGAGCAGTTGCGCATTTAAAGCGCACCGAGATTTTTATGGCACGGTTAACGGGGTGGTTCCCAAAAAGGATTTTTCTATAAAGTCGATACGGATGAAAAGCCGATGGATTCCTTTTTAGAAAATAACAAGTTATCTTCCAAAAACGGGGGGCATATGTTTGCGCCAAAATTCGGCATGTATTAAAAATTAGTGCGATAAAAGAATTCGTACGAAGAGATTGGTAGGCGAATCGGAAGGAAATTCCGTATCTAACAAGGAAACCGGATCAGAGGCCGATACGGATTAACAACGTGTCCATGTACAACTCGGATCGGCTGGACGTGTTATAAAAGGTGGCGAACGTCGAGAAAAAAGGGGATTAATCCAACACAACACCTACTTTTTACAAGCCCTTTTTACATCGCCTTTTAGCTTCATAGACCTCCCTGCAAGTCGACGGAATCAACATAGCTGCGCATCGCCGATTGTTGGTTTTAGCCGATTTCACCAGGTTCGATCTGCTTTGTTTTGCTGCGTATCGCCTTCTCAAAGTCGATCTCACCTTGCATCCGGATTAACCGTTACCGGTTAATCTAGTTATCCCCTGATCGGTTTTCAGCCGACTAGCGAAAAGCCGATAAACATTGCTCTATCGGCTTTGATCAAATTACAAATTCTACCTTGTCAATTTCAGGTCAAATTGACTGGCACGCTCTGCAAACCCGGTGTTTGTCTTGTGTGTTCGAGGCTAAGAATCCTACTTCACATTTTTAGCGCGAACAGTTTCGTTTTGTTTCAACGAATGCAAATCAGTATCGCATTTTACAAATTTAAATATTGTTGAACTACAAGTTCTTGCCTAAGTTTAGCTAACATCATTATTCACATGTTTTTATTTTCATGCTAGGGGATTATCTTCATTAAGTTACGCACCTTTTTTTGCGAGTGAGATTCCTTTGCTACTTCTGTGAATGTGAACAAAAAAACAGGTACTTTGTACTACCCATGCGCATCCGAAACCACTTGTCCTATTCTTCGTTACCTGTGCGCAATTTACCTTAATTGTTGTGAGTTGTCTATTAGATTAACCATTAGTTTGCAGTCTCCTGCCTATTTTTTAATGCATTGCTCTATTCACATGTTCTCTTTCGAGTTCCTATTATATTGATATTCTGAAATTCTGATATATGCTTCAAGAAAGACCACTGTTATTGCTCTTTTTTAATTACGCTTTATTCTATATCGAGGTCAGCGAATCACTGGTAAGTATAAAAGTTACAATGTGATAGTACATTTAACGAAAAGCTTTTCCTTTGAGTTGTATAGTTATACATTGATATATTTTGTTCGATATGGTACAATCTAGTGAAAATATCTATTTAGGCCCTGTTTGGTAGAGCTCTAGCTCCATCAGATCCGTGGATTTGGTGGAGCTGGCTATTTCAAGCTCCACTAGATCTGTGGAAGATGGAGCTGTGGGTATATTAGTGTGTTTAGGAGGGTTATGTTGTTTACATTTTGAATAAACATATAAACTTAATTCACTTTATTTTACCCTAGAAGTTTTAGACATTGATGTCAAGTCGTCGCCTAGGCGCCGCCTAGGCGTCCCGGCGGCGGCAGGAGCTCATCGTACTTGGTCGCCTCGCCTAGCCGAAGCAAGGCGGGCGCCTGTACGTTCCAGGCATCGCCTGTGGCGTCCAGGCGTCGCTAGGCGAGCGCGAGGCGGCTTACTAGGGTTTTGGAGAACGGGGACTCGAGTCGTCTAAAGGACGAGGGGAGAAGGGGAGTCGCGACGGTTAGCGCATACCTCCGTTGGCTGAGTACTCGAGTCGGCTGAGGAGGCATCCGCAGCACATCGCCGCCACCATATCCGTCGTCTCCAACTCCGGCGCTCACCTAGATCGGTAAGTCTGCCTCCGCCGCGCATCCGCTTCTGCCTCCACCTCCGCAGCCGCCTACGTCGACGCGGGCTCTGGTGTGCGTCGCGCCGTCACCCGGTCGCACACCAGAGCCACTGATGCCGATGATATGTCGCTGACATCGATGCTATGTCGCTGGGGGTGATGGGCGATGGCGACGCTCTCTTGCCTCCTCCGCTCTACCGCTGATCCGACTCCTTTTGCTCTGCTGCTGCTCTTCTTTATTGCCGTTGATCCAACGCTGCTCTGCTTTATTGCTGCTGATCTGACTCCTTGTGTTGCTGCTCCAGCGTTTGATGCCTCCTCAGCTTTGGAATGCTTGTGTTGATTGTTGAGACACGTGTGTGCTGCACTTTGGCTTTGTATAGGGAGTCTAAACAATATTAGCTATTGGTAGTATTGTTGAGTGTGTTGAGTATTGCATAGGAGATTAGGCATGCAATCAGCATGCAAGGCAAGCTAGAATCAAGGAGTTGTTTCCTGTTTTAGTAAGCTAGAATCAAGGAGTTGTTTCCTGTTTTAGTTGGCTACGTGCCTATATAAGGGATGTAATCAGCACTCTTGAGAATTAAGAAAGAATTATCACCCTCCAACCTCCTCCTTCACCTCTCAATCTCACCTCCTTCACCATCGGGCAGCCAGGCAAAATCCCCGACGCCTCTACCAGCCGCGACTACGAGCTACGTAGTCGAGGCCCCGCTGTCTTGGGCACCGACGCCCTTGACAACCTGGTATCACGTTCCAGTCGATCCTCGTCCACTGCGCCACCGCCACCCACCACCACCGCATCATCTTCACCAACGCCGTCCGTCTCCTCGCCCATGGCGGACTCGACGACAGCCGACCTCGCGGTCCTCATCACCAAGTTGACCGCGACCGTCGAGACCCTGCAGGCCAAATTCGAGAGGATGGAGCAGAGCCACGTCGACTCCTACTCGTCAGGCCCCCGGGGGACACACAGCGGCGAGCACCACAACGACCGGCCGCCGCGTTTCCAGAAGATGGATTTCCCCAAGTACGATGGGACATCTGACCCTCTGGCGTTCCTCAACCGATGTGAATCCTACTTCCACCAACAACGCATCGCCAAGGAAGAAAAGGTCTGGATGGCATCCTACAACCTGGAAGCCGGTGCCCAGCTGTGGTTCATGCAGACCCAGCGCGACGACGGCACGCCGCCGTGGCGACGCTTCACCGAACTGCTCAACACCCGTTTCGGGCCACTCTGCGCTCCAACCCATTAGGCGAACTCGCGGCGTGCAAGCGCACCGGGTCCGTCGTCGAGTACCAGGGCCGATTCGAGGCGCTGCTGCCCCGTGCCGGCACACTCACGGAGTCCCAGAAAATGCAGCTCTTCACCGCCGGCCTGCAGCCGCCCCTCAGCCTCGACGTCGAGATCCACAACCCGCAGTCCCTCGTCGTCGCCATGAGCCTCGCTCGCAAGCTGGAATTGCGCGATCAGTGTGCGGGGACCTCCGCACCACAGTCTCGCTACCAGAACAAGGGCATCCTGCCGGCGCCCCCGCCACGCCCCGCGCTGCCTGCGCCTGCTCCGCCAGCCGCTTTCCAACAAGCACCAGTGATGGTGGAAGGGCGCCAGGTCAAACGCCTGTCCCAGACGGAGATGGAGGAGCGTCGCCGCCTGGGACTCTGCTTCAACTGCAACGAGAAGTTTGGGCGCGGACACAACCGTGTCTGCCAACGCATCTTCCTCCTCGACTTGGCAACCGAGGACGACGAGGCGGACACCGGGACGGAGGAGCCGGCCGACGACGAACCGCACATCTCGGTCCATGCGATCACCGGCATCCGCACCAGCGAGACGATGCAAGTGTCCATCCAACTCGGCGGCGCCTCCCTCCTCGCCCTCCTCGACTCCGGCTCCACCCACAACTTCGTGTCCGAGGAGGCGGCCGCCCGTTCCTCGCTGCAGCTCCGTTCCGGCGGGAGGCTGTAGGTGACGGTGGCGAATGGCGACCACGTTCCGTGTCCGGGCGTGTACCGCGGCACGATGTTCACCATCAACGGCGAGACGTTCGCCGCGGACTTCTTTGCCCTGCCCCTCGCCGGCTACGACGTGGTGTTGGGAACGCAGTGGCTCGCGTCGCTGGGGCCCATTCTCTGGGACTTCGGTGCCCTCACCATGTCTTTTTGGCGCGACAACCACCAGGTGTGGTGGCACGGCAAGGCGGGGCCGCCGAACCCGGCGATTCGGACGTGCACCGCCACCGATCTCCTGCCGGCCCTTCTCAACGCATTCGCTATGGTATTCACCGAGCCCAAGGGCATGCCGCCTCCGCGCTCCTGCGACCACGGCATCACGCTTCTTCTAGGGTCGAGCCTGGTGGCGGTCCGCCCCTACCGCTACCCCGCCGCGCACAAGGACAAGCTGGAACGTCAGTGCACCGCGATGCTGGACCAAGGCATCATTCGCAGGAGCTCCTCGGCATTCTCCTCCCCCGTGCTGCTCGTGCGGAAGGCTGATGGCACTTGGCGCTTCTGCGTCGACTATCGCGCCCTGAACGCGATCACGGTCAAGGACGCCTACCCGATCCCGGTGGTTGACGAGCTCCTAGACGAGCTCCACGGCGCCCGTTTCTTCACCAAACTGGATCTCCGCTCCGGCTACCATCAAGTCCGGATGCGGCCCGAGGACATCCCCAAGACCGCGTTCCGCACACACGACGGCCTCTACGAATTCCTGGTGATGCCGTTCGGATTGTGCAACGCCCCAGCGACGTTCCAGGCACTCATGAACGACCTTCTGCGGCCGTTCCTCCGGCGGTTCGTCCTCGTCTTCTTCGACGACATCCTCATCTACAGTACCACGTGGACCGACCACCTACGCCACGTGCGCGCCGTCCTCACCGTTCTACACCAGCATCGCCTTTTCGTCAAGCGATCCAAGTGCGAGTTCGGCGCCGACTCCATCTCCTACCTCGGCCACATCATCTCCGCATCCGGCGTCGCCATGGATCCGGCCAAGGTGCAGGCCGTCACGGACTGGCCGGTTCCCCGGTCCGCACGGGCGGTGCGCGGCTTCCTCGGCCTCGCAGGATACTATCGCAAGTTCGTCAAGGAGTTCGGCTCGATCGGCGCACCCCTCACCACCCTTCTCCGCAAGGAGGGTTTCTCCTGGTCCACGGAGGCCGAAGCAGCATTCCAGGCGCTCAAGACCGCCGTCACGACAGCGCCCGTACTCGCGCTGCCCGACTTCACCCAACCCTTCGTCGTAGAGTGCGATGCCTCGACACACGGGTTCGGCGCCGTTCTCTTGCAAGGCCAGCACCCGGTGGCATTCTTCAGCCGGCCGGTCGCGCCACGACACAGCTCCTTGGCGGCATACGAGCGCGAGCTCATTGGCCTCGTACTCGCCATTCGCCACTGGAGGCCGTACCTATGGGGTCGCCGCTTCTTGGTAAGAACTGATCATTTCAGTCTCAAATATTTGCTCGACCAGCGCCTGGCCACCATCCCACAGCACCATTGGGTGGGCAAGCTTCTCGGCTTCGACTTCGCGGTCGAGTACAGGGCCGGCGCCACCAACACTGTGGCCGACGCCTTGTCCCGGCGTGACACCGAGGAGGCAGCCATCCTCGCCATCTCCGGGCCACGCTTCGACTTCTTCGACCGGCTACGCAACGCCAACTCCACCGACCCGGCCTTGGTCGCGCTCAGGGAGGCAATCGCAGCGGGCCAGCGCGCCGCGCCGTGGTCCATCATCGACGGCCGCCTCTACGTCCCTCCGGCATCACCTCTCCTGCATGAGCTGATCAGCGCCGTCCATGAGGATGGCCACAAGGGCGTCTAACGCACTCTACACCGCTTGCGTCGCCACATCCATGCGCCCCAGCTCCGGCGCGCTGTCCAGGACTTCGTTCGAGCCTGCGCCACTTGTCAGCGGTACAAATCAGAGCACTTGCACCCGGCGGGACTGCTGCTGCCCCTTCCAGTACCATCGGCGGTCTGGGCGGACATCGGGCTTGATTTCATCGAGGCGCTCCCTCGAGTCGGTGGCAAGTCCGTCATCCTCACGGTGGTGGACCGATTCAGCAAGTACTGTCATTTCATCCCCCTCGCACACCCATACACAGCGGAGTCGGTGGCCCAGGTGTTCTTCGCCGAGATCGTGCGTCTCCATGGTGTGCCCCAGTCCATGGTCTCCGACCGGGACCCCGTCTTCACGTCCATCTTCTGGCAGGAGCTTATGCGACTCACGGGCGCCAAACTTCACATGACGACCGCGTTTCATCCCCAGTCGGACGGCCAGACGGAGGCAGCAAACAAGGTGATAGTCATGTATCTCCGTTGCCTGACAGGTGATCGCCCTCGTCAATGGGTGCGCTGGCTCCCGTGGGCAGAGTACATCTACAACACGGCGTTCCAGACCGCCCTGCGCGACACGCCGTTCCGGATTGTCTACGGTCGCCACCCGCCGTCCATCCGCTCCTATGAGCCCGGCGACACGGGTCACGGCGGTCGCCAAGAACATGGAGGAGCGGGATGAGTTCCTCGCCGACGTCCGCTACCGCCTGGAGCAGGCCCAGGCCGTGTACAAACGCCACTACGACAAGAACCATCGGGCGCTTCGCTTTGCAGTAGGCGACTGGGTATGGCTACACCTCAGGCAGCGTGCCGCGGCATCACTCCAGACTCTGACCTCCGGGAAGCTCAAGCCACGCTTCTACGGGCCGTACCGCCTCGCCGCCGTCGTCAACGAGGTCGCCTACCGCCTCGAGCTATCGCCTCGAGCGCGTCTCCACGACGTCTTCCACGTGGGCCTCCTGAAGCGGTTCGTGGGCGAACCACCAGCAGCTCCCTCGGCGCTACCTACGATCCACCATGGCGCGGCCGTTCCCGAGCCGGACCGTGTCACCCGTTCGCGCTTGGCCCGTGGCGTTCGCCAGCTCCTCGTCCATTGGAAAGAAGCGCCGTCAACATCTGCTACATGGGAGGACGCGGAGAACTTCATGGATCGCTATCCAGCTTTCCAGCTCGAGGACGAGCTACTCGTCGAGGGGGGGAGAGATGTCATGTGGGGCCGACATTACCGGCGCCGACACCGCGCCCAGGAGCAGGAAACGCCGGCGCCAAGTGGCTAAGCGTGAGTTTAGGAGATTAGGCATGCAATCGGCATGCAAGGCAAGAATAAAGGAGATTAGGCATGCAATCAACATGCAAGGCAAGCTAGAATCAAGGAGTTGTTTCCTGTTTTAGTAAGCTAGAATCAAGGAGTTGTTTCCTGTTTTAGTTGGCTACGTGCCTATATAAGGGATGTAATCAGCACTCTTGAGAATTAATAAAGAATTATCACCCTCCAACCTCCTCCTTCACCTCTCAATCTCACCTCCTTCACCATCGGGCAGCCGAGCAAAATCCCCGACGCCTCTACCTACCGCGACTACGAGCTACGTAGTCGAGGCCCCGCTGTCTTGGGCACCCACGCCCTTGACACCTACCAATAGCTACCAACACACCCTGACGCCCTACCAACACACCCTTCGCCTAATCCTCGCCTAGGCGTCCAGGCGATGGGTTGGCGCCTCGCCTCGCCTTGTCGCCTTGACAACCATGGTTTCAGATATAAGGTGGACGATCTAGAGCTCTGCCAAACAGGGCCTTAAATGCCAGATTTAACAAGGATTTTCAGTTTATAAGTTAAATATATTTTCAGCCAATCACTCAAAGGTATCTTGTGCGCCTTATCTGTGCTACTGTTACTTGGTCCTTTATTCGTTGTTTGCTTCAAGGTTAGCCTTTTCCAGGAATATTAATTAAAAGCTTTTGATTTCATCATATGTGTTAATGGAATAATAAAAGCTTTTGATCTCATCTTATGTGTTAATGGAATAGAATAGATGATTAAGTCAACTATGTGTGTTCGAATAACGCTTTGAAATGATTTTTTTTAACGTATCGCTGCTCCTATTGCCTTGAAATTATTCCGAGGCCCAAGCTTATCAAGGCGACGCCTAGGCGTCCGGTCGACAAAGGAGACCCGCCGTGAAGCTTCGCCTCGCCTGGACGCGGCAAGTCGGTCGCCTGGACGTCCCAGGCGTCGCCCAGGTCGTCTAGGCATCGCCGGGCGAGCCAGGCGGCGCGACTGGGGTGGGCTCGTGGTGTGGGCCTGTGCGGGTCTAATAACATTAGGGTTTGGGCATTTGGCGGTGTAGAACCGTAAAATCCTAGCAGATCAGGAGAGGGAGAGGGAGAACCGGTGAAGCCGATCCGCTGCTCCGCCTCCACCTCTGACGGTCGGTGAGGTCATGATCCGCCAGTCGCCAGCTCCGTCGCGAACACGCCTCCACTGTCGGCGGCTCAGATCGGTAAGTGAAGAGTGCTCTACTCCAGGCGACCCGCCGTCGCCCACGCCATGCTCTGCTCCTGCCGTTGTCGCTCCGTCTGGCGCCAAGTAATTCATAATTGACGACAGGGCGATTACGGTCAAGTCGAAATAATATGCGGCCAATACCCTATCCTGCAACACTCAACGAAAGGGTACTTGCCTTTAACCTCGGGAAGTGGAGTGGCGCACGAAGAAGAGGCCACTCACCCTGAAAACAGAAATCATAACCAACACAACTTACTGACCAACGATTAACCACAACTCTACTACAACCATTCACTCAGTAAATACACCAAATTTCCCAGATTTGCAAGCTAGATCAGAACTTGACACAATAACATAGTACCACTGTCCATAACTCGCATCACTATCAATAGCAAAATGAACATGATAAGGAACATCAATTTCATGCAAATCAATGATACAATTTATGAAATCTCGCGGTCTTTCTACCCTTCCATTGTGCACAAGATCAACAGACCTTAGGTCACAAATAAACACAAAAGATTCTTGTATCTGAGTATGCCGGCAATAGGAACAACTAGCAGCAAAAGCTGCCAAGGATAGAGGGAAATTAATCTTGATGACTCTAAGACATTGTAAGAGTAATCCTCTAATTGAACGGAAGTCTACCACTTCAAACTACTATCAACAAAAGTAACTTCAACATAATCAAAATAGTGATGCACAATAAATTGTAATGGAATTGGATAGTAAGTGATGGAGCCAAACAAGGAGGGTTTCTAGCCTACTGTTTATGCATTTTACTATTGCAAATTGCACAACAAAGTTACTTGGTTCACATAAGGAAGAGGCAAGAATTTCTATGAATCTCATATTGTAATACTGTGGAACTTTATTCCAAGTTTCGAAATTTCAGCCAGGTGAGCATAGGCCCCTCTGGCGGGTAATTTCAGGAGTTGGGGACCTAGCAGTAAGTGTTAGGGATTGAATTTAAGTTGTGTGGGAGGGGTTTTCTGAAATTTCCCTCCCCCACCTAATTCTCCCACCCAAACCTTATCCTTATCTTCTCCTTTTCTTCTTTCCTGGCTACCTCCTTGCCCTTGCGATTTTTTCTTGGCCGAGCTGGCCCTGCTCCTTCCCCTCTGCACCCCCCTGCAACCACCCAGCCTGGCGCCCTCCTCCTTGGCGAAGCCACCCTGGAGCCTCCCAGGGCCGAGAGCCCCCACTCCCTTCCCTCGCGGCGCACCCGTGCCTTCCCCGACCGAGCGCCGGCTCCTCCCTGCCCGGGGCGTCGCCCTGCGTCTTCCCTGGCCGAGTGTTGGCTCCTCCCTGCCTGAGCGTGTCCCCCCTGCCACTTCCATGGCCGGTGAGCCTTCCCCTGGGCAGTGGCAGCTAGCAGCAGCGGCCGGCGGCGGCGGCCGGCAGCATCAACAGCAGCTCTGCGTCCTCCCCTCCCCTCTTGCCTTCTCCCTGTGGTGAGCATTCAAGCCCCATTTAGTTGAGGTGTCTTGGATTCTTAGTGCATGGAAGGTGTTTGATGAAATGGTTAAAAGAGTTCATAAGTTGTATCATCAATTTGCATGGGTATGAGGTCCCAAATTGATAATTGTGCATGCCCTGTGTTTGTGGAAATGCTTAATGGACTAAAAGTGTTGGCATATGAATTTAGAGACGGACTCCATTTTCATGTATAATTTCCTCATCTCAAGTTTCAATGGTAGTTGAAATAGTTGTGTAATTGGTGATTGTGAATTTGAAGGTCTCCATGTGAAGGGTCTATGCTTGTTGCGTAATGCTTGTTTGGGAATAAATTCCACTAGATTTGATGGTTTGTGTTGTGATGAATTGTGTCATGAAGTGAATTGCAAAAGTGGATTTTATCAAGACAATGAATTGAGGGGGGTGAAAGAAATAGGTTGTGTAGTCAGTGCTTAATATTTTAGTTGAGTCTGCAATTCCGGTTGCCTAACTGATCATGTATGGTTTTGATGAGTGGGCATGGGGTAATTATAGATTAGCTAGTAATAGTCGTGTTACTTGACGTCAATCGAAGCGCGAACTGAGAGTGAGCTAGAAATATTTCTCCTCAGGTTTCATGTCTTTATGTTCCAAGTTCTCCTGTAACTACGTTTATACTAGGATTTATAGAGGCGTGTTTATTTAGCTCATGGGAGGAATTGATGTCAATAATTAATGGTGTCATCTGATATTATTGACTATGTTCATTTATGCATGTTACTTGACCCTCAATACTGGTGCATGAAATGGAAATGCTATTTTCTTCAACAGAGGTATATGATTTTATATTGGAGCATATGTGTTTTGCCTTATTGGATTAGGGAGCAAGGGTTGTCACTAGAGTTTTGTATGCATTTAATGGAGAATGGGGTTGAAATTGTGATGCCCTAGCTATTCCTCAAATGTATAAAGTCCCATATCGAGTAGTGTGCTAGCATACTCTTACTTAAACGTGTTTCTTTAACTTTTCCGATGAGTTGTGAATGTGACAATCGTGCTCTTTTCCTTTCTTGGGTTGTTTTGTTTTCTAGGGTTGGAGGTTTTTAATACCACAAATGGGACGTCAGTTATCACCGAAGTTAAGGCAAGCACATCATGTGGTTGAGTATGGTTGTATGTTAATATGTGGTGCTTTCTATTCTATTTATTGCTCTGCAGGTTAAATGAATTTTGTGTTGAGAATATTCTTGTTATTTCATATGTGTAGGTACCTTGAAGCCGACATAATGGGATGGGAGTAGTAGCACACACACGTCTTATCACCAGAGTCTCAGATTAAATTGTCGCATTTAATCCTAATGAGTTCATGTTTTGTAATTAATTTGTGTGTATGTGCTTAGTCGGGTCATGATGGTTAACTGATACCATGACCCATGTTTGTGCTTGGTTGGTCATCTTAAGTTGCTTTATGTTGTTATATTAAATGTTGTCTTCTGTCTGCTGTTTGTCTTCTGTTTGCTGAGTGGATGTCCTAGTTTTAGGGGAGGTGCTGCCGAAATTTCTAACAATTTTGGTAAGTTGATAGTATGTCAGCTTGCTTTGTAAATTTATTATAGTGTCTTGTGCCATTTGATGTTTGAAAGCGTAACATTCAGGGCACGTGTGGTGCCGGGGTGTTACAGTTCGTATCAGAGCGGGCTTTAGGTCTGTGGCATGTTAATCTAGTAATTTACTCTAGAGTAAACTAAAAATTTTGCTGCGTGAAATTAGAAACATGGCATAGGTTTCTACTACAAAATTTGGTCTTAGGGCAATAACTTTAAAATCTAGAATAGATTGATTAATTGACTTAAAACTTGACACACAGATGCACAATAGGAATGGTGTTGGGTATCATTGCATTACGCTTTAGTGTTGTATTTAAGGTTTGGCGTTGAATGCTAAATTTGATAATGCCTATTGTTATGATTTTGAAAGAGTTAACTGAGTACTTGTGGTTATGTGAGTAGTGGTGCTGATGGGTTTCGGTCACCTTCTTTATTTGTTTGTGGTTAGGGCCGTGGTTGTGTGTGTGGCTGGGTAGAGCCACCACCCGGTGTTTAGGAACCTCTTGTAGGGGATGTTGTTTATTGTATTAGAGTTTGGGTCTTGGTTACTTGTGATTTGAGAATTGAGATCCCTTGTGAGTTTGGTTGATTGCTTGGGCTTTCTTTTGCATAAACGTCCTTGTATCCATCTTCCTTCGCGAAGGTTGTAAATCTTGAGATTTTGTTTCAGGAGTTGTTGCACGTCAGAGTCTAGAAAGTTGAGTGTCGAGTCCTCTTGTGATTTTTGGTTGTTTAAAGACAACCTAATTTATGGTGTTGGAAGGGAAAGATTAATCGAGATGGTAAGCGATCCAAAGTGAAAGTTGATTAATGCTTTAGGCCAAGTGTTGCGAGTCATGGAATTTATTAAAAGTTGAGATTTGTGTCCCTGTAAGGCTAGTATTGATCACGATTGAGA
This sequence comes from Rhipidocladum racemiflorum, assembly GCA_036346355.1. NCBI lineage: Eukaryota > Viridiplantae > Streptophyta > Magnoliopsida > Poales > Poaceae > Rhipidocladum > Rhipidocladum racemiflorum. The sequence goes on from CM070581.1 coordinate 37,007,165, forward strand.
AGGTCCAGAATCTTCTGTTTGATGAAGTTAATATAGCAAGGTGATGGTGTAAAGACATGAGGATTGTCAGTTTATGTTGCTTAGGGGTCAGGTCAATTGCGGATCAATGAAATAACTTAATCGATGTGTGGTCACAGAGTGGTTATATACATATGGAATGGTTGTATGAATGCTTGGGTTGTTATCTTTGACTTGGCTAAGATAGTTGGCTTGATTTATTACTGTGGGATTTACACATAAGAATGTACGAATGGACTGTGTTTTTAGCGTTTAAACTGAGTTATCTTGGGAATTATTATTAAAGGGAACAAGCAGACTTAATGGGAGGTGTTGGAAGTTTGTGATCTGGTAATACTTATATCTCTGTTTTGACTAGAGCTAGATTTGATTAAAGATGTATGTGGTGCTGGCGAGTATGTCGAAAATGTGAACCTTATAATTGTTTCGTAAGTGATTTTGTTGAAGTCGTTTTCGTTCAAAATGCGTTTCCTTTTCTCTTGAGAGAAATTGTGACGGTTGATGTTTGGCTGGAGACTCAGTTTTCTCTTCCAAAATGTTGGTTTTGGTTAATTGCGAAAGATTTTGCTTCAGTTAAATTAGCTGATCTGTTTTTGCTTATTTTGAGAGCTCTGTTGAGGTTGAACTCTCTCCTTTAAGTCGAGTTTCCCCTGATGCGAATTTTATTGTATTAAATTTGAAATTGTTAAAAGTGGTTTATGTGATGTAAGATATTTGAGTTTTTCCTTTACGATTTGGCTTTGGAAAAGAAATTGAGTGATGTTTGGGCTCTATTACGTTTCTCTCCAAAGTGAATTGTAGCGCTTTGGGTTCGGGTTGATGCAAGTGGTTCAATTGGTTCAAAAGAATTGTATCACTTCTGTATTCTAGCATGAGTTAAGAATATGAATGCTTATGGTATAATGTTGAGTAGAATAAAGATTTATACTTTTGGGATTAGCTATTTGAGTGAAAGAATGTGAGGATGAGGCCCTCTTAGGAAAAGAACTGATTTTGGTTTGGTATTAGTTTGCGGTCCTAGCTTGGGCTAGGTGTAGGACTTTTGTTGTGGTTTAAAAGGTGGTTTATGATGGAGGCTTGTGATGTTGATTTGAAATCTTCTGGGAGTAGCGTTGTTTGTAAAGAAGTTGAAAGTCATTTTTGATGTAAAATAATCTGCCGTGGACACTTGTTTGAGCTAGTTCTTCCAGGATGTGAGATGCTTGGAAGAGGATAAAAAAAAATTATAATGTGGTTTATGATTGGAAAGGAAAATATGCCAAATGGGGCTATTTCCTTAGATGGCATTCGTTGATTTTGGTCCCTTGTTAAAAAGATCAATCAACTGGAAAAGATGGGATTATGCGTATTGGATTCGTTGGTGGTTCAAGTTTGGAATCCGAGATGATGAAACGGATGGTATGAGTGATTGGTTGAGATTTACTTTAGAGGCGTGTTGGAATAAAAAGCCTCATGTCAATTTTGTTGTCATGAATAATTGAATCGTGGTGAGGAGGTAGAGAGAGGAGGTTAGAATTTGTGACTGAAGCTAAAAAAAGGGGGGAGTTGGAGTTGAGTTTAGAGGTTGGCACCTTGTTCTTTTGAATAGAATCTTTTATTAAAAGTTATAGTATGCTTCATGGCTAAAAGAAAGCTAGATCCGAGTTACCTCAAAGTATTATTGTGCTAGTGGTATGATAGGTTGATGTGGGATTTGGCATATCCTAGGTTTCATATCATTGAAATTTTTGGAGGGAAACTAGTTTTAGTTGGAGGGAACCAATTGTTGTTTTTTGAGCAGATTTTCAGTCTGTCTTGCAACTCGATTTTATGGTACTTATGTTGGTCAAATGAGTTTTTGTATGTATCCCAAACTACTTCCAATTTCATCTACCCAACTGCTTGTGCCATACTCTAAAGAAAGTGTGCCTAGTTTCAAACTTAAAAGATTGGTACCAAGTTCATGTGGTTTATGTTTGTTAAGATTAACCTTAATTCAGTCGCCGATTCACCATGCTCGTGGAACCTCAGATCTTTCCAGTTAGGCATGCTTTTCCATAATGCCATATCTTAGTCAATGAAGTATGATCTATGGTAATGCTTATAGTATGATAAAAACTAGCATCAATTATTTGTTCGTATTATTTGCATATTTTGGTTGTCTGAGATGGATCTACGTTGAGTCGTATACAGATCTTCTTATGGTTACATTCTGTATTTATATACTATATAGGTTGCTAGATGGGAATCCACAGCGAAGCGCCAACAGTAAAAGGTATTAGCTTGTTATTCTTATAGCATAGTTGTATGCAGCCACCTGCGTATTATCCATGCTAAAAAAAATGGTTCCCCATATTTATCATGCATATATCGCATGAGGAAATCAAAACAAAATCATGTCATAATTAGGAGATATCTCCTCTCCTTCACGTGGACGAGAAATTCATATTAAATTGTCAATTCACCAGCAAGACAATTCGCAGGCAAGAATAAAGATGGCACTAGCATGTATGTTCGCTTAAGTTGTAGCGCCCTACAAATATATATTAGTGCGAAGTCTAAGAATCATTGCCTTCTACCACAGGAGACCTGCTACATTATCAGTTGATGTCTCTAATAATAAAAAAGGATGTGTCAATATTCAGTTATGAAACAATTGTCAGTTTTATTTAGAACCGAAAAAATGTGACAGGTGCATTTGAGATCGAGGTTGATAGGTTAAAAATCATAAAAAATACTGTCATATAGGTTCATGAATAAATCACATTTAGAACTCTTGATAGACACGATGAAGTAAATGCTGTTTAGCTGTTTTTTATTTAATCCATGATAGTTTTTTGTCAGCAGCCTTCATTTCTCTGTTTTATCCCGTCTCACGATAAGACTAGGCTATCATCATTCTTGCTTACTACAGGTGGACCTATTAAAATCATGCTTATTGTTTAAACATCAGCAGTTTCTTTCTTCGGCCTAAATATTTTTTTTATATCATATTGGAAGGATACTACAAAACACCTGCAATCTGAATTGTATCTAAGACTGATTCACTCTTAAAGACTGATTCGTTGACGTGAACAGGGAGAATATTCAGAGACATCTTGCAATTCATACAGATACAAATAAGGTTGATCGTTTAAATTTTCTAAATTATTGTGTTCTTTTGTTTCATTTGATGTCAGCATCATGAGCAACAAGAATATTTAGAAACGGATTGCAATTCATATATAAGTACGGATACGGTTAGCCATTTGAGTTTTCTAAATTATTTTGTTCTTTTGTTTCGTTTTGTTTCAACGAATGCAAATCAGTATCGCATTTCACAAATTTAAATATTGTTGAACTACAAGTTCCTGCCTAAGTTTAGCTAACATCATTATTCACATTTTTTTATTTTCATGCTAGGGGATTATCTTTATTAAGTCACGCACCTTTTTTTTTGCGAGTGAGATTCCTTTGCTACTTCTGTGAATGTGAACAAAAAAACAGGTACTTTGTACTACCCATGCGCATCCGAAACCACACCTGGGCGCAATTTACCTTAATTGTTGTGAGTTGTCTATTAGATTAGCCATTAGTTTGCAGTCTCCTGCCTATTTTTTTAATGCATTGCTCTATTCAAATGTTCTCTTTCGAGTTCCTATTATATTGATATTCTGAAATTCTGATATATGCTTCAAGAAAGACCACTGTTATTGCTCTTCTTTAAATACGCTTTGTTCTATATCGAGGCCAGCAAATCACAGGTAAGTATAAAAGTTAGAATGCGATAGTACATTTAACGAAAAGCTTTTCCTTTCAGTTGTATAGTTATACATTGATATATTTTGTTCGATATGGTACAACCTAGTGAAAATATCTATTTAGGCCCTGTTTGGTAGAGCTCTAGCTCCATCAGATCTGTGGATTTGGTGGAGCTGGCTATTCCAAGCTCCACCAGATCTGTGGAGATGGAGCTGTGGGTATATTAGTGTGTTTAGGTGGGTTATGTTGTTTACATTTTGAATAAACATATAAACTTAATTCACTTTATTTTACCCTAGAAGTTTTAGACATTGATGTCAAGTCGTCGCCTAGGCCGCACCATCGAACCTGACAGGTTTGCTCTTGGAAAATCATTGCATTTGCAATTTAATATATCTAACATCATCTAGTCAATGATATTTGTTCTTGTGTATCTCAGACACAATTGCTGCTGGATAACTCACGCAAGTTTTCCTATCTTAGGCACTTACAATTGCTAATGAATATATTACTTGAAGATGCCAACAGGATTCCCTATGTAGTTTCCTTTATGAGGGCAACTCCATTCATTGAAAATTTGGAGGTACATGTAAGTACTATTCTTGGTTCTTTGCTCATAGTTATCTCGGGCCAAGATATCTTATATTTTGATTATATCCCATAATTTCTTGGTACCCTATCCTATTTGCTTTTAGCCCCTCTATCTTGTTTCCTTTTGAGGTATGTATGGTGTTGTGTGATGTCCCTTTTATTGGTTTGTCCAGGATGTAATGCACTAAAATCATGTGAAGTTGTTTTCATTTGTAATTCATGTGTGTATTTTCCAAAAAATTTTGGTACCACATGCGGCTATGCCGTTTGATTGTAGCCCTTCTATCTTTCCTTCTGAGGTATATAAAGTGTTACATGATTTTCACTTTTTTGGTTGGTCCAGGTTGTAATGCACTAAATCATGTGAAGTTGTTTTCATTTGTAATTCATTCATGTGTTTGTTAGCATGTTAACTCATTATTTGCATGCCGTGTTTATATAATTTAGAAGAGTCCATATCATTGCAAGATAAGGAACATTATTATTCATCCAGTACATTTTTTTATACAAGATATCTGACAACACGTGGTGAATAATGTTACGCATTTCCGGTAAATTTACTTGGTGACTCACTATTCTTGAATTTCATGTGTCGTATAAAATCGTATGATGCTGGTGTTTGTTCACCATGGGTCAAACCTTCCTTTTATATAGCATTTACCGAGTGCAAGGATGAAAGCCTAGATAGAGTCACCCCATGTCTTATGGTAGCATACATCATTATTTTTTTGAGTGATGGATGCAAAATTCTTGTGTGATGGATAAGTGAGTTGGAACATTAAAATCCGAATAGTGGACCCATTTATATTTCTTTATTGGAGGAATCATTAGCATGTATACTGTGCTGATCATATTCTTTTGTTTTAATCCTGCAGTTTGGTGGCTCTGATGTTATATGGTTTGCCGACCAGGGTTTTGGTAAGCCGCTCCTTCAGAAATGTGAATACAATTACCTGAAGAATATGTATATTACAGGGTATAAAGGGGCAAGAGGTCAACTTGAATTCCTTCTACATGTTGTGGAACATGCCCCTGCGCTGGAGGCATTAACTGTAGAGACAACTCAAATATTATATGAAGATTATTATGCCGACATGGTTGGTAGGGCATGCTTTTTGCGCGCTGCTCTGGTTGCTAGACATTGTATCAAGGAAAAGCTTTTCACCAAACGTGAAGCTCTGTGTTATGTGAACCACTTTAGATGGACGGCGATTGCGCAAGGTGTACCTGGAATAGTTCTTGTTGTCTTCATACAGACATAGGAGGTCCGCAGTGGGCCATTAGACATGGTGTTGGTAGTAGTGTTCATTTTTGTTGGAACAAGGATTATTCCGTTTATGCCTAGTACGGTCTTTGTGTTGGTGCGTGCACATGTGAAGCTAGCCTGAAAGAAAGGCCTTAACCTAAATGATTTCACCGAAATGAAGTATGCCATCATGAGACGAATCGAGGCTAATGTGTGACATACAGTTATAGCATGCAGTCAACAACAACCACACCTCAAGATTATGTTTATCCAATGGTTCAAAAATGTGAGTTTAGTTAGAAAAAAGTTAGCAGCTTCACGAAATCGACAACCTCATATTTAAGCCTCAATCAGGCATTCAGACCCGATTTAAGTCTGCATTTGTATCTCATATTTACATGTAAAGTGATTAATTGCGTGCGTTTATGTGGAATTGCTGAACTGGGGTTACTGTTGCTGCATCTTGCATGAACGTGCATAAACCAGGCTTAATCGTAAAGAACCGACATTAGTTGGCTCAAAAAGAGAAGATAAAAGGAAAAGACCAGCGGATTTCAGTTCAAATCAATCTTGCCTTACGAAGAATGAAACACGGGAGAACAACTGACAAGCAACGAACAGACCAGCTACCGCTACATCTATGCGATTAACCCCAGATATTATGTAATACCTCCCTTTCACTATATTTATCAACAGCCCATCATACGCACAGATCAAGGAATCACTGAATGCACAGATCAAGGAATCATTGAATCTCCGTTTCATTATATTTGTCCACAACCCACCATAGGCATAGATCAAGGAATAATTGAACCTATGAAATAGTTAATGAAAAATGACCATACATACTCATGTTAAATGACATAACACAACCACTTAATGTCAAAAGCATTTAAATAGAGATGCTGAGTGGAAATCGCAATAACTACACTCTAAATTTCCTCAATGGATAGATATATTGGAACTGATACACCCAAGATCTTAGACAAATATAGCGAAATGAATGGAGTAATAAGTAGCGCACACACTTAAAAAGAGGACACACTAAGCTATCCAATTGAGCACACTCATTGTAACATCATATTCACATGCCAATTAAGTCCAATACGACAGAGCAGAAAAACTATACCAACGTTGCTAGTTAATCATAGAGGAAGGAAAGGACACTTTCAGTGCCCACCTCAAATATGTCACTGGTGCCCTCCGTCGTGACAACAACTGTCAGCTAGTTTGTATAGGAGGACTGAACCTTCGTATGAGCCTGGGCACGTATGATTCTAGTATTTCTCGTGCTTCTCACGGGTAAATGTAACTGTGAGTAGGTTAATGCTTCATACGAAACTTCCGCCCGGGGCTTATTTCGTCCCATCACCATTTAAAAAAAGGAGGAAGTACCAATTGGTCCACTGCATCGGAAAAGGATTCAAAGAAAGTACAAGGTCTGGCCATTCACACAAGCGCCAGGGAGTGTCAATGATATACCATTAAGACAATCATGAAGATAATTATATCTTATCTATATTTATAAAATAATATGATTATTTTGTCTCTTAAATAAATATTATTAGAATCAATCAATAGGTATGTGATTTGTTTGTAAAACTCCTTAGTTATGTTTTGATATTATTCGGTATTATCCCTAGCCTTATCTCTACTATTCTAAAGCAGCACTTGGTGGCAGTGGTCCGTTCTTCCCACGTCATTAATTGCCGCTTAATTGCCCTACTTAATTGCCCTGCTTAATTGCCCTACGCAAGAAACGAAGCGTTGCTTTAATTAGCCAGCTTTTCAAGAAAGCGGCGTTAAAGATAGATGTTTGATCTTGTGAAATAATTTTTTTTATTTTTTAATCTTTATTTTTCGTTATCAATTTTGTTTTTCGTAACAACGCACGGGCATGTAACTAGTAAAGCGTAAAGCATTGTTGTGCATATTTTGAATGGAAGGCAATAACGCAGTGCTGCTACGATGATCTTGAAGATGTTATCGAAGTTTTCGTTGGTGGAATTTGGCGTCGAATAGTTACTTTTATCGGATAGAACAATTAAGCTTTCATGGTCTTAGGTCTCGCTTGGGAGGGCTTGAGCATAGGTTAAACTCCTGTCGCAAACAGTTAGTGTTGTAGAGGCCAATATAAGCTTCTTCTGTACTAGGAGGTAAAAGCTACTTCTGTAGCTCAGCAGTTGTTCTCTCCTTCTTTACAGAATTGCTAGAGCTCCTGGCCAAAATTCAAAAAAAAGAGCTACTTTGTGAGACTTTCAGGAGGTTGCCCTCTGAAAACAGAAGAGTATCATTCTGCCTGGCTTGCTGCATATTTTTAGAGCTTCAGCGTTTGTATTATTCTCGATGCGACGCCTTTCAAATATAAATTGCACAGATATTAAAGTGAAAAGATAAATAATCACTGATTATTATTTATTTATATTTTAATATTTATGTAATTTTTAAGTAGTTACATATATAAGCACTGAGATGCTTTTTTTTTTTAAAGTTGCACGAATATTAAAGCATGAATGAAAGATACATGGAGATTATTTAGCTGTTCGCTTGCTTTAAGATTTGTGCAATTTGTATTTAGAGGAAAAGCATAGAAGCATTGCTCGCAAGCACCCACCATTCTTCTCGTTGCTACCCCTCTTGGAATCTCAAAATCCTGTAAATTGTAACCTCTCTTCCATACGTTTTATATATTAAGAAGCTTTTAACTTGACGAAATCGTTGAAAAAAGGGGTGCGCGATGTGTAACACGGAGAAGTAATTTGACTTTTATGCTCAAATGCTATGAAAATTTACATTAACTCCAGTGATATCGGTCTAAAACCAACCATCAAATAAATCAAATAGCACCATTTTCATGGCTTTTGACTTTCAGTAATAAGGAGGCCGGTTAAGAAATTACTCCTCGACCTTTGAAAAAAAACGCAGTTAAGAAATCGCTCCTTCATTTAATCTTTGGCATTTTGGGCAGCTTGGCCATCAAGCCGCGCGGTGGGCAGAGTTGTCCATCTGCCTGCCGATTCGCGTTCGGTCCCGGCTCGCGTGTACGATGGCGCGGAAAATCGATTCAATCCGGCGACAGCGAACGCGTCGTGGCAGCCGGCGCCGGCTGCAGCCAGCGCGCGAGGTCGGGCTCCCAGCTCCGCTGCCCGTGTTCCCGGAGCCATCGCCGGCGGCACCAAACAAAACCGGCCACAGCTATTGCCGCCCACCTACCTTCGTTCCCACGTCCGCGGCGGCGTTTCGGCAGATCTCAGGACGGCGCCACGACCCCGGCGGAGGAAAAAAAAAACGTTTTGGAACTGCGCCGTTTGCCGAGCCCGCTTTGCGTAGCAGACAAGCGGAGCGATAGGTGTCCACGGACACGGCCATTCGTTCTCGTGCGTCAAGCCGTCGAGATTTGGCTGAGATTGGCGTTTATCGCCGTCGCTTTGTAAGACGAGCAGATTTCCGACCTTTTCTTTTTTTGACCCCTTTGAGCTGCTTCTAATCCATTGCTCGAGACCAAGCTAACGATGTTTAAAGTAGAGTATTTGGCCATTTGGGCTATGTTTTGCCGTAGGCTGCCATATCTTTCACCAATTTTTTTTTACGGTTTTAGAGCATGTACAATAATATCATCTTAGTTGATTTTTAGCATGCACATATGAGTTTTGATCTATATGAAAAAAGTGAGAAAAAAATGAGAGAAGAGAGTTAGCTCTTATTTAGTAGCCAGATTTGCATGAGGGTATATGTAGATTTTTTATGTACAAGAGAAGAGATAGTTATTGCACAACATGTAGAGAAAACTTTCAGAAAGTTATTCTACAAGCTGGCTTTTATCTTACTACTCCCTCCGATTACAAATAGTTATCGTTTTGGACAACAACACGATCTTTAAAATACAACCTTGACAACTAATTTTTATTATAATATATTTATAAAAGTCAATAAAATTATAATATTATAAAAGTATTTTCGAGATAAGTTTACGCATATAATTTTCATGAATTCAATTTAAATATTTAAAAATATATCAATAGTTAAAGTTTCAAAAGTTTGACCACACATATGTTCGAAACAATAACTATTTATGACTGAAGGGAGTATTAGTCTGCAGTGAGTTTTGCTATTGTACTTGCTCTTATGCTTCTTTTCTCTCTTTTTCTATGAGTTCTTTTATGGTACACTAAATTTAATATGAATTATTTATTCTTTCCAATCCAATGGATCAGATTTATTTATTTATACTTCCTATAGTAGCATAGTAGTAGAAATACATTTAACAAACTAACAACTAAATCTGATTTTTGCTACCTATAATATACTATCAATACAATATATTTTAAATTTTTTTCTTTTCTATGCGTCTTACTAGATCTAATTTCTGTTACCCATTTCTCTACTATTCTAAAGCAGCACTTGGTGGCAGTGGCCCGTTCTTCCCACGTCATTAATTGCCGCTTAATTGCCCTGCTTAATTGCCCTACGCAAGAAACAAAGCGTTGCTTTAATTAGCCAGCTTTCGCAAGAAACGAAGCGTTAAAGATAGATGTTTGATCTTGTGAAATAATTTTTTTTATTTTTTAATCTTTATTTTTTGTTATCAATTTTGTTTTTCGTAGCAACGCACGGGCATGTAACTAGTCATACTATAAGTAAAATTTCTCTTTTCTATGCGTCTGTTTAGAAGAGGAATTCTGGGGCTGGGCTACCATGAAATTGGCTGCGAAACGCCAATGGCAAAACCCCAAATATCGTACACAATGGATGGATCTACGTCACGTGGATACGAGTCAACGTAGTCTTGGTAGCTGTGATTCTAATAACTCAGAATCTCAAATCGTGATTATCAACAGTGTACGACAACTTGATTTGGGCTCGAATTCTGATTTCGTGGGGACTAGGCTACCATGGAATCGGCTGCGAAACGCCGTATATCAACTCTATTACACAGCAAAGAATTATCGGCCTCCCAACATCCACGCCACCTCCATGCTATTTTGCAAATAAGTCCTCCCACTTTCTCTAAATTACGGATTAGTCCCTATAAATTACAAAGAGGCTCTTTGCAATTTTTTGTATCAACTCTATTACACAGCAAAGAATTATCGGCCTCCCAACATCCACGCCACCTCCATGCTATTTTGCAAATAAGCCCTCCCACTCTCTCTAAATTACGGATTAGTCCCTATAAATTACAAAGAGGCTCTTTGCAATTTTTTGCGAGTATAAAAAAAACTTTTCGAGATTACGTTCAGGTCCATGGTTCGTTACTTTGCAGCAAAGCCCCCCGCTAAATACGAATCTCAAACGAGCCCTTTTCTAATTTTTCATAATAACGATTAGGTCCAAATATATAACAAACAGGTCCCCATCCCTTACGTTCAAGTTCTTTCTCCGTTTTTTCCGAAAAAATATTTTCGCCAATAGAAATATGTGTATCTAAATTTTCACCAATAGAAATATGTGTATGCTAATAGAAAAATATATCTCTAATTTTTTTCCCAACTCGATCTCTAATATTTTCGAAATGTGTATTATTACTCGGTGAACGCATTAAGAAAACATTTTATTATTCGGTGAACTCGGTCCTTTCTCTAATGTAATACACGTTTTCCGTTCGTCTTTTCTCCGTTTTTGTCGGAAAAAATGTTTCCGTTGTCGGTTTTTTCTTCGGATCCAGGAATATGTTTTTGTGGTCCGTTTTTTCTCCGAAGCCCGAAAAAAATATTTCCGTGGTCTATTTTCCTACAAAAAAGGCACAAATTCATTTTCCGTTCGCGTGCGCGGCGTGCGCCGCGTTTATGTTTTCGTAGTCAATTTTTTCTCAAAAAAAACACAGGAATCCGGTTTTTATTCGTCCCTTCTTCATTTTTTCCGGAAAAAATGTTTTCGTAGTTTGTTTTTTTTCGGAGCCCGAAAAAATGTTTTCGTGGTCCATTTTCTCAAAAAAAATTTTGCAAATTCGTTTTTCGTTCATGCGGCGGCGTGCGCCTTCCCAAAAAACTAAAACAAATACAACTAGGTCATTTCTCCGGTGTTTTTCTTACAAAAAAGAATTCCGAATCAAACTTTGCACGGTGCAGCATTGCCGCACGGTTCTGCCTAGTATCATCATATGGGGGCAATTGTGATTTATCGGTCAGCACATGTATCGATTGATGATCATATTTCGTAGATCATAGATATAGCGATATTAAATCAATAATGTGGACATATGTTACATAACATGATGTTGGTGTGACCCACCATGAAACACTACGAGAATTATTATATTCTCAAGTGTCATCAGTTGGTCTCATACATAATATATGTGGAATCCTTAGAACTAAGATCATTATGGTTTTCTACATGTGTAATAGTATACTTAAGAGTTGTAAAAATGCTACTCCGTAATTGGGGTAGTCATAAATGTAGCTTTCAAGTTTACTATAAACATGCGGAGGAATGTGAGTGGTCAAGATGGAATTTGCCCCTCATATATAATGGGAAAGATAGATCTAGGGTACTCGATGTGGTTGGATTAAGAAAGTGCATGGCCATACCGAATGTAATTGATGAGTCAATTTCAACTCAGTAATCTACCACAAAACGAGTGAAGGATTGAGCTATCATAGGATGGCACGTTTCTCGCCTTGAATTCGATCTGGTATCTTGAGGCAAAGGGATCGGTACATGAGTTCTATATAGGTTTGTTCGATACGATCTTTGTGTATATTTGGAAGTCATTGTGCCCTGCTAGGGGCCGCTACCGACTTTATGGGCCACAAGGAGTTTTGAGCCATGGGCAAATATGCATGAACGTACATGGTCACTCACTTAACAGGTTGGAATACATTGTTTTGAATTGGTTTCATCACTAATGGGACAAGTGGGCTTCTCACCTTGGTTAGGCCCTAACATAGGGTTCCACTGAGGGGGCTATATAAAGGGAGTTCGTGGAGGCTATGGTATGCAATTGTTATACCATCGCACCCACCGAAACCCTAGCCATCGCCGCTCAAGCCCTACGATGCGTGCTGATGCTAGCACACCGATGCACGGCGTTCCTTCCCCGTATGTGTACTTTAGTAGAGGCATTGATGTTATTACAATGCTGATTGATCAGGACGATCGTTAGAGCATGTTTGACCACCGCTTGAGGATGCATGATATGTTGAATCCGGCTATATCAACTCCTGTTCCGCTGCACTACGTGTCTAGTGGTAACGATCTATGATCTCTAACTTGCTTGGCTTTCTAGTTTACGCTATAGAATTTTTTAATTTGTGCTAGTGTAGCCAAACCCGTATTCCTCCGGTGGTATCAAAGCCATCTTGTGTAATTTTTGATCTGGATGGAACACATATATGTGATATGCGGTAGTAGTAGTAGTAGTAGATTGGATCTATTGCTATTTTGGTATGTTAACCTAGATTGATTTATATGGATGGATCAGTTTGGGTGGTCGATTGATGAGATCAATTGGTCTTGGCGTTCGTAGATGGTTCGAAGATCAATCTGATTCGGTTGTGTTTACCATTTGTAACCACACCTGCGTGTTCACCCTTACCGGTCAGAATTCCACCATCAGGGTAAACTGCGATGTGCAGCTATACAAGACCAAACCGACCAATGCGATTTTTTTTTGAAAAACCTAGAAGAACAATCTTGTTCGATTGTGTCAACTGTTTGTAGCTGCATTGCTCATTCACCCTTACCGGTCAAAAATCTGCCATCAGGGTAAACTGCAATGTGCAATTATACAGGACCAAGTTGACCAGTATGATTAGATTTGTTCAGAATTTGGTTAATATGATTAATCTGACGAACTTTTAAGTGGCAATTTTGTGAATAAGATTCATGTCCCTTTAAACCCTGCCCGCTAATTGGCTTGCGGGATCCTTGTGCTACCATCGTAGAGGCGCTATATACTATTATATGTTATCATCGCACGATAGAATTAGATTCTATGCATAACTTTTTTGCGGGTATTGATGTGAATATTATAGCCATTTTGTGTATGTGATGCATGTATAATCTTTTCATGGCCTATGAGTCATGTCAAATTATAGCCATGGGCTACATTTTGTTGTATAACAACTTACGTATCGACTTGTGATGATTGATACTCTCGAATGTAATTCATTGCTAGCTGTTAGGAGTAATAGCTAGGTAGTTGAATGTGGTGACTTCAAGCATGATGGCCCGATGAATAGGAAGCGTGGTAATGGAGATTGCTATATTGAAGGGCCATACTATTTCATAGTTTAATATGTTTATTTGTGATCTTGTTTATATTCATGTCATACTATTTTTCATGTGATTTTATTTGATGTTCTTAACATGATAGAATAGTATCCATAAAAAAAATAAGTAAAACTTGGTACCCTTCCAAATTGTTACACCTATCAACATTTTGATCGTTAATTGGTAGGTCTACCAAAGTAGAGTGTCATTAATTATCTTAATAACATAAAGTAAGTATCGGACACATACAGACATAACATTGGTTTAACTTAACTAGGCTATCAAAACGATTATGGGCCTACGGGCATGGTGTTGAGGCCAGAGCATGTGATGCCACTCAATAAACAAGAGTTACATGTGATGTAATTAGCAAATGGTTACTTACCTACGTCATTAGATTTTTAGCAATGATGCCAAAGCTCACCAATACTTAATGAAATATGATCTTGAGCCACTATATGTCATTAGAGGGAACATATTTACATATAGTAGGAGTGTCTTTTGTTAAATTATTTAATGAGAGATTTTACATAAACATAGCGCTAAAACTTTGCATATTTTATGTTGGACCATGGCACCATTTACTTCTTCCGCACCTAGTTTTAGCTTGCTTCTGTTTCTTGAGAAAGATTAACTTAATGGAACAAACTTTATTGACTGGTATAACAACAACTTGAGAATTGTTCTCAAATAAGAAAAGAATGAATATGTTCTAGAGGGTCCATATCCCACTAAACCATTGGGAAATGCTACTAATGCTGAAAAAATTGATTATGAAAAGCATTGCAATGACTCACTTGATTTTATCTATCTCATGCTTGTCACCATGAACTCTGAGCTTCAGAAGTAATATGAGGACATAGATGCCTACAATATGATTGTGGATCTTAAGGGCATGTTTGAGGACTAGGCAAGGGCAGAAAGGTACAATACCTCTAAGTCATTGTTTGCATGCAAGCTAGCTAAAGGGAGTCCGATCAACCCTCATGTAATCAAGATGACTGGTTACATTGAGAGTTTAGAAAAAGCTTGGTTTTTTCCTTAGCCAAGTGTTTTCTACTAATGTGATTCTCCAATCACTCCCTCAAAGCTTTGAGCTATTCATTTTGAACTTTCATATGAATGGCATTGAGAAACCCTTAATCGAGTTGCGTGGGATGCTCAAGTCAGTAGAAGAGAATCAAGAAAAGCTCCAATCATGTGATGATGGTTCAGAAGGTTACCAAGTTTAAAAAGAATAGTAAAACTGATAGTATGGGAAATGGTGCTGGTAAAACTCAAGATAGATCTTGAGCAACAAGTCTAAGATTGTGAAGCATAAGACTGGACATGCACCTAACACCATATGCTTCTATTGCAAAGGGACTGGACATTGGAATAGAAACTGTAAGAAGTACTTAGCAGAGCTAAAGTATCAAAAGCGAAGTAAGACTTCCACTGTAGGTATACATGTTATAGACATTAACATCGCTACATCTCATGTTAGTTCTTGGGTATTTGATACCGGATTAGTTGCTCATATATGTAATTCGATGCAGGGGCTAATAAAGACTAGAAGATTGGCAAAATGCGAACTTGATCTTCATGTGGGTAATAAAGCAAGAGTTATAAGATTGGCTGTTGGCACTTATCCATTACATTTACCTTCAGGATTAGTTTTAGAATTAAATAATTGTTATTATGTTTCTGCCTTGAGCAAAAATATTATCTCTTCTTCGTGTGGAAGCATAGGGTTATGAATTCATAATAAAATAATTATTGTTCGATTTATTTGAATGATGTGCTTTATGGCCATTTTCCAATGGTGAATGGATTATATATTTTGAATGATGAGATTATGCCAATATATAACATTAATGCTAAGAGGCTTTGGTCAAATGATTTGAATCCTACTTATATTTGACACTGTCTTTTAAGTATAAGAAGTGCATGATGAGGGTCCATAAAGATGATCTTCTAAGCTCATTTGATTTCTGTCTTTTAAGTATAAGAAGTGCATGATGAGGGTCCATAAAGATGATCTTCTAAGCTCATTTGATTTCGAATCATATGAAACAAGTGAATCTTGTTTACTTGGCAAAATGACGAAAGCTCCTTTCACAGGTTTAGGTGAGAGGGCAAGTGATTTGTTAGCCCTCATACATACAGATGTATGTGGACCGATGAGCACAACGGCTAGAGGTAGTATTCCATTTAGATACTTTTTACCATCCTTCAGCGATATCATGAGATACCAATGCGGATTCACCATATCGAAAACATGATAATTGAACAATTTTTAATTTTTGATTATCGGCAAATTTGGATTTAAAACCGATCAAGAATTGGTAGAAATCGAATGAGTTTGAAGTCAAATTTTTTGAAATCAGCGTTCAAACTTTGTCGAAAAAAATAAAAAATCAATTGATTCTACCAATTTTCAAGTGATTTTCACCGTTTTTTGAGCGATTTTATACGATTTTTTGAGCGATTTTATTCTATTTTATGCACACTCTAAGGAAAATTGAAAAAATCAAGGAAAATTGGAAAAAATTTAATAAAAACATAATAGATCCCAATTAATCTATAAAATACCTCAAAGAAATTCAACAATTTTTTTAATTCATTTAGTGATTCTGGAAAATCAAAAAGAGCAATTAGTGAAAAGGATAGAGACATTGTCAGATATTTATAAAAATTTACAAGCTTATAATGCTCTGAAATTTTAATGGTGTAATAAATAGTTCCCAAGGATCATGTAGTAAAAGTTTTAGGAATATTAGACTTTATTTAGTGCCCCCAGAAAATCAAAATAGAAGAGCATATATAAATATAATAGCACTATCATAATTTTTTTAAAATACACTTGTCTTAACATAATCTAAAAAATTTGTATAATCATTAGCATTGCCTTAGAACCTCATACAAAAATTTTCAGAAATATTATACTTCATTTATGGTCCCTAGAAAATAAAAAACCGAAGAGCACATGTCAATTTTTTTTTTAAAACATACGTAGGTCTGGTAATGATCTAAAATTTTTCCAGCATCGTTAACATTGCGTCAGGGCATCACACAAAATTTTTTAACACTTTTTGATAGAGTTATCAAAAATTTTCAAATTTTTTGAATTTGAATTTGAACTTGACCGATTTACCAAGCGATTTAAAATGCTGAGCCACCTTGATACATGTGAAAAATCATGATTTTCGCTCGATATTCATCAATATTGCAAACCCTGCTAGTGCCTTTCTACTAAATTACTCTTAAATTTCTAGTTTCTCTTGGTATATCCACTCGATGAACTCTTTGCACCTCTTAGGGCATGTACAGTGGTGTGACAGTAGCTGTCTATAATGCATCTCCATATCATCTATAGATAGCACTAAAGACAACTTATACAACGGATCGTCTATATAGTCGTCTGTAATGATTTCTCATAAAACTAATAAACTGTTTATACAATGGTACAAACAGTCTAAAACTGTCTATAAGACCGTCTATTCACGAAAGGATGACTACTTTCTCTCTCCTCCTCTCTCTTCCACCTCATCAAAAATCTTATGTAGTATCTCTTGTAGACAGCTGATGTCAGCCCATTGTACATGCTCTTATTACCTTCACCCTTTAAATTTTTGATACATTTTGGCGATAGCTCAATGAATAGTTTGATACCTTACAATAAATGTAAAAAATGTCGACTAATTCTTATATATTCTAACTTCATTAAGATCCGGAGTTTTCCAGCATCCTGAAGCCATCCACTTCATCCTTTTTGCACAAAGGCCATTCTGTTGTCCGTAATTACGTGCGGCTCCAGATACACGTAGGCCATTCTAACTTCATTAAGATCCGAAATTTTCCAGCATCCTGAGACCATCCATGTCATCCTTATTCTAACTTCATTAAGATCCGAAGTTTTCCAGCATCCTGAGGCCACCCACGTCATCCTTTTTGCACAAAGATCATTCTGATGTCTGTAATTACGTGCAACTCCCGATACACGTAGGCTATTCTAACTTGATCCGAAATTTTTCAGCATCACGAGGCCATCCGCCTCATCCTTTTTGCACAAAGCTATTCTGCTGTCCTTAATTTGCGGCTCGCGATACCGTATCGGTTTTGGATCGCGCCGTCCGCGCGTCCCCGGATCCCGGGCCCCTTCTTGCGAAAAGATCGCCCCGCTCGAGAACCTTCCACCGCCCTATATGCTGTTTGCCCCTTCCGCATCGCGCCTCTTCTTGTTCCTCCAACCGCCATCGCCACCATTGCTCGCGCATCGCGATCCCCTCTTCTGGTTCCTCCCACCGCCGTCGCCACCATTGCTCTAGCCTTGGCCCTCGCCTCCTTCGTCAGCGTCCCCGCTCTATGTGCGCCCGCTCGAGTGCTTCGCCGCGTGCCTCGCGCCTCGCGTATGAGCGCAGCCTAAGGGTCCGCGACGCCTCGCGTACGAGCATGGACTCCTTGTCGCCTCCGCCGGTGTTCTCCTCCCGTACTCCTCCTCCGTCGCCAGGCCACGCGAAGGCCTCCGTCCCCCGCCGCAGGAGGCCGTATCTCTCCGCTCAGGTACGCCTCCGCTGCTTGCTCCGTCTGGCCCTCTCTTGACTTCGTCCCAAAGCCCCCCTCATGTGCTCCGCATGTCGTCCCTTTTGCCGTTCGCTCTATCGTTTGGCTCCGCCTCCCCTGCCTTGCCGAACTCCATTTCCCTTCTCTCAGTTACGCCTCTGTCGCTCTCTCCGTTTGGCCTTCCCTGACGCGCCGGCCCGCCTTGCCTTCGTCCCGTTTGCCCCTTCCGATTGCTGCTCTAGTGTCGTCTCCTTCTATGTCGTTGATGTTGAATTCATCTTGTGATTAATCCTTGGTTCGATCAGATCTCTAGCCATTGGTTGCTTCCAGTCGCTTCTTTTACCGTTCTTGCCTTTTTTTGGACCTGCATATGTGGAGAAGATCGGAGAAGATGATGGTCGGCTTGCTCTCCAGGGTCCTCTTATAACTATTCCCCTCCTCCGAATCTTGAAATGTGTTCTTGGCAAATTGATATTTGTGTTTGGGAACTGATGAGAGGCATCAATTAATGCCCAAATTCGGTTTGTAGGCTGTGATTTGAACAAATATGGTCAAAATTCTGTCCTTTGCCATGTCCTATCTAGAGCTATCTTAGAACTTGAGCATGTTTGTGTGTATATACTGGAACCTCCACCTCTTTGCTGCAATTGGCTCGAAAAATTATTCTCTTATGCGGTGTTGAAACCCTCAGATTCAATGTGTTGTCAAGAATCTGCTCCTTCTGCTAAATTACTGTGGGCCAGACCAAGAACAGAATAAAATAAATATTTTCTTGGCAAATTGATATTTGTGTTTGGGAACTGATGAGAGGTATCAATTAATGCCCAAATTCGGTTTGTTATCTCTGATTTGAACAAATATGGCCAAATTTCTGTGCTTTGCCATGTCCTATCTAGATCTATCTTAGAACTTGAGCATGTTTATGTGTGTGTATGCTGAAGGCTCCACCTCTTTGCTGCAATTGTCTCGAAAAATTATTCTCTTATATGGTGTTCAAATCCTCAAATTCAATGTGTTGTCAAGAATCTGCTCCTACTAAATTACTGTGGGCCAAAGCAAGAACATAATAAAATAAATGTTTTCCCTATGAGTCAAATTACCCAATAGGAATCTGGACCAAAAAGCATAGCTATTTAATTTATGGCTTGTCATTTCATATACCGATTGCATGTAGGTTGCCTTTTAGCTATGCTTATCCTGCATATGAGTGTTGTGAGACTGTTGAATTGAACGACCCTGACATCGAACACCTCATATATTGGTATCACCATTGGTAAGGTGGTTTTTCCCATTCTGTGATTGCAAGTTCAGAACATTAGCCAAGATGATAATCTTGTAGGTTCTATTTTGTTTCCTGTGTCTAGGATTTCAGTTGCTCTTATGGCGGTTTTGGAGAGATTTGGAGATTTTACAATACCATGGTAAGTGCCAATGGTTACCTTTTTTCATCGGTTCTTTAAACAATCCCTAACATCAGTTGCAGCATGCGTGTGCTCATGGTGGAGGCTACCATTTTACTCGGAAGCAAAGGTGATATTCTTTATATATTTGTGGTGCCCTAAGACAAATAAACTCGATTTGTCTCCTGCGCCTTTTATTTTATAGATTTTCCTGTGCATCGAATTAATGTGTGCTTTCCTTGCTAGGAACTAAGTGATGCAATGCCCCCGCCAGCTGTCCAAAATTTTCTAGGCCAAGTTTGGGTTGCAATGTCTGATCAATTTAAGTTTATTCTTTTAATCTCTGCTACGTAAGACAATGTTGTGTCTTTGCATAATTTCAGGTGCCTTATGACATTCGCTGTTGTCACAAATGAGTTATGTGATCTGCGCAACAAGTTCCAGACTATGCTTCAAGTTTAGGTAGTTCCTTATGTGCTTATATTCAGTTTTGATTTTCAGATTCTCAGTGACTCGAAGGTACCCCATTTATGTTCATTTCTTTTAATCCATGCAGCTTAAGACAATGTTGTGCTTTTGCATAATTTCTTGTGCCTTACGGCATTGCCTTTTTGTTAGATATGAGCTCTGTGATCTGCCCAATAGATTCCATATTATGCTTCAAGTACATGTGGTTCCTTATGTGCTTCTATTGTGTTTGGGTTTTCAAATTCTCACAAACTGGAAGGTACCATATTCACAAGACTGATTATACATTGTATAAGATGAAAAGAGACCTTGCCCTTTTGCTACTGAAATTTGCCTTCACATGCTTCTTGCTTTCTGAAGCAGTTGCTTATGCCTTTTTGAGGTTTCTGAAAACTTTACTTCACAGGTAAATGTTTATCTTAGTTTTATTGCTATGTTTATATGCAGAGGCGTATGATCCCGCTTGATTTATAGATATCAATACGTAATTCACAGCTTTACGGATTGTTACAATACGCAGCGGAGGTATATATAACTGTCTGCTTCCGATAGTAACATTTGGAAGAAGATACTTTAGCAGCTTCTACACCGTATTTAGAGTGTTACAGCAGAACAATAATTAGAGACAGAAAATGGTATCTTTATTACAACCATTATGCCACGTTGGCTTCAAGTCCAATACCTTAGCTGTACATCAGATCTAATACTACGAAAGGAATTACATAGGTACTAAATACAACAAAAGCCTGACGTAGCCGACGTGCAGCTACTAATCCCTTCTATCCTTCCTGATAGAACTCAGTCGCCTCGTCAAACCGTCCTGACGCTTGAACATCGGAGCCCGGTTCTTGAAAAGGGAGATTTAGCAAGAGTGAGTACTGAAGTACTCAGCAAGCATTAATAGCAAAATACAATAGATGAATTTTCCCTCACATCATCCAACTCATGTCAATCCAAGACCATTTCCTCTCAAATCCACTTTTCATAAAGTAGAGCTTTATTAAGAAAGTTGTGTCATTTTAATTATCCCAAAATGCTACTAACACTCGTATCAGAGACAGACTTAGCTTCCGTAGTCTCCATTCCAAGAGACTGGCATGATCATGATTTTACCCTGCACAGGGTTGTACCACTTTACCCATAGTGACATTAAGATGCCCCAGAACGTTTATCACTAGTCCAGTAGTAATTCTCCACCCCTGCACTCGAGTTGGGGACACCCACCAAGGTCATCCACAACTCGCAGATACAGTTGTTACCCCGCACCAACGGCAGTAACCCACTGGCTTCAAATATACCGCCGTCCAATTGGCTTTAGTCCTCTGGGTCTACCGGTATCTCCCAGAGGCGCGCCCCTTAACTTACCCATGGTGGAGATATTAATACCTTCCTAGGACAACCTTTTTTGACTGAATTTCTCACTATGGTTGATACTCATTTACGGCTCAGTACCCAAGTGTTAGATTGTTTGACCTTATATAATAACCATATGTAGAGGACCCCACCGGCCTACAACCCTTCTCATCGGCGTCCTCTACCCGCCAATATTAAACGTATGCCAACTCATCCATCCACTTCAACAACCATTCCAACACCAACCCATTTACCAAACCATCCATCCATCCATTTTTCAACTACACCATCCATCCGCATCCAATTTAAGGTTTTATTGGAATATAAATTTTCAATGCAGTGAAATATTTAATGAAAACATTGGAAAACATTTAATAAGACATGATTTAAAGAAACTTGCCTGAATTAAGATTGGTAAAATCGTCCTCGCTCAACAGTTGGTTCTGGTCTGGTTGATTCAAGTCCAAACCTGAAATATAGTTACTAACTATTAGTTTTGCTCATAATTAGCCTTTTGAATCTGATTAATGGCGTCCAACACTTAGTGACAACTATTGACTAGACTATGCTTTATTTACTAAACTCTAATGGTTGGTTTCTGGTTTTAAATGACTAAATTAACGGAACTAGCTACAGTTGCAGAGACTTCATAAAAACCCAGATCCTCCCTCTTTTCCTATTTTTCTCTTTTCTTTTCTCTTTTTTCCTTTTTCCTTTTCTCCTTTCTTTCTTTTCCCCCCTTTCTATTTCTCTCTTCTGTTTTCTCCTTTCTCCAGCCGTATGGGCCTTCGGCCCACTCCCTCTGCTCTCTTCTTTCCACCCTTTGGTCACTCCTCCGCTCCTCTACTCCTCCCGACTCCTCTCTCGGTCTCCCCGTCGCCTCCACTCCCTCTGTGCGATAGCCTCGCCTCCACGGCTCCATACAGCTCTCCCTCTGCCTCGCCCCTCCTGGCGACCTCCTCCCTCTCTTGGCGACGCCCCAGCTCTCCTGTCTCCACTACGGCGACGCCTCCCCTCCCCTTGCTGCCACCCTGCGACAAAGACTAACGGCCACCATGACCCAACGGCCCGACCGATTCTACTACTCGAGGATACCCTGGTTCGCTTGGTTTTGCTATTCGGCTCTTTAGGAAAGGTTGCAATGGCTCGGTTCTAGGGTTTGGGTTTGCTGGATTTTTGGGGAACTCGAGTCCTTGGTTGGTTCATGGTTGCACGAGGCACGGGTTTAGTTCTAGCGTTCTTGTTCAACTGGATTTGGGGAATCTCTGGTTCGGTTCTTGATTGCTTGATGAAAGTGGATGGGGTTTGGTCCTCTGCTGCCTGGTGCTCGGTGCGGTGCTCGGTTTTCTGATTGACGAGATTCGATTCTTTGTTGCCTTATGTTCGGATCTAGTCGGTGGTTGGCCGATCTATGGCTTGGTTGCTTGCTTGGCCGAACTCTAAGCAATGGTGAACTACGGTAAGTTTTTATGTCAATGACGATATTGGGGTTGAGATAGCCTAGATTTTGGGGGGTATGGTGACGATACCGGTTGGCCAGCTCTCCGGTGGGGGCTTGGGGACAGCCGAGACGCTCCATGCGTGCCCCTAGGAGACTCCCCCACTGAGACCAAGAAGAAAGAACTCCGATCTACTCCCCCTGCTATCGATCTAATCTTGCCTCTACTGGGTCTACTCCTTTAGCAAGCTACATTTCTCTATTGATTACTTTCTACTGTCATTTGTGCACCTGGCTTCAGTTCGGTTCTGAGGTTGAGGAAGAAGAGGTGGTGATGGAGAGGTAGCCAAGTGATCCTCCTCGCGCTTGCCCTCTTGCCCTTCTTCCCGGCTCGGCTACTGTTTGGGCTTGGGGTAGAGGTGGCCGATCCCCCTTTGGATCAGCAGCTCCCCTTCTCCTCCTTGCTGCCTTCGGTGCTTGCTCCCTGAAGCTCTCCCTCTCTCTCGGTTTGGGGAAGGACTGGGAAATGGCTGGTGCTAGCTGGCCTGGCTATGGTAAAAGAGGAATGCGGTGAATCTCTCTCTACTTGCACTGGTTATTATCCCTTTACCTTGCAGCAATTACCCTTTTACCCCCTTGGCTCCCTTACTGTCAGTCCAAGGTAAAAAGGGCTCAAGAGTCACTCCACAATTCTATTGCATCACTAGCTGTTCTACACATTTATACAAACTGCCACTTGAAGTTGATGCTTAATTACCCACTGATGCATCAATTAGATTATTAATTCATGCGTTGCTTAAGTGTGATTTTCAGGGTTCTTACATCCTACCCCCCTTAAAAAGGGATTTCGTCCCCGAAATCCGGCTGACCTGAACAGACGTGGGTAGGCTTCCCGCAGATACTCCTCTTTCTCCCACGCAGCCTCTTTTTCTGTATGATGCTTCCATTGGACCTTGCAGAACTTAATTTGTAGCTCTCCGGAATCGACGTTCTCCTGCGGATAGGATTTTGAGCGGATGCTCCTCATAGGTTAGGTCTGTCTGCAATGGAATATCAGTGTTTGGTACTAGTTGGGAAGGTTCTCTGAGACATGCTCGGAGTTGGATGACATGAAAGATATTGTGGATTCTAGATAATTGAGGAGGTAGTTTGATTTGATAAGCAGAGGTTCCTTTCTGTTCTAGAATCTTAAACGGCCCAACATACCGAGGACTGAGCTTCCCTTTTATTGGGGATATCTTTATATATACATATTCTTCCGGTTGGAATTTGACATCCTTTCTACGCTTATTAGCGTACTCTTTTGCAGACTTTGGGCAGTTTGTTTTTTTTAACCTTTCTTGAATTAATTGTATTTTCTCATCCTTCTGACGAATTAGCTCTGGTCCCATTAATGATTTTTCTCCCACTTCATACCAGCAGATTGGTGATCTACACCTTCTACCATATAGGGCCTCATACGGTGCCATCTGAATACTTGCTTGGTAGCTATTATTGTAGGCAAACTCAGCCAAATGCAAGTATTTGTCCCAATTTTCTTCAAAATTCAGCACACAGGCTCTTAGCATATCTTCCAAAATTTGATTCACTCTCTCAGTTTGTCCATCTGTCTGAGGGTGATAAGCGGTGCTGAACTTCAGTTGGGTTCCCAAGGCATTCTGTAAGCTAGTCCAAAAGTTAGAGGTGAGAATAGATCCTCTATTCCTCTATCTAAAGTAATGGTCTTAGGAACTCCATGCAACGTGATAATTCTTTCTATGTAGATTTCAGCTAGTTTGTGAGCAGAGTATTTTTGATTAGTAGCTATAAAGTGAGCATATTTTGTGAGTCTGTCCACTATTACCCAATGGCATCCTTTTTAGCTAAGGTCCTGGGCAAACCCGTAATGAAGTCCATGCAGACATCTTTCCATTTCCATTCAGGGATTTGGAGAGGTTGTAACAAGCCTGCAGGACGCTGATGCTCAGCTTTAACCTTCTGACAGGTATCACATTTACTAACATACTCTGCTATGTCCTTTTTCATACCATTCCACCAAAAGGATTCTTTCAGGTCCTTGTACACCTTAGTGCTACCTGGTTGAATGGAATAGAGTGTGTCATGAGCCTCTCTAAGGATGGTCATTTTGATCTCTGGATCATTGGGTACACATAATCGATCATTCATCCTTACACTGCCATCCTGATCCACTTTAATTTCCGATGGTTGATTGGACTTGATCCTTTTGATTTCTTCTAAAATGAAGCTATCAGTGGCTTGCTTCTCTTTAATTTGCTCCAATAGAGTGGGCTGGACCTCCATGGTTGTTAACATGGCATTTGAGGTGGATATGCCGAAACTAATTTCCATCTTTGCCAATTCTCTTATTAGTTCTGGCATAAAGCTTTGAATAGACAAGTTGTTACTATGAGCCTTCCTGCTCAATTCATCTGCTACCACGTTAGCTTTTCTTGGGTGGTAGTCGATGGTGATGTCATAGTCCTTAATAA
Organism: Rhipidocladum racemiflorum; assembly: GCA_036346355.1. NCBI lineage: Eukaryota > Viridiplantae > Streptophyta > Magnoliopsida > Poales > Poaceae > Rhipidocladum > Rhipidocladum racemiflorum. The sequence goes on from CM070581.1 coordinate 37,032,644, forward strand.
GTTCCAGCCATTTTATTTGCCTTAGATTCAATTCCTTTTGGGTTAACAAATACTTGAGGCTTTTGTGGTCACTATACAAAATGCATTTAGCTCCATAAAAGTAGTGTCTCCAAACTTTTAGAGCAGACCCTACAGCTTCCAATTCTAGATCACGTGTTGGATAATTGACTTCGCGAGGGCGTAATTGCCTAGATGCATCAGCAATAACTCTCCTTTTGCATTAGCACACAACCGAATCCTGTTTCGGGAGGCATCACAGCACACCACGTATTCAATGCCTTCCTCAGGTAAGGATAGAACTGGTGTGGAGGTTAGAGCTTCCTTGAGTTTTCGGAAACTCCCCTCGCATTTTTCAGTCCAGTTAAACTTACTATCCTTTCTCAAGAGTTTGGTGAGGGGTGACGATATTTGAGAAAATCCCTTGAGGAATTTGCGGTAGTACCCAGCTAAACCAAGGAAACTTCTGATCTCTTTCTGATTGGATGGTTGTGTCCATGACTTAATTGATTTTATCTTTTCTGGGTCTACCTCAATCCCCTTTCCTGGATATAACATGTCCGAGAAAAGAAACTTGATTCTGCCAAAACTTACATTTACTGAACTTAGCGTACAATTGGTTTTCTCTTAGGACTTGAAGTGTGATTCTCAGATGTTCCCTATGCTCTCCTTCACTCTTGGAATATATCCAAATGTCATCAATGAATACCACTACAAATTTATCCAGATGCTTCATAAAAATTTTGCTCATTAAATTCATTAACACTCCTGGGGCATTAGTTAATCCAAAAGGTACTACTGTGTATTCATAATGCCCATATCCGGATACGATGGCGGTTTTCTCTACATCTTCTGCTCTTTAACCTGATGATACCCCAACGGTAGGTCAATCTTTGAGAAGACGCAAGCACCTCTGAGCTGATCGAGTAGATCATTGATCCTAGGAAGAGGATACTTGTTTTTGGATGGTGACCTTGTTAAGGTCTCTGTAATCTATGCATAACCTCTGTTACCCATTTTTCTTTGGCACAAATACTAACGGTGCTCCCCAAGGTGACACACTTTCCCTGATAAATCCTTTGTCCTCCCATTCTTTCAATTGTTTCTTTAGTTCTACGAGCTCTAATGGGGTCATACGGGAAGGTCTCTTGCATAAAGGTGTGGCTCCAGGAAAAAGATCTATAGTAACTCTATTTCTCTGTCAGGTGGCATCCCTGGCAGCTCCTCTAGGAATAAATCAGGAAATTCTCGAACTACTGGGATGGGAGTCAATTCTTGTTGGGGACAGCTGATTGAGTTTAATATCTCGAGGATACATTCGGCTCTGCGCCCTGGAACAATATACGATCCCTGCTAGGTGTTCTTACAGATGCAGTTTTCATCTCACAATCTACGATAACTCCGTTTGCAGCTAGCCAATCCATACCTAATATCACATCTAGGTGGGATAAACTGATGACATGCAAATTAGCTAGGAATGGAGTATCCTGAATTTTCATTATTTGATCCCTTCCCAAGGACGTTACTGTAATTGCCCCCGACAAGTGTACTAACCCTTAATGACGCTGATAAGGTTGCACATTCTAGTTTATTTCTAGCCATGAATTCTTTAGAAATAAATGAATGTGTTGCCCCTGGATCAAATAGAATATTTCCCACGAATGGAGGAATGGGAAGCATACCCGTCACTACATTTGTCACTTCCTCCGCCTGCTCCACAGTCACATTGTTTAGACGGGTTAAGCCTACTGTTGGCGTTCCCATTTGTGTCCTTTGCGATGAAGTAGCAATGGAGTTTCCGATGAGTGCACCCCACCTGGTGGACGGCTTTGGAATCTACCTGGGTTGTGTTGTCCAGTTGGACTAACAGGGTGCGGACAGCTAATCTTTTTGTGCCCCTCTTGGCCACAATTATAGCACTTAGTGGGTTGCAGCGGATAGTTGTTGGCATAGCGTTGGCCTCTACGTTTATAACCTTTAGGTGAAGGTTTTGGCGGAATACTACGTCCTACGGGTGCAGCTATGTAGGAACAGTTTCTCTGATGATGCCCTTCCTTGCCACATGTATAGCAACCACGGAATTTCTTTGGACAGGTGTTGCAATAGTGTTGCCCTCCGCATTTGAAGCACTTAACGAATGGATTTGGTGGATTGGGAGCGGGATACTGAGGTGGTGCAACTATCCAAGGTTGAGGTGGAATGGGTCTATTTGGCATGAGTGGCACAAAAGGTATAGGCTGAGGAGGTGAAGATGATTGTATACAGAATTTAGCCTTCTCTCTTATTGCTTCCAGGTACCTCAAGATCCCCTCCAGTTCAACTGGGTTTTCCAAAGTGAGAGTGATACAAGTGCTACTCCCCTGTGGCAACTGAGGCATGGGTTCCTGAACATCGGGTAGGTTAGGATTGCTAGGAAAAGTGATTTGCCTATCGCCTAGATCTGAGAGGTAGTTTGAGGAACCTAGCCTTAGGGTTAGGTCTGGCTCTCTAACCTGGTTGTCCGACATCCTGCAAGAGAAGCATTAACGAGACATAACTTAGCTAATCCTTTTCCTTTAGCAAAATTTTAGATTTATTTGCCCTTCTTATGTTAGCTAGAATAATTTTATAAGGTATGGTTGGATAATTGCCATTATCAGAATTCATTTATAAGACAAGAGGTCTTATCATGTGGAAAGGGTAAAAGTTGGAAACTTTTAATTCATGCCAGCATTCCTTGATGAGATGAGAGGTGTTGTTGTGAATAGAGGCCATTATGATTTTTGTCTTAAAGAAGAGAGAATACGTTGGATAGTTCGCTCTCGTTCGTCACTCCAATCCAGAATTTACAAGATACCATCTACCTAAACGTCTCGGGGTAAAATGCAAAACAACGGATAACGAAGCAATTAAGGCAAAAGAAAAAGGAACTTGGAAAGAAATATAACACATCGATCAAATCACATAAGGAAACGTTAAAGAAACAATGGTGTCCATGCACCAAGAACTCCTCAAGACTGACGCGCTCGAGCTCACAACTAAACCTAGAGAAGAACTTGACACAAGATCAAAACAAGGAAAGAAAATGGCAAAGAATCCTGATGCTTGAGCACCAAGGATTTCTCGAGTTACGTGCTCGAGCCACGCTTGGATTCGCATATCCAAGTATGCCACGGACCAGGTGTCCGGGAACCTTTCCTAATCCTTAGCTCCTCTTCTGATTTATATAATCAGCTAATTATATACATATATAACCATATACACACATTTGTACAAGAAAGATTAAAGAAATGCTTCATTGACTGAATGAAAATCTATCTAGCCCATGTTCATGTGCAACATACTAATCATGACTGCATAGCACAAGTAATAGCAATTATAAATCAACAAACCCCATTAAGTGAACATTATTACAAACTATCTTACCCTAGCATTCTAACAGATCACATGGCAATGGTCCATTTCTACACTATGATAATTTATGTACTAGTGAACAAGATGCTTGTGCTAAAGCGACCTATCCATACTAGTAGAAATTTTAAAGGATTAAAACAGACATGATGATGCAATGTAACAACCCTATCATCAATCGATTTGTATACTAGCACTAAACAGATGCCCTGCAATTGCTAGAACGTAGCTATAAACATGACATTGATTTCTTGCATGAGACAACTAAACAAGCATGAACATAATTGATTAAATACTGGAATATGTACAACCTAGTTGCTTATGACCATCACACTAAGCATGGTGGCGGTATGAAGATTGGCATGCATCCAGAATGACCAGTTCACATTTGAAAGCAATAATTATGCAACATCAACATCCCTAGTGTCTTAACATAGAGCATACAATGATATGACCTAGAACATTAATCACGCATAATACGAGCCCCTATCCCCCTTAAAAGGTTCTACTTAACATTGGTGGTCCAATTAAAATCAACAGACAAAAGAGTTAAGGCTATTGCTATTATTTGATAAGACAAGAATTACCACATAATTATTGCATATAGCTCGAAAATATTTTTACTTAGGTTTTCCAACCGGTCACTAATTATTTAAGTGCGTGGTTCTCGTAACCATTTCTCTGATACCACCTGTGACGACCCAGGTAATTAGCCCAGATAATCAACAGCTTCCCTGTTGTTATGCTGAGATAATTACTCAGATCTCGGTATAGTGGCTAATAAAATATCGGGCAACCCAATACTTTAGCAGCTACTACACCGTATTCAGAGTGTTACAACAGAACAATAATTAGAGACAGAAAATGGTACCTTTATTGCAACCATTATGCCACGCTGGCTTCAAGTCCAGTACCTTAGCTGTACATCAAATCTAATACAACGAAAGGATTTACATAGGTACTAAATACGCCAATAGCCTGACGTAGCCAACGTACAGCTACTAATCCCTTCTATCCTTCCTGATAGAACTCAGCCGCCTCGTCAAACCGTCCTGACGCTTGAACATCGGAGCCCGATTCTTGAAAAGGGAGATTTAGCAAGAGTGAGTACTGAAGTACTCAGCAAGCATTAATAGCAAAATACAATAGATGAATTTTCCCTCACATCATCCAACTCATGTCAATCCAAGACCATTTCCTCTCAAATCCACTTTTCATAAAGTAGAGCTTTATTAAGAAAGTTGTGTCATTTTAATTATCCCAAAATGCTACTAACACTCGTATCAGAGACAGACTTAGCTTCCGTAGTCTCCATTCCAAGAGACTGGCATGATCATGATTTTACCCTGCGTAGGTTTGTACCACTTTACCCATAGTGACATTAAGATGCCCTGACGTTTATCACTAGTCCAGTAGTAATTCTCCACCCCTGCACTCGAGTTGGGGACACCCACCAAGGTCATCCACAACTCGCAGATACAGTTGTTACCCCGCACCAATGGCAGTAACCCACTGGCTTCAAATATACCGCCGTCCAATTGGCTTTAGTCCTCTGGGTCTACCGATGTGACACCTCGGAGTGTCGTATCCTTAATTTTTGAACATGATAAGGTTAAATACAGTATGAGATGTGGAAATAAGGTTAAAATCATAAGGATCGGGGGTTAATAACGTTTCCGGGCCGTTTCCGGGCCGTTTTCGGGGTTTTGGGCCTTCCCGGAGGAGTTTTGGGCCTTGGTGGGCTTTGGTGGGATGGATTAGGACTCCGTAACGGACTAGGATTGGGTTGAGGGCTGATAAAAGGGGCTTCCCCCAGCCCCCTTGCGCCCCCACCTCCCCATATTGCGCCCCCACCTCCCCCTCTTGCGCCCCTCTCCTCCCTCCCCCTCCCCTAAGCCCTAGCCCCCCCCAAAACCGTGCGCACCCCCCTCCCTTTCCTCCACCTCCACACCACCTCCCCTCCACCCCTTGCTGCCCTAGGGTGGCCTCCCCACCCCTGCACCTTGTGGAGTCATCCCGTGGAGCGAGGAGCGAGGAGCAAGGAGCGAGGAGCGAGGAACGTGGAGCGAGGAGCGATTCGCGAGGAGATTCGCGGAGATTGATTGGAGTTTTGCGCTTCGGGCAAAGGTATGAACATGAGGATCCTTGGATTTGATCTAGGTACTGTTATTAGGGTGTTTATCAAGTTTTTAGATCAATTGGAGGCGCTGGTTTGAAGTAATTTGGGTTAGATCTAAACTTGTCCACGTTTCTGTTTTCGGGCAGATTGAGCAGTCGAACTAGGGTTCGAGTTTCCGTCGATTTAGAATCCGAATCAGACCGTACGGACTTCTAGGAAGTTGTAGATAATTTAATTATCTTTCCGTGGACGTAAAGCACGTTAATTTCCGATCAGCCGTTTGAAAGTTATGGCTGTTTTACCGAGCGCCTAAAAATCTGTGACGTAACTGGAACAGATTGTGGTAATCTGTAGATTAAACAATTTTAGAGTCCGAATCAGTCTTTCCCTATAACTAGAAAAAGTTGGGAAATTTCCTAAGCTTCGCGACGGTGTACTCGTTTATTCGATTTGGAGTCCCAGAACTCAAGTTATGCCTTTTGCAAGGCTGCTGTTCCGCCGGGACAGAACCTCTGTTTTTAGGTTTTGCGAGTAGTTGGCAATGTCGGGTTAGATGGGGGCGTGTGTACTGTTTTGAGGTTATGATCGTGAGTGTGTGATGCCTATGTGCAGGTGGTGTGACCCCGGGAGTTCCCTCTTCTTCCCGCCAATCCGTTGCACGTGGTTGAGGCAAGTGTGTTGTGATGGATAGCAAGTTGTAGGTTGCATGTTGAAATTAGATGGAATTGCCTACATGATATATGTCCACTTGCCATGTTTTAATGATTGATATGATATGATGAGCATGTTTAACATATTATGATGCCATGTGTTAATATGTGAATTGAATATGATAAATGGCATGGTTGCATGCATGTCATGAGATAGAGGCGAGGCGGTGAGAAAGTCTTAACTAGTCCGGCAAGGTCGGTGAGAAAGTTATGACTAATCCGAACGCCATTGAGTAAGTCCTATGTCGTGATTCCATCCACGTGGTGTTTGGAAGCGGTAGGCACCCTCCATCTTCGGGATGGAAGGGAGGAAAGGGTGCACACCGACGGGTGTGTACTTCCCATACCGGTATGAGGTTCCAGAGGGTCAGGAGCAATGCATTACATCGCATACAAATTGATGATGATATTGATAAGTATTCATGAATGAGATGTTATACATGATGAAAGATGATATTGACTTGTTGTTATGCTTGTTGTTCATTGCAGTATGCTTGCTGAGTTTTCGAACTCACCCTTGTGTTTTCTTGTTGTTTTAGGTACCATGAGAACGGCATGCGGGAAAGGGGAATAGTCACACGCTCACACATTGTTTCACCTTAATGTTTCCCCAAGTCAATTCATTTAGTTTGATAATAAATTGCGTGTGATGGTCTTTAAAATTAAGTCTTAGCTTGGTTAATGAGAGTTCTATTGTTTGTTTGACACTTGGAACCTTAAGAGCTTAATGTTAGTCTCTTATTGTCGTTAAGACTTTATTTATTGCTGTTTTAGATGTTTCTCTTATTGCCATATAATGCTATATTGTTGCTGTTCCTTAAATTCATGATAAAACAAAGGAGGTGCTGCCGAAATCTCGGTTTTTAGTCTATGCACCTTTGCTGGAATTTGATGTTAAATGTGGTATTTAGATGTTGTTTAGCTTAGGTTTGGTAACATTCAGGCATAGTAAATGCCGGGTGTTACTGATTGGTATCAGAGCGAGTCAGTAGGTCCTTGGAATGTGAATTTTCAGTGTCATGCTATAGGGTACAACTAAAATGTGATGTGGAATAACTTAGAAACATGGCTTAGGTTCTAACTAAAACCTTGTTATAGGATAGCAACGTTAAAACTTGTAAAAGTGGTATAACTAATCTAAAATCTGACACACTTGGTTGCACAGTAGGATGGGGTTTTGGTTCATCATTGCATTGCGCTTAATTATTTAATGAAGGATATGCTTATGATGATGTTTGATCTATGATCTTGATTGTGTGATTTTGTGTTTATGTTTTCGTGTTTGGATGATTGTCTGTCTAAGCAGCCATGCCAAGGGGTAGAGGCCGTGGACGCCATGGCCGTGGAGGCCAGGGGCGAGGCTCCCAGAGAGTTGCGGAGTCTGTCTGTATAAATGATTGGGTTGTTCCTGTTGTGGTGATAAAAGTGGGGTTGTGGTGCCGAAGGGTTTCGGTCACCTCTTTTTGGTTCATAGTAGCGGTGAGGTTTGACGGTGTGGCCGGTTAGCGCCATCACCGAAGAACTATTAACCCCTGTAGGAGAAGAGTGCTTATCCTTTCTGTCCTTGATCGGGTAGTTGACTGGAGTCAAATAGAAGAGTTGATGGTGGTTCCCTTCGGATGTTCTCTGCCGTTCGACGGTCGGTTTATTGTTTTTCTTGGCTTTAGTTGAGCTGAACCAAAAGAAAAGTGTTTTGTATTGGATTTTCGCGGATCGTTAAGTGCGGTGGTGAGCACCGTGCTTGAGTGTGGTTGGACCGGGAGTTGCAACCATCGTGGCAAGCCCGGCCATACGGGGAAGTGCCGGATGAATCCCGGTAGCATCATCAAGTGGGAGACGGTGTCTTCTCCTCCCACTCGGTGGCGTCTTCCGGAGGATCGGTGCACATGATGGCTGCTCTGTTTCTCGGCCGCCCTTTGCGTGGCGCCACCAGCGGCTTCTTGGTGCCCGCGGCCGTCTGCTCCTCCTCGATTGCCTCCTCCGCCCCGATCTTGATGGGGCATCACCGAGTCGGGGCTCATACGTCCGGCGCCACCAGGAGTGTGCGCTTTGCCGACCGCCGAGTCGGTCGGGCATCCAGAGGTGGTTTCGTGTACTCTACTCGTGGATTCCGTTGATGCCTTTGTTACTGTTTGATTCCGGTGCATCCTATTCCTTTGTGTCGCCTGCAGTTTGCTAGTAGAGCTAAATTGGGGTCCAGTGATTTACGAGTCTGTGCTAGTCAGTTCCCCTGGGGGTTTGATTGCTAGTTCTTTGGTTTGCCCTGGTTGCACCATTGCCATTGATGATGAGGTTTTCTTTGCCAATCTCATGGTGATCCAGTTGGCTCCATTTGATGTCATTTTGGGCATGGACTGGCTGCATCGATGCAGTGCTAAGATCTGTTGTTTCTGGAAGACAGTTGCCTTGCAGGCCCCGTCCGGGGAAGAGTTGACCTTTCAGGGTGGTATACCCTCCAGTTCCGTCTTTGCTTTGACTAGTTTGTTTTCTGGTCGGCATTTGAGGCTGTTGGGTTTCCTCATGACCTTGTCTGAGAAACCATCTTCTTCAGTTTCCATTGAGGAGATTTCTGTAGTGAAGGAGTTCGTTGATGTGTTCCCTGACGAGTTGCCCGGTCTACCTCCTGTGAGGAATGTGGAGTTTCGTATTGATCTTGCTCCGGGCACTAGGCCTATTTCTATCTCTCCATACCGCTTGGCTCGTCCTTTTCAAGACGAGTTGAAGAAGCAGTTGGAGGATCTGTTGGCCAAGGGCTTCGTTCGGCGTAGCGTTTCGCCATGGGGAGCACCCGTCCTCTTCGTATCGAAGAAGGATGGAAGTTGGCGTATGTGCATTGATTATCGTGCTCTTAATCAAGTGACAGTCAAGAACAAGTATCCTTTGCCTCGCATCGAGGATCTGTTTGACCAAGCGAAGGAGCAAAGGTGTTCTCCAAAATTGATCTTCGATCGAGGTATAATCGAGATCCGTGTGAGGAGCGAGGACATTGAGAAGGCGCTTTCTCCACTAGGTATGGGCATTATGAATTTAAAGTTATGTCTTTTGGACTAACTAATGCTCCTATTTGTCTTTATGGAGGCGATGAACAGTATGCTACACAAGTACCTTGATGAGTTTGTGGTAGTGTTCATCGATGACATTCTCGATTTACTCTAAATCGGAAGAGGAGCATGAGCGACACTTGAGGCTTGTCTTTGAGTACCACGAGGGAGAATCAATTCTTTGCTAAGCTGAAAAAGTGCGAGTTCGGATTTCCAGTGGGTTTTCTTGGCCACATCATCAATCCAGAGGGCATATCGGTAGATCCTAGCAAAGTCTCGGCGAGTTTTGGATTGGAAGAGGCCTTCCAATGTCAAAGAGGTGCGTAGTTTCCTTGGGTTGGCTGGATACTATCGGCGTTTTGTGCAGGATTTCTCTATCGTTGCCAAGCCACTTTCACAACCGACTCGAGAAGGGATGAAGTTCGATTGGATCGCAGAGTGTGAGCACAGCTTACGCACTTTGAAGGAGAAGTTAGTGATCGCTCTGTTCTTACCCTTCCCGAACCAGGAAGCGCTTCACTATTTATTCGATGCTTCTCGGTTGGGACTTGGTTGTGTGCTCATGCAAAATGGCAAGGTGATTGCTTATGCTTCGAGGCAATTGAAAAAGCATGAGCGTAACTATCCCACCCATGATCTTGAGCTAGCCGCCGTGGTGTTTGCATTGAAGATATGGAGGCATTATTTGTAATGGCGAATCTTGTGATATTTTCTTGATCACAAGAGCCTCAAGTACATCTTTACACATAAAGATTTGAACTTGAGGCAGAGGAGGTGGCTAGAATTGATAAAGGATTATGACCTCACCATCCAGTATCATCCGGGGAAGGCAAATGTGGTGGCTGACGCTCTCAGTCGCAAGACAATGCCCCCTGTCGTTGATTGTCTTGTTGCTAATTTTGAGCATTTGGGAGTCTCCTACTGCTTTGCGGGGACTGTGCAAGCTGAAACTCAATTGATTCTTGAGTCACGATTCTGGCGTGTCTGAGAGGCACGCATGATCGTTTGCTCCAGCAGTGAGGAACGCCTTGAGGATGGCAAGTCCGAGACTTTACTGTTGATGATGCGGGAGTTCTGAGGTTTCAGGGCCGTTTGTGCGTGCCTCAGAAATCTCAAGTGAAAGAAGACATTCTGAAAGAAGCTCATCGCACCCCGTACACGGTCCATCCTGGGGAGACCAAGATGTACTGAGGACTTGAAGAAGAATTTACGGTGGAAAAGGATGAGAGTGGATATTGCCAAGTATGTGGCGTCTTGTGGGATTTGCCGGAAGATCAAAGCTGAGCATAAGCGTCAGCCGTCTGTTGCAGCCATTGGAGGTTCTGTGTGGCCATGGGATGACATCTCCATGGATTTCGTGGTTGGTCTACCTCGTTCTCCACGAGGAAGGATGCTTTGTTTGGGTTGTGGTGGACCGTCTCAAAGCAAGTCTGCGCATTTCATTCCCATCCGCATACGACCAATTCAATGAGCGAGTTGGCTCCCATCTATGTGCGGGAGATTGTGAGATTGCATGGTGTACCCAAGACCATTATCTCGATCGGGATGCGAGTTCGTCTCCAAGTTAGGAGAGTTTGCAGAGTGCTTTGGAGTGCAGCAGCTTTGCCTTAGTACCGCTTTTCACCCTCAGACAGATGGGCGATCTGGCGTACCATCCAAACTTTGGAGGACATGCTCGGGGCCTGTGTGATGGCTTGGAAGGGTAGCTGGAAGACCATTTGCCCCTTGCGAGTTTGCTTACAATAACAGCTACCATTCCAAAGATCCGGCTGCTCCTTATGAGGTACTGTATGGTCGGAAGTGCAGATCGCCACTTTGTTGGGATGCTGTGGGCGAGAGAGCTATTCTTGGGCCGGATTGGGTTCAGCAGACTGTTGATCGTGTGTCGAAGGTTCGGCAGAACCTTATCGCAGCACAGAGCAGACAGAAAAGCTATGCTGATGTGAGGCGGCGAGACTTGGAGTTTGAGGTGGGTGATAACGTACTCTTGCTGTTTTAGATGTTTCTCTTATTGCCATATAATGCTATATTGTTGCTGTTCCTTAAATTCATGATAAAACAAAGGAGGTGCTGCCGAAATCTCGGTTTTTAGTCTATGCACCTTTGCTGGAATTTGATGTTAAATGTGGTATTTAGATGTTGTTTAGCTTAGGTTTGGTAACATTCAGGCATAGTAAATGCCGGGGTGTTACAACCGGTATCTCCCAGAGGCGCGCCCCTTAACTTACCCATGGTGGAGATATTAATACCTTCCTAGGACAACCTTTTCTGACTGAATTTCTCACACTATGGTTGATACTCATTTACAGCTCAGTACCCAAGTGTTAGATTGTTTGACCTTATATAATAACCATATGTAGAGGACCCCACCGGCCTACAACCCTTCTCATCGGCGTCCTCTACCCGCCAATATTAAACGTATGCCAACTCATCCATCCACTTCAACAACCATTCCAACACCAACCCATTTACCAAACCATCCATCCATCCATTTTTCAACTACACCATCCATCCGCATCCAATTTAAGGTTTTATTGGAATATAAATTTTCAATGCAGTGAAGTATTTAATGAAAACATTGGAAAACATTTAATAAGACATGATTTAAAGAAACTTGCCTGAATTAAGATTGGTAAAATCGTCCTCGCTCAACAGTTGGTTCTGGTCTGGTTGATTCAAGTCCAAACCTGAAATATAGTTACTAACTATTAGTTTTGCTCATAATTAGCCTTTTGAATCTGATTAATGGCGTCCAACACTTAGTGACAACTATTGACTAGACTATGCTTTATTTACTAAACTCTAATGGTTGGTTTCTGGTTTTAAATGACTAAATTAACGGAACTAGCTACAGTTGCAGAGACTTCATAAAAACCCAGATCCTCCCTCTTTTCCTATTTTTCTCTTTTCTTTTCTCTTTTTTCCTTTTTCCTTTTCTCCTTTCTTTCTTTTCCCCCCTTTCTATTTCTCTCTTCTGTTTTCTCCTTTCTCCAGCCGTATGGGCCTTCGGCCCACTCCCTCTGCTCTCTTCTTTCCACCCTTTGTTCACTCCTCCGCTCCTCTACTCCTCCCGACTCCTCTCTCGGTCTCCCCGTCGCCTCCACTCCCTCTGGGCGACAGCCTCGCCTCCACGGCTCCCTACGGCTCTCCCTCTGCCTCGCCCCTCCTGGCGACCTCCTCCCTCTCTTGGCGACACCCCAGCTCTCCTGGCTCCACTACGGCGACGCCTCCCCTCCCCTTGCTGCCACCCTGCGACAGCACCAACGGCCAGCCCGCAGCCCAACGGCCCGACCGATTCTACTACTCGAGGATACCCTGGTTTGCTTGGTTTTGCTGTTCGGCTCTTTAGGAAAGGTTGCAATGGCTCGGTTCTAGGGTTTGGGTTTGCTGGATTTTTGGGGAACTCGAGTCCTTGGTTGGTTCATGGTTGCACGAGGCATGGGTTTAGTTCTAGCGTTCTTGTTCAACTGGATTTGGGGAATCTCTGGTTCGGTTCTTGATTGCTTGATGAAAGTGGATGGGGTTTGGTCCTCTGCTGCCTGGTGCTCGGTGCGGTGCTCGGTTTTCTGATTGACGAGATTCGATTCTTTGTTGCCTTATCTTCGGATCTAGTCGGTGGTTGGACGATCTATGGCTTGGTTGCTTGCTTGGCGAACTCTAAGCAATGGTGAACTACGGTAAGTTTTAGGTCAATGACGATATTGGGGTTGAGATAGCCTAGATTTTGGGGGTATGGTGACGATACCGTTGGCGGCTCTCGGTGGGGGCTTGGGGACAGCGGGACGCTCCATGCGTGCCCCTAGGAGACTCCCCACCGAGACCAAGAAGAAAGAACTCCGATCTACTCCCCACACTGCTCGATCTAATCTTGCCTCTACTGGGTCTACTCCTTTAGCAAGCTACATTTCTCTATTGATTACTTTCTACTGTCATTTGTGCACCTGGCTTCAGTTCGGTTCTGAGGTTGAGGAAGAAGAGGTGGTGATGGAGAGGTAGCCAAGTGATCCTCTCGCGCTTGCCCTCTTGCCCTTCTTCCCGGCTCTGCTAGGGTTTGGGCTTGGGGTAGAGGTGGCCGATCCCCCTTTGGATCAGCAGCTCCCCTTCTCCTCCTTGCTGCCTTCGGTGCTTGCTCCCTGAAGCTCTCCCTCTCTCTCGGTTTGGGGAAGGACTGGGAAATGGCTGGTGCTAGTCGGCCTGGCTGTGGTAAAAGAGGAATGCGGTGAATCTCTCTCTACTTGCACTGGTTATTATCCCTTTACCTTGCAGCAATTACCCTTTTACCCCCTTGGCTCCCTTACTGTCAGTCCAAGGTAAAAAGGGCTCAAGAGTCACTCCACAATTCTATTGCATCACTAGCTTTTCTACACATTTATACAAACTGCCACTTGAAGTTGATGCTTAATTACCCACTGATGCATCAATTAGATTATTAATTCATGCGTTGCTTAAGTGTGATTTTCAGGGTTCTTACATCCTACCCCCCTTAAAAAGGGATTTCGTCCCCGAAATCCGGCTGACCTGAACAGACGTGGGTAGGCTTCCCGCAGATACTCCTCTTTCTCCCACGCAGCCTCTTTTTCTGTATGATGCTTCCATTGGACCTTGCAGAACTTAATTTGTAGCTCTCCGGAATCGACGTTCTCCTGCGGATAGGATTTTGAGCGGATGCTCCTCATAGGTTAGGTCTGTCTGCAATGGAATATCAGTGTTTGGTACTAGTTGGGAAGGTTCTCTGAGACATGCTCGGAGTTGGATGACATGAAAGATATTGTGGATTCTAGATAATTGAGGAGGTAGTTTGATTTGATAAGCAGAGGTTCCTTTCTGTTCTAGAATCTTAAACGGCCCAACATACCGAGGACTGAGCTTCCCTTTTATTGGGGATATCTTTATATATACATATTCTTCCGGTTGGAATTTGACATCCCTTCTACGCTTATTAGCGTACTCTTTTGCAGACTTTGGGCAGTTTGTTTTTTTTAACCTTTCTTGAATTAATTGTATTTTCTCATCCTTCTGACGAATTAGCTCTGGTCCCATTAATGATTTTTCTCCCACTTCATACCAGCAGATTGGTGATCTACACCTTCTACCATATAGGGCCTCATACGGTGCCATCTGAATACTTGCTTGGTAGCTATTATTGTAGGCAAACTCAGCCAAATGCAAGTATTTGTCCCAATTTTCTTCAAAATTCAGCACACAGGCTCTTAGCATATCTTCCAAAATTTGATTCACTCTCTCAGTTTGTCCATGCATGAGGGTGATAAGCGGTGCTGAACTTCGCTTGGGTTCCCAAGGCATTCTGTAAGCTAGTCCAAAAGTTAGAGGTGAGAATAGATCCTCTATTCCTCTATCTAAAGTAATGGTCTTAGGAACTCCATGCAACGTGATAATTCTTTCTATGTAGATTTCAGCTAGTTTGTGAGCAGAGTATTTTTGATTAGTAGCTATAAAGTGAGCATATTTTGTGAGTCTGTCCACTATTACCCAATGGCATCCTTTTTAGCTAAGGTCCTGGGCAAACCCGTAATGAAGTCCATGCAGACATCTTTCCATTTCCATTCAGGGATTTGGAGAGGTTGTAACAAGCTCGGGGCCGATGCTCACTTTAACCTTCTCGACTGTATCACATTTACTAACATACTCTGCTATGTCCTTTTTCATACCATTCCACCAAAAGGATTCTTTCGTGTCCTTGTACACCTTAGTGCTACCTGGTTGAATGGAATAGAGTGTGTCATGAGCCTCTCTAAGGATGGTCATTTTGATCTCTCGGATCATTGGGTACACATAATCGATCATTCATCCTTACACTGCCATCCTGATCCACTTTAATTTCCGATGGTTGATTGGACTTGATCCTTTTGATTTCTTCTAAAATGAAGCTATCAGTGGCTTGCTTCTCTTTAATTTGCTCCAATAGAGTGGGCTGGACCTCCATGGTTGTTAACATGGCATTTGAGGTGGATATGCCGAAACTAATTTCCATCTTTGCCAATTCTCTTATTAGTTCTGGCATAAAGCTTTGAATAGACAAGTTGTTACTATGAGCCTTCCTGCTCAATTCATCTGCTACCACGTTAGCTTTTCTTGGGTGGTAGTCGATGGTGATGTCATAGTCCTTAATAAGTTCCAGCCATTTTATTTGCCTTAGATTCAATTCCTTTTGGGTTAACAAATACTTGAGGCTTTTGTGGTCACTATACAAAATGCATTTAGCTCCATAAAAGTAGTGTCTCCAAACTTTTAGAGCAGACCCTACAGCTTCCAATTCTAGATCACGTGTTGGATAATTGA
Organism: Rhipidocladum racemiflorum; assembly: GCA_036346355.1. Classification (NCBI taxonomy): domain Eukaryota; kingdom Viridiplantae; phylum Streptophyta; class Magnoliopsida; order Poales; family Poaceae; genus Rhipidocladum; species Rhipidocladum racemiflorum. The sequence goes on from CM070581.1 coordinate 37,048,201, forward strand.
CTTCGCGAGGGCGTAATTGCCTAGATGCATCAGCAATAACTCTCCTTTTGCATTAGCACACAACCGAATCCTGTTTCGGGAGGCATCACAGCACACCACGTATTCAATGCCTTCCTCAGGTAAGGATAGAACTGGTGTGGAGGTTAGAGCTTCCTTGAGTTTTCGGAAACTCCCCTCGCATTTTTCAGTCCAGTTAAACTTACTATCCTTTCTCAAGAGTTTGGTGAGGGGTGACGATATTTGAGAAAATCCCTTGAGGAATTTGCGGTAGTACCCAGCTAAACCAAGGAAACTTCTGATCTCTTTCTGATTGGATGGTTGTGTCCATGACTTAATTGATTTTATCTTTTCTGGGTCTACCTCAATCCCCTTTCCTGGATATAACATGTCCGAGAAAAGAAACTTGATTCTGCCAAAACTTACATTTACTGAACTTAGCGTACAATTGGTTTTCTCTTAGGACTTGAAGTGTGATTCTCAGATGTTCCCTATGCTCTCCTTCACTCTTGGAATATATCCAAATGTCATCAATGAATACCACTACAAATTTATCCAGATGCTTCATAAAAATTTTGCTCATTAAATTCATTAACACTCCTGGGGCATTAGTTAATCCAAAAGGTACTACTGTGTATTCATAATGCCCATATCCGGATACGATGGCGGTTTTCTCTACATCTTCTGCTCTTTAACCTGATGATACCCCAACGGTAGGTCAATCTTTGAGAAGACGCAAGCACCTCTGAGCTGATCGAGTAGATCATTGATCCTAGGAAGAGGATACTTGTTTTTGGATGGTGACCTTGTTAAGGTCTCTGTAATCTATGCATAACATCTGTTACCCATTTTTCTTTGGCACAAATACTAACGGTGCTCCCCAAGGTGACACACTTTCCCTGATAAATCCTTTGTCCTCCCATTCTTTCAATTGTTTCTTTAGTTCTACGAGCTCTAATGGGGTCATACGGGAAGGTCTCTTGCATAAAGGTGTGGCTCCAGGAAAAAGATCTATAGTAACTCTATTTCTCTGTCAGGTGGCATCCCTGGCAGCTCCTCTAGGAATAAATCAGGAAATTCTCGAACTACTGGGATGGGAGTCAATTCTTGTTGGGGACAGCTGATTGAGTTTAATATCTGAGGGATACATTCCGGCTCTGCGCCCCTGGAACAATATACGATCCCTGCTAGGTGTTCTTACAGATGCAGTTTTCATCTCACAATCTACGATAACTCCGTTTGCAGCTAGCCAATCCATACCTAATATCACATCTAGGTGGGATAAACTGATGACATGCAAATTAGCTAGGAATGGAGTATCCTGAATTTTCATTATTTGATCCCTTCCCAAGGACGTTACTGTAATTGCCCCCGACAAGTGTACTAACCCTTAATGACGCCGATAAGGTTGCACATTCTAGTTTATTTCTAGCCATGAATTCTTTAGAAATAAATGAATGTGTTGCCCCTGGATCAAATAGAATATTTCCCACGAATGGAGGAATGGGAAGCATACCCGTCACTACATTTGTCACTTCCTCCGCCTGCTCCACAGTCACATTGTTTAGACGGGTTAAGCCTACTGTTGGCGTTCCCCGGCTGTGTCCTTGCGATGAAGTAGCAATGGAGTTTCCAGTAGTGCACCCCACTACTGGTGGACGGCTTTGGAATCTACCTGGGTTGTGTTGTCCAGTTGGACTAACAGGGTGCGGACAGCTAATCTTTTTGTGCCCCTCTTGGCCACAATTATAGCACTTAGTGGGTTGCAGCGGATAGTTGTTGGCATAGCGTTGGCCTCTACGTTTATAACCTTTAGGTGAAGGTTTTGGCGGAATACTACGTCCTACGGGTGCAGCTATGTAGGAACAGTTTCTCTGATGATGCCCTTCCTTGCCACATGTATAGCAACCACGGAATTTCTTTGGACAGGTGTTGCAATAGTGTTGCCCTCCGCATTTGAAGCACTTAACGAATGGATTTGGTGGATTGGGAGCGGGATACTGAGGTGGTGCAACTATCCAAGGTTGAGGTGGAATGGGTCTATTTGGCATGAGTGGCACAAAAGGTATAGGCTGAGGAGGTGAAGATGATTGTATACAGAATTTAGCCTTCTCTCTTATTGCTTCCAGGTACCTCAAGATCCCCTCCAGTTCAACTGGGTTTTCCAAAGTGAGAGTGATACAAGTGCTACTCCCCTGTGGCAACTGAGGCATGGGTTCCTGAACATCGGGTAGGTTAGGATTGCTAGGAAAAGTGATTTGCCTATCGCCTAGATCTCGAGAGGTAGTTTGAGGAACCTAGCCTTAGGGTTAGGTCTCGGCTCTCTAACCTGGTTGTCCGACATCCTGCAAGAGAAGCATTAACGAGACATAACTTAGCTAATCCTTTTCCTTTAGCAAAATTTTAGATTTATTTGCCCTTCTTATGTTAGCTAGAATAATTTTATAAGGTATGGTTGGATAATTGCCATTATCAGAATTCATTTATAAGACAAGAGGTCTTATCATGTGGAAAGGGTAAAAGTTGGAAACTTTTAATTCATGCCAGCATTCCTTGATGAGATGAGAGGTGTTGTTGTGAATAGAGGCCATTATGATTTTTGTCTTAAAGAAGAGAGAATACGTTGGATAGTTCGCTCTCGTTCGTCACTCCAATCCAGAATTTACAAGATACCATCTACCTAAACGTCTCGGGGTAAAATGCAAAACAACGGATAACGAAGCAATTAAGGCAAAAGAAAAAGGAACTTGGAAAGAAATATAACACATCGATCAAATCACATAAGGAAACGTTAAAGAAACAATGGTGTCCATGCACCAAGAACTCCTCAAGACTGACGCGCTCGAGCTCACAACTAAACCTAGAGAAGAACTTGACACAAGATCAAAACAAGGAAAGAAAACGGCAAAGAATCCTGATGCTTGAGCACCAAGGATTTCTCGAGTTACGTGCTCGAGCCACGCTTGGATTCGCATATCCAAGTATGCCACGGACCAGGTGTCCGGGAACCTTTCCTAATCCTTAGCTCCTCTTCTGATTTATATAATCAGCTAATTATATACATATATAACCATATACACACATTTGTACAAGAAAGATTAAAGAAATGCTTCATTGACTGAATGAAAATCTATCTAGCCCATGTTCATGTGCAACATACTAATCATGACTGCATAGCACAAGTAAAAGCAATTATAAATCAACAGCCCCATTAAGTGAACATTATTACAGCCTATCTTACCCTAGCATTCTAACAGATCACATGGCAATGGTCCATTTCTACACTATGATAATTTATGTACTAGTGAACAAGATGCTTGTGCTAAAGCGACCTATCCATACTAGTAGAAATTTTAAAGGATTAAAACAGACATGATGATGCAATGTAACAACCCTATCATCAATCGATTTGTATACTAGCACTAAACAGGATGCCCTGCAATTGCTAGAACGTAGCTATAAACATGACATTGATTTCTTGCATGAGACAACTAAACAAGCATGAACATAATTGATTAAATACTGGAATATGTACAACCTAGTTGCTTATGACCATCACACTAAGCATGGTGGCGGTATGAAGATTGGCATGCATCCAGAATGACCAGTTCACATTTGAAAGCAATAATTATGCAACATCAACATCCCTAGTGTCTTAACATAGAGCATACAATGATATGACCTAGAACATTAATCACGCATAATACGAGCCCCTATCCCCCTTAAAAGGTTCTACTTAACATTGGTGGTCCAATTAAAATCAACAGACAAAAGAGTTAAGGCTATTGCTATTATTTGATAAGACAAGAATTACCACATAATTATTGCATATAGCTCGAAAATATTTTTACTTAGGTTTTCCAACCGGTCACTAATTATTTAAGTGCGTGGTTCTCGTAACCATTTCTCTGATACCACCTGTGACGACCCAGGTAATTAGCCCAGATAATCAACAGCTTCCCTGTTGTTATGCTGAGATAATTACTCAGATCTCGGTATAGTGGCTAATAAAATATCGGACAACCCAATACTTTAGCAGCTTCTACACCGTATTCAGAGTGTTACAGCAGAACAATAATTAGAGACAGAAAATGGTACCTTTATTACAACCATTATGCCACGCTGGCTTCAAGTCCAATACCTTAGCTGTACATCAGATCTAATACTACGAAAGGAATTACATAGGTACTAAATACACCAAAAGCCTGATGTAGCCGACGTGCAGCTACTAATCCCTTCTATCCTTCCTGATAGAACTCAGTCGCCTCGTCAAACCGTCCTGACGCTTGAACATCGGAGCCCGGTTCTTGAAAAGGGAGATTTAGCAAGAGTGAGTACTGAAGTACTCAGCAAGCATTAATAGCAAAATACAATAGATGAATTTTCCCTCACATCATCCAACTCATGTCAATCCAAGACCATTTCCTCTCAAATCCACTTTTCATAAAGTAGAGCTTTATTAAGAAAGTTGTGTCATTTTAATTATCCCAAAATGCTACTAACACTCGTATCAGAGACAGACTTAGCTTCCGTAGTCTCCATTCCAAGAGACTGGCATGATCATGATTTTACCCTGCGTAGGTTTGTACCACTTTACCCATAGTGACATTAAGATGCCCCAGAACGTTTATCACTAGTCCAGTAGTAATTCTCCACCCCTGCACTCGAGTTGGGGACACCCACCAAGGTCATCCACAACTCGCAGATACAGTTGTTACCCCGCACCAATGGCAGTAACCCACTGGCTTCAAATATACCGCCGTCCAATTGGCTTTAGTCCTCTGGGTCTACCGGTATCTCCCAGAGGCGCGCCCCTTAACTTACCCATGGTGGAGATATTAATACCTTCCTAGGACAACCTTTTCTGACTGAATTTCTCACACTATGGTTGATACTCATTTACGGCTCAGTACCCAAGTGTTAGATTGTTTGACCTTATATAATAACCATATGTAGAGGACCCCACCGGCCTACAACCCTTCTCATCGGCGTCCTCTACCCGCCAATATTAAACGTATGCCAACTCATCCATCCACTTCAACAACCATTCCAACACCAACCCATTTACCAAACCATCCATCCATCCATTTTTCAACTACACCATCCATCCGCATCCAATTTAAGGTTTTATTGGAATATAAATTTTCAATGCAGTGAAGTATTTAATGAAAACATTGGAAAACATTTAATAAGACATGATTTAAAGAAACTTGCCTGAATTAAGATTGGTAAAATCGTCCTCGCTCAACAGTTGGTTCTGGTCTGGTTGATTCAAGTCCAAACCTGAAATATAGTTACTAACTATTAGTTTTGCTCATAATTAGCCTTTTGAATCTGATTAATGGCGTCCAACACTTAGTGACAACTATTGACTAGACTATGCTTTATTTACTAAACTCTAATGGTTGGTTTCTGGTTAAATGACTAAATTAACGGAACTAGCTACAGTTGCAGAGACTTCATAAAAACCCAGATCCTCCCTCTTTTCCTATTTTTCTCTTTTCTTTTCTCTTCTTTCCTTTTTCCTTTTCTCCTTTCTTTCTTTTCCCCCCTTTCTATTTCTCTCTTATGTTTTCTCCTTTCTCCAGCCGTATGGGCCTTCGGCCCACTCCCTCTGCTCTCTTCTTTCCACCCATTGGTCACTCCTCCGCTCCTCTACTCGTCCCGACTCCTCTCTCGGTCTCCCCATCGCCTCCACTCCCTCTGGGCGACAGCCTCGCCTCCACGGCTCCCTACGGCTCTCCCTCTGCCTCGCCCCTCCTGGCGACCTCCTCCCTCTCTTGGCGACGCCCCAGCTCTCCTGGCTCCACTACGGCGACGCCTCCCCTCCCCTTGCTGCCACCCTGCGACAGCACCAACGGCCAGCCCGCAGCCCAACGGCCCGACCGATTCTACTACTCGAGGATACCCTGGTTTGCTTGGTTTTGCTATTCGGCTCTTTAGGAAAGGTTGCAATGGCTCGGTTCTAGGGTTTGGGTTTGCTGGATTTTGGGGGAACTCGAGTCCTTGGTTGGTTCATGGTTGCACGAGGCACGGGTTTAGTTCTAGCGTTCTTGTTCAACTGGATTTGGGGAATCTCTAGTTCGGTTCTTGATTGCTTGATGAAAGTGGATGGGGTTTGGTCCTCTGCTGCCTGGTGCTCGGTGCGGTGCTCGGTTTTCTGATTGACGAGATTCGATTCTTTGTTGCCTTATGTTCGGATCTAGTCGGTGGTTGGCCGATCTATGGCTTGGTTGCTTGCTTGGCCGAACTCTAAGCAATGGTGAACTACGGTAAGTTTTTAGGTCAATGACGATATTGGGGTTGAGATAGCCTAGATTTTGGGGGGTATGGTGACGATACCGGTTGGCCAGCTCTCCGGTGGGGGCTTGGGGACAGCCGGGACGCTCCATGCGTGCCCCTAGGAGACTCCCCCACTGAGACCAAGAAGAAAGAACTCCGATCTACTCCCCCTGCTATCGATCTAATCTTGCCTCTACTGGGTCTACTCCTTTAGCAAGCTACATTTCTCTATTGATTACTTTCTACTGTCATTTGTGCACCTGGCTTCAGTTCGGTTCTGAGGTTGAGGAAGAAGAGGTGGTGATGGAGAGGTAGCCGAGTGATCCTCCTCGCGCTTGCCCTCTTGCCCTTCTTCCCGGCTCGGCTAGGGTTTGGGCTTGGGGTAGAGGTGGCCGATCCCCCTTTGGATCAGCAGCTCCCCTTCTCCTCCTTGCTGCCTTCGGTGCTTGCTCCCTGAAGCTCTCCCTCTCTCTCGGTTTGGGGAAGGACTGGGAAATGGCTGGTGCTAGCTGGCCTGGCTGTGGTAAAAGAGGAATGCGGTGAATCTCTCTCTACTTGCACTGGTTATTATCCCTTTACCTTGCAGCAATTACCCTTTTACCCCCTTGGCTCCCTTACTGTCAGTCCAAGGTAAAAAGGGCTCAAGAGTCACTCCACAATTCTATTGCATCACTAGCTTTTCTACACATTTATACAAACTGCCACTTGAAGTTGATGCTTAATTACTCACTGATGCATCAATTAGATTATTAATTCATGCGTTGCTTAAGTGTGATTTTCAGGGTTCTTACAGTTACAATTCACAGTTTTAACCCTAAGACTGGATGTACCATTTTTTCCCGCTGTAGACTACTGATGCTTGCCAAAAGCACGTCCATACGCATATCTTTCCTTGACCCTTTCTTTATTCTACAAGCACCTACTAGCATCATCTCATGTATCAAGTAAGGTGCCACCATTTGGAAGAAGATAATAAGCATTCCACCTTAACGTTTCTCTTACCTGTTGATTCCTGCTTTTCTTGCACTTGTGCGTTTGCTATACTTCATTCCAGGTAGAGCAACAATGGTGCTGATGGAAAGCTTATTTAACATTTAATTTTCTCTTGCTATAGTGGTCTTTTAGTTCAAAAAACATTTTGATTTGCCATTTTCTTGATGATACTGCAATTGATTAACTTTCCTCAGCTTTAACTAGCCAAAATTCAAATATTTGAATTGGTGGTAGTGCCTGCATCTTACTATTGCGGGTGATTTCGAGCTTTCTTTATCAATGATGCTGTTTGTTAGCGTCGCTTCTTACCAGTTAATGAACTTGATGTAAAGACGATTGTGCCTACTTTGGAAGTAAGGTGTTTACTGATAGTAATTACGATGTCATGCCTTGTTTAGAAAGAGCTTCTGATGTGCAATTATGTCTTTCATATGCTTACATTTGTGTATTATGCCTTGTATTCCACTTCGGATAGTAAGGTGTTCACTGATAGTAATTATGAAGGAGTTCTTTGATAGAACAGTGATATCAAATGCCACTAGATGGGACACATTTAGTAATTTTACACATATTTTTCATTGAAACTTTCGAACTAGGATGAGTGGCTCTTTCAATTTCACTTGTTACAATGTTCTTCGTCTGTTACAACCTTGATATATTTCCATTTGTTACGTTAAAGACACTCAAAAGTGTAACCTTGGGTTGCTAGCTTGCTACTATTATTCTGTTAATGTGAGCACCTTTCTTAGCGGTACTGTGGTATGACCTCAATTTGTCCTCAAGAGATTAACAAATATATGAACTTACAGGAAAGCTCTTGAAAGTTGAAGAACTTCCGAAAGAAGAAAAGAACTTTCAAAAGAATTATGTTAAGGCACCGTTCTTCCTTTCTATTCATATGGGTGTCAAAGGCCTCGGTTTTACCTGCTGGTACTGACTACCACCATTTTATGCTTGAGGTATGCTTTAGGTTTTCCACTACTGAGTATGTCGTACAGTTGAGAGTTAGGTCACTATCACACCAGTGGTAAATTTGATATGAACATCTTATCTAAACTAATAAAAGAAGGAGTTTACCCTGCCTTAATGGATCGTCCACCTCAAGCGGTAAGGCCCAATTCTGGCCCAAACTCCACGTAGCAGATCGTTGCTCTCGTGAGACCGTCGCGGTCTTTCCCCCTTGACTGACGGTTCCGCGCTACGCGCTTCGCCTCACCCGTATCGCTTCCGCCACCACGATCTCCACACCCGCCGCTTACATCCCCACCATCTCCTCGCCTCGCCTCGCCCCGCCCCGCCTTATCGTCTTGAACCAACCGCCGCTAAGGATTACTGCCTCCTCCGACGCCAGCAGCAGAGACAATACTCCCTCCACCGACGGCATGGACGGAGACACAGAAGCCGTGGATCCCACGGAGCTAGAGCCGGTCAAGCCGTCGCCTCCTGCCGGCCCCAGCCTCTTCCTCTACCGCAAGCCGTCCTCCTCCCCGCCGACGCATCCCTTCAGCCCAACCCGTCGGCCGGTTAAGCGACCATACCGGCCGTCCGTTGCAAGGCTCGTCAAATCCTCCTCATGGACCCAACTCCCAAGTTAGTTGTTCCATCTCTCTTGCACCTACTTGGTTCTTGCTTCCTGATTGTTTGGTCTAGATGACTAGATCTGATAGCTCGAGCCTGAAGGTGATATATTTTTGTTAATCTGGTCTTTTTGTATGTATGTGTATGTACGCATGCATTAGCACAGAGGATTGACTTAATTGGTAGCAGAATCAAATGAACTAAATCTATTGAGGTGATCTTTTGTATGTATACTGTATGCGTGCATTAGTAGGGAGGATTGACTTGATTGGTATCAGAAGCTAGCATACGGCCAGCGATCGTCATCTTAGTTACTGTGTTCTTGACTTCTGGATATCTAGGCCTCTAGGGGCATTCTATTAGTAACACGATTACACTTCCTTGAAAAAATTATTTGGTGGTGTGGTCTAACAAAGTGGTAGCAGAGATTACGAGTAACTAGCAGGATGGTAATTCCTTTTTGATCATGTTGTCTTATTTGCTCAAAGTTTATCATCTGATTGCACAAAAACTCTATGTCCTTCCAAATAAAATTTAGGCCCTCAAAGTTAACCACACATCAAACTTTTCCTGGTGTTCTTGATGGCATAATTGTGTTTGCACAACAGATTGAATGCTTGAATGAGCAACCTGTTACTTAAATTTATGCTTGCCTTCAGACAGGTTTGATTTATGGACAACCTCTTGATCTTTTAGATTTCTACAGGACTATACCTTTTGTTGTGTCTTGTTGTTCAAGCTACATGGATGAATGTTTCCTGTTACCTAACAAAAAAATTGATGTCTGAACTTTGTAGTTGTCTGGTTTCATACACATGATGGAAATCCTGCCATGGATCTATGCTTACGATGTATTTCTGGAAGGATTTCAAGTCATATGACTACCTGTTTGAACTTTGTAGTTGTCCTAATAAATTTATTCCAGCATATAGAGAGATGTGATTTTGCTCTTCCACAAATTCGTGATGAAGGAAGTGCAAAAGTTAGCACCTGTCTTTTAGTGATTGCTTGATATACGTCCAAAGGGATTAGCAACCTGTTGCTAATTTGAATTGTTTACATTTGAATATTTCAACAGCATAAATCCATTGAGTGCATCCTTGCAAGAGGAGAGAGGTTCGATAGCTTGATTGAGAAAAGCTCAGACTAGAGTGCTGCTTCATAGGTAATTTACATCTTTGCTTTTTACCTAATGAGTGTTTTTATGCAGTAAAACGTGTTTATGTTTTGCTACTTACTGTTAGTTGTGAACTTGATCCATCAAGCAGTCAATCTCTTTTTATGTTCTTTTGGACTAATCATTATTTCTCAGACACCATATACTCTATTAAATGTGTAATGCTAACCTGTCCGGTTGAAGCACTCACCAGGCATGGAAGCACTGTTGAAGCAAGTTGTAGATTTTCCATTGTCTGTTACCGATAATGCTATGATAATTTCTACTTGGACATCATTTGATATAAAACCCCCAGATCATCAGATATCATTTATTTTTCAAACTTTATACATAAAGACATACCTGAACAACGCAATCAACAATCAGAACATGGATTTTTTCGTTGCCACTATTCCATTAAAATAACAAAAGGCTTTAGTATGTCATTCTAACATGTGAATTTGTTCAATTCTGCATATTCGAAGTACTTAATACCAAGCTGCCTCAGTGAGTCAATGGCAGACATGTCAACTTTCTCCTCATGGTGGCTCCCAGCAGCAAAAAAATGCTGAGCCAACACGGACCAAATTCTGGCCCAACACTAATATTCTTATTCTGAATCAATTTCAAGTGGATGGATTTTGGGGAAGTTTGAAATTTTAGCAAATAAATTTATCTGGTAAATGCATGTCCAAAATGCTCTATTGCAATCTATGCTGCATCAAAACAATAAATTTGTTTTGTTTTTTTGTATAATCAAGCAGTATAAAATTCAGCATTGCATCTTCAAGTGTTACTTCATTTCCTGGTCTATTATTGATGCCAGGGGTGTTGGACCATGGGTCATATGTCTCATGAAAAGGTCCTTTCCGGAGTCCAAATTTCATTTGTCTCCTCCAGAAAGTAATGCAGCAGGACAAAAGGGTGATTGTTTAATGCTTTCAGTTGCAGTAGCAGTGAAGTTAATGGACAAAAGTTTTCTATTCAATCTTAAAGATTAATGTTCTTCTCTGTAGGGAAGAAAACAAAATGACCAAACTGTTATGTGCCACAGAAGAACTCTGCTGCTTACGCATTACTAATCACGCTCTACAGGTATGATTTTCTTTGGGGTCTATTTTACATTATGTTTTGTTGTTCATCAAAGAAAAGCATAACTATCTTGGGCAAAGAACAATGTCTGATAATAGGAATTAGGAAAAGTATCTGAATTCGTAAGAGAAGACAATAACAGTTGACTTCCCCTATAGGGAAACGATTAGCGGGAAGAATTTTATGATGAAGCAAGAGCTTATTGATGCCACTGAAGCCAGTGGTCTTTCACAAAGTGCAATTGGGTATGGTTTCACGGTGAATTCACACTGTTTCTTGTTTAAGCTAATATTTTTAGTGCATTAGTAAGTACTAAGTAGGTACTTTGCATTGTTAGCAGTCTCGACAAAAGTAAAGCAAAACCAGGGTCTTTGGGGAATTCTCAGGAGGATTGGTACACTGGATGGAGCTATATGAAGACATTGATATCTAAAGTTACTACAAGCTCATCTTCCATGTCTACGTTAACTTTTTCACCCTTGTTTCTTTAACGAAAACTTGTTTGGTTTGAATGCTGACATTGTCAAGGGGCTGTTGCCAGTGGTGGAGTTATGTTGTAGGATGTAGGGTGTGGGGATCTATAAATCCACTATCAACTAGCCATCTTTTGCTTTCATTGATTTCTTTTATGTGTCGAATAGAAATATTGTTATTTGTGTAAAGTTTAGAGTTCCGTTGCAACGCACGGGCACCCTACTAGTTATGTTATAAGTTAATTGTGAGAGCAACTGGCAAGATGGCTGGACTAACTCGGGGAAGCCTTATGGAAGCTTATTTTCAAGCCTTATGGACTAACTCGAATACTGATGTGACTTGCTTAGAAAGATTATTTCAGTAACTTGCATTTTCTTGCTCATGATGATTTTTGTTCTTTCTGCCTCTGCAACAATTTAATCGCCATCACCAAGGCAACTTATCTGAGGGTGAAATTTTAAATTATTGGTGAACAACATTAGCTTCTCGCTACAGTTACCAGTTTTACCGTTTTAGCCATGTTGAAAAATCTCGCTTGGTTGTTTTCTCCTTGATTTAAGGTCTCATAAATATAACCTATGCCATTTATATACAACGCTTTTCTAATCAGTAGATACTCGAATCTCATATATACATCACTTTTCTCATATAGCTTGTTTTCTACCTCATTAGCTTTATCTCATATGTTCCTATATTATTCGCACGCCAACTTCCATGGTGTGCCGCCGCGTTGACGTTCCTAGTACTTTCTTACTTCATTGCTTCCCAGCGCACCGGCCGACTTCATGTCGCCCGACCGTGCAGGCAAGCCCTCGATAGATTTCGCTTTTATGTTCGGCTCCCAAGTCCGCTCGACACAGGCAACCATATCCTTCCCCGGTCTCGCGCTTTTCTTCTCGATCCTTCCATTTCGTCCGCCCTCTCCACCTTGCCTTTGTTCCTAGTTCCCACCCGGTTTGATGGCCCTTTGCTTCCTCGCGCTCGACCACACCGCCACCGACGATGACGGCGAGGGCCCTAGCCTCCGCCTCCCGCCCCGTTCCATCTGCCGCTCCCGTCCCCACCACCTCCGCTCCAGACCGCCGACCCCGCCACCACCAACGATGAGGACGAGGGCCTCGGCCTCGGCTTCTCGCCACCTCCCTCTCCGTCTCAAGCCCTTCCGTTCCTGTCCCCACCACCTCCGCTCCAAAGCCTAAAACCAACCCGACCCCGCGCCCACGCCTCTGAACCCCACACCGATCGGATGAAGAAGGGGGGCACCGAGACGCGGTGCGGTCGATCTACGTCTCCATCTACGACAAGGTCAACGCTGTCGCCTCCGCCTCCCGCCCGACGAAGCCTACCAGCCGCGCGCTCGCCAAGATATCCGTCTACGGCAAGGTGTACACCGTCGTCTTCGGCCACTGCTTCTACGGCCGCGGCGGCATCCGCGTCTTCACCAGTGGTCAAAACGTTTACACATTTCCTCTATTCTTGTTTAATTGAATTTACCCTTTATTTACTAAGCTTGCGTGCGGTTATGGATGCAACCTGTAGGTTAGAAGAAGGTTGAGGTTTCCAAGGTATGCAAGCAGTGTAGTCATGGTTGTCAAGGCGACGCATAGGCGTCGCGTCGCCAGAGGGAGCTCGCCGGACACGGTCGCCTCGCTTGGCAGGAACAAGGCATCCGCCTGGACCGTCTAGGCATCGCCCGGGCTGTTGCGGCGTCGCCCGGGCGAAGTCAGGCGGCCGCCTAGGGCTGGGAGGACGATGGGATAAGTTGCGAGGTCGGTTGAGGACAAGCCGCATCGCCATTCGCCTGTCTGTCTGGTCGTCCGCCGCGCATCGCCGCCACCAGATCCGTCGTCTCCAACGCTGGCGCCCGCCTAGATCGGCATCCGCATCAGCCTGCGCCGTCTGCCTGCGCCTGCGCCTCCGCCGCCCGCCTCGCCGCTTTCTGCTGCCTGCCTCGCTGCGCTTGCGCCTCGCCTCGCATCGGCGATGCGCCCACTTTGCGCTTGCGCCTCCGCCTCCGCATCCGGCGATGCACCTGCCTGCCCCAGCCGCCACAGAGACGTGGATTGAGGCTAGGGTTGTGAGGAATTAAGGATTGAGGGCAAATGGGCCTTCGTATTGGGCTGTGTGAGAAGCGAGTAAATTGGTGGGCTTATGGCTATAAGCCTATAATATAACAGATTTAGCCCAATTACATGCATACATGTATTACTCTTACTATATGAATGAGTGAATGCATTCATACAAGTATATATGTCATAGATGTATTGGTGATGATAATTTTTTTGGTAGCCTAATCCCTAGGTGTCCATACAAGGTATATATATGTATTGGTGATAATGTGATATACTAAAAATGTTGACCTTCGCCTAATTCTCGCATAGGCGACTAGTCGCCTAGGCGTCCCGGCGATGGGCTGGCGCCTCGCCTCGCCTTGTCGCCTTGACAACCTTGAGTGTAGGTGAGACGTATTTAGATAGATCTTGCTATGTGCAGGTACAGACTTTGGTTTCTTTATCGGATTTTGCATTTTGTGAAAAGGTTACTCAATGAGCTTTTGATGAAAGAAACCCGTTGATTTGTGCTAAAGATTAGATCTTATGTTGCGTGGTCGATCTTTAGCGATTGATTCCTGCCTTCCTATTGGCATGCAAGGCAGCGGATATGTTGATCCAGCAAATACAGATATATCCTATTCTTGTTTAATTAAATTTACCCTTTATTTACTAAGCTTGCGTGCGGTTATGGATGTAGCCTGTAGGTTAGGAGAAGGTTGAGGTTTCCAAGGTATGCAAGCAGTGTAGGTGAGACGGATTTGGACATATCTTGCTCTGTGCAGGTATAGATTTTGGTTTCTTTTTCGGATTTTGCATTTTGTCACCAGGTTACTCAATGAGCTTTTAATCAAGGAAACCCGTTGATTTGTGCTAAAGATTAGATCTTATGTTGCGTGGTCGATCTTTAGCGATTCATTCCTGCCTTCCTGTTGGCATGCAAGGCATCGGAAACGTTGATCCAGCAAATACAGATATATTCCTCGACTTTTTGTGTCTGTCTTACCAATGAAAGGTTTGCTTGTACAGATTACAAGCTCACTTAGCTTCTTATAATTTTTGTCTTGTGTTAGACAGATTTGTGGAAGATGGTATGATATAAGGACCTTTATAGCCAAAAAGATACACTGTGCTAATTCATTGAGACTAATGGAGGCATTTGTTGTAGTGGTGAACAGGTGGCTTAACTAAAACATCTAAGGTTCTATTCGTATTATTCTGCTAGATTTTCAACTTAGATAGGTAGAAATATCCTTTTGAAAAAAATAACTTGCTAACACTGTGTTATAATTCTTCCTGCACAGGTATTGGTTTAGCTCACAAACTAGCTTTTCATTTAGATGTTTCCTTCTTAAAGCTTAGCATGGTTCTATTGTCATATTATATTTGTTTTTGCAGTTCCATTGTTATTGACCATGTATGTATCCCAAACTACTTCCAATTTCAGCTACCTAACTGCTTGTGCCATACTCTAAAGAAAGTGTGCCCAGTTTCAAACTCAAAAGATTGGTACCAAGTTCATGTGGTTTATGTGTGTTAAGATTAACCTTAATTTAGGCTGCCAGTTCAGCCATGCTCAGGGAATCTCAGATCTTTGCAGGTAGGCATGCTTTTCCATAATGCCATATCTTAGTCAATGAAGTATGATCTATGTCTATGGTAATGCTTATATTATGATAAATACTAGCATCAATTATTTGTTCGTATTATTTGCATATTTTGGTTGTCTGAGATGGATCTACGTTGAGTCGTATACAGATCTTCTCATGGTAACATTCTGTATTTATATACTATATAGGTTGCTAGATGGGAATCCATAGCGATGCGCCAACAGTAAAAGGTATTAGCTTGTTATTCTTCAAGCATAGTTGTATGCAGCCACCTGCGTATTATCCATGCTAAAAAAAATTGGTTCCCATATTTATCATGCATATATCGCATGAGGAAATCAAAACAAAATCATGTCATAATTAGGAGATATCACCTCTTTTTCGCGTGAACGAGAAATTCATATTAAATTGTCAATTCACAAGCAAGACAATTCGCAGGCAAGAATAAAGACAGCACTAGCATGTATCTTCACTTAAGTTGTAGCGCCCTGCAAATATATATTAGTGCGAAGTTTAAGAATTATTGCCTTCTACCACAGGAGATCTGCTACATTATCAATTGATGATCGAACACCTCATATATTGGTATCACCAATGGTAAGGTGGTTTTTCCCATTCTGTGATTGCAAGTTCAGAACATTAGCCAAGATGATAATCTTGTAGGTTCTATTTTGTTTCCTGTGTCTAGGATTTCAGTTGCTCTTATGGCGGTTTTGGAGAGATTTGGAGATTTTACAATACCATGGTAAGACTACCATTGGTTACGTTTTTTCATCGGTTCTTTCAACAATCCCTAACATCGGTTGCAGCATGCGTGTGCTCATGCTGGAGGCTACCATTTTACTCAGAAGCAAAGGTGATATTCTTTATATATTTTTGGTGCCCTAAGACAAATAAACTCGATTTGTCTCCTGCGCCTTTTATTTTATAGATTTTCTTGTGCATTTAATTACTGTGTGCTTTGCTTGCTAGAAACTAAGTGATGCAATGCCGCGCCAACTGTCCAAAATTTTCTAGGCCAAGTTTGGGTTGCAAATTCTGATAAATTTAAGTTTATTTCTTTTAATCTCTGCTACGCAAGACAATGTTGTGTCTTTGCATAATTTCAGGTGCCTTGTGACATTCGCTGTTGTCACAAATGAGTTATGTGATCTGCACAACAAGGTCAAGACTATGCTTCTAGTTTAGGTAGCTCCTTATGTGCTTATATTCAGTTTTGATTTTCAGATTCTCTGTGACTCGAAGGTACCCCATTTATGTTCATTTCTTTTAATCCATGCAGCTTAAGACAATGTTGTGCTTTTGCATAATTTCTTGTGCCTTACGGCATTGCCTTTTTGTTAGATATGAGCTCTGTGATCTGCCCAATAGATTCCATATTATGTTTCAAGTACATGTGGTTCCTTATGTGCTTCTGTTGTGTTTGGGTTTTCACATTCTCACCAACTGGAAGGTACCATATTCACAAGACTAATTATACATTGTATAAGATGAAAAGAAACACCTTGTCCTTTTGATACTAAAATTTGTCTTCACATGCTTCTTGCTTTCTGAAGCAGTTGGTTATGCATTTTTGAGGTCTCTGAAAACTTTACTTCACAAGTAAATGTTTATCTTAGTTTTGTTGCTATGTTTATATGCAGAGGCATATGATCCCGCTTGATTTATAGATATCAATACGTAATTCATAGCTTTGCGGATTGTTACAATACGCATCGGAGGTATATATAGCTATCTGCTTCCGATAGTAACATGTTTCTTACCTTATTACTACATACTATTTGTCTTACAGTCTGCTCTATGCTTAAGAAACTTGGTACGCCTTTTTTTTTTGTTTTCTGCCCTAAGAGCATTTCACACCTGCTGTCAATTCGTTTCTAGGTGCACATGTAATACCTAATCAGAGTATTTTGATTAGTGCCAGAAAGGATAAATATACTGAATAAATATAGCTACAGGCGTTGCCTGGTTGTGTTGTTTGTGTGCGGATGCAAATTTGCATTGAAATGATCTTTTGATCCATGCTTCGCATTTTGATCGCACTCAGTATCTCAAATGTCGGTTTTCTTCCGTTATTGTAGACCAGCTTCAAGGGCCACACTACCCCTGATCCAGTCCTTCTCCTTGGTTTCCCTGACAAGGATGTACAATTCTCTCTTCTTTTTGTTTCCCACAGATGTAGTATTTAGTGTATTTTAATAACAATAAAAAATATAAATTGAAAGGATCCTCTAACAGATGCTTGGCGTTTAAATTGCATTCAATATCTGAAATGTTTTTTCCCCGTTATCGCAGACCAGCTTCGGTGTCCCGTACGGCGGAGAATAGATACTGTTGGAGCATTTACGCCGTGCCGGCTAATTATTGTGATCTGTTCGAATGATGCATCAGAAGCAGAAAGCTTTTACATTAGTGCTTAGCTAATCCTTTTCGATAGGATCAATATGTCAAGCGCTAAGTCAGATTTTCTATTTATTTAACTTTCCTCGATGTGTGAAAAAGATGGTTTCTGATCGATTGCTTTGGTTCCAGATCATCACGTTAGCTACTGCTGATAAACTGTGGACGCTTAAGGAGTAACCAGAAGAATACGCGCCCTTCATCATGCAGCAACCTCATCCCGAAGGCCTTCATTGCATTGAGGTAAGTTAACATATTTCCTTCTGCCATACTATGTCCGAAAAGTGCTAGAAATTGGTACGCAATCATTGGTTTCACTACCCCCTGTACGATTTCAGCAACATCCACTTATGTTTTCCCTGAAAGTTACTATTTATTTACGTTGTTCATTTGGTTTGTAAGAGGCATGCCAGCTGGACAGCAATGTTTCTTTATGCAAGAGTGCGGCAAAGTATGTTCTGGAATGTACATATTCAAGTATGTCCATTCACAAATTGACTTTGTAGAGTTGCATAGGCTTGTTTTCCAAACATCCTAGAATGGTTGGTTCTGAACATAGCAATAGCTTTGCTACAAAAAAAATTGAGCTACCCATCTTTTCTTTAGATAGGGATCATTCCAATAACAAAAGAAACGTTTCCTAGAACCTTAATGAATATTTTTCTTGCTCCTGATCAAAACCTTTCGCTAATACCAAAAGGGCTGTCGTAAGTGCTGACAACCATCTGCCAAGTGTGGAGCGTGTGAATTTTTTGTTAGTAAAAATTCGAGATGACAGGCTGCTAAAATCGATGTTATTTTCTGCATATCCAATGTTAGATAATTCCGTTCTCTTTTCGCAGTTTTATTAATTTAGGTTCCTATGTTTATATTTTTGATGTTATGTGCGGCGCTGTTCGTGAAACTCAATTACAAATAGCCTAAGGCAAGGTATCTTTTCATTCCTCGATTCACCAGTTATACAGTCCTTTAGAACTACGTTAGCCCACTAATAGATTTCTATGTATGTAATATATGAGCTCAAAACATCTAGGAAGATTTCGTTGAGATTTTTCCATAAAAAGTATATTGTACTTCTTCTCAGAGAATTCGTTCTTTTTATCTAGAATGGACAATATACATCCAGCTAATTAGAGTCCGACAATGTTTGCGCACTTTCGTGTAGCGTTGCTACCATCGTTAAATGTGGTTTATTATGTTGTTGCCGTCGCTATTTGTGGTTTATTATATTTTTAAATGTATTCAGTCTGCGCTGATATTTAATGCGCTGATCATCATCATCATCATCTGATAATACTAATACTTTTTAGTACGCAGGATTGATGTATTAAAAATTCTAGTAATGTTATTGGTTCTTTGTCTTAGATGCGCTAATAACTTACTATCCAAAGGCTGAATAGGAGGAATAGACATGTAGTCATAACGTCTCACTTACGAATCTTTGCCCATTAATGAGGTAACTTACTATCTCAAAACGAAGTCTTATACAATTAACATTGGAGCCAATCAACCAAGCAAGGACCACATCTGCTAGCCGTGTAACCTTTCTTGCATTTCAACATTCCCATATAAAATATCTAATTACCCCCTACACATGAATGTTCTTGATTGTTTCATTAACTTTGATTGTTTTGCTCATGATGATTTTGCTTCTTCCTGCCTATACAGCAATTCAATCGATCAAGGCAACTTATCTGGAATCATGGTTAGATAGCCAGGTCAACAGAAGGACTTCGACCATGATTATTTTGGTTGCATCCTGCTTAGGTGATTCAATTTCTACCCTTCCAATTGATTTCAATCATATGTGAAAAACAGTTACTTCATCCGGCCGTTTTCCCTTATTGCCTACAGATAGATCTTAGTTCTACAAAATCAGTCTCAAATACTTTAGCTCACAATTTTTTGTCTTCAAAATTCTAATGTGACTTGCTTAGAAAGATTATTTCAGTAACTTGCATTTTCTTGCTCATGATGATTTTCGTTCTTTCTACCTCTGCAACAATGCAATCGCCATCGCCAAGGCAACTTATCTGATGTCATGGTTAGGAAGTCAAGTCAATAAACAGACTTCGACCAATCTGAGGGTGAAATTTTAAATTATTGTTGAACAACATTAGCTTCTCGCTACAGTTACCAGTTTACCGTTTTAGCCATGTTGAAAAATCTCTCTTGGTTCTTTTCTCCTTGATTTACGGTCTCATAAATATAACCTATCCCATTTATATACAACGCTTTTCTAATCAGTAGATACTCAAATCTCATATATACATCACTTTTCTCATATAGTTTATTTTCTACCTCATTAGCTTATCTCATATGTGTGATACTACGGGATTGCATAACCTTAGAAAGCATGAAATTTGCAATTAGAACCCTACGGTCTGATGTTTTAACGCAGCTGGGCTGTTTCGGGCTTTTGGGCCGCTCCAGGGGATGTGTTGGGCTTGGGGAACTTTCTTGGGCTGGTTGGTGGGGCTTGTTTGGCCCATGTGGGGGTGAGGAGGGGGAGTTTTCCTGCTGCCCTAACCCCTTCCCCTCCCCACTTTGCACCGCACCCCCTTCCCCCTCCCACCTCCTTGTCTCCTCTCCTCTCTAGCCTTTCCTCTCCCTCACCTCCACCTCTCCCACCCCACCAACCCTTGCTGCGTCGTCTCCACTGCCACGCCGTGTCTGTAGTGCTGTCCTCGCTAGTGGGAGGATCCGCGACGAGAGAGCCGGTGGGAGGAGGAGATCGAGGTGGAGATCGCGGCAGAGGAGAAGCGGTTGTTTGCGATTCTTCAAGAAGGTAATGGGGAACCTTGTGGGGTAGATCTTATGCTGTTGTAGAGGGGTTTTTCCATGTTTTTGGATCATGGGAGGTGCTGCCATGGGGTAGAATTGATGAAAAACTAGAGTTGTACTCACGTTTTGGTTCGGGCAGATTGGGAACCCGAACTAGGGCAGGTGTTTTCGCCAATTTAGAGTTTGAATCTGACCGTACGGACTTTTAGGAAGTTGTAGATAATTTCATTATCTTTCCGTGCATATAAAGAAAGTTAAAATCCGCCCAGCCGTTTGGGAGATATGGCTGTTTTACCGAGCGCTGTCAAATCTGTGACGAGATTGGGACAGTTCGTGTTCAACGTTAGATTAAACAACATTAGAGTCCGAATTAGTCTTTCTCTATAACTAGAAAAAGTTGGGAATTTTCCTAAGCTACGCGAGGATGTACTCGTTTATTCAATTTGGAGTCCCAGAACAGAAGTTATGCCCATTGGAAGGTTGCTGTCCCGACGGGACAGATTTGCTGTTTTCTGATTTTAGGAGTTGTAAGCGAAGTCGGGGTAGTGGGTTCTTTGTGTGCTGTTTTGTGGACTCGATTTGAGTGTGTGGCACGTGTTTGCAGGTGGTGTGCCTCCGGGCGTGCCCTCAACCTCTCGTCACTCCGTTGCCCGCGGTTGAAGGCAAGTGTGTTGTGTGGATTGTATGCTATATGTGTTGCTAGTTGTGCTTCATAGTATTTGGAATAGATAACATGTTGTCTTGCCATGAATTACATATATTGCTTGATATGAAGCCATTATGCCATGATTTAAATGTGCTTATTGTTGATAAGCGGATTACATGCCATGTGATGATATGCAATACTCCTATACATGTGTACGCGGTTGTCCATTTTGCATACATGGCATATTTTCATGGCCGGCCGGTGAGATAAGTCATAACTATTCCGGGAGGGTCGGTGAGAACCGTTATGACTAGTCCGGGGCTATTCTTGAGTAAGACCTACATCGTGATTCCATCCACCGTGGTGAATGGAAGCGAGTGATAGGCACCCTCCATCTTCGGGATGGAAGGGGGAAAAGGGTGCATGCCGACGGGTGTGCACTCAACCATACCGGTATGAGTTTCCAAGGAGACATGTGCATTGCATTGCATTAATGAAATATGTATATGATGATGTTTATGAGATGACGATATGAATACTTATGAGTTGCTCACGAGATGAATACATGGATGCTTCAAGATGTTTGGAATGCTAACCATGTTGTGTTATGATGTGCTTTTGGAGATTGGTGATGATGGTTTGTTGACTTGATCTTTGTTTTTCCATTACAATACACTTTGCTGAGTTTTGAACTCACGCTTGTGTTTTATGTTGCTTTTAGGTACCTTGAGATCGGCATGAGGGAAAAGGGGAATAGTCACACATCTCCACGTAGTTCACGCAATTGATTCCACAATGGAATCACTTGGAGTCATGACAATAAACTTAATGTGATACAATTGATGTTTATGGTTTAGATGTGTGCTAGGATTGCCTTATTCGTTTCATTTGGCTAATGATGACTTTGGGATGCTTAAAGTGGACTTATATTGCTTTAGGTGTAAACTTATTATTGCTGTTTTAGATATTTCATATTATGTCATATTCTGCTATGCTATTATGGTTGCGCGAGATCATGATTAAACAAAGGAGATGCTGCCGAAATTTTCGGTTCTAGCGATTGTTCCTTTGCTGTGATTTTCGTTTATTTGTAGTATTTAGATGATGCATAATCTATGTTTGGTGACATTCCGGGCTTAGTGCAAGCTGGGGTGTTACAATATGTTACTATATTATTCGCACGCCAACTTACACGGTGTGCCGCCGCGTTGACGTTCCTAGTACTTTCTTACTTCATTGCTTCCCAACGCACCGGCCGACTTCACGTCGCCCGACCGTGCAGGCAAGCCCTCGATAGATTTCGCTTTTATGTTCGGCTCCCAAGTCCGCTCGACACAGGCAAACATATCCTTTCCCGGTCTCGCGCTTTTCTTCTCGATCCTACCATTTCGTCCGCCCTCTCCACCTTGCCTTTGTTCCTAGTTCCCACCCGGTTTGATGGCCATTTGCTTCCTCGCGCTCGACCTCGCCGCCACCGACGATGACGGCGAGGGCCCTGGCCGCCGCCTCCCGCCCTGTTCCATCTGCCGCTCCCGTCCCCACCACCTCCGCTCCAGACCGCCGACCCCGCCACCACCGACGATGACGACGAGGGCCTCGGCCTCGGCTTCTCGCCACCTCCCTCTCCATCTCAAGCCCTTCCGTTCCTGTCCCCACCACCTCCGCTCCAAAGCCTAAACCCAACCCGACCCCGCGCCCACGCCTCTGAACCCCACACCGATCGGATGAAGGGGGGCACCGAGACGCGGTGCGGTCGATCTACGTCTCCATCTACGACAAGGTCTACGCCGTCGCCTCCGGTCGCGGCTTCTACGTCCCCGCCGCCTCCGCCTCCCGCCCGACGAATCCTACCAGCCGCGCGCTCGCCAAGATGTCCGTCTACGGCAAGGTGTACACCGTCGCCTTCGGCCACGGCTTCTACGGCCGCAGCGGCATCCGTGTCTTCACCTGTGGCCAAAACGTTTACACATTTGCCCTATTCTTTTAATTGAATTTTCCCTTTATTTACTAAGCTTGCGTGTGGTTATGGATGCAGCCTGTAGGTTAGAAGAAGGTTGAGGTTTGCAAGGTATGCAAGTAGTGTAGTCATGGTTGTCAAGGCGATGCCTAGGCGTCGCGGCGCCTGAGGGAGCTCGCCGGACACGGTAGCCTCGCTTGGCCGGAACAAGGCGTCCGCCTGGACCGTCTAGGCGTCGCCCGGGCAGGTCGGGCGGCCGCCTAGGGTTGGGAGGACGATGGGATAAGTCGCGAGGTCGGTTGAGGACAAGCTGCATCGCCATTCGCCTGTCCGTCTGGTCGTCCGCCGCGCATCGCCGCCACCAGATCAGTCGTCTCCAACGCCGGCGCACGCGTAGATCGGCTTCTGCATCCGCCTTCGCCGCCTGCCTGCGCCTCCGCATCCGCCTTCACCTCCGCTGCCCGCCTGCGCCGCCGCCTCCAGCGATGCGCCCGCCTGCCCCAGCCGCCACAGAGACGTGGATTGAGGCTAGGGTTGTGAGGAATTAAGGATTGAGGTCCAATGGGCCTTCCTATTGGGCTGTGTGAGAAGTGAGTAAATTGGTGGGCTTATGGCTATAAGCCTATAATATAACAGATTTAGCCCAACTACATGCATACATGTATTACTCTTACCATATGATTGAGTGAATGCATTCATACAAGTATATATGTCATAGATGTATTGGTGATGATAATATTTTTGGTAGCGTAATCCCCAGGTGTCCAAAAAAGGTATATATATATATATATATATTTGGTGATGATATATATATCTATGCATGTATGTATTGGTGATAATGTGATATACTGAAAATGTTGACCTTCGCCTAATTCTCGCCTAGGCGTCCAGGCGACGGGCTGGCGCCTCGCCTTGACAACCTTGAGTGTAGGTGAGACGTATTTGGACAGATCTTGCTCTGTGCAGGTACAGACTTTGGTTTCTTTATCGGATTTTGCATTTTGTCACCAGGTTACTCAATGAGCTTTTGATCAAAGAAACCCGTTGATTTGTGCTAAAGATTAGATCTTATGTTGCGTGTTCGATCTTTAGCGATTTATTCCTGCCTTCCTATTGGCATGCAAGGCAGCGGATACGTTGATCCAGCAAATACAGATATATCCTATTCTTGTTTAATTGAATTTACCCTTTATTTACTAAGCTTGCGTGCGGTTATGGATGCAGCCTGTAGGTTAGAAGATGGTTGAGGTTTCCAAGGTATGCAAGCAGTGTAGGTGAGACGGATTTGGACAGATCTTGCTCTGTGCAGGTACAGATTTTGATTTCTTTTTCGGATTTTGCATTTTGTCACCAGGTTACTCAATGAGCTTTTGATCAAGGAAACCAGTTGATTTGTGCTAAAGATTAGATCTTATGTTGCGTGGTCGATCTTTAGCAATTTATTCCCGCCATCCTGTTGGCATGCAAGGCATCGGATACGTTGATCCAGCAAATACAGATATATTCCTCGACTTTTTGTGTCTGTCTTACCAATGAAAGGTTTGCTTGTACAGATTACAAGCTCACTTAGCTTCTTATAATTTTTGTCTTGTGTTAGACAGATTTGTGGAAGATGGTATGATATAAGGACCTTTATAGCCAAAAAGATACACTGTGCTAATTCATTGAGACTAATGGAGGCATTTGTTGTAGCGGTGAACAGGTGGCTTAACTAAAACATCTAAGGTTCTATTCGTATTATTCTGCTAGATTTTCAACTTAGGTAGGTAGAAATATCCTTTAGAAAAAAATAACTTGCTAACACTGTGTTATAATGATGCTTCCTGCACAGGTATTGGTTTAGCTCACAAACTAGCTTTTCATTTAGATGTTTCCTTCTTAAAGCTTAGCATGGTTCTATTGTCATATTATATTTGTTTTTGTAGTTCCATTGTCATTGACCATGTATGTATCCCAAACTACTTCCAATTTCAGCTACCTAACTGCTTGTGCCATACTCTAAAGAAAGTGTGCCCAGTTTCAAACTCAAAAGATTGGTACCAAGTTCATGTGGTTTATGTGTGTTAAGATTAACCTTAATTTAGGCTGCCAGTTCAGCCATGCTTAGGGAATCTCAGATCTTTGCAGGTAGGCATGCTTTTCCATAATGCCATATCTTAGTCAATGAAGTATGATCTATGGTAATGCTTATATTGTGATAAATACTAGCATCAATTATTTGTTCGTATTATTTGCATATTTTGGTTGTCTGAGATGGATCTACGTTGAGTCGTATACAGATGTTCTCATGGTAACATTCTGTATTTATATACTATATAGGTTGCTAGATGGGAATCCACAGCGATGCGCCAACAGTAAAAGGTATTAGCTTGTTATTCTTAAAGGATAATTGTATGCAGCCGCCTGCGTATTATCCATGCTAAAAAAAATTGGTTCCCATATTTATCATGCATATATCGCATGAGGAAAACAAAACAAAATTATGTCATAATTAGGAGATTTCTCCTGTTTTTCGCGTGAACGAGATTCATATTGAATTGTCAATTCACAAGCAAGATAATTCGCAGGCAAGAATAAAGACGGCACTAGCATGTATCTTCGCTTAAGTTGTAGCGCCCTGCAAATATATATTAGTGCGAAGTCTAAGAATCATTGCCTTCTACCACAGGAGATCTGCTACATTATCAGTTGATGATCGAACACCTCACATATTGGTATCACCGTTGGTAAGGTGGTTTTTCCCATTCTGTGATTGCAAGTTCAGAACATTAGCCAAGATGATAATCTTGTAGGTTCTATTTTGTTTCCTGTGTCTAGGATTTCAGTTGCTCTTATGGCGGTTTTGGAGAGATTTGGAGATTTTACAATACCATGGTAAGACTACCATTGGTTACGTTTTTTCATCGGTTCTTTCAACAATCCCTAACATCGGTTTGCAGCATGCGTGTGCTCATGCTGGAGGCTACCATTTTACTCAGAAGCAAAGGTTATATTCTTTATATATTTGTGGTGCCCTAAGACAAATAAACTCGATTTGTCTCCTGCGCCTTTTATTTTATAGTTTTTCCTGTGCATTGAATTAATGTGTCCTTTGCTTGCTAGAAACTAAGTGATGCAATGCCCCCGCCAGCTGTGCAAAATTTTCTAGGCCAAGTTTGGGTTGCAATGTCTGATCAATTTAAGTTTATTTCTTTTAATCTCTGCTACGTAAGACAATGTTGTGTCTTTGCATAATTTCAGGTGCCTTATGATATTCGCTGTTGCATAATTCTCTTCTTTTTGTTTCTCACAGATGTAGTATTTAGTGTAATTTCATAACAATAAAAAATATAAATTGAAAGGATCTTCTAAGAGATGCTTGTCGTTTAAATTGCATTCAAAATGTTTTTTCCCCGTTATCGCAGACCAGCTTCGGTGTCCTGTACGGCGGAGAATAATTACTGTTGGAGCATTTACGTCGTGCCGGTTAATTATTGTGATCTGTTCGAATGATGCATCTGAAGCAGAAAGCTTTTAAATTAGTGCTTAGCTAATCCTTTTCGATAAGATCAATATGTCGAGCGCTAAGTCAGATTTTCTATTTATTTTACTTTCCTCGATGTGTGAAAAAGATGGTTTCTGATCGATTGCTTTGTTTCCAGATCATCATGTTAGCTACTGCTGATAAACTGTGGATGCTTAAGGAGTAACCAGAAGAATACGCGCCCTTCATCATGCAGCAACCTCATCCCGAAGGCCTTCATTATATTGAGGTAAGTTACATATTTCCTTCTGCCATACTATGTTCGAAAAGTGCTAGAAATTGGTACGCAATCATTGGTTTCACTACCCCTTGTACGATCCCAGCAATATCCACCGATGTTTTCCCTGAAAGTTACTATTCATTTACGTTGTTTATTTGGTTTGTAAGAGGCATGCCAGCTGGATAGCAATGTTTCTTTTTGCAAGACTGCGGCAAAGTATGTTCTTGACTGTACATATTCAGGTATGTCCATTCACAAATTGACTTTGTAGAGCTGCATAGGCTTGTTTTCCAAACATACTAGAATGGTTGGTTCTGAACATAGCAACATCTTTGCTACCAAAAAAATAGAGCTACCCAGCTTTTCTTTAGATACGGAACTTTCCTATAACGAAAGAAACGTTTCCTAGAATCTTGATGAATATTTTTCTTGCACTTGGTCAAATCCTTTCGCTAATGCCAAAAGGGTTGTCGTAAGTGTTGACAACCATCTGCCTTGATGTTAAACCTGCAATACGAGCCTCTATTGTGCTTCTTTTTGTGACGCAGCCTCTCTTTCGCGTGAACGAGAAATTCATATTAAATTGTCAATTCAAAAGCAAGACAATTCGCAGGCAAGAATAAAGACGGCACTAGGATGTATCTTCGCTTAAGTTGTAGCGCCCTGCAAATATATATTAGTGCGATGTCTAAGAATCATGGCCTTCTACCACAGGAGATCTTCTACATTATCAGTTGATGTCTCTAATAGTTGAAACAGATGTGTCAATATTCAGTTATGATACAATTGTCAGTTTTAATTAGAACAGAAAAAATGTGATAGGTTAAAAATCATAAATAATACTGTCCTACAGGTTCATGAATAAATCACATTTTAGGACTCTTGATAGACACGATGAAGTAAATGCAGTTTAGCTGCTTTTTATTTATACCATGATAGTTTTTTGTCAGCAACCTTCATTTCTCTGTTTTATCCCTTCTCACGACAAGACTAGGCTATCATCATGCTTTCTTACTACAGGTGGACCTATTAAAATCATACTTATTGGTTACACATTAGCAGTTTCTTTCTTTGGCCTAAATATTTTTTTTTATCTCATATTGTAGAGATACTTCAAAACACCTGTAATCTCTGAATTGTATCTAGGACTGATTCACTTAAGACTGATTCATTGACGTGAATAGGGAGATTATTCAGAGACATCTTGTAGTTCATACAGATACAAATAAGGTTGATCGTTAAAATTTTCTAAATTATTGTGTTCTTTTGCTTCATTTGATTTCAGCATCATGAACAACGAAAATATTTAGAGACAGGTTGCAATGCATATAAGTACGGATATGGTTAACCATTTGAGTTTTCTAAATTATTTTGTTCTTTCTTTCATTTTGTTTCAACGAATGCAAATCAGTATCGCATTTTACAAATTTAAATATTGTCGAACTACAAGTTACTGCCTAAGTTTAGCTAACAGCATTATTCACATTTTTTTTTATTTTCATGCAAGGCGATTCTCTTCATTAAGTTACGCACCTTTTTTTTAGCGATTGGGATTCCTTCGTCACTTGTCCAATTCTTTCTTACCTGTGCGCAATTTACCTTAAATGTTGTGAGTTGTCTATTAGATTAGCCATTAGTCTACAGTCTCCTGCCTATTTTTTAATGCATTGCTCTATTCACATGTTTTCTTTCGAGTTCCTATTATATTGATATTCTGAAGTTTTGATATATGCTTCAAGAAAGACCACTCCATTTTCATGTATAATTTCCTCATCTCAAGTTTCAATGGTAATTGAAATAGTTGTGTAATTGGTGATTGTGAATTTGAAGGTCTCCATGTGAAGGGTCTATGCTTGTTGCGTAATGCTTGCTTGGGAATAAATTCCACTAGATTTGATGGTTTGTTTTGTGATGAATTGTGTCATGAAGTGAATTGCAAAAGTGGATTTTATCAAGACATTGAATTGAGGGGGGTGAAAGAAATAGGTTGTGTAGTCAGTGCTTAATATTTTAGTTGGAGTCTGCAGTTCCGGTTGCCTAACTGATCATGTATGGTTTTGGTGAGTGGGCATGGGGTAATTATAGATTAGGCTAGTAATAGTCGTGTTACTTGAGGTCAATCGAAGCGCGAACCGAGAGTGAGCTAGAAATATTTCTCCTCAGGTTTCATGTCTTTATGTTCCAAGTTCTCCTGTAACTAAGTTTATACTAGGATTTATAGAGGCGTGTTTATTTAGCTCATGGGAGGAATTGATG
Organism: Rhipidocladum racemiflorum; assembly: GCA_036346355.1. Taxonomy (NCBI): domain Eukaryota; kingdom Viridiplantae; phylum Streptophyta; class Magnoliopsida; order Poales; family Poaceae; genus Rhipidocladum; species Rhipidocladum racemiflorum. The sequence continues at coordinate 37,077,220 of CM070581.1, forward strand.
TCAACAATTAATGGTGTCATCTGATATTATTGACTGTGTTCATTTATGCATGTTACTTGACCCTTAATACTGGTGCATGAAATGGAAATGCTATTTTCTTCAACAGAGGTATATGATTTTATATTGGAGCATATGTGTTTTGCCTTATTGAATTAGGGAGCAAGGGTTGTCACTAGAGTTTTGTATGCGTTTAATGGAATGGTGGTATGAATGCTTGGGTTGTTATCTTTGACTTGGCTAAGATAGTTGGCTTGATTTATTACTGTGGGATTTACACATCAGAATGTACGAATGGACAGTGTTTTTAGCGTATAACTGAGTTATCTTGGGAATTATTATTAAAGGGAACAAGCAGACTTAATGCGAGGTGTTGAAAGTTTGTGATCTGGTAATACTTATATCTCTGTTTTGACTAGAGCTAGATTTGTTTAAAGATGTATGTGGTGTTGGCGAGTTTGTCGAAAATGTGAACCTTATGATTGTTTCGTATGTGATTTTGTTGAAGTCGTTTTCGTTCGAAATTCGTTTCCTTTTCTCTTGAGAGAATATGTAATGGTTGATGTTTGGCTAGAGACTCAGTTTCCTCTTCCAAAATGTTCGTTTTGGTTAATTGCGAAAGATTTTGCTTCAGTTAAATGAGCTGATCTGTTTTTGGTTATTTTGAGAGCTCTGTCGAGGTTGGACTCTCTCCTTTAAGTCGAGTTACCCTGATGCGAATTTTATTGCATTAAATTTGAAATTGTTAAAAGTGGTTTATGTGATGTAAGATATTTGAGTTTTTCCTTTGCGATTTGGCTTGAGAAAAGAAATTGAGTGATGGTTGGGCTCTATTAAGTTTCTCTCCAAAGTGAATTGTAGCACTTTGGGTTCGGGTTGATGCACGTGGTTCAATTGGTTCAAAAGAATTGTATCTCTTCTGTATTCTAGCCTGAGTTAAGAATATGAATGCTTATGGTATAATGTTGAGTAGAATAAAGATTTATACTTTTGGGATTAGCTATTTGAGTGAAAGAATGTGAGGGTGAGGCCCTCTTAGGAAAAGAAATGATTTTGGTTTGGTATTAGTTTGTGGTCCTAGCTTGGGCAAGGTGTAGTACTTTTGTTGTGGTTTAAAAGGTGGTTTATGATGGAGGCTTGTGATGTTGATTTGAAATCTTCTGGGAGTAGCGTTGTTTGTAAAGAAGTTGAAAGTCATTTTTGATGTAAAATAATCTACCGTGGACACTTGTTTGAGCTAGTTCTTCCAGGATGTGAGATGCTTGGAAGAGGATAAAAAAAATTATTATAATGTGGTTTGTGATTGGAAAGGAAAATATGCCAAAGGGGGCTATTTCCTTAGATAGCATTCGTTGATTTTGGTCCCTTGTTAAAAAGATCAATCAATTGGAAAACATGGGATTATGCGTATTGGATTCGTTGGTGGTTCAAGTTTGGAATCCGAGATGATGAAACGGATGGTATGGGTGATTGGCTGAGATTTATTTTAGAGGCGTGTCAATTTTGTTGTCATGAATAATTGTATCATGGTGAGGAGGTAGAGAGAGGAGGTTAGAATTTGTGACTGAAGCTAAAAAAGGGGGGTTGGAATTGAGTTTAGAGGTTGGCACCTTGTTTCTTTTGAATAGAATCTTTGATTAAAAGTTATAGTATGCTTCATGGCTAAAAGAAAGCTAGATCCGAGTTACCTCAGAGTATTTTTTTGCTAGTGGTATGATAGGTTGATATGGGATTTGGCATATCCTAGGTTTCATATCATTGAAATTTTTGGAGGGAAACTAGTTTTAGTTGGAGGGAACCAATTGTTGTTTTTCGAGCAGATTTTCAGTCTGTCTTGCAACTCGATTTTATGGTACTTATGTTGGTCAAATGAGTTTTTGTATGTATCCCAAACTACTTCCAATTTCATCTACCTAACTGCTTGTGCCATACTCTAAAGAAAGTGTGCCTAGTTTCAAACTTAAAAGATTGGTACCAAGTTCATGTGGTTTATGTTTGTTAAGATTAACCTTAATTCAGGCTGCCAGTTCAGCCATGCTCAGGGAACCTCAGATCTTTCCAGTTAGGCATGCTTTTCCATAATGCCATATCTTAGTCAATGAAGTATGATCTATGGTAATGCTTATATTATGATAAAAACTAGCATCAATTATTTGTTCGTATTATTTGCATATTTTGGTTGCTCAGGGAACCTCAGATCTTTCCAGTTAGGCATGCTTTTCCATAATGCCATATCTTAGTCAATGAAGTATGATCTATGGTAATGCTTATATTATGATAAAAACTAGCATCAATTATTTGTTCGTATTATTTGCATATTTTGGTTGTCTGAGATGGATCTACGTTGAGTCGTATACAGATCTTCTCATGGTAACATTCTGTATTTATATACTATATAGGTTGCTAGATGGGAATCCACAGCGATGCGCCAACAGTAAAAGGTATTAGCTTGTTATTCTTATAGCATAGTTGTATGCAGCCACCTACGTATTATCCATGCTAAAAAAAATGGTTCCCATATTTATCATGCATATATCGCATGAGGAAATCAAAACAAAATCATGTCATAATTAGGAGATATCTCCTCTCCTTCACGTGGACGAGAAATTCATATTAAATTGTCAATTCACTAGCAAGACAATTCGCAGGCAAGAATAAAGACGGCACTAGCATGTATGTTCGCTTAAGTTGTAGCACCCTACAAATATATATTAGTGCGAAGTCTAAGAAATCATTGCCTTCTACCAGAGGAGACCTGCTACATTATCAGTTGATGTCTCTAATAATAAAAAAGGATGTGTCAATATTCAGTTATGAAACAATTGTCGGTTTTATTTAGAACCGAAAAAATGTGACAGGTGCATTTGAGATCGAGGTTGATAGGTTAAAAATCATAAATAATACTGTCATATAGGTTCATGAATAAATCACATTTAGAACTCTTGATAGACTCGATGAAGTAAATGCAGTTTAGCTGTTTTTTATTTAATCCATGATAGTTTTTTATCAGCAGCCTTCATTTCTCTGTTTTATCCCTTCTCACGATAAGACTAGGCTATCATCATGCTTGCTTACTACAGGTGGACCTATTAAAATCATGCTTATTGTTTTAACATCAGCAGTTTCTTTCTTCGGCCTAAATATTTTTTTTCATATCATATTGTAAGGATACTACAAAACACCTGCAATCTGAATTGTATCTAAGACTGATTCACTCTTAAAGACTGATTCGTTGACGTGAACAGGGAGATCATTCAGAGACATCTTGCAATTCATACAGATACAAATAAGGTTGATCGTTTAAATTTTCTAAATTATTGTGTTCTTTTGTTTCATTTGATGTCAGCATCATGAGCAACGAGAATATTTAGAAACGGATTGCAATTCATATATAAGTACCGATATGGTTAGCCATTTGAGTTTTCTAAATTATTTTATTCTTTTGTTTCGTTTTGTTTCAACGAATGCAAATCAGTATCGCATTTTACAAATTTAAATATTGTTGAACTACAAGTTCCTGCCTAAGTTTAGCTAACATCATTATTCACATGTTTTTATTTTCATGCTAGGGGATTATCTTCATTAAGTTACGCACCTTTTTTTTTGCGAGTGAGATTCCTTTGCTACTTCTGTGAATGTGAACAAAAAAACAGGTACTTTGTACTACCCATGCGCATCCGAAACCACTTGTCCTATTCTTCGTTACCTGTGCGCAATTTACCTTAATTGTTGTGAGTTGTCTATTAGATTAGCCATTAGTTTGCAGTCTCTTGCCTATTTTTTAATGCATTGCTCTATTCACATGTTCTCTTTCCAGTTCCTATTATATTGATATTCTGAAATTCTGATATATGCTTCAAGAAAGACCACTGTTATTGCTCTTTTTTAATTACGCTTTGTTCTATATCGAGGCCAGCGAATCACTGGTAAGTATAAAAGTTACAATGCGATAGTACATTTAACGAAAAGCTTTTCCTTTGCGTTGTATAGTTATATATTGATATATTTTGTTCGATATGGTACAACCTAGTGAAAATATCTATTTAGGCCCTGTTTGGTAGAGCTCTAGCTCCATCAGATCCGTGGATTTTGTGGAGCTGGCTATTTCAAGCTCCACCAGATCTGTGGAGATGGAGCTGTGGGTATATTAGTGTGTTTAGGAGGGTTATGTTGTTTACATTTTGAATAAACATATAAACTTAATTCACTTTATTTTACCCTAGAAGTTTTAGACATTGATGTCAAGTCGTCGCCTAGGCGCCGCCTAGGCGTCCCGGCGGCGGCAGGAGCTCATCGTACTTGGTCGCCTCGCCTAGCCGAAGCAAGGCGGGCGCCTGTACGTTCCAGGCATGGCCTGGGGCGTCCAGGCGTCGCCAGGCGAGCGCGAGGCGGCTTACTAGCGTTTGGGAGAACGGGGACTCGAGTCAGCTGAAGGACGAGGGGAGAAGGGGAGTCGCGACGGTTTGCGCATATCTCCGTTGGCTGAGTACTCGAGTCGGCTGAGGAGGCATCCGCTGCACATCGCCGCCACCATATCCGTCATCTCCAACTCCGGCGCTCGCCTAGATCGGTAAGTCTGCCTCCGCCGCGCATCCGCTTCTGCCTCTGCCTCCGCCTCCACAGCCGCCTACGTCGACGCGGGCTCTGGTGTGCGTCGCGCCGTCACCCGGTCGCACACGAGAGCCAATGATGCCGATGATATGTCACCGACGTCGATGCTATGCCGCTGGGGGTGATGGGCGATGGCGACGCTCTGTTGCCTCCTCCGCTCTACCGTTGATCCGACTCCTTTTGCTCTGCTGCTGCTCTTCTTTATTGCCGCTGATCCAACGCTGCTCTGCTTTATTGCTGCTGATCTGACTCCTTGTGTTGCTGCTCCAGTGTTTGATGCCTCCTCAGCTTTGGAATGCTTGTGTTGATTGTTGAGACACGTGTGTGCCGCACTTTGGCTTTGTATAGGGAGTCTAAACAATATTAGCTATTGGTAGTATTGTTGAGTGTGTTGACTGTTGAGACGTCCTACCAATAGCTTGGTAACACACCCTGACGCCCTACCAACACACCCTTCGCCTAATCCTCGCCTAGGCGTCCAGGCGATGGGTTGGCGCCTCGCCTCGCCTTGTTGCCTTGACAACCATGGTTTCAGATATAAGGTGGACGATCTAGAGCTCTGCCAAACAGGGCCTTAAATGCCAGATTTAACAAGGATTTTCAGTTTATAAGTTAAATATATTTTCAGCCAATCACTCAAAGGTATCTTGTGCGCCTTATCTGTGTTACTGTTACTTGGTGCTTTATACGTTGTTTGCTTCAAGGTTAGCCTTTTCCAGGAATATTAATTAAAAGCTTTTGATTTCATCATATGTGTTAATGGAATAATAAAAGCTTTTGATCTCATCTTATGTGTTAATGGAATAGAATAGATGATTAAGTCAACTATGTGTGTTCGAATAACGCTTTGAAATGATTTTTTTAACGTATCGCTGCTCCTATTGCCTTGAAATTATTCCGAGGTCCAAGCTTATCAAGGCGATGCCTAGGTGTCCGGTCGACAAAGGAGACCCGCCGTGAAGCTTCGCCTCGCCTGGACGCGGCAAGTCGGTCGCCTGGATGTCCCAGGCGTCGCCCAGGTCGTCTAGGCATCGCCGGGCGAGCCAGGCGGCGCGACTGGGGTGGGCTCGTGGTGTGGGCCTGTGCGGGTCTAATAACATTAGGGTTTGGGCGTTTGGCGGCGTAGAACCGTAAAATCCTAGCAGATCAGGAGAGGGAGAGGGAGAGGGAGAACCAGTGAAGCCGATCCGCTGCTCCGCCTCCACCTCTGACGGTCGGTGAGGTCATGATCCGCCAGTCGCCAGCTCCGTCGCGAACGCGCCTCCACTGTCGGCGGCTCAGATCGGTAAGTGAAGAGTGCTCTACTCCAGGCGACCCGCCGTCGCCCACGCCGTGCTCTGTTCCTGCCGTTGTCGCTCCGTCTCGCGCCAAGTAATTCATAATTGACGACATGGCGATTACGGTCAAGTCGAAATAATATGCGGCCAATACCCTATCCTGCAACACTCAACGAAAGGGTACTTGCCTTTAACCTCGGGAAGTGGAGTGGCGCACGAAGAAGAGGCCACTCGCCCTGAAAACAGAAATCATAACCAACACAACTTACTGACCAACGATTAACCACAACTCTACTACAACCATTCACTCAGTAAATACACCAAATTTCCCAGATTTGCAAGCTAGATCAGAACTTGACACACTAACACACTATCAATAGCAAAACGAACATGATAAGGAACATCAATTTCATGCAAATCAATGATACAATTTATGAAATCTCGTGGTCTTTCTACCCTTCCATTGTGCACAAGATCAACAGACCTTAGGTCCCAAATAAACACAAAAGATTCTTGTATCTAAGTATGTCGGCAATAGGAACAACTAGCAGCAAAAGCTGCCAAGGATAGAGGGAAATTAATCTTGATGACTCTTAAGACATTGTAAGTGTAATCCTCTAATTGAACGGACGTCTACCACTTCAAACTACTATCAACAAAAGTAACTTCAACATAATCAAAATAGTGAGGCACAATAAATTGTAATGGAATTGGATAGTAAGTGATGGAGCGAAACAAGGAGGGTTTCTAGCCTACTGTTTAGGCATTTTACTATTGCAAATTGCACAACAAAGTTACTTGGTTCACATAAGGAAGAGGCAAGAATTTCTATGAATCTCATATTGTAATACTGTGGAACTTTATTCCAAGTCTCAAAATTTCAGCCAAGTGAGCATAGGCCCCTCTGACGGGTAATTTCGGGAGTTGGGGACCTAGTAGTAAGTGTTAGGGATTGAATTTAAGTTGTGTGGGAGGGGTTTTCTGAAATTTCCCTCCCCCACCTAAGTCTCCCACCCTAACCTTATCCTTGTCATCTCCTTTTCTTCTTTCCTGGCTACCTCCTTGCCCCTGCGATTTTTTCTTGGCCGAGCTGGCCCTGCTCCTTTCCCTCTGCGCCCCCCTGCAACCACCCAGCCTGGCGCCCTCCTCCTTGGCCAAGCCACCCTGGAGCCTCCCAGGGCCGAGCGCCCCCACTCCCTTCCCTCGCGGCGCACCCCTGCCTTCCCCGACCGAGCGCCGGCTCCTCCCTGCCCGAGGCGTCGCCCTGCGTCTTCCCTGGCCGAGCGTTGGCTCCTCCCTGCCTGAGCGCGTCCCCCCTGCCTCTTCCCTGGCCGGTGAGCCTTCCTGGCAGCGTGGCGGCGGCGGCGACGGCAACAAAGAATAAAGAGCTCTGCGTCCTCCCCTCCCCTCTTGGCTTCTCCCTGTGGTGAGCATTCAAGCCCCATTTAGTTGAGGTGTCTTGGATTCTTAGTACATGCAAGGTGTTTGATGAAATGGTTAAAAGAGTTCATAAGTTGTATCATCAATTTGCATGGGTATGATGTCCCAAATTGATAATTGTGCATGCCCTGTGTTTGTGGAAATGCTTAATAGACTAAATGTGTTGGCATATGAATTTATACACGGACTCCATTTTCATGTATAATTTCCTCATCTCAAGTTTCAATGGTAATTGAAATAGTTGTGTAATTGGTGATTGTGAATTTGAAGGTCTCCATGTGAAGGGTCTATGCTTGTTGCGTAATGCTTGCTTGGGAATAAATTCCACTAGATTTGATGGTTTGTGTTGTGATGAATTGTGTCATGAAGTGAATTGCAAAAGTGGATTTTATCAAGACATTGAATTGAGGGGGGTGAAAGAAATAGGTTGTGTAGTCAGTGCTTAATATTTTAGTCGAGTCTGCAGTTCCGGTTGCCTAACTGATCATGTATGGTTTTGGTGAGTGGGCATGGGGTAATTATAGATTAGGCTAGTAATAGTCGTGTTACTTGAGGTCAATCGAAGCGCGAACCGAGAGTGAGCTAGAAATATTTCTCCTTAGGTTTCATGTCTTTTCCAAGTTCTCCTGTAACTAAGTTTATACTAGGATTTATAGAGGCGTGTTTATTTAGCTCATGGGAGGAATTGATGTCAACAATTAATGGTGTCATCTGATATTATTGACTGTGTTCATTTATGCATGTTACTTGACCCTCAATACTGGTGCATGAAATGGAAATGCTATTTTCTTCAACAGAGGTATATGATTTTATATTGGAGCATATGTGTTTTGCCTTACTGGATTAGGGAGCAAGGGTTGTCACTAGAGTTTTGTATGCATTTGATGGAGAATGGGGTTGAAATTGTGATGCCCTAGCTGTTCCTCAAATGTATAAGTCCCATATCGAGTAGTGTGCTAGCATACTCTTACTTAAACATGTTTCTTTAACTTTTTCGATGAGTTGTGAATGTGACAATCGTGCTCTTTTCCTTTCTTGGGTTGTTTTGTTTTCTAGGGTTGGAGGTTTTTAATACTGCAAATGGGACGTCAGTTATCACCGAAGTTAAGGCAAGCACATCATGTGGTTGAGTATGGTTGTATGTTAATATGTGGCGCTTTCTATTCTATTTATTGCTCTGCAGGTTAAATGAATTTTGGGTTGAAAATATTCTTGTTATTTCATATGTGCAGGTACCTTGAATCCGACATAATGGGATGGGAGTAGTTGCACACACACGTCTTATCACCACACTCTCAGATTAAATTGTCGCATTTAATCCTAATGAGTTCATGTTTTGTAATTAATTTGTGTGTATGTGCTTAGTCGGGTCATGATGGTTAACTGATACTATGACCCATGTTTATGCTTGGTTGGTCATCTTAAGTTGCTTTATGTTGTTATATTAAATGTTGTCTTCTGTCTGCTGAGTGGATGTCCTAGTTTTAGGGGAGGTGCTGCCGAAATTTCTAATAATTTTGGTAAGTTGATAGTATGTCAGCTTGCTTTGTAAATTTATTAGTGTCTTGTGCCATTTGATGTTTGAAGGCGTAACATTTAGGGCACGTGTGGTGCAGGGGTGTTACAGTTCATATCATAGCGGGCTTTAGGTCCGTGGCATGTTAATATAGTAATTTACTCTAGAGTAAACTAAAAATTTTGCTGCGTGATATTAGAAACACGGCATAGGTTTCTACTACAAAATTTGGCTTTAGGGCAATAACTTTAAAATCTAGAATAGATTGATTAATTGACTTAAAACTTGACACAGATGCACAATAGGAATGGTATTGGGTATCATTGCGTTACGCTCAAGTGTTGTATTTAAGGTTTGGCGTTGAATGCTAAATTTGATAATGCCTATTGTTATGATTTTGAAAGAGTTAACTGAGTACTTGTGGTTATGTGAGTAGTGGTGCCGATGGGTTTCGGTCACCTTCTTTATTTGTTTGTGGTTAGGGCCTTGGTTGTGTGTGTGGCTGGGCAGAGCCACCACCCGGTGTTTAGGAACCCCTTGTAGGGGATGTTGTTTATTGTATTAGAGTTTGGGTCTTGGTTACTTGTGATTTGAGAATTGAGCTCCCTTGTGAATTTGGTTGATTGCTTGGGCTTTCTTTTGTAAAAACGTCCTTGTATCCATCTTCCTTCGCGAAGGTTGTAAATCTTGAGATTTTGTTTCAGGAGTTGTTGCACGTCAGAGTCTAGAAAGTTGAGGGTCGAGTCCTCTTGTGATTTTTGGTTGTTTAAAGACAACCTAATTTATGGTGTTGGAAGGGAAAGATTAATCGAGATGGTAAGCGATCCAAAGTGAAAGTTGATTAATGCTTTAGGCCAAGTGTTGCGAGTCATGGAATTTATTAAAAGTTGAGATTTGTGTCCCTGTAAGGCTAGTATTGATCACGATTGAGAAGGTCCAGAATCTTCTGTTTGATGAAGTTAATATAGCAAGGTGATGGTGTAAAGACATGAGGATTGTCAGTTTATGTTGCTTAGGGGTCAGGTCAATTGCGGATCAATGAAATAACTTAATCGATGTGTGCTCACAGAGTGGTTATATACATATGGAATGGTTGTATGAATGCTTGGGTTGTTATCTTTGACTTGGCTAAGATAGTTGACTTGATTTATTACTATGGGATTTACACATAAGAATGTACGAATGGACTGTGTTTTTAGCGTATAACCTGAGTTATCTTGGGAATTATTATTAAAGGGAAAGAGCAGACTTAATGGGAGGTGTTGGAAGTTTCGATCTGGTAATACTTATATCTCTGTTTTGACTAGAGCTAGATTTGATTAAAGATGTATGTGGTGTTGGCGAGTATGTCGAAAATGTGAACCTTATGATTGTTTCGTAAGTGATTTTGTTGAAGTCGTTTTCATTCGAAATGCGTGTCCTTTTCTCTTGAGAGAAAATGTGATGGTTGATGTTTGGCTGGAGACTCAGTTTCCTCTTCCAAAATGTTGGTTTTGGTTAATTGCGAAAGATTTTACTTTAGTTAAATGAGCTGATCTGTTTTTGGTTATTTTGAGAGCTATGTCGAGGTTGGACTCTCTCCTTTAAGTCGAGTTACCCCTGATGCGAATTTTATTGCATTAAATTTGAAATTGTTAAAAGTGGTTTATGTGATGTAAGATATTTGACTTTTTCCTTTGCGATTTGGCTTTGGAAAAGAAATTTAGTGATGTTTGGGCTCTATTAAGTTTCTCTCCAAAGTGAATTCTAGCGCTTTGGGTTCGTGTTGATGCAGGTGGTTCAATTGGTTCAAAAGAATTGTATCTCTTCTGTATTCTAGCCTGAGTTAAGAGTATGAATGCTTATGGTATAATGTTGAGTAGAATAAAGATTTATACTTTTGGGATTCGCTATTTGATTGAAAGAATGTGAGGGTGAGGCCCTCTTAGGAAAAGAACTGTTTTTGGTTTGGTATTAGTTTGCGGTCCTAGCTTGGGCTAGGTGTAGGACTTTTGTTGTGGTTTAAAAGGTGGTTTATGATGGAGGCTTGTGGTGTTGATTTGAAATCTTCTGGGAGTAGCGTTGTTTGTAAAGAAGTTGAAAGTGATTTTTTTATGTAATATAATCTGCCATGGACACTTGTTTGAGCTAGTTGTTCCAGGATGTGAGATGCTTGGAAGAGGATAAAAAAAATTAAATTATAGTGTGGTTTGTGATTGGAACGGAAAATATGCCAAAGGGGGCTATTTCCTTAGATGGCATTCGTTGATTTTGGTCCCTTGTAAAAAAGATCAATCAATTGGAAAAGATGGGATTATGCGTGTTGGATTCGTTGGTGGTTCAAGTTTGGAATCCGAGATGATGAAACGGATGGTATGAGTGATTGGTTGAGATTTACTTTAGAGGCGTGTTGGAATAAAAAGCCTCGTGTCAATTTTGTTGTCATGAATAATTGAATCGTGGTGAGGAGGTAGAGAGAGGAGGTTAGAATTTGTGACTGAAGCTAAAAAAAGGGGGGAGTTGGAGTTGAGTTTAGAGGTTGGCACCTTGTTCTTTTGAATAGAATCTTTGATTAAAAGTTATAGTATGCTTCATGGCTAAAAGAAAGCTAGATCCGAGTTACCTCAGAGTATTTTTGTGCTAGTGGTATGATAGGTTGATGTGGGATTTGGCATATCCTAGGTTTCATATCATTGAAATTTTTGGAGGGAAACTAGTTTTAGTTGGAGGGAACCAATTGCTGTTTTTCGTGCAGATTTTCAGTCAATCTTGCAACTCGATTTTGGGGTACTTATGTTGGTCAAATGAGTTTTTGGCTGTAGACATTGTTGTAGATCTTGTAATTTTCATTTGCTGTTTTGAGCTTCTTGCAGGCCGATTCAGCTTCTCCACTTGCCTAGAGAAATGTAGAAAATTTCCTGTAGTTTAATAAAATGTATTTGTTTTCTTGATTTGGAGTTAGGAATCAAACGTTATTGCTTGTTGAAGTCGCTATCCAGAATGCTAATTTTTGCTGTATAATTCAGAGTTTGGATTGAAGTCTGTTTTTCGAGAAGATTTTCAGTCTGTCTTGCAACTCGATTTTGGGGCACCTATGTTGGTCAAATATGTTATTGGCTGTAGACATTGTTGTAGATCTTGTTCTTATATTTCAATAGAGTACAAGAACTCGAAAATCTGTTAAACCAATTAAAAGTTATGGGCTTTTTACTACAGGCTGTCTCGAGTAGGTTGTTTTGCGAGCTGTAATTTTCATCTGCTGTTTTGAGCTTTTTGCAGGCCTATTCAGCTTCTCCACCTGCCTAGAGAAATGTAGTAAATTTCCTGTAGTTTAATAAAATGTTTTTGTTTTCTTGATTTGGAGTTAGGAATCAAAAGTTATTGCTTGTTGAAGTCGCTATCCAGAATGCTGATTTCTGCTGTACAGTTTAGAGTTTGGATTGAAGTTAGAAGGCAATTTGAGGACTTTAAGTTGAGTTAATGAACAAATGGATGTGGGGGTAACTCTAGGTTATCCTCTTGTGCTCATTTAGTGTCCAAGAACTTGAATTTTGGTTCAACCATTAAAAAGTTATGCAAATTTTCCCTTTTGCTGTCCAAATTGCAACTAGTAGAAGATTTAATTTTGTTATGTGATTTAGAACAAATGAGGCCGAATTGGATTTTAAAATTGCCTAGAGATAGTTAGTAAATTCTATGTAGAATGTTAAAATGTCTTTGTTTACTCAATTTGAAGTTGTATAGCAATAGTTATGCATTGGCTAAGTAGGCTACCCAAACAGTTTTGTATGAAAATTTACTTTATGTGCTGTTTTGGGGCAAGGTTTGTTGTAGTGAGTGAAATGAATTGTTTGTTGTTGTTGTTGGCTATAGTTGGTGTGAAATCGATTGCGCAATGTTTATTTCATGAGGTGTGGCTTTGGAGGTGGCTTCAACCTCGCGCCACATTGCTTCGTGTGGGTAGAAGGCAAGTGTATCTACTAAAAGGATAAATGAATGTTGAATTGTTTGTTTGTGAATATGCATATGACATGTTGTGATACCATGCTATATTCTTGAATTTGATTAGACTAGTATGGTTGGTAACTTTGGAATGTGAGAATTTGCTATGTTTATGCATTTGGTTATGACTATGCAATAATGTTAGAAATGAAGATAGTTTACAATTTAATTGGGTTAATTGCATTTTCTGCAATTATAATGGAAGAGGCGACCCATTCTGATGCGGGCCTCTGTGTTCACACGTAGTGAACACGAAAGTCCTACCTTGTAGTCCCATTCATCGAGGTGAATGGGAGCGAGACAGTAAGAGTAGGCACCTTCCACGGGATGGAAGGGATGTGAGGGTGCACACCGACGGGTATGCACTCGGCAGTACCAGTACGTGCATCGAAAAGAGCATTCATATGCATTGCATCGCTAATGATGAGTTTCACATGTTAAATGATAATGTAAGGAGTTGGGATAGAGTCGTGGACTCATCCAAAGGAGATATGTGTGTGAAATATGCAATGAGGTAAATGGTAGTGGCATAATAATTTATGTATTGGCTGAATCATGCTAGGATTATGATCTTGTTGTTGATTTGATGCACTTTGCTGAGTTTTGAACTCACGCTTGTTTGTTTAATGTTTTTTTAGGTACTCTGAGGACGACTCGCCGGGTTGGGACTTAGATCACCCTCACTCACCTTAGAACACACCTTTAAATTTATAGTTTGGAAAAATGTCTCTTGATGATAATTAGTGTTGGATCTTTGAAATAGTATGCTTGTGATTAAGCTATTCTTGTATGGTTATGTATGTGTTTATGCCCTTAGTGTTCTTACGTGCATAGTAATTGTCTTTTGATACGTGTCTTTGAAGTTGATCATGCTTACATGTCATGATGGTTGATTGATTCTATATGTTGATATTATTGATGTTTGTGATCTCTTTGCCTGCTGAGTGGATGTCCATTTAGCAGGGGAGGTCATGCCAAAATTTTCATGGAAAAAAAATTAGATATGTTTTGGTAGCACTTCGGGCACATGAGGTGCTGGGGTGTTACATCCGGCGACGCTCCAGCCCCTGCCGTCGCCTCCCCCGAGCCGGTCGCCACTCTGACGCCTCCCCAACCTGGCCGACAGTGCCGCCCTGGCCGTCCTACCCAACCGGCTGAGCTCCCCTGCTGCTCGTCCCGGAGGTCGACGTCGATGCGTCCACCTCTGCCCTGCGCCACCTCGGCCGACACCACCCCGGCTCCCTCTGCTCCGGCATGCCCCTGCCGACGGTGGCCCCTCCCCCTTTTTGCCTTCTTCTTGTGGTGAGCACTCGGCCATAGATTGTAGTGGGGAATTTGGTTCAATGTGCATGCCATGTGTTTGATGAAATGCTTAAAAGATTTCCTTGGTGCTTGTGATATCATTACATGAGAATATGAGATTCATAGAAATTCTTGCCTCTTCCTTATGTGAACGAAGTAACTGTGTTGTGCAATTTGCAATAGTAAAATGCCTAAGCAGTAGGCTAGAAACCCCCCTTGTTTCGCTTCATCACTTACTATCCAAGTCTATTACAATTTATTGTGCCTCACTGTTTTGATTATGTTGAAGTTACTTTTGTTGATAATAGCTTGAAGTGGTAGACTTCCGTTCAATTAGAGGATTGCTCTTACAATGTCTTGAGTCATCAAGATTAATTTCCCTTTGTCCTTGGTAGCTTTTGCTGCTAGTTGTTCCTGTTGCCGGCATACTCTCAGATACAAGAATCTTTTGTGTTGATTTGGGACCTAAGGTCTGTTAATCTTGTGCACAATGGAAGGGTAGAAAGACCACAAGATTTCATAAATTGTATCATCGATTTGCATGAAATTGATGTTCCTTATCATGTTTTTTTTGCTATTGATAGTGATGCGAGTTGTGGGTAGTGGTACTATGTTAGTGTGTCTAGTTCTGATCTAGCTTGCAAATATGGGAATTTTTGTGTATTTACTGAGTGAATGGCTGTAGTAGAGTTGTGGTTAATCGTTGGTCAGTAAGTTGTGTTGGTTATGATTTCTTTTTTCAGGTGGAGTGGCCTCTTATTAGCGTGCCAGTGCACTTCCTGCGGTTAAAGGCAAGTACCCTTTTGTTGAGTGTTGCAGGATAGGGTATTGGCCGCTTATTATTTCGACTTAACCGTATTATAGAACACATACTTTTGTTACCATGTTTTACTCATCAAAATGATTAGATTAATGAGAATCATAAGTTTAAGAATATGAGGGTATGTTACTAATCATATATTGGTGTTTGATCATGAGAATACAATTTGTATTGTTCATTTCAATTGCATATATGCATTAATGATGGAAGATACGACCCATTCTGATGGAGCCTCTGTGCTCACACGTAGTGAGCACGAAAGTCTTATCTCGTAGTCCCAAACACACGGGTGTATGGGAGCGAGTCAGTAAAAGTAGGCACCCTCCACGGGTTGGAGGGGAATGAGAGGGTGCACACCGACGGATGCACTCAGCTATACTGGTATAGGCTTTGAAAGGTGCACATGAGCATGAAAGCATAAATGCATTGCATAGCATTCCAAAGTGAGCGATGGTCAACATGTTGGTTGTGACAAATGTTGTGTATTTTGATTATGTCTGATGCATTGCATGGTACTGCTAATGATGAATGACAATTGATGATCCTTGAGTTTTGGGAAATTTCCAGGTTAAGAATGGATCGAGTTGTGGACTCATCCAATGTTGTCTAATGAGATATGAGAAATAAACGAGCAATGTAGTTGATGAGGTAACCGACGGTGATTTCTTTGTTTTATGTACTTGTTAATTTGGTTTAAGAGGTATGAGCATTTTATTGATTTAAATGCGTTAATTGATATTGTCATTGCTATTTGTTGTACTTGGCTGAGTCTTCGACTCACGCTTGTTTGTTTATTGTTTGTAGGTACCTTGAAGCCGACATGCTTGGATGGGAGTAGTAGCACAAACACGTTTTTCATCACCACAATTTCATATTTTGTCGCTTCTAATCTTAATGAGTTCATGTCTTGTAATTAATTTGTGGCAGTTGTATGTGCTTAGTTGGATCATGATGGTTAGTTGATACCCTGACCCATGTTTGTGCTTGGTTGGTTATCTTAAATTGCTTTATGTTGTTGTTATATTAAATGATGTCTTTTGTCTACTGAGTGGATGTCCTAGTTTTATGGGAGGTGTTGCCGAAATTTCTAGTAAATTCAGTAACTTGCTAGTATGTTAGCTTGCTTTGCTAAATTATTCTAGTGCCTTCTGCTAATTGATGTTTGAGGGTGTAACATTCAGGGCACATGCGGTGCCGGGGTATTATAGTTGGTATCAGAGCGGGCTTTGGGTCCATGGCATGTGAATGTAGCAAATTACTCTAGAGTGAACTAAAATGTGACTTGGAAAAGTAGAAACATGGATCAGGTCTCTACTCTTTAAAAATTTGGCCTTATGGCAATAACCTTAAAATATGAAATAGAGTGGTTAATTAATTTAAAACTTGACACACTCTGATGCACAGTAGGAAAGGGTATGGGTATCATTGCATTACGCTTAAATATCGTATTTAAGCTTTGATATTGAATGCTATATTTGATAAAGTATGTTGCTATGTTTTTGAAAGTAATGAATTAATTTGTTTGTGTTATTGAGTTTGAGTAGTGCCGAAGTGTTTCAGTTGTTGCGGTGTGGCCGTAGTAGAGGCTGGGGTGGTGGTTGTGGCTGGGTAAAGCCACGACCGGAAGTTCAGGAACCTCTCGTAGGGAAGAGTTAGTTCTGCTACGTCATAAATCGAAAGGTCGGTTTCTTTTGTCTTCGACGGTTCGAGTCAATGACAAACAAGTTTTGTAATGAATCCTTCTGGAATGCTTTTACCATTCTGGCATTCAATTTAGTTGGTTTTGTTGGTCTTTGTTGGTTGCTTTACGGAGAAAGTTATCGGTTTATTCTTGTGTCACTCTCTGAGTTTAAAGGAGTTATTGTTGTTTTGTACCAGTCCTGGTTGTGAGGACTGAAGTTTTGACTTTGTAAGAGTAAGGGGTATTTGATCTCGTCGTTTTCCTTTGGGAGATCGTCTTTGTAACCCTCTTCCTTGTGGAAGTTTAGGGTTTGGCTTTTAATTCGGAGATCTTTTCCACGACCAGGTTTGAGAGTCAAGTTTCTTTGGTCGGGTTCTTCTAAATAGTCGAATTTTTGAGTAGTTGGTGTTTACTTAAAGGTTGTGGTCACACCATGCTACTGCATCGGTAGGTGACCAAAGATAGAGTTCTTAACGTTACTCTTTGATGTATAGTTACGACTTTGATGTATAGTTGTTGCGAGCCATGGAAAAAAAATTAATTGGAAGTACGAGATTGTGTTTTGATAAGGCTAGTATGGATCGTGATTGAGAAGATTTAGAATGAACTGCTTGATGAACTTACCATAGGAAGGGAATAGTTGAAGTATTGGGAGTGGTTGGTATATGTTGTTTATGGGTCAATTAAATTGTGGATTAACAAAATGACTTAATCAATGTGTGTGTGTGTGTCTATATATGAAATGATTGTATTGATACTTGGGTTTTGTCCTTGGCAAATGGCTGTCTTGGAGCCTTATTGGTGAAATATGTCTCGGAAGATGATATTTAATTGTGAGAGTTAGTTATTGGTTGAAGGAATTGGGGATATTGAAATGCTGACTTATGGGTTGTATGAAAGTTATATGTTGATCACGTTGAAAGGATTGTTGAAAAGATGTCTTAAACTTGGAATAGACAGTTGTATGATTGTTGGCTCATTATGGTTAGTAGACCCAAAATAAAATGTTGATGCACTGTCTTATGCTGAATTAAATGTTAAATTGATAACGCGGAGAAAGCGATGACGTGATTTTCCTTGTTGGTTGTCATGATTTAGACTTGGTTTTTGGTTTGATGATAATATGACCAGTGGTGGTTATATGAATGGGAGAAGGAAATTAAATGAAGATTGGGTTCGGTAACTTTTGTTCAAACCCGTTGGGCTTTTCAGGATACTTTTGGTGGATATGAATTCTTTAATGGCTAGAGTATTGGAATACTAGAAATGGTGGGATTCAAGTTGAACCTTCTTATAAAGGTTTACGAATTCAATTGATCGTGTAATCGGTTGATGGTGTGACACTACGGTATGGTGTGACATTATAGAATGTGAAATTAGATAATAAAACCTTTCGGCTTGAGGTTTACTCGCGTTTTTGGGCCGTTTGAAGTGATGTGTCACCACGGAGTGTCGTAACCTTTTAAATGGTGCATGTTAAGGTCAAAAACTTTATGAAATATGGTATGGCAGGTTAAAACCATAAGGTATAGAGGTTAATAACGTTTCCGGGCCGTTTTCGGGGTTTTAGGCCTTCCCGGGGGAGTTTTGGGCCTTGGTGGGCTTTGGTGGGATGGATTAGGTCTCCGTAACGGACTAGAATTGGGTGTGGGGGCTGGTAAAAGGGGTTTCCCTGCCCCTTTGGGGCGTCCACCCTGCTGCCTTTGCGCTCCTTGAGGCCTTGGTGCGCCCCCCTCACCTCCCCCCACTTGCCAAGCCCTAGCCGCCCCTTCCCTTTGAGCCTTGCGCCTCCCCCTTGCTCTCCTCCATTGCCCCACCTCTCCACCACCTCTCCTCCACCCCCTTGCTGCCCTAGGGTGGTCTCCACACCTCTGCACCTTGTGGATCCATCCGTTGGAGCGAGGAGCGAGGAGCGAGGAGCAAGGAGCGAGGAGCGTGGAGCGAGGAGCGATCCGCGAGGAGATCTATTGGAGATTCGTTCGTTGGGCAAAGGTATGATCATGGGGATCCTTGGGTTTGATCTAGGTACTGTTCTTAGGGTGTTTATGAAGTTTTTAGATCAATTGGTGGTGCTGGGTTGGAGTTCTTTGGGTTAGATCTAGACGTTGCCACGTTTCTGTTTTCGGGCAGATTGAGCAGTCGGGATAGGGTTCGAGTTTTCGTCGATTTAGAATCCGAATCTGTCCGTACGGACTTAAAATAAGTTGTAGATAATTTAATTATCTTTCCGTAGACATAAAGCACGTTAAAATCCGATCAGCCGTTTGAAAGTTATGGCCGTTTAACCGAGCGTGTTAAAATCTGTGACGCGATTGGAACAGATCGTAGTAATCTGTAGATTAAACAATTTTAGAGTCCGAATCAGTGTTTCCGTATAACTAGAAAAAGGTAGGAAATTTCCTAAGCTTCGCGATGGTGTACTCGTTTAATCGATTTGGAGTCCCAGAACTCAAGTTATGGCCTTTGCAAGGCTGCTGTCCCGCCGGGACAGAACCTCTGTTTTTAGGTTTGCAAGTAGTGGGCAATGTCGGGTTAGATGGGGATTTGTGTACTGTTTTGTGGGCATTATTGAGAGTATGTGATGCCGTTGTGCAGGTGGTGTGACCCCGGGGGTGCCCTCTACTTCCCACAATCCCGTCGCCCACGGTTGAGGCAAGTGTGTTGTAATGAATAGCGGAATTGTAGGTTGCTTGTGGAGATTAGATGAAAGATTGATTACTTGCTATGATCACTTGCCATGCTTGCTGTTTTCCAATGATATATTGAGTATGATTATCATGATTCGGTGCCATGTGTTAATATTTGTCATGATGAGATGCCATATGTTTATGTACATGTGAAATATGATAATTGGCATAGTTGCATGCATGACATGAGATAGGGCGAGGGCGGTGAGAAAGTCATAACTAGTCCGGCAAGGTCGGTGAGAAAGTTATGACTAGTCCGGAACGCCATTGAGTAAGACCTACATCGTGATTCCATCCACGTGGTGAATGGAAGCGATGAGTAGGCACCCTCCATCTTCGGGATGGAAGGGGGGAAAAGGGTGCACACCGACGGGTGTGTACTCAACCATACCGGTATGAGTTTCCAAGGAGACATGAGCATTGCATTACATCTCATACATATTGATGATGACAATGTTAAGTGTTTATGAATAAGATGATTTACATGAAGGGAGATGCTATTGCCATATTGTTGTTCTTGTTGTCCATTGCAATATGCTTGCCGAGTTTAATTCACGCTTGTGTTTTTTCTTATTGTTTTAGGTACCATGAGAACGGCATGCGGGGAAAAGGGAATAGACACACGCCCATACGTTGCTTCACCTTAATGTTTCCCCAAGTCAATTCTTTTAGATTGATAATAAATTGCGTGTGATGGTCATTAAATTAAGGCTTAGCTTGGTTAATGAGAGTTTTATTGTTCGTTTGACACTTGGAACTTTAAGTGCTAAATGTTAGTCTTTTATTGTCGTTAAGACTCTATTTATTGCTGTTTTAGATGTTTCCCTTATTGCCATATAATGCTATATCGTTGTTGCTCCTTAAATTCATGATAAAACAAAGGAGGTGCTGCCGAAATCTCGGTTTTTAGCCTATGCGCCTTTGCTGGAATTTTATGTTAAATATGATATTTGGATGTTGTTTAGCTTATGTTTGGTAGCATTCGGGCATATTAAATGCCGGGGTGTTACAGTTGGTATCAGAGCGGGCTGTAGGTCCTTGGAATGCGTATTTTTAGTGTCATGCCATAGGGTACAACTAAAATATGATGTGGAATAACTTAGAAACATGGCTTAGCTTTCAACTAAAACTTTGTCATAGGATAGCAACATTAAAACTTGCAAAAAATGGTATAACTAATATAAAATTTGACACACACTGGATGCACAGTAGGAAAGGGTATGGGTATCGTTTCTTTACGCTTAAATGTTGTATTTAAGCTTTGATGTTGAATGCTTCTTTTGGCAATGCATGTTGCTATGTCAATGATATATGTTGTGGTGATAAGAGTGGGGTTGTGGTACCGAAGGGTTTCGGTCACCTCTTGTTGTTTATAGTTAGGGTGAGGTTTGACGGTGTGGCCGGTTAGCGCCATCACCGAAGAACTGTTAACCCTCAGTAGGAGAAAAGCGCTTACCCTTTACGTCAGAATCGGGTAGTTGATTGGAGACGAAAAGGAAGAGTTAATGGTGGTTTCCTTCGGATGTTCTTTGTCGTTCTGACGGTCGGTGTTTGTTGCTTTTCTTGGCTTTAGCTGTTTTGAACCAAATGAAAAGGTGATGGGCTTTCGCGGATCGTTCCATATGCGGTGTGTGGTTTTGTCTTCCTTGGGTGAAGACGAAGAAGAGGAGTCTAGTGTTGCGCTTCTTTTGGGCACCTTTCCAATTTTGATGCCATTAATTGCTTTATGAAGAACAAGCATTCGATTTATTCCTGTGGTTGTCTGTCTCCAAGGCTAAAGGAGTTTTGTTCGGAGTTGTGCCAGACCTGGCTGTCAGGGCTGAAGTTCTGTGGCTTCGTAGTAGTAAGTGGTGTTTGATTTCATCATTTTACTGGTTTGAGAAATCATCTTTGAAAGCCCCTCTTGAGTCATGAAAGTTAGGGGTTTGGTGTTAAGGTTTTGTTTGAAAAGGTTAATGGAGCACTTGGTTCCCTTTCGAGAAAAGTTGTCTTCCAACCAGTTTCCTCTATGGAAGTCTTTGAGATTGAAAAGTGTTTTGGAGAATTCCTTTGCATAACCAAGTTTGGGTTTGTCTCATTGCAATTTTGAGAGTCAAGTTTCCTTATGAATTTGGGATGAGTTTTAAAACTAAAATCAGTAAACAAAGTAAGTAGTCTTTTGACTCAAATCGCTTTGTCCCTAGTAAGAATTGATGTTTAGCATGTTATGTAGTAGGTAACAATGTGGTTTATGGATTGATGTGTTGCTAAGTTAAATTTTGAGTTGAATCAATTCAATGTGAGTAAAATCTCTAAGTTTGAGAATAAATAGACTACTAGTGTTGTAGTTCACTCTTAGCGAGAATGATTGAAAGTGTTAATGTTCATGCTTAGAATCTGTTGCCTTGCTTTAAAAGTGCTTATGATCCTCGTTAATGTTAAAAGTTTAAACCTTGATGCATAGTTAAAACATTAAGATGATGTAAAGCTGATATTGTTAAGAAGCTTTGCTTGGTGTTTAAAGATGTGCTAATCTAACGGATTAGTAGAGACTAGTGACTTTAATTTGGAAGTTGATTGGAGTGGTTATTTATGTTGTTGCAAACTACTAGTATATTTGGAAGTATGCAGTTGTGACCCTTCAATGCTAGTTTTCAATCTATTTTAAATAGTTGGAGTATGTTGTAATTTTGTTATCACCTATGTATAGGGTAGCTAAAAGTAATGTTGATCGGTTGATGATTATGCCCATTTGTTTTTATTGATGACTTAGTAGTGGTGGTAGTTGTGTAGAATACTTGTTGGAAACCATTGACTAAATGGAGGGTGTTGTAACCTGTGGTGATGGAGTGAACCATGGATAATTAACCTGATATAGAGTTTTATCCTTAATGAATGTATGCCTTGGAATCCTAGCTATGAACTTTGTCTTGTAGAGATAATATTTACATGTTGAAGTCGTTGTTTAACTGAATAAGGTTCGGTTATCGAGACGTGAATAGATAGGAGGTATGAAATTTATATGTTGATCTTGCTTTGAAAGATTTGTGGAAGTACTATGTTTCAAATTTAGAATAAGAAGTATTATGATTCGGTGATCCGTGGGGATCATATCATTATAGTCTTGGTTGGGTGCCTTCTTGATAAGCATCATAAACCCTTATTAAAAGTTTTGGGAATGGTAACTAGAGGAAGAATTTGTTGTGAAGCTTTTGGTTGAATTGTGTTGGGGCTCCTCAGGGAGTAAAAGTGATTATTAAAGTCTTTTAATGGAAAGCGTAGTGGAATTCTAGAGATGGTTCTTTTATGCCGAGCTTGTGTTTAAAAGCTTTTGGACCTGGTTTGGTTGTTTGCCATTTTGGTTGAAGGGTTTTCGGTCAAGGTGTTCCTTATGTTTGTGTTTGAGTTTCCCAAAACTTGTAATGTTTGGTGTCGACCTTTGGTTTTGGCGAATTTGTTTAGTTCGTGTTGTGAGTTTGGATTTACATCCAAAAGTTTTGAGTCGATCGCGCCCTTCGCGTTCAGACTGGATTATCTTTGGAATTAATTTTAAAAGGAAGCAGATGGTCTTAAAGGGTTGTGTTGGAAACTTTTGAGTTGAGCCCTTAATGTGTAACTCTTTTGGCTAGAGTTGGAGTTGTTTTGAAAATGTGTGTGATGTTGCGAGTGCTTCAAAAAGGTGGACTTTATGAAAGTTTTACAAAGTGATTTTGTTAGTGAGGTGTTCCCCTTTTGGGAATGAGTTTCCCTCTCCTTGAGGAAGTTCGTGATGGTTGTGGGAGCAGATGCTCGACTTGAAATTTTGATGTTCTTTTCCAAAATGTTGAATTTGGATGAAATGCAATGTTGTGCAAGTTCAGTTTTCAACTGATGTGGGGTCTTTTACGACGTGGTGTTTTACTGTCAACTATGCTGCCGTCATAGTCTATATGAATTTCCGCAACCTTCGATGTTAATTGTGTTTCCATCATTTGATACCGAGGAAGAAGTCATTTGGTGAATAACTATTCGGTGCCGTTGTTACATGATGAATGAAGGGTGAAAAAGGAAAATGAGACATTGTTTATGCATAATTAATCATAAAGGAGTCGACGAGCCAGGTCGGTGAGAAAGTCATATAAGGATATATGACTAATCCGGAGTGCTCTTGAAAAGTGTGCATGCATGTCAAGAATCGAGATGTCCATTTCTTTCTAGTATGAAAAGAAAGAATGAAGAAATTATGGTATTTTGGTTGTAGTGTATGGGATTTATGCTTCCTTTGTGATTTGGCTTGGATGTTGCCGAATTCTTTCCAAAATGGTTGTTAACGCTTTGGGTTTGAGTTGTCGTGTGTACACTTGGGGTTGATACCTAAGTGTTTTTGTGTGAGGGCGAGACCCTCTTAAGAAAGGAACCAATTGTGGTTTGGTAAGGTTTTTCGATCCTAGCTTGGGGCTAGGTGTTGAACCCTAGTGGTATAAGGCTGGTTTGTGATGGAGGTTGATGATGTATGGGTTTAACCATTATTAAGTGTAGCGATGGGTGGAAGTGAAGTTGACGGTAGTTCGGTGATATTTGTCTCCGCCGTGAGCATTTGTCGTCACTAGTTGTTCTTGGATTTGAGTCTTGTCCAGGAAAGGATGGAATAAAATGTTAGTATGATGGTGTATCGGAAGGGCAAGTTTGCCTTAATGAGTTTACCTCTAGATGGAAATTTTCGGGAATGTAGAAAGGTCGTTAAAGGAATTGTGACTTCCTTTGATTATGTCATGTTGAGTTTAATGGAGTATGGTAGTTAGGTTGGTTGTGATAGAAGTATGAAGTGTTTGCCGTGAGGATTCGAGCGCGTTTTGGGTTGATGGAGCCCTTTGTGGTTGAAACGCAGATTCTGTTGGGGAATTGAAGTGAAGGTCGATTTGTGAGGGGTTGCCCTTAGTTGCGCTAGATCAACACTTTTTCTCTATGTGTTGGTTTTGGGAACTCGTTTGTTGTTTGTTCCGGTTTTAGTCGTTGTGTGAATGTTTTGTGCTGCAGAGAAGCCGTTTGTCCCTTGGGGATTTTGTCATTGATTTTGGCGTCCTTTGGATTCGAGGTCGAATCCTGTTGAAGGGGGGGAGAATGTGACACTACGGTATGGTGTGACATTATAGAATGTGAAATTAGAGAATAAAACCTTTCGGCTTGAGGTTTACTCGCGTTTTTGGGCCGTTTGAAGTGATGTGTCACCACGGAGTGTCGTAACCTTTTAAATGGTTCATGTTAAGGTCAAAAACTTTATGAAATATGGTATGGCAGGTTAAAACCATAAGGTATGGAGGTTAATAACGTTTCCGGGCCGTTTTCGGGGTTTTGGGCCTTCCCGGGGGAGTTTTGGGCCTTGGTGGGCTTTGGTGGGATGGATTAGGTCTCCGTAACGGACTCGAGGCTGGTAAAAGGGGTTTCCCTGCCCCTTTGGGGCGTCCACCCTGCTGCCTTTGCGCCCCTTGAGGCCTTGGTGCGCCCCCCTCACCTCCCCCCACTTGCCAAGCCCTAGCTGCCCCTTCCCTTTGAGCCTTGCGCCTCCCCCTTGCTCTCCTCCATTGCCCCACCTCTCCACCACCTCTCCTCCACCCCCTTGCTGCCCTAGGGTGGTCTCCACACCTCTGCACCTTGTGGATCCATCCGTTGGAGCGAGGAGCGAGGAGCGAGGAGCGTTGAGCGAGGAGCGATCCGCGAGGAGATCTATTGGAGATTCGTTCGTTGGGCAAAGGTATGATCATGGGGATCCTTGGGTTTGATCTAGGTACTGTTCTTAGGGTGTTTATGAAGTTTTTAGATCAATTGGTGGTGCTGGGTTGGAGTTCTTTGGGTTAGATCTAGACGTTGCCACGTTTCTGTTTTCGGGCAGATTGAGCAGTCGGGCTAGGGTTCGAGTTTTCGTCGATTTAGAGTCCGAATCTGTCCGTACGGACTTAAAATAAGTTGTATATAATTTAATTATCTTTCCGTATACATAAAGCATGTTAAAATACGATCAGCCGTTTGAAAGTTATGGCCGTTTTACCGAGCGTGTTAAACTCTGTGACGCAATTAGAACAGATCGTAGTAATCTGTAGATTAAACAATTTTAGAGTCCGAATCAGTCTTTCCGTATAACTAAAAAAAGGTAGGAAATTTCCTAAGCTTCGCGATGGTGTACTTGTTTAATCGATTTGGAGTCCCAGAACTCAAGTTATGGCCTTTGCAAGGCTGCTGTCCTGCCGGGACAGAACCTCTGTTTTAGGTCTTGCGAGTAGCGGGCAATGTCGGGTGAGATGGGGATTTGTGTACTGTTTTGTGGGCATTATTGAGAGTATGTGATGCCGTTGTGTAGGTGGTGTGACCCCGGGGGTGCCCTCTACTTCCCACAATCCCGTCGCCCACGGTTGAGGCAAGTGTGTTGTAATGAATAGCGGAATTGTAGGTTGCTTGTGGAGATTAGATGAAAGATTGATTACTTGCTATGATCACTTGCCATGCTTGCTGTTTTCCAATGATATATTGAGTATGATTATCATGATTCGATGCCATGTGTTAATATTTGTCATGATGAGATGCCATATGTTTATGTACATGTGAAATATGATAATTGGCATAGTTGCATGCATGACATGAGATAGGGCGAGGGCGGTGAGAAAGTCATAACTAGTCCGGCAAGGTCGGTGAGAAAGTTATGACTAGTCCGGAACGCCATTGAGTAAGACCTACATCGTGATTCCATCCACGTGGTGAATGGAAGCGATGAGTAGGCGCCCTCCATCTTCGGGATGGAAGGGGGGAAAAGGGTGCACACCGACGGGTGTGTACTCAACCATACCGGTATGAGTTTCCAAGGAGACATGAGCATTGCATTACATCTCATACATATTGATGATGACAATGTTAAGTGTTTATGAATAAGATGATTTACATGAAGGGAGATGCTATTGCCATATTGTTGTTCTTGTTGTCCATTGCAATATGCTTGCTGAGTTTCGAACTCACGCTTGTGTTTTTTTCTTATTGTTTTAGGTACCATGAGAACGGCATGCGGGAAAAGGGAATAGACACACGCCCACACGTTGCTTCACCTTAATGTTTCCCCAAGTCAATTCTTTTAGATTGATAATAATTTGCGTGTGATGGTCATTAAATTAAGGCTTAGCTTGGTTAATGAGAGTTTTATTGTTCGTTTGACACTTGGAACTTTAAGTGCTAAATGTTAGTGTTTTATTGTCGTTAAGACTCTATTTATTGCTGTTTTAGATGTTTCCCTTATTGCCATATAATGCTATATCGTTGTTGCTCCTTAAATTCATGATAAAACAAAGGAGGTGCTGCCGAAATCTTGGTTTTTAGCCTATGCGCCTTTGCTGGAATTTTATGTTAAATATGATATTTGGATGTTGTTTAGCTTATGTTTGGTAGCATTCGGGCATATTAAATGCCGGGGTGTTACAGATGGAGTCCGGATTATTGCATTTCATTGAATTATGCCAACTTTTGTCTTGGCTAAGTTGTTTAGCTCAAGTAGTGATTGTGGAATGTACCCTCAAATGAGGTGTGTCTAGATTGCGCTACTTATTGTTCAAAAGAGTTATCACTGGTTTATGAGTTAAAGGAAATGGCCAAATTTAAGGTAATGATTTGGAAGTTCTTGTTGCGAGGAATTAGTATCTCTTTTTCAACTAGAGTTGGATTTTCGTAAAAGGTGTGGTAAAGATGAAACTTATGATTATTTCATAATTGATCTGTGATTGATTAAGATGTTTCTGCAAGAAAATGAGTTTTCCTTCTTTTAAAGAATTGTTGGTTGTTGGATGGATGTGGATCGATGCCTCAATCAGTTTCTTTTGGGGAATGAAGTATTTTATGCTAAAAGAGAAACGTTTTACCTTGGTAAAAGCGTGATGTTTTGTTTTCGTGAAAGTTAGTTGTTTCGATAAAAGTTTTGCACGGTGTTGTTTTTCTCTTAATGGGGTTTCCCCATGGTAAAGTATGAATCCTTGGATTTAAATGGTTGAAATTGGATTTAGTGGTTAAGGGGAATCGAAATTTCCTTTTCTTTCTAGCTTGAGAAGAAAGTGAATGATCTGGGTTTTGGGTAGGGTTTGTGAGAGGATTACACCCTTCGATTTGGTCCTTTGAATGGAAGATGTGGGGATGAAACCTTCTTAGAGAAGAAACATGTTTGGTTTGGTTTCGATCGAAGGTCCTAAATTGGGTTAAGTGTTGATCGTGAATAGATTAAGGGTGGGGAGTAATGAAGGTTGTTTGGTTCCTTGGTGGTGCTGGTTTAACCCTTATTAGTGAACCATTGGGAAGTTGATGGTGATTACGTTACCATTCTTATTGGCACTTTTCCTTCATGGCACAAATTATGCCTATTGGAAAATTCGACTATTTATCTTAAGGCCATGAGTGTTAGTATATGGAGAGTTGTAAATGAGGGTTTCGACATATTGCTTGACCAAGACGAACGAAATGCTCATCTCAACGCTCAAGCGATGAACACATTGTTTCGTGCTTTGATTGCAGACGAATTCAATCGCGTGAGTACTCTTGAGACTACTCATGAGATTTGGACAACCCTCTTAGAAATTCATGAGGGCACGTCTGCGGTCAAAGACACCAAATTGCATATGCTATGGATTAAGTATGAGAGCTTTATTATGTCGCCCCATGAGAACATCACCGAGATGTGACACCCCAGAATGTTGTATTTTAGAATTCGGCATTTCGGTATGAATTTATAGCGTGTTTTTGGGCCGTTTTCGGGTGTTTGGGCCTCTCCGGGGGACTTTGGGCCTTAGGGGTTGAGTTGGGCCTCCGGTGGAAGGGTTTGGGCCAGGGGGGGACTTTTGGGCAGCCAAACCTAGCCCCCACCCCTTGGTGCGCCCCCACTCCTCTCTCCCTCAACCGTAGCCGCCACCCACCCCTCTCCCCCCATGCGCCTCCCCCATTGCCTCCCCTAGCCGCCACCTTGCTCCTTCCTCCCCACCACCTCTAGCTGGCCCTAGGCGAGCTCCACCCCCACCCCTTGCTGCCACGCTCTTCCACGTCGTTGCCCTCGCCATTGGGGAGCTCCACGACGAGAGGATCCGGCGGGATTGGCACGTGGAGGAAGATCGGGCGATCGGGAGGCGTGTTCGTCGGATTCTTCGTTCGTCGGGCGAAGGTATGGCTAGTGGTAATACTTGGGGATGGTCTAGGTGCTGTGCTACAGGATGTTTTGGTGTTGTTAGATCTAAAGGTGGTGCTGCGATTGGATAGATTTCATGAAAACTAGAGATTGCATAGTGTTCTGCTTCGGGCAGATTGGGCACACGACCTAGGGTTTGAGTTTTCGCAATTTTAGATTCGAAATTTGATCGGACGCCTGTTGCGAAAGTTGTAGATAACTTCAATACCTTTAATTGGACAATAAGAATGCTTAATTCCGTTTAGCCGTTTGAAAGTTATGGCTGTTTTACCGAACGTGTTCAAAACTGTGACGAGATTGGGACAGATTACGTTGTTCTGTAGATTAAACAAATTTAGAGGCCGAATCTGTAACACCCCGGCATTTAATATGCCCGAATGCTACCAAACATAGACTAAGCAACATCTAAATACCACCAATACAAGTAAATTACAGCAAAGGCACGAATGCTAAAAACCAAAATTTCGGCAGCATCTCCTTTGTTTTAACATGAATTGAAGGAACAACAACAACATAGCAATATATGGCAATATAAGAGGCATCTAAAATAGCAATAATTAACGGCATGACAGCAATGTAAGTCTAATTCCAAGCATTCAATGTCTCCATGAGCCAAACGAACAATAAGACTCTCATATCGCAAAACTAAACCATAAATCAATAAGCATCACACTTAATTTATTATCAAGACTCCAATTGACTGACTGTGGAACAAATAAGTGAAGCTACATGTAGAAGTGTGACTATTTCCCTTCCCCGCATGCAAGTCTCATGGTACCTAAAACAACAAGAAAGCACAAGCGTGAGTTCAACACTCAGCAAGTATATTGCAATGGTACAAAAGAACAATTACATGGCTACAACAACTCACATCATGTCTATCATCTTATTCATGATCACATATCATTATCATCATCATCATGTATGCAATGTGATGCGATGCACATGTCTCCTGAAAACTCATACCGGTATGGTTGAGTACACACCCATCGGTGTGCACCCTCTCCTCCCTTCCATCCCGAAGAAGGAGGGTGCCTACTCCTCGCTTCCATTCACCGCGGTGGATGGAATCACGACGTAGGACTCACTCAATGGCGCCCCGGACTAGTGATAACTTTCTCACCGACCTTACCGGACTAGTTATGACTTTCTCACCGACCCGGCCATGTATGCAAACATGCCAACATCATAGATAACTTGTACATTAACACATGGCATCACAACATAATAAACCATATTCATCACATCAATGGAAAACAATAAAGCATGGCATGTGAACATATCATATATTCAATTTCAACTCAACAAAACTAGCAATCTACAACTCGCTACCCATTCCAATACACTTGCCTCAACCACGGGCGACGGATTGGCGAGTAGTAGAGGGCACCCCCAGGGTCACACCACCTGCACATAGGCACCACACACTCAAAATCATGCCCACAAAACAATACGCAAACACTTTTCTACCTCGACTTCGCAAACTACTCGCACAACCTAAAACAGAGGTTCTGTCCCGTCGGGACAGCAGACTTGCAACGAGCATAACTTGGGTTCTAAGACTCTGAATCGATTAAACGAGTACATCTTCGTGTATCTTAGGAAATTTCCTAACTTTTTCTAAGTATATGGAAAAACTGATTCGGACCCTAAAGTGGTTTAATCTACAGAATACCGTGATTTGTTCCAATTACGTCACAGTTTTTAACACGTTCGGTAAAACGAGCATAACTTTCAAACGGCTGGGCGGAATTGGACGTTCTTTATACCCACTGAAAGGTATTGAAATTACCGACAACTTCTTCAACATGCGGACGACCAAATTCCGATTCTAAATTGGCGAAAACCCAAACCCTATGTCGACTGCTCATGCTGCCCGAAACAGAGAACGTGGCAAACTCTAGATTTCATCTAATCTACCCAATTACAGCACCACCAATTGATCTAAAAACATGATATTAACCCTTAGAACAGAACCTAGACCAACCCCAAGGATTCCCATGGCCATACCTTCGCCCGACGAATGAAGAACCAACGGATCTCCTCCCGGTTCGCGCGATCTCCTTCCTCGCTCCAAATCCACCTGATCTCCTCGTCGCGGAGTGCTCCAATGGATGGATCTTCGGGGTGGTGAGGTGGAGAGGCTTCCCTAGGGCAGCAAGGGGTGGTGGAGAGGGGAGGGGATGGCGCAAGGGGGAGAGGAGGCGCCCAAAGTGGGGGGTGGCGGCTTGGGTGGTGGGAGGAGGTGGTGGAGTGGTGGCTAGGGTTGTGGCGCGCATGTGGGCAGGGGGAGGACGCCCCCAAGGCAGGTTATCCTGCCTCCCCCTCCCTCATGGGCCCAAAAATCCTCCCACCAAGTGTGACACCTCGGAGTGTCGTAACCTTATTATTGAGCATGATAAGGTTAAATACAGTATGAGATGTGGAAATAAGGTTAAAATCATAAGGATCGGGGGTTAATAATGTTTCCGGGCCGTTTCCGGCGTTCGGGTTTTGGGCCTTCCCGGGAGTTTGGGCCTTGGTGGGCTTTGGTGGGATGGATTAGGACTCAAAGTGGACTAGGATTGGGTTGAGGGCTGTTAAAGGGGCTCCCCTGCCCCCTTGCGCCCCACCTCAGCCCCTTACGCCCCCGCCTCCTCCTCTTGCGCCTCTCCTCTCCTCCTCCCCTCCCCTAAGCCCTAGCCCCCCATAACCGTCGCATCCCTCCCCTTCCTCCACCTCCACACCACCTCCCCTCCACCCCTTGCTGCCTAGGGTGGTCTCCCCACCCTGCAGCTCGCGAGTCATCCGTGGAGCGAGGGCGAGGAGCAAGGAGCGAGGAGCGAGGCGTGGAGCGAGGAGCGGTCACGAGAGATTCGCGGAGATTGATTGGAGTTTTACGCTTTTGGGCAAAGGTATGAACATGAGGATCCTTGGATTTGATCTAGGTACTGTTATTAGAGTGTTTATCAAGTTTTAGATCAATTGGAGGCGCTGGTTTGAAGTAATTTGGGTTAGATCTATACTTGTCCACGTTTCTGTTTTCGGGCAGATTGAGCAGTCGAACTAGGGTTCGAGTTTCCGTCGATTTAGAATCCGAATCAGACCGTACGGACTTCTAGGAAGTTGTAGATAATTTAATTATCTTTCCGTGGACGTAAAGCACGTTAATTTCCGATCAGCCGTTTGAAAGTTATGGCTGTTTTTACGAGCGCCTAAAAATCTGTGACGTAACTGGAACAGATTGTGGTAATCTGTAGATTAAACAATTTTAGAGTCCGAATCAGTCTTTCCTATAACTAGAAAAAGTTGAAATTTCCTAAGCTTCGCGACGGTGTACTCGTTTATTCGATTTGGAGTCCCAGAACTCAAGTTATGCCTTTTGCAAGGCTGCTGTCCCGCCGGGACAGAACCTCTGTTTTTAGGTTTTGCGAGTAGTTGGCAATGTCGGGTTAGATGGGGGTTTGTGTACTGTTTTGAGGTTATGATTGTGAGTGTGTGATGCCTATGTGCAGGTGGTGTGGCCCGGGAGAGCCCTCTTCTTCCCGCCAATCCGTTGCGTGTTTGAAAGCAAGTGTGTTGTGATGGATAGCGAGTTGTAGGTTGCATGTTGAGATTAGATGGAATTGTTTACATGATATATGTCCACTTGCCATGTGTTAATGATTGATATGATATGATGAGCATGTTTAACATATTATGATGTCATGTGTTAATATGTGAATTAAATATGATAATTGGCATGGTTGCATGCATGTCATGAGATAGGCGAGGGCGGTGAGAAAGTCTTAACTAGTCCCGCGGCAAGGTCGGTGAGAAAGTTATGACTAATCCGGGAACACCATTGAGTAAGTCCTATGTCGTGATTCCATCCACGTGGTGTTTGAAGCCCAGTAGGCACCCTCCATCTTTGGGATGGAAGGGAGGAAAGGAGTGCACACCGACGGGTGTGTACTTCCATACCTGTATGAGGTTCCAGGAGGGTAAGGAGCATTGCATTACATGCATGAAAATTGATGATGATATTGATAAGTAATCATGAATGAGATGATATACATGATGGAAGATGTTATTGCCATGTTGTTATGCTTGTTGTCCATTGCAATATGCTTGCTGAGTTTAACTCACGCTTGTGTTTTCTTGTTGTTTTAGGTACCATGGGAGCGGCATGCGGGGAAAGGGGAATAGTCTGCAGCTCACACGTTGCTTCACCTTAATGTTTCCCCAAGTCAATTCATTTAGTTTGATAATAAATTGCGTGTGATGGTCTTTAAAATCAAGTCTTAGCTTGGTTAATGAGAGTTCTATTGTTTGTTTGACACTTGGAACCCTAAGAGCTTAATGTTAGTCTTTTATTGTCGTTAAGACTTTATTTATTGCTGTTTTAGATGTTGCTCTTATTGCCATATGATGCTATATTCTTGCTGTTCCTTAAATTCATGATAAATCAAAGGAGGTGCTGCCGAAATCTCGGTTTTTAGCCTATGCACCTTTGCTGGAATTTTATGTTAAATATGGTATTTAGTTGTTGTCTAGCTTATGTTTGGTAGCATTCGGGCATATTAAATGCAGGGTGTCTGATTGGTATCGAGGCGAAGTTTGTAGGTCCTTGGAATGTGAATTTTTTTTGTGTCATGCTATAGGGTAAAACTAAAATATGATGTGGAATAACTTAGAAACATGGCTTAGGTCCTAACTAAAATTTTGTTATAGGATAGCAACATTAAAACTTGCAAAAGTGGTATAACTAATCTAAAATTTGACACACTTGGTTGCACAGTAGGATGGGGTTTTGGTTCATCATTGCATTGCGCTTAATTATTTAATGAAGGATATGCTTATGATGATGTTTGATCTATGGTCTTGATTGTGTGCTTTCGTGTTTGGGTGGTTGTCTGTCTAAAGCAGCCATGCCCAGGGTAGAGGCCGTGGGCCCGTGGTGTGGAGGCAGAAGCGAGCTCCCGAGAGTCTTGCGAGTCTGCTGTATAAATGATTGGATTGTTCAGCTGTGGTGATAAAAAGTGGGGTTGTGGTGCCGAAGGGTTTCGGTCACCTCTTTTTGGTTCATAGTAATTGAGGTTGTGATTGTGGCCGGTTAAGCGCCATCACCGAAGAACTATTAACCCCCTGTAGGAGAAGAATGCTTATCCTTTACTGTCCTTGATCGGGTAGTTGACTGGAGTCAAATAGAAGAGTTGATGGTGGTTCCCTTCGGATGTTCTCTGCCGTTCGGCCGGTCGGTTTCGCTATTTTTCTTGGCTTTAGTTGAGCTGAACCAAAGAAAAGTGTTTTGTATTAGATTTTTCATGATCGGATCGTTAGTGCGGTGGTGAGCACCGTGCTTCAGTGTGTGGTTGGGCCAGAGTTGCAACCACTTGTGGCAAGCCTTGGCCATACGGACGAGTCTGCCGGGATGAATCCGGTAGCATCATCAAGTGAGAGCGGTGTCTTCTCCTCCACTCGGCGCGTCTTCGAAGGATCGGTGCTCATGATGGTCTGCTCCTGCTGTTTCTCAGCCGCTGCGTGCGCCACCAGCGTCTTAGTGCCCGCCGTCTGCTCCTCCTCGGTTGCCTCCTCCGCTGACCTTGTTGGGGCATCAGCTGAGTCGAGCTCCTTCTTTCAGCGCCACCGGAGTACGCTTTGCCGACCGCCGAGTCGGCGGGCATCGAGAGGTAGTTTCGGTACTGCTGGTGATTCCGTTGATGCCTTTGTTCTGTTGATTCGGAGCATCCTACTCTTTTTGTGTCGTCGGAGTTTTGCTAGTAGAGCTAAGTTGGGAGTTCGGATTTTACGAGTCCGTGTTAATTCGATTCTCTGGGGGGTTGATTGCTAGTTCTTGGGTTTGCCACTGGTTGCACCATTGCCATTGATGATGAGGTTTTCTTTGCCAATCTCATGGTGATCAGTTGGCTCCTTTTGATGTCATTTTGGGCATGGGTTTTGCATCAGATGCCATTGCTAAGATCTGTTGTTCGGAAGACAGTTGCCTTGTAGGCCCGTCCGGGAAGAGTTGACCTTTCGGTGGTATACCCTCGATTCCGTCTTTGCTTTGACTAGTTTGTTTTACGGTCGTTTGAGGCCATTGGGTTTTCCTCATGACTTTGTCGAGAAACCATCTTCCTCGATTCCCATTGAGGAGATTTACGTAGTGAAGGAGTTCGTTGATGTGTTCACTGACGAGTTGCTGGTCTACCTCCATGAGGAATGTGGAGTTTCGTATTGATCTTGTTCGGCACTAGGCCTATTTCTATCTCTCCATACCGCTTGGCTCGTCCTTTTCAAAGGCGAGTTGAAGAATCGATTGGAGGATACATTGGCCAAGGGCTTCATTCGGCGTAGCGTTTCGCCATAGGGAGCACCGTCCTCTTCGTCTCGAAGAAGGATGGAAGTTGGCGTATGTGCATTGATTATCGTGCTCTTAATCAAGTGACAGTCAAGAACAAGTATCCTTTGCCTCGCATCGAGGATCTGTTTGACCAAGCCCAGAAGTGAGCAAAGGTGTTCTCAAGATTGATCTTGATACAATCGCGGATCCGTGTGAGGAGCGAGGACATTGAGAAGAATGCTTTCTCCACTAGGTATGGGCATTATGAATTTAAAGTTGTCTTTTGGACTAACTAATGCCCCTCTTGTCTTTATGGAGGCGATGAACAGATGCTACACAAGTACCTTGATGAGTTTGTGGTAGTGTTCATCGATGACATTCCCGATTTACTCTAAATCAGAAGAGAGCATGGCGACACTTGAGGCTTGTCTTGAGTACCCTGAGGGAATCAATTCTTTGCTAAGCTGAAAAAGTCTGCGAGTTCTCGATTTTAGAAGTGGGTTTTCTTGGCCACATCATCAATCCAGAGGGCATATCTGTAGATCCTAGCAAAGTCTCGGCGATTTTGGATTGGAAGAGGCCTTCCAATGTCAAAGAGGTGCATAGTTTCCTTGGGTTGGTGGCTCTACTATCGGCGTTTTGTGCAGATTCTCTATCATTGCCAAGCCACTTTCACACCGGTGACTTAGAAAGGGATGAAATTCAGTGGACTGCAGAATGTGAGCACCAGTTTACACTTTAAAGAGAGAAGTTAGTGGATCTGCTCCTGTTCTTACCCTTCCGAGCCGAAAGCGCTTCCTTGTTTATTCGATGCTTCTCGGTTGGGACTTGGGTGTGTGCTCATGCAAGAGGGCAAGGTGATTGCTTATGCTTGAGGCAGTTGAAAAACATGAGCAGAATTATCACGCATGATCTTGAGCTAGCCGTGGTGTTTGCATTGAAGATATGGAGGCATTACATGCAGCGAGTCTTGTGATATTTTCATGATCACAAGAGCCTCAAGTACATCTTTACTCGAAAGATTTGAACTTGAGGCGTAGGAGGTGGCTAGAGTTGATAAAGGATTATGACCTCACTATCGGTATCATCCGGAAAGCAAATGTGGTGGCCGGCGCTACCGATCATGAGACAATGCCCCCCTGTTGTTGATTGTCTTGTTGCTGATTTTGAAGCGTTTGGGAGTCTCCTATTGCTTTGCGGGGACCGTGCGGTGAAACTCAAATGATTCTTGAGTCGGCGATTCTCTGGCGTGTCTGAGAGGCACAGCCAAACATGATCGTTTGCTCCGACAAGTGAGGAAACGCCTTGAGGAAGGCAAGTCCGAGACTTTCACTGTTGATGATCACGGGAGCTTTGAGGTTTCGGGGCCGTCTGTGTGTACCCCGTAAATCTCAAGTGAAAGAAGACATCCTGAAGAAGCTCATCGCACCCATTGGCCTGCGGTCCATCTGGGAGACCAAGATGTACAGGGACTTGAAGAAAAAATTTACGGTGGAAAAGGATGAGAGTGGATATTGCCAAGTATGTAGCGTCTTGTGGGATTTGCGAAGATCAAAGGCTGAGCATAAAGCGTCCGGCGGCTTTATTCTGACCTTTGGAGATTCCTATGTGGCCATGGGATGACATCTCCATGGATTTTGTGGTTGGCTTACCTCGTACTCCACGAGGGAAGGATCTTGTTTGGGTTGTGGTGGGCCGTCTCGGCCAAGTGCGCATTTCATTCCCATCAGCATGACCAATTCAATGAGCGAGTTGGCTCCCATCTATGTGCGGGGAGATTGTGAGATTGCATGGTGTACCCAAGACCATTATCTACATCGGGATGCGAGTTCGTCTCCAAGTTGCAGGAGAGTTTGCGAGTGCTTTGGGTACGCAGCTTTGCCTTAGTACCGCTTTTCACCCTCAGACGGATGGCGATCTGGCGTACCATCAAACTTTGGAGGACATGCTCGGGGCACTGTGTGATGGCTTGGAAGGGTAGCTGGGAAGACCATTTTGCCCCTTGCGAGTTTGCTTACAATAACGGCTACCATTCCGGCCTCCCGGCCTGCTCCTTATGAATCTTGTATGGTCGGAGGTCTGGTCGCCACTTTGTTGGGATCTTTGTCAGGCGAGAGAGCTATTCTTGGGCGGATTGGGTTCAGCAGATCGTTGATGCGTGTCGGAGGTTCGGCGAACCTTCTCGCGGCTGCTGAAGCGACAGAAGAGCTATGGCCGATGTGAGGCGGCGAGACTTGGAGTTTGAGGTGGGTGATAAGCGCACTCTTGCGAGTATCTCCCACTACAGGGTGTGTGGTGCGTTTTGGCACCAAAGGAAAGCTTCAGTCCCAAGGTATGTTGGGCCTTTTCCTATCCTCGCCCAGAGTTGGCAGGGTTGGCCTATCGCCTAGAGCTACCGGAATCCATGCAAGGTGTGCATGATGTGTTCCATGTCTCGATGTTGAGAAATACTTGCATGATCTCAGGAGTTGGTGGTTCCATTGGAACCATTAGTGCTCAGCAGGACCTCACCTTCGAGTCCCGATCCGTGGAAGTGCAGGGGCGTCGAGCGAGTGATGAAGAACAGGGCGGCTTAAGTTTGTCAAGATCACATGGTCACATCGGATCGAGAGAGAAGCGACTTGGGAGCTGGAATCTCGCATCTTGAGAAGTATCGAGCTGTTCGCCTCGGGTATGTGATTTGAAAATTCGACCTTTTGGTTTTGATGGTTTTCGTGTTTCTTCGTTTAGATTCTATTTCGAATCCTGTTGAAGGGGGGAAGAATGTGACACCTCGGAGTGTCGTAACCTTATTATTGAGCATGATAAGGTTAAATACAGTATGAGATGTGGAAATAAGGTTAAAATCATAAGGATCGGGGGTTAATAATGTTTCCGGGCCGTTTCCGGGCCGTTTTCGGGGTTTTGGGCCTTCCCGGGGGAGTTTTGGGCCTTGGTGGGCTTTGGTGGGATGGATTAGGACTCCGTAACGGACTAGGATTGGGTTGAGGGCTGTTAAAAGGGGCTCCCCCTGCCCCCTTGCGCCCCCCACCTCCCCCTCTTGCGCCCCTCTCCTCCCTCCCCCTCCCCTAAGCCCTAGCCCCCATAACCGTGCGCATCCCCTCCCCTTTCCTCCACCTCCACACCTCCCCTCCACCCCTTGCTGCCCTAGGGTGGTCTCTCCACCCCTGCACCTGAGTCATCCCGTGGAGCGGGAGCGAGGAGCAAGGAGCGAGGCGAGCGTGGAGCGAGGAAGCGATTCGCGAGGAGATTCGCGGAGATTGATTGGAGTTTTACGCTTTGGGCAAAGGTATGAACATGAGGATCCTTGATTTGATCTAGGTACTGTTATTAGGGTGTTTATCAAGTTTTTAGATCAATTGGAGGCGCTGGTTTGAAGTAATTTGGGTTAGATCTATGCTTGTCCACGTTTCTGTTTTTCGGGCAGATTGAGCAGTCGAACTAGGGTTCGAGTTTCCGTCGATTTAGAATCGAATCAGACCGTACGGACTTCTAGGAAGTTGTAGATAATTTAATTATCTTTCCGTGGACGTAAAGCACGTTAATTTCCGATCAGCCGTTTGAAAGTTATGGCTGTTTTACCGAGCGCCTAAAATCTGTGACGTAACTGGAACAGATTGTGGTAATCTGTAGATTAAACAATTTTAGAGTCGAATCAGTCTTTCCCTATAACTAGAAAAAGTTGGAAATTTCCTAAGCTTCGCGACGGTGTACTCGTTTATTCGATTTGGAGTCCCAGAACTCAAGTTATGCCTTTTTGCAAGGCTGCTGTCCCGCCGGGACAGAACCTCTGTTTTTAGGTTTTGCGAGTAGTTGGCAATGTCGGGTTAGATGGGGGTTTGTGTACTGTTTTGAGGTTATGATTGTGAGTGTGTGATGCCTATGTGCAGGTGGTGTGACCCGGGAGAGCCCTCTTCTTCCGCCAATCCGTTGCACGTGTTGGAGGCAAGTGTGTTGTGATGGATAGCGAGTTGTAGGTTGCATGTTGAGATTAGATGGAATTGTTTACATGATATATGTCCACTTGCCATGTGTTAATGATTGATATGATATGATGAGCATGTTTAACATATTATGATGTCATGTGTTAATATGTGAATTAAATATGATAATTGGCATGGTTGCATGCATGTCATGAGATAGAGAGCGAGGCGGTGAGAAAGTCTTAACTAGTCCGGCAAGGTCGGTGAAAGTTATGACTAATCAGAACACCATTGAGTAAGTCCTATGTCGTGATTCCATCCACGTGGTGTTTGGAAGCGATTAGGCACCCTCCATCTTTGGGATGGAAGGGAGGAAAGGAGTGCACAAGCGGGTGTGTACTTCCCATACATTATGAGGTTCGAGAGGAGTAAGGAGCATTGCATTACATCGCATGAAAATTGATGATGATATTGATAAGTAATCATGAATGAGATGATATACATGATGGAAGATGTTATTGCCATGTTGTTATGCTTGTTGTCCATTGCAATATGCTTGCTGAGTTTTCGAACTCACGCTTGTGTTTTCTTTTTGTTTTTAGGTACCATGGGAGCGGCATGCGGGGAAAGAAGGGAATAGTCACACGCTCACACGTTGCTTCACCTTAATGTTTCCCAAGTCAATTCATTTAGTTTGATAATAAATTGCGTGTGATGGTCTTTAAAATCAAGTCTTAGCTTGGTTAATGAGAGTTCTATTGTTTGTTTGACACTTGGAACCCTAAGAGCTTAATGTTAGTCTTTTATTGTCGTTAAGACTTTATTTATTGCTGTTTTAGATGTTGCTCTTATTGCCATATGATGCTATATTCTTGCTGTTCCTTAAATTCATGATAAATCAAAGGAGGTCTTTGCCAAATCTCGGTTTTTAGCCTATGCACCTTTGCTGGAATTTTATGTTAAATATGGTATTTAGTTGTTGTCTAGCTTATGTTTGGTAGCATTCGGGCATATTAAATGCCGGGGTGTTACAGCAAGGCCCACGACACACCCCCCTTGGGCCCGAACTCCCCCGGAGAGGCCCAAACTCCCGAAAACAGCCCGAAAATGCGAAAAAACCTCACATCGTATAGTTTTAACCTCCGATTTCATATTTTATAATGTTTTGACCTCAACATTCACATTTTATAAGATTACGACACTCCGTGGTGTCACATTCTCCCCTTAAGCGAGTTAGGACCTCGAATCCGAAGAACGCCAAAATCAACAACAAAGTCCCCAGGGGAAAAAATTCTTCTTTGCAACACCAAAACATTCACACAAAGACTTAAACCGGAAGAAACGACAAGCGAGTTCTCAAAACCAACACTTGGCGAGAAAATGTTGATTTAGCTCAACAGAGTGCAACCTCTCACTGTTCCACCTTTACTTCCAATTCCCCAATCGAATTCCTCGATTTCACCCATTAAAGGGCTCAATTGAAAATACTACATATGCCCAAAACCTCACATCAATCATTTCATACAATTATCGCAAACGACAACGCTACCACCAAACACCAATCAAGAACCAAGTAAACACTGGTTCTCAACTCTTGCCACCGAATGGACCTTTAAACCGAGCGGACCATTCCCGAGAAATGCCACCGAACGAAATGTTTCACTACAGCACATCTGCCTTTCCGATACACAATCACGCTAACATTTCATTCCATCCACTCCCAGGCAATTCTCATACCTAGAGACAACTAGCTAAGATAATTGCTCATGACAGGGCATTTATCTCCGAATTAACTTCATCTTATCTACCACCCATCAATACTCTCAATACAAAACTGAAGAACGACATCAACAACCTCCATCAAAATCCACCCTTTATACCACTAATGTCCAACACCTAGCCCAAGCTAGGACCGTAGAACCTTACCAAACCACCATTGGTGCGTTTCCCA
The DNA here is from genome assembly GCA_036346355.1 of Rhipidocladum racemiflorum. Lineage (NCBI taxonomy): Eukaryota > Viridiplantae > Streptophyta > Magnoliopsida > Poales > Poaceae > Rhipidocladum > Rhipidocladum racemiflorum. The sequence continues at coordinate 37,117,870 of CM070581.1, forward strand.
AGAGGGTGTCGCCCTCACAAACTTTTCACGCAACCAACCAAGCCCAAGAGTATACATCCTTAGTATACTCAACCATAAACCATGAACCCCATTGATCCATGAAAACAACTTGAACCCCAAAGCGCTAAAAAAACCACTTTGGAAAGAATTCGGCAACATTCAATGAGCACTCATTTATTTTCCTAAGCCAAATCGCAAAGGAAACACAAATCTCCTATACCACTACCAAATTACCATAAGTTACTCATTCTTTCTTTTCATACTAGAAAGCAATGGAAATCTCGATTTATGACATGAATGCACACTTTTCGAGAGCACTCCGGATTAGTCATATATCCATATATGGCTTTCTCACCGCCCTGGCTCAACGACTCAATTATGATTAATTCTACATAAACGATGTCATGTTTCCTTTTCACCATTCATTAGTCATGTAACAACAATACCAAATAGTCATTCACAAAACGACTTTTTCCTCGGTATCACATGATTAAAACTCAAATATCATCGATGGCTACGAAATTCATATAAACTATGACGGCAACACCAATAACAGGGAAACACCACGTCGTAAAAGAACCCACGTCAATTGAAAAACTAGACTTTGCAAAACCTCGCATTTTAACCACAATCAACATTTGGAAAAGAACATCGGCTCCAAAGTCAAACATCTGCACACACAACCACCACAAATTTTCTCAAAGAGAAAGGGAAACTCATTTTAAAAGGGAACACTTCACTAACAAAATCACTTATGAAACATTCATAAAAATCCAGCCTTGTGAAGCATCCGCACACCAGACACATTTTCCAAATAACTCCAACTCTAGCCAAATAGAGTTACACATAAAGGGCTTAACTCAAAAGTTTCCAACACAACCCATTATGACCATCTGCTTCCTTTTAAGCATTTATTCTAAAAGTAATTCAGTGAGAACGCGAAAGAGCGCGATCCACTCAAAGACTTTTGGGTGTCAACTCATACTCACAACACAAACTAAACAAATTCGCCAAAACCAAAGATTGGCACCAATTTCTACGAGTTTTAGGGAATCTCTGAAACTCAACATAAGGAACACTTTTGACCAAAAGCATTCAACCAAGATAGCAAACAACCAAACAGTCCAGAAGGTTTTAAACACCAGCTTAGCATAAATACAATCATCTCTAGTGTTCTACTACGCTTTCCATTAAAGACTTCAAAATTCACTACTTACTCATTGAGAAAGTCCAACCGGATTTAATAAAATTTACATAACAATTTCTTTCTCTAGTTACCATTCCCAACACTTTTAATTATGGTTTATGATGCTTATCAAAAAGGCACCAACCAAGACTACATTGACATGATCCCCATGGATCACCAAATCATAATACATCTTATTCTAAATTTGAAACATAGTACTTCAACAAATCTTTCAGCAAGATTAACCTATAAATTTCATACCACCTATATGTTCACGTCTCGACAACCGGACCTTATTCAGTTAAACAACGACTTCAACATGTAAATATTATCTCCACAGGGAAGAATTCGTAAGTGAGACTCTAAGTTATACTTTCATTAAGGATAAAATCATTCATCATGTTAATTATCCAAATCTCACTCCATCGCAACATGTTAAAATTTTCCTCTATTTTAACCACGGTTTTCCAACGAGTAATCTAAGCAGTTACCACCACTACTTAGTCATCAATAACAACAAATGGGCATAATCATCGACCAACAACATTACTTTTAGCTACCCTATACATAGGTGATAACAAAATTACCGCCACACAACATACTCCAACTATTTAAAATAGATTGAATACTAGCATTAACACTGCCCTTAACAACATCATTAACAATAAGTCTTATGTCTTCTCAATTGATATCAATACTAGCATTGTAGAGACACAACTGTATACTTCCAAATATACTAGTAGTTTGCAACAACGTAAATAGCAACTCTACTCAACTTCCAAATTAAAGTCACTAGTCAACACGATTAAATTTCTCTATTAATCCATTAGATTAGAACATCTTTAAACAACAAGCAAAGTTTCTTTAACAATAACAGCAGTCTACATCATCTTAATGTTTTAACTATGCATCAGGGTTTAAAACTTTAAACATAATCGGGGGTCATAAGCACTTTTAAAGCAAAGCGACCGATTCTAAGCATGTACATTAACACATTTAATCATTCCCACTATGGGGTACTCTACATCACTAGAGGTTCACCTAATCTTAAGCTAAAGGTAACAATTACATTTAATTGATTCAACTCGCAAATTAACTTAACAATATGTCATTCCATAAACCACATTGGTACATACTACATAACATGCTAAACAACAATTCTCACTATTGACAAACGATTTCAGTCAAAAGACTACTTACTTTGTTTGCAGCATTTTTTTAAAAAACTCAACCCAAATTCACACGGAAACTTGACTCTCAAATTTGCAATGAGACAAACCCAAACTTGGTCATGCAAAAGGAATTCTCCAAAACACTTTTTTTTTCTTTTGGTTTCAATCAACTAAAACCAAGAAAACCAACCAAGACCGACCGTTAGAACGGTAAAGTGCAATTGAAAGAATCCACCACAAACTCTTCTATTCGACTCCAGCCAACTACCCGATCTTCGACAGAAAGGATAAGCACTCTTCTCCCACAGGGGTTAATAGTTCTTCGATGATGGTGCTAACCGGTCACACCGTCAAACCACATCCTTACTATGAACAAAAAGAGGTGACCGAAACCCTTCGGCACCACAACCCCACTCTATCACAACAACAAGAACAATTCAATCATTTATCTCATTGACATAGCAACATGCATTATCAAATGAATCATTCAACATCAAAGCTTAAATACAACATTTAAGCGTAAAAAAACGATACCCATACCCTTTTCCTACTGTGCATCCATGTGTGTCAAATTTTAGATTAGTTATACCACTTTTGCAAGTTTTAATGTTGCTATCCTATGACAAAATTTTAGTTAAAAACTAAGTCATGTTTCTAAGTTATTCCACATCACATTTTAGTTGTACCCTATAGCATGACACTAAAAATACACATTCCAGGGACCTACAGCCCGCTCTGATACCAACTGTAACACCCTGGCATTTAATATGCCCGAATGCTACCAAACATAGACTAAGCAACCTCTAAATACCACCAATACAAGTAAATTACAGCAAAGGCACGAATGCTAAAAACCGAAATTTCGGTAGCATCTCCTTTGTTTTAACATGAATTGAAGGAACAACAACAGCATAGAAATATATGGCAATATAAGAGGCATCTAAAATAGCAATAATTAACGGCATGACAGCAATATAAGTCTAATTCCAAGCATTCAATGTCTCCATGAGCCAAACGAACAATAAGACTCTCATATCGCAAAACTAAACCATAAATCAATAAGCATCACACTTAACTTATTATCAAGACTCCAATTGACTGACTATGGAACAAATAAGTGAAGCTACATGTAGAAGTGAGATTATTTCCCTTCCCCGCATGCTGGTCTCATGCTACCTAAAACAACAAGAAAGCACAAGCGTGAGTTCAACACTCATCAAGTATATTGCAATGGTACAAAAGAACAATTACATGGCTACAACAACTCACATCATGTCTATCATCTTATTCATGATCACATATCATTATCATCATCATGTATGCAATGCGATGCGATGCACATGTCTCCTGGAAAATCATACCTGTATGGTTGAGTACACACCCGTCGGTGTGCACCCTCTCCTCCCTTCCATCCCGAAGATGGAGGGTGCCTACTCCTCGCTTCCATTCACCGCGTGGATGGAATCACGATGTAGGACTTACTCAATGGCGCCCCGGACTAGTCATAACTTTCTCACCGACCTTACCGGACGAGTTATGACTTTCTCACCGACCCGGCCATGTATCATGCCATGTATGCAAACATGCCAACATCATAGATAACTTGTACATTAACACATGGCATCACAACATAATAAACCATATTCATCAGATCAATGGAAAACAATAAAGCATGGCATGTGAACATATCATATATTCAATTTCAACTCAACAAAACTAGCAATCTACAACTCGCTACCCATTCCAATACACTTGCCTCAACCACGGGCGACGGATTGGCGAGAAGTAGAGGGCACCCCCAGGGTCACACCACCTGCACATAGGCACCACACACTCAAAATCATGCCCACAAAACAATACACAAACACTCTTCTACCCCGACTTCGCAAACTACTCGCACAACCTAAAACAGAGGTTCTGTCCCGTCGGGACAGCAGACTTGCAACGAGCATAACTTGGGTTCTAAGACTCCGAATCGATTAAACGAGTACATCCTCGCGTAGCTTAGGAAATTTTCTAATTTTTTCTAAGTATATGGAAAAACTGATTCGAACTGTAAAGTGGTTTAATCTACAGAATACCGTGATCTGTTCCGATCACGTCACATTTTTTAACATGTTCGGTAAAACGAGCATAACTTTCACACGGCTGGGTGGAATTGGACGTTCTTTATACCCACTGAAAGGTATTGAAAGTACCTACAATTTCTTCAACAGGCGGACGACCAAATTCTGACTCTAAATTGGCGAATACCCAAACCCTATGTCGACTGCTCATGCTGCCCGAAACAGAGAACGTGACAAACTCTAGATTTCTTCTAATCTACCCAATTACAGCACCACCAATTGATCTAAAAACATGATATTAACCCTTAGAACATAACCTAGACCAACCCCAAGGATTCCCATGGCCATACCTTCGCCCGACGAATGAAGAACCAACGGATCTCCTCCCGGTTCGCGCGATCTCCTTCCTCGCTCCAAATCCACCGGATCTCGTTGCGGAGTGCTCCAATGGATGGATCTTCGGGGTGGTGAGGTGGAGAGGCTTCCCTAGGGCAGCAAGGGGTGGTGGAGAGGGGAGGGGATGGCGCAAGGGGGAGAGGAGGCACCCAAAGTGGGGGGTGGCGGCTTGGGTGGTGGGAGGAGGTGGTGGAGTGGCGGCTAGGGTTGTGGGGCACATGTGGGCAAGGGGAGGACGCCCCCAAGGCAGGTTATCCTGCCTCCCCCTCCCTCATGGGCCCAAAAATCCTCCCACCAAGGACCACAACACATCCCCCTTGGGCCCGAACTCCCCCGGAGAGGCCCAAACTCCCCCGGAGAGGCCCAAACTCCCGAAAACAGCCTGGAAATGCGAAAAAACCTCACAGTGTATTGTTTTAACCTCCGATTTCATATTTTATAATGTTTTGACCTCAACATTCACATTTTATAAGATTACGACACTCCGTGGTGTCACAGAATCAGCTTTTCCCAATACTTAGAAAAAGCTAGGAAATTTCCTATGCTACGAGAAAATGTACCCGTTTACTTGATTTGAAGTCCTAGAACTCAAGTTATGCTAGTTTGGAGCTTGCTGTCCCGGCGGGACAGATTCTCTATTTTTCGGTTTTGGTAGTAGTTTGCGAAGTCGGGGTAGATGAGCGATTGTGTACTATTTTGTGGGACATTTTGAGTGTGTGGTATCCATGTGCAGGTGGTGTGACCCCGGGAGTGACCTCATCCTCTCGCCAATCCGTCGCCCGCGGTTAAGGCAAGTGTATTGGAATGGGTAGCGTGTTGTATGTTGTTAGTCTTGATTAGATGCAAATTGATTAGATGATATGCTATCTTGCCATGATTAGTGTTTGCCCATGATATGATGAAAATGCCTTATTATGATGCTATGCAATGATTAGTTGAGTTATGTGCAAGTTGTTTATGTTTATGGCATAATTGCATACATGCCATGAGAACTGGCCAGGTCGGTGAGAAAGTCATAACTAGTCCGGTAAGGTCGGTGAGAAAGTTATGACTAATCCGTAGTGCCATTGAGTAAGACCTACCTCGTGATTCCATCCACCCTTGTGAATGGAAGCGAGGAGTAGGCACCCTTCATCTACGGGATGGAAGGGGAAAGAGGGTGCACGCCGATGGGTGTGCACTCGGCAATACCGGTATGTGCTTCAAAGAGACATGTGCATCGCATTGCATTGCATTGCATGGATGACGTTGTTTTATGAGATGCTTATGATGTTCTATGAGATGCATATGAAGATGATTATGACAATGCTATATGAGAGCATAAATGAAGAAGTTTATGAGTTGATTCTCATGATGTGTGAATGGCATAAAGTATGTATGTGAATTGTTATTGTTTTTGTACCATTGCAATACACTTTGCTGAGTGATGAACTCACGCTTGTGTTTTTATGATGTTTTTAGGTACCATGAAACTAGCATGCGGGAAAGGGAGCTAGTCACACGTCATCACTTAGCATCACACATTTAATCAATGACATGTTCTTTCCTTTAATTGTGATGGTTAATGCATTGAACTAAATTGTGGTTTTGATGCTTCGATGGTTGTCATGAGTAAATGATTAGTCCATATTTGACATGTGACGGTTAGGCTTATATCCTTAGTGGTATGGTGTGACACCTCGGAGTGTCGTATCCTTAATTTTTGAACATGATAAGGTTAAATACAGTATGAGATGTGGAAATAAGGTTAAAATCATAAGGATCGGGGTTAATACGTTTAGGCGTTTAGGGCCGTTTCGAGAGTTTGGGCCTTCAGGAGGAGATTTTGGGCCTTGGTGGGCTTTGGTGGGATGGATTAGGACTCCTTAACGGACTAGGATTGGGTTGAGGGGCTGGTAAAGGGGCTTCCCCCAGCCCCTTGCGCCCCACCTCCCATGTGCGCCCCACCTCCCCTCTTGCGCCCTCTCCTCCCTCCCCTCTCCTAAGCCTAGCCCCCAAAACCGTGCGCACCTCCCTTTCCTCCACCTCCACACCACCTCCCCTCCACCCCTTGCTGCCTAGGGTGGTCTCCCCACCACCACCTTGTGGAGTCATCCCGTGGAAGCGAGGCGAGCGGAAGCGAGTAACGTGGAAGCGAGGAAGCGGTCGCGAGAGATTCATTGGAGTTTTGTGCATCGGGCAAAGGTGGTGTGACCCGAGTGCCTTCTTCTTCCGTAATCAGTTGCGTGGTTGAAAGGCAAGTGTGTTGTGATGGATAAGCGAGTTGTAGGTTGCATGTTGAGATTAGATGGAATTGTTTACATGATATATGTCCCACTTGCCATGTTTTAATGATTGATATGATATGATGAGCATATTTAACATATTATGATGCCATGTGTTAATATGTGAATTGAATATGATTTTGGCATGGTTGCATGCATGTCATGAGATAGAGGCGAGGCGGTGAAAGTCATAGCTAGTCAGGCAAGTCGGTGAGAAAGTTATGACTAGTCAGGAGCATCATTGAGTAAAGTCCTATGTCGTGATTCCATCCACGTGGTGTTTGGAGGCGAGTAGGCACCCTCCATCTTCGGGATGGAAGGGGAAAAGAGTACACGGCGGTGTGTACTTCCCATACGGTATGAGGTTCGAGAGGTCGGGAGCAATGCATTACATCGCATACAAATTGATGATGATATTGATAAGTATTCATGAATGAGATGTTATACATGATGAAAGATGTTATTGACTTGTTGTTATGCTTGTTGTCCATTGCGGTATGCTTCTTTGAGTTTTCGAACTCACCCTTGTGTTTTTCTTGTTGTTTTAGGTACCTTGAAGCGGCATGCGGGAAGGGAATAGTCACTGCGCTCACACGTTGCTTCACCTTAATGTTTCCCCAAGTCAATTCATTTAGTTGGATAATAAATTGCGTGTGATGGCCTTTAAATTAAGTCTTAAGCTTGGATAATGAGTTCTATTGTTTGTTTGACACTTGGAACCTTAAGAAGCTTAATGTTAGTCTCTTATTGTCGTTAAGACTTTATTTATTGCTGTTTTAGATGTTTCTCTTATTGCCATATAATTCTATATTGTTCTTTGTTCCTTAAATTCATGATAAAGCGAGAGGAGAGTCTTTGCGAAATCTCGGTTTTTAGCCTATGCACCTTTGCTGGAATTTTATGTTAAATGTGGTATTTAGTTGTTGTTTAGCTTATGTTTGGTAGCATTCGGGCATATTGAATGCCAGGTGCTGATTAGTATCGAGCGGGAAATTGAGGTCCTTGGAATGTGAATTTTTAGTGTCATGCTATAGAGTACAACTAAAATGTGATGTGGAATAACTTAGAAACATGGCTTAGGTCTTAACTAAAACTTTGTTATAGGATAGCAACATTAAAACTTGTAAAAGTGGTATAACTAATCTAAAATTTGACACACCTGGTTGCCGCAGTAGGATGGGGTTTTGGTTCATCATTGCATTGCAGCTTAATTATTTAATGAAGGATATGCTTATGATGATGTTTGATCTATGATCTTGATTGTGTGATTTGTGTTTATGTTTTAGTGTTTGGATGGTTGTCTGTCCTAGCGACCATGCCAAAGAGTAGAGGCCGTGGGCCAGTGGCGTGGAGGCGGGGCGAGGCTCCCGAGAAGGATTCGCGAATGCATACGTATAAATGATTGGATTGTTCTGTTGTGGTGATAAAGTGGGGTTGTGGTCTTGAAGGGTTTTAGGTCACCTCTTTTTGGTTCATAGTAGCGGTGAGGTTTGAGTGTGGCGGTTAGCGCCATCACGAGAAGAACTATTAACCCCCTGTAGGAGAAGAATGCTTATCGCTTTCTGTCATGATCGGGTAGTTATTTGGAGTCAAATAGAAGAGTTGATGGTGGTTCCCGCCGGATGTTCTCTGCTGGATTAAATCGATCGGTTTAGCGTTTTTCTTGGCTTTAGTTGGTGAACCAAAGAAAAGTGTTTTGTATTGGATTTTTAGCGGATCGTTACGAGTGCGGTGGTGAGCACCGTGCTTGAGTGTGGTTGGGCCGAGAGTTGCAACCAGCATGGCAAGCTGGCCATACGGGGCGAGTGCAGCGGATGAATCCCGGTAGCATCATCAGAGTGGGAGGCGGTGTCTTCTCCTCCCACTCCCGGCGTCTTCGGAGGATCGGTGCTCATGATGGGCTGCTCTGTTTCTCGGCCGCCCGCTGCGTGGCGCCACCAGCGGCTTCTTGGTGCCACGCGGCCGTCTGCTCCTCCTCGGATTGCCTCCTCGCCCCAGCCTTGATGGGGCATCAACTGGAAGTCGGGGCTCATACGTCGGCGCCACAGGGTATGCGCTTTGCCCGACGCCCGAGTCGGCCGGGCATCGGAGGTGGTTTGGTACTGCTGCTCGTGGATTCCGTTGATGCCTTTGTTCTATTTGATTCAGACATCCTATTCTTTTGTGTAAATGCGTCGGAGTTTGCTAGTAGAGCTAAGTTGGGAGTTCAGCGGATCTCTGAGTCCGTGTTAGTCGATTCTCACTGGAGTTTGATTGCTAGTTCTTTGGTTTGCCCCTGGTTGCACCATTGCCATTGATGATGAGGTTTTCTTTGCCAATCTCATGGTGATCCAGGTTGGCTCCTTTTGATGTCATTTGGGCATGGGTGGCTGCATCGATGCCGTGCTAAGATCTGTTGTTTCACGGAAGGCAGTTGCCTTGCCAGGCCCGTCGAGAGTTGACCTTTGGTGGTATACCCTCGATTCGTCTTTGCTTTGACTAGTTTGTTTTAGTGGCGTTTGAGGCTGTTGGGTTTCCTCATGACTTTGTCGAGAAACCATCTTCCTCGATTCCCATTGAGAGATTTACGTAGTGAAGGAGTTGGTTGATGTGTTCACTGACGAGTTGCACTGGTCTACCTCCTGTGAGAATGTGGAGTTTCGTATTGATCTTGCTCAGGGCACTCGACCTATTTCTATCTCTCCATACAGCTTAGCTCGACCTTTTTCAAGGCGAGTTGAAGAAGCGATTGGAGAGATCTGTTAGCCAAAGGCTTCATTCGGCGTAAGCGTATCGCCATAGGGAGCACCCGTCCTCTTCGTCTCGAAGAAGGATGGAAGTTGGCGTATGTGCATTGATTATCGTGCTCTTAACCAAGTGAGAGTCAAAAACAAGTATCCTTTGCCCTGCGCATCGAGATCTGTTTGACCAGCGAAGAACAAGGTGTTCTCCAAAATTGATCTTCAGTCGGGGTATAATCAGATCCGTGTAAGGGAGCAGGACATTGAGAAGACTGCTTTCTCCACTAGGTATGGGCATATTGAATGCCGGGGTGTTACAGTTGGTATCACAAGAGCCTCAAGTACATCTTTACTCAGAAAGATTTGAACTTGAGGCAGAGGAGGTGGCTAGAATTGATAAAGGATTATGACCTCACTATCGGTATCATCAGGGAAGAGCAAATGTGGTGGCGGCGCTCTCGATCGCCATGAACAATGCCCCCTGTTGTTGATTGTCTTGTTGCTGATTTTGGCGTTTGGGAGTCTCCCTCTTTGCGGGGACCGTGCAAGTGAAACTCAATTGATTCTTGAGTCGATTCGGCGTGTCACGGGAGAGCACCGACGCTTATGTCGTTTGCTCCAGCGGTGAGAAACGCCTTGAGGATGGCAAGTCGGGAGACTTTACCGTTGATGATCGCGGGAGTTTTGAGGTTTCAGGGCGTCTGTGCGTGCCCCGAAATCTCAAGTGAAAGACATTACGAGAGAAGCTCATCGCACCGTGCGGTCCATCCTGGAAGACCAAGATGTCGAGGACTTGAAGAAGAATTTACGGTGGAAAGGATGAGAGTGGATATTGCCAAGTATGTGGCGTCTTGTGGGATACTGTCCCGAGGAAGATCAAAGGCGAGCATAAGCGTCCTTCGTCTGTTGCGACCATTGGAGGTTCTGTGTGGCCATGGGATGACATCTCCATGGATTTCGTGGTTGGTCTACCTCGTTCTCCACGAGGAAGGATCTTTGTTTGGGTTGTGGTGGGACCGTCTCGGCAGCAATTACTGCGCATTTCATTCCCATCACTTACGACCAATTCGGCGAGTTGGCTCCCATCTATGTGCGGGGAGATTGTGAGTGCATGGTGTACCCAAGACCATTATCTCACGATCGGGATCAGTTAGTCTCAAGTTACGGGAGAGTTTGCGAGTGCTTTGGAGTGCGCAGCTTTGCCTTAATGCCGCTTTTCACCCTCAGACGGATGGGCGATCTGGCGTGCCATCAAACTTTGGAGGACATGCTCGGGGCCTGTGTGATGGCTTGGAAGGGTAGGCCAGGAAGACCATTTGCCCCTTGCGAGTTTGCTTACAATAACAGCTACCATTCCGGCCATCAGGGCTGCTCCTTATGAGTCTTGTATGGTCGGAAGTCTGAATCGCCACTTTGTTGGGATCTTTGTGGGCGAAGAAGCTATTCTTGGGCGGATTAGGTTCAGCGGTATTGATCGCGTGTCGGAGGTTCGACAAAACCTTCTCGCACCGCAGGCTTGGAACAGAAGAGCTATCTTTGATGTGGCGGCCCGAGACTTGGAGTTTGAGGTGGGTGATAGCGTACTCTTGCGAGTATCTCCCACCAAGGGTATGATGCGTTTGGCACCAAAGAAGCTTCAGTCAAAGGTATGTTGGGCCTTTTCCTATCTCGCCGAGTTGGCGAGTTGGCCTATCGCCTAGAGCTCACAGGAATCCATGCAAGGTGTGCATGATGTGTTCCATGTCTCGATGTTGAAGAAATACTTGCACGATCGGAGTTGGTGGTTCCATTGGAACCATTAGTGCTGACGAGGACCTCGCGCCTTGAGTCCGTCTGTGGAAATTAAGGGGACTTGGAGGCGAGTGATGAAGAACGGGGCAACTTAAGTTTGTCAAGGTCCTGTGGTCACATCGAGGCCAGAGAGAGAAGCGACTTGGGAGCTAGAATCTCGCATCTTGGCGAAAGTATCGAACTTTTAAGCCTCGGGTGTGTGATGTGAAAACCTAAACGTCTTTAGTTTTCTTGGGTTTCATGATTGGTGCGTTTAGATCGAGTCGAATCCCGTTGAAGGGAAGAATGTGACACCTCGGAGTGTCGTATCCTTAATTTTTGAACATGATAAGGTTAAATACAGTATGAGATGTGGAAATAAGGTTAAAATCATAAGGATCGCGGGGTTAATAACGTTTCGAGAGTAGTTTAGGGCCGTTTTCGGGGTTTGGGCCTTCAGGAGGAAGTTTTGGGCCTTGGTGGGCTTTGGTGGGATGGATTAGGACTCCGTAGCGGACTAAGTTGGGTTGAGGAGGCTGGTAAAGGGGCTTCCCCCCAGCCCCTTGCGCCCCCACCTCCCCATGTGCGCCCCCGCCTCCTCTTGCGCCCTCTCCTCCTCCCCTCTCCTAAGCCCTAGCCCCCCAAAACCGTGCGCACCCCCTCCCTTTCCTCCCACCTCCACCACCTCCCCTCCACCCCTTGCTGCCCTAGGGTGGTCTCCCCACCTGCACCTTGTGGAGTCATCCGTGGAAGCGAGGCGAGGCGAGGCGAGTAACGTGGAAGCGAGGCGGATTAGCGAGATTCATTGGAGTTTTGTGCATCGGGCAAAGGTGGTGTGACCCCGGAAGTGCCTTCTTCTTCCCGCCAATCCGTTGCACGTGGTTGAGGCAAGTGTGTTGTGATGGATAGCGAGTTGTAGGTTGCATGTTGAGATTAGATGGAATTGTTTACATGATATATGTCCACTTGCCATGTTTTAATGATTGATATGATATGATGAGCATGTTTAACATATTATGATGCCATGTGTTAATATGTGAATTGAATATGATTTTTGGCATGGTTGCATGCATGTCATGAGATAGGGGCGAGGCGGTGAGAAAGTCATAGCTAGTCAGGCAAGGTCGGTGAAAGTTATGACTAGTCGGAGCAGCCATTGAGTAAGTCCTATGTCGTGATTCCATCCACGTGGTGTTTGAGGCAGTAGGCACCCTCCATCTTCGGGATGGAAGGGAAAAGGGTGCACCGGCAGGTGTGTACTTCCCATACGGTATGAGGTTCGGAGGTCAGGGAGCAATGCATTACACGCCATACAAATTGATGATGATATTGATAAGTATTCATGAATGAGATGTTATACATGATGAAAGATGTTATTGACTTGTTGTTATGCTTGTTGTCCATTGCGGTATGCTTCTTGAGTTTTGAACTCACCCTTGTGTTTTCTTGTTGTTTTAGGTACCTTGAGAGCGGCATGCGGAAAGGGAATAGTCACCGCGCTCACCGTTGCTTCACGTTAATGTTTCCCCAAGTCAATTCATTTAGTTGGATAATAAATTGCGTGTGATGGCCTTTAAATTAAGTCTTAGCTTGGATAATGAGAGTTCTATTGTTTGTTTGACACTTGGAACCTTAAGAGCTTAATGTTAGTCTCTTATTGTCGTTAAGACTTTATTTATTGCTGTTTTAGATGTTTCTCTTATTGCCATATAATTCTATATTGTTCTTTGTTCCTTAAATTCATGATAAAAGCGAGGAGGAGTCTTGCGAAATCTCGGTTTTTAGCCTATGCACCTTTGCTGGAATTTTATGTTAAATGTGGTATTTAGTTGTTGTTTAGCTTATGTTTGGTAGCATTCGGGCATATTGAATGCCGGGGTGTTACATATGGTGCCTAAAATTCCTGATTGTCATGTTATTGCTATTGTTCATTATGCTATCTTGATATGTTAATATTGTTGTTGCTTCAATTCATGGAAAAACAAAGGAGATGCTGCCGAAATTTTTGGTTTTAGCATTTACTCCTTTGCTGTAATTTATCTTTATTTGTGATATTTAGATGTTGTTTAGTCTATGTTTGGTAACATTCAGGCATACTAGATGCCGGGGTGTTACACGAGATGTATTCAAGGTTAAGCAACATAGTAAATGAGCTCAAAGGTCTTGAGGCTACTCTTACTGATATTGACATTATTCAAAAAATTCTTAGGGATCTTCCAGAGAAGTACGAGACCTTGGTGACACATTTTCTCAACTTACCTGAGTTGACAAGATTGACACCAACAGCTCTTTTGGGCCACCTCATCACAAATGAGTTGTACAAGAAGGGCAAGGAGGAGCTGTTGGAGTAGAGTTCTTGATAGCACACTGGGTGTCTCGTCTTTTGATGAGAAACACATGATCGATTTGGATGGAAACAACTTTGATGATCCGATTACACCATACGACGACGATGTGCCTTAGCAATCGTTAAACCAACTCCAAAGGGTTATTGATCTTGCCGTGGGCACGATCAACCTGAACACGACGTTCAATTCCTGCATGCAACCGAAGAACAAGCAAGCACGGTAGTACAAGCAATCTGAAATTGCGGATAAAAATTGAAGGCAAAACAAGATGGAGTCTTATTGACGATCTTGACAAGGTGGCTGTCCAGCACAACTCGCAGGATTAAGTTTGCACTTGGCTAAACTAATCAAATAAAACCCAAAACCTAAAATAGGGGGTGGCTGGCTATTTATGAGAGAAAGGGGCATGGGGAACACATCCAAAACAGGTGGAGGACAATTACAACTTAATTTACAAACCCCAAAGCCCATGTATTCTTGTACTGGAAAAGTGACGTCACTTGTTTTGCAGATTCCCGTCGACTTGATGTTATTTGAAGATAAGGCCAAATCCGTTGGAAACAGGATGAAGAAACCTTTTAACAAGTACTCATGGACCTCGAACACCCTTGTGGATCAAAAGTTATGGTCATTTTAAATTGGTGCTGTCCAGGAGGTCGAATTTGAGGAGATCTTGTGCACCTGAAGAACTGGCTTCATTCTTGACGTTTGGAGGTCCTTCTCCTTGGTTTCTAAGGACAACAAAATCATCACAAGGGTTAAATAGTATTTCATCCATTAAATTATTTGTATGCAACCCGAGGAACACATTCACTTGGTAATGGCATTGACGTGCGCGAGCTCGAGTAATTGGTCCTTATATTACATCATTGGTTTCAATTGGATGTGTAGGTATGGCCATATACATGGCAGTGATGTCCTCATCAGTTCTTCCAAAAAGAAGAGCATTCCATTCAAGCAAAGTGGAGTCCACTGAAGATGAACTTGATGACTCCGAAGATAACTCCGATAAAGAGATGGCTCTTCTAGTGAGGAAGATGAGGAGATTTATGAGAAGGCGTCCAAGCTCAAGCGGCCCTCATAAATACAGCAAAGGACAACAATCAAGTTCAAACCAGTTTGCCAACATCCGGTGCTTTGAGTGTAATGAGAAAGGGCGCATCGCCTCAAAGTGCCCCAAGAAGAAGGAAAAAGATAACAAGGGCAAGTCATCAAAGAAGAAGCAACTCCATGGCAACAAAAGGCTCTTAAAGAGGCTGCACAATGAAGGCAAAGGAGAAGCTCATGTTAGGGAGTGGGATTCTGAGGAGGAGTACTTGGACACTGACTCCTCTGATGAGGACACTCCTAAGAAGAAGGGTCTTGCCAGAATTGCCATCAAGGAAGCATCGTCACCATTCGTCACTCCTTTTTTCCTCATGGCTAAGGGAGATATGGTAAATTCTCAGACATTGATGATCCTTCCTATGATGAATTGCTAGACATGTTTGTTGATTTAAATTAATATCTTAGCAAGAAGAAGGCTAAGCATAAAGCCTTGAGAAAAGAGTTCACTTCTCTCAAGGACTCTTATAGTGAACTAAAAGAAATGCATGAGTCTCTCCTTCTCAAGAATGATTTCAAATCAACAAATGACATAGGAGTTTCATGTGATTTGATTAATGCCATGCCTGGAATAGATAATTATTCTTGTTCTATCTCAAAGTCTAGCATAGCTACTACTTGTGATGACTTATTATCCGTGACCTCTAACTCGTGTTCTAGCTTATTTTCAATTGAAAATGATTATGACTTGATTGCTGAGAATAAGGAGCTCAAAAAGGAGGTTACCAAACTGAGTAAAAGTTTGGATAAGTGTTTCAAGTGTAAGGAAACACTTGACAAAATTCTTGTTAGACAACGTTGTTCGTACAACAAGGAGGGGCTGGGTTTCGTACCCTAGAAGGGCAAGAAAATAAGCAACTTGGCTCCAAGGTTTGTCAAATCCAACACAAAGTTTTGCCATAAGTGCCACGATTTGGGGCATTCGACAAATAACTGTACATTGGGTAGAGCACCCAAAATTAATATTCATGATTCTTGCTATGTTTTTAAGAAAGATAGGAGAGGTAGAATTGTAGCAAAATTTGTTAGCACTTCTATACTTGGTAGCAAGAAGAATGCCATTTGGGTGCCCAAAATGTTAGTCTCTAACCTCTAAGGACCCAAACAAATTTGGGTACCTAAAAGAACTTGATTTCGTTTTGTAGGTGAACTACAAGACCGGTGGACGGCATTGGGTGCACACAACACATGATCGGAGACCGGAAGATGTTCACCACATTTGAGAATGGAGGTGGAGATCAGGACAAGATCACCTTTAGCGACAATAGCAACGGAAAGGTATTAGGTTTGGGTAAAATTGCTATCTCTAATGATCTTTCCATTTCTAATGTTTCCCTAAAAGAGACATTAAATTTTAATTTGCTATCCGTTGCTCAAATTTGTGTCTTAATCTTGCATGCTCATTCTCGAAATGGTGTTGAAATTTCTAAAGAGAATGACTTGTTTTCAAAGGCTTTCATTTCGGAAATCTTTACCTTGTTGATTTCATTTCAAATGAGGCATGTCTTCAAACTTGCTTAATTGCAAAAACAACCTTGGGATGGTTGTGGCATAGAAGACTAGCTCATGTTAGAATGACAACATAAAAAGCTTTTCAAAAACGATTTAGTTGTGGGCTTGAAAGATGTGAAGTTTGTGAAAATCAAGCTTTGTAGTGCTTGTCAAGCCCGCAAACAAGTGGCTAGCTCTCATCCTTCCAAAAGTATCATGTCCACTTTTAGACCGTTATAACTCCTATATATGGATTTGTTTGGCCCAACAATCTATAGGAGCATTGGTGGAAATACTTATTGTCTAGTAATTGTGGAAGATTATTCTAGATTTACCTGGGTCTTCTTTTTGCATGAAAAATCCAAAGTTCCAAACATTTTCAAAAGTTTTGCAAAAAGGACTCAAAATGAATTTGATCTAAAAATCAAGAAAATTCGTAGTGACAATGGTTCCGAGTTCAAAAATACAAAAGTTGAAAAATTTTGTGATGAACTTGGAATAAAGCATGAGTTTTCCGCAACATACACTCCTGAGCAAAATGGAGTTGTAAAACGAAAAAATCGTACATTATTTGAAATGGCAAGGACAATGCTAGATGAGTATCAAACTTCCGACAACTTTTGGGCGGAAGCAATTAATATCGCTTGTCATGCCACAAATCGGCTTTATTTGCATCAGCTTTTGAAAAAGACTTCTTATGAACTTCTTATTGGAAGAAGGCCGAACATTTCTTACTTTTGTGTTTTCGGTTGCAAGTGTTTTATTTTGAAAAAGAGTGTTCGACTCTCAAAATTTTAAAGCATTTCGTGTTTTCGGTTGCAAGTGATGAAGGTTTTCTTCTTGGTTATTCATCAAATAGTAAAGCATATCGGGTCTTTAACAAAAACTCCAGTTTTGTTGAAGAAACGTGTGATGTTGAATTTGATGAGACTAACGGCTCTCAAGAAGAGCAAGATAATTTGGATGATGTAGGTTATGAAGCTTTGAGGCAATCTATGAAGAATATGACTATAGGAGACATCAAGCCAAAATAGGATGATCATGATGCTCATCCATCTTCAATTCAAGTGGAGCCATCTACATCGGCTACACCAAGTGAAGATAAACCAATTGAAGTCGAAGATGAAGAAAACAATCAAATTCAAACAATACCGCAAAGAATTCACAATCAAGTATCAAAGGATCACCCAACTGATCAAATATTGGGTGATGTTAGTAAGGGCGTTCTAATCGTTCTCGTGTTGCTTCATTTTGTAAGCATTACTCTTTTGTTTCTTCTATTGAACCCTCTCATGTAGATGAAGCTTTAAGTGATCCGGATTGGGTGAACTCAACGCACGAGGAAAATAATTTCGCCCGGCAATGATATGGACGCTTGTTGAAAGACCCAAGGACCACAACGTCATCGGCACTAAATGGGTATTTCGGAACAAGCAAGATGAAAACGGTATTGTGGTAAGAAACAAAACAAGGTTAGTTGCACACGGTGTCGGTGTTTCGAGCACCGGCAATACGATTTTTCGGTCTTAGGGGAGATCGCGCATTCCCTCTCCTCGAATGGCCTTACTCAAGGGAGCCCAAAGTGTATACTGGTTCGGGCTGAATATCCCTACTCCAGTTCGTTTGCTGTGTATATGCCCTTTCGGGGTACTACAATCATCGCTTCCAAGGGGAAGCTTAGGTTTGTTTGTGGTCCAAACACCCTTTCCGAATATGTTCTTCTATCTTCTTGCTCTCTCCCTCTCCCCAGGGTCCCGTTCTCCCTTATATAGGCGGGAGCTGCGGGTTACATTGGAGTTCCTCTAAAGAAAGGAAAAAAGGGCCCGGGGTGTCCTGTCTCGGGGTTCGGTCTTCGGCCTTGGCGTCCGACCGGCCTCCACTTCCCCGCGTGCTTGGTTGTCGGGACCCGAATCTACAAATCCGGACCCTCTGTGTATTCAGCACTAGTCCAGGAACGCGCTAGTGCACACAGTCTTAACATCGGTAAATATCACAATCATACCACTCGATACTAATAAAGTACTTTAATTAGATAGTCAAACTGGTTGCTCGACCTTATGGTCAAGTTACAAATATACGCCACGCAGGGCGAAACTTATTAAGAGAGAAATAGTAGCAGCGGAAAAAATAAGATAACTTCGTGGCGCCATCCAGTATACCACAGGCAACTGACTGGGCTCGCTCCCTAAGTAGACGGTTCCTCTTGGAGCTCCTCCTCCAAAGCTGGTGTAGTCTCCTCTTCAACTAGTGTTGTATTGTGGCAAGGGTGAGTACTTGGTACTCAATGAGTCATGCATGCAATGCAGCTAATATACTACATGCATGGCTTAATACAAAGGAATAGCTCAGGGTATATTTGCAAAGAAACAAAGATTTGACAAGTAGCATAAGTAGATTCGAAAGCAATAGAAACAAGTATAGCATCAATAACTTTTCCAGGAGTTTAATCAACATCCTTCCCATTCCTAAACCACATTTCCATCAACATCATTATTTACCCAAACCCAACCTTTCAAGTCCAAGTTATTTTCAAGAAAATCTAACCCTTGACTGTAATTCCCGAGCGATGTCCAATACCGCGGACACGGCTATTCGAATAGATTTTACACTCTGCAGAGGTTATGCACTTTACCCACAAGATACAGTCAAACACCACAAAGGCGAGTTCCCGTAACAAAGTCTTTCGGAAACTTCTAACAATACAAGTGAGCCTCCCCGGTTATTGCACACTAACCCTTCCCTTAGCTAAGGCGAAGTTTAGGCCAATCAACCGTTAGATGGGTACCTGGCCTCAACCCCGGTACGCTCCCCCGTACAACTTACACAAAGGGTGTAGTTGACCTCCTGAGGTCCCACAGGTACGTTATTAGCAACTTAGTCAACTAGGTCCGTCCCATTACAGACATGTGGTTGCACGCTTGACTCAGTTCAAAGGCTTGCAAGGTTAAGTCCTTAGGGTGACCAGGGCAAGACTACCCGAAGAACCAAAACAACATTCCCAGTGCCACAACTGGCCCACCTGATCATTCTTGCCACATGCCCCGATCAAAGCTATTTATCAAACCCTAGTTGATTACCATGCACCACGTGCTATCAACATCACATGATACCTTTCCAAAACAGGTTCAATATATCATTAAGTCAATATTAACATTTGATTGTCCAAAATCATGTCATGTGCACGTAGCAGGTCTAAGCCATATACTACAACGATCTACAAACCCATGTTGGCAATTTAGTAATGTCCAACTAGTAATCCACAACTAGGGTGACAAGGGGGTCATGGCACATATTTAAATAGTCAAGGTGTCATACAGCAATTTGGCATTTATCTAATTTCCCATAATTAAGTAAAGCATTTTCTATTTGAACTAGCATGCAATACATTAAATCAAAATAGGTTTCAAAATGGGATCAATATGGTCAAAGCACAACTTGCCTTCAAAAAGTACTTGTTCTTGGTCTTGAGTTGGATCCTGAGTCAACACTTCTCCTTCGAATCCTTCCGGCACTTCAACGTCTACTCGTAACACGTGCAAATAGCAATACACGAATAAACAATAGGCAAAAAGTGTCCAAACATCCAAATAAAATCCATAAACAGAGAGAACATAATTTTATGAATTTTTAGGAACAGGAATCGCTCAATTCGGAGTTAAAACACAAAAGTTATGATTATTTAAAGTTTAAATAATCAATTAAATAATATTACAGAGAAAAACTTTAGTCCAAAAATTAAATAAAATTCATAATTAGGTAGATCTCAATTTTATACAAATTTAGAAATTTGAATCACTCAAATCGGAGTTGAAACGCAAAAGTTATAAGCGTTTGAAGTTTGAAACAAAATCTGAAATCATTATTTCGAATTAATAAATCATTTTCTTTTTCGGAAATTAATTATTGCGTCAGCCTGGACACGTGGCAGCCTCTGATTGGTCCACGTGGACTTGCTGACGTCACCACCGAACGGGTCCCGTGATGACGTCATCTTGGCGTCGACGCGATGACACGTGGCACCTCGGCGCCGCCACGCGTGTCCGGCCCATGGATCGGGTCCACGCGAGCGGCCGCAGGTCCTCGGTGGACTGGCGCACGGCTTGGTGTGGATGACATGCGGGCCCGCATGTCAGCGGCCCACGTGCGCCCGCACGGTGCGGCGTGCCTAGGCTACGTGGCATGATCGTGTCCGTTGATTTGAAAATCAACGGCCGCGATTAGATCCAGGGTTAACATGTTGAAAACTACACGGTGATCGTGGGCCGTTCGATCTAGATCGGATGGTCCAGATCTAACCCTACGTTAACGCTGCTACGGCATGTGGTGATCGTGGGCCGTTGGATCTTGATCCAACGGTCCAGATCTAATCGGGTTTGGAAACACGTGAACTCACCTCAATCGCACGATCAAGATCGGACGACGCGCAGAGCTCGCGAGGGCTGATGGCGGTGCGGTGGTCGGGGACGAACGGAGCTGGGGAAGGCGACCTTCGAAGCGGCGTTGCGGTGCTCCTCCGGCGAGATGGGTGCACGGCTTGGGCGCGTCTCGGCGAGGGGTTTTCGGATACGGGCTCGGTGTCGACGGAGCGGCTCTGGACACGGCGGAAGACGGCAGAAACCACCGTGGAGGCCCAACCAACTACGGCGAGCAATCGGGCACGAACGGCGGTGGCTAGGGTTTCGGGAGGTGGGGCAAAAGGTGCGCACGGTTGAAGCGAACCTCGGACGATGACCCACGCCTTAAATGGCCTCGGCATGCGCGCACAAAACGGAAACCTAACCGGACGCGGCGGCTACGCGGCGGCGGAGTCCGGCTCGGATTCGGCGGAGACGACGACGCACGGCCGTCCACGTGGCACGATCGACGGTCACGATCGCGTGGGTGCGATCGGACCCGACCCGGACTCAGCTCAAACCGGTGCGGTCCAATTTGGACCGTTGGATCTCGATCCAACGGTCGGGATCGAATGGGGTTCGGTCAAGTCACGTGGCTCGGGTCGGACTCGAGTCGGACTCGGACTCGGGTCCGGTCGGATGAACAGTAACCGACTCGGTTTGATTTTCCAGCGATTTAATATTTAAAATAATTCCCAGTAATTCATTTAATTCAAGAAAAATAGCAAAATACTCAGAAAAATTCCAGAAAAATTCTGGAAAATATTTAAGGGTATTTGGGACTCAAATAAAATATTTCCAACAAAACTTTATTTGAAAATTTAATTTCTTTAATTATTTCAATATGGAATAAATTCAAATTAAATCCAAATAAATTCCAGAAAATTCCAAAAATTCCAAAAATTCACAAATGTGCAAAATAATATTTTAATTTCATGAAAAGCAAAAATTGGGGTGTTACATTGGTCGATAGGCTTGCGGTGGAAGGCTTCGTCCTGTGGGGGAACGTGACGCGCCGCCCCGCACGCTTTGTCAGGTGGCTGGTTTTAATGGCGAATGACCCTTGAGGCTTTTGGTGGAGACGTTCCCTTCTGTTCCGTGTCAGAGCGATGGGACCGGTGCCTGGTTTTGCAGGCGGCTCCTCTGAAACCTTGGGAAGGAACCACCTACCCTGATACGGACATCCCGGGATGTCGCATTTTGGCAGAACAGGTACTTGAGTACCGGAGCGCCCAACCGAGGGAGGGCCTCCGACCTGGGTGGTCGGGGAAGGTTGGACGGAGTGCTTGAGCTGAGGCCTGGTTGGGGACCGAGCTTGCCTGCGGCCCACCAGTCTCCGGTTGGAGCTGGGCCTTGAAGGCAGCCCGCTCGAGCTTCGTCTTGGCAGACTCGTTTTGCCGACTGTCCCGGGTGCGCGCGAGCGCACCCGGTGGGTGTATCCCCCGAGCCTCCGAGTGGGTCGGAGGGTTACCTGGTCGGAGCTCCTCCAGCCGAGCTCGTGCGACGCGCACTCGACTAGTTGCTTCTTTCCGGGTGCGCGCAAGCGCACCCGGTGGGTGTAGCCCCCGAGCCTCCGAGCGGGTCGGAGATCCGGTCGGAGGGTTACCTGGTCGGAGCTCCTCCAGCCGAGCTCGTGCGACGCGCACTCGACTAGTTGCTTCTTTCCGGGTGCGCGCAAGCACACCCGGTGGGTGTAACCCCCGAGCCTCCGAGGACCTAGCCAAGCGCGCGTGACGCACGCTCGACCTTGCTGCTCCTCGCTGGGGTGCGCGTGAGCGCACCCGACAGTTGTTGCCCCTGAGCCCCCGAGCGGGTCGGAGAGACGGTCGGGGGGTTTCCTCGTCGGAGTTGGACCAGTCAAGCGGATGTGAGGCACACTTGACCGGCTACTTTGGACCTTGGTCATTGGGGCGCCCTTGTTTGAAGCTAAGGTCGTCCGCTTCGTAAGGGGCCCGCCGCTTTAGGCATTTCGTTGCCCAGGTGCCTGGACGACCCAGTGGGCCTCCGCCTTCTCCCTCCAGGTAACTGCGGTGCTATAGACCTGGTGGTCGGAGCGGATGAGTTGTGGCGATTGTTCCGAGGCAGCGCTGCCTCGGCTTCTGCCGTCGCATTGTGAATTAAATGCGAAGCCGCGGGTGCAGGGTGACGCGCCTCCTCGGTCGACGAAGTGGCCGTCTGGATTCCACCGTTTCGTTTTCCGCACCCGTCTATAAAACGAGGGGGCCGTGAACGGTTTCCACCATCGCCTCCCACGTGCTGCTTCTTTTGCTTCTTCTTCCTTCTCACCTCGGCATCCTTCTCCTTTCGAGCATCGATGGCGAGCGGAGGTGAAGATGCCGGGGGCGGCCCCGGGGGTGGGAAGCGTCCGGTGCCTGGTGATTTCCGGAACCCGGCGCCGAAAAGACCTCACGCCGGCGGTGGGTCCTCCTCTTCAGTCGCCGCCGAGTGAGTTCTTGCTTCGCTTATTTTCGGGGAGGATCGGACTCTTATTCCTTCTGACAGAGGTTTACCTTTCTTTCCTTTTTCTCAGCGTCCCTGGCTTGGGTCGGGGTCTTCAGCCTGTGGTGCCAGCGCCTGTCGTCCCGGGGGCAATCGTTGCTAGCCCTCGGGCTATGCCGCCCGCCTACGGCACCCTCACAGAGGCAAGGGCCTAGGAGGCCGGGCTGTCGGCGGCGCTGGCCAGGCTGGAGGCCTCGTTATGAGCGCAAGCCGTGGTGACTTCCGCCCAGGAGGCGGAAGTGGCCTCTCTGCAAGTACGGACCCAGGGCGTTCAGGAGGAGATCATCATGGCCAGCGCCGGCCTCCTCGCTATGCTCCGACCGGCGTATGAGCGCATTACGAGGAGCCTGGAGCCGCTGGGTGCGAGGTTGGGCGACCCTTTGGAGACCACGGTGGCCCAGTATGCCTTCCACCTCACGCGGGCGGTGGAGGCGCTGGAAGGCATGGCCGAGTGGCTCTGAGGGGGGCACCGCGCCGTAAGGTCCTCCAGGGCGGCCGTTCTTTCTTTTTTGCAATCTCGCTGCTTTCCCTTCGATGGTTGGTGATAAACTCTTATTTTTGTAATATTATTGAGGGGTGGGTCGGTCACCCCTTCCCGGCTGCGTCGTCCGAGTGCTCGTTTTACGTCGTAGCTGGACGTAGCCTTAGTCGGCGTGGACGTCCGGGTCCCTTTCGCGAGATCCCGGTGTCCGAGTGCTCGTTTTACGTCGTAGCTGCACGTAGCCTTAGTCGGCGTGGACGTCCGGGTCCCTTTCGTGAGATCCCGGTGTTCGAGTGCTCGTTTTACGTCGTAGCTGGACGTATTTCCATAAATACGCCCCGTCCGCAGGCGTGGGACCTGGAGGGGGTGAGCGGACGCGTGTTTTACCAAGTTGGCTTGAAACACCATGTTCGTGGAGCTAATAGCGGGCAATCCGAGTGAGACCTGGGTTTCTCTCCCGAGGGAGTTTCCCTAGCAGACATTTTCCCGGCATGGGCGTCTGGCCCTATTGAGGGCATCTCAAAAAAACTTTCTTTACTCTATCCCGTTTTGGACCCCGGGCCGTCCGCCGACCCGGTGCGCAGTCGGCTGCCACCCATCGATGGGCTCCGCGGGAGAGTGTGAAGTATGGTCTCGGATGCGAGTCAAGGCGATTGGGTCATCCGCTGACCTAACTCGAGGCCCGCCGGGGGCTCGCCTTGTCCTCGCCCCTTGTTCGATTTTTTCTTTGTTGGGACGACGCCAAATTCGGTTGGCGGATCGGGTTCCACAGCATTTGAACTGGGCCTTCTGAACGTCCGACTGGGACGGGTGGCCCATTTTCCGCGGCAAAGACCGCGAGCACACAGGGTGTGCTACTCTAGGTGGAGCCTCAGTACTATCCTGTCAGAATTGAATGCATAAAAAAGAGTTCGGGAGCAATCGGGGCTTACCGAGGGAATTGTTGCTCAAATGTCATTGCAAGAAGACCGCCTCTGATCTATCGAGACCGCTCAGGGAGTTGCTAACACTACTCTTGCTGCTGTTTTGTCTAGACATGATACGGTTGTAGGTACTGCACCAGGAACTTCTAGTCCTCTGCCTCGTCTTCTATGCAACAAAAATGGTGTACTACATGATCAGGTACATGTTGATGATGATTACCTAGATGGTTAAATTCGCTATTCCACCTTTTGATGGTCAATATGTGATGCCTATATTAATTGGGAGATAGCAGTAGACAAAGAATTTGGCAAGTATGATTTGTCTGAAATGAAAAGATTAGGATTACTGCTAGTGTGCTAAATGGATTTGCATTAACATGGTGGAAGCATATTTGTAGAAAAGAAAGAAAACCTGGAAATTGGAAGGCCATGAAAAGACCTATGAGAATTGATTATATGTTCCTGAATATCATACTAAATTTTTGTATAGTAGACTCCAATGCTTGAAACAAGGAAATAAGTGCGTTAAGGAATACTATGAACGATTACAAAATCATTTGATGCGTTGTGGTTTAGTTGAAGGTGAAGAAGCAACAGAGCTTAGGTTCATACGTGGACTTAATCACGAAATTCAGGATGCTCTTGTTGATGAAACATATAGTTCTCTTTCAGAATTGGTTAAATGTGCTTGTAGAGTTGAAAAAAATGCTTGCTGAATCCTTGAAAGAATCATTAGGTTCAATTGAGGCGCCCATTGTTGCACATTCTTTTGTAGCTAACATTTTGCAGAAAATTGAGCACCATCGAGAGAATGATGAAGAAGAGCATATGGAGAAAGAAACGATCAGCACTACCCCATGTGTAAGTGAAGAGATAATAGTTGAAGTAACACCTACAACAGTTGACAAGAACTTACAAGGTAATGTAACAGGTATGGAATTTAGACATGGAGAAAATAATTTTGAAAAGCTAAAACTGTCCACAAATCATGCTAGCATTGAGCAACTATTAGTGAAACCGATTGCTGATTTTGCTTTGTTACAAGATGATTTGCTTGCTATTTCTTGTGATAAAGAAGAGTTGTGTGATAATACTTCACTTATATCCATGACACAACTAATGAATGGACATGCTATTTTTGTTAACACAATAGATATGCTGAAAATAAACATGTCATTCAAATTGCAAGCAAAAATAATGAGTTGACATTGATGTCTTCTTGAGATACCTTAGATTACATTGAATTTGATGTTCCGTGTGATCTGAGTTATTTATAGGAGAGACTTTTTGTACATTCTGATTTGTCATGGTTATCACGAAATATTTTTAATGTTACTGGCAAAAATAGTGAGAAAGGAGAGTATAAAATGCGTCGAGTTTACATTTGTTCATATTTTAAACATCCGTTTGCTATGCAACAATATCATCAACTTGATAATTGCCATATCACTAATCATGTCATATCAAGTGACATCACTTTTCCAATCCGAGAATACATGGGCCTTGGGCTTTGTAAATTGAGTTGTAATTGTCCTCCACCTGTTTTGGACATGTTCCCCATGCCCCTACCTCTCATAAATAGCCAGCCGCCGCCTCTTTTAGGTTTTGGGTTTTATTTATTTGATAGTTTAGCCATTGCTATTATTTTGAGTCTTTTTAGACGTGCTAGACATCCGCCTAAGAAGCTCCTCGTGTCGGAACCCCAACTTATCAACCCTTCATCTATATTTGCAATTTTAAATTGCTTTTGCTATTGTTCTTGCTTGTTCTTTGGTTGCTTGCAGGAATTGAACCTCGTGTTCAGGTTGATCCTGCCCTTGGTAAGATCAATAACCCTCTAGAGTTGGTTTAGCGATTGCTAAGGCGCATCGTCGTCGTACGGTGTAGTTGGATCGTCAAAGTCGTCTCCACCCAAATTGATCGTGTGTTTCTCATCGAAAGATCGGGACACCCAAAGCGCTATCAAAGGGAATTGTTGCTCACTTCGAGAGGATGATGAGGGTCATCACCGAGGGCCTTAGTGAGGACGTATGGCTCACTAATGAGCCTATGTCATTGCAAGAGGACCGTCTCAGATCCATCGAGGCCGCACAGGGGATTGCTAACACTACTCTTGCTATTATTTTGTCTAGACTTGATGTTCTTGCAACTGCCACCCCCGAGACCTCAAACACTCCACCTCGCCTCCCAAGCAACAACAACAGCGTACTACGTGCTCAACGGGTTCCCAGTACCACCAGCCAACTGAAACTAGCCAACACTTTGGTTCATTAGGCGAGGCATACATCGGATATAGAAAAACAACATGGTGAGAACCAAGATGACTACGCTACTGACTTGGAGGATGATCACACCATCAACTACAAGCATGACCATCACCATCATCGACTACGCTTCAATCAACAAGGTATGCGTTATGATCCACCACGACATAGGGAACGTGAGCATGATGATATTTTCCCTAAGATAAATTTCAATATGCCTCCTTTCGAAGGTAAATATGATCCTGATGCGTACCTTAGTTGGGAATTACTTGTTGATAAAAAATTTGTATGCCATGATTTTCCTGAGAATAGAAGAGTTAGGGCTGCCACTAGTGAATTCTCTGATTTTGCTTCTGTTTGGTGGAGAGAATATTGCCGTGCTCATCCAAATAATATACCCACCACTTGGGGAGTGTAAAACTGCTCATGAGACATAGATTTGTTCCCTCATATGATGCTAGAGATTTAATAAATAAATTGCAATGCTTACACCAAGGTAAGAATTCAGTTGAGGAGTATTATCAAGAATTGTAAATTGGCATGTTGCATTGTGATTTAATTGAGAATGAGGAAGCCTCTATGGCTCGTTTCATAGGTGGTTTAAATCGAGAAATCCAGGACATTCTAGATTATAAGAATTATAATTCGATGACTCATTTATTCCATCTTGCTTGTAAAGCTGAACGTGAAGTGCAAGGTCGACAATCGAGGACCAAAACTAACTTTTCTGCAGGTCGAGCTACATCGTGGACACCGCACACCCCTGCTGCCCATGCTGGCCGTACTACCACACTGACCTCTTCCATCAACAAAACGACGCCCACTACTTCGAATTCGGCACCATGACCATCGTCGGTGAAAAGCGCCCCACAAGCTCCTACAAAAAGTTCATCGTCATCCGCTGCCTCAACAGGACGCACAAAGGACATTCAGTGCCATCGCTGCAAGGGATTTGGCCACGTAATGGAGTGCCCAAGCAAGCGTGTGCTAATAATGTGCGAAGATGGCGAGTACGATTTAGCAAGCGATCTTGATGAAGAAACGTACACTTTGCTTGCTGAACATGAAGACGGTGATCCAAACTCAAAAAATAAACAGGTGCAAGTGAAGCACAATCTGATAATTCAACTCACTAAAAACAAGCACGAGGAGGGACGCACAAGAGGTCTACTGTAGGATTGAAGTATACGAATATAGCAATTATAGGGGGGTGAATGATTGTGTGGAAGTTAAAACCAAATATTTGATCTAATAAAAAATTACCCCAAAACAGAACAAAATTATTGCCTCGTATTCGACAAACATAGATTGACACACATTCGGGAAAATACGAATTTCTGAAGATCCAACCATCGGATCGATCTTTGTAACATCCCAAAATTTGCCTCTAATATATTTAGTGTGTTTCGGGGATTATTTGTATTTTCCGAATCCACTTGGAAGCCTCGCGAGTAATTCGGGGTCAAGTTTATTGAAATAATCGCGTTAAATAAAGACCATGCATTTTCGGATAAGCGTAAAATCTAAAATTTTGTTGATAATTAAGATAATTGGTAGACGAGAGTGTTCGCTTCAAATATTTTCGAAAAATATGTTATATAACGTAAGTCGTTGATTTTATAAAAAGCTATACAGGTGTCTGATTCACTAAAAGATTTTTAACGAAAAATCTATACGTCGAAAAATCGCGAAACCAACTTTGTTAAGTCCCAAATAGTTCCTGGTATTTTAGAGGAATTTTTCGGATTTTTAGAACATCTCTGTTATTTTTTTTCTCAACATGTTTTGAAAACGTATACGTGTATATATTTGTATACATAATACTGGACGTGTCATTCTAGGAGGACAATTACACTTTGGCCGTTGCATGCACATGTGTACATCCTCTTCTAGCCATTCCATTTACTAGCACACGAAGGCTTGAACTTCTAGCCGTTTCCTATATGCATGCATGGACGTTGGTGTTGTTTCAGATTCTTTGTCTTCCAGCTGTTACCCCTTCTCCTTGCAATGCTTTTTCTAGCACACGTTTTGGCCGTTCCCACTCCATTTTCATTGCGCGCATGACCTTTCAAATCCAGCAGTTACCACTTCATTTCATACCACGTAACTAGTTCTTTAGCAAGGACGTGGCTAGCTCAATGCACCTGCATGAATCCTCCTTCATCTCCTGTACGTTTTCTCTCCAAGCCTTAGCTAGATATAGCCTCTCCACTGCCTCATTCCAACCTTCTGGTCACCACACCATTTTCCCTGCCGTCGGTCTCTATCGTCGTTGCCGCCGCCGTTGAAGTCGCCTCCGCCATCGTCACCGTCGTCGTCGTCGCCGCCACCGCCATCGTCGCCGTCGCCTTCGCCGTCGTCGCTGCCGCCGTCTCGCTGTCGCCGTTGGTCGCCGCCGTCGCCGGTGCACTTTCTTGGACGTCTTCTCCTGCGTCGACGGTCTGCACTACTGCCGCCGCCGACCGGTAGTCCCTTATCTCTCTTGCGCGCGTTCTGTTCCTATTTTTATCTCGTTTATATATTCGCGTAGGTATATATATACATAGGTATATAGTTGAACAGACGCATATATGCATGTATATAAAATACTCGCTAGGCACACGCATATTTCTATATTAGTCGTAGCATGTATACATATATATACACACACTGTGTTGTACGTATATATGTGTACCTGCGGTTATATTCGGTTGTTATACCCGTATATATATATATATATATATATATATATATATATATATATATATATATATATATATATATATATATATATATATATATATGTCTGTGTGTACATGCGGTTATATTTGGTTGATCTGCATGTAGTTATGTTCGACCGATTCGTTAGTATAACTTTCCATCTGTATGTATACGTGTTTGTATGTGAGTATATATTTTATTTATTAGTGTGTATAAGCCGAACCAGTACGTACATGCAGACCTCCCACGCCGAACAGTGCGCACGCGTGAAGTGCCCTTGCCTGGAACAGTAGCATGCATGCAATGGGGTTGAGAGTTTAGTATATGTGTTGATTTTCGAAAATTGCGAATTTTGTCTTTTTCGCTACAAATTCGTTTTAAGTCCAAACTGCATGCAACAAATTTTGTTAATTAGTGAAAATTAATACCTTTCTACAGAAATTTTTATGAAATTTTATAATTAAAACTATACTTTTGAATTATTCGCAGAAGGTACAAACTTACGAATTTTGTATTTCCTAAATTATATGTCCAAAAATTTCCACATAAATTTTATAAATCTTATAAAATGCTACACTATAGATCTGGAAGTTTTCGTGTGATTACGAATTAATTTGTTTCTTTGTATTTTCTGAATGTCTGTTTATTCGCTGTTTTTCGTTTAATAGAAACGCTAGACGTCGACTCCGTCGCAGAACCGCAGGAAGACAATCCTCTCCTCACCGATCAAGGCAAGTTTCCGCAAGTTTCTGCAAGTCCCCGCAAGTCTCCGATAAGTTCCCTTGAAGCATGTTGATCAATGTTGTGAAATGTTTTATAGATTTACTAACTTGCATGCTATGGTTGTTTATATAAAATGATATGTTATGATAGAGTATAGTTATATACCTTGTTAATATGTATGTTTGCTACATATTAATCTATCTATCCTTTGGTTGCCCTAGAATGATTATTTTTATGGCCTAACACCCTTATTTAGTCTAGTAGTAGTGCCTAGTTATGCTAGATACTATTCGTATGTTTAATTGAAAGCTTGTTATTTGAAATTCCAAATGACTGAGCAGAAATGTTATTTTAAAAAGGGCAGTTGGTGCTGCCAGTTTGGTAAAACAAAAGAAAAGAGAAACTTGGAATTTCAAAAATGAGAATAGGGTGGAAGGTTGCAAGGCGGGTGCAGAATGCACGAGACTTGGGTTTGAGTATGTGCCACCCTAGTCACCCTAAGGACCGATTCCTTGTGATTGTCAAACAATGTACAACAGTGCGGCCGCGGGTTCCGGTATGGGACGGGCCTGGCTGAGTAACTAGTGAAAACTTAATTAAGGCATGCCAAACGGTGGAGTGGGCGTGGTTGTAGCCACAGTAGTCCTACAGGCGCAAGAGGGGGCTTCCAACTTGGTTGTAGCCATTTGGCGGTGAAACCTCAGCGGGCGTGACTTAGTTAAGACGTAGCTAGAGAAATGGCCTTGTGATTTTCACTTGGGGTTATATGCCAAAGGAAGCAAATAACCAAAAAGAGTGAAATATCTCTCGCGGGTAAAGCGTGCAAGCTCTGCAGAGTAAACAAACTATTCGAATAGCCGTACCCACGGTCAAGGGTGGACAAAGTCTTATTTGTCGCCAGGTAGATTTTCTCTATTTGATTCCAAAATCAGACTTTACAAAAGAAAAGCACGGTTGTAGCCGTGAATGTTATGATTTGATAAAATTCGTGGTTGTAGCCACGAGGAAAAGATTTCCAAAGTATTCTTAAAATAAAACCATGGTCGATGTCATGCTTCTTTTGATTTCCACGGTTG
This sequence comes from Rhipidocladum racemiflorum, assembly GCA_036346355.1. NCBI lineage: Eukaryota > Viridiplantae > Streptophyta > Magnoliopsida > Poales > Poaceae > Rhipidocladum > Rhipidocladum racemiflorum. The sequence continues at coordinate 37,149,450 of CM070581.1, forward strand.
GAGCCGTGTTCCGAAAAGTTTAAACTATGATTTCATAAAGGAAAATTCCTTTGAAAACTGCTCTTAAAAATTTTAGGACCAAATCTTCAAAGTTGGCTTTTCGCAAATTAACCAATACCTTCCCTTGAATCAAATTGCATATTACATTTCTTACCGGACTTGTTGAGTACGTTGCATACTCACCCTCGCTTTTTATTGCGGGGCTACTTATTCCATGAAGCAGATCAGGAAAATAAAGATAGCTATCAAAGGGCCTGCGTTCCACCATTCGATATCTGCAATGAAGACTTTGAAGAGGAAGATTATCAGGACATCTAGGATCACGTTATCTTCAGTCTTTGCCTGTGGTGTTTCTGAACTTCATTTTATCATGTTAACTTGATAGTTTAATATTTCCGCAGCTATATGACCTACGGGTCCAACTTTTGTAATAATGGGCCTTGTTGGCCAGTACTCTGTATTCAACTTTATTTATCGCATGGTGATGATCCATACTGTTATGATCTGTGTGTACTAGCTATTGATCCAGGGACTAGTACAGGTAAACACAGGTGGGCCCGTGTCCTATTGCGGGTTCCGACAATCTTAAATTTAGACACAAGAAACTAAATTCCAATCCGAATCAAACCCAAAAAGAATCAACTCGATCGGACTTACGGATCCAAAGTTATGAACCTCGCAAGCTTGCTGTGACAAAAGATGACGAGAATTGATTTAATCAAAACTTCAAGATTAAACAAGATCTTTAAAAGATTAATCAACTAGACTTTGAGGAACTCTAAATCAATACCCTAGAAAGGTTTTTGATGGATCAAATCAAGATGAAACTTAAATAATCAAAAACCAATCTAGAATTAGAACAAGCATGTAAACAAGAACCAAAACAGGAAACACTGTAGCAACGTGGTTACTGTAGCACGCAAGAATCTGGAAGAATTGATATTTATTTCTTTTGTCTAAAATACTCCCATCAAAAGAGTACAAACCCTAAAACAGAGCTCTAACCTCTCAATGTCTGGATTGATGCTCTAAACAGGAGACTGTCACCCCTCCTATTTAAAGGAGCAACCACAAGGAGTCCTGAATACAATTCCTACTCCTAATCCTAGAAGGAGTCTCACTGCTAATCCTAGAAACAGTATGTATTCAACACAACTCCACTTGGCCCAACCTGGGCGAGTACAATTCTTGCACGCGTATGGCAACCCTGCCATACTTACGTGACTAACAACTCTGCACGCGTATGGCCCACCTGCCATACTCACATAACTAACCATTCTTCATGTGCACCATTCTCTTAGACCGAACATCCCGCATGACATCCTTGACCACCAAGACCTCAGTTCCTCCTGAACCTAGTCCTGAACCTCAGTTCCTCCATGAACCTAGTTCCAGTCCCGTCATCGACCACGTTCGCCCTCGAGCAATAACTGCACATGAGCAACCAAGAAACGAATCCGAGCACAAGTCCACGACTTGACTCAAAGTCAATCCATGCAACTACTCACACGAGCATAGGATAAAGTCCACTTCAAAACAAGCATCATGAAATTCTCACCAATTTCATAATCTCAAATTCAAACCAAAACTCAATTTCAAAATTGCTCAAAACCCTAATCGAGCAAAAAACCATTAACGCCGGACCAAACACCGGTCTGGCGCAACTCACGACGGACCAAAATTTTGGTCCGGCGTACATGCGAAAGTTACTGGTTTTTGAAAAATTGTGTCCGGCACAAAAACGTTTGAAAACACGTTCACGACGGACCAAAAGAAATTTGGTCCGACGTAAATAGAAAACTTACTATTTTTAGTCCAGCGCATATACAAAATAGTCCTCAAAAACCCGTTCACGATGGACCAAAAATGTGGTCCGGCGTGCATGTAAAAACAGGCCTTCAAAATGCGTTCACGGCGGACTAAGGAATTGGTCCGGCGCTAATGCAACAAGATGGTCCGGCGCAATTGCTTTGGAACTTTGGTCCAACGCCATAAAGGGAAATTTGGTCCGGCGCAGGTGCGAACCTCATACCTCAAAGTTCCTTTCACCACGGACCAAAGATTTGGTCTGGCGCAAGCGGTCCAGCGTAAAAGTGAAACTTACTGTTTCTGTGAAATTCAGTCCGGCGCTAAAAGAACCACTTGCACACACATTTGCAAATTCAATTCTAAGCCAATTTTTCAGCATATGATTTCACAATCTCCCCCTTGATGAAAACATTGGCAACACCACTTAGAATTGAACATTTGGCATTCACTTCGCAAAAGGATTTTTGAACAGACCAAGGAATCTCCCACTTTGACAAATATGCAAAGTAAAAACTCTCCCTTGGTGAGAATACGAAAAATCTCCCCCTAAGAAGGAAAATGTGTGTGAATGTGCAATGTGCCCAAAACTCCAAATTTCTCCCAAAGTTCTCAAAATTCCAAAAACTTCTCCCCCTTTTTCTTAAACTTCTCCCCCTTTGACAATGGATTCATCAAGAGTACAAAAGAGAGAAAAACAAGTTTAGAATTTTCCCTTTGGTAATGATTTCACAAAAGAGAAACAAAGGAGTGCCAAGAGTGAAAAGATGAGCTCATTCGATCATATAACCTTATATATCACATAATATGCAGAATACATGAACTTGATGTGATTTTAACGAGTTAGGGAATGACATGCATCTCAACCTCAATTCAGTCAACTATAGCTAAGTACTAAGCAAGACCTCAGCAAAAAAGCAAGACTCAAAATTGAAGCAACTAAAAACTTAGGGCGAGCAAGTAGTTTCAACTTCAATCTAGTAAACCAATTTAATTTTTAAACAATAAACTACATGTGGCATGCTTGAAGCATACTTCTTTTATTTTCTTGGAGTGGCATGCTTGAAGCATACGTCTTATCTTGAGGGAATGGCATGCTTGAAGCATACATCTTAACTTTTTTAGGGAAAGCATGCCTAAAGCACATAACTTGAGGCCTTTGCTTTTAACAACCGTTTTTGTGACACCACGGAGTGTCGTATCTTATAAAATGTGAATGTTGAGGTCAAAAACTTTATAAAATGTGAAAATGGAGGTTAAAACTTTATGTTATGCCGTTTATAGCGTGTTTTTGGGCCGTTTTCGGGTGTTTGGGCCTCTCCGGGGGACTTTGGGCCTTGGGGGTTGAGTTGGGCCTCCGGTGGAAGGGTTTGGGACCAAGGGGGGACTTTTGGGCAGCCAAATCTGGCCCCCACCCCTTGGTGCGCCCCCCACTCCCTCTCCCAACCCTAGCCGCCACCCCCTAGCCCCCCCATGCGCCTCCACCCTTCCCCTTCCTCTCCATCTTCCCCCATGGCGCCACCACCCCTCTCCTCCCCTCTCCACCTCCCTTGCTGCCCCTAGGGGAGTTCTCCACCTCACCACCCCGCAGATCCGTCCATTGGAGAGCTCCGCGACGAGGAGATCCGGTGGATTTGGAAGCAAGGAAGGAGATCGCGTGAACCGGGAGGAGATCCGTTGGATTTTCGTTCGTCGGGCGAAGGTATGGCATGGGTGATCTATGGGTTGGGTCTAGGTGCTATTCTAGAGGTTGATTTCATGTTTTTAGATCAAGTGGTGGTGCTGTCCATGGGTAGATTTGGGAGAAAACTAGAGTTGCCACGTTCTCTGTTTCGGGCAAATTGAGCAGTCGACCTAGGGTTTGGGTTTTCGCCATTTTAGAGTCGGAATTTGGTCGGCCGCCTGTTGAAGAAGTTGTAGGTAATTTTAATACCTTTCAGTGGGCATAAAGAATGTCCAATTCTGGCCAGCCGTTTGAAAGTTATGCTCGTTTTACAGAATGTGTTAAAAACTGTGACGTGATTGGAACAGATCACGGTATTTTATAGATTAAACAACTTTAGAGTCCGAATCAGCTTTTCCATATACTTAGAAAAAGTTAGGAAATTTCCTAAGCTACACGAGGATGTACTCGTTTAATCGATTCGGAGTCGTAGAACCCGAGTTATGCTCGTTGCAAGTCTGCTGTCCCGACGGGACAGAACCTCTATTTTTGGGTTGTGCGGGTAGTTTGCGAAATCGGGGTAGAAGAGTGTTTGCGTATTGTTTTGTGGGCATGATTTTGAGTGTGTGGTGCCTATGTGCAAGTGTTGTGACCCCAGGGGTGCCCTCTATGTCTCGCCAATCCGTCGCCCGTGGTTGAGGCAAGTGTATTGGAATGGGTAGCGGGTTGTAGTTTGCTAGTTTTGTTGAGTTGAAATTGAATATATGATATGTTCACATGCCATGCTTTAATGTTTGCCATTGATATGATGAATATGCTTATTATGTTATGATGCCATGTGTTAATGTACAAAGTTATTTATGATGCTGGCATATTTGCATACATAGCATGATACATGGCTCGGGCGGTAAGAAAGTCATAACTAGTCCGGGGAAGGTCGGTGAGAAAGTTATGACTATTCCGGAGAGCCAATGAGTAAGTCCTACATCGTGATTCCATCCACCACGATGTATGGAAGCGAGGAGTAGGCACCCTCCATCTTCGGGATGGAAGGGGGGAGAGGGTGCACACCGACGGGTGTGTACTCAACCATACTGTCGGGACCCGAATCTGCAAATCCGGACCCTCTGTGTATTCTGTACTAGTCCAGGATCACGCTAGTACACACAGTTAAACAGGGATGAAGTACCACAATCATACACAGCGGCATTAATAATAAAGTACTTCAAACATTAATTAAACTGGTTACAAGACCTTAAGGTCAACTTACATATAGTCTGCCACGCAGGGCTTACAACAACAAATGTGAATAATCAGCAGCGGAACAAATAACGTTGGTGACTCCCATCAGTATGCCACAGGCAACTGACAAGGTTCAACTCCTAGATAATCGCCTCCTCGAGGAACTTCTCCTCCTTTGAAGTTGTAGTCTTCTCCTCAACTGATGATTGTGTTGAAAGCAAGGGTGAGTATACAACATACTCAGCAAGTCATCCACAGAGGTGCAATCCTATTACTATATGCAAGGCTTCTTCCAAAGGAATGGCTTAAGTGGTTAATTTGCATCAAGCAGCATTTTGCTTTGATTAAATACTCTTAATAGATTCAAAAGCAGTAAAACCATATTATATAATAAGTTATCAATCTCTTTTTAAACAATTCGGCTCAAAGCCCTAATTTACTTTAGCAGTTGTCTCTGGCACTCGGCCACCCCTTCCCATTTTTTTTTGTTTTAGAAAATCTAACCCTTGACTGTAATCCCCGAGCGTTGTCCAGTACCGGGGACTAGGCTAGTTGAATAGATTTTTACACTCTGCAGAGGTTATGCACTTTACCCACAAGATACGATCAACTCACTACGTCTGCCGTGAATCGCCATACAAGAGTATGCGAATGAGTGATCATAACAAAGCCTTTCAGAAGCCTCTAACTATACAAGTGGACCTCTTCGGTTGTTGCACACTATCCCTTCCCTTAGTACAGGCGAAGTATAGGTCAGCCAACCGTTGGATAGGGTACCTAGCCGTAGCACCGGTACGCTCCCCCGTTCAACTACACAAAAGGTATAGTTGACACCCTGAGGTACCAAATGCAAGTTATTAGCAACCTACTCAACTAGGTCTGCCCCATTACAGACATGTGGTTGCATGATTGACCCAGTTCAAAGGCTTGCAAGGTTAAGTCCTTAGGGTGACCAGGGCAAGACTACCCGAAGAACCAAAACGACTTTCCCGGTGCCAATCATGGCCCACCCTATCATTCTTGCCACTTACCCCGGTCTAAATCTATTTATCACCCCAGTTTGATTATGGTGCAACGCATGCCAACAATAATATCAATTACCATGTAGAACCACAAGGGTACCTACACTTCACATCATCACGTGGCAAGATTACACTAATTCCAAAACTCATTCCATATAACATTAGTCAATATTATTTTTCCATTTGAAGCACATTTCACGTAAGCATAGCTAAGCAACTAATCACGGTCTAGCCTCCCGTGTTGGCACAATATAACATCCAACTATTTAAACCCAACTTATGGTGACAATGGATACATGGCATACAAATATTAATCATCAAAGGTGGAATTAACAAATAGGTTGATTAGCTATTTTACCCAAATTAAATTATTCACTTTAATCAATATAGCATGCATAATTTAAATCAAAATACATTTCAAAAACTAGAAGCAATATGGTCAAAGCACAACTTGCCTTCGTAAAACAGCGGATCTTGGTCTGGATCTTGATCTTGGTCCTGAGCTTCGCTTTCGACAGTGTCACACAACTCGACGTCTACGCGTAGCAAATAAAGAACCAAATAAACACTCGGAACAACGTATAAACACACATTCAGAAAAATACTACAAATCAAACTAGCTCGAAATCTCATGAAAATTTCCAGAAAATTACTCTAGCATTTTCTAAGATTTACAAAATTTATTTGGACATTTTTGGACGTATAGTTTAGGAATTACAAAATTCGTAAGTTTGGAATTATCGCGAATAATTTAACAGTATAGATTTGGTTATAAAATTTCAGAAAAATTAGCGTAGCTAGGTATTAATATTTACTAATTAACAAAATTTGTTGCCAGCGATTCGGACTTAGAACGAATTTGTAGCGAAAAAGAGAAAATTCGCAATTCCGGGAAATCAATACATACAAACCACCTCTACGTTGGTTCCTATGCATGGCACTGTTCACTGTGTATATTTATATACTTCTGCTCTGCTAGGACACGTGAGAACCGAAACCACATTATAATTTGTGTATTTAAATATGTATTCTTCTTAATATAACCGTATACTCGCGTATAGAAAATTTATACTTGCGAACCGGCCGAATACATACCTGCAGAGCCGACGAATATATCCATACGTATACATACTGCTAGCGTTCTAATAACAGAGAGTACCAAATCAATACGCTACGATATATATTTTTACCTGCGTAGCAACCGAATATATCTAAGCGCGACTATATCTACACGTGAATCGACCGAGTACCTACATGTAGACATGTATATGCGCAGGCTACAGAATACATCCGCCTAACCTATACATATATATATATATATATTAATATATATACACGATTACGCGCCGACAGGATCAATCGATCAATAGAGGTAGAGTGCGCGCAAGAGAAATAAAAAGGTACCGATCGACGACGGCCGGTAGCGCGGATCGTCGACGCGGAAGAAGGCGAGGCCGGAGAGTGCGTCGACGGCGACGTAACCAGCGGCGGCGGCGGCTCCAACGGCGGCGTACACAGCGGCAACGATGTAGACGACGACGGAAGCGACGGCGACGACGGCGACGAGACGGCAGCGACGACGTCCAACAACGACGGCGACCAACGGCGATAGCGGCGATGACTCCGACAACGGTGGCGACAACGAAGACGATGGCGACGGCGGCGACAACGGCGAAAGTGGCGTTGTCAACGTCGAGGAAATGGCAGAGATCATAGCTAGAAGGAAATGGAGAAGCCCCACAGCAGGAAAAAAAATGAGAATCGGCTGTAAGGTTTTGACGTGATGAATTAAGAAATAGAGTGGGAATGGCTGAAAAGGAAGAAGAGACTTCATGCGTGTGGAGAACGGCTGGAGAGAAATGAGCTCAACTAGCAACGGCCGGGGAAAATGTGCACCACTAGAAACGGCTCCAATGCATTAAGAAAAAAAAACAGGAACCGGTTGGGAATTTGAAGTGCTACTACGTGGATGCATGGGTGTGCACCTGGAGTGCTGGGAGGAAACGTAATGCATACACGCACACAATGGAAACGGCTGGCAATGGGATTTTATTCGTGCATGCATTTCCAAAGGCTTCATGCAATGTTGTGAAAATGGGAATGGTTGCAGGGAGTAGAAACGGCTAAACATAAATAAATAAATGAGAAGACCGGTTACTAGTTCAGAAAGGGAGAACGGCTAGAAGTGTTTCATGCATACAATACTTATGGGGGTAACGTGTGTTAGGAAACTGATTCCGTATCCTATATGGACTCTTCCTTATCTCTAGCAGAACCGCTATATATAGGAGGCAGGGGCTACCCCTTTGTACAGAGAGAAGCATTGCACAATAAAGCAGCCTGGTTCCTCCTCATATTGTGTCTCTCTTTCTCCTCGCCTATTCTCCACTTGAGATCTATTAGGCAACCCTGACTATTCGAGAAGCAGGTTGTCTAACACGCTATCAAGACGAAGCTCTACCGGAGAATAAATTGAAAGGTGAGAAAAGACAAGAAGAAGGATCATCGACGACATTTACTTACTTAACGCCTACTACGGCGCATTGATCGCCCGATCCGACCGCAATCAACTCAAGTATCAAGCCGCATCCACTGGATTGCCGAAATAAAAGTCCTACGCGACTTCATCCTCACGCGATAGTCTACCGGAAGCGATTGAAAAAGTGAAAAAGGTGAGATTCGCGGGATTAATCTAATCTCGAATGATTTTATGCATGTATCTATTCTACGGGCATGAAGCGATGACACGTAGATTTGATGATTCGTGGCACGGCTTTCATCCATTGCCGCTCATCAAATTGCCGCCGCCACCACTCGGTCGGGTCCTCGTCGCCATCACGAAGGTCGCTCGACCGATTCGTCGGCGAGGCACGCAATTGGCCGCCGACGAGTGCACCTCGCCTCTGATGCATGTGAAGCGTGCGCAAAACTTGCCGCTGATGCATACAGAGGTGAAGTCGGCTGGTATGCACACCACATGCATACATCGAAGAAGTGCATGTAAGAAGAAGTGCATGTGGATCAATTGATCAGAAGCTATGACGCAAAGAATTCAAACCATATGCATATGGATTCGCCCATCCGTTCGCCCACTGATGTGGATCGAAAAGCCGCCGCCGGGCCGTGTCGCTAAATCCGCGTCAGCCGCTGCTCACCGTGAATCACGCGGCCGGCCGGCGGTGTTCGCTAGCCTGGCTAGCCGCCGGCCGCCACTTTAGCGCCGCTGAAGCGCCGCAAGCCGCTATTACGCACGCATGACCGATCGCCGGAGCTTCAAGGCGCGCTGCCAGGCTAAGCCGAGCCGCTGCCAGCGCTGCCGCTGCCTCGGCTGCCGGCGTTATCGACGGTCGCCTTCTGGCCGACTTGACTCTCGCTGCGATGTCGGAGTTCATCATGCGCTGCCGCGCCTTCGGATGTTGTTGCGCCTGCTGGTCAGCTGTTGGTCGCCGTCAGGTATCCATCTGCGCTCGCTTTGCACCTCGGGCCGCCCCCGCCTTTAACGCTCTGGCCGCGCGCTTAGCCGCCTCGCCGCTTCCTCGCACCGAGAGCCATGCGGTCAAGGCCCGACGGATGGATATGAAACCGTATTCAACTGCAAAAGAAGTAGATGAGCGACAGGCAAGGGGAAATTACCCCTTTGCCCCCATTATTTCATGAATTTTATAATTATTCTTTTCGAATATTAATTAAAACTCGTAAAATCAATTAAAATAGTCAAGCTCGTAAAATTCCAGAAATTCGAAAATAGCTAGAAAAAATTCTAAAATTTTGGATTTGGTTTTAATTTCCTAGCAATATCTTGCAAGATTTATGAATAATTTATGAATTTTTGCATGTATTTTTGCAATAATTGCTCGCTTAGAATATCGGAAATTCCCCGAGAATTTATTTTCCGAATTTATGAATTTATGAATTATGTCATGTTGATATTTGTCAAATTCAAATTCTGTTGTACAAGAATCAAAATTGCTTGGAAATTAGCGTAAATTATGAAAAGTGTTAGAAAATTCCAGACTTCATACAAAGAGCTTTATGAGAACATGAGTGGTTGGGATTTGATTTTGGTAATGAATAAAATGTGATATGAGACAATTGGTGTCTAGGAAAACACACATGAGGCTTGGTTCTTTAATTGGCACTCGAACGGAAGTGCTCCTCTCCTCATGTGAGCCCTAGGCAAAGTTGACTGCCAAGAGTCAAATTGACAGAGATATTCATTAATTGCTTTAGCTTTCCACCAACAAGAATTATATAAGTTGTAATTAGACTTATGCCATGTTTAATTCATGTTGCAATTTATTTTCATATCAAGTGATGCTGAAAATTGTCAGATAATTAATGTTAAAATTGCCAAATACTAAGAAAATTCTAAATTTCCTAGAATTTATTTCCGCATTTATGAATTTATGAATTGTGCAATTATTGTTAATTCTCGAATTTATGAATTGTGCAATTATTGTTCTGCTCCATGCATAGTATTTATTGCTTTAATATAATTTATTATGAAATTCAAGCACGCCGCACGGCGCCACCGCCGTCGCCAGAAGGCCGACGCCAGCATGGAATCACGCACCACGCCGCGATGAAGCCGCGTTAAAATCGATCGCGACGAATGATCGCGGCATATGAATCATCGTTTGCACGGCCGATCACCTACATGCACGAAGTTGTATTTCGAATATTTATGAATCTGCGTATATATGAATTTTGCGCTTATGAATACCGTGATTTATGAATCCCGCATTTATGAATCTCGCACTTATGAATTTTGCATTTATGAATTCGTGCATTTATGAATCTTGTACTTATGAATTTTGCATTCATCTTTGAATATATGAATCTTGATATTATTGCTTTCTTTTAGTTTGCCGGAAACTCATGAGAATTCAATTATGCATTTTATTTAATCTAGCAAACATTTCATTAGATTACACGTAGTAATCTAATGGAAGAACCTTATGAATGTGCAAAGGTGTGGCATTATCTAACGGAGTTTTTGAAGAACTCGACATGAATTGTCGAATTATCTCACATAGACATCGATTGCATAATGAATAGTAAGCTCAAGAGCATACTTTTTCTCATGAATAGAATTACAATTTATTCTTTATTCCAAGATTCTTTATTTACAAGCAATTTTTGAATTACTCACCAACGTATGATTAGAATTATTTTTCTTTTCATCTAGAAATCGTAGCGCCTAATGGAGGAAATATGCATTGTTGATAGTGGCACAACAAATACCATCTTAAGAGAGTCGAAATACTTCCAGGCATTTATCACTTAAGAACGCTGGAAGGATTACAACTATCGCAGAAGCGATACGCATATAATAGGCTCAGAAGAGCCACAATTATATTGCCAATGGGTACAACTTTGGTAATTGAAGAAGCCCTCTTGTACCCTCGAATCAACTCGCACTCTCTTAAGTTTCAAAGATATCCACGCCAATGGGTTTCACGAGAAACCAATGAAGAAAATGGCAAAGAACACTTGTGCATTGTGAAGCACGCTGGAATATGGAAAGATGGTACTAGAAAATGTCCTCATATGAATCAGTTGTACTACACGAAAATCAATGCACACGCTAAAGGTATACTTCTTTGAAGACTGCCTTTAGAAGCCTGAATTATTTGCTTTATGGCATTGTAGATTAGGTCATCCCTGGTCTTAGATTGATGAGAAATATAGTTAACAACTCACAAGGTCATGGCATTAATGTTAAGAATTTCCCAATCACGAAGATTTTGTGTGCCATGCATGTGCCACGGAAATTAATAACTAGACCCTCTCTATGAAAGTGCAACATGAAATCCCTCGCATTCCCGAACGCATTCGTGGGATATTTATGCGTCCGATTCAGCCTTGTCAGGGCCAAGCTTCGATACTTTTATGGTGCTCATTGATGCTTCCTCGAAATGGTCGATACATGTTTGTCGTCAACAAGGAATCATGCATTCGCAAACTGATCTCGCAGATCATCGACTAAGAATGCTTTTCTCCGATCATCGCGTGAAGTCCATTCGAATGGACAATGCCGCGAATTCACTTCCAAAGGCATTTGATGATTATTGCACAAAGAATTCGGAATAACTCTGAGCACTCGCACGCGACGCCCATACGAAATGGGTTAGTCAAGCACTAATAAAAAGGATTAAGTTCATTGCCGCTCTTGCAGAGTTGTAACTTGCCCAACACTTGTTGGGGACACGAGCCTCCTCGCACGCAAAGAAGACTCATCAATTATAGACCATCGCCTACAACATCCATTCACCTATGCAATTCAGTGCAAGGGGTCATCCTCAAGATTTCCCATCTTAGAAAATTTGGTTGTATGGTATATGTACCTATACCACCCCACAAATGGATCGCAATGGGCCCTTCCGCAAGTCTGGATATACGTTGGTTATGAGAGTGCATCCATAATCGTATTTGGAACCCATGATCGAGACTTGCACACAAACGATTCGCGATTGCATCTTTGACGCAGGACCATTTCCGTCATTAGGGGGAGAGAATCAACCATTGGATGAAAATGCCGGAAATAGTATGGCATTCCATCGATCCCCGCATGACCTCGCACTAATGAAGCAAATCAAGAAGTCCAAGATAATTGATTTGCGTAATTTAGCAAATGAATCGCCTCGATCATTTTTGTGATCTCAAGAGCTGGTTAAGTCGCATGTACCAAGAAATGCACCAGTAGAGGGTGGAAATACCAAAGAAAGTGTATATCCTCATCCTGTTCAGAGGCCTCAAAGAAAAAGAACAGAGATCTCGCTTCAAACCCAAAGTACCCCGAGACGTCTGGGAAATCAAGCAGAGGATTTACCATACCTAATCACAAAAGTGCCCCAAAAGCAAGAAGGGGAGCCATTGAGACCGCACCGAAAGAAGCCTGTGGAAAAGGCAATTCCAGATCTGAACCTTCCATTGGAAGAAGTCAATAAAATAATGTGTGCGCACACATTGGCGGAGAAAACTAAAGGAACTTGCTCGAATGGGAAATAGCAATGAAGAGCAAGTAGAAGTGCACGAAGCACCCCCATGATGAAATGGCCATAAACTTTGTAATAACGGGAGAATCAATGAATAGAGCAATACCAATGTCGATGCATACTTTGTAAAGAAGATTGCCACGATCATTAATCATGATCCCGAGCCCGCATCTTCGCAGAGTGCAAGAAAAGGCTCGATTGGGAAGATTGAAGAAGGCAATCATCAGAGTTAGTCTCTCAACAAAAGAGAGGTGTTTGGGCCTCGTAGCCGACGCCCCATATAAAACCCCGTGAGGTCACAAATGGGTTTTTGTTCGCAAGAGAAACGAAACAATGAAGTTGTAAGGTACAAGGCAAGGCTTGTCGCTCAAGGTTTCACCTCAACGTCCTGGGGTTGATTATGAAGAAACCTATTCTCCTGGCCATGGGTGGAATTACCTTAGATACTTGATCTCAATGGCAAATAACTTGAAGTTGAAAATGAAGCTAATGGATGTTGTCACAAAGATATTTGTATGGAAACTTGATTCGGAGATATACATGAAAGTACCGAAGGTATCCCTATCCCGAACCAAGACAGAGCAAACAGAAACCTATACAAAGGTGAAATTGGAGAAATCAAGATGGGCTAAAATAAAGAAGAATGTGGTACAATCGCTTGGAGTGACTTTCTCTGCAAGAAAGGCTACACGTAACAAATAAGATTGTCCATGTGTATTTATACAACGATCCACTAATGGATTTTGTATAATCTCCGCTCTATGTAGATGACTTGAACATCATTGGGACTGATGAAGAAATTAAAAAGAAGCATGCACATACTTGAAATCTGAATTTGAAATGAAAGACTTGGGTAAAAGTTCCGTTTAGGCTTGCACTTGAACATGTCCAAGGCGGAATCTTGGTACACCAAGCATCCTACACGCTAAAGTGTTGGAGAGATTTGGCTTTGAAAAGGCATACCCCAAAGACCCCAATGGCTGAAGGTCACTCAAGGCACTCCAGACCCGCAGCCTAAAGAAGAGGGGAGGAAGTCCTCGGGAGCGGAATTCCCATACTTGAGTGCAATTGAGCGCCATGTACCTTGCGAATAGCACTAGGCTCTGACATTATGCGTCACTGTGGAATTTGCTAGCACTGCATAAAGGCGTAACCCACCAAAAGGCATTGGAAAGGGGTGAAGGACATCTTCCGTTACCTTCAAGGAAGCAAAGACTCGGCTTGTTTTACAAAAGAAACAATGAATTGAATTTAGTTGGTTACGCCGATGCCGGGTACCTATCTGACCGTGATACCGCAAGTCACAACCGGGTATGTTTTTCCTTTGCGGAACGGCAATTTCTTGAAGTCGCCTAGCGTACTCTTGTCTCGGCGCCGACAAACCACTCGTAAATAATTGCCTTATATGAAGCATCTCGAATGTGCATGGCTTAAGAATGGTTCACCCATCCGTAAGTCATGTGGTTTGAACATGGAACAAACCCCACTATTATCTATGAAGATAATGCACTTTGTGTTGCTCAAGTGCAAATGGGATATGTGAAAAGCAATCTTACGAAGCATATCAACCCCCCAAGTTCTTTTATGCCCATGAAATGCATAAGATGAACGAGATAAAGATATCTGCATACTAAGTCGTGGTGAAAATCTCGCAGATTTATTCACTAAGTCACTCCCAGATCTTCCTTTGAAAGATGTATTAGAGGAATCGGATGATGAGACTTAGAGAAGTGCAGATTTTGTGGGGAGAATTTTCACATACTCCTACATAAATCTCGAACATGAAGTTTGAGTACCCAACGTGAATCTAGAAGATTAACATTGAAGTTTGGGTGGATTGTACTCTTTCCTTAAGTAAGTTTTTCATTGAAGTTTTCTTACATAAGGTTTTGATGAGGCAATCCGTGCAACACAAAGAAGCGTGTGCTATGTACTCTTTCTCCAATTATTTTTCCCACTGGTTTTATGGAGTTTTAATGAGGCATATGCATCTCGCTGAAGAGTCCAAGGGGGAGTGTTAGGAAACCTGATTCCGTATCCTATATGGACTCTTCCTTATCTCTAGCGTAACCGCTTATATATAGGAGGCAGGCTACCCTTGTACAGAGAAGCATACTGCACATAATAAAGCAGGCCTGGTTCCTCCTCATATTGTGTCTCTCTTTCTCCCTGTCTATTCTCCACTTGAGATCTATTAGGCAACCCCGGACTATTCGATAGCGAGGTTGTCTAACAACGTGCTCCATGCATGGGAAAAACTCATGCTTCCTACGTGGAGGAAAGAAAAAATGGAACCAACCAGGACATAATGCAATACTACATGCAACGTATATACAGTCTCAGAAATATGTTTAGGGGCAAAAAAAAATAGCACAGGGATTCTAAAAATCTGAAAAATTCCTCTAAAATACTAGGAACTATTTGGAACTTAACAAAGTTGGTTTCGTGATTTTTCGACGTATAGATTTTTCATAAAAAATCTTTTAGTGAATCAGACACCTGTACAGATTTTCATAAAATCAATGACTTAAGTTATATAACAAGTTTTTCGAAAATATTTGAAGCGAACACTCTTGTCTACCAATTATCTTAATTATCAACAAAAATTTGGATTTTATGCTTATGCGAAAATGCGTGATATTTATTTAATGCGATTAGTTCACTAAACTTGAGTCCAAATAAATTCCAGAAAAATCTAAATAATCCCAGAAACACACTAAATATATTAGAGGCAAATTTTGGGATGTTACACATACCGGTATGAGTTTCCAGGAGATATGTGCATCGCATTGCATTATATGAGGATGTTAAATGATGATGATATATGATGATGTCAATGATATGCTTACACTATGAATATGAGATGTGTATGATGTCGTATGTGAAAAGTGGTGATGAAGGTATTGGAATGTATTTTCTTGTTCCATTGCAATATACTTGCTGAGTGATGAACTCACGCTTGTGTTTATGTGTTTTTCTTAGGTACCATGAAACCGGCATGCGGGAAAGGGAGCTAGTCACACGTCATCACTTAGCATCACACATATAAACAATGACATGTTCTCTCCTTTAGTTGTGATGGTTAATTCACTGAACTAAATTGTGGTTTTGATGCTTCGTTGGTTGTCATGAGTAAATGATTAGGCCATATTTGACATGTGATGGATAGACTTATATCTTTAGTTGTATGGAGGTTGAATTTCCGATTGGTCATGTTATTGCTATCGTTCATTATGCTATCTTGACATGTTAATATTATTGTTGCTTCAATTCATGGAAAAACAAAGGAGATGCTGCCGAAATTTTCGGTATTAGCATTTGCTCCTTTACTGTAATTTACTTGTAATTGTGATATTTAGAGGTTGCTTAGTCTATGTTTGGTAGCATTCAGGCATATTAAATGTCGGGGTGTTACAGTTTTTTTTGCTGATTCCCTTTTCTTTGATTGTAAACATGCAAAAGTGATTAAGAGGTCTTATGAAAGAGTAAAGCTGAAAACACACTTGCTCCATAGCCCAAATTTATCAAGAAGATTCAATATCAAGCCTAGAAGTGTAAGATATCACAAAGTATTTAGCTATACGCAATTAGACCAAGGAATTCTGCAATGTCATTTTTAGTTCAAGTGAGACAATTTAGATTATCATATATTAGCTCAATTATATAATATATAAAGAAATATGATAAAGTAAGCTCATCAAGTAAAAGAACTTGGCAAGAAAACTCCCCCTCAAAACAAACCCATTGGATGAACAATCCCAAGTTCTCCCCGAATAAAAGCAAAATGAGAAGAAGACAAAGGTTTTGTGAAAATGTCTGCCAATTGATGTTCAGTATCCACATGGTGAAGCACAATATTTTCTTTTTCTACATGATATCTAAGAAAGTGAAATCTGATGTCAATATGTTTTGTCCTTGAATGTTGCACAGGGTTTTTAGCAATGCAAATTGCACCAGTGTTATCACAAAAGAGAGGAACACTATCCATATGAACCCCATAATCTTTAAGTGTAGCTACTATCCAAAGAATTTGAGAGCAACAACTAGCACCAGCCACATATTCGTGTTCAAAGCAGCTTGATCAGGCAAATGTAAGATTGTTTTCTAGAAGACCATGCAATAAGAGAATTGCCCAAGAAATTACATGTATCAGATGTACTTTTTCTATCAATTCTACATCCCCAAAAATTAGCATCAGAGAAAGCTCTTAAACTAATGCATGAGGAAGCAGAAAGCCAAATGCCAAAATCTTGAGTACCATGAAGATACCTAAAAATTCGCTTGATAGCTTGTCGATGTGAAGCATGCGGGGAAGCTTAAAAACGAGCACACAAGCACACAACAAACTCCAATTCATCCTACACAGCATCATTATCATCTTCATGAACAAAGATACTCTCCCCCTGAACATATGCACCTGTACCTGCACCATTTGGACTAGTGCCTTTTGCGAAAATAGAGGTGGAAGAAGCATCTTCAAAAATAACACTTTCAGCACGAAATGCACAAGTGAAGGAGAACCAAAACTTATCACCGAACATGTGGCGTGAGCATCCAGAATCTACTAGCCATAAGTTCTCCTTCCTCGCGTGAGAAGCCTACATAGAAGCAAAAAATGTCGAGGCCTCGGTACTGGGTTAGAAATAAGATGTTTAGGAATCCACTACTGAGACATACGACGCACAACAGTAGGCACAACACGAGAATTTTTATGCACAAAATCATATTTGCCTTTTCCCGTGTTTCTAGGAACAGAAGGTGTTTTCATCACTCTAGGCGCATGAGAAGTAAAATGTGCTTTGCTGAAATTTAACCTAGCCTTAGTCATTTCCTTCTTTTGCTGTTTGGCTAGTCTAAAGCAAAAATCTACTAAGTGTCCATCTTTACCACAATGAGTGCAAGTGTACTTGACATGATTTTTAGCTTTAACAGTAGAAGCACATTTTGCATTTATCATAGTAGAAGATAAAAAACCAGCAGATTGAAAAGCAATTTTCTTAGGCTCATTAGGAAACTCAATTTTGCAAGGAGTCTGAATAACGGTGCGAGGTTTAGTTTCGTATGAAGCATGAAGATCAAAACCTAAACCTTTCTTGTTTGAGCTAACCTTATATTGATCCAAAATCATGTTCAACCTTTTCTTGCCATTAGTGAATTGTTCCAAAGAACTTTCCAAGTAATCAACTTTCTTAGCAAGAGTTAAACAATTGTTGCAAGGAATATCAACCTTCCATTTTTGCTTACAACAAGTAGAGCACGAAAGAACCTCATGTGTGAGCAGATTATCAGTCATTTGAAAAACCCTAGCATTTGCATCTTTTAACTTCAATTCAAGAGTTGATCATTTAGAACAAGAAGTTGAACCATGCAATTCATCAGTGGAACAGCTAGCATTTTTAACATGTTTCTCATGTTTCTCATTTAGATGTAACAGAAGGGTATGTTCTTTCCTAAGCAAGGTGAGCTCATTGTAAATTAAGTCACATGATTTGCAAGTATCATCATCAGGAATCAAGGTCTTAAGTCTAGCAATTTCAGCATTTAATGACTCCACAATAATATCATGTTTCTTAATTTTTCTATCAGGTTTGTCAAGCAATTTTCCAAGACGAGCAACAGCAATAGCCAATTCATCATATGAAGGATCTACCTCATTGAAGTTACTATCGTGGTCGTCCTCGGTGAAGCTGTCCTTGCTACTTGCCATGAGACACAACCCCATCAAATCATGCTTGTTTAGAGTTGCATCATCCTCGCTGCTTTCCGAATCCACATCGCTTAAGTTGACTTATTCAAGTGCGGAAAGAACTCGGTGGACAACCTTACGATTGATGAAGTTCTTCTTTCAATCGCTTGAAGAAAACTTTTTTTCTCTTATCTGTTGTCCTTCTCCTCCTTTGATGCTTTTCCTGCAAGTTTAGAACAATTTGTGCGAATATGGTTGAGGTCACCACACTCATAGCATCTTGGAGGGCCACCACCAACTCTCTTCCTCATTCTCACATTCTGCAAAGCTTTGTTAAGGCGAGAAGAGAGTAGTGTCAGATCTTCTTCAGGAAATTCATCAATTTGCTCATCTGTTAAAGAAGACAAAGAGGACAAAGCAAAGCTAGAAGAGGAATTTGCATTTGACATGTTAGGATTAGAGATCAAAGCAATTGATTTAACACTACCCTTCCTGGCAAGAACATCCAACTCATGAGTTTTCAACTTAGAATAAAGAACATCTAAAGTAAGTGTACTCATGACAGTTGATTCTCTAATGGATGTTACTTTCATCTCCCAAATAGACATGTCTAATGCACCAAGCAATTGTCTAGCATTAGCAGCAGCATCAAAGCTAACTCCAACAGCACGAAGATTACTAAGAATTTTATTAAAGCGTGCAAAGAAGTCATCTAACGACTCACCGGGTTTCATCTCGAATCGCATGTAATCCTTTTTGTAAATATCTTGGCGAACCTCTTTGACAGTGTTAGAACACTCATGGTAATCACAAAGAGATTTCCATACCTCATATGCGGATCGAAGATGAACCACTCGATCAAAGTCGCTGCGTCCCAAGCCTTGGATGATCAAGTTGCGCGCTTTGCTGTTTGCTTCAACATGTGCGCGATTGGCGTCGTTGACGTTGTCGTTTGCATGGACTTTGTATGGCTTGTATACTTTCTCCCAAATTACGAAGCCCTGCGTCTGGATGAATGCCTCCATCTTGGCCTTCCAAAATTGAAAATCAACACCATTGAACACGCATGGTTTTGTTGAATAACGATCCATTAATCTAATCACCGGTTAAGATAGATTAGAAAGATCTTGCTCTGATACCACTTGTAGGATCGAAGTATACGAATATAGCAATCAAAGGGGAGTGAATGATTGTGTGGAAGCTAAAACCAAATCTTTGATCTAATAAAAAATCACCCCAAAACGGAACCAAATAATTGCCTCATATTCGACAAAAATAGATTGATAGACGTTCGGTAAAACACAAATTCTTGGAGATCCAACTGTCGGATCGATCTGAAATTTGGACACAAGAAACTAGATTCCAATACGAATGAAAACCAAAAATAATCAGCTAGATCGGACTTACGGATCAAAAGTTATGAACCTCGCAAGCTTGCTATGACGGAAGATGACGAGAATTGATCAAATCAAAACTTCAAAATTAAACAAGATCTTCAAAAGATTAATCAACTAGACTTTGAGGAACTCTAAATCAATACCCTAGAAAGGTTTTTGATGGATCAAATCAAGATGAAACTTAAAGAATCAAAAACAAATCTAGAATTAGAACAAGCATACAAACAAGAACAAAAAAAAGAAACACTGTAGCAACGTGGTTACTGTAGCACACAAGAATCTGGAAGAATTGATCTTTATTTCTTTTGTCTAAAATACTCCCATCAAAAGAGTACAAACCCTAAAACAGAGCTCTAAGCTCTCAATGTCTGGATTGATGCTCTAAACAGGAGACAACCCCTCCTATTTAAAGGAGCAACCACAAGGAGTCCTGAATACAATTCCTACTCCTAATCCTAGAAGGAGTCCCACTGCTAATCCTAGAAAGAGTATGTATTCAACACAACTCCACTTGGCCCAACCTGGGCGAGTACAATTCTTGCACGCGTATGGCAACCCTGCCATACTTACGTGACAAACAACTCTGCACGCGTATGGCCCACCTACCATACTCACGTGACTAACCATTCTTCATGTGCACCATTCTCTTAGCCCGAACATCCCGCATGACATCCTTGACCACCAAGACCTTAGTTCCTCCTGAACCTAGTCTCGAACCTCAGTTCCTCCATGAACTTAGTTCCGGTCCCGTCATCGACCATGTTCGCCCTCGAGCAATACCTGCACATGAGCAACCAAGAAACGAATCCCAGCATAAGTCCACGACTTGACTCAAAGTCAATCCATGCAACTACTCGCACGAGATAGCATAAAGTCCACTTCAAAACAAGCATCATGAAATTCTCAGCAATTTCATAATCTCAAATTCAAACCAAAATTCAATTTCAAAATTGCTCAAAACCCTAATCAAGCAAAAAACCATTAACGCTGGACCAAACATCGGTCCGGCGCAACTCACGACGGACCAAACTTTTGGTCCGACGTACATGCGAAAGTTACTAGTTTTGGAAAATTGAGTCCGGCACAAAAACGTTTGAAAACACGTTCACGGCGGACCAAAAGAAATTTGGTCCAGCGTAAATAGAAAACTTACTGTTTTTAGTCCAGCGCAAATACAAAAACAGTCCTCAAAAACCCTTTCACGACGGACCAAAAATTTGGTTCGGCGTGCATGTAAAAACAGGCCTTCAAAATGCATTCACGGCGGACTAAGGAATTGGTCCGGCGCTAATGCAACAAGATGGTCCGGCGCAATTGCTTTGGAACTTTGGTCCGGCGCCAAAAAGGGAAATTTGGTCTAGCGCAGGTGCGAACCTCATACCTCAAAGTTCCGTTCACCACGGACCAAAGATTTCGTCCGGCGTAAAAGTGAAACTTACTGTTTCTATGAAATTCAATCCGGCGCTAAAAGAACCACATGAACACACATTTGCAAATTCAATTCTAAGCCAATTTTTCAGCATATGATTTCACATCTACCAAAACACAACAAAACCTCAAGAACAACGTATGGGTGTGGCGGCCATATAAAGAAGTGCGGCTAGGGGTGGGGCGCCCAAGCTAGGGGCATCCACCACCAAACCCTAAAGATACATGGGCCAAAAGCCAAAAAAATAAGGTGACACAGCACCAGACAGATTTGGCCCATGACGCTCTTATGCATTTTCCTGTCGATCTGGAGCGAATTTGGACATGGGGCTGAATCCATTGGAAAGCTTATCTCCTAAGCTTTCAAATGAGTGGTCGTATATCGCAAATGGAGTTGGGAGCCCGAGATATGCCTATTTGAAGTTGAGGTGCTGCTGGATGGCCGAACCGGAATTGACGACGAATTGAGCTTCATCATGGGCCTTCCTTGGCATATGGGCTATCCTTGGTGAGTGGTCTCAACGTGCTGTGACAGCGAAGGTGGATGGAAAGGTCGTGCTTCTAGATTAAGCCCTCCATGCGACGTAGACGAAGTGGCGGCCAAAACACCAAAGTTCGGCAACGAAGGTGTCGCCGGAAGAGAAAGGGGAGCGGTCATATCCATGGTTGGGATGTCCTCATCAACTTCCCCCCAATAATAAGCCATGTCATTCTTCGTCCATTCCAACATCTAGGCCGCTCGAGGCGTCAAAGGGGCCCGTCCAAGCACCCGCCAAGAGTCCTTCTGTTGCTTCAATAGGGAGAACAGAGATGTTCAATGTCATCAATGCAAAGTGTATGGCCTTATGAGAAGTGAATGCCCAAGCAAACGGGTGCTGATTGTGTGGGATAATGGTGAGTTTTCCTCTGCAAGTGATTTAGACGAAGATACCTACGCTATGCTTGCAACTAACCATGCAAGAAGTGAAGATGAGCTTAATCAAGCAGAAGAGCACATTGACGCTAAGCATGAGATCGCTATGAGAGTCTCATTGTGCAACGTGTGTAAAGCATACAAATGGGCAAGGCGGAGCAAAATCAGGGACACAATTTGTTCCAAACCAAATGTGTGTTCAAGGAACGCACATGCCGTGTGATTATTGATGGCGGAAGTTGCAATAACCTCGCCAGCTCTAACATGGTCGAGAAGCTCTCACTTAACACCTGACCGCATCCTCAGCCTTATTACATCCAATGGTTCAACAACAGTGGTAAGGTAAAGGTAACACGATTGGTGAGAGTAGAATTTGCTATTGGTTCATATCATGACTTTGTTGATTGCGATGTAGTACCTATGCAAGCATGTTCTATGTTGTTAGGTAGACCTTGGCAATATGATAAGGACTCTATGCATCATGGTAGAACCAATCAATATTCTTTTGTGCATAAAGAAAGGAAAATTGTGTTGCATCCTATGACTCTTGAGGCTATTTTGAAAGAAGAGATTGCTAGGGCTAGTAAAGAGAAAATTCAAGGGAATGCTAAGAGTGAGAATCCAATTGTAGCAAAAGGGATAGAGAAACCTAAAAAGAAAGAATCTAACTCTGATGTTGAGAAGAAAAATGAGATTAAATTGAAAGGTGCTTGTTTTCTTGCGACTAAATCTGATGTGAATGAGTTGGATGCTAGTATTTCTCCTTGCTATGCTTTGGTTTGCAAAGAAACTTTGTTTTCACTGCAGGATATGTCTTCTTCTTTGTCTCCTGTCGTCGCTAACCTTTTGCAGGAGTATGTTGACGTCTTTCCGAAAAACATTCCTCCAAGGCTGCCACCAATCCGAGAGATTGAGCACCAAATTGATCTCAATCCAAGGGCATCTTTGCCCAATTAAGTACCATATAGAACCAATCCAGAAGAAACTAAAGAGATACAATGCCAAGTTCAATAATTGCTAGATAAAGGGTACGTACGTGAATCTCTTAGTCCTTGTGCTGTTCCAGTCATTTTAGTGCTTAAGAAAGATGGAACATGGCGCATATGTGTTGATTGTAGAACAATTAATAATATCACCATTAGATATCGTCACCCTATTCCTAAGCTAGACGATATGCTTGATGAATTAAGTGGCTCTATTGTGTTCTCCAAAGTTGATTTGCGTAGTGGGTACCACCAGATTAGCATGAAGTTTGGAGATGAATGGAAGACAGCATTTAAAACTAAATTCGGACTATATGAGTGGTTAGTAATGCCTTTTGGGTTAACTAATGCACCTAGTACCTTCATGAGATTGATGAACGAGGTTTTGCGTGCCTTCATTGGAAAATTTATGGTGGTATATTTTGATGATATTTTGATCTACAGCAAATCATTAGAGGAATATCTTAACCATTTGCGTTCTATTTTCAATTTTACGAGATGCATATTTATTTGGAAACTATGAGAAGTGCACCTTTTGCACCGATCGAATCTCTTTTCTTGGCTATGTTGTTACTCCACAGGGAATTCAAGTTGATCATGCCAAGGTTGAAGCAATACAGAGTTGGCCAACTCCTAACACAGTCACACAAGTGTGAAGTTTTCTAGGACTTGCTGGGTTTTACCGTCGCTTTGTGAAGGATTTCAACATAATCGCCGCACCGTTGAATGAACTCACCAAGATGGGTGTGCCACTACGCATCAAAATTTAAAGTTTTAAACATTATCAAAGGTCACCTACCCATTAAGTAAAAGGAGTATGCTGCCTCATCTTACAATAAGTAACAGGTTCTAAGTATGTACATAACACATTTAATCATTACTCACTATAGAATAATCTATGACAATAGAAGTTTATTTAGTTCTTTTCAGATAAAGATAACAATTACCTTTAATTGATTCAACTCACAAATTAACTTAGAAGTACCTCATTCTATATGTCACATCATCACATACTAAGTAACATGCTAAACAACAGTTCTCATTACTGATAAATAATTATAGTCAAAAAAATTACTTACTTGTTTGTGGCATTTCTTTTTCTTCAGGAAATACTACCAAATTTCACAATAAAACTTGACTCTCAAAGTTACAATAGAACAAGAATCAAACTTGGTTATGCAAAAGTTATCCAAAGCACATTTCAAGCTTAAAGACTACCACCAAGGAAAATGGTTGAAAGAATTTTTTTTTAACAAAAGGAATAACCAAGCGATGAAGTAATCCTTTTCTGATGAAGTCACAAAACATAAATCCACACAACTTAAGTCTTGCACCAAAACTTCAATAACTTTTCTCAAACGAGGAGAATGACAAACACATGAAAAGACAATATTTTTTTCTCCAAGACAACCAACGATAACCAACAAAGTTCATTACCAGAACTATAGTAACAACAATCAATGAAGGCACAACACTAAATTTTTTTCTTTGTCCCCGACCATCGAAGACATAACAGAAACAACATTCTCAATAGCCTCTCTGATCTATAACATAATAGACAACAACTCTCTCCCCATGAGAGGCTATTAATCCCTCGGTGGTGGCCCTAACCAGCCACACCGACAAACCCAACCCTTACCATGGCAAAAAGATCATGACTGAAACCCTTTGGCACAACTATTTCACATAGACACCTTTGTTCACTTAGCTCTTTCATAATCATAGCAATAAGGATCATCATAACATCAAGCATCATCAAAAACATAAAAATTAATCATCAAAGCTCAAATCAAACATTTAAGCATAATGCAATGATGAACCATTACCCATCCTACTGTGCTCCAAGTGTGTCAAATTTTAAATAATTCACCCACCTATATCCAGTTTTATGGTTATTGTCCCATGGCAAAATTTTAAAGTACGGACCTAAACTATGTTTCTAGATTATCCCAAATCAAAATTTTAGTTGACCCTATGGTATTTCACTAAGTTCATCCACCACAGACCTAAAGCCCGCTCTGATACTAACTGTAACACCCCGGCACCTAGTGTGCCCAGAATGTCAACACAAAGAAGAAGACTAACATCTAAACAACAATTAAAGGAATAAATTCTAGCAATAACATTAACAATGTAAACAAAATTTCTGCAGCATGTAACCTCTCCTACTAGGTTCTATGCATCATCAATAGATTAGTAGCACAAGGGGATAATGAAAGATAACTATGACGACGTAAATCAAGTACTTTAAAACCATCTCAAGATAGGAGGTTAAGTTCTAGCCACACATGAACATTTACGGGATGAACATTTAACCATAATAACCAACGATACATAAACAATGACACAATTCAATAAAAGAAGCTAAAACCATGCTAGTTCATTTATGAATTTGACTAGTGAAGTGATGCTAGGTGAGGTGGTTCTATCCCCCTTTCCGATATGCCGATCTCATGGTACCTAAAAAAAACAATAAACAACAAGCGTGGGTTCAAAACTAAGCAAAGTGTATTGCGACAAGAAAACAAGACATAAACAGGTAGTATGCTTACATACATCATGACCTTTTACCATACGAGGAAAAGAACTCATTAAATCATCATTCGCATTTCTTCATTCATACAATGCATCATGCATGCTCATAAATGCACCTTTCATAGCAACAGCTGTACCCCCAGGAAACGAATCTAAAATTCTCTAAATCGCGTTCCAAAACAGCGATCTGTTCTGCCCGTGAATCCAAAATCTGACCCAAAATTGGATCCATCTCTAACCTCAACTTCTCAACATGAAAATCAGGAACAAACCCATCTAAACACTTCCAAAACCAGCTTCTATAAGAAAACAAAACCCTAAAGGAAGAATGATTTCTCTTACCCAACCACGGGATCGATGACGACGCAAGGAACTCGCCCGATCTGCAGCACTCCAAGCGATTCGATGCACCGGGGTCAGCAATGGGGATCAAAAAATTGAAGAACAAGGGAGAGAAGGCTTGGTGGAGGTGCACCAAGGGAGGGGAGGGGCGGCCAAGGGGTGGAGGTAGAATCCCCCCTTTCAGACCCAAAAAGGTCTGACTAGAAGGCCCAGGAACTGAAAATGTAACACCCCGGCATTTACTATGCCTGAATGTTACCAAACCTAAGCTAAACAACATCTAAATACCACATTTAACATCAAATTCCAGCAAAGGTGCATAGACTAAAAACCGAGATTTCGGCAGCACCTCCTTTGTTTTATCATGAATTTAAGGAACAGCAACAATATAGCATTATATGGCAATAAGAGAAACATCTAAAACAGCAATAAATAAAGTATTAACGACAATAAGAGACTAACATTAAGCTCTTAAGGTTCCAAGTGTCAAACAAACAATAGAACTCTCATTAACCAAGCTAAGACTTAATTTTAAAGATCATCACACGCAATTTATTATCAAACTATATGAATTGACTTGGGGAAACATTAAAGTGAAGCAACGTGTGAGCGTGTGACTATTCCTCTTTCCCGCATGCCGCTTCTCATGGTACCTAAAACAACAAGAAAAACACAAGGGTGAGTTCGAAAACTCAAGAAGCATCTTGCAATGGACAACAAGCATAACAACAAGTCAATAACATCTTTCATCATGTATAACATCTCATTCATGAATACTTATCAATATCATCATCAATTTGTATGCGATGTAATGCATTGCTCCTCGACCCTCTCGAACCTCATACCGGTATGGGAAGTACACACCATTCGGTGTGCACCCTTTCCTCCCTTCCATCCCGAAGATGGAGGGGTGCCTACTAAGCTTCCAAACACCGCGTGGATGGAATCACGACATAGGACTTACTCAATGGCGTCCTGATTAGTCATAACTTTCTCACCTTCTTGCCGACTAGTTAAGACTTTCTCACCGCCCTCGCCTATCTCATGACATGCATGCAACCATGCCAATTATCATATTCAATTCACATATTAACACATGGCATCATAATATGTTAAATATGCTCATCATATCATATCAATTATTAACACATGGCAAGTGAACATATATCATGTAAACAATTCCATCTAATCACAACATGCAACCTACAACTCGCTATCCATCACAACACACTTGCCTCAAACACGTGCAGCAGATTGGCGGGAAGAAGAGGGCTCTCCGGGTCACACCACCTGCACATGGGCATCACACACTCACAATCATAACCTCAAAACAGTACACAAACCCCATCTAACCCGACATTGCCAACTACTCGCAAAAACCTAAAAACAGAGGTTCTGTCCCAAGGACAGCAGCCTTGCAAAAGGCATAACTTGAGTTCTGGGACTCCAAATCTAATAAACGAGTACACCGTCGCGAAGCTTAGGAAATTTTCCAACTTTTTCTAGTTATAGGGAAAGACTGATTCGACTCTAAAATTGTTTAATCTACAGATTACTACAATCTGTTCCAGTTCGATGCAGATTTTTAGGCGCTTTCGGTAAAACAGCCATAACTTTCAAACGGGCTGATCGGAAATTAACGCGTGCTTCCTAGAAGTCCACGGAAAGATAATTAAATTATCTACAACTTCCTAGAAGTCCGCATTTGCCCGATTCGATTCTAAATCGACGGAAACTTCGAACCCTAGTTCGATTTGCTCAATCTGCCCGAAAGCGTAAACGTGGACAAGTATAGATCTAACCCAAATTACTTCAAACCAGCGCCTCCAATTGATCTTAAAAACTTGATAAACACCTAATAACAGTACCTAGATCAAATCCAAGGATCCTCATGTTCATACCTTTGCCCAAAGCGCCAAAACTCAATCAATCTCCGCGAATCTCCTCGCGAATCGCTCCTCGCTCCACGTTCCTCGCTCCTCGCCTTGCTCCTCGCTCCTCGCTCCACGGGATGACTCCACAAGGTGCAGGGGTGGGGAGGCCACCCTAGGGCAGCAAGGGGTGGAGGGGAGGTGGTGTGGAGGTGGAGGAAAGGGAGGGGGGTGCGCACGGTTTTGGGGGGGGGCTAGGGCTTAGGGGAGGGGGAGGGAGGGGAGGGGCGCAAGAGGGGGAGGTGGGGGCGCAATAAGGGGAGGTGGGGGCGCAAGGGGGCTGGGGGAAGCCCCTTTTATCAGCCCTCAACCCAATCCTAGTCCGTTACAGAGTCCTAATCCATCCCACCAAAGCCCACCAAGGCCCAAAACTCCTCCGGGAAGGCCCAAAACCCCGAAAACGGCCCGGAAACGGCCCGGAAACGTTATTAACCCCCGATCCTTATGATTTTAACCTTATTTCCACATCTCATACTGTATTTAACCTTATCATGTTCAAAAATTAAGGATACGACACTCCGAGGTGTCACATTGGAGCAATGCATTACATCGCATACAAATTGATGATGATATTGATAAGTATTCATGAATGAGATGTTATACATGATGAAAGATGTTATTGACTTGTTGTTATGCTTGTTGTCCATTGCAGTATGCTTGCTGAGTTTTCGAACTCACCCTTGTGTTTTCTTGTTGTTTTAGGTACCATGAGAACGGCATGCGGGAAAGGGGAATAGTCACACGCTCACACGTTGCTTCACTTTAATGTTTCCCCAAGTCAATTCATATAGTTTGATAATAAAATTGTGTGATGATCTTTAAAATTAAGTCTTAGCTTGGTTAATGAGAGTTCTATTGTTTGTTTGACACTTGGAACCTTAAGAGCTTAATGTTAGTCTCTTATTGTCGTTAAGACTTTATTTATTGCTGTTTTAGATGTTTCTCTTATTGCCATATAATGCTATATTGTTGTCGTTCCTTAAATTCATGATAAAACAAAGGAGGTGTCCGAAATCTCGGTTTTTAGTCTATGCACCTTGCTGGAATTTGATGTTAAATGTGGTATTTAGATGTTGTTTAGCTTAGAGTTTGGTAAATATCTCAGGCATAGTAAATGCCGGTGTTACAAATTGGTATCGTAGCGGGTGTAGGTCCTTGGAATGTGAATTTTTAGTGTCATGCTATAGGTACAACTAAAATTTGATGTGGAATAACGAGAAACATGGCTTAGGTCTTAACTAAAACTTTGTTATAGGATAGCAACATTAAAACTTGTAAAAGTGGTATAACTAATCTAAAATTTGACACACTTGGTTGCACAAGAGGGATGGGGTTTTGATTCATCATTGCATTGCGCTTAATTATTTAATGAAGGATATGCTTATGATGATGTTTGATCTATGATCTTGATTGTGTGATTTTGTGTTTATGTTTTGTGTTTGGATGGTTGTCTGCTAGCACCATGCCAAGGGTAGAGGCCGTGGGGACGCCATGGCCGTGGAGGCCGGGCGAGGCTCCCGAGAGTTGCAGTCTCTGTATAAATGATTGGGTTGTTCCCTGTTGTGGTGATAAAAGTGGGGTTGTGGTGCAAGGAGTTTTGGTCCACCTCTTTTTGGTTCATAGTAACGTGAGGTTTGACGGTGTGGCGTTAGCGCCATCACCGAAGAACTATTAACCCCTGTAGGAGAAGAATGCTTATCCTTTCGCCCTGATCGGGTAGTTGACTCGGAGTCAAATAGAAGAGTTGATGGTGGTTCCTTCGGTTGTTCTCTGCTCGACGGCGGCTTTACTGCTGTTTCTTGGCTTTAGTTGAGCTGAACCAAAAGAAAAGTGTTTTGCATTGGATTTTGCGGATCGTTCGAAAGTGCGGTGGTGAGCATCGTGCTTCGAGTGTGGTTGGACCAGGAGTTGCAACCATGTAAGCCCGCCATATGGGGCGAGTCTGCGGATGAATCCTGGTAGCATCATCAAGTGGGAGGCGGTGCCTTCTCCTCCCACTCCGGTAGCGTCTTCTAGAGGATCGGTGCACTGATGGCTGCCCCTGTTCTCAGCCACCCTTTGTGGCGCCACCAAGCGTCTTGGTGCCGCACTGCCCCGCCTCCTCGGCTTGCCTCTCGCCCCACTTGATGGGGCATCGAGTCGGGCTCTTCTGCCCCGCGCCACCAGGAGTGTACGCTGCCCGGCCGAGTCACCGGGCATCCAGAGGTGGTTTAATTACTCGCTCGTGGATTCCGTTGATGCCTTTGTTCTATTTGATTCCGGAGCATCCTACTCTTTTTGTGTCGGGAGTTTGCTAGTAGAGCTAAGTTGGGAGTTCAATGATTTCCGAGTCCGTGTTAGTCGATTCTCTGGGGTTGATTGCTAGTTCTTTGGTTTGCCTCTGGTTGCACCATTGCCATTGATGATGAGGTCTTCTTTGCCAATCTCATGGTGATCGGCTTGGCTCACTTTTGATGTCATTTTGGGCATGGACCTGGCTGCATCGATCTGCTAAGATCTTTGTTTCTGGAAGACAGCTGTTTTGCAGGCCGTCCGTGAAGAGTTGACCTTTCCGGGGTGGTATACCCTCCGGCCTTCCGTCTTTGCTTTGACTAGTTTGTTTTTCTGGTCGGCGTTTGAGGCTATTGGGTTTCCTCATGACTTTGTCTGAAGCCATCTTCTCGATTCCCATTGAGGAGATTTCCTGTAGTGAAGGAGTTCAAGTTGATGTGTTCACTGACGAGTTGCCTGGTCTACCTCCTGAGGAATGTGGAGTTTCAGTATTGATCTTGCTCGCACTCGACCTATTTCTATCTCTCCATACCGCTTAGCTCGACCTTTTCAAGACGAGTTGAAGAAGCGAGTTGGAGGATCTCATGGCCAAAGGCTTCATTCGGGCGTAGCGTATCGCCATATGGGGAGCACTGCCCTCTTCGCCGTCTCGAAGAAGGATGGAAGTTAGCGTATGTGCATTGATTATCGTGCTCTTAACCAAGTGACAGTCAAAAACAAGTATCCTTTGCTCTCGCATCGAGGATCTGTTTGACCAACCGAAGAACAAAGGTGTTCTCAAAATTGATCTTCATGGGTATAATCAGATCCCGTGTGAGCAGGACATTGAGAAGACTGCTTTCCACTAGGTATGGGCATTATGAATTTAAAGTTATGTCTTTGGACTAACTAATGCTCTATTTGTCTTTATGGAGGCGATGAGCAATTATGCTACACAAGTACCTTGATGAGTTGTGTAGTGTTCATCGATGACATTCTGATTTACTCTAAATCGAGAAGAGGAGCATGAGCGACACTTGAGGCTTCAGCCGAGTACCTGAGGAGAATCAATTCTTTGCTAAGCTGAAAAAGTGCGAGTTACGGATTTCCAGTGGGTTTTCTTGGCCACATCATCAATCCGAGAGGGCATATCTCAGAGATCCTAGCAAAGTCTCAAGTTTTGGATTGGAAGAGGCCTTCCAATGTCAAAGAGGTGCGTAGTTTCCTTGGGTTGGCTGGCTACTATCGGCGTTTTGTGCAGGATTTCTCTATCATTGCCAAGCCACTTTCACATTTGACTCGAGAAGGGATGAAGTTCCGGTGGATCGGCAGAGTGTGAGCACGGCTTACGCACTTTGAAGGAGAAGTTAGTGGCTGCTCCTGTTCTTACCCTTCACGAGCCGAAGCGCTTCAACTGTTTATTCCCGATGCTTCTCGGTTGGGACTTGGGTGTGTGCTCATGCAAGAGGGCAAGGTGATTGCTTATGCTTCGAGGCGGTTGAAAAGCATGAGCGTAACTATCCCACCCATGATCTTGAGCTAGGCCGTGGGTGTTTGCATTGAAGATATGGAGGCATTATTTGTACTGGCGAATCTTGTGATATTTTTTATCGATTACAAGAGCCTCAAGTACATCTTTACTCGTAAAGATTTGAACTTGAGGCAGAGGAGGTGGCTAGAATTGATAAAGGATTATGACCTCACTATCCAAAGATCATCCGGGAAGGCAAATGTGGTGGCCGACGCTCTCGATGCAAAGACAATGCCCCTGTTGTTGATTGTCTTGTTGCTGATTTTGAGCATTTGGGAGTCTCCCCTCGCTTTGCAGGGGACCAGTGCAAGTGAAACTCAATTGATTCTTGAGTCGATTCCTCGATGTACGAGAGGCGACATGATCGTTTGCTCCAGAAAGGTGAGGAAACGCTGGAGGAAGGCAAGTCTGGAGACTTTACCGTTGATGATGCGGGAGTTTTGAGGTTTCGGGCCGTCTGTGCGTGCCCAATCTCAAGTGAGAAGACATTGAGAGAAGCTCATCGCACCGTACGGTCCATCCTGGAGAGACCAAGATGTCACGAGGGACTTGAAGAAGAATTTACGGTGGAAAAGGATGAGAGGGATATTGCCAAGTATGTGCGTCTTGTGGGATCTGTCGGAAGATCAAAGGCGAGCATAAAGCGTCCCGCCGTCTGTGCAGCCATTGGAGGTTCTGTGTGGCCATGGGATGACATCTCCATGGATTTCGTGGTTGGTCTACCTCGTTCTCCACGAGGAAGGATCTTGTTTGGGTTGTGGTGGACTGCCTCAGAAGTCTCCAGCATTTCATTCCCTATCCGCACGACCAATTATTGAGCGAGTTGGCTCCCATCTATGTGAGATTGTGAGATTGCATGGTGTACCCAAGACCATTATCTCGATCGATGCGAAGTTCGTCTCAAGTTCAGGAGAGTTTGCAGAGTGCCTTGGAGTGCACGCAGCCTTTGCCTTAGTACCGCTTTTCACCCTCAGACAGATGGGCGGCCTGAGCGTACCATCCAAACTTTGGAGGACATGCTCAGTGGCACGTGTGATGGCTTGGAAGGGTAGTGGGAAGACCATTTGCCCTTGCGAGTTTGCTTACAATAATGTGCTACCATTCCAAAGATCCTGGCCGCTCCTTGAGGTCTTGTATGGTCGGAAGTGCGACGCCACTTTGTTGGGATGCTGTGGGCGAGAGAGCTATTCTTGGGCCGGATTGGGTTCAGCGGGCTGTTGATCGCTGCGGAGGTACGGCAACCTTCTCGCATTGAAGCATGGAAGAGCTATCTTGATGTGAGGCGGCGAGACTTGGAGTTTGAGGTGGGTGATAACGTACTCTTGCGAGTATCTCCCACCAAGGGTGTGGTGCGTTTTGTACGAAAGCTTCAACAAGGTATGTTGGGCCTTTTCCTATCCTCGCCGAAGTTGGCAGGTTGGCCTATCGCCTGAAGCTACCTGGAATCCATGCAAGGTGTGCATAGTGTGTTCCATGTCTCGATGTTGAGGAAATACTTGCACGATCCGGAGTTGGTGGTTCCATTGGAACCATTAGTGCTTGAGCAGACCTCACCTTCGAGTCCCGTCCTGTGGAAATTCTCGGGACTTCTGTGAGCGAGTGATGAAGAACAGGGGCGCTTAAGTTTGTCAAGGTCTTGTGGTCACATCGAGAGAGAAGCGACTTGGGAGTCGGAATCTCGCATGCGCGAGAAGTATCGAGCTTTTCACCTCGGGTATGTGATGTGAAAGTCTGGCTGTCTTTGGTTTTATTGGGTTTCGTGATTGGTGCGTTTAGATTCGAGGTCGAACTCGCGAGTTGAGGGAAGAATGTGACACCTCCCGAGTGTCGTATCCTTAATTTTTGAACATGATAAGGTTAAATACAGTATGAGATGTGGAAATAAGGTTAAAATCATAAGGATCGAGGGTTAATAACGCTTAGGGCCGCTTCCGGCCGTTTGGTTTTGGGCCTTCCCAGAGAGTTTTGGGCCTTGGTGGGCTTTGGTGGGATGGATTAGGACTCAGAACGGACTAGGATTGGGTTGAGGGCTGATAAAGGGGCTTCCCCAGCCCCCTTGCGCCCCACCTCCCATATTGCGCCCCGCTCCCTCTTGCGCCCCCTCCCCAAGCCGTGCGCCTCCCCCCAAACCGTGCACCCTCCACCTCTCCACCTCCACACCATCTCCCCTCCACCCCTTGCTGCCCTAGGGTGGCCACTCCTGACCCCTGCACCTCGTGGATACATCCCTGTGGAGCGGAGGCGAGGAAGCGAGGAGCGAGGAGCGAGGAACGTGGAGCGAGGGAGCGATTCGCGAGGAGATTCGCGGAGATTGATTGGAGTTTTGGCGCTTTGGGCAAAGGTATGAACATGAGGATCCTTGGATTTGATCTAGGTACTGTTATTAGGTGTTTATCAAGTTTTTAGATCAATTGGAGGCGCTGGTTTGAAGTAATTTGGGTTAGATCTATACTTGTCCACGTTTCTGTTTTCGGGCAGATTGAGCAGTCGAACTAGGTTCGAGTTTCCGTCGATTTAGAATCCGAATCAGACCGTACGGACTTCTAGGAAGTTGTAGATAATTTAATTATCTTTCCGTGGACGTAAAGCACGTTAATTTCCGATCAGCCGTTTGAAAGTTATGGCTGTTTTACTGAGCGCCTAAAATCTGTGACGTAACTGGAACAGATTGTGGTAATCTGTAGATTAAACAATTTTAGAGTCCGAATCAGTCTTTCCTATAACTAGAAAAAAGTTGGAAAATTTCCTAAGCTTCGTGACGGTGTACTCGTTTATTCGATTTGGAGTCCCAGAACTCAAGTTATGCCTTTTGCAAGGCTGCTGTCCCGCCGACAGAACCTCTGTTTTTAGGTTTTAAGTAGTAGTTGGCAATGTCGGGTTAGATGGGGGGTTTGTGTACTGTTTTGAGGTTATGATTGTGAGTGTGTGATGCCTATGTGCAGGTGGTGTGACCCGGAGAGCCCTCTTCTTCCCGCCTAATCCGTTGCACGTGTTTGAGGCAAGTGTGTTGTGATGGATAGCGAGTTGTAGGTTGCATGTTGTGATTAGATGGAATTGTTTACATGATATATGTTCACTTGCCATGTGTTAATAATTGATATGATATGATGAGCATGTTTAACATATTATGATGCCATGTGTTAATATGTGAATTGAATATGATAATTGGCATGGTTGCATGCATGTCATGAGATAGGGCGAGGCGGTGAGAAAGTCTTAACTAGTCCGGCAAGGTCGGTGAGAAAGTTATGACTAATCCGAACGCCATTGAGTAAGTCCTATGTCGTGATTCCATCCACGTGGTGTTTGGAAGCGAGTAGGCACCCTCCATCTTCGGGATGGAAGGAGGAAAGAATTGCACACCGACGGGTGTGTACTTCCCATACCGGTATGAGGTTCCGTAGGGTCAGAGCAATGCATTACATCGCATACAAATTGATGATGATATTGATAAGTATTCATGAATGAGATGTTATACATGATGAAAGATGTTATTGACTTGTTGTTATGCTTTGTTGTCCATTGCGGTATGTTTGCCGAAGTTTTTCGAACTCACCTTGTGTTTTCTTGTTGTTTTAGGTACCATGAGAACGGCATGCGGGGAAAGGAATAGTCACCGCTCACACGCGTTGCTTCACTTTAATGTTTCCCCAAGTCAATTCATATAGTTTGATAATAAATTGCGTGTGATGATCTTTAAAATTAAGTCTTAGCTTGGTTAATGAGAGTTCTATTGTTTGTTTGACACTTGGAACCTTAAGAGCTTAATGTTAGTCTCTTATTGTCGTTAAGACTTTATTTATTGCTGTTTTAGATGTTTCTCTTATTGCCATATAATGCTATATTGTTGCTGTTCCTTAAATTCATGATAAAACAAAGGAGGTGCTGCCGAAATCTCGGTTTTTAGTCTATGCACCTTTGCTGGAATTTGATGTTAAATGTGGTATTTAGATGTTGTTTAGCTTAGGTTTGGTAACATTCAGGCATAGTAAATGCCGGGGTGTTACAGAAAATACCTCCAAAATTCAGAACTGAAGAAGAATAAAACCCAGCCCTTGCGGCGGCGCGTACAAGAAAAAGATAGAACTTGTTCTTTGTAAAAGCTTGTTGAACGTCGCCTCAGGCCACCGACCGGACAGTCGATCAGTCAATTGTGCCAACTTCTGATCTTCCTGTAAGTTCAAGGCAGCCACGTGAAGATCATCTTGAGTATTGACGTGGCCAAGCAGATGTGATCAAGGAGACTATTGGTTGTGCAAGCAAATGCAGCGCTACAACATCCGACCCACAGAAGTGCTATAGTAAATCGCGATCTACTGTAGCGACGAAGGAATTGTAGCGCCGTAAGTCCTTCAGTATAAAAACAATGGTGATTTGCTAATCAGTGTTAAAGGTAGATTGATTTATCATTTCGTCGTGATAATTTTGATTTGATCTATTTAAAACCTTTCTAGGGTATCAAGTTATTGATCTAAAAAGTTTGATTGTTGAATTCCTTGTAGATTTTATTTAATCACGAAATTAGTGCTTAATCAATTTTCGTCATTATTAATACAGTCAACTTGCAAAGCTTCTAACTTTTGATCTGTATATCCGATTGAGCTGATTCTTATTGTGTTAGTTTTGAAATTGAATCTAGTTTCTATATTTAAAATTTCACATCAATCCGACAGCCAGATCTTCGAGAATTAATGTTTTAGTGAATGTATGTTAATCTGTTTTTGCTAAAACCGAATAATTTTTCATAATTTGGTTAGGGGTGTTTTGAGAATCAATAAAATTTTGTTTTAGCTTTCGCGCAATAATTCACCCCTCCCCCTCTGATTGCTATATTAGTGTATATCAATTGTACACTATCCACTTCACAAAGCAACATATCCAAGAGAAGGAGAAGGAACTGAAAGGGAATTACAAGGCAATACGAGATGCACGGAAACAAAGCGGTACGGGTTGGAATGATTCTTTATACATGATTGTTGTTGAACCAAGTATTTGGGATAAAATTATTCATGTAAGATCCTATGCTCCCTTTAACTAATAGTATTTTTGTGCTGCATTTTGATACTAACTATATTCTTTTCTTGCATTCAACAGGATCATCCAAAGGTGAAAAAGTGCCGCAATAAACCATTTCTTCTCTTCAGCTATTTGGCAGCATTGTATGAAGGTGATTCCTTCTCTATTACCAGCAAGTAGTTTTATTAATTATGTTGGATGACTGCTGTACTACCATAGTTAATTCAAAGTAGCAAACATCATGCTGGGTGACTGATAATAATTCTGTGCCTATAGTAAGTGACTAAAGATGATGTGGATGTTGATAAGAAAACTTCTAATCTCATTTTGTTCCTAAGGATCTGGGTGATTGAGTCTAATGCTAGCATACATACTACATATTGATGAAGTTATCCTCGATTACTCCATTACATACATTAGGAAGTACAGCTACTGGGGATTTGAGCTTTGTATCAACTGAGCAAATGGGGTCTCCAATTGATGAAGGTATCCCCGATGACAATGATGCCCATGAAGTTGGATTAAATCCTTTTGCTGCAAATATGGAGAGGCAAGAGACATCTAGTGCTCACATAGTAGCTAATGAAATGGAGTGTGATGCTTCCGCCTCATCTACACCAAAAGGAAATGGTAATGGGAAAAAGTGCAAGCAAAGTCAGATTGCTAAGGTTCTTGAGAGCTACCTAGAATTCAAGAAGCAGCAAACCAACAAATGTTTGTTGAAGAACTAAATGAAACAAGAAGCCAAAGTTAGAATGACGATTTTTCTATTGGGAAGTGTGTTGTTGCTTTGGAATCAATTGAAGACCTAACGGATATGGAGCAGGCAAAGGCACTACGACTCTTCAAATGTGAGCTGAATAGAGAAATTTTAATCAACACTAAAAACCCAAGTGTTCGATTGCTTTGGATTAAGAGCGAAATCTCTCCATAAGTAAGTTATGAATTTAATTCTTGGTATTTCTTCTTTCAACTATATTCAATTCAAATGCTATTAAGGAAATGTAGCTGCAAATGCATAATTGAATATCGAAATGTATTGTTACACTATCTGATGGTTCCTTAGTTTTCTATATATTCAATTCTCAATCAAGATGGCAACGTGGATTTCTTTACTTTACTTGGAGTGCTAGTTATGTTTTATTTTTCACCATTGCAATCATTCCTTAATGCCTTTTCGTACCTATTAGGGTTTATCACCAGTCTAGCAAATATATTTGGTGTATAATGGAGACAATATATTTTTACATTGAAGTTCACTGGTCTTTGAATATAGTTTAGTTATTCATGTGCTTGACCAAACATTCTAGTCTTTGAATATATTTGGTATATAATGGAGACAATATATAGCTTTGAGGGTAGGTAACTAGGTATCTAATATTGTTGTTGCCTTTTGATCTTGTTCAAATTTATCTTACGTTAACCAGCTTTTGGTCCGTTGTATGAAAGCTTTCCAACATATTACATACATGGGTCCATACAAATTTCTTGATATGTCTTTCTTTGTTGTGACCATTTTAGCTTCTTGATGTGCTTACCTTTTGCTGGACTGGAGATTTGGTTATTTGGCTACTACAAGTAAGATGAGAATGTGTGCTAAGTTCTTTGGTTCTTCATGCATGTGTCCATACAAACTTCTTTGTTCGAATCACATTTGTCAATGATCTTGATTTGTCATGCCAATATTTTCTAACAATGAAACCAACTCCAGCATATCTAGTGTAGAATTCAATATTTTTGAACCTACAGGCACCACATATATTTGCTAAGGTCTTCTTCAACTGATGGTTGGTAGGCTATTGACTTATGTTTTTCTTTATTGCAGTACTGCTAAAGGAATTCTGCCTTGCTGCTATGGTTGAGGACCTACCTACATCAATGCAAATGCCATTTTTAGGCCACGTCTTAGCAACTAGGGGCTTAGGGATTGATTTATATGCTTTATTTTTTTTGTTCAGAATGTTGTTTCTAGTAAACTCGTTGAAGTCATGGGATTCATGTTTTACATCGACAACAACTGTCTAATTGTTGGGATGTGATGCACTATCCATGTTTACTTCGATAGCAATTGTTTAATTGTTAGAATGTGATGTACTATGTGGGATACTCTCTCGCCAGTTTTGTTTTTTACAATTCTTGCGGCCTGAATTGTTGTAAAATTTTAATATTGGTTGCCGATTGTCGGAATTCTGGTTTTGTTGCAAATCGTAATATTCATATAGTCAGGGAATTGTTTAGAATTCATATTGTTTACTATGTGAGATCTTGTCAAGGAATTTTACCCATGTGGCTTCCAAATGATGGCATGGAAGAAATTTCCCTTAGAAGGAAGTTTCCAAGATTGAGGGGAATCAATATGCCATCAAAATCCCCTTTAGGCCTTGCTTGGATGAGTGGTAATTTCTTGGGAGGTTTTGGGATTTAGTTCAAATTTGAACTAAATTCTAAAATATTCCAATGAAATACTTCTAATCTAAGCACATCTCTAAGAGAAATTTTTCCAGGGCTTCTTTTCCCTGGCATTCAACCTGTAAAGATTTTTCTTTCCTTGGTATATATGCTAGGGTACCATATACGTGTAACATTCCAAAATTGGCGTTTTTGAAAATTTTGAAATCAAAAGGAATCATTTGAATTTTCTCGAATTAATTTCAACCCGATTTGAATTTTTATTCGACCAAAAGATTTTATTTAATTTATATGTGCATCAAATCTTGGATTTTCATTTTTTGTTGGGTTCCTTATGCTTCAAGGAATTTTTCTGTAACTTTAGACATTTTTTCGAGTTTATTTGCTATTTATTTGAAT
This sequence comes from Rhipidocladum racemiflorum, assembly GCA_036346355.1. Lineage (NCBI taxonomy): Eukaryota > Viridiplantae > Streptophyta > Magnoliopsida > Poales > Poaceae > Rhipidocladum > Rhipidocladum racemiflorum. The sequence continues at coordinate 37,189,001 of CM070581.1, forward strand.
TTATATGAATTTTGGTTGAATTAATAATTTGGAAAATGATTTAAATCTCCTTTTTGGCTCTCGGCCGAATCCTCTTGGCCCAATGCCACTCCACCCCGTTTCGGCCTGCCCGCTCGCCCACTCGCCTAGCCCTCGCCTAACGCCGCTTCGCTGCCAACGCAGCGACTCTGCGGCGCGACGCCGCGCCCGCCTAAGCCTAACCCTAGCCAGCCGCCTCGCCGTTCGTGCCCGCGTCGGATCCGCCTCCCTAGGCTATTTAAGCCCGAGCCGCCCACGCCCCGAGGTTCGCCTCCTTGCCCCGCACCCGCCGCCCCATCTCACACCGCTCGAGCTGCCGCCGTTTCTCCGCTCGAGCTCGCCAGAGTTGCCACCGCCCGAAGCTTCGTCCTCGCGCTCGATCTCCGCCGTGGATCGTCCTCCACCGAAATCGAGGGTAGCACCGAGCTCCCCGCGTCCCACTCTCCTAGATCCGCGCAAAACCCGAGCCAATCCAGCTCTAATCCGCCGGGTCCTGTGTGTGAGACCCCGGATCAGTTATTCGAAATCTCCTGTGTATTTTCGTACTAGTCCCAGATCAGTAGCTAGTACACACAGTCAACAGTGATACGTCATTGCCAAACAAAGCGAAATTGTAACAATTCATAAAGTATGGGCCACATGACCACTTATTACAATACTCGGTCCCGAGACCGGAGACACGACAGCGGAAACGAAAGTGACAACAAGCGAACACCAAAAACGCCACAGGCGATGACAAGAAGCGCGACTAGCTATCCTGGCACTCTTCATCGAAGTTGTCAGTGTAGAGCTCACCATCCTCGGCTGCGTCCTGATAGTTTTCTGATGATGACAAGATTGTGTAATACGTGAGTACAAAAGTACTCAGCAAGTCTGGGAAAGTATGTGTATGTGGGGCTTTCCAAAGGAAGCTTAATAGGGTTCTTTTGCATAAAGCCAAATTTCATTAAACCATACTTAAGTATAATTGTCATAAAGCACATTTTCACAATTATTTTAGCAATTGAATTATTTAATATTGCAGTGAAGGTTCTAACCACCATCACTAATATAAAGGCTCTAACCGCCAATGTTTAAAAGATCAAGTTTAATCACATATGACTCCTTCCGCCAAAGCATAAAACAGGTTCTTTCCACATGGTTGGCTCAATCCGCCATTACACATCCAAGAGTTCTAACCACTCCCGAATCCCAAAACCAACACCATTTAGTTTTAAAACCAAAACCAAAGTCTACCAATATGAAAACATTCGTTGCTTTGTCTTTGACCGTAGGCACAGCTATTCGAATAGTTTTAACTCTGCAGAGGTGTACAACTTTACCCACAAGACATGATCATCTCTTGTTGCCTCCGGATTAACACACTTCCTTTGGTGTGCTGGCAGAGAGATCATGACAAGGCCGTTGCAATGTATCCACCTAACCCGACCCACCCGCTGAGGTTTCACCGCTGTTAGGGTTCTAGCCACCCAGTACAGAAGCCCCCTCTTGCGCCGTGTGAGAAAAACCACATTGCCTCTATCCGGCACTCACATTCCACCGTGTGGTGAGTCTAAGTTAGGTTTCTACAAATTAGTTAGCCAGGTCGTACCATTATAGACATGTGGTAGTACGGTTATTCTTAGAATGGACAATCATAAGCGTCGGTCCTTAATTGACTTGGGGCGGCACTTGCACAATGCAACTAGTGCTCCATCCGCACCCACCCGACAATCCAATCCGCCCAAGTCTAAACCATTTTTTTTTCTTTTCTTTTTATTTTACAAAAACAGTACCAAAATCTTATAACTATTTCCAACACTACAGGAAATCACTAATTTTTCGTCGGCTAAATATAATTTCGTCGGCTCAGGAGAAGCCGACATTTCTAATCCTTTTTTTCGTTAGCTAGAGGTCTACCGACGATAATACTTATATTTTCGTCGGCTACATGGCCAAGCCGATGAAAATATTCGTGTTTTCGTCGGCCACATGGATAGGCCGATGAAAAACAAAGTTTTTTCATCGGCTGTATGTACAAGCTGATGAAAATACAGTATTTACGTCGGCTAGTCGTACCGATGAAAATGACCAACCCTAGCTAATACACATTCCAGACCTCGCGCGCGCCACACACAGCCATACCGCTTCAGCCGCGACACAGTTCTGCCCCCGGCCACCGCGCCCGCCTCGGCCCCCACACCGGCCCCGGCGATGCCCCCGGCCTCCCGCGCCCGCCCCGGGATCATATCTAGGAGATGCAAGTAAACGTGGTTGATGTAGAGGTACACTCCCGACTTCAGAAGGACTCACCCTCGTAGACCGAAAGCGGGAATAACGTTCCCGCAAACAAACGTGGTTGATGTAGAGGTACACTCCCGACTTCAAAGTCGCGAAGATGAGCGCCACAAACGGCAAACCTCCGCATTTGGTCACACGTGACGGATCAACAATGACCTCCAATCCCTCGTTCAGCGGGCAGCGGAAGTAGTGGATCCGGAAAACTCCAACAACACTACAGCTTTAGTGGTGGTGGTGGTGGAGAAATAATTTCAGCAGCTTCGCATAAGCCACAAATAAAAACAGATCAGCAGGAGGAGGGAGAATGGACCAACCAAAGGGTCAAATGGATGAACACCAAAGAGAGGAGCTCCTCCCTCCCTTTTATAGGAGGAGGAGGAGGCATGCCAAGGGGTGGCCGGCGCATGGGGGGGTGCCCCTTGCCCTCCCTCTCTTCATGTGAGTGATCTCTCCACTCACAAATCAACCCACTTTGGTTTCCATTAAAACCCCACTCAAGAAATGAAAGGGTTTTCTCCCATAAATAAATAAAACATTTTTATTTCAGATATTTTAATATTTGTTAATTCTTTTAATTAACAAACATTAACGCATACCCCCTTTAACTATTCCGATATCCCGAAACTATTCCGGCGATACTCGAAATAGTCCTCAGATCGTCCATACTTTTCTCCTGTTTCGTATCCACTCAAATGCATCGATGAACCTTAAGTGTGTCACCCTACGGTTCGTGAATAAAATGGACATGATTGAGACACCTCTCGGATCAATAATCATCACGGATCTCGAGATCCATAATGACTCCCATTCACTCAACGATGAACTAGTGATCGCGTAAACCGTAAACGACATAACCAATTCCTTTTGTCTCACGATATTTTACTTGTCCGGATCCGATCATCGGTATCAACTATACCTAGTTCGATCCGTTACCGACAAGTACTCTTTACTCGTTAGTGATATAACATTCTTGTGACCTAGTCACATGCTTGCAAGCGATGTCAATGTGATATCACCGAGAGGGCCCAGAGTATATCTCTCCGTCATCCGGATGGACAAATCCCACTCTTGATGCATGAGCCTCAACTAATACTTTCATAGTACCCAAATCCATCTTTATAGTCACCGTGTTACGGAGTGGCGTTTGATGTCATCAAAGTACTCTTCCTAATTAGTGATTGACATCATCTCATGGTCTAAGGAAAAGAGCTATTTCGAATGTGTTTGATACAAAGAACAAACTAAATGACTTGATCGTATTTGCTATACCAACTTGGGTGTGTGTTCATCACATCATTCTTCTAATGACATGACCCCGTTATTAACAACATCCAATGTTCATGATCAGGAAACCTTGATCATCAGTTAATCAACGAGCTAGTTTAAAAAGAGGCTTTACTAGGAACCCTTTTGTTTATTAAACACACATGTATTAACGTTTCCGATTAATACAATTTTAGCATGAGAAATAAACATCTATTATAAACATGGAATATGATAATAAACAATTTATTATTGCCTCTCGGGCATATTCCCTTCAGCTATAGCTGCCCATGTTTTACTCAATACAATGCTTAGGATGCATGCAGCTATAGCTGCCCATGTTTTACTGGCTGGCTAGAGACTAGAGATGATTCATTGATGTATGAAGATGTAATGTGTTGTGTATAAAGTATGTGTTGATATGCGTACGTTTACAACCCAATCAGCCAAGCCTATGTTGTGAATAAAACTCAGCAGGTTTACGGTGGACTGTCAATGCATGATTAGTGTCAGCCAAGCCCATGGGTTGTTTTCATCAATATTGGTCCTAAGCAATTCTACCGTACTATTGCACAAAGGGTACCACATAAGTGTAAACATGGCATAGCAAATGTCCTAGGGTTAGAAGTATCATGGATGTCAATAACAAAGGAGGTATTCGCAAATCGGGTTAACTATTCACTTATATTTGACATACGATGATAAACATAGCATGCAGGTTTATAAAACATTTAAAAGACATTTATAAACATCGGTTCAACATGCGTCAAGGAGACTTGCCTTCAGTTTGGGCGAGGTCGTCAAACGCTTGAAGTCCGGCGGCGGGGTCGGCGGACTCGGTCGGCTCCTCGGCTACGCGCAAAACGAGACAATAAATAAATACAAGAAAATAAATAAAATTCAAAAATTACAAAAGTAGTACTGGCAGGTAGATCTTGATTTTAGATGAATTTAGAAATTTGAACGGAGTCAATCGGAGTTCGGACGGAAAAGTTATGAGCTTCCGAAGTTTGAAAATTGGAAAATTGGAAAACGAGGGAATATTCCGCGGAATATTCCTTTTCTATTTTTCTGATTTTTTGGCATGAGGGTGAGTCTATGGCAAGTGGGTCCCACATGTCATTCTCTAGTGGCCTTCTTCAAGCTTTGGTCTTCTCCATGGCCATGGGAGGGAACTTGGAGGGGGTGGGGTGAGACCGGCGTGAGGTGGCGTCGGCCAGTCGGCCGACGGCGGCGTGGGGCGGCGCGGCGCGCGGCGGTGGCCGGCAGGCACGGCGGCGGCGCACGCACGCACGGGCAAAGCCCAACCAAAAACAGAGAACACCGTTTTTCGTCCAAAATCCGATTTTTTGCCCAAATTTGCATGAACCTTGACCAAATAAATTCATGGATCATCTAGAGGACATCCTAAAGGATCTATAGGAGCAAGGAATTGGATCAAAACTCACCGGAGACGACGAATTTGGCGAAGAACGGAGCTCCGGCCGAAATGAAAAAAACGCGAAATTCGTCTCCAAATCTTGAGGGATCCTAAAATTGATTGAAAGATTAGATACTAGACTCCCCCACGGTCACAAGGAATCAACCGGAGTTGAGAATGACCCACCGGAGAGGGAGTAACAAGGATGAACACGAAGAACTCCGAAAATGTCGACCCGGCGCCGGTTTTCTTGATCTAGAGGATGAACGAACGGAAGAGGAAAGGAGTGAGGGCTACCACCGAGAAGAGGACGTCCACACAGAGATTTGAGAGGTGGAAGCACGTCGTTTGGAGTTGAAACGGCCGAGTAAATGTCATTTAATTGCATTTCGGTTTTTAGCCGATGGTTTCAATTCCAGCAAGATCCCGGGCTATTGATGATGGGGAATGGAGAGAGGACGTCGTTATGCTTCCAACGGATCCGGCCGTGATTGATTTGGGGCATTATTGAAGGAGATATGAAGATTTAAAGAGAGATGTAGCCATGGGAGGGAGCTTGAGCTCTTCTCCGTTCTTTCCATGGCAAGAGGTAGAAGATGACCCTGTAGCGCCACGTGGCAGCGTGTGATTGGCTGGGAATTACGCGGAATTTGGATGAAATTTGTGGAATTGAATATTCAGGCGCGAATAACGGGCATTAAACAAAAGCCGCGCGAGATAAAATAGGAGCGAAGGTCCAAAAATCCGGGGAATCGTTCCAAAAATCATTTTGGAATATTTGGGACCTAATTGAAGTGATTTTGGGATTTTTGGAGCATTTTTGGACTCGGGTGAAATTTCGGGTACCGGCGGGAATCTAGAAATTCGATTTTTCGACCGGAAGGGAATTGAATCCCGATTTTGGATGGGAATGGATGCCAGGTTAACATAAACACTAAGGAAACTCCAATTTTTGACTTTAATTAATTTAAATTAGATTTTTGTCCAGAAAGCGAAACTGAGGATGTTACACTTTATCTTCTTCCCCGTCTCCGGCGTGTCTGTGCCGCCGCCAAGCCGCACCGCCGCCTCCACCGCTGCTGGCCGTCCGGTCGCCCCCTGCGTCTCGGATCTCGCCACGTCATATCCGCCCGCATCGTTGCCCTCCGCCGTCCGATCTGGCTTCGACGTCCCGGATCCCGCCGCGTGGCCGCTCTGTGCCCATGTCCAGTCAGCCGCCTCATTAGACGCTACGTGACACGCCACCTCAGCCCTAGCCAACGCGTGGCGTCCACATCAGCGTGGTCCGCCATGTCGCCCTTGAGTCTCCTTGGTGATCCTGGTCCACGGTGAGCCGTGCCACTGATGTGTGGATCCCGCACGTCAGCCGGTCCTTTTCTTTTTTTTTCCTAATTTCCAGAAAAATCCAAAAACTGCAGCCAATCAGAGGATGACACGTGGCATTCTCTCTCCTTTTTTCTTTTTCCTGTTTTTCCAATCTTCCGAGAACCCGTTCTCCTCCGTCCGAACTCCGATTTCAATGATTCAAATTTCTAAATTTGTCTAAATCCAAGCCCTACCTCCCAGTACCATTATTTTCAATTGTTGAATTTTATCTATATTTGTTTTATTTATTTGTCCTCGTTTCGCGTGTAGACGACATCGCCGGAAATCAGGAAAATCAACCGTCGGAGGTAGAACCAGTGGGAGGCAGCGAAGGCAAGTCTTCCTTGACCATGTTGGACCCATGTTTATGAAATGCTAATGTTGTTTCAAACTATGCATGCTTACTTTTGTACCATGTAATTTAAATGCCGACCTAGGTTTAGTTAAATACCCAGATTTGTTATAACTCCTTCGACATTGATAATTGTGAACCTTTGTCACCCTAGATGATATTAGCTACTGTAATTTAGTGATAATTATTAGTGTGGCATGGGACGGTAGAACTGCTTAGTCCAGCTTAAACGTTTCGGTATATGTTATTATGGCAATCATTTCAAATTCGATTTACACTCTTTTGCGAAATTGTGGCAATTGGTGTTACTACTGTTATTTAAATAAGATAAAGTGTAAAAATGATTTAGACTAGGGCGGATGGATGCTTGGTGGGTGCTGGATGCACAAGAAGGTTTTGGATAAGTGGATGTGCCGCCCTAGTCAATTAAGGACCGAAGCGTGTGTTACTTTGGACTGAGCACTACCGTACAACCACAAGTCTAAATGGGTACGACCTGGCTAAGTAATTTGTGCGTCTCACTATTTGACTTCGCCATTGAGTGGAATGCGGTGCCGGATTGAGGCATGTGCAAGGCGCAAGAGGGGGCTTCTGTACTGGGTGGCTAGAACCCTAACAACGGTGAAACCTTAGCGGGCGTAGCCAATAGCGAGGTCGTGCATTGTAAAGGCCTTGTCATGATCTCTCTGCCGGCACACCAAAGGAAGTGTGTTTATTGTACATAGCACCAAGAGTTGGTCATGTCTTGTGGGTAAAATTGTACACACTCTGCGGAGTTAAAACTAATCGATTAGCCGTGCCCACGGTCAAGGGCATGCAAGGTACGCTTTCACATTGTAGATTTTATGATTTTGTTTTCAAAAGAAAATGATGTTTTGGAACCTGTGAGTAGTTGGAACTCTTAGGTGACTAGTTGGTTCTGTGAGCGGATGGAACTCTTGGGTTGTGGTTTGGCGGATGGAGCCAGTCTAGCGATTGGAACTTGTTAAATTGTCATATTAAATTTATTGTCTACAATTATATTTATCAAATGATGCTTTATGAAATTACTACTGGTATTTACTATTCAATATTGTTTTATGCCAAATGAGCCATATTATGCCTACCTTTGTTCAACTTGCATATAGTTAACAGGCATTAAGTTTCCCAAGGCTTGCGAGTACGGTTGTGTACTTACTTTTGCAAATTATTCCCTCTTTCCACAGAGGAGTGTGCAGAAGTAGAAGGTGACTACGAGTACTACGCTTGTGGTTTCGACGAAGGAGATCCGGAATTCTAGGTTACGCATCCCAGTTGATTGCCTGTTGGGCATATGGATGGGTTTTTCACGCTACTACTTATTTTGTTTCCGCTGCTACTTATTGAACTTAAGCCACGAGGTTTCTTATTTGTAACTGTTGACCATAAGGTCGGTATCTTTTATTTGAGTTTTATATTATTTGGTTCGTGATATGGATGTGTTATCATCACTGTTTCCACTGTGTGCATTAGCTTGATCCGGGAATAGTGCAGTTATACACAGAGGGTTCGAATTCAGAAATCCGGTCTCGACAATACGCCACATACTCAAACTGTAAATATTAAATTCAAGTCATCTTATAATCGACGCTAGCTAAACATTTTTTGATAATCATTTTACGTGAATGTACTATAGAGTACCTACATTGACTGCACATATTTAATACACGTAGCTTTTGTGATGTGTAGTAATATATTATTGTAGAAGTTAATGGCTGAGATCTTATCGATATTCAAAAGTTTAAAAATGCTATATTTACTATATGACTATATGAGAATGACAACATATCCCGTGTACCCACCACCTTTAGGGTGTAACCTAGTCGCTTGACGCATCAAATAAACATGAAATATTCAAGAAAATGATGATGTAGTTTATAGGGTGTTCTAGCATCTTTTCAAATTTTAACTAGAGTGTTTTGGATGAAAAAAACAAGATAAGCTTGTTGTGATTAGTAGCATTTATTTTATTCTATTCCTTCTGATTTATCCTGTCAGTTAAGTTGAACTTGAAATTTTATACTTTAGGAGCGTAAATTGAGAAGTACTTCATTAATTTCTTCAGATATTTTATGTTGATTTGGTGCCCAAGATTAGGTCGCACCAAATACGTTGCCAAACGAAGATAGTGTTCGGTAAGAGTGCGACTGAAAAGATACTCATAACCACTGTCTCAAGACCATACTGCAATGCCGCTGTTGTGTTTTCGCATTTTTTTTTTCTGGAATTGAATTGTATCCAACAAATATTTTTTTTTAAATTACTATGTTTCAAATAGGTCTTCATATGTTTCTCATATCCTTACGTGAGTTGAACTGTTTTTTTTTTTAATGAAATTCCTGTGTTCAATGTTTCAACTTGATGACTCATTCAACTTTTTTTGGCATTTATTTCTCGAATTAATTGATAATTTGCTCTTATTTACTTGTGTCATTGATTATTTGCCTCATAATATCTTACTCACATACGAATTCTGAAATCATATACCAGTGATATATATATCAGAGATATATTAAGAGTGTTTAGATAGGTCATCTTGTTTACATTTTAGAATAAAAATATAAACTTAAATCATATTATTTCAATCTATAAATTTTAGTTCTAAAATAAAGTTAGATTTAAAACTCTGCCAAACAGACCAGAAATACGACAAATGAGCTATTCTCCCTCTTTCTCGCTGTCCCACGCGAGCATTACGTGTCTCTCCTCTCTTTCGCAAAGCCATGGACAGGTTCGAGTTCGACCCCAATCCTCCCGAACCCCGACAAGACCCAAACAACTGCCTCCTGGCCTCCTTCCAAATCCAGTGACTGACCCACGGTGGCGACGGCGGCTCCCCCCGGCTGAGGTAACGCGTCCCCTTCGCCTCCTAGCGCTCTCCCCTTCTCCTCCCGCGTGGCCGTCCCCTTCTCCTTGCCGCCCTCTCCTCTGGCGTAGTCGAGTGCACGCTGCGGGCTGTTATCTGAGTAGGGGCCTCGATTGATCTCATCTTCCCCTAATCCTCGGGCAACGTGTTTTGATTTCGCCCTCCTGGCTGATTGTACCTCCGTGCTTAGATCAGCTGCCGGTTTCTTGGTACTGATCTCTAGGGCCAGTCCACGTTTGTGCGAAAGCTAAACAATCCGGTCTTGGGTGTTGGAGCTCTAGTGTTGCTCATATTCTAGAATTTGGATTCGGGAGCTGTGATGTGGCTTTCAATTCAATACAGGATGAGTCACTTTTAGTATCCCGTAGTGGCATGATTCACAATAAAATCCAAAAGCTCCACGCCTTGAATCCATGTTCGACGAATGTAGGAGTACATTTTTTGAGGATGAAATAGGAGTATATGGACAGGAGTTAATTTCATTTTTTTTTTCCATTTTCCAGTCTGCATTTCATTGAGGTCTGAGTACACACATATTTCGGATTTTAGTATGGACAGGAATTAAGTTAATTGCCTATTTCGGTGATTCTAGCCATTCTAGCACGAACAAAAGTTGTTCTTGTGTCACTGTAATAAGATGTGACCATGACATGATAACACATCACTCTTTCATGTGTCTGCAACCCCACCATGTATGCATACCTTCACTAGTTTGTAGAACCAAAGAACAAATCTGGTTTCTCTCTCTCTCTCTCTTGACGATGAAATCTGCTTTCTTATTGAAACCTAAAGTTCTATTACAGAGAATTCAGGATTACAGGGGGACTCATTCTTGGGGTGTTTGGTTTGAACATTTGAGGGATCACCTTATCCTTGGATATTTTGGTCCATTATGTGATGATCTCATCACATTTGGTGCGATGACCCAATCCCTTATTTTGTACCAGCCTTGTGCTTATGAAGGATGAGGTGGTGATGGACCAACCCATTCCATTACTTAAACGAAACAGGTGGATTAGGTTCGGAGCTAGGATTGGATGGTCCATTTACTCTCCGGTTCCTCAAACCGAACAACCCATCTGTTATCCATCCTAGGAAAAAGTATGATACAACATTACAACAAGCTCAAGAAAGAAACAAAATTGAGGGGCACTAGAGAAGAACATCATCCTCCAATTTGTCATCTTCAGCTCCCATCAGCTTCTTCTTTCATCCAGCTTGAGGCAGCACTTGAAGTTGAAGTTGGTTGGCAGCAACCTGCCATCCTCAACCATCTTAGCTTCTTTCTCCTGCACATGGATTTTCCACAACTGTATCAATGAGGTGAATTTGAGCATTATGTGAATGGGATCAACAAACTTGAGGTAAAAAAGAAAAAAAAAATCATTTATGCTTCACAGACCACAGCAAAGCCAAACATGGCAAACTGAGCTTTCTTTTCCTGATCCTGACATCCATGTCGATACAGGTTACAGGCTCATCAGTACAGCCAGGTTTAGACCTCCACATTAGTGTATCCCTGACTGTTACATCATATACTTTGAACTATGACCATGGGAAACTGGAAAGAAAATACCATCATTGATCTCTTTACCGAGTAATTTGCAATGCTCGTCAGGTTGCCAATATTTTCTTTTCAGGTTAAGTGGTTAATCCTAGACAAGATACAATCCTTGAGTGTAAACCACACAAACAATTTAATTTTGATGGAGCCTTTCTTTTCTACAAACACTTGAACAAGCTAGGTTTTACTCCGGTACACTAAACCAAACTATGAAGAGAATTAGTATTTTAAACTCCTGTTTTATCCAAACCTTATTTAATTGTGTCTCTCCTACCCATAAACTGAACTGCAGTCAGCTTATCTTGCAGGATATACCATGAAGCAAATCATCTTGACTTAGAGTTCTCACAAAAGCAATGTTCAGAGTCTGCCCAGTCCAAACATTACCCACCAGAATATTTGGATCAACCATGCTCTGGCAAAGACTCCAATATTGGTATAACAGACAATCTCCACACCATACATCTTGGCAAAATAGACTTTACTCTTCAGATTGAAATCTCCAAAACCATATAGTCAACAAAAGAATATTTTGTCCCCTCAGGTCAATGACCTCCAAGCCATGCATTACTCTGGACTGCACAGTGCACTCATAGCTTCATGACATACTTCTTTTTCAGAACACTATTTGATGCATTGCTTGATCATCGAAACATGAAAATAAGATTTTGTGGTGGTAAAAAATGTCAAAATATGATGGTAGCATTGCTACCTTAGATTTTTTATTATGTTGTGAGAGATTATTATTTGATCAATCTCTAAGACGATGTTATTATTTTACAGGAACTTTGATAAGGATACTGCACGCTGCAGCAATCATTTTAAGTGAGGAACTGCCAGCCTTGTAGCAATCAATAACTCCTGACCTTCCATGGCACAATCCTCTGCTGAAAAAAGGCCATCAGTCTATTTGTATATCCCTAATATCATTGGTAAGCTTCTGGTTGTTTGTTTGTTTACATATCAGCATATCACTATTGCTATTACCAAAATTATTGAGCAGATGTTATTTTGTAAGGATTATCATTTCTTCTGCTTATTATATATCTCCATAAGTCCACATTGAACTTTGCTGGATCTGGATGATTCTGTTATTGGCATGGTGCAACTGGAAATATTATAACTTTTCTTCTTGTCTTTTTTACTTCTTTAATTCAAGTTCTTATATGATTATATATATTTCACATGCATCATTTTTCTTATAGTTTTGTTGCTACTTTGCAGCAAATAGCAATGGCAGGCAAAAAATAGCAACTCAAAAGAAACTAGAAACATAATAGTTAAAACTAGCATGACATAATACATGCTATTGAATGTTTACAAGTTACAAGAAGGCAATCTTTTTCACTTATAAATTGCTTCTAGTAAGTGGATGAAAAGTGCAGCTTTCAACATTCAAATTGTTATTGTGCAGGATATTTCAGGATAATCATAAACATCATTGCGTTTGCTGTTTGCTATTCGAACAGGCCACTCTTTGCTATCCTGTACTTCTTCAGGCGAGTGTCATAAATTTATTTGCAGATCACATGTGTTCATTATTTTATTCAATTGGTTTATCTCAAGGATTCTAACATCCTTGGAAAAAATATCAGCTTTTTCTGTGATGGCTTGGATGGTTGGTTTGCACGGAAGTTTAATCAAGGTAACAAGTCGAATCCCTTTTGTGTTCCAAGTCATGTAGCTATCCCCTTTGCAAAGAAGGGTAATTTCTAGCGTTTTCTAACTTTTCTTCTATGTTGAAACTTATGGCATTTATATAGTGATGAACTTTTTAAAAATCCAATGTTAATATATTGGTCACAGCGAAATGTCTTTATGGCCTGTTTGGCTGAGGGGGATATTTTTTTTGGCATTCTTATTTATTTTCCCCATATATATGATGCTGGGTTTTTTGAAACCATCTGATCAGTTAATCTCATTCTATGAATTAGCATCAACATTTGGAGCTGTTTTGGACATGGTAACAGATAGGTATTCCTTGAATAAATAATTAAAATCTGTATACGCAGGGTTCATACATTTGCAGTGTGAAATAATTCCACTTCTCATATTGCTTTTCTTCAGGGTTAGCACTGCTTGTTTATTGGCACTTCTCTCCCAGTTTTACAGGTAAATGAAAGCATAAAGCAGACCACTTCAATTGTTGTATTTTGAATATCGGTACTTGCCTTAATTTTCTTTTGAGCCCACATTGTATCTTGAAAGCACTCCATTTGCAAATTTCTTTGCAGACCTGGCTTAGTTTTCTTGATTTTACTTGGGTTGGACATTACAAGCCACTGGTTTCAAATGTACAGGTTAGTTTTCTCTACCATTTTTGTTCCAGCTCACTTTGTTTCTCCTAGTAGGGCACTTATTCATGTTTCAGAAGGTACCAAAGGGAACATAATGAATACAAATGTTAACTGTACTAACTGTGCAAGTACGGTGTGATGATTGGTAACTTCATGATGCATATGCTATGTGCTCATTGTTCAAGAGTTTCCTATGTTCTATTTCGTGATGCATCTCTATTTACTTTATACATTAGTTGCTCATTATTTGATGATATATTTTCTGTACTAGTTCGTTCTTATCAGGTAAGACTAGCCACAAGGATGTAAAGGACACAGGCAATTGGCTTCTGAAATTATATTACGGATATCGGCCATTCATGGCCTTTTGTTGTGTTGCTTCTGAGGTATGTGATTGTCCACACTTAAACAGTATCATGGGGGATGTTTGGCTGCTGGTATGAGGAACGCATGAATAAGTAGATAGAACATGAGTGTTGTTTGGTATGGCATTTGGTTGAGTGAGCTTGTTGTGTGCCTGTGAATAGAGACGCGTTCCCGGCCTCGAACCCGCACGCGGTGCTGTGGACGACGACGCCGTGGCGGCAATCGTCGGGATACTAGCGAACGGAGCTACCGGCCCTGTTAATCGGAAGGCACCGCCAATCAATGTTTTGTGGCAAATACTCGCTGCCCTTTTCATTGATTTTCTCCCTACTTATAGATGCAAGAGTCCGATTGCTAAACAAGGAGTCCTAACTGCCAAGAGATAGGCTTCTGGTTTTAGAAGATATGCATGCCTACTAAAACGGGATACTAATACTAAGTAGGTAACCGACTAGATAACTAATTCCTCCTGCTAGACTTCGGATCTCATGCCAGCTTCCTGCATCGGCCGATTGTCTAGATGTACTCTCTTGGCGCCACCTTGTTTCTCGCGACGGACGAAGACGTTGTCGACCCCGTGCAGACCCATAACATCACTCCCCCCCTCGAGATCTAGCTTGTCCGCAAGCGGATAGGTAGGGAAGTTCCTCCGAAACTCAGTGGCCATCACCCATGTCGCCATATCGGCTGACTGGCCCTTCCACTGTACCAACAATTGGCGGCACCCCTTAAGGACGCGATGTGCCAAAACTTGCTCCGGTTCTTGTGTAGATGGCGGAGAGTCTGGCGACACATCTCGCGGCAGTGGTTGTGGTGTGGTTGGAAAAGTGCCTTTGAATGCCTTGAGGAGGGAGACGTGGAATACATCATGGATGCGAGATTCTGATGGCAAGTTAAGGCGGTAGGCAACTTCGCCGATGCGCTCAGTGATCTGATACGGTCCATAAAATCTCGGGGAGAGCTTGTGGTGGGAATTGTCTCTCAATGAGTGTTGCCGATGCTTATGGAGACGAAGCCAAACCCAATCGCCGACTGCAAAGGAAAGCTCCCTGTGATGAGCGTCGACTGTTTCATCCTGTTCTGAGCCTGAAGAAGATGCGCTCGAGCCTGTTGGAGGAGGGCATCCCGGTCCATGAGGTGGCAATCCACTTCTTGCAAGGCTGATGACCGCTGGTTGTATGGAAGAAGAGGGGGTGGTCGGCGCCCGTAAACCAACTCGAATGGTGTCAGGCGGTGAGCTGAGTGGAATGATGAATTGTAGCAAAATTCCGTCCAAGGAAGCCACTGGACCCAGGTGCGAGGGTTGCCGGAGGTGAAACACCGAAGGTACATTTCGACGGTGCGGTTGACGACTTCTGTTTGCCCGTCCGTCTGCGGGTGGTATGCTGTGGAGAGAAGAAGAGTAGTACCACACCGCTTGAAAAGGGTCTTCCAAAAAACGCTGGTGAAGACTGGGTCTCTGTCACATACGATTGTCTCTGGCATGCCATGCAAACGAACGATGTGGTCGAAGAAGAGGTTCGCCACCCCCGGAGCTGTCGCCGGCCTGGCCATTGGAATGAAGTGTGCATATTTTGAAAGGCGGTCGACTACCACCAGAATTGCAGACTTGCCTTGAGAGCGAGGAAGACATATAATAAAGTCCATAGAAATATCTGCCCAAACCTGGTGTGGCACCGGAAGGGGTTGAAGTAGCCCAGCTGGTGATAATGAAGAGGTTTTGTTCTGTTGGCAAACAGCACAATGCGAAATATACTGTTCCATCGTCGCCCGTTGTCGTGGCCAAAAATACTCCTGGCGAAGATGATGGAGCGTCTTGTGGACTCCCTCATGCGTTATATCATGGATGGCCGCCACTATTTTTGGGATGAGCGGCGACTGTGCCGGAATGACCAGGCGTTTGTTGCGGAAGAGAAGACCATTACTTACGTGCCAAGAAATCCCATTGCCTGCGGACGATGCTGTGTGGCCTGTCTGCGGTTGAGCTTGCATGGTTTGGGCGGTAGCAGAGGTAGGTGTCGGCCAGCTCCTTATATCATGAGTATCCATCTGTTTCCGTTGTTGCCATTCGGCACACCGACGTTGAATCTCTGGATCGGCGCGGAGGCTGTCCCACCACTTGTTTATTGTCTCCAGGCGAGTGGTAGAGAGTGCTGCACATGAGGGAGAAATGGCCTCCATCCGAGATAAAGCATCAGCCGCCTGGTTAGCCTTGCTAGGTTTATATTCCACGCGAAAATCAAACCCCATCAATTTGCTAAGCCAATGTTGTTGGGGTGGTGTGATCAGGGCTTGTTCCAGTAAAAATTTGAGACTTGCATGGTCCGTGTGGACAATGAACGTGCGACCCCAAAGATACGGTCACCAATGACGGACCGCTTTTGACAATCCGATGAGTTCGTGTTCATAAGCCGCGAGCTTTTGATGCCGGGCTGCCAATTTACGGCTAAAAAAAGCGACCGGGTGGCCTTCTTGCTGAAGCACAGCCCCAATGCCTTGTCCTGATGCATCACATTCAACCACAAAAGAAGACTCAAAGTCTGGCAAGGTGAGAACCGGGGCCGATGTAAGGGCTGCCTTGAGATTAAGGAAAGCCGCATCGGCCGCATCTATCCATGTAAAATTTCCGCGACGGAGCATAGCGGTCAGTGGCTCGGTGATGTCGGCATATTGACGGATGAACCGACGGTAGTAACCTGTCAACCCCAAGAACCCCCGCAAGGCGGTAATGGTGGCGGGTCGAGCCCAGGCCGAAACAGCTTGTAATTTGTCTGGATCGGCGGCTACCCCCGTTTCTGAAATGATGTGACCAAGATAACGCACCTGTTGTTGGCTGAAAGCACATTTAGTTCTTTTAAGGTACAGCTTGTGTTTGTGCAAACGCTCTAGGACGGTCTGGAGGTGCCCCAAATGATCCTCTGCGGAGGTACGGTAGATGAGGATGTCATCGAAAAAGACGAGAACGAATTTCCGGAGAAAATCCTAAAGCACCTCGTTCATAAGTGCTTGAAAGGTGGAGGGTGCATTGGAAAGTCCAAATGGCATTACTAGAAATTCGTAATGGCCATGATGGGTGCGAAATGCCGTTTTTGCAATGTCGTCCTCATGCATGCGCACCTGGTGGTACCCCGATCGTAGGTCCAGCTTGGTGAAGTACTTGGCGCCGTGAAGTTCATCCAATAATTCCTCGACCACTGGGATAGGGAATTTATCTTTGATGGTTTGGCCGTTGAGCTCGCGATAGTCCACGCAAAAGCGCCATGTGCCATCACCTTTTTTAACGAGCAAAACTGGGGAGGAGAAGGGGGATCTACTGTGACGGATGATACCTTGTTCCAGCATTGAAGCGCACTGGCGTTCAATCTCGTCTTTTTGTCGGTAAGGGTATCGGTACGGCCGCACGACCACTGGATTGGTTCCCTCACGCAAACAGATGCGATGGTCACAAGCACGTGCTGGGGGAAGTCCCTGTGGTTCGGCAAAGATGTCCTCCAAGGAGTCCAAGAGAGATGTGAGCCTCAGACTGTGTTCCGACTGAATGGACAGGAGATGTGGCTTCTTAGTGCGTTGTAGTCCCTTCAGGGTTATTGTTGCACCCGCATGATCAAAGGACATAGTGAGCTTACTGAAATTCCACTGAATGTCACCCAATTGTTGCAACCACTGAACGCCGAGAATAACATCGAATCCTGCTAGAGGAATGACCATGAATGGCGTAGTGAATTGATGCTTGTCGACTGAGAAGGCCAAAGACGGTATGTCGCCCAAGCAAGGCAGTTGACAACCATTTGCCACTTTAACGTGTTGGGCTGAAGGTGTCCCCTGATGCAAAGCCAGACAGAGGGCCGCGTGACTGCTGAGAAAGTTATGGGTACTGCCGCTGTCTATCAGACCTAGTAACCGGTGCCCTTGGATGAGCACTAGGGCTTGCATGGTAGCATTGGACGATGGTCCCTGAAGAGCCAGCAGGGAAAGGGAAGGCATGGAGGTATCAGCCGCTTCTCCCTCTAACCCAACGTCGCTGGGAACTTCTGTGGTGTTATCCATGTCTTCATTGGTGACTTCAATTGCAAAGAGTCGCTTGCATCGATGGCTTCTTGTATAGATGTCGTCGCAGTGATAGCACAAACCCTTGGCACGGCACTTAGCCAGCTGGTCGGCGTTGAGGCGTAACTTCGTTGAGGGTGCAGTGTTGGATGCCGTGCCTGAGGAAGCCGGGTTTTGAATACGTGGAAAGCCAACAGAGGCAGTAATTTGCGCCCCTGATGGACTGGCCAGGGGTGGAACTGTAGGGGATATGGACGACGCTGAGCCACGGCTGAAAGGTGGGCGACCATGTCCCTGTGATGCAAGGCCCTGCATGGCGTCTGCCATCCACAAGTCCTTGCGTTCTTCCGCCTCGCGCGCAAAGCAGATTGCTTCGGCAAGGTCGCGAGGCCGTTCGCGGCGGACATCGGCTGCTAAAGTCTTGGAAAGCCCGGCGGTAAATGTCTCCACTTGATCAGCGCGCGACATGCGTGGTGCTCGGGCAAGTAGACGTTGGAAGTCCCGGGCATACTCGTCGACACGAGTGCTGCCTTGTTTGAGGTTAACCAAATCGCCCAAAGGACTGATGCCGGACTGGCGCGTAAAACGTTGCAAGAACGTCTCAAAGAAGTCTTCCCAAGATATCCGTGGTTCTTCAAGCACCCAATTATCTAATACCTCTTGTGCCTCGCCTCGGAGGTGCAGGCCTACGAGGTCAACATGTTCACGTGGTGGAATTTGGTGCAGACGAAAAAATCTTTCACATTGCCGTAGCCACAATAGGGGATCATCACTGCCATCGTACGTTGGAAGCTCCAGTCGTGGTGGTCGTGGCGTCCAGCGGCGATGATGCTGATGGTCCTCTGCTTCCTCTGAAAATTCATAGCGCTCATCATATGCGCGTAGATGGTTCCCTGTATCCCACGGCTGGCGCTCACGACGACCACGCTCTGCCGCACGATAGCGGGCGAGGCGGCCAGAGCCATGAGATCCAACGCCCCCAGGAGACAGCGGATGGAATCTATCGCTGTGCTCCCGCTCCGGATCCTGGTGACGACCTGTGTCCTGGGCCGTTTTGCCTGTGAGACCCTGATGACTGTGGCCTGAATTTCCTGCTCGAGACAAGGCCAAGAGTTCATCAATGGAAGTCTTCAAGTCTGCCAAGGAAGTCTCCAGATGGCTAACACGACCTTCCAATGTTGATTGCATCACGGCCGGAGGATCGTCCGAATCTGATACCAATTTGTTGTGTGCCTGCGAATAGAGACGCGTTCCCGGCCTCGAACCCGCACGCGGTGCTGTGGACGACGACGCCGTGGCGGCAATCGTCGGGATACTAGCGAACGGAGCTACCGGCCCTGTTAATCGGAAGGCACCGCCAATCAATGTTTTGTGGCAAATACTCGCTGCCCTTTTCATTGATTTTCTCCCTACTTATAGATGCAAGAGTCCGATTGCTAAACAAGGAGTCCTAACTGCCAAGAGATAGGCTTCTGGTTTTAGAAGATATGCATGCCTACTAAAACGAGATACTAATACCAAGTAGGTAACCGACTAGATAACTGATTCCTCCTGCTAGACTTCGGATCTCATGCCAGCTTCCTGCATCGGCCGATTGTCCAGATGTACTCTCTTGGCGCCACCTTGTTTCTCGCGACGGACGAAGACGTTGTCGACCCCGTGCAGACCCATAACAGAGCTGAATTATGGGGCATAGGACGAGTATATGTGTTTTTTAAGGGCAAGATACAGGATGTGTTTTTGTGACCAAAACCAACCCATTGAATGAGCACATCAATACATGTATATGCAGTTTCTGCACATCAAGCCAATATACTAAACTCAACGTTAGACAGCAATTCAACCACCTTCTCTGCACTTCCAGCACCCTTTTTTACATTATCATCCATATATTTCACCTGCTAACCCAGAATGTTTCCAATTACAGGTTCTATACATTATCCTTTTTCTCTTTGCTGATGAGAAGTCGACAAGCTTGCTTAGTGTAAGATGACATCATTTCTATAGTTTCCTTCTCTAATTAACATGTGAATTGCTTATCATCCGGTAGCGCTGTGTGCAACAGGTGTGCAGAGGTATTCTGAAGCAAAGTCCCCTTATTGTCATCGTGTTTATTTCAACTCTTCTT
This sequence comes from Rhipidocladum racemiflorum, assembly GCA_036346355.1. NCBI lineage: Eukaryota > Viridiplantae > Streptophyta > Magnoliopsida > Poales > Poaceae > Rhipidocladum > Rhipidocladum racemiflorum. Next base: position 37,208,985 of record CM070581.1, read on the forward strand.
GGCTGGGCATTGAAACAAGTGATCAATGTCATCCAGGTATTAAAAAAGAACTGTGAACTTTTTGTGCAGCTAATTGTTATTTGCACATAAGCATCTATTGAGGTTGAGCTGGAACTGTGGCATTACTAGATTACTAGTTATATGCCCGTGCGTTGCTACGAAAAACAAAATTGATAACGAAAAATAAAGATTAAAAAATAAAAAAATACTATTTCATAAGATCAAACATCTATCTTTAACGCTTCGTTTCTTGCAAAAGCTGGCTAATTAAAGCAACGCTTCGTTTCTTGCGTAGGGCAATTAAGCAGAGCAATTAAGTAGGGCAATTAAGCATGGCAATTAATGTGACGTGGGAAGAAACTCTCACTTTATATTGTAGTGATTAGATGTAGGTCAAAAGGAAAAAGGCTGTGGATGCAGTAATTGGCCTAGGCTTTTTGCAATTAGGCCATAACTAGTCTTAGTTTTGGATTGTACATGATTCTGACAGTACTATTGGATATACATCAATATGAATCTCAAAATTTTGACTTCATGCACCTTTCCCGAGTGCAGATGAAAACAGCTACAGATGCTTGCGTCATCTTTGATTTGAAGAGAGGCAAGTGAGCAGAAAAGCGCCGAGATTTTTTTTTTAGTTTGTGTTGGCATGTCCAAGAAAACTTATCACGAGGCTTGGTTGTACCAAGGCACATATAGAAGCTCCTTGATGTATCTTTTAACATGCCTCTGATTTGAGGAGGGTCGGTATGTTGTGGGAAAAGCAGCCTAAAACGAAAAAGACAATGATTTTGAGGAAAACACAGAGATTGTCAAGTTCTGTATATGTATGCCTTTCTACAATGATGACGATTCGATCTTTGTTTATGTGCCAGTGTGATGTTTTGTCACCCACCGGTAAAAATGATCGTGGCTACCTCCCGTTAGACTAGTTTACATGTTCAGCATTTACTTGTTTTGGTTCAGTTCTCGTATTTGTCTACGCTTGGTTGGGCTGCCTGGGTATCCTTGCTTTGTAGGGCTAGGTAGCCGCAACGGGCTTGGAAACGCTCGCTTTTGGCTCTCTCGACGGCAAGTTTCTGTTGTGCAGTGCGAGAAAAAGGCGAGCGAGATGAGGCAACTTCCTATCATTGCAAGGATGGCTTAGCTTATATAGGCTAGCTTGCCCAGATAAGCTATAGCTCTAAACAAACGAACAAAATTAATTCTTGCTTTTGAATGCAGTTACTAATCCTTTCCATTTTGTCCATGACCTTTCGGGCGGGGCTTCCAAGCATTCCCATTCTTCTGACTATTGGTACGTGTGGCATCTTAATTTTCGCTTTTAGTATTTTTTTTTTCAAAATTATTAATCTAAAATTTAGTTGGAGTTCATTTGGTTCTTCTTGAGTTCAGATCCATAAATTCAAATTCAACTTCAAATTCCAACCGAATTCTCAGACAAAAAAATCAATTCAAAATTCATCTTTCGCTTTCAAACTTTCGTTGGGCCGAAACCCATTTAATATAAGCCTACTTATCCCTTTTTCTCTTTTTCTTGGGGCGAGCCCATCCATTCTCTCGGGCCCTGGCCTAGGCTACCTCGCCTGCCTCCCTTCCTCTCTGCTCGCGCAAAGGCCGCTCTAAGGATCCAAATTTTAGTGAGATTTCAAAAATCTTGGGCGGGATTTTGGATTTCAGACCCTCCGAGATCCTAAATCTTGAGTGAGTAAAAAATTTTTAAAAAAATTCAAAATGCTACAGTACCTATCCAAATCTCGGCGAGATTTTTGAAATCCCGGTTTTTTTCGGACGAAATTTCGGAAATCCCGGCTCAAAAAAATCCGGATTTGAATTTTGGTTTTTAAATTTCATTCATATTTTGTCCGAAATTAGGATTTCGGTCCCTTTCGAGAGATATACTCCGAAAACGAAATTTGAAACCTTGGCCGCACCTCGCCCACACCGTCTGCTCACGCTCATTCGCCGGAACATCTCGCACCGCCAAAGCCACCTAGTTGTCTTCTTTACTAGCCCCAAACTTGTCGGGACCCCGAATTTGCAAATCCGGACCCTCTGTGTATGCAGCACTAGTCCAGGAATGCGCTAGTGCACACAGTCTTAACATTGGTAAATATCACAATCATACCATTCGATATTATCAAAGTACTTTATTTAAATAACCAAGGTGGTTACTCGACCTTATGGCCAAGTTACAAATATATGCCTCGCAAGGCGAAACTTATTCAGAGAAAAATAGTAGCAGCGGAAAATCAAATAAACTTCGTGGCGCCATCCAGTATACCACAGTAACCGACCGGGCTCGCTTCCCTAAGTAGACGGATCCTCTTGGAGTTCCTCCTCCAAAGTCGGGCGTAGTCTCCTCTTCAACTGGTGTTGTGTTGAGGCAAGGGTGAGTACTTGGTACTCAAGAAGTCATGCACGTAATGCAAGCTAATATACTATATGCATGGCTTGGTACAAAGGAATAGCTCAAGGTGTATTTGCAGAAATGCCTTTGACAAGTAATATAAGTAGATTCGAAAGCAGTAGAAATGAGTAAAGCATAAATAACTTTTCAAGAAGTTTAATAAACATTTTCCCATCCTAAACCACATTTCCATCATCTTCATTATTAAACCAACCCAACTTCCAAACCAAAGTCATTTTTGAGAAAATCTAACCCTTGACTGTAATTCCCGAGCGATGTCCAATACCGCGGACACGGCTATTCGAATAGATTCTAAACTCTGCAGAGGTTATGCACTTTACCCACAAGATACAGTCAAACACCACAAAGGCGAAGTTCCCGTAACAAAGTCTTTCTAAACCTCTAACAATACAAGTGGTCCTCCCTGTTATTAAGCACTAACCCTTCCCTTCGCTAAGGCGAAGTCTAGGCCAATCAACCGTTAGATGGGTACTGCCTCACCCCAGACGCTCCCCGCATAACTTACACAAAGGGTGTAGTTGACCTCCCGAGGTCCCACAGTGCGTTATTAGCAACTTAGTCAACTAGGTCCGTCCCATTACGTATATGTGGTTGCACGTTAGACCCAATTCAAAGGCTTGCAAGGTTAAGTCCTTAGGGTGACCAGGCAAGACTACCCAAGAACCAAATCAACATTCCTAACGCCACAATCGCCCACTGATTACTCTTGCCACATGCCCTGGCCGAAATCGTTTATCAAACCCCGCTTGATTACCATGCACCACGTGCCATCAACATCACATGATACTTTTCCAAAACAGGTTCAATATATCATTAAGTCAATATTAACATTTGATTGTCCCAAATCATGTCATGAGCACGTAGCAGGTCTAAGCAGTATACTACAACGGTCTAAACCCATGTTGGCGATTTAATAATGTCCAACTAGTGATCCACAACTAGGGTGACAAAGGGTCATGGCACATACTTAAGTAATCAAGGTGTCATACAGCAAATTGGTATTTATCTAACCCCCATGTTTAGACAAAGTATCTTTCTAATTGAACTAGCATGCAATAGTTTAAATCAAAATAGATTTCGAAATAGGATCAACATGGTCAAAGCACAACTTGCCTTCAAAAAGTACTTGCTCTTGGTCTTGAGTTGGATCCTGAGTCAATACTTCTCCTTCGAATCCTTCCGGCACTTCAACGTCTACTCGTAAAGCGTGCAAATAGCAAATACACAAATAAACAATAGGCAAAAAGTGTCCAAACATCCAAATAAAATCCATAAATAGAAAGAACATAATTTTATGGATTTTTAGAAACTGGAATCGTCAAATTTGGAGTTAAGACGCAAAAGTTATGATTATTTAAAGTTTAAATAATCAATTAAATAATTTTACAGAGGAAAACTTTAGTCCAAAAATTAAATAAAATTCATTTTTAGGTAGATCTCAATTTTATACAAATTTAGAAATTTGAATCACTCAAATCGGAGTTGAAACGCAAAAGTTATAAGCGTTTGAAGTTTGAATCAAAATCTGAAATCATTATTTCGAATTAATAAATCATTTTCTTTTCGAAATTAATTATTGCGCCAAGATGGACACGTGGCAGCCATCGATTGGTTGGTCGACGCCAGCCACCATGGGCTCAGCCCACGGCGCTGATTCGGTCCATGGTGGACCCGGCCCACGGCCGGGTGAGATCGACAGTGGGACCCACCGCTGCCAAGTGGTCTCACGCAAACGCGGCCGACGCGTGGGCCTCTCGACTTGCGGGGCCCACGTGTCGAGAGACACGCGCCACACGCCAGCGTGGGCGGCCGACCGCGACGGTCAGGCTTCCCGACACGTGGCGCAATCTCGGCCGGTGATGTGAAATTCGACGGCCGCGATTAGATCCCGGGTTAACACGTTGACTCTACTCGATGATCGTGGGCCGCTCGATCTAGATCGGACGGTCCAGATCTAATCCTATAATAACACTACTACGACGCGTGGCGATCGTGGGCCGTTGGATCTTGATCCAACGGTCCAGATCTAATCGGGTTTGGAACACGTGAACTCACCTCAACCGCACGATCAAGATCGGACGGTCCACAGAGCTCGCGAGGTCCGGCGATGGCGCGGCGAGGCTTGGGCACCGGAGACGTAGACGACGACCTCCCACGCGGCGTGTCCGTGCAGCTCCGGCGAAGTGAAAGGTCTCTTCGGGTGCGCCTGGCTTCGGGGGTTCCAGATCTGGGCTTCTTCTCGGCGGAAGACGACGGACGACGGCGGAAAACGGCGCAATCACAAGCGCAGAGTTCCAACTCCGGCGAACTCAGACGGCAAACGGGCGACGGCTCAGCGAGATGGCTCGGGAACGGGTGCGCAAGGATGAGGGAAACCTCGGGCGTGACTGTGGCTTTAAATAGCCTCGGCGTTCGTGCGAGACGGAAACCTAATTACACGGCGGGCGCGGCGGCGAGTCCGGCCTGGTCTCGCGGAGACGACGACGCATACCGCCCACGCGGCACGATCAACGGCCACGATCGCGACGGGCGCGATCGGATCCGGCCGGATACGGCTCGAACCGTGCACGGCGGATCTCACCGTTGGATCTTGATCCGACGGTTGGGATTGATTAGGGTTGGGAGCCGTTTGGTCGAGTCAATCGGCTCGGTCGGACTCGAGTCCGACTCGGGTTCCGACTTCGGTCGGATGAACAATACTCGACCGAGTTGAATTTCCAATGATTTAATATTTAAAATAATTCCCGATAATTCATTTAATTCATTAAAAATAGCAAATGACTCGAAAAATTCGGAAAAATTCTGGAAAATATTTTGGATTATTTTGGACTCAAATAAAATATTTCCAACAAAATTTTATTTGCAAAATCAAATTCTTTAATTATTTCAAAATGGAATAAATTCAAATAAATTCCAAATAAATCCAAATAAATTCCAGAAAATTCCAAAAATTCACCAAAGTGCCAAATCACACATGAATTTAAGAAAAGCAAAATTTTGGGGTGTTACAAACCTCCCCCCCTTAATAGAATCTCGTCCCCGAGATTCAGGGCTTACTAAAGGAATAGGTTTGGAAATTCTTTCTTCAAATCCTCTTCGCGCTCCCAAGTCGCTTCGCTTTCTTCATGGTTGCTCCACTGAACTCTACAGAAACGGGTTGACTTGTTTCTAGTTTCTCGATCCATTGTGTCTAGAATCCTCACTGATACTCCTTATAAGTCAAATCCTCTTGCAACTCAATTGACTCTAGCGGTGTCTGCTCTCGTGAACTCGGAGACACTTCTTCAACTGGGACACATGGAATACATCATGCACTCCTGCCAACGACTGTGGCAACTCCAGCTGATAGGCAACTTCGCCTCTGCGACTCAAAATCTTAAACGGTCCAACATAACGGGGTGCGAGTTTCCCTTTGGCATGGAACCTCTTAACTCCCCCGAGGCGTAACTCGAGGTAAACAAAGTCTTCTCGTTCAAAACTCAAATCTCGGTGACGATTGTCAAGATAACTCTTCTGTCGAGATTGGGCTATCTTCAACCTTTCCCTAATCATAGCGACCGCTTCTTCAAACCTCTTGAAGAATATCGTGCCCAAAGACACGGCCGCCGGCCTCATTCCAATTCAATGGCGTCCGACAGTGGTCGACCATACAAAGGCCTCAAAAGGTGACATCTAAACTAGCCTCGATAACTATTGTTGTAATCGAACTCGGCATACGGTAAACTCTTATCCCAAGAAGTAGCATAAGCTAATGCACAAGCTCTCAACATATCCTCCGTAGACCGTTGACTCTTTCTACCTGGTCCATCCGTCTGTGGATGATAAGTCATCTTGAAGTTCAAACGGGTTCCCATGGCTTCATGCAACTTATTCCGTAACCTTGAGGTAAATTGGGTACCTCTCGTCCGATACAATCCTCTTCGCACTCCGTGCAAACAGACAATCGATCATGTACAATTCGCTAATTTATCTCCGAGTAAGTGGTCTTCACGGGGATAAAATGGGCTACTTTAGTCAAGCGATCCACTATAACCCATATGGAGTCATAACCTCCTTGAGTCTTCGGCAAACCGGTAATGAAATCCATTCCGATTTCCTCCCACTTCCACTCAGGTATTTTCAGCGGTTGCAGCAATCCCGCTGGTCTCGATGCATTGCCTTGACTCTCCGGCATACGCCGCACAATGCAACATGCTCGGCAACTTCACGCTTCATACTCGGCCACTGCATCTCTCCTTCAGATCCTCGATACATCTTGGCGCTTCCAGATGAATTGAGTACTTGAGTCATGGGCTTCTTCCAAAATCGCTTGCTTTAACTCCTTTTGTTAGGCACACAAATGCGATCCTTCATCCACAACGTGCCTTGCTCATCCAACTTGAAGTCCTCTCGCCTTGCCTTCCTCCTTGATGGACTTAATCCTCGCGGATCTTGTCATCATCCTTCGTCCTTCTCGGATCCGATCCTCTAGGGTAGGCTTTACTTCTAATGCGGCCAAGAATCCGCTAGGTACTACCTCAATCTTCGATTTCCAAAATCCTCACATAACTCATCCCGACTTGTGGCTAGCAACGTACTCACGGTATGGCTTTTCCGACTCAGGGCATCGGCTACTACGCTGGCCTTCCCGGATGGTAATGGATTCCAACATTATAGTCTTTGATCAACTCTAACCATCTCCTCTCGCCTCATATTCAGATCCGATCGGGTGAATATGTACTTAAGGCTCTTATGATCCGTATACACTTCACATCTGCTTTCCAATCGATAGTGACGCCATATCTTCAAAGCATGCACTACGGTAGCTAACTCTAAGTCATGTGTCGGATAATTTTCCTCATGCGGCCTCAATCGCCTTGATGCATAAGCGGCGACCTTTCCATCCTCGTGACAAGACACATCCAAGTCCTTGGCGCGATGCGTCACAATAAATATCGAAGCTTTGAGCAACATCCAGAGAACTAACACCGGTGCCGATGTCAATCGCTTCTTCACCTCCTGAAAACCTTTCTCACATTCCGCGCCCATGCAAACTTCTTTTCCTTCTTCAAAGAGCCATGTAAGAGGTTTCGCAATTGTCGAGAAGCCTTCGATGAAACGGCGGTAGTATCCTGCCATTCCAAGGAAACTCCGAACTGGGTCACGCCTTCTACCGCTCCCAATGTAACACAGCTTCTACTTTGCTTGGATCTACGGCGACTCCTTCAAGGTCATTACATGTCCAAGAAACTCCACCTTGTCCTTCCAAAAATCACACTTGCTGAACTTGGCGAAAAGTTGTCGCTCCTCGCCTTTCCAAAACTCGCCTTAAGTGTTCGGCATGTTCACTCTCTGTCTTGGAGTAGATTAGGATATCGTCTATGAACACGACGACAAACTTGTCCAAATATTCCATGAACACCTTATTCATCATATTCATGAAATATGTCAAGGCGCTTGTCAGACCAAAGGACATAATCAGAACTCGTAATGTCCATATCTTGACTAAAATGCGGTTTTGAATATCTTCTGATCGGATCTTCAATCGATGGTATCCCGATCTTAGGTCAATCTTGGAGAAAACTCCGGCTCCTCTCACCGATCAAACAAATCATCAATCCTGGGTAGCGGATACTTATTCTTCACGGTGACTTCATTGAGTGCACGGTAGTCAATGCACATCCTGAAACTCCCGCCCTTCTTCTTGACAAACAAAACCGGTGCTCCCCACGGCGACGAACTCGGCCTCGATAAATCCTTTCTCCATTAACTCCTCCAAATGTTTCTTCATCTCTACCAACTCCTCGGTGGACATCCGATAGGGTCTCTTTGCTATCGGTGCTGTACTGTACAAGCTCTATTACAAATTCTATGTCCCTGTCTCGGCATACTGTAGATCTTCGGGAAAAACATCTCGGGTACTCATTCACTACTGGGACATCCTCTATGCTGATTGCCTTGGTACTGTTAACCATCAACTGTCCATCTCTAATCGCCGTGGCTTGAAATTCCACTTCCTTCCCACACTGCTCTCAATCGAGATAGTCCTTCGTCCACAATCCAATACGGCCTTGTGCTTGGATAACCAATCCATTCCCAATATGACGCCTAAGGTCCGGGTCTCCAAAATTATAAGGTTTGCTAGGAACTCTATTCCACCTATCAAGATTCTCACCCCGGAACATCCTACTTTCGCTCGGAGTTCGAACCAGGGTTTGAACTAAAAGCATGCACTTAAGTCTTGCAATCCTCAAATCATTTCTAGTAGCAAAGCCTTGCGAAACAAACGAATGCGAAGCTCCAGAGTCAAACAAAACTGCAGTGTATCGAGTTAACAAGTAACTTACCCAAGACGACGTCAGTAGCATTCGCAGTTGCATCTGCGGTGACATGGTTGACTCGGCCTCTCACCACGGTGCCTGGTGTGGCTCTGTCGGGCGCGCCCTAGCTGGGTGGTTCCTAGGTTGAAGCGAATCGGGTCACTCTCGCTGTCTTCTTTGGACAATCATGGCAAAGTGTCTGGCTCGTTGCGCTTGTAGCAGCGTCTCACTGCTCTTTGCCGATCGCTCGAGTAGTGTTTCTAGCGGGGCCGGGTCCGTAGTTCGATTGGCAGGTCTTGGTGCCGGGATGGTGTCCTTGTTGCATTCTGTGGTTGGAATCAAGAATTGATTTGGTGCAACTCTCAGCGCCATTGCGTTCCTCGGGCGTGATCCTTGCCGTTGCATCCTGCGCTTCCTGTTCTCATCCAGTTCCTTGCGCTTGTCCTCAAGAATAAGCGCCTTATTCACCAGCTCTTGGAAATCTGAAAAGGTGTGGGTGATCAATCCTACTTGCAATCCTGAGTTAAGTCCCTTCATAAAACGAGACTGTCTGGCTTTATCCGTCGCTACATCCTCAAAGCGTAAGCGTGCTAGCTGTGTGAACTTGTTCAGTAGTCGCCACCGGCCGATTACCTTGCTTCAAATGCTCGAACTCCTCCTTCTTAAGGTCCATGATTCCTTCAGCACGTGATACTGTCGAATGCACCGTGAACTCTTCCCAAGTGATATCTTGAGGGTTCTCTTGCGTGTGGCACAGTGTTCTCCCACCATTCGGCCGTTCCTTCCACCGATGAGAAGCGAGAGTACCTTCTCATTTCCTATGCATTGAGCTATGTGCAGCTTCCTCTCGATTGATCTTAACCAATCATCGGCCTCCAATGGATTGGCATTCCCAGAGAAAGTGGGTGGGTGAGTTCTCATGAACTCTGATAGTCTTGTATTCTGGCGTTGTCCATGATTAACTTGATTAGCAGTGGCCTGAGCAAAGGACGTGCTGCATTTGTTGCATCATAGCATGCATCAATCGAGTCCGGGCAGCAAGAAAAGCTCGAAATTCTGCATATCCAGTGGCGGTGCTGGTGCTCCATCATTGGGGTTTTCTGCTGGGCGAGAACCACTCACATTGCTTCCAAAGTTTCCACGGGTGTTCACCATCTGTCGGTTTGCTCTAGGTTTAGAGATGAGAGGGAAACAAGAATAGACGAGTAATATGGAACTTATGCGGGGCGAAAGGGGTAACTTTAAGGTCCAACTTTATTATTTAATAACTTGGTATGGCTGCCATAATGCCTAAGGGCCTTGCAACACATAATGCACACTCAAAGAAACAAAGCAAATCCAAATCGAACTAACTCGAGTCTAACGCCTAAAGGGTGACTCTTTATTCTATGACGCGACTCGGCGAAGGAGTCTCACTATAGAACCTATGCTCACTCATCGAGAAAACCTCCACTACTGGGCACGGTGCCGTGGGCATAGGCGCCGAAACGATCGCCATGTCCAAAGAATCGTGTCCTCTATGGTAGTCGAAGAAGCGGTGTCCTCATCGAGATCCGACTCCTCCGATCTCGCTCGTAGCTCGAGTAATCGCTCTGGTCCGTCCGCATAAAGTCATCTCCAACTCGTCAATCCTTCGTAGAAGGTGTGCCACATACTCTTGAGCTTCCCGCCATCTGTTCTTCTCTGCCGTGATCTCCTTGCGGGCCTTCAGAGCTCCTTGCTTGTATTATCTAGTACATCCTCCTGGCGACGACAAATCGTGCCAATCAGTGTAACCGTGGCATCCTCATCCTGAATCGCCGGTCAAGAAGGTTATCGCTGCGCGGATGATAACGGAACACCGCATTTCCAACTCTCCTGGCGTAGATACGGGTAATGTGCCGCATTGCTCGTCGTGATACTTCTTGGATACCCATCTGCATTGTAGATCTCCGGCAAAGGTTGTATCGGGCGATTGCCTGGGCCCTTTTTCCTAGCAGGTACCTCAATCTTCACGTCACAAGCCTTGATCAATCCCGCTTGTCTGATCACTTCTACTTGGTATTGGGGCTTCTCAAAATCTCCGAGAGTTTGTAGCATATGCCAAAGTTCCGCGGCGTGACCAACTCCCAGATCAACGTAGTTGAACTCTTCCTCCATCTGTCACAAGAGTGCTTTACGTAAGAACTCGGAATTTTTTTTTTTAGATTGTGACAAGGTAAGGGAAAATTTCAGCAAGAGACAAGAAAAGAGAGAAGGGGATAAGTCGAGATGTCATTTCTTGTCTTCACAAATTTTTAGCTTTTAGAAAATAGGTTTTATCCTCACTACAACCATTCTAGCTAGGGTTGAGCCTACAGTCAAGTATGGCTCTGATACCACCTCTGTCTGACCCCGAATTTGCAAATCCGACCCTCTGTGTATGCGGACTAGTCCAGAACGCGCTTAGTGCACACAGTCTTAACATTGGTAAATATCACAATCATACCATTCGATATTATCAAAGTACTTTATTTAAATAACCAAGGTGGTTACTCGACCTTATGGCCAAGTTACAAATATATGCCTCGCAAGGCGAAACTTATTCAGAGAAAAATAGTAGCAAATGAAAATCAAATAAACTTAGGCGCCATCCAAGATACCATAGGCAACCGATCGGGCTCGCTTCCCTAAGTAGACGGATCCTCTTGGAGTTCCTCCTCCAAAGTCGCGTAGTCTCCTCTTCAACTGTGTTGTGTTGAGGCAAGGGTGAGTACTTGGTACTCGGCAAGTCATGCATGTAATGCAAGCTAATATACTATATGCATGGCTTGGTACAAAGGAATAGCTCAAGGTGTATTTGCAGAAATGACTTTTGACAAGTAATATAAGTAGATTCAAAGCAAGAGAAATGAGTAAAGCATCAATAACTTTTCAAGAAGTTTAATAAACATTTTCCCATCCTAAACCACATTTCCATCATCTTCATTATTAAACCAACCCAACTTCCAAACCAAAGTCATTTTTGAGAAAATCTAACCCTTGACTGTAATTCCCGAGCGATGTCCAATACCGCGGACACGGCTATTCGAATAGATTCTAAACTCTGCAGAGGTTATGCACTTTACCCACAAGATACAATAAACACCACAAAGGCGAAGTTCCGTGAACAAAGTCTTTCGAAACCTCTAACAATACAAGTGGTCCTCCCGGTTATTGCAAGACTAACCCTTCCCTTCGCTAAGGCGAAGTCTAGGCCAATCAACCGTTAGATGGGTACTGGCCTCACCCCAGACGCTCCCCGCATAACTTACACAAAGGGTGTAGTTGACCTCCCGAGGTCCCACAGTGCGTTATTAGCAACTTAGTCAACTAGGTCCGTCCCATTCCGGACATGTGGTTGCACGTTAGACCCAGTTCAAAGGCTTGCAAGGTTAAGTCCTTAGGGTGACCAGGGCAAGACTACCCGAAGAACCAAATCAACATTCCCAACGCCACAACCGCCCACCTGATTACTCTTGCCACATGCCCTGGCCGAAATCGCTTATCAAACCCCGCTTGATTACCATGCACCACGTGCCATCAACATCACATGATACTTTTCCAAAACAGGTTCAATATATCATTAAGTCAATATTAACATTTGATTGTCCCAAATCATGTCATGAGCACGTGTGTGTCTAAGCAAGATACTACAACGGTCTAAACCCATGTTGGCGATTTAATAATGTCCAACTAGTGATCCACAACTAGGGTGACAAAGGGTCATGGCACATACTTAAGTAATCAAGGTGTCATACAGCAAATTGGTATTTATCTAACCCCCATGTTTAGACAAAGTATCTTTCTAATTGAACTAGCATGCAATAGTTTAAATCAAAATAGATTTCGAAATAGGATCAACATGGTCAAAGCACAACTTGCCTTCAAAAAGTACTTGCTCTTGGTCTTGAGTTGGATCCTGAGTCAATACTTCTCCTTCGAATCCTTCCCAGACTTCAACGTCTACTCGTAAAGCGTGCAAATAGAAAATACACAAATAAACAATAGGCAAAAAGTGTCCAAACATCCAAATAAAATCCATAAACAGAAAGAACATAATTTTATGGATTTTTAGAAACTGGAATCGTCAAATTTGGAGTTAAGACGCAAAAGTTATGATTATTTAAAGTTTAAATAATCAATTAAATAATTTTACAGAGGAAAATTTTAGTCCAAAAATTAAATAAAATTCATTTTTAGGTAGATCTCAATTTTATACAAATTTAGAAATTTGAATCACTCAAATCGGAGTTGAAACGCAAAAGTTATAAGCGTTTGAAGTTTGAATCAAAATCTGAAATCATTATTTCGAATTAATAAATCATTTTCTTTTTCGGAAATTAATTATTGCGTCAGCATGGACACGTGGCAGCCACTGATTGGTTGGCTGACGTCAGCCAGCTCATGGGCTCACCACACGCGCGTTCGGTCCATGGTGGACCCGGCCCACGGCTCGGGTGAGATCGACAGCGGGACCCACTGCCGCCATGGTCTCACGCAAACGCGGCCGACGCTGGGCCCTCTCGACTTGCGGGCCCACGTGTCGAGACACGCGCCCACACGCTGGGATTCGGCGCCGACCGCAACGGTCAAGCTTCCGACACGTGGCGCAATCGCGGCCGTTGATTTGAATTTCGACGGCCGCGATTAGATCCAGGGTTAACACGTTGAATCTACTCGATGATCGTGGGCCGTTCGATCTAGATCGGACGGTCCAGATCTAATCCTATAATAACACTACTACAGCACGTGGCGATCGTGGGCCGTTGGATCTTGATCCAACGGTCCAGATCTAATCGGGTTTGGAACACGTGAACTCACCTCAACCGCACGATCAAGATCGGACGGTCCACAGAGCTCGCGAGGTCCGGCGATGGCGCGGCGAGGCTTGGGCACCGGAGACGTAGACGACGACCTCCCACACGGCGTGTCCGTGCAGCTCTGGCGAAGTGAAAGGTCTCTTCGGGTGCGCCTGGCTTCGGGGGTTCCAGATCTGGGCTTCTTCTCGGCGGAAGACGACGGACGACGGCGGAAAACGGCGCGAACATGGCGCAACAGAGTTCCAACTCCGCGAACTCAGACGGCAAATGGCGACGGCCAGGCGAGATGGCTCGGGAACGGTGCGCAAGGATGAGGGAAACCTCGGGCGTGACTGTGGCTTTAAATAGCCTCGCTGCGTTCGAGACTAAACCTAATTCTACACGGCCCGGGCGCGGCGGCGAGTCCGGCTCGGTCTCGGCGGAGACGACGACGCATACCGCCCACGTGGCACGATCAACGGCCACGATCGCACGGGCGCGATCGGATCCGGGCCGGATACGGCTCGAACCGGTACGGGCGGATCTCAGCCGTTGGATCTTGATCCGACGGTTGGGCTTGATGAGGGTTGGGAGCTGGTTTGGTCGAGTCAATCGCCTTGTCGGACTCGAGTCCGACTTCGGGTTCCGACTTCGATCGGATGAACAAGACTCGACCGAGTTGAATTTCCAGCGATTTAATATTTAAAATAATTCCCAGTAATTCATTTAATTCATTAAAAATAGCAAATGACTCAGAAAAATTCCAGAAAAATTCTGGAAAATATTTTGTATTATTTTGGACTCAAATAAAATATTTCCAACAAAATTTTATTTGCAAAATCAAATTCTTTAATTATTTCAAAATGGAATAAATTCAAATAAATTCCAAATAAATCCAAATAAATTCCAGAAAATTCCAAAAATTCACCAAAGTGCCAAATCACACATGAATTTAAGAAAAGCAAAATTTTGGGGTGTTACAAAACTCCCGTCCAAGCTGTGTGTATTCTACATTAGTCTAGGAACAGCTAGTGTACACATGTTAAACAAATATGGTACCAACCATGTCAACTGTAACTGTGCTTAATAAAAGTATTGGGTCTTATGGCCAATGTTTACAAGCAGTATCACAGGCAAAACAGTAAAATGATGCACTAGCAAACAAAGTACTAGTTAGCTTTGAAGATCTACCACAGCTGGTAGTCGGCTAGGGTGAAGTCCACAGTGGTCAAAGTCCTCATCGTCGGCAATGTCTTCCTCTGAACAACAGAGTATAAAACTAAATTGTAATCCATGAAAAGCATTATCTGGAATGCCCGTGACTGAGGGCTTGGTTGTTCTAATAGTTTTTGACTCTATAGAGTTTGTACAACTGTACCCAAATGTATGATAAATTTATACCTTCTACTCACATTAATTCAACATGCATGATAGACTAGGACTAAGATGATGATAACAAAGCCTTAATTGACTTAGCTGAGACTTACAATATACTAACCGCTTGCCAAAGTCCCACGATAACCTTACCAAGGATAAACTTTATAACAAAATGATTTTTGACTTTAGCAAATTCCTCAACCAACGTAAATTTGGACCTAAGGATGTCTAAACCATGTTTGCTCAATTTGGAGTTTATTTCGGTTGTATTTTTGAGTTTTGTTTGTATTTCCATTTTCTCTCTCATTAGACATAGACATTTGGAAGTCGTTTGAAGGAGCTGAAAGTACGGAAGTTGGAGATTGAAGATAAAGTGATCGAAGATAAATAAACAACAACATAGTAAGATCTAGGCAAGTTGTTCTTTAAGTTGCACCCCATCTTTTACAAAAGTTATTTTGTTTCAATTTATTGAATGCTAGTTCAAATTATACATTATTTTATAATTTTGGGATTAGTTATGCAACCTACTTTAGTTATGCCTACCTTGTTATTTATATACCATGATCATTTGTCACCATAGGTTGGTTATTTATAAGGTTAATAATGTAGAACCAATGTTGGTTGGTTTAAACGTGATTAGGATGCTTAGCTATGCAACGTGTTATTGGTATCATTTTGAAAGTTGCAAAACTCATATATGTCTAAGTGTATGAAATATCTTTTGTGAAAAGATTGTGTCATGTGTGGTCACACGACGTTAATGTTGATGATGGCATGTGTTGCATTGTAATCAATAGGAGTGGGAATTCATTTGGAATAGGGCAAGTGGCGAGAAGCTGTGTGCTGGTGGTTTTGGGTGAAACTAGGATGGTGTGATTATGTGAGAATCTGTATAATTTTGTATGAATCTATGTGTAGTAATAAATTGGGTAGTCTTGATGGGCTACGGTAGGCTACACTAGTGCTAATTAAAATTTCTACTGATCCCAAGAAGCCACGTAAGTAAATGATCATAGATTACATATCGTTACCCCTAGACGCGTATTGCAGCGGAAGAAGATGTCCAAGCAGATCGAAGTCACATGTCCTGGTATCATCGTCGAACAATGCGATCGGTCCGAGCGGTAGTTGAGAAGCAAGTTGATCATTCGGCTTCTAGATCGGTCCAATCAACTCCTTGATTGGTCCAAACAATCGTCCTCGAACAGACCGCACTAGAGCAGCGCCTCTATCGGTATTCACATGTTCAAAGTTAGAATGATGAGAGTCGGGGTGCTAGCACCGTACACACGGCAGATATGGTGGAGTGCTGCTAGGGTTTCAGTGGTGGTGCAACTTTTGCGTACAACTTCTCATGAAACCCTAAGCCTATGTCCCCTCTTTTATATCCCTCGGTGGTGCCCAACCTTTGGGCCCAAACTGAGTCCATATTCAATTCGGCCTATTAGAAATGGATCCAATCTGAACTCTAATAATCGATTGTAACTGTTCCAAAATCCCTTAAGTGTGTGACCCTATAGGTCCATGTATATTTGGACACAACTTGGAAATACCTTTCTGATCGATAATCGATAGTGGTCCCTAGCAGTACATATTGATTCCCAAATATTTATAAAACATCGGATGAACCTACTATGGTGTGATAATGTCATGTTCCCTTTGCCTCACGATATCAGATCGAACGTACTCAAGGCGAGAGCCGTGTGATCCTATGACAACTTGATCCCTTCATTCATACTGAGGTGGATTAATTCATCTGGATTGACTCTCAATCACATTCGGCATGGCTATGCACTTCTTTAATCCATCTACCTTGAGGGGTCCAGAGATATCTCTTCGTTATATAGGAGAGGCAAATTCCATCTTGATCATTCATATACCTCAGCATGTTTAATGGTAGACCCGAAAGCTAACTTTATAACTACCTGGTTAAAGAGTAGCGTTTGGCAACCCCTAAGTAAACCAGTACACGTGTAGGAAACCAATGATGATCTCAGGTCTAAGGATCATACATACACTATGTATAAGACCAACTGATGACACATAAGAATATATAACAATTCTCGCAGTGTCCCATATGGGTCTATCCAACACATATTGTCCAACATGTGTCCACATTATTGATTAGATATCTCCATCTCTATGACTCGTGAAACATGATCATCAATCAATACATGTGCTGATCTATGAAACATAATCATCCTATGTTATGATTACCGATCAGAGATAACTTGAATAACATCGATATAGGAAAAAGTTATACGAACAAGCCACGTACTTGTTGATCAATCCAATCAATATTTATTCAAAGGACAAACAACTATATTCTTCCATAAACATAAGATGTGATACAAACATCTTTATGATTGCCTCAAAGGCATATCACCAACAAGTCTTGCCTTGGTCAATTTAAAGATAACCTTATAAGCCATTGAACTAAGCCCCATTGTATAACTACATGTCTAGAATGTGACAAACCTAACTTAGAAAGTTATCGAGTCTTGACGTTGGCTACCTTAGGAGGTAGGTTAGGCTGTGTGCTTGGGTGGAGGGTGTGCGCCACTGTGTTTGGATCACAACATGGATAGTTACCATTGTTAAATCCAACAGTGAGTTCCCTTCCATTCTTCTCCTCAGTGTGAGGGTGGAATGGTGAGGATCACACTTATCGAGAGGGTCAATGTTAGGGTAGAGTTTCCTGAAAGGTTTTGTCATGATCTCTTTGTAGCACACCTAAGGAAGTGTATCTATTGTGTGGCAATATGAGATAATCATGTCTTGTAGGGAAAGCTACACAATCTCTGCAAAGTCTAAAACTATTCGATTATCCATGTTTGCGATTGTGGACAAGTTTGAGAATTTCACACGAGGGTTAAATTTAAAAAAATAAAATTTGGTGGAATTTATGTGGAAGAATTGGTTTACTAGTTTAGGTTGTGTGCTATATTTGTGGAAGTTATCAAATATTATTAATTTTGTTATTTCTTTTACTTATGTTTTCAATCTATTTATTGTATTTAAATTGCAAATGTTGCTTTACACAAAATAAACCATACCAGTCATCCTTTGGAATAAACTTAGCATATAGTTAAACAGACTAGTATTATGTGTGCATGACTTGTTGAGTACACCGTGTACTCACCCTTGCATATAGTTGACGAAGACTTCATCAAGGTAAAAGTAGTCAAGGAGGTTGATTTGAAGATCATGGAAAAATAGTACACTCTACCCCAGTCTATTGCCAATGGGTATATGGATGGATTTTACTTGAATATATTCCATTTCCTTCCACTATAGTTTACCTTAGTTGTTTGCCTTTTGAGGCATTAATTTTAAGCTTTGTGCAAAGATTGTTACTCTTATTTCAATGTTAGTTGCTTCTTTCTTATTTATTGTCCATATGGAATGACATTTCATGTACAATATACATAGAGGATCCGGATTTGTATTTTCGGGTCCTGACAAAGGTGGTATCAGACCCATATCAAATGTAGGTCATGACCTTAATTGTAATGGCTGTTATTTGGAAAATTGAAAAAGTTATTTTACAAAGGGAATACTTAATGATGTGTTATTCTCATCTTTTCCCAACTTCTATATTGTTCTATTTAGTTCCTCTCTCATGTATTTTCTCCCTCATTAATTTAATTATCAAATTGGACCCTCTCTCCCAACAATTTTTGTAGTTTGTCGATATCCATATGGACCATATTAACTGCGATGAAAGTCTAAAAGATTCAGCATTTGCATCGACAACCACACAACTAGCTTCGAAGTGGTGATGTGTTCAAGATGACCCCGTCGTAAGGAGTCAACCAAAGAAGACTAAAGCCACATAGGATAAGGCTTGCAGCTAGCTTTGATCGAGTAGACTCCTAGGACCTTGTGTTCTTTCTCTTGTGTGTGGTATGACCGTGAATTTTCCTTATGACAACTTGTTTTTAGTCACACCAAAAGCTGATTTGTGAGTTTTATGCTTGCTCCTTAATAGTTTCCCAGCTATTTTTGCATGCTTTAGTGTTCTTTAGGTCTAACCAATTCCTCCAATTAGATTCCTTCCACCCTCCCCTTGTCCCTCTCTAGTCTATTAGGATCTTTCTTTCATCTATCACGCTTTCTCCCTCTTTTCTATTAACCCTAGTCAGTTAGCAAATGGAAAAAATCCTGATCATCAACCGCAACAGTGGCCCTAAGACAATTGATGCCAGCCCAGATGCTATCATTAGTGTCAATGACAAAGTATATGGTGACCAACAACTATCTCGAATATCAACAATGATTCTTCAGAACATGGATCAATTTCTTGTTACCCAAGCTCAGTTCATGCTGATGATAATGCAATATATTAACCTCATTAGCAATAACTGTAATACTCTACCAAATGATGTTACAATAGTGTACCCTCAGCCCAAGTTTCTACGCATGAGGACTAGACTACCAACATTTGTAGGATATTTCACTCCAAGGATGCAATAACTTGGCTTCGTACCAGGGAGGAGAAGCTAGCTTTTGTGCAATGTGGTGATAAAGAGAAAGTTCTATACACCACTCATTAATTTTTACATCCCAATTTTCACGCCTTTTTGAAGCACTCAAAATAAAAGGTACCATTTGGATTTATCTTTAATTAATTAAAGCTTAATTGTAATTTTCCAAAAAAAATAATTTGACTAATATAAAAGTTAATTAAAAGAAAACTAGTTTTAGCCGGGTTCCCTGTGGTACAAAGAATTTTTCTGTATTTGTTGAGATTTTTTAAGTGAATTTGCTATTTATTTGAATTACCAACCCTTTCTGAAATTCGAAAATCCTTTCCAAACTCCTAAATTATGGTGGGACAAATCTTTGGCTAGCCCATTTTCTTTCTTGGGCTGCCGGTGTGCCTGCCCCATCCCACGGCTAATCTCCTCCCACTCCTCCATTAGCCCAGCAACCGGCTGGCCCGATTTATTGTTGCCCGAGTGTGCTCACCCAGCCAGCCAAAACATTAACTCTAGCCATGTATGCTATTGCCGCCAGCCTGTGCACTATGCCACTGTTAGATTTCACGTCCCACACACATCCCGAGGCTATTTAAAGCCCCGAGGACCCTCATGATGTGTGCCTCACATCATATTGCATCTATTGCCCTAGCCGCCACCCAAGACACTGTCATTGTGCCACCCAAGATCGTTGAAGAGAAGCTTCACCATTGGAGACACAAGAAAGAGCTCACCATCTATGAAAACTAATCGCATCACGGTGTGTTCCCAAGCATCCTTGTCCAACCCCCTCCATTAATGGAGACTAGGGTACGCTTCGAACAAGGAGACTAAGTCGATCTTCTTTAAGGGCCTGTTTGTTTTAGCTTTTGATTCTCTAAAAGCTGATTCTGGATTGTGGTTATTAAGAAGCTGATTCTCCAAAAGCTGGAATCCAAAAGCACGTATGAAGTGGATTGTGGATTCTAGTGTAAAGGGGTGGGTTGGATTGTGAGAATCGGATTCTAGAATCAGGCTGTTTGTTTTTTATTCAGCTTTTGAGACCAGAATCCAGAATCAAAAGCTGAAACAAACAGGCCCTAAGACCAGCCGTGCTTCTTCACCTCATGATTCCATCTCTACTAGTAAGTCTCTGCTGCCATCGTCCACACCCCAAGCTTCACCATGTTTTGTTCTACATGATGCTCACTTATTTGCCCTGAAGAAGCATTGCCTCATCGTTGCCTGTAACACCCCAGCATTTAATATGCCTGAATGCTACCAAACATAAGCTAAACAACATCTAAATGCCACATTTAAACATAAATTCCAGCAAAGGGATATATGCTACAAAACTGATATTTCGGCAGCATCTCCTTTGTTTTTCTATGAATTAACACAATATCGAAATCATGGCAAGATATATATCATAGCACACGACATCTAAAACAACAACATAAATGGACATAACATCAAGTTACGCCAATAATACCACATTTAACCACTTCATAAACTATAACGAAGCAAATAAGGATTCACAAGCATGCTAGATTAAACCATACATTAAGTTTAGGGCACAACTCTTAATATCATGTCTCCAAGTGGTTAATTATAGACTATGATGGTGGAGCTACGTGTAGAAGTGTAGCTAGATCCCTTTTTCCCGCATGCCGATCTCAAGTACCTAAAAAAAACAACATAAAACACAAGCGTGAGTTCGAAAACTCATCAAGCATATTGCAATGGACAACAAGATCATTTACAAGACAATAATACCTCACGTCACATATAACATCTCATACTTAAACACATAACAACATCCTCATCATTTAATATGTATTGTAATGCAATGCAATGCAATGCTATGCTCATATCTCCTTGGAAACTCATACCGGTATGGTTGAGTACACACCCGTCGGTGTGCACCCTCTCCCCCCTTCCATCCCGAAGATGGAGGGTGCCTACTCCTCGCTTCCACAACCCACGGTAGATGGAATCACGATGTAGGACTTACTCTAATGGCTCTCCGGATTAGTCATAACTTTCTCACCGACCTTCCCGGATTAGTTAATGACTTTCTCAACGCCCGGGCCATGTAACATGTCATGCATGCAACTATGCCAATTATCATATTTCACATGTACATAAACATATGGCAACTCATCATGACAAATATAAACACATGGCATCGAACCATGATAATCATACTCAATATTTCATTGGAAAACAGCAAGCATGGCAAGTGAGCATAGCAAGTGTTCAATCTTTCACCCAATATCAACAAACAACCTACAATCCGCTATACATTACAACACACTTGCCTCAACCGCGGGCGACGGATTTGTGGGACGTAGAGGGCACTCCGGTGTCACACCACCTGCACATAGGCATCACACACTCACAATAATGCCCGCAAAACAGTACACAAATCCCCATCTAACCCGACATTGCCCACTACTTGCAAACCTAAAAACAGAGGTTCTGTCCCGGCGGGACAGCAGCCTTGCAAAGGCCATAACTTGAGTTCTGGGACTCCAAATCGATTAAACGAGTACACCATCGCGAAGCTTAGGAAATTTTCTACCTTTTTCTAGTTATACGGAAAGACTGATTCGGACTCTAAAATTGTTTAATCTACAGATTACTACGATCTGTTCCAATCGCGTCACAGATTTTAACACGCTCGGTAAAACGGCCATAACTTTCAAACGGCTGATCGGATTTTAACGTGCTTTATGTCCACGGAAATATAATTAAATTATCTACAACTTCTTTTAAGTCCGTACGGACAGATTCGGACACTAATTCGACGAAAACTCGAACCCTAGCCCGACTGCTCAATCTGCCCGAAAACAGAAACGTGGCAACGTCTAGATCTAACCCAAAGAACTCCAACCCAGCACCACCAATTGATCTAAAAACTTCATAAACACCCTAAGAACAGTACCTAGATCAAACCCAAGGATCCCCATGATCATACCTTTGCCCAACGAACGAATCTCCAATAGATCTCCTCGCGGATCGCTCCTCGCTCCACGCTCCTCGCTCCTCGTTCCACGCTCCTCGCTCAAATGGATGGATCCACAAGGTGCAGAGGTGTGGAGACCACCCTAGGGCAGCAAGGGGGTGGAGGAGAGGTGGTGGAGAGGTGGGGAGCAATGGGGCAAAGGGGGAGGTGGAGGCGCACAAGAGGGAGAGGGAGAGGGGGTGGCGGCTAGGGCTTAGGAGGGGGAGGTGGGGGCGCCCAAGGGCAGGGGGAGCACGCCCAAAAGGCTGGTGGGGAGCCCTTTTACCAGCCCCCACACCCAATCCTAGTCCGTTACGGAGACCTACTCCATCCCACCAAAGCCCACCAAGGCCCAAACTCCCTGAAGGCCCAAAACCCTAAACGCCTTAAAAGCTATTAACCTCCATATCCTATAGTTTTAATCTTAATTCCACATCTCATAATGTTATTAACCTTATCATGCACGTTAAATAAGGTTACGACACTCCGTGGCGACATAACACTTCAACCGGCCCAAAAACGCGAGAAAACCCTAAGCCGAAAGGTTTTATTCTCTAGTTTCACCTTCTATAACATCACACCAAACCATAGTGTCACATTCTTCCCCCCTTCAACAGGATTCGACCTCGAATCCGAAGGACGCCAAAAACAACAACAAAGTCCCCAAGGGACAAAAGGCTTCTCTGCAGCACAAAACATTCGCACAACGACTAGAACCGGAAACAAACGACAAACGAGTTCCCAAAACCAACACTTAAAGAAAAAGTGTTGATCTAGCTCAACTAAGGCTAACCGCTCACAGTTCAACTTTCAATTCAAATTCCAAACAGAATCTGCGTTTCAACCTCGAAGGGCTTTAACAACCCAAAACGCTCGAATCCTCACGACAAACACCTCACCCTTCTATCACAACCTACCTGACTACACACTGCAATAAACTCAACATGACAAAGTCAAAAGAAGTCACAATTCCTTTAACGACCTCTCTTCATTCCCGAAAGTTTCCATCGAGGGGAATAACTCATTAAGGCACACTAGCCCTTCCGATACACGATCATACTAACATTTTATTCCATCCTTTCCCAGGCAAGACTCAAACCCAAAAACAACTAGTGAAGACAACTGCTCACGGCAGGGCAATTATCACCGATCTACCGTCAACTTCACTTCCACCCATCGCTACTCTTAGTAAAGGTTAAACCCATACATCATCAACCTCCATCACAAACCACCCTTATACCACTAAGGTTCGACACCTACCCCAAGCTAGGATCGAAAACCTTACCAAACCACAATTGGTTCCTTTCTTAAGAGGGTCTCGCCCTCACACAAAAACACTTAGCTATCAAGCCCAAGTGTACACACAACAACTCAAACCCAAAGCGTTAACAACCATTTTGGAAAGAATTCGGCAACATCCAAGCCAAAACACAAAGGAAGCATAAATCCCTACATCACAACCAACATACCAGAATGGTTCATTGCTTCTTTTCATACTAGAAAGCAAGGGAATTCTCGTTTCATTACATAAATTCACACTCTTCATAGCACTCCGGATTAGTCATATCTCCATATATGACTTTTTCACCGACCTGTCTCAACGTCTCTTTTATCATTTAACATGTAAAAGCGATGTCATGTTTACTTTTCACCATTCCTCATCATGTAACCACACTACCGAATAGTCATTCACATGATGACTTCGCCTCAGATCATATGAATAAATCTCGAATAACATCGAGAGTTGCGCTAATTCATATAAACTATGACGGCAACATCGTTAATCAACAAAACACCACATCGTGTGAAAACCCATCTTCGATTTAACACTAGCTTTGCAACACCTCGCAAAATCAAACTCAACCCTTTGGAACAGAACATCGACTCCAAAATTAAACATCTGCAGACACAAGCGCCATAAATTTTTATCAAAAGAGAGGGAAACTCAATCCAAAAAGGAAACTCTTCACTAACCAAATTCACTTATGAAACATTCATAAAAATCCAGACTTGTAAAACACCCGCACACCAGACACATTTTCTAAATGACTCCAACTCTAGTCAAATAGAGTTACACATCAAGAGCTTAACTCAAAAGTTTCCAACACAACCCTTTATGACCATCTGCTTCCTTTTAAAATTAATTCCAAAGATAAATCAGTGCGAACGCGAAAGGGCGCGATCCACTCAAAAACTTTTGGATGTAAACTCAAACTCACAACACGAACTAAACAAATTCGCCAAAACCAAAGGTCGACACCAACCACTACGAGTTTTGGGAAACTCAAACTCAACATAAGGAACACCTCAACCGAAAGCATTCAACCGAGATGGCAAACAACCAAACCAGTTTCAAAGGTTTTTAGACAACAGCTCAGCATAAAAAGAACCATCTCTAGAATTCCACTACGCTTTCCATTAAAAGACTTTAATAATCACTTTTTACTCCCTGAGGAGCCCCAACACAATTCAACCAAAAGCTTCACAACAAATTCTTCCTCTAGTTACCATTCCCAAAACTTTTAATAAGGGTTTATGATGCTTATCAAGAAGGCACCCAACCAAGGCTATAATGATATGATCCCCACGGATCACCGAATCATAATACTTCTTATTCTAAATTTGAAACATAGTACTTCCACAAATCTTTCAGCAAGATCAACATATAAATTTCATACCTCCTATCTATTCACGTCTCGATATCCGAACCTTATTCAGCTTAAACAACGACTTCAACATGTAAATATTATCTCTACAAGACAAAGTTCATAGCTAGGATTCCAAGGCATACATTCATTAAGGATAAAACTCTATATCAAGGTTAATTATCCATGGTTCACTCCATCACCACAGGTTACAACACCCTCCATTTAGTCAATGGTTTCCAACAAGTATTCTACACAACTACCACCACTACTAAGTCATCAATAAAAACAAATGGGCATAATCATCAACCGATCAACATTACTTTTAGCTACCCTATACATAGGTGATAACAAAATTACAACATACTCCAACTATTTAAAATAGATTGAAAACTAGCATTGAAGGGTCACAACTGCATACTTCCAAATATACTAGTAGTTTGCAACAACATAAATAACCACTCCAATCAACTTCCAAATTAAAGTCACTAGTCTCTACTAATCCGTTAGATTAGCACATCTTTAAACACCAAGCAAAGCTTCTTAACAATATCAGCAGTTTACATCATCTTAATGTTTTAACTATGCATCAAGGTTTAAACTTTTAACATTAACGAGGATCATAAGCACTTTTAAAGAAAGGCAACAGATTCTAAGCATGTACATTAACACATTTAATCATTCTCGCTAAGAGTAAACTGCAACACTAGTAGTCTATTTATTCTCAAGCTAGAGATATTAATCACATTGAATTGATTCAACTCAAAATTTAACTTAGCAACACATCAATTCATAAACCACATTGTTACCTACTACATAACATGCTAAACATCAATTCTTACTAGGGACAAACGATTTCAATCAAAAGACTACTTACTTTGTTTACAGCATTTTAGTTTTAAAACTCATCCCAAATTCATAAGGAAACTTGACTCTCAAAATTGAAATGAGACAAACCCAAACTTGGTTATGCAAAGGAATTCTCCAATACACTTTTCAATCTCAAAGACTTCCATAGAGGAAACTGGTTGGAAGACAACTTTTCTCGAAAGGGAACCAAGTGCTCCATTAACCTTTTCAAATAAAACCTTAACACCAAACCCCTAACTTTCACGACTCAAGAGGGGCTTTCAAAGATGATTTCTCAAACCAAGAAATGATGAAATCAAACACCACTTACTACTACGGCCACGTAACTTCAGCCCGACAAATTGTGTCCGCACAACTCCGAACAAAACTCCTTTAGCCTTGGAGACAGACAACCACAGGAATAAATCGAATGCTTGTTCTTCATGAAGCAATTAACATGCATCAAAAACTAGAAAGGCGCCCAAAAGAAGCGCAACACTAGACTCCTCTTCTTCGTCTTCACCCAAGGAAGACAAAACCACACACCGCATACGGAACGATCCGCGAAAGCCCATCACCTTTTCATTTGGTTCAAAACAGCTAAAGCCAAGAAAAGCAACAAACACCGACCGTCAGAACGACAAAGAACATCCGAAGGAAACCACCATTAACTCTTCCTTTTCGTCTCCAATCAACTACCCGATTTACGACAGAAAGGGTAAGCGCTTTTCTCCTACAGAGGTTAACAGTTCTTCGGTGATGGCGCTAACCGGCCACACCGTCAAACCTCACCCTAACTATAAACAACAAGAGGTGACCGAAACCGTTTGGTACCACAACCCCACTCTTATCACCACAACATATATCATTGACATAGCAACATGCATTGCCAAAAGAAGCATTCAACATCAAAGCTTAAATACAACATTTAAGCGTAAACAACGATACCCATACCCTTCCTACTGTGCATCCATGTGTGTCAAATTTTAGATTAGTTATACCACTTTTGCAAGCATTAATGTTGCTATCCTATGACAAAGTTTTAGTTGAAACCTAAGTCATGTTTCTAAGTTATTCCACATCATATTTTAGTTGTACCCTATGGCATGACACTAAAAATACGCATTCCAAGGACCTACAGCCCGCTCTGATACTAATCAGAATAATTCGGCATTTAATATGCCCGAATGCTACCAAACATAAGCTAAACAACATCTAAATGCCACATTTAAACATAAATTCCAGCAAAGGGATATATGCTAAAAAACGATATTTCGGCAGCATCTCCTTTGTTTTTCTATGAATTAACACAATATCGAAATCATGGCAAGATATATATCATAGCACACGACATCTAAAACAACAACATAAATGGACATAACATCAAGTTACGCCAATAATACCACGTTTAACCACTTCATAAACTATAACGAAGCAAATAAGGATTCACAAGCATGCTAGATTAAACCATACATTAAGTTTAGGGCACAACTCTTAATATCATGTCTCCAAGTGGTTAATTATGGACTATGATGGTGGAGCTACGTGTAGAAGTGTAGCTAGATCCCTTTTTCCCGCATGCCGATCTCAAGTACCTAGAAAAAACAACATAAAACACAAGCGTGAGTTCGAAAACTCAGCAAGCATATTGCAATGGACAACAAGATCATTTACAAGACAATAATACCTCACGTCACATATAACATCTCATACTTAAACACATAACAACATCCTCATCATTTAATATGTATTGTAATGCAATGCAATGCAATGCTATGCTCATATCTCCTTGGAAACTCATACCGGTATGGTTGAGTACACACCCGTCGGTGTGCACCCTCTCCCCCCTTCCATCCCGAAGATGGAGGGTGCCTACTCCTCGCTTCCACAACCCACGGTAGATGGAATCACGATGTAGGACTTACTCTAATGGCTCTCCGGATTAGTCATAACTTTCTCACCGACCTTCCCAGATTAGTTAATGACTTTCTCACCGCCCGGGCCATGTAACATGTCATGCATACAACTATGCCAATTATCATATTTCACATGTACATAAACATATGGCAACTCATCATGACAAATATAAACACATGGCATCGAACCATGATAATCATACTCAATATTTCATTGGAAAACATCAAGCATGGAAAGTGAGCATATCAAGTGTTCAATCTTTCACCCAATATCAACAAACAACCTACAATCCGTTATACATTACAACACACTTGCCTCAACCGCGGGCGACGGATTTGTGGGACGTAGAGGGCACTCCCGGTGTCACACCACCTGCACATAGGCATCACACACTCACAATAATGCCCGCAAAATAGTACACAAATCCCCATCTAACCCGACATTGCCCACTACTTGCAAACCTAAAAACAGAGGTTTTGTCACGGCGGGACAGCAGCCTTGCAAAGGCCATAACTTGAGTTCTGGGACTCCAAATCGATTAAACGAGTACACCATCGCGAATCTTAGGAAATTTCCTACCTTTTTCTAGTTATACGGAAAGACTGATTCGGACTCTAAAATTGTTTAATCTACAGATTACTACGATCTGTTCCAATCGCGTCACAGATTTTAACACGCTCGGTAAAACGGCCATAACTTTCAAACGGATGATCGGATTTTAACGTGCTTTATGTCCACGGAAAGATAATTAAATTATCTACAACTTCTTTTAAGTCCGTACGGAAATATTCGGATTCTAAATCGACAAAAACTCGAACCCTAGCCCGACTGCTCAATCTGCCCGAAAACAGAAACGTGGCAACGTCTAGATCTAACCCAAAGAACTCCAACCCAGCACCACCAATTGATCTAAAAACTTCATAAACACCCTAAGAACAGTACCTAGATCAAACCCAAGGATCCCCATGATCATACCTTTGCCCAACGAACGAATCTCCAATAGATCTCCTCGCGGATCGCTCCTCGCTCCTCGCTCCAACGGATGGATCCACAAGGTGCAGAGGTGTGGAGACCACCCTAGGGCAGCAAGGGGGTGGAGGAGAGGTGGTGGAGAGGTGGGGAGCAATGGGGCAAAGGGGGAGGTGGAGGCGCACAAGAGGGAGAGGGAGAGGGGGTGGCGGCTAGGGCCTCGGCGGGGGCGGGGGGGGCGCCCACGGGCCGGGGGAGCACGCCCAAAAGGCTGGTGGGGAGCCCTTTTACCAGCCCCCACACCCAATCCTAGTCCGTTACGGAGACCTACTCCATCCCACCAAAGCCCACCAAGGCCCAAACTCCCCCGGGAAGGCCCAAAACCCCTAAACGCCTTAAAACGCCTAAAAGCTATTAACCTCCATATCCTATAGTTTTAATCTTAATTCCACATCTCATAATGTTATTAACCTTATCATGCACGTTAAATAAGGTTACGACACTCCGTGGCGACATAACACTTCAACCGGCCCAAAAACGCGAGAAAACCCTAAGCCGAAAGGTTTTATTCTCTAGTTTCACCTGCTATAACGTCACACCAAACCATAGTGTCACATTGCCACTGCGAGCCCAACCGCTCTGTTACCTTGGGCCACACTATCAACTGCCATGGTCATCATCAATGAAGTCTGAATGTGTCACGATGTTTTCCATGCCCTGTTTACGAAGATCTGAGCGTTTCCTGTCTCATTCCCACCATTGTCGCTGTCACCGGGAGATCGCTAGAGTGTGTGATCCCTTGCTAGACCACCTTGGTCCCTTGCTAGAGTATGTTATCCCCATGCTGTGAAATTTTCAAGTCAAAATACCCTGTAGTTAATTTTATAAAATTCTGACAAGTAGGACTACACTATTTTTAGTTTATGAAAATGATTTATTTGAGGGGCTAAATTGTAATATTAATTTTTCATAAATTTATCTAGTTTCTTTAATCATATGTCTGATCTGCAGCAAAAATTTAAAAATTTTTGGATGAATATTTAAGTTGCAATAAATCTTTTAGTGAATTTCTTAGATTTTCATACTTTCACACTTTTACTTTTTACAGGCCACAAACTTAATATTATTTTCTAATACTTTTAACAAAAGTAGATATTACTAAGAGGAGTAGTTGGTAAAATTTTCAGGCTTAGATAAGTTATGAAAATTTTTAATAAAATCTGACATTACTGTCAAATCATTGAATATTAAACTACTTCATCTCATTTAATTTTCAATTTCACTTTTGACTTTAGTAAAAAGTTATTACAGACCAACATTACTTTAGTGTAAAGTTTTATTACTATTTTACTTTTACTTTGTTACTTTTCATCTTTTTACTAATTTAATTATTGATTTTCTTTATAGATTAATTTCCAAATTAATGACTAAGAATTATAAATCTAGATTTTTAAGTTCATTCACTTTTTGAAATGCACATTTTCTTTTAGGCCTCTTTTTGGGATGTTACCATTGCACACATAAGGAATTATGCCTATCACGTGGTAATATGAAATGATTATTTCTTGTGTTGAAAGCTATACAACCTTTGCAGAGTGTCAAACTATTTGAATACATGTGTCCACGGTCATGGATGTGCTCAGGAGTTTCATGCGAGGATTAGATTTTATAAAATAAAATTTGGTGGAAGGTTATGTGGAAGATCTGATTTAGGTTATGTGCTATCATTTTGAAAGTTCTCAAATATTATTATTGTTGTTATTTGTTTTACTTATACTTTTTAATCTATTTATTATATTTAAACTACAAATATTGCTTTATGCAAAATAAACCATGCCAGCCATCCTTTGGGTAAGCCTTGCTTATAGGTAAATAGACTTGCATTATGTTTGCATGACTTGCTAAAGACATCATCAAGGTAACACTAGTCAAGGAGGACGACTGTTAAAACCATGGAGAAATAGTTCATGCTACCTAGTCGATTGCCTGTGAGCATTTGGGTGGGTTTCACTTGAAGATATTTCGTTTCCTTCCATTGTAGTTTATTTGAGTTATTCACCTTCTGAGGCATTAATTGTAAGCTTTGAGCGTAAGGTCGCTAATCGCATATTCAATGTTAATTGCTTCTTTCTTAGTTATTGTGCATATGGAATGATAGTTTATTGATGTTGTCAGTGTGTGCACTAGCGTGATTCTGAACTAATGCAGTATACACAAAGGGTCTGAATTTATATATTTAGGTTCTGACAAGTAGCTGTAAATTAGGAAAATCATTTGTTTAATGCTTCAAATATTTGAAAATGATCAGCATTTCAGTAGTGATGATTTTTAAAATATATGTACAATTTTTTAGATTGCATGGTACAAGAGCCCTTCTATATGTTACACCTAGGAACAGAAAATTTCCCTCTACTATGACGCCTCCTATCATGCACGCTTGAGGTACAACATGACCAACCAAGCAAGCAAGCCTTTTGTCTCAAATAAGTTAAGGTAAATTAGAAATAAAATCTAATCAAAGCCAATAAAACCCCTAAACATTCGATTTTAGGTTATAGTTCCGATACGTGGGTCGCTAACTTCCATATAACTCCTATCCAACGCCAACTTTTGAATACATTCTAATTTCCCAATCTTCTTTTAACTACTTCTTTCCACTCCAGTTTCGATCGACCTCTACGTCTTATGTTTTCAAGACAACTTAAAATTCAACTACACATCAGTGCTTCGGGAGGTCTCCGTTGGAGATGTCCAAAATGTCTCAAACGATTGAAAATGTTTTTCACTGACTATATTGTGATTAATGACCTAGAATCTATCATTCTTACAGGCCATGTTGTTTAAGTTTCCTATGTTCTTTATCTACTGCACTACTGAAGAACACAATAGCTTATTGAAATGTAATGTCTGGTCGGTAGGCAGATTCATACGGTGGTGGATGGCACCTGAATGTCATCCACATACCTAACACGCTATTCACTAGATCAACCATTTTAGTAAGGCGATAAGTGAAGCCGGTTGACCTGGAATCTGTTTACTAATAAGTTAGGACTAACATGCTATTCAATAGACCAAATGCCGAGGCTTACTACAGCAAAGCGAACATAGATGCTCACTAGTATGCTGCATTATCAAACACACAATTTCAGCGTTACCAGGATGTTACCATTCACTTAGAAAGCCTTATGCCTGAATAGACTGGTGCAATTCGTAGGAAACCTATGTGGCCATTTGAGATATCTTGAGCACCAACTTGATGATCTGGATGAACAGCAATCTAGCACAACATGGTGCCTGCTCCATTTCCGACGCCTTCCATTCATACTAAAATATTGTCTCCCTATCCTCTCTCGTTCTTGGACTCTACTAGAGACATCTTGAGCACCAACTTCTAGTGCCTGCTCTATTTCCGACGCCTTCCATTCATACTAAAATATTATCTCCCTATTCTCGTATACTCACACATTTTCTTTTAAGCTTTGTTTACTCCGTTTCCAAACGGGCAATGGATCGATGTTTGTGGCGAAGGGAAAGTGAGGAGATCGTGGCATTTAAATAGCTCACTGACACTTTAAAGCTGCTACAATACATGAATGTCACTTGAAAGCTACTGTATCACCCTACATCTCGAAAGCCTAGTTCCCATGTGGAAGGGAATGATGCATACATAGTATGTTACTTAGGTTCTTGTCCTCACTTTATCTAAAGGATTAATCTGTATATTCTGTGATTTGATTTAGACCAATAGACATTATACACTAGTGTAACTCATTGTAATCTGTCAGTGTGGTACTAATGGCTACAGTGATGTTCTCCCAAAAGGGTTGATGCCCTCAATATAAAGCGCTCCGCCTAGAAATACCTGTCGGTACAATCTTGTGTCATGTGCCGCTGCAGAGCCACACTTGTACGAGGGTTTGATATTCAGATGTGCTTTTGTGCTCAAGTCACACTACAATACGTACGGTCAATCTGAAAATGTTACGATTTGTGACTACTGGCATATACGTACTTAGTGTAATGGACGTTCCAAGTCAGGGGAGAAGTTAATTAGACTATAGTACGACGATTGTATATCAAATAGAAGTTCTATGCTACAGATTTTGATTTCTGTACAGAGAACATACTAGGAGTTTTTGCCCGAGTTGCGACGTGCAAACGTCGAAGCTACCGAAGCTCTTGCTTCACGTACACAACACTGTACAAGGCTTGAACTCCATTCCGAGTCTTGACTACGCCATCCTGAGGAATTTTTTTTATTTAATATTTATTTTAAATCTTTTTTTCAAAAATAATCAACCGAACATAAAAATAGCAAAAATGGGTGCCTGTCGCCCGAGTATGGGGCGACAGGGACCTAAATGCAAAAAAAAAAATTCAGCATTTTCGGACTCTATCTTCAAATAAATAAAAAATAGTTCAAACAATGTCGAAAAATTTTGAAACTTTTTTTGAATGATCCTAACACATCACTTATGTTCCCATAAAAATTTCAGACAATTATCAAGCATGAGGAATTTTTTAAAAATCTAACAGTCTCTTCATATTCGCGACCGTCTCTGATTTTTAAAAAATTCTTCATGCTTGATAATTGTCTGAAATTTTTATGGGAAGATTAGTGATGTATCAGGATCATCCAAAAAAAATTTCAAAATTTTTTGACATCGTTTGAGCCATTTTTTATTCATTTGAAGATTGAGTGCAAAAAACGCTAAATTTTTTTTTGCATTTAGGTCCCTGTCGCCCCAGTATGGGGCGATCGCCCCATACTCGGGCGACGGGCACCTATTTTTGCTATTTTTATGTTCGGTTGATTATTTTTGAAAAAAAGATTTAAAATAAATATTAAATAAAAAAAAATTCCCATCCTGAGCATCAACCTGTGCTCTACCCGAGGACTGTTCAAGCGCCGGCTCCACAAACACCATCGCTCACGCTATCCAATGTCATGCCCTAGCCGCCTAGCGTCATCTTGCGCCACCTCCATCGACGATCTTCTGCCTCAGTCGATCATCACCTTTCATTAAGAGACTGTGTCATCAACTCTATTTTAATTTCTTTTGACAGAGGAGGGATCAGTTCAATAAAATTTAGGCCTTTGTGGTCATTATTGGTGTCATCCATGTGAGATTAATTGTTGTCGATTTCTTCGATGATCCATCGTCATCTACCGGTTACTGCTGCAAGATCTGCAAATGCGGACTCTAAGACGTAGTTGTAGCCTTTCAACACAATGAGTTTGAAAACTTTGAAAAAAAAAGGAAAAATCAATTAATGTCAGTTGTAGGGACAACTGAATTTGGTGTTTCAATCACTGTTTGGATATATTGCAATTTGCATAGTTTATGCAACCATTATGGAGGTTTTGGCAACAATTATTCTTAGGAATTTTGCTATTTGAAAGTGACAGTTTTTGCACCAATTTCAGTTTAAGATGAAGAATTTAAGTTCAAGGAGGAGTTTGTTTTGCATCGATACTATAATGTTAATTTGTCCAATTGTCTTAGCTCGATACATGGTCTATTGCAATTTCTACTCCATTAACGATACATTGAGTTACTTTCATCCGAACAGTTTTACAGAATAATTCCAACCATGTCATGAAATATAGTTACTTTTCTAGCCAGTAGTTTGATATACGTAATGCCACACGTGCAAATTGTTCTTTGAGTGAATGTTGGCTGCAGAGTTTTGCTTTCCATGTGAAGCATTGTCACATTACATAAGATGAGTTCTTTGCTGTCTGGCACCACAGGTGATGTCTTGGTTTATGCGGTTTTGGTGATTGAGTATTACTAGTTACATGCTCGTGCGTTGCTACGAAAAATAAAATTGATAACGAAAAATAAAGATTAAAAAATAAAAAAAAATATTTCACAAAATCAAACATCTATCTTTAACGCTTTGTTTCTTGCGAAAGCTGGCTAATTAAAGCAACGCTTCGTTTCTTGCGAAAGCTGGCTAATTAAAGCAACGCTTCGTTTCTTGCGTAGGGCAATTAAGCAGGGCAATTAAGCTGCAATTAATGACGTGGGAAGAATGGATCACTACAGAGATCTTGCTCAGTGTCCACTGCCACCAAGTGCTGCTTTAGAATAGTAGAGATTTAGATCATAAGGTAAGTTGCACCAGCTCAAGCTTTGCTGAGATTATGAATTCTTGAAGGTCCATATATATTTGTTCGTCTGCTTTGTTGACTCTTATGTGTTTGGACCTACAATTGGTTTGCTCACCTTGGCTTCGTGGGAAATGTTTGGATAAAATTGTTAAAGTCTTTCTTGTTGAGATTAAATCTGAAGGACGTCTTTCGAGTTCAAGATATGTTGTGCAGACTTATTTTGAGGATATTTTAATATTTCGTCTGTAGAAGCAAATTCGTCTCAAGTGAATATTGTTAAATATGGTCAAAATTCATACCATGTCCTTCTAGGTGCTAAGCCGTGTTGGCACCAGCCGACACATATGATTCTTATTTGATTTCTTTTTCCATTCCGCACTCTTGTCCGACGTACGAACACTATTACAGATATGTTTTCAGTACCGGTTGACAACCGCCATCAGTACCGGTTTTTGAACCGGTACAAGCCATTCGGGACTGATGCCCATTGGGCATCAGTACCGGTTCCACTAACAGGTACTAATAGACTATCAGTACCGGTTGGAGGCTCCAACCGGTACTGATAAGCTACACGAAGATTTTTATTTCCCTGTCCTATCAGTACCGGTTGGAGGCTCTAACCGGTACTGATAAGCTACACAAAAAATTTCTATTTCCCAGGAGGTCACTCATCCTACCACTCCCGCCCAAGCACGTACCAACCGGTACTGATGAGAACTTCACACTTCCCAAGTGGTCACCCATCGTAGTACTATTCTCACCTAAGCACGCTTAACTTCAAAGTTTTTATATGATCTACGACTGCAGTGTTGGCATGAACGTATTTGATTTATAATGCGTCCCCCTTCCCTTAACCTTACAGAGCACCCGAACACTGATTTAGTAGTCCTCAAATTTACTATGACTTGAATGCATGAAAATTTAACTAAGTCCTCAAATTTACCATGATTTGAATATAAGAAATTTAACTAAGTACTCAAATTTACCATGACCTGGATATAAGAAATTTAACTAAGTCTTGGTAAATTAAATTTACCAAGACTTGGATATAAGAAATTTAACTAAGTCATGTTAATTTACCATGACTTGGATATAAGAAATTTAACTAAGTCATGGTACCAAGACTTGGATATAAGAAATTTAACTAAGTCTTGGTAAATTAAATTTACCAAAACTTGGATATAAGAAATTTAATTAAGTCATGTTAATTTACCAAGACTTGGATATAAGAAATTTAACTAAGTCATGGTAAATTTGAGGACTTAGTCAAATTTTCATGCATCCAAGTCATAGTAGTAAATTTGAAGACTCAGTTAAATTTCATGTATCCAAGTCATGGTAAATTTGAGGACTTAGTTAATTTTCATGCATCCAAGTCATGGTAAATTTAGAGATTCAAATAAATCTGCTTAGTACCGGTTTGTTACACCAACCGCATCGATGTTTCTACCATCGATGCAGTTGGTGTAACCAACCGGTACTAAGTAGCTGCTGGCCAAGGGTAGAGCATTAGTACCGGTTGGTGTCACAAACCGGTACTAATGTGAGGGCGTCAGTACCGGTTTGTGTTACGAACTGGTACTGAAAGCCCACTACGGCCTCAGAGCCAATGAACCGGATCGATATAATCGCTACCCGGTTCATACGTAACCGGTACTAATGGGCCGGTATGGAAGGCTAGTTTTCTAGTAGTGGAATTGGAGGGAATGGAGCGGTGATGCGTTCGGGATAGCAGTGGGATTTTCAGGGTCGGCGTGGCAACTGTTGAAGATAAGACGGCAAGCTGCTTCTCCCACCGGCCGCACTGACCCCGTGCATGTAGCATCGAAGCCCTCTAGCCGCTCCCCGTCGCGCACGCAGCGCGCCAGCACATCAACCTGCCAACCGCCGGCCAATTCTCGGATCTGCAACGCGCCAGCAATGTCGCTGCTCTGAGGCACGAACAAAGCGCATGCACCCGAAGGCTGTCGACGCTGTTAGCCATGCACGAAGCTTGGAGTGCCTGAATCGCCACCACCGGCTAGCTCCCGCCGCTGTGCTGCCAACCGGCGCTCTGCCGCTCCGCACGCCCTTCCGGCCCGCGCCTGAAGCCTGGCCCCCATAGCGCCAGCAGCGCAAGCCCCGCTTAGCCCAGCATGGAGCCGCCAGGTGCCAGCCTCGAATCAGCCAGCATGAAGCCGAGTTCGCATGGGGCCCTGCATCATCCCGGTCGTGAATGCGCTACCCTCACTACTACAGATTTGACCTTCCATACCGGCCCATCAGTACCGGTTATGCATGAACCGGAACTGACATTTACATCAATCCTGGTTCAACGGTCTACAGGTCCGGGGGGATCATCAGTACCAGTTGGTTACACTAACCGGTGCAGATGTGGTATCATCAATACCGGTTGGTTACACCAACCCGTACTAAGAAGCCCCGGAGCAGAGCAGGCTGCTTAGTACCGGTTCATGTAACCAAGCGGTGCGAAGATCGAATCGCATGCGGTTGGTTACATGAACCGGTACTAAGCAGCCTGCTCTGCTCCGGGGCTTCTTAGTACGGGTTGGTGTAACCAACCGGTACTGATGATACCACATTAGCACCGGTTGGTGTAACCAACCGGTACTGATAAGCGCCGGTTGGTGTATTCAACGCACAGTCTCCCACGCGTCGCCTATATCCCGCGCGTCGCCTCTTCGTGTTCATCCTGTTCTCTTCGTCTTCCGATCCTGGCAATCTATAAACAGAGACGTACGTGGTGAGCGAGATGGAGAACCTGCATTGACAGAGACCGGTCTCGATCTTCCTCTTCCGATCATGGCAGAGCCTGTGTCTCCCTCCAGCTCCTCTGACTCCTCCGACTCTGAGCCATTGTCCCCGGTGCCGCTTCCACCCCAGGCACCTCCCGCCGCCACCAACAAAAGAAAGCGCGCCGACGACGAGGAGGAGGAGGACAACGACGACGAGAAGGAGGAGAAGTACAACGACGAGGAGGAGGACGACGAGGAGGAGGAGGAGAAGGACGACGACGAGGAGAAGGAGGAAGAGGAGGAGGAGAACGTCACCGTCATCCGCTGGGGGAGCTCATCCTCCTCCTCCTCCGAGGACGACGTTCACCCTACCGCCACCGCCGATGACGACGATGACAGCAGTGACAGCGATGATAGCGATGACAGCGGCAGCCCCCCGCGGAGTGATGACGATGAGTAATTTTGTCTGTGACCGTGAAATAATTAAACTTTTTAATTATGTTATGTTATCCACTATGTAATGTCATTATATATTTGAACATTTTAACGGTGGATAATATTAAATATTAGCTGTTCTATTTGATGAACATGCGCATTCTGATTTTTCAATTGAACATATGCCTCGGGGGTGTTTGGATGACGCATGTACTCTGTCTCAACTCGAAGAGGCATTCGTTTGGATGAACATACGCCTTGGGGGTGGTCAGTACCGATTAAAGGTACCAACTGGTATTGATAGTCACATCAGTACCGGTTTGTATTCCGAACCGGTACTATCTAGTAGCAACGGCTACAGTTGCAGGTGGATATTAGTATCGGTTCAAGGCATGAACCGGTACTGATGTGAAACTATCAGTACCGGCTTGTGCTTTCAACCGGTACTATGTCGCAATTTAAACTTCTTCCTCCTCCCGCTCTCTGCCAGACCTACATCATTTGATCAGCCGGCGAGAAGAACAGGAGTTCGGGCAAGAGCTCCAAGGAAGGGGAGGTGCTGCCCAAATTTTAAATCTTTGGTCATTTCACTCGCAACCAAGGTAACTAAGGTTAGTAACATCATTCCTGACTACATTTGGTGTTAAATGGTGCCTCTTCTTTGCTTGAATTATAATGAAAATTTGATCTTTTCTATTAATCGATGAAAGATTACAAATGTAAAGTTCTAGCTTGATCGTTTCAAGTAGGATACAAAAATTTACTCGCAACCAAGGTCACTAAGCTTAAATTTGCTTGGATTATAATATAGCTCGCATTTAAGGTGTGGATCTAGCTCAAATTTACGTTTTAGTTCCATCGTTCGATGTAGGATGGTGCATATATAGTTGGGGAAATTAAGAATGGTGCATGAAAATCATAGAGTTTAGGATCTTCAAATGTCAATAGTTATGTGGAAAAAAGAAGAATTTTAAATTCATTTGTGAATTAAAACAATATAAAAAATATAAATGGCTTTATAGAAAATATAAAATGAGTTCAAGATTCGAGAAAAGTTTTAAAAAATTTTGTGAAAAAGTTTTCAAAAAAAGTTTTGAAAATTTGAGCAAAGCTGTCGTGAAATTATGCTTGCATTAATATTTAGGTTTTGGTTCCATCGATTGATGAAGAATTTTGAATCTAGATTTTCATTGACTAATTATTTTAGTAGGTTGCAAAAACTTGTCGAGTATGAATACCGGAGCAAATAATCATTTTATGGAAAGATATGTAATGAAATATAGTGCCTTTAATGTATATTATGAAATAAAATCATTTTAAAAATATAGTTGTCTTGATTTGGATTTTGGGAAATGTTGAACAATTCATTATCGGAAAATGAGCTAAAAGTTACCTTGATGTAATATAATGTAGATGGACCGGCGATGGATGTACATGGACCGACGCTCCCCGGAGTTCTTGCAGGGTTTGCAAGATTTTCTTCGTGCGGCCGATGCATACACGACGTCAGGCTACATATGTTGTCCATGCATAGACTGCAAGAATGAGAAGGAGTGGCCAAACTCCAGCCACCTTCACTTCCATTTGCTCACAAGAGGTTTCATGACAAACTATACCTGTTGGACCAAGCATGGTGAAGAAGAGATTATACAAGAAGACGGTGAACAAGAAGAGGCGAACAATATCTTAGACGCTGGCCAACCCGGCTCTTGCGAAGATACATTTGGGGAGTTTGGCAATGATGACCTAGACCAGATGCTGCTTGATGGAGAGGGAGAATACATCGATGAAAAACATTACGAAAAGTTTCAGCGCCTATGGGAGGACCACAAAACACTGTTGTACCCAAACTACCAACAGGG
Organism: Rhipidocladum racemiflorum; assembly: GCA_036346355.1. Classification (NCBI taxonomy): domain Eukaryota; kingdom Viridiplantae; phylum Streptophyta; class Magnoliopsida; order Poales; family Poaceae; genus Rhipidocladum; species Rhipidocladum racemiflorum. The sequence continues at coordinate 37,248,891 of CM070581.1, forward strand.
CCATAAAAAGTTGCGTACTACACTAGAACTGATGCAATGGAAGGCGACCAATGGATTATCTGATAAGGGATTCGACGAGTTGTTATGCCTCATCAAGAAGATACTTCCAGAGGGGAACACACTGCCCGAAACTATGTACAATGCCAAACAAGTTGTCCGCCCTTTGGGGTTGGAGGTACAGAAGATACATGCATGTCGTAACGATTGTATCCTTTATCGCAATGAGTACGAGGATTTGGATGCTTGTCCGGTGTGCAAAACTTCGCGGTATAAGACCAGGCGTGATGACCCAGGTGAGGTAGAGGGGCAGCGTAAGAAGAAGAGGCCCCCTGCTAAGGTGGTGTGGTATTTCCCTATAATACCGTGGTTGAAGCGTTTATTTGCAAACAAAGCGCATGCCCTGATGATATGCTGGCACAAAGAAGACCGTACGGAGGACGGAAGGCTAAGACACCCTGCTGATGGCTCCCAGTGGAGGAAAGTCAATAGAACATACCCGGACTTTGCTGAGGATGCAAGGAACATAAGGTTTGGGTTGAGTACAGATGGGATGAACCTGTATGGCGAGATGAGCAGCAGTCACAGCACTTGGCCCGTGACTATGTGTATCTACAACCTTCCTCCTTGGTTGTGTATGAAGCGGAAGTACATTATGATGCCGTTGCTTATCCAAGGCCTGAAGCAACCTGGAAACGACATCGATGTGTACCTCAAACCGTTGGTTGAAGATCTGCTAACATTGTGGAACGATGGTGTACGTGTATGGGATGAGTACAAAAGAGAGCACTTCATTTTACGTGCATTGCTATTCGTAACCATCAACGACTGGCCTGCACTTGGTAACCTGTCGGGCCTATCTATCAAAGGATATAAAGCCTGCATCCACTGCTTAGAGGAACGGATAGCAAGTACCTAAAAAACTCTCGAAAGGTTGTGTACAAGGGCCACCGTAGATTCCTCCATACGAAGGACCCGTTAAGGAGGAAGGGTGAGAATTTTGATGGGATGGAAGAAAAACGTAAGAAGCCCCCGCATCGCAGTGGGGCTCTTGTATTTTCTTTGGTAAACGATCTGAAAGTAGTATTTGGAAAAGGTCTAGGTAGCAAACCTGTCCCGACAGAACAAGGTCACACGAAGCCCATTTGGAAGAAGAAGTTAATATTTTGGGACTTACCTTACTGGAAACACTTAGAGGTTCGCCACTCACTGGACTTCATGCATATCACAAAGAATGTCTGCGTGAACCTGCTAGGCTTCCTAGATATGTATGGAAAATCAAAAGATACACTTCAAGCACGAAAGGACCTACAGCTGCTGGGAATCAGGAACGACCTACATCCGAAAATGAGAGCGGAAGGACAACATTACCTCCATCCCGCGAGCTACACTCTGAGCAAGGAAGAGAAAAAAAATATGATTAAGTTCTTGAACAGTGTGAAGGTCCCTTCTGGATACTCCTCGAACATAAGGAGACTCATAAACACAAAAGAGAATAAAATCGTACACATAAAATCCCATGATTGTCACGTATTGATGACATAGTTGCTCCCAGTGGCGGTGCGAGGTATTCTGCCGGACTGGGTACGAGGGACAATCATAAAGTTGTGCTCGTTCTTCAACGCGGTGTCGCAGAAGGTCATCGAGCCGAATAAGTTATCTAATCTGCATTATGACATGGTCAATAGTCTGGTTAGCCTTGAGATGATCTTCCCTCCATCATTCTTTGATATTATGGTCCATCTCATGGTCCACATTGTTAAAGAGATACAAATTCTCGGACCCGTGTTCCTCCACAATATGTTCCCTTTCGAGAGGTACATGGGCATCCTAAAGAAGTGTGTTCGTAACCGGTCTCGCCCAGAAGGCTGCATTGCGCAGGGTGTCGGCACAGAGGAGGTGATCGAGTTTTGTGTTAATTACATTGATGATCTGAATCCGATTGGCATTCCTGTATCACGCCATGAGGGGAGGCTAAGGGGAAAAGGGACTTTAGGGAGAAAAGAATCCTATAGCGATGATCTACTTTCATTTAAACAAGCACATTTCACAGTATTGAAACAAGCAACTGTAGTGGCTCCATATATGTATGATTACGAGATGAGTCTACGCGCCCAATACCCAGAGAAGTCAGATAAGTGGATCGCAGTCGAGCAAATGGAATCATTTCGGCGGTTGGTTACAAAAGCAACTGTTGGGCAACCAGACTAAGTATGTTAGCAAATAAGTCCAACCTTGTTGTATAGTCCGTTGTTACAAGTTATAGTATATCACTGATGGATGCTTAGTTTTCTTTTTTCATGTTAAATCTTGTCTACTGTGTTCCCATGCTACTAAATTGTCTATTGTGAATGGATCACTTTGCTTTCTTTTGGTGTAATAGACTACTAACATACTAGTTGTGTATTAATAACCTTATTTTTTTTGTAAATCATTTTAGTGTGGAATAATAATGATTTATTATTATTTATTAAGCAAAGAAGCAATAATTGAATTTATGTAACAAGGTGAAAATTTGCATTGGAATTATAAGAGTGCAAAAATTACTTTATTTTTTATTTTTTAATTTATATTAATAACCTTATTTTATTTTTATATTTTTAATTTATAAACTAATATTCTAAAGAATATATAGATTTTCAATATTATTGTTGAATTGTAGAAACTATAAAAGGAATTTATAAATGACTAGTAATCTTATTTTATTTTTTTAAAATCATTTTAGTGTGGAATAAGTATAATTTATTATTTTTTATTAAGCAAAGAAGCAATAATTGAATTTTCTATCATTTTATTCTAAAGAGACTTTGAATTTAATTCTAATCGATCTTGTTGGTGTATTTAACCAAGATCGATGTGATCTAATCAAGATCTTGGTTGGATACACCAACCGTCTTGATCGACTCCTAGGTTTTCCTTTTTGAGTCAGATGTGGAATGATCAGTCCCGGTTGGTGTATCCAACCGGTACTGATGTGGATATCAATCCCGGTTGGATACACCAACCGGGACTGATGGTGCACCTATAAACCTCACTGCCGCCATTTCTTCCCCACTTTGGTGCTACTCCCGCCCGATTATCTCCCATTTCCTCCTCCTCGCGCGCACCGCCGCCACCAGAGCCTGTGCCGGCGTCGGAAGCCCTCCCGTAGCTCGCCCGACCGCGCTGCTGTCCCGAAGCTCGCCCCCCCCCGACGGCACCGCCCTCCCGGAGCTCATCCGACCACGCTGGCTCGGAGACCGCTCCCCCTCGCCGCTTCTTCCCTCAGACCCGTGGAGGTTATAGCTCGCCGCAGCCCTTGCTCCTTGTCCTCCCTTCTCTTTGGTGTACATGTATGGTGTAGATTTATGTTGGATTTGCTAATTGGAGGAAATTGTGTAGGACATTGTGAGCTATTTCGGTTGTGATCTTGTTCATGTGAATATTGAATGAATGCTAACATGATGTTGTACTGATCAATTAGACATTAGCTAGTATTGTTTCAGCAATTAGAGCAATTAGACCATGACATTGCCACTTTGCCAGATTGCAACGTTCCCACCAAGGGTGAAAACTGTAGTAACCTGACCCAATTGGCACCTGTTCATGTGAATATTACTGCAAAATGTAATATATTTGAATTGGCACCTGTATAGAATCGAAACTTTTTGGTATATGTTGCAGTTGTAATATATTTGCAATGTCAGGCCTTGTATGCAAAATGATGTAAGTTCCAGTTGCAGCAAATGATCTAGAGACCGTCAATTTATGTATCATTGATTACATTGGTGAAGAAATGGTTACTCCAGAGATATATTCTCAATTGTCAATATCTGTTCTTTTCCATGTGGTCAATTTCAGGAAGGTGATAAACCGGCAATTGTAATCCCGAAAACACTCTTTTTGTTTAGAGAATTTCTACGAAGCAATATACCATCCAAGCAAAAAGAAAAAAAAACTTTGTTGAATCTTACTCGAAATCCTCGAAACCATAAAACAACCCATGCAGATAACCCTTAGGCTGTGTTTGGCTCGAGAGGTTAGGAGGAGTGTTATGTGATATATGGATGCATGCTACACACTTGTCTCTTTCTTGTCTTATCAGATAGATTCAAAGTATATGTAACCATAATGATTCAAATCTCTAATTTGTAAATTGATAATTTTTCAGCATTCAAAATTGTTGAAAAGGCCTTTGGATCTAGTTTGCAAGTGTGGGAGCATCACTCAGAAAGCATCAAATGTAAGTTCATGGGGATCCTTGGTGAATTATATGTAAAATGTTATGTATATGTGAGATGTGTCAGATGAGTAATTATATGTAAAATGTTATGTATATGTGAGATGTGTCAGTATATGTGAAATGTCAAATGTATAAGTAGAGTTGGTCTAATCAGCATTTGTTCCTCACCGTCTTCCACGCCGTTAATTTTCAGTGCCTTCCTCTAGCCTAAGAAACAATGATGGACGGCGAAGGATTTGATCAAGAAGAATTTATGACAAATTTGATTGCGGGAGATGGTGGTTATGAGGCCGCAGAGCACGATGAGGCCGGCGAGGTAACAATCAATCACGTCAATGATTGTCGATTTCACTATCATGCTAAGCCAACATTCTGACCCGTTCATGATTGTACCATGCTTTCAAATCGATCAACCAAGCGGGCAATCACGACAGCGAGGTCCAACTAGGAGGCCGAAGGCAAGATATGTTGTCACCGAAGTCAACGAGAACGGCCAACCTCATAAACCCTTGACGGTGATTGGGCCGTTCAATTCGGCATGCGGTGTCCACGTTAGGGACCACATGCCCATTAGCATAGCAAAATGGGATCAGGTTCCTGAAGATACGAAAAACATGCTTTGGAACGATGTTAGAGAGACATTCACCTTCCCCCAAGGGACCGAAGAGAAGGTGAAGAGTTACACTCTCAAGAAGATGGCCATCGCATTCCAAACTTATAAAAAGAAGTTGAACACGGAGTATATCAAGGAGAATCGAACGCCCGACTTCAACAAGTCCCCGAAGTTGCAAGATCACTGGGAAGCGTTCGTGAACTACAAGACTTCGGAGGAAGGTCAAAGTTTGAGTGAGAAGAACAAGCTGAATGCACAGAAGAAGAATTACCACCACCGACTCGGCCCTGGTGGTTACCGCCAAGCAATACCCAAATGGGAGAAGAGGGAGCATGACCTGCTAGCGAAGGGTGTCACACTCACAACAATGGAATGGCCTGACAGAGCAAAGCATTGGTTCTATGCTCACAGCGGTGGCCTCGATGATAACGGCAATGCGATGTTTGGGGAGGTGCTAAGAGATGTGGCCAGAAGGCTTGTGCAGTCCATCGAGGAGACTTCCCAAGGTAGCTTCGTGCCAAACAGGGAGAATGACGAGCTAACAAGGGTTCTACAAAACCCGGAGCACCCTGGACGTACACGAGGCGTTGGCGTCATCCCGTGGAAGGTTGGTTTCGCTCAGGACGCCGAGACCTATAGGAGTCGGATGAGAAGCAAGGCTCGACATGCACAATAGCTTAGTGCGCTTGAAGAACGCATGACTCAAATAGAGGAGCAGTTAGCCCAGAGCCAACAGCGGGAGACGTGCCAGGAACCTCCCAGCAATCCTAACATCATCAGCCCCACCGGGCAGCGGAGCAGCTGCGCTTCCGGTGGGCTGCCCAAAGTGGACTTGGACAGGTATCCCGTAGATGACATCAGGCAGCAGACACCTTGTGAGCTGCATGTCGGGGCGCGAAACCTCACTTGTAGGCGGCGCATGGCATGGTTCACCCAGTGGAGCCGGGGAAGCTCATCCATGGCCAACAGATACCGCCAAACTACTCCAAGGTCTCGGTGGAGGAGGTTTGCCCAGGGTACGAGGACCTTGAGCTTGAAATTCCCTGAGGTGACGGGAGTACGAAGCTAGGAGAGGCGGTACACACTTTCATCCTGTGGCGCAAACGGCACATAATTTTTCGAGATAACATGGATGTGTCCTCTCTGCGAAGAAGCCCGACTCCTACACCACTTCCCGCACACCCAAGCCCAAGAAGAAGCCCGTCTCCTCCCAAGAAGGCGTCGACTCCTACACCACCTCCCGCGCACATAAGCCCTAGGAGAAGCTCATCTCCTCCCAAGAAGGCGTCGACTCCTACACCACCTCCCGCGCACATATGCCCTAGGAGAAGCCCGTCTCCTCCCAGGAAGGCGTCGACTTCTACACCACATCCCATGCACTTAAGCCCCACAAGAAGACCGTCTCCTCCCAAGAAGGCGCCGACCAAAGGAAACAAGCCAGCTCAGCCAGCAGCTCCCAAGAAGACGAGGTCCTCCACCCAATCCAAGAAGTTGCGTCCACTTTCGAAGCTGGCGTACGATATGACCGACGAGGAGACCAATAAGATAGTACAAGGTGAGGTAACTGAATTTTTTAGACCTAAGTCACCAAAGAAGAAGGTTCAACCTAGCACGGAAGAATTTCACAAAGGCTTGAGGACTATTACAATTTTGAAGGATCAAAAAGAAATGCCTCGCCAATCAAACTACGAGCGCACATTGCGAAAGGAATGCCACAAGAAGATGACAGCTGAGGAGAAGGAGAAGGAGAAGGCTAAGGCGATGCTACAATTCTTTGATGAAACTGGCCTTGACCCAAATCAAATATTAGGCACAATAGAGATTGAGTATGCCCAAGTAAGATGGCCATTTACATTGGGTGGATCATTGGTCAAGCGTGAGGAGCTGCTCCAGCTAACGACAAAGATGCGGCAATTCCATGAATGGTACTTGGACGCGACCAAGCATGGTCTCTGATTGTTTCTTTGTCAAGTACAAGGATCAATATTTTTTTCACGGTGACGGTGAACTTTTTATCGAATGGCACGTCATGTATGATCTATACCAGACAGACGCCCTCAGCGCGTCCTTGGCGGGTTGCTGGACACTGTAAGTGTCTTATTTACAAAAAACCATCGTGCGTGCCCTTGTAGAGTACGGACCTTGCAAGCCTAACTAATTTCTTCTTGTGTAGCATGGAGATACAAAGATGTCGAAGGGATCAAATTTTTGACATAGGATTCATGGACCCAGTAGTTATCAACGAGATAACCGTTAGATACAGCCCAAGCGAAACACAGACTAACGTATACAATGTGCTAATGGGACATCAATATAAGTCAAGGATATATCTACCCTACGCACATGAGTATGTGTTTTCGTACCGCCTTGTTCTACTCCTTTTTCATAACACTATGTTAGAACTAATTAGTTATCTATGTTGACATATGTATGTACAGTTTTCACTGGATTCTTATTATGATCGAGCTAGATCATAGTCGGATCACAATTATGGACTCGAGAAGGAAACCAGTTCAAACGTATCAAAGCTTTATCGATTTGCTCGACCGGTATTAATTCTTGTTCCTTTCATTATTGTATTACTTCTATTTCCTTCTATTTGAAACAAATTCTAATCATGTACAATTCGTAATCACATGTGTAGTGCATTCGCACAGTTTCGTGCTAAAAATAGGGGCGCATTCAAGGAGAAATTTGAAATTACAATAGCCTCTCAAGTACGTATATCATAATGCTAGCTTTTTGGTTAGTTAAGTTAATTTCCTTGCATTCATTCACGCTTTCAACTTTTTCAACCACAGATATTGAGTCAGTCGGCGAGCAACAATTTATGCGGTTACTATGTATGTGAGTTTTTGCACACCCAAACCGGAGCCGCTGACCGCATGTTAAAAGGCGACAAGGGGGTGAGTAAATATAATTACTACCTTTAATGATGTATATTATTCCTTACATCTTGTACAAATTCAAGGATTGATTTGTTAATGACATAACGGCAGGTGCCTCAATATTTGGCGGAACAAGGTTCGAAACTCTTGCCGGCGCGAGTGAGAGCAATTCAAGAACAACTCGTTTGCTTCATTTACGATGAGGTTGTAAATCAAAAAGGCGAGTTCCACGAACCAAATTTTAACAGGTGGGGCCCTTCGATAAGGACCGGTGAACTGTCATTCTCGACATCTACGGCTAGCAAGAGCGATGCACGTAAAAAATCCCAATGAACAGAAGGAAAAGAAATACTGGAGTTGTAATTAAAGTTGTGTACATATTGTAGTACATTATATGTAATTAAATTTGTTAATGAATGTACAGTCATTTCATTATCAGGCAAATGTGCATGATTGATTATATGTGTTTTAATTCGTTGTGATTTAACACACACACACATATATTATATATAATAGCCAGTATTGGACACACACACATATTTACATATATATTATATACAGCCCATCAGTACCGGTTAGATAAAACAACCCAGACGATTTAGGGCCTCATCGTAACCAATTGGAGACACCAACCAAGATCTTGATAAGGTCCACGAGTCTCACGATCTTGCCGCCACGTGTGACTACCAACCGTCTTGATACTCTATCAAGATCTGGGTGAAAACCGGATCGATGCCCTTGAGCATCGATCCGGATGGCTATCTTAGGTTCAAAAACCGGTACTAAAGGCTCTTTTAAACCGGTACTAAAGGCTCTTTCCGTAGTAGTGCCTAGCGTCTCGCTGTGCCAAGCGCATCGCCCCTGGCCAGCATCGATTCGCTCTGGCAGCCAACTGCTTGCCCAGCTTAGAGTCCAAGGACTCCAACCGGTTTTTTTTTCTTTTGCCTAGCGTGAAGTCCAAGGACTCCAACCGGATTTTTTCTTTTGCACAAGGATAAGCTCATTACCTTTCATGTTCGTTTGTAGTGGGGGCTAAGGGCAAATTTACTCTTTTGTCCCCCCTGAATTGCTCCTTTTCATTTGTTTTTCGAAAATTATGTAGTAAATCGGAAAATTGAATAAATTACTCAGAAAATTGGTTAGAAAAATTCCAGAAATTCTGAAAATTGCCAGAAAATTATGAAAATAGCTAGAAAATTCCAGAAAATTTTTGGATCTGGTTTTAATTTTTCTAGCACTCCCTTGCAGTATTTATGAATAATGTATGAATATTTCCATGCTTTTTGCTATTATTGCTGCTCGTATATTTGAGTTTTCTTTTTTTTCTCCAATATACACATGAAGCACGCCGAACGAAGAGGCCACCGTCGCGCCAGGAAGGCCGACGCGTATGGAACTGACCGCGCCGCGCGCATAAAGCCGCGCTACGCCGATTGCACGAAGCCGATCACGCACATGAAATAGATCGTACGAAGTCGATCATGCATATGAATCTGATCGCATGCACGAAGCCGATCACATACATGCATGAACCTGTATTTATGAATCTTTATGAATACTTATGAATCTTGTATTTATGAATCTTGAATTTGTGAATCTTGTATTTATGAATCTTATTTTTATTGCCTTCTTTAGTTTACTAGAAATTCATTAGAATTTAGTTATGCATTTATGAATCTTGCAACCACTCTCTATTAGATTACACGAAGTAATCTAATGAAAGAGTACCTAGCATTGTCAAATATGAGTTTGAAGAACTGACCCTGAATGGTTAGAACTATCTCACATGGGCATCAAATTTGAAGATCATGCTTGCGAGCAAGAAGTTCTAAGCTGCCACCGGCTTAAGGTCCTCGAAGAACGCACAACCTACCGCCGAGCAAAATGATCAAGCTGTGCCCTTTCTCAAGCATCACCTTTCAGCAACTCTGAAGAATGAATACATGACTGAGGTCAGTGCACTTGAGTTATGGACATCACTCTAGAAGCGGTTCGAGAAACTCAAGTTCAAGTCCACCATCTTGCTCCAAGCACAGCAAGATTGGGTTCGCCTGAAGTTTGCAAACTACAGAACAGTGGTTGTTAATGAATCTTGAATAATGAATTGTAAGCTCTCGAAGAGCATACTTTTTCTTTCTCATGAATAAGAATTGCAATTTATTCTTTATTCCAGTATTCCTTATTTGCAAGCAATGTTTGAGTTACTTTGCTATTGTCTGATTAGAATTATATATATTTTCATCTAGAAATCATGTAGCGCCCAATGGAGGAAATATGTATTGTTGATAGTGGCACAACAAATACCATCTTAAGAGAGTCGAAATACTTCTAGACGATCACGAAGAACGCTGGAAGAATTACGACAATCGCAGGAAGCGATACACATATAATAGGTTCTGGAAGAGCCACAATTATATTACCAATGGGTACAACTTTGGTAATTGAAGAAGCCCTCTTGTACCATGAATCAACATGTACTCTCTTATGTTTTAAAGATATCTGCGCCAATGGGTTTTCACGTAGAATGCAATGAAGAAAAATGGCAAAGAGAATTTTTGCATTGTGAAGCACACGGAATATGGAAAAATGTTATTAAAAAAATATCCCTCATATGAATCTGGGTTGTACTACACGAGAATCAATGCACCCGTAGTGTATACTTCTTTGAAGACTGTGTTTAGAAGCTCTGAATTATTTTCTTTATGGCATTGTAGATTAGGTCATCCTAGTCTTAGAATGATGAGAAATATAGTTAACAACTCACAAGGTCATGACATTAATGTTAAAAATTTCCCGAATCATGAAGATTTTATGTGCCATGCATGTGCCACCGGGAAATTAATAACAAGACCCTCTGTTATGAAAGTACAAAATGAAATTCCCACATTCTTGGAATGCATTCAGGGGGATATTTGCGGCCCGATTCAGCCCTTGTCAAGGCCGTTTCGGTACTTCATGGTGCTCATTGATGCTTCCACGAAATGGTCGCATGTATGTTTGCTGTCAACAAGGAATCATGCATTCGCATAGCTGATCTCGCAGATCATCAGAATTAAGAATGCTTTTCCTGATCATCGTGTGAAGTGTAACATCCTCATTTTCGCCTTCTGGAGAAAAACCTAATTTAAATAAATTAAATTCAAAAGTTGGAGTTTCTTTGGCGTTTATATTAACCTGGCATCCATCTCCATCCAAATTCGGGATTTAATTCCCCGCCGGTCGAAAAATCGAATTTTTCGGTTCCCACCGGTACCCGAAATTTCACCAGAGTCCAAAAATGCTCCAAAAATCCCAAAACCACTTCAATTGTGTCCCAAATATTCTAAAATGATTTTAGGAATCATTCTCCGGATTTTTGGACCTCCATTCCTGTTTTATCTCACGCGGCTTTTGTTTAATGCCCGCAATCCGCGCCCGAATATTTAATTCCACAAATTTCATCCAAATTCCGCGAAACCAATTTTATTGTGTCCCAAATATTCTAAAATAGCTCTAGGAATTTTTTTCGGAATTTTTAGACCATTTTTCCTAATTTTTGCTCTAGGGCGAATCATTTACGTAATTCTCGGCCAATCGCGTGCTGCCACGTGGCAGGAATAGTGTCATCTTCTACCTTGGACCATGAAGAACAGAGAAGGCTCCAAGCTCTCTCCAATGGCTAGGGTTGGATTCAAATCACCATATCTTCCTCCACGCAACTCCAAATTGAGCACGGCCGGTTGTGTTGAATTCGTAGCGACGATCTCTTGCCATTCCCCACCTTCATTAGCCACTAATCTCGCCGGAAACGACCGCATTAAAGAAAAACCGAATTGCAATCAAATGCTCATAACTTGGCCGTTTCAACTCCGTTCCGCGTTATTCCACTTCCATTCTCTCCGTGTAAGAACCCCCGTCGTGGTGGTATGCATCTCCTTTAGCCTCTTCCACTCTTGCGCCCGTGAGATCGAGAAAACCAACGCCGGGTTAGAGTTTTCGGTGTTCTTCACGTTCTTGGCCATAGATCTCTCCACGGTGGGTTATTCTTCGTGCCACTTGGTTCCTTGTGACCGTGATTGAGTCTAGAGTCTAACCCAACAATCAATTTTAGGATCCCTCGCGATTTGGAGACGAATTTCGCATTTTTGTCATTTCGACCGGAGCTCCGTTCGTCACCGAATTCATCGCCTCCGGTGAGATTCAATCCGATTCCTTCCTCCTATGAGTCCCTAAGGTTGTTGTTTAGTGATTCCATGATTTTATTTGGTCCGATTCCATGCGAAAATGGGCTAAAAATCGAGTTTTTAGAAGGTAGTGTGCTCTCTGTTTCAATTTTTGCTCTCTGTGGTTTTGCTCATGCGTGCGGGCCCAAGTTCACCGCCGGCCGGCCGCCCCGTCGCGCCGTCAGCGCCAGCCGCTTCATCCGCCGCTTCTCGCCCCGGCCGCCCATGCATCCAGCCGTCGTCGTCGCCGGCTCACGCCATGCGCCGATCGCCCACTTCTTTGGCCAGGTCCCCTCCCCCTCACACCCCCAAGCTCCTCTTCCTAGCCATGGTGTTGGCCATGGCATGAGCAAGCTTGAAGACAACCTCATGAGAATGACATGTGGGGCCCACCTTCCATATAGACAAACATTTTCCAAAAATCAGAAAAAGGAAAAGGAATATTACGTGGAATATTCCTCGTTTTCCAATTTTTCAAAATTCAAACTTCGGAAGCTCATAGCTTCTCCGTTCGAACTCCGTTTGACTCCATTCAAATTTCTAAATTCATCTAAAATCAAGATCTACCTGCTAGTACTAATTTTGTAATTTTTAGATTTTATTTATTTTCTGGTATTTATTTATTGTCTCGATTTGCGTGTAGCCGAGGACTCCGACGCGACCGCCGACCCCGCCGCCGGACTTCCCACGTACGACGACCTTCCCGTGACCGAAGGCAAGTCTCCTTGATGCATGTTGAACCTACTTTTCTAAACGTGTTGTAAATGTTTTTATCACGTGCATGCTATGATTTTAACCATATGTCAAATATAAGTACTTAGTTAATCCCAATTGTGATTACCGCCTTTGTTCTCGACATCCATGGTACTTGTAACCCTAGGACATTTTTTATACCATGCTTATGCTTATATGGTATCCTTTGTTACATAGTACGGTAGAATTGCTTAGGACCTTTCTGATGAAAACAACTCATGGGTGGGATTACTCAAAAAGAATGATTCCAAGTATGATTTGGAAATTATTATTATGATTTTAGTACTATTTTTCTAAAACAAAATAAAAGGAAAAATGGTTTGAACTTGGGCGGAATGGATTGTCGGGTGGGTGCGGATGGAGCACTAGTTGTCTTGTGCAAGTACCGCCCCAAGTCATTTAAGGACCGACGCTTGTGATTGTCCATTCTAAGCATAACCGTACTACCACATGTCTATAATGGTACGACCTGGCCAACTAATTTGTAGAAGCCTAGCTTAGACTCACCACTCGGTGGAATGTGAGTGCCGGATAGAGGCAATGTCGTTTTTCTCACACGGCGCAAGAGGGGGCTTCTGTACTGGGCGGATGGAACCCTAATAGTGGTGAAACCTCAGTGGGTGGGTCGGGTTAGGTGGATGCTTTGTGAAACTTATTACTTAAGTATGGTTTAATAAAATGTGGCTTTGTGCAAATGAATCCTGTTAAGCTTCCTTTGGAAAGCCCCACATAATCATACTTTCGCCGACTTGCTGAGTACTTTTGTACTCACGTGCTACATCAACTTGTCATCCTCAGAGAACTTTCAAGACGCAGCTGAAGATGGTGAGTTCTACCCCAAGGAGTTCGAGGAGGATTGCCAGGATAACTAGTTGCGTTTCTAGTCGTCGCCTGTGGCGTTTTGGTGTTCGCTTGTTTTTGCTTTCGTTCTCCGCTGTCGTGTCTCCGGTCTGTCGACCGAGTATTGTAATAAGTGGCCATGTGGCCCATACTTTAATATTTATGTTACAATTTTCGTTTTGTTCGGCAATGAAGTATCACTGTGACTGTTTGTACTAGCTACTGATCTGGGACTAGTACGGAAATGCACAGGAGATTTCGGATAGCTGATCCGGGGTCTCACATGAAGTCCATTCGAATGGACAATGCCGGCGAATTTACTTTTAAGGCATTCGATGATTATTGCACAGCAACAGGAATAGCAGTTGAGCACTATGTACCGCACGTCCATACGCAAAATGGACTAGTTGAAATACTAATAAAGAGGATCAAGTTTATAGCCCGATCGCTCTTACAGAGTTGTAACTTGCCCAACACTTATTGGGGACACGTAGTCCTGCACGCAGCAGCACTCATCAATTATAGACCATCGGCCTACAACATCCATCCACCTATGCAATTAGTGCAAAGGGTCATCCCAAAGATTTCTCATCTTAGAAATTTTGGTTGTTTGGTATATATACCTATACCACCCTCACAGCAGACTGCAATAGGCCCTCTCCGCTAGTCTGGGATATACGTTGGTTATGAGAGTGCATCCATAATCAGGTATTTGGAACCCATGACTGGAGACTTGCATACAGCCCGATTCGCTGACTGTATCTTTGACGAGGACCGTTTCCTGTCATTAGGGGGAGAGAATCAACCATTGGATGAAAAATGCCGGAAAATAATATGGCATTCCATTGGGATCCCCGCACATGACCCTCACACAAATGAAGCAAATCAAGAAGTCCAGAAGATAATTCATTTGCAGAATCTAGCAAATGAACTGCTTGATCATTTTTGTGATATGAAGAGCGTGGTTAAGTCGCATGTACTAGCAAGAAATGCACTAGAGAGGGCGGAAATACCAAAGAAAGCAGAAGATATTCGTCATCCTGTTTAGAGGACTCAAAGAAAAAGAACAGAAAATCTGGCTTCTCAAACCCAAAGTACCTAGAGACATCTGGAGAAAACTGGGCAAGAGGACTTACCACAACCAATCACGAAAATGCCCCAAAGCATGAAGGGGAGCTGTAACACCCCAATTTTTGCTTTCATGAATTTAAATAAGATTTGGCACTTTGGTGAATTTTTGGAATTTTCTGGAATTTATTAGGATTTATTTGAATTTATTTCCTTTTGAAATAATTAAAGAATTTAATTTTGCAAATAAAATTTTGTTGGAAATATTTTATTTGAGTCCAAAATGTTCCAAAATATTTTCTATAATTTTTCTGGAATTTTTCTGAGTGTTTTGCTATTTTTAATGAATTAAATGAATTTCTGGGAATTAATTGGATTCTTTAATCGCTGGAAAAACCTAACCGGTTTCACTGTTCATCCGACCGGACCCGAGTCTGAGTCAAACTCGTGTCCGACCCAGACCCGACCGCGCCAGCCGTTCCGGTTGAACCCAGTCACCAACGGCCACAATCGCGCCATGTCGCCCGAACCCAAGCCCGACCGAGCCAACCAAGTCGCCCGAGCAGGATCCGAGCCCAAACCCCCGTACCGTTGGATCTTGATCCAACAGCTCACGTTGAGCCACGTCACCCAATCCGAATCCATTTCGGATTCCACCGCCGCAGCCGTGTGGGCCTCGATTTCCGCGAGTTTCATGGACGCCGAGGGGCCTATTTAATGCGCCGCCGCCGCCATCGTGTTCTCCGTTTCCTTGCGCACCCGTAGCCCTAACTCACCGAGCTCAAGCCGCCGTGGTTGCGCCGCAATCGCTCGCCGTAGTTGCGTTAGGGTTCCGCCGCGGTTAAGCGTCGTTTCCGCCGCCGTCCGTCGTCCTCCGCCACCGTTGAGCCCAGATCAGGAACCGCAAGGATAAGACGCGTCGGAGAGTACCATTCACTTCGCCGGAGGGGCCTCGCAACGCCGTTGCCATGGTCGTCATCCTCGTCTCCGGTGAGCCAACTCCGCCGCGCGCCATCGCCGTCGCTCGAGCTACACCAACCGTCCGATCAAGATCCAAGGGCCCAGATTCGTCCACGTCACCCCCGGTGAGATCCCACGTGTTAATCTGTAGATCTATTTCCAACCGTTGGATCTAGATCCAACGGTTTAGATTGTGCCACGTAGCTAAAACCGCACTGTGCTTGTATAGATGTCAGCCGTTAGATCTAGATCGAACGGCTAGGGTTAGCCACGTTGTAAACTCTAGATTGGATCTTGACCATCCGATCAAGATCGAACGGTCCAGATCAGCCGAGTAGTTTCCTATTGCGTTAAGCTAGATCCGATCTGGGCCGTTGATTTTCAAATCAATGGCTGAGATCATGCCACGTGCTCGGAAGTTGGACCATCGCGGTCAACCCAGTCAGCCGCGGTCGCCGCTGACGTCAGCCGTGACGACACGTGTGGTCCGCGTGTCAGCGACCGAGCCAAACTTCACCATGACGTCATGCTGACGTCACGGTGGGGCCCAGCTGTCAGCCGTCCCTCAGCCGAGTGGATGACATCACCGCTGACGTCATCCGGTGGGGCCCACCTGACAGTGAGAACTGTATTCGTGGACCGGGTCCACGGTGGACCCAAACCGAACCGTGGACCACGTCCATGGACCGGCTGACGTAATAAATCGATTTTTCAATAGAAAAATAATTCGGTGGAAAATCAAAATCCACGCTGACGTCATGCTGATGTCATTATTCGGTTTTTCAGTTTAAAAATAAATAGATTAATTCGGATTATTGATTTATTTGAATTTTGAAACTTCAAACGCTTATAACTTTTGCAATTTAACTCCGATTTGAGTGGTTCAAATTTCTAAATTTTTATAAAATTGAGATCTACCTAATGGTGAATTTTATTTAATTTTTGGACCAAAGTTTTTCTCTGTAATATTATTTAATTGATTATTTAAACTTTAAACGCTTGTAACTTTTGCGTTTTAACTCCGATTTTGCCGATTCAAATTCCTAAAAATTCATAAAATTATGCTCTCTTTGTTTATGGACTTTATTTAGATGTTTGGACACTTTTTGTCTACTGTTTATTTATTTATTGCTATTTGCACGCTTTACGAGTAGACGTGCCCGAAGGCTTCGAAGGTGAAGTGTTGACCTAGGAGCCAGTTCAAGACCAAGAACAAGTACTCTTTGAAGGCAAGTTGTGCTTTGACCATGTTGATCCCATTTTCAAATTAATTTGGTTTAAATTATTGCATGCTAGTTTAATTAGAAAATGCTTTCTTTAATTATGGGAAATTAGATAAATGCCAAATTGCTGTATGGCACCTTGGTTAATTAAATATGTGTCATGACCCCTTGTCACCCTAGTTGTGGATTATTAGTTGGACATTATTAAATTGCCAACATGGGTAGTTAGACCGATGTAGTATGCTTAGCCTTGCCACGTGAAATGCTTTGGACAATCAAATGCTAACATTGACTTAATGAGATACTACACCTGTTTTGAAAGAAGTATCATGTGTTATGATTGTTGATGGCACGTGGTGCATGGTAATCAACTGGGGGTTTGATAAATAGATTTTGATCACGGCATGTGGCAAGAATGATCGGTTGGGCCAGTTGTGGCATCGGGAGCGTTGATTTGGTTCTTCGGGTAGTCTTGCCCTGGTCACCCTAAGGACTTAACCTTGCAAGCCTTTCAACTGAGTCAAATGTGCAGCCACATGTCTGTAATGGGGCGGACCTAGTTGATTAAGTTGCTAATAACGTACCTGTGGGACCTCGGGGTGTCAACTATACCTTTTGTGTAGTTGTACGGGGGAGCGTACCGGGGCTGCGGCCAGGTACCCATCTAATGTTGGATTGGCCTAAACTTCGCCTTCGCTAAGGGAAGGGTTAGTATGCAATCACCGGGCAGGACCACTTGTGCTGTTAGAAGCTTCCGAAAGACTTTGTTACGGACACTCGCCTTTGTGGTGTTTGGCTGTATCTTGTGGGTAAAGTGAATAACCTCTGCAGAGTGTAAAATCTATTCGAATAGCCGTGTCCGCGGCATTGGACATCGCTCGGGGATTACAGTCAAGGGTTAGACCTTCTTGAAAATAACTTGGACTTGAAAGGTTGGGTTTGGTTTAATAATGACGTTAATGGAAATGTGGATTAGGAATGGGAAAGATGTTTATTTAACTCCTGGAAAAGTTATTGATCTTATACTTGTCTTTACTGCTTTCAAATCTACTTATGCTACTTGTCAAATGCTGTTGTACTGCAAATATACCCTGAGCTATTCCTTCGTACTAAGCCATGCATGTAGTATATTAGTGTGCATTCTGTGCATGAATTGCTGAGTACCAAGTACTCTCCCTTGCCACAATACAACACCAGTTGAAGAAGAGTCTACACCAGTTTCGGAGGAGGAACTCCAAGAGGAACCGTCTAACTAGGGAGCGAGCCCAGTCAGTAGCCTGTGGTATACTGGATGGCGCCACGAAGTTATCTTACATTCCGCTGCAGTTATTTCTCCTTTATTAAGTTTTCACCCTGCGTGGCGTATATTTGTAACTTGACCATAAGGTCGAG
The DNA here is from genome assembly GCA_036346355.1 of Rhipidocladum racemiflorum. Taxonomy (NCBI): domain Eukaryota; kingdom Viridiplantae; phylum Streptophyta; class Magnoliopsida; order Poales; family Poaceae; genus Rhipidocladum; species Rhipidocladum racemiflorum. Next base: position 37,267,049 of record CM070581.1, read on the forward strand.
CAACCAGCTTGGTTAACTATTTAAGGTACCTTATTATTTCGTTGAGTATGATTGTGATATTTACCAATGTTGAGACTGTGTGCACTAGCGCGTTCCTGGACTAGTGCTGAATACACAGATGGTCCAGATTTGCAAATTCGGGTCCGAACAGAGGTGGTATCAGAGCCATACTGACTGTAGGCTCACCCATAGTTAGATTTGTCATAGTGAGGATAAAACCTATTTTCTAAAGATAAAATTTGTCAAGATAATGAATGAATTCTCGACTTACCCCTTTCTTCCTTGTTCATACCCTTGCTGAGTTCTTTTCGTCTTCCACATTGATTTTAAAATGTTGCGTTCTTACGCAAGTGTCTTTTGACAAATGATGATGAAGAACAACTACGCCGAGCGTGAAGGAGGCTACGCTGCCGAGTTGTGGCGTATGCTTCAGTTTCTTGGATGTTTTGAGAGGCCGCTCTACCGAGGGACTACACTCGTGCAGGCAGGAATGGTCATAGGATGGGACGTCAGGATCACGGTGTATGCCCGAGAGAAGACGAAGTTCAGTCGCCCTTTCCACTTCACAGCCAGGAGGTCTACCTTTGAGATGGGAATCCAGGAGGTGTTGCGTCGAGCAATGCAGCAGATCGCTCGCACCTACTCCAGGGAGCTGGAAGGCACAGTATTCCGTCACCACCCACGCCGAGACAGCAAAGCTCAGCGGAAGCCGATAGAGGATGAGGATGCTACCGTCACTCACTTAGCCAGATTCGTCGCCGCTCAGGAGGAGCTGATCGATGACATAGTTCAGGAGTTGAAGAAGGCTCGCGAGCAGGTTGAGGAAGAGAAGAAGCACTTAGAGAATGCTCGTGAGTACGTCGCCTATGCTGCGGAAAGGATCGCAGAGCTGGAGACCGCACTGTATGGATAGGGCCCCGATCCAGTGTTGGAGTTGGACGCCCCAGAGCTAGAGGAGGACCCAGAAGAGGCGCCACCTGCACCCGCGCCACAGCCACAGCACCAGCCAGATCCAGAGCCAGAGGAGGACGCCGCTGCCAACCACAAACCAGCTGCGGTGGCATGGCGATTGTTTCGCGCCTATGCCGCCGCACCCGCCCCGAGGAGGCAGTGGAGGTTTTCTCAACGAGTGAGCGTAGGCGTTGAGGTTGAGACTCCTTCGTCGAGTCACGTTATAGAATAAGAGTTACCCTTTAGGCGTTAGACTCCAGTAAGAGTTGATTTGGATTTTCATTGCTTACTGAGTGTGCAGTATGTGTTGCAAGGCCCTTAGGCATTGTGAGCAACCATACCAAGTATTATTATTAAATAATAAAGTTGGATTTTTGAGTTACACTTTTCCCCCGCATAAGTTTCCCTACTACTTGTCTATTCTTGTTCCCTCTCATCTCTGAAACCTTGGAGCAATCGACAGATGGTGAACACCGGCGGAAACCTTGGAGGCAATAGAAGTGGTTCTCGCCCAGCTGGGAAGCCCAATGATGGAGCACCTACACCCCAGCCAGCACCGCCAGTTGACATGCAGAATTTTGGAGCTTTTCTTGCTGCACAGACCCAGTTGATGCATGCGATGATGCAGCAGATGCAACAGATCACCGCTCACTCCACTGCTAATCAGAATAATCAAGTCAATCAGGGACAACGCCAGAATTCAAGACTGTCAGAGTTCATGAGGACTCATCCACCCACTTTCTCCGGGAATGCCAATCCGTTGGAGGCCGATGATTGGTTAAGGCCAATTGAGAGGAAGCTACACATTGCTCAATGCATGGGAAACGAGAAGGTACTCTACGCTTCTCATCAGTTGGAAGGGACCGCCACAGAATGGTAGGAGAACTTCTGCGCCACACGGGAGAACCCTCAGGACATCACTTGGGAGGAGTTTACCGTCGCATTTCATCAGTATCACGTGCCTGAAGGAATTATGGACCTCAAGAAGGAGGAGTTCAGAGCACTGAAGCAAGGTAATCAGCCGGTGGCCGAATACCTGAATAAGTTCACACAGCTTGCACATTACGCACCTGAAGACATAGCGACAGATAAAGCCAGACAGTCTCGTTTTATGAAGGGACTTAACTCAGGACTACAGGTGGGACTGATCACCCACACTTTTCCAGATTTCCAGGAGCTTGTGAACAAGGCGCAAGGAACTGGATGAAACCGGAAGCAAAGGATGCAACAGCAGGGATCGCGTCAGGGAGCGCAGCAACGCTTGAGGGTTGCGCCAAATCAGTTTTTCAGATTCCAGCCACAGAATGCAACGAGGACACCGTCACCAGCAACAAGACCCATCAACCAGAATTATCAGACCCCAGCTCCAGCCAGAAACGCCGCTTCAGGCAGTCAACAGGGGACAGTGAGACGCTGTTACACCTGCAACGAGCCAGGGCACTTCTCCAACAGTTTCCCTAAGAAGACCGCAGGAGTGACCCTAGTCCGCTTCAATCTGGGATCCACACCAGCCAGCACGCTGCACCCAGAGCAAACCGAGGAACAGCACAGCCAGGAGCCACGCCCAAACCATGGTGAGAGGCTGAGTCAACCATGTCACTGTAGAGGCACTCCAGAATGCCACGGATGTCGTGCTGGGTAAGTTACTTGTCAACTCAGTGCCTGCAACAGTTTTGTTTGACTTTGGAGCTTCGCATTCGTTTGTTTCTCAAGGCTTTGCTGCTAAAAATGATTTGGAGATTGCAAGACTTAAATGCATGCTTTTAGTTCAAACCCCTGGTTCTGAACTCCGAACTAAAGTAGGATGTTCTGGGGTGAGAATACAAATAGATGGGGTAGAATTCCTAGCGAACCTTATTATATTGAAAACCCAGACCTTAGATGTTATTTTGGGAATGGATTGGTTATCGAAGCACAAGGCTGTGCTGGATTGTGGCTGAAGGATTATCTCAGTCGAAAGCCCGTGTGGAAGGAAAGTGGAATTTCAAGCCACCGCCGTTAGAGATGGACAGTTGATGGTTAATAGCGCCAAGGCAATCAGCATAGAAGATGTCTCAGTGGTGAATGAGTACCCAGATATTTTCCCTGAAGATCTACCTGGTATGCCGCCAGACAGAGACATAGAGTTTGTGATAGAGCTTGTACCTGGTACAGCGCCAATCGCAAAGAGACCCTATCGGATGTCCACCGAAGAATTGGTAGAGATGAAGAAGCAGCTTGAAGAGTTAATGGAGAAAGGATTCATCAGACCGAGTTCGTCACCATGGGGAGCGCCAGTTCTATTCGTCAAGAAGAAGGACGGGAGTTTCAGGATGTGCATTGACTACCGTGCACTCAATGAAGTCACCGTGAAGAATAAGTACCCGCTACCCAGGATCGATGATCTGTTTGATCAGCTGAGAGGAGCCGGAGTTTTCTCCAAGATTGATCTGAGATCGGGATACCACCAGTTGAAGATCCGATCAGAGGATATTCCGAAGATCGCGTTTTCGTCCAGATACGGACATTACGAGTTTACAGTTATGTCCTTTGGTTTGACGAATGCGCCAGCCTATTTCATGAATATGATGAACAAGGTGTTCATGGAATATTTAGACAAGTTTGTTGTTGTGTTCATAGATGATATCTTAGTCTATTCCAAGACAAAGGATGAACATGCAGAGCACTTGAGGCGAGTTTTGGAAAAGCTGAGGGAACAATAATTTTTCGCCAAGTTCAGCAAGTGTGACTTTTGGAAGGATAAGGTGGAGTTCCTCGGACATGTAATGACCGCAGAAGGAGTCGCCGTCGACCTGGGCAAAGTAGAAGCTGTGTTACACTGGGAGCAGCCGAAGACCGTGACCCAGATCCGGAGTTTCCTAGGAATGGCAGGTTACTACCACCGTTTCATTGAAGGCTTTTCGACAATTGCGAGACCTCTCACGCAATTGTTGAAAAAGGAGAATAAGTTTGCATGGACGCCAGAGTGCGAGAACGGATTTCAAGAGCTGAAGAAGCGATTGACATCAGCCCCGGTGTTAGTTCTACCAGATGTTAATCAGAGCTTCGATATTTATTGTGATGCATCGCACCAAAGACTTGGATGTGTGCTGATGCAGAATGGAAAGGTCGTCGCTTATGCATCAAGGCAGTTGAGGCCACACGAGGAGAATTATCCGACGCATGACCTAGAGCTAGCTGCCATAGTGCATGCTTTGAAGTTATGGCGTCACTATTTGATCGGGAACAGATGTGAAGTATACACGGACCATAAGAGTCTTAAGTACATCTTCACCCAATCAAACCTGAACATGAGATAGAGGAGATGGTTAGAGTTGATCAAGGATTATAATGTTGGAATCTATTACCATCCCGGAAAGGCCAACGTGGTGGCCGATGCTCTGAGTCGGAAAAGCCATACCGTGAACATGTTGATAGCCACGAGTCAGGATGAGCTATGTGAGGATTTCCAGAGAATGCAGATTGAAGTAGTACCAGAAGGATTCTTGGCCGCATTAGAAGTAAAGCCTACCCTGGAGGATCAGATCCGAGAAGGACAGAAGGATGATGACAAGATCCGTAGGATTAAGTCCAAAATGGATGAAGGCAAGGCAAAGGACTTCAGACTGGACGAGCAAGGCACGTTATGGATGCAGGATAGAATCTGTGTGCCAAATAGGAAGGAGCTGAAGCAGCTGATTCTAGAGGAAGCCCATGACTCCAAGTATTCAATTCATCCGGGAAGTGCCAAGATGTATAAGGATTTAAAGGAAAGATTCTGGTGGCCGAGCATGAAGCGTGAAGTTGCCGAGCATGTTGCGTTGTGCGACATATGCCAGAGGGTCAAGGCAATGCATCAGAGACCAGCATTATTGCTACAGCCGTTACGGATACCTGAGTGGAAATGGGAGGAATTCGGAATGGACTTCATTACGGGTTTACCTAAGACTCAAGGAGGATATGACTCCATATGGGTTATAGTAGACCGCTTGACTAAGGTCGCCCATTTTATTCCAGTAAAGACCACTTACTCGGGAGATAAGTTAGCAGAATTGTACATGACCAGGATCGTCTGTTTGCATGGAGTGCCGAAGAAGATTGTATCGGATAGAGGTACGCAGTTTACCTCGAGATTCTGGAATAAACTGCATGAAGCCAGGGGGACCCGTTTGAATTTCAGTACCACTTATCACCCTCAAATGGATGGACAGACCGAGAGAGTTAACCAGATTCTAGAGGACATGTTAAGAGCTTATGCGTTAGCTTATGCCACCTCTTGGGATAAAAGTCTGCCGTATGCGGAGTTCAGTTACAACAATAGCTACCAAGCAAGTTTGCAAATGTCGCCATTTGAGGCATTGTATGGCCGGCCCTGTCGAACACCGTTGAACTGGAATGAGACAGGTGAACGCCGTGTCTTTGGACCGGACATTCTTCAAGAGGCCGAAGAACAGATTGCCATGATCCGAGAAAGACTGAAGATAGCACAGTCAAGACAGAAGAGCTACGCCGATAACCGTCGCTGAGACCTGAGTTTTGAACCAGAAGATTTCGTGTATCTCAGAGTCACGCCACTCAAGGGAGTTAAGAGATTCCATGCCAAAGGAAAACTCGCGCCGCGATATGTTGGGCCATTTAAGGTTCTCAGCCATAGAGGTGAAGTTGCGTACCAGCTGGAGTTATCGCAATCACTAGCAGGAGTACATGACGTGTTTCACGTGTCCCAGTTGAAGAAGTGTCTCCGAGTACCTGATGAGCAGACACCGCTAGAGTCAATTGAGCTACAAGAGAATCTGACTTACAAGGAACACCCCGTCAAGATTTTGGACACCATGGATCGAGAGACGAGAAACAAGTCAACTCGTTTCTGCAGAGTTCAATGGAGCAACCATGCAGAGAGTGAAGCAACTTGGGAGCGCGAAGAGGATTTGAAGAAAGAGTTTCCGAACCTATTCTTTAGTAAGCCCTGAATCTCGGGGATGAGATTCTGTTAAGGGGGGAAGTTTGTAACACCCCAATTTTTGCTTTCATGAATTTAAATAAGATTTGGCACTTTGGTGAATTTTTGGAATTTTCTGGAATTTATTTGGATTTATTTGGAATTTATTTGAATTTATTTCCTTTTGAAATAATTAAAGAATTTAATTTTGCAAATAAAATTTTGTTGGAAATATTTTATTTGAGTTCAAAATGTTCCAAAATATTTTCTAGAATTTTTCTTAGTGTTTTGCTATTTTTAAAGAATTAAATGAATTTCTGGGAATTAATTGGATTATTTAATCGCTGGAAAAACCTAACCGGTTTCACTGTTCATCCGATCGACCGAGTCCGAAGTCGACTGAAGTCCGACCAGCACTGACCGCGCCAAGTTGCTCCGGTTGAACCCAGTCCCCAAGCCCTAACGCGCGTGACCGTTGGATCGAGATCCAACGGCCACAATCGCGCCGCGTCGCCCGAACCCAAGACCGACCGAGCCAACCAAGTCGCCCGAGCCAGACCCGAGCCCAAACCCCCGTATCGTTGGATCTTGATCCAACGGCTCACGTTGAGCCACGTCACCCAATCCGAATCCATTTCGGATTCCGCCGCCGCAGCCGTGTGGGCCTCGGTTTTCGCGAGTTTCACGGACGCCGAGGGGCCTATTTAATGCACCACCGCCGCCATCGTGTTCTCCGTTTCCTTGCGCACCCGTAGCCCTAACTCGCCGAGCTCAAGTTGTAACACCCCGGCATCTAGTGTGCCCGAATGCTTCCAAACATAAGCTAAACAACATCTAAATACCATAAATTAATGTAAAATTACAGCAAAAGAGTAAATGCTAAAACCCGAGATTTCGGCAGCATCTCCTTTGTTTTTACATGATTTGAAGGAGCAACAACAGTATAGCAATATATGGCAATATGAGAGACAACTAAAACAGCAATAATTAAAGACTTAACAACAATATAAGTCTAATTTCAAGCACTTAATGTCTCCAAGAGTCAAACAAACAATAAGACTCTCACAAAGCAAAGCTAAACCTTATGGCAATAATCATCACACGCAATTTATTATCAAAAACTAATTGAATGACTTGTGGAACCAAATGAGTGAAGCTACGTGCGGAAGTGTGACTATTTCCCTTCCCCGCATGCCGGTCACATGGTACCTAAAACAACAAGAAAAACACAAGCGTGAGTTCGAAACTCAGCAAGCATATTGCAATGGTATAACAAGAACAATTACATGGCAATAATATCTCACATCATGTAAACCATCTCATTCATGATCACATATCATTATCATCATCATTATGTATGCAATGCAATGCTATGCTCATGTCTCCTTGGAAACTCATACCGGTATGGTTGAGTACACACCCGTCGGTGTGCACCCTCTCCCCCCTTCCATCCCGAAGATGGAGGGTGCCTACTCCTCGCTTCCGTTCACCGCGGTGAATGGAATCACGATGTAGGACTTACTCATTGGCTCTCCGGAATAGTCATAACTTTCTCACCGACCTTCCCCGGACTAGTTATGACTTTCTCACCGCCCGGGCCATGTAACATGCCATGTATGCAATTATGCCAACATCATATTTAACTTGTACATTAACTCATGGCATCATAACATAATAAACATGCTCATCATATCATTAGTAATCACTAAAGCATGGCAAGTAATCATATCATATAGTCAATTTTATCTATTCTCAACAAGCAACAGACAAATCGTTATCCATTACAATACACTTGCCTCAACCACGAGCAACGGATTGGCGGGAAGTAGAAGGCACTCCCGGGGTCACACCACCTGCACATAGGTACCATACACTCACAATCATGTCCACAAAACAGTACGCAAACCCTCATCTACCCCGACATTGCCAACTACTCGCAACACCCAAAAAACAGAGGTTCTGTCCCATCGGGACAGCAGCCTTCCAAAAAGTATAACTTGAGTTCTGGGACTCCGAATCAATTAAAAGAGTACATCCTCGCGTAGCTTAGGAAATTTCCCAACTTTTTATAAGTATAAGGAAAGACTGATTCGGACTCTAAAGTGGTTTAATCTACAGAATACTGTGATCTGTTCCAATCACGTCATATATTTTAACACGCTCGGTAAAACAGCCATAACTTTCAAACGGCTGATCAGAATTTAACGTTCTTTATACCCACTGAAATATATTGAAATTATATACAACTTCTTCAACAGGCGTACGGCCAAATTCAGAATCTAAATTGGCGAAAAACTAAACCCTAGGTCGACTGCTCATGCTGTCCAAAACAGAGAACGTGGCAACATCTAGATCTAATCTAATGTACTCAATTCCAGCACCACCAATTGATCTAAAAACATGATATTGATCCTTAGAACAGTACCTATCCCAACCCCAAGGAGTCCCATGGCCATACCTTCGCCCGACGCACGAAAACCCAACGGATCTCCTCCCGGTTCGCGCGATCTCCTTCCTCGCTCCAAATCCACCGGATCTCCTCATCGCGGAGCGCTCCAATGGACGGATCTTCAAGGTGTTGAGGTGGAGAACTCCCCTAGGGGCAGCAAGGGAGGTGGAGAGGCTAGGAGAGGGGTGGTGGCGCCATGGGGAAGATGGAGAGGAAGGGGAAGGGTGGAGGCGCATGGGGGGGCTAGGGGGTGGCGGCTAGGGTTGGGAGAGGGATTTTGGGGCGCACCAAGGGGTGGGGGCCAGATTTGGCCGCCCAAAAGTCCCCCCCTTGGGCCCAAACCCTTCCACCGGAGGCCCAACTCAACCCCCAAGGCCCAAAGTCCCCCGGAGAGGCCCAAACACCCGAAAACGGCCCAAAAACAGGCTATAAACGGCATAACATAAAGTTTTAACCTCTATTTACATATTTTATAATGTTTTGACCTCAATATCCACATTTTATAAGATCACGACACTCCGTGGTGTTACATTCTCCCCCCTTCAACAGGATTCGACCCCGAATCCGAGACACACCACTTCGCAAACAACCAAATCGAAGGGAGCTATGGTTCACGCCTGAGAACCCGCTTCGAAGCCCCTACGATTTGCACGAGCTAGCACTCAGAAGCAAGGAGCTAAGGATCAAAGATTGACAGCTCTAAAGATAACTCACATTCAAAACTTGCCAGAATTCTTACTCCACTTTGAAACACCGAGTACAAACATAAGGATTCAGAACGTCCCAAGCAAAAGGATAACTTCCTAAGCTGACAATGAAGGGAAACGGTCTCATATTCCTCATTTTTATGCATTCCTTGGCACTAAAGTGCCCGATCCCTTTAACCGATGTTTCTCCTCAGAAGAACACGGCACCAACCTCTATAACCCTCATCAGCTCCCACGCACAAAAGTGCTTTCACATCTCAACCTCTCTACTGTGGTTCGTCGTATTCTAGACGACGCGAACCAAGCAAGACACAACACTCCAAGACTACCAATTGCTTGAACAATCGGCTAACACCTTGCAAAAGATTGACCTTTTACAAAAGACCAACACCCACCACTACCACCGAAGGAAAAACCTACTTTATAACCAGGGTCCTTAAAACCCGCAAAAACAATATCAACCGAGCAATCCACATCGGTTGACACAACTCGCTCAGAGCTCGGCGACAAAAGATCCAATACACTTCGAAAAGGAAAAGCAATTACTAGCAACCACCAAGTGGTCCACTAATAATTTAATCAACCCTACCGAGGGACACATCAATGACACAAGTCTCCAAGAAGGTTTGAATTGAGTCCTACACAACCTTCCTTTACTCTTCACTTCCAAACTAGTTACGATCAACCACTAGCAATGCCTAATATCTTAGGTCATTACAAACCCACACTAGATTCCTCTCTCTAAGAAGGTTTAGCCCTCGCATTCTTCCTTTCAAAGAATCAGAACAAGGGTACAATCATTGAGTAAGCTCAACCAAGACCCATGAACCCAAAATGATCCACATCCAACAACTCGAACTCCAAGGCGCTAAAAGCCACATTGGAAAGAGTTCGGCAACAACCAAAGAGTACTCATGTCATTTTTCTAAGCCAAATCGCAAAGAAAACTCAAACCTCTAACACCACAGCCAAAACACGACAAATTATTCATTCTTTCTTTTCATACTAGGAAGAAATGGAAATCTCGATACATGACAAGAATGCACACTTTTCAAGAGCACTTCGGATTAGTCATATATCCATATATGACTTTCTCACCGACCTGGCTCACCGACTCATTTATCATTGAACATTTATAAACATGTCATGTTTACTTTTCACCATTCATTCTTCATGTAACAACAATACCGAATAATCACTCACCAAACGACTACTTCCTCGGTATCACAAGTTTGAAACACACATAACATTGACGGCAACACCATTAACCGCAAAACACCACGTCGGGTCAAAACCCACCAACGATAGATAGCTAAACTTGCAAAACATCGCATTTTAACCAAAATCAACATTTTGGAAAAGAACATCGACTCCAAAGTCAAACATCTGCACTAACAACCGCCATAAATTTTCTCAAAGAGAAAGGGAAACTCATTTTCAAAAGAGAACACTTCACTAACAGCATCGCCGATGAAACATCCACAAAAACCACCTTTTGAAGCACTTGCAAACTCTACACAGATTTTTTCCAAATAACTCCAACTCTAGCAAAGAAAAGATTACAAATTAAACCTCGTGAGTTTTCCAACATAACCCTCTATGTCCATTTGTTTCCTTTAAAATTTATTCCAAAGATAATTCAGGGTGCACGCGAAGGGCGCGATCCACTCAAAAACTTTTGGGGTGTAAATCCATACTCATAGCACCAACTAAACAAATTAGCCAAAACCAAATATTTGCACCAATTTCTACGACTTTTAGGGAAACTCTGAAACACAACATATGGAACACCTTGACCGAAAACCCTTCAACCAAAATGGCAAACAACCAAACCAGTCCAAAATCTTTTAAACACAAGCTCAGCATAAATACAATCATCTCTAGTGTTCCACTACGCTTTCCATTAAAGACTTCGAAATTCACTACTTACTCATTGAGAAAGTCCAACCGGTTTTAACAAAATTGATGTAACAAATTCTTTCTCTAGTTACCATTTCCAACACTTTTAATTAAAATTTATGGTGCTTATAAAAAAAGACACCCAACCAAGACTACATCGACATGATCCCCACGGATCATCATATCATAATACATCTTATTCTACATTTGAAAGATAGTACTTCAATGATCAACCTATAAATTTCATACCACCTATATGTCAACGTCTCGACAATCGAAACTTATTCAGTTAACAAACGACTTCAACATGTAAATATTATCTCCACAGGGTAGAATTCGCAAGTAAGACTCTAAATTATACATTCATTAAGGATAAAATCATTCATCATGTTAATTACCCAAAGTTCACTCCATCACCACATGTTCCAAACTCCTCTATTTTAACCATGGTTTTCAACAAGTAATCTAAACAATTACCACCACTACTAGGTTATTAATAACAACCAACGAGCATAATCATCAAACGACAACATTACTTTTAGCTACCCTATAGATAGGTTACAAAAAAATTGTCACTACACAACATACTCCAACTATTAAATTAAATTTAATAAGTTAGACCAGCACAAAGTTCTTACAATATCATCAAACTACAAAACCCATATCTTTCCAATTGGCCTCAACACTAGCATTTTAGGAACACGACTGCATACTTCCAATCATGCTAATATTTTGCAACAACATTAATAGCAACTCTAATCAACTTCCAAGTTAAGGTCACAAGCTAGCATGATAAAATTTCTCTACTAACATGTTTAAATTAGAACATCTTTAAACAACCAGCAAGGCTTCTTTAACAATATCAGCAGTTTACATCATCTTAATGTTCTAACTATGCAACAGGGTTTAAAACTTTAAACATTATCAAGGGTCATAAGCACTTTTAAAGCAAAACAACAGATTCTAAGCATGTACTTTAGCACATTCAATCATTCTCGCTCAGAGTAAACTACAACACTAGTAGTCTATTTATTCTCAAGCTAGAGATAACAACCGCATTGAATTGTTTCAACTCACAAATTAACTTAACAAAGCATCATCCCATAAACTGCATTGGTACATGCAACATAACATGCTAAACAGCAATTCTTACTAGGGACAAACGATTTCAGTCAGAAGACTACTTACTTTGTTTGCAGCATTTTAGTTTTAAAGCTCATCACAAATTCGTAAGGAAACTTGACTCTCAAAAATGCAATGAGTCAAACCCAAACTTGGTCATGCAAAAGGAATTTTCCAAAACACTTTTCAATCTCAAAGACTCCCACAGGAGGGAACCAAGCGATCAAATAAACCTTTGCAAATAAAACCTTAACACCAAACCCCAAACTTTCACGAAACAAGAAGGGTTCTTCAAAGATGATTTCTTAAACCAGCAAAATAACGAAATCAAACACCACTTACTCCTACAAAGCCACAGAACTTCAGCCACACGGCCAGTGTCCTGCACAACTCCGCAATAACTCCTTTAACCTTGGAGAAAGACAAACACATGAATAAATTGAATGCTTCTTCCCCATAAAGCAATCAACAAACTAGGCATCAAAACTGGAAAGGCGCCCAAAAGAAGCGCAATAATAGACTCCTCTTCTTCGTCTTCAACCAAGGAAGACAAAACCACACACTGCATACGGAACGATCCGCGAAAATCCAATACCAAACACTTTTCTTTTGGTTTCCGTCAACTAAAACCAAGAAAACCAACCAAGACCGACCACAGAACGATAAAGAACATCCGAAGGAATCCACCACCAAACTCTTCTATTTGACTCCAATCAACTACTCGATCTACGACAGAAAGGGTAAGCACTCTTCTCCTACAGGGGTTAATAGTTCTTCGGTGATGGTGCTAACCGACCACACCGTCAAACCTCACCCTTACTATGAATAAAGAGAGGTGACCAAAACACTTCGGCACCACAACCCCACTCTATCACAACAACAAGAGCAATTCAATCATTTATCTCATTGATATAGCAACATGCATTGTCAAATGAAGCATTCAACATCATAGCTAAAATACAACATTTAAGCGTAAAGAAACGATACCCATACCCTTTCCTACTGTGCATCCATTGTGTGTCAAATTTTAGATTAGTTATACCACTTTTGCAAGTTTTAATGTTGCTATCCTATGACAAAATTTTAGTAAAAACCTAAACCATGTTTCTAAGTTATTCCACATCACATTTTAGTTGTAACCTAAGGTATGACACTAAAAATACATATTCCAAGGACCTACAGCCCGCTCTGATACCAACTGTAACACCCCGGCATCTAGTGTGCCCGAATGCTACCAAACATAAGCTAAACAACATCTAAATACCATGAATTAAGGTAAAATTACAGCAAAAGAGTAAATGCTAAAACCCGAGATTTCGACAGCATCTCCTTTGTTTTAACATGATTTGAAGGAGCAACAACAGTATAGCAATATATGGCAATATGAGAGACAACTAAAACAACAATAATTAAAGACTTAACAACAATATAAGTCTAATTTCAAGCACTTAATGTCTTCAAGAGTCAAACAAACAATAAGACTCTCATAAAGCAAAGCTAAACCTTAAGGCAATAATCATCACACGCAATTTATTATCAAAAACTAATTGAATGACTTGTGGAACCAAATGAGTGAAGCTACGTGCGGAAGTGTGACTATTTCCCTTCCCCTCATGCCGGTCTCATGGTACCTAAAACAACAAGAAAAACACAAGCGTGAGTTCGAAACTCAGCAAGCATATTGCAATGGTATAACAAGAACAATTACATGGCAATAATACCTCACATCATGTAAACCATCTCATTCATGATCACATATCATTATCATCATCATTATGTATGCAATTCAATGCTATGCTATGCTCATGTCTCCTTGGAAACTCATACCGGTATGGTTGAGTACACACCCGTCGGTGTGCACCCTCTCCCCCCTTCCATCCCGAAGATGGAGGGTGCCTACTCCTCGCTTCCGTTCACCGCGGTGAATGGAATCATGACGTAGGACTTACTCATTGGCTCTCCGGAATAGTCATAACTTTCTCACCGACCTTCCCCGGACTAGTTATGACCTTCTCACCGCCCGGGCCATGTAACATGCCATGTATGCAATTATGCCAACATCATATTTAACTTGTACATTAACACATGGCATCATAACATAATAAACATGCTCATCATATCATTGGCAATCATTAAAGCATGGCAAGTGATCATATCATATAGTCAATTTCATCTATTCTCAACTAGCAACCTACAAATCGCTATCCATTACAATACACTTGCCTCAACCACGAGCAATGGATTGGCGGGAAGTAGAAGGCACTCCCGGGGTCACACCACCTGCACATAGGTACCATACACTCACAATCATGTCCACAAAATAGTACGCAAACCCTCATCTACCCCGACATTGCCAACTACTCGCAACACCCAAAAACAGAGGTTCTGTCCCGTCGGGACAGTAGGCATAACTTGAGTTCTAGGACTCCGAATCAATTAAACGAGTACATCCTCACGTAGCTTAGGAAATTTCTCAACTTTTTCTAAGTATAAGGAAAGACTGATTCGGAATCTAAAGTGGTTTAATCTACAGAATACCGTGATCTGTTCCAATCACGTCACAGATTTTAACACGCTCGGTAAAACAGCCATAACTTTCAAACGGCTGATCGGAATTTAATGTTCTTTATACCCACTGAAATATAATGAAATTATCTACAACATATTCAACAGGCGGACGACCAAATTCAGAATCTAAATTGGCGAAAAACTAAACCCTAGGTCGACTGCTCATGCTGTCCAAAACAGAGAAGGTGGCAACATCTAGATCTAATCCAATCTACTCAATTCCAGCACCACCAATTGATCTAAAAACATGATATTGATCCTTATAACAGTACCTAGCCCAACCCCAAGGAGTCCCATGGCCATACCTTCGCTCGACGCACGAAAACCCAATGGATCTCCTCCCGGTTCGCGCGATCTCCTTCCTCGCTCCAAATCCACCGGATCTCCTCGTCGCGGAGCGCTCCAATGGACGGATCTTCGAGGTGTTTAGGTGGAGAACTCTCCTAGGGGCAACAAGGGAGGTGGAGAGGGGAGGAGAGGGGTGGTGACACCATGGGGGAAGATGGAGAGGAAGGGGAAGGGTGGAGGCGCATGGGGGGGCTAGGGGTGGTGGCTAGGGTTGGGAGAGGGAGTTTGGGGCGCACCAATGGGTGGGGGCCAGATTTGGCTGCCCAAAAGTCCCCCCCCTTGGGCCCAAACCCTTCCACCGGTGGCCCAACTCAACCCCAAGGCCCAAATCCCCCGGAGAGGCCCAAACACCCGAAAACGGCCCAAAAACACGCTATAAACGGCATAACGTAAAGTTTTAACCTCCATTTACATATTTTATAATGTTTTGACCTCAATATCCACATTTTATAAGATTACGACACTCCGTGGTGTCACACAAGCCGCCGTGGTTGCGCTGCAATCGCTCGCCATAGTTGCGTTAGGGTTCCGCTGCGGTTAAGCGTCGTTTCCGCCGCCGTTGAGCCCAGATCCAGAACCGTAGGGACGAGACGCGTCGGAGAATACCATTCACTTCGCCGGAGGGGCCCCGCAACGCCGTTGCCGTGGTCGTCCTCCTCGTCTCCGGTGAGCCAACTCCGCCGCGTGCCATCGCCGTCGCTCGAGCTACACCAACCATCCGATCAGGATCTAAGGGCCCAGATTCGTCCACGTCACCCTCGGTGAGATCCCACGTATTAATCTCTAGATCTACTTCCAACCGTTGGATCTAGATCCAACGGTTTAGATTGTGCCACGTAGCTAAAACCGCACCGTGCTTGGATAGATGTCAGCCGTTTGATCTAGATCGAACGACTAGGGTTAGCCACGTTGTAAACTCTAGATTGGATCTTGACCGTCCGATCAAGATCGAACGGTCCCGAATCGGTAAGCGATTTCCTATTGCGTTAAGCTAGATCCGATCTGGGCCGTTGATTTTCAAATCAACGGCCGAGATCATGCCACGTGCTCGGAACTTGGACCGTCGCGGTCAACCCGATCGGCCATGATGCCCGGCGTCAGCCGTGACGTCACGTGGGGCCCGCGTGTCAGCGACCGAGCCAAACCACACCATGATGTCATGCTGACGTCACGGTGGGGCTCAGCTGTCAGCCGTCCCTCAGCCGAGCGGATGACGTCACCGTTGACGTCATTCGGTGGGGCCCACCTGTCAGTGAGAACTGTATTCGTGGACCGGGTCCATGGTGGACCCAAACCGAATTGTGGACCATGTCCATGGACCGGCTGACGCAATAAATCAATTTTTCAATAGAAAAATAATTCGGTGGAAAATCAAAATCCACGCTGACGTCATTATTCGGTTTTTCAGTTTAAAAATAAATAGATTATTTCGGATTATTGATTTATTTGAATTTTGAAACTTCAAACGCTTATAACTTTTGCAATTTAACTCCGATTTGAGTGGTTCAAATTTCTAAATTTTCATAAAATTGAGATCTACCTAATGGTGAATTTTATTTAATTTTTGGACCAAAGTTTTTCTCTGTAAGATTATTTAATTGATTATTTAAACTTTAAACGATTGTAACTTTTGCGTTTTAACTCCGATTTTGCCTATTCAAATTCCTAAAAATTCATAAAATTATGCTCTCTCTGTTTATGGACTTTATTTGGATGTTTGGACAATTTTGTCTACTGTTTATTTATTTATTGCTATTTGCACTTTTTACGAGTAGACGTTGAAGTGCCCGAAGGCTTCGAAGGTGAAGTGTTGACCCAGGAGCCAGTTCAAGACCAAGAACAAGTACTCTTTGAAGGCAAGTTGTGCTTTGACCATGTTGATCCCATTTTCAAATTAATTTGGTTTAAATTATTGCATGCTAGTTTAATTAGAAAATGCTTTATTTAATTATGGGAAATTAGATAAATGCCAAATTGCTGTATGACACCTTGGTTAATTAAATATGTGCCATGACCCCTTGTCACCCTAGTTGTAGATTATTAGTTGGACATTATTAAATTGCCAACATGGGTAGTTAGACCGATGTAGTATGCTTAGCCTTGCCACGTGAAATGCTTTGGACAATCAAATGCTAACATTGACTTAATGAGATACTGCACCTGTTTTGAAAGAAGTATCATGTGTTATGATTGTTGATGGCACGTGGTGCATGGTAATCAACTGGGGGTTTGATAAATAAATTTTGACCGGGGCATGTGGCAAGAATGATCGGTTGGGCCAGTTGTGGCACCGGGAGCATTGATTTGGTTCTTCGGGTAGTCTTGCCCTGGTCACCCTAAGGACTTAACCTTGCAAGCCTTTGAACTGAGTCAAACGTGCAACCACATGTCTGTAATGGGGCGGACCTAGTTGATTAAGTTGCTAACAACGTACCTGTGGGACCCCGGGGTGTCAACTATACCTTTTGTGTAGTTGTACGGGGGAGCGTACCGGGGCTGCGGCCAGATACCCATCTAACGGTGGATTGGCCTAAACTTCACCTTCGCTAAGGGAAGGGTTAGCGTGCAATCACCGGGGAGGACCACTTGTGCTGTTAGAAGCTTCCGAAAGACTTTGTTATGGACACTCGCCTTTGTGGTGTTTGGCTGTATCTTGTGGGTAAAGTGCATAACCTCTGCAGAGTGTAAAATCTATTCGAATAGCCGTGTCCGCGGCATTGGACATCGCTCGGGGATTACAGTCAAGGGTTAGACCTTCTTGAAAATAACTTGGACTTGAAAGGTTGGGTTTGGTTTAATAATGACGTTGATGGAAATGTGGATTAGGAATGGGAAAGAAGTTTATTTAACTCCTGGAAAAGTTATTGATCTTATACTTGTCTTTACTGCTTTCGAATCTACTTATGCTACTTGTCAAATGCTGTTGTACTGCAAATATACCCTGAGCTATTCCTTCGTACTAAGCCATGCATGTAGTATATTAGTGTGCATTCTGTGCATGACTTGCTGAATACCAAGTACTCACCCTTGCCACAATACAACACCAGTTGAAGAAGAGTCTACACCAGTTTCGGAGGAGGAACTCCAAGAGGAACCGTCTAACTAGGGAGCGAGCCCTGTCAGTTGCCTGTGGTATACTGGATGGCGCCACATAGTTATCTTACATTCCGCTGCAGTTATTTCTCCTTTATTAAGTTTTCGCCCTGCGTGGCGTATATTTGTAACTTGACCTTAAGGTCGAGCAACCAGCTTGGTTAACTATTTAAGGTACCTTACTATTTCGTTGAGTATGATTGTGATATTTACCAATGTTGAGACTGTGTGCATTAGCGCG
Organism: Rhipidocladum racemiflorum; assembly: GCA_036346355.1. Taxonomy (NCBI): domain Eukaryota; kingdom Viridiplantae; phylum Streptophyta; class Magnoliopsida; order Poales; family Poaceae; genus Rhipidocladum; species Rhipidocladum racemiflorum. Next base: position 37,285,345 of record CM070581.1, read on the forward strand.
TTCCTGGACTAGTACTGAATACACAAAGGGTCCGGATTTGCAAATTCGGGTCCCGACTGGAGCCAGTTGAGAACTGGCACTGGAAAGAAGCCTCTGGAAATAGAAATTCCAGATCTGAACCTTCCATTGAAAGAAGCCACCGAAAATAATGTGTGCGCACACATTGGCGGAGAAAAACTAAAGGAATTTGCTCCTGGAATGGGAAATAGCAGTGAAGAGCAAGTAGAAGTGCATGAAGCACACCATGACAAAATGGCCATAAATTTTGTAATAATAGGAGAATCAATGAATCGAGCAATATCCAATGTCGATGCATACTTTGCAAACAAGATTGCCACGATCATTGATCATGATCCCGAGCCCGCATCTCTCGCAGAGTGCAAGAAAAAGGCTTGATTGGGAAGAATGGAAGAAGGCAATCACTGCATAGTTAGTCTCTCTGAACAAAAGAGATGTGTTTGGGCCCATGTGCCGCACACCTCCCCATATAAACCCCGTAGGTCACAAATGGGTTTTTGTTCAGAAGAGGAATGAAAACAATGAAGTTGTAAGGTAAAAGGCAAGGCTTGTAGCTCAAGGTTTCACTCAACGTCCTGGGGTTGATTATGAAGAAACCTATTTTTCGGTCATGGGAGGAATTACCTTTAAATATTTGATCTCAATGATAGTCAACTTGAAGTTGAGAATGAAGCTAATGGATGCTGTCACAGCATATTTGTATGGAAGCTTGGACTATACATGAAAGTACTGGAAGGTATACCTATCCCAACCAAGAAAGAGGAAACAGAAACCTATACAGTGTGAAATTGGAGAAATCACTGTATGGGCTGAAGCAGTCAGGAAGAATGTGGTACAATCGCTTAAGTGACTTTCTCTGCAAGATAGGCTACGCAAATTGCGAAGATTGTCCATGTGTATTTATACAACGATCCCCGAATGGATTTTGTATAATTTCCGTCTATGTAGATGACTTGAACATCATTGGGACGGATGAAGAAATTGAAGAAGCATGTTCATACTTGAAGTCTGAGTTTGAAATGAAAGACTTAGGTCAAACCAAGTTCTGTTTAGGCTTGCAGCTTGAACATGTCCAAGGCGGAATCTTGGTACAATAATCATCCTACACGCAGAAAGTGTTGGAGAGATTTGGTTTTGAAAAGGCATACCCCACAAAGACCCCAATGGTCGGAAGATCACTGCAAGCAGACATAGCCCATACTGGCCTAGAGAAGACGGGGAGGAAGTCCTGGGAGCGGAATTCCCATATTTGAGTGCGATTGGAGCACTCATGTACCTTGTGAATAGCGCTTGGCCGGACATTGCGTTCGCCGTGAATTTGCTAGCACAGTATAGTGCAGAACCCACCTAAAGGCATTGGAAAGGAGTGAAGGACATCTTCCGTTACCTCCAAGGAAACAAAACTCATGGCTTGTTTTACAGAAGAAACAATGAATTGAATTTGGTTGGCTTTGCCGATGCTGGGTACGTATGGAACACGCATACTGGCAAGTCACAAATCGGGTATGTTTTCCTTTGTGGAGGAACAGCAATCTCTTGGAAGTCGTCTACACTTGTCTCGACATCGACAAACCACTCAAAAATCATTGCATTATATGAAGCCTTCCGAGAATATGCATGGCTTCGAAGAATGGTTCATCACATCCAGAAGTCATGTGGTTTGAACATGGAACAAACCCCCACTATTATCTATGAAGATAATGCAGCTTGTGTTGCTCAAATGCAAATGGGATATGTAAAAAGTAATCTTACGAAGCATATCAACCCCAAGTTCTTTTATGCGCATGAAATGCATAAGACGAATGAGATAAAAATACTGCATACTAAGTCGTGTGAAAATCTCACAGATTTATTCACTAAGTCACTCCCGGCATCTTCCTTTCAAAGATGTGTTAGAGCAATCGACATGATGAGGCTTAGAGAAGTGCAGATTTTAGGGGGAGAATTTTCACATACTCCTACATAAATCTCGAACATGAAGTTTGAGTACCCAACGTGAATCTAGAAGATTAACATTGAAGTTTGGGTGGACTGTACTCTTTTCCTCAGTAAGTTTTTCATTGAAGTTTTCTTACATAAGGTTTTTGATGAGGCAATCCGTGCAACACAGCAAACGTATACTATGTACTCTTTCTCCAAGTATTTTTCCCACTGGGTTTTTCTGGAGTTTTGATGAGGCATATGCATCTCACAGTGAAGAGTCCAAGGGGAGTGTTAGGAAACTTGGGCCATCATGGCCAATGTGGACTCTCCTAAAACCCTAATTGTAGGTTATAAATAGGAGGCAGGGGGTCACCCCATTGTACACGTGCAATCAGAATAATAAAGCAGCCAGTTCCTCCTCATATTGTGCCTCTCTCCCACTCTCTCTCTCTCTCTCTCTCTCTCTGTTCTCCAGTTTAGATCTATTAGGCAACCCCAAACTATTCGATAGCGAGGTTGTCAAACAGTATACAGTACCACTAGTGGCCGGCCTGAGAGCACCTTTGGCACCAACCACCCTGATGTCGATGGACAATATTATTGGAACTTAGTGTCTACTTCGTTCTCGACACCTTCCATCCTACATAAAAATATTCATCTTCCCAATCATCCCCTGATGTCCACTCCATTTCCGACACCTTCAATTCCTACTAAAAAATTCATCTCCCTATATCCTATATTGTCACACATTCTTTTCTTAGGGCCTGTTTGTTTCAGCTTTTGATTCTAGATTCTGGTCTCAAAAGCTGAATAAAAAACAAATAACCTGATTCTAGAATCCGATTCTCACAATCCAATCCACTCTTATACAGTAGAATCCACAATCCACTTCATACGTGCTTTTAGATTCTAGCTTTTGGAGAATCAGCTTCTCTATGATCACAATCTAGAATCAGCTTTTAGAGAATCACACTACTATAGAGAACCTCATCTGTGTCGGTTCGGAACAGACATTAGTGTCGGTTTTCGAACAGACACAGATATGTACCGACAGTAATAATCGAAAATTATTAGTATCGGTTTTCAAACTGACACTAATAAGACTATTTGTGTTGGTTTTTGGCTAGAACCGACCCAAATAATATGATAAAAAATATATATGTTATTATGTTAGATTTCGCAACTCCATGCCACGCATCAACCTCACAAAGCATCTGGTGTGATCGCATGTGACATATAACACGTTCTTCTCATCTTAACCCTGCAGTGTATCCGAAAACTAATTTTAATATATTTTAGTGTTGTCGTACTCCAAAATGGGTACAAAACTTCGGAGGCCATTTTGAGGTCTTAAACGAAGTTTTTTTAATTCTTTCGGCAAGCTCACACTCACACAAGTAAATAATTGAAAGACCTACTGATTTTCGGATAGTGCTTCTCGTTATCTTTCCAATAAGCCAAAGAACGTCTCAATCGGAGTTACGAGTCAAAAGTTATTGCCGTTTTACTCACACAGAGACGTTGATTATTTGTGTTGATTTTTGGCTAAAACCGACACAAATAATATTATTTGTGTCGGTTTTTTTGCTAGAACCGACGCAAATAATAAGAAGACTATTTGTGTCGGTTTTTAGCTAGAACCGACACATAAAATTGGACTACTTGTGTCGGTTTTTGGCTAGAACCGACACAAATAATAGGACTACTATTAGTGTCGGTTTTCGGCTAGAACCGACACAAATAATGCATTATTTGTGTCGGTTTTTAGCTAGAACCGACACAAATAGTCTTCCCGCTATTTTAAGTTTTAGAACCGACATAAAAACTTTATTTGTATCGGTTCTAAAAAAACTGATACTAATAGACCGACAGCTATTAAATGGTTTGTAGTAGTGTCAAAAGCTGAAACAAACAGGGGAAAGTGTGTAGATTGTGGCATTTGAATAGCTCGAAGACACCTGAAGCTACCAAAAGTGTATATAAATGACACTTGAGATTGCCTCGAGTGTATATCAGTATATATGAATGCACTTTAAAGCTGTCGGAACCCTGTAGCCTTAGCTCCCAGCCTCCAATCATTACCGCACAATAATGTACATGACAATCGATTTTTTCGTCGTTACGGGCAATCTTTACTAAAAACTGATACAGATATATATATTAGCTATTCTAATCGATTCCTTACTAGGAATCGATACAGATATATTAGCCATTCCATTCGGTTCTAACATAAGAACTGATTGTGATGTGGAATTACGCACATCATAATTGTTCTAGCTAACATTAGAACTGACTGCGATGATTTCTCGCCAATTATTAATACCCTCGCCGAATCATCTATTACAATTGATTTTTTTTTTTTCTGAAAAGTTGAGAAACAACACAGATAAAACAATAGTATTGTACCATTATGTACCGACACAGATAGTATTATTTGTGTCGGTTTTTAGCTAGAACCGACATATATAGTATTATTTGTGTCGGTTTTTGACTAGAACCGACACAAATAATATAAAAAATATACGGATTTAACTTCCTGAGAGGCCACCCATCCCAGTACTACACTCAATTATTTTTGCCTAAGCACGCTTAACTTCGAAGTTCTTATAGGATCCAGTGCTTTAGTGCTAGTATGATCGCATGTGACGTGTCACGCGTCCCTCTCCCCTTAACCCCGCAGATCATCCGAACACTGATTTTAATGTTCTCATACTCCGAACACAGTTTGAGCTATATTTTAGTATTATCATACTATAAAATGGGTACAAAACTTCGGAGGCTGTTTTGAGGCCCTAAATGATATTTTTTTGGAATTCTGTCGCCGCGCTCGCGCTCGCACAAATAATCATTGAAAGACCTGTTGATTTTTTTGAACTTAGGCATTCGAATAAAGCTTCTCGTTAGCTTTACAACGAGCCAAAGAACTACTATTCGTATCAGAGTTATGAGTCAAAAGTTATGGCCGTTTTACCAACGCAGAGGTGAAGGCTATTTGTGTCGGTTTTTTGCTAGAATCGACACAGATAATATTATTTGTGTCGGTTTTTTGCTAGAACTGATACAAATAATAAGACTACTATTTGTGTCGGTTTTTGGCTGGAACCAACAAAAAATTGGATTATTTGTGTAAGTTCCAATTTAGAACCGACACAAATAATACAAAATAATGTATTATGTATTATTTGTGTCGGTTTCAATTAAAAACTGAAATAAATAACCTTCCTGCCATTTTAAGTTTTAGAACCGACACAAAAATTTTATCTGTATCGATTTCAAAAAAAACCTACACAGATAAACTATCACCTATTAGGTGTTTTAACACAGATAAACCAATAGTAGTGTCAAACACACTCCGAATACAGAAATCTTCCGTGTGACCGTGTCATGATGTCAAACACACTCCGACATATAATTGCATTGTGATTACATTTCTACAACTTTATTCCATAAATTTTTTTTTAATTTTAAGAAACACGCAATTGGGTGCAACTTGAGGTAGACTGGACTTGCATGTTACTCTCTTCGTTAGTTTATAAACGACACTGATAACATTTTATGGTCATTGAGATAGAATGTTGAAAACTAATTTTCATAATAGTGATCTTAGTATCGGTTAGAAAAAACAGAGCACTAGGATTCATGAAGTATCTTTTGTGAACAAGACCAGTGAAACAATTTTTATGTGGCCAGTAGCCCAAAAAATATACTTCGTAGGTGTACGTGGAAGGTCAAATTTGAAAAAGAAGACTTCGAGTGTTTTAAAAATCCCTTATAAAAGAACTTAGGGAGTACTCTCTCCGTCCAAGTTTATAAGACATATATGTTTTGAATAATCTTCTGCACAAATATAGAGTATATTTCATATTCTAATATAAGATTAGTGTGATGTTCCTTTTATACTCTTAATAAATATCCAATTTTACTTTGTATTCTCTACATGTATGCATTGAATATAGTGCTTAGAAATACTCTCTCCGGTCACAAATAATTGTCATTTTTGACATCGATATGGTGTCTAAAACATGGCATTTACCACCAATTTATATTCTAATATATTTATAAAACCCAGTGAAATTATAATATTATGAAAGTACTTTTCGAGACAAATACATACATATAATTTTTATATATCCAATTTAAATATTTAAAAACATATTGATAGTCATAGTTTTAAAATTTTGATTATACCTATGTCCAAAACAACAACTATTTGTAGCTAGAGAGAGCAATAATTTGGGATAATCTAGTCATTATCAATATCTTCTTGGTCTATGTGTCAAAACAAAATATGACTTAGGGCATATACAATAAGGCCACCTCAGTCGACTCTTAATTAGTTTATACAAATCAGCTTTGACCTATGTGGAAGAGTGGGAAAAGTTGAGAGAGAAAAGTGCTAGCTCTTATTTAGTAGCCAGCTTCATACGAGAATATGGGTAGATTAGTTATGTACAATAGAGAAGAGATAGTTATTACACAGCATCTAGAGAAAACCTTTAGAGATAGCTATTGTATACGTGTAACATCCTAAATTTTTGCTTTTATTCAATTTATGGAGTTATTTGAATTTTTGGATTTATTTGGATTTAATTTGAATTAATTTCTTTCTTGACTTATTTAAATATTTAAAAATTTCAAATAAAATTTTGTTGGAAATATTTTACTTGAGTCCAAAATGTCTCAAAGTATTTTCCATAATTTTTCTTGAATTTTTCTGAGCATTTTGCTATTTTTCTTGATTTATTTGAATTTCTGGAATTATTTTAATTATTAAAATCCCTGTAAAACCCTAAATGGGTTTGTACTGTTACGCCAGACCGAACCGTTTGTACTGTTGCACCAGACCGAGCCCACAACGCCGGACTGAGTCGCACTGCGCTGGACCCGAGCCCTAATTCGCCCGAACCGTCACATTACGATCCGACGGCTGTGACTATGCCACATCATCTCCGTTTCCTAGTCAGAGAGCGCCGTCACGTTCCGCCGTGTGGGCCTAGGGTTCCGATTTCTGCGCGGATGCCGAAGCTATTGAATACGTGAACCGGACCCCGAGGATCGCCTTTGCATGAGGAGCGTTTTGCCCTAGCTTGCGCCGCCAGGACTGCCGCCGCTTAGCCGCGGTTGCTCACCATAATTGATTAGCCGCCACCATAGTTCTTGCGGATTTCAGCCATTTTTCGCCATTGTCGATCCCAGATTTGAAGTCCTTGCACGAAGACACTTCGGGAGGGATCACTCACTTCGCTGGAGAGCCACGGAAACGCCGTCGCCCGTGTCATCGTCCCCAGCCCTGGCTAGCCAGCTCCGCCGCGACATTGCTGGAACCCCGAGCTTCGTGGACCGTCGGATCTCCATTGAACGGACCAGGTTTGTCCACATCGCCATCCCCGTGCAAATCCCAGATTAGATCTCAGCCGTTAGATCTACATTGTACAATTCGTATTAGATCACGTGATACTGTTTACATCTATTAGCAGCCGTTAGATCTAGATCCATTGCACTAGATTAAGCCACGTAGATTTGTACTACACTGTTCTAGATTAGATCATGACTATTAGATCTAGATCGTACGGTTAGATTCAATTCATGTTGTAAGCGCTAGATGTAATCGTGGCCGTCTGATCTGCGGTGTACAGATTAGATCGTGCCACGCGTCGGGCACTGGATCATGCCACATCACCCCCCAGTGACGTGGCGAGCCAAATCCAATCTCAGCCGTCCGATCTAATTTAGATGGTCCAGATCAGGTTGTGTGGATCCAATACGGGCGAGATTAGATCCAATCGTGACCGCCAGATTTCAAACCGACGGCCCAGATCGTGCCACGTTGCGGGTAGCCGAACCGACGCAGTTAGCTCTAGTCGTCGCTGACATCACCCCTGACGTCAGCAATAGGCCCACGCGTCAGCGTGTGCGGCTGCGCGCGTGTGACGTCAGCCGTGACGTCATAGTGGGGCCCAGTTGTCAGTACCGCTCGACCAAGCTGTGATGATGTCATGCTGACATCATCAGTGGGTCCCATGTGTCAGTGACACGTGCACCCGTGTACTGGGTCCACGGTGGACCGAACCCGAGCCGTGGACTGGGTCTGTGGACCGGCTGACGTAAGCATGACGTCTGTCGGAACCCGCAATAGGACACGGGCCCAACTGTGTTTACCTGTACTAGTCCCTTGATCAATAGCTAGTACACACAGATCATAACAGTATGGATAATAACCTTGCGATAAATAAAGTTTAATACAGAGTACTAGCCAACAAGGCCCATTATTACAAAAGTTGGACCCGTAGGTCAGATAGCAGCGAAAATATTAAACTGGCAAATTAACATGGTAAAAATGATGTCCAGAAACACCACAGGCAAAGACTAAAGATGGCGTGAGCCTAGATGTCCTGATAATCTTCCTCTTCAAAGTCTTCATTGCAGATATCGAATGGTGGAACGCAGGCCCTTGGATAGCTATCTTTATCTTCATGATCTGCTTCATAGAATAAGCAGCCCCGCAATAAAAAGCGAGGGTGAGTATGCAACATACTCAACAAGTCCGAAAAGTAATGCATTATGCAGTTTGATTCAAGGGAAGGGATTGGTTAATTTTGCAAAAGCCAATTTTTAAAATTTTATCCTAGAATTTTTAATAGCATTTTTCAAAAGTATTTTCTTTTGATAAATCAAAGTTTACCCTCTTTTGAACATGGCTCCAACTGTGGAAATCAAAACACCGCATGGCATCAACCATGGTTTTATTTTAAGAATACTTTTGAAATCTTTTCCTCGTGGCTACAACCACGAGCTTTATCAAATCATAACATTCACGGCTACAACCGTGCTTTTCTTTTGTAAAATCTGGTTTTGGAATCAAATAGAGAAAATCTACCTGGCGACAGCGCACTTTGTCCACCCTTGACCGTGGGTACGGCTATTCGAATAGTTTGTTTACTCTGCAGAGCTTGCACGCTTTACCCGCAAGAGATATTTCACTCTTTTTGTCATACGCTTCCGTTGGCATATAACTCCAAGTGAAAATCACAAGGCCATTTCCCCTAGCTACATCTTAAATAAGTCATGCCTGCTGAGATTTCACCGCCAAATGGCTACAACCATATTGGAAGCCCCCTCTTGCGCCTGTAGGACTACTGTGGCTACAACCACGCCTACTCCACTGTCTGGCATGCCTTAACTGAGTTTTCACTAGCTACTCAGCCAGGTCCGTCCCACACCGGAACTAGCGGTCGCACTGTTGTACATTGTTTGACAATCACAAGGAATCAGTCGTTAGGGTGACTAGGGTGGAACATACTCAAACCCGAGTCTTGTGCATACTGCACCCGCCATGCAACCTTCCACCCTATTCTCATTTTTGAAATTCCAAGTTTCTCTTTTCTTTTGTTTTACCAAATTGGCAGCACCAACTGCCCTTTTTAAAATAACATTTTTGCTCAATCATTTGGAATCTCAAATAACAAGCTTTCAATTAAACGTACGAATAGTATTTAGCATAACTAGGCACTACTAACAGACTAAACAAGGGTGTTAGGCCGTACAATTAATCATTCTAGGGCAACCCAAGGATAGATAGATTAATATGTAGCAAACATACATATTAACAAGGTATATAACTACACTCTATCATAACATATCATTTTATGTAACAATCATAGCATGCAAGTTTGTAAATCTATTAAACATTTCAAAACATGGATCAACATGCTTCAAGGGAACTTATCGGAAACTTGCGGGGACTTGCCTTGGTCGGTGAGAAGAGGGTTGTCTTCCTGCGGTTCCGCGACGGAGTCGACTGTAACACCCCGGCATTTAATATGCCCGAATGCTATCAAACATAGGCTAAACAACATCTAAATACCATAAACTAAGATAAATTACAGCAAAGGAGTAAATGCTAAAACCGCAAATTTCAGCAGCATCTTCTTTGTTTTTTCATGAATTGAAGCAACAACAATATGATCACAGGATATAGTATAAAGAATGACATCTAAATCATCAATAACAAGGGTTCTAGCAGCAGTATAAGCTTAGAATAAAGATTCCAACCACCTCATGAGCCAAACGAAGTAAATGAGGAAACCAAGCACACAAATTAACCATTGCACCAAGTTGCATGGCACTACTCTTATTATCATGATCAAGATGAATAAATTGTCTATAAGTATGGAGCTACGTATAGATGTGTAGCTAATGCCCTTCCCCGTATGCCGGTTTCATCGTACCTAAAACAACAAGAAAGCACAAGCGTGAGTTCAACACTCAGCAAGTATATTGCAATGGTACAAAAGAACAATTACATGGCTACAACAACTCACATCATGTCTATCATCTCATTCATGATCACATATCATTATCATCATCATCATGTATGCAATGCGATGCGATGCACATGTCTCTTGGAAACTCATACCGGTATGGTTGAGTACACACCCGTCGGTGTGCACCCTCTCCCCCCTTCCATCCCGAAGATGGAGGGTGCCTACTCCTCGCTTCCATACACCGCGGAGGATGGAATCACGATGTAGGACTTACTCATTGGCTCTCCGGAATAGTCATAACTTTCTCACCGACTAGTTATGACTTTCTCACCGCCCGGGCCATGTATCATGCCATGTATGCAAACATGCCAACATCATAAATAACTTGTACATTAACACATGGCATCATAACATAATAAGCATATTCATCATATCAAATGGCAATCATTAAAACATGGCATGTGAACATATCATATATTCAATTTCAATCTCAACCAATCTAGCAAACTACAACCCGCTACCCATTCCAATACACTTGCATCAACCACGGGCGACGGATTGGCGAGAAGTAGAGGGCACCCCCGGGGTCACACCACCTGCACAAAGGCACCGCACACTCAAAATCATGTCCACAAAACAATACGCAAAAACTCTTCTACCCCGACTTCGCAAACTACTCACACTACCCAAAAACAGAGGTTCTGTCCCGCCGGGACATAATACTTGCAACGAGCATAACTCGGGTTCTAAGACCCCGAATCGATTAAAAGAGTACATCCTCGCGTAGCTTAGGAAAATTTCCTAACTTTTTCTAAGTATATGGAAAGACTGAGTCGGAATCTAAAGTGGTTTAATCTACAGAATACCGTGATCTGTTTCAATCACGTCACAATTTTTAATACGTTCGGTAAAACGAGCATAACTTTCAAACAGCTTGGCGGAATTGGACGTTCTTTATACCCACTAAAAGGTATTGAAGTTACCTACAACTTATTCAACAGGCGGACGACCAAATTCCGAATCTAAATTGGCGAAAACCCAAATCCTATGTCGATTGCTCATGCTGCCCGAAACAGAGAACGTAGCAAACTCTAGATTTCATCTAATCTACCAAATTACAGCACCACCAATTGATCTAAAAACATGATATTAACCCTTAGAACAGATCCTAGACCAACCCCAAGGATCCCCGTGGCCATACCTTTGCCCGACGAACGAAAACCCAACGGATCTTCTCCCGGTTCGCGCAATCTCCTTCCTCGCGCCGATTCCGCCGGATCTCCTCGTCACAGAGCCTCCCAACGGAGAGGACAGTAGGGTGGAGAGGTGGGGATCTCCCCTAGGGCAGCAAGGGGGTGGAGAGGAGAGGGGAGAGGTGGAGGCGCATGGGGGAGAGGTAGAGGCGGCTAGGGTTGAGGGGGCGCATGTGGGCAGGGGGAGGATGCCCCCAAGGTAGGATAACCTGCCTCCCCCTCCCTCATGGGCCCAAAAATCCTCCCACCAAGGCCCACGACACATCCTCCTTGGGCCCAAACTCCCCCGGAGAGGCCCAAACTCCCGAAAACAGCCCGGAAACGCGAATAAACCTCATACCGTATGGTTTCAACCTCCAATTCCACATTCCATAATGTTTTTGCCCTCAACATTCACATTTTATAAGGTTACGACACTCCGTGGTGTCACATCGACGTCTAGTGTTTCTATTAAACGAAAAAGAACGAATAAACAAACATTCGGAAAATACAAAGAAACAAATTAATTCGTAATCACATGAAAACTTTCAGATCTACAGTTTAGCATTTTCTAAGATTTATAAAATTTATTTCAATAATTTTAGATGTATATTTTGAAAGCTACAAAATTCGTAAGTTTTCTCTTTCCACGAATAATTTAACAGTATAAATTTATATATATAATTTCAGGAAAATTATCGTAGATATGTATTAATTTTTACTAATTAACAAAATTTATTGCATGCAGTTTGGAGCTAAAATGAATTCGCCACGAAATTGATAAATTTCGCAAAACTATGAAAATTTCGTGTACAAACTAACGGAACGTTGAACTTGGCTGCATTGGTATATACGTGTATACACGGCTGAATGAAAATAGGAAGTTTCGGTTTTTCATGTACCAATCGACGTAGAGAGATCCGATGGACCGGCCGATTGGTCCAGTGCAGACAGCGTGTCATGGCGTACTCGTCGCCGGCGGCGGCAAAGCGGCTGGATGGAGGTGGTGGCCGGAAGAAGAGAAGAAAACAATACCAATATCTTCGGTCCTTTGCAAAACGCAGCGAAAACAGAATGGAAAAGATCAAATGGAGGGAATGGATAGCTTGGCGACGAAGGGGAGGACCCAGGGATTCCTTTTATAGCATGGGAGGAAGTCCAATGGTTGCCATGGCAGTGGAAACGCGAAATGAAATGGAAAAACAGCTGCCACTTGATTTCCTCGCTTTTTAATGCAAGTTAGTGGAGGATTGATTTTGGTAACTGTTGTGGATTGAAGAGGATGCGAAGTGGATTCCATTTATGATTTTTGTGGAATTTTTGGTGATGAATTGGAGTAGATCTTGAAGCTTCTGTGGGACGTCAATGGAGGAGAGAGAGAATGTGACACATTTCTGTGCTTCGGTTGGATCTTGAAGACGAGACTACGGTGCAACCACGTATCGGTTCAGTTACTTCTCCAATTTGAATAGTGTTTAGAATAAAAGGCGTTTAAGATAAAATAGCTAAGAAGTTCTAAAAATCTTGGAAAGATTCCCTAAAATATTAGGGAATATTTGGAACCTAATGAAGTTGGTTTCGGGATTTTTCGATATACATATTTTCTGCAAAAATTCTTTTAATAAATCAGACACTTGTACGCATTTTATATAAATTCAAGAAACTTAATTTATAAGTCAAGTTTTTGAAAATATTTGAAAAGTAACATTCTCATTTTTTTTCAACTGTTGCACGCATGGTTTTAATTGTTACAAAAAAAATGAGGATGTTACAACGTCATAATTCGATTTTCCTTTAGGAAAATAATTCGACCGAAAATGAATTTGCGTGCTAACGTCATATTTCTGATTTTTCAATAGAAAAATAAATCGGATAATTCAGTTTATCCTTTTTAATTTATTTTCAAACTTCAAACGTTTATTTTTTTGTGTTTTAACTCTGATTGAGGCGATTCCAATTTCTAATTTTTTATAAAATTAAGCTCTATTTAATGGTGAATTTTATTTAATTTTTGGACTTGGATTTTTCTCTGTTTTTATTTATTTGTTTATTTATCCGATTCGCGTAGACGCTGAATTGCCCGAAGGCTTCGAATGAGAAGTTTTGACCCAGGAACAAGTTCAAGACCAGGAACAGGACCTTTTTCAAGGCAAGTTATGCTTTGACCATATTGATCCGACTTTTGAAACTATGTTTATTTAAATTATTGCATGCTAGTTTAATTAAAAATGCTTTTAATTAATTCTGGGAGTAGCTAATCAACCTACTTGTTGTTTGCCACCTTGTCTATAATAGTTGTATGCCTGAATCATTTGTCACCCTAGATTATGGAATATTAGTTGGACATTAATAGTTTGCCAACATGGGTTAATTAGATCGCATGTAGTATGCTTAGCCCTGCAACATGTCACTGACATCATTTTGAAATACTAAATTCTAATCTTGACTTAATGAGAGATGGAACTTGTTTTTGGAATTGCTACATGTGAGACCCCGGATCGGCTATCTGAAATCTCCTGTGTATTTCCGTACTAGTCCCAGATCAGTAGCTAGTACACACAGTCAACAGTGATACTTCATTGCCGAACATGACGAAAATTGTAACATAAATATTAAAGTACGGGCCACATGGCCACTTATTACAATACTCGGTCAAAAGACCGGAGACACGACAGCGGAAAACGAAAGCGAAAACTGTTGAGGAACGCGGTATGCTACTCTAGCACAAATTAAAAAAAATTTCTACCGCGCAACCAGAAAGCTACTTGCAAGAATAGGATCATAGATCAATTACCACTAGACGCGCAGTTGCGGAATCCTTCGCGCGTCGATGTAGTGGATCGTTCCCGCTGCAGTCGTGGATCGTCCTTGCCTCGCCGTGGATCGTCCTCGCCTCGTCTGGCCGCGGATCGTCCTCGCCTCGCCGTGGATCGTCCTCGCCTCGTCTGGCCGCGGATCGTCCTCGCACGCCGCAGTCGCAACAGCGTCACCACAGTAGTCCACACGTCCAGGGATGGGACGCCGTGCGTCGGTGTGCAAGCACCGGATCGCTCGGCAGGGGCAGCGAGAGGAGGTGGCTAGGGTTTCTGGCGAAACATCTCTAAAACGCATGGGAAAGTGTGTGCTGCGTCCAGCCTCCTCCCATCCTTATATAGCCACGAGGTGAAACCCTAGGCAGTCAGGGCCCATCTACGTGCTAAGCCCATGAGGTCCATTAATTACGGATCCAATCCGAATTAATGCGTCCCACTGCTAAGTGTGTGACCAGAGGTTCATGCACATTTGGACATGGATTTGGAAGACCCTTTTTCTAATCCAATAGTTTGTAGCGGCTCCTTGCAGAGCATGCCAACTCCCAAACGCATATGACTAAAGTACTTATGTAATAATCCCTTTGCCAAACTATATGAAGATCGAACTCAAGGCGAGAAGAATGTCATCCTTTGACAATTCAATCCATCTCTCGTATCCGTGATATATTAATAAGTTGTGATTGACTCCTCAATCACGGCATGGCCATGCACTTCCTTAATAATATCACACGAGTGGCCTAGACATATATCTCCGTTACACCGGAGTGGCAAATCCCATCTTGATCGCTCACTTCCCTCTGCATGTTTCATAGTGAACATGAAAGCTACCTTTATAACTATCCGGTTAGGAAATAGTGTTTGGTAACCCCAAGGTAAACTATTACACATGTAGGAAATATGACAATCTCAGGTCTAAGGATCATACATCTACTATGTATGAGATACACTGATGACACATAAGAATGTAACATTCTCGCAGTGTATCATTGTGGGTCTACCTAACCCATGTTCTTCAACATGTGTTCACAATGTATTGATGATATCTCCATATCCCATGATCTATGAAACATGATCATCGATCAGTACATGTGCTGATCTATTCATCGTTGTCCTATACGATGATATCCGATCAGAGATATTTATCGAATTATATCAATAAGTAAAGAGCTTCATAAACAAGTCACACACTTGTTGATCAAAACAATGATATACATTCATTGGACCAATAATCATATTATTATTCATAAACATAGTCATGTTTCAATCATCCATATGATTGCCTTAAGGGCATAACACTAACAAAAACAAGCGAACACCAAAACGCCACAGGCGACGACTAGAAACGCGGCTAGTTATCCTGGCAATCCTCCTCGAACTCCTCGGGGTATAACTCACCACCTTCAGCTGCGTCTTGAAAATTTTCTGATGATGCCAAGTTGAGGTAGCACGTGGTACAAAAGTACTCAGCAAGTCGGGGAGAGTATGATTATGTGGGGCTTTCCAAAGAAAGCTTAACAGGGTTCATTTGCATAAAGCCAAATTTTATTAAACCATACTTAAGTAATAATTTTCACAAAGCATCTTTTTACAATTCTTTTTCACAATTGAATTATTTAATATTGCAGTGAGGTTCTATCCACCATCACTAATATAAAGGCTCTAATCGCCAACTTTTAAAAGATCAAGGTTAATCATATGACTCCATCCGTCAAGTATAAAACATGTTCTTTCCACCTGGTTGGCTCTATCCGCCAATCAACATCCGAGAGTTCTAACCACTCCCGAATCCCAAAACAAAACACTTTTCAATTTTTAAAACCAAAATCAAAGTCTACCAATATGAAAGCATTCTTCGCTTTGCCCTTGACCGTAGGCACGGCTATTCGAATAGTTTTAACTCTGCAGAGGTGTAAAACTTTACCCACAAGACATGATCATCTCTTGATGCCTCCGGATTAACACAGTTCCTTTGGTGTGCCGACAGAGAGATCATGACAAGGCCGTTACAATGTATTCACCAAACCCGACCCACCCGCTGAGGTTTCACCGCTGTTAGGGTTCTAGCCACCCAGTACAGAAGCCCCCTCTTGCGCCGTGTGAGAAAAACGACATTGCCTCTATCCGGCACTCACATTCCACCGAGTGGTGAGTCCAAGTTAGGATTCTACAAATTAGTTGGCCAGGTCGTACCATTATAGACATGTGGTAGTACGGTTATGCTTAGAATGGACAATCACAAGCGTCGGTCCTTAATTGACTTGGGGCGGTACTTGCACAAGACAACTAGTGCTCCATCCGCACCCACCCGACAATCCAATCCGCCCAAGTCCAAACTATTTTTTCTTTTCTTTTTATTTTAGAAAAACAGTACCAAAATCATAATAATAATTTCCAAATCATACTTGAAATCATTCTTTTTGAGTAATCCCACCCATGGGTTGTTTTCATCGATAAAGGTCCTAAGCAATTCTACCGTACTATTACACAAAGGGTACCATATAAGCAGTAACATGGCATAGCAATTTTCCTAGGGTTACAAATAACATGGATGTCGATCACAAAGGAGGAAATTACAATTTGGATTAACCATACACTTATATTTGACATACGATAAAACATAGCATGCAAGTTTATAAAACATTTAAAACATGTTTATAAATGTAGGACCAATATGCGTCAAGGAGACTTTCCATCAGTTGCGGCGAGATCGTTAAACGAGGAAAGTCCGGCGGTGGGGTCGGCGGTCGCGTCGGGGTCCTCGGCTACGCGCAAATCGAGGCAATAAATAAATACAAGAAAATAAATAAAATCCAAAAATTACAAAATTAGTACTGGCAGGTAGATCTTGATTTCATATGAATTTAGAAATTTGAACGGAGTCAATCGGAGTTCGGACGGAGAAGATATGAGCTTCTAAAGTTTGAAATTTGAAAAATTGGAAAACCGGGAATATTCCAAGAATATTCCTTTGTTGACTTTTCTGAATTTTGGGTAGACTTGGGGTCTATGGCTAGTGGGGCCCTCATGTCATTGTCTAGGCCTTCTTCTTGCTTTGGCTCATGCCATGGGAGCCATGGGAGAGCTTGAAGGGGTGGGGTGGGGTCATGAGTGGGGTGGCGGCCGTGACGGCGGCGGCAAACGGCGGCGGCGGCGGGCTGGCAGCGCTGGCGCGAGTGTGCACGCTGCCAGTGGGGCGGGCGGCGAAGGCGGGCGGCGGGCCGGCAGCGGCGACGGCGTGGGCGGCGGCCGGCCGGCGAGCCCACAAGCACGGGCATAAGCCCAAAAGAACAGAGAGCACGCCAACTCCGAAAAATTCGATTTTTCGCTCATTTTTGCATGGAATTGAACCAAATAAAAACATGGATTCACTAGATAACATCTTTAGGGACTCATAGGAGGAAGGAATTGGATTGATTCTCACCGGAGGCGACGAATTTGGCGACGAACAGAACTCTGGCCGAACCGATAAAAACGCGAAATTCGTCTCCAAATCTTGAGGGATCCTAAAATTGATTGAATGGTTAGAAGCTAGACTCCCTCATGGTCACAAAGAATCAAGTAGCATGAAGATTGACCCACCGGAGAGAGATCTATGTCCAAGAACACGAAGAACACCGAAAACGACGACCCGGCGTCGGTTTTCTTGATCTCATGGGCGCACGAGTTAGAGAGGCTAAAGTTGGATCATACCACCGGGACGGGGATTCTTATACGGAGAGAATGGAAGTGGAACCACGCGGAACGGAGTTGAAACGGCCGAGTTATGAGCATTTGATTGCATTTTGGTTTTTCTTTAATGCGACGGTTTCCGACGAGATTAGCGGCTAATGATGGTGGGGAATGGTAAGAGGGCGTCGATATGGATTCAACGGAACCGGCCGTGATTGATTTGGAGTTGCGTGGAGGAAGATATGATGATTTGAAGAGAGAGGCCACCATGGGAGAGAAGCTTGAAGCTCTCTCTGTTCTTTCATGGCTAAGGTTGGAGATGACACTATTCCCGCCACGTGGCAGCACGTGATTAGCCGAGAATTACGTAAATTAACCGCCCTAGAGAAAAATTAGGAAAAATGGTCTAAAAATTCCAAAAAAATTCCTAGAACCATTTTGGAATATTTGGAACCCAATAAAATTGGTTTCACTGAATTTGGATGAAATTTGTGAAATTAAATATTCAAGCGCGAATTGAGGGCATTAAACAAAAGCCGCGCGAGATAAAATAGGTGCGAAGGTCCAAAAATCCGGGGAATGGTTCCTAAAATCATTTAGGAATATTTGGGACATAATTGAAGTGGTTTTGGGATTTTTGGAGCAATTTTCAACTCGGGTGAAATTTCGGGTATCGACGGGAATCTGGAAATTCGATTTTTCGACCGAAAGGGAATTAAATCCCGATTTTGGAGGGGAAAGGATGCCAGGTTAATATAAACACCAATGAAACTCCAATTTTTTAATTTAATTTATTTAAATTAGATTTTTCTCCAAAAAACGAAACTGAGGATGTTACAAACCTACCCCCTTAGAGAGAATCTCGTTCCCGAGATTCAGACGGAGAAAGAAAGAGGTCAGGAAACTCCGCTCGAAGATCTTCTTCACGCTCCCAGGTAGCCTCCTTCTCAGAATGATTACTCCACTGAACCTTGCAGAACTTGATCACACGACTTCGGGTTCGACGCTCGGCTTCATCCAAAATCCTGACTGGATACTCCGGATACGACAGGTCTTCTTTTAGCTCCATTTCTTCCAATGGCATCTGATGCTCGGGTACTCTGAGACATTTCTTCAACTGAGACACATGGAAGACATTATGGACTCCTGACAGCTGCGGAGGCAACTCCAACTTATATGCCACTTCTCCTTTTCTGGTAACCACTGGGAATGGTCCGATATAGCTAGGCGCTAACTTTCCACTGACTCGGAACCGTTTCATTCCTTTCAGAGGGGAAACCTTCAGATATACATGATCAACAGGTACAAAGCTTAATTCCCTTCGACGGTTGTCCGCATAGCTCTTCTGTCTTGACTAGGCTGTCTTCAGATTTGTACGGATCTGTCTGACTTCCTCTTCGGCTTCTCTTGGAATATCGGGTCCGATTATCTACCCACCTTCGGTTTCTTTCCAATACAAGGGTGTCCTGCATTTTCTTCCATACAACGCTTCAAATGGTGCGATCTTCAGACTGGCTTGATAACTATTGTTATAGGAAAATTCTGCATAGGGCAAATTCTGATCCCGAGAGCCTTTGTAGGTTAGAGCACAGGCTCTCAATATGTCTTCTAAGATCTGGTGGATTCTTTCCGTCTGGCCATCTGTCTGGGGATGATACGTAGTACTGAAATTCATACTTGTGCCCAATACCTCATGCAACCTCTGCCAAAACCTCGAGGTAAACTGGGAACCTCGATCGGACACGATCTTTTTGGGCACACAGTGTAAACACACAATCTTGGCCATATACAACTCGGCAAGCTTGTCACCGGAATAAGTCGTCTTCACAGGTATGAAATGAGCTACTTTGGTTAACCTGTCCACGATGACCCAGATGGAATCATATCCTGACTTGGTTCTGGGTAATCCAGTTATAAAATCCATTCCAATTTCTTCCCATTTCCAGACAAGAACTTGCAATGGCTGCAATAGACCGGCGGGTCTCTGATGCTCTGCTTTCACCAATTGGCAAACATCACAACGTGCCACAAAGTCAGCAACTTCTTTCTTCATATTGGCCCACCAATATTTCTCTTTTAAATCCGCATACATCTTAGTACTTCCCGGATGAATGGAATATACTGAATCATGAGCTTCTTTCAACACTATCTCCTTGATTTCCTTTTGGTTAGGGACTACTATTCTTTTCCCAAACCAAACCGTACCTTTATCATCTTCTGAAAATCCTGGGTGTTTCCCTTTCTTCAGGCCCTCTTTTAGGTCTGCAATACCCTTATCACTCTTCTGAGCCTCTCGGATTTGGTCCTCTAAGGTCGATTTTACCTCAACACTGTAAACGCAACCTTCCTTTACTAATTCCAGGTTAAGACGCCGGAATTCTTCATGAAGCGCTGGCTGGCTTTCCTGTACCATAACATTGTTGCAGTGAGCTTTCCTGCTTAAGGCATCCACAACCACATTTGCTTTTCCAGGGTGGTAATGGATTCCCACATTATAATCCTTCACCAACTCCAACCATCTTCTCTGCCTCAGGTTGAGATCGGACTGAGTGAAGATATATTTCAAACTCTTATGATCCGTATAGATCTCACATCTATTGCTGATCAAATAATGCCTCCATATCTTGAGTGCATGCACCACTGCGTCAACTCCAAGTCATGAATGGGGTAGTTTTCTTCATGAGGCCGCAGTTGTCTTGAAGCATAAGCTATAACTTTTCCTTCTTGCATCAAAACACATCCAAGTCCTTGTTTTGAAGCATCACAGTACACTTCGAAATCCTTATGGATATCCGGCAAGACAAGTACTGGGGCTAAGGTTAGTCTCTTCTTCAACTCCTGAAAACTTCGCTCACAAGCTTTAGTCCATTCAAACTTCTTCTCCTTCTTCAGAAGCTGAGTAAGAGGTCTGGCTATCTTCGAGAAACCCTCAATGAATCTCCGATAGTAACCTGCTAATCCAAGAAAATTTCTGATGTCAGGGATCGACTTAGGCTGCGTCCAATCCAAAACATCTCTTACTTTTGCTGGATCCACTGCTACTCCTGCAGCAGAAATGATATGACCCAGGAAAGATACTTCTTTCAACCAAAAGTCACACTTGCTGAACTTAGCGTACAACTGATGCTCTCTTAACGTCTCCAAGACTATCCTCAGGTGGTCTTCATGCTCTTTTCTGCTCTTGGAATAGACAAGAATGTCGTCAATGAAGACTACAACAAACTTGTCTAAATACTCCATAAACACCTTATTCATCAGATTCATGAAATAAGATGGGGCATTGGTCAATCCAAAAGACATCACTGTAAACTCGTATAGTCCATATCTGGTAGTGAAAGCTGTTTTCAGAATATCTTCTTTCCTTATCTTCAGCTGATGATATCCCGACCTCAAATCTATCTTGGAGAAGACTTGAGCTCCCTTCAACTGATCAAACAGATCATCTATCCGAGGTAGAGGGTACTTGTTATTGATTGTGACCTCTAAGGATCGTTATTTTTGATCCAGTTGATTTTGATGATGAGTATTTGAAAAAGATTTGAAACCAGTTTGATATTTCGACAAGATTTATTTTTTGGTTTCTTTATTTGAAAAGATCTGAAATCAGTTTGATTATTTGAAAAGCTTTTTGATTTTTGCAAAGGTTTTTGTTCGTGTTTTGAAATCGTGTTCTTAGAATATTTAATGCAATGCACTCCTGTGAGTGGTTGCATGGTTTAATGTGAGTCAAGTCGCGGACTTGTGCTCGGAATCGTTTTGTGGTTTGTTCATGTGCAGGTATTGCTCGAGGGCGAATGTGGTCGATGAAGGGACTGGAACTAGGTTCATGGAGGAACTGAGGTTCGGGACTAGGTTCAGGGGGAACTGAGGTCTTGGTGGTCAAGGATATCATGCGGGACGTTCGGGCTAAGAGAATGGTGCACATGAAGAATGGTTAGTCACGTGAGAATGGCATGAGGTCATTCGCGTGCAAAGTGTTAGTGACGTGAGTATGGTAGGGTTGCCATACGCGTGCAAGAGTTGTACTCGGCCAGGTTGGGCCAAGTGGAGTTGTGTTGAATACATGTTCTTTCTAGGATTAGGAGTGGGAATCCTTTTAGGATTAGGAATCCTTCTAGGATTAGGACTCCTTCTAGGATTAGGTGTGTTTGCCTTCTTTAAATAGAGGGGTTGCCTCCTGTTGAAGGCAATCAAGCTCTGAGCAAGCTTTAGGGTTGTACTCTTTTGTTTGGAGTATTTTAGACAAAAGAAAGGAGAAATAAAGATCAAGTTCATCAAATCTTTCGGCGAGCTACAATTCTAGTTAGATTTATTCTCGCCATCTTCTGGAACAGTAAGCTTGCGAAGGTCATAACGTTTGATCCGTAAGTCCGATTGAGCTAATTCTTTTTGGGTTTGATTCGTATTGGAATCTAGTTTCTTGTGTCCAAATTTCAGATCGATTGGACGGTTGGATCTCCAGGAATTCGTATTTTACCAAACCTCTATCATTATGTTTTTTTTCGAAAACGAGGCAATTATTTGATTCTATTTTGGGGTAAACTTTTAATAGATCAAGAATTTGGTTTTAGCTTCCGCACAATCATTCACCCCCCTCTGATTGCTATATTCGGTCCTACAAGTGGTATCAGAGCTTGGCTCTACTAATCCATCGTAACAGGTGATTAGTAAACGGTAAGTTATGGCAACAGAGATATACTCGAACAAGCCGCCAATCTTCAATGGCACAGGCTTTCCCCACTGGCAGATTCGGATGACTGCATACCTTCAAGCTCAAGGTAACACTATTTGGCGCAAGGTAAAGATTCCGTACGAGCTTCCTTCTAATAATGATATTGATAAAATCGAGTTTGAAAAAGATGTTGAAAACAATAATAGAGCTAGAAACATATTGCTTCAAGGACTTGCTAGAAAAGAATTCGATAGAGTCTGTCATTTACTCACTGCTCATGAAATTTGGAAATCTCTTCAATATTATCATGAGGGTACTGACTCTGTAAAAGAAGCTAGGCAAGATCAATTTAAAAAGGAATACACTAGATTTGAAATGAACTCTGGAGAATCTCTAGATGATTGTTTTGCTCGTTTTAACAGAATCTTAAACAATCTTAGAGCTGTAGATGTAAAGTACACTGACTCTGAAAATGCTAGACATTTCCTATCATCTCTTGATCTTAAAATCTGGCAAATGAAAGTGACTGCTTTTAGGGAAGCTCACAAGATGAGTGAAATGACTTTGGATAAACTTTATTCTAGTCTCAAGACTTTTGAAATAGACATTGTTTCAAGAACTTCCAATGATAACTCTATGGCTCTTAATGCTAATTCTTCATATGATAATGCTACTAGTTCTTCATCATCATATTCCATTCTTGCTTTGAGTGCTCTTAGTGATGAACAGCTAGATCAAATACCGGAAGATACACTTGCTCTTCTTTCCAAGTGTGTCAATGCAGCTTACATGAGATCAAGGGAGAGAAGAGGAGCCTCCATCCACTTTGCTACAAGCTGCGGCAAGCGGGGCACATCCGTGCTAATCGCTTCAAGAACAAAGATAGAGACGAGAAGGATCAAAGCAACTCCTCCAAATCCTTAGGCCAAAAGAGAGCAAGGACAAAAATAAACAACGAACAAAGAAGATGCTCAACAAAGTCTTCATCGCAATTGGTCGCTTAGACTTAGCGACATTGATGACTCAATGAAGATGAGAAGGAAGCGAAGCAAGCGAAATTTGAAGAGAAGGATTTCACCTGATCGTGCTTCATGGCAAAGGGAACACTAGTGATTCTAGTGACAACGACAAGACCTCCAAATGACGGTGATGAGGTAATGCCTTCGTATGATGAGTTTTGTGAAGTTTTAGTCATATTGAGAAAATCTTTAAGAAAATCTTCACTCAAAAATAAAAACTTAGAAAAAGATCTATCCATGCTAAAATCTGAAAACTTTGATCTTAGAAATTCAAATTCTGAAAATATTTGTGATACTTGCTTAGATCTCAAATTTGAAATTAAGTCTCTAAAAGAGGAACATGTCATTAAACTAGAACAAGTTTATGCCGAACAATTGAAAAATGAAAAACTTGTGAAAAATATTGGTTGCTCTCTTGATAGTTTACATGATCAAATTGCTTGCTCTAAATGTTCAATTCTTGAGTTGAAATTAAAAGATGCAAATTGTAGAGTTACACAATTAACAAATGACATGTTCACTCATGAAATTAACTCGTGTTCAAATTGCCAGAAACAGAAAGCTAAAATTGACACTCCTTGTGATAATTGTTTAACTCTTGCTAAGAAAGTTGATTACTTGCAAAATTCTTTGGAACGTTTCACTGATGGCAAGAAAAACCTAAACATGATTTTGGATCAATCAAAAGTCAGCACTCAGAACAAAGGTTTAGGTTTTGATTCTTATGCTCATCATAAACCACATGCTCCCACTGTTGTCAAAACACTTGGAAGTGGAAAATTTGAAATTATCAATGAGCCTAAGAAAAATGTCTTTAAATCTGGTGGTCTTTTATCTTCTACTATGATGAATGCAAAATGTGCTTCTACTGTTAAAGCAAAACATCATGTTAAGTACACTTGCACTCATTGTGGTAGAGATGGACATCTAGTAGACTTTTGCTTTAGACTAGCTAAACAACAAAAGAGAGAAAGGTTTAATGCTAGGTCTAATTTCAGACAGGCACGTTTCATTTCTCATTATGTGCCTAGGGTGATGCAAATACCTCTTGTTGCTAAGAACACGAGAAAAGACAAATCTTCTTTTATGCATAAGAATGCTCGTGTTGTGCCAATCGTTGTAAGTCGTGTGTCTCAAGATCGATTTCTAAACATCTTATTTCTAACCTTGATCAGAGACATCGACACTTTCTGCTTCTATGTAGGCTTCTCACGCGAGGAAGGAGAACATATGGCTAGTGGATTCCGGATGCTCACGCCACATGTCCAATGATAAGAATTGGTTCTCCTCCTTCACTTGTGCATCTCGTGCTAAAAGTGTTATTTTTCAAGATGCTTCCTCCACCTCTGTTTTCGCAAAAGGCACTAGTCCAAATAGTGCAGGTACAGGTGCATATGTTCAGGGGGGAGAGTATCTTTGTTGATGAAGATGATGATGATGCTGTTGAGGATGAGATAATTGGAGTTTGCTGTGTGCTTGTGTGCTCGTGTGCTCGTTTTCAAGCTTCCCCGCGTGCTTCACATCGACAAGCTATCAAGAGGATTTTAAGGTATCTCCGTGGTACTCAAGATTTTGGCATTTGGCTTTCTGCTTCTTCACGCATTAGTTTAAGACCTTTCTCTGATGCTGAATTTGGAGGATGTGGAATTGATAGAAAAAGTACATCTGGTTCATGCCACTTCTTGAGTAATTCTCTTTCTTGGACACATTGACATCAGATTTCATTTTCTTAGAGATCATGTTGAAAAAAGAGCTATTGAACTGAAATTTGTTGATTCGGTGCTCACTTTGTCGATATTTTCACTAAACCGCTTGATTTTTCTCGTTTTGCTTTCTTACGCGGTGAACTTGGGATCATTCATCCCCATGGGTTGATTTGAGGGGAGTCTTGAGTTTATCTCTTTTGGGTTACTTGACTTTGGTTCCAAGAAGTGATTTTTATAAGTGGTATTTTGACTTTACACCTCAAGTAAAAACCCTGTTTACATTGCATCATGTAGTACAAAGCTTTGGTGATTATTCTTGTGTATATAGCCAAGTTAATGCTCAATGCTTTACTTATCACTAAAAGGCTAAAATAATTCAATTTGAGATGCTTTTCGAGAATATTTTGGCTCTAGCTCATTATGGTATTGCATTTGTGAAATAGGCTTAAAAGTTTCTTGTCATCTGTTGAAAGGCTAGAGCTGATTAGAAACTATGTGTGAGTTTTTTGTTGGACTTCAAATGATCATTATGAGTCTCAAGCAAAATCAGTGTTTTAATGTTAAACGCAAGTTGAAAAAGATGCAAGCAAAAGCTACTTGGCTAAACACAAGTTTAGTACAATGTGCAGCTTCCTTGCTAGGGATTTAAATGCAAAAGATGCAAGAAAAGGCTACTTGTCTAAACAAAAGTTTAGAACAATGTGAAGCCACTTGCCAATTTAAACTGAGAAAGATACAAGAAAGAACTACCTACTCATACACAAGTATGGGCTAGTGTGCAGTTACTTGTCATCCCTGTTGATCACAAAGCAAAATTGTCAAACTTGCTAAAAGAGAAAAAGGAAATTCAAATGGTTGAAAAAGGCTTGAGACAAATATTAGTGAATTTCAAAGTCTCTCTATGCTCATGATAGATTTCTTTTTCGCTTTGGCAAAATCTGTTTATGACATTTTACTTGTTTGCTCTAATTTGCTTATGCAATAACTATTCTATGTGTTAGAGCCTCCATATTCTCACAATTTTCTTTCTCATTGGATAATTTGATACAAAATGAGAAAGTTCTCCTAAAAACTCTTCAAATGCTTTACTTTGATTATATACCTTGAATATACTTCAAAGCTTGAGATACTGCATTCATTAAGGGGAGTTTTGAGATCTTGATGACTATTTTGTCAAAAAGGGGAGAACAAGTCAAGGAGGTTTTTGAATTGGGATTATTTGGTCTTTTGGTTCTTGCTCAATCTCTTGTCAAATCTTATATTGTGTTTTGTCAAATTACTCATCAAGGGGGAGATTGAAGGATCATTATTTTTGATCCATTGATTTTGATGATGAGTATTTGAAAAAGATTTGAAACCAGTTTGATATTTCGACAAGATTTATTTTTGGTTTCTTTATTTGAAAAGATCTGAAATCAGTTTGATTATTTGAAAAGCTTTTTGATTTTTGCAAAGGTTTTTGTTCGTGTTTTGAAATCGTGTTCTTAGAATATTTAATGCAATGCACTCCTGTGAGTGGTTGCATGGTTTAATGTGAGTCAAGTCGCGGACTTGTGCTCGGAATCTTTTTGTGTTTTGTTCTTGTGCAGGTATTGCTCGTGGACTAATGTGGTCGATGAGGGGACCGAACTAGGTTCATGGAGGAACCGAGGTTCGGGACTAGGTTCGAGGAACCGAGGTCTTGGTGGTCAAGGATGTCATGCGGGATGTTCGGGCTAAGAGAATGGTGCACATGAAGAATGGTTAGTCACGTGAGAATGGCATGAGGTCATTCGCGTGCAAAGTGTTAGTCACGTGAGTATGGTAGGGTTGCCATACGCGTGCAAGAGTTATACTCGGCCAGGTTGGGCCAAGTGGAGTTGTGTTGAATACATGCTCTTTCTAGGATTAGGAGTGGGAATCCTTTTAGGATTAGGAATCCTTCTAGGATTAGGACTCCTTCTAGGATTGGGTGTGTTTGCCTTCTTTAAATAGAGGGGTTGCCTCCTGTTGAAGGCAATCAAGCTTTGAGCAAGCTTTAGGGTTGTACTCTTTTGTTTGGAGTATTTTAGACAAAAGAAAGGAGAAATAAAGATCAAGTTCATCAAATCTTTCGGCAAGCTACAATTCTAGTTAGATTTATTCTCGCCATCTTCTGGAATAGTAAGCTTGTGAAAGTCATAACTTTTGATCCGTAAGTCCGATTGAGCTGATTCTTTTTGGGTTTGATTCGTATTGGAATCTAGTTTCTTATGTCCAAATTTCAGA
Source organism: Rhipidocladum racemiflorum (assembly GCA_036346355.1). Classification (NCBI taxonomy): domain Eukaryota; kingdom Viridiplantae; phylum Streptophyta; class Magnoliopsida; order Poales; family Poaceae; genus Rhipidocladum; species Rhipidocladum racemiflorum. The sequence continues at coordinate 37,312,908 of CM070581.1, forward strand.
TCGATTGGACGGTTGGATCTCTGGGAATTCGTATTTTACCAAACCTCTATCATTCTGTTTTTTTCGAAAACGAGGCAATTATTTGGTTCTATTTTGGGGTAAACTTTTAATAGATCAAGAATTTGGTTTTAGCTTCCGCACAATCATTCACCCCCCTCTGATTGCTATATTCGGTCCTACAACCTCATTCAAAGACCTGTAGTCTATACACATTCTCAGACTACCATCCTTCTTGGTGACGAAGATCACAGGCGATCCCCAAGGTGTCGAACTGGGTTTGATGAATCCTTTCTCTTGCAGTTCTTCAATCTGTTTCTTCGTCTCAACCAACTCGTTGGAAGGTAGTCGGTACGGTCTCTTCGAGATTGGAGCAGTACCAGGTACAAGCTCAATCACAAACTCCACGTCCCGATCGTGTAGCATACCAGGCAACTCCTCTGGGAATACATCCGGGTACTCATCGACTATCGGTACATTTTCCAACGATGCACCTTTTAGACGATTTAGGGTGCTACCCCCCTTAGAGGAAAGATTAGACAAGAACTCCACTCTAATCCCTTCGAGGTTGGTAAGAGAGATAGCTCTACTGGCACAATCTATCTGACCCTTGTACTTGGTTAACCAGTCCATTCCAAAGATTACTTCTATACCCTTAGTATCCAATAGTATTAAGTTCGCTAGGAACTTTACCCCTTTTATTACTATATCCATTTTCGGACAAACAGCAGTTGTTCTTAATTCTTTACTAGGGGATTGCACTAACAAAGGGTTTCTTAACTGTACGGTATCCCAGTTATGCTTTTTAACCAAGTATTCTGATATGAAAGAATGGGTTGCACCAGAATCAAACAGAACTGAAGCAGGTACTGAGTTGACATGAAACTTACCATAAATCACATCGGGCGCATCTTGGGCTTCTTCCGCAGTAATGTGGTTCACGCGTCCTCTTCCAGCCGTCCTTGGTGTGCGCGGGGTCTGCGGGGTTCCTCTTCTTTGAGCCGGCGCTGGAGCGCGGACTGGCGTTGATCCCAGGTTGAACCTCACTGGGGTGACGGGCTGACGCTTCTGAGGGCAGTTGTTGGCGTAGTGCCCCATCTCCCTGCAGTTGAAGCACTGCACTCCTGCCATCGCAGTCCCACTCTTCTGAGTTTGAGCTCCTACATTGCCGGCAGGGGCTTGTCCAATTGGGCGCGGGGTGGACATTGGGGTCCTTGGTGCATTAGAGGCTGTTGGCCTGCTGAGCTGCTGCTGGAATGTGCGGGGCCTAGAGCTGCTGGCACCGCGCTAGTTTTGGAACATCATCTTTCGTTTGCGTGACTCAAACAGCTGACGCTGAGCATCCTCCTGAATTAGCGCCTTGTTCACCATGTGCTGGAACGATGGAAAGTCGCTCGAAACCAGCTGAACCTTCAGGTTAGGGTTAAGGCCCTCCATAAAGCGCCAGATCTTGGCCTCATCCGTTGCGACATCAGCAGCTGCATAGCGAGATAGCTGGGTAAACCGTTTCAGATACTCTGACACCGACAAGTTCCCTTGTTGAAGCTTATGAAACTCCCTTCGCTTCATCTCCATGATGCCCTTCGGGATATGGGTGGCTCTGAAGGCTTCCACAAACTCATTCCAAGCAATATTCTGAGGATCAGCATGGGCGGCACAGTAATTCTCCCACCAGTTAGCTACAGTACCCTTCAACTGGTGCGACGCGAATCTGACGCTCTCCAGATCGTCACACTGAGCTAGGTGGAGCTTCCTCTCCACTTCCTTCAGCCAATCATCCGCCTCTAGCGGATCCACTACTCCCGAGAAGGTGGGAGGTCTTGTCCTCATAAACTCCCCAAATTTGGATTGGGGCGGCTCTACTGCCTGAGCTGGTGCATCCTGGGGTTGGTTTAGAACATTCTGAGCTAGGGCTTGAAGAAGCTGGATCTACATCGCCATCATCTGTTCAAGGTTAGGCGGTTGAACTGGAGGTGGGGGCGGCGGTGGATTATGCTGAGGGGCTGGCAGCAACTGTCCAGCAGCATCCTGCTGCTCCTGCGGCTCCACAAACTCTTCATCCTGGAAGTGCACGGGTCCACGGGCACGTCCACAGCCTATACCATGGCCTCCTGGTCTCCCACGGCCACAACCACGACCAACGTTCTCCATCTGCAACAAGGGCAGTCAAGCACAAGGAAAGGGGGAAAAGCACAGGTAAGAGGCAGGGGACTAAACAACATCCACAACAACAAGAGCACAACCGCTAAAGCACACAACAGAAGGGAAAACCAACTGAACTCCAGTTAAAACAAAATAGTTTTGGGGATGGCTGTATCACAAATGCCTAAGGGCACGATACAATCCAACATCACTTATTCCTTGTTCTAATCGAAACCAAAAACAAGATAAAGGTCCTCCGGGCTAAACACTAGACACTTGTGTCACTCTCGTAGACACGCGGGGACGGGTCCTCCTCCTCCTCCTCGCTCCTGCTGCGGGAAGGTGTAACTGAAGAAGACGATCCTACACCTCCAAGGGTGGCCAAGAAGCTCAACGACACTCCCAAAGGTGACGGGCGCCTAACCGACTTGCGCGCGGTGGTACGAAGCCTCAGGCCTTGATGACGCTTGGCTGACGGAGCGTCGATCGGCACGTCGCGGGTCGGTGGGTCCTCCGGAACCGGGACTGGTGGTGGTGGTGCCACGGGCTGTGCCTCCTAAACAGGCGCCGGTGGTGGAAGCGAACGGGCGTCCCTCCTCTCCTCCCGCAGCTGACGATTCTCCTCTCTCGCTGCAGTCAACGCCCGACGCAGATCCTGCATCTCGTCGGTGATCCGCACATAGGCCTCATCCTGAGCCTGGATGAGGGACCCCATGTGCACCACTGTCGGGTCGGCCTCCTGCTCCAAACTCCTAAACTGGCTGTGCCACATCCCGGCCTGGAAGCGGGGAAACAGGCGGTACGGGGAGTCCTCAAGCCGGTCGTGGTAGCTATGCCCCAACAGGAGGATAGCCTTTCTGGCAGCATCCTGAAGTGCGTATGCCAGAATCAACCTCTCGCCCGTAAAGTAGAACGGTCGGTCCTCCTCACGGACTCGGCTCCTCGCGAAGACCAGAAAGTGGACCTGCCACAAGACCTGGCCAAGACCAGAAACCGACTGGTAGCGATACTCAGGACGATGGGGAAACCCCAACTCCTGAAGCATCAGCGACAGCTCCTCGCAGAAGCCTCTAGCCTAAGCGGCAAAAGTGCTGACAGCTGGCATCTACAAATTTTGAAATAAGATGGGATTAGCAACCAATTTTTTATAAAGGATCGGATAAGAACAAGACACTAAGATAGGGGAGGTAGAAGCAAGGAAACTTAAACTTTTTTAAGTATGTTTTTATAAAAATATAAGTCCTTAAGGATTTGCCATTCTAACTAGGTCACGTCCATCCAGGCTCTGATACCACCGCTGTGAGACCCCGGATCGGCTATCCGAAATCTCCTGTGTATTTCCGTACTAGTCCCAGATCAGTAGCTAGTACAAACAGTTAACAGTGATACTTCATTGCCGAACATGACGAAAATTGTAACATAAATATTAAAGTACGGGCCACATGGCCACTTATTACAATACTCAGTCAAAAGACCGGAGACACAACAGCGGAAAACGAAAGCGAAACAAGGGAACACCAAAACGCCACAAGCGACAACTAGAAACGCGGCTAGTTATCCTGGCAATCCTCCTCGAACTCCTCGGGGGTAGAACTCACCATCTTCAGCTGCGTCTTGAAAATTTTCTGATGATGCCAAGTTGAGGTAGCACGTGAGTACAAAAGTACTCAGCAAGTCGGGGAGAGTATGATTATGTGGGGCTTTCCAAAGGAAGCTTAACAGGGTTCATTTGCATAAAGCCAAATTTTATTAAACCATACTTAAGTAATAATTTTCACAAAGCATCTTTTTACAATTCTTTTTCACAATTGAATTATTTAATATTGCAGTGAGGTTCTATCCACCATCACTAATATAAAGGCTCTAACCGCCAACTTTTAAAAGATCAAGGTTAATCATATGACTCCATCTGTCAAGTATAAAACAGGTTCTTTCCACCTGGTTGGCTCTATCCGCCAATCAACATCCGAGAGTTCTAACCACTCCCGAATCCCAAAACAAAACACTTTTCAATTTTTAAAACCAAAATCAAAGTCTACCAATATAAAAGCATTCTTCGCTTTGCCCTTGACCGTAGGCACGGCTATTCGAATAGTTTTAACTCTGCAGAGGTATACAACTTTACCCACAAGACATGATCATCTCTTGATGCCTCCGGATTAACACACTTCCTTTGGTGTGCCGGCAGAGAGATCATGACAAGGCCGTTACAATGTATTCACCCAACCCGATCCACCCGCTGAGGTTTCACCGCTGTTAGGGTTCTAGCCACCCAGTACAGAAGCCCCCTCTTGCGCCGTGTGAGAAAAACGACATTGCCTCTATCCGGCACTCACATTCCACCGAGTGGTGAGTTCAAGTTAGGATTCTACAAATTAGTTGGCCAGGTCGTACCATTATAGACATATGGTAGTACGGTTATGCTTGGAATGGACAATCACAAGCGTCGGTCCTTAATTGACTTGGGGCGGTACTTGCACAAGACAACTAGTGCTCCATCCGCACCCACCCGACAATCCAATCCGCCCAAGTCCAAACTATTTTTTCTTTTCTTTTTATTTTAGAAAAACAGTACCAAAATCATAATAATAATTTCCAAATCATACTTGAAATCATTCTTTTTGAGTAATCCAACCCATGGGTTGTTTTCATCGATAAAGGTCCTAAGCAATTCTTCCGTACTATTACACAAAGGGTACCATATAAGCAGTAACATGGCATAGCAATTTTCCTAGGGTTACAAATAACATGGATGTCGATCACAAAGGAGGAAATTACAATTTGGATTAACCATACACTTATATTTGACATACGATAAAACATAGCATGCAAGTTTATAAAGCATTTAAAACATGTTTATAAATGTAGGACCAATATGCGTCAAGGAGACTTGCCTTCAGTTGCGGCGAGATCGTTAAACGAGGAAAATCCGTCGGCGGGGTCGGCGGTCTCGTCGGGGTCCTCGGCTACGCGCAAATCGAGGCAATAAATAAATACAAGAAAATAAATAAAATCCAAAAATTACAAAATTAGTACTGGCAGGTAGATCTTGATTTTAGATGAATTTAGAAATTTGAACGGAGTTAATCGGAGTTCGGACGGAGAAGATATGAGTTTCCGAAGTTTGAAATTTGAAAAATTGGAAAACCAGGAATATTCCAAGAATATTCCTTTGTTGACTTTTCTGAATTTTGGGTAGACTTGGGGTCTATGGCAACTGGGGCCCTCATGTCATTGTCTAGGCCTACTTCTTGCTTTGGCTCATGCCATGGGAGCCATGGGAGAGCTTGAAGGGGTGGGGTGGGGCCGGCGAGTGGGGGGCGGCGACAGGCGGCGGTGACCAGCGGCGGCCGGCACCGACGGCAGGACTCATAGGAGGAAGGAATTGGATTGATTCTCACCGGAGGCGATGAATTTGGCGACGAACGGAACTTCGGCCGAACCGACAAAAACGTGAAATTCGTCTCCAAATCTTGAGGGATCCTAAAATTGATTGAATGGTTAGAAGCTAGACTCCCTCACGGTCACAAAGAATCAAGTAGCATGAAGAATGATCCAACGGAGAGAGATCTATGGCCAAGAACACGAAGAACACCGAAAACGGCGACTCGGTGTCGGTTTTCTTGATCTCACGGGCGCACGAGTTAGAGAGGCTAAAGGAGGATCATACCACCGGGACGGGGATTCTTATACGGAGAGAATGGAAGTGGAACCACATGGAATGGAGTTGAAACGGCCGAGTTATGAGCATTTGATTGCATTTCGGTTTTACTTTAATGCGACGGTTTCCGGCTAGATTAGCGGCTAATGATGGTGGGGAATGGCAAGAAGGCGTCGATACGGATTCAACAGAACCGGCCGTGATTGATTTGGAGTTGCGTGGAGGAAGATATGATGATTTGAAGAGAGAGGCCACCATGGGAGAGAAGCTTGAAGCTCTCTCTGTTCTTTCATGGCGAAGGTTGAAGATGACACTATTCTCGCCACGTGGCAGCACGCGATTGGCCGAGAATTACGTAAATGAACCGCCCTAGAGAAAAATTAGGAAAAATGGTCTAAAAATTCTGGAAAAATTCATAGAACCATTTTGGAATATTTGGAACCCAATAAAATTGGTTTCGCTGAATTTGGATGAAATTTGTGGAATTAAATATTCAGGAGCGAATTGCGAGCATTAAACAAAAGCCGCGTGAGATAAAATAGGAGCGAAGGTCCAAAAATCCGGGGAATGGTTCCTAAAATCATTTAGGAATATTTGGCACATAATTGACGTGGTTTTGGGATTTTTGGAGCATTTTTAAACTCGGGTGAAATTTCGGGTATCGGCGGGAATCTGGAAATTCGATTTTTCGGCCGGAAGGTAATTAAATCACAATTTTGGAGGGGAAAGGATGACAGGTTAATATAAACACCAATGAAACTCCAATTTTTGAATTTAATTTATTTAAATTAGATTTTTCTCCAAAAGACGAAACTGAGGATGTTACACTACATGTGTTGTTGATGATGTTGATGGCACATTGTAAGGACGCCAATTTGCAAATCCAGACCCTCGGTGTATTCAGCACTAGTACAGGATCACGCTAGTGCACACAGTCTCAACATCAGTACATATCACAATCATACTTAGTGAATTAATAAAGTACTTTAATTAATTAACCAAACCTGTTGCTCGACCTTATGGTCAAGTTACAAAGATACGCATCCCAGGGCGAAGACTTATTTAAAGAAATAACACCAGTAGAAAAATAAGATAACTTCATAGTGCAATCTAGTATACCACATGCAACTGACTAGGCTCGCTCCCCTAGTTCGTTGGCTCCTCCTGGAATTCTTCCTCCAAAGCTGGCGTCGCTTCTTCTTCAACTGATGTTGTATTTTGCAAGGGGTGAGTACTTGGTACTCAGCAAGTCATGCACAGAATGCGAAGCTAATATTCTACATGCATGGCTTATTACAAAGGATAGGCTAACAGGTTCATTTGCAGTAAAGCAGCATTCACAAATAACAGTAATAGATTGAAAGCAGTAAAAAAATAATAGCAATAATAACTTTATAAACAACTTCACAGGTAAAGCATTTATCAGCCTAAAGCAAGTTCATCCTTTCCAACCCAAGTATCCATAAACCAAGTTCATATCCATAAAGTCTAACCCTTGACTGTAATCGTCGAGTAATGTCCAATGCCGCGGACACAGCTATTCGAATAGATTTTACACTCTGTAGAGGTTATACACTTTACCCACAAGATACAGTCAAACACCATAGAGGCGAGTGTTCGTAACAAAGTTTTTTGGAAACCTCTAACTATACAAGTGGACCTCCCCGGTTGTTAACACTAACCCTTCCCTTAGAAAAGGCGAAGTCTAGGACAACCAACCATTGGACGGGTACCTAGCTGCAGCCCCGATACGCTCCCCCACACAACTACACAGAGGTTTAGTTGACACCCTGAGGTACGACATGCAAGTTATTAGCAACCTACTCAACTAGGTCCGTCCCATTACAGACATGTTGTTGCATGGTTGACTCAGTTCAATGGCTTGCCAGGTTAAGTCCTTGGGGTGACCAAGGCAAGACTACCAAACTGTCCACAAGTATTCCAAAACCAGCAAAAACCAAATCGACCGCCCAGTTGCCACTCTTGGCCCACTAGAAACAATCTTGCCACTTGCCCCGGTCTAAACCATTTTATCAACCCCAGTTGTTTACCATGCACCATGTGCCATCAACATCTTCAACAACACATGACACTTCTCAAAAACATGTTTCATATCTCATTAAGTCAATATTAATATTTGATACTCCAAAATCATGTTATTAACACGTGGTTGGGCTAAGCATACTACAACGATCTAATTAACCCATGTTGGCATTTTAACAATGTCCAACTAAATAATCCACAACTAGGGTGACAAAGGGTTCATGTCATACAATTATTTATGTCAAGGTAGCATACAGCAACTAGGCATTTATCTAATTCCCATAATTATTTTAAACATTTTTCTAATTAAATTAGCATGCGATAACTTGAATCAATATATGTTTCAAAAACAGGATCAACATGGTCAAAGCATAACTTGCCTTCAAAGAGTACTGGTTCTGGGTCTTGAACTTGCTCCTGGGTCAAAACCTCCCATTCGAAGCCTTTGGGTAATTCAATGTCTACGCGAATTGGATAAATAAACAACAAATAAATAAAAACAGAGAAAAACTCATGACCAAAAATCAAATAAAATTCACCGTTAAATAGAGCTCAATTTTATAAAAATATAGAAACTGAAATCCCCTCAATCGGAGTTAAAACACAAAAGTTATAGCCGTTTGAAATTTCAAAATACGTTAAAAAGAATAAATCAAATTAACTCAAATATTTTTCTATTAAAAATCGGGATTATGACGTCAGCATGATGTCAGCGCGTAATTTCTTTTTCGGCCGAATTATTTTCTAATGGAAAATCCGTATTATGACATCAGCAATAAAATAATAAAAATGAAAATATATTTTTTTCGAAAACGACGTGTCACTGACAAGTCGGATCCACCGATGATGTCATCATGATGTCATTGCTGACGTCACACACGCATGGGCGTGCTATTTCACTGCGCGAGGCGTGCTATTCCACTACGCGAGGCGTGCTATTCCATCTAAACCATTGATTCAAAATCCGATGGTCCAGATCTAATCGCGATCGGATCGGTCCAAACTTAATCAAGCACATGTGGCCGAATCTGGACCGTCCATACTAAATCTAACTGCTGGGACAAGATCTAATCTGGACTACTCGATCTACTCCGAACCGTACGATCTAAATCCGACGGTTCGGATCCGACATGCTAATAGCGTGCTATTGGCATGCTAACTGTTAGTGTTATACCCTTGAGGCAGTCATATAGATGACTGTAACATGACTATGTTTATGAATAATAATATGATTATTGGTCCAATGAATGTATATCATTACATTGATCAATAAGTATGTGACTTGCTTATGAAACTCTTTATTTATTGATATAATTTTGTAAGTATCTCTGATCGGATATCATCGTAGTGGACGACGATGAATAGATCAGCACATGTACTGATCGATGATCATGTTTCATAGATTATGGGATATGGAGATATCATCAATACATTGTGAACACATGTTGAAGAACATGGGTTAGGTAGACCCACAATGAGACACTGCGAGAATGTTACATTCTTATGTGTCATCAGTGTATCTCATACATAGTAGATGTATGATCCTTAGACCTGAGATTGTCATATTTCCTACATGTGTAATAGTTTACCTTGGGGTTATCAAAAACTATTTCCTAACCGAATAGTTATAAATGTAGCTTTCATGTTCACTATGAAACATGCAGAGGGAAGTGAGCAATCAAGATGGGATTTGCCACTCCGGTGTAATGGAGATATATGTCTAGGCCACTCGTGTGATATTATTAAGGAAGTGCATGGCCATGCCATGATTGAGGAGTCAATCACAACTTATTAATATATCACGGATACAAGAGATGGATTGAACTATCAAAGGATGACATGCTTCTCGCCTTGAGTTCGATTTTCAAATAGTTTGGCAAAGGGATTATTACATCAGTACTTTGATCATATGCGTTTGGGAATTGGCATGCTCTGCAAGGAGCCGCTACCAACTATTGGATTAGAAAAGGTTTTCTGAATCTATGTCCAAATGCACATGAACCTACAGGGTCACACACTTAACAGGCTGGGACGCATTAATTCGGATTGGATCCGTAATTAATGGACCTCGTGGGCTTAACACGCTGATGGGCCCTGGCTATATAAGGAGAGGAGAAAGGTGGGCGTCACACACCTCTGTCGTCCAGAACCCTAGCCTCCACCTCTCGCTGCCCCGGCCATGCGACACGGTGCTTGCACGCCGACGCACGGCGTTCCATCCCCGGACATGTGGACTGCTGTGGTCAAGCTGCTACTACTGCGGCGTGGAGAGGACGATCCGCAGCGAGGATGATCCGTGACGAGGATGATCCACGCCGAGAACGATCCACTACATCAAGGCGCGAAGGATTCCGCAACTGCGCGTCTAGTGGTAATTGATCTATGATCCCCTTCTTGCGAGTAGCTTTTCTTGTTTTGCGGTAGAAATTTTAATTTGTGCTAGAGTAGCATACTGCGTTCCCCAACACTAACAACGTGCTATAGGCGTGCTATTGACGTGCTAACCAATCTACGACCTTTATTTTAGATATAACGGCTTAGATCTAATCTAATGAAATCAGCAGGATGGTTACGTGGATGAACCTGGGCCGTTTGATGAAGATCCGATGGCTTGTGAAGTTCACGGAGGTCGGCGAGGGCGCGACGAGGCTTGAACACTGGAGACGAAGACGACGACTTGGCCAACGGTGTTTTGCTGCAGTTCCAGAGAAGTGAGATGTCCCCCCAGACACGCCTTAATGCGGGGAGTTCGGATCTAGGTGCAAAAGCGACGGTGGTGGTTCGACGTTCACGGAGAAGAAGGAAGACCCTCGGCAGTCTCTTGCAACTCTAGCGAGCAATTAGATGCAGGCAAAGGTGGCTCGGGTGAGGTAACCTAGTGCAAAACATGCTACGCAAAACAGCGATCCTCGGGAGGGCACCCATGAATTAAATACCGGCTCGGACGTCGAGTTAGGCGCGGATTCCGCGGCGAGGCCGGTACGGGGCGGCGGAGTCCAGCGCGGATACGGCTTGGCCGATGTGGCACCATCCTGGCTGCACACGTGGCTCAATCTGAAGGCTAAGAACGAGTGTGCTGAACTCACATGCTCGGCGTGCTAACGCGACGTGGCTCAATCTCAGCCGTCGGATTGAAATCCGACGGTCCACGAGAGTTAGGGTTTGGGTCCGACGCGGTTTGGCTCAGTCAGACTCGAGTCGGACTCGAGTCGGACCAACAGTGCTAACCCATTAGGGTTTTCCAACGATCTTAATTTTTTTAAAATAATTTCTAGAAATTCAATTAAATCGGGAAAATAGCAAAATACTCAGAAAAATTTCAGAAAAATTTTGGAAAATACTTTGAGACATTTTAGACTTAAATGAAATATTTCCAACAAAATTTTATATGAATCTTTTAAATATTTAATTAGCTCAAAAAGGGATAAATTCAAATTAAATCCAAATAAATTCCAAAAAATTCTAAAAATTGAAATAACCCATCAATTTAAATAAAAGCACAATTTTGGGATGTTACAAACCTCCCCCCTTAACAGAATCTCATCCCCGAGATTTAGGGCTAACTAAGGAATAGGTTTGGAAACTCTTTCTTCAAGTCTTATTCGCGCTCCCAGGTTGCTTCACTTTCGGCATGGTTACTCCACTGGACACTGCAGAAACGGGTTGACTTGTTTCTTGTCTCTCGGTCCATCGTGTCCAAAATTTTTACAGGGTGCTCCCTATAAGTTAAATCTTCCTGCAGCTCAATCAACACCAAAGGCGTTTGCTCATCTAGCACCCGAAGACACTTCTTTAGTTGGGACACATGAAACACATCATGCACTCCTACTAATGATTGTGGCAACTCCAATTGGTAAGCAACTTCTCTACGGCTTAGGATCTTGAATGGTCCAACATAGCGCGGTGCGAGTTTCCCTTTGGCATGGAACCTTTTAACTCCCTTGAGAGGTGTAACTCTGAGGTATACGAAATCTTCTAGTTCAAAACTCAGGTCCCGACGACGGTTATCAGCATAACTCTTCTGTCTCGATTGTGAAATCCTCAACCTTTCCCGGATCATGGTGATCTACTCTTCGGCTTCTTGAAGAATGCCTGTCCAAAAACATGGCGCTCACCCGTGTGACACTACGGTATGGTGTGACATTATAAAATGTGAAATTAGAGAATAAAACCTTACGGCTTGAGGTTTACTCGCGTTTTTGGGCCTTATGAAGTGATGTGACACCACGGAGTGTCGTAACCTTATAAATGGTGCATGATGAGGTCAAAAACATTATGAAATATGGAATTGGAGGTTAAAACCATATGGTATGAGGTTTAATTTCGTTTCCGGGCCGTTTCCGGGAGTTTGGGCCTTTCCGGGGGAGTTTGGGCCTAAAAGAATGGGTTGTGGGCTTTGGTGGGATGGAGTATGAGTCCATTTAGGACTAGGATTCCTGTTTGGGCTGGTAAATAGGGCTTCCCCCCGCCCTTGCTTGCGCCCCCACCAGCCCTAGTGCACCCCCACCCTCCCCCTCCATGCCCTAGCCGCCACCCCCCACCTCCCCTCTCCCTTGGCCGTGCGCCCCTCCCCCATTGCCCCCATTGCTCCCCACCTCTCCACCACCTTTCCTACACCCTTTGCTGCCCTAGGGTAGCCTCTCCACCCCTGCACCTCGAGGATCCATCCGTTGGAACGAGGAGCGATGCGCGAGGAGCGCGGAGCGAGGAGCGATCCGGGAGAAGATCTATTGGGTTTTCGTGCGTCGGGCGAAGGTATGGCCATGAGACTCCATGGGGTTGGGCTAGGTACTGTTATAAGGATCAATATCATGTTTTTAGATCAATTGGTGGTGCTGTAATTGAGTAGATTGGATTAGATCTAGATGTTGCCACGTTATCTGTTTTGGACAGCATGAGCAGTCGACCTAGGGTTTAGTTTTTCGCCAATTTAAAGTCCGAATTTGGTCGTCCGCCTGTTGAAAAAGTTGTAGATAAATTCAATACCTTTCAGTGGGTATAAAGAACGTTAAATTCCGATCAGTCGTTTGAAAGTTATAGCTGTTTTACCGAGCGTGTTAAAATCTGTGACGTGATTGGAACAGATCACGGTATTCTGTAGATTAAACCACTTTAGAGTCTGAATCAGTCTTTCCTTATACTTAGAAAAAGTTGGGAAAATTCCTAATCTATGTGAAGATGTACTCGTTTAATTGATTCGGAGTCCCAGAACTCAAGTTATGCCTTTTGGAAGGCTGCTGTCCCGACGGGACAGAACCTCTGTTTTTGGGTGTTGCGAGTAGTTGGCAATGTCGGGGTAGATGAGGGTTTGCGTACTATTTTGTGGACATTATTGTGAGTGTGTGGTACCTTTGTGCAGGTGGTGAGACCCCGGGAGTGCCTTCTACTTCCCGCTAATCCGTTGCCCGTGGTTGAGGCAAGTGTATTGTAATGGATACCGATTTGTAGGTTGCTTGTTGAGAATAGATGAAATTGACTATATGATATGATCACTTCCCATGCTTTAATGATTGCCAATGATATGATGAGCATGTTTATTATGTTATGATGCCATGTGTTAATGTACAAGTTAAATATGATGTTGGCATAATTGCATACATGGCATGTTACATGGCCCGGGCGGTGAGAAAGTCATAACTAGTCCGGGGAAGGTCGGTGAAAAAGTTATGACTATTCTGGAGAGCCAATGAGTAAGTCCTACATCATTATTCCATTCACCGCGGTGAACGGAAGCGAGGAGTAGGCACCCTCCATCTTCGGGATGGAAGGGGGGAGAGGGTGCACACCGACGGGTGTGTACTCAACCATAATGGTATGAGTTTCCAAAGAGATATGAGCATAGCATTGCATTGCATACATAATGATGATGATAATGATATGTGATCATGAATGAGATGGTTTACATGATGTGAGATATTGTTGCCATGTAATTGATCTTGTTATACCGTTGCAATATGCTTGCTGAGTTTCGAACTCACGCTTGTGTTTTCTTGTTATTTTAGGTACCATGAGACCGGCATACGGGGAAGGGAAAATAGTCACACTTCCGCACGTAGCTTCACTCATTTGATTCCACAAGTCATTCAATTAGTTTTTGATAATAAATTGCGTGTGATGATTATTGCCTTAAGGTTTAGCTTGGCTATATGAGAGTCTTATTGTTTGTTTGACCCTTGGAGACATTAAGTGCTTGAAATTAGACATATTGTTGTTAAATCTTTAATTATTGCTGTTTTAGTTGTCTCTCATATTGCCATATATTGCTATACTGTTGTTGCTCCTTCAAATCACGTTAAAACAAAGGAGATGCTGCCGAAATCTCGGGTTTTAGCATTTACTCCTTTGCTGTAATTTACCTTAATTCATGGTATTTAGATGTTGTTTGGCTTATGTTTGCTAGCATTCAGGCATATTAAATGCCGGGGTGTTACAACCTGTCTCATTCCAATTCAATGGCGTTTGACAGGGTCGACCATACAGTGCCTCAAATGGTGACATTTGCAAACTAGCTTGGTAACTATTATTATAGCTGAATTCGCCATACGGCAAACACTTGTCCCATGAGGTAGCATATGCCATAGCACAAGCTCGCAGCATGTCCTCTAGGATCTGATTAACTCTTTCGGTCTGTCCATCCGTCTGCGGATGATATGTTGTACTGAAGTTCAAATTGGTCCCCATAGCTTCATGCAGCTTATTCCAGAACTTTGAGGTGAATTGGGTACCTCTGTCCGACACTATCTTCTTTGGCACTCCATGCAAACAAACAATCCTGGACATATACAATTCTGCTAAGCGGTCCCCTGAGTACGTAGTCTTCACAGATATAAAATGAGCTACTTTGGTCAAACGATCCACTATGACCCATATGGAATCATATCCACCTTGAGTTTTAGGCAAACCGGTAATGAAGTCCATTCCTATTTCTTCCCACTTCCACTCAGGTATCTTCAATGGCTGCAACAAACTAGCTGGCCTCTGATGCATTGCTTTGACTCTTTGACATATGTCGCATAAAGCAACATGCTCAACAACCTCACGCTTCATGCTTTGCCACCAAAATCTCTCTTTTAGGTCTTGATACATCTTTGCACTTCCTGGGTGAATTGAATACTTGGAGTCATGAGCTTCTTCCAAAATCAACTGCTTCAGCTCTTTGTTGTTCGGCACACAGATGCGGTCTTTGATCCACAATGTACCCCGCTCATCCAACTTGAAGTCCTTAGCCTTGCCTTCATCCATCTTGGCCTTAATTCTCCTGATCTTGTTGTCATCCTTCTGACCTTCCCTGATCTAGTCTTCTAAGGTAGGCTTCACTTCTAATGTGGCCAGAAATCCTTCTAGTACAACCTCTAGCTTCATCTTCTGAAATTCCTTGCATAGCCCGGCTTGACTCTCTTCTATCAGCATATTCACGGTGTGGCTCTTCCGGCTCAAGGCATCGGCTACTACATTAGCCTTGCCAGGATGGTAATGGATTCCCACATTATAATCCTTGATCAGTTATAACCATCTTCTTTGCCTCATATTCAGGTCCGATTAGGTGAATATGTATTTAAAACTCTTATGACCTGTATACACCTCACATCTATTTCCAATTAGATAGTGACGCCATAATTTTAAAGCATGCACTACGGCTGCTAACTCTAGGTCATGCGTCGGATAGTTCTCTTCATGCGGCCTCAACTGCCTTGATGCATATGCAATGACCTTTTTGTTCTGCATCAGCATGCATCCCAGTCCTTGGCACGATGCATCACAATAAATATCAAAACTCTGATGCACGTCCGGTAAAACCAACACTGGGGTGGATGTCAATCGCTTCTTTAGCTCTTGAAAACTTTTCTCGCACTCCGGCGTCCATGCGAACTTCTCTTTCTTCAACAATTGCGTAAGAGGTCTCGCAGTTGTCGAGAATCCTTCAATGAACCGGTGGTAATAACCCGCCATCACAAGGAAACTCCAAATCTGGGTTACCGACTTCTGCTGCTCCCAATGCAATACGGCTTCTACCTTGCTTAGGTCATCACATGTCCGAGAAATTCCACTTTACTCTCCCAGAAGTCGCATTTGCTAAACTTAGCAAACAACTATTGCTCTCGCAACTTTTCGAGAACTAGCCTCAGATGCTCGGCGTGTTCTCCTCTTGTCTTGGAGTAAACAAGTATGTCGTCTATGAACACGACGACAAATTTATCCAAGTATTCCATGAAAACTTTATTCATCAAGTTCATGAAATAAGCAGGTGCATTTGTCAGACCAAAGGACATAACTGTAAATTCATAATATCCATATCTTGACGAAAATGCAGTCTTCGGTACATCTTCTGATCGGATCTTCAACTGATGATACCCTGATCTCAAGTCGATCTTGGAGAAAGCTCTAGCTCCTCTTAACTGATCAAACAAGTCATCGATCCTGGGTAACAGGTACTTGTTCTTTATCGTTACATCATTGAGTACACGATAATCAATACACATCCAAAAAATCCCATCCTTCTTCTTGACAAACAAGACGGGTGCTCCCCACAACGATGAACTGGGTCTGATAAATCCTTTCTCCAATAGCTCCTCGATCTGTTTCTTCATCTCCACCAACTCATCGGTAGACATCCGATAAGGTCTTTTGGCGATTGGGGCTGTACCAGGTACTAGCCCGATCATGAACTCAATGTCTCTATCTGGCGGCATACCAGGTAATTCTTCAGGGAAAACATCCGGGTACTCACTGACAACTGGTACATCTTCAATGCTGACTGCCTTCACACTGTTGACCATCAGCTGTCCATCTCGAACGGCAGTTGCTTGAATTTCCACTTTTCTGCCATCTGGGCTTTCTACTGATACTACTCTTCGTGCACAGTCTAACACAGCTTTATGCCTAGACAACCAATCCATTCCAAGTATAACATCTAGGGTCTGGGTAATCAGTATAATGAGGTTTGCTAAGAACTCTACCCCATCTATTAATAGTCTTACCCCAGAACATCCTACTTTAGATCGGAGTTCTGATCCAGGGGTTTGAACTACAAGCATGGATTTAAGATTCACAATCTCCAAATCATTGCTAGCAACAAAATCCTGAGAAACAAACGAGTGCGAAGCTCCAGAATCAAACGAACTATTGCAGATACTGAGTTGACCAGTAACTTACCCAGTACGACGTCCGAAACATTCTGAATGGCATCTGCAGTGACATGGTGGACTCTGCCACTCATTGCAGTCTGGGTTGCAGCTTCTGGCTGTGCAGCTCCATGGCTTGCTCCTGGTGCAGGTGTTCTTGCTAGCGTAGATCTCAGATTGAACCGAACTGGGGTCACACCTCCTCCCTTCTTGGGGCAATAGTTTTCGTTGCAGTGGAAGCAACACTTCACTATGCTTTGCTGGCTCCCTGCAACGGTGTTCCTTGCTGGAGCTGGTGTTTGGTAGCCCTAACTAGCAGGTCTCGGTGCTGGCGACGGTGTCCTCGCAGCATTCTGCGGTTGGAACTTGAAGAACTGATTCGGGACAACCCTCAAACGATGTGCTCCTGGGCGAGCTCCTTGCTGTGCCATCCGGTGCTTCCTGTTGTCATCCAGCTCTTTGCACTTGTCCTCCATGATAAGAGCCTTGTTCACTAATTCCTGGAAATTCGGGAACGTGTGGGTAATCAATCCCACCTGAAGTCCAGAATTCAGTCCCTTCATGAAACGGGACTGTCTTGCCTTGTCCGTCGCTACGTCTTCAGGTACGTAGCGTGCCAACTGGGTGAACTTGTTCAGATATTCAGACACGGGTTGATTGCCTTACTTCAGTGCCCTGAACTCCTCCTTCTTGAGGTCCATGATCCCTTCTGGCACATGATACTAGCGAAATGTAGCTGTGAACTCCTCCCAAGTGATATCTTATGGGTTCTCACGTATGGCACAAAAGTTCTCCCACCATTCAGCTGCAGTTCCTTCTAGCTGATGAGATGCATATAGCACTCTCTCATTCCCTACACACTGGGTAATGTGCACCTTACTCTTGATCGATCTCAGCCAATCATTTGCCTCCAGTGGGTTGGCGTTTCAGGAGAATGTGGGTGGATGAACCCTCATGAATTCTGACAGTCTTGAATTCTGATGCTGCCCTTAATTTGCTTGGTTAGCAACAGCCTGGGCAGTGACCTGCTACATTTGTTGCATCATCGCATGCATTAGCTGTGTCTGTGCAGCCAGAAAAGCTCCAAAATTCTACATGTCAACTGGTGGTGCTGGCTGGGGCGCAGGTGCTCCATCATTGGGGTTTCCTGCTGGGCGAGAACCACTCCCGTTGCCTCTAAGGTTTCCACGAGTGTTCACCATCTGTTGGTTACTCCAAGGTTTAGAGACGAGAGGGAAACATGAATGGACAAGTAGTAGAGAACTTATGCGGGGTGAAAGGTGAAACTCAAAATCCAACTTTATTAATTATTCAATAATAACTTGGTATGGTTGCTCACAATGCCTAAGGGATTTGCAACACATACTGCACACTCAGCAATCAAGAAGATCCAAATTAAACTAACACACTGGAGTCTAACGCCTAAAGGGCAACTCTTATTATTCTAAGACGCGACTCAATACTGAAGTCTCAACTGCTAAACCTAAATGCTCACTCATCGATCCATCCTCCATGGGAACATCCTGGTTGACATTTGGGCGGGTGTGACGGCATCGGCGCGAAGCGATCACTGTGTCCCTCAACAACGGTGGCTGACGATGCAACATCCTCCTTTGCCTTTGGCTCCTGCTGTGGTGCTGGTTGTGGCTCTGGCTCCTTAGGATCTGGGTGGTGTAGCTCCAACACTGGCTCCGGTGCTGGCCCGTACAGTGCCATCTCTAGCTTGTCGATCCTCCGTGAAGAGTGAGCAATGTATTCCTGAGCCTCTCGCAGCTGTACTCTCACATCCTTGATCTCATCGTTGGCCTTCTGTAGCTCCTGAACTATCTTATTGATAAGATCCTCTTAGGTGACAACAAACCTCACCAGGTGAGTGACTGTGGCATCCTCCTCTGCTATTACCTCCTGATCAAGTTGGTTATCTCTGCGCGGATGGTGATGAAACACAGTGCCCTCCAACTCTGTGGAGTAGGTGCGAGCGATCTGCCGCATCACTCGACGCGACACCTCTTGGATCCCGATCTGGAACGTAGATATTCTGGCGGTGAAGTGAAAAGGGCGACTGAACTTCGTGTTCTCTCGAGCATACACCATGATCTTGACGTCCCATGCTATGACCAGTCCTGCCTTCACTATGGTGGTTCCCTGGTAGATCGGTCTGTCAAAACCTCCAAGTAGCTGCATCATGCGCCACAACTCAATGGCGTAGCCTCCCTCACGCTCAGCGTAGTTGTTTATCATCTTCATCTGCCAAAGATACTCACGTGAGAATGCAACATTTTAAATCAAGGTGGAGACAAAAGAATTCAGCAAGGGGTATGAACAAGAGAGAAGGGGTAAGTCAAGAGTTCATTCATTATCTTGGCAACTTTTAACTTTAGAAAATAGTTTCATCCTCACTGCGACCATTCTAGCTAAGGGTAGTCCTACAGTCAGCATGGCTCTGATACCACCTCTGTCGGGACGCGAATTTGCAAATCCGGACCCTCTGTGTATTCAACACTAGTCTAGGATCACGCTAGTGCACACAGTCTCAACATCGGTACATATCACAATCAAACTAAGCGAATTAATAAAGTACTTTAATTAATTAACCAAACTGGTTGCTCGACCTTATGGTTAAGTTACAAAGATACGCCTTTCAGGGCGAAGACTTATTTAAAGAAATAACAGCAGCGGAAAAATAAGATAACTTCGTGGTGTGATCCAGTATACCATAGGCAACTGACTGGGCTCGCTCCCTAGTTCGTTGGTTCCTCCTGGAATTCTTCCTCCAAAGCTGGCGTCGCTTCTTCTTCAACTGATGTTGTATTTTGCAAGGGGTGAGTACTTGGTACTCAACAAGTCATGCACAGAATGCGAAGCTAATATTCTACATGCATGGCTTATTACAAAGGATAGGCTAATAGGTTCATTTGCAGTAAAGCAGCATTCACAAATAACAGTAATAGAATGAAAGCAGTAAAACAATAATAGCAATAATAACTTTATAAACAACTTCACAGGTAAAACATTTATCAGCCTAAAGCAAGTTCATCCTTTCCAACCCAAGTATCCATAAACCAAGTTCATTTTCATGAAGTCTAACCATTGACTGTAATCCCTGAGTAATGTCCAATGCTGCCGACACAGCTATTCGAATAGATTTTACACTCTGTAGAGGTTATACACTTTAACCACAAGATACAATCAAACACCACAAAGGCGAGTGTCCGTAACAAAGTTTTTTGGAAACCTCTAACTATACAAGTGGACCTCCCCGGTTGTTGAACACTAAGCCTTCCCTTAGCAATGGCGAAGTCTAGGACAACCAACCGTTGGACGGGTACCTAGCTGCAGCCCCGGTACGCTCCCCCACACAACTACACAGAGGTTTAGTTGACACCCCAAGGTACCACATGTAAGTTATTAGCAACCTACTCAACTAGGTCCGTCCCATTATGGACATGTGGTTGCATGGTTGACTCAGTTCAAAGGCTTGCAAGGTTAAGTCCTCGGGGTGACCAAGGCAAGACTACCAAAGTGTCCACAAGTATTCCAAAACCAGCAAAAACCAAATCGATCGCCCAGTTGCCACTCTTGGCCCACCAGAAACAATATTGCCACTTGCCCCGATCTAAACCATTTTATCAACCCCAGTTGTTTACCATGCACCATGTGCCATCAGCATCTTCAACAACACATGATACTTCTCAAAAACATGTTTCATATCTCATTTAAGTCAATATTAATATTTGATACTCCAAAATCATGTTATTAAGACGTGGCTGGGCTAAGCATACTACAACGATCTAATTAACCCATGTTGGCATTTTAACAATGTCCAACTAAATAATCCACAACTAGGGTGACAAAGGGTTCATGTCATACAATTATTTATGTCAAGGTGGCATATAGCAACTAGGCATTTATCTAATTCCCATAATTATTTTAAACATTTTTCTAATTAAATTAGCATGCGATAACTTGAATCAATATATGTTTCAAAAATAGGATCAACATGATCACAACATAACTTGCCTTCAAAGAGTACTGGTTCTGGGTCAAAACCTCTCCTTCGAAGCCTTCGAGCAATTCAACGTCTACGCGAATCGAATAAATAAACAACAAATAAATAAAAATAGAGAAAAACTCATGTCCAAAAGTCAGATAAAATTCACCATTAAATAGAGCTCAATTTTACAAAAAATTTAGAAACTGGAATCACCTCAATCGGAGTTAAAACACAAAAGTTATAGACGTTTGAAGTTTGAAAATACGTTAAGTCGGACCCACCGATGACATCATCATGACATCATTGCTGATGTCACGCACTCACGGGCGTGCTATTTCACTACGCGAGGCGTGCTATTCCACTGCACGAGGTGTGATATTTCATCTAAACCGTTGATTCAAAATCCGACGGTCCAGATCTATTCGTGATCGGACCGGTCCGAACTTAATCAAGCACACGTGGCCAAATCTGGACCGTCCATACTAAATATAACGGCTGGGACAAGATCTAATCTAGACTACTCGATCTACTCCGAACCGTACGATCTAAATCCGACGTGCTAACAGCGTGCTATTGGCATGCTAACAACGTGCTATAGGCGTGCTATTGACATGCTAACGAATCTACGCCCTTTATTTTAGATCTAAGGGCCTAGATCTAATCTAATGAAATCAGCAGGATGGTTACGTGGATGAACCTGGGCTGCTTGATGAAGATCTGATGGCTAGTGAAGTTCACGAAGTTCGGCGAGGGCACGGCGAGGCTTGACCATCGGAGACAAAGACGACGACTTGGCCAACGGAGTTTTGCTGCAGTTCCGGCAAAGTGAGATGTCCCCCCAAACGTGACTCAACGCGGGGAGTTCAGATCTGGGCGCAAAAGCGGCGAAGGCGGTTCGACGTTCACGGAGAAGAAGGAAGACCCTCGGCGGTCTCTTGCAACTACGGCGAGCAATTAGATGCAGGCGAAGGCGGCTCGGGTGAGGTAACCTAGGGCAAAACATGCTACGCGAAACAGCAATCCTCGGGAGGGCACCCACGCATTAAATACTTGCTTAGACGTCGAGTTAGGTGCAGATTCCGCGACAAGGCCAGTACAGGGCGACAGAGTCCAGCACGGATACGGCTTGGCCGACGTGGCACCATCCTGGCTGCACACGTGGCTCGATCTGATGGCTAAGAACAAGCGTGCTAAACTCACATGCTTGGCATGCTAACGCGTGCTAACGTGACGTGGCTCAATCTCAGCTGTCGAATTGAATTCCGACGGTCTGCGCGAGTTAGGGTTTGGGTCCGACGCGATTTGGCTCGGTCGTGTAACACCCCAGCATCTAGCATGCCTGAATGCTACCAACCATAGGCTAACCAGCATCTAAATACCATAAATTAAGATAAATTACAGCAAAAGAGTAAATGCTAGAACCGAAAATTTCGGTAGCATCTCCTTTGTTTTTACATGAATTGAAGCAACAACAATATGATCACAGGATATAGTATAAAGAATGACATCTAAATCATCAATAATAAGGGTTCTAGCAGCAGTATAAGCCTAGAATAAAGATTCCAACCATCTCATGAGCCAAACGAAGTAAATGAGGAAACCAAGCACACAAATTAACCATCATAATTAATGGAAGGAACATGTCATTGTTTATATGTGTGATGCTAAGTGATGACGTGTGACTAGCTCCCT
This sequence comes from Rhipidocladum racemiflorum, assembly GCA_036346355.1. Taxonomy (NCBI): domain Eukaryota; kingdom Viridiplantae; phylum Streptophyta; class Magnoliopsida; order Poales; family Poaceae; genus Rhipidocladum; species Rhipidocladum racemiflorum. The sequence goes on from CM070581.1 coordinate 37,335,559, forward strand.
TTCCCGCATGCCGGTTCATGGTACCTAAGAAAAACAACATAAACACAAGCGTGAGTTCATCACTCAGCATGTATATTGCAATGGAACAAGAAAATACATTCTAATACCTTCATCACCACTTTTCACATACGACATCATACACATCTCGTATTCAAAGTGCAAGCATATCATTGACATCATCATATATCATCATCATATAACATCCTCATATAATGCAATGCAATGCGATGCACATATCTCCTGGAAACTCATAGCGGTATGGTTGAGTACACACCCGTCGGTGTGCACCCTCTCCCCCCTTCCATCCCGAAGATGGAGGGTGCCTACTCCTCGCTTCCATACACCGCGGTGGATGGAATCACGATGTAGGACTTACTCATTGGCTCTCCGGAATAGTCATAACTTTCTCACCGACCTTCCCCGGACTAGTCATGACTTTCTCACTGCCCGGGCCATGTATCATGCCATGTATGCAAACATGCCAACATCATAAATAACTTGTACATTAACACATGGCATCATAACATAATAAGAATATTCATCATATCAATGGCAATCATTAAAGCATGGCATATGGACATATCATATATTCAATTTCAATCTCAACCAATCTAGCAAACTACAATCCGCTACACATTCCAATACACTTGCCTCAACCACGGGCGACGGATTGGCGAGAAGTAGAAGGCACTCCTGGGGTCACACTACCTGCACCTAGGTACCACACACTCACAATCATGTCCACAAAACAGTACGCAAACACTCTTCTACCCCGACATCGCAAACTACTCGCAAAACCCAAAAACAGAGGTTCTGTCCCGTCGGGACAGCAGCCTTCCAAAAGGCATAACTCGGGTTCTAAGACTCCGAATTGAATAAACGAGTACATCCTCGCGTAGCTTAGGAAATTTCCTAACTTTTTCTAAGTATATGGAAAGACTGATTCGGAATCTAAAGTGGTTTAATCTACAGAATACCGTGATCTGTTCCAATCACATCACAGTTTTTAATACGTTAGGTAAAATGAGCATAACTTTCAAACAGCTGGGCGGAATTGGACGTTCTTTATACCCACTGAAAGGTATTGAAATTACCTACAACTTCTTCAACATGCGGCTAACCAAATTCTGACTCTAAATTGGCGAAAACCCAAACCCTAGGTCGACTGCTCATGCTGCTCGAAACAGAGAACGTGGCAAACTCTAGATTCCATCTAATCTACCCAACTACAGCACCACCAAATGATCTAAAAACATGATATTAAACCTTAGAACAGATCCTAGACCAACCCCAAGGATCCCCGTGGCCATACCTTCGCCCGACGAACGAAAACCCACCGGATCTCCTCCCGGTTCGCGCGATCTCCCTCCTCGCTCCGAATCCACCGGATCTCCTCATCGCGGAGCACTCCAATGGACGGATCTTCGGGGTGGTGAGGTGAAGAAGCTTCCCTAGGGAAGCAAGGGGTGGTGGAGAGGGATGGGGAGGAGAGGGGCGCAAGGGGGCGGCTTGGGGAGGTGGAGGCGCCACAAGGGGGAGGTGGGGGAGGTGAGGGGCGGCTAGGGCATGGGGGGCGCACATGGGCAGGGGGTGGGGCGCAATAAGGGCTGGGGAGGCCCCCAGCTAGGTCTCCTACTCCTATTTGGACTCAAACTCCTTCCCACCAAAGCCCACGACCCTTTCCCTTAGGCCCAAACTCCCCCGGAAAGGCCCAAACTCCTGGAATCGGCCCGAAAACGCAAATAAACCTCATGCCGTATGGTTTCAACCTCCAATTCCACATCCCATAATGTTTTTGACCTCAACATTCACATTTTATAAGGTTACGACACTCCGTGGTGTCACAGGTCGAACTCGAGTCGGACCAACAATGCTAATCCATTAGGGTTTTCTAGCGATTTTATTTTTTTGAAAATAATTTCTAGAAATTGAATTAATTCTGGAAAAATCGAAAAATACTCTGAAAAATTCCTGAAAAATTCTGGAAAATACTTTGAGACATTTTGGACTTAAAAAAAATTTTTCCAACAAAATTTTATGTGAATCTTTTAAATATTTAATTAGCCCAAAAAGGGATAAATTCAAATTAAATCCAAATAAATTAAAAAAATTCTAAAAATTCAAATAACCCATCAATTTAAATAAAAACACAATTTTGGGATGTTACACTCGTGGTGCATGGTAATCAACTGGGTGATAAAATGGTTTATACTGAGGCAAGTGGCAAGATTGTTCTAGTAGGCCAGGTGTGGCACTTGGGAGGTTGCATTTCATTTTATGGATTTGGTTACTTGTGAATTCTTGGGTAGTCTTGCCTCGGTCACCCTAAGTGTGACACTACCGAATGGTGTGAGATTATTTAATGTGAATGTTAAGGTCAAAAACTTTATGAAATATGGTATTGGAGGTGAAAACCATATGATAGGAGGCTTAATAGCGTTTCCGGGCCGTTTTCGGGCCGTTTCCGGGGTTTTGGGCCTTTCCGAGGGAGTTTGGGCCTAAAGGAAAGGGTCGTGGGCTTTGGTGGGATGGAGTTTGAGTCCTAAAAGGAGTAGGAGACCTGGTTGGGGGCCTCCCCCAGCCCCTTTAGGCGTTCACCCCCTGCCCTTGCGCCCCCACAAGTCCTAGCCGCCCCCCATACCTCCCCACCTCCTCCTTGTGGCGCCTCCACCTCCCCCATTGCTCCACCACCTCTCCACCACCTATCCTCCTCTCTTGCTGCCCCTAGGGGAGTTCTCCACCTCCACACCTCAAAGATCCATCCGTTGGAGAGCTCCGCGACGAGGAGATCCGGCGGGATTGGAGCGAGGAAGGAGATCGCGCGAACCGGGAGGAGATCTATTGGGTTTTCGTGCGTTGGGCAAAGGTATGGCCATGGGAATCCTTGGGGTTGGTCTAGGTACTGTTCTAAGGGTGTTTATAAAGTTTTTAGATCAATTGGTGGTACTGGAATTGAGTAGATTGGATTAGATCTAGAAGTTGCCACGTTCTCTGTTTCGGGCAGCATGAGCAGTCGACCTAGGGTTCGGTTTTTCGCCAAATTAGAGTCAAAATCTGGTCGTACGGACGTTGAAGAAGTTGTATATAATTTCGTTATCTTTCCGTGGATATAAAGAAATTTAATTTCCGCCCAGCCGTTTGAAAGTTACGGCTGTTTTACCGAGCATGTTAAAATATGTGACGTGATTTGAACAGATCACGGTATTTTGTAGATTAAACAACTTTAGAGTCCGAATCAGTCTTTCCCTATACCTAGAAAAAGTTGGGAAATTTCATAAGTTACGCGAGGATGTACTCGTTTAATTGATTCGGAGTCTTAGAACCCGAGTTATGCCTTTTGGAAGGCTGCTGTCCCGACGGGACAAAACCTCTGTTTTTAGGTTTTGCGAGTAGTTGGCAATGTCGGGGTAGATGAGGGTTTGCGTACTGTTTTGTGGACATGATTGTGAGTGTGTGATACCTATATGCAGGTGGTGCGACCCCGGGAGTGCCTTCTACTTCCCGCCAATCCGTTGCCCGTGGTTGAGGCAAGTGTGTTGTAATGGATACCGATTTGTAGGTTGCTTGTTGAGAATAGATGGAATTGACTACATGATATATGATCACTTGCCATGCTTTAATGATTGCCAATGATATGATGAGCATGTTTATTATGTTATGATGCCATGTGTTAATGTACGAGTTAAATATGATGTTGGCATAATTGCATACATGGCATGTTACATGGCCCGGGCGGTGAGAAAGTCATAACTAGTACGGGGAAGGTCGGTGAGAAAGTTATGACTAATCCGGAGAGCCATTGAGTAAGTCCTACATCGTGATTCCATCCACGTGGTGTTTGGAAGCGAGGAGTAGGCACCCTCCATCTTCGGGATGGAAGGGGGGAGAGGGTGCACACCAACGGGTGTGTTCTCAACCATACCGGTATGAGTTTCCAAGGAGACATGAGCATTGCATTGCATTGCATACGTAATGATGATGATAATGTTATGTGTTCATGAATGAGATGATATACATGATGTGAGACATTATTGCCATGTTATTGTTCTTGTTGTCCATTGCAATATGCTTGCTGAGTGATGAACTCATGCTTGTGTTTATGTTGTTTTCTTTTAGGTACCATGAATCCGGCATGCGGGGAAGGGAAATTGTCACACTTCCACACGTAGCTTCACTCTTTTGATTTCACAAGTCATTCAATTAGTGTTGATAATAAATTGCGTGTGATGATCATTGCTTTAAGGCTTAGCTTTGCTAAATGAGGATCTTTTCGTTCGTTTGACTCTTGGAGACATTATATGTTTGGAACTAGACTTACATTGTTGCTAAGTCGTTAATTATTGTTGTTTTTAGTTGTCTCTCATATTCCATAGTGCTATACTGTTGTTGCTCCTTCAAACCATGTTAAAACAAAGGAGGTGCTGCCGAAATCTCGGTTTTTAGCATGTGCGCCTTTGCTGGAATTTATGTTTAAATGTGGTATTTAGATGTTGTTTAGCTTATGTTTGGTAGCATTCAGGCATATTCAATGCCTGGTGTTACAGCTTGGTATCGAGCTGGCTGTAGGTCCTTGGAATGCGTATTTTTTAGTGTCATGCTATAGGGTACAACTAAAATGTGATGTGGAATAACTTAGAAACATGGCTTAGGTCTTAACTAAAATTTTGTCATAGGATAGCAACATTAAAACTTGCAAAAGTGGTATAACTAATCTAAAGTTTGACACACACTGGATGCACAGTAGGAAAGGGTATGGGTATCGTTCCTTTACGCTTAAATGTTGTATTTAAGCTATAATGTTGAATGCTTCATTTGATAAAGCATGTTGCTATGTCTATGAGATAAATGATTGAATTGTTCTTGTTATTTGTGATATAGTGGGTTGTGGTGCCGAAGGATTTCGGTCACCTCTTTTTGTTCATAGTAAGGGTGAGGTTTGTGGTGTGGCCGGTTAGCGCCATCACCGAAGAACTATTAACCCCTGTAGGAGAAGAGTGCTTACCCTTTCTGTCGTAGATCGGGTAGTTGACTGGAGTCAAATAGAAGAGTTTGGTAGTGGATTCCTTCGTATGTTCTTTATCGTTCTATGGTCGTTCTTGGTTGGTTTTCTTGGTTTTAGTTGATGGAAACCAAAAGAAAAGTGTTTGGTATTGGATTTTCGCGGATTGTTCCGTATGCGGTGTGTGGTTTTGTCTTCCTTGGTTGAAGACGAAGAAGAGGAGTCTAATGTTGCGCTTCTTTTGGGCGCCTTTCCAGTTTTAATGTATAGTTTGTTGATTTCTTTATGGGGAAGAAGCATTCAAATTTATTCCTGTGTTTGTCTTTCTCCGAGGTTAAAGGAGTTATTATGAGTTGTGTCGGACACTGGCTGTTAGGGCTGAAGTTCTGTGGCTTTGTAGGAGTAAGTGGTGTTTGATTTCGTCATTTTACTGGTTTGAGAAATCATCTTTGAAAAATCCTTCTTGTTTCGTGAAAGTTTGGGGTTTGAGATTAAGGTTTTATTTGAAATGGATTACTTGGTCGCTTGGTTTCCGTTAAGAAAATTGTCTTTCAACCATTTTCCTTTATGGGAGTCTTTGAGAATGAAAAGTGTTTTGAAGAATTCCTTTTGCATGACAAAGTTTGGGTTTGTCTCATTGCAATTTTGAGAGTCAAGTTTCCTTACGAATTTGGGATGGGCTTTAAAACTAAAATGCTGCAAACAAAGTCAGTAGTCTTTTGATAGAAATCGTTTGTCCTTATTAAGAATTGTTGTTTAGCATATTATGTAGCATGTACCAATGTGGTTTATGGGATGACGTATTGTTAAGTTAATTTGTGAGTTGAATCAATTCAATGATGGTGTTACCTCTAGCTTGAAAATAACTAGACTACTAGTGTTGTAGTTTACTCTTAGCGAGAATGATTGAATGTGCTAAAGTACATGCTTAGAATCTGTTGCCTTGCTTTAAAAGTGCTTATGATCCTTGTTAATATTAAAAGTTTAAACCTTGATGCATAGTTGAAATATTAAGATGATGTAGACTGCTGTTATTGTTAAAGAAACTTTGCTGGTTGTTTAAAGATGCTCTAATCTAATGGATTAATAGAGAAATTTAATCGTGTTGACTAGTGGCTTTAATTTGGAAGTTGACTAGAGTTGTATTTATGTTGTTGCAAAATACTAGTATATTTGGAAGTATGCAGTTGTGTCTCTACAATGCTAGTATTGATATCAATTGAGAAGACATAAGACTTTTTTGTTAATGATGTTGTTAAGGGCAGTGTTAATGTTAGTATTCAATCTATTTTAAATAGTTGGAGTATGTTGTGTGGTGGTAGTTTTTGTTATCACCTTTGAATAGAGTAGCTAAAAGAAATGTTGTTGGTTGATGAACATGCCCATTTGTTGTTATTGATGACTAAGTAGTGGTGGTAACTGTTTAGATTACTCGTTGGAAAATCATGGTTAAATAGAGGAAAATGTTAACATGTTGCGATGTAGTGAGCTTTGGATAATTAGTACGATAAATGGTCTTATCCTTAATGAAAGTATAACTTAGAGTCTCACTTACGAATTCTTCCCTGTGGAGATAATATTTACATGTTGAAGTCGTTGTTTAACTGAATAAGGTTCGGTTGTCGAGACGTGAATATATAGGAAGTATGAAATTTATATGTTGATCTTGCTGAAAGATTTGTTGAAGTACTATGCTCCAATAGAGAATAAGAAGTATTATGACTCATTGATCTGTGGGGATCATGTCAACACAGTATTGGTTGGGTGCCTTTTTGATAGGCATCATAAACCCTAATTAAAAGTGTTAGGAATGGTAACTAGAGGAAGAATTCGTTGTGAAGCTTTTGGTTTAATTGTGTTGGGGCTTCTTAGGGAGTAAATAGTGATTATTGAAGTCTTTAATGGAAAGCGTAGTGGAGTACTAGAGATGGTTCTTTTTATGCTGAGCTTGTGTTCAAAAGCTTTTGGACTGGGTCGGTTGTTTGCCCTTTTGGTTGAAGGGTTTTCGGTCAAGATGTTCCATATGCTGTGTTTCAGAGTTTCCCTAAAACTCGTAGAAATTGGTGCAAATATTTGGTTTTGGCTAATTTGTTTAGTTGGTGCTATGAGTATGGATTTACACCCCAAAAGTTTTTGAGCCGATCGCGCCTTTTCGTGTTCGCACTGAATTATCTTTGGAATTAATTTTAAAAGGAAGCAGATGGTCATAAAGGGTTGTGTTGGAAACTTTTGAGTTAAGCCCTTGATGTGTAACTCTGTTTGGCTAGAGTTGGAGTCATTTGGAAAATGTGTTTGGTGTGCGGATGTTTCACAAGTCTGGTTTTTATGAATGTTTCATAAGTGAATTTGGTTAGTGAAGAGTTTTCTTTTGGGATTGAGTTTCCCTCTCTTTTGATAAAATTTATGGCGGTTGTGTGTACAGATGTTTGACTTTGGAGTTGATGTTCTGTTCCAAAGGGTTGAGTTTGATTTTGCGAGGTGTTGCAAAGTTAGTTTTAAATGGATGATGGGTCTTCACACGATGTGGTGTTTTGTTGTTAACGATGTTGCCGTCATAGTCTATATGATTTAGTGCAACCGTCAGTGTTATGTGTATTTCAATCATGTGATACCGAGGAAGAAGTCTTTTTGTGAATGACTTTTCGGTATTGTTGTTATATGATGAATGAATGGTGAAAAGTAAACAAGACATCGTGTATAGATGTTAAATGATAAAAGAGTCGTTGAGCCAGGTCGGTGAGAAAGTCATATATGGAGATATGACTAATCCGGAGTGCTCTTGAAGAATGTGCATTCATGTCTTGAAACGAGATTTCCCTTGCTTTCTAGTATGAAAAGAAACAATGAAGAATTTCTGGTGTTGGTTGTGGTGAAGGGATTTGTGTTTCCTTTGCGTTTTGGCTTAGGAAATTAAAATGAATACTCTCTGGTTGTTGTCGAATCCTTTCCAAAGTGGTTTAACGCTTTGGGGTTTGAGTTGTTGGATGAGGGCCACTTGGGTTCATGTTATGGTTGAGCTCACTCAATGATTGTGCTCTTTATCGTGGTCCTTTGAGTGGAAGGTTGTGTATGACTCAATGCAAACCTTCGTGGAGAATTGTGTCGTTGAGGTGTTTCTCAGTAGGGTTGATTACATTTTGAGTGGACCACTTCGTGGTTGCTAGTGATCGTTTTTCCTTTTGAAGTGTATTGGTGCTTTTGTCGTTGGGCAAGAAGCGAGTTGTGTCAAACCGCAGGGGAAAGTTCGGTCGTTTCTGTTACGCGAGTCTTACGGATCCTAGTTAAAGTAGGTTGTTCGTTCTGTGGTAATCTTAGAGCGTTGTGTCTCTCCTGCTTCCCGTCGTCTTGAGTACAAGGAACCACAGAAGGGAGGTTGGTACCGTGTTTTTCTGGAGAGTAGCCTGAGTTAAAGGGATCGGGCACTTCAGTGCCAAGGAATGCTTAGAATGAGGAGTATGAGACCGTTTTCCTGCGTGGTCTGTTTGGGATTTTATCCTATCGCTTGGGTCATGCCGAGGCCTTGTTTGAGTGCTTTGTGTTTCAATGTTGAGTAAAGTTCTCGTAGGTTTTTGATTGTGAGTTATCTTTAGAGCTGTCAGTCGCTCCTTACCTCTGAGTGCAGGCTGGTGCAAATCGTAGGGGCTTCTAAGCGGGTTCTGAGGCGTGAACCATAACTCCCTCTGATTTGGTTGTTTGCGAAGTGGCGTGTCTCGGATTCGGGGTCGAATCCTGTTGAAGGGGGGAGAATGTGACACTACGGAATGGTGTGAGATTATTTAATGTGAATGTTAAGGTCAAAAACTTTATGAAATATGGTATTGGAGGTTAAAACCATATGATAGGAGGCTTAATAGCGTTTCCGGGCTGTTTTCGGGCCGTTTCCGGGGTTTTGGGCCTTTCCGGGGGAGTTTGGGCCTAAAGGAAAGGGTCGTGGGCTTTGGTGGGATGGAGTTTGAGTCCTAATAGGAGTAGGAGACCTGGTTGGGGGCCTCCCCCAGCCCCTTTAGGCGTTCGCCCCCTGCCCTTGCGCCCCCACAAGTCCTAGCCGCCCCCCACACCTCCCCACCTCCTCCTTGTGGCGCCTCCACCTCCCCCATTGCTCCACCACCTCTCCACCACCTCTCCTCCTCCCTTGCTTCCCCTAGGGGAGTTCTCCACCTCCACACCTCAAAGATCCATCCGTTGGAGCGCTCCGCGACGAGGAGATCCTGCGGGATTGGAGCGAGGAAGGAGATCGCGCGAACAGGGAGGAGATCTATTGGGTTTTCGTGCGTTGGGCAAAGGTATGGCCATGGGAATCTTTGGGGTTGGTCTAGGTACTGTTCTAAGGGTGTTTATAAAGTTTTTATATCAATTGGTGGTACTGGAATTGAGTAGATTGGATTAAATCTGGAAGTTGCCACGTTCTCTGTTTCGGGCAGCATGAGCAGTCGACATAGGGTTCCATTTTTTGCCAAATTAGATTCGGAATCTGGTCGTATGGACGTTAAAGAAGTTGTAGATAATTTCGTTATCTTTCCGTGGATATAAAGAAATTTAAATTCCGCCCAGCCGTTTGAAAGTTATGGCTGTTTTACCGAGCGTGTTAAAATATGTGACGTGATTAGAACAGATCACGGTATTTTGTAGATTAAACAACTTTAGAGTCCGAATCAGTCTTTCCCTATACCTAGAAAAAGTTGGGAAATTTCATAAGCTACGCGAGGATGTACTCATTTAATTGATTCGGAGTCTTAGAACCTGAGTTATGCCTTCTGGAATGCTGCTGTCCCGACGGGACAGAACCTCTGTTTTTAGGTTTTACGAGTAGTTGTCAATGTCGGGGTAGATGAGTGTTTGCGTACTGTTTTGTGGACATGATTGTGAGTGTGTGATACCTATGTGCAGGTGGTGCGATCCCGGGAGTGCCTTCTACTTCCCGCCAATCCGTTGCCCGTGGTTGAGGCAAGTGTGTTGTAATGGATACCGATTTGTAGGTTGCTTGTTGAGAATAGATGGAATTGACTACATGATATATGATCACTTGCCATGATTTAATGATTGCCAATGATACGAGTTAAATATGATGTTGGCATAATTGCATACATGGCATGTTACATGGCCCGCGCGGTGAGAAAGTCATAACTAGTCCGGGGAAGGTCGGTGAGAAAGTTATGACTAATTCGGAGAGCCATTGAGTAAGTCCTACATCGTGATTCCATCCACGTGGTGTTTGGAAGCGAGGAGTAGGCACCCTCCATCTTCGGGATGGAAGGGGGGAGATGGTGCACACCGACGGGTGTGTACTCAACCATACCGGTATGAGTTTCCAAGGAGACATGAGCATTGCATTGCATTGCATACGTAATGATGATGATAATGTTATGTGTTCATGAATGAGATGATATACATGATGTGAGACATTATTGCCATGTTATTGTTCTTGTTGTCCATTGCAATATGCTTGCTGAGTGATGAACTCACGCTTGTGTTTATGTTGTTTTCTTTTAGGTACCATGAATCCGGCATGCGGGGAAGGGAAATAGTCACACTTCCACACGTAGCTTCACTCTTTTGATTTCACAAGTCATTCAATTAGTGTTGATAACAAATTGCGTGTGATGATCATTGCTTTAAGGCTTAGCTTTGCTAAATGAGAATCTTTTCGTTCGTTTGACTCTTAGAGACATTATATGTTTGGAACTAGACTTACATTGTTGCTAAGTCGTTAATTATTGCTGTTTTTAGTTGTCTCTCATATTCCATAGTGCTATACTGTTGTTGCTCCTTCAAACCATTTTAAAACAAAGGAGATGCTGCCGAAATCTCGGTTTTTAGCATGTGCGCATTTGCTGGAATTTATGTTTAAATGCGGTATTTAGATGTTGTTTAGCTTATGTTTGGTAGCATTCAGGCATATTCAATGCCGGGGTGTTACACTAAGGACTTAACCTTGCAAGAATTTGAACTGAGTCCAGCATACAGCCACAAGTTTGGAATGGGACAGACCTAGCTGAGTAAACTGTGATATCTAGATTTTGGTGCTGTCATGGTGGTGTGAGGCCCGGGTTTATGAGTGGACTTGTAACACCCCGGCATCTAGTGTGCCCGAATGCTACCAAACATACACTAAAAAACATCTAAATACCACAATTAAGCATAAATTTCAGCAAAGGCGCACATGCTAAAACCCGAAATTTCGGCAGCATCTCCTTTGTTTTATCATGATTTGAACAATAGCAATATCATAGCAAAATATTTCATAACACAAGACATCTAAAGCAGCAATATATAATGGATAAAACATCATCATAAACGATTAAACCAAAACCAACTGCACAAACATCTATAGCTAAGCAAAGAGGATCAACAACACATTAAATTTATTCCATACACCTAGTTCAGGGCACTATTATTATGATCATGACTCAAGGTTGGTAAATATGACTGGAACTACGTGAAAAAGATGTGTAGCTAATACCCTTTCCCACATGCCGTTGCCATGGTACCTAAAAAAACAACATAAACACAAGCGTGAGTTCATCACTCAGCAAGTATATTGCAATGGTACAAGCAAAAACAATTACATGGCTACTACAACTCACGTCATGTATATCATCTCATTCATGTTCACAAATCATTATCATCATCATTATGTATGCAATGCGATGCGATGCGATGCTCATACCTCCTTGGAAACTCATACCGGTATGGTTGAGTACACACCCGTCGGTGTGCACCCTCTCCCCCCTTCCATCCTGAAGATGGAGGGTGCCTACTCCTCGTTTCCGTTCACCGCGGTGAATGGAATCACGATGTTGGACTTACTCATTGGCTCTCCGGAATAGTCATAACTTTCTCACCGACCTTCCCCGGAGTAGTTATGACTTTCTCACCGCCCGGGCCATGTAACATGCCATGTATGCAAATATGCCAACATCATAATTAACTTGTACATTAACACATGGCATCATAACATAATAAGCATGCTCATCATATCATTGGCAATCATTAAAGCATGACAAGTGATCATATCATATAATCAATTTCATCTATTCTCAACAAGCAACCTACAAACCGCTATCCATTACAATACACTTGCCTCAACCACGGGCAACGGATTGGCGGGAAGTAGAAGGCACTCCCGGGGTCACACCACCTGCAAAAAGGTACCACACACTCACAATCATGTCCACAAAATAGTACGCAAACCCTCATCTACCCCGACATTGCCAACTACTCGCAACACCCAAAAACAGAGGTTCTGTCCCGTCGGGACAGCAGCCTTCCAAAAGGCATAACTTGAGTTCTGGGACTCCGAATCAATTAAACGAGTACATACTCGCATAACTTAGGAAATTTCCCAACTTTTTCTAAGTATATGGAAAGACTGATTCGGACTCTAAAGTGGTTTAATCTACAGAATACCGTGATCTGTTCCAATCACGTCACAGATTTTAACACGCTCGGTAAAACAGCCATAACTTTCAAACGGCTGATCGGAATTGGACGTTCTTTATACCCACTGAAAGTTATTAAAATTACCTACAACTTCTTCAACAGGTGGACAACCAAATTCCGAATCTAAATTGACGAAAACCCAAACCCTAGGTCGACTGCTCATGCTGCCCGAAACAGAGAACATGACAACTTCTAGATTTCATCTAATATACTCAATTCCAGCACCACCAATTGATCTAAAAACATGATAATGACCCTAATAACAGTACCTAGACCAACCCCAAGGAGTCCCATGGCCATATCTTCGCCCGACGCACGAAAACCCAATAGATCTCCTCCCGGTTCGCGCGATCTCCTTCCTCGCTCCAAATCCACTGGATCTCCTCGTCGCGGAGCGCTCCAATGGATGGATCTTTGAGGTGTTGAGGTGGAGAGGCTACCATAGGGCAGCAAGGGGTGGTGGAGAGGTGGGGAGCAAAGGGGGCGCACGACAAGCAAGGGGAGGAGCAAGGGGCGGCTAGGGCAAGCAAGAGGAGGTGGGGGGCGCACCAACAGGAGGTGGGGCCCATAAAGGGCAGGGGGAGGCCCCCAAACAGGATTCCCACTCCTAAATGGACTCAAACTCTTCCCCACCAAGGCCCACGATCCTTTCCCCTAGGCCCAAACTCCTCTGGAAAGGCCCAAACTCCCAGAAACGGCCGGGAAACGCAAATAAACCTCATAGCTTATGGTTTCAACCTCCAATTCCATATTTCATAATGTTTTTGACCTCATCATGCACATTAAATAAGGTTACGACACTCCGTGGTGTCACAGGACTCACAGGCGCAAGAGGGTGCCCCTAATTGTGGTAACCAGTCCCTTCAGTGTTGAAACCTTAGTGGGCAATACCTGGTCTAGAAGTAACTTTGAAAAGGCTTTGTTACGTTCACTCGCCTTGGTGGTATTTGACTGTATCTTTTGGGTAAAGTGTATAACCTCTGTAGAGTGTACAACCTATTCGAATAACCGAGTCCACGGTATTGGACATTGCTCGGTGATTACAGTCAATGATTAGACTTTCATGAAAATAATCTTGGTTACTTGGTATGGAAATGATGGAACTAGCTTAGGATGGGAAATGCTTTACTTAAGAAAGTAATTGTGGAAGTTATTATTGTTATTGCTGCTTTAGTGCTTTGAATCTACTATTGTTATTTGTGAATGATGCTTTACTGGAAATAAACCTCTTAGCCTATCTTTTGTAATAAGCCATGCATATAAAATATTAGACTGCATTATGTGCATAACTTGCTGAGTGCTTTAAGTACTCACCCTTGCAACAACAAAACATCAGTTGAGGAAGAATCAATGCCAGCACTGGAGGAGGAGTTCCAGGAGGAGCTGACGAACTAGGGAGCAAGTACAGTCAGTTGCCTATGGCATATTGGTTAGCGCCACACGTTTCTTTATTTTTCGCTGCAAGTTTATTTGAATAAGACTTAAGCCCTGTGAGGCATACTTTTGTAACTTGACCATAAGGTCGAGCAACCAATTATATTTCCCTTTCAATAAAGTACTTTACTATTTCGTTGACTATGATTTTGGTATTTACCGATTTTGAGACTGTGTGCACTAGCGTGATCCTGGACTAGTGCTGAATACATAGAGGGTCCAGATTTGCACATTCGGTAAACCTAGGCATGGTCCATTTGCGATTCGTGCTGGCTTTATGCTGTGCTAGCCCAGGCTGGTCCATTTGCACTATTGCGATGAGAAGAAAGGAGCCTAAGACGCACCGTGCCGAGGTAGTTGACACAAATATTGGGGGAGAAAGAATTAAATTTTATTCATTCTTGAACAGGTACAAAGTTGCTGTCTCGTTAAAAACCTTACACACTAATGTGGGGTACCCCCTGTTAAGAAAAAGAGTACAATAAACTATATACATATACATATACATAGACTAATCGAGATTGAGGTGATCAAAGTCGGCTAACACCTCCTCAATCTCCGGATCCTTAGTCTGATATTGTGTTCCTTCATCTGCACATTCATAGTCTTCAAGGCATATGATTGCACCAACCATCTTAGGCATGAGAGAGGACCTCCTTGGCTCGAGTATCCTCCCAACTAAACTAAAAGTGGCTTTCAACGAGACGGTGGACAATGTAACCACAAATAGCACAGGATAAATATGTTGGTAGTTCTTCCACCACAAGAGCAAGTTGAATTCATTGCCACCCCCATTTCAAGCTCAGTCTCCACAAAAGGCGTGTCGAGATAGTAGTTGATCTCTACTCATGAATTCCATTATGATATACTCATCGCATCAGAAGATGGACTATGTGCCTCACCTTTTAGCTTCTTCCATTCGAATGAAGCGACGAGGCACTTCTTCTTGCTTCACTTTTGTTATCAAAATTTTCATAATATTTATCGAAAAATGTAAATAAACTTTTTATGAACGTGAGTATAGGCCAAAAAAATAAATATTGAATGCATGTATGACTAACAATTTCAGGGATTAAAGCCAAAGGTCAATTGAATCCTAGATTTTAGGAAAATTAAACATTTTTGTAATATTTGATTGGAGTTTGTATTTTCGATGATTTGACGAGGGTTCTGTGTTTTGTAGGTATTCTTCGGAATGGTTAGCTCGTACATCCGTCGAGATATTTAATCTTTAGGAGAGCTTCATAAAGGTTAGTTCGGAATGTTCATGAAGCTCAGCATTTTGTTATTATGTTAGTAGTATAATTAGCACAACATTAGTTTCATTTTTGGTGCGCAAAACGATGGTATTATTACAATCAGATGGACATAAATAATGGTAATTGCATAATGAGTAGTACACAAATGGGCGAGACAATTTGTAAAAAAATATTGTGTACTTGGTATGATGGTAATGCGATCAGTAGTATAATGGTAAAAGTGCATGCAATGAACACTTGAGTATAATTAGCCGTAAATGAAATATCGAGGTGTAGAGTAATTAATGGATCCATACTATTCAAATATTAGCATAGTATTAGTATAATATTGTAGAACTAGTAGTACGTATGAATGATAATGTTGGTACTATTACTGTTGTAATGGTATGTTAATTCTTGTAATGTTATTCGGCATGTAGTTGGAGGATCTTATTTATTGTTCACATTAGTAGTATAACGGTAACAGTACATTAGCCGTAAAATAACATGATAGCCATATTTCTGTCATACAATTATGAATTTATTAGAATGAAAATAATGTGGTTCTTTGTGATATTTAACATTGGGTTAATATTATACCTCTTTATATACCTCTTTAATAAAATAAATAAATCGTGCATGCCTCATGGGAAAAAAACACAATCAATGAGCCACGTTTGCTCGATTTGGACCATGTAATAAACATTTCTCCTAGAATTTAGAAAATCGTTTAAACCCCCATCATCGTCCGGGTTTCAAATGAAGGCGACCAAACGACAGGAGTATTGACCATACAAAAAACAACCAATAATTGATCACCATGGATATGTAGACTATAGTGCCCTTTCATATCTCCAATACAGCGTGCAAAGCCATTGCTGTCTGGATCCGTTAGAGATTCGGAAAAAAAAGAGAAAAACAAGAAAAACATTTAATTAGGCAGATTATTGGAAACTATAAGTTTTAATAAAGCGCGAAACTTCTAGAATCAATCAGGATAATTCAAGTAGGTTAAAAACGCAAAGTGCAGCTGGTCGATCATTTTAATAAAGCGTGACCATATAAAATCGAGTAAAGCCTTAAAAATCGCAAAGTAAAATTTATAAATCCTTAAATAATACGATAAACGCATTGGGCACTTTAAGACATGAAAAACCTTAATGGTCACTGAATAGGTATTTACGTAATTTTAGGATTTAAATCTAAGCGGATCAATGATCTACAATCAAATTGCTATAACCTCATTATTTAATGCCTAAAAATTATAAAACCACTTTTGTTATTCTTATTAGGCAGTAAAGAACATGATTTTGTAGAAATACTTAGGGTGTACCATTGAACTTTTGTATGATACCTCATATTGGTTTATATTTGTTATATTCGAAACCCTGATACAACTACAATAAACCGTAATTCCTTTATTAATGAAAAAGAATAAAAGAAAGAAAGAAGAGAAAAAAAATAGAAAAACAAGAAAAACATTTAATTAGGCAGATTATTGGAAACTATAAATTTTAGTCTCTGAAACTTCTAGAATCAATCAGGATAATTCAAAAACTTTAAAAAAAGCTAAGTGCAGTCGGTCGATCATTTTAATAAAGCGCGACCATATAAAATCGAGTAAGGCCTTAAAAATCGCAAAGTAAAATTTATAAACCCTAAAATAATACGATAAGCGCGTTGGGCACTTTAAGACATGAAAAAACTTAATGGTCATTGAATAGGTATTTACGTAATTTTAGGATTTAAATCTAAACGGATCGATGATCTACAATCAAATTGCTATAACCTCATTATTTAATGCCTAAAAACTATGAAACCACTTTTGTTATTCTCAGTAGGAAGTAAAGAACATGATTTTGTAGAAATACTTAGGGTGTACCATTGAACACCAATATGATACCTCATATTGGTTTATATTTGTTATACTCGAAACCATGATACAACTACTATAAAAGAATGAAAGAAAGAAAAGAAACAGAAAAACAAGAAAAACATTTAATTATGCAGATTATTGGAAACTACAAATTTTAGCTTCAAAATAAATGTGCAAATTTGATTCAAATTCAAATGTGGTGTTTAATGCGCGTGCTTCTGTCTTTCGCTATGGTAGGTACTAAATGGCAGAAATTTTAAATTTGTGCATGTTTTATGGTGATGATGTTGTTCGAGAGGGTCCAAATGGGGTGGACCTTTCGAACTGCGAAAGGAAGATGATCTGGGCTCCGGGTCTAACGGAGATGAGTCTGACCGACCTCCGTACACGCATGAGAAGCACATTCGATCTAAAGACTGCCCAAAAGAAGCTCGTAATTGAGGCTGTTCATGCTAGAGTCGCGAGAGGTTCCACCAACTACGTGTGGGAGCTATGCAAGATTGTGGGAAGCACATTGTGGAGGGAATACATTCAAGTTGTGATGAACCCTAAAGTGCTGATACACCATCGACCAATGGTGTATGTGCGCTTCCTAGATAGAGGCCAAACCTCTAGTCCCCTCGGTGGCGGTGGCGGTGGCAGTGGCGTCGTCGTCGAAGAATCATCTGGGGCAATCAGTACGGATGACTTTCGGGTGAATGAAGACATCGGGCGGTGGTGGTCCGCTCGCATTGACTACCACGAGCACATGGAAGGCATGGCTGACGAAGCAATATCTGATGAAGACGTGGAAGTCGACACGGATAGCAGTGAAGACGACGATGGAGCTCCAATCAGTGGCATTGTGTCCACTGATGTGGAGTACGTGTCTTCTTAATTGGACAATCTGGCGATGACATCTCTCGTGCTGCTAGACGAAGCCAGCACGGAGTGGGCCTTCGATCAGGACACTCTGCTGGTCGAGCAACGCTTCCCTACGAAGAGTGCTGCCCAGCAGGCAATCACTAGATATGCGGTGAACATCAGCTGCACATACCGGGCGTATAGGTCGAACCAGGAAACCTACATTGTGATGTGCATGGATCGTGAGTGTCCCGGCAAGATTCGTGCCCAGAAGTTCAAGGGCGCGAGTTCGGGCTTCAAGATAACCATCTTGACATACCACATTTCTGTGCTTGCTGAGCCACTGCTGAAGCACAGAATATCACGTCCTCATATGTGGCTAGCCTGATTTCTCACTTGGTCATGTCGGACGTGACCGTTTCACCGAAGATATTGATGGCCGATGTGATTAACATTATGGGATATTCTATTAGCTACAACAAGGTGTGGTGAGCAAAGAAGAAAGTTATAGAGATGATGTACAGCACGTATGAAGAGGGGTACAACCTTGTTCCTCACATACTTCACCAGATTGCTGAAACCAATCCCAGGACCTACATCAATAAGATGGATAGGATGCACCCCGCGAACGGTCCCAATTGTTTCATC
The DNA here is from genome assembly GCA_036346355.1 of Rhipidocladum racemiflorum. Taxonomy (NCBI): domain Eukaryota; kingdom Viridiplantae; phylum Streptophyta; class Magnoliopsida; order Poales; family Poaceae; genus Rhipidocladum; species Rhipidocladum racemiflorum. Next base: position 37,354,037 of record CM070581.1, read on the forward strand.
CTCGACTGTGTGTTTTGGCATTCAGACCAGCTATTCTGGGCTTCAAGTACTATTGACTTGTGCTAATCATGGATGGTACTTTTCTGTCCGGCAAGTACAATGGCACCATACTGATGGCGGTCATAACGGACGCCAACGATCAGCTACTCCTGGTGGCCTATTCAATCGTGGAAAGCGAGAACACGGAGAGCTGGTTGTGGTTCCTAGCAAATGTGAAGCAAGCTGTTGTCCAAGACCGCCCGAACGTATGCCTCATCACTGACAGGCATGCTGGGTTACTTTCCGCCATCAGCACCATGCAAGGAGGGACACATGCACCGTACCAATGGAACGATGTTGTCAATCGCTGGTGCATGAGGCATCTTGCCGCGAACCTACATAGGAGGCTCCACAGCAAGGAAGTCATGAAGACATTCAAGAGACTTTGCATGCAAAACCAAAGGCAGAAATTCGAGGCCATATGGAGAGTGCTCCATGAGGAGAACGCAAAACTTATGACGTAGTCAAACTCCGAGGTTAACAACTTCTCTCAGTGGGTGCAGTTGCATGTTCCAGAGTTGGAGAAATGGTCCCTGTTGCATGACATGGACGACGCAAGATATGGCATAATGACAACTAAGATGTCAGAGGTTTACAACGGTGTTTCGAAGGGTGTTCGGTCCCTCCCAATTAGTGCCATCGTGGAGGAGACCTGGAACAGGACTGTTGGATACTTCATGAACAAGGGGATGAATGCAAAGAAGCATATAAATTCAGGAAAGTAGTTCTCCGAAAGTATGCATGCATACATGGAGAAGAAAATAGAGAAGGCTCTCTCGCACGACGCCCGCACCATGGATGGAATTAGGCTAAAGTTTGAAGTGTGTCTGCGGGAGAAGTTCGTCGGTGGGCATTGCAGTGGGTACCGTAAACAAGTGTGCACAGTACGTTATGTGATGACATGCACATGCAACAAGCGACAACTATTGCACAAGCCATGCTCGCATGTATATGCGGCGTGCGCGGCTCTACATTAGTCCTCTATAGCGTACATCTCTGAGTACTTCAGCGCTGACCATCTGTTCGAGACATGGAGTTCGGAGTTCAACTCCTATGGCTTGGACATGCATTACAGGGAGTTGTGGCCGGGGCAAGTGACTTGGTATCAGAATGACGCTTTGAAGCGGAGCAGCCATGAATAGTGGTAGTCACGGCGAATCTGTAACAATATGGATGCAAGTCAGCGGGGAGACAGACCAGCTGCACGGAAGTGCCGTATATGCAGCATAGTAGGGCATACAATGAAGAACTGCCCTAATAGGGCCAGCTCATCGACTCATCTATAGCAACCATGACAATGTACCTTCATATAATTTTTTTATGTGCGATTAGTACTTTCATGTAATTTTATTTTTTGTTATGTAATATCATGTACCGTGCTGCCTATGTCAAGTTAGATAATGTCATGTCGTCACATGTTATGTATTGTTATATCGTTTACTATCATTTTAAAGTTACCTTCATGTAATTTTATTTTTGTGTGCGGTTAGTACTTTCCTGTAATTTATTACTTTGTTATTTACTGTGCTATCTATCCACTGATGTTATGTAATGTCATGTCATCACCATTTTATTTATTCTTATGTCATGCCATGTTATTTTTTTATCGTACCTATATTAATTTTTGTTTATTTTCGCAGGACATGGCTGGACACCCGCAGTCTTTGCTTGCCCCATACTATGATGCCAAGCATCGTGCCAGGGTCTGGCTTACATGTGTTAGCCCACCGTCTTTCACTCTCAGTGCCACGTGGGAGCACTGGCCCTTGGACGAGCGGTATGTGTCCACTCTAAGGGAGTCAGGGCTACTGCTGCTGGCCCGGATGTTGGACATCGGGCAATCCTTCGCTTTGGACGGTGCTCTCTTGTCCGCGCTAGTAGATCATTGGAGGCCGGTGACCTACACTTTCCACTTCCGCTGGGGGAGATGGCCGTCTCCCTCCAGGATGTTTCCTATATTACCGGCTTGCCTATTAGGGGCAGGCCGATAGTTCCGCCACCGAGGAGGACTGACTGGAAAATCTGTTGAGGAACGGGTAGGCTACGCCAGCACAATTTTTAAAATTCTACCGCGATCACCCAAGACATCATGCCAGTAAGAGATCATGGATTGTTACCCTTGATGCATAGAAGAAGCGGAAGAAGAGTTGGAGAAGCCGGTTCTCACGTCGCGCGCTTCAAGGTACAGGAAGTAGTCATTCACGTCGTGTTGAACGTCTCCTCCTCACCGATCACCACCGTAGCACGTCGTCATACGTACTCCTCCTTGACGATCAGCGCTGCAGCTACCGCAGCAGCGCCTCTACGGTATCCACACGTCCGGGGATGGAACGCCGTGCGTCGGCGTGCAAGCACCGTGTCGCTCGGTATGGGCAACGAGAGGTGGAGGCTAGGGTTCTGGACAAAAAGAACTGCGTGACGCCCACCCTTCTCCTCTCCTTATATAGCCACGCGACGAAACCCTAAGCTAGGGCCCATCAGCGCGTTAAGCCCATGAGGTCCATTAATTACGGATCCAATCCAAATTAATGTGTCCTAGCCCGTTAAGTGTGTGACCCTGTAGGTTCATGCGCATTTGAACATAGATTCGAAAAACCCTTTTCTAATCCAATAGTCAGTAGCGGCTCCTTGCAGAGCATGCAAACTCCCAAACACACATGATTAAAGTACTGATGTAATAATCCCTTTGCCAAACTATATGAAGATCGAACTCAAGGCGAGAAGCATGTCATCCTTTGACAGTTCAATCCATCTCTCGTATTCGTGATAGATTAATAAGTTGTGATTGACTTCTCAATCACGGCATGGCCATGCACTTCCTTAATCATATCACACGAGTGGCCTAGACATATATCTCCGTTACACCAGAGTGGCAAATCCCATCTTGATCACTCACTTCCCTCTGCATGTTTCATAGTGAACATGAAAGCTACCTTTATAACTATCCGGTTAGGAAATAGTGTTTGGTAACCCCAAGGTAAACTATTGCACATGTAGGAAATGTAACAATCTCAGGTCTAAGGATCATACATCTACTATGTATAAGATACACTGATGACACATAAGAATGTAACATTCTCGCAGTGTCTCATTTTGGGTCTATCTAACTCATGTTCTTCAACGTGTGTTCACAATGTATTGATGATATCTCCATATCCCATGATCTATGAAACATGATCATCGATCAGTACATGTGCTGATCTATTCATTGTTGTCCACTATGATGATATCCGATCAGAGATACTTACAGAATTATATCAATAAATAAAGAGTTTCATAAGCAAGTCACATACTTGTTGATCAATATAATGATATACATTCATTGGACCAATAATCATATTATTATTCATAAACATAGTCATGTTACAATCATCTATATGACTGCCTCAAGGGCATAACACTAACAAAATCAGGTTGCAGGACAGGTTTGGTCATGTTGTCCCTGAGCACAGTCCGAGGGTTCCACTGTCCTAGCTTCACCGCGACATGGAATGCCCCGATGATGCGTCGCAGCACACGATGAGGACTCATCTTGTTGCATACTTGCTCTTCCTGTTTGTCTGGGTGTTGTTCCCTACATCATAGGGAGATGTTGTGTACTCGAGCTACATCCACATCGTGGAGGCTTTGGTTGATGCTCACCTAGATGATGTCCCTCAATTCAGTTTCGGATCGACGGTGCTCTGCTCCACATACAGGGGACTATACGCGGCCTGCATGAAGACAACGGGGGAGAGCCCATTCTTGTGGTTTGCTACCCATTGCTATAGATCTGGTCTTGGGAGCACTTTCCTGTTGGTCGCCCATACTTTCAGGAGCCCATTCACCCGTACCTGTTGTTGCCTTAGTTCTACGGTGAACACCCGAACGATGGTCTCACCATGGGTACTCGGTGGACGCACTGCACGCTGCGATGTTCAAGGGATAGGCCTCGTAGAGTCTATCCTGAGTTTCATAACTATTTTGAGACCCTCCATGAGAATGAAATAATATGGCAACCCTGGACTTCTAATGCGTTGGTCACTACGGCACCGCATGCATTATCACATCCGTGCGGACAAGATCATGCTTACTGGTGCACAATGTGCCACCTTGTGTTTTGTCATATGGTGGAGGCGTACTACCCAGCCAGAGTCATGCGCCAATTCGGACTTCATCAGCAAATCCCCCTCAAGTTGGCCAACCTTTGCCATGAAAATTGCATATGTACATTTAATTCATAAATATGATCTGTATTTTGTAATTATAATTTGTAACTTACAAATTGCATTTCCATAGGCAATCTCGGAGGGGCCAAAGGAGCGACAACTTGTGTGACACATAGTTACCATGGATGAGTGCATGGGAGCAGTCCGCCATGGAGGACGTCATAGTGGAGGGTCGACTGTACGACCTTGAGTCGTATGTCGCGTAATTGGAGTGGTATGTGCCTCGTACACATGCATATGTACACCACGTAGCACACTAGTATGACGCGGTACGAACATACATTATATTTCAATTCACATTTTTTACTAATCATATTTTAATGTGGTTCGATCGTGCGAATCGTATCATCGAAGAGAGTTCCGCCGTACTACAGCCAGGGAAGAGGACCACTATGTCTGACATGAAAGCAGTTGAACGTTCTATGGTGGACGAAGCCAAGGGAATCGTGAAGGCATTGACATGCGGTCGTCACAGTGATGTTGTCGTGTGTGGTGCTGAGCGAGGCGCTTGTCCTTCATCTCCCAAGTCGTCACGCCCCAGCATGGTCAGAAGACAAGTGAGCTTTGCATGAGCGTCTTCATCTCATGCTGACCTTCAGGATATGCAAGTACAAAGCATATATTTGTTGTGATATTTTATAGAGCTTACTCAATGTGACTTGTTGGGCAATGCCATGTCCTATTATAACACGCTCACAACGGTGCAAGGATCGCTCTCTCCTTCCATCCTCGTCTACATGCCAGCATGAAGCACCTGCTCCCCCACCAGCACGTCCAACTCTCGACGTCGACACAGATTCGGAGATGGAGTCGCCTGTTCAGGACTTCGCGCCTACACGCTTACCATAGGTGTTCGGGTTCGGGCAAACCTACACCACTCTTCCGCCGTCATCGTCTAGGCGCGAACATACTCCTCCGATCCACACATACTCCGATGTTGACTCAGAGGATCATGACTTGCAAGCAGGAGGCTACCGTGGGGGTGTTCGTGCTGGCAGTTTTACGTCATCGTCATGGCAGGTATGTTGTTTGCAGATCAAGTGATTCGCAGGACGAAAATGAGCTAATACTATGTGGGTGCAGGTTTCTAGGGGTGAATTTAGCGAGTGGGCACAATAGTCCATAGCACTTCACTGTCATCGGTAAATACTTGTAATTTTAATTACTTATTGCAATCTCTTCTGTCCACTGTACTAACGGTACTTTCCAATGCAGCCCATACTGGGTGGGTGGATGAAATGTTCCGCGATCAACACATAGCAACTACCCAACTTGACGAGGGCCCTAGCGCAGCACAGCACAACACAAGAGTAGGAGTCTCAAAAATGGAAAGCCGTTGTCTACTCTCTGTATGCATCATTTTGTGGTCTGGAATCAAGTTAATTCTGCTATGGGCTTAAATAGGACATATGACTGTATAAGATCAAGTCCTGGCTTAGCAGAAATGTTGTCAAATAGAGCTACTCTATGGAATGAAGAAAGAATTTTAGAATTATATGCATCCCTCATAGTGAATAAGAAAAGATGCTATATACTGTTCACTATTGATTACAAAATCAGAAAAGTAAGATCTCCCCACTTTGATGCAGCCATAGGTGCTACTAGTCCATTATTCAATAGGACTAGAATCCATGAGAGAATGTTCCCAAGTCACAGATGGAGACAAGTAGGGGACATGCCTGATTTGCACTTATCAGCTCACATATACAGAGACATCACTATGGCAGATTTCAATCCAAATAGAGCAAATTGTCTATCTGATGAGGCAAGAACACTATTGCTGCTGCTCAGATATACAATTTTCCCAAAATCTGGATATAAGGAGGGAGTGACAGTTATTCTAGCTTGGCTGCTGCACCTAATTTTTTTAAGGCAGCTAATAGATCTAGTGGACTATATTTTTGGAGAAATGGAAGAAGCCCTCTATAGAAAAATGGGCAGTCAACTCCCATTTGCTTCACAGATCTCTCATATGCTATTGGCTCAAGGGATCATATCTCAGATAGAGATGAACAGAAGCTTTAAGTGTTCGCAAAAGCAATACAAGATGAAGAAACCATCTGGGAAAAGCCTAAATGAGCTAGAGTGCCAACTCCACCTCTGGCATTACAAGAACATGAGCCAAGTGCTCATGATAACAGTAGACACAACAATGATAGCTCTGATGATGAAAATGGAGGAAACGACCCTTTTGCCCAGTTATGGTGCTTGTCTGAGTCACAGTTACCACAGCTACAACTATGAACTTCATTTTCCAGCTTCAGAGGTTCCAGCTGCACCTACTTTTGGCAGATCTGAACATAATGACATAGCTAATAGTCTTGGTGGTAGCCCTCAAAATTTGCCAATTGGAGAAGAAGCCACCTTAGTCATGTCGAGCTCTCAGTCTCAAGCAAAAGCAGAAGATGACATTGAAGTGGAAAAGCTTCAAGAATTAGCTGCAGTTGCAAGATTTATGGAAGGACAAAGCTTTAGGCCTGCTGCTCACAATCATGAGGCAAGAGGGTCTGCTTTCCCACAAGAATATGTAGCCTCACATAACTCTCCTCCTCTTGAACAATATCATGATCAATCACCTGCATGGAACACTGAGCCTACTTGGTTTCACTCTTTTGAGCAACAATATAATGCAGACTTGAGAAATGCTCAAGAACGATTTGCTGAAGAAGAAAGAATGGCAGGGCTCAGACATAATGAACGCATGGCTACTCTTCAACAATATCACTATCAAACACAAGAGATGCTTAACAAGATCTCTCAAGATCAAGCCACCACGAGAGAAGAGAACCTCAAAAGGTTTGAGATGATCAGGAGTAATCAGTGGGACTTGAGAAAATGGATTGGTGAAGTCAAGACCAATCAAAATCTGCTCAAAGACAGGCTCTATGATATAAACAAGAAACTGACTGCTCAGGATACTCAATTTGACCAGTTTTCAAAATCTGCTCACAGTAAGCTTGACAGACTTGGAGAATGTGTGGATTGGCTAGGAGCCTCTTTTGAAGATTATATGGAAGTTTCTCAGAATACTTATGATCATCAAGTTTTCAATCAAGAGAATCTTGGGCATATTATTATTGATCAGACAACTGAAACAAATGCGGCTCTCAGATAGTTGCAAGAAGTTTTTACAAATTTGACTTCTAGCCCTCAGCCTGGAGATCCAAATTATCCTAGTTGGCATGATCAAGCCATGACCACATCAAAAAACGAAGAAGCAGAAACACAATAGTCTGACTCACAGCAAGAAACAGAGACATAGACTCCTCCCAGGCAAAGTATAAGCTCCAAGGTCTTGAGTCTGTTCAAGAGGACCTTCTCCAGGTGCAAGAAGTGACCTTTCTTTTTGGCAATTGATGCCAAAGGGGGAGAATTATCTTTGGGGGGAGCTGCTTAGTCTCAAAGTCTAAGTCTATTGACTATTATTGTAATCATTGTGTTAAATTGGATTACTATTTATCTTAATGATTTGAGCTTTTTGAGACTTTAATGATGCTCTGAAATAGTTGTATTTGCTCTGATTGTTTATCGTCATGTAGCTATGATTGTTTTAATATAGCTATATTGTAAAGGGGGATTATGCACAAGTACCTTAGTTCATAGGCTAAAATCTTTTTGGGTTCGGCGCTATGGACCATTTTTCTTTAAATCAATCCGATCGTGTGCCGTTCACGCCGGACCAGGTTTTTCGGTTTGGCGCAAACATGAAGCTTGCTGGAACGTCATGTTGTAATACTCCAAATGAAATTCAGAGAGAAAGTGATATTTTTTAGGTAAAATTTAGAGAGAAATCTGAATTTCTGGAGGGATTTTCAAGTGTGGACCCGAAATTTGGGCCTTTAGGCTAGTCTTTTTGGCCAAAAGGGTGGGGATTCCCTCCCCCAAACCCTAGACATCTCCCCACTCCCCCTTGGGATGCCTCCCCCTCTTCCTTGCCCCTCCAACAAGCAGCCACCCTCCCCATTGCGCCTCCTCCCCTCCACTATTGCGGTGCCCCTTCCTTCCTCCTTGGCGCCTCCGCTCGTCCTCCAACCGGCGCATCCTTCCCATCATCCCTCTCCCTCCCATACCTCCCCTGCCCTCCAACGCACCCCCTCCCTACCAAGGATCCCATTTTCCATTGCTTTGGAGTGCCCTAGGAGTGCTGCCCGGTGTGGATCGTGTTGGAGGGTGACGACGGGAAGGTACTTCTTTTGGTTGTTTTTTTGGTTGATCTAGGGTTCCTTGGGGGTTGCTAGGCTGGGATTAGGAGTTATTAGGAGAGGTTTGATGGTTGTAGAGTTGGGGAAAAATGTGGTTTAGGTGATTGCAATCTCGTGGCTATTTTCAGTGTGCATGGGTAGATTTGTGCACTCTGTTAGAAAGCGAATTTTAGAATTTTAGAAGCATTTTATGGGGGGCGGCTATTGCGAAAGTTCTAGATAAATCACTAAGTTTCATTCAGTTGTTTAAAAGTTATGCCCTTTTTACCGAGCGCTGTCCAATCGATGTTGCGAATGGTAGTGTCTATGTTCATCAATAGATTAGAGGAATCTAGAGGCCGAATGAGAATTTTTGAATAATTAGAAAAAGATGGGAAATTTCCTGTAGTTTGAGAAAATGTATTCGTTTACATGACTTGGAGTCGTAGAACTCAAGTTATGATCGTTATACTTGCTGAAATTGATGCCATGAACTGTCACCTGAGGAAGCTTTCTGCTAGAAATGACGAACTTGAATTGCATGCTTCTAAGGAACCAGCCAACTCATGTGAGAAGTGTAAGCAACTAAAACTTGACAATGATGCCTTGAATATCAAGTGTGCTAAACTTGCTAAGGACTTACTAGTTAAGTCACAAAATGGTTGCTTGCTGTGTGTTGGGACTAAAGAGAACGTGAATAAAATAAACGTAGAGCTTAGGAAGAAGTTAGAGGCCCAAATTGGTAGAATTAGAGATACTCCTTGCATTTCTTGTGAGGCCTCAAAATTGAGGTAGCCATTCATAGGGAGAGATATGCACGCGCTATTCGTTCTTCTCCTTCTGGCACTTCTTCTACTCCTTCCCCCTGCTCTTCATGCGCCTCACTTTTTCGAGAGTGTCAACATCTTATGCGCACGCTCGAGAAATTTGTTGGTGGCAAGAAGTAGCTCAATCTCATCATAGACCAATCCAAGATTATCATATTCAATCAAGGGCTAGGATTTGATCATTTGAAGCACGCACGGGCGCATCTGCCTATAGTTGTGCATGCCTCCAGGAGTGGAGAGATTATGGCTGCTCCACAGACGAGCACCACTATGTTTAGGTGAAATGGCATGGTCCACAGGATTTCGGACGAGAAGGTGACACCCTCTGCTACTTCTGCCACCAAGGCGAAGTATACTTGCACCTTTTGTCAAAAGGATCGACATATTGCTGATTTCTACTTCATATGTGCCAAAATCACTCAGCGTGAGCATGTTTGTGCCCTTAGGGGTATTCAGGGTCATCCCCAAACTCTGAGTGCTCTAAGGCACCCACTGCTTCTAGACAAGTTAGAGAGTTGCCTGTTTTTGGACAGCGTACGTTGCTTGGTTTTCAGGCTTCTACCTCTGGTTTTCACGTCGGAGCTATCCTGAGTCAGTCTCTCCACCGTCCACATGATATTCCACATTCTTCCCATCGAGGTGGATATCAGCAGCGTGAGCTTGCTTCCTCCAGCAGGAGGTCTGGGAAGTAGCATTGGAATGTTCCGGCCTTTGCACACCGGCAGACCAACCTAGCACCAGCTCTCAGATGTTCTACAGGAGCATTTCCTGATTTGGTGAGAGTAGAGTCACGGAGAGGCGCTAGAGTACATACTTCTGCTTCGTTGACTAGTTCTTCTGCTCGGGGGACGCAGTTTTGGGTTCCTAGATCGGCTTTGACGTATCCCAGTACTGAGCCATCTATTTTCTGCTCTCTTTGATTTAGGTTCGTATGACGGGGAAGGGGGAGGTTTGGATCATAGACTCTGACTACTCATGTCATATGATCAGAGACTCCGGTTGTTTTTTTCCCTAGTCTGAGCTCCGGTGATGAGTCGATCACCTTTAGGAATACTTCGTCAAGTAGAGTCATTGCTAAAGGTACCGTTTATATTAATGATCATTTCATTATTAAGAATGTTGCCTTAGTTAGTAAGCTGCATTATAATTTGCTTTCTGTCTCTCAGCTTATCGATGACGATTTCGAGGTAAGCTTCAAGAGTAGCACTTGTAGGATCCTTGATTCTTCTAGGGTGTTGGTTTGCGGGATTTTTAGATTTGGGAGAGTCCATCGTGCTGATTTTTCTGCTTCTTCCGGAGACTCTCATTGCCTTATTGCATCAGAGTCCTGTGATTTCTCCTTCTGGCATAGGAGACTTGGTCATATAAACTTTGACATTTGACCCGAGTTAGCGACCATGATCTCATTTGTGGTTTGCCCAAACTCAAGATGGTCAAAGATGTTGTGTGTTCTCCTTGCCGGCATGGCAAGATGGTTGCTACTTCTCGCCCCCTAGTCACCTGAGTGATGACTGATGCACCTGATAGCTTTTACACGTGGACACGGTTGGTCCAGCTAGAGTGTAATCAGCAGGAAGAAAATGGTACATTCTTGTCATTATTAATGATTTTTTGAGGTATTCTTGGGTGTTTTTGTAACACCCTGACTTTGTATTTAAGATTAATTAAGCTAATTAAGTGTCTAATGGCACCTTAATTTGATTTCTGGATTTTAATTGGAGTTATTTGATTTCAGAGTCCATTTGTTGTTTCTTCGATCGGCTTCTCGTTCGAAGCCCTAAGTTTCAATTTTGGTCAAAACTCTAAACCGACTAAGTTAGATCTAAAACCTAAGTTACAAAGTCTTCATTAGGATCCCCTAAACCTTTTCCGAGAATCTTTTAGTTGGATTGTTATAGCGCCGAAGTGAAGCCGTGAGATTCTAGGGTTTTCAGCCTGGAGCAGCAGTACCGTGGGCATGAGTGTAACAACCCGGCATCTAGTATGCCTGAATGTTACCAAACATAGACTAAACAACATCTAAATATCACAAATAAAGATAAATTACAGCAAAGGTGCAAATGCTAAAACCGAAAATTTCGGCAGCATCTCCTTTGTTTTTCCATGAATTGAAGCAACATTAATCATAACGCAAGATATAGCATGATATGAAACATCTAAAACAGCAATAACCAAATGAAATAACATCATTTATGTCTAAAATAATGATTACAACCATTCCACAAATCATAACGAATCAAACGATGAACTTAAACTCAAAGCCAAGCCATACACCAAGTTTTCGTGGCACTACTCTTATTATCATAACTCCAAACGTTTAAACTGTGTATAAGTGTAAGCTACGTGAAGAGGTGTAGCTAATGCCCTTCCCCACATGCCGGTTTCATGGTACCTAAAAACAACATGAAACACAAGCATGAGTTCATCACTCAGCAAGTATATTGCAATGGATCATAAAGAACAATTCAATGTCAACATCGCTACATGCCATACTTAACATCATGATCAAATCATAATTTCATATACAACATCATATCCATGCTCCAATCTCATTGTACACAATTCATTATCATCATCATGTATGCAATGCAATGCAATGCACATGTCTACTTGAAGCACATACCGGTATTGCTGAGTGCACACCCGTCGGCGTGCACCCTCTTTCCCCTTCCATCCCGTAGATGGAGGGTGCCTACTCCTCGCTTTCACTCACCACGGTGGATGGAATCACGAGGTAGGTCTTACTCAATGGCGCTCCGGATTAGTCATAACTTTCTCACCGACCTTACCGGACTAGTTATGACTTCCTCACCGACCGGGCCATTTTCATGCCATGTATGCAACATATGCCATATACATAAAACAACTAATCATTGCATAGCATCATCATAATCCATTTTCATCATATCATGGGCAAACATAAAACATGGCAAGGTATCAAATCATGTAATCCATTTGCATCTAATCAAGTCTAGCAACAAACAACAGGCTACCCATTCCAATACACTTGCCTTAACCGCGGGCGACGGATTGGCGAGAGGATGAAGGCACTCCCGGGGTCACACCACCTGCACAAACATACCACACACTCAAAACGTGCCCTCAAAACAGTACGCAAAAGCTCGTCTACCCCGATTTCACAAACTACTCCCAAAACCGAAAAACAGAGAATCTGTCCCATCGGGACAGCAGGCTTCAATCTAGCATAACTTTAGTTCTAGGACTGCGAATCGATTAAATGAGTACATCATCACGAAGCTTAGAAAATTTCCTTACTTTTCTATGTATTGGGAAAAGCTGATTCAGACTCTAAAATTGTCTAATCTACAAAACATTACATTCTGTCCCAATTACGTCACAGATTTGAACATGCTCGGTAAAACGATCATAACTTTCAAACGGATGGGCATAATTGGATGTTCTTGGTGTCCAATTAAAGGTATTGAAGTTATCTACAACTTTCTGAATAGGCGGCCGACCAAACTCCAAATCTAAAATTGCGAAAACTCAAACCCTAGGTCGTGTGTCCAATCTGCCCGAAACAGAGAACTAGGCAAACTCTAGTTTTCATCCAATATACCCAATCACAGCACCACCTCTTGATCTAAAAGGATCAAAACACTCTCTAGCACAGCACCTAGACCAACCCCAGGGTTTGCCCAAAGCCATACCTTCACTGACGAACAACGAACGTTGAATCTCCTCTCCTCCCGGCTTCCCCGGTCGTCTTCCTCGTGCCGGAACCGGTGGATATCCTCATCGCGGGGCTTCCCGATGGGGAAACAGTGGGGTGTCAAGGTGGGGAGCTCCCCTAGGGTAGCAAGGGGGTGGAGAGGGGAGGGGAGAGGTAGAGGCGCAATGGGGAAGGAGGGAGGGGGCGACGCACCAAAGGGAGAGAGGGGAGGAGAGGGGCGGCTAGGGTGGGAGCGCAACAAGGGCAGGGGGAGGGCACCCCAAGGCAGGAAATTCTGCCCCCCTCCCTCATGGGCCCAAATCCCCTCCCACTAAAGCCCACGACTCATCCCCCTAGGGCCCGAACTCCCCTGGAGAGGCCCGAACTCCCAAAATTGGCCCGAAAACGCGATTAAACTTCATAACGTAAAGTTTTTAATCTCCAATTTCATATTTTATAAAGTTTCGACCTTCCGTAGTGTCACAATGAGCCTAGTACTGCTGGCCGAGCGGTAGTACCGGCCTGATCGGGCGGTACTGCCGGGCGAGGGGTGCAGGCGTGCAACGTGCGCGCACATCACCAGCTTCTGTAGCCACATCAAGCTTCCGGTGCCTCCCCCTGGCATTAAACCTCTCCCTCACCTCCATCTCTCTCATTCTCTCATTTCCTCACTCCCTCAAGCCTAAAGCTCGTCCTATTCCTCCTCTCCACCCAAGCTCCCTCTCCTCCCTCTCCTCTACGTCCGGCTTGAGCTCCAAGTGAGCAAGGTGAAGCTAGCTCAAGGTGTGGGAAGCATCCTCAAGGCCATAGCAAGCTTTTCAACCGATGGGATTAACTCCGAGATCAATCCATTAGGTTTTGATCTCAAAACCCTAGTTCTTCCTTTTTCTCTTTTCATTTCTCTTTTGTTTTAGCCCTAGAGATCTTAGCCCTTGTGGTAGTTCGTCGCTTCATTGGGTTGTTAGACCTAGGTCAAGCTCATAGGAATTAGTTGACGCGATCGAATCGATCCGAAAACCCTAATCGACTTTTTGTTGGATTTATTCATCTAAAATTCAATTTTTTGAATTTTTGGAGTTTCCTTTGAAACCCTAGCACCAAAAAGTTGAGAAAGCAACCCACGACTATATCCGATATGATTGAAGTTTGATTCTCACAAAAGAATCAAGTTTGAGCTCGATTCGGGTTTGGAATCGAATTTAATAGCAATTGGGGTTTTCGATTCTGAAGTGTTCGATCAACGTGCGAAGAGTCTCTAAATGTTAATTAGACCACGTGGGACCTTATTGTGCAAGAGGAATCAATATGTGTGTTGCAATTCTTTCATTTCGATTGGATTTGCAAAAGGTGCCTTTCTGGACTTTTGGGACAATTTCGTGTTCTGAGGTTCCAAAAATCGTGCGGATAGTGCATATTGGTCCCTAGTACTGTAGATGTTTCATCGCCATAAATAAAATAGAGTTTGGACTCTTTTTAAGCCAAAAACCGATTTTATGTCGTTTTTGGAGTTCGTAAGGTCAAAAAAGGAGAATTCGAGCAAACGAGCTTGAAACTCGGCGAGACCAGTGTGAATGGGTCCCTAGCACCGCTAGGAACCTGATCGTGCAAATATATCAAAGTTTCAAACTCGATTACGCGAAAACCCAATTTCCAAAACCCTAACTCCTTGGAAGATCGGCACTACCGATGTTATAATACCGGTGCTACCGCTCGAGCGGCACTACCGTTGCTATAACATTGGCAGTAAATTTCCAAAGCATGCTACTTGCGGCCTCTGGGAAGCCGGCACTACCGGTGCATGGGGCCAGTACTGCTGCTCGGCGGCAGTACCGTGAGCAACACTTCGGTCGTTATTTTCCAGAGAGCACCCCATTCTGGTCTTTGCCGTCGGCACTACTGCCGGTGAGGGTCGGTACTGCCGGATGGGCGGTACTACCGGGCACTGTGTGTCGGTACTACCGGCGTGAACTGTTGATTTTGAATATTTTCAAACTCTTTTGACTTCAACTTTCTGTATTTGATTCATTTTGATGTTTGATTCTTAATTGCCTTGTTTTAATTCGATGTTATTGGTTCTTATTGCTCTTTGCGTACACGTTGATGTGTCGGATTACGCCGATGACCTTGATTACAACCTAGAGTCAGAATTCGTTGACGAGCAAACTGGCAAGCACCTCCTTTGACCATTTTGATCCTATAATTGCAAAGTTCTATCTTGAATTGTCAAATCTATTATGCATACATGTATGTTCAGTAAAGATGCTAAGTTTTGGGAAACTGGTAGTTAAACCTAGAATTTATGGTTTTCCTTAATCGTAATTGTCCTGAGAACCTTGCTAAACCTTATACTGAATCTAGACATGAGAATAGATGTCAGTAGGGTAATAATGAATAGTATCTGCATATGCTTAGTCGTGCGGTAATAGATGTTGTAAGAGGTTGAGATTCAATCAATAAGATCTCCCTCTTGGAAATTTCCTCTGGTTTGGATTTGGGTTATGGTTCGGTGTTGTGTTATGGTTTGTGAAAGTTGGAAAATGGTTGTGTAGGTGAAAATGCAAAACAGTGGAGTATTTTTGACATGGGTGAGATGTGCGGTTGGAAGTACGAGGTGTGGACCTGTACAGTGGTTGTTTGGTTTGGTATTTGGTTTTATCGGGCAAGCAGGAGCTTGTGTGTGGATTGCCTTGCTATGGGGAGGGCGTGAGCTAGTGGGAGCTCCGTGGGGCCGCTAGTGACCATTCTCTAAGGCCATAGCAAGTGTAATAGGAAGATCTCACCTGATTCACCCTAAGGACTGAACTTAATACTATAACTAAGTCAAAAAGTGCAACCACATCTGCTAGTATGGGATAGCCTTGACTTAGTAAATTGGAAAGGGTTTAACATTGCACCATTAGGAGGCAGAAGAGTTGGACACACTTATGGTAGCAGTGTGTTCTAGGGACTCCCTCGTCGAGGCGTCGAAGTGGAAGTTTACCCAATACTACGGTGAATGCCTGGCTAAGGGGAGGGCGAGGGCGATGTGGCGCGAGTCCATCGTGAGCACAGTGGGTGCGGACTAGTGACCCCGCTGCCATAGCAAGGAACGCACATTACCGGACTGGTGCAAGGGGTAAATTCCAACCTTTTGGAAAGTCTCGTCACAGTCTAGCAAAATGGATACGATGAGTATTGCGTGGCATGGATGACATGATTGCTAGAAAGTGTCATGTGGGTAAAGTGTACAATCTCTGTAGAGAAATAAACCTAATCGATTAGCCATGCTCACGGTCATGAGTAGCTTGAAAAGTACTGTCATGTATAGACTTTGGTTTTGGTTCTGGTTTTGGTTTTGATTCTGAGGAAAAGTGTTTGGAACCTGGGTTGGTTATGAAGAGTGTTTGGAAAGTGGATTTGGGTTGGGAACTGGACATGGGAGATGGGTTTGGTTTGGCAGTTTGGTTTGGAAAAGGGTCAAGTGGTTTGGTAATGGTTAGTTGAATGGTTTATGGTGTAAAGAAAATATATCAATGATTGCATTATGTTACCTTTCTGAAATCGCTATTGTAAACTGCGATTGGTTTTGAAAGTATCTACTCTATTGCAAATAAAACTTGCTTCGTGCTCAAACAGACTTGGTGTAGAAACTTGTATCCATTGTTGTAGCCTTGCATTTATATTAATGGTTTCATACACTAAAGTCTTGCGAGTACATGCGTGTACTCACCGTTTGCTCTCACAAATTTTGGCTAGAAGAAGGTATTGCAGATCCGATCGACGATTCTCAGTTCGCGTCAGAGTTCGATGGATCTGCCGAGGGTTAACTGGGTCCTTCCCCAGTCGGTTACCTATGGGTGGTGACGGCATACCGCGAAGTTCTTTTGTCGCTTCTGTTGGATTTCCACTGCTACAGAACTTCTTTTGGTTTGTATTCGGCCGATCGGCCATAAGTTGTAAACTTAAGTACCTGTAATAGATCTACCTTTAAATTGTGAATCAATTAGTAACGTGTATGTGTGTGGTTGCCACGCCCTAGTGGGCCGGCCCACCTTTCCCTCAAGAGGGGTGGCGCCCCCACCCTTTGCAACCCTAGGGCGCCTCCCCCGTCCTCCCCTAGCAGCCGCACCACCCCTCCTCTTCCTCCCCCTGCGTGGTGGCTCAAGATCCGCCACGAAACGCGAAGGAGAAAACGAGAAGAGGATCCGTGGAGGCGTGGAGGACGAACAGATTTCCGTTTCGGGGATCGTCGCGCATTCTTCGTGGGTTCTCAAGGGAGAACTCTAGGTAAAATTCCCAAACTTTTACCCCTGTCCTACCTAGGTATTAGGAGTGTATTAGATCTGGTGGTGTGTGGTTTGGATGGATCTTGATGGGGGAGAAGGGTAGTTGTTCACGTGGTGCTGTTTCTGGAAAGGGAGATTGTGCAGCGCGGATTGTTTCGCGTTTTACGTGCTATAAATGATTTTTCCTGCAAAAACCTATGACTAGAAAGTTGTAGATAACGTTGAGACCTAGCGTATTTAATTTTTTCAGAATTTTTGGGGCTTCGTTCTGATAGTTATCTCTGTTGGAAGATGACGAACAGAATCTGGAAACAGATTTCGTCCACTGTGTTGGACGGTTGTTTAGGCATATTTAACAGTGGAATTGAAATTTGTGACCTTCATGAAAGTTGTAGATCTCGTCAATATCTAGATACTGTAATTTTTTTGTATTTTTATGAACAGTATAAAAAAAGATACGAAATTGGGAAGAGAGGGTGTTGCTGTTCGATCCGGACAGATTGGGGTTTTCGGTGTTTAAAAGGGGAACGGGTTGTAGGAAACGCGTGTTTGAATTGTGTGATCAATTGTGATGTTATTATATACTGAAAGTATGCTTGTTCAGGTGGTGCCCCTTCTGGACGCAACTAGATTAAATCATCTACGTCGGTAAAGGCAAGTGGAAGTAGTTGTATTGTTAAGCTATACATCGTTGTTTGCTTCGCCTTCATTATAAACTCCAATTACAGCAATCATACATGGTTTAATCACTTTCTTTGAGGATTTGACTGGCATTGTGATGTTGTGGTTTGGCTATGAATCATGAGTAAGGTGAAGAATGATGTTGTTTACCTGATGAATTGTCTAAACATTTCATCTCAATGATATTTGCCTTCTATCCATGCTATATGATGATATGCAAACATGTGGACTCAGTGGGGAAGGTTATGAATGAATTCATGCATGAAGCATTAACTGCATAATCATGCATTGGAAGTTTTGTCGACGCCAACTTGGCGCGATCAAGAGCCGTACAACACCGTGTGTTCCTGAGAAAGGGCACGGTGAGGAGGATCATGGCATAAGCATGTGCACAATCATATGCATTTTACTAAGGTTGTGTGGACTCTATGATGTGGTATTGGATATGAGGAATGTGGTATGCTAGTTTTATGGTGGATGTGTTATTTGTATTAGTTGTTCCGCTTGCTGAGATTTACCCAATCTCACTACTTGTTGTTTTGATGTTTTCAGGTAGCGCTTGTGAGTCGTAAGCATGAAGGGTGGGCTAGCAACACAATAAATCTTCTGGGGTCGTCACGACTCACTTGAACTAGTGCTTTAATTAATTCATTAGTTGTTTGAAATATTATTACACCTAGACCCATTGTTGCCCCCTTTAAACTTGATTTCGTTTATGGTTGTCCCTTTAGAGATGTGTTATGTTTATGGTTGATTCCTGTTTGAATTAGACTTGTTGTCTCTAGTTTTGATATCGTGATGTTATTCCCATTTGAATTGCTTCCGTATTGTCCTATTTTAGGGGAAACGCTGTTGAATTTTTCTTGTTCAATAATTTAGTTTTATGGGGTGTTACAGTTGGTATCAGAGCGGGCTGTAGGTCCTTGAAATGTGTATTTTTAGTGTCATACTATAGGATACAACTAAAATGTGATGTGGAATAACTTAGAAACATGGCCTAGGTTTTTACTAAAATTTTGTCATTGGATAGCAACATTAAAACTTGTGTAAGTGGAATCACTAATTTAAAATTTGACACACATGGATGCACAGTAGGAAAGGGTATGGGTACCGTTGCTTTCCGTTTAATTATTGTATCTAAGCTTTGATGTTGAATGCTTCTTTTGATGATGTATAATGCTATATTTATGATGGATTTGATTGAGTTGCTTCATTTGTGATGAAGTGGGGTTGTGGTGCCGAAAGGTTTTTGGTCACCTCTTTTTGTTCATAGTAAGGGTGTGGTTTGACGGTGTGGCCGGTTAACGCCATCTCCGAAGAATTATTAACCCCTGTAGGAGGAGTGCTTACCCTTTCTGTCATGGATCGGGTAGTTGACTGGAGTCAAATAGAAGAGATTGGTAGTAGATTCCTTTGGATGTTCTTTATCATTCTGACGGTCGGTCTTGGTTGGTTCTCTTGGTTTTAGTTGATTGAAATCAGAAGAAAAGTGTTTGGAATTTGGATTTTCGCGGAGTGTGCCTTCGGTGTTTCTTGGTTTTGTCTTCTTTGGGTGAAGACAAAGAAGGGGAGTTTTGTGTTGCGCGTCTTTGGTCGCCTTTTGACCTTGACACCTGTTTAGTTGGTTGCCTTGCAAAGAAAGGTTTAGTTTTTGGTTCTTGTGTGTCTTGCTCTGAGTTTAAAAGAAGTTATTGAAGCGTGTGTAAAAAGTTAAGTTGTGTCGATTTATGTTTTGTGCCTTTGTTCGTAAAGGTTTACTTGATCGCTTGGTTCCCTCCTGTGGGAGTCTTTAAGATTGAAATGTGTTTTGGAGTCATGTCCTATTGCAACTTTGAGAGTCAAGCTTCTTTGTGAGTTTTGGTTGAGTATTAAAAGAAAAATGCTGCAAATAAAGTAAGTATTCGTTTGACTGAAATTACTTGTTAAAAGTGAAAATTGTTGTTTAGCATGTTATGTAGTGTGTAACAATGTGGTTTATAGAAATGATGTACTCTTTAGTTAATTTGCGAGTTGAATCAATTAAGTGTAATTGTTACCTTTAGCTTAAGATTAAATGAACCTCTAGTGATGTAGAGTACCCCATAGTGGGAATGATTAAATGTGTTAATGTACATGCTTATAATCCGTTGCTTTGCTTTAAAAGTGCTTATGACCCCCGATAATGTTTAACGTTTTAAACCCTGATGCATGGTTAGAACATTAAGATGAGGTAGACTGCTGTTATTGTTAAAGAAACTTTGCTGGTTGTTTAATGATGTTCTAATCTAACGGATTAATAGAGAAAATTTAACCGTGTTGACTAGCGACTTTAATTTGGAAGTTGATTAGAGTTGCTATTTACGTTGCTGCAACCTACTAGTATATTTCGAAGTATGCAGTTGTGTCTCTACAATGCTACTATTGATATCAATTGAGAAGACATAAGACTTATTGTTAATGATGTTGTTAAGGGCAGTGTTAATCTACTATTCAATCTATTTTAAATAGTTGGAGTATGCTGTGTAGTGGTAATTTTGTTATCAGCTATGTATAGGGTAGCTAAAAGTAATGTTGTTGGTTGATGATTATGCTCATTTGTTGTTATTGATGACTTGGTTGGGTTGTTAATTGTTGGAAACCATTGATGCAATAGAGAAAAGTGTAAAACTGTAGAATTATGTCGAGTACATGTTGTGATGGGATGAACATTGGATAACAATCATGATGCAAGATTTTAACCTTAATGAATGCATGTCTTAGAATCCTGTTACTTAATTTTATCTTGTAGAGATAATACTTATTGGTTGAAGTCATTTTATTGATTGAACAAGAGTTTTAATTGTCAAGATGTTGATGTATGGATGGTATAAAATTGATACGTTGATCATGCTTAAGTATCTCATTTGAAGTACTATGTTTGAAATATAGAATACATTGTTATATGATGTGTTGGTCTCAGGGGATCATGATGAGGTAGTATAGAATGGAAGACGTTTTGTTAATCATCATAAACTGTATTTATAAATGTTGGGAAAGGTAACTAGAGAAAGAATTGGTTATGTAGCTTTTGGGTGAATTATATTGAGGCTTCTCGATGAGAAAATAGTGTATATTGAATGCTTAAATGGTAAGTATAGTGGAATACTAGATATGGTGGCTTTCATCCTGAGCCTATGTCTGAAACCTTTTGGACTGGTTTGGTTGGTTGCTATTTTGGTTGAATACTTTTGGTCGAAGTGTTTCTTCATTTGTGTTTGAGTTTCCTAAAACTCGTAGTAATTAATGCCAACATTTGGATTTGGCTAACTTGTTTAGTTTGCACTATGAGTATGGATTTACACCCAAAAGTCTTTGAGTGGATCGCGCCCCTTCGCGTTCGCACTGAATTATCTTTGGAATTAATTTTAAAGTAAGCAGATGGACATAGTGGGTTGTGTTGGAAACTCTTGAGATTTAATTTGTAACTCTTTTTTACTAGAGTTGGATTTATTTGCATGATGTGTGTGACGTTTATAGTGCTTCAAAAAGGTGGATTATATGAGGGTTTCATAAGTGAATTTGGTTAGTGAAGAGTTCTCTTTTGGGAATGAGTTTCCCTTTCTTTCGAAAAAAAAATTGTGGCGGTTGTGTGTGCAGATGTTTGACTTTGGAGTCGATGTTCTTTTCCAAAATGTTGATTTTGGTTAAAATGCGATGTTTTGCAAATTTAGCTTTCTATCATTGGTGGGTTTTGATACGATGTGGTGCCTTACTGTTAACTATGCTGCCGACATAGTTTATATGAATTAGCGCAATCCTCGATGTTATTCGAGTTTCATTCATGTGTTACAGAGGAAGAAGTCGTCTTGTAAATGACTATTCGATAGTGTTGTTACATGATGAATGAATGGTGAAGAGTAAACATGACATTGTCTATAGATGTTAAATGATAAAAGAGTCGTTGAGCCAGGTCGGTGAGAAAGTCATATATGGATATATGATTAATCAGGAGTGCTCTTGGAAAGCTGCATGCATGTCCTGAATCGAGATTTCAATTGCCTTCTAGTACGGGAAGTAAGAACGAATATCTTCTGATATGTTGGTTGTGGTGTAAGAGATCTGAGCTTTCTTTGCATCTTGGCTTAGAAAAATAAAATAAAATAAAAAAATGAGTACGCTTGGGTTGTTGCCGAATTATTTCCAAAGTGGTTTTTAGCGCTTTGGAGTTCGAGTTGTTGGATGTGAATCATTTGGGGATCATGGGTCTTGGTTGAGCTTCCTCAATGATTCTACCCTTGGTTCTGATTCTTTGAAAGGAAGAATGCGAGGGCGAAACCTTCTAAGAAAGAGGAATTTAGTGTGGGTTGGCAATGACCTAAGATATTAGATGTTGCTGGTAGATGATCGTAAACAGTTTAAAAGTGAAGAGTAAAGGAAGGTTGTGTATGACTCAATCCAAACCTTCTGGGAGAATTGGGTCATTGATGTGTACCTAGGTGGGGCTGTTTAAATTATTAGTGGACCACTTGGTGGTTGCTAGTAATTGTTTTTCCTTTTCAGAGTGTATTGGGCCTTTCTGTCGCTGAGGTTGAGCGAGGTTGTGTCAACCATAGCGATTTTGTTCGGTTGATACTATTTCTTGCGGGTTTAAGGACTCTGGTTGTAAAGTAGGCCTTTTCTTTTGGTGGTAGTGTTGGGTATTGGTTTTTTTTAGAAGATCAATCTTTTGCAAGGTTCTAACCTCGTTTGTTCAAATAGCTGGTGGTCTTGGAGTGTATGTCTCACCTGGTTTGTCATCGTCTTGATTACGGCGAACCACAGTAGAGGGGTTGTGGTGTGAAAACACGTTTGTGCGTGGGAGATGAAGAGGGTTCTAGAGGCTGGTACCGTTTTCTTCTGGAAGAGTAGTTGGAATAAGGAGTGCGAGACCGTTTTCTTTTGTGGTCTATTTGGGAATTGAAGTGAAGGTGGAACCGTGAGAGGTTGCACTCTGTTGAGCTAAATCAACATTTTCTCGCTAGTGTTGGTTTTGAGAACTCGTTTGTCGTTTGTTCTGGTTTGAGTCTTTGTGTGAATGTTTTGTGTTGCAAAGAAGTCTTTTGTCCCTTGGGGACTTTGTTGTTGATTTTGGTGTGTCTTCGATTCGGGGACGAATCCTTTTAAGGAGGGGAGAATGTGATGCCTTAGAATTTGGGAGATTACCGTAGGGGGGTTTTCTCCCTTGTTTCGATTTTGGAAGGAATGAGAGAAATGTTGGGAGATGAAATAATTGAGTTTTATGCTGCAATTAATATTAGAAATTGGAGTTTTGGGCTAGTTTTAGCTGGGCTGAGGCAACCTGGGCCTGGGCCGGGAATTCCCTTCCCACCCCCTCCCTCCCCACGCCCTAGTGGGCCGGCCCACCTTTCCCTCAAGAGGGGTGGCGCCCCCACCCTTTGCAACCCTAGGGCGCCTCCCCCTTCCTCCCCTAGCAGCCGCACCACCCCTCCTCTTCCTCCCCCTGCGTGGTGGCTCAAGATCCGCCGCGAAACGCGAAGGAGAAAACGAGAAGAGGATCCGTGGAGGCGTGGAGGACGAACAGATTTCCGTTTCGGGGATCGTCGCGCATTCTTCGTGGGTTCTCAAGGGAGAACTCTAGGTAAAATTCCCAAACTTTTACCCCTGTCCTAGCTAGGGATTAGGAGTGTATTAGATCTGGTGGTGTGTGGTTTGGATGGATCTTGATGGGGGAGAAGGGTAGTTGTTCACGTGGTGCTGTTTCTGGAAAGGGAGATTGTGCAGCGCGGATTGTTTCACGTTTTACGTGGTATAGATGATTTTTTCTGCAAAAACCTATAACTATAAAGTTGTAAATAACGTTGAGACCTAGCTTTTGTAATATTTTCAGAATTTTTGGTGCTTCGGTCTGAGAGTTATCGCTGTTGGAAGATGACGAACAGAATCTGGAAACAGATTTCGTCCACTGTGTTGGACGGTTGTTTAGGCATATTTAACAGTGGAATTGAAATTTGTGACCTTCATGAAAGTTGTAGATATCGTCAATATCTAGATACTATAATTTTTTTGTATTTTTATGAATAGTAGAAAAAAAGATACGAAATTGGGAAGAGAGGGTGTTGCTGTTCGATCCGGACAGATCGGGGTTTTCGGTGTTTAAAAGGGGAACGGGTTGTAGGAAACGAGTGTTTGAATTGTGTGATCAATTGTGATGTTATTATATACTGAAAGTATGCTTGTTCAGGTGGTGCCCCTTCCGGACGCAACTAGATTCGTCATCTACGTCGGTAAAGGCAAGTGGAAGTAGTTGTATTGTTAAGCTATACATCGTTGTTTGCTTCGCCTTCATTATAAACTCCAATTACAGCAATCATACATGGTTTAATCACTTGCTTTGAGGATTTGACTGGCATTGTGATGTTGTGGTTTGGCTATGAATCATGAGTAAGGTGAAGAATGATGTTGTTTACCTGATGAATTGTCTAAACATTTCATCTCAATGATATTGGCCTTCTATCCATGCTATATGATGATATGCAAACATGTGGACTCAGTGGGGAAGGTTATGAATGAATTCATGCATGAAGCATTAACTGCATAATCATTCATTTGAAGTTTTGTCGACGCCTTGACGCGCGCGATCAGAGATACAACACCGTGTGTTCCCGAGAAAGGGCACGGTGAGGAGGATCATGGCATAAGCATGTGCACAATCATATGCATTTCTTGAGGTTGTGTGGACTCTATGATGTGGTATTGGATATGAGGAATGTGGTATGCTAGTTTTATGGTGGATGTGTTATTTTTATTAGTTGTTCCGCTTGCTGAGATTTACCCAATCTCACTACTTGCTGTTTTGATGTTTTCAGGTAGCGCTTGTGAGTCGTAAGCATGAAGGGTGGGCTAGCAACACAATAAATATTCTGGGGTCGTCACGATTCACTTGAACTAGTGCTTTAATTAATTCATTAGTTGTTTGAAATATTATTACACCTAGACCCATTGTTGCCCCCTTTAAACTTGATTTCGTTTATGGTTGTCCCTTTAGAGATGTGTTATGTTTATGGTTGATTCCTATTTGAATTAGACTTGTTGTCTCTAGTTTTGATATCGTGATGTTATTCCCATTTGAATTGCTTCCGTATTGTCCTGTTTTAGGGGAAACGCTGTTGAATTTTTCTTGTTCAATAGTTTAGTTTTATGGGGTGTTGCACGGTTGCCAGCCCTGCGAAGGCAAAGACTGAGGAGGAGGAGGAAGAGGACTATGCGCCTCTCGTCATGAGGCACCATAGGTCTCTGGTGCAGGACCGGCGCGGTCGACCTTAGCCATCGAGGACGTCGACATGGAGGCGGTCGACCCTGCGATGGCACGGGCTAGCGACGCGGCCAAGGAAAGGGCTAAGGCCATAATCGAGGCCTACATTGCCGCGAGCAAGCCCTCCGCGGACGTTAGCGAGGACATCGAGGACGAAGCCGCAAGGCTTGTAGAAGGTAAGGTCACTTGTTCGATATGCATGCTTTTGTCCTTCCTCCCCTTTCTTGATGCTCAAGCTAACCCCACTCCGACGACGTGGGCGTGATAGCTCGTCTCTTGTCTTTAGACTTAGGTCAAATAGTTGAAGGGATCCTTGACAATGCAGCGGAGAAGGCGCTTCAGCTTGCTACCGATCTGGTGATGTCCGAGGAGTTTGAGGGGCTTCCATGTGACGACGCACCACAGGTCGCAGAGGCCCTCATGGTGCTGGAGGAGCAGGCTCCTAGGGGAGCGGGCAGGATGGGACTTTGGGTCCCGGAGCCGTTGAGGTACCGCTTGAGGTTCCGAGCATGGAGGTTGCTCGGGACGATGTCCCAAGGGTCCTGGAGCAGGAGGACCCTCAGGAGGAGCTCGTCCCCGAGGAACAATCTTCGCGCGGAGAGCCCGAGTTGGAGGAAGTGCATCCCCAACCGGGGCCCATTCCGGAGGTAGATCGTCTGCTGGAGGAGCCAATCTTGGAGGAAGATCGTCCTCAAGAGGAGCAAGGATTGGAGGAGAACCCTCTCTAGGAGGAGAGGGACCAGGAGGCCCTTGCACTCATTCCCCCGAGCATGTCTGATGCTCGGGGCGATGACCGCCCTCCACTGAGCCATGCGCCTACTCAGGATGAGGGAGATCCTGCTCAGGCTAGGCCCAGGTTTGGAGTTTCGATCATCAGCCGTGAGCAGGTTCAAAGCAACATGATCTGTCGTGCCCTCCTGGTAAGACTTGGTCTTTTACCATGTTTTCTCTTTTCTTCGGTGTTTGAACACCTGACACATTCTTCTTTGAAATTTGTTGCTAAATCCATGGAGGATTTCGACGCAGTGACCATCTCCGAGGGCGAGTTCGCCAAGTACCATGGTAAGCAAGAAGCCCAGATTGCCGAGCTTGAGCGTCGAGTGGCCGAGCTCCAAGCTTCAGGCAACACAGATCTACGCCAAGCCCAAGAGTTTGTCGTGGACCTTTGGGAAATGATTTTCCAGAGTACCCTAGATAAATCAATCCTGGAGTCCGGACACGCCAACCTGAAGGAAGAGGCGAAGAAGCTGAGGTAGGAGGTCTTCAAGCTTCGATGGGCCGCGCACGAGACCACTGAGTCGGCCGACACGCACCAAAAAGAAGCGCAGCGTCTTCGCCAGGGTGCCATGGAAGGTCGCGTGCCTCGAAAGCGGGTCATCGACCTCAAGGCCGAGCTTGATGCTCTTAAAGAAGAGCTTATTGTTCTCCAGGCCGAGCGGCGGGGCAAGGCATAGCTGCCCGTGATGTAATTTTTGTAAGACATCTTTTGAGTAAACTTCGCTCTTTACTTCTTTCACTCTAAATGCCTTTTGAATGATCGGAGATTGTCCTGTACAAAGACAAAGCAAAAGAAAATAGAGAAAGCCAAAAAAAACTTTCTAGTAGTAAAGGACAGGACGAGAGAGAATCTAAAAATGTCGTATTTTACTAAAAAAACATAGTTGTTCGTCCCTACTAGCCCCCACTATGAACGATGGTCGTACACCATTATTGAGAGCACGAGCTCATTCATAGGAGAGTTAGAAAAGTTTGCACATGCCCTCACATGCACGACCAAACACCAAATCTCCTTATTGTGAGCATGGGTTAAGTCGCGAAAGGAACATGCGCGCGGCTTCATCCCCCCACGCGTCTTGACCCATGCCCCTAGATTGCGAGCTTAGACATCCATGTGTTTGGGATAAACGTGTACCATATCGTTAATGGTCGTGGCAACCGATCACGTGTAGGTCGGACCCGAGCTCTGGACCGTCCAGAGGGTGTCTTGTTGCGATCGTTTCATGCAGCGAAGTGCTACTGCAGACCATGATCGGCTTATGTAGACTTGATCCTCTAGCGGCGAGCTCGGTGACTTGGCGTTTGGTGCACTCACATTGTCGTTGTGTGCACGTTTGCCAACCTTAAGAATAGTGAAACTTGAGCGAATGTTCTTGCCTGTGTATGCCCATGTTGTCATCAAGATTATGAGGAAGGGAGTGTGCCCTTTTGTGCGAGACTGGGTCAGGTTACCAATGGGCAGGGACATTCTTGAAATCTTGGGAAGGGCGGGGAACACAGAGGCGAAAGAACCAAATTTTATAGGAAAAAACCCGTTAAGGATGCGAAAATGTATAAATGTATTAAACATAGAACTTACGTAATTGATCGATGTTCCAAGTGCTGGTGAGCTCTCGACCATCTTCCATCGCTAGGCGCACAGCCCCCGGGCATGTTGCTGAAACGACTATGTAAGGACCCTCCCACCTGGGGGTCAGCTTGTTGACCTTTGATAAGTCCTGAACTCGACGTAGGACGAGGTCGCTGACTTGCAGGGTCCTTGGCCGTACCGATTTGGCCGCATGCCTACGGAGAGCTTGTAGGTAAATTGCGGATCGGAGCAAGGCCCATTCTCGTGTTGCCTCAGCGAGGTCTAGGTCTACGAGACGCTCAATCTCTTGTTCGATGCATCGACCAAGTGCACCCTTGGGGACCCAAGCATAATTTATGCAGGTAGTATGGCCTCTGCACCGTAGATGAGTTTAAACGGGGTTTCGCCCATGGCTCGGCTTATCGTAGTGCGAACTGACCAGAGGACATAAGGAAGCTCATCCACCCAGTCCTGCTTGTGCTGGTTGAGGTTCTTCAAGACCCTCTTTTTTATTCCCTAGATGATTTTCCCATTTGCTCGTTCGGCTGCTCCATTGCTCTATGGATGTGCCACAGAGGCGAAGCAAACCTTTGTCCCGATCTCTTCACAATAAGCTTGGAATAGTTCACTGGTGAACTGGGTTCTGTTGTCTGTGATGAGGCGGTTGGGGATCCCAAAGCACGTCACCACGTTGCTCCGGAAGAATCTCTTGGCCTCGATCCACTTTGTGAAAGTGTCTATGGCCACGAGCAAATACTTACAGCCTTTCTGCCCTCGAGGGAACGGTCCGAGTATATCGAGCCCCCAAGTCGAGAATGGCCCCGAAAGTGGGATGGTTTGAAGTGCGTATGCCAATTGGTGGGCCTTACGAGCATGGAACTGGCATGCTCGACAAGTCATCACACTGACCGGGCATCGCCTATGGCTGTTAGCCAGTAATAACCCATTCGGAAGGCTTTACTCACAAGTGTCCTGAACGACGAGTGAGCTCCACACATACCTTCATGGATGTCTCGAAGAAGGTACTGGCCTTCCTCTTGGGAGATGCACTTGGAGAGGACTCCGAGTGCTCCTTTGCGGAATAGGGAACGCCTGGCTTCTTCCTCGGGCAGTGTCCCGTGCGTGAGATACTGGACGAATGGTGTCATCTAACTCGCACCCTGCTCAATGAGAGAGACCTGACCGCAAGCCTCTGATGCCTCCACTACAGAGGGAATGGAGTGCTTGTGTAGGTGCTTGACGAGCACTGTAACAACCCAAAATTTGTTGATAGCTAATTTGTTCATGGCATGCTCATACCATTCATGTTAGTGGCATAATCAACACTTAATTAAGATTTTATAAATGCTAGCATCATTTTAGTTAGATGAGTATGAATTTGTAATGTTCATGATACCTAAAAACTGGTACTTATTTATACCATGATTCATTTCCCCTTAGTCAATGACAAGTGGACCCAATTGTAAGTGAGAGAGAATAAAATTCTGCACACACATACTCCACTTTTCTCACTTTACCCTCTCCATACCCACTTTCTTACCTCTCCTTGACATGTGGGACCTTGGCCCACATGTAAGTGGTGAAGTGGGGCAGCTATATAAGCCCTTACCTTGGTTTCTCCTCCCTCATTCACCCCATTTGCTGCCACCCAAACTGAAATTTATGCTCAAAAGGAGAGCAAGAACACCTCTACCCTTCCCATTTCACCTCCTCAAATCCATCCACATTTTGAGTTTGAGCTTGTGCATGTTATGCCATTGGATTCCCCTCATGAAGAGCTTCAAATCCATCCAAATGGATTTTTGATGCACCAAGTCTTGGGTGATTTCTAATCGATTTTCTTTTCCACCATGTTCTGAAATTTCTTAAACTTGAAGCTCATCAAAATCTTTCCCTTTTTCTTCACTTGGAAGTGTTGGTTCGGATCATGCATGGCACATAGCTAGCTTGAGGAGGAGGAGGAGAAGCCATTGCAAGCTCGAGCAAGCGAAGTAGTCGCCCACAAGAGCTAGGAGGAAACGAACCGCGAAAACTGACCTTGAGACACCATCCTTCATCTCTTCACCAAATCGAACTCCACTGCGTGGAAAAGCAACCTTGTAGTTGTAAGATTCTACCCTAGTCCATTCCATTGAAGTGTAGAGGCCAATGTACAAGTAACCATCCAAAAACCCAAACAAAAACCTTGTTGTTTTGCGAAGTGAAAAGTTGAAGCTGAGAGGCCCAACCCGGATACTCCGGGGTTCCAACCCGGATAGTCCGGATAACCCGGATACTCCAGGGTTAAACCCGGATACTCTGGGTTAGGCAGCACTAGAGGACCGAGAAGGTTAGCTCGGATACTCCGGGTTAAAGCTCGGATACTCCGGACATAATTAGATAAAATGCTTCTAAGACTTGATCTTTTGACATGCAAGTCCCAAACTTCACAAACTCAATTTGTACTTTCAAAATTATAATTAGTACTATGCATCATGATGCATCTCATGCATGATTGAGCATGTTCTCGTGTGGTTTATTGTTTGGTTCTTAATTGGTGTTCTTTTGGAATTGGATTTTCTCGTTAGGTGTTGACGCTTCGGAGGCTACTCCCGAGTACGACTATGCATACGACCTCAAGAACGAGCAGCAAGGCACTACTTAATCCTTGAGCATACTTGATCCCATTATTTGCAAATTACGTTTGAAGTTATCTTATCAATTGCATGCCTACATTCAATTACAACTATGTTTTGGGTAGAATGTTTAGTTACTGCCATGTTGATGTGAAATCCACCTTGCCATGTTCCATTCACATTCCGTTGTCACCTTAGGTGGTTTAATATTATGTATGGGTTCTCGCGAATTGCTTAGTCATGCTTAGAACATCATTAGGAACCACGATAGATGGACTTAGTTCATCGGTCACAAAAGAACAAATTGATTATGATGATGATGGTTCAATTGTGGTTATTGTGTAGCAATGTTGGTGAAGGACCTTAAGGATTGAATCCTGGTGACGTCTCTTTAAGTAACTATCGTGTGAACCACACGCCGTTTATGGGACCGGCTTAACCAAGTACTTGTGTGTGACTAGGGTATTTAAACCACAAGCACTCGGAATTCCTTGAGCTTTGTAGAGTGTCAAGGAATGTCTGCGGGAATTCCTCGAACTTTGTAGAGTGTTAGGAATATCCGTCGAAATCCCTCGAACTTTGTGGAGTTAGGGATGTTCAATAACGGGTGTACTCCTTGGTCCACATACACAGAGCACTGAGCACGCGGGATCAAGGGTCACAGTCACCCGGGTGGTTTAAATACACAACCATGCATATTGGAAAATGGTTCTATCACGTTTACCTCGGCCGGCACATCAAAGGAATTGTGCTCATAGCTTGGCTTACGAGTCTGGCGTGTCGTGTGGGTAAAGTCGTACCTCTGCAGAGTTTAAACTATTCGAATAGCCGCATCCATGGTCAAGGACGATCACTTAAGTTGTCAGTCACTAGGCGAGTATTATGGACCAGGTACGATTGAATGGTTTGGGAAACTTGGTCTCATGAGTATTGGAGTACCCATGAGGAGAACTTCGTGAGTATTGGAGTACTTGTGGGAGGAATTTCACGGATATTGGAGTATCCGTGAGTGCGAGCGAACATGAGCGTTGGACTCATGATTCGGAGAAATGCCTAGGGGCATGAAATGGATAAGTTTATGATGATGTTATATTATGTATTAGATTTTGAAAATGTTTACTAATGCAAGTTTCAATCTATACATGCCAATGTTTTACTTCAAATGTGGCTTTATGCTAAAATTACCATTTTGCCATTCTCTTGATGTAGCAACCACATGTAGCTGGAACTCAGCGCACAACTTATATTATTGTGCGAGTAACTCTTTGTACTCAATAGGATTGTCCACTTGCTGCAGGTGAGGATGAGGCACTGCCCGGAGACCTTTACCGGGCAGATTTTGATGATGCTAACGTTTAGTGGCACGTTCTTATTTCCAGTCGGTTGCCTGCGGGCTATGGCACACTACGCTGGACTCTTTTGTTGTTTATATTATGTTTCCGCTGTGTGTTGATGTAATAACACTAAATATGTCATTTTGGACAGCAGTCCTACTTTTGATATGTAAATATGTTTAAGTTTCCGTATCGTGTTTGAGTTGTGATACAAACTGTTATGCATTATCGCGCGTGTTGGTGAATTTCCTGGGACCAACACGGGCATATATGCAGGACGCCCGAGGTTGCCTTAATTTACTTGATTTGTATGGTTCAATTGAGTGAATCAATGGAGTCCCGGGGACGGGTTCCCCAAAGGCTTGGTATTAGAGCTCAATACGGTCTGTAGGTTAGAACGTACCGGCTACCACCAGTTTAGGACTTACTTTTGGGTCAAAATTATTTTCCTATCAAGTAATTTTAGAACTACTACTGTTGTGCATTCTTTTATTCCTTACCCATCTTAGTCCTACACCTTACCCTTGTACTCATTTGATTTGACAAAGTGAGTTTTCTAACCCATCTTTTCTTTTTCAAATGATAGATGAATTACAAACCTTTGGTCATGGTTACCCGCGCTGAGGATGTGGACAGTTTCCCTTCCCTCCTCAAGGACATGCTCTGGAGGGCAAGTTTCACCTATGCACCTGAGTACGCGGTGTATGGGCGGGCTTTGGGACCAGGACTGGAGACCTACACTACCACGGTCCACATCATCGCCCGAATGATGCTGGGGAGCATTCCCCATCACTTTCAGGCACATGGGACATCCATTGGGATGGCAATCCAAGAGGTGGCATACGTTGCCATGTGCCATCTTCGTCATGATCTGCGGGAGCTGCTTGAGCTTTTGTTTCTTTACTTCCCACAGCGAGGACCAATGGGTACCTACAACTACATCGTGGAGATCGAACTGGGAGAAGACCGATCTGTCCACCAGTTGGCGAGTTTGGTCCATACCTTGGACCGAGCTCATCGTTGTGTGGTTCACGAGTTATGGGAGACTCGTGCCCGTCTTCGCGCCGCCTAGGGGCATCTTCATCAATTTTTGCAGACTGGTCTCGTGCCACGGAATGTGGTGTAAGGGCACAATTCTACTTCGCCCCACAATGCTGTTGGGGAACGCGGTATGCTACACTAGCACAAATTAAAATTTCTACTGCAAACCAAAAAAGCTACTCGCAAGAAGGGGATCATAGATCTATTACCACTAGACGCGCAGTTGCGGAATCCTCCGCACGTCTTTGTAGTGGATCGTTCTTGGCATGGATCATCCTCACCGCGGATTGTCCTGGCCGCGGATCGTCCTTGCCGTGGATCGTCCTCGCCACGGATCGTCCTCGCCGCGGATTGTCCTCGCCACGGATCGTCCTCGCTGCGGATCATCCTCTCCACGCCGCAGTAGCAGTAGCGTCACCACAGCAGTCCACACGTCCGGGGATGGAACACCGTGCGTCGGTGTGCAAGCACCGGGTCGCTCGGCAGGGACAACGAGAGGAGGTGGCTAGGGTTTCTGGCGAAACACCTCTAAACCGCACGAAAGTGTATTCTGCGTCTAGTCACCTCCCCTCCTTATATAGCCACGAGGTGAAACTCTAAGCAGTCAGGGCCCATCTACACGTTAAGCCCACGAGGTCGATTAATTACAGATCCAATCCGAATTAATGCGTCCCAGCCCGTTAAGTGTGTGACCCTGTAGGTTCATGCGCATTTGGACATGGATTCGGAAAACCCTTTTTCTAATCCAATAGTCGGTAGCGACTCCTTCCAGAGCATGCCAACTCCCAAATGCATATGATTAAAGTACTGATGTAATAATCCCTTTGCCAAACTATATGAAGATCGAACTCAAGGCGAGAAACATGTCATCTTTTGACAGTTCAATCCATCTCTCGTATCCGTGATATATTAATAAGTTGTGATTGACTTCTCAATCACGGCATGGCCATGCACTTCCTTAATCATATCACACGAATGGCCTAGACATATATCTCCGTTACATTGGAGTGGCAAATTATATCTTGACTGATGTAACACTAGGTGTCCCGATCTTTCGATGAGAATGATAACCTTCGATTTGGGTGGAGACGACTTTGACGATCCAACTACAACGTACAATGACGATGTGCCTTAGCAATCGCTAAACCAACTCCAAAGGGTTATTGACCTTGCTGTGGGAACGATCAACCTGATCATGAAGATCAATTCCTGCAAGCAATCGAAGAACAAGGCAAAAGCAATCTAAAATTGCAAATATAGATGAAGTATAGAAAAAGTTGGGGTTCCGATACAAGGAGCTTGTTAGGCGGCCGTTGAGCACGTCTAAAAGACTCAAATAGTAGCAAAAGGCTAAACTATCAAATAACCAAAACGCAAGTTATTTTGGGGGACTCCCTAGCTATATATAGCAGAAATAGGAGGCCAAAACTAGGCTAGGGGCGTCCAAACCACATCCATGGCCGAGTAGGACTCCTATTCCTAGTTTGACTCGGATTTGGAAAGATGATCGAACTTGTTTTGCTGATTTCCGTTGACTCGTAAGGAATTTGGAGGTGGGGCCAGATCCGATGGAAAGAGGACGTCGAAACCTTTCAAACCAGTACTCATAGACCCCAAACACCCTTGTGGATCAAAAGTTATGGTCGTGTTAAGTTGGTGCTGTCCCCGATGCCGAATCCGAGTTGAACTTGTGCACCGGAAGAATTGGCTTCATGCTTGATGTTTAGGAGTCCTTCTCCTTGGTTCCTAAGGACAATAAAATCATCACAACGATTAAATAGCATTCCATTCATTAAATGTATGCAACCCGAGGAACGCATTCACCTGGCAATTGAATTGATGTGCGCGAGCTCGAGTAATTGAGTAATTGGCCCTTGTATTACATTGTTGGCATCAATTGGGTTTGTAGGCATGGCCGCATCCAAGGTAGTGATGTCCTCATCATCCTCTCCTTCTTGCATTTAAGTCGTCCTTGACTCAAGCTCATCATCTTTTCTCAAGTATGTCTTTAAATCTGGCCAAGGTGGGGGTCGATAAAACCATGCAGATGGAGCCATCGTAGTAGATGCAAACGAAGTAGAGGATGCTGTGAAGTGGCGCCAACTTAATGGTCCTGGCCAAGGTGGGGGTCGATGAAGCCATGCAGTTGATATAATTGCAGCAACACTTGGTTGTGACCATCTTGGTGATGACCATATGTTTGCATTGTTAGTTCTGTCCATGATGAGCATGGTCTCAACATCCTCCCTTTCTTGAAGTGGAGTCGTCCTCGACTCCATCATATTGTCCTGGAAAATGTTAGGAGCGACAGGAAACAAAGTAGCATGCACATTTGCAATCAAATCAATGGATCGAGAATCTCTACCATCCATATACTCCCTTTCTTGAAAACTATCATGTGACTTGTAAGTTGAATCAAAAGTACTTGATATGACATGATTAGTGATATGGCACTTATCAAATTGATGACATTGTTGCATGGCAAGCAGAGGTTCAAAATCTGAACAAATGTAAACTCGATCGGCTTTATACTCTCCTTTCTCACTATTTTTGCAAATAACATGGAAAATATTTCGCGACAACCTGGACAAATCAGAATGTACAAAAAGTCTCTCCTCTAAATAATTCAGAACACATGGAACATCAAATTCAATGTAGCCTAATGTATCTAAAGAAGACATCAATTTCAACTCATCATTTTCGCTTGCAATGTGAATGACATGTTTATTTTCAGCACAAGTGTCTAGTGTGTTAACAAAAGTAACATGTCCACTCACTAGTTGTGTCGTGGATATAAGTGAAGTATTATCACACAACTCTTCTTTATTAGAAGAAATAGCAAGCAAATCATCTTGTAACAAAGCAAAATCAGCAATCGGTTCCACTAATAGTTGCTCAACGATAACATGATTTGTGGACAGTTTTGGCTCTTCAAAATTATTTTCTCCATGTGTAGAGTCCATACCTGTTACATTACCTTGTAAGTTCTCGTCAGCAGTTGTAGGTGTTACTTCTACTATTATCTCTTCACTTACACATGGGGTAGTACTGATCGTTTCTTTCTCCATATGTTCTTCATCATTCTCTCGATGGTGCTCACTTTTCTGCAAAATGTTAGCTAAAAAAGAAGGTGCAACAATGGGCACCTTAATTGAAGCTAATGATTCTTTCAAGGATTCAACAAGCATTTTCTCAACTCTAAAAGCACATTTAACCAATTCTGAAAGAGAACTATACGTTTCATCAACAAGAGCATCCTGAATTTCTTGATTAAGTCCACTCAAAAATCTATTTTCAGTTGCCTCTTCTCCTTCAACTAAACCACAACGCAACAAATGATTTTGCAATCGTTCATAGTATTCCTTAACGCACTTATTTCCTTGTTTCAAGCATTAGAGTCTAGTATACAAAAATTCAGTATGATATTCAGGAACGTAATCAATTCTCATAAGTCTTTTCATGGCCTTCCAATTTTTAGGTTTTCTCTCTTTTCTACAAATATGTTTCCACCATGTTAATGCAAATCCATTTAGCACACTAGTAGCAATCCTAATCTTTTCATTTTCAGACAAATCATACTTGCCAAATTCTTTGTCTACTGCTATCTCCCAATTAATGTAGGCATCAGGATCATATTGACCATTAAAAGGTGGAATGGTGAATTTAACCTTATCTAGGGGATCATCATCAACATGTACCTGAGCATGTAGTACGCCATTTTTGTTGCTTGGAAGGCGAGGCGGAGGACTGGAAGTTCCTGGGGAAGTTCCTGCAAGCGTATCAAGTCTAGATAAAATAGTAGCAAGAGTAGTGTTAGCAATCCCCTGTGCGATCTCGATGGATCTAAGACGGTCCTCTTGCGATGACATACACTTAGAGTGAGCAATAGTTTACGGTCCTCTTGCGATGACATACACTCAGAGTGAGCAATAGTTCCCTTGGTGTGAGGAGAGTGATGTAGGGAGCCCACGTCACCTGACATGGTTAGTAGAAGACAAGAAAACAAAATCACAAGTATAATGTTTCTATCATCTACTAGGAGGTGGTGGCAAGTCTCTCAACACTCAAGCCTATCACCAAAGCTCTTACAAGTTCTTACGTTGCAACAGGTGTTGTCGGCCGTTGGCGTTGTCAAAGGTTCTCTGAAGTTTGTGTAGAGCGATTGCCAAGTGATCTAACGCTTGTACGGGTAGAGAGTGGAGCTTGGACAGGTTTAATTTAGTAGCAAGGAGAATCAATCAATTAATCTCAGAAATTGCATAGAATTGAATTCTAGTTCATAATTAGCACTTTGCCTAAGATGCTGATCAACCAAGGATAGATAAAAGGCTAAGGCTGATACACGGAAACACACGCGCGAAGATGTTGGAACTTGATGCAATCAAAGGAACGAGCTAAAAATATATAAGTGAGGCATCAAAAAGCTCGTATTGCATAAGTTATGGAGAGACGCTAGCTAATTGCTCAAACAAAGAACAAGGGCAATAGATTGCTCTAAATCACAAACTAGCACAATATGAAAAATGCACAAATGCTAGGATGTACTCTCAATCAAATTCCACTTTTTATTTTGCACTCCTTGCTTTTGCCCGCACTTTTCTTTTCTTTTTCTTTTCCTTTTTCTTTTGATGTGCGGCGATTTTCTTTCCTTTTTTGTGGCCAAACAAATATGAGAGTAGCACAATATATATGACTAGGTGCAATACAAGTGCAATCCAAATTATGCAATAGAATGTAACAAGAGCAACCCTAGAGCAATATCAAATAGCTAGTCTCGATTAGGTTCAAAGTGTTCACAAAGGATGAATTGGTTCCCAAAGGTAGGTGTACTGATCGGTAATGGATGGTTTTTTTTATGTGGGGACTATGATCAGCAACTAGACAATGCTAAAACGAACACAAATTCAATTTAGCAAACCGAAATTAATAGATCGAAAAGGCGCAAACTTTGTTTGGATAGGAGGAACAAATCTTTTTGTGGCCAATTTTCTGGACTATAGGCATTAAATCAATCTACTAAACTAGGGTAAAGAAATTTCTCACCGAGCAACCTGGTTTGCTCTGATATCAACTGATGCATCCCTGCAGGGTGCACACCGTGCCCTTCGCGGCCCAGCCGTATGGCGCACGTGCCTCGCCCGGCGAGCGGACTGCCCAACTGGCCTAGGGGTGTGGGCCTTGGACCACAAGAGAAATACACAACTTGGCTGCCATAACCAGGCCATAAGAGTCCCATGTGGCCCCCAAAAGACTAGCCTGATGGGGGGAGGGCTGCTCTCCCTTTTAAGGTGGTATTCTCTCCCCTCCACAAGTAAGGTGTTACCATCATTCTCACCCTCTTGTTTTGGGACCTAGCTCTGATACCACTTGATGTAACACTGGGTGTCCCGATCTTTTGATGAGAATGATAACCTTCGATTTGGGTGGAGACGACTTTGACGATCCGACTACAACGTACAACGACGATGCGCCTTAGCAATCGCTAAACCAACTCCAAAGGGTTATTGACCTTGCTGTGGGCACGATCAACCTGATCACGAAGATCAATTCCTGCAAGCAATCGAAGAACAAACAAGAACAAGGCAAAAGCAATCTAAAATTGCAAATATAGATGAAGTATAGAAAAAGTTGGGGTTCCGATACAAGGAGCTTGTTAGGCGGCTGTTGAGCACGTCTAAAAGACTCAAATAGTAGCAAAAGGCTAAACTATCAAATAACCAAAATCCAAGTTATTTTGGGGGACTCCCTAGCTATATATAGCAGAAATAGGAGGCCAAAACCAGGCTAGGGGCGTCCAAACCACATCCATGGCCGAGTAGGACTCCTATTCCTAGTTTGACTCGGATTTGGAAAGATGACCGAACTTGTTTTGCAGATTCCCATTGACTCGTAAGGAATTTGGAGGTGGGGCCAGATCCGTTGGAAAGAGGATGTCGAAACCTTTCAAACCAGTACTCATAGACCCCAAACACCCTTGTGGATCAAAAGTTATGGTCGTTTTAAGTTGGTGCTGTCCCGGAGGCCGAATCCGAGTTGAACTTGTGCACCGGAAGAATTGGCTTCATGCTTGATGTTTGGGAGTCCTTCTCCTTGGTTCCTAAGGACAATAAAATCATCACAAGGATTAAATAGCATTCCATTCTTTAAATGTATGCAACCCGAGGAACGCATTCACCTGGCAATTGAATTGATGTGTGCGAGCTCGAGTAATTGGCCCTTGTATTACATTGTTGGCCTCAATTGGGTTTGTAGGCATGGCCGCATCCATGGTAGTGATGTCCTCGTCATTGACTGCTCACTTCCCTCTGCATGTTTCATAGTAAACATGAAGGCTACCTTTATAACTATCCGGTTAGGAAATAGTGTTTGGTAACCCCAAGGTAAACTATTACACATGTAGGGAATATGACAATCTCAGGTCTAAGGATCATACATCTACTATGTATGAGATACACTGATGACACATAAGAATGTAACATTCTCGCAGTGTCCCATTGTAGGTCTATCTAACACATGTTCTTCAACATGCGTCCACAATGTATTGATGATATCTCCATATCCATGATCTATGAAACATGATCATCGAACAATACATGTGTTGATCTATTCATCATTGTCCTATACGATGATATCCGATCAGAGATATTTATCGAATTATATCAATAAGTAAAGAGCTTCATAAACAAGTCACACACTTGTTGATCAAAGCAATGATATACATTCATTGGACCAATAATCATATTATTATTCATAAACATAGTCATGTTACAATCATCCATATGATTGCCTCAAGGGCATAACACTAACAATTGCAACCCCAGACCCTTTCCAATTTCCAAGCGTGACGGGGGTGGAGGCCCAACACTTCAACCCCAGCCGTGCACGCATCAACTCGGCAAACGTAATGCGTCTCCGTGTGCAAGGGCTATCGGGAGCACCTACATCCTACTTGGGATCCCCTCAATGTCTCGCTAGCTCTTTGGATCCTGAAGATACAGGATCACCGGGATACCATCTCTTGGATGTGTTTCCCCCGGGCTTCCTTAGAGACATTTGAGTTGTCCTGGTTAAGCTTGTCGTAACCCCTATGTAGGGATGAACTATTTTAATTCGAAGTTGTGTAATAGACTATGCCGTCTAACTTGGACTATGTACTCGTGTCTCTGTCTTGGAACCTAGGCTATGCCCTCTTGTGTTGTCTTGGAACCTTGTTGTTGTTATCCTGGATGTTATTGTGGTTCAAGAACCTCTTAAATTGATACTTTGTGCTTGCGTTGTATGTTTTCTTGCGACATGCATACGAATTATTATATGTGTGCCTTGCTATCCAGAATTTTGAATTCCGCATTTTTGTTGCTCTTTTGCTCTTGTTGCTAACCTTAGTTTAGCAACAGAATGGCAGTGGCTACCAATCGATCGCAAACTCAGCAAGGGGCAAGACCACACTCTTTGGGCTCCCAAGCAACCGAGTAGCATGCTCAGGGGGTTGCTTATGACAACCCAGAGTCATCTCACCGTCAAAATCAGCACCATCCTCTTGTGGAGGAGGAACTTCTGCCACCTCCAACAATGGCCCAAGTTCTTGCCATGATTGTGCAAAACCGGCAGGATCAAACTTTGATCTTGCAACAAATCGCTCGCAACACGGTCGCTGCCCCGGGACCTTTCCGAGGTGCCGGAGGGGTCGGACATCATGCCGCGGGAGGACTTGGCGAGTTTCTTCGCACGTAGCCACTGCTATTTTCCTGTCCCGAGGATCCACTCAAAGCAAATGACTGGCTTCGGACCATTGAGCACAAGCTTACCATTGCTCAGTGTCCAGATCATGAGAAGGTCCTCTTTGCTTCTCATCAACTTGATGGAGCAGCGTGCGCATGGTGGGACAGCTTCACCGCCATGCAGCCTGCCGACCACATCATCACGTGGGCAGAGTTTTGCGCGGCCTTCCGTGAAGCTCGTGTTCCCACGGGTGTTATGGCCATCAAAAAGCTCGAATTCCTCGCGTTAAAGCAAGGTGGAAAATCCGTCATGGAGTACCTCCATGAGTTCAACTACTTGGCTCGTTATGCTCCAAATGACATCTCCACCGATGAGCGCAAGAAGGAGCGCTTTATGGAAGGACTTTCCGAAGAGTTGCAGCTTGTGAAATCATGTGCTGAAAAATTGGCTTTGAACTGAAAAATTAACTTAGAATTGGATTTGCAAAATGTGCTTGTGCATGTGTTTGACAGTTTCTCAAGGAACAGTAAGTTTCACTTTAGCGCCGGACAAAGTTCTCAAGAAACAGTAAGTTTCCCATCTGCGACGGACAATGTTTTTGGGTCTGTTGTGAACATGTTTTTAAAGCTCTGAACCGAAACCATTTTTGCATGTACAACGGACTGATTTTCTTCGTCCGTTGTGAACGTTTTTTTTTCGGTTTAGATAGCTTCTTGGAACCGAGATTTTCACATGTACAACGGACCGTTTTTGTTTGTCCGTCGTGAATGGATTTTTCTAGGGTTTTTACTTTTGTGAAACCGAGCGTGGCACGTTTGCAACGGACCAACTTTGTTTGTCCGTTGTGAACATGTTTTGAGATCATGAACAGAAGTCATTTTTAGATGTACAACGGACCAACTTTGTTTGTCCGCTAGAACGTGTTTTTCCGCGTTTGGTTGGCTTCTTGGAACAGAGATTTTTCCTTATACAACGGACCAACTTTGTTTGTCCGTCGTGAATGCGTTTTCGCTCAATTAGGGTTTTGAGCGATTTGGATTTGAATTTTGAATGTGAATTTGAAATTTGTGATTATTTCATAATGCTTCTTTTGAAGTGGACTTTATGCAATACTCATGTGAGTAGTTGCATGAATTGACATTGAGTCAAGTCGTGGACTTGTGCTCGGATTTGTTTTGTGGTTTGTTCATGTGCAGGTATTGCTCGAAGATGAATGTGGTCGATGACGGGACTGGAACTAGGTTCATGGAGGAACTGAGGTTCGGGACTAGGTTCAGGAGGAACTGAGGTCTTGGTGGTCAAGGATGTCATGCGGGACGTTCGGGCTAAGAGAATGGTGCACATGAAGAATGGTTAGTCACGTGAGAATGGCAGGAGGTCATTCGCGTGCAAAGTGTTAGTCACGTGAGTATGGCAGGTGGCCATACGCGTGCAAAGTGTTAGTCACGTGAGTATGGAAGGGTTACCATACGCGTGCAAGAGTTGTACTCGGCCAGGTTGGGCCAAGTAGAGTTGTGTTGGATACGGATTCCTTCTAGGAAATAGGAATCGTATTCAGAACTCTTTGTGGGTTGGTGCTTTAAATAGGTGGGGGGTCTCCTGTTGAAACGCACCAAGCAGAGCTGAGCGCATCAAGCCTTGAGCTTGGTTTTAGGGTTTGTACTCTTTTGATGAGAGTATTTTAGACAAGAAATAAAGATCAATTCTTCCAAGATTTTTATGCTACAAGAACCACGTCGCTACAGTGTTTTCTGTTTTGGTTCTTGTTTGCATGCTTGTTCTAATTCTAGATTGGTTTTTGATCGTTGAGTTTCATCTTGATTTGATCCATCAAAAACCGTTCTAGGGTATTGTTTTAGAGTTTCTCAAAGTCTAGTTGATTAATCTTTTGAAGATCTTGTTTCGTCTTGAAGTTTTGATTAGATTGATTCTCGTCAAGTTCTGGATCAGCAAGCTTGAGAAGATCATAACTTTTGATCCATAAGTCCGATCGAGCTGATTCTTTTTGGGTTTGATTCGTATTGGAATCTAGTTTCTTGTGTCCAAATTTCAGATCGTTCCGACGGTTGGATCTCCAGGAATTCGCGTTTTACTGAACCACTGTCATTCTGTTTTTGTCGAAAACGAGGCAATTATTTGGTTCTATTTTGGGGTGAACTTTTAATAGATCAAGAATTTGGTTTTAGCTTCCGCACAATCATTCACCCCCCCTCTGATTGCTATATTCGTATACTTCGATCCTACAAGTGGTATCAGAGCCAGGTTTTTCTAATCTATCTTAACCGGTGATTAGATCAATGGATCGTTATTCGACAAAACCATGTGTGTTCGATGGTGTTGATTTTCAGTTTTGGAAGGCCAAGATGGAGGCGTTCATCCAAGCACAGGGCTTCACAATTTGGGAGAAGGTCTACAAGCCATATGAAGTCCCTGCAAACGACAACGTCAACGACACCAATCGCACACATGTTGAAGCAAATAGCAAGGCACGCAACTTGATCATCCAAGGCTTGGGACGCAGCGACTTTGATCGTGTGGTTCATCTTCGATCCAAGATATGAGGTATGGAAATCTCTTTGTGATTACCATGAGGGTTCTAACACTCACAAAGAGGTTCGCCAAGATATTTACAAAAAAAAGAATACATGCGTTTTGAGATGAAACCTAGTGAATCTGTAGATGACTTCTTTGCACGTTTCAATAAAATTCTTAGCAATCTACGTCTTTGTTGGAGTTAGCTACACCGATGCTGAAAATGCTCGACAATTGCTTAGTGCTTTGGACATGTCAGTGTGGGAGATGAAAGTAACATCTATACAAGAATCTACTACCATGAGCACACTCACATTAGATGTTCTTTACTCTAAGTTGAAAACTCATGAGTTGGATGTTCTTGCCAGAAGGGTAACATTAAATCAATTGCTTTGATCTCTAACCCTAACATGTCAAATGCAAATTCTTCTTCTAGCTTTGCCTTGTCTTCCATGTCTTCTTTAACAGATGAGCAACTTGAAGAGTTTCTGAAGAAGATCTGGCACTACTCTCTTCTCG
Organism: Rhipidocladum racemiflorum; assembly: GCA_036346355.1. Classification (NCBI taxonomy): domain Eukaryota; kingdom Viridiplantae; phylum Streptophyta; class Magnoliopsida; order Poales; family Poaceae; genus Rhipidocladum; species Rhipidocladum racemiflorum. The sequence goes on from CM070581.1 coordinate 37,397,288, forward strand.
CTTTAACAAAGCTTTGCAGAATGTGAGAATGAGAAAGAGAGGTGGTCCTCCAAGATGCTATGAGTGTGGTGACCTCAACCATATTCGCACAAATTGTCCTAAGCTTGCAGGAAAAACATCAAAGGAGGAGAAGGACAACGAGTAAGGAATGAGAAGAAAAGGTTCTCGTCAAATGATAGGAAGAAGAAGAGCTTCATCAACCGCAAGGTGGTTCACCGAGTTCTTTCCGCTCTTGAACAAGTCAATTTGAGCGATGTGGACTCGGAGAGCAGCGAAGATGATGCAACTCCAAGCAAGCATGATTTGATAGGACTATGTCTCATGGCAAGCAGCAAGGATAGCCTCACCGAGGACGATCACGACAGCGACTTCAATGAGGCTTCTCGCGCGAGGAAGGAGAACATATGGCTAGTGGATTCCGGATGCTCACGCCACATGTCCGGTAATAAGAATTGGTTCTCCTCCCTCACTCGTGCATCTCGTGCTGAAAGTGTTACTTTTGGAGATGCTTCTTCCTCCTCTGTTGTGGCAAAAGGTACAATAAAGGTAAGTGACAAGTTTATGTTCAAAGATGTGGCTCTTGTTGAAAACTTGAAATATAACTTGCTTTCTGTCTCTCAAATGCTTGATGAAGATCTTGAGATAAGCTTTAAGAAAAATGAATGCAAAGTGCTAGATGCTTCAGGTGATCTTGTGTTCAAAATTTCTCGTTTTGGAAGAGTCTTTAAAGCTGATTTTGATGCTTCACCTTCTTCGAAACATAGGTGTCTAGTTGCCAATGTTTCTAAAGATTTATTCTTTTGGCATCGTAGACTTGGTCATGTTGGTTTTGATCATCTTACTCGTGTAAGTGGTTTAGATCTTATACGTGGCTTGCCTAAGCTTAAGAGTGATAGCAATCTAGTATGTTCTTCTTGTAGACATGGTAAGATGATTGCAGGTTCACATCCACCTCTTACCATGGTGATGACAAACGCTCCAGGACAGCTTCTACATCTTGATACAGTTGGACCATCTCGAGTTCAATCCTTTGGAGGCAAATGGTATGTGCTTGTGATTGTTGATGATTTTTCTAGATACTCTTGGGTATACTTTATGGCATCTAAGGATGAGGCTTTTAGTCATTTTAGAAGTCTTGTTCTTAGGCTTTCTATTGATCATCCAGAGCTCTCAAAGCTATTAGAAGTGATAATGGAACTGAATTCAAAAATGCTTCTTTTAATCACATTTGTACTTGAAAAGGAATTGATCATCAATTTTCATCACCTAGAGTGCCTCAATGAATGGTGTAGTTGAAAGGAAAAGCAGAACATTGGTTGAGATGGCTAGAACCATGTTAGATGAACATCACACTCCTAGGAACTTTTGGGCTGAAGCTATTTCAACTGCTTGTTATGTTTCAAACCGTGTGTTTTTGAGATCAAAATTGGGTAAGACTCCATATGAGCTTCGGTTTGGACATAGACCTTCTGTTTCTCACTTTCGAGTTTTTGGATGCAAATGCTTTGTCTTGAAATCTGGAAATCTTGATAAATTTGAAGCTAGATCAATGGATGGCTTTTTTCTTGGTTTTCCGGCTCTTACTCGTGGCTATCGTGTGCTTGTTTTGGAGACTAACTAAATTGTGGAAACTTGTGTAGTTACTTTTGATGTGGCTAGTCCAGGCACTAGTCCAAGTGATGCGTACAAAGCATACATTCAGGGGGAGAAAATCTTTGAAGATGATGATGATGTTGAAGATGAGGTCTTGACTCTTCCTAATGCACAACAAGATGTAGCACCTTTGGCACCTACTACTACATCACCTACAGCTAACCATCCTCAAGCTACAACATCATCTGTACATGCTGAAAATGAAGAAAGAGAAGAAGAAGTCTCAAAAGCCAATGCTCCCTTGTACATTCAAAAAATGCATCCATCTGAACAAATGATTGGAGACCTAAATGAGAGAGTCACTCGATCCAGGTTTATTCTTTCTGACACTCATGCTCATTCCGCTTTAGTTGCTTCTTTTGAACCCAAAGATATATCTCATGCATTATCTGACGAATCTTGGATCAATGCCATGCATGAAGAAATAGAGAATTTTGAACGAAATAAAGTTTGGAAACTTGTCTCACCTCCTCCAGATTTTAATGTTATTGGAACTAGATGGGTTTTCAAAAATAAACAAAGTGAGGATGGTGTTGTTGTTAGAAACAAGGCTAGATTGGTTGCTCAAGGTTACACTCAAATTGAAGGCTTAGATTTTGATGAAACCTTTGCTCCTGTTGCTAGAATTGAAGCCATTAGAATCCTTTTAGCTTTTGCTGCATCCAAAGGTTTCAAATTGTATCAAATGGATGTGAAAAGTGCTTTTCTTAATGGCTACATAAATGAAGAGGTTTATGTCAAGCAACCACCTGGTTTTGAAAATCCAAAGTTTCCAAATCATGTGTTCAAACTAACAAAAGCTTTGTATGGTTTGAAACAAGCCCCTAGAGCATGGTATGATAGGCTAAAAACCTTTTTACTTGAAAAGGGCTTTTTAATGGGAAAGGTTGACAAAACGCTCTTTTTACTCAAGCAAGGCAATGATCAACTATTCGTTCAGATTTATGTTGATGATATTATCTTTGGTGGTTCATCTCATGTTTTAGTGTCTAAGTTTTCAGAAACAATGAGGAAGGAGTTTGAGATGAGTATGATGGGTGAGTTGACATACTTTTTGGGATTTCAAATCAAGCAAACGAAGGATGGTACTTTTGTACATCAAAGCAAATACACGAAAGACTTGCTACATCGCTTTGGAATGGAAAACAGCAAGCCGATCATGACACCCATGGAGAGCACTTGCGCACTTGACCCTGATGAAGATGGTGAGCAGGTTGATCAAAAGGAATATAGAAGCATGATAGGTTCACTTTTGTACCTCAACGCATCAAGGCCGGATATACAATTTGTCGTGTGCTTGTGTGCTCGTTTTCAAGCTTCCCCACGTGCTTCACATCGACAAGTCACAAAAGGATTTTCGTGTATCTTCATGGAACTCAAGATTTTGGCATTTGGCTTTCTGCTTCCTCATGCATTAGTTTGAGATCTTTTTCTGATGCTGATTTTGGAGGATGTAGAATTGATAGGAAGAGCACTTCTGGTTCATGTCACTTCTTGGGAAATTCTCTCATTGCATGGTCATCTAGAAAGCAATCTTCTGTTGCACAATCAACTGATGAATCTGAATATGTGGCTGCTGCTAGTTGTTGTTCTCAAATTCTTTGGATAGTAGCTACACTTAAAGATTATGGGGTTATTTTGGATAGTGTTCCTCTTCTGTGTGATAACACTAGTGCAATTTGCATTGCTAAGAACCCCGTGCAACACTCTAGAACAAAACACATTGACATCAGATTTCACTTTCTTAGAGATCATGTTGAAAAAGGCAACATTGTGCTTCATCATGTGGATACTGAACATCAATTGGCAGACATTTTCACAAAACCTTTGTCTTCTTCTCGTTTTGCTTTTATTCGGGGAGAACTTGGAATTGTTCATCCAATGGGATTGTTTTGAGGGGGAGTTTCTTTGCCAAGTTCTTTCACTTGATGAGCTCACTTTATCATATTTCTTTATATACTATATAATTGAGCTAATATATGATAATCTAAATTGTCTCACTTGAACTAAGAATGACATTGCGGAATTCCTCGATCCGATTGCCTATAGCTAAATACTCTGTGATATCTTACTCTTCTAGGCTTGATATTGAATCCTCTTGACAAATTTGGGCAATGAAGCAAGTGTGGTTTCAACTTTACTCTTTCATAAGACCTTTTAATCACTTTTGCATGTTTATGATCAAAGAAAAATGAAAAGAAAAGGGAATCAATAAAAAAGGGTTGTTAAAAGCAAAAGCCTCAAGTTATGAGCTTCAGGATGCTTTCCCTAAAAGATAAGATGTATGCTTCAAGCATGCCATTCCATCAAAGTTAAGATGTATGCTTCAAGCATGCCACTCCTAGAAAATAAAAGAAGTATGCTTCAAGCATGCCACATGCGATTTATTGTTTAAAGATTAAATTGGTCCACTAGATTGGAGTTGAAACTACTTGCTCGCCCTGATTTGTTATTTGCTTCAACTTTGAGCCTTTGTTTTTCTACTAAAGGTTTTGCTTAGTACTTGGCTATAGTTGACTGAATTGAGGTTGAGATACATGTCATTCCCTAACATGCTAAAATCACATCAAGATCATGTATTTTGCATATTATGTGATATATAAGGTTATATGATCGAATGAGCTCATCTTTTCCTATCTTGGCACTCCCTTGTTTCTCTTTGTGAAATCATTGTTTCAGGAAAAATTTTGAACCTGTTCTCTCTTTTACTCTTGATGAATCCATTGTCAAAGGGGGAGAAAATTGGGAATTGTTGAAAAGTTTAAAGAAAAAGGGAGAGTTGTTAAGTTTGAGAATTTTGGGAGAAATTTGGAGAATTTTGAAAGGCACATTGCACATTCACACACATTTTCATTCTCAGGGGGAGATTTTGTTTTGCTTTTTGGTCAAAGGGGGAATTCTGTGTTTTCTTCCTTCGGTCTTTGATCCTTTCGATTTCAAAATCTTTTGTAAAGTGAATGCCAAATGTTCAATTCTAAGTGTGTTGCCAATGTTTTCATCAAGGGGGAGATTGTGAAATCATGTGCTGAAAAATTGGCTTTGAACTGAAAAATTAACTTAGAATTGGATTTGCAAAATGTGCTTGTGCATGTGTTTGACAGTTTCTCAAGGAACAGTAAGTTTCACTTTAGCGCCGGACAAAGTTCTCAAGAAACAGTAAGTTTCCCATCTGCGACGGACAATGTTTTTGGGTCTGTTGTGAACATGTTTTTAAAGCTCTGAACCGAAACCATTTTTGCATGTACAACGGACTGATTTTCTTCGTCCGTTGTGAGAACGTTTCGGTTTAGATAGCTTCTTGGAACCGAGATTTTCACATGTACAACGGACCGTTTTTGTTTGTCCGTCGTGAATGGATTTTTCTAGGGTTTTTACTTTTGTGAAACCGAGCGTGGCACGTTTGCAACGGACCAACTTTGTTTGTCCGTTGTGAACATGTTTTGAGATCATGAACCGAAGTCATTTTTGCATGTACAACGGACCAACTTTGTTTGTCCGTTGTGAACGTGTTTTTCCGCATTTGGTTGGCTTCTTGGAACAGAGATTTTTCCTTATACAACGGACCAACTTTGTTTGTCCGTCGTGAATGCGTTTTCGCTCAATTAGGGTTTTGAGCGATTTGGATTTGAATTTTGAATGTGAATTTGAAATTTGTGATGATTTCATAATGCTTCTTTTGAAGTGGACTTTATGCAATACTCATGTGAGTAGTTGCATGGATTGACATTGAGTCAAGTCGTGGACTTGTGCTCGGATTTGTTTTGTGGTTTGTTCATGTGCAGGTATTGCTCGAAGACGAATGTGGTCGATGACGGATCGAACTAGGTTCATGGAGGAACTGAGGTTCGGGACTAGGTTCAGGAGGAACTGAGGTCTTGGTGGTCAAGGATGTCATGCGGGACGTTCGGGCTAAGAGAATGGTGCACATGAAGAATGGTTAGTCACGTGAGAATGGCGGGAGGTCATTCGCGTGCAAAGTGTTAGTCACGTGAGTATGGCAGGTGGCCATACGCGTGCAAAGTGTTAGTCACGTGAGTATGGAAGGGTTACCATACGCGTGCAAGAGTTGTACTCGGCCAGGTTGGGCCAAGTAGAGTTGTGTTGGATACGGATTCCTTCTAGGAAATAGGAATCGTATTCAGAACTCTTTGTGGGTTGGTGCTTTAAATAGGTGGGGGGTCTCCTGTTGAAACGCACCAAGCAGAGCTGAGCGCATCAAGCCTTGAGCTTGGTTTTAGGGTTTGTACTCTTTTGATGAGAGTATTTTAGACAAGAAATAAAGATCAATTCTTCCAAGATTTTTGCGTGCTACAGTAACCACGTCGCTACAGTGTTTTCTGTTTTGGTTCTTGTTTGCATGCTTGTTCTAATTCTAGATTGGTTTTTGATCGTTGAGTTTCATCTTGATTTGATCCATCAAAAACCGTTCTAGGGTATTGTTTTAGAGTTTCTCAAAGTCTAGTTGATTAATCTTTTGAAGATCTTGTTTCGTCTTGAAGTTTTGATTAGATTGATTCTCGTCAAGTTCTGGATCAGCAAGCTTGAGAAGATCATAACTTTTGATCCATAAGTCCGATCGAGCTGATTCTTTTTGGGTTTGATTCGTATTGGAATCTAGTTTCTTGTGTCCAAATTTCAGATCGTTCCGACGGTTGGATCTCCAGGAATTCGCGTTTTACTGAACCACTGTCATTCTGTTTTTGTCGAAAACGAGGCAATTATTTGGTTCTATTTTGGGGTGAACTTTTAATAGATCAAGAATTTGGTTTTAGCTTCCGCACAATCATTCACCCCCCCTCTGATTGCTATATTCGTATACTTCGATCCTACACAGCTGGAGCTTGCTGCTCATGATTTTTGTAACTTCCAACACTTGGTTAACAAAGCCATAGTGGTGGAGGAGAAGCGGGGAAAGTTGGAGGAGTCGCGCAAACGCAAGCGAGCCGCCCAAATTTCAGTTAGCAACAGTTCACAACAATAGCACGCCGCTCGTCCACCGCCTTCCAATTTCCAAGCTCCGACACTTCCAAAACTCCCAGTATTTGTTGCACGTCCCCGCAGCAGAACTTTCCACCAAACACCGGTGGACATCAACAAGGAGGCAACACTCAAGGCCGCCCAATTCTAGTGTGCTACCAATGCAAGAAGCCGGGGCACTTTGCGTGCCAATGTCCGCAAAGGAACCCAGCGACACTGAGAGTTCGAGCCCAAATGCCACCTGAGCTGCACCACCGCCGCGGCTAGCTCCACCAAGAGCCGCACCGGTACAACCCCGCGGTCGCATCAACCACGTCACCGCCGAGGAAGCTCAGAACGCACCAGATGTGGTGTTGGGTATGCTTCTTATCAACTCCTGCCCAGCTACTGCATTATTCGATTCCGGGGCATCACACTCATTCATCAAAGAGGGGTTTGCTGCATATAATCGGTTTTCTATTCAACCAATGCATCCACCTCTTCTCATTAGAGCACTAGGATCGAAGTTGAGAACCAATCAATTTTGTCGGGGGTAAAGATTGAAATCAATGGGGTAGAGTTTATGGCTGATTTGATAGTGATCAAAACAGAGGGAATTGAGGTCATTCTTGGGATGGATTGGCTGTCCAAGCACCAAGCATGCATCAATTGTGCAGAAATATCCATTTCACTCACCCACGCAAGCGGCGAACAAATCGAATTTGCGTCGAGATCTGATTCCACTCATCTCTATGCCTTGAGGGATGAGCCATTTCTCAGAATAAGTGATGTACCAGTGGTATGTGACTACCCGGATATATTCCCAGAGGAATTATCGGGGATGCCGCTAGACCGGGAAGTTGAATTTGTTATTGAATTGCTGCCCGGGACGGCTCCGATATCTAAACGTCCATATCGGATGCCTCCAAATGAGTTAATTGAATTGAAGAAACAACTCGCGGAGCAGCGAGAGAAGGGCTTCATTCAGCCGAGCTCCTCACCCTGGGGATGTCCGGTACTATTTGTGAAGAAGAAGGACAACAATTTGCGGATGTGTGTTGATTACAGTTCGTTGAATGAAGTAACGGTCAAGAATAAGTATCCACTTCCACGGATTGATGATTTGTTCAACCAAATGACCGTAGCTCGTATATTCTCCAAAATTTATTTGAGGTCGGGTTACCATCAAATCAAAATTAGAGCGGGAGACATTCTAAAGACGGCATTCTCTACTCGTTATGGCCTATACGAGTATACCGTCATGTCTTTCAGTTTAACCAATGCACCGGCCTACTTCATGAGCCTTATGTATTCGGTCTTCATGGAGTATCTTGACAAATTTGTTATCATCTTCATTGACGAAATTCTCATCTACTCTAAGTCTGAAGAGGAACACGAAGTGCACCTTTGGACTGTCCTGGAAAAACTGCGAGAGCACTGACTTTATGCAAAATTCAGCAAATGTGAATATTGGCTAAAGGAGGTTACTTTCTTAGGCCATGTGCTATCAGAAGGTGGTGTTGCAGTTGATCCAAGCAAAGTGCAATCAGTACTTAATTGGGGACAGCCCAAGACTGTCACAGAAGTTCAGAGTTTTCTCGGACTTGTGGGTTACAACCGTCGGTTCGTGGAGAACTTCTCCAAGATTGCAAAACCACTGACCGAACTTTTGAAGAAGAAGAAGTTTTCATGGTCAGCAGAGTGTGAAGCGAGCTTCCAATTGCTAAAGGTTCGTTTAACTACTTCACCAGTCTTAGTACTGCCGGATATTCACAAGGGCTTCGACATATATTGCGATGCATCACGCCTCGGACTCAGTTGTGTATTTATGCAAGGAGGCCGAGTGGTGGCATATGCATCCAGACAATTGAGGCCACATGAGGTGAATTATCCAACCCATGATTTAGAGCTAGCAGCTGTGGTGCATGCTCTAAAAATTTGGCGACATTACCTCATCGATAATCGTTGCAAGATATACACGGATCACAAGAGCTTAAAGTACATCTTTACTCAAGCTGACCTGAACTTGTGACAAAGAAGATGGCTCGAATTGATCAAAGACTACGACATGGGACTCCATTATCATCCTAGAAAAGCCAATGTCGTTGCCGATGCTTTGAGCCGAAAATCACAATGCAATTGCATTTTGGCAGAACCGGAATCAGAAGCCATTTGCGCTGAATTCCGAAATCTCGGGTTAGAAATGGTTAACAAGGGATTCCTCGATATCCTTGAGATTAAATCTGACCTCTTGGACCAGATCAACGAAGCTCAAAAGGCAGACAGAGGCATGGTACTTATCCGAGCCCGAATCGAGCAAGGCAAGGCCGATTGCTTCACCAAAGACCCCCAAGGTATCTTATGGTTCGGCCAACGGTTAGTGGTGCCGAATTGTAAGGAGTTGAAGGAATCCATTTGTAACACCCCGGCATCTAGAATGCCTGAATGCTACCAAACATAGACTAAACAACAACATAATACCACAATTTATCATAAATTACAGCAAAGGAGCAAATGCTACAAATCGAAATTTCGGCAGCATCTCCTTTGTTTTAACATGAATTAACACAATATCAATATCATGGCAAGATATATCATAGCACACGACATCTAAAACATCAACATAAATGGATATATCATCAAATTACGCCAATAATACCATGCTCAACCACTTCATAAGCTATAACGAAGCAAATAAGGAATCACAAGCATGCTAAATTAAACCATACATTAAGTTTATGGCACAACTCTTAATATCATGTCTCCAAGTGATTAATCATAGACTATGATTGTGGAGCTACGTGTAGAAGTGTAGCTAAACCCCTTTTTCCCGCATGCCGATCTCAAAGTACCTAAAAACCACATAAAACACAAGCGTGAGTTCATCACTCAGCAAGTATATTGCAATGGAACAAAAGAACAACTTACATTGCAACAACACACAACATGTTTATCATCTCATTCATAATCACATATCTTTATCATCATCATCATGTATGCAATGCGATGCGATGCTCATATCTCCTTGGAAACTCATACCGGTATGGTTGAGTACACACCCGTCGGTGTGCACCCTTTCCCCCCTTCCATCCCGAAGATGGAGGGTGCCTACTCCTCGCTTCCACAACCCACGGTAGATGGAATCACGATGTAGGACCTACTCTATTGGCTCTCCGGATTAGTCATAACTTTCTCACCGACCTTCCCGGATTAGTTAATGACTTTCTCACCGCCCGGGCCATGTGTCATGCCATGTATGCATATATGCCAACAACATAGATAACTTGTACGTGATAACATGGCATCATAACATAGTGAGCATATTCATCATACCAACGGCAGTCATTAAAGCATGGCAAGCTCACGTAACATGGAAACAGTTGCATTTAAACAAGGCAAACAATCAAACCACATGCTAACATTCCAATACACTTGCCTCAACCACGGGCGACGGATTGACGAGAAGTAAAAGGCACTCCCGGGGTCACACCACCTGCACATAGGTACCACACACTCACAATCATGCCCCCAAAACAGTACACAAACATTCATCTTACCCGACTTCGCACCCTACTTGCAAAACCCCAAAAACAGAGGCTCTGTCCCGTCGGGACAGCAGCCTTGAAAAAGGCATAACTCGGGTTCTAGGACTCCGAATCAATTAAATGAGTACATCTTCACGTAGCTTAGGAAATTTCCCAACTTTTTCTAGGTATAGGGAAAGACTGATTCGGACTCTAAAGTTGTTTAATCTACAAAATACCGTGATCTGTTCCAATCACGTCACAGATTTTAACACGCTCGGTAAAACAGCCATAACTTTCAAACGGCTGGGTGGAATTTAAATTTCTTTATATCCACGGAAAGATAATGAAATTATCTACAACTTCTTCAACATCCGTACTACTAGATTCCAACTCTAAATTGGCAAAAAATCGAACCCTAGGTCGACTGCTCATGCTGCCCGAATCAGAAAACGTGGCAACTTCTAGATCTAATCCAATCTACTCAAATCCAGCACCACCAATTGATCTAAAAACTTGATAATGACCCTTATAACAGTACCTAGATCAACCCCAAGGTTTCCCATGGCCATACCTTCGTCCGACGCCCGAAAACCCAACGGATCTCCTCCCGGATCGCGTGATCTCCCTCCTCGCTCCAAATCCACCGGTTCTCCACGTTGCGGAGCGCTCCAATGGATGGATCTGCGGGATGGCAACGCGGGGAGGCTTCCTTGGGCAGCAAGGATGGTGGAGAGGGATGGGGGAGGGTGCAAGAGGCTAAGGGGGTGGCGGCTAGGGAGGAGGAGGCAATGGGGTGGAGGGGAAACAAGTAGGGGCTAGGGCTAGGGAGGGGACTTGTTTGGGGCGCAGGTAGGGCCAGGGCAGCAGTTTTGCTGTCCTAGACCACCTCCAAAAGGCCCAAATATGTCCCACCTTCGGCCCACATGGACCCCCCAAAGCCCGAACTCCCCCGGAAGGCCCAATTCCCCTCCGGAAAGGCCCAAAATCCCCCGAAAAGGCCCACACTTGCAGAAACGGCGCAAAAACATGTTACAAGAGTCGTACCTTATGGCCGAGATCGAAAATGACTCATACCGTCATTCCGTAGTATCACATTCTCCCCCCCTTAAACAGGATTCGACCTCGAATCCGAAGAACGCCAAAATCAACAACAAAGTCCCCAAGGGACAAAAGACTTCCTTGCAACACCAAAACATTCACACAAAGATTTAAACCGAAACAAACGACCAACGAGTTCTCAAAACCAATACTTGGCGAGAAAATGTCGATTTAGCTCAACAGAGTGCAACCTCTCACAGTTCCACCTTCACTTCAATTGCCAAAAAGACCACAAAAGAAAACGGTCTCACACTCCTCATTCGATACATTACTTGGCACTAACGTGCCCAATCCCTTTAATCGAAACTACTCTCCAAAAGAACATGGTACCAGCCTCTAGAAGCCTCTCTACTGTGGTTTGCCGTATTCAAGACAACGATGAACCAGTCGAGACACTACACTCCAAGAGAACCCACTGTTTGAACAAACGGGGTTAAAACCATGCAAAAGATTGATCTTTTACAAAAGACCAATACCCACCACTAACATCAAAAGGGGGAAGCTTTCTTTAAAACCAAGGTTCTTAAAACCCGCAAGAACAGTAACAACCGAAGAAAAACGCTACGGTTGACTCAACTCGCTCACAGATCAGTGACAAAAGATCCAATACACTTCGAAAAGGAAAAGCAATTACTAGCAACCACCAAGTGGTCCACTAGTAACTTAATCAACCCTACCGAGGAACACATCAACGACACAATACCCCAAGAAGGTTTGCATTGAGTCCAACACAACCTTCCTTTACTCTTCACTTTTAAACTATTTTCGATCAACTACTAGTAACACTTAATAACTGAGGTCATTAACCACCCACACTGGATTTCTCTCTCTAAGAAAGTCTCGCCCTCAGGCTCTTCCACTCAAAGGACTAGAACAAAGATTACAACCATTGGATAAACTCAACCACAAACCATGAACCCAATTGATCCCCATGCTTAACTTTGAATCCAATGCACTACAATCACTTTGGAAAGGATTCGACAACAACCAAAGAGCATTCAGTTTAACTTTCTAAACCAAGATGCAAAGGAAACACAAATCTCCTACATCACAACCAACATACCAGAAATTCTTTATTCTTTCTTTCCATACTAGAAAGAAATGGATATCTCGATTCATAACATGAATGCAAACTTTTCAAGAGCACTCCGGATTAGTCATGTATCCATATATGACTTTCTCACCGACCTGGCTCAACGACTCCTTTATCATTAAACATCGATAAACGATGTCATGTTTCCCTTTTCACCATTCATTCATCATGTAACAGCTAGTACCGAATAGTCATTCACCAAACGACTTCTTCGGTATCAAAGAATTGAAACACCATTAACATCGAAGGTTGTGGAAATTCATATAGACCATGACTGCAACACCGTTAGCAGGAAAACACCACGTCATAACAGAACCCTCCATTACTTGAAAGCTAAACTTGCAAAACCTCGCATTTTAACCAAAATCAGTATTTTGGAAAAGAACATCGACTCCAAAGTCAAGCATCTGCACACACAACCGCCACAAATTTTCTCAAAGAGAAAGGGAAACTCATTTCCAAAAAGAACACTTTACCAACAAAAAAGCACTGATGAAATATCCCTGAAATCCATCTTTTTGAAGCACACGCAAACACTTAGACGCATTTTCCAAATAACTCCAGCTATAGCCAAATAGAGTTACACATCAAGAGCTTAACTCAAAAAGTTTTCCAACACAACCCGTTATGACCAACTGCTTCCTTTTAAATATTTATTCCAAAGGTAATTTAGTGCGAACGCGAAGGAGCGCGATCCACTCAAGAACTTTTGGGTGTAAATCCATACTCATAGCACAAACTAAACAAGTTAGCCAAATCCAAAGATAAGACTCTTGTATGTTCATCGTTGATGCTTTGATCAAAAGAAGAAAAAAGTACTCACTTATAACAACCTCGCCGTCTTCGAGTTAAGAAAGTTTGTGGTCAGGAATAGTGGCTAGAAAGTGACGCAACAGTGATCTAGCCTCTTCTTCCCCCATGCTTCCTTCATAGACCCAATCACCAAGCTCTGCCGTAGATGAATTTCCTGAAAGAGGTTAAACGGCAGGTTTCTCTTCGTCTCCTATTTATTGAAAAGCCTTTTCTCATTGGTTTGAGGAAAGTCTAAGTTGAATAAGGGTTGAGTGATTGCTTAATCTGATACTTCCCGAGTGGTGGGCGCTCCTCCAACGTCGTTGCATCAAAAAGTGTAGTTGTAAAAAACGCTTCCTTAAGCTCATCGATGTGTACTCCTCGGCTGTTCAAGAAAGGGCGAAGGTTTCTTGGTCATGACCAGCTAAAGATCACTGGCCATCTCACGGCGTGGACTCGAACCACAATTTCTCCTTTTAGTAGATCGTGATTTAGGCCCAACTTTATTTTTTATCCCCACAGTTCTAAAAAAAACATGTTTCAAACACATAAACATTGTACCATTCCAAATGAACTTGAATACATTAATTGGTAGCTAGCTACAGGATGATGATCGTCTCGGATGGAGATCGTACGGGGTGAGCTGAAGAAAATGCATGAACCAACCTCCACTACGCCGCTTAACAATGTACCAAATTTCCATCAAAGTTAACTTTGCATGCCTTACAGTTTCGAGATTCCTTTCTCTCTCTCTCTCTCTCTCTCTCTCTGGCACCAATCTCTACAAGTTTAGGGAAACTCTGAAACACAACATAAGGAATATGTTGACCGAATGCATTCAACTAAAAATGGCAAACAACCAAACCAGTTTAAAAGCTTTTAAACACAAGCTCAGCATAAAAAGAACCATCTCTGGTATTCCACTACGCTTTCCATTAAAGACTTCAATAATCACTAATTACTCCTTGAGGAGCCCCATCATGATTCAACCAAAACTACACAATAGGTTCTTTCTCTAATTACCTTTCCCAACACTTATAAATAAAGTTTATGATGCTTATCAACAAGAAATCGAACCAACACTACCTCATCCTAATCTCCACAGACACACACTTAACAATTAACATCATGTTCTCAATTTAAAGCATACTACTTGAACAACTACTTTAGCCTGATCAACCTATTAATTTTTATACCATGCATACATCAATTTCTCAGCATTCGAAACTTAATCAATTAATCAATGATTTCAACAAGTGAATATCATCTCCACAAGACAAAAAATCCGTAAACATGATTCTAAGGTATACACTCATTAAGGATTAAATTCTACATCATGTTAATTATCCATGGTTCACTCCATCACAACATGTTAATAATAACCTCCATTTTAACAATGGCTTCCAAGAAGTAATCTAAACAATTACCACCACTACTAAGTCATCAATATCAATAAATGGGCATAATCATAAAAACAACTACATTGTTTTTAGTTACACTATCCATATATCATAACAAATTGTCACTACACAACATACTCCAACTATTAAAAATAAATTTAATAGGTTAGACCATTCCAATGCTTTAGCAATGTCATAAACAGCAAATCCTATGTCTTCACAATTGACATCGATACTAGCATTGTAGGAACACAACTGCATACTTCAAATTATACTAATAGTTTGCAACAACGACATAAATAGCAACTCTAGTCAACTTCCAAGTTAAGGTCATAAGCCAGCATGATTAAATTTCTCTACTAACACATTAAGCTAGAACATCTTTACACAACCGACAAAGTTTCTCTAATAGTAATAGTAGTTTACATCATCTTAATGTTCTCACTACGCATCAAGGTTTAAAACTTTAAACATTATCGAGGGTCATAAGCACTTTTAAAGCAAAGCAACAGATTCGAAGCATGTACGTTAACACATTTAATCATTCTCGCCAAGACTACTCTACGACTCTAGTAATCTATTTATTCTCAAGCTAAAGATAACAATTACATTTAATTGATTCAACTCACAAAGATGGTGGAGAGGGATGGGGGAGGGCGCAAGAGGCTAAGGGGGGTGGCGGCTAGGGAGGAGGAGGCAATGGGGTGGAGGGGAAACAAGTGGGGGCTAGGGCTAGGGAGGGGACTTGTTTGGGGCGCAGGTAGGGCCAGGGCAGCAGTTTTGCTGTCCTAGACCACCTCCAAAAGGCCCAAATATGTCCCACCTTCGGCCCACATGGACCCCCCAAAGCCCGAACTCCCCCGGAAGGCCCAATTCCCCTCCGGAAAGGCCCAAAATCCCCCGAAAAGGCCCACACTTGCAGAAACGGCGCAAAAACATGTTACAAGAGTCGTACCTTATGGCCGAGATCGAAAATGACTCATACCGTCATTCCGTAGTATCACACCATTCTCAGTGAGGCTCACAATTTCTCATTCTCTATTCATCCCGGGAGTACAAAGATGTACCAAGATCTTAAGCTAAGACTTTGGTGGACCCGGATGAAGCGAGAAATCGCCCGGTTCGTCGCCGAATGCGACATATACCAAAGGGTGAAAGCTGACCATCTACGCACAGCAGGCACCCTCCAGCCACTACCAATTCCCTTGTGGAAATGGGAGGAGATCGACATGGATTTCATCACCGGATTGCCCAGGACGCAAAAAGGCTTCGACTCTATATGGGTAATCATCGACCGATTGACAAAGACTGCTCATTTTCTTCCCATCAAGGTTACCAACACGGTAAGCAAGTTGGCAAAGCTGTATCTCTCTCGAATCATATCTCTTCATGGTGTTCCCAAGAGGATTGTCTCAGATCGTGGTACTCAGTTTACCTCGCATTTTTGGCACTGTCTTCATAAAGCCATGGGAACTCAACTCTCCTTCAGCACTGCGTATCATCCTCAGACTGATGGACAAGCTGAGAGAGTGAATCAAATCCTCGAGGACATGCTTAGAGCTTGTGCTCTTGCATACGGCAAGGATTGGGAGAAGTGCTTGCCATTCGGGGAGTTTTCCTACAACAATAGCTATCAAGCTAGTCTCCAAATGTCTCCATTTGAAGCTCTCTATGGAAGACCTTGTAGGACTCCACTCAATTGGTCTGAATCCGAAGAAAGACCCATCTTTGGCCCAGACTTGGTCATCGAGGCGGAAGAGCAAGTGCGAATGATCCGAGAACGATTGCGGACAGCACAGTCCTGTCAAAAAAGCTATTTGATCGCCGTCGTCGTGCACTAACCTTTGAGGTCGATGATCACGTCTATCTCAAGGTTTCTCCAATGAAAGGTATCCGTCGTTTCCAAGTGAAAGAGAAGCTAGCACCTTGATATATTGGGCCCTTCTGAGTTGTGGCGAGGCGAGGGGCTGTGGCATATCAATTGGAACTTCCACCTTCCCTCTCCAAGGTACATGATGTCTTTCATGTCGCTCAATTGAAGAAATGCCTTCGTGTTCCGACCGAAGTTCCGGAGTTGGACACTCTCGAGTTGCAACCCGATCTGTCATACAAGGAGTACCCAGTTTGCATCCTTGACAAATGAGAGCGTGTCACTCGGAAGCACATCATCAAATTCTTCAAGGTTCAGTGGAGCAACCACATTCCTGATGAGGCTACATGGGAGCGTGAAGATCACCTTTGAGCTGAGTACCCTCATCTCTTCACCGACCTAACTCAATCTCGAGGTCAAGATTCTCTTTAAGGGGGTAGGTTTTGTAACAGCCCAAAATTTGTTGATAGCTAATTTGTGCATGGCATGCTCATACCATTCATATTAGTGGAATAATCAACACTTAATTAAGATTTTATAAATACTAGCATCATTTTAGTTAGATGAGTATGAATTTGTAATGTTCATGATACCTAAAAAATGCTACTTATTTATACCATGCTTCATTTCCCCTTAGTCAATGACAAGTGGACCCAATTGTATGTGAGGGGAATAAAATTCTGCACACACCTACTCCACTTTTCTCACTTTACCCACTCCATACCCACTTCCTTACCTCTCCTTGACATGTGGGACCTTGGCCCACATGTAAGTGGTGAAGTGGGGCAGCTATATAAAGCCCTTACATTGGTTTCTCCTCCCTCATTCAGCCCATTTGCTGCCACCCAAACTAAATTTATGCTCAAAGGGAGAGCAAGAACACCTCCACCCTTCCCATTTCACCTCCTCAAATCCATCCACATTTTGAGTTTGAGCTTGTGCATGTTATGCCATTGGATTACCCTCATGAAGAGCTTCAAATCCATCCAAATGGATTTTTGATGCACCAAGTCTTGGGTGAGTTCTAATCGATTTTCTTTTCCAGCATGTTCTGAAATTTCTGCAACTTGAAGCTCATCCAAATCTTTCCCTTTTTCTTCACTTGCAAGTGTTGGTTCGGATCATGCATGGCACATAACTAGCTTGAGGAGGAGGAGGAGGAGAAGCCATTGCAAGCTCGAGCAAGCGAAGTCGTCGTCCACACGAGCTAGGAGGAAACGAACCGCGAAAACCGACCTTGAGACACCATCCTTCATCTCTTCACCAAATCGAACTCCACCGAGTGGAAAAGCAACCTTGTAGTGCTAAGATTCTACCCTAGTCCATTCCTTTGAAGTGTAGAGGCCAATGTACAAGTAACCATCCCAAAACCCGATCAAAAACCTTGTTGTTTTGCAAAGTGAAAAGTTGAATCTAAGAGGCCAAACCCGGATACTCCGGGGTTCCAACCTGGATAGTCCGGATAACCCGGATACTCCGGGTTGGTCAGCACTAGAGGACCGAGAAGGTCAGCTCGGATACTCCGGACATAATTAGATAAAATGCTTCTAAAACTTGATCTTTTGACACGCAAGTCCCAAACTTCACAAAGTCAATTCGTACTTTCAAAATTATAATTAGTACTACGCATCATGATGCATCTCATGCATGACTGAGCATGTTCTCATGTGGTTTATTGTTTGGTTCTTAATTGGTGTTCTTTTGGAATTGGATTTTCTCGTTAGGTGTTGACGCTTCGGAGGCTACTCCCGAGTACGACTACGCGCACGACCTCAAGAACGAGCAGCAAGGCACTACTTAATATTTGAGCATACTTTATCCCATTATTTGCAAATTACATTTGAAGTTATCTTATCAATTGCATGCCTACTTTCAATTACAACTATGTTTTGGGTAGAATGTTTAGTTACTACCATGTTGATGTGAAATCCACCTTGCCATGTTCCTTTCACATTCCGTTGTCACCTTAGGTGGTTTAATATTATGTATGGGTTCTTGCGAATTGCTTAGTCTTGCTTAGAACATCGTTAGGAACCGCGATAGATGGACTTAGTTCATCGGTCGCAAAGATCAAATTGATTATGATGATGATGGTTCCATTGTGGTTATTGTGTAGCAATGTTGGTTAAGGACCTTAAGGATTGAATCCTGGTGACGTCTCTTGAAGTAACTATCGTGCGAACCATACGCTGTTTATAGGACTGGCTTAACCAAGTACTTGTGTGTGACTAGGGTATTTAAACCACGTGCACTCGCAATTCCTTGAGCTTTGTAGAGTCAAGGAATGTCCGCGGGAATTCCTCGAACTTTGTGGAGTGTCGGGAATATCCTTCAAAATCCCTCGAACTTTGTGGAGTTAGGGATGTTCAATAATGGGTGTACTCCTTGATCCACATACACAGAGCACTGAGCACGCGGGATCAAGGGTCACAGTCACCCGGGTGGTTTAAATACACTACCATGCATACTGGAAAATGGTTTTGTCACGTTTACCTCGACCGGCACATCAAAGGAATTGTTCTCATAGCATAGCTTACGAGTGTGGCGTGTCGTGTGGGTAAAGTCGTACCTCTGCAGAGTTTAAACTATTCGAATAGCCGCGTCCATGGTCAAGGACGATCACTTAAGTTGTTAGTCACTAGGCGAGTATTATGGACCGGGTAAGATTGAATGGTTTGGGAAACTTAGTCTCATGAGTATTGGAGTACCCATGAGGAGAACTTCGTGAGTATTAGAGTACACGTGGGAGGAACTTCACGAATATTGGAGTATCCGTGAGTGCGAGCGAACATGAGCGTTGGACTCATAATTAGGAGAAATGCCTAGAGGCATGAAATGGATAAGTTTATGATGATGTTATATTATGTATTAGATTTTAAAAATGTTTACTAATGCAAGTTTTAATCTATACATGTCTATGTTTTACTTCAAATGTTGCTTTATGCTGAAATTACCATTTTGCCATTCTCTTGATGTAGCAACCACATGTAGCTGGAACTCAGCGCACAACTTATATTTTTGTGTGAGTAACTCTTTTTACTCAATCGGATTGTCCACTTGCTACAGGTGAGGATGAGGCACTGCCCAGAGACCTTTACTGGGCAGATTTCGATGATGCTAATGTTTAGTGGCACGTTCTTATTTCCAGTCGGTTGCCTATGGGCTATGGCAGACTACACTGGACTCTTTTGTTGTTTATATTATGTTTCCGCTGCATGTTGATGTAATAACAGTAAATATGTCATTTTGGACAGCAGTCCTACTTTTGATATGTAAATATGTTTAGGTTTCTGTATCGTGTTTGAGTTGTGATATAAACTGTTATGCATATATGCGGGACGCCCAAGGTTCCCTTGATTTACTTGATTGGTATGGTTCAATTGAGTGAATCATTGGAGTCCCGGGGATGGGTTCCCCACAAGCACCCCCGCCGAAGTAGTGATTTGGGAGGAACCAACCTTGGACAGTTGGTCGGCCATGGTATTATCCTTCCTAAGGATGTAAAGTACTTCAAAATTCTTGGAGTACTTCTCCATCTTCCTTACTTCGACCAGGTAAAGCGCCATTGAGGTATCGGAATACTGATACTCCTTGTTAACCTGGTTCACGACCAACTGTGAATCGCCCTTCACAGTAAGCCGTTGGACTCCGAGCGCTTTGCATGCTCATAGCCCGGCCAAGAGGCCCTCGTACTCCACCGCGTTGTTGGCCGCGGCGAAGTGCAAATGAACATAATACTAGAGTTGCTCGCCCTGCGGGGAAACCAACACAACTCCAACCCCCGAGCGTTCGTATGCACGAGATCCGTCAAAGTACATGTTCCAGCGAACTTCTTCAGACTCGGCGGGCTCGGAGACGGGTGGAGCTGGGTTTATCCACTCTGCCACGAAATCCGCCAAGATCTGGGACTTGATCGCCGTGCGAGCTGAGAATTGGATTTCAAATTCAGCGAGCTCCATGGCCCACTTGGCTATACAACCACTAGTGTCTTGATTTCTTAGGATCTCCCTAAGTGGGAAATTGGTCGAACCATGATCTTATGGCCCTGGAAATAGTGCCGTAGTTTTCTGGAAGCCATCAACAGTGAGTATAAAAGTTTTTGGACCTCGGGGTAACGCTCCTTCGGTCTGTGTAATACCTCACTAACGTAGTAGATAGGTCGCTGTGCTCCATCCTATTCCACTGTTAACGCGGCGCTCATCGCTTGTGGGGTTGCTGCTAAGTATAGCAGCAAAGTTTCCCATGTCTTGGGCGTGGTCAGTACGGGTGATTTGGACAAATACTGTTTTAATTCTTCGAAAGAGCGATTGGCTTCTTCTGACCAAGTGAAGCCATTGTGCTTGCATAGGGCCTTAAAGAAAGGTAGCCCACGTTTGCCTAACCATGAAATAAAATGGCTCAAGGCAACCATTCGTCCGGTCAAGGTTTGCACCTCTTTCACACTGGTGGGAGGCCTCATATTCTCGATGGCCTCAATTTTCACTGGATTTGCGCCAACACCTTGCAGACCGACTATGTAGCCGAGCACTTTGCTCACCCTCACACCGAAAACACATTTCTCCGGGTTCAATTTTATTCGATGCTTGTTGAGCTTACAGAAGGTCTCCTCAAGGTCGGAAACATGGCTGGAGGCGAGCTTGCTCTTGACGACTATATCGTCCGTGTAAACTTCTAGATTTCGGCCTATCTGTTCTGGGAAAGTTTCTGCATGAAGCGCTGGAAGGTTGCTCCGGCGTTCCTCAGACCGAAAGACATGGTCGTGTAACAGAAAGTCCTGAATGGGGTAATAAAGGAAGTCTTCTCTTCATCTTCAAGTGATATGCTAATCTGGTGATAACACGAGTAGGCATCCAAGAAGCTTATCACCTGGGACTCCGCCATTGCGTCGACCAACTGGTCTATGCGAGGCAGCGGGAAATTGTCCTTTGGGCACGAGGCGTTCAATCCTGTGTGATCGACACACATGCACCACTTGCCCCCCTTCTTCTTAACGATGACTGGATTGGCCAGCCAATCTGAATGCTCGACTTCCCAAATGAAGCCGGCCTTGAGGAGCTTGTCGAGTTCCTCCCGGATGATCTGTTGCTTTTCCGGGGAGAAACGTCTGAGCTTTTGCTGCACTGATTTTTTGTCAGGCTGGACCGCTAGCCTGTGCTCGACCACTTCCCTTGGGACACCGGGCATGTCAGATGGCTCCCAGGCGAACACATCTGCATTTGCTCGGAGGAAAGTGACGAGCTCGAGTTCCTATTTAGGATCCAAGGAGGACCCTAAATGCACAACCTTGGTCTGTTCTGCTTCGTTTAGCAGAATGGCCTTGGTCGGTTACTTTTGGTCGAGAATGCTTCGGCTCTTCATCGGGACCACACGTTGGTAGCTGTCCGACCATATCTAGTGCTCTTTTGTCGCAGTTCAATGCCGACTTATCTCTCCCCCTTATGGTCTTACCCCATTTGGACCGGGAACCTTTAAGTACTGGTACGCATGGTGTGTGGCGGCCATGAATTTGGCCAGAGCCGGCCTACCAAGAATAGCATTGTAGGCTGACTCGAAGTTGACTACCTCAAAGGTGATTATCTCTGTTCGGAAGATGCTCGAACTTCCAAAGGTTACGGGCATATCTAGAGAGGAGATGGCAGGGGTGAGAGGGGGAGAACGAGGTCGGGAGCGAGGGGAAGAGCGAGGGTGGGCGCGTGGGGAGAAGCGGCGGAGCCGGCGGCGGCGCGGGCGATGAAAGCTAGCGGGAGGTAGGGTGAAGGGGAGCGGCACGTGGAGGCCTCCGCGTCCCGCACCGTTAGACCAAGGGGCGAAACTTCTCATCGCGCGCACGCGTCGTGCGAGCAATCTTGCATGGAACGAGGGAGCAGAACACAAAAGCAAAACGAGGGAGGTGTTTTTACCATAGACAGCAATACGAACGGGCATGATCGTGTGGTCCATGCGGCGCGCGGAGGCGTCTCTCAATCACGCGAAGCTGAAGGGTCTTTACGCACAAATGGCAACGTAAATGCGCTGAGGAGCTTCCAAACCTCCGGATAAAAATAATTACTAGGCTGTAAGCGCAGCGCACGTCGCGCGCGTGAACAAAAAATGACTTTGTATTTTTTTCGGGTGAGAAAATAGACTTAGACGTATCTTCAAAATTTTTGAAGGCTCGAGAAACTATAGAGACCGAGCCGCGTGCGTGAATGAAAAACGAATTTGCATTTTTTTTTTGGTAAAAATGGGCTACAAAAATATTTTTTCTGGGCTCTGGAGAAAAAACGGACTATGAAAATATTTTTTTCGGCAAAAACGGAGGAAGGACGAATGAAAAACGGGTCTACGTTTTTTTAAGAAAAAATGGACTACGAAAACACAAAAGCGGCGCACGATGCGTGCGCGTACGAAAAACGGATTTGTGTGTTTTTTTAGGAAAAATGGACCACGAAAACATTTTCCCCAGGATCCGAAGGAAAAAGGACTACGAAAATATTTTTTCGGCAAGAACGAAGAAAGGGTGAACGAAAAAGGAATTTTCTTTTTTTTTCTAAGAAAAAATGGACCACGAAAACGTTTTTCCTGGGGTCTGGAGAAAAAACGAACAACAAAAACATTTTTTCCAACAAAAACGGAGAAACAACGAACGAAAAATGAATTTACAGTATTTTTGAGGAAAAACAGTCAACGAAAACATTTTTCTCATGCTCCGGAGAAAAAACGGATAACGAAAACATTTTTTCTAACAACGACGGACGAAAAAAGAATTTCCATTTTTTTTTAAGAAAAACAGCCAACGAAAACATTTTTCCCATGCTCTAAAGAAAAAAACGGACAACGAAAACATTTTTTCCGAGCAAAACGGAGAAAGTATCTAAACTTAAAGACTGGGGACCCATTTGTTATATTTTTGGACCTGATAACTATCTCGAAAAATTAGAAAAAGGCTCGTTTGTGATTCGTATTTAACTGGAGGCTCTTTTCATAAAATGGCGAACGGGGAACTAAACGCGAACCGGAAAAAAATTTCTTTCCCTCACATAAAATTGCAAAGGACCTATTCGTAAATTTGCAGGGACCTATCCGTAATTTGAAAAATAGGAGGGTGTTTTCACAAAACAGCAGGACGACACGTGGGGATGGGCTCTGAGATCCTTTCTCCCATCTTATATCCAGTAGGATAGTGTTTATGAGAAACTTTGCAGCAGACGTCTGATTTTTTTTTAATATTGGCTAAGAGCTCTGGCATTTCACTAAGAAAAAAGAACAATAGACGAGCACGTACACACGCACCCCTCACATACGCACACACGCATACACCGTCTCTGCGCGCGCCCGAGCCGGGCCAGCGCTCGAACGCGCAAAAACACTTGTGATTCAATTGCCAGCTCAACACGTCAACAGAGCATCCACGTTTCAGTTTGTTGTACATCCTGTTCGTTCCTTGAAATTTCCCCGAGAACCACAGGACACTTGGGAAGTCCGAGGCCCATCCTGGATAGGTGCAACCAGAAAATTTAGATTAGAGATGCACCATTAATACTTAACAATATAATATTACGTAAATAACAATTATTATCTATGATAACAATTAAAGATAGCGCTTATTGATAATAATATATTAGTTCTTAATCTTGATCGGTTTTTTATACATTATCAAATAATTTATATGTTGTCAAAATATTTATCACATATTTCTTAAGTGATATAAGATTATAACATTGATAAATAAATTATTATAAATATATAATTGCTCGATAATATCCTATTATTTTAGCAAAAAAACTGTAATCCATCTTATACTAAGCCTTAGTATGCAAGTATTGATGGTGGTGTAGTATGAACTGTCATATAAAATACTAAATAGTAGTCTTGATTCGTTGTACTCATCGTGATGATCATGATAACATAAATGAATGGAGATTCAAAGACTCAGTTTTTTACTTGTAAGACAAAAAAGTTTGTATAAGATATAAAAAATCAAAATATTTTATATCAATTTTACTATGCCATATGGTTGGTAGCTAAGATGAGAATAAAGTTAGCAACCATGAGATATGGAATGGAATTATTATCTAAGCCATTTAAGTATTATCAATTCACTTTGAAGTATAAACAAATTATCTCTATTATCAAGGGCATATCTAGAATTTTCAAAAAATTTGGGGGTGCCGAGGCATACGTGGCATCCCACTGGTTCCGCCCATGATCCTGGATGTCCCATTTCAAGTAAACCAAGGTACCACATAATGACTGAGCTAAGAAATTTTAGTAGTTTGGACAAACTTAACTATTTAACAATTTAGGATGAAAGCTTACCTAAAAAAGCTCGAGCCTTTTTACAATACACTAAATTGAATATGCCTTCATTCTTTTCGATCCAATAGATCAGATTAACTAGATTTTATTTATATTTTATCTATTAGTAAAGTAGTAGAAATACCCTTAACAAATCAACAGTTAGATCTGATTTCTACTACTCACTATATACTACCAGCATAATGCACTGTAAAATTTATTCAATTTCTGTAGCATTTGCGACGAAGAAGCTATACTACAACTCTATGATGCAGTCGCTCATCCTGCCCGAGAGGTGGATCTGCCCATGATCCAACTGAGCTGATTTATACCATCTAACAGCGAATTGAAGTAAATCGAGAATTCCTCAAGTGATTTGACAATGTCTTGCTTTTCCACTTCCGGACTCTTCCCTTTCTTCAGTTCCCGAACGCAAGAACGTTTGTCAGACTCTTAGCTTCTGCTCTCATCCCTTCCATGTAAATGGGGCTCCAATCTCTGGGAGACTTCAGAACTTTTCTCCACAGAACTTCCATGTTGGACCAAAACTGCAACTAAAAAACCATGTTATTTCTACGTCGTCAAATAGCCCATAAAGAAGCAGCACATAGGGCAGCATTTCTAGAGTTGCTTAGCCAGAATTTAGCAATGATCTCATAATCATGCCCCACATCCATATAAAGAAAAGCAGAAATCATATTCGAAATATTCTTAGCAACCACACAATAAAAATGGAGCTGCATGATACACTCATCACTAGTGCAGAAGCTACAACATAAGCCCTTAACAAAACCCCTTCTCAGGAGATTATCTTTGGTCATTAGCTTATTGTGAGATAAAAGCCAAAGAAAGAAATGAATTCTGGAAGGAAAATATTCGAGATATTTTTCGCGGTTGCTTCCCAAATATTGGAGATAATATTGTAACTGGCAAAGCATCCCAGCACTTCACATGGCGATTTTTCCGAATTCTAGCTCGAGGTGCCTCGTCTGTCTCTATGCAATCTTAATGCCAATTTTTCCTCAAATGGCACAAATGAGTGCACCATTCTTTAGTAATGTTAAATTTTAATGGTTTCCTGTAACCGCTATAGCATGCGGCCTGTTTTTATGATGCATTGGAGCCACTCAGGCAAAACGGAACCTTAGCATTATCTTCAGGGAGCCACAAATTAATAACCTCTTGTTTGCAGCAGGCCAACACTTCTCTCAGCTGGGAAACTACACAGACCAGATTGAACAAAGATTACATAGGTAGTGATCTCGGACTGACTAGCAACAAAAGGGCATGTTCCTCTAGAAACTGCCACTGTGGATGGATCTCGGGAAGACCAACATTAGTGAAGACGTCGCTCTGACGACTCCCATGATTCCTCACACTCCCATCAACAACGTTCTAAAGTACACCTACGTACTCCTCTGTATTTGTCTAGTATTTCGACTAGAGCCCCTGCTATCAGGGTGGTGCTGCGTGGTGATGGGAAAAGCCAGGCCACCTGTTCTTTTATCTTGTGCCTGCTTTGATGAATTTGTTACTGCGAGCAGCCATGGAGTGAGGCAAAGAAAAGACTGCTATGATATTTACTACAAATTTTATGTGTTAATTTACTCTTGGATAGACCAGGAGTTACAATTTGGTTGAAGCTTTCGTTCTTCCATATCATTTCCTCCATCTATTTCAAAATAGTTGTCCAGCGCACTAGGATTCGATGCTTCGAATTAGTTGTCTACCATGGGAGTCAAGAGTAAATTGACTACAGATTTCATCCTCTCAATCCCTGCAGTTAAATGTTGTGAGATTGGTTGACGGGTTGAAATATGCCATTTAATAGGGTAAGAATGGTCTACTTGTACTACCTATTAATTAAATTTAGTGACTTCCTGGCCAGTATGCATTTGGTAGTTCCACAATTATATTGAAACGGAAGGTGTATTTCGATGGACGGACCTTGTACGCTCTACTAAAATACAACAGCTACTACGTGATCCCTACCTCTTGTTATTTTGCACAAGTTTTTTTGTTCTAAAAAAGAAACAGTTGAAAAGATTCAATAGTACGAAATGAATTTCTATGCCTCAGGATTTCTTACCTATCATACTTCTTGCACATAATTGACCACTCTTTTTTGTAAGCAATAACAAGAGCGTAAAGAATTTCTTCCTAGTATTTTTTATATAATCAATTTTTTTCAGGTAAGTATCACTATATATAAAATACATTCATAGATCTATCCTATTACATGGCCCATCAGCAATATATAGTTCTAAGAAGGTACGAATAAAGCAGCATTGCGAAGATGTTGCACACATGCTTGCTGGTTGCAGTGCACAGGTAAACGAAATATATGAAGTCGAGGAGATCATCAAGGTAGCATGCACAACATTTCGTGATGCCTCTTATTCTGGTTGGACAGCAGCGCACTCCTTCCCTGTGCTTGCTCTATTCCTGATGCCTTCTATCCCCAATGAATAAACGGCATCTCTCACCACTCTCGCTCGCTAATTTTTTCCATCAAATATTTGGTCATAGAGGTTACGTGGAAAGGAAGCTGGTGGGATATAGCACACGGCCCATGTGATTGACAACTGAGATCAATAACTGCGTTGTCCTTTCCAGCCTGCATGTGAGAGGCCAAATAGGGGACTTTCTATTGCGAACGACAAACTACACGATCTTGTGAAGTCCATGATTGCAAAGCACGTCCACAATTTATCAGATGGATATATGAACCTGCGAGACTGTGTCACTTGGGTTCTTAGAAGTTGAGAACTGCACATTTAAATCACTTAACTTCGAAAGTATACCATTAGAGGTCGAAAACACAACTAATGAGCACTAATGATCATGTGGCACGTTGACCTTATTCAAGCCAAAATTTGATTATATGATTGGTAACTAACATCAATCAGGCGCTTGTACATGCATGTTATCCAAAGACGTGAAAAATTAAAGGTCCTTTTAAATACAAAATTATTAATCCTTTAGTGATTTCAAATAGCGATTACATGGTCAAATTGCGAATTAGACCGAGCTATGGTTTCATGTCATCTCTAATTGCCAATAAAGTAGGATTTGGACCTTTGTTGACATACTTATACATGTTTAGGGACCTAAATATCGAATTATAATGTTTTAGGGACCCGAGTGATACACTCATGCAAGCTTAGGCATGTGTCGTGCACTTTACTCGTGAATTGAGAAAAACAAAAGGGTTTATGAAATGTACGTCCATGTCTCATTGACATCCCTGTTTTTATCTTGATATTTATATTTTGTCTAATAAATTGAAAATGCATAACTTCGATCGCATGAGAATGCAGAACAATTCACTTCAGCTGATATGAATGTGAATACCTACTCAAGGTGTGAATTATAACATATAAATGCAAATATGGAAGTAATTATTTTTTGCTTTTTAACTATATTTCATATAACAAATTTGTATATATATTGGTGATCAACTAGAAGAAATTGCTAATTGATGCATGAAATGCCCGATCTTTCATGGTACCACACAAGATAACATGCAAACCAATATAAAAAGATAGAATTGCAATGAATTTCTTTGGCAATGAATTTCTTTGGCACAATGTGAAAACGATGAGTCTTCAACTTGCAAAATCAACTCCCCCCCCCCACCCACCCCCGGTCCATTAAAATACCAAAAGCCAAGGCGTCCACCTTGCGCTTAACCTCCCGGCTTCCCCTCCATCTGCCTATTCGACGCCCACACCACCCCTTCGCCTCCCCGGCTCCCGTGTTGTGCCCCTAGCTACGCCTCGCCGGCGTCGCCCCTCGGTGTGAAGCCCTTCCTTCTATGATACAGTGTACCACAAAAAGAAAGGTTCTAATTACTTCCCGTGCTAGTCCCTGGATCAGTAGCTAGCATGCACATACACAAATTGAGATCACAATCATACAAAATATTATCATTATTATTGCAGAAGCTATTGGTACAAGGTAGTCTTACAATTCAGAGTAATATTTCAGCGGAAAGAAACAGAAGCCTTGTAGTATGCCCATCCGATCCCTCAAGCAACTGACAAGGTATAATCCCTAGAAAGTCATATCATCGAAATTCCTGTATCCCGCGGTAAAGCATATATCTCCGGGGTGTTCTATTTCTTCACCTAAAAACAACAACGATAGTAAGGGTGAGTACTTTCGTACTCAGCAAGACTTTCAGTGATTAAAATGCTGGCTGATCCTAGAGTGGCTTCTACAGTTGTTTTTACGTGGAGCCAGATTGAATTATAAATACTGATAATAGATTGAAAGCGAAATTTAATAAAAGCAATTTGACAAGTATATAAAATAATGAGTATGTAAACATAAAAGTAGCGAATAAGAATAACATCAATGTAATAACTCACAGTTCGAATCGTCCATTTCCAACATATGACTTCTGAAAATAATTTTTGCCAACACATGGCACAACAGTTGAATTCAATCTTGCCAACACATGCCAAGCATTGAATCATCTGTAAGGGTAAACTCACCAATATAAAATTTTAAGTTTCAATTTATTTTATGAAAATACAAAAAAGTTATCTAACTAGTGTCAGTTCACCAAGTGTTCATGACCGCAAGCGCGGCTAATCGATTAGTTTTGACTCTGCAGATTTGTACAGCTTTACCCATAAGGAATGATCAGCTCTATATGCAAACGTTATTAACACACTTCCTTTGGTGTGCCGCAGAGAGATCATACATATACGTTACATTACATAGTCCTAACTTTGCACCAACCTGGTGATGTTAATCTTTACTATAGCGGTAGAAACACTCACCCAAAACATAATAATTCATATTTTTCATTCACACAGGCAGTCCATCCCTACCACACACATTTCTCCCTATAGCAAAGCGTACACCATTGCATTGGTATGTGGAAACCCATACGAGACAGTTGAGAAAGTGTCTCCGATAACCGTCAGATCAAGTACCGTTGGAAGGAATATATCTGCAGAGTGATTTAACATATCATGAGGAACCAGTCCAGATTGTCGAGACAATTGAAAGGAAATTCAACAACAACAATATCAGGGTTTGCCGAGTGTTGTGGAAGAATCACACCTTCGAGGAAACCACTTGAGAAAAGGAATCGGAACTGTAGCAGAATTTTCCCAACCTCTTTGCCCAGGAGAAGTGAATCTCAGGGACGAGATTTATTTTAAGTGGGGTAGATTGAAATGACCTCAAATTTCAAAAGAAATTCAAAAGAATTGAATTCACATTTTTGGATTTGAGTTGGAATTGAACTCGATTTGGATCTTACCTGGGCTGTCCCCTTCCCGGTCATTCCAGCCTGCTCTGTTGGCCCGCACCACCGCGACCGATCCATCGCCGTCCCATCGCAGCGCCATCCCGCCTCGCCAACCGTGCCCAAGCTGTCCTATCGCTGCGCCATCCCCTACTCTCGCATGCCCGTGCAATCTTCTTCGCCACTGGCCCCCGTTGCCCCCCATGCCAGCCGCTCGCCTGGCCCCGTCGCCGCCCATCCCTCCGCCGATGTCACCGCACCCTCTTTCCTCTCGCCGCGCGCTATAAAGCCCCCCGAGCCTCGTATCTCCCTCGCCCTCGCTTGTTTTCCCCTCCGGTGAGACCCTCCCATCCTCGCAGTTTTCCCCTCCCCCATCGAACCCCTCCCCCTTCGCCCCCAACACTGGTGCCACCCTCTGGCCTCGCCGCTCCGTCGAACCGCTGCCACCTCGCTCACCCCCGGCCGACCCTAACCCTAACTCGCGCCCGTCTCTCTCTGTCCCTCTACCGCTGGGTCCCGCGTGTCATAAAACCCCCCGTCGCGCCCGCCAGCCGGTCCCCATCGATCAGCCGCTCCGTGCCTCGGGCCCGCGCGTCAATGCCGCTCTGCCCGGCCCTACCCATCGGCCTCTCCATGTCACTGTCCCACCGGGCCCGCCTATCATATCAAGATCGCCATGAGCTCATGGCCAAGAAGCATCAAGACGCTACGCAATTCGCCCCACGAGCTGTTCGGCTGGACTAGGCCGTGCCCGAGTGTGGCCCAATATTGTTCACAGATTTTCTTTTTCTTTTTCTCTTTTTTGGATTCAAAATATCCGAAAATCAAAAAAAAATTCAAAAAATCCGAAGAAATTCCAAAAAAGGCTAAAAATATACTATTTTGACCGTTTCGACCCACTGAGTCCAAATACGGCCTCCGCTCAGCCATTTTAAGCTCCCATAATTTTTTAAAAATGCCCAAATTGTCCTCGAACATTCTCCGGCCTAGTTTTCGTTTCTATTTTCGTTTTTCGTTATCGTTTCCGTTTCCGTTTTTCGTTTCCCGTTATCATTTTTCGTTCATCGTTTTTCATTCTATTTATTGTTGACTTACCGTTTTTCGTCGTTTGTGCTAGATTCGACATTCGTGCAGTACCCGGAGCCCGAGCCATCCTAGGAGCCGGAGTAGGAGCCGACTGGAGCCGAGCCCGACTGCTTCCACTACAACTAGATGACCCCGCAGCGAAGCAAGGCAAGCCGCACGCCCTTGATCATATTGAACCAAATTATTTATATTATTGTATTATTTAATTTCTATTGCATTATTTTAATTGTATGTTGAAACACTGAAAATCGATAGTTTAGAATGACATGATGCTTAGCTGTACCCAAATTTCAGAATTAGCCTCCTTGACATCGATGAACCCTATTAAACCTTGAATAGCCCTAGTTAATGATCATACACACCCCAGTTAATTAATTAGTTCCATTAGCTTCACTTAAAATCTTTAAATGAGAAATGAAATTATGGCGAGCAGTTGACTCAGTGATTTTCAAATATGCTACGGCCAGGGGGACAGTATTGGACTAACCATGAGGTGGATGCTAGTCCGATCCCCGACCGATGATGTAAGCCATGTGTGGTTCGGTGGCTGGTACGAGCAGATGCTAGGCAAGTTTATGGATGGTTGTATGGCTTAGTCTTTAGCAACAAAAGGTTAAACCCTCCTTGAGCAAAGTAAACAACTTAAGATCCCGCTCAACCACAAGTCGGACCGGTCAGTTGAACCGTCTTTGACATAGCTCAGTATATTGTCCATTCCCTGGAGAATACTTACATGGTGGTACCACTTTCGGAAGGAGAATGGAGAGCAGCATTCCCGGCAGGGGAATGACTGATGGGGTGGAACAGGAATGGACATTATAGCACTATTCATCGGTTGTCACAACGGTAGGTACTCGCTCAGGGCAGTGGGTCCTGAGCGGAGTGGCCTTAGACCTACAGGTTAGGGATTATCCATGAATATTCAACAAAAGGTTGTGATCATGTCAGTCCGGCCGCATGTATTTAAGTTACATAAAATTTTGCGCATGGCATTAACGGCCGTAGATATCTTGTGGGTAAAGTTGAGCAGCTCTGCAGAGTCAATTAATGGTATTCGAATACGCCGTGCTTCTGGTTAATGAAACTAAGTTTGAATTGGGGTTACTCCGTAACCGAGCTCAAGTTGTCTTTGAAATTTGAGAAATGGCTTAATCATATTAACTCGTGGAAACCCCCTTTTTACTATTATTTATGGTTTGTGTTTCAAATGTAAAATGAACTTGGAAATAAAACTGCATCCACAATAACTATTAAACTTGTGCCAACCCTTGATAATTCCCTGCATGTAGTATTTAGAAAATTTCCATGCAACTTGTTAAGTATGGTTGTGTACTCACCCTTGCTAAACCAGGGTTACAAATCTCGTTTTCAAAAAATTTTGGAGGTGCTCGAAATCTGAAATCTCGGCGAGATTTCGGGAATTCAAATCAAATCCGGACGGAATCTAAAATTCATATTTGAAATCCGGTTTTTTTCTACCTAGAAATCCGAGATTTTAATCCGGTTTGAACCGACCAAAAAATGGTCAAAAAACATAAAAAAATCTGAAATTTTTTGTGGATGATCTTCAACCTAAATGCAATCATATCCGGTGAAAAAAAAATTAAAAATCCGGTAAAGAAATACAAATCTCGGCCAAAATTGCCGAGATCTCGGCGAAATTTGAATATGCACTGTAGCATTTTGAATTTTTTTTAAACAACCGGTATTTTGAATCTCGGGGGTCTGAAATCCGAAATATCGACCGAGATTTTGGATTTCGGACCGAAATTTGAATCCTTGGCTTAAACCCAACTCTTCCAGAGTCTAAGACACCGAAGAATTTCAAGAAGTCGATTTGGTTTTAAGGTCTTGGTCTATGCTCAGGCATGCCTGTGTAGTCTTTTGTAATGTAATATGTTCAGGGGCTTGCTACGCATCCTTTTTGTAAAACTCTAGCCGTTAGACCCTAATTTGTGTAAAAAAAAGTTCGTTTTGTCCTTCGTCTGGCGATGTACATTTTGTTTCCCGATAGCTAATCTTTTTGGGTAGCTGTTGAGGTATTTAAACGTTCCATCTGGAAAGGTGGTCCATTCTTCCATTGCCAGAAAAAAAAGGTCTAGATCTGTGTCTCCTCACTTGATCGGATAGTTACTTGTGTCATAGTTTGTGCTACCATTGAGCTTAATGGATGTCTGGACGGACCATAGGTAGGACTATCGAGTGAGGAGAGTAGCCTCGCAAGTACAACTGAGCATCGGATTGGGCTTTTGTGACTGGACCGTGACACGGTAGACACGAAATGGAAGAAGGCTTGGCACGGTATGTATGCATCAGGGGTCAAAATCTCGGCGAAATTCGTCGAAATTTTAACGAAATTTTGAATTTCGGACCTCTCTGAGTTTTATAATCTCAGCAAAATTGAAAAATCCTAAAAAAATTTTAAAGTGCTACAGTGTATTAATATCTCGCTGAGATTTCGGTGAATTTGACCAAAATCTCAGTAAAATTGACCGAGATTTGTATAAAACTTGACCGGATTTCACTGTAATTGAACGAATTTTGACCGGATTGGATTATCACGTCATTTCCCTTGTGGGACAGTTGGTAGATTATAATTTCCGCGAAATTGAAAAAACTCTAAAAAAATTCAAACTGTGATAGTACCGGGAAATTTTGCCGAGATTTCGGAATTATGGCCGAAATTTCGTCTAAATGAATGGAAATTTCATAAATTTCGTTTCAAAAAATACCAGATTCAAATTTTGCCTTTTGATTTTCGTTTGGATTTCGTCTGAAATATCGAGATTTTGCCGAAATTTCGCCTTTCGGAGAGTGCCGAGATGAAACCCGGAAACGAAAATTCAAACCCTGGTATGCATACGGGCTAAGCCGGCACGGCACTTGTAATACCTTAGCCCGCTATGTGAAGACTCGTATGATCTATTTGTACTATTTGTACCAGTGATGTGATTAGTCTCATCTTACTTGTACCTGGCGTTTACGTGTTTTGATTGCGATTAATCCTATATCGTATTTTTTGCGTCGCCGGATATATATATATATATATATATATATATATATATATATATATATATATATATATATATATATATATATATATAAAGTCAGTTTTATACTTCAGGTGTATGTACTCTCTACTCCCTCTGTCCCACAAAGAGTGCATTTTTAGTTTTTTTCAGATAGATTACTGTGCAAGGTAAATGACTAATGTAAGCCTCATTACCTCATGCACAAGTGTGCTGGTGTTTTGGTTTTCATCAGCACTTAAATGAGCATGCATACATTTACAACTGGATCCTACGAACTAAAGATATATTTTTTATAGGATAAATTTTGAACGCTAAAAATATACCATGTGTGGGATGGAGGGAGTATATTGTAGCCGAGCCCGTGCCGTAGTACCATGACGAGGCGGCGTCGGTTAAGTTGCCTACAGTAGCAGGCAGCGACAGCTTTTGTCAGGCCATTGATCGACGTGCAATGAATAAATGCAGCGACCCTCAATTGTCTGAGATGAAACCGTGAAAAAAGTGAGAACCAACTTTTGCATCTATCTTTCTCTTCACTTATATCACGTCACCTGCTTCACGGAAAAGTCTCACAAAATTCAAAACTATGTTCACGTCTTTCTACCGCATCT
Source organism: Rhipidocladum racemiflorum (assembly GCA_036346355.1). Taxonomy (NCBI): domain Eukaryota; kingdom Viridiplantae; phylum Streptophyta; class Magnoliopsida; order Poales; family Poaceae; genus Rhipidocladum; species Rhipidocladum racemiflorum. Next base: position 37,431,946 of record CM070581.1, read on the forward strand.
TTTACAAAAAAAAATTTCGTGGATCTACAAAATCACGTATTGTAATATCCCAAAAATTGAAAAATAGAAAAAAAATTTTTACAATTTAAAATTGAAAGAAAATAAAATTTTTAACGGGAATCGAGACTTCAATTCAAAATATCGTCTTTTCCTCTCTTTCTCAAATTTCAGTATTAATAAAAGAACAATTGCAAAACTAAAATACTTTCTTTAAAATTTAGTAAACTAAAATACTTTCTCGGATTCCACAATTTCTCCATTACCGACGCATAGCCAGAAAAAGGAAGAACTCAAAATTGAAGAGCCCTAGTAAGTATTCATCCGATTTCCACCAGTCTAATCCTCTCTAGCATCGTTTGAACTCATTACCCACCGTAATTGCAGCTCAAATCACCCGAAATTCAATAGCCACATTGTTCATCTTCTCCATGGCCAGTCGCACGACTCTCCATCACTCTGGCCATCCTTTGACCAAACCGAGCGACAAAATAGGATCTTCGTGCATTGCTGATTCTCTCACTAGCCTCACCCGAGCATGAGCCACCGCTTTCCGGACTCCCGGCCGACCACCATTCCTGACGCCGCCCGACCACGGTGAGAGCTCAGCTCCGGTCGCCGCTGACCATCGTGAAACCCACTAACGGGTGCGGCTTAGCGAGCTCTAGCTTCCCATGTGCTCTCCTAGGCCGGAGATCCACTGCGACCTCCCCGGCGTTGAGCCCTAGCTCCACCCCTACTCTGAGCCTCTACGTCGTGGGGTCTAGGAGTCAGCCAGCGCAAGCCTCAAACCCAAAAGCAGTTCAACCGGCCGAAAAATGCTTCTTCTCTAATAGAAGACGTATTTTCTACTTTAAGAGGTATATTCCAAACCGATAGACATTCAAACACTAATAACTACTGTGTTTTACCCAAATTCAGTAAAGAAATTTATAAATTCTTGTTAAATCAAAAATTTTCAGAATATGTATATATACATAATTTGAACCTTAGTTTCAATTTATTCAAATCAAAACTTGTGTAAGACCTTAATATGGACCAAGAAAGAATTATGTAAGAGAGGTGCTTCTATGCTCTTTCTTTTAAAAGTTGCACAACTATTAAAGCATGATGAAGGGTAGATGGTGATTACTTACCCCTTCGCTTGCTTTAAGATTTATGCAACTTATACTAGAAGGAAAAGCATAGAAACACTGCTCATTATGTAAACCATAGCTCCTAAAATAATGAAACAAATTTCTAAATGGTTCTAGGACTCTAAGAAACCTATCTTTGCAAAGATATTTATTTTTTAGCACTATTTGAATAAGATTATAAATAAGTCATTATTCAATGCATAAAAGATTCAAATAATAATAAGTAGTGCATATAAATTTATAATATAGTTAAATTAATTCTTAAACTCTATTAATACCATGGTACCCAATCATGCATAGATAATTATTATTTGATTAAGTTTGATATAAAGTTATAACAAACTTTAAGTGCTAGATATATAAATTTAGTGTAAGGCCTTAATGCTCATTTATTTGAAAAACATAGTGGATAAAAGTGAAATGTTGCGAAAATGACTTTAAAACACTCTTAGAGACATCCCCTACTTCTACCTAAAGAATGGTTAAATAATCCTTTAAGGTGCAGCCGCAAACGTAAGACAAAAATTGAAATGTTATCGCATAGACTGTAGTACCACTTAAGCCTTTTTGGCAGCACGTAAAATATCTCGTCTAAGTGAGAATGTTAATAAGACGTAACACCCTAAATTTGTAGTTAAGAGTAATTAAGCTAAATAATGCTAATTGAGTGTTTGTTAGTGCCTTGATTTGTTTTTGGATCTTAATTTGGAGTTATTCGCTTTCGAATCTCTTTTGCCGATCCGTTCGTTCGTTTTTCTCGTTCGAAACCTCAAGTTTCGATTTTGGTCGAAATTTTAAATCGCAGAAGTTAGATCTAAAACCTAGACTCCAAAGTCCTCATTAGGATCCCCCGAACCTATCCCAAAAGACCCCAAGTCAATTGAATAAGCGCTGAAGTGAAGCCGCAAAGAAATTGGAGTTTTCTAACTGAAGCTACCACGCAGATAACGGGCGGATCTTGAAGCGAAGCGGCAAGATCGCCCACGCAAGCGGTACAGGATCCCACTTTTCTAGCACGAGCGGCGCTGTGACAACACGGAGTGTCGTAACCTTATTTAATGTGAATGATAAGATCAAAAACAGTATGAGATGTGGAAATAAGGTTAAAACCATAGGGCTTGGAGGTTTATAGCGTTTCCGGGCCGTTTCCGGAGTTTTGGGCCTTTCCGGGGGGGTTTTGGGCCTTAAGGGGGGTTGTGGGCTTTGGTGGGGTGGAGTAGGAATCCATTTAGGATTAGGAGAGGGGCTTAGGGCTGGTAAAAAGGGGTCTCCCTGCCCCTTTGGGGCGTCCACCCCTGCTGCCCTTGCGCCCCACCTCTCCCCCTCCATTGCCTAGCCGCCCCACCCTTCCTCCTTTGTGCCGTGCGCCCCCCCTTGCACCTCTCCACCTCTCCACCACCTCTCCTCCACCCCCCTTGCTGCCCTTGGGTGGCCTCCCCACCCCTGCATCCTCGTGGATCCATCAGAGGAGCGAGGAGCGAGGAAAGAGGAGCGAGGAGCGAGGAGTGAGGAGATCCATTGGAGTTTTCGTGCGTCGGGCAAAGGTATGATCATGGGGTTCCCTGGGATTGATCTAGGTACTGTTCTTAAGGTGATTATCAAGTTTTTAGATCAATTTGTGGTGCTGGATTGGAGTAATTTGGGTTAGATCTAGACGTTGCCACGTTTCTGTTTTGGGACAGCATGAGCAGTCGACCTAGGGTTCCTGTTTTCGACAATTTATAGTTCGAATCTGACTGTACGGGCTTTTAAGAAGTTGTATATAATTTCATTATCTTTCCGTGCCTATAAAGAACATTAAATTCCGCCCAGCCTTTGAAAGTTATGACTGTTTTACCGAGCATATTAAAATCTGTGACGCGATTGGAACAGATCTCGGTAATCTGTAGATTAAACAACTTTAGAGGCCGAATTAGTCTTTCCTTATACCTAGAGAAAGTTGGGAAATTTCCTAAGATACGCGAGGATGTACTCGTTTAATTGATTCGGAGTCGCAGAGCCCAAGTTATGCCTTTTGCAAGGCTGCTGTCTCGCCGGGACAGAACCTCTGTTTTTAGATTTTGCGAGTTGTTGGCAATGTCGAGGTAGATGAGGGTTTGCGTACTGTTCTGTGGTTAAGATTGTGAGTGTGTGATACCTATGTGAAGGTGGTGCGACCCCGAGAGTGCCTTCTACTTTCCGCCAATCCGTTGCACGTGGTTGAGGCAAGTGTGTTGTGATGGATAGCGAGTTGTAGGTTGCATGTTGAGATTAGATGGAATTGTCTACATGATATATGATCACTTGCCATGTTTTAATGATTGCTATGATATGATGAGTATGTTTAAAATGTTATGATGCCATGTGGTAATATATGAGTTATAAATGATGTTGGCATGCTTGCATACATGACATGTTACATGGCCCGGGCGGTGAGAAAGTCAATATCTAATCCGGAAAGGTCGGTAAGAAAGATATGACTAATCCGGAGAGCCAATGAGTAAGCCCTACATCGTGATTCCATTCACCGCGGTGAACGGAAGAGAGGAGTAGGCACCCTCCATCTTCGGGATGGAAGGGGGGAGAGGGTGCACACCGACGGGTGTGTACTCAACCATACCGGTATGAGTTTCCAAGGAGACATGAGCATTGCATTACATCGCATACATATTGATGATGACAATGTTAAGTGTTTATGAATAAGATGATTTACATGATGGGAAATGTTATTGCCATGTTGTTGTTCTTGTTGTCCATTGCAATATGCTTGCTGAGTTTCGAACTCACGCTTGTGTTTTCTTGTTGTTTTAGGTACCATGAGATCGGCATGCGGGGAAGGGAAATAGTCACATGCCCACACGTAGCTTCACCATAATGATTCCACATGTCATTCTATTAGTTTGATAATAAATTGCGTGTGATGATCATTGCTTTAATGTTTAGCTTTACTATTTGAGAGTTTATTTGTTCATTTGACATTTGGAGACATTAAGTGCTTGATGTTAGACTTATATTGCCATTAAGTCTTTAATAATTGCTATTTTAGATGTCTCTCATATTGCCTTACATTGCTATAATATTGTTGATTCTTCGTAGCATGTTAAAACAAAGGAGATGTCATTAAATCTCGGTTTTTAGCATATGTATCCTTGCTGGAATTTATGATAAATGGTGGTATTTAGATGTTGGTTAGCTTATGTTTGGTAGCATTCGGGCATATTAAATGCCGGGGTGTTACAGTTGGTATCGAGCGAGTCAGAGGTCCTTGGAATATGTATTTTTAGTGTCATACCTTAAGTTGCAACTAAAATATGATGTGGAATAACTTAGAAACATGGCTTAGGTTCTAACTAAAACTTTGTTATAGGATAGCAACATTAAAACTTGCAAAAGTGGTATAACTAATCTAAAATTTGACACACTTGGTTGCACAGTAGGATGGGGTTTTGGTTCATCATTGCATCGCGCTTGATTATGTGATAAAGAATATGTCTATGATGATGTTTGATCTATGTTCTTGGTTGTGTGATGTTGTGTTTATGTTTTTGTGTTTGGATGATTGTCTGTCAGGCAAACCATGCCGAGGGGTAGAGGCCGTGGACGCCGTGGCCGTGGAGGCCAGGGGCGAGGCTCCCAGGGAGTGGCGGAGTCTATTGCTGAGGGTAGCGTTTCACTCAATGCTCGTGGGCCAGCTCAGGAGGAGTTTCCAGCTGCACAGTCGGGGGCGGGGGTGCCCGCCGCCAATGATGATTTAGTTCAGGCTCTGCAGAGGGAGATTCAGGAGCTGCGCGCCAGCAGCCATGGCAGCTCCTCGCTGTTGTGCCCCTGCAGCTGGCCCAGCTTGTTGCCTCGCCACGGAGCCGAGGATGAGTCTCCGGGAGTGGATGTCCCTCCGTCTTGACACTTTTGATGGAGCGGGCACGCCGATCTAGTCCGCAGATTGGCAGCGGTACATGGAGAGGCAATTTGAGGTCCTAGAGTTGACCTCGGTCCAGAGGGCTCGCTTTGTGGCCTTTCAGCTGAAAGGCCAAGCTGATATCTGGTGGGAGAGGGTTCTGGCTGCTAGAGCCCCCGATCTTGGTCCAGTCACCTGGGAGGACTTTGTGGCTCGCTTCCGAGCCAAGTTCTACCCGGAGTCTTTTCTTGAGAGGATGGAGTATACTCTGACGACTCTTTCCCAGGGAAAGAGGTCGGTGGCAGAGTATGAGGTGGAGTTCAACAACGTGGTGCGCTTCGTGCCGGCCGTGGTAGCCGACGACAGGGAGAAGGCGAGGAGGTTCCGTAGGGGCCTCAACCAGGAGTTCAGAGTTGTCATGGGGGCGACTGTCCATCGTGACTTCTGCTCCGTGGTGGAGCAGGCGAAGGGCATGGAGCTTGAGTTGGAGCTCTCCTGGGAGAAGCAAAACCTGGGTGGTTCAGGGGTTCCTGCGGCCCCAGGCGGGGGCCAGAAGAGGACCTTTGGTGGAGGTGGTGGGTCTTCTCAGCAACCCACCTTCAAGAAGTTCAAGGGGGGACAGGGCTCCTCCTCAGGGGCTAAGATGGGGCTACCCCAGTAGTCTTCTTCGCGAGCGGCTGTTCATCCTGTGCCCGGGCAGGGCATGAAGTGTTTCAAGTGCGGTGGTGAGCACCGTGCTTCAGAGTGTGGTTGGACCAGGAGTTGCAACCACTGTGGCAAGCCCGGCCACATGGGACGAGTCTACCGGATGAATCCCGGTAGCATCATCAAGTGGGAGACGGTGCCTTCTCCTCCCACTCCAGCGGCGTCTTCCAGAGGATCGGTGCACATGATGGTCGCCTCTGTTTCTCACCGCCCTTTGCGTGGCGCCACCAGCGGCGTCGGGTGCCCGCAGCCGTCTGGCTTCCTCCTCGCTTGCCTCCTCCGCCCCACCTTGTTGGGGCATCACCGAGTCGGGCTCCCACTATCTCAGCGCCACCAGAGTGTACGCTTTGCGACCACCGAGTCACCGGGCATCCAGAGGTGGTTTCGTACTCTACTCGTGGATTCCGCCGATGCCTTTGTTCTGCTTTGATTCCTGAGCATCCTATTCCTTTGTGTCGACGGAGTTTGCTAGTAGAGCTAAGTTGGGAGTTCAATGGATTTCTCGAGTCCGTGTTAGTCGATTCTCCTAGGGGTTTGATTGCTAGCTCTTTGGTTTGCCCGGTTGCACCATTGCCATTGATGATGAGGTTTTCTTTGCCAATCTTATGGTGATCCAGTTGGCTCCCTTTGATGTCATTTTGGGCATGGACCGCTGCATCAAGATCTTGTGCCAAGATCTGTTGTTTCTGGAAGACGGTTGCCTTGCAGGCCCCATCAGGGGTAGAGTTGACCTTTCAGGGTGGTATACCTTCCAGCTCCGTCTTTGCTTTGACTAGTCTGTTTTCTGGTCGCCGTTTGAGGCATTTCGGTTTCCTCATGGCTTTGTCAGAAAAGCCATCTTCTTCAGTTTCCATTGAGGAGATTCCTGTAGTGAAGGAGTTCGTTGATGTGTTCCCTGATGAGTTGCCTGGTTTACCTCCTGTGAGGAATGTGGAGTTTCGTATTGATCTTGTTCCTGGCACTCGACCTATTTCTATCTCTCCATACCGCTTGGCTCATCCTTTTCAAGACGAGTTGAAGAAGCAGTTGGAGGATCTGTTGGCCAAGGGCTTTATTCGGCGTAGCGTTTCGCCATGGGGAGCACCCGTCCTCTTCGTCTCGAAGAAGGATGGGAGTTGGCGTATGTGCATTGATTATCGTGCTCTTAATCAAGTGACAGTCAAGAACAAGTATCCTTTGCCTCGCATCGAGGATCTGTTTGACCAACTGAAGGGAGCAAAGGTGTTCTCCAAGATTGATCTTCACTGGTACAATCAGATCCGTGTGAGGGAGCGGGACATTGAGAAGATCGCTTTCTCCACTAGGTATGGGCATTATGAATTTAAAGTTATGTCTTTTGGACTAACTAATGCTCCTGCTGTCTTTATGGAGGCGATGAACAGTATGCTACACAAGTACCTTGATGAGTTTGTGGTAGTGTTCATCGATGACATTCTGGTTTACTCTAAATCAGAAGAGGAGCACGAGGGACATTTGAGGCTTGTCTTTGAGCACCTTGAGGGAGAACCAGTTCTTTGCTAAGATAAAAAGTGCGAAGTTCGGATTTCGTATGGGTTTTCTTGGCCACATTATCAATCCAGAGGGCATATCTCAGAGATCCTAGCAAAGTCTCGGCGGTTTTGGATTGGAAGAGGCCTTCCAATGTCAAAGAGGTGCGTAGTTTCCTTGGGTTGGTGGCTACTATCGGCGTTTCGTGCAGGATTTCTCTATCATTGCCAAGCCACTTTCGCGGTGACTCGTAAGAGGATGAAATTCCAGTGGACCGCAGAGTGTGAGCACAGTTTCTGCACTTTGAAGGAGAAGTTAGTGACTGCTCCTGTTCTTACCCTTCCCGAGCCGGGGAAGCGCTTCACTGTTTATTCCGATGCCTCTCGTTTGGGACTTGGTTGTGTACTCATGCAAGAGGGCAAGGTGATTGCTTATGCATCGAGGCAGTTGAAAAAGCATGAGCAGAACTATCCCACGCATGATCTTGAGCTAGCCGCTGTGGTGTTTGCATTGAAGATGTGGAGGCATTACTTGTATGGCGAGTCTTGTGACATTTTCACTGATCACAAGAGCCTCAAGTACATCTTTACCCAGAAAGATTTGAACTTGAGGCAGAGGAGGTGGCTAGAATTGATAAAGGATTATGACCTCACAATCCAGTATCATCCGGGAAAGGCAAATGTGGTGGCCGACGCTCGATGCAAGACAATGCCCCTGTTGTTGATTGTCTTGTTGCTGATTTTGAGCGCTTGGGGTCTCCTATCGCTTATGCGGGGACCGTGCAAGCTGAAACTCAATTGATTCTTGAGTCATCGACACGAGCGTGTGCGGGAGGCACAAAGAAGATGACCGCTTGCTCCAAAGCAGTGAGGAAACGCCTTGAGAATGGCAAGTCAGGAGACTTTACCGTTGATGATGCGGGAGCTTTGAGGTTTCAGGGCCGTCTATGCTTGCCTCAGAAATCTCAAGTGAAAGAAGACATTCTGAAAGAAGCTCATCGCACCCCGTACACGGTCCATCCTGTGGAGACCAAGATGTACAAGGACTTGAAGAAGAATTTCTGGTGGAAAAGGATGAGAGTGGATATTGCCAAGTATGTGGCGTCTTGTGGGATCTGTCAGAAGATCAAAGCTGAGCATAAGCGTCCCGCCGGTCTGTTGCAGCCATTGGAGATTCCTGCGTGGCCATGGGATGACATCTCCATGGATTTCGTGGTTGGTCTACCTCGTTCTCCATGAGGGAAGGATGCTGTTTGGGTTGTGGTGGATCGTCTCAGTAAGTCTGCGCATTTCATTCCTATCCGCACTACCAATTCAGCGAGCGAGTTGGCTCCTATCTATGTGCGGGAGATTGTGAGACTGCATGGTGTGCCCAAAACCATTATTTCTGATCGGGATGCGAAGTTCGTCTCCAAGTTCTGGGAGAGTTTGCAGAGTGCTTTGGGTACGCAGCTTCGCCTTAGTACCGCCTTTCACCCTCAGACGGATGGGCAGTCTGAGCGTACCATCCAGACTTTGGAAGACATGCTCAGGGCCTGTGTGATGGCTTGGAAAGGTAGCTGGGAGGATCATTTGCCTCTTGCGGAGTTTGCTTACAATAACAGCTATCATTCCATCATCCGGGCTGCTCCTTATGAGGTACTGTATGGCCGAAAGTGCAGATCGCCACTTTGTTGGGATGCAGTGGGCGAGAGAGCAGTTCTTGGACCGGATTGGGTTCAGTAGACTATTGATCGCGTGGCGGAGGTACAGCAGAACCTTCTCGCAGCGCAGAGCAGACAGAAGAACTATGCTGATGTGAGGCGGCGAGACTTGGAGTTTGAGGTGGGTGATAGCGTACTCTTGCGAGTATCTCCCACCAAGGGTGTGGTGCGTTTTGTCACCAAAGGAAAGCTCAGTCCGAGGTATGTTGGGCCTTTTCCTATCATTGCCCGAGTTGGTAGGCTGGCCTATCGTCTGGAGTTACCGGAATCCATGCAAGGTGTGCATAATGTGTTCCATGTCTCGATGTTGAGGAAATACTTGCATGATCCGGAGTTGGTGGTTCCGTTGGAACCATTAGTGCTTGAGCAGGACCTCACCTTCGAGTCCCGTCCTGTGGAAATTCTGGGGACTTCGGAGCGAGTGATGAAGAACCAGACGCTCAGGTTTGTTAAAGTATTGTGGTCACATCAGACCGAGAGAGAAGCGACTTGGGAGCTGGAGTCTCGCATGCGCGAGAAGTATCCCTAGCTTTTTGCCTCAGGTATGTGATGTGAAAACCTAGCTATCTCCGGTTTTGCTGGGTTGCGTGTTGGTGCGTTTAGATTCGAGGTGGAATCCTGTTGAAGGGGGGAAGAATGTGACACCACGGAGTGTCGTAACCTTATTTAATGTGAATGATAAGGTCAAAAACAGTATGAGATGTGGAAATAAGGTTAAAACCATAGGCCTTGGAGGTTTATAGCGTTTCCGGGCCGTTTCCGGAGTTTTGGGCCTTTCCGGGGGGGTTTTGGGCCTTAAGGGGGGTTGTGGACTTTGGTGGGGTGGAGTAGGAATCCATTTAGGATTAGGAGAGGGGCTTAGGGCTGGTAAAAAGGGGTCTCCCTGCCCCTTTGGGGCGTCCACCCCTGCTGCCCTTGCGCCCCACCTCTCCCCCTCCATTGCCTAGCCGCCCCACCCTTCCTCCTTTGTGCCGTGCGCCCCCCCCCCTTGCACCTCTCCACCTCTCCACCACCTCTCCTCCACCCCCCTTGCTGCCCTTGGGTGGCCTCCCCACCCCTGTATCCTCGTGGATCCATCCGAGGAGCGAGGAGCGAGGAGCGAGGAACGAGGAGCGAGGAGCGAGGAGCGTGGAGATCCATTGGAGTTTTCGTGCGTCGGACAAAGGTATGATCATGGGGTTCCCTGGGATTGATCTAGGTACTATTCTTAAGGTTATTATCAAGTTTTTAGATCAATTTGTGGTGCTGGATTGGAGTAATTTGGGTTAGATCTAGACGTTGCCACGTTTCTGTTTTGGGACAGCATGAGCAGTCGACCTAGGGTTCCTTTTTTCGCCAATTTATATTTCGAATCTGACTGTACGGACTTTTAAGAAGTTGTAGATAATTTCATTATCTTTCCGTGCCTATAAAGAACGTTAAATTTCGCCTAGCCGTTTGAAAGTTATGACTGTTTTACCGAGCATATTAAAATCTATGACGCGATTGGAACAGATCTCGGTAATCTATAGATTAAACAACTTTAGAGGCCGAATTAGTCTTTCCTTATACCTAGAGAAAGTTGGGAAATTTACTAAGCTACGCGAGGATGTACTCGTTTAATTGATTCGGAGTTGCAGAGCCCAAGTTATGCCTTTTGCAAGGCTGCTGTCCCGCCGGGACAGAACCTCTGTTTTTAGATTTTGCGAGTTGTTGGCAATGTCGGGGTATATGAGGGTTTGCGTACTGTTCTGTGGTTATGATTGTGAGTGTGTGATACCTATGTGCAGGTGGTGCGACCCCGGGAGTGCCTTCTACTTTCCGCCAATCCGTTGCACGTGGTTGAGGCAAGTGTGTTGTGATGGATAGCGAGTTGTAGGTTGCATGTTGAGATTAGATGGAATTGTCTACATGATATATGATCACTTGCCATGTTTTAATGATTGCTATGATATGATGAGCATGTTTAAAATGTTATGATGCCATGTGGTAATATATGAGTTATAAATGATGTTGGCATGCTTGCATACATGACATGTTACATGGCCCGGGCGGTGAGAAAGTCAATATCTAATCCGGAAAGGTCAGTGAGAAAGATATGACTAATCCGGAGAGCCAATGAGTAAGCCCTACATCGTGATTCCATTCACCGCGGTTAACGGAAGCGAGGAGTAGGCACCCTCCATCTTGGGGATGGAAGGGGGGAGAGGGTGCACACCGACGGGTGTGTACTCAACCATACCGGTATGAGTTTCCAAGGAGACATGAGCATTGCATTACATCGCATACATATTGATGATGACAATGTTAAGTGTTTATGAATAAGATGATTTACATGATGGGAGATGTTATTGCCATGTTGTTGTTCTTGTTGTCCATTGCAATATGATTGCTGAGTTTCGAACTCACGCTTGTGTTTTCTTGTTGTTTTAGGTACCATGAGATCGGCATGCGGGGAAGGGAAATAGTCACACGCCCACACGTAGCTTCACCATAATGATTCCATAAGTCATTCTATTAGTTTGATAATAAATTGCGTGTGATGATCATTGCTTTAATGTTTAGCTTTACTATTTGAGAGTTTATTTGTTCATTTGACATTTGGAGACATTAAGTGCTTGATGTTAGACTTATATTGCCGTTAAGTCTTTAATAATTGCTGTTTTAGATGTCTCTCATATTGCCTTACATTGCTATAATATTGTTGATTCTTCGTAGCATGTTAAAACAAAGGAGATGCTGCCGAAATCTCGGTTTTTAGCATATGTATCCTTGCTGGAATTTATGATAAATGGTGGTATTTAGATGTTGGTTAGCTTATGTTTGGTAGCATTCGGGCATATTAAATGCCGGGGTGTTACAGGCGCGCCCTGTGCACGCACGTCGCCGCCCACTCCCTTGCACGTCGCCTTGTCAGCTCCCCTCCAGCCAAAAGGAGCCAGTGGGAGAGCTCCTCTCTTCCCCTCTCCTCATTTCCCCTCCCTCATCGTCTCTCTTTTGCTATCCCTCTTCTTCTCCTCTCCCCCACCTGAGTTCCTCCTCTCCTCTCCGTTTCCGGCCGGTTGGAGCTCAAGGAGACCAAGAGGAAGCAAGAACAAGGTACTAGCAAGCTTCACCAAGTCCCCAAGAAGCCTCCTCAAGTGGTGGATTTGAAGTTGGACCTCATTTCTCTAGGTTTGAATCAAAACCCTAGTTCCTTCTTTTTCCTCCTTTTCATTCCTTTGGTTTAGCTCAAGAAACCCTAGGTTGGATGGTGGATTGTCGTTTACCTAAGTTGCTCAACCTAGGTTGGACTTGTAGAAATTAGTAAGCGCGATTGATTCGATAAAAAAACTCTAATCGGCTTTCTGTCGGATTTATTCATTCAACGGTCACTTTCTCGAATTTTGGAGTATCCTTTGAATCCCTAGCTACGAAAGTTGAGAAAACAACGATCGAATATATCCTATGCCGTCGAGGTTCGATTCTCGCCAAAGAATCAAGTTTGAACTCGATTCGAGTTTAGAATCGAATTTGGCGTCAATTGGGATTTGTGAATTCGAAGAGCTCAATCAACGTGTGTTGAGGTTTTAGTTGTGAGTTAAGTCATGTGGGACCTTAATGTGCAAAAACAATCAATAATCTAATTGCAAATCCTTCGTTCTGATTCGATTGGAAAAAAGTGCATATTTGTGATTTTTGGAATATCTCCGAGCTTCAAAGTTCCAAAAGTCACAAGAATGACTCGTATTAGTTCTTAGTGCCGTAAAGGTTCTAGTTCTGGAAAAAGACCGAGTCAAAAACTCTAAATTCGTGGTTTGTCGGATTTATTCGTCCAAAAGGTCAATTCCTGAGTTTTGAAGTCTACCTTGAAACCCTAGCTCCAAAAGCCAAGGAAATGACCCTAGAAAATATCCGATACTGTTATAGTTTGATTTTCGTAAAAAGATTCAAGTTTGAACTTGATTTGGATCGAAAGTCGAAATCTGGCAGTAATTAGGGTTATCGAGTTCGAAGAGGTGGAAATTAGGTTAAACGAACTCGAAACTTGGCGAGACCTACGTGAATGGGTCCATAGCGTCGCTAGGAACCTAACCATGCGAACGTCGCGAAGTTCCAAATCTGTTTGCGCAAAATCTCCATTTTGCAAACCCTGATTTTCTCCTGAGGCCGGCACTACCAATCTTTTAAGCCCGGTACTGCCGCTCGAGTGGCACTACCGTGAATACAACACCGGTAGCTATTTTCTAGAGGGCACCCCTTCTGTCGCTCATGAGCTGGCACTACCGGGATTGATTGCCAGTACTGCCGCCTGAGCGGCACTATCGCACGTATAAAGCCGGTAGTTATTTCCAGAGAGCATCCATTTCGGTTCCCGGTCGTCGGCACTACAGGTCTTGAGGCCCGGTAATGCCGAAGGTCGGCAGTAGCGCCGTTAGAGGTCAGTACTGCCGGAGGGGCCGGTAGTACCGGGGTTTGTACGTCGGTACTGCCGGATTCCCAGAGGCTTTTAACCCCAGTTTAGTTGTTTGTTCCTAGCTTCTCATATTCGATTAGTTGAGTGTTTAAGCACGTAAACTTAGCCCCCGAGAGTCATGCTAACGACTCTGTCGCTAGGTTGTTGCTTCTTTTCGAGGGTGTTCCCTTTTGCCTTTTTATTGGTTTCTTTCGCCTGTTTTGATTATTATTTCTTTTGCTGTGTGAACGTGTAGACAACGTGTCGAAGGCAGTTGAAGAGGACATCAACTTCATCCCAGAAAGCGTAATAGTTTTAATTGTTCATATTGATCCTCCTTTGATCATATTGATCCGATATTTGCAAAGTTAATTTCAATTGTTTCAAACTGTTATGCATGTGTGTATATTCTGTAAAGTTCGCTAAATTGTGGGAATTGGTAGTAAAACCTAAATTCGGTGGATTACCTCAATCTCAATTGTTATGAGAACCTTGTTGAACAGTAGAGATAGACTAGACATATCAATAAATGTCAAACGGGTATAATCGTTTAGTAATTGCATAAGCTTAGTCTCGCTGTAGAATCGTGACTATCAATTTCAGTTCGGTGGCTCAACGCAATCAAAATTTTTATGGATTATAAACTTGGTTTGGGAAATGGTGGCTTGGATAAGTGGTTATGTTGGTAAAAATGGAAATAAAAGAGGAAAAGTTTGTTTTAGGCCGGGTGGATGTTGGAAGGTCTCGCCTGTGTCACCCTAAGGACCGAACTTGATACTATCAACTGAGTTAATAGTGCAACCACATGTGCTAGTATGGGATAGCCCTAACCTAGTACAATTGTTGGAGTTTGGCCTTGCATGTTGGTAGGCCGAAGTAGTAGGACAGTCACTGCCGGCTCAGGTGCTGTTTGAGGTACTCCCTCTTCGAGGCGTCGGGGTCGGAGTTGTCCAATACAACGGTGTATGCCTCGCTATGGGAAAGGACACGATGGGGGCCCATGTGGACCATCGTTTTGGGTCAGTGCGACAATGCCCGCTTGGTGCTTGTGGCCATCGCCGAGCCGCACGCTCGCAGTCCTATGATGGACAAGCTGTAAAACCACCATAGCCAGGGGCGCACATACATCGGTGCTGGTGCAAGGTTTTGAACTCTAACAATTAGAAAGGTTTTGTCACAGTCTAGCAAAACAGATACGTTCAGTATCGCATGACATGGCTGACATGATTGCTAGAATGTGTCGTGTCGGTAAAGTGTACGATCTTTGCAAAAAATAAACCTAATCGATTAGCCGTGCTCACGGTCAAGAGCAGCTTGGAAAAATAATGTCAAGTATAGACTTCTGGTTTTAGTCTTCGAAAGAGTTTTCAGGAAAATGGTTTGGGTCGGGTAACTCAGTGAGTCCCGTAGAAGTTCTCAGTTCCTGTTGGTGATTGCCTTACTATGGGAAGTTGTGGGCTAGTGCATTTGCTCTTTGGGCCGCTAGTGCCATCTTCTTCGGCCATAGCAAGGAGGTTTTTCCCAAGTTGCGGCAATGGCTTTGGTTTGGTTTTGGTTTGGTTGGAGTTGGAACTGAGGATCTGGATTGGAATTTGGATTATGGACATTGGAATGGTTGGTTGGTTTCCAAATAGGCAATTATGGGTGATCCGATATAATGCTATAACAAGTATCATTTGGGGCATGTTGATCTTATTGGTTGGATTATGATTTGGATGGACTCGGATTGATGATTAAAATGTCTAATTATGCTGTAACTACTTTGTTTACAATTGCTCTTACAAATTCTATGCTATTTTGAATTTATTACTCTATTGCAAATAAATCTGGCTTCATGCAATTGAGACTAATGTAGAAACCTGTTTCTTGACATCGCTTGCATTCTAATATACTTGCAAACACTAAAGTCTTGCGAGTACATACGTGTACTCATCGTTTGCTCTAAAAATTGATTAACAAGCCCAGAAGACGACGCCCAAGGTAAAGAAGGCGAGCCTGGCAGTGAATTCTACAATTCGGAGTTCGACGGGTTTTGAAGCGGATATCTGGATTTTTCTCCTCAGTCGGTGTGGTTGCCTTTGGGTATGGGAAGGCATGCCAATGTCATTGCCGTAGTTTTTGATTCTTAGTTGCTGTTACAGCCAGTCGGCTGAGTTGTAACCTTATATTTCAATTGATTGTAATCGAACCAGCACTACTGTATCCATTACTTTTGTGCATGTGAAATGAAGCATCTTTGTGGAAAATCATATGTGGTGCTAGGCTACTGATCCAGGGAACTAGCACGCGATCACATATTGCGAGAAGCTCAGATTGGAATCAACCAGTTGGCATATGACCACCGTTAGTGTGTGTTGTGCCGATTGATTGGCCTCAATCCAGGTACGGTTTTGGAAAAGTGAATAGGAATCTTACGGGTTGCGCTAATCTCCCATCCAGTGCAACAGTAATGACTCGAATCACTGTTCTAGGACCAGAGCCCCCACAGAAGAATGACCTAGAATTACTCTCTAGTATATAGACTACCATATTCTGGAAAAATATTTAATTTACGTCTTGCTTTGCATCTGAATCCTATTAGAGCAAAAACACTAAGTGTTATGACCATAGACAGTGCATGTTGGGAATAGTTAAGCGTAGATTGGACTTTAGCTAAAGTACTTATATCGTAAGAATCAACTAAAACCATGTAGGATTAGCCATTATCTCTAACCCAGTAAGCACACTTTTAATACTTAAAAGTCGGTACTACCGGAACTCGAGAGCAGTACTACCGAAAGTTAGTAGTACCGCTGTCTGAGAGTCGGTACTACCAGGAAAACAGTAGCACCTTAATTAATGTCTTAATTCTATTAATCTAAATAATCTTAGCTTCTTGAATTTGTAAAATAAAAATAAACAATTCATAAAAAGGGAGTAACGGTGTAGCCTAGACCGTTAGTAAGAAATATAGCTGAAAAGACAGATTAGAATGCATACACATAAAATCTTAAAACCAAAACCCTAACCCTATATCACTTTTTCTTTATGTGATGGATTTATATTTGGTTTTTCTATCTGTATTCTTTTGCCCTTATTGGACTTTGCTCTTTTCTATGTATCATGGTATGACGAGTAGAACCTGACGTAATCGATGCTACCATTAAATGAGTTCGAGCGTGTACTCGACGACAACTCCGACTTCATAGACAACATAAGCTACGACTTCAACTTTGTCGACTACAATGAATAGCAGGGCAAGCCCCTTTGATCATATTGATCTCAAATGTTCAAAACTTCCTTTGTCAAATTCTCATGCATGATGTATGTTTTATAAAATGTTATTTTGGAGTATGGTAGGTATCACCTTCATTATGGGATTTCCTTAATTAATCTTGCTATGTGAACCTTGATAACCATAGACAATGGATAGACAATGTAAGATTAGTTTATTCGTTTATTACATGCATACGTTTAGCCATGCTTTATATTGAGATACGAACAGATGGTTTACTGTTCGTAATGCACTTAAATATTTGACTTATTGGATTAAAATGTTGAACATGATGAACTCTATTTATGAACATGTTGGAATATTGTGATTGTTGATGTTTTATTTTTTTGGAAATAAAACTATGATTCTGACATGGTCGATTATTGGCAATAGTTAGAAGTGCAATTAATAATGCACGTAGATAGGATGAGATTTATCGCCCGGGTCAATGAAGGACCGAACGTAGTGTTGTATGATCCAAGAAATAACTGTACATCCAGAAGTGCTAGTATGGGATAGCCTTAACCTATCAAGTTATTTAGATCTAGCTTTGCACATTGAAAGGTCGTAGTACCACGAGCTTCTGGATTTAAGTTGCTCGAAGGGGTACCCTCACCGAGGTGTTAGGGATAGCGCATGCTGATGCAACGGTGTACACCTGGCTATGGGGAGAAACTGTTGTTGTTTTATTGAGATAAAAAAGATTATGATTTATGTGATTGTTTGTTTCTACCATAGCGAGAGTTTGACGTCACCGAGCTGGTGCAAAGTTAGGTTTGAATAATGTAACGGTTCTATTATGAACTCTTTGCGGCACACCAAAGGAAGTGTGTTAACTATCGATTGCAAAAAGAGAGAACATATCTTGTGGGTAAAGCTGTAAACTCTGCAGAGTCAAAACTAATCGATTAGCCGCGCTCTCAGTCATGAGCACTTGTTGAACTGACACTAGTTAGATAACTTTTTGTATTTTCATAAAATGAATCGAAACTTAAAATTTGGAAGTGGTGAGTTTACCCTTACGGATGGTTCAATGCTTGACATGTGTTGGCAAGATTGAATTCAGCTGTTGTGCCATGTGTTGGCAAGAAAACTAGTTTCAGATGTTATTTCATATGTTGGGATTGGACATTTTAATATTCACAAAGGACTGTGAGTTGTTTATTACTTTTATGTCATTCTTATTTGTTATCTTTATGTTTTACATACTTGTTATTTTATTTATCTATCTAGTATCTTTTATTTAAATTTTCGCTTTCAATCTATTATTCAGTATTTACAGTTCAATTTGGCTCCACACAAAAATAACCCTGATAGCCATCCTATTGAATCAACTTGCATATATCGTAGATTTTGCAAACACTTCAAGTCTTGCTGAGTACGCAACGTACTCACCCTTGCTATTGTTGTTGTTGTTAGGTGGACAAATAGAATATCTCGAAGGATCGTACTTTGATGCAGGTGATAGGATAATGACGATGATTTTATCTAGAGTTTATACCTTGTCAGTTGCCTAAGGGATTGGATGGGCATACTACAAGGCATCTATTTCTTCCATTGTATATTTCTCTGACTTGTAATATTATAGCTTCTGCAATAATAATGATAATATTTTGGATGGTTGTGATTTCCATTTGTATGTGCGTGCTAGCTACTGATCGAGGGACTAGCACATGAAGTGCATTAGAACCTTTCTTTTATAGTACACTGTATCATAAAAAGGGGGGTCTTCACACGTATTGCTCCAGAAATTATGTTTAGGCTCTTACAAAAAAACCCATGTGATTTGCATCAATTTGTGAAGAGGTCCTACGTGATTTAACACGAAAGCCCTGGAATTTCCAATAATTTGCAAAAAGTCTCTTTGCCCTCTAGCAATTTTACACATAGAACCTTGGTGTCTCAAAAATTTATGAAAATATCCTCTACGGTTTTACACGAGGTCCCCTAGAGTTTTGAAAATCTAGCATATCCCATCCAGCACGACGTAGCACGCAAACCTATATAGTTACTTATCTAAAGTTGATAGGAATGGCGGCCAACATGTGTCCACGTGTTGCGACACATTTTGTGAAAAGCTCCCGCAAATTTTGAAATTACGTCCACATCCTCTCTTCGAATCTTTTACAGAAAAAAACCACATGTGATGTGTTTTGTGAAAAGCCCCTTCAAAAATTATGGAATTACATCCAAGTCCTCTCACCGGATCTAATCCAAAAAAACCGCATGGTTCCGTGGATTCGCATCCAGCCCCGCTTTTCCGTCAGGATTTTGTTAATTTGCGAAGAGGTCCTACGTGATTTTACATGGAGGCCCTTGGGGTTCAGGAATTTACAAGAAGGTCATGCACCCCCTAGCAATTTTACACACAATCCCTCTGGATCCCAAAAATTTATGAAAAGACCCTACGCAATTTTACACAAAGACCCCCCCCCCGAGGTCTAGAAATCCAATGTATCTCGCTCGGTACGGTGTAATGTGCAACCCATCTAGTACATTTTAACTCTAGTTAGACGGTGGAGACAAGGAAAATAGGTTCAGGACTTGTTTGGTTGCTTGCATTAATCCATAATTCCGACCATAGTAGTAGCCGCAGAATTTGACTAGCAAATGAGGAATGTTGGGATAAGAGAGTGTTGTCTATCTTGCGATGCTTTAAACACAGTGGTGGATCTACAAGGTATGCCGGGTGGGCCACAGCATACCCTGTAGATTTAGCATTTCGGCCCAATACGGCTTGGCTTCCAATGCAGACGTCAGGAGGCCCAAGAGAAAAGCAATCGCTAATTCCTGTACACAATAGAGCTAGACGCCTAGACGAGCGATCGGTCCTGGCGGCTGTGTACACAACAACGAGACGAGCGATCGGCGCCTGCGCACATCACCGGCCGTAGCCAGTGATCGGAGCGACGCAGAGCTACAGACTACAGTGTTTTCCTTGAAGCTACAGTACCGCTCTATAGTATTTTTTGGCCTACAGTGGTCACGAAAATTGCAACAGTAATTCCTGTTTTCGTTCTTTGTTTGTATATCTGTTTAGGTTTTAGATCGATTCATTATTTTGTCATGATAATTTTGATTTGATCCATCCAAAACCTTTCTAGGACATTAAGTAATTGATCTAAAAAGTTTGATTGGTTAATTCCTTGTAAATTTTGATTAATCTCGTAATTAGGGTTGATCAAATTTTGTCATTATTTTATATAGTCAGCTTGTGAAGGTCATAACTTTAGATCTGTAGATCCAATTGAGATTATTCTTATTGGGTTAGTTTTCAAATTGAATCTAGTTTCTACAGTTAAAATTTCGCATCAATCCAATGGTTGGATCTTCAGTAATTACTGTTTTAGTTAACATGTGTCAGTCTGTTTTTGCTGAAACCGAAGCTGTTTTTTATAATTTGTTTAGGGGTGTTTTGAGAATCAATAAAAATTTGTTTTAGCTTCCGTGCAATCATTCACCCCCCTCTGATTGATATAGTAGTGTATATCGATCCCACATGTGATTTGAGTGCAAGACTACTAGTTGATTTATAGAGTATAAACAAATAAATTGCTACTTTGCTAGAGACTAGAGAGTTGCTTGTTGATGCATTGCTTTTTTTGTTTGTAGAGTTGTTGAATTATGAAGAGGAATGGAGACATTGCATCTCTTTTCCGGAAACATGCAGCAAAGAAGGTTGCTGCTGCTTCATCTCCTTCCATGGCTCCGCCTAGAACAGTGGTGGAAGATGAACCTCAAGAGCAAGAGAGAGTAATTGAAGAAATTATGAATCCTATGCCATCTTCTCCGCCTTCAGTTCCCCTTGATAATGTCTCACCACCGGCACTGGCACTGCCACCACCCCCAGTCTATGATATCAATCATCTTCCACATGATCTAGGTGAAAGGTTATCCATTCAAAGTGAAAGGATCAAAGATGTCGCCTAGAGGGGGGGTGAATAGGTGAATTAAAATTTACAGCGGAATTAAACTTCCCGGAGCAAGTCAATCCGGAGTCTTCGGTAATATGTCCGGATAATCCGGCTTGTCCGGAGTGTCCGGTATTTTATCCGGATACTCCGGGTTGGGTGCTCGGGAATGAAACTAGAACTAGACAAGTAAGCGCCTAGATACACGATTAACTACCCGAAAGACACTCTAGTAACTTAAGCAAGAGTAGATCTACAGCAATGAAGTAAAACAATGCTAAAGCAAAGATCTACTAGAGCAAATTCACACAAATAAACTAGAATGCAAAAGAGAGAAGTGGAGACACAATTTTTCACCGAAGTTTGGATTCTTGAAGGGAATCCTACGTCTCCGTTGAGGTGGCTCGGTCGCACTTGAGCCGGGGTCTCTTTCAACCCGCTTTCCTCCCGGTGTTGCACAAGTGCACTCGCCGGCTTCACTTCTTGTCTCTTTCCTTTCGGAGGCGAGACACGCCTTCACAAACGACCGGGGCTCACCACACGCGTTGGTAGCTCCCGGTGACTCCTAGCCGTCTAGGAGACCTTCAACCTCCAAGAGTAATAACACCACGGAAGTCGCTTGGAGGATGAACTAGTGCTCAACAACTCGAATTGAATGCACCTAGCACTTTACTTCTTCCTCTCCTCACCAAAATAGATCAACAACCCAATCTAATGGTGGGAGGAAGTGGGGGCTCTATTGAATGCTTTGAGGTGTTAGAAATGGCTTGAATGCTGCAATAAATGAACTCTATTCAGATTATGGCCGTTGGGAGAGAGTGGAGGCTTTAAATAGTCTTTCCAAAAACTAGCCGTTACTCTCGTTTTTCTACAGGCCGGAGTGTCCGGACAAATAACCCGGAGACTTCGGACAAAATGTCCGGATACTCCGGACAAACTGGGACTCAAAGTGACCGAGGGGTCCAACCCGGAGACTCCGGACAAATCGTCCGGATACTCCGGATTGAATGTCCGGAGACTCCGGGTTACTCAGCTCGGTTGGAATTGAAAACTTTTGCTAACTAAATGCATGAGTGCTAATTTGAGATGCAAGTTTTGACGTTGAGCACATGCACATCCTAAAGGCGATTTTTCGTCATACCCTCTTAATAGTACGGCTATCCTTAAGACACAAATATAAAATGAAAAATACAACTCTTGTCTTGATGCCGTCTTTTCAACTTTTGAGAGGTTGTGGGGGTATCCAATCCCATTTCAACTTGATATGATCTCGATATCTGCATTAATCTTAGTTGAAGCATTAGATCACTTTAATTGTGTCATCATTAATCACCAAAATAATTTGAGGGGCCTAGATGCACTTTCAATCTCCCCCTTTTTGGTGAATTGATGACAACACAATTAAAAGCAAATAAAATGATATGAAAATTTACTTTAGCAACTTAACTAAAAGTGGAGCTCCCCCTAAATGTGTGCATTAGAAGTATTGAGTGGAATCAAATGCACATATTTAACGAAAAATAACCGAGAGCTCCCCCTCAAACATTGCATCCGAGAGTATACCACAAAAAACTGAAAGTAATCCATGCATAAGATAAACACAATGTCATTACAAGGATAACGAGGAAAAACAGAGTTCACGACAAACATAATAAGCAATAATAGAAAGCAACACATAACAAGTCCACAAGCGACAGCAAAAGATAAACGCGACAACTAAACGAACGACGCTAAAGATAAACGCGACAACTAAACGAACGACGCTAAAGATAACACTCCCCCTTTGGCATCAAGACACCAAAAGGAGGAGGAACAAGGGAAATCACTCGTCGTCGCCTTCGTCGTCAGACGCAGAATACTCGCTGCCAGGGTCATCTCCAGGAGCTGGCGGAGTAGAGGAGGTGATGCCAAAAAGCTGATCTGCGGAGGTGGCATCACTACTCTCCTCAGAAGACCCAGAGGAGTCGCTGGGGGAAACTGCCTCGCCATTGTGGCGGCGGATGCTGCGAATGTCCTGACCATTCTTCTTGATCTGCCGGCTCATCACTTTCTGCTTGGTGGAGATGTCACGGCAAAGACAGAAGATGTGCTTCAACATCTTCTGGAGCGTGCTGCTCGGGATCTCTGTCTGCTCAGAAGGAACGGCAGGAGGCACAACAGGAGCAGACGTAGAACTCGAAGCGCGACCTCGACGAGTCCTAGGAGGAGTAGGACCAGGAGCTGCAGGAGCAACAGGAGCAGTCGGAGGACAAACCTTGTAAGAAAGATGCTCCTCATCCCTGACAAACTTCAGACCACTGACAGAAGTGATCAAAGCCATCACAAAGGGAGCATACCTGCAGCTGGCCATGTTGCTCTGCGCATTCTGCCTCATTGTCTCCCACATGAAGTCGACAATGTCAAAAGAGTGGGTGCGCTCGACAAGGTGGAACAGCAGGTTCCTTCCATAGGAACTGATGGCAGAAGCATCTCCCTCCTTGGGCCAAAGAGTGACCCTCAGCATCCTGTTGAGCACGGCAGGCACATCCTTTAGACCTTTGATGGTCCCCACTGTGAAGCTCCTGGATGTGTCATACAGTGACTCAATCTCCTCAGGAGTCAAAACCTTCTTGGCGTGAAGCTTTGGGCTGTCATTGTATCGAAGGTTGAGCACTCTAGCAAACCTCTTCTGGTTGGCAGTGTACCAGACTTTGTCAGTCATCCACCAAATAGCATCCACTGTCTTGTCAAAGTACAAGGTGGCATAGAACTGCATGATCACCTCGTTGTTCCAATCAGACTTGAAATACATGATGTCCTTGATCTGATGCATCTCACAGATCTCAACAATCTGATCGAACACAGGGTTCTCAGCAGCTGCCATGTACTCCCAGTCAATAGTCTTCATCCTGACCACTGGATGCTCAAGCGGGTAGAGAACCATCTCATAGTAGTCTGACTAAAACCGGTTCCAAAACCGGCGGTCCACATACTCATCCTGATGGTAGTCGAACGGATCTTTCTTTATGTGCTCAACTATGGCCTTGCCCTTGCCAGAACCTGTCCTGTAGTCAATAACTCTCATTGGGTTAACTCCCATAGGATAATTCCACACGGGCCTGGCTTTGGCCAAAGGACCAATGAAGTGGCCAGAAGCACGGAAGTCTCTCCTCTTTTGATCTCTCAGCCTAGCATGAGTGACTGTCGGGTGCTCCTCTGGATCAGGCTGTGGCTGAGGCTAAGACTGCGGCTACGGCTGAGGCTGCGGCTGAGGCTGCGGCCCGATCAGCAGCGGACCCTTTGAAGTGGGCCGCTTTTTCGCAACCCGTCTCTGTCTCTTGGGTGCCGGAGCAGTAGACAGAGAGCCCGGGGGCATATCCGGTGGAGGAGAGTCTCGAGGAGGATCACCACCAGCTGAAGATGCCTGAGAAGGATTCATCTGACCAGCCAAAGTAAGAGACAAAGATTAGCCGCGAGGCAGCTTGAAAATCAGCGAGAAACCATTTTTGGCCGAGGCACCCAACCCGGAGAGTCCGGACAAATTGTCCGGATACTCCGGATTAACCCGGAGACTCCGAACCAACAGTCCGGATACTCCGGACCAACCCGGAGACTCCAGACCAACAGTCCGGATACTCTGGATGCGCCAGAACGAGCGCACGGGCGGGCCAAAAAGAGGGATCCAATCCACAAAATGATATGAATTGAGATTAGATTGCCTCTAGGATGTTCAGGTAAAGATTAGGGCGCAATCTAGCAAAGGATATCGCGAGATTAGGGCACGGATTGGAACTTACCTCAAAGGATTTGAACAAATGAAGAACGAGGGTGAGTTAGGGTGATCGGATCTCCGATTCTTGAGGGCCAAAGGAATAGAAACCACGTTTCCTAGAAATAGGAGACAAATAAGAGGCCCTAAGAAAAGAAACGAAGACAATCCCGGAATAGAAAGGGTTAGGGCAAAGAAATCTTACTAAGATCTCCAAACTGAGGGAGAGGAGGAGTCCAAGAGCCCTTGGAGATGGAGAGGAGGGGAGGAGAAACTGCCCTAGCCCAGAGGAGAACACGGGAGAGGGAGAGACGCACGGTGGAATAAGAAAAAAAAAAGAAACCGCGCGGGATTGGGGAACTTAAACCGTCCGCCCCAACCCGGAGACTCCGGATTTCAGTCCGGAGACTCCGGCCCAACCCGGAGAGTCCGGTCAAAAAGTCCGGAGACTCCGGATGATCCGGAGAGTCCGGGTTAAAAACCGGATACTCCGGGTTCCCCAGCTCGGTTAGGAATGAAGAATTTCGCACGACGAACCAAGGAATTTGGCGGAACGAGAGAGAGAGAGAAACCCTATGATGTCAACTTGATATATGACCAGCAAAACAATGAATCATACAAGCTATGGTCACACATCAATGACAAGATCAGAGGATCAAGAGCCAAAAACAAAGGATAATTTCAAAGAAAAGAATGAATAAAGTTTCTGAAATTCATTTTTCATTCGTCAAACAATATGTGAGCAGTCCTCAAGCCACGTTACGAGAATCTAAAATATTTAGACCACTTCTCAACTTGTAAAATCTTTTCTCATCAAGGGGCTTGGTAAAAATATCGGCTAATTGATCTATTGTGCTCACATGTTGAATATCAATTTCGCCCTTGGTTGCATGGTCTCTTAGGAAGTGGTGGCGAATATCGATATGCTTTGTACGGGAGTGTTGAACAGGATTGTTGGCTATTTTTATGGCGCTTTCATTGTCACACAGAAGTGGAACACTCTTGTAGGATAGGCCATAGTCACTCAAAGTTTGTCTCATCCAAAGTAATTGGGCACAACAACTCCCAGCGGCTATATACTCAGCTTCGGCAGTGGATAGGGCTACGGAATTTTGTTTCTTGGAAGACCACGAGACTAGGGACCTACTCAAGAATTGGCAAGTCCCCGAGGTACTCTTCCTATCCACTTTACAACCGGCATAGTCCGCATCGGAATAGCCAATTAACTCAAAGGAGGATCCTTTAGGATACCAAAGGCCAAAGTGAGGGGTGTGCACTAAATATCGTAAAATTCTCTTAACGGCCACCATGTGACACTCTTTAGGAGCGGCTTGAAAACGTGCACACATACAAACGCTAAGCATGATATCGGGCCTAGATGCACAAAGGTAAAGAAGAGAACCGATCATCGAACGATATACCTTTTGGATGACCGGTTTACCTTCTTTGTCGAGGTCTAGATGCCCGTTGGCTTGCATAGGCGTCTTTATAGGCTTGGCGTCTTCCATTCCGAACTTCTTGAGCATGTCCTTGATGTACTTGGTTTGACAAATGAAGGTTCCTTCCTTGAGTTGTTTAACTTGAAAGCCGAGGAAGAACTTCAACTCTCCCATCATGGACATCTGAAATCTTTTAGTCATAATCTTGCTAAACTCTTTACACAAATGTTCATTAGTAGATCCAAATATGATGTCATCGACATATATTTGGCATACAAATAAATCATTATCAATGTGCTTAGTAAAGAGAGTAGGGTCGGCCTTTCCGACTACAAAACCTTGTCCGAGAAGGAAATCTCGTAAACACTCGAACCAAGCTCTTGGTGCTTGCTTAAGTCCATAGAGGGCTTTGTGTAAGTAGTAGACGTGGTCCGGGTGTTTTCGATCTTCAAAGCCGGGTGGTTTCTCGACGTAGACCATCTCGGAGAGAGGTCCATTTAAGAAGGCGCTTTTGACGTCCATTTGGTACAACTTAAAATCATGGTGAGTAGCAAAGGCAAGTAATATTCTAATTGATTCAAGCCTAGCTACTGGTGCATATGTTTCATCAAAATCCAAACCTTCGATTTGAGTGTACCCTTGAGCAACCAATCGAGCTTTGTTCCTTGTCACGATCCCGTTTTCATCTTGCTTGTTTCGGAAGACCCACTTAGTCCCGATGACGTTTTGCTTGGGTCTTTTGACAAGCTCCCAGACCTGATTGCGCTTGAAATTGTTTAGTTCCTCTTGCATAGCCATCACCCAATCAGGATCTTCAAGTGCTTCATCTACCTTAAGAGGCTCAAGAGAAGACACAAACGAGTAAAATTCACAAAAATTTGCAACTCGAGATCGTGTGGATACTCCCTTGTTAATATCTCCAAGAATGTTGTCGACCGGATGATCCCGTTGAATACTTTGATGAACTCTTGGGTGCGGTATGGTTGAGTCCAAAGCTTGGATAGGGCCTTCATCATCTTGGGTGGCATTAGAACCATCTTGAGCTTGCTTGGACGAGGAGGGAGCGTCACCTGAGCCAACCCCATCCGGAGACTCCGGTATTGGACCCGGAGACTCCGTGTAACACCCCGGCAATTACTATGACTGAATGCTACCAAACATAAGCTAAACAACATCTAAATACCACAAGTTACCATAAATTCCAGCAAAGGTACATATGCTAAAAACCGAAATTTCGGCAGCATCTCCTTTGTTTTAACATGAATTAAAGGAGCAACAACAGTATATCAATGTATGGATTATGAGAGACAACTAAAAACAGCAATAATTAACGACTTAGCAACAATATAAGTCTAGTTTCAAACACATAATGTCTCCAAGGGTCAAACGAACAATAAAACTCTCATATAGCAAAGCTAAACCTTAAAGCAATAATCATCACACGCAATTTATTATCAAACTAATAGAATGACTTGTGGAATCAATATGGTGAAGCTACATGTGGGCGTGTGACTATTTCCCTTCCCCGCATGCCGTTCTCATGGTACCTAAAATAACAAGAAAACACAAGCGTGAGTTCGAAACTCAGCAAGCATATTGCAATGGGCAACAAGAACAATATCATGGCAATAACATCTCCCATCATATATATCATCTCATTCATGAACACTTAACAATATCATCATCATTATGTATGCAATGTAATGCAATGCTCATGTCTCCTTGGAAACTCATACCGGTATGGTTGAGTACACACCCGTCGGTGTGCACCCTCTCCCCCCTTCCATCCCGAAGATGGAGGGTGCCTACTCCTCGCTTCCGTTCACCATGGTGAATGGAATCACGATGTAGGACTTACTCATTGGCTTTCCGGATTAGTCATAACTTTCTCACCGACCTTCCCGGACTAGTTATGACTTTCTCACCGCCCGAGGTATGTAACATGCCATGTATGCATTTATGCTAACATCATATTTAACTCACATATTAACACATGGCATCATAACATATTAAAAATGCTCATCATATCATTGGCAATCATAAAAGCATGGCAAGTGATCATATATCATGTAGTCAATTCCATCTATTCTCAACAAGCAACCTACAAATCGCTATCCATCACAACACACTTGCCTCAACCACGGGCAACGGATTGGCGGGAAGTAGAGGGCACTCCCGGGGTCGCACCACCTGCACATAGGTACCACACGCTCACAATCATGTCCACAAAACAGTACGCAAACCCTCATCTACCCCGACATTGCCAACTACTCGCAAAACCTAAAAACAGAGGTTCTGTCCCGTCGGGACAGCAGCCTTGGAAAAGGCATAACTTGAGTTCTGGGACTCCGAATCAATTAAACGAGTACATCCTCGCGTAGCTTAGGAAATTTCTCAACTTTCTCTAGGTATATGGAAAGACTGATTCGGACTCTAAAGTTGTTTAATCTACATATTACCGTGATCTGTTCCAATTACGTCACAGATTTTATCACGCTCGGTAAAACAGCCATAACTTTCAAACGGCTGGACGGAATTTAACGTGCTTTATACCCACTGAAATATAATGAAATTATCTACAACTTCTTCAACATCCGTATTGACAGATTCGGACTCTAAATTGACGAAAACGCAAACCCTAGATCGACTGCTCATGCTGTCCCAAAAACAGAACGTGGCAACATCTAGATCTAATCCAAATTACTCAATTCCAGCACCACCAATTGATCTAAAAACTTGATAAACACCCTTAT
Source organism: Rhipidocladum racemiflorum (assembly GCA_036346355.1). NCBI lineage: Eukaryota > Viridiplantae > Streptophyta > Magnoliopsida > Poales > Poaceae > Rhipidocladum > Rhipidocladum racemiflorum. The sequence goes on from CM070581.1 coordinate 37,460,366, forward strand.
AACAGTACCTAGATTAACCCCAAGGATTTCCATGGACATACCTTTGCCCGACGCACGAAAACCCAATAGATCTCCTCCCGGTTCGCGCGATCCCCTTCCTCGCTTCCAAATCCACCGGATCTCCTCGTCGCGGAGCGCTCCAATGGATGGATCTTCGAGGTGGTGAGGTCAAGAACTCACCTAGGCGCAGCAAGGGAGGTGGAGAGGTGGTGGAGAGGGTGGTGGCGCAAGGGGAGAGGCTTGGGGGAGGTGGAGGCGCCCAAGGAGGAGGTGGGGAGGTGTGGGAGGCGGCTAGGGCACTTGGGGGCGCAAGGGGCAGGGGGAGGACGCCCAAAAGGGCAGGAAAACCCCCCTTTAACCAGACCTAATCCCCTTTCCTAATCCTAAATGGATTCCCACTCCATCCTACCAAAGCCCACAACCCCCTCTTTAAGGCCCAAACTCCCCCGGGAAGGCCCAAAACCCCGGAAACGGCTCGGAAACGGCCCGACAACGCTATTAACCTCCATACCTTATGGTTTTAACCTCCCATATCATATTTCAATATGTTTTTGACCTCATCATGCACCTTTTATAAGGTTACGACGCTCTGTGGTGTCACAACACTTCAAAAGGCCCAAAAACGCGAGTAAACCTCAAGCCGAAAGGTTTTATTCTCTAATTTCACATTTTTATAATGTCACACCATACCGTAGTGTCACACTCCGGACCAGTCCGGACACTCCGGGTTTCAGTCCGGAGACTCCGGGTTGGAGTGCTCGGGTGAGTTTCCAGAATTTGAGGTCTTACATCCCCAATTGCCAACTTCTTGATAGCTTCGCACGGTGGTTCTTCCCTGTCAATCACGGCACGATCAACTTGTTCTACTTGAGAACCGTTAGTCTCATCAAAAGTTACGTCACGCGAGATTTCAACCACACCGGAGGTATTGTTGAAAACTCGGTACGCGTAAGCATTAGAACCATAACCAAGTAAGAAACCTTCATCTACTTTAGGAGCAAATTTAGAAGACTTAGCCTTTTTGTTAAGGATATAGCATTTACTCCCAAAGTCTCGAAAGTAGGAGACATTTGGTTTCTTGCCGGTGAGCAACTCGTACGCCGTCTTCTTCAAGATCTTGTGGAGGTAGAGGTGGTTGGAGCTGTGGCATGCGGTATTGATGGCTTCCGCCCAAAAGCTGTCGGAAACCTTGTACTCGTCAAGCATCGTCCGCGCCATCTCGATGAGGGTTCGATTTTTCCTCTCGGCCACCCCATTTTGTTGAGGAGAATAGGGAGCCGAGAATTCATGCTTGATTCCTTCTTCATCGAGAAACTCCTCCACACCAATGTTCTTGAACTCGGTACCATTGTCGCTCCGAATTCTCTTGATCTTCACTTCAAATTCATTTTGAGCTCTTCTCATGAACTTCTTCAATGTCACTTGGACTTTCCCCTTGTCATGCAAGAAAAACACCCAAGTGAAGCGAGAAAAATCATCTACAATTACTAGACCATACTTACTTCCCCCGATGCTTATGTAGGTAACCGGACCAAAAAGATCCATATGGAGCATCTCCAACGGTCTTGAAGTCGTCATCACGTTCTTGGCGGGGTGTGAGGCACCAACTTGCTTGCCCGCTTGACAAGCGCTACATACCCTATCTTTCTCAAAGACAACATTAGTTAGTCCAAGGATGTGGTTGCCTTTAACGAGTTTGTGAAGGTTCCTCATACCGACATGGGCTAGTCGGCGATGCCAAAGCCATCCCATGCTAGATTTAGCCATTAAGCACATTTCAAGATTAAGTCTATCCGTATTGAAGTCTACGAGATAGAGCTTGCCCTTTAAACGTCCTTTAAAGGCTATTGAACCATCAAACCTCTTAATGACTTCCACACCCTTTTCATTAAACATACAATTATAGCCCGCTTCACATAATTGTGCAACGGACAATAAATTGTAGCTTAATGACTCAACAAGAAAAACATTATTTAATTGAAAATTGTTTGAGATAGAAATTTTACCCAATCCAATTACTTCTCCTTTTCCATTGTCTCCAAAGACAATGCTTTCACTATTTGACCCATTTGCGTCCAAGTGTGCGAACATTGCCTTTTCTCTGGTCATGTGATGCGTGCAACCGCTATCCAAAATCCAACTTGTACCGCCGGAGATATAGGCCTACAAAACGACATTTAGTTTTTGCTCTTTGGTACCCAAACTTGGTTAGGTCCACGCACGTTAGCAACTAGAGACTTTGGAACCCAAATGGAGCGAGTAGTAGGAGCATTCTTTGGCTTACGCCCAATATGATAAGCAATGACACGACCAAGGTTAGTCTTTTTTGAACATAAGAAGCAAAGAACTCGGAGTGAGCCTTGTACTTGGATGTTCCCTCGCCTTTTACAAAGTGAATGGGCTTGCTTAAAGGAGCAACCACGATGTTGCTCTTTTTGCCCTTTGGCGGGACATACCCAAGCCCATGCTTCTTAGGATTACCTTGGCGCTTACCGAGATACTCCTCTAAACCCTTGCTAGCCTTGTAGGACTTTTGAAGTCCATCTTCAAGCATCCCCTTAAGCTTCTCATTCTCATGAGCCAAGACTTTCAATGTCTCACGGTTAGTAGCACAAGTAGCAACATCAATATTATAGCATCTAGCGCATCCATTGCTAGTTGAGGGTATTGAAACATTGGAGTTGTTGATTGAGGTGGAAGCATTAGTCGAGAGATCAACAAGCTTCACTTCAAGAGCCTTGCACGCATCCATCGCTTGTGCAAGTTGCTCTACGAGTGAAGCATTGGTGATCTCAAGACTAACCATCTTACTCTTAGTCAAATTTGATTTTTTGACTAAGTCCTCATTCTTCTTTCTTTCAAAAGCTAGGCACTTCTCTAGCTCAAGATTCTTCTCCTTTTCAAAAATGAGGAGATCCTCTTGAGCTTCAAGAGTAGCCTCCTTTTGTTCTACCACTTCCTCCAATTTTTCAGTGTTTTTAAGTAGCAAGTCTAGTTTTTCAATATCAAAATCATTCATAGACTTAAATGCTACTTCCTCATCATCACTACCATCATCACAATCATCTAAACCATAATCAACAATAGAGGGAATGGGGCTCTTAGATGATACCTTGTGCCCCTTTGCCATGAGGCAAATTGGAGCATCTCCTTCGCCGTCGCTTAAGTTGTCGAAGAGGCTCTTCGACTTTGTCGGTGGAGTAGCAATAGCGACGGTGGCAAGTCCTCCTTCATCGTCGGAGTTGGACTCGGACTCGGAGTTCCACTCCTTGCCGATGTATGCATGACCCTTGCCCTTGTACTTCTTGTTCTTGTCTTTGTCCTTCTTTTTGAACTTGTCCTTCTTGTAGGGCTTGTCTTCCTTCTTCTCTTTGTGCGGACACTCGGCGATAAAGTGATCAGGTTCTCCACACTCATAGCACTTCCTTGTTGAGTGCCGCCCTCTTGACTTGTTGCCATTGATCTTGGAGTGACTTCCCGGCTTGTAGCCCTTCTTCTTCAAGAACTTGTTGAATCTTCTTACGAGCAAGGCCATGTCTTCATTTGTCAAGGGGCCGCTCGATTCTTCTTCATCGCTTGAGCTTTCTTCGGCTTCTTGTGCAACCTTGACGGCCTTCAAGGCCACACCTTTTTTCTTGCAGGATTTGAGCTCTTCTACAACCTTGGCCTCCTTGATCATCATCTCATCCATCATCAACCGGCCAATCACATCATGAGGCGTGAGAGTGTCGAAGTTTGGCCGGTCTCGGATAAGTTGAACAAGATTGCGGTTGGTTGGAGTGATCACACGGAGTATGATCTTCACAACCGCCTTGTCGGTGAGCTCGGAGCTTCCAAGACCCTTAGCTTGATTTACTAGAACCATCAAGCGATCAAACATCTTCGTGTAAGATTCTCCTTCTTCCAAGGTGAATCTACTCAACTCTCCGATGATGAGCTCTATCTTGGACTCACGGACACTTGACACTCCTTCATGAGTTACCATGAGTCTTTCCCTATTTCTTTAGCATTGTCAAGGCCATCAACCCGGTTGAACTCGGAATCGCTCAAAGCATTGAATAAGGCATTGACAGCCAGGTCATTGAAGTGTTGAGCCTTGTCCTCTTCGGATGTGAGATTGTTGGGGTCAACGGGCTTGAAACCTGTTTCAACAATCTTCCAAATGCAAGGGTGAAGTGATCTCAAGTGCATCTTCATCTTATGTTTCCATGCCGCATAGCGAGTGCCATCGAAATGAGGCGCTTGGCCGGAGGACACGGAGACATAAGATGAGGAGTTTGAGACTCCAATTGAGGAATAATCAAAAGGAATTGCGACCGAAACCCCTTTACCAGAACCCGTGGCCTTTTCTTGCTCATGGGTTTCGGTAGTCCTCTCTATTCCCGACATCTTAGATTCTCCAAGCGGTTAAGCTAAACAAAGGAGATTTGGCTCTGATACCAATTGAAAGGATCAAAGATGTCGCCTAGAGGGGGGGTGAATAGGCAAATTAAAATTTACAGCGGAATTAAACTTCCCGGAGCAAGTCAATCCGGAGTCTCCGGGTATTATGTCCGGATACTCCGGCTTGTCCAGAGTGTCCGGTATTTTATCTGGATACTCCGGGTTGGGTGCTCGGGAACGAAACTAGAACGAGACAAGTAAGCACCTAGATACACGATTAACTACCCGAAAGACACTCTAGTAACTTAAGCAAGAGTAGATCTACAGTAATGAAGTAAAACAATGCCAAAGCAAAGATCTACTAGAGCAAATTCACACAAATAAACTAGAATGCAAAAGAGAGAAGTGGAGACACAATTTTTCACTGAAGTTCGGATTCTTGAAGGGAATCCTACGTCTCCGTTGAGGTGGCTCGATCGCACTTGAGCCGGGGTCTCTTTCAACCCGCTTTCCTCCCGGTGTTGCACAAGTGCACTCGCTGGCTTCACTTCTTGCCTCTTTCCTATCGGAGGCGAGACACGCCTTCACAAACGACCGGGGCTCACCACACGCGTTGGTAGCTCCCGGTGACTCCTAGCCGTCTAGGAGACCTTCAACCTCCAAGAGTAATAACACCACGGAAGTCGCTTGGAGGATGAACTAGTGCTCAACAACTCGAATTGAATGCACCTAGCACTTTACTTCTTCCTCACCTCACCAAAATAGATCAACAACCCAATCAAATGGTGGGAGGAAGTGGGGGCTCTATTGAATGCTTTGAGAGTGTTAGAAATGGCTTGAATGCTGCAATGAATGAGCTCTATTCAGATTATGGCCGTTGGGAGAGAGTGGAGGCTTTAAATAGTCTTTCCAAAAACTAGCCGTTACTCTCGTTTTTTGTACAGGCCGGAGTGTCCGGACAAATAACCCGGAGACTCCGGGTTATCCGGAGACTCCGGACAAAATGTCCGGATACTCCGGACAAACTGGGACTCAAAGTGACCGAGGGGTCCAACCCGGAGACTCTGGACAAATTGTTCGGATACTCCGGATTGAATGTCCGGAGACTCCGGGTTACTCAGCTCGGTTGGAATTGAAAACTTTTGCTAACTAAATGCATGAGTGCTAATTTGAGATGCAAGTTTTGACGTTGAGCACATGCACATCCTAAAGGCGATTTCTCGTCGTACCCTCTTAATAGTACGGCTATCCTTAAGACACAAATATAAAATGAAAAATACAACTCTTGTCTTGATGCCGTCTTTTCAACTTTTGAGAGGTTGTGGGGGTATCCAATCCCATTTCAACTTGATATGATCTCGATATCTGCATTAATCTTAGTTGAAGCATTAGATCACTTTAATTGTGTCATCATTAATCACCAAAATAATTTGAGGGGCCTAGATGCACTTTCACAAAGTTATCCTGTTAATAATCAAGATGCAATTCGAAGAGCATATATTCTTAAAGGTCCATTCCAACCATATGCAAATGAATTTCCAAAAAGGAAAATTTCAATTCAATTTTGTATGGTTTGCTAAGCATCATTGGCATGAATCAAGAAGGATTCTGTGTTTTGCTTTATATGCTACTTATTCAAAGATAACAAATGTAAGGGTAAGGGGGCAGATACATTTACTACAGATGGTTGGAGAAATTGGAATATAGGAGAGAAAGCACTTTTGAAACATGTGGGTTCTAGTACACATAATGCAACTGTAACACCCCGGCATCTAATATGCCTGAATGCTACCAAACATAAGCTGAACCACATCTAAATACCATGAATTAAGGTAAATTCCAGCAAAGGAGTAAATGCTAAAAACCGAGATTTCGGCAGCATCTCCTTTGTTTTAACATGATTTGAAAGAGCAACAACAATAAAGCAATATAAGGCAATATGAGAGACAACAAAAACATCAATAATTAAAGACTTAACATCAATATAAGTCTACTTTCCGGCATTTAATGTCTCTAAGAGCCAAACGAACAATAAGACTCTCATAAGCAAAGCTAAACCTTAAAGCAATAATCATCACACGCAATTTATTATCAAATACTAATTGAATGACTTGTGGAATCAACTGAAAGAAGCTACGTGTGTAAGTGTGACTAGTTCCCTTCCCCGCATGCCGGTCTCATGGTACCTAAAACAACAAGAAAACACAAGCGTGAGTTCAAAACTCAGCAAGCATATTGCAATGGTACAACAAGAACAATTTCACGGCAATAACATCTCACATCATGTAAACCATCTCATTCATGATCACATATCATTATGTATGCAATGCGGTGCTATGCTCATGTTTCCGTGGAAACTCATACCGGTATGGTTGAGTACACACCCGTCGGTGTGCACCCTCTCCCCCCTTCCATCCCGAAGATGGAGGATGCCTACTCCTCGCTTCCGTTCACCACGGTGAATGGAATCACAATGTAGGACTTACTCATTGGCTCTCTGGATTAGTCATAACTTACTCACCGACCTTCCCGGACTAGTTATGACTTTCTCACCGCCCGGGCCATGTAATCATGCCATGTATGCAAATATGCCACATCATAATCAACTTGTACATTAACACATGGCATCATAACATGATAAACATACTCATCATATCAATGGCAATCATTAAAGCATGGCAAGTGATCATCACATATAATCAATCTCATCTAGTCTCAACTAGCAACCTACAAATCGCTATCCATTACAATACACTTGCCTCAACCACGGGCGACGGATTGGCGGGAAGTAGAAGGCACTCTCGGGGTCACACCACCTGCACATAGGTACCACACACTCACAATCATGTCCATAAAACAGTACGCAAACCCTCATCTACCCCGACATTGCCAACTACTCGCAACACCCAAAAACAGAGGTTCTGTCCCGTCAGGACAGCAGCCTTCCAAAAGGCATAACTTGAGTTCTGGGACTCCGAATCAATTAAACGAGTACATCCTCGCGTAGCTTAGGAAATTTCCCAACTTTTTCTAAGTATAAGGAAAGATTGATTCGGACTCTAAAGTGGTTTAATCTACAGAATACCGTGATCTGTTCCAATCACGTCACAGATTTTAACACGCTCGGTAAAACAGCCATAACTTTCAAACGGCTAGGTGGAATTTAAAGTTCTTTATACCCACTGAAAGGTATTGAAATTACCTACAACTTCTTCAACACCCGTACGACCAAATTCCGACTCCAAATTGGCGAAAAACCAAACCCTAGGTCGACTGCTCATGCTGCCCGAAACAGAGAACGTGGCAACTTCTAGATCTAATCCAATCTACTCAATTCCAGCACCACCAATTGATCTAAAAACATGATATTGATCCTTAGAACAGTACCTAGTCCAACCCCAAGGAGTCCCATGGCCATACCTTCGCCCGACGCATGAAAACCCAATAGATCTCCTCGCTCCTCGCTCCTCGCTCCTCGCTCCTCACTCCTCGCTCCAACGGATGGATCTTCGAGGTGCAGGGGTGGGGAGGCTACCCTAGGGCAGCAAGGGGTGGAGGAGAGGTGGTGGATAGGTGGGGAGGCAAGGGGGCAAAGGGGAGGGGGGGCACGGCCAAAGGGGGAGGGGGTGCGGTTAGGGCAAGGGGGGGTGCTTGTGGGCGCCCAAGGGGAGAGGTGGGGCGCATAAGGGGCAGGGGGAGCCCCTTTTACCAGCCCCAACCAGGTTTCCTAGTCCTAAATGGACTCATACTCCTTCCCACCAAAGCCCACAACCCCTTCTCTTGGGCCCAAACTCCCCCGGAAAGGCCCAAAACCCTGGAAACGGCCCGGGAATGCGATTAAACCTCATAGCGTATGGCTTTAACCTTAATTCCACATTTTATAATGTTTTTGACCTTAACATCCACATTATATAAGGTAACGACACTCCGTAGTGTCACATTCTCCAATTTCACCTTTTACGATGTCTCGACATCCCGTAGTGTCACAGCAGCTCAAGAGAGATACAATGGCTTTGTGAATCCCAATGCAGCAATTGATTATCACATTGAGAAGTGGAGTGATGAGGATCTTCGTCTTTACAAGATTAGGTTGACTTATTCACTTGGATGTATAAAGTTTCTTTTGCATCAAGGATTGGCATTCCGTGGACATGATGAAAGCGAAGAGTCTAGCAATATAGGGAACTTCCTTGAAGTTTTGAAGTTTCTTGCAACAAATAGTGAAGAAGTGAATAAATATGTTTTGAAGAATGCTCCAGGTAATTGCACTTTAACTTCCCCAGAGATTCAAAAGAAAATTATTCAATGTTGTGCCATAGAAACTAGGAAGAAAATTATTGAAGAACTTGGTGATGAGCCCTATGCAATTCTAGTTGATGAGACTAGTGACATAACACATAAAGAACAACTAGCTCTTTGCTTGCGTTATGTTGATAAAGTGGGAAGGCCATGTGAGCACTTTCTTGGAGTTGTTCAGGTAGATGATACTATCTCTTTGTCACTTAAGCAAGCAATTGAAGGTTTACTTGTTAGTCATAGCTTGACTTTAACTCAAATCCGTGGTCAAGGTTATGATGGGGCTAGTAACATGAAAGGAGAGATTAAAGGGCTGAAAACATTGATCATGCAAGAGTCACTTTCTGCTTATTATATCCATTGTTTTGCACATCAACTTCAATTAGTTCTTGTTGCTGTTGTCAAGGGAAATAATGATTGCATGTGGTTTTTTGATCAAGTATCAATCTTGTTGAATATTGTTGGAGTTTCTTGTAAGCGTCATGGCATGCTTCGAAATGCTAGACTTGAGAATATCATGAAAGCGCTTGATTGTGGTGAACTTGAAACTGGGAGTGGATTGAATCAAGAGATGGGTTTGCCTAGACTCGGTGAGACTAGGTGGGGCTCTCATTTTAAAATTGTTGTCAACATTATTGCTATGTATCCCACAATCCACGATGTGCTCATCACTCTTGGTAATGATGCTTCACAAAGGGGGGATTGGCCAAAAATACATACTATGCTTGGAGTATTTGAGTCATTTTACTTTATTTTCAGTGCACACTTAATGCTTCTTATTCTTGGATACACAAATGATTTATCCGAGTGTTTGCAAAGAAGAGAGCAAAATATTCTTAATGAAATCTCACTTGTTACCGTGGCAAAGAGCAGAATGCAACAATTGAGGTATGATGGCTGGAATCAGTTCCTTCAAAGGGTCATTTTATTTTGCAATAAACATGGTGTCCAAGTTCCTGATATGGAGGGTAATTATGTGCCTTATGAAAGATCAGCACTGTAACACCCCAGCATTTAATATGCCCGAATGCTACCAAACATAGACTAAGCAACCTCTAAATACCACAGTTACAAGTAAATTACAGCAAAGGAACAAATGCTAATACCGAAAATTTCGGCAGCATCTCCTTTGTTTTTCCATGATTCGGAGCAACAACAAAGTATCACAAGTTATATCATAATGGAAAGCATCTAAAACAGCAATAACATGTGACATAGCAACAATATAAGTCCAGGATAAAGCATTCAACCACTTCATGAGCTAAACGAACCAAATAGTAAGACCGAGCACACAGTTAAGCAATTCTCCAAGTTTCATGGCAATACTTTCATTATCATGACTCCAAATGATAACACTGTCTAATTTGTGTGGAGCTACGTGTAGATGTGTAGCTAAACCCTTTTTCCCGCATGCCGGTTTCATGGTACCTAAGAAAAACAACATAAACACAAGCGTGAGTTCATCACTCAGCAAGTATATTGCAATGGAACAAGAAAATACATTTCAATACCTTCATCACCACCTTTTTACATACAACATCATACACATCTCATATTCATAGTGTAAGCATATCAGTGACATCATCATAAATCATCCTCATATAATGCAATGTAATGCAATGCGATGCACATATCTCCTTGGAAACTCATACCGGTATGGTTGAGTACACACCCATCGGTGTGCACCCTCTCCCCCCTTCCATCCCGAAGATGGAGGGTGCCTACTCCTCGCTTCCGTTCACCGCGGTGAATAGAATCACGATGTAGGACTTACTCATTGGCTCTCCGGATTAGTCATAACTTTCTCACCGACCCTCCCGGACTAGTTATGACTTTCTCACCGCCCGAGCCATGTAATCATGCCATGTATGCAAATATCCCACATCATAATCAACTTGTACATTAACACATGGCATCATAACATGATAAACATACTCATCATATCAATGGCAATCATTAAAGCATGGCAAGTGATCATCACATATAATCAATCTCATCTAGTCTCAACTAGCAACCTACAAATCGCTATCCATTACAATACACTTGCCTCAACCACGGGCGACGGATTGGCGAGAAGTAGTAGGCCCTCCCGGGGTCACACCACCTGCACAAAGGGACCACACGCTCACAATCAAGCCCACAAAACAGTATGCAAACCCTCATCTACCCCGACATTGCCAACTACTCGCAAAATCCGAAAACAGCGGTTCTGTCCCGTCGGGACAGCAGCCTTCCAAAAGGCATAACTTGGGTTCTAAAACTCCAAATCAATTAAACGAGTACATCCTCGCATAGCTTAGGAAATTTCCCAACTTTTTCTAGGTATAGAGAAAGACTGATTCGGACTCTAAAGTTGTTTAATCTACAAAATACCGTGATATGTTCCAATCACGTCACAGATTCTAACATGCTCGGTAAAACAGCCATAACTTTCAAACGGCTGATCGAAATTTAACGTTATTTATATCCACGGAAAGATAATGAAATTATCTACAACTCCTTCAACATCCGTACGACCAAATTCGCCTCTTGGAGCTCCTCCTCCAGAGCTGGTGTAGTCTCCTCTTCAACTGGTGTTGTATTATGGCAAGGGTGAGTACTTGGTACTCAGCAAGTCATGCACAGAATGCAGCTAATATACTACATGCATGGCTTAATACAAAGGAGTGGCTCAAGGTATTTTTGCAGTAAACAGCATTTAACAAGTATCATAAGTAGATTCGAAAGCAGTAGAAACAAGTAAAGCATAGATAACTTTTCAATGAGTTTAATAAACATCTTTCCCATCCTAATCCACATTTCCATCAACATCATTATTAATCCAACCCAACCTTTCAGATCCAAGTTATTTTTGAGAAAATCTAACCCTTGACTGTAATTCCCGAGCGATGTCCAATACCGCGGACACGGCTATTCGAATAGATTCTACACTCTGCAGAGGTTATGCACTTTACCCACAAGATACAGTCAAACACCACAAAGGCGAGTTCCCGTAACAAAGTCTTTCGGAAACTTCTAACAATACAAGTGGTCCTCCCCGGTTATTGCACACTAACCCTTCCCTTAGCTAAGGCGAAGTTTAGGCCAATCAACCGTTAGATGGGTACCGGCCTCGGCCCGATGCGCTCCCCCGTACAACTTACACAAAGGGTGTAGTTGACCTCCTGAGGTCCCACAGGTACGTTATTAGCAACTTAGTCAACTAGGTCCGTCCCATTACAGACATGTGGCTGCACGTTAGACCCAGTTCAAAGGCTTGCAAGGTTAAGTCCTTAGGGTGACCAGGGCAAGACTACCCGAAGAACCAAATCAACAACCCCAGTGCCACAACTGGCCCACCTGATTATTCTTGCCACATGCCCCGGTCGAAAAACTATTTATCAAACCCCAGTTGATTACCATGCACCACGTGCCATCAACATCACATGATACCTTTCCAAAACAGGTTCAATATATCATTAAGTCAATATTAACATTTGATTGTCCAAAATCATGTCATGAGCACGTAGCAGGTCTAAGCAGTATACTACAACGGTCTAAAACCCATGTTGGCAATTTAATAATGTCCAACTAGTAACCACAACTAGGGTGACAAGGGTCATGGCACATATTTAAATAATCAAGGTGTCATACAGCAAATTGGTATTTATCTAATCCCCCATATTTAAATAAAGTATTTTCTATTTGAACTAGCATGCAATAAGTTAAATCAAAATAGGTTTCAAAATAGGATCAACATGGTCAAAGCACAACTTGCCTTCAAAAAGTACTTGTTCTTGGTCTTGAGTTGGATCCTGAGTCAATACTTCTCCTTCGAATACTTCCGGCACTTCAACGTCTACTCGTAAAGCGTGCAAATAGCAATACATGAATAAACAATAGGCAAAAAGTGTCCAAACATCCAAATAAAATCCATAAACAGAGAGAACATAATTTTGTGAATTTTTAGAAACTGGAATCGTCAAATTCGGAGTTAAAATGCAAAAGTTATAGCATTTTGAAGTCTAAATAATCAATTAAAAAATTTTACAGAGAAAAACTTTAGTCCAAAAATTAAATAAAATTCATATTTAGGTAGATCTCAATTTTATACAAATTTAGAAATTTGAATCACTCAAATCGGAGTTGAAACGCAAAAGTTATAAGCGTTTGAAGTTTGAATCAAAATCTGAAATCATTATTTCGAATTAATAAATCATTTTCTTTTTCGGAAATTAATTATTGTGTCAGCCTGGACACGTGGCAGCCTCTGATTGGTTGGCTGACGTCAGCCGGTCCATGAACTTGGTCCACACTCGGCTCGGGTCTACCGTGGACTCGGTCCACGGCTCCTCGTGAGACTGACATGTGGGTCCCACCCGTCAGTGGGTCACGTGCACGGTGCGACTCTCGGGCGAGACACTGACATGCGGGCCCCGCATGTCAGTGACGCGTGCTTGATCACGCCAGGCTCGGCCGGCCGCACGCGGCCCACCGCCGCTGACTCAACGCACGGCGCGGCGGCGGCTACGTGGCATGATCACGGCCGTTGGATCTAGATCCAACGGTCTAGATCTACCCTAAGTTAACGCAGTTTCCAGCACGTGGCGATCGTGGGCCGTTGGATCTTGATCCAACGGTCCAGATCCGATCTGGTTTTCCAAAGTTTCGGGGAAACGTGGACTCACCGTGATCGTCCGATGAAGATCCAACGGTGCACGGAGCTCGTGGACGGAGATGGCAACACGGCAGGGCTGGGTTGCCGGCGCTAGGGAAGATGGCCGTGCGGCGCTACGGGCGTTCTCCGGCGTGATCACGATGTCCCGCAGGTGCGCCTTGTCTTGGGGATTCCGAACCTGTGCTCCAACACGGCGAACAAGGGCTATCGGTGCCGGAGAAGACGAGGAAACCGTAGCGGCTCCGCCCAACTTCGGCGAGCAATCGGCACGGTCTGGCGGCGGCTTGAGCTCTATTAGCTAGGGCAAACGCGGCGCATGGAAGAGGGCAACCTCGGGGGCCGGTCCGGGCCTTAAATAGCCTAGGCATGCGCGCAGAACCCGAAACCCTAATGAACCCGGCGGAGGGCGCGGCGGCGCAGTCCGGATCGGACTCGGCGGAGACGACCCACGGCCGTACACGTGTCCGATCAACGGCCACGATTGCCAGCGCCGGGTCCGGAGCCGACCGGTCGAAACAGTGCGGCCCAATCCTGACCGTTGGATCTCGATCCAACGGTTGGGATCGATTAGGTTTAGAGCTGGTTCGGTCGAGTCACGTGGCTCGGGTCGGACTCGAGTCCGACTCAGGTTCCGACTCGGTCGGATGAATAGTACTTGACCCAACATGGTTTTCCAGCGATTTAATAATTAAAATAATTTCCAGAAATTCATTTAATTCATTAAAAATAGCAAAAGACTCAGAAAAATTCCAGAAAAATTCCAGAAAAATTCCAGAAAAATTCTGGAAAATATTTTAGGGTATTTGGGACTCAAATAAAATATTTCCAACAAAATTTTATTTGCAAAGTTTAATTCTTTAATTATTTTAAAGTGGAATAAATTCAAATAAATTCCAAATAAATCCAAATAAATTCCAGAAAATTCCAAAAATTCACCAAAGTGCCAAATCACACATAGATTTAGGAAAAGCAAAATTTTGGGGTGTTACAAACCTCCCCCCTTAACAGAATCTCATCCCCGAGATTCAGGGCTTACTAAAGGAATAGGTTCGGAAACTCTTTCTTCAATTCCTCTTCGCGTTCCCAAGTCGCTTCGCTTTCTTCATGATTGCTCCACTGAACTCTACAGAAACGGGTTGACTTGCTCCTCGTCTCTCGATCCATTGTGTCTAGAATCTTCACGGGATGCTCCTTGTAAGTCAAATCTTCTTGCAACTCAATTGACTCTAGCGGTGTCTGTTCCTCAGGTACTCGGAGACACTTCTTCAACTGGGACACATGGAATACGTCATGTACTCCTGCTAACGACTGTGGCAACTCCAGCTAATAAGCAACTTCGCCTCTGCGGCTCAAAATCTTAAATGGTCCAACATAACGGGGTGCGAGTTTCCCTTTAGCATGGAACCTCTTAACTCCCCTGAGAGGCGTAACTCTGAGGTATACATGGTCTTCTGGTTCAAAACTCAAATCCCGGCGACGATTATCCGCATAACTCTTCTGTCGTGATTGGGCTATCTTCAACCTTTCTGTGACAGCCCAAATTTATTTTGGTTATTAAGTTGTGCATGGCATGTTCATATCATACATGTAGTGGTATCAATTATACTCATTTAGAACTCCATTAGTGCTAATGTGGTTTTATGCATGCATGAGTAGGAATTTATAATGTTCATGACAACTTAAAACTGCTACTTATTTATACCGATGTTCTACTCACCATTGTCAATGACTTGTGGACCCTACTTTTAAGTGAGAGAGTGGACTGCACATACCTACTTGTCATTTCTCACTTTACCCACCTCTACCCACTCTTCTTACCTCACTATGACATGTGGGACCAAGCCCCACATGTAAGGGGTGGAGTGGACCACTATATAAACCCCCTCACCTTGGTTTTTCCTCCCCCACACTCTCATTTTCTGCTCACCCCATTTCTGAAAATAGCAAGGAGAGCAAGCAAGAACACTCCTCCCTCACTTCCCCATTTCACCCCACACAATCCATCCAAAAACTGAGATTGAGCTTGTGCATGCAACACCATTGTGATCCTTAGATCAAGGGCTTCAAATCCATCCAAGTGGATTTTGAATGTGCCAAGTTTTGGGTGAGTTCTAATCCTTCCTTTACTCTCCCTTTTTCTGAAATTTTGTTATGTGGAGCTCATCCATCTTCCTTTCCATGAAAATCATCTCCCCGTAGATGATCGGGTCGTGCTTGTTGTGTTGCAAGCTTGAGGAGGAGGAGTTGATGCTACTACAAGCTCAAGAGGAGGAGGCATTGCTTCTACAAGCGAGGAGGAGTTGATACCGGGAAGAACACCGAAGATCACTTTCACGGCGTCATTCTTGATTTCTTCGTCAAACCACCCTTCCATCAAGTGCAAGAACATCCTTGTGGGGGTAAGATTCTACCCTACTCCATTTTCTTGAAGTATAGGAGCACAATGTGCAATAGCCATTCAAAGACTTGAACAAAAATCTTGTTGGACTGTACATTTCAACACACATCGGAACTTCCGACCCCAAATCGGAACATCCGATGTGGCTAAAACTCCAGAAAACTCGTCAATCCTAACCCTGTCTACGCTGGAAATTTACACATATCGGAACATCTGATGTTCACATCGGAACTTCCGAAGTTTCCAGAGAAGCACCTTTCGTGTACTCCAACGAGAAAATTTTTCTAAGTCTGGATCGGAACTTCCGATGTCGGATCGGAACTTCCGATGTGTCGAAGAAGCACCTTGTGAATTCCAGCTGAAAATTTTCTAAGTGCGGATCGAACATCCGATGTCACATCGGAACTTCCGACTGAACCAACTTCAAATGACCATAACTTTTGCATCGTAAGTCCAAATTGGGTGAAACCAATTCCTATGCTTTCATAGGGTCGTCCTCTATCATTTCCAATAGAAAAACAAGACTTGGGTTGCATATATCAAGATCTATCCTAGGATCTTTAACAAGTGGTAGTATTGTTGACCCTCACCCAAACGATATTGTTTTAGTGATAACATTTGACACACAAGTCTAAACTTCCCAAAGTCAAATCGTATGTTCATATTATGACTATTAATCTAAAATCATGAGCATTTCATGCATGGTTGTGCATATTTCAATTATGATTTATTGTTTCGTTTGTGTTCTTGATTGGAGTTATTTGAATTGAATCCTCTCGATAGGTGTTGACGCTTCGAAGGACACTCCCGAGTACGACTACGCTTACGATATCAAGAACGAGCAGCAAGGCACTACCTTACTCCTTGAACATACTTGATCCTATTAATTGCAAATTATGTTGAAGTTATTTTATCAATTGCATGCTTACTTTCAATTACAAGTATATTGGGGTAGAATGCTTAGTTACTACCTTGTTGACATGCTATCCTCTTACCATGTTCATTTTGTATACCATTGTCGCCCTAGGTGGTTGGTTTATTATTATGTATGGGTTAAATGCGATTTGCTTAGCCATGCTTAGACATCGTTAGGAACCGCGACAGATGGACTTAGTTCATCAGTCGCGATGATCAAATATGATTATGATAATGATGGTTCAATTGTGGTTATTGTGTAGCAATGTTGGTTAAGGATCTTAAGGACCAAATCCTGGTGACGTCTCTTTAAGTAACTATCGTGCGAACCACACGCCGTTTATGGGGCCGGCTTAGCCAAGTACTTGTGTATGACTAGGGGTGTTTAAACCACGTGCACCCGGAATTCCTTGAGCTTTGAAGAGTGTCAAGGAATGTCCACCGGAGTTCCTTGAGCCCGTTAGAGTGTCAAGGAACGTCCTCAGAATCCCTCGAACTTTGTGAGAGTTGGGGATGTCTAACAACGGGTGTACTCCTTGGTCCACACACCCGGAGCACTGAGCACGCGGGATCAAGGGCCACGATCACCGGGTGGTTTAAATACACTACCATGCATCTTTGGAAAATGGATTTGTCACGTTCACCTCGGCCGGCACATCAAAGGAATTGTGCTCATAGCTTGGCTTACGAGTGTGGCGTGTCGTGTGGGTAAAGTCGTGCCTCTGCAGAGAATAAAGCTGTTCGAATAGCCGCGTCCATGGTCAAGGGCGATCACTTAAGTTGTCGATCCTTTGGGCGAGTGTTAAGGATCGGGTAAGAATGGATGGTTTGGGAAACCAAGTCTCATGAGTATTGGAGTATTCATGAGGAGGAACTTCGCGGGTATTGGAGTACTCGTGGAAGGAACTTCACGGATATTGGAGTATCCGTGGTCGTAGTTTAACATGAGCGTTGGACTCATGGTTCGGAAAATGCTTGGAGGCATGACATAAAGATGTTTATGATAATGTTATACTATGTATTAGACTTTGTAAATGTTTATCAAACAGCAGTTTCAATCTATACGTGTCTGTGTTTTTATCCCAAATGTTGCTTTACGCTAAAATTAACCTTGTGCCGTTCTTATGATGAAGCAACCACATGTAGCTAGAACTCAGCATGCAACTTATAATATTGTGCGAGTACACTCTTTGTACTCAAACGGATTGTCCACTTGCTGCAGGTGAGGGTGAGGCACTGCCCGGAGACCTTTCTCGGGCAGATTTCGATGATGCTAACGCTTAGGGGCACGTTCTTACTTCCAGTCGGTTGCCTGCGGGCTATGGCACACTACGCTGGACTCTTTTGTTGTCTATATTATGTTTCCGCTGCTAGTTCTGTAATAACTTTAAATATGTCGTTTTGGACAGCAGTCCTTCTTTTGTATGTAACTATGCTTATGCTTTCGTTAATTGTGTATGTGTTGTGATACAAACTGTTATGCATTGTCGCGCGTGTTGGTGAACTTTCCTGGGACCAACACGGGCATATATGCGGGACGCCCGAGGCTCCCTTGATTTACTTGGATGATGCGAAGCTACTGAGTGAATCAATGGAATCCCGGGGACGGGTCCCCACACTTTCCCTAATCATGGCAATCTGCTCTTCAGCTTCTTGAAGCATATCAGGCCCGAAGACACGGCGCTCGCCGATCTCATTCCAATTCAATGGTGTCCGACAGGGTCGACCATACAGTGCCTCAAAAGGTGACATCTGTAAACTAGCCTGGTAACTATTGTTGTAACTGAACTCGGCATACGGCAAACTCTTATCCCAAGAGGTAGCATAAGCCAATGCACATGCTCTTAACATATCCTCCAGAATCTGATTGACTTTTTCAGTCTGTCCATCCGTCTGTGGATGATAGGCTGTACTGAAGTTTAAACGGGTTCCCATGGCTTCATGCAACTTATTCTAGAACCTTGAGGTAAATTGGGTACCTCTGTCCAATACAATCCTCTTTGGCACTCCGTGCAAACAGACGATCCTGATCATATACAACTCTGCTAACTTATCCCCCGAGTACGTGGTCTTCACGGGGATAAAATGGGCTACTTTGGTCAAGCGATCCACTATAACCCATATGGAGTCATAACCTCCTTGAGTCTTAGGCAAACCAGTAATGAAATCCATTCCGATTTCCTCCCACTTCCACTCAGGTATTTTCAACGGCTGTAGCAATCCTGCTGGTCTCTGATGCATTGCCTTGACTCTCTGGCATACGTCGCACAATGCAACATGCTCGGCAACTTCACGCTTCATGCTCGGCCACCAGAATCTTCCCTTCAAATCCTGATACATTTTGGCGCTTCCAGGATGAATTGAGTACATGGAGTCATGGGCTTCTTCCAAAATCAGTTGCTTTAATTCCTTCTTGTTGGGCACACAAATCCGATCCTTCATCCATAACGTGCCTTGCTCATCCAACTTGAAGTCCTCTGCCTTGCCTTCTTCCTTGATGGACTTAATCCTGCGGATCTTGTCATCATCCTTCTGTCCTTCCCGGATCTGGTCCTCTAGGGTAGGCTTTACTTCCAGTGCGGCCAAGAATCCGCTAGGTACCACCTCAATCTTCATTCTCTGAAAATCCTCACATAACTCATCCTGACTTGTGGCTAGCAACATACTCACGGTATGGCTTTTCCGACTCAAGGCATCGGCAACTACGTTGGCCTTCCCGGGATGGTAATGGATTCAAACATTGTAGTCCTTGATCAACTCTAACCACCTCCTTTGCCTCATATTCAGATCCGACTGGGTGAATATGTACTTAAGGCTCTTATGATCCGTATAAACTTCACATCTGTTTCCGATCAGATAGTGACGCCATATCTTCAAGGCATGCACTACGGCAGCTAACTCTAGGTCATGTGTCGGATAATTTTCCTCATGCGGCCTCAACTGCCTTGATGCATAAGCGATGACCTTTCCATTCTGCATCAGCACACATCCAAGTCCTTGGCGCGATGCGTCACAATAAATATCAAAGCTTTGATTAACATCCGGTAGTACTAACACCGGCGCTGATGTCAATCGCTTCTTCAGCTCCTGAAATCCTTTCTCACATTCTGGCGTCCATGTAAACTTCTTCTCCTTTTTCAGCAATTGCGTAAGAGGTTTCGCAATTGTCGAGAAGCCTTCAATGAAACGGCGATAGTATCCTGCCATTCCAAGGAAACTCCGGATCTGGGTCACAGTCTTCGGCTGCTCCCAATTTAACACAGCTTCTACCTTGCTTGGATCAACGGCGACTCCTTTTGCGGTCATTACATGTCCGAGGAACTCCACCTTGTCCTTCCAAAAATCACACTTGCTGAACTTGGTGAAGAGTTGCTGTTCCCTCAGCTTTTCCAAAACTCGCCTCAAGTGTTCGGCATGTTCTTCCTCTGTCTTGGAGTAGATTAGGATATCATCTATGAACACGACAACAAACTTGTCCAAATATTCCATGAACACCTTATTCATCATATTCATGAAATATGCTGGCGCATTCGTCAGTCCAAAGGACATAACCGTAAACTCGTAATGTCCATATCTTGACGAGAATGCAGTCTTCGGAATATCCTCTGATCGGATCTTCAACTGATGGTATCCCGATCTCAGATCAATCTTGGAGAAGACTCCGGCTCCTCTCAGCTGATCAAACAAATCATCAATCCTGGGTAGCGGATACTTATTCTTCACGGTGACTTCATTGAGTGCACGGTAGTCAATGCACATCCTGAAACTTCCTTCCTTCTTCTTGACGAACAAAACTGGCGCTCCCCACGGCGACGAACTCGGTCTGATAAATCCTTTCTCCATTAACTCCTCTAGCTGTTTCTTCATCTCTACCAACTCCTCGGTGGACATCCGATAAGGTCTCTTTGCTATCGGTCTTTGTGCAGTACAAGCTCTATCACAAACTCTATGTCCCTGTCTGGCGGCATACCAGGTAGATCTTCGGGAAAAACATCTGGGTACTCGTTCACTACTGAGACATCCTCTATGCTGATTGCCTTAGTACTGTTAACCATCAACTGTCCATCTCTAACGGTAGTAGCTTGAAATTCCACTTTCTTCCCACACGGGCTCTCAACTGAGATAGTTCTTCGTCCACAATCCAATACGGCCTTGTGCTTGGATAACCAATCCATTCCCAAAATAACATCTATGGTCTAGGTCTCCAAAATAATAAGGTTTGCTAGGAACTCTATTCCATCTATTAGTATTCTCACCCCGGAACATCCTACTTTCGTTCGGAGTTCGGAACCAGGGGTTTGAACTAAAAGCATGCACTTAAGTCTTGTAATCTCCAAATCATTACTAGCAGCAAAGCCTTGCGAAACAAACGAATGCGAAGCTCCAGAGTCAAACAAAATCATTGCAGTGTCTTGAGTTAACAAGTAACTTACCCAAGACGACGTCAGAGCATTCTGCAGTGCATCTGCGTTGATATGTTTGACTTGGCCTCTCACCACGATGCAGGGTGTGGCTCTGGTCTTTGGCGTCCTAGCTGGGGTGGTTCCTAGATTGAAGCGAACTGGGGTCACTCCTGCTGTCTTCTTTGGGCAGTTGTTGGCAAAGTGTCCTGGCTCGTTGCAGTTGTAGCAGCGTCTCACTGTTCCTTCTTGTTGCACTCGAGCAGCGTTTCTAGCGGGGCTAGGGTCCGTAGTTCTGATTGACGGGTCTTGGTGCCGTGACGGTGTCCTTGTTGCATTTTGTGGCTGGAATCAAAACTGATTTGGTGCAACTCTCGACGCCGCTATGCGTTCCCTGGCGTGATCCCTGCTGTTGCATTCTGCGCTTCCTGTTCTCATCCAGTTCCTTGCGCTTGTCCTCAAGAATAAGCGCCTTATTCACCAACTCTTGGAAATCTGGAAAGGTGTGGGTGATCAATCCTACCTGCAATCCTGAGTTAAGTCCCTTCATGAAACGAGACTGTCTGGCTTTATCTGTCGCTACATCCTCAGGTGTGTAGCGTGCTAGCTGTGTGAACTTGTTCAGGTAGTCGGCCACTGGCTGATTACCTTGCTTCAGTGCTCTGAACTCCTCCTTCTTAAGATCCATGATTCCTTCAGGTACGTGATACTGACGGAATGCAGCTATGAACTCCTCCCAAGTGATATCTTGAGGGTTCACTTGCGTGGCGCAGAAGTTCTCCCACCATTCGGCGGCTGTTCCTTCCAACTGATGGGAAGCGTAAAGTACCTTCTCATTTCCTATGCATTGAGCTATGTGTAGCTTCCTCTCAATTGATCTTAACCAATCATCGGCCTCTAATGGATTGGCATTCCCAGAAAAAGTGGGTGGGTGAGTTCTCATGAACTCGGCGATCTTGTATTCTCGCGTTGTCCCCTGATTAACTTGATTAGCGTGGCCTGAGCAAAGGACGTGTTGCATTTGTTGCATCATAGCATGCATCAATCGAGTCTGAGCAGCGAGAAAAGCTCGAAATTCTGCATATCCAAAGTGGCGGTCTTTGGTGCTCCATCATTAGGGTTTTCTGCTGGGCGAGAACCACTTCCATTGCCTCCAAAGTTTCCGCGGGTGTTCACCATCTGTCGATTTGCTCTTGGTTTTAGAGATGAGAGGGAAACAAGAATAGACAAGTAATATGGAACTTATGCGGGGCGAAAGGTGTAACTTTAAGGTCCAACTTTATTATTGATATCAATAACTTGGTATGGTTGCTTACAATGCCTAGGGGCCTTGCAACACATACTGCACACTCAGCAAGCAATGAAAATCCAAATCGAACTAACACTGGAGTCTAACACCTAAAGGGTGACTCTTTATTCTATGACGCGACTCAGCGAAGGAATCTCACTATAAAACCTACGCTCACTCATCGAGAAAACCTCCACGGCCTGGGTACGGGTGCTGCGGCATAGGCGCGAAACGATTGCCATGTCCAGCAACTATGTCATCTGTGGTAGTCGAAGAAGCAGTGTCCACATCGAGATCTGACTCCTCCGGATCTGGTTCGTGTAGCTCGAGTACTGGCTCTGGTTCTGGTCCGTACAAAGCCATCTCCAACTCGTCAATCCTTCGCAGAAGGTGTGACACATACTCTTGAGCTTCCCGCCATCTGCTCTTTTCTGTCGTGATCTCCTTGCGGGCCTTCTGTAGCTCTTTGCTTGTATCATCGAGTACATCCTCCTGGGCGACAACAAGTCGTGCCAACTGTGTGACCATGGCATCCTCATCCTGAATCGCCTTCGGGTCAAGAAGGTTATCGCTGCGCGGGTGATAACGGAACACCGTGCTCTCCAACTCTCTGGCGTAGATACGGGTAATGTGCCACATTGCTCGTCGTGACACTTCTTGGATACCCATCTGCATTGTAGACCTCCTGGCAGTGCAGTGTATCGGGCGATTGCCTGGGCCCTTCTTCCTAGCAGGTACCACAATCTTCACGTCACAAGCCTTGATCAATCCTGCTTGTCTGATTACTTCCACTTGGTATTGCGGCTTCTCAAAATCTTTGAGAGTCTGTAGCATACGCCAAAGTTCCGTAGCATGACCAACCTCCAGATCGACGTAGTTGAACTCTCCCTCCATCTGTCACAAGAGTGTTTACGTAAGAACTCGAAATTTTTAAATCGTGACAAGGTAAGGAAAAATTCAGCAAGAGACAAGAAAAGAGAGAAGGGGATAAGTCGAGATGTCATTTCTTATCTTGACAAATTTTTAGCTTTAGAAAATAGGTTTTAACCTCTCTACGACCATTCTAGCTAGGGTTGAGCCTACGGTCAGTATGGCTCTGATACCACCTCTGTCGGGACCCCGAATTTGCAAATCCGGACCCTCTATGTATTCAGCACTAGTCCAGAACGCCGCTTAGTGCACCACAGTCTTAACATCGGTAAATATCACAATCATACCATTCGATACCAATAAAGTACTTTATTTAAATAACCAAACTGGTCGCTTGACCTTATGGCCAAGTTACAAATATACGCCTCGCAAGGCGAAACTTATTAAGAGAGAAATAGTAGCAGCGGAAAAATAAGATAACATCGTGGCGCCATCCAGTATACCACAGGCAACTGACTGGGCTCGCTCCCGAAGTAGACGGTTCCTCTTGGAGCTCCTCCTCCAGAGCTGGTGTAGTCTCCTCTTCAACTGGCGTTGTATTATGGCAAGGGTGAGTACTTGGTACTCAGCAAGTCATGCACAGAATGCAGCTAATATACTACATGCATGGCTTAATACAAAGGAGTGGCTCAAGGTATTTTTGGCAAGAAACAAAGATTTAACAAGTATCATAAGTAGATTCGAAAGCAGTAGAAACAAGTAAAGCATAGATAACTTTTCAATGAGTTTAATAAACATCTTTCCCATCCTAATCCACATTTCCATCAACATCATTATTAATCCAACCCAACCTTTCAGATCCAAGTTATTTTTGAGAAAATCTAACCCTTGACTGTAATTCCCGAGCGATGTCCAATACCGTGGACACGGCTATTCGAATAGATTCTACACTCTGCAGAGGTTATGCACTTTACCCACAAGATACAGTCAAACACCACAAAGGCGAGTTCCCGTAACAAAGTCTTTCGGAAACTTCTAACAATACAAGTGGTCCTCCCCGGTTATTGCACACTAACCCTTCCCTTAGCTAAGGCGAAGTTTAGGCCAATCAACCGTTAGATGGGTACCCGGCCTCGGCCGATGCGCTCCCCGTACAACTTACACAAAGGGTGTAGTTGACCTCCTGAGGTCCCACAGGTACGTTATTAGCAACTTAGTCAACTAGGTCCGTCCCATTACAGACATGTGGCTGCACGTTAGACCCAGTTCAAAGGCTTGCAAGGTTAAGTCCTTAGGGTGACCAGGGCAAGACTACCCGAAGAACCAAATCAACAACCCCAGTGCCACAACTGGCCCACCTGATTATTCTTGCCACATGCCCCGGTTGAAAAACTATTTATCAAACCCTAGTTGATTACCATGCACCACGTGCCATCAACATCACATGATACCTTTCCAAAACAGGTTCAATATATCATTAAGTCAATATTAACATTTGATTGTCCAAAATCATGTCATGAGCACGAAAGGTGTCTAAGCAAAGATACTACAACGGTCTAAAACCCATGTTGGCAATTTAATAATGTCCAACTAGTAACCACAACTAGGGTGACAAGGGTCATGGCACATATTTAAATAATCAAGGTGTCATACAGCAAATTGGTATTTATCTAATCCCCCATATTTAAATAAAGTATTTTCTATTTGAACTAGCATGCAATAAGTTAAATCAAAATAGGTTTCAAAATAGGATCAACATGGTCAAAGCACAACTTGCCTTCAAAAAGTACTTGTTCTTGGTCTTGAGTTGGATCCTGAGTCAATACTTCTCCTTCGAATCCTTCCGGCGCTTCAACGTCTACTCGTAAAGCGTGCAAATAGCAATACATGAATAAACAATAGGCAAAAAGTGTCCAAACATCCAAATAAAATCCATAAACAGAGAGAACATAATTTTGTGAATTTTTAGAAACTGGAATCGTCAAATTCGGAGTTAAAATGCAAAAGTTATAGCATTTTGAAGTCTAAATAATCAATTAAAAAATTTTACAGAGAAAAACTTTAGTCCAAAAATTAAATAAAATTCATATTTAGGTAGATCTCAATTTTATACAAATTTAGAAATTTGAATCACTCAAATCGGAGTTGAAACGCAAAAGTTATAAGCGTTTGAAGTTTGAATCAAAATCTGAAATCATTATTTCGAATTAATAAATCATTTTCTTTTTCGGAAATTAATTATTGTGTCAGCCTGGACACGTGGCAGCCTCTGATTGGTTGGCTGACGTCAGCCAGTCCATGGACTTGGTCCACACTCGGCTCGGGTCTACCGTGGACTCGGTCCACGGCTCCTCGTGAGACTGACATGTGGGTCCCACCCGTCAGTGGGTCACGTGCACGGTGCGACTCTCGGGCGAGACACTGACATGCGGGCCCCGCATGTCAGTGACGCGCAGTCACGCCCAGGCTCAGCCGCACGCTGGCCCACCGTCGCTGACTCAACGCACGGCGCGGCGGCGGCTACGTGGCATGATCACGGCCGTTGGATCTAGATCCAACGGTCTAGATCTACCCTAAGTTAACGCAGTTTCCAGCACGTGGCGATCGTGGGCCGTTGGATCTTGATCCAACGGTCCAGATCCGATCTGGTTTTCCAAAGTTTCGGGGAAACGTGGACTCACCGTGATCGTCCGATGAAGATCCAACGGTGCACGGAGCTCGTGGCGGAGATGGCAACACTACAGGCTGGGTTGCTTGCCGCTTAGGAAGATGACCACGGGCGCGGCGCTACGGGCGTTCTCGGCGTGATCGAGATGTCGGTAGTGCGCCTTGTCTTGGGGTTCAACACAGGCTCCAACACGGCGAACAAGGGCTATCGGTCTTGGAGAAGACGAGGAAACCGTGAGCGGCTCCGCCCAACCGGCGAGCAATCGGCACGGCCTGCAGCGGCTTGAGCTCTATTAGCTAGGGCAAGCGGGCGCATGGAAGAGGGCAACCTCGGGGCGGTCCCGGCCTTAAATAGCCTAGGCATGCGCGCAAGAAACCCAAAACCCTAACGAACCCCGGAGGGCGCGGCGCATCGGATCGACTCACGAGACGACGACCGCGGCCGTACACGTGTCCGATCAACGGCCACGATTGCCAGCGCCGACGGTCCGAAAGCCGACCGGCCGAAACAAAGGCGCCCAATCCTCGATCGTTGGATCTCGATCCAACAGTTGGGATCGATTAGGTTTAGAGCTGGTTCGGTCGAGTCACGTGGCTCGGGTCGGACTCGAGTCCGACTCGGGTTCCGACTCGGTCGGATGAATAGTACTTGACTCAACTTGGTTTTCCAGCGATTTAATAATTAAAATAATTTCCAGAAATTCATTTAATTCATTAAAAATAGCAAAAGACTCAGAAAAATTCCAGAAAAATTCTGAAAAATATTTTAGGGTATTTGGGACTCAAATAAAATATTTCCAACAAAATTTTATTTGCAAAGTTTAATTCTTTAATTATTTCAAAGTGGAATAAATTCAAATAAATTCCAAATAAATCCAAATAAATTCCAGAAAATTCCAAAAATTCACCAAAGTGCCAAATCACACATAGATTTAGGAAAAGCAAAATTTTGGAGTGTTACAATAACCGACACAAATAAGTCATTATTTGTGCCGGTTCTGTTTACCAACCGACACTAATACTCCCCCCTATATAACAACTCGCAGCTCCTACTCCATTCCCGATCAGTACTGTTCCTCCCCCGACTGAAAACTCTTCCTTCTCTCCTTCTTGCTCCATTGATTTCATTTGCTGCATTTTGAGTGTATGTACTTCCTCTAGTTGTTCCAAGGTGAATAATTTCTTCTCCTCTCTTGATATGTGGTGTTCTAGATGCAATTTAATGTTTAGAATTTGTAGAATTAAGGTTAATTTATATGTAGGTTTAGATTTAGTTTGTTTTAATTGGTGTAGCATTTTGTAGATGATGAATTTATTACCTAGCTTGATATGTAGCTTAATTTTAATTATATAATGTATAGCTTAGTTTTATATAATGTAATTTCCTCTCCTCTCTTGATATGTAGCTTAGTTTTATATAATGTAGATTAAAATTATGTCCATCTATTATTGTTAGCTAATTAATTATTATCAAACATATATTAAATTTTAATAAGCATTGATTTGTAATGATCTAGTTGAAATTTAATGTTTACATCTGATTCAATTAAGATTAAATTATATGATCTAGCATTTTGTAGATGTTGATTTTGTTTTTATTGATATAGCATTTTGTAGATGTAGAATTTATTACCTAGCTCCATTAGATGAAGTTTTGCTTAGTTTTATATAATGTAGATTAAAATTATGTCCATCTATTATTGTTAGCTAATTAATTATTATCAAACATATATTAAATTTTAATAAGCATTGATTTGTAATGATCTTGTTGAAATTATGTGTTTACATCTGATTCAATTAAGATTAAATTATATGATCTAGCATTTTGTAGATGTTGATTTTGTTTTTATTGATATAGCATTTTGTAGATGTTGAATTTATTACCTAGCTCCATTAGATGAAGTTTTGCTTAGTTTTATATAATGTAGATTAAAATTATGTCCATCTATTATTGTTAGCTAATTAATTATTATCAAACATATATTAAATTTTAATAAGCATTGATTTGTAATGATCTACTTGAAATTATATGTTTACATCTGATTCAATTAAGATTAAATTATATGATCTAGCATTTTGTAGATGTTGATTTTGTTTTTATTGATATAGCATTTTGTAGATGTTGAATTTATTACCTAGCTCCATTAGATGAAGTTTTGCTTAGTTTTATATAATGTAGATTAAAATTATGTCCATCTATTATTGTTAGCTAATTAATTATTATCAAACATATATTAAATTTTAATAAGCATTGATTTGTAATGATCTGGTTGAAATTTAATGTTTACATCTGATTCAATTAAGATTAAATTATATGATCTAGCATTTTGTAGATGTTGAATTCATTACCTAGCTCCATTAGATGAAGTTTTGCTTAGTTTTATATAATGTAGATTAAAATTATGTCCATCTATTATTGTTGATCCAGTTGAAATTTAATGCTTACATCTAGTTCAATTAAGGTTAATTTATATGTGGTTCAAATAAAAGGTTTATTTTGATAATCGTTTATGTTAATTAATCGTAGATGGACCGGAGATGGATGTACAAAGTGCATCTGCTACGATCGAGAATACATCGATGGCGTATTCGCTTTTCTAAGATTCACGAGGAGGACAAGTTGCAAAAGAAAAGGAATGCATACATTGTCCATGTATTGATTGCAAGAATCGTAAGATGTTTTCGGACAAAGAGCATATCCACTTGCACTTGATTCAAGGGGTTTTTACCTGGATATACACATTGGACAAGACACGGTGAAGAAGAGATCATACATGAAGGGGATAACGTCATCAACGACGGAGCTACCAACATGGTATCTGACATCGGTTCCGGATCCGATGAGGATAGGTTGCTCGTGGATGATGACAATAATCTGGCTCAGATGTTGCGCGATGCAGAAGGGAACTACACTAGTCAGAGAGAGTTTAATCAATTCCAATGTTTGATGGAGGACTCGGACAAACCTTTGTTCCCGGGTTGTAAGGAGGAATACACAAAGTTGCACACCGTGCTTTCACTACTAAAATTGAAGGCAAGCAATGGTTGGTCCGATAAAAGTTTCACGGCGTTGTTACATCTCTTGGCGGACATGCTTCCTGAAGGACCATGTGGAGGTCCATCCATTTTTGTGATGAGTATTTGACTTTATTTGAGCAAGGTGTGCTCAGGCTTGAGTTTGATTTGACTCGGTATTGCATGTTTCAATTAATGATAATTGTGGACTAACATGCAGGAAGAAAAGGTATGTGCATTGTGGTATGTGCAAAATGGTTTGTTCCTTGTGGTACAGGTTCTTGAGGCAGCTATGGTCGTTGGTAAGTACCGGGACTAGGTTGGGAGAACCGAGGTCCAGAGCGGTCGAGGATGCCGACGAGATGGTTGGGCTCAAACCGGGTTCACTTGGACGTCAAGGAAATGGACTTGAGGTGGCTCAAGGTTTCCGGTTCGGGTTGGAGGCTCGAAGAGGAGGAAACTGAGCGGTCAAGTCCGGCGGATGAAGGCCCGTTGCATCGGGTTGATCGGGTTTTGTTTAAAACCCATGTATGGCCAAGTTGGCCCATGTAAAGCCCATGTGTGGGTTGAAATGAGAGGGTTAATCCTAGCCCTTGGTGGAGTGCCCTAGGGTTTGGGACTCATCCAAGGGTGGTAGGTGGCCCTAGAGTAGTATAAATAGAGGGGGAGGGGTGTCCTCCCTCACTTGAAGGTTTGAGTTGCTCCTTTGAGCTTTGCCCACATGAAGTGAGGCTTTGTAAACCTTCCAACCAGAAAATACAAAGATTTTCTTTACTTTTTGTGAATTTAAATTCCGCATTTACATTATGTCTTTACTTTACGCAATTTAAATTCAGCATTTACTTTCCCGCATGTAAATTCTTGCAATTTACTTTCTCGCAATTTGGATTTGCTCCTCTCCTTCTAAATGCTGTTGATCAAGGAGGTCTTGAGGGTGCTCATTTGGTTTTACATCTTTCTTGCACCCTAGGATAGACTAGAGATCAAGTTTCTATCAAGATTGCAAATCTGTCCTGAACTTGTTCTTCGCGCAGCAGTCAGTCTTTGATTTTTAGAAAAATATATAAAAATCTTTCTTGATTGATTCTTGTTGGAGAAGGTGCTTGACTCATATACCAATCTGTGGAAAAATTTTGGAGTCCACTGGATGCACCATTTGGGAGCTGTGAGGTGAAAACCGAGCCCCAAATTTCCTGATTGAAAATCCTGACTGTTCGTAGTTCTTGATTTTTCCTGTTTTTTGTAGAAGGTGTTTGGTGGTGATTTTTGGTGGAGTGCTTCACGACTCAACAGCTCACAGGCTGAAAAATTCCCAAATTTTTTGGAGCAACAGAAGTCCACAATCCACCTGCTCTAATTGAGGACAATTCCTGAAAATCTGCTTTTGCTTTTCTAAAAAGAGGCTTTTGTGTTTTGGCTTGATCTCTTTTAGAAAAGAAGTATTTGAATTGATTCCTCCTTGCTTTGGACACTTGACAACCAGAATTTGTGATTTAAATATCCCTCACATGATTCATGGTTCCTATCCATGTAAGCTAGGGATACACATAGTTGTCAAGTCGTTCGATTTTTGTGGGTTTCGCGATTTTAAGGAGCATCGGTTTTCTTGCGGGATTGTTTGGAGTACGTTGAGTAGGGGATATTTTTATTTGGGATCATTCACCCCCTCTGATCGCCATCTCGGTCTTTCAATTGGTATCGAGCCGGTTTTGCTCTTTCATAGATCTTGACCGGTCTCAAGAGCCATGGCGACGGACAAGTACTCAACTAAGCCTCCAATTTTTGCTGGAGTTGATTATCCGCTCGAAAGTTCGGATGGAGACATACATCACTGCCCAGGGCTTTTCTTTATGGCAGAAGGTGAAGCACCCGTATGAGGTTCCGGCCGATGAGAACGCCAACGCCGCAAACATGGTCGACGTTGAGGCAAACGCTAAGGCCAAGAACCTCCTCATACAGGGACTTAGCCGCAGTGAGTATGATCGCGTCTCTCACCTACGATCGGCTCACGAGATCTGGGTGACCCTCAATGCTTACCATGAGGGCACCACTCAGATCAAGTCCGTGAGACAGATCAATTTAAGCGTGACTACAACAAGTTTGAGCAAAGACGGTGAGAGCCTTGATGAGTGCTTTGCTCGTTTTGCAAAGATTCTCAGCAATCTTCGGTCAGTGGGTTGTTCATACACTGATTCGGAGAATGCGAGGCATTTTCTTCGAGCACTCGATCTAAGGATTTGGGAGATGAAGGTAACCACCATCACGGACCATACGGACTTGTCGACCTTGACTCTTGACGGGTTGTATTCCCGCCTCAAGACTCATGAGCTCGACATCGCCGTCGCAGGACGAAGTCCCAAACGATGGCATTGGTTACCGATCCCACTAGGTCTTCCTCTTCTGGACCCCCTCATGACTTCTCTTCTGGTTTTTCTCTCCCCGCTCTTTGCGACGTAAGCGATGACATTCTGGAACAATTTCCAGAAGACGAGCTTGCTCTTGTCGCTCGAAAATTTTCGAACATTTACAAAAGGGTGAGAGATAGAAAGAGGAGTGGCAAGTTCACTTGCTTTGAGTGTGGTGGCCCCAACCACATTCGGGCAAACTGCCCCAAGCCGAGAAGGGCAATTATGAACAAGGCGGTGCGGGTAAGAACGACTACATCAACAAGAACCGCAACAAGAAGCCTCCAGCTCGCGAGCCGGCGCAAGAGAAGAAACACCGCAAGTTCGCCAAGGGCAAGAAGCTCTTTCACCGCGTCCTTGCCGCGCTCGACGACCTTGACCTCTCCGACACGGAGACATGGAGCGACGAGGACGAGGATGAACCGCAAGAGAAGGTGAAGGGCGGCGATGACTTCTCCTAAGATGTGCTTCATGGCCTCCAATGCCATGGAAGTACTCCGACACCGAAACAGACAAATGACACGGAGGAGGTACCTTCTTATGACCAGCTCCATGATGCTTTTATCAAACTAGGAAAATTTCATTCCAAGTCTAGAGCTAAGTGTGTTGATCTAGAGAAGGAAGTAGGTACCTTATCTCGGGAGTTAGCTTCACTTAGATCTTGTTCCTCCCGAGACTCTGATAGTCAGTACTTTGTGTGATGCTTTGCTTGTGGAGTTGGAGAATCTAAGGACTCTACATGATAGTGTGCTTTCGATCTTGAGTCACTTAGGTCGAAGGATGCTAGCACATGTCCAGTAGCTTCTATTCCTGTTGATGCTAGTTCTCTTCACACTCACACAAATGCTTCATGTGCTAATTGCCCTAAGCTTCTCGCTGAAATTGATGCCATGAGTTGTCACCTTAGGAAGCTATCTGCTAGAAATGATGAACTTGAAAAGCATGCTTCTAAGGACCCAATCAGCTCATGTGAGGGCTGTATGCAACTAAAAATGCTTATGATGACTTGGTGCTTGAAAACTCAAAATATGCTAAGGATCTACTAGCTAAGTCACAAAATGGTTGCATGTCGTGTGTTGGGGTAGCAGAGGACATGAATCAAATTCATGTAGAGCTTAGGAAGAAGCTCAAAGCCCGTGGGTAGGATTAGAGACTCTCCATGTGTTTCTTAAGTAGTCCCTCAAGATTGAGGCTGCTCTTTATAGGGAGAGATTTGATCGTTTAGTTCGCTCTTCTCCATCCGGCTCTTCCCTGCTACTCCTTCCTTGCTCTTCTTGTGCCTCACTTTTTCGAGAGTGTCGGTACCTTATGAGCACTCTCGAGAAGTTTGTTGGAGGTAAGAAGAAGCTCAATCTTATCCTAGATCACCCAAGATTAGCAGATTCAATCAAGGTCTAGGGTTTGATGCCTTGGAGCATACACGCGCATCCGCCATCACAGCGTGCCTCCAAGAGCGGAGAGATAGTGGTGGCTCCACAAGTGAGCACCACTGTTTAGATCAGCGAGGATTGTCCACGGGACGTCTGACAAGAAGGGTGCTTCTCATGCTACTTCACCCCCCAAGGCGAAGTATACATGCACCTTCTGTCAGAAGGATGGACCTATAGCTGATTTCTGCTTCAGACGCGTCAAGATTTCTCGGCGTGAGCGTGTCCATGCTCTTAGGGGTATTCAGGTCATCCTCAGACTGAGTGCGCCTAAGGCACACACGGCTTTTAGACAGATAAACAAGCTAGAGAGTCTCCTGCTTTTGGACAGCGCATGGGGCTTGGTTTTCGTGCTTCTACTGGTTTTCGCCCAGTGTCCCCGAAGTCAGTCTTTCCGCCGTCCTCTTGATATTCCTCGCTTTTCCCATCGAGGTAGATATCAGCGGCGTGAGTTTGCTTTTCCCAATGGAGGTTCACAAGCAGAAGATCGGGATGGTCCGGCCTTTGCACCTCGGCGGACCAACCCGGCAATGCTCCAGGCGCCCCATCGAGCGAGTCTGATTTTGTGAGAGTCGAGTCACGGAGAGGTGCCGATTGCATTCTTCTACTCCGTTGATCAAGCTGTTTCATCGCACAGTTGACTCAGTATTGGGTTCCTAGATCTGCACTGATCTATCCTGGTACTGAGACATCTGCTTTTCACTCTCTTTGATTCAGGTCCGTAGGACAGGGAAGGAGGAGGTTTGGATCGTAGACTCCGGCTGTTCTCGCCACATGACCGGAGACTCCCGTTGGTTTTCTTCCCTGGACCGAGATCCCGGTGATGAGGTAATCACCTTTGGGGATGCTGCGTCGGGTAGAGTCATTGCTAAAGGTACCGTCTGCATTAACGATCATTTCATTCTTAAGGACGTTGCCTTAGTCAGTAAGCTGCATTTCAACTTGCTTTCTGTCTCTCAGCTTCTTGATGACGATTTCGAGGTCAATTTTAAGAGGAGCTCTTGTAGGATCCTCGATTCTTCTGGGGAGTTTGTTTGCAGGATTTCTCGTTTCGGGAGAGTCTTTCGTGCTGATTTTTCTTTTTCCTCTAGAGACTCTCTCCATTGCCTTATTGCTTCTGAGTCCCGTGATCTCTCCTTTTGGCATAGGAGACTTGGTCACATTGGCTTTGATCATTTGACTCGAGTTAGCGGCCATGATCTCATTCGTGGCCTGCCTAAACTCAAGATGGTCAAAGATGTTGTATGTTCTCCTTGCCGACATGGCAAGATGGTTGCTTTGCCTCCCATCCTCCAGTACCCGAGTGATGATCGATGCACCAGATACCGCTACACATGGACACCGTTGGTCGGCTCGAGTGCGATCGGCCAGGTGGGAAGTGGTATATTCTTGTCATTGTCGATGATTTTTCGAGGTACTCTTGGGTGTTTTTCATGGCCTCGAAGGATGAGTGTTTTTCACACTTCAGGGTTTGGTCCGTAGGTTGTCTGTTGAGCTCCCAGGTGCCTTACGAGCGATCCGCAGCTACAATGGCACGGAGTTCAAGAACTCCTACTTTAGCGACTTCGTGAGGAGTTAGGCTTAGAGCATCAGTTCTCCTCTCCATACGTCCCTCAAAGAAATGGCGTAGTGGAAAGGAAGAACAGGACCCTGGTTGAGATGGCCAGACGATGCTAGATGAGTACAATACTCCTAGGAAGTTTTGGGCCGAGGTCAGAGCTACGGCATGCCATGTTGCCAACAGAGTTTTTCTTAGGGCACACTTGCATTGCACTTCTTATGAGTTGAGATATGGGCGAAAGCCTAGTGTATCTCATTTTCGTGTTTTTGGTTGCAAGTGCTTCTTCTTGAAGTCTGGGAACCTAGATAAGTTCGAGTCACGTTCTCACGATGGGATCTTTCTCGGGTTACTCGACTTACGCCTCGTAGCTATAGGATTTGGGCTGTAGATTTGGGTAGGATCATAGAGACCTGCGAGGTGACTTTTGATGAGGCTAGCCCGGTGCTAGACCAGACATTTCAGGCTCTTCTCCTCTTTCCCGCCTATCTTCTCAGAGGAAGTTGATGACGGAGATGAAGGCGCCTTGCCTGATCCAAATACCATTCTCGCCTCCCGAGGTGCCTCCCATTTCCATATCTCGCACCTCAGGAGATCAGCCTTACCCTCGCACTCTTCAGCAGCCTAGTGGCTCTGTTCCTACTTCTCCCACGCGAGGAGTAGAGGTCACTTCGCTTCGACCTCCCGCCACATTCAGCAGGCTCATCCACCGACTGCATCATTGGAGATCTGTTTGAGCGAGTCACTCGCTCTAAGTCAGTTTGTCCACTTTCTGCCTTCACTCTGCTTTTGTTGCCTCTTTTGAGCCGAAGGATGTTTCTCATGCATTATCCGATGAATCTTGGATTAATGCTATGCATGAGGAACTTGAAAACTTCGAGAGGAACAAAGTTTGGAAGCTTGTCGAGCCCCCTTCCGGTCACAATATCATTGGGACCAAATGGGTGTTCAAAAACAAGCAGAGTGAGGATGGGGTTGTAGTTCAAACAAGGCTAGGTTAGTCGCCAGTGGTTTCTCTCAGTCGAGGGTCTCGACTTGAGGAGACTTTTGCCCTCGTAGCTAGACTCGAGGCCATCCGGATCCTGCCGCATTCGCGGCATCCAAGGGCTTCAAGCTTTTTCAAATGGATGTCAAGAGTGCATTCCTCAATGGCTTCATTGAAGAAGAGGTGTATGTCAGACAACCTCCAGGATTTGAGAACCCCAAGTACCCAAACCATGTCTTCAAGCTTTCCAAAGCTTTGTATGGACTTAAGCAAGCTCCACGAGCTTGGTATGAGAGGCTTAAGTCCTACCTCTTGAGTCATGGTTTTCATATGGGTCAAGTGGACAAGACTCGTTAAATCGAGACATTCTGATTCGGATTTTCTCCTAGTCCAAATCTATGTCGACGACATCATTTTTGGTGGTTCCTCGCATTCGCTCGTTACTCAGTTCTCAGATGTGATGAGTACTGAGTTCGAGATGAGCATGATGGGCGAGTTGAGCTACTTCCTTGGCTTCAGTTAAGCAGACTCGGGAGGGTACATTCTTGCATCAAGGCAAGTACACTCGAGACCTCCTGAAGCGCTTTGACATGTCTGATGGAAAGCCGGTTATGACTCCTATGGCCACCACTGCTGTCCTCGAGCCTGACGAGGATGGTGAGCCGCCGATCGAAGGAGTTCCGGAGCATGATCGGCTCCCTCTTGTATCTCATCGCCTCGAGACTGACATACATTTCTCTGTATGTCTTTGTGCTCGATTTCAGGCTTCTCCTCGCCTCTCACCGTCAGCGGTGAAGCGCATCTTCAGTACCTTCGAGCTACCATTGACTATGGTATCTGGTACTCTTCTTCCTCCTGTCTATCTCTCGAGAGCCTTCTCCGATGCAGACTTCACGGGCCAGAGGATAGATAGGAAGAGCACTTCTGCACTTGCCAATTCATTGGCACTTCTCTTGTCTCTTGGTCGCCTAGGAAGCGATCAGGTGTTGCATCCCACCTTGAGGCCGAGTATGTTGTCGCAGCCGATTCTTTGTCAGAGCTGTGTTCTCTGGATGAGATCGACCTTGCGGGACTTTGGGTTAGTAGCAGATTGTGTTCCACTTTTCTGTGATAATACGTCTGCCATTCACATTGCTAAGAACCCAGTGCAACACTCTCGGACCAAGCACATTGACATTCGCTATCACTTCCTTAGAGACCATGTGGAGAAGGGTGACATAGTGCTCCAGTTTGTGGAGAGTGACCACCAGTTGGCTGACATTTTCACCAAGCCTTTGGATAGCTCCAGTTTGTGGAGAGTTCAATTCATCCTTTTGAATCTAAAATTGCTAATAACTCAACTTCAATCAGTTTTTGTGCTTAATCAACTCACTTGTTGAGGGGGAGCTTGGAATTGATTCTTTTGCATTGCATATAGACTTGTTTTTCATTTACGAGCTTTGTCTATTATGCAATTGATAAAATTGAGATATGTTGCACCTAGCTACTTTTCTGAAGATATTTGCTAATCTAGGTCATATCCAATTTGGTATATCATGTGAAACTAGCCAACATTTTAAACTTGAGCTTTCCTGAAAAGTTGATGAAACATGGCTTTTACTTGCTATACTTCTTCACTAGATGCTTATGCCATGCTTATTGAAATAGTGGGTTTCTACTAGAGTCCCTAGAGCAACTTGGGTTAGCTACATTGTTTCATTCTAGAATCCTCAATAATGCTCATGAATCTAAGTGCTGAAAATATAATTTGACTCTTTTGTGCTAAAATTGAACTCAACACTATTCATTCACGAGACTGCTTCCCATTGCACTTGGGATGAACTTGGAATGAAGTGTGTATGACCAAAACCACTCTTTTAAGCTTCTTGCTTGAGATGGTTGCTAATGGCTTGAGTCAATACATCGAAAAATGCAAAAATAACTAGAGAAAGAGAGTGATGCCTAGGAGACCTATGTCGATGGCTCCTAGTCGAGGTTGTGTTTCTCTAGGATAAACTCTCTAAACCCTGAAGGTTTGTGGAGGAGAGTGAAGCTTAGGAGGCCTTTGTCGATGGCTCCTAGTCGAGGATGTGCTTCACTAAGCCTAACTCTCTCATACCGCTTTATGAGCTTTAATCTAAAAATTTGCATTTAAAGAGATGATTGAGCATGAGGCTTCTCTTATGAACTTGTAGTTTCCCAAAGTGTTGACTAGGTTGAACTCTAGTATATCCATTTGCTCGTTTGATTGGCTTTGCTTCTAGTATTGAAGTTATGCTAAGTGTTGCTATTGTTGAAATCATACCAAAGTATTATAACTTCTTTTGAGCTAGTTAGCAAAAATTGAAATATGCCATTGGATATGACTTAGGATGACATAATCTGAACTTGAGTAGCTTGGTGTCATACTTTGTCTAAGTGGTCACTTGCATAATCCTCAAAGCTCTTCTAGGTTGCATTTCATGCAAAAATTGTTCTCTTGATGCCTATATTGCCAAAAGGGGAGAAAACGCAGAAAAGACATCTTAGAGAATTAAAAAAAAAAATGCTTTCTCATGATCATGTTGAACAATTGTCCTTGCATTTGGATCATGAGTAATATTGAGCTTTTTGAGAGATTTCTTGGTTTTGGAGCTCTTGTTGAAAAATTGTCCTTTCAAGTGTTGAGCTCTAAAAATCTTCTCATCTATTTGGTCATGAGCTTTCTTTCTCTTTTATTGGACCAAATATGATTTTGCAATCAAATTGCTTTTCTTCCTTTGTTTTCAAACTCAAATTTATGCCTTTTGTGTGGTTTGTCAATATACTCATCAAGGGAGATTGAAGGACCATGTGGAGGTCCATCCATTTTTGTGATGAGTATTTGACTTTATTTGAGCAAGGTGTGCTCAGGCTTGAGTTTGATTTGACTCGGTATTGCATGTTTCAATTAATGATAATTGTGGACTAACATGCAGGAAGAAAAGGTATGTGCATTGTGGTATGTGCAAAATGGTTTGTTCCTTGTGGTACAGGTTCTTGAGGCAGCTATGGTCGTTGGTAAGTACCGGGACTAGGTTGGGAGAACCGAGGTCCAGAGCGGTCGAGGATGCCGACGAGATGGTTGGGCTCAAACCGGGTTCACTTGGACGTCAAGGAAATGGACTTGAGGTGGCTCAAGGTTTCCGGTTCGGGTTGGAGGCTCGAAGAGGAGGAAACTGAGCGGTCAAGTCCGGCGGATGAAGGCCCGTTGCATCGGGTTGATCGGGTTTTGTTTAAAACCCATGTATGGCCAAGTTGGCCCATGTAAAGCCCATGTGTGGGTTGAAATGAGAGGGTTAATCCTAGCCCTTGGTGGAGTGCCCTAGGGTTTGGGACTCATCCAAGGGTGGTAGGTGGCCCTAGAGTAGTATAAATAGAGGGGGAGGGGTGTCCTCCTCACTTGAAGGTTTGAGTTGCTCCTTTGAGCTTTGCCCACATGAAGTGAGGCTTTGTAAACCTTCCAACCAGAAAATACAAAGATTTTCTTTACTTTTTTGTGAATTTAAATTCCGCATTTACATTATGTCTTTACTTTACGCAATTTAAATTCAGCATTTACTTTCCCGCATGTAAATTCTTGCAATTTACTTTCTCGCAATTTGGATTTGCTCCTCTCCTTCTAAATGCTGTTGATCAAGGAGGTCTTGAGGGTGCTCATTTGGTTTTACATCTTTCTTGCACCCTAGGATAGACTAGAGATCAAGTTTCTATCAAGATTGCAAATCTGTCCTGAACTTGTTCTTCGCGCAGCAGTCAGTCTTTGATTTTTAGAAAAATATAGAAAATCCTTTTTGATTGATTCTTGTTGGAGAAGGTGCTTGACTCATATACCAATCTGTGGAAAAATTTTGGAGTCCACTGGATGCACCATTTGGGAGCTGTGAGGTGAAAACCGAGCCCCAAATTTCCTGATTGAAAATCCTGACTGTTCGTAGTTCTTGATTTTTCCTGTTTTTTGTAGAAGGTGTTTGGTGGTGATTTTTGGTGGAGTGCTTCACGACTCAACAGCTCACAGGCTGAAAAATTGCCAAATTTTTTGGAGCAACAGAAGTCCACCATCCACCTGCTCTAATTGAGGACAATTCCTGAAAATCTGCTTTTGCTTTTCTAAAAAGAGGCTTTTGTGTTTTGGCTTGATCTCTTTTAGAAAAGAAGTATTTGAATTGATTCCTCCTTGCTTTGGACACTTGACAACCAGAATTTGTGATTTAAATATCCCTCACATGATTCATGGTTCCTATCCATGTAAGCTAGGGATACACATAGTTGTCAAGTCGTTCCGATTTTTGTGGGTTTCGCGATTTTAAGGAGCATCGGTTTTCTTTGCGGGATTGTTTGGAGTACGTTGAGTAGGGGATATTTTTATTTGGGATCATTCACCCCCCCTCTGATCGCCATCTCGGTCTTTCACTTCCAGAGGGAAACGTATTGCCTGAAACTACATATCTTGCAAAGAAGGTTGTATGTCCATTGGGATTGCAAGTAGAAAGAATACATGCATGTCCAAACGACTGTATACTCTATCGCAAAGAGTATTCAGACATGCATATATGTCCGGTATGCAAAGCATCAAGATACAAGCGGAAGAGTGATGACAGCAATGTCAGCGAGGTGAAGAAAGGACCTCCTGCTAAAGTGGTATGGTATTTGCCAGTAATCCCTCGGTTGAAGCGTTTATTTGGAAACAAAAAGCACGCCAAATTGTTGCGATGGCACTCGGAAGAGCGTAAGAGGGATGGAAAGCTAAGACATCCTGCTGATTCTGCCCAGTGGAGAACCATCGATAGGCTCTTCAGGAACACTTCGGAAATGAACCTAGGAATATAAGGTTTGGATTGAGTACAGATGGAATGAATCCTTTCGGTAATATGAGTAGCATTCATAGCACTTGGCCCGTGACTCTCTCAGATCTACAACCTTCCTCCTTGGTTGTGTATGAAACGAAAGTACATTATGATGTCGCTGCTTATTCAAGGGCCGAGACAACCTGGCAACGATATTGATGTATACCTACAACCATTGGTGGAAGATCTTCTGATACTATGGAATGAAGGTGTGCAGGTATGGGATGAGTACAAACGGGAGTACTTCACTCTACATGCATTATTGTTTTGCACCATCAATGATTTTCCTGCCCTAGGTAACTTATCTGGTCGTACTATAAAAGGGGCCAAAGCATGTCCACAGTGCTTGGATGAAACAGAAAGTTTGTGGCTCAACAACTCAAGGAAAACTGTATATATGCGTCACCGTAGGTTCCTTCGAAGGAATCACCCCTACCGCAATATGAAGAAACAATTTGACGGAACAAAGGAGAACGGTTTAGCTCCAAGGCTTCGTCGTGGGGAAGAAGTATATGATATGGTTAAGGATATCAATGTTGTACTTGGAAAAGGTAGTAATAATACTCCAAGAGCACGAACTGAGAAGACCACGTGGAAGAAGAGATCGGTATTTTGGGACTTGCCCTATTGGAAAGACTTAGAAGTTTGACACTGCATCGATGTTATGCACGTAGAGAAGAATGTATGTGACAGCTTGATTGGTCTTTTATTGGATATTCGTAGCAAAACCAAGGATGGGCTCAAGTCACGAAAGGACCTAGAAGATATGAAAATCAGATCCGAGCTACATCCTCAAGACACCGGTCAGCCGACTTTATCTTCCCGACTTGCTACACTCTATCCAAGAAAGAGAGAACAGAACTTTGCAAGTGCTTACATGGTGTGAAAGTTCCATCCGGTTATTCCGCAAACATTAAAAAACTGGTCTCGATGAAAGATTTGAAGTTAAATGGAATGAAGTCTCATGATTGCCATGTGATGATGACACAAATGCTTCCTGTTGCAATTAGAGGTATTTTGCCTGACAAAGTCCGAGAGACAATAATGAGGTTCTGTTTCTTCTTTAACGCAATTTCACAGAAGGTCATCGATCCTGTTGGACTATGTGAACTACAGGATGATGTGGTCAAGACTCTCTGCCAACTAGAGATGTATTTTCCTCCATCATTTTTTGATATCATGGTCCATCTCATTGTTCACCTTGTGAATGAGATAAAGATATGTGGCCCCGTATTCTTGCATCAGATGTACCCGTTTGAGAGGTACATGGGAGTACTGAAGAAATATGTACGTAATCGATCTCGGCCGGAGGGCTGCATTGTAGAAGGTTATGCAACTGAGGAGGTTATCGAGTTCTGCGTCGATTACATGGACAATGTCGATCCAGTTGGTGTGCCTGTATCTCGACATGAGGGTAGGCTAGCCGGGAAAGGGGTCATCGGAAAGAAATCAATAAATACTTACGATCATGTTTTGTTCGAACAAGCACATTTCACAGTCTTGCAACAATCAGTTGAGGTGTCCTCGTATATGGACTTGCACAAGGATGAGCTACGGAGGGAAAACCAAGGACGATCAGAGGTTTGGATAATAAAAGAGCACAACCGTTTGTTCAATCATTGGTTTAAGGAACACATGACTGGAAAAGAAACGAGTGTTACGTTGAGGTGGTTGGCAAAGGGGCCATCAGGTACAATTGTGACATGGCAAGGATATGATATAAATGGGTATACATTTTACACTAAAGCTCAAGATAGCAAAAGCACTTACCAAAACAGTGGTGTTCGCATAGATGCTTATGACAGCATAGGCAGTAAGAAGAGCAGCTTTTATGGGTTCATAGAGGAGATTTGGGAGCTCGACTATTGTATTTTCAAGATCCCGATGTTTCGGTGTCGTTGGGTCCAACTCCCAAAGGGTGTGAAGGTGGACAAGTATGGCTTCACTATTGTGAATATTCAACATGTTGGATACACAAATGAACCATTCGTACTAGCGAAGCAAGTAGCACAAGTCTTCTATGTAATCGACTCGGCAGATAAGAAGCGCCATGTTGTTCTTCACGGAAAAAGAAGGATC
Organism: Rhipidocladum racemiflorum; assembly: GCA_036346355.1. Lineage (NCBI taxonomy): Eukaryota > Viridiplantae > Streptophyta > Magnoliopsida > Poales > Poaceae > Rhipidocladum > Rhipidocladum racemiflorum. The sequence goes on from CM070581.1 coordinate 37,502,553, forward strand.
GTCGGAGTTGAGAATGTCGTGGATGAGGACGAGTACAACCAGTTTGACGAGTTGCCACCTTTCATAGATGGAAGCATTAGGCTAGAGGAAGAAACCACTGAGGAAGAAGCTACCTATCATCGCGATGATCATGAAGAAGGGCAAATTGTGAAAGAAAATTAGCTAGGAGTAATGTTAATGTGATGTACAAAAATATAATATAAATATGATGTCAAAAATATGCATGTATGTGGACTTTTAGTTGTTTTTCTCATGTTGATTACAATTTTATGTGGACTTTTAGTTATTAGTCTCATGTTGATTACAATTTTAGGATATTTTTATAATATAAAAAAACTAGAAATCCTACCTTTTAAATAACATATATACCAATTATATTAATACACTGAAAATATTATTTTTGTGGAGTTTTAGTTGTTTTTTTCATGTTGATTACAATTTTAGAATTTTTATAATATCAAAAACTAGGAGTCCTAGATTAGAAATAAAGTATATACCTATTATATATTTATATAGACTTTTAGTTATTAGTCTCATGTTGATTACAATTTTAGGATATTTTTATAATATAAAAAAAACTAGGAATCCTACCTTTTAAATAACATATATACCAATTATATTAATGCATTGAAAAGATTATTTTTGTGGACTTTTAGTTGTTTTTCTCATGTTGATTACAATTTTAGAATATTTTTATAATATAAAAAAACTAGGAATCCTACATTATAAATAAAGTATATACCTATTATATATTTATATAGACTTTTATTTATTAGTTTCATGTAGATTACAATTTTAGTATATACCCTAGCTTATAATATAAAAAAACTAGAAATCCTACCTTTTAAATAAGATATATATGGGACTGATACTTAAAAGTAAAATTTGTGTCGGTTCGTAGTTGCAACCGGCACAATTATTCACTTTCAGTGTCGATTTTAATATGGAACCGACACTAAATCTATATTTTGTGTCGGTTCGTAGTTTAAACCGGCACAATTATCGACTATCAGTGTCGGGTTTTTTATGGAACCGACACTAAAATGTATTTTGTGTCGGTTGTTGTATTGAACCGACACAAATACTCCCGCACACTTCGACGCCAATCTCAGGATATAAATCTAAGTCCTTGAACCCTAAACCTAAGTCCAATACGCCGTGCCCTTGAACCCTAAACCTAAGTCGACGCTGCTCGAGCGCCGACGCCGACGAGGCCACCCGCCGCTTCGCCCCTCGCCCTCGCCCCTCGCCCACGTCATCGCCACGCCGCCGAGCGCCGACGCCGACCTCGACGCCACCCACGCCGCCCGAAGCGCCGACGCCGACCTCGACGCCACACACGCCGCTTCGCCGCTTCGCCCCGCCTCCCCCTGCCCCTGCCCCTCGCCTCGCTGCCGCCGCCCACGCCGCCCGAGCGCCGACGCCGACCCCTTGCTCCTCCTCCCCACAAGCTGCCTCCAGGACGGTTTGTGATGGTTATGTTCACTAAGTGTGTTATCTCTGTGATGGTTTGTGATGGTTTGTGATGCCTCCCGCCGCCCTCACTTTTGCTTGCCCCCACTATGGAATGGATAATGGATCTTTTGCTTGGCTAGGGTTAGGGTTCTAGGCTGCGTGGGTTGGATCCGTAGGGTTTGCACCGGACTTGTGCCGTCCAGTGGGTTGGCTTGCGGTTGGGAGTTGGCTTGTGGTTGCTTCTGTTGCCGACTGTGTCTTTGATCCCCTTTGGCTGAAGGGCTGTGCTTGTGGCATTGTGCAGTTTGTTGGTGCGTGGGTAATTCTCTGAGGAGTCGGCTTGAGTGAGACAAGGTTGTGACAAGATAAGTGAAGTCTGAAATTAGTTATCTTGTTGTTACTGTCTTGTCAAATTCCTTTCTTGGATGTTATGTAGGTTCCTTAGTTCAGTTCTTCAAGGCCGATATAGTTCTCGTTTGCTACTTATTATCGCTTCTTCGTTGCTTATATAGTTCTCGTTCATATCGGATGTTATGTAGGTTCCTTAGTTCAGTTCGTTACTTATTGTCAGTTTGTGAATTGGCTTTGATCTTTCTGTTAAAGCTGTGCTTGTCATAGATTGATTGTGACTGTCCTAGTAACTCACTAACAGAAGGTAAACTGTGTTGGCAAAACTGAGAACTGATTTCAAATTTTGCTAGAAGTACTGTCACAACTAGTCTATGATCAAATTGCCGTTGTGGCGAGGAAGGCTAATCTCTTGATTAAGCAACCCGACATCTGAGAGAAATAAGATTACAAATCTTCTTGAGGTTTTTATCTAGTTGATTTAATATGGCCGAACACATGATTTCATTGAGTGACCTGTATATGTTTGGTTATAAAATGCTCAATTTTGTCTTTGTTTTGAATGAGTTATATGCCATGTTGTATTGTTTATCGAGGATTGGAATATGCTATGTCAATGCTTCAATGTTTTCTTCTGATTTTTCTTTTATTGCTCGATGATGCAAATTTGGTCAAATGATGAATTGGACAATTAAGGTTGTGAATTAGGCCTTGAATCAGTAGACTTACATGCGGCAAATTGTTTAATTCCTTTCGCTGTTGCAAAGCTTGTTCATTATTGATTACTGTCTGTAGTTGTCCTCTTTTGATTATCATGTCTGTTACTTTATTTGCCAACATGGTACTATCTCAGATATATGTATTATTCTGAATTATGATCATAAGAATCGTGAAATTGATTAAATAATACATTAATCTGCATGATTAGGAAGGTAAGGATTCAAGGCCTTCTTTACATAGTTAATTGTTTAGTTCAAATGAGGTAAACTGACCTGTGTAGATGAGGTAAGAGCTAGTCTCTAGCGTTGCTACACCAAGTGCCTGAGAGCACTACCAATCAATTATACATTTGGTTCTCTTAACTTCCTTCTCTTAAATTCTCTTAACTTTCTTCTCTTACATTTGGTTCTCTTAACTTGCTACACCAAGTGCCTGAGCGCACTACCAATCAATTATACATTTGGTTCTCTTAACTTCCTTCTCTTAAATTCTCTTAACTTTCTTCTCTTACATTTGGTTCTCTTAACTTGCTACACCAAGTGCCTGAGCGCACTACCAATCAATCAAGTGTATGTACAAAATAACTCTTAACCTACCAAGATGACCTTGTGAATAACAATTCTATATCAATAGCTTCATCAGTAACCCTTTGTTTGTGAATAACAATTTATTTAACTAATTAATTCATAAACAATGTATGGAGGGGACCCCTGAGCCTAACCCGAGTAGGAGCCCGAGCAGAAGCCCGACTAGCTTCCTCAACATCCACACATCGGACGCTGAAGTTTCGCCTGCCACTGATGTCGCGGTAGCAAAGCGTCGTGGACGAGGGCAAACAAAGAAGCCTGAAGGCCGACATGTTATCACGGACATATCAGAGACTGGGGCTCCTAGTTCACCACAAGCAGCAGTGTCTAAATATAAATCAACCTGCGGGTGCATCGTAAGGGATAAAGTGCCAATCATTTATCAGGACTGGCATAAAGTGCTGGCCGCCACAAAAGAGGACCTTTGGACAGAACTGAAACAAAGCTTTGAATTCCCTGAAGGAGTCGAGAACCTCGTGCGTCGGGTTGCCTTGATGACCATGGGTACTGCTGGAAGAACTTCAAGACCCGGTTGAACTGCAAATATGTGAAGAAAAACCGGTCGGCCATTACGGACTATCCAAATCGGAACCATATCGGGATGAGTTTGTGGCGATGAAGTCCAATGAATCGGCAAAGAAGTCAAGTGAGGATCACAAACAGATCTCCGTAAAGAACATTCATCCCCACGCACTAGGTACGGGTGGGTACGCTGGAAAAATTCCTCAATGGGAGAGGCAAGAAGCGAGGCCTCTCAATCGATTGGGCGTAAGTCCCTTGTTTGAACTACCAAAGCGAGTCAAGCACTATGTGTTAGCAAGGGCAATCACACGCCTGGTGGGGCTTGTCCTTCAAAAATAATGAAGATGAAGCGATGTCCCAAAGAGTCCATGAGTGGTCCGTCTGTGCTATAGAAGGCACTTTCATTCCAGATAGGGAGAAGGACGACTTACCGTGGCCTTAGGAACCAAAGAGCACCCTGGTCGGACACGGGGTGTTGGGGCTAAGGTACCTTGGAGCAAGGGATTCTCGATCATACCGACTCTTACGAGGAGTCGGAAGAGAGCAAAAGAAGAACGTGTCGAATATGAACGAGAAGTAATGAAGCAAGAAATGCTTCGGGATTTACAAGGCACAATACAAGAACAAGTACAAAGACAAGTACAAGCAGCCATGAGCCATGCGTAAGTCGGGAACATTGTTCTCCCAAGCACCTCGCGCCATCGCAGCGCTAAGCATCCACACCATCGCCGTAAGATGCATTAGCCCGTTATCCCGTGGATGACATACAACAACCGACACCGTGCCAGCTCAATATTCCTGTCATGAACATATCTCTTCAGGCTGCTACAGGCATGGCTTATCCGTGCCAAGAAGGCAGTGTTTTGCACAACTCCCCAATCGCGCCCGGATACACAAAGGTTGAAGTGGACACGGTACTTCCGCAGTTCACCGACATGATGTTGGAAATGCCCGGAAATGACGACGTGACAACTCTAGGGACTGCAGTGCACACGTTCATTCAGTGGCGCAAGCGTGACATTGTCCTCGACCTTCAAGTGCCAGCCTGTCCTGCATTAGATTTTTCGGAGTCGTCACCAGCACCCCAGTGTCAAGTGCCCCCACTAGCCGTGACAGCATCAGATATTCCAGCATTAGTCGCTCAATGAGATACGTGAAGAACATAATGTGCATACTACAAAGAAATTGAAAAGTAGGCGAGCCAAGTCGAACACATCAGGTGACGCCAAGACTGAACATGTTGTGCTTAAAAAATATAAGGGCAAATCGAAATCAGACGGACAAGATATTGTACAAAGACTGAAATTCGAGATGGGTAAGCCTTTAGTGACCCAAAAAATGTTTGATACCCTAACATTAATGATGCAAAGATTGCATAAGTGGTACATGGAGCGGTCCAACCAGGACGTACTGCCGAAGTCGGTCATTTCAGTTTTTAAAGATGAGCATTTTCACCATGGGGATGGGTGCTTCTTGATTGAATTCGACAACTTGCATAACATGTACTATCAGGATGCTCTCGACGTGTCTCTTTTGAGATGTTGGTTACTGTAAGTATGAATTACATAAATTGCCGCAAACATTAATGAAGTTCCGATAAATGCAAATATGTGAAACTTCTTTATTATGTAGGTACGAGACCATTGAATTAAGGAAAACGCAAGCACTTAGTGTAGGGTTCCTCGACCCAGGAATAGTTTGTGAACCTTTAGTCGAAGGAACACCAAATGAGGTCGAGGAATACATATATAATACTTTCATTAAACTTCAAGAGAAGGAATTGATACTTTTTCCCTACAACTTCAAGTAAGTGGTTCACTAGCTAGTTATATTACTCGATGTTGTTCCTTACTCATTGTGATCTTAGCACAATGACTATATTACCTGTGTGTGTAGATTCCATTGGATACTCGTTGCCATTGCACTCGATAAGAGCAAAATGGTTGTACTGGATCCCCTGGATAAAGATGTAGAACTTTACAAGGACATGACAAATATACTACAGAATGCCTTTAAAAGATACTGTCAAAAGAGCATGAGATACCGCCCATTCCAAAGTCCTCTCAATGCGTACTAAATTCCCGATGACGTACACATTATTTTCTATATCGCATTTTGTAGTAAATGACTCGTTTTGTGACATTGTGGTTTATTTATTCTTTGCAGTGTCACAAATAGTTGCAAGGCACAAATTTATGCGGATATTTTATCTGCCAATACATGCGGGAAATCTTAGGTTCTACATTAGTAGACAATGACGTAGAGGTTTGTCATGCTAACAATGCAAATTGATTCATGCCTAACGATAGCTACGAAAGCTCACATTCATTTTTTTCTACTTATAGCGCCTAAAATTGCCTACGGATGGACTGCACCATAAAGAAATCAAAGCCATTCAGGGACAACTCGCCTAGTTCATCATGAGTCAAATCATCAACAAGAATGGCGAGTTTCATGACCCTGACAACAATGACCAGTCGTCTGTACTAATCTGGAACGAATCGTGTCTCCATCCCACTCCGATTGATATATGTATCTTTACAGAGTGTGATGATGTTTCATATTTTTCCCTGAAACAGTTGGTGCAATGTAGAATGATGTACGCATGGTTTTCTAACATTTAAATTATTTGGTTCTGAATGAGATGGTCCTTTTATGATAAAGCGTCGTAGATTTGGGCCTCGAGGAGCTCTCGAGGCCCCATGTCCCTAAACCCTTGCGCTGCTCTACCTCCATTCATCCCCCTCGCATCGTCGATCCAGCTTTCAGATGTGGTGATATGCGATAACCATTCTTCATTAGAATAAATGTTTCAATGATATACCTCATTGAAAAGGATCTATCTTCTGACAAAGACCAAATCGCATGATGAATCCAATGAATACCCTAACCCTGATCTATATATCTTTTTTCCCCTCTTTTTCCTTTTCAATTTAATCTTATCTTTTACTGCCATCACTTCTACTCATCATTTGTCGAGGTATTGTAGTACTTTGTCATCTCAATAGCCAGTTTGATGGCCAATGAAAAATATATATAAGGTAGCAGATCTTCTAGCTTCTACCTTTGCCATGTCGCTCTGTACATTGTTACAGCTCCTTTGTTTACCACTGCTTTGCTTTCTTTCATACTTGCAGGTTTTCTTGCTGAAATCAAGTCAGCCAAAAAGACATTTACTTAGTATTGGTTTGGGCCTTTTCATGAATGGCAAGAGGCTATTTGTTGGTGATTCTGTTATCTTTGTTAGGTAAATTTCTTGCTTCCTTCCATCTTGTGAAAGCTTATCATGGTTCTTCTCCCTAAAGTTTGAAATTTTAGCGACTGATAATTGAAATAAACAACAAATTTGGAGATTTAAATGCCACCTTTTGTTTTCCTCATAATGTTTCTTTTGTTTTCAGGAGTTCAAAATGGAACAAGTCAGAATCCAGCTCCAGGTATTTCCCTATGTTCAGCGGTGTTTCCTTTTTCTTACAAAATTTGTGCCCCTTTGCTTTCCTTGAGGCTTAGATCTGGATCTATTTCGGTGTTCTCACATCAGCAAAAAGTTTATTGCTTTGTGTAATTAGGTGCTGATTAGATGTTTAATACCAATTTTTTCTCGGAAAATTTGGTCCTTAGACAAGTTCTACATTTCTAGCTAAAATGAGATCATATATGTGAATGCATGCTACAAATACTTAATCTGATTGTCTGACTGAAGTAGCCATGTGAGGTTTTTAAAGAACTGAATTAGTTTTTTTGACCAAACGCAATTTCGGAGACTACATTTATAGACGTGGAACTAAACTCTTACGTTTATATATTATATAGCTATCATATGCAAACTGGCTATTTCTCATCTGTTTTGCTGCCAATACGTCAATTACTCTGTTAGTATGATGTAGGATGAATCATCGTATGGATGTTTTTATATGGTGCAATCGTTGGTGTGTCCTGCTTTTTGAATACTTCTTTACATCAAAACTGGCCGCACGCAGCGTAGCGCGTGAAATCTATCTAGTATATTATATTTCACAGGTTTCTTCTGTAATCTATGGATTGCTGCTGAAATGCTTGTTAACAATAGATTACGTTGAGGTTACTTCAACGCAAATAGTAGCTATTCCTGAGGTCACAGGTTTCTTCTGTAATCTGATTTGACATTGCTATCTCTCTACTTTGTGATCATGTTGCTTCAGAGGGCATGGCTAGCAGTATTCCTGAGGCTAGCCACAATTCTGATTTTTATTTTTTTCGGTCAGGTATCATTTGTGTCGGTTCTTAAAAGAAACCGACACTGATATGTCTATTTGTGTCGGTTATTGGTTTGAACTGACACTAATATGGTGTATATTAGTGTCGGTTCATGGATTTAACCGACACTGATTTGTGAATATTAGCTTCGGTTCGTGTTTAGAACCGACACTGATATGTAAATATTTGTGTCGGTTTGTTATTAGAACCGACACTGATATGTAAATATTTGTGTCGGTTTGTTATTACAACCGACACTAATATATATATATATATATATATATATATATATATATATATATATATTTGTGTCGGTTTGTGATTAGAACCGACACTGATAATGTTATTTGTGTCGGTTTATAAACCGACACTGATAATGTCCGATTATTACTGTCGGTACATCTGTGTCGGTTGGAAAACCGACACTAATGTCGGTTCCAAACCGACACAGATGAACATGTCCGTAGTAGTGTATACCGAATTTTTCGATAACATTTGTACTTGTTTAACGAATTATTCATTGCATTTTACCAAATTATATATTATAGTATTAGCTCGGCAAATCCTAACTTAAAATTCTAGATCCACCACTGTTTAAACATCGACTAACTTGAGAATAGAAAAAAAGAAATTTGAAAAATCGTATACCCGAGAAATTAACGACAAATTTGAAGTGCGGGAAGTCATAGCAAGGGGTCAAATCATTCTCTTCTCTGCACAGCCTTAACACGCCTAATAGTCAGTGGATAATTGTCTTCAATTCACCCTTGGCTCCCCGGCGGCGCTTCGCCGGGAAGACACTTCGTCGCGTGCGCCGTTGAGATGCAGTGTGGAGCCTTGTAGGTGTGCGCATGGCCGTTCTTCTTGGTGCATCGCCGACAATACACACTGGAGTATAGTTATCATACCGGTACATAGCAGTTTAGCACATAAATCGGTACAAAATAGCCATATATAACTGGCCTCGATACCGGTCATACCGATCCGATACCAACCATACTGGCTTCAATATCGGTCAATATCAGTCATGCTGGTAGAATTGATAATATGGTTTATTGAACTATATTGATACGCACACGCCTTGCTTTAAGATGTGTATATGCAAGTCGGTCCCGATCTTCCGTCGTAGGAGAAATTCGATAACTTGAGTTGTGACATTTATAAAGGGAAGGCTAACCATGATCAGTTCGTGACTAGCAAATAGCAATATCACAATCGCTACACCACTTCTCGAATGGTTACCAACCGTGACAAACACCGTTGACCTGCTCACAAAGAACGGCCGGAGCAATTCCAAGAGAAAACACAAGAGCAATAGTGGAAGAATTTCACTCAAAGATGAATGTTTGGTGAGACTCAATTGTTCTGTAGTGGTTAATAGCAACACCTAAACAAAAAGAAATCAAGTCTGCTCTCAAAGTAGCGCACATGCATGCTTTCAAAGAAATCAAGGCTGCTTGGTTGTCTGCATGCACACAGATTTGTATTAGAGATGCAGAATCTTGTTTTTTTTCTCGTGTTTGGTTGCCTGCATCTAGTTTTGAGCTTAGCTCTCTGGATTTAAGATTCTCCATGCAGCCTGCCTCTGGAGATACGTAGAAAATGGACGTATCTCTGAATGCAGCCTCGTGTTCTGCGCAAGGGGCCATTGTCAACCACAATAGCAAACCATGAATGCGGTGCCACGTGGGTATGTAAGTTTCTTTTTTTTCTTTTTTTTTCTATATCTTTTGATTAGCATCTCCGATTATCGAACCGATTTCAAAAATGGGTTCCTGACATTTTTTCGAACAACACTAGACCACACTTGCTATATAAATTTCAAAATATTTAAATTACAAAATATCTGCCTACTATACACATAACCAAACATCGTCTCTGCATCTATGCATCACGTATCTCATCAGCCTGGTTGAATCGAACGGGCCAGGCTCACGAGAGAAAGCAACCAAACAGCCTTGATTTCTTTGAAAGCAGCATTAATTTTTATTGCTTTTGTTTGGTGGCACCAGAATAGGAAGCTGTGGTGCATACCAAATTAAGGGCCTGTTTGGATCCATTAGCAGCTAATAGTTAGCTAGCTAATAGTTCCTATCTAATATTAGCTAGCTAACTATTAGTTGGAGGGTGTTTGGATCCACCAGCTAATATGTGGCTAATAGATGCTATTGTCCAGAATACCCATGCTATTAAATGCTATTGGTGGCAGACGCGAAGGGTATTTTGGTTAAATGCCACCTATTAGCTGCTATTAGCTGGGTTTGGCTAGCTAATGAGATAACCATTAGCTGGGTGCCCAGTTAATAGTTAGCTGATCTATTAGCTGAAGGTGTTTGGATCCACTCCAGCTAATTTTTAGCAGCTAACTATTAGCTGCGTGGATCCAAACAGGCCCTAAGTTAATCCTCTTCTCTCCTACTTCAGTGGTGTAGATGGCACGCAAATATTCTCTAGCACACCATGCATGCAAATACCAAATTCCATGTATTCCTCATATAGCAAGATTGCATGTCGACAAGCCTTTTTTCTTCTCTTGCACGCTATGCATGTGTAGGCATGCATGTCCTTGACGGAAAGCACAAAGTGACCAGCTAGTATTCATCCTCTTCTTGTCTAGTTCTTGAACATTATCTTCTCCGATTCCTTCACAAGCAATAACAAGAAAACAACAAATATTAGGCAATATTATTTGTTCTGTAATTAAATAATTAAAATTTCTAAGAAACGAATTTACCTGTTGACCAAGGCGATGCGCACGCACTCATGTCATGGGACCTTGTATGCTAGTGAAATATTGCACTTCACTTGGCTTACTTAGGCTGTGTTTGTTTAGGCTTCTACTTAGGTTTATTTGGCTTCTAGGCCTTCATAAGTCACAAGCCAAAACAAACAGTAATTTTTCAGCTAGCTGGAGAGGAGAAGCTCCAACCCAATTTGCACTACACGAGAGAAGCAAGGAAAACGATGCTTCTCGGGCTGGCTGGAGCTTCTGAAAATCCCACTTCCCTGGTACCCTTACAACTTGATCTTATTTACAAAAATTGCCATCCCCTTCATCAAGTCTCTTCCAGCTCCAAATTTCTCCACTCCAGAGGGGCCAGCTAGCTTCTTACACTCCAAAGCCTTCTCCTCCAAAGACCAAATTTAAACAAACACAGCCTTACAGGCGTAGGGCGGGGGTGTTATTGGAAGTGTGTGTCACTACTAGAAAACTAGGATTTACTATCAGTACATCACTACCGATTGGATTTAACCGTTACTGATAGTAACATCAATACCGATTCCTTGGCTACAGGACTGTAGTGGGCTTTCAGTACCTGTCGGTAACAAATCTTGTTAGCTCTAAACAAATAGCCATCACTCAGCACATATTTATCCCAACATCTTCCTTGCAATTAGCATAAATGTCTTTGAAATCCAAATCAGAAGCATATAGTTCTTTCAAACTTTCCAAACCAAGAATTTTACATTCAAGTTGGGACAGCAAGGTGTATCGCCTATGTGAGACCCTCCCTTTTATGCTACAGTGCAACATAAAAGAAATATTCTAAAGTGCATACTATGTTAGTCTCATGATCAGCAGCTAGTACGCACTGACATAATTTAAAAACACAGCCATACAAAAGTTGCATAATTTATTACAGCGAAAGTTCTATTATACATAATCTTACATAACAAAAGTAAAATAGTAGTGAAAATTTTTCATATTGTAGTATGCCATCTAGCCCAGTATTCCATAGGCAACAAACAAGGTGAAATCTTAGAAAGAATCATCGTCATTAAACCCATCATCTGCATTAAAATAAATGACTTCTAGAATATCGGGTTCTTCACCTAAAAACATTGATAATGCAAGTTGAGTACAAAAATACTTGCAAGACTTTTCACGAAACCTAAATATATGTAATTTGAATCAATGGAGGTTTGCTACGGTTAATTTTTTTTTTTTTTGCATAAAGCTGAATTTGAATTGTACATACTGAATAGTAAATTGAAAGCATAAATAAATAGAAACAACTTGATGAGTAATTAAAATAACAAGTAAGCAATAATTGAATTTTAGTAAATATACTCACAGCCTATCGATGGTTGTTGTCGGCAATAATGAATATGGGGCTATGCGTGGGATCCAAGCTCAATGGTAACACGAGACAAGGGTTTATACAGGTTCAGACCCTCGACGGGGGAGGTAATACCCTAGTCCTATGTTCTGGAATTATGAGTAATACGCTTCTCACGTATTGTGTGTCTAGCGTAGGATGTTTCTCTTGGTGTCTTTCCAGGGACCCCCACCCCCCTTATAAAGGGAGAGGGCGGAGAGTCCGAGTTGGTTACAAGGGGGGAATCCCCACCAATTATGAGATAGGTTCTATCTATAACCCTTCCCGTAAAAAATGCTAGCTCATGGGATTACAATCATATCTTTCCTAACGAGGGTCGGTTGCCATATTCTACTATTCCATGTCGGATATGTCGAAGACAACCCAGATAGCATCCGGCCTTGGGCAACTAATTCGACCCGTACCCTTTTTGGCTGGTCTCTGCAGCCCGCCACGTAAGTACCCAGGGTCCACATATTCCACAGTAGCCCCCGAGTGCTTTGCAATCGAGTCGCAATCTCTTCTGGTTGCATCCAGCCGAGTCCTGCCTCACACCGAGTGCCTCCAGTTCTTGGTGCAGCTTCCCGACTGGTCCTCCTTTTATGCCAAGTGCTTTGTTGTAGGCAGGGAGATTGCGAAGAACTTGTTAGAGCTCCGCTGGTAAGGAATTCTGAGTGATACACAATGTAGCCATTACTGTGCCAGTGATCAGTCCATCTTGAGATGCACTGTAACTATATCCAATAGGATATTGGGGATCAGCCCGACTTGGGGCGCACCGTAGCTATATCCTTCCGGACGCTGGAGATCAGCCCGACTTGGGGCGCACCATAGCTATATCCATTAGGACGCTGGAGATCAGCCCGACTTGGGGAGCACGATAGCTATGTCCATTAGGACACTGGTGATCAGCCCGACTTGGGGCGCACCATAGCTATGTCCATTAGGATGCTAGAGATCAGCCCGATTTGGAGCGCACCACGGCTTGAATAATTATCGGCCAAGTGATATCCGTACCCAGCTGTTGTGACGAATAGCCTGCAACCCTACATGGGGCCTATCGCAGCTTAGTCTAACGTTCGCGGTATACAGCTGGCCATCCAACTTAGGGCACACTTTTGGAGCCTTGGTTAGATCCAGGCCCGAAACTTAAATTAAACCTTAATTGGGGATTTGGCTTCGGGCCCGAGCCACTTCGCAGAAACTGAAACGCTATTCCGGCCTACGAGCGAAAAACCTAGCATCGTGGCCCGCCTTGTTAGGATTTTGGCATAGGCGAGGCGCCGCTGCCCATCTTTAAAGACTTTCAACGCAGACGAGGTGTCACCGCCCATACTTAAAGGATTTCGGCATGGGCAAAGAGTCATTGACCATACTTAAAGGATTTTTACGTAGACGAAGAGACTCATTCCCCATTTCGCACAGTCATCTCTTTGCCTTCAAGTTCCTGCATCGACATTCCTCAGACCTCACACTGCTGCAATCTCCCGTGATCAAGATGTCTTCATCATCTTACAACGAGGCATCTGTGCCACTTTCACCCGGGGACTGGACCACCTCAGTGACGACGGAGGGACGTCTGGAGGAGATGGTCGCCACCGGAGTTCTTCCCGCGCTGGTGCTAATCGACGCGCGCCCGGTGGCAGGTGAGTCCTCTCCCACTCCTCGCTCTGAGGAGATAGTTGTTTTCGAGTCCTTCCAACGCGGGCTTGGTCTCCCTGCTAGCGCTTTCTTTCGGGGCCTTCTCCACTTCTATGGAATTGAATTGATTCACTTGAATCCCAATTCCATTCTTTAGATTTCCATTTTTGTCCACCTCTGCGAAGCCTACATTGGCATTAACCCCCACTTCAGTCTTTTTTGCCACCTTTTTCTCCTCAAGACCTTCCCGAGCAGGAGTGCCCCTAAAGCAGTTGGGGGTGCTGGCTTTTAGCTTCGGGATGGGCTGAAGAAATCATATTTCTCCATTCCCTTCAAAACCTCCAACAAGGATTGGCATCAGGAGTGGTTCTACTATACCAATCCCGATCCTTCCCTTCCTTTCTTCGCCAGGCACAAGCCCAAAGTTTTGCCTTCCTGGTCCTCGCTTCCTCTAGATTGCGACACGGACCAAGTCGGAGAGCTGCTGGAGATAATCCGCCAGCTGAAGGAGGATTTCTTGCATGGGGTTGGTATTACCGCTAGCTTTGCCGTTCGCTGAGTGCAGTCCCTCAAGGAGCGCGTCCACCCGGGGTTCGAATATCACACATAGGCTGAACTCACTCGGGAGGCGCCTGAACCTGTTCTACATCAGGTGTTCAACCGGTGGATGAGTGACTTCTTCGCCTCGGGCACCCAGATTAGCACCAAGGGATGCCCGAAGTCTTTCAAAGTGAAGTGCGTCCCTCCTCCGGTAACTATCTTCTACACACCGTGGCCTTTTAACCTTCGATCTCTAAGTAGTCTTGTTAACTTGCTTCTTTTGCCGCTGTCTGTAGGACTGGATCGCCTTCTTCTCGGTGGCTCCGATCCTCAACCCCCTCCCCCCAATAAGCCTGAGCGGAAGAGGCCCGCAAGCCCCTATGCCGAAGATTCGAGTGCCAAAAAGGGGAAGGGATTGGCGGCGTCCAAGGGGCCTCCAAGCCCTCAGCGCCCGACTAGGGGCCCCTACTATTCGGGATACCCGATTCAGCCTCAGGCAAGACCTGCGCCGCGACCTTCAAAGTCCAGGGTGCAACCGGGTTCCTCCACCGGCGGTCATTCCGCTCGGTCGGGACCCGAGATAAAAATAAAGCGATCTACCAGGTCAGTTTCTCTCCCGACTCTCCTGCCTTTGCGCTGTTAGACTCTGTTCTGACCTCCCCCTTTTGCCAGGAAGTCGTCTGATGATGTGCCAGTAGACATGCCGGCAGACGCCCCACGGACACGCCGATTGAGGTTCCTCCAGAGGTGGGTCCTCAAGACGCTCCTGGACAGGGCCAGGTGCCCTTGCTGAGTGCATCAATGCATGAGGAAGCCGAAGTGCTTCCTGAGTCGGTGCCAACAGCTTCGCCACCTCGTCCGCACCCTGGATCACCTTCATTCTCGAAGGCCCAGGACCCAGCTGCCTAACCCGTTTCTGAAGTAGAGGAGATTCTATGAGGAACGTGATCACTCCCACGCCTCCAGCCCCCTCATCTTCAAGCTGCATGGTCCAACGGGGCAGAGGAGTGGGAGGGCATCGATGATGCAGCCGAGGTGAAGGAAAGGGAGGAGCTCCTTGAGCACACCATCCAATGCGCCCGACTGATTTGGGTAAGTTTTTAGCCTCCTCTTTTTTGTCCGCCTTTGGCGGCGTATCTTCCTTATCTTTTCTTGTTGTCTTTAGAGCTTGGGAGACCGTTCCGAGAGGAAGTCAGAATTCCTCCAGTGAGTCCTCCCAGAGATCAAGATGCGCTAAGAGTACGACGTCGACCTGGAGCGGGCCAAGGCCGAGCACAAAGCTGAGCTCCGCGAGCTTCGAGCCGAGGTCTAGTCTGTACGCTTGGAGAAGCTGGACATATTCGGTTCGCTCCAAGGTAGGTACTCCTTGGATCATTCTATTGTTGTAGTTGGTTGCCCCTCCTTTTGACTCCTTATGTTTCTTCAGCTCAGGACTCCACCATTGCGAAGCTCCAGGATCAGCTCAAGGCGCTGGAGATCTTGGAGCTCCAAGCTCGAACCAACTCGGAGAGATTAGCCCAGGAGCTAGCGGGTATGCTTTTCAGGTTGGTTCCCCCTTGCTTATGTCACTCTTGCAGTATTCTTAACGATTACCCGTATTTCTCATAGAATACAAAGACAAGATGCAAGCACAGCTCGGCATCCTCGACGAGAGGGCTAAGGCTATGGAAACTACGTATGCCACTTTCCGCCAAGCCACCGAGCCAATGCTAGCGCTCCTGCACCCCCGTAGGTCGGGTGACGAAGACCAGGTGCTGTGACGTCTGCAAGAAGCGCCCAAGAGGATTAGGGCTTACTTGAGAGAGACGGTGACCACAAGTGCTAGCAAAGCTCTAACGATTGTGGAGTCCCTCTACCCCCGAGCGGAGCTTGAGGCTGTTAGGGAAGGCTTTGCCAGCATGGTGGACGATGGTCACGTTGTCGCCCTTCTCGAAGCCATTCAAGAAACCTCTACCGAGTTGGTGGAGAACTTAGAATTAGGCTTGTAAATATGTATCCGTAGGCAATGTAAGACTTTTGGTTGACTTGTTCAATTCGATCTTGATGTCTGAGTTTTGGTGCCTTCTGCCTCATCTTCTTCCATTGTTGCCTCAAATTTTGTCCGAGTGGTTTGACCCCTTTTTGTTGTATGCTCTGCCCGAATAGTCTAGCCCCCGGGCACCGAGACTCAGCTCATGGCTTTTTGTCCCAAACATGCCTTCCCAGTCACTATTTTCGGGGTCAGAGTTTCATTTGTTGGGGATTTACACACTCGAAGCTTTTGAGGATTCGCCCCGAGCCCGATGCCGAAACGGTTTGACCCCCTTTCGTCTGACTAGTCTAGCCCCCGAGTGCTGGAACTCGGCTCGCAGCCTTTTGCCCTAGATAGGCTTTCCGAGTGGCTAAAGTTCGCCGTTCATGGACCAGAGTTTCATTCGCTACACACTCGGAAGGTCACCTGAATGGAAAAAAAGTAAGGACATTTCCAGATAACGTGTACATGCAAGCATACACTTATTAAGTGTAGTCCCCACCTTACTGCTTAGTTGGGCGACAAAACAATTGGGCGATAACTGAGTAGTAAGTCACAAAGCTTTATTCGTAATAACATAATCACACAGAAGGTTTAAGTGTAAAAGTGACGTAGCTGTTCTATGTTCCATGTGTTGCCAATTGTCATGCCGTCTTCACTTATAAGTCGGTAAGCCCCCGGGCATGTCACTTCATCGATGATGTGCTCGCTTTTCTGATTCTTTCTTAGAACCAAATCTCCTATGGAGAAGGAGCAGCCCCGAACATTGCGATCGTGATAGCGATGTAAGCCCTGAAAGTACTTGGCCGACTGGATTGCCGCGATGTCCCTAGCCTCGTCCAGTCGATCGAGGTCTTCTAGTCGGCTTTCTTTTGACTTGGCTTCCTTGTAGTTCTGGACCCTTGGGGATCCGAATTCCAATTTAGTGGGTAAGACCGCCTCTGAACCATACAATAGGAAAAAAAGGTGATTGCCCGGTTGCCCAACTGGGGGTAGTCCTTAGTCCCGAGAGCACTGAAGGTAATTCTTTGACCCATCGCGTGGCATACGGTTTGAGATGATAAAAAACCTTCGCCTTCAGGCCTTGCAGCACCAAGCCGTTGGTTCGCTCGACTTGTCCGTTGCTCCGAGGATGGGCCAGGAAGCAAAATAGATTTTAATTTCAAGCTCTTCGCACCAATCTTGAAATTCAGCGCCCTGAACTGAGTGCCATTATCCGTTATGATTTTACTCGGCACGCCAAATCTGACCACGATTTCTTGAAAGAATTCTCTAGCTTTGGCAGCTGTGCTCATGGCCACAGGCTTGGCCTCAATCCATTTTGTGAACTTATCGACGGTGACGAAGAGGTGGGTGAAGCCTCCTTGTGCTTTCGTCAGGGGTCCGATCATGTTGAGCCCTCAAACTGCAAACGGCTAGGTGATCGGAATGGTCTAGAACTCTTGTGCCAGCACATGTATCTGCCGGGCAAAAAATTGGCAGCCCTGGCAGGTGCGGACGATACCCTCCGCATCTGTTACTGTGGTCAGCCAAAAGAAACCCTGGTGATAAGATTTTTCGACTAGGGTGCTTGAAGCTGCATGATGCTCGCAGATTCCCGAGTGGATTTTCTTGAGGAGATTCTTCCCTTCTTGTTCTGATATACATCGTCTCAGCACTCCGAAGGCATTTTTCTGCAAAAGTTCATCCCCAATCACTGTGTAACTTTTGCTCTTGCGCATGACTCATTCTGCTTGTGTGCGGTCCTCAGGGAGTTCATCCTTCAATAGATAGTCCAGATAAGGGGTTGTCCAGTTGGGGTTAATGACTAAAACCTCCATATCGGACGACCTTTCCCCCGAATTGTCCACCTTCTGCTGTCGGCTTATCATAGGTTTATGGATCTCTTCAATGAATACCCCGACCGGAACTATTGTCCGACTGGAACCCAATCTAGCTAGCTTGTCTACTGCTTCGTTATCTCAGCGAAGCACAAGGACAAGTTCCAGCCCATCGAATTTATCCTCCATCTTCCGCACTTCCTGGCAGTATGCGGCCATCTTATCGTCGACACATGACTAGTCCTTTTGTACTTGGTTAATCACGAGCTGTGATTCCTCGCGAACCAACAGTCGCCGAATGCCAAGCGAAATGGCGATACAGAGCCCATGGATGAGTGCCTCGTACTCGGCAGCATTGTTCGATGCTGGAAAATGAAGTTGAACAACGTACTTCAACTTTCCCCTTTCGGAGAGATAAGCACTATTCCTGCCCCCGCGCCATTTAGTGTGAGGGAACCGTCAAAGTACATTGTCCAATACTCGAGTTCTTTGAGAGCTACGAGGCCTTGCAGTTCCGTCCACTCGGCGGTGAAGTCAGCGAGTGCTTATGATTTGATGGCAGTGCGGGCTTGAATGTAATCTTGAAGGCTCCAAGCTCGACCGCCCACTTTGCAATTCTCCCGGTGGCCTCCCGGTTGTGGAGTATGTCTCCGATCGGGAAGGCAGTGATCACTGAAATAGCGTGCTCTTGGAAATAGTGCTTCAGCTTACGGGACATAATTAGCACAACATACAGTAACATCTGTATCTACGAGTACCGTACCTTGGATTCGCCTAATACTTCGCTGACGAAGTAGACGAGGCATTGCACCCATTGTAGGTGTCCCACCTCCTCTCGCTCCACAACAACTGCTGCGCTGACTACGTGAGTCGTGCTGCTATGTAAAGCATAAGAGTTTCCTTTAGTATTGGTGAATCCAATACTGGGGGTGTTGTTAGGAATGTCTTCAGATCATCAAAAGCTTGGTGCGCCTCGGGAGTCCATTGGAATTTATCTTGCTTCTTGAGGAGCTTAAAGAACGGCATCCCCAGCGTTCCTAAGCGGGAAATAAATCTGCTGAGTGCAACCATGCATCCTGTGAGATTCTAGACATCCTTATGACCAGTCGACGACTTTATCTTCATGATAGCGTTGATATTTTCTGGGTTTGCCTCTATACCGCGGTGAGACATGATGAATCCGAGCAGTTTTCCCGAACATATTCTGAAAACACACTTCTCGGGGTTGAGCTTCATCCTGTAAGCCCTTAGGCTTTCAAACATCTCGTCTAGGTCAGAGATGAGGTCCTTTCCCAGCTGAGATTTTACAATGACATTGTCCACGTGAGTTGAGTGTAGAAACACCGCTGTATCACACGTTGATAGGCTGCGCTAGCGTTTTTCAACCCAAATGGCATTGTGACATAGAAAAAAGCTCCAAATGGCGTGATGAATGAAGTCTTGATGCAATCTTCCTCCTTAAGGTTGATCTGGTGATACCCTGAGTAGTCCTCCAGGAAGCTTTGGAGCTCGTAGTTGGCGGTTGAGTCCACCATTTGGTCGGTGTGAGGTAGCCCGAATGGATCTTTTGGGCATGCTTTGTTGAGATCGGTATAATCAACACACATGCACCAACTTTTATTCTTTTTGCAAAAAGAACTAGGTTCGCTAGCCAGTCGGGATGATACACTTCTTTTATGAAGCCTACGGCTAAAAGTTTAGTAATTTCCTCCCTGATTGCGTCACGACGATCTTGGGTGAACCACCAGAGTTGTTGCTTGACCGGCCTTGCCTTCTCGTCGACATTTAGGGAGTGCTCAATCACCTCCCTTGGGACACCGAGCATGTCGAACGGTTTCCACGCGAAGATGTCCTGGTTCGCCCAGAGGAAGTTGATGAGCGCGTCTTCCAATTTTTGGTCGAGCCCTATCTCGATCAAAAGCTATCTTAGCTGAGTTGGATGGGTCAAGTGCTATCTTCTTGACCTCTTCATTAGGTTTGATCCCTAACTTGTCCTATCTCTTGGCGGGGACATCCTCGTCCTGTAGGATGGAAGCCGCCAGTTGGAGTTTCTCCAAGTCGACTGTCGCTCGCAGCATCTCGGCCAATTCGCAGCTCTCCCTATCGCACAGGAAGGACTGCTTGACGTCACCACATACCGTGATAATGCCCTTTGGGCCTGGCATCTTCAGCACTGAGTAGGTGTAATGTGGTACCGCCATGAACTTGGCTAAGCATGGTCTTCCCAAAATCGCATGGTACGCCGTCTCGAAATCAGCTGCTTCGCAACTCATGTACTCAGTCCTGTAATTCTCCTTTGTGCCGAATGTAACAGGCAGAGTGATCTGTCCGAGTGGTATAGATGACATCCTGGGGATTACCCCATGGAACGGCAACGAGCTTTGCCTTAACTCGGAGTGGGGGATCTTCATGTCATCAAAGGTTTTGGAGAATAGGATGTTGAGTCTGCTTGCTCAGTCGATCAGCACTTTCTTGAGCTTCATGCTGCGAATGAAAGGGTCTAGCACCAAAAGATACCTACCTGGGTACGGTATGTGATCAGGATGGTCTGAGCGATCGAATGTGATCAGGACTTCGGACCATCTAAAATATTGGGGAGCCGCTGGCATGACCGCATTGATGTCCCGAGTGGTAAGCTTTTGCTTCCGCCTGGACTCATATGCTCTTGAGCTCCCGAATATGAAGTTGAGCTCGTGCTTAATCTCCTGGTAGTTGTCCTCTTTGGGAGGATCTTATTTCTTGATCGCCTCTCCTTTATTCTTGGGCTCCAGATGCTTGTTGTTTTCTTGTGCAAATCTTTTCAGCGTGAAGCAATCTTTGGCGGCGTGCTTGCTCTTGGGATGAAAATGGCACTATGCGTTTATCACCTCATCGTAGTCTTTCATCTGCAGTGTCTTTGTCTGGCTTCTTATCCTTCCGCTTGGCTTGGAGGACTTAGGGTGATCTTTCTTGTCCTTCTGCCGGTCTTGGCGCTCGGCTAGGGCGTCGGAAGCCGTAGCATAGTGGTCTGCCAGGGCGAATATCTCCCTTACCATGGTCGGTGGCTTTCGGGACATCTTCTTGATAAGATCAGCGTCGTTGACTCCCTTTAGGAAGGCTGCTATGATCGTAGCATCTGAGATGTCCTGAATTGTATTCTTCTTCTGCGTGAAGCACCGAATGAACTCCCGAAGAGATTCATTTTTCTTCTGATGAAGTTGATACAAATCCCATGGGGTCGCAGGCTTCTGTTAAGTGCCCTAAAAGTTCGCGTTGAACTGTTCATATAGATCTCCCCAAGAATCTATTGAGTTCCTTGGAAGTCCCTTGAGCCAGGTTTGAGCTGATGGGGCGAGCATGACCGGCAAATAATTTGCCATCATGCTGCGGTCACCCCCCGCGGCTTTGACTTCAAGGGCGTAAACCTGCAGCCAGACCTCTGGATCTCTTTCCCCATCGAACTTGACGATGCCCTTGGGGTTGAAACCGTCAGGCCACACCACTCGACGAAGTCGATCGGTAAACGCCCAGATCGCGTGGTGATTTGCGAGGAGGAGATCAGTGAGGGGGATCTTACCTGGTGGTCGACGACATGGAGACGGCCAAAGTGGTGTTGTTCCCTCCGTTTGCCATGATCTGGACTCCTGTTGACGCGGCTGTCCCGGTTGTCATCGTGGCAGCTATTGGCTTGGTCGTGGTCTATGCCGAAGTGTTAGTAGTCATCGTTGCGGTGGCTCCATTCTTCATCCTCTCGCTCTCGCCTCCTAGTAGTTAGGTCTTGTCGAAGGTCATGGTAGATGGCTAGGCATGCGTCCATATCATGATGGGACTTATGCCGACTATTTTCGGCCTGACTACGAGCGGTCCGACTATTGGCAGTCTGAGTGGCTATGCGAGTACGAGGGTGAGTCATCATTACTTGATCTCATTGATTGTGTTGAATTGCCACCGCCGTTACCATGGCTTTGACTTGGGCCATGATTGGGGCGGTCGGGCTGTCATATTCAATCATCGGGCCTAGGGTGTCGACAAGTGTTTTAGAGGTGACGATATTCTGCTGTGGTGTAAGGAAAATGGACTGGCTCCCCATTCTAGCATGTAGAATATCTTCATTGACGTTGCGGCCTCGGGTTTGTAGAGACCGAGTACATGCTTCTTGGGCTTCGTGATGGAGACGACCTACCTCCGTCGCTCCTTCGACAGCTTGCTGGCAGTCAGAGTTGAAGTGTTCGTCCTTGATCATGTAAATCTCCCGAAAAATATGGGGGCTCCCCATGTTGCTTTCCAGTTCATCGTATTCGAGTCGGGAAGTGGGCCTTTGGCGTACTACTCTTGAGTACATGGCCGTGGGCTTCCCCAATCCGAACAGGAAGCCAAAAGAAACACTGTTGGAGTCCTCCCTGGATTTGATCTGATCCGAGTCCAAGATGAAGTCGGAGACCCTCCCAGATTGGATCTGGTCGGGGTCCAAGAGGGCCAGTTTGCTGAGTTCATCAACGAAGAACCTTAGGCTCCCAAGCAAAAAATTTAGCTGGGAGCGAAGGTGGTGTTGATGTCATTGAAGGAGGCCATCAAGCTTGACGAAATCGATCCAAACGCTTCCCCTACCTGGTGCACCAACTGTCAATGGTTGTTATTGGCAATAATGAATAAGAGGCTATGCGTGGGATGCAAGCTCAATGGTAACACAAGACATGGGCTTATATAGGTTTAGGCCCTCAACGGTGGAGGTAATACCCTAGTCCTGTGTTCTGGAATTATGAGTAATACGCTTCTCACGTATTGTGTGTCTAATGTAGGATGTTTCTCTTGGTGTCTTTCCAGGGACCCCCACCCCCCCCCTTATAAAGGGAGAGGGCGAAGATTCCGAGTTGATTACAAAGGGGGAGTCCCCACCAATTACGGGATAGGTTCTATCTCTAACCCTTCCCGTAAACAATGCTAGCTTATGGGATTACAATCATATCTTTCCTAACGAGGGTCGGTTGTCATCTTCTACTACTCCATGTCAAATACGTCGAAGATAGCCCAGATAGCATCCGGCCTTGGGCAACTAATTCAGCCCGTCCCCTTTTTGGCTGGTCTCTGCAGCAACGATTAAGTAAACATATTCCACATAGCCCTTCATGACTAATAAAAAGTTCAATGCCATCGCATGGCAACAATTAAGTAAACATAAAGAAAGTTTGCAAAAGCATTTATTCCATACCATCTATCCCATTTTATGAAAATAGAAAACATCTAACTATGTGATGACTTGTCGGGACCCAGATTCACGAATCCGAAACCCTATGTGTATACCGCACTAGTCTAGGATCACGCTAGTGCACTCAGTGGCAACAAAATTGACATATCATTCCATTCATCGAATTAACTAAGAAAGTAACAAATAGTAACAAAGGACCTTATGGTCAATGTTTACATGACAATGCCTTAACGGCTTAAGAAGCAAATAAAATTCTTGCAATAGAAAATAAAAATAACTTGGGCCATACGACATGCCACATGCAATCGTATGGGGAAACGCCATCCAAGTTCACGTAGTCTTCATAATACTCCTCGTAGAACTCGGTATTTTCCTGTTCTTCCTCAGCAACTGATCACCAAAGGCATAAAGCCATGAGTACAAAAAGTACTCCGCAATATGTAGGGAATAATGCAAATAATGTACGGCTTGACAACGAATAGTCATATGGTTATTTACAGAAAGCAATAACTTGAACTGTAAATACAATAAATAGATTCAAAGCATAGTTGACAAAAATTAATAATAACTGGTAAATCAATGGTAAACGACAACACAAGATTGGTGAGGCGTCACCCATCACCAACTAAATCATCATCAACCACTGAACTCAACAATATTAATAATTTGACATTAAAAATAATAGCGAGCTTCCCGTTTACTTCCAACAATACCATCCTTCAACATTTTCTGAGAACACTATACCCCATGTGAAATTCCCAGGCACGTCCATGACCGCGGACACGGCTATTCGAATATATTAACATACACTCTGCAGAGGTTGTACAGCTTTACCCACAAGACATGATCATCTCTGTCGGGACCCGAATTTGCAAATCCGGACCCTCTGTGTATTCAGCACTAGTCCAGGAACGCGCTAGTGCACACAGTCTTAACATCGGTAATTATCACAATCATACCACTCGATACTAATAAAGTACTTTAATTAAATAGTCAAACTGGTTGCTCGACCTTATGGTCAAGTTACAAATATACGCCACGCAGGGCGAAACCTATTAGAAGAGAAATATTAGCAGCGGAAAAATAAGATAACATCGTGGCGCCATCCAGTATACCATAGGCAACTGACTGGGCTCGCTCCCTAAGTACACGGTTCCTCTTGGAGCTCCTCCTCCAAAGCTGGTGTAGTCTCCTCTTCAACTGGTGTTGTATTGCGGCAAGGGTGAGTACTTGGTACTCAGCAAGTCATGCACATAATGCAAGCTAATATACTATATGCATGGCTTGATACAAAGGAATAGCTCAAGGTATATTTGCAATAAACAGCATTTGACAAGTAGCATAAGTAGATTCGAAAGCAGTAGAAACAAGTATAACATCAATAACTTTTCCAGGAGTTTAATCAACATCTTTCCCATTCCTAATCCACATTTCCATCGACATCATTGTTTAACCAAACCCCACCTTTTAGTTAACCAAGGTGTCATACAGCAATTAGGCATTTATCTAATTTCCCAGAATTAAATAAAGTATTTTCTAATTGAACTAGCATGCAATACATTGAATCAAAATAGATTTCAAAATGGGAGCAACATGGTCAAAGCACAACTTGCCTTCAAAAAGTACTTGCTCTTGGTCCTGAGCTGGCTCCTGGGTCAATACTTCTCCTTCGAATCCTTCCGGCACTTCAACGTCTACTCGTAACGCGTGCAAATAGTAACAAATGAA
Organism: Rhipidocladum racemiflorum; assembly: GCA_036346355.1. Lineage (NCBI taxonomy): Eukaryota > Viridiplantae > Streptophyta > Magnoliopsida > Poales > Poaceae > Rhipidocladum > Rhipidocladum racemiflorum. The sequence goes on from CM070581.1 coordinate 37,527,446, forward strand.
TAAAACAGTAGACAAAAAGTATCCAAACATCCAAATAAAGTCCATAAACAGAGAGGGCATAATTTTATAAATTTTTAGAAACTGGAATCGTCAAATTCGGAGTTTAAACGCGAAAGTTATAGCATTTTGAAGTTTAAATAATCAATTAAATAATATTACAATTAAATAAAATTCATAACTAGGTAGATCTCAATTTTATACAAATTTAGAAATTTGAATCACTCAAATCGAAGTTAAAATGCAAAAGTTATAAGCGTTTGAAGTTTGAATCAGAATTTGAAATCAATAAATCGAATTAATTAAATAATTTCTTTTTTTGGAAAAAGGTTTATTGCGTCAGCAGTGACACGTGTCGGTCTCTGATTGGTCCGCTGACGTCAACCGGTTCACGGACTCGGTCCACGCTCGGCTCGGGTTCACCGTGGACCCGGTCCACGGCTCACGTCGGCGATCGCAGTGGGACCCACGGAGGTGACGTCATCGGCCCGACGTCTGCGAAGTCACCCGTTCGGCGACAGTGGGACCCACTGGTGACGTCATTGCTGGCGTCACCTTACGGCTGGGGTGGCCGCTGACAGGTGGGCCCCCATGACGTCATGGTGCGATTGCGCCGAGCGCCGACACGCTGAGCCCAGGCCATGTCGGTGACACGCGACGCAGTGTCTTTGGCCGCGGTGATCGCGGTCGACCTTCCGGACGCTGCGTGGCACGATCTCGGCCGTTGATTCGAAAATCAACGGCCCGGATTGATCTGGTGACGCACGCTTGGGGTGAACGTGGTCAATCCGACCGTTGGATCTAGATCCAACCGGTTGAAAACGAATTTAACCCGTAACGCTATCCACTGTGACGGCGACGTGGCCGATCGTGGGCCGTTGGATCTTGATCCAACAGTCCAGATCTGATCTGGGTTCTAGGGTTTGGGGAGAACGTGGGCTCACCATGACGGTCGGATCGATCGTGCGGTATGCGAGCTTCGAAGCGGCGATAGGCTGCGGCGGTCGCTCGGCCGGAGACGAAGACGGCGACCACGGCCTCGGCGTTTGAGCGCTCGTGAAGTGAGTTGGCCTCACGGGTGCGCCTTGGTCTGGGCTTCTCGGATCCAGACTCAACGGTGACGGGGAACGGCGGATGACGGCGGGGCGAAGCAAAAACCGTGGCCGAGCTTGTGCGCAACTACGGTGAGTGATTGCGGCTAGGCGGCGGCGACTAGGGCTCGATGAGTTGGGGCAAAAGGTGCGCACAGCAAAGGGCTTCAACGGGGAGGCAACAGGGCATTAAATAGTGCCTCGACGTGCGCAAAATCCCCGAAACCCTAACCGAACTCGGCGGCGACGCGGCGGAGGAATCCGGCTCGGATTCGGCGGAGACGACGACGGACAGCTGTCCACGTGGCGCGACCAACGGCCACGATTGGCTTGGGCGCGATCGGGTCCGGACCGGATCCGGTTGGATCGGTGCGGCTCAATCTCGACCGTTAGATCTTGATCCAACGGTCCCGCGCGATTAGGGTTTAAACGCGGTCCGGTCGAGTCAGCTGGCTCGGGTCGGACTCGAGCTCGAGTCTGACTCGGGCTCGGTCGGATGAACAGTGACCAACTCGGTTTGATTTTCCAGCGACTTAAATATTCAAATTAATTTCCAGAAATTCATTTAATTAAGAAAAAATAGCAAAATACTCAGAAAAATTCCAGAAAAATTCTGGAAAATATTTTGGGGCATTTTGGACTCAAATAAAATATTTCCAACAAAATTTTATTTGCAAATTTAATTTCTTCAATTATTTCAAAATGGAATAAATACAAATAAATTCCAAATAAATCCAAATAAATTCCAGAAAATTCCAAAAATTCACCAAAGTGCCAAATCACACATAAATTCAAGAAAAGCAAAATTTTGGGGTGTTACAAACCTCCCCCCCTTAACAGAATATTGTCCCCGAGATTCAGGGCTTTCTAAAGAAATATGTTCGGAAACTCTTTCTTCAAATCCTCTTCGCGCTCCCAAGTTGCTTCACTCTCCGCGTGGTTGCTCCATTGAACTCTGCAGAAACGGGTTGACTTGTTCCTCGTCTCTCGATCCATGGTGTCCAGAATCTTTACGGGGTGCTCCTTGTAAGTCAGATCTTCATGCAACTCAATTGACTCTAGCGGTGTCTGCTCCTCAGGTACTCGGAGACACTTCTTTAGCTGGGACACGTGGAACACGTCATGCACTCCTGCTAGTGATTGCGGTAACTCTAGCTGATAAGCAACTTCACCTCTGCGGCTGAGAACCTTGAATGGTCCAACATATCTCGGCGCGAGTTTTCCTTTGGCATGGAATCTCTTAACTCCTCTGAGCAGTGTGACTCTGAGATACACGAAATCTTCTGGTTCAAAACTCAGGTCTCGGCGACGGTTGTTAGCATAACTCTTCTGTTGCGATTGGGCTATCTTTAATCTCTCCCTGATCACGGCAATCTGTCCTTCGGCTTCTTGAAGAATATCCGGCCCAATAACACGGCTTTCACCTGTCTCATTCCAGTTCAACGGTGTCCGACAGGGTCGACCATATAGTGCTTCAAATGGTGACATTTGCAAACTTGCTTGGTAACTGTTGTTGTAGCTGAACTCGGCGTACGGCAGACTTTTATCCCAAGTGGTAGCATAAGCTAAAGCACAAGCTCGTAGCATGTCCTCTAGAATCTGATTAACTCTTTCTGTTTGCCCATCCGTCTATGGATGATAAGTTGTACTGAAGTTCAAACGGGTTCCCATGGCTTCATGCAGTTTATTCCAGAACCTCGAGGTAAACTAGGTACCTCTGTCCGATACAATCTTTTTCGGCACTCCGTGCAAACAGACGATCATGGTCATGTACAACTCGGCTAACTTATCTCCCGAATAGGTGGTCTTTACGGGGATGAAATGGGCTACCTTAGTCAAGCGGTCCACTATGACCCATATGGAGTCATATCCTCCCTGAGTCTTGGGTAAACCGGTAATGAAATCCATTCCGATTTCCTCCCATTTCCACGCAGGTATCTTCAACGGCTGTAACAATCCTGCTGGTCTCTGATGCATTGCCTTGACTCTCTGGCATATGTCGCACAGCGCAACATGCTCGGCAACTTCACGCTTCATGCTCGGCCACCAGAATCTTTCTTTCAAATCCTGATACATCTTGGCACTTCCAGGATGAATTGAATACTTTGAGTCATGGGCTTCTTCTAGAATCAGCTGCTTCAGTTCCTTCTTGTTCGGCACACAAATTCGATCCTTCATGCACAACGTGCCTTGCTCATCCAACTTGAAGTCCTCTGCCTTGCCTTCATCCATGTTAGACTTAATCCTGCGGATCTTGTCATCATCCTCCTGTCCTCCTCGTATCTGATCCTCCAGGGTGGGCTTCACTTCCAATGCGGCCAAGAATCCTTCTGGTACGACTTCAATCTGCATTCTATGGAAATCCTCACATAGTTCATCCTGACTTGTGGCTAGCAACATGTTCACGGTATGGCTTTTCCGACTCAGAGCATCGGCAACTACGTTGGCCTTTCCGGGATGATAATGGATTCCAACGTTGTAGTCCTGGATCAGCTCTAACCATCTCCTTTGTCTCATGTTCAGGTCTGATTGGGTGAAGATGTACTTAAGACTCTTATGGTCCGTGTATACTTCACATCTGTTTCCAATTAAATAGTGATGCCATAATTTCAAAGCATGCACTACGGCAGCTAGCTCCAGATCATGCGTCGGATAATTCTCCTCATGCGGCCTCAACTGCCTTGACGCGTAAGCGACGACCCTCCCATTCTGCATCAGCACGCATCCAAGTCCTTGGCGCGATGCGTCACAATAAATATCAAAGCTTTGATTAACATCTGGTAGAACTAACACTGGCGCTGATGTCAATCGTTTCTTCAGCTCCTGAAAACCTTTCTCACACTCCGACGTCCATGCAAACTTCGTCTCCTTTTTCAATAATTGCGTAAGAGGCTTTGCAATTGTCGAAAAGCCTTCAATGAAACGGCGGTAGTAACCTGCCATTCCTAGGAAACTCCGGATCTGGGTCACAGTCTTCGGCTGTTCCCAATGTAACACAGCTTCTACCTTGCTTGGATCAACGGCGACTCCTTCTGCGGTCATTACATGTCCGAGGAACTCCACCTTGTCCTTCCAAAAGTCACACTTGCTGAACTTGGCGAAAAGTTGCTGATCCCTTAGCTTTTCCAAAACTCGCCTCAAGTGTTCGGCATGTTCATCCTCTGTCTTGGAGTAGATTAGGATATCATCTATGAACACAACAACAAATTTGTCCAAATATTCCATGAACACCTTATTCATCATATTCATGAAATATCTTTGGCGCATTAAATCGCACCAAAGGACATAACAGTAAACTCATAATGTCCGTATCTTGACGAGAATGCGGTCTTCGGGATATCTTCTGATCGGATCTTCAACTGATGGTACCCCGATCTCAGATCAATCTTGGAGAAAACTCCGGCTCCTCTCAGCTGATCAAACAAATCATCGATCCTGGGTAGTGGATACTTATTCTTCACGGTGACTACATTGAGTGCACGGTAGTCAATGCACATCCTGAAACTTCCGTCCTTCTTGACAAACAAAACTGGCGCTCCCCACGGCGACGAACTCGGTCTGATAAATCCTTTCTCCATTAGCTCTTCAAGCTGCTTCTTCATCTCTACCAATTCTTCGGTGGACATCCGGTAAGGTCTCTTTGCTATCGGCGCTGTACCAGGTACAAGCTCTATCACAAACTCTATGTCCCTGTCTGGCGGCATACCAGGTAGATCTTCAGGAAAGACATCTGGGTACTCATTCACCACTGAGACATCTTCTATGCTGATTGCCTTGGTACTGTTAACCATCAACTGTCCATCTCTAACGGCGGTGGCTTGAACTTCCACTTTCTTTCCACACGGGCTCTCAACTGAGATAGTCCTTCGTCCACAATCCAATACGGCCTTGTGCTTGGATAACCAATCCATTCCCAAAATAACATCTAAGGTCTGGGTCTCCAAAATAATAAGGTTCGCTAGGAACTCTATCCCATCTATTAGTATTCTCACCCTAACATCCTACTTTCGCTCGGAGTTCGGAACCGTGGGTTTGAACCAAAAGCATGCATTTAAGTCTTGCAATCTCCAAATCATTTTTAGCAGCAAAGCTTTGAGAAACAAAAGAATGCGAAGCTCCGTAATCAAACAAAATCATTCTTTGATGAGTTAACAAGTAACTTACCCAGTACGACGTCCGTGGCATTCTGCAGTGCATCTGCGGTGACATGATTGACTCGACCTCTCACCACTGTCTGGGGTGCTGCTCCCGGCTGTGCTACCCCTCGGTTTGCTCCTGATGCTAGCGTCCTGGCTGGTGTGGATCCTAGATTGAAGCGAACTGGGGTCACTCCTGCGGTCTTCTTAGGACAACTGTTGGCAAAGTGTCCTGGCTCGTTGCAATTGTAGCAGCGTCTCACTGTCCCCTGTTGACTGCCTGAAGCGACGTTTCTGGCTGGGGCTGGGGTCTGATAGTTCTGATTGACGGGTCTTGGTGCTGGTGACGGTGTCCTTGTAGCATTCTGTGGCTGGAATCTGAAAAACTGATTTGGCGCAACCCTCAAACGTTGCTGTGCTCCCTGACGCGATCCCTGATGCTGCATCCTGCGCTTCCTGTTCTCATCCAGTTCCTTGCGCTTGTCCTCAAGAATAAGCGCCTTATTCACCAGCTCCTGGAAATCTGGAAAAGTGTGGGTGATCAGTCCCACCTGTAGTCCTGAGTTAAGTCCCTTCATGAAGCGAGACTGTCTGGCTTTATCTGTCGCTACATCCTCAGGTGCGTAGCGTGCAAGCTGTGTGAACTTGTTCAGGTATTCGGCCACTGGCTGATTACCTTGCTTCAGTGCTCTGAACTCCTCCTTCTTGAGATCCATGATTCCTTCAGGCACGTGATACTGACGAAACGCAGCTGTGAACTCCTCCCAAGTGATGTCCTGAGGGTTCTCTTGCGTGGCACAGAAGTTCTCCCACCATTCAGCGGCTGTTCCTTCCAACTGATGAGAAGCGTAGAGTACCTTCTCATTTCCCATGCATTGAGCAATGTGTAGCTTCCTCTCAATTGACCTTAACCAATCATCAGCCTCCAACGGATTGGCATTCCCAGAAAAAGTGGGTGGGTGAGTCCTCATGAACTCTGATTGTCTTGTATTTTGGCATTGTCCCTGATTGACTTGATTAGCGGTGGCCTGAGCAGTGACGTGTTGCATCTGTTGCATCATGGCATGCATCAACTGAGTCTGAGCAGCGAGAAAAGCTTCGAAATTCTGCATATCAACTGGCGGTGCTGGTGCTCCATCATTGGTGTTTCCAGCTGGGCGAGAACCACTTCCATTGCCTCCAAGGTTTCCGCGGGTGTTCACCATCTGTCGGTTGCTCCAAGGCTTAGAGATGAGAGGGAACAAGAATAGGCAAGTAACAGGGAAACTTATGCGGGGGAAAAGTGTAACTCAAAATCCAACTTTATTATTTAATAATAATAGTAATAATTCGGTATGATTGCTTACAACGCCTAAGGGCCTTGCAACACATACTGCACACTCAGCAAACAAGGAAAATCCAACGCCTCTAAAGGGTGACTCTTATTCTATAACGCGACTCGACGAAGGAGTCCCAACCTTAACGACTACGCTTACTCATCGAGAAAACCTCCACTGCCTCCTAGCGGCGGGTGCGACGTCATCGGCGCGAAACAATCGCCATGCCCCACAACTGCAGCTGTGGTTGACGACGCGGCGTCCTCCTCCTGGCTCGATCTCGCCGCTGCTTTGTGGCCGTGGCGCCGTGCAGTGGCGCCTCTTACGGTTCTTCCTCCGGGTCCGAGCGTCCAACTCCAACACCGATCGGGTCCCTGGCCATACGGTGCGATCTCAACTCTGCGATCCTTCCCGCAGCATAAGCGACATACTCACGGGCATTCTCTAAGTGCTTCTTCTCCTCCTCGACCTGCTCACGAGCCTTCTTCAATTCCTGAACTGTGTCTTCGATCAGCTCCTCCTGAGCGGCGACGAATCTGGCTAAGTGAGTGATGGTAGCGTCCTCATCTTCTATCGGCTTCCGTTGAGCTCTGCTGTCTCGGCGTGGGTGGTGATGGAACACAGTGCCTTCCAGCTCCCTGGAGTAAGTGCGGGCGATCTGCTGCATTACTCGACGCGACACCTCTTGGATTCCAATCTCAAAGGTAGACCTCCTGGCTGTGAAGTGAAAAGGGCGGCTGAACTTTGTCTTCTCTCAGGCATACACCGTGATCCGGACGTCCCATCCAACGACCAGTCCTGCCTGCACGAGTGTCGTCCCTCGGTAGAGCGGCCTCTCAAAACCTCCAAGAAACTGAAGCATACGCCACAACTCGGCGGCATAGCCTCCTTCACGCTCGGCGTAGTTGTTCTTCATCATCATCTGCCAAAAGATGCTCGCGTAAGAACGCAGCACTTTAAAAATCAATGTGGAAGACGAAAAAAACTCAGCAGGGGTATGAACAAGAAAAAAAAGGAGTGAGTCGAGAATTCATTCATTATCTTGACCTCTTTTAACTTTAGAAAATAGGTTTTATCCTCACTACGACCATTCTATCTATAGGTGAGCCTACAATAAGATGGCTCGATACCTTCACTGTCGGGACCCGAATTTGCAAATCCGACCCTATGTGTATTCAAAGACTAGTCCAGAACGCAGCTTAGTGCACACAGTCTTAACATCGGTAATTATCACAATCATACCACTCGATACTAATAAAGTACTTTAATTAAATAGTCAAATCGTTGCTCGACCTTATGGTCAAGTTACAAATATACATACACGCAGGGCGAAACCTATTAGAAGAGAAATATTAGCGGCGGAAAAATAAGATAACATCGTGGCGCCATCCAAGTATACCACAGGCAACCACCGGGCTCGCTCCTAAGTAGACGGTTCCTCTTGGAGCTCCTCCTCCAAAGCTGGTGTAGTCTCCTCTTCAACTGGTGTTGTATTGCGGCAAGGGTGAGTACTTGGTACTCGCAAGTCATGCATGTAATGCAAGCTAATATACTATATGCATGGCTTGATACAAAGGAATAGCTCAAGGTATATTTGCATGAAACACATTTGACAAGTAGCATAAGTAGATTCGAAAGCAGTAGAAACAAGTATAACATCAATAACTTTTCCAGGAGTTTAATCAACATCTTTCCCATTCCTAATCCACATTTCCATCGACATCATTGTTTAACCAAACCCCACCTTTTAGTCCAAGTTATTTTCAAGAAAGTCTAACCCTTGACTGTAATTCCCGAGCGATGTCCAATACCGCGGACACGGCTATTCGAATAGATTTTACACTATGCAGAGGTTATGCACTTTACCCACAAGATACAGTCAAACACCACAAAGGCGAGTTCCCGTAACAAAGTCTTTCGGAAACTTCTAACAGTACAAGTGGTCCTCCCCGGTTGTTGGACACTAACCCTTCCCTTAGCTAAGGCGAAGTTTAGGCCAACCAACCGTTAGATGGGTACCTGGCCGCAGCCCCGGTACGCTCCCCCGTACAACTTACACAAAGGGTGTAGTTGACCTCCTGAGGTCCCATAGGTACGTTATTAGCAACTTAATCAACTAGGTCCGTCCCATTACAGACATGTGGTTGCACGTTAGACCCAGTTCAAAGGCTTGCAAGGTGAAGTCCTTAGGGTGACCCGGGGCAAGACTACCCGAAAAACCAACACAACGTTCCCGGTGCCACCACTGGCCCACCCGATCATTCTTGCCACATGCCCCGGTCGAAAACTATTTATCAAACCCCAGTTGATTACCATGCACCATGTGCCATCAACATCACATGATACCTTTCCAAAACAGGTTCAATATATCATTAAGTCAATATTAACGTTTGATTGTCTAAAATCATGTCATGAGCACGTAGTAGGTCTAAGCAATATGCTACAACGATCTAAATTCCCATGTTGGCAATTTAATAATGTCCAACTTAGTAAACCACAACTAGGGTGACAAGGGTCATGGCACATATTTAATTAACCAAGGTGTCATACAGCAATTAGGCATTTATCTAATTTCCCAGAATTAAATAAAGTATTTTCTAATTGAACTAGCATGCAATACATTGAATCAAAATAGATTTCAAAATGGGAGCAACATGGTCAAAGCACAACTTGCCTTCAAAAAGTACTTGCTCTTGGTCCTGAGCTGGCTCCTGGGTCAATACTTCTCCTTCGAATCCTTCCGGCACTTCAACGTCTACTCGTAACGCATGCAAATAGTAACAAATGAATAAAACAGTAGACAAAAAGTGTCCAAACATCCAAATAAAGTCCATAAACAGAGAGGGCATAATTTTATAAATTTTTAGAAACTGGAATCGTCAAATTCGGAGTTTAAACGCGAAAGTTATAGCACTTTGAAGTTTAAATAATCAATTAAATAATATTACAGAGAAAAAATTTAGTACAAAAATTAAATAAAATTCATAATTAGGTAGATCTCAATTTTATACAAATTTAGAAATTTGAATCACTCAAATCAGAGTTAAAATGCAAACGTTATAAGCGTTTGAAGTTTGAATCAGAATTTGAAATCAATAAATCGAATTAATTAAATAATTTCTTTTTTTGGAAAAAGGTTTATTGCGTCAGCAATGACACGTGTCGGTCTCTGATTGGTCCGCTGACGTCAGCCGGTTCACGGACTCGGTCCACGCTCGGCTCAGGTTCACCGTGGACCCGGTCCACGGCTCACGTGCGACTGCCAGGTGGGACCCACGGGGGGGCGGGGGGTGACATCATCGCTGACGTCTGCGGGGACTCGGCCGTTCGGCGAGTGGGACTCACTGGTGACGTCATTCTTTGGCGTCACCTTACCGGGTGGCGGCGACGGTGGGCCCCCATGACGTCCGCAGTGCGATTGCGAGTGGCGTGACCGCTGAGCGGCGTGTCGATGACACGCGATGGGTGTCTTTGGCCGCGGCGGCGCGATCGACCTTCCGACACGTGGCACGATCTCGCCGTTGATTCGAAAATCAACGGCCCAGATTGGATCTGGTGACGCACGTTTGGGGTGAACGTGGTCAATCTGGACCGTTGGATCTAGATCCAACGGTTGAAAACGAATCTAACCCGTAACGCTATCCACGGTACGGGCGACATGGCCGATCGTGGGCCGTTGGATCTTGATCCAATGGTCCAGATCTGATCTGGGTTCTAGGGTTTGGGGAGAACGTGGGCTCACCGTGACGGTCGGATCTTGATCGCATGCCGGTGTCGCGAGCTCGAAGCGGCGATGGTCGCCGGCTGGCTCGGCCGGAGACGAAGACGGCGACCACGACCTCGGCGTTTCGGGCGCGCTCCGGCGAAGTGAGTTGGCCTCACGGGTGAGCCTTGGTCTGGGGTTCTCGGATCCGGACTCAACGGTGACAGGGAATGGCGGATGACGGCGGGCGAAGCAAAAACCGTGGCGGAGCTTGCGTGCAATTACGGCGAGCGATTGCGGCTAGGCGGCGGTGACTAGTGCTCGATGAGTTGGGGCAAAAGGTGCGCACGGCAAAGGGCTTCAACGGGGAGGCAACGGGGCATTAAATAGTGCCTCGACGTGCGCGAAATCCGCAAAACCCTAACCGAACTCGGTGGCGACGCGGCGGAGGAATCCAGCTCGGATTCGGCGGAGACGACGACGGACAGCCGTCCACGTGGCGCGACCAACGGCCACGATTGGCTCGGGCGCGATCGGGTCCGGACCGGATCCGGTTGGATCGGTGCGGCTCAATGTCGACCGTTGGATCTTGATCCAACGGTCCCGCGCGATTAGGGTTTAAACGCGGTCCGGTCGAGTCAGTTGGCTCGGGTCGAACTCGAGCTCGAGTCTGACTCGGGCTCGGTCGGATGAACAGTGACCAACTCGGTTTGATTTTCCAGCGACTTAAATATTCAAATTAATTTCCAGAAATTCATTTAATTCAAGAAAAATAGCAAAATACTCAGAAAAATTCCAGAAAAATTCTGGAAAATATTTTGGGGCATTTTGGACTCAAATAAAATATTTCCAACAAAATTTTATTTGCAAAGTTAAATTCTTCAATTATTTCAAAATGGAATAAATTCAAATAAATTCCTAATAAATCCAAATAAATTCCAGAAAATTCCAAAAATTCACCAAAGTGCCGAATCACACATAAATTCAAGAAAAGCAAAATTTTGGGGTGTTACAATCTCTTTAGTGCCACGCGGTTAACACACTTCCTTTCGTGTGCGACAGAGAGATCACGACAAGGCCTTTACAAATGCTCTGTATAAACCCAGTACTGCCCGCTAAGGTTTCACCCCTTAGGGCCCCTCTTGCGCCATGTGAATCTACCCGTCTATCCCGGAACCCACACAACCACAACAGTACTCAAATTTAGACATTGCAAATTAATCAGCCAGGTCTGTCACCAGACATGTGGTTGTACGGTTAGGCCCAGTTCAATGGCGCACAAGATTAAGTGCTTAATTATACTTAGGCAAGACAACCACATCCCAAATGTGCTAACAGCAATGATAGTACCACTTTGCTTGTGGAGGGGAGAGAATACCATCTTAAAAGGGAGAGCAACCCTCCCCCCATCAGGCTAGTCTTTTGGGGGCCACATGGGACTCTTATGGCCTGGCTATTGCAGCCAAGGTGTGTATTTCTCTCGTGGTCCAAGGCCCACACCCCTGGGCCAGTTGGGCAGTCTGCTTGCCGGGCGAGGCACGTGCACCATACGGCTGAGATGGATTCTTTGGCTACACGCAAAACGAGACACAAATAAATAACCAAAAATAAAATAAAATCTAAAAATTATAAAATTAGTACTGGCAGATAGAGAGTGATTTTAGATGAATTTAGGAATTTGAATCACTCGATTCGGAGTTACGACGGAAGAGAACGAGCGTTTCGAAGTTGAATTGGAAAGAAAATTCACAAAAATGAAAAGTTACTGTAGCTACAGTCCTGTCGAAGCTGTAGTAATCATGGCATCCAGAATCGAACGCTGCCTAACCTAGGGTTTAAAGAAAGTGGCTTTGCCGTGGAAGGGGTGGCGGGGTTGGAGAAGGTGAACACCAGAAAGGTCTCGACGACGCGAATCTAATGGTGGTGTCGTATCTTGAAGAGGATTACCGGATTGAGAGCAATCGAGGTCGCAAACTCTTCGGTTGACGACAAACAAACGCAAAATTCATCGAAATGAAGGCGAGGGAGATCAAGAGGAGTAGAGGGATGGGTTGGCGACGAGGAGAGGCACCGAAGCCCCCTTTTATAGGGCAAGAGGAGGACCAGATTCATGGGAGAAACGGAAAAACATTTTCATGGGATTTAAGAGCAATTCATGAAATATTTAATTAGGGAATTAACTTTGGAACATTACAAATGCAACGAGGATCTCAAATATCATTTTTCCAGAATTTTTGGTGCACTAATCGGAGGGGAAATGAAGCTTCCTTTAGTGCTTCAATGGAGGAGAGAGAGAGAGAGGGAGCCTTCTCTGACGCTTGGCTAGAGGTTGGAGACGCTGTTACAGTGCCAAGCTGACAGGTGGACCCCATGAATAATGAAGAAACTATGGCGAGAGAGATAAAATAGCAAAGAGGTCCTAAAAATCCTAGAAAAATTCTCAAAAATACTAAGGAATAAATGGAACCAAATAAAATTGGTTTCATGATTTTTGGATGAATTTTGGAATTTGAATGATACCGGAATGAATAAATTGAATTTGAATAGTGTTTTGAGGAAGAGTGCGAAAGATAAAATAGCAAAGTGACTCTATAAATCTTGAAAAAATTCCCAAAAATATTATAGAATATTTGGAACCTAATGCAATAGGTTTCTGGATTTTTGAAGCATTTTGGAACCTTGAACGGAATTCTCAAGTAAGGATGAAATTTGGAATTTAGGACTTTGCGGACGATAATGGAATGAATTCCATTTTCGGAGGGATAAGGAATGCCAGGATAATTAGAACTCCTATTAAAATCCAAAACTTTAAATTAATTAATTTAAATTAATTTTTTTTAAGAAAACCAAAAATAGGGATGTTACATGACTTTACCAAGTGCTCATAACCGCGAGCGCGGCTAATTGATTAGTTTTACACTCTACAGAGATGTACTGCTTTACCCATAAGGAATGATAATCTCTTTTTGCAAAGCTATTTAACAAACTTCCTTTGGTATGCCGCAAAGAGATCATACATAACCATTACATTATTCCAACCTAGCTTTGCACCAGCCCGATGATGTTAAACCCTCGCTATAGTAGAAACAAACAATAGCATGAAACATAATAATCTTTGAGCTCAATAAAATAACCATTTCTCCCCATAGCCAGGCGTACACCGTTACACTGATATGCATTTACCCACAAATCCATGTGGAAGCCCCTTACAAGCAAACGTACCCAGAAAGCTTGTGCTACTTCAGCCTACCAATGTGCAAAGCTAGTTTTAAATAACTTAATAGGTTAAGATCATCCCATACCAGCCCTCATGGTTGTACAGTTGTCTTGGCATGAAATCAACACATTAGTTTAGTCCTTAATTTGACCCAGGCGATAAATCTCCCCTATCTACGTACATGTTAAATGTATGTCCGGCTATTGCCAATAATCGTCCATGTCAAAACCATAGTTTTATTTCCATTTTTACTAAAATATTAGTATCCATTGTTGTCATAATCAACCTTTTAATATTTCATAAAGAAGTGGGTGTGTCTGTGTCTTTCAACAGTATCCTTCTAAAGCAGTGCTAAGCATATGCCAATACGTAAATCAAGTATACCCAGTCTATAATTTTTATTCATCCACTAGGGTTATCAAGGATCAAAATTCAATGTTGATTAAGGAAATCTATCAGTGAAGGTTTATAACTACCAGCAAACCCAAAATAGGCATTCTTATATAACATAAAGCATGCATGCAAATTCTTAATAAATCATTTAAGTAATTATGAAAACTGGGATCAATATGATAAAGGGGGTGCTTACCTTGCAGTTCGTCCAGTATTCAAATTCGAGATCATCGACAACAGTATCATCAACGTCGGTGTCTACACGTCGTTAAGCAAAAACATAGCAAAATACCAAATTTTAATAGTGATAAAAAGAAGTCAAATGTAAAATCAAATAAAATCAATATTGAAAACTAGTAGGGTTGCGGGTTAGGGTTTTGTGATTTTATGTGCGAGCGTGTTACTCTCACGCTGTAGTTATTTTTGTCGTTGTTAATAGTCTGGGTTACCGACACACAACACATGTTCTTTCTGAATTATTCTATTTTATTTTATGAATTCAAGAAGCTAAGATTGTAAACTTAATTATGATTAAATTTGAATTCAAGAGGACAAAATTGGAATTTTTTTTTAAATAATATTATTTTAATCAAAATTTACAGAAATAATATACCGAAAAAGAAAATAGCAAAACTACCCCCCTGTGTCCATTTGAATTGGCGACAGGGTCCTGTCGCCATTTGAATTGGCGACAGCAGCTCCTGTCGCCAATTCAAATGGCGACAGGGGGTAAAATAGGAATTTCCCCCGTCCTATCGCCATTCCATTTGGCGACAGCATTTAATACCTAACGTGCGAGGCGCCTGTCGCCAAATGGAATGGCGACAGGAGCCTATACCCGTTCGGCTGCGAGACCGATCTCGCCATTTGCACTCGCACAGAGAGGGAGAGCGAGAGAAAAGAGAGAGGGAGAGGGAGAAGAAGAAGAGAAAAGAAAGAGAGGGAGAGGAAGAAGAGAAAGAGGAGGAGAGAGAGGAAGGAGAGGGAGAAGAGGGAGGAAGGAGAGGGAGAGGAGGAAGAAGAAGATCGCGTCTGCGGGTAAATTTTTTTTCTTTCTTGTATGTTTTATTTAACTTAGTGACTAGATTGATTAATTAGTGATTTAGCGAGTAGTATTGTCATGTTTTCGTGACTTAGTGACTTAGCAAAAATTTAGCGATTAGCGTTGTTTTCGAATTAGCGACTTAGCGTTGTTTTCGCGATATAGGAACAAATCTCCATGCTACTTAGCGTTAGTTTAGCGACTTAGCGATGTTTTCGCGATATAGGAACAAACCTCCCGCCGCGCTGGCCCTGCTCGCTTCGCTCACCTTGGCCACGACCGCCTTTGGCCCCGTTGGCCGTGTTTGCCGCGCTTGCCTTGGCCTTGCTCGCCTAGTTTAGCGACTTCGCGATGTTTTCGCGATATAGGACCAAACCTCCCGCCGCGCCGGCCCTGCTCGCCGTGCTCACCTCGGCCACGACCGCCTTTGGCCCCGTTGGCCGTGTTTGCCGCGCTTGCCTCGGCCTTGCTCGCCTCGGCTTACCGTGTGTCACACTTGCCTTGGCTCACCTACGGCCGTCGACGAGCTTGCCTCGACGCTTTGCACGGCGATGATTGCATGGGCCGGGAAAATGCCATGAACAATTTCCTAAAAAATAGGTAAAAATTATGATTTTGCCTTTCCTTCTTTCCTAAATTTTAGAAATCAGTAAATAAATTCAGAAAATTGGTATTAAAGACTGAAAAATAGTTTTTTCACATATCGAAAGTCTATACGTAGCATAAGTACATTGTCTAAAAGGTTTGTGTCGTACACAGTAAGAATTTCATGAAATGTTTGGCGGTATGGATGAGCGAGTGCAGTTTACAATATATTACGGAGAGGGAATTCGAACATGGGTGTGGAAGGGTGGAACTAAGTCATTTCCCAAGTGTCGTAGTTGGTCTGGTCACGCCCAAATGAGCGTTCATGGAGCACAGTTAGAAGATGGTTATACCAAATATTCTCGTTGGACCGTGAGTTGCATGGTGTGAAGTCGCACGGAGTAGGGTGTCGGAGACTGAATCAGACGCATCTTGGGAGTCAGTTGAAATTACAGGTCCGAAATCATGGAGTTCGTATGTCAGAGCAGCGATTGAGAGAGGATGGCCATTAGTATTGTTGGCGCAAGCATTTGAGAAAGCAGAGGGCATCCGTGAGGAACAGCAGGAGGTTGTCGGTGACGAAGATGAGGAAGTTGGGGAGAGCAGCCAAGCAAGAGAATACTCAGTGAGGCATGATGTTAGTTCGGCTCAGGAGGCAGTGCAAGGTGAGGAAGTTGGTGTTCCAATGGAAGACGTGCAGGAACCAATGGGTGTGGCAGACGAGGGAGAACATATTGAATCGGTGATATCAATGGACGCAGAGAGCCGGGACTACGAGGATTTAAGTAACGATGAAGAGGATGAAGAGCCTTTCCTCGCGGAGTGGGATGAGTGTCGCTCGATTCGACCGATGGTCAACGAGGGTGAAGATGTCCAATGGGGTACGATCGGAATGAGGTGCGGCAAGATGCAATTTACAAGGATAAAGGTGAGGTGCGTGAAGCGATCCACGGCATGGGCGTTGTCACCGCGTGGACCCTTCCTGGGTTGCTAAGTCGATCACGGGTGTTGATGTCAGATGCAAGATGGAAGGTTGCCCATGGCGTGTCCATGCTTACCAACCTAAATGGGACACAATTTGGAAGTGTTCTATAGTAGTGCCGCATGCATGTGTGCTGACAGAGTCTACACAATCGCATAGAAATATATCTTCCGCTTTGTTGCCAATGTAATGTACGGGAGATTGTGGGCAACCTGGATTTAGAGCCACGTGCCATCATACTTGCAATAGAGCGAGGTATCGATTACCACGATAAGCTATGCGAAGGCATGGAGAGCGAAGCAGAAGGCATTGGAAGCAAGGTTTGGCACGTACGAAGACTCCTATCAGAATCTGCCAGGGCTGCTTCAGGTGATCAAGGAAAGGAATGTTGGGACTTATGTCGATATTTTCGAGCAACCTTCACAGCGTTTCCCTGGGAAGATGTTGCTCAAGCGGGCATTCTTTGCTTTCGGTGCGTGTATCAACGCATTCAGACATTGCCGTCCGTTGTTATGCGTGGATGGGACTTTTCTGACCGGGAAGTACAAAGGCCAGATATTGACTGCCATAGGAGTCGATGGCAATAATCAGGTTCTTCCCGTTGCGCTCGCATTCGTAGAGGGTGAGAACACTGATAGTTGGCTATGGTTTGTAAGGAACGTGAAAGCTGGGGTCGTGGAACAGCGGCCTGGTGTGTGTGTCATACATGATCGGCATCCTGGGTTGCTAAAGGCGATCGTGCAATTGCAGCAAGGTGAAGATGAGACACATCCATGGCCTGATTTGCGTAGTAGGTGGTGTAAGCGGCACATGGGCGCCAATTTTTACAAGCAGTTCAGAACAAAGAGTCGACAAAGCTTTTAAGAGGTCATGCGACTGCAACTGTGAAAGAAAATTTGAGAGACTATGGAAGAAGTTGGACGAGCTAACGTCAAGGCATACAATGAGGCAATAAGAAGCCAACAGCTTCCGCAGGGAGGCCCCAGTAGCGCTTGCAGAGTTACCAACAGACCCTCCACACCTGGTTCGGAGGAATGGAAGGGCTATGAAATCCTTCTCCGAATGGATAGAGCATGAGCCTAAGGAGAAATGGGCTCAGCTTTATGACACCGATGGCGGTCATGACGACAAACTTGGATGAGGTTTACAATTAGGTCATGCGGGGGTTGAGGCCACTTCCCCTGGTTGCTATAGTGGAGGGTGTTCTTCGTGGCATAACGAAATACTTTGTGGATCGCTATGCTAGGGCCGTCGCCCGCATGAATGCCCCTGATGTGAAGTACTCCGAGATGATTTGTACCTACATGGAGGAAAAGGGCAAGAAGGGGGAGATGCATAGAGCATTGAAGATGGGCACGAGGGAGCTCCGATTTGAGGTACTATGTAAAGATAAATCAGGGCGTGGGACAAACCGGCGGAGAGTTACACATGAATGCACCATGCATAGACAAACATGTGCATGCACCTGCAATAAGCCTAAATGCATTACACGTGCCATGCGCACATGTCATGGCGGCTGCTCAACAATCCGAATGGATCCAGTATATTCTTGTCTCATTTCTTCAACAAGGAAGAAGTGATGGCAACCTGGAGTGGGAAATGTACGGTTTTCGAGTGGTGGGTTTATTCACGGAGCATCATACCCGGGAGTCGACACGGTGGGTTCCGGATTTAAGTAGGTCAAGGGTGTTGGGCGACGGCAGACAAGGCGATAAGGAACGATATGGATGCAAATGAAAGTGGACGTCGTGTGAAGAAATGTTCGGTTGCAAGGAGACATGCCACACTTTCAAGTATTGTCCTACGGTTCGAGGCAAGAAATTGTTGTACGTCGTTTATGTATGGAGTTTCCAATTAAATTGTTGTACGTCGTTTATGTATGGACTTTACAGTTAAATTGTTGTACGTTATTAATGTATGGACTTTCCAATTAAATTGTTGTTAAATGCGTTTATGTATGTACTTACTGATTAAATTGTTGTACTTCAAATTTATTATGGAATGATTGTTTGCACTTTCTTTATGTAATTGTTGTGTTAAATTTGTAACGATATGTTCTTCTATTTTCCTATTGTCGGGTTACACATTGCGTGTATGGCGTCTGAGTTGCTTGACCGGTGATAGATGCGACTCACCGGAGCCACTTGGCCATCACACGCAAATGGGCAGCTACCTCTTGAGCTTGGCGCCCTACGCTTGCGCACCCCCATGAGAGCATGGAGGATTGACCCGCGATGGCTTCCGAGGTTAGTACACTAATCACAGGGTTCTATAAGTTCAATGTACTGTCATCTATGTGTGCAGGCAGCGTACTTACAATATTTTCATGCAGGTTGAGGGCAGCGGGGTTGCTTCCATTAGCCAGGATGGTGGAGGCTACCGTGGCTGACGCCCAGGACAGGCGAGGTTCCTCCAGGAGGTTCCCGTACGACCGAAGCTTACTGACCGCTTTGGTGGACCGTTGGCGCCCTGAGACGCACACGTTCCACCTTCCGTGCGGCGAGATGGCGCCCACACTTGAGGACGTGAGTTACCTCATCGGGCCTACCTTGCTCGAGGGACGCAGTGGTGCCGGTCGGACGCCGACCCTGGACCGCGACGGACCTCTGCACCGGTTCGCAGTGTGATACCAGCAGGTACATCACTTTCACTTCTACGCACGGCCCTACGCAGTGGTCGTTCGATTCTATGTAAGTTGCGCTTTATTTTGTAGTTTTTTTTTATCCGCTTTCAGTTCCGCCGCTAACCATAGCCTTTTGCAGCCCGAGAGGATGGCGGCCGACGCGGAGGACTACGTCGTCACCCGCCACTTCGAGGCGTACCTGATCTGGCTATTCGGCTGGGTCATGTTCAGCTCGAGCCACGGAGACACCGTCTACAAGCACTTGATCCAGTTCGCCAGGACGATCGTGGAGGCCGACATGGATCATATCCCACAGCTGGCTTGGGGACCGGCAGTACTGGCGGGCACCTACCGTGCTCTTTGCGATGGGTGCCATTGCACCTCGGACTCATCCGTTCTCGCTGGGTGTCCGCTACTGCTTCAGTTGTGGTCATTCGAGAGGTTCCAGATCGGACGTCCACATATAGACCTGGAGCCGTATGGCGACGATTTCTACCGGGCAGTTGGAGATGAGGTCGACCGCCCTACCATGGGGTCTTTGTGGTGTCGCCGACGGGTTAGTACCACATAATATATTACCTTGTTTGTGAAATAATTTTTATCAATACTATTCTGTACTAACGTTGGTGTATTCCTTGTTTTTGCAGCCCACTTTCGCCTCAAGCATGCCGCAGACGCTTCGCACTCTCGAGTACGAGCGATGTTTGACCACCGACAGATGACCGCGTCATTTGGCGGCCCTACCTTCCAGAGCTTGTCGACGCCAGCGAGCTCCTCAGGGACTTTCGCTGCGGTCAGCGACGCCAAGATATCGCTCACACAACGTCACTTGGTTTTCGACGTGTGCGTTGAGACGTACGCGGCCCACCGCGTCATGCGGCAGTTTGGCCTCCGTCAGGAGTTCCCCCACTGCAGTGCCATCGTCGGCTTAGCGCCCACTCGTTAGTATTGCTTTCCATCTCTGTTACAATTATTTAATATCTCATTTAATTGCATATTTTACTAATGAAGTTTTCATTGGAAATCGACTAATGCAGACTGACACGCAAGGGCTTAGGCCCTGGTACGAGCTGGGCAACACGCATGATTCCTCATGTTGAGCAAGGCGCGAGCTTTGGCAGACGTGCACGAGGAGATCGCCTCACGACCACGCCCACGTCACGACGACTACATTCGGTGGTACAGCCCGCGACACGCTGCTCGAAGTTGTGCGTGTGGTGGAGTCACCTCCGAGGCACGTTCCCTCCACAGCGGACACCTACCCTACACAGCCGGACTCTGCTTTTCACCGCGTGGTTAGTACTTGCTCCCACAAGTTGTATATCCTGCCTGCATAGAACTAACACGCCATTTTCACATGGTGACATTGCTCGAGGTGCACGACGACGGCCTCGATGGTAGCAGCTATCGACACGCAACGCGACCATACATCAGGTGAGAGCGATGCTGCAGGGTGTTGTCGACACGACCGCTTGCATCGTCCACCTTACGTCGGGCACGAGGTTGAGGGACGATGTGGCGGCACAGGTCCCGGGCCGTTCGTCCACAGACGTGGGCGACGGGTTCGCACACCGCACTCAAAGATCAGCGCCACTCGCTCCTCCTCCCGATGTACCCGGGGTTCCAGGTGGCGGCCCACTACAGTACACCTTTACGCTCGCCCTTGTCTACTACATTTTTTACATTATGTGTGCTAACGTGAAACATTTTTCAACGGTAGCCGATGACCGTAGCGCGACTCCACTGGCGGCTCGAGCCCCGTTGACGACACCGATGTTCTTCACGATTGGCTTCAGTCCCCCCAGCAGGCGACGATGGAGGATATCCTTGGTCCTTCGCAGCTCGCCTCCGCGCCCGGACCCAGTCAGCCGACGCAGGTCGACCCCGCGCCCGGACCCAGTCAGTCGACGCAGGACCCCTTCACTACTCCGACTCCACCACGTCGCACTACTAGGAGTTCTCGCGGAGTTCCTGCTGACCCGCTGACATATTCAGCCGGGCATGTTCAGCGTCGGAGGAGGCCTGGGGCCACACGTGGCGTCGCCCCTCGCAGGGGCCGTAGCTAGTTTTTGCTTTAGTTTTATCTTTTAGTACTATCAGTTCATTCTGTGGAACAGTGACTTTGTTCAACTGGTTTATCTTTTCGTATGTTTTATCTCAATGAATCCGCCTTTCATGGTTTGACGACTTCCTCCGGCCCAAAAAATAACTTCCAACATGCATTTATACGGGCCGCCGAAAATCCTTCATCGTTAGGGTTCGTGCGCGAATATAATACTTAGGGTTGTTGGGCGTTGAGAGTTTATATGCGAAGAGAGTTGTAACTGATATATTTTTACTAATATGGTAGTCCGTATACCAAATAGCAGATCTGGTACATCCGGCCCAAAAATAACTTCCAACATGCATTTCTACGGGCCAAAATCCTTCATCGTTAGGGTTCGTAAGGCGCCGAATGTAATACTTAGGGTTATTGGGCGTTGAGAATTTATATGCGAAGAGAGTTGTAACTGAGATATTTTTACTTTAATATGGTAGTCCGTATACCAAATAGCACATCTGGTACATCCGCCCAAAAATTACTTCCAACATGCATTTCTACGGGCCACAAAATCCTTCATCGTTAGGGTTCGTGCGCCGAATGTAATACTTAGGGTTATTGGGCGTTGAGAATTTATATGCGAAGAGAGTTGTAATCGAGATATTTTGACGGAATATGGTAGTCCGTGATATCAAATAGCACATCTGGTACATCCGCCCAAAAATAACTTCCAACATGCATTTCTACGGCCGAAAATCCTTCATCGTTAGGGTTCGTGGCGCGAATGTAATACTTAGGGTTATTGGGCGTTGAGAATTTATATGCGAAGAGAGTTGTAACTGAGATATTTTTACGAATATGGTAGTCAAGATACCAAATAGCACATCTGGTACATCCGCCCAAAAATTACTTCCAACATGCATTTCTACGGCGCGAAAATCCTTCATCGTTAGGGTTCGTGGCGCCGAATGTAATACTTAGGGTTATTGGGCGTTGAGAATTTATATGCGAAGAGAGTTGTAACTGAGATATTTTTACGAATATGGTAGTCCGTATACCAAATAGCACATCCGTACATCCGCCCAAAAATAACTTCCAACATGCATTGGACCACGAGACAACACAAAGTCAGCGCGACCTATCACCCTCACCGCACGACCTACCACCTCAATCAAAGCGCACGACCAGTCACCCTCAATGTAAGCCGCATGACCTGCCACCTCAATAAAAGCCGCACGACCTGCCACCCTCAATAAAAGCTGCACAACCTGGTCACCCTCAATGCGACTTGACAACACGCTCTGTCGGCTTTCTCAGACTTATTGGACCACGACGTCGTGCGGCTTTCACGGCGTGACGGTGATGCACTTTGCGAAGGCGTGCCATGTCGTTCAGCTTTGCTAATGATGTGACAGGTTGTGCAGCTTTCGGAGAGGGAGACAGGTCATGCATCTTTGCCAAGTGGATGATAGGCTATCTAGCTCGCCACCACTATAAAACCGGTGGAGGGATACACTTCCATTACCAACAGATCGACAATCAACTTCGCACACTTCACACGAATTAGGCTACGATGTCGTTTCTACCGTCGCCTCTTCAAAGAAGCTTAAACTTAACCTCCGAATACCGGATGCGAAGTTGTGTTGACGCTCCAGCTTCTTCCGAGTTGCCTCGACCTAATTGCGCCGCAACCTTCCGGCGAAGATGATGCGCCTAACCACGGAGCTGACGGCCGCCCGCGCCATTATCAAGTGCACACGGCTATGAGGTAAACCTCATCGTGTCATTACGATTAAGGGTACCACTACCATTTCATGCCGTTTTTCTTTTGTAGCGCATGGACCGGTGTTGCTTCTTCCAATGGATCGACGGGCCTAACGACGTGATCTACGAATTTCTCAACAATCGCCACGACGCCTACCCCACTTCGCCGAGAACTTCACCCGTGGGAGAGGCCGCTGGGATATGTCCCCTTCTAGATCGACCGAGTTTAGGGCCGGTGGGCAAGAGAGCAACCAATCGGTGAGTTTTATGCGACATGCTAATGTTACGCAATCACAAAGTAGTAATTCTAAATCGCTTCCTCGCATACAGACTCCAAGAAGAAACTTGCAAAATGGATAAAGTCAAAGGAGAAACCTCCTCAAGGGCCCGCACCAAGCCCCGACTTTGCGATCACGACCTGAAGCGATCGTTGATACCGCCAAGGGATCTAGCGGATGAAGATTCTACCGGTGCCCCTTGGCCGAGGATGAATGGTGCGCCTACTTCAACTGGGTGGATCTGGAGCAGTACCACCCACATCTCAAACTTCCCATATGGGATAACTGGGGGGAGCAACCCTCTCCGTGGTGCTACTTTCGCCCCGAAAAGCCAGACCCCGAGTACGCCCAAGGTATTTTGGTAACGACCACGAGATACATCTTGTATGGACTGCAGGCACGCTCCGATTATACAAGGACAAGCCCAACACGCACTCTCCTGCACCACATAGTGGAGTGCGAGCCGAAACAAAGAAGACGTCTCGCAAGGAACGGAAGTGGAAGAGGGTTCCTCCACTCTAAGTAGGGACAAGGGGAAGCAAATGGCCGAGATGCGACAACTAAGAAATCCTTGCCGTTACAGAGACCATCGTGAACCCGAGCGGTATTAACATAGGAGGCCGGAAATCGGGATGGCATGCCCATATGGGAGGGCGTAACTCCACTGAATGCACACAACCAAGTTACTTCTTATACCCCAGACGTACGGCATAGGCTACCCATTCGGCAGCAACTGGGAGCACTGCCCACGGCCATGGAGCTCTTTCATAAGAGAGATTGAGCGGTGTCCGAGAACAAATCGCAAAAGAATGACGGGTGATGTAATGTGTAGAAAATGTATGGCATCGTTCCCACTCTACGAACATAGACGGAACGATCACTTGTTCCACCATGACAACCAGTGTTATCGCTACTTCTCCTAGGAATATGGTCACCGTTGTAATGTCATTGTAATATAATCCGCTGCTCCTTTCATCATCTAAACTTTCGTTACATGTGCACTACTAACGTTGAGTTTTGTTCCTAACGTTACTACTGCATATACGTGCTTTTCACAATGATCGTAAAATCACCATCAATTGGTAGCCTTCTTTGATTGATTCTTTTCCTTTCCTGTTGAGCCATGAAAGCCACCTATTAGACCGAATTATCCATGCATGTACAAGTTGTACAACCCTCTCGAATTTGCAATGTTTGGTTCTTGACATTGGTTTTCTTGACATATACGTAAAATGTAACACCTTCGTGAGGAGCTCGTAATTCTCCAAAGATTAAAATATCAAATTTCATCATGTCATATGGATACATAGTCACTGGTTTTCGAAAATACAAATAAGCAACAACCGATTATGAAAAAGTCGAATTTAACGTGACTAGTACATCGAAACTTATCTGCATTTTTATCAACTCGGTTTCAAAAATCCGAAATAAATAAAAAAAATAGATTGGCTGGCCTTGTTCTCGTGAACCGAGAAGGTATCGTTTCACTATTGTCATTTCGGTGTTCCAAATACACCGATTTTCGGTTTAGCGTTGACCGAATAAAACATGTATGGTTTTCCATATACCGGAGATGCAATTTCAGGTTTCCGCAGTCCATCAGAGCGAATACGGTTGGGTTTTTCGCTCTTACACAAAAATGTTATACAGATTTGAAAATACAGTAAATATTGTGTATAGAATTCCAAAATTTCCTTATACATGCGCTGCATATATATATTAAAGTATATACAGTTCAATAATATTTTTTCACCCTTTCACATTACTTTTCCTTCATAATTGTAATTTTATACATTACAACATCAATTATCACAGCTAAATATGTTTTTTCCTTAATTTATTGAGTTTGCCCTCCTATGTCCATTTCAATTGGCGAAGGGGGCTGTCGCCATTTGAAATGGCGACAGGGGGCAAACTCGACATTTCCATCGCCGCCTCACGCAAACAGAGGTCGATGCCCTCGCCGCCATTTGAATTGGCGACAGAGTCGCCGTCGCCAATTCAAATGGCGACAGGACCCTGTCGCCAATTCAAATGGACACAGGGGGGGTAGTTTTGCTATTTTCTTTTTCGGTATATTATTTCTGTAAATTTTGATTAAAATAATATTATTTAAAAAAAAATCGACAAAATTGCTTGTACTAATATAAATTAGTACATAAAGCATAAGGTTGGCAGCAATTAAAAGTTACATGGTACACCCTAAGTATTATTTCGAAATCATGTTCTCTACTATCTAACTATCTTATAGAAACATGTTTCACATCATTTGGATATCCTTTGAAGAAGTTATATCATTTTGAATATTTAACACATTAAGTTCAACCCTAATTGGAAAATGATACAAAATAATTCAAAATTTAAATTTCTTGGCATATTTAGAAAGTTTATGACACAAGGATTCTAATGAAACTAGTTTCATTCAATTTGGACTTGAATTGCACAAAATATATATGAGGCATAATTCAAATATACACAAGAATTTGAATTCTGATTAATAATGTTGAAACTTCAAATATTTTTTTGCATACTTTGAAAACTACATGATTTAACATGGATTTAGAAACTTGGTTCAATCAATTTGGAGTTACGATTTAAAAGTTATAAGTATTTGAAGCAGTTTAATTTTGGAAAATGAAAAGAAGATGGAAAATACGCCTTCAACAGAATGAAAGTGTATTCTCGGGTCTTTGCGCGCGCACAAGATGTGAAACCTCAGCCATAGTCGCTGACTGGCCGGGCCCAGAGGTCAGTGACTCATGCGTCTTACACGTGGTTGCGAGGGACAGCTGACTAGCGGGGCCAAGCGGCCAGTGGGATTTAGATGAGCATTAGAAACTGACAGTCATGTCCCACCGATCAGTGACATGAAGCAGGGCGCCAGGCTCTAGAGTTCGCCGCCGGTGAGGTCCTGCTGGAATCCTGTGAGCAAGGCCTCAACAAGTACTAGTGCACCCATGCAGTGGCGGAGCCAGGATTTATATAAGCCTCGGGCCAGAAATAAGCGACTATTACAATCGTTAAAGACTACAGATATTTAGATATAACAAAAGTAGAGTACAAATACATAATTAAAGATAAATTTAAATTATATGCTTAACATTTCAATAAAATAGATAAAATATGTTAAAACAATATAGCATAGTGGAGTGGTAGAAAAGTTAATACCTAATTAACGAAGATTTGTTGCATCTGAGAATAACATATTTTCATCAACAATAGAAAAAGAACCTAAACCTGTAAAAGATGAAATTGCTATTACACTAATACACTATTACTCATATTTCACTAAAACATATCCAATGATTCACAGTTGCATCAAATCAGAGCTCGTAAAATATGCATCAATTGATTAATATACATATTTGATACTTCATATAGTCCATGCAATTAAATAGATACTTAGAAGTTAGAATTTAGCATTTTTATTTCTCAAATTTAAGATTGGGGAGAATCGATCCAAGAAGAAGCTACCTTAAGGCTCACCTGCTCAAGCAAAGAAGACTCAAGATCAAGAGTGGCTCAATGATTCAAATACTTAATCTGTAAGTGTCAATCACTCAAGTCTGAAACTCATTCTAGAATCCTAGATTCCTGATGGCTCAAGGCCTCAAGTAGCGAAGCACTGAAGTAATGAACTATTGAAGGGTCAAGGTCAAGCAAATGAACTCGCAGCTGGCGGGCGCTAGCGGGGCG
This sequence comes from Rhipidocladum racemiflorum, assembly GCA_036346355.1. Taxonomy (NCBI): domain Eukaryota; kingdom Viridiplantae; phylum Streptophyta; class Magnoliopsida; order Poales; family Poaceae; genus Rhipidocladum; species Rhipidocladum racemiflorum. Next base: position 37,554,310 of record CM070581.1, read on the forward strand.
GTCTTGACGGAGGGCACCTTGTGGCGGCGCCACTGTCACGCGTGGCGCGGGGCACCTTGCGGCGGCCAGCAGGCGGGCTTTGGGCGCCGCTGATGTAAGGGCCGAGGCGGCGGGAGGCCAGAGCGGTCTCTGTGGCGGCAGCGACGAGGCGTGGCGGCCGGTTGTGAAGCGGCGAAGCGGCGCCGATGGGTCATGGGCGGGATTTGAAGAGTGCCTTGCTTGTGGGGTGGCCGATGGCGGGCTCCTTCTTGCGAAGCGTCGACGAGCGAGCTCGCTGCGGCGGCCGATGGCGAAGCGACACCAACGGGTTGTGAAGCAGGCGAAGCGGCAACGATGGGGCGAAGGTGGCGGCGATAGAAGCGGCGGCGCGGCGGGCGACGCCGATGGAGGCAGGTGGCGGCGTGGCTTGCGTCGCGACTAGGGAGAGTCTAACGAGGCGGAATGGTAGGGTTTGCCTGGTTGTGAAGCAGTCTGGCGGCTGGGCTAGTGGGCTGATTTGAAAAGGCCTCGGGCCCAATTAAATAAAATCTGTATTTTGAATTGCTATTTCGGCTGGGCCTCGGGCCCAGGCCCCAGTGGCCCGAGACCCAGCTCCGCCCCTGCACCCATGCACACTTAGGGTACGGTTTGTTGTGTTCGAAAAAGGTCCCGCAACGGCGGCTGGCGGTAGGTCACGGCCAAAATCATCACAACAGTAAACCAGAGAGTATTAGTATCAATTAGAGAGAGATTAAGCACCTTTAAGGCCTAAGGATGAGTATGCGATGTCTCACCGTGAAGTTGAAGCTCTGGAGTGAGCTCTCGGCGGGTTGCCGTAATTGGAGAAGAAGAATGTAGCGGTGGAGGTGCTACAGGGGTTGAAATCTGAAATTAGTTGAGGCGTTTTATTTATGGAGTGGGTGGAGTGCTTTGGCTACACGGAATTTGTACATGAAGCTGCGTGGAACAAGCTAGGTCCGATTTATATGGCAGCGGAGGTTTGGTCGGAAGTAACGATGAAAGGAAAATTGGAGGCTTTAACAGTTAAGGAGACCTCTCGAGGGGAATTGAAGTGTAGAGGAAGCCTAGTAGCGCTTAAATAGGTACTAGAAGTGGTAGAAGCAGGGTTTGAACTTGATTTGATGCTTGCGGTCGAGAGTACCAGAAGCTGGATTCTCGTGGGCTCTGGTATGGGCATGGCACAAGTGGCTGCTGTGTGGCTCAATGCCTCGGCCCTCGTGAATTGCGACATAAAAACGAACAAGGTTAGAGGTGGTTCACACAGGATTTTCAGCGGCCAGACCGCCAGAGAGAGCAGAGAGAGGAAGGGGGGTAAGGAGGAAGAGGGAGACAAAGCTGGCAGGTGGGCCATGGGGCAACCTATCAGTGAGATAGGGAGAGAAAGAAAGAAAGAAAGGCAGAGAGGCTGACGGTGGGGCCGGCAAAGTTTTTGGGGCCACCTGACAGTGGAAAGAAGTCACGGCTGGTCGGTGGGGCACATTAATGAGGTCGGGGCCCACAAGTCAGTGAGGAGGAGAGGAGCAAAATCTAGATTTCTCTCATGGTAAACAGGAAAGAGCGAATTAATTGAATGGTCAAGTCACCTAGTTAATTTTTGAAATTTTTAGATACAGATCCTAGAGAAGTTATCTACCAGATTTAAAAATTTGATGTTGAAATACCTAGTATTTTATTTCATAGAATTCTGACATTGTTAACTGTAAAGAATTTTGATTTTCAAAAAATATTTAGTTGAATGGATAAATCAGTTTATTAATTTTTTAAACTTTTACACAAGGTTATATATAGTGTAAGGATACTTCCTTAAAAATTTAAGATTTATATCTTAAGGTCCTGTTTGGCAGAGCTCCAGTTCTACTAGATCCGTAAATCGATGGATTCCTAGCTCCACCAAATCCGTGGAGCTAGAGCTGTGGGTATGTTAAGAGTGTTTATGTGGGTCATTTTGTTTACATTTTAGAATAAAAATATAAACTTAATTCATTTTATTTTAGCCTACAAATTTTAGATATGAGGTGGAGCTAGGATCTGGAGCTTTACCAAACAGGACCTAAGTATTTATTTTGTAATAATTCTTTTACTCAATTTTGCAGATTTTTAGTTTTATAATAAATAATTTTAAATAAATAATAAATTTAAATATTAATTTTCACCAATTTTACCACGATTGGATAATAGTCTGACGATCACATGATAAAGCTTCAGAAAATGTAGGTATTATTCTACAAAAATCTTTTACCAAACTGTTCAAAGTCAAAACACATTATTAAATTTAATCATTTCTTTGTTAAATGGTTTCACACTAATTTTGACTGACCCAAACGTGCGTCCTATGGATTCTAAGGATATTTATAGCACTTTTGATATTTTTCTCATATTTTTACCTTTTATCTTTTACCATTATCCTCTTTTAAATGTCCTAATTTCAATTATTCTTAATAAGAAATTCTTCAAAAATGCATTATAAATTAGGAAATTCAATAATAAATCCAATGCAAATTTTAATATTGAATTTTATTCTTTATTGAATTTTCAAATGTTACAGCCTAGACAATGCATCAGCAATTATATTATCTTTATCTTTCTTATGTTTCACAACATATGAAAATGTTTCAATAAATTCCACCCACTTAGCATGTCTACGATTCAACTTACTTTGGCTATGAATATGCTTCAGTGATTCATGATCCAAATGTACAACAAATTATTTTGGCCAAAGATAATGTTGCCATTTTTCTAACACTCTAAACAATGCATATAATTCCTTGTCATATGTTGAGTAGTTCAAAGTGGGACCACTGAGCTTTTCACTAAAGTAAGCAATGGGCTTTCTACTTTCTATCTGTCGGGACCCGAATCTGCAAATCCGGACCCTCTATGTATTCTACTTTCTAAAGTACTAGGAACTATTTGGAGCGTAACGAAGTTGGTTTCGCGATTTTTCAACGTGTAGATTTTTCGCAAAAATTCTTTTAGTGAATCAAACACCTGTACAGATTTTTGTAAAATCAACGACTCAAGTTATAAAACATGTTTTTCGAAAATATTTGAAGCGAACACTCTCGTCTTCCAATTATCCTTATTATAAACAAAATTTTAGATTTTATGCTTATGCAAAAATGCATGATCTTTATTTAACGCAATTAATTCAATAAGGTTTGAATTCAAATTAACTCCAAAAATTCCAATAATTCCAAAAACACATTAAATATTTTAAGAGCAAATTTTGGGGTGTTACACTATCTTGCATGAGAACACCTCCAATTCTTATACCACTAGCATCGCACTCTATCTCAAAAGTTTTATCAAAATTAAAAAGTTGTAGAAGTGGTGCATTTGTTAACTTATCTTTTAGTATGTTGAAGGCATCCTCTTGTGTTTCCCCCACTTGAAAGGCATGTTCTTCTTTGTCAACTCGTTGAGTGGGGCAGTGAGCATGTTGAAATCCTTCACAAACCGACTGTAGAAACCAGCAAGTCTGTGAAAACTCCGTACTTGAGTGACTAATGTAGGTGTAGGCCATGCTCAAATAGCTTCCACCTTCTGTTCGTCTACCTCAATTACCTACGTAGTCACAACAAAACCGAGAAACACAACTCGATCTGTGCAAAAGGTGCACTTCTCGAGGTTACCAAACAAGAGCACCTCTCTCAAAGCAGCAAAAACTTGGCACAAATGATCCAAATGCTCATCCATTGACTTGCTATAAGTTAGTATGTCATCAAAGTAAACAACCACAAACTTTCCAATAAAAGTTCTCAACACCTCGTTCATCAAGCACATAAATGTACTAGGTGCAAAAGTAAGACCAAAAGGCATAACTAACCACTCATACAATCCAAATTTAGTCGTAAATGCGGTTTTCCATTCATCACCTAGTTTCATTCTTATTTGGCGGTAACCGTTACGCAAGTAAACCTTAGAAAAGACGGTACTACTCAATTCATCAAGTATATCATCTAACCTAGGGATAGGATGACGATAACACAATGTAATATTGTTGATAGCTATGTAGTCTATACACATCCTCCGTAATCCATCTTTCTTTGGCACAAGTAGAATAAGAATAGCACATGGACATAAGCTTTCTTGCACGTACCCTTGGTCGAGAAGCTCTTGCACTTGGTGCTAAATTTCCTTTGTCTCCTCAGGGTTGGTGCGGTATGGAGGGCGGTTAAGCAAAGATGCCCTTGGAATCAAGTTGATTTGATGCTCTATCCCTTGCAGTGGTGGCAACATTGGTATCTCCTCTAGAAATACACATCCATGAATTCCTGCATCAAAGAAACAATCCAAATAGGAAAAGTAGAGGATAAAACATCAGTAGAAAATAGAGTGTGTTTTCACACAAGTGCAAAGCACTCTTGAGGATGGGTTTCTAGCTCTCACATCGCACATTTTGTGGTTAATAGAACTTGTCCCTTAAGATGGATCTCTCTCTTCTTTTCACTATTTTATTTCTTTTCTCTCATTTTGGGATGGTGGCTCTTGCTCCGTATTTTGTGGGTGTCCCTCTTCCCTCTTTATTTTCTCTCATGCTTAGCCCTATTTAAATCATCTTTCAGGATTACTTCAGGTCACAGCGGAACCAGCGAGACCTTCTTATCCTTGTGCATAAAAGAGTACTTATGGAATGCCCATAGTGGGTAGTATCCTTATCGTACTACCATGGTCTTCTAAGTAGTAATCCACAATCTTGCTTTGGCACTACATCACAGTCCACAAAGTCAGAATAGGTACCAACAGAAAATTGAACAAGTACCATGGCCGTTACCTTTAACTTTCCACAAGAATTGGACCACTTAATGTAATACAATTGAGGGTGCAATCGTGTGGTCAAGCCAAGTTTGTCAACCATATATCTCTGCACTTGCAATGTTGTTGCAGCTCCCACAATCAATTATGACCTTGAATGAGTGCTCCTTGATCACAAATTTTGACTGGAATAAATCATGGTGTTGCCCCCTCTCCACCTGAGCTAAGAACATGACGAACGATGAGGCTTCTATTGAAATACCCCAAAATTCTCAAAACAAGTTTTAATTAGGCTTTATTTGTGTTTGATGATTTTTAGGATTTTTTTGAATTTTTTTCGGATTTATTTGATTGAATTTTGAAAACTTTCCGTTTTCGGAAAAATTCCTTCACTGGGCGCTTTCCTTTCTTGGCCAGCGCGCCTTCCCCTCGCGCCCGCGCCTCGCCCGCTCGGCCGCCACCTCCTCGCCTCCGCGCCTCACCCACTCACTGGGCCTTCCTCGCGCGCGCGCTTCTGGAACCCGCCTTCCTCCTTTCCTCGCGCGCGCTCAACCCCGCCCGAACCCGCGTTCGCCTCGCCCCCGCGCCCCCGCACGCGTGCGCCTTGCTCCTGTTCCTCTTCCCCGAGGGAGGATGCTGCCATGGCAGCTTTCCCGTGCGCCAGCGCCTGCGCCGCTGTCCCTTCGCCGCCCTAGCCCGTAGGGCACTCCACCTCCCGCCGCATTAGCGCCGCCCCGAGCCCCGCGCACCCGTCCCGTCCTATCGCCGCTAACTCGCCCGGTCTCCCTCGCCATCATTGGAGCCGGCGACCTCGCTGACCTCTCACGGCTATTTAAAGCCGTCTCCGGCCTCCATTTCTTGCTCCCCGAGACCGCTTCGCCCTCCTCTCTCGATTCCCTTCTCTTTCCTTCGCTCCCGTGCCCTCCTGTGGCCGCTCCACGGGCACCTTCCTCCTCTCCGGCCGGACGCCGTCGCCAGCCCTCCCCGCCGCCGCTTAGTCTCTACCGAACTGTGCCCTAGCACCGGGGTGAGTTCCCCTCTCTTTTCCCCCAAGCCAGTGCGAGCCCCGTGCACTAGAATGGGGGATTGCACCTCATCTTCCCCAACTCCAGCAATCCTCCGCCGCCGCCCGCCCCCTCCTGTGCCACGCTTTCAGGGAAGCCACAAGGAGCGAGGGGCGACCAAGCGAAAGCATAAAAGCGGTGCAGTGCAACCCAGCGGGCCATGTGGGGTGAACCACTTGAAAAACTACCGACTTGGTGGGCTTAAGAGGACAACTTAGTGGGTTATATATGCGAGGCGGGCCAGCGGCTTAGCGGCAGGCCCACCCCACTTGCACCCCTAATGTCAAGTGCAGCAGTGAATTCAACTTGTGTTGTGTTAATTTTTTCAGAATTTTTTGATATTTTTTTGAAAAATTTCCAGAAGCATTACTCAACTATCAGCTACTAGTATTGTTATGTAGTTCGCACTTCGGTAGCAACGTTGCTTGCTAGTTAGCGGGTTGCCGGAAAGCCAATCAACCTGACTGGCGGCCAAAATTGCGGGTAGTTAACAGTCGCATTTCAGAAAGCGGACAATGTGGGCGGAAGTGGGCTATCCGCAGCCCACCCCACTTGCACCCCTACTTGACATTACTAAGTGTTCCTTCAACAAAAAAAAAAAGTACTACAAAAACGCTTGGAAGTTTTTCAGATCAAAGTACTTGAAGTGTTGCTTTAGATAAAATCTTCCCTCCACAAACTTTTTTGGAATTTCTGCAAGGCAAAAAAGAACAAGAAATCGCATATGCAACACATTTCCAAAATACGCTCTACATTTATCTTTACACTCAGAATCATTATGTTGAGCAGTAAGAGTACCGAGTAGCTTTGGCAAAATCATTATGTTTTCAGTTAGCAACTAGCACTCGCTCCTACCCACTTACATGACCAATAATGCTCCTGATTTCCTCAACCATATGGCTCCAAGATAAAGAAGAAAGAAAAATTGGAAAGAAAAATTGGAAGATTGCCATGCGTGCAACAAGCTTCCAATAGAAATCTTGAACTGAAGCAAAGACAAGAACTTGCGCAGTCAAGAACAGACAGATTAAGTAGGCAAGAATCGAAAGGAGGAGGAGGTGGTGGTGTGTGTTGTGGGTACCAAGATTTCAGCCCTGATGATGAGCAATACAGGAGGCGGCCTCATTATCGGCCGGGGTGGCCCTTGGGGGCTGGCGTGACCAGGCGAGGGATAAGAAGACGGCTAAGGTTCAGAGCTTCAGGGAAGCCACAAGGAGCGAGGGGCGACCAAGCGAAAGCATAAAAGCGGTGCAGTGCAACCCAGCGGGCCATGTGGGGCGAACCACTTGAAAAACTACCGACTTGGTGGGCTTAAGCGGACAACTTAGTGGGTTATATATGCGAGGCGGGCCAGCGGCTTAGCGGCAGGCCCACCCCACTTGCACCCCTAGTACTTCTTCCTGTAGAACCAACTGATTAGGAACTTTTAGTAGGTGCAGCAGAAATCTTCTTCGAGTCATCTTGTTTGTAAGCGGAAGTGGTCAGATGGCTTGCTGAAATTTCTCGGGCTGTGCTACAGCTAGAACTGACGTTGTGCTACAGCTAGAACTGAATCCCTGCTTTTTAGGCTGAGAACTCCATGGTTTCCATGGGGTAGCTGCGCTAGAATTGCCACGGCTGTACCTGTTCCTCTCCCCTTGCACTTGCTGCTGCGCCTTGCATGCATAATGAAACAATTCATCCAATGTATCATATCGGTGAAAATCGAGGATGTTATGGATTTCCTCGTTCAAACCTCCGAAGAAATGAGCCATCTTTGCATTGTCTAGGGGTGTAAATGGGTCGGGTAATACCCGACCCGTACCTGTACCCGGATGCGAAATTACCCTAATAGAAAACTGGTTTACACTACCCGCCGGGTACGTACGGGTACGGGTAGTACCCGGGTAGACTAGATCCGGGTTCGGGTCGGGTACGGGATCGCCAATACCCGCCGGGTACGGGTCGGGTTCGGGTACCCGAATAATTCTCACATCCGGGTACCTGAATATGGCCTCAGCCCAACCGGCCAGCCCACAACTCCACAACCACAAGGCCCAACCCAACAGGCTTCATGACTTCAAGAATGAGAAAACCTAGCCCTAGCAAGCAGGCAAGGCAAGCAGCAACCTCACTCCATCTCCCTTCATCCCGAGCCGCCGGTGCGACCCCGCCCCCGCCCCGAGCCTAGCTCTCGCCCCCGCCTCTGACGGTCTCCGACCCTGCCTCCGACGGCCGCCGCCCGGCCGGCGCTTGCCCCGACTCCGCCCGGCCTCGGCCTCATCCGAAGTTCGACGGCCGCCCGAGCCTGGGCCGCCCGACTCACGGCCCCGCCCCGCCCTCGCCGGCCGCCTCGCCTGCCCCTCCTCACGGGCGCTCACTCTGGTACTATTGTGGCTCATCTATTGATTTCTTTTTTTCTATTTGATATGTGGATGTTCTTGATAATCCATTTCTATTGTCAAGATTGAGTATTGAATTCTCGGTGAATGCTTGTTTGCAATTCAGACCACTTCTTAGCTAGGAACTTTGTCATATTATCTTTGATGGCCAGATCTATTCAAATCCTATATTGGAAAGTCATTATGTTTTGAGCATTGAACTTCAAGGACTACAGAAGTAGGAGAGATATATGAACAGGGAAATTATGTAATTTCATTGAAGTTGTATAGAAGAGAAAAATAGATTGATTGACTACAAGTTATGTTAAAGAAGATCCCCTATAGTTGCAAGAATTGTAGCTGTTGTCCTAAGAATACATGGCAGCATATATTCTGGATTATTTGTTATTCATGGTGAAGCCAGCAGGGGTGGAACTAGAAATCGGAGACAAATTACCATTTTCACATAAAGTTAACACATGATGTTAATTTCGATTGATTCAGTTTCTAACTACAGATTATAGCACAAGTTTGCCAAAAATATGTCATAGGTGAATTGTTATTTTGTTACAAAATTGATGGTACTTTAATGAAACTGTAGTAGTGATTGAAAAATATGTCATAAGTGTCAACTAGCCATTCTTTTGGTAGTTCCTCTGTCCCATCACAGTTTAACAAACACTAGTCAGTCTTTTCGTAGCCATTCTTGCAGACTTTCTGAGATTAATCAATTCTTGCAGACCTTCATCAAAGTCCTTGACAATAATAGAAATATAGAATTTGTATGCAATGCGCTACGAAATAAGGTCCAGATTAATCAATTTAATTGAGCTAGGTCTATGGTGTCTATGGTGTTTATCTTTTTGTTAAAGAGGTATGTATTGCATTACTTTTCCCCAATGTATTGCATTACTCTTTGTTGGACTATGTATGTTTGTTAGACTATACGTCATTATCTATTGTGTTATGTGATGTACTAGTGTAATAGTTGGATTGTTTTCATCACATATTTTGATCCTAGGTATTTCGTGCACTACCTGATGAAGTACCCGTTGTCTGTATTATACCCGTCCGCACACTACCTGGAACCCGATTTTTACCCGTTCATAGAAAATGCTACCCGTTACCCGTACCCTACCTGATTTTTACTACCCGTGCCCGTGCCCGTGCCCGTACCCGGAGAAAAAATAATAGGGCAGGGTATGGGATGACCTACTATCCGCCCGAACCCGATTGGCTCGTAACATGCCAATTTGTAGCTCTTGGTAGTAATCCTCCACAGAATTTCTTCCCTGACTCAACCGCTGTATTTTGTATAGCAAATCACGCTCAAAGTAGGATGGAACAAATCTAGAACGCATTACCACTTTTAACTCATCCCAACTGCGAGGAGTGTCATTTCTTCGCTTGATCAAACTCCACCAAATGGAGGCATAGTCGGTGAACTTGCTTGTAGCAGCCCGTACTCTTTGATTATCTAGATACTCATGGCAACTGAACTTTTGTTCAACAAACATCTCCCAGTCCAAATAAGCTTCTGGATTGTATTTACCGTCAAAGGAACAGTAAATTTAATTTGTTCCCAAAGCATCATCTTTTCTCTCTTCATTACGGTGTGGTATAGGTTCTCCATTCCCTCCTATCCCCCAGCGCTTACACGCAAGGCATCGATGATCACGATCGGGACCAAATTCCTCTTCATTGTCAGCTACATAGTTGTCATATACCTCTTCATTGGCAGCATGTTGAAATGCTGCGTTCAAATTTGCTCGCGATTGTAGTGGAGCAATAGCATGGTTGTTGGCTTCCACTAGACCCCGATGGCCTCGCAATGGTAGATTGGTGGGTTTTGTCGAGGAGTTTGCTCAACTTGTTCAAGACGTCCTTCAATTCCGCCAAGACGGTTCTCCAAACCATCTAGTTAGACAATTACTTGATCTGTAAGCATCCGCTCAAAGGTGCTTGCGAATGAATCCATCATGGCTTGAGAACGCGGCGATAGCGGCACTTCCGTACACTACTAAAGAAATGCTTATATTAGACTCACCATCACAGACGGTTTTAAAAAACCGTCTGTAATATCGAACATCACAGACGATTCTATAAACCAACCGTCAGTGAAAATATCACAGACCATTCCTCGTCTGATATCACAGACGGTTTGAATAAAAAACCGTCTGTGAATTTAGCACCGACGGGTTTATGAAATAACCGTCTGTGATATACTTAACTATCACAGACGGTTGATTGTATATAACCGTCTGTAATAGATCACTGACGGTTTGTACACATCACCGTCTGTAATCTTTCCTATATCACAGACGGTTATTTTATAGAACCGTCTGTGATAAAGCTTGCCTATATATAGGCCCGAGCGCAAGTTCGAGTTTGTGGTCCCCGGCTGGGATGAAATGCTAAGACCGTTATATCACCGACGGTTTGGCAATAGAACCGTCTGTAAGCTTATATAATAGGTGATTCTTGTGATCTAATTAAGGTTAGTAATGGATAATTGCATTATATATATTAATTCAGATCTAAGGTTAGTAATGGATATAAAATTGCCTTATATATATTAATTCAATATCTAGCTTGGTTATGTAAGAAATTTAAGATTGTTTAGATCTAGCTTGTAGATCCATGTTTTGATGGTGATGTAAGCTAGCTAGTAATTGGACGTTATAATTGCAATATTATTTTCAAGCTTTAACTTGTTAAGGAAATTATACTTAATCAGTTGAAAAGAGGGTTCTAATTGGATCGAATATTACATGTGTATCATAGATGGATCGAAGCTGGATGTACGCTGAGGACCGTACGAGTGTGGAGTACATTAATGGCGTCTCCACTTTTAGAAGAGCTGCAGAGGAGGACATGTTTAATAAGGGAGTGCAGTATATGCCTTGTCCATGCATCGATTGCGATAATATGATGATGTTTCGAAACTCAGCGCAGATCGAAGCACACTTGATTATGCGAGGTTTCAAAAAGGGGTATACATGTTGGACCAGTCACGGCGAAGAGCAGAATATACAAGAAGCAGGTGGTACTGTTGTGATGCCTTAGAGCGTCAGAGCGATTCTAGGGTTCCTTTTCCTGGTTTTGTTTCGGGAGAGGAATGAAGGATTTGTCGGGGGATGAAATAATTGAAGTTTATCCGGCGTATTAATATTAAATTTGGAGTTGTCGGGCTAGAAACAGTGGGCCGAGGAAAACCTGGGCCTAGGCTGCGAATCCCCTCCCCACCTCTCTCTCTTTTCCCCTAGTGGGCCGGCCCACCATATAACAGGGGTGTCACCCCCCCAAAAGCCCTAGGGCACCCCCCTTCCTCCCCTAGCAGCCACACCACCCCTCCTCTTCCTCCCCTTGCGTGGTGGCTCAAGATCCACCGCGAAACGCGAAGGAGCAAGCGAGAAGAGGATCCGTGGAGGCGTGGAGGACGAGCAGATTTCCGTTTCGGGAATCGTCGCGCGTTACCGTGGGTTCTCAAGGGAGAACTCAAGGTAAAATTCCCAATCTTTTACCCCTGTTCTACCTAGGGATTAGGAGTGTATTAGATCTGGTGGTGAGTGTTTTAGATGGATCTTGATGGGGGAAAAGGGTATATGTTCACGTGGTGCTGTTTTTGGAAGGGGAGATTGTGCAGCGCAGATTATTTCGCGTTTTACGTGGCATAGACGATTTTTTCTGCAAAAACCTATAACTAGAAAGTTGTAGATAACGTCGAGATATAGCTTCTGTAATTTTTTCAGAATTTTTGGGGCGTCGGTCTGAGAGTTATCACTGTTGCAAGATGACGGACAGAATCTGGAAACAGATTTTGTCCACTGTGTTGGACGTTTGTTTAGGCTTATTTAACCGTGGAATTGAAATTTGTGATCTTCATGAAAGTTTTAGATCTCGTCAATATCTAGCTACTGTAATTGTTTTGTATTTTTATGATCTGTATAAAAAAATATACGAAATTGTGAAGAGAGGGTGCTGCTGTTTGACCCGGACAGATTCGGGTTTTTGGCGCTTAAGAAGGGAGCGGGGATTAGGAAGCGTGTGTTCGAGTTGTGTGATCATTTGTGATGTCGCTATGTACTGAAATAATACTTGTACAGGTGGTGCCCCTTCTGGACGCAACTAGGTTCGTCATCCACGTTGGTAAAGGCAAGTGGAAGTAGCGGTCTTGCTAAACTATAACTCGCTATTTGTTTCGTCTTCAATATAAACCTTAATTGCAGCACACCTACATGGTTTAACTACTTGTTTATGAGATTACAATATCCTATCCTGCATTGTGATGTGGTTGTTTGGCTTTTGAATCATGAGTAAGAATGAAGAAAGATGTTGTTTGCAAGATGAATTGTGGAGCTATTCTATCTCAATGATGTTCGCATTCTATCCATGTTATTTGATGGTATGCAAGCATGTGAATTCAGAGTGGGAAGTTATGCATGTATTTATGCATGAAGCATTAACTGCATAATCATGCATTGGAAGTTTGTCGACGCCTTGTCTTGTGGCGATCAAGAGTACAACACCGTGTGTTCCCGAGAAAGGGCACGGTGAGGAGGATCATGGCATAAGCATGTGCACAATCATATGCATTTTACTGAGGTTGTGTGGACTCTATAATGTGGTATTGGACATGAGGAATTTGGTATGCTAGTTTTACTGTGGCTGTGTTATTCGTTAGAAGTTGTTCCGCTTCTTGAGATTACCCAATCTCACCCCTTGTTATTTTGTTGTTTTCGTGTAGTTCTCATGAGTCGTAAGCTTGAAGGGTGGGCTTAGTAGCACAATCAACCCTCCGGGTCATCACGAATCACATGGACTAGTGCATTTAATAATTCATTAGCTTGCTGAAATTTTATTAATCATAGACCTGTTGATGTCCTCTTTGGAGCTGTTTTACGTTTATGTTTGTTTTCTGGTTGATTTAGACTTGTTATCTCTAGTATTGATGCTTTTATGTTATTCCTGTTTATAATGGTTATTATGAATCTTGTTGTCGCTTCCGCTTTGTCCTAATTTTAGGAGAGATCTTTGTCGAAATTTTCTTTGTACGACGCTTTAGATTTGTAGGGTGTTACAGCTTGGTATCGAGCGAGTCAGAGGTCCTTGGAATGTCTATTTTTAGTGTCATACTATAAGATACAACTAAAATGTGCTGTGGAATAACTTAGAAACATGGCCTAGGTTTTAACTAAAATTTTGTCATAGGATAGCAACATTAAAACTTGTGTAAGTGGAATCACTAATTTAAAATTTGACACACATGGATGCACAAGAGGAAAGGGTATGGGTATCGTTGCCTTATGCTTAAAGGTTGAATTTAAGCTTTGTTGTTGAATGCTACTTTTGATGATGTATAATGCTATATTTATGATAGATTTGATTGAGTTGCTTCATTTGTGATAAAGTGTGGTTGTGGTGCGAAGGGTTTCGGTCACCTTTTGTTTGTAGTGAGGTGTGGTTTGTGGTGTGGCGGGTAGAGTCACCACCGAAGAACTATTAAACCCCTGTAGGGAAAGAGTACTTATCCGTGTCTGTCAGAGATCGGGTAGTGACTGAGTCAAATAGAAGAGGTTGGTGATGGATTCCTTCGGATGTTCTTTACCGTCTTGTGGTCGGTTTTGGTTGGTTTTCTGGGTATGTGGTTGGTTCGAAACCGAGGAAAATGCTTAGTTTTGAGCACTCGCTGATTTGTCCTTTTGGCGGTTTGTGGTTTTGTCTCCTTTGAGTGAAGACACAAAAGAAGAGTTCTACGTTATGCATCTTTTGGTCACAATTTTGCTTTGGCACCTGATTTATTGTGATGGACTGTCGTTGGGAGGAAATTTCTGTGGTTGTTGTTTCCCCGATTTTTTTTTAAAAAAAGGGGGTTGTAGTTTCTCCTGTTGCAGATCAAGCTGGATGGAGCTAAGTTTGAATCTTTATCGGAAAATTTTAGTTGGACATTTGGTCTTCCCTTTTGCATCCGTCTTCCTTTGTGGAAAGTGTAGGTTTTGGATTTCTTGAAGAGTTTTGGCTACTATGATTGGACATTTGAGGGTCGAGCTCTCTTGCATTTATGTTTGGATTTTTCTTTTCTCCCTTGCATGAAAAGAAGAAATTTTTATCGGTGTTTGTTCTTGATCTAGAACTGTGTTTGTTTTTGAATGTTTGGGTTTGCCTCTGTTTGTCAAGGGTAGGTGACCCATGACGGTGTTTAGAAATTTTATGTCTGTGTTACGTAGTATGTAACAATGTGGTTTATGGAATGATGTACTTCTAAGTTAATTTGTGAGTTGAATCAATTAAAATGTAATTGTTATCTTTAGCTTGAGATTAAATAATCTTCTAGTATTGTAGATTGCTCTATAGCGATAATGATTGAATGTGTTAATGTGCATGCTTAGGATTTATTGCATTATTTTAATGTGCCCTTGACCATGGACAATGTTTAAAGCTTTAAATCTTGATGCGTAGTTAGAACATTACGATGATGTAAACTACTGTGAAGGTAATAGAAAATTAGTGGGTTATTTAGAGACATTTTAATATAAGGTCGGTAGAACAATTTAATTGTAATGGTGGACTACCGATATTGTTAAAGAAACCATTATGGTAGTTTAAAGATGATCTAAATTAATCGTTATGTCTAGTGACTTTAAGTTCGAAATTGATTAGAGTTGATATTTATGACGTTGCAAACTATTAGTAGATTCGGAAGTATGCAGTTGCGTTCCAATAATGCTAGTATCGATATCAATTGGGAAGACATAAGTTTTTGCCATTGCCGTAAGAGCTTTGTGATGATTTCACCTATTCAGTTCACTTTAAAAAAAAAAGGCTGGAGTATGTCTTGGAGTGGCAATTTTGCTATAACCCGTGTATAGGGTAGCTAAAAAAAATTAAAAAAAAAATTTAAATTTAATTTAGCGTTGTTGTTATAAGAGCTTTGGATGGCTTAAATTATTCAATCTATTTTACATAGTTGGAGTATGTTGTGTAGTGACAGTTTGTCATAGCCTATGGATAAGGTAACTAAAAGCAATGTTGTTGTTTTACAATTATGCCAATTATTGATATTGATGACTTAGTAGTGGTGGTGATTGATTAGATTAATTGTTGAAAACCTTTGTTAAAATGGTGGAAATTGTAACATGTTGTGATGGAGTGAACCAGGGATAGTTAGCATGACGCGTGATTTTGTCCTTAATAAATGTATGTTTTAAACTTCTATTTACGATTGGTGCCTTGTTGAGATAATATTTACTTGTTGAGTCATCTTTTAGGTGAATAAATTTCCATTGTCGAGATGTTGACGCGTATGTGGTATGGAATTTATAGGTTCATCATCTTTGAAAGACTTGTTGAAGCAATCGCCTTTCAAATTTAGAATATGATGATATAGGTTAGGCTGTTCCGTGGGGATCTTGATGAGGTAGTGTTGGTTGGATGTGTTTTTGATAAGCACTGTGAACTTTATTTATAATTATGGAAAAGGTAATAAGAGTAAGAATTTGTTGTGTAGTTGTTGTTAAATCCTGATGGGCCTTCTCAATGAGTAAATAGGGAATATTGAAATCTAAATGGTAAGGGTAGTGGAATGCTATAGATGGCGGGAGTTATGCTGAACTTATGTTTAAAAATTCATATGGATTGGTTTGTTTGTTTGATATTTGGGTTGAATACTTTCGGTCAAAGTATTCTTTGTCTTGTGTTTGAGTTTCCTAAACTTAGAATGATTACGCCAAATATGGGTTAATTTCGAGGCTTAAAACAAGGATAAAAGAATGATTAACCTTGAAGTAATTTGTGGAGATTTTGGAATGTTATTCTATTAAATATCGTCATTCATTCATCTTTGATAAGAAAACTAGCTTAAGTTATGAATGCGACATTTATGCTCAAGGATGTATGCTTTGACTGTGTCCGTAGTTTTCAAGGTCGAGTTATCGGTTGCATTGTTGATCAAAAGAAGTAGCTAATCCAATGTAAGATTTGGAACTTCATGATCTGGAAATATTTGTATTTCTATTTTGGGCTAGAGTTGTGTTGTGGTGTGAGGTGTTTGACAGTTTTTGTTTAAGAGACGATTCTTCCATTGTGACATGAATGATATTCGTGGTTGAAACAATTTTTCTGTTGGGAAGTGAGTTTGGTTCCTTTTTAAGGAAAAAGAGATGGTGGTTGTGTGGAAGCATTTAATTCCTTGATCGGTTTTTTTTTTTTCTGAATGGCTTGGCCTTGGATAAAAGTGAGATGATTTGTTTTGGTAAAAGTGAAATGCATTTGCAGAAGACTTTCGCGGTGTTTCTCTTTTGAATAGAGCTTCTCCCCGAAGAAAATTTTTTGTTGGTGGTTTTGGTTCTATGGAGTTCCTCTTCCAAGTTGAGTTCCCGTGTATGTGAATTTCAGCCTTTTGGTTTAAAGGTGGTGATTGTCGTTCGTTGTGTTAGTGAGAATTAAGATTTCTTTTACGTTCAAGCTTGGGGGTAAGAAAATGAATGTTTATGTTATGGTTGAGTATATTCAAGGATTGTACTCCTTGCCCTGGTCCTTGGGTGGAAGAATGCGAAGGCGAAACCTTCTTACAAGGGAAAACTAGTGTGGGTCGCTGATCGTAAGTAGTTTAAAAGTGAAGAGTAAAGGAAGGTTGTGTATGACTCAATTCAAACTTTTTTGGAGAATTGTTTTCATTGATGTGTTCCTCGGTGGGGTTGCTTAATTTAGTAGTGGACAACTTGGAAGTTGCAGGTAATTACATTAATTTTTGGAACTTTTGTCCATTGGTTCGAGCGAGTTTGTGTCAACCGTAGTGATTGTATTCGGTTGTTATTGTTTCTCATGGATTTACGGACCACTGGTTGTAAAGTAGGCTATCTCTGTCGTTGGTAAGGGTGGATATTGGTTCTTTTTGTAAAAGATCAATCACTTGTAGGAGATAGGAGTTTGTGTTTGGGTTGATTTAGAGACTTACCTAGAGCGTTGTGTCTCACATGGTTCGCGTCGTCGAATGCACGAACCGTGGTAGAGGAGTTGAGATTGGAATGCGGAGTTTCGCGATCGGGTTGAAGAGAGAAGTGGGAGTTGAGATTCCAGATCGATACCAGATTCACCTAATAGGTGTCCTTTTTTAATAGGGAATAGTTCGTGTTAGTGTCCAATGAAAGATTTGTGGACCAATTAGTCTGAGCGGGATGCAACTTGGGAACTTGAGGACCGGATGCGAAGAAGTATCCTACACTTTTTGAGGATCTGAAGGTAAAGTGTTGATTACCATTTTGCCTTCTTTTTTAAGGTTCCGTAGCAAAGAGGAGTAGATTCGGGACTAATCCTTTTAAGGAGGGGAGAATGTGATGCCTTAGAGCGTCGAGAGCGATTCTAGGTTCCTTTTCCTGGTTTTGTTTCGGAGAGGAATGAAGGATTTGTCGGGGATGAAATAATTGAAGTTTATCCGCGTCTTAATATTAAATTTGGAGTTGTCGGGCTAGAAACAGTGGGCCGAGGAAAACCTGGGCCTGGGCTGCGAATCCCCTCCCCACCTCTCTCTCTTTTCCCCTAGTGGGCCGGCCCACCATATAAAAGGGGTGTCACCCCCCCCAAAAGCCCTAGGGCACCCCCTTCCTCCCCTAGCAGCCACACCACCCCTCCTCTTCCTCCCCTTGCGTGGTGGCTCAAGATCCACCGCGAAACGCGAAGGAGCAAGCGAGAAGAGGATCCGTGGAGGCGTGGAGGACGAGCAGATTTCCGTTTCGGGAATCGTCGCGCGTTTTTCGTGGGTTCTCAAGGGAGAACTCAAGGTAAAATTCCCAATCTTTTACCCCTGTTCTACCTAGGGATTAGGAGTGTATTAGATCTGGTGGTGAGTGTTTTAGATGGATCTTGATGGGGGAAAAGGGTATATGTTCACGTGGTGCTGTTTTTGGAAGGGGAGATTGTGCAGCGCAGATTATTTCGCGTTTTACGTGGCATAGACGATTTTTTCTGCAAAAACCTATAACTAGAAAGTTGTAGATAACGTCGAGATATAGCTTCTGTAATTTGTTCAGAATTTTTGGGGCGTCGGTCTGAGAGTTATCACTGTTGCAAGATGACGGACAGAATCTGGAAACAGATTTTGTCCACTGTGTTGGACGTTTGTTTAGGCTTATTTAACCGTGGAATTGAAATTTGTGATCTTCATGAAAGTTTTAGATCTCGTCAATATCTAGCTACTGTAATTATTTTGTATTTTTATGATCTGTATAAAAAAATATACGAAATTGTGAAGAGATGGTGCTGCTGTTTGACCCGGACAGATTGGGGTTTTTGGCGCTTAAGAAGGGAGCGGGGATTAGGAAGCGTGTGTTCGAGTTGTGTGATCATTTGTGATGTCGCTATGTACTGAAATAATACTTGTACAGGTGGTGCCCCTTCTGGACGCAACTAGGTTCGTCATCCACGTTGGTAAAGGCAAGTGGAAGTAGCGGTCTTGCTAAACTATAACTCGCTATTTGTTTCGTCTTCAATATAAACCTTAATTGCAGCACACCTACATGGTTTAACTACTTGTTTATGAGATTACAATATCCTATCCTGCATTGTGATGTGGTTGTTTGGCTTTTGAATCATGAGTAAGAATGAAGAAAGATGTTGTTTGCAAGATGAATTGTGGAGCTATTCTATCTCAATGATGTTCGCATTCTATCCATGTTATTTGATGGTATGCAAGCATGTGAATTCAGAGTGGGAAGTTATGCATGTATTTATGCATGAAGCATTAATCGCATAATCATGCATTGGAAGTTTGTCGACGCCAAATTGGCGCGCGATCGCAGTCTACAACACCGTGTGTTCCCCGAGAAAGGGCACGGTGAGGAGGATCATGGCATAAGCATGTGCACAATCATATGCATTTTACTGAGGTTGTGTGGACTCTATAATGTGGTATTGGACATGAGGAATTTGGTATGCTAGTTTTACTGTGGCTGTGTTATTCGTTAGAAGTTGTTCCGCTTGCTGAGATTACCCAATCTCACCCCTTGTTATTTTGTTGTTTTCAGGTAGTTCTCGCGAGTCGTAAGCTTGAAGGGTGGGCTTAGTAGCACAATCAACCCTCCGGGGTCATCACGAATCACATGGACTAGTGCATTTAATAATTCATTAGCTTGCTGAAATTTTATTAATCATAGACCTGTTGATGTCCTCTTTGGAGCTGTTTTACGTTTATGTTTGTTTTCTGGTTGATTTAGACTTGTTATCTCTAGTATTGATGCTTTTATGTTATTCCTGTTTATAATGGTTATTATGAATCTTGTTGTCGCTTCCGTTTTGTCCTAATTTTAGGAGAGATGCTGTCGAAATTTTCTTGTACGACAGTTTAGATTTGTAGGGTGTTACAACTGTTAACATCTTCGACGAAGTCAACGATGTGACGGATGATCACATTGATTCTGCTTCCGACGATGATATGTTGCATGATGACAATCTGGACCAGATGCTGCGCGACGCAGAAGGGAACCGTGATGGAAGGGAATATGAAAAATTCATGGGTCTGATGGAGGACTCGAAGAAACCTTTGTTTGCTGGTTGCAAGGTGAAATACACAAGGTTGTCGTCCGTGCTTGAACTGCTGAAATTGAAGGCAAGCAATGGTTGGTCAGACAAGAGTTTCACAACAATAAGTACGCCTATTGGCAGACATGCTTCCAGAGGGAAATGAGTTGCCGACAACAACCTACAAAGCCAAGAAGGTTCTTTGTCCCTTGGGAATGGATGTAGAAAGAATACATGCATGTCCGAACGATTGTATCCTATACCGCAAAGAGTATGCAAACTTGCATGTATGTCCGGTGTGCAACGCATCCCGGTACAAGCGTAAGAGTCATTCAGATGAGGAGGTGAAGAAAGGAACTCCTGCTAAGATGGCATGGTATCTGCCTCTAATTCCCCGATTGAAGCGTTTGTTCGCTAACCCAAAGGAGGCAAAACTGCTGTGTTGGCACTCCAAGAAGCGTAAGAACGATGGATTGCTAAGACACCCTACTGACTCCACCCAGTGGAGAAACATCGATAGGAGGTATGAAGAATTCGCTGCGGAGATGAGGAATATAAGGTTTGGACTGAGTGCAGATGGAATGAATCCTTTCGGTAACATGAGCAGCCGGCATAGCACTTGGCCCGTGAATCTCTGTATCTACAACCTTCCTCCTTGGTTGTGTATGAAGCGAAAGTACATTTTATTGTCTGTGCTTATCCAAGGACCGAAACAACACAGGAACGATATTGATGTGTACCTAGCTCCATTGGTGGAAGATCTAAAAACATTGTGGGTTCTGGGGTACAGGTTTGGGATGCATACAAACGAGAGAACTTCACTTTACCGCTTGTTGTTTTGCACCATAAATGATTACCCTCGCACTTGCTAACCTGTCGGGCCGTAGTACAAAAGGTGCCAAGGCTTGCACTCACTGCTTAGACGATACTGAGAGTGTGTGGCTGAATCACTCGCGTAAAACCGTGTACATGCGTCACCGTAGGTTCCTTGGGAGGAAACACCCATACCGCAAGATGAAGAAACTATTCGACGGGACGAACGAAAACGGTTCAGCTCCAAGGCCTTTTAGCGGGAGAGATGTTCATGACTTTGTAAAGGATTTGGATGTTACGTATGGAAAGGGACGTAAAGCAAGGTCGACCCGTGAGAAGAGCTTGTGGAAGAAGAGATCAATCTTTTGGGACCTACCTTACTGGGAGCACCTAGAAGTTCGCCACTGCATCGATGTCATGCACGTGGAGAAGAATGTCTGTGATAGCCTAATTGGTCTCCTACTAAACATTAAGGGCAAAACAAAGGATGGTATCAACGCACGACTTGACTTAGTCGATATGGGCATAAGACCTGAGTTAGCACCAAAAGAGACCGTTAAAGGTGGTACGTATTGCGAACTTGACTTGTTACACTCTGTCAAAGGCGAAAGAACTGAACTTTGCGGTGCTTGCATGGTGTGAAAGTTCCGTCCGGCTACTCGTCCAACATGATGAGACTTGTTTCAATGCAAGATTTAAAATTAATTGGCATGAAGTCTCATGATTGTCATGTGTTGATGACACAAATGCTCCCTATTGCAATTAGAAGTATTTTGCCAATGAAGGTCCGAGAGACAATCACGAGGCTGTGTTATTTATTTAACACAATCGCTCAGAAGGTCATCGATCCCGAAGGACTAGATGGTCTGCAGGCTGAGGTGGTGATGACTCTATGTAATCTTGAGATGTATTTCCCTCCGTCATTTTTCGATATCATGGTCCATCTCATTGTTCACCTTGTAATAGAGATAAAGATGTGCGGGCCTGTGTTCCTACGTAGCATGTACCCGTTCGAGAGGTATATGGGAATTCTTAAGTCTTATGTACGAAATCGATCTCGTCCGGAGGGTAGCATTGTCGAAGGTTATGCAACCGAAGAGGTCGTCGAGTTCTGCGTCGATTACATGGCTCAGGCCCAACCAATAGGTGTGCCTCGATCTCGCCATGAGGGGAGGCTCCAGGGTATCGGGACCATCGGAAGGAAAGCAATCACACCTGATCCAGTTGCGTGTGCTCAAGCCCATTTCACGGTTCTACAACACATGACTGTAGTGTCCCCGTACATCGTCGAGCACAAGCAATGGCTAAGGCAAGAGAATCCAGCACGACAGGAGTCTTGGATCATAAGACAACATAACCTTCAGTTCAACAATTGGTTCAAAGAGCGACCCATCACTGGGAGCTCGTCATATGACACCCTGAAATGGTTGGCAAAAGGCCCAGCTTTTACAGTTGTCACGTGGAAAGGATACGACTTAAATGGATACACATTTTACACGATAGATCAGGATTTGAAGAGCACAAACCAGAACAGCGGGGTCCGCATAGATGCGTTCAGTACCGCTGGGTCAACGAGGAGCTCCTACTATGGGTTCATAGAGGAGATTTGGGAGCTTGACTATGTACTTTTCAAGATCCCACTATTTCGGTGTCGTTGGGTCCACCTCCAGCACGTGAAGGTTGACAAGTACGGCATCACCACTGTGGACCTCAAACGTGTCGGATACAAAGATGAACCATTCGTGCTCGCAAACCAAGTTGTTCAAGTCTTCTATGTTACCGATCCGTCTGACAAGAAGCGCCACGTAGTTGTTCAGGGAAAAAGGAGGATTGTCGGAGTTGAGAATGTAGTAGATGAGGAAGAGTACAATCAATTTGATGATTTGCCTCCTATCGGAAATGCCAGCATGGTCCAAGAGGAACAAATTGAGGAAGTCACCTACACACGCGTCGATCATTGTGAAGGGCTAATTTTCACTGTATAATTACAATGTTAATTTGTAAGCAGGAGCATGCATGTATGGATAATAAAGTAATATTTCTGTACTTATGTTATTGCACGCGTGGTTGTAGAGTAGTAGGCCATAGCCGTCGAATGGATAGTGGAACGGTGTGTACGGGCACCCTTGTGGCTGTGCATGGTGGTCTGTTAGCAACCAAGCTTCGTAAACTTGCAGACATCAGCAGGTAGGGCATGTTCGGTACATGTTGAGATAGCAGTTCGTTGAGCCACGGAGGTAGCCCATGGTGGCATCCGCCGCATAATAAAGTAATATTTTATCTCCGCTTCTTTTCTTCATGGATGTCGCCGATGGGCTGGGTGTAGGTAGGGCAAGTCCGGTACATGTTGAGACAACAGTTGAAGATGAACTATCACTATCCATAGATTTATTTCCGCATCTTTTGTTCATGGAGTTTAAATTACGTAACCTAGCAGCGAGCTAGCTAAGGTCAAGATGAATGTCGAAGAGCGAAGAGCGAACTAGCTAAGTTCTATGCTCTGAAGCTCAACTTGGATGAGTATGTATATACTCTAGAGGAATGGCGTGCCGTATCACAGACAGTTCTAAACTAGAACCGTCTGTGATATATCATAACACAGACGGTTCTATACCACAACCGTCTGTGATATATCATAACACAAACGGTTCTATACCACAACCGTCTGCAATATAGTAATCTTACAGACGGTTCTAAAATAGAACCGTCTGTGATATATAATAACACAGACGGTTCTACACCATAACCGTCTGTAATATTACTCTATTACAGACGGTTATATTTAATAACCGTCTGCATATTAATATTACAGACGGTTCTAGTTTAGAACCGTCTGTGATATTCAAACCCTATAAAACTTCTTCACTTGAAACGTTTTCTACCAGACTTCAAACGCACGCACACTTCAAACCCTAACGAGCGCCACCGCCTCCCCGAGCGCCGCCGCCTCCCCGAGCGCCGCCGCCTCCCTGAGCCCCGCCGCCGCCCCGAGCACGCTGATGGAGACCGGCGCCGCCTCCCCGAGCCCCGACGCCGCCTCCCCGAGGCCCGCCGTGGCTGCGCCTCCTCCTCCCCCGACGGTTGCGCCTCCTCCACCCCCGGCGACGTCTCCTCCTCCCCCGGTGACGTCTGCTCCTCCCCCACAAGGTAAATGACTAATGTTGATTGGATAGAACTAGGTATCATATTTGTCTCATTGAACTAAGCTCTATAGATTTGTTAATATGCTTGTTCAAACATATTAACCGTCTGTAATTTTTTTTCAAAGTTTACATATTGGACAAAGAATACCAACTTGTTTTAGATATGTCATTTCTACCACATTGTGCAACACGGATTCATTATTGTTTTTGGTCTACTTTCATATGTTTGAACAAGCAGATCCTTGTTTCTTCTTTTTCCTCCTATTTTGACAACTGGGCAACAATTTTCTTATTAGTCTGCATGCTACTTGTCGTAAAACCGTAGGAGGCATTGTGTTAGAACCATCTTGTGATGTCTTTTGTTATTGAATCCTTGTTATGGCCAGGCCCGTTCTGCATGCTACTTGTCACAAAATGGAGGCCCACTATCTGCGGCTCTGAGTAGAGCACAAAACATGTGGGCTCTGAGTAGAAAAAAAGTACAGAAGCACCATAGCTTAACTTTCAATTTACCCTTGACCACCATCAAATTAAGTGTGATTCTTAATAACAAATAGCAAGACTTCCTCTACACACACTAAAAAAAGAGTAAAATAGATCAATAATGTGTATTAAGTGGTTCATTTATTTTATTTTTCTTTTCATAGTTCCCTCTCTCTCTCTCTCTCTCTCTCCTTTGTTCTTTACATCGGGCCCATGGTCGTGGGCGTCGGGTGGCAACCAGGCTGCGCTCGTGATGACGGTGGATGGAAACTGGCTGCGGGGATGAAGGGGACAACAGGGAACCCGAGGGCGGCAGTGGAGTAGCGGCGGCGACATTGTTGGATGTATTTGAATTTTGATTGGATATCGTTGGAATTTTGACCTGATCATGACACCAAAATGAGTTAAAGTAGCCTCTCTCTCTCTCTCTCTCTCTCTTTCTCTCTCTGCCATGTAATCATGACATGAGAATCTTAACATGCTGTTATAGAGTACCCTTAGTCATAAGAAACCGGATGTTTAGATGTAATAGGCTATGTAGAAAGAAAAAGATTTAGATGAACGTAGGCTGCTACAACATATTTTGTCTTTTCTTTTCTTTTTCTTTCTGAAGAACAGTGGACATTTCTTCTTTTCATGTGATGAACACATCCAAACAGTTCCCATCGAAATAATGATGGAATAACATTATTTCAATATTTTCTATCCACCTTAGGACCAACTGAAGGATCTGATCAGCCGAGTCAAGTCAAACCAACTCGCGCTCCAAGAAAAGCAAACAAAAGGCCAACAGGCCGATATAGCATCACGGCGATCGATCCGAAAGATGGGTCCCCTACCGGATGTAAAAAGGTAGTGAATGCATTACGAACAATGTGCGGGATAGTTGTTCGCGAACGGGTTCCCATCACAATTGTATCCTGGAAGTCAGCGATCGACGAGGGCCGCAACGACCGCTTACGTAAATCCTTTCCTCCTTCGATATCCCAGAAGAACTCGAGGCCCCAGTGCGACGGTATGCACTGCTAGTGGCAGGAAAGGCGTGGAAGACCTTTAAGAGCACACTTGTCAAGGAATACGTCAATAAGGACAGGACTCCCTACTCTAAGTACGGGTTCATTACTGAGGATTCATGGCGACGTTTTGTTCAGATGAAGACGACAGATCAGTTCGTGCTTGAAAGCGAAGCCCACAAGGCCCTGCAGTAAGGAACACCCACCCCCACGGACTCGGCACCGCTCACGCTGGGAAGAGGATGCAATGGGACGAGGGAGGGCGAGGGGACTCCGCGCCATTTGAATCGATTGTTGACCAGTAGCGCCAGAGATCGGCTAAGAGCGAGGTCATGTGCCACACCATCGGCACCATATCCTTTACAAACCTGCGGACGAGGAAGTCTCGCCAGCGTTTGGTAAGATATCGAACCACCATTTTGAGTACGTATTTAGTTCCTAACTTCATAAGTGAAATAACTTGTTGGGATCTTGCGTAGAGTTGAGTGCACAATCTTAGGTGGATCTTTTGTCCCAAACAGGAGAGAGATGCACTCTCCACGGCATTGGAAAACAAGGAACACCACAGTCGCACGCGAGGCAAAGGGGTTTTCGTTCCCTGGAAGGCGGGCTTGAAGACACCGACATGTACCGGAGTAAGAAGAGAGGTAGAGGCAGCGTGAGAAAAAGATCGTGAAGGATCTTGAGGACAGGCTGAGAGAAGAATTCAATGATAAGATAAGAAGCCTCGAGGAAAGGCTCAATGCTCAAAACACAAATCCTGTGGAAGGCCTAGGGTTCAGCCCCACTACACGTAAGAGCAGCTGTGCGTCCGCCCCTGACCAGGGTAAACACCCCGGCAGATTCCCTGTCTGTGACATCAAGGTATACTAAGTATGATCCCTTGAATGCTCCATAGATATATCTTTTTGGCACATTAGCTAATTGGGTACCGTTGTGTGTAGGAGCCACGGTGCAATCTCCAGGTGAGAGTTGCCAATTGCTCCCTTCCTATACAGTCGCTTGGGGCCTCGCGTATCCATCCATTGAAGAGCGATGGTGCACGGTACCACTGCTAGCGCCGGGTTTCACGAAGGTCAATGTGGGACGGCGTTCATGACATTTTCAAGATCGCCACGCTACAATTGCCTCCAAATGATGAGCTTGAGACCTTTGGGGATGTCATCGGCACATTCATCCAAAGGCCCAAAGAAATGACATATCTCTAGACATCCATCCTCCACCGAAGTACCTCTACTTCCTCCGCTTGAAGTTGATCCAATTCCCCCAAATCAGTTATCGTGCCCTCCCCACCCAAAAACATTGTGATGAGTTTGATATTGACTTTGACTATGATTGCTCTCTACTCCCCTCGTCTCCCGAAGATTTCCGTTCCAACAAAGAAAGGGAAGGGCAAATCGAAAAGATAGCGAAGGCCTTGGAGTACTATCCGATGGCCCGTTGGCCGGAGTATTCAAGCTAGGAGAGCCTTTATTAACGGAAGATCGCATGAAGACATTGACTTACTGCTGCAAAAGCCTGCATACATACTACATGAGAGAAGCTAACAAGCCAGGAGAACGAGCGTACAACAAGTATCATGGTCCGCTACAAGCCTAAGCATCTGCTCAACGAGTCGGCCGGGGCTACTTCGTGGTCGGCTTCAGGACTGTTCGATCTCTTCAACCTCGACGCCCTCGACGCCTCGCTCTTAAGATGCTGGACATTGTGAGTGTGTCTTCCCTGTCTACGGATAAATGTCATATATATATATATATATTTGAAGTGACCCCTTTGCCTAACTTTTGTATATATAGATTCATGATACGCGAAGCGAGAACGAACAATACATCGGTGGGTTTCCTCGACCCACTCTTAGTCTCGCAGCCAACAATGAACCAAGATGCAAAAGCAGTAGAGGAATACGTACGACATGCCTTGGATGCTCAGAAAGATAAAATTTTCATACTTTTACCCTTTAACCCAGGGTAAGTGCTGCCCGACTTGGTTTACTCTCATTTGTAATGTGCACACAATACTTTGGTGCTAATTGACCATGGCAACATACCTATGCAGGTTTCACTGGGTTCTAATTGTAATTCATCTGGCCAAGAATCGGGTTATTTACGTTGATTCCTCACATACCGGCAACCACGACTTGAACCCTATCGCACGGCTAATCACCAGGTAACCACGTTGTTTAAGGTGCTTGTTGCTCCTGGAATAGCTGAGGCTAACCTTTCGAAATCACGTAGGACGGTCAAAGCTTTGCGAGATCCTTCTGTTCAAGCCGGGGATAAGGCGTTGCAGCACGATTTCAAGTTTTCGGTATCCTCTATACACTATAATACTATTTCAAACTCCGTAGCCATGATTCTCGAACTAAGCAATTCTATTTTTGCAGTGCCACCAACAGGGACAGGGCAATAACCGATGTGGATTTTACGTTTGCCATAACATGCATCTCCTCGTCAATGCAACACAAATGAGTAAGGATAAAACTTCGTTGCAAGACAAGGATCTGGCGTCCATTCGAGGAAAACTTTGTTTTTTCCTAGTCACTGAAGTCATTAGTAAAAAAGGCGAGTTCTACGCAGGTGCCTAACTGCAAGAGTTAGGTTTTTCTCTGTATTGCCACTTGTACTGTTTTAATTTATGAAACTTGTGCTGTAATTTGTGAAGATTGTGGACGCAGTTTTTCTCTGTATTGTTGAACGCACGTGCTGTATAGTAGTTCTTACAAATGAGTTCCGGTACTTCACATTTTTTCAGTTTATTTGCTGAAATGGATGTAATGATAGTGCTTGTGATGATCTATGATCGCTGAAATGGATGTAATGTCTCTGTGTATATGATGATCTATGATCTGTGAAATGGATGTAATGATGCTTGTGATGTCTCTGTGATCGTTGAAATGGATGTAATAATGCTTCTGTGTTGATCTTGATTCATGGGCACGAAGGAGTCGAGATATCTCATATCAAGAGCCATCTTCAGGTACTTAACTGTATATTTACTTATATATTGGCTAATGACTCTTGTTTATGTCATTACCTGAAGCTATTATTTTTTGTTGTCATTACCTGTAGCTATAGTGTATGCTTTTTTGTTCAGTACCTTGTAGTGTAGACCCTTCAAATTAACTTTTACCAATTTCTAATACACATATTCTATGTTGGTTTTCCAGGTGGACCCTCAGGATGTTGTTATGGTATGTGCTGAGCTTCTTCAGTTCTAAAAGATGATTGGTATGGTATGTTGTTATGGTATGTGTTGATTCTAAACTAGTTTTATGGCAGCTGCACCTGTGGCTGCAATCATTTGAAGCTAATTCATAGTTGATATTTGAGATATATATCATGAATTTTCGAATTTGTAGTGATCTGCTTATTCTGTACTTTTATAATTTAACATTGCTATACTTAGATCATCGTTGTTCTTAGCCATATAATTTTGCTGTTAACAGCTTGTCATATCATGTTTACAGCAGGGTAGATTCCATCGAGAAGCTCCGTGAAAAATTACCATCATTGCGAGCTGAGATAAAAGATGATTGTAAGCTTCCTTTGCACGAAACTGGATGTTTGTTCTACTTTGGTTACTTCTTGGTTCAGCTTTAAGTCTTTTAGCGATATTGGTAATTGATATTACTTTTCTTCTTCTTCAGTTAAGTCTTTGTACGCTTTGTTCTTTATGTCCTTGTTCTATTGGTTCCTGTGTAGTAGCTTCTGTGTATAAACTGCAATGTAGCTTCTGTGTTATGTCTGTTTCAGAGGGCATGGCTAGCATTTCCTGAGGCTAGCCAATAAACAGATAAAGGTCGTTGTATGAACAGCCACATCACAGACGGTTCTTATTTTGAACCGTCTGTGATAATTTATCGCAGACGGTTCACAAATAAGAACCGTCTGTGATATTAACTATCACAGACGGTTCATACATGTAAACCGTCTGTGATAGTTTGTATAACACAGGCGGTTCATACACTAAACCGACTGTGATATGTACACTATCATAGACGGTTGGTATAAGGAACCGTTAGTGATAGGATTATCATAGACGGTTCATATTACAAACCGTCGGTAGATTTAATATATCACTGACGGTTCTAAATAAGAACCGTCTGTGAGATTATTATCACAGACGGTTTATAAAACCGTCTGTGAAGTGGCTCTATTATTACTGACCCATTGGTACAGACGGTTCACAAAGTCGTCTCTGATGATATTTGTGAACCGTCTCTGATGGGCAATTCTGTAGTAGTGGTAGGTTTGTCAACGGAATCACCATCAGCATTACCATGATGTGAACCATCACAAGAACTTCCAGGATAGCCATGGTTAGTGAAAAAAATTCCTACCAGGCTACAATATATTTATGTGGATTTTCAA
This sequence comes from Rhipidocladum racemiflorum, assembly GCA_036346355.1. Classification (NCBI taxonomy): domain Eukaryota; kingdom Viridiplantae; phylum Streptophyta; class Magnoliopsida; order Poales; family Poaceae; genus Rhipidocladum; species Rhipidocladum racemiflorum. Next base: position 37,583,825 of record CM070581.1, read on the forward strand.
ATTCACAAATCTCACTGGCCGATGCTCTGAGCCTCCTCGAGGTTTGCTCGTGTGCTGCTAGTTCGTGGTTACATCAAACGGAAGTTAGTAATGAAAGCGATTGCAAAGTACTAGAAGTCTAGAACACGTGACCAATGGCAATTTTGTGGAGCTCTAGGTAGGGATATTAATTTGTAGCAAGGAAACCGATCTGAAATTCTAGCTATTGAAAAACTGAATAATAGTTCGAGCGAGTGCTAGTCTATGTTGCTGATCAGATGGACAGGAAACGGCTCAAGCTAACAAACGGTGGCAGCAAGAACAATTTCAAAATATACTTGTAGAACTTGTTTTTTCAAGCACCTCTCTTTTTTCAATCAGAGTAACACGGCCAATACTTCTTTTTTTTTTCTCTCTTTTTTGGAAATTGTTCTGATTCAGCAAAATAGCAAATTAGCAAACTAATTAGGATGACATAGACTGCTTACTATGTTCGCTAACAAGAACAGCCACAACAGCAATTTTTTGTTGTGTTTTCTGGTTTAGTACAAGGAGATTTAGACTAGCAATGAAGACAGAACTTGAACGGACTAAAATTTAATAAAGCAAACCAAAACTGACAGATCGAAGGCAATAACGGGCAAGGAATTGAAAGTTTTTTGTAGGGCAATTTCCTATAGTTTAGGTAAAACAAAAATTACTCAACTAAACTACAAGATAAATGAATTCCTACTGGCTATGTAGGCTTTAATACCACTTCATACGCACACACCTTGATTTAAGATGCGTACGTGCAAGTTGGTTCTAATTTTCCGTTGTAGGAGAAATCCGATAACTTGAGTTGGGACGTTGATGAATGGGAGGCTAACCATGATCAGTTCATGACTAGCAACCTCACAATCGCTACACCATTTGTCGAATGGTTACTAACCGTGACAAACACCGTTGGATAACTTGAGTTGGGACGTTGACGAATGGGAGGCTAACCATGATTAGTTCATGACTAGCATGCTCACAACCGCTACACCATTTGTCGAATGGTTACCACAACCATGACAAACATCGTTGGCCTGTTCACAAAGAACGACTTGGACAATTCCAAGACAAAACACAAGAGCAACAGCGAAAAAATTTCACTCAAAGATGAATGTTTGGTGTGTACTCAATTGTTCACTAGTGACTAATAGCAACACCTAAACAAAAACAAATCAAGTTTGCTCTCAGAGTAGCGCACATGCCACATATACTCGAGTCTTGATCTTCCTCACATCCTGATCTACGTGCATGCAGCATTAATTTTTATTCCTTTTGTTGGTGGCACCAAAATAGGAAGGTGTGGTTGAATGCAAATATTCTCTTGCACGCCATGCATGCAAATACCAAATTCCATGCATGTATTCCTCATATAGCAAAATTGCATGTCGACAGTCCTTTCTTCTTCTCTTGCACGCCATGCATGTACGTAGGCCTGCATGTCCGGAAAGCACAAATTAAGTGACCAGCTAGTATTACTATTCATCCTCCCCTTGTCTAGTTCTTGAATATTATCATCTCCAATTCCCTCAAAAGCAATAACAAGAAAACAACAATCATTAGGCAATATCATTTGTTCTGCAATTAAATAATTAAAATTTTGAAGAAATGAATTTACCTGTTGACCAAGGCGCGCACGCGCTCGTGTCATGGGACCACTACTATAGATCTGGCTTTCCATACCGGCCCATCAGTACCGGTTATGCATGAACCGGGACTGACAACTACATCAGTACCAGTTCAACGGACTACTGGTCCAGGGGGCATCTCAGTACCGGTTTAATATACCAACCGGTACTGATGTTCTACCATCAGTACTGGTTGGTTAAGGGTGCGTTTGGCTGCCTGGATGAGGTTGGATGGGATGGAGCCATCCAGGTAGTTGTTTGATTTGATGGATAAAGATGAGCCAATTTTTTGTTTGGTTAGATGGATGAGGATGGATGGGATGAGTTAATTTTTTGTTTGGTTAGATGGATGAGCTAGTTGTAATAGGTTTCGAATTTTGGTTTGAATTTTTTGGACAAAATTTATTGAAAATTTGAATTTTTGGATAAAATTTGACCCAAAATTTGATTTTTTTGGACACATTTTGAATTTTTGAATAAAATTTGCATTTTCAAATAAATTTTTATTTTTGGACAATTTTTTACTAAAATTTGAATTTTCAAACAAAATTTGACCATATTTTGAGCGAAGTTTAATTTTGGCCAAGAAAACTTTGCCGAAATTTGAATTTGACCGTGTAACCTCTTCGTGCAGCAAACTGGATGAGCACATCCGGCCTTTTTATTTGGATGGCTTTATCCAGCATCTTGAGAGAATATTCCCAAAAACTGGATGACCATATCCTATCCATCCACCCATCCAACAATTGGATGACTCCAAATCCATGGATGGTCATATCCCATCCACCCTCATCCACCCAACCAAATGCACCCTAAAGCACCCGGTACTAATCAGTCGTGGACCCAACAGGATGCGTAGTACCGGTTGGTGTAACCAACTAGTACTGATGATCCCACGTCAGCACCGGTTTAATATACCAACTGGTACTGACGGTCTAACATTAGTACCGGTTGGTTATGCAACCTGGTACTAAGCAAGTGTGGGCCCAGCAGGCTGCTTAGTACCGGTTGGTGTAATGGTCCCACATCAGCACATGTTGGTGTTTTAAACCGGTACTAAAGCTCTTCGTCTCCCACGCCCACCCTCGATCCTGCCCCGCGCTCCTTTTTGATGAAACTCTTCGTGTTCATCAGAATTGAAGTGATTTCTCTTCGTCTTCTGATTTCCACCTATAAAACGATCAGATGACTGAGGGAGACGTACGAGCAGTGAGACATATAGTCGCCCAATTAAAATGGCAGCTCCATCTCCTTTTCCCTCTGGCGCCGCACCATCACCACCCCTAGAGGAGGAGCGGGAGGAGGAGGAGGATCCGGAGGAGGTGGAGTGGGAGGATCTAGAGGAGGAGGAGGAGGAGGCCATGATCCGCTAGGGGAGCTCGTCGTCGTTGGAGGAGGAGGAGGAGGGGGGGATGGGACGACGACGACAGCACCCCGCACGACGTTGACGACGACGACGACAGCACCCCGCGCGACGATGACGACGACGACGACAGCCCCCCGGCAGCGACGACGAGTGGTCGTATCCATGATCACGTCACCCGCCACTCGTCACTAAATATTATATATATTTATATATATATTGTAATTAATATATTATAATGCAATGAATATAATATTTTGTGTTATATATGTCATGTTTTACATTCAATTTTCGTGCCATTGTCGCAGCAATAATGAGCCAAAAATTATGGTCGCCGCAATTATGAAACTTTTAAAAAATTATGAAATGTTCAAAAAAACATTAAAAAAACTATGCCACAATGACAGAAAATCATTCAAAAAATAGGCTTCGAGAAACATTCAGATGTCAAAAAGTAGGCCATTGTCGCAGCATAATGAGCCAAAAATTATGGTCGCCTCCCGTCGCCTCAACTGTTAAATTGAAATATTCAAAAAAATTATGAAACATTAAAAAAATGTTCAAAAAAAATTATGCCACAATAAGAGAAAATCGTTCAAAAAAATCGGCTTCGAGAAACATTCAGGAGAAAATCGGATTTTTTTTCCTTCAAAATTTTGGTTCAACGGTCACTAGCACATCAGTACCGGTTTACAATACCAACCGGTACTGATGTCCCCGAGGGCAACGGCTTATGGGGATTCAGTACCGGTTGATTTTACCAGACGGGACAGATGCTCTAATATTACTGCCGGTTGGTTACACCAACCGGATGGTGTAACCAACCGGCAGTAATATTAGAGCATCTGTCCCGGCTGGTAACATCAACCGGTACTGAATCCCCATAAGCGGTTGCCCTTGGAGACATCAGTACCGGGTGTTTTCTTAAACCGGTACTGAGTAGCCTTATTTGAATCCCCTCTCCCTCGTCTCCTCCCCACACTGTGCCCGATCAAGAACAGTGCAGCGCTAGAGCTTCAAGAAGGGGGAAGTGCTTCTTGAATCCATACAAATTTCAAATTTTTAGTTATTTTACTCCAAGCCAATTTAACCAAGTTAGTAACATCGTTCCTCACTACATTTAGTATAAAATGGAGCTTCTTTGCTTGAAATGTGAATAAAATTTGATCTTTTCTCATGATCGATGAAAGATTAAGAATGTAGAGATCTAGCTCGATCTTTTCATGTATGTTGCAATAAATTGTTGTGTAAGTTTGAAATTTGCTTGGATTAGATGTAGCTCGCATTGATGGTGTGGATCTATCTCAAATTTAAGCTTTGGTTCCATCGATCGATGAAGATTTTTTTATCTAGACTTTGATCTACCAATTCTTACAATTTAGGTGTTGATCTAGCTAAAATTTTGGTTTTGGTTCCATCGGTCGGTTGGAATGTGTATGATTTATTATTTTTATTAAGCAAAGAAGAAATAATTCAATTTATATAACAAGATGAAATTTTATCATGAAAATTGAAAAATTATTGATGAATTTTAACACATTAGATATATAAAGAATAATCCTTTTCAAAATACGTAATGAAGTATTGATATTTTAAAAATATTAACTTTTTAATGAAATTTCACCTAAAATTAAATTTATCCACCTAAAATTTTTAAATAAATTTAATATTGGTTTAATATGAACTTTGGGAAATGTTCAAAAATTCATTATTGGAAAATGAGCTAACAGCTGCTTTGATGTAACATAATGTAGATGGACCGGCGATGGATGTACATGGATCGATGCTCCCCGGAGTTCTTGCAGGGTTTGAAAGCTTTTCTTCGTGCGACCGATGCATACACGAAGTCAGGCTACATATGTTGTCCATGCATAGACTGCAAGAATGAGGAGTGGCCATAATCTAGCCACCTTCACTTCCATTTGCTCTCAAGAGGTTTCATGCCAAACTACACCTGTTGGACCAAGCACGGTGAATTAGAGACTATACGAGAAGATGGTGAAAAAGAAGAAGAGAGAGACAACACTATCCCGGATGCTGTCCAACACGGTTCGTTTGAAGATACATTGGCGGAGTTTGCCGATGATGACCTAGACCAGATGCTGCTTGATGAAGAGGGAGAATACACTGATGAAAGACATTACAAAAAGTTCCAGCGCATGTGGGAGGACCACGGAACACTACTGTACCCAAACTACTAACAGGGCCACAAAAAATGCGTACCACACTAAATCTGTTGCAATGGAAGGTGACCAATGGATTGTCTGATAAGGGATTCGACAAGTTGTTATACCTCATAAAGAAGTTGCTTCCGGATGGTAACACATTGTCTGAAACTATGTACGACACCAAGCAACTTGTCTGCCCTTTAGGGTTGGAGGTACAGAAGATACATGCATGCCGTAATGATTGTATCCTTTATCGCAATGAATACGAGGATTTGGAAGCTTGTCTAGTGTGCAGAACTTCACGGTATAAGACCAGGCGTGATGACCAAGGTGAGGAAGATGGGCAGCGTAAGAAGAAGAGACCCACCACTAAGGTGGTGTGGTATTTCCCTATAATCCCCCGGTTGAAGCGTTTATTTGTGAGCAAAGCGCATGCCCAGATGATGCGCTGGCACAAAGAAGATCGTAAGGACGATGGAAGGCTAAGGCACCTCGCTGACGGCTCTAAGTGGAGGAAAGTCGATAGAAAGTATCCGGACTTTGCTGAGGATGTGAGGAACATAAGGTTTGGGTTGAGTACGGATGGGATGCACCCGTTCGGCGAGATGAGTAGTAGTCACAACACTTGGCCCATGACTCTATGTATGTACAACCTTCCTACTTGGCTGTGTATGAAGCGAAAGTACATTATGATGTCGTTGCTTATCCAAGGGCCAAAGCAACCTGGAAACGACATCGACATGTACCTCAAACCATTGGTTGAAGATATGCTAGCGCTGTGGAACAATGGTGTACATGTGTGGGATGAGTACAAAAGAGTGAATTTCACTTTATGTGCATTGCTATTCGTAACAATCAACGACTGGCCTGCACTTGCTAACCTGTCTGGCTTATCTATCAAAGGATATAAAGTTTGCATCCAGTGCTTAGAGGATACGGACAGCAAGTATCTAAAACACTCACGAAAGGTCGTGTACATGGGCCACCGTAGGTTCCTCTATACGAAGCACCCGTTACGAAGGAAGGGTGAGAATTTCGATGGGACAGAAGAGAAACGTAAAAAGCCTCTGCATCATAGTAGGACACTTGTATTTTCTCTGGTAAAGGATTTGAAATTAGTATTTGGAAAGGGTCCTGGTAGCAAATCTGCCCTGACTGAACAAGATCGTACGAAACCCATTTGGAAGAAGAAATCAATATTTTGGACTTACCGTATTGGAAAGACCTAGAGGTCCGCCACTCACTGGACTTCATGCATATCACGAAGAATGTCTACGTGAACCTGCTAGGTTTCCTAGATATGTACGACAAATCAAAAGGTACACTTTAAGCACGAAAGGACCTGCTTCTATTGGGACTCAGGAACGACCTACATCCGAAAAAGAGAGTGAAAGGACAACATTACCTCAACCCCGAGGGCTACACTCTGAGCAAGGAAGAGAAAAAAACATGATTAAGTTCTTGAGCAGCGTGAAGGTCCCTTCTGGATACTCCTCGAACGTAAAGATACTCATAAACAGGAAAGAGAATAAAATCGTACACCTGAAATCCCATGATTATCACATGTTGATGACACAACTGCTCCCAGTGGCAGTGAGAGGTATTCTGCCGGACTGGGTATGAGGGACAATCTTAAAGTTGTGCTCGTTCTTCAATGCGGTGTCGCAGAAGGTCATCGAGCCGAATAACGTATCTAAGTTGCAGGATGATGTGGTCGATAGTCTGGTCAGCCTTGAGATGATCTTCTCTCCATTCTTTTTTGATATTATGGTCCATCTCATGGTCCACATTGTCAGAGAGATAGAAATTCTCGGACCCGTATTCCTTCATAGTATGTTCCCATTCGAGAGGTACATGGGTGTCCTAAAGAAGTATGTTGCAACCGGTCTCGTCCAGAAGGCTGCATTGCATAGGGTGTTGGCACAGAGGAGGTGATTGAGTTTTGTTTCGATTACATTGATGATTTAAATCCGATTGGCGTCCCTGTATCACGCCATGAGGGGAGGCTACGTGGAAAACGGACTCTAGGGAGAAAAGATTTCTTTAGCAACGATCTACTTTCATTTAAACAATCACATTTCACAGTATTGAAACAAGCAACTGTAGTGGCTCAGTATATCCATGATCATGAGATGATTCTGCGCGACCAATACCCAGAGAAGTTAGAAAAGTGGATCACACTAGAACAGATGGATCGTTTCGGCGGTTGGTTACAAAATCAGCTAATAGGCAACCAGACAGATAATGAACAGTTGAAACTCTTGGCTCGGGGACCATCCACTACAATCATATCATTCCATGGGTATGAGAAAAATGGGTACACATTTTACACGACTACCCAGGATAGCAAGAGCACCAACCAAAACAGCGGCGTCCGTATAGATACCTTGGACAAAAATGGAAACATGGACACCTACTATGGTTACATAGAGGAGATCTGGGAGCTCGAGTATGGACCTTTAAAATTCCCTTTGTTTCGATGCCAATGGGTCAAACAGACAACTATTGAGATCGACGAGTACGGTATGACAACCGTGGACCTCAAGCAAGTGGCCTATAGGGACGAACCGTTTGTGCTCGCCAATGATGTGGCACAGGTATTCTATGTGATTGACATGAACAGCAAACCCAAAAAGCAAAAAGACAAGCATACTAAAAGTAAGAAGCAGAAGGTGGAGACTGTCAGCAGCGAATAGCCAAGGCACCATGTGTTTCTTCCAGGTAAAAGAAGGATTGTTGAAATTGTGGGCGTCACAGATGAAGAAGAGTACAATCAGTTTTACGGTGGACATAGAAAATAGTGTCCTGAATGATATAGAAGAATTTCCATATGTACGACACGATCATAACGAAGGATCACTTGTAGAAACAAAATATGTTAGCATATTGTGAAATATCCATTATAAATTTATGAGAAATTTATAAATCAATTTATTTCCTCCAATTAATTAATTATAGTAATGGTTATTTTAAAAAAATCCCACTTCTCAGAATTTTAAAAAATACAATACTGGATATTTTTACCTGAAAATTTTACATAGGTGAGAAAAATTTACCAGGAAATTAAATTAAAAGTTTCAAAAATTTTTGAGTTGATTTGGCTCGAGATTTAATTAGTTGTTCACGGTTATTCCTTTTTCCCACTGTTCTCTCACTGACCGGTGGACCCAATTGCCCCACCGGGTCATAACACCAACCGGTACTGATAGGCAATATTTGACGGGTCATTTTGGCAGGCTGGCGGGGGGAATCAGAACCGGTTTAATCCACCAACCGGTACTGATGTCCCTTTACTACCAGTTCATATTATGGCCTGGTACCAACATTCTTGCGGGTTAGGGTTATTTTGGTGGGCTGGGCTGGAGGGTCATCAGTTACGGTTGAGAAAACCAACCGGTACTGATGTCTCACATCAGTATCGGTTGGTAGTATGACCCGATACTAATTCCCCCTCGTATAAAACTAGGAGAGGCCCAACTGTTGTCTTTCTCGCCACTGCCGCCTCCAACCCGTGTCGTCCATGCCTCCGACGACCCCGCCGTCCACGCCTTCGACGACCCTACCGTCCGCGCCGTGCGCACCCCCGCCGTCCGTGCCTCCAACCCACGCCATCCACGCCTCCGACGACCCCGCCGTCCTCGTCGTCTGCACCCCCGCTGTCCGCACCCCTGGCGCTGCGATTTGATGGAGAGGACTTCATAATGTGTATGATTGCAGGAGATTATCTTGTAGACGCGGGGGATCATGAGGCTGCCGAGGCAGCAAGGCCTGTCGAGTCTGCTGAGGCCGCAACGGTAATTAGTACGAAAGTGTATATGCTGGTTGCACTGTCATGCTAAGTCAACATTCTAACCCCGTTCATCTTTGTAACATATTTTCAGATTAGTCAATCGAGTAGGCCATCACGTCACCGAGGTCCAACGAAAAAGTCGAAGGCAAGACATATTATTACTGTAGTCGCTGAAGACGCCTAACCTATTGAACCCGAGGGGGCGATTCCACCGTTCAACTTGGCATGCGGCTTCCACGTCAGGGACCACGTGCCAATTAGCATCACAAAATGGGAGAATGTCCCCGAAGATACAAAGAACATGATCTGGACCGATTTGATGGAGACATTCACCTTCCTCGAAGGGATCGAAGAGAAGGTGAAAAGTTACACATTGAAGAAGATGGCCATCGCATTCCAGACATATAAAAAGAAGTTGAACACGGAATATATCAAGAAGGACCTAACGCCCAACTTCAACAAGCATCCAAAGTTGCAGGATCACTGGGATGCGTTCGTCAACTACAAGAATTCGGAACAAGGTCGAAGTTTGACCGACAAGAGCATCCGGAATGCACAGAAGAAGCAATACCACCACCGTCTCGGCACTGGTGGTTACCGTCGAGTGATGCCCAAATGGGAGAAGAGGGAACATGGATTGCTTGTGAAGGGTGTCATGCCAGCGACTTTAGAATGGCCAGATAGAGCGAAGAACTGGTTCTATGCTCACAGCGGTGCCCTTGATGATGATGGAAACTCGGTGTTCGGGGTTGTGCTGATAGATGTGGCCAGTAGACTTGTACAGTCGATCGAGGATTCTTCCCAGGGCACCTTTGTGGCAAACAGGGAGCACGATGAGCTAACAAGGGCCCTACAAAACCCGGAGCACCCTGGACGCACACGAGGCATTGGCGTTGTTCCGTGGAAGATTGTTTTTACTAAGGACGCCGAGACCTACAGGAGTTGGGTGAGAAGCAAGTCCTGACAGGCACAGCGGCTGCTGATGCTTGAAGAACATGTGAAGCAAACACAAGAAAGCATAAAAGAAGAGGTCTAAAGATAGTTGGAGATAGCCTTGAGCCAACGGATGGATGTGAGCCAGGAACCTCCTACTAATGTAGATGTCATTAGCCCCACAGGGTGGCGGAGCAGCTGCTCTTCTGGTGGGCTGCCCAAAGAGGGTTTGGGCCACTGGCCTGTAGAAGACATCACGCAGCGGACACCTTGTGAGTTGCATGTCCAAGCGAAAAACATCTCCTTCATGGCGGCTCATGGCATGGCTCATTAAGTAGAGCCGAGGCAAGTCATCCATGGCCAGCATATACCGCTGGGATACTCCAAGGTCTCGGTGGAGGAGGTATGCCCAGGGTGCGAGGACCTTGATCTCGACATTCTCGGAGGTGACGGGACTATAAAGTTAGGAGATGCAGTGCATAATTTCATCCAATGGCGTAAGAAGTACATCATTTTTGGAGACATACATAAATAGTCCTCTCCGACACCTCCGGCACCTCCATCATCACCTCCATCCTCACCAAAGAAGATGCCCATCAGAAGAAGCATGTCTCCTGCACCAACCCTCGCACATGAAACTCCAACTCCAACATCATTGCCTAAAAGAAGACAACCAGCTCAGCCAACAGCTCGCAAGAAGATGGGGTCCACCCAAAGCAATAAGCTGGCTGCACCTCCAAAGCGGGCATACGATATGACGGAGGAGGAGACCGCCAAGGTAGTTAGCGCTGTGGTCACTTAGTTTTTTAAACCCAGGTCACCAAAAGAAGAAGGTTCAGCCTGGTACAGAGGATTTTCTAAAAGGCTTGAGGACAATTAAAGTTTTGAAGGATTCGAAGGAAAAACCTCGTGTCTCTAACTACAAACGCACACTGGTCAAGGCAAGCAGCAAGAAGATGCCATCAGTTGATCAGAAGGCCAATGAGATGCTAAAATTCTTCAAAGAAACTAGTCTTGCTCCAGATCAAATATTAGGAAACCAGAAGATTGAATCTGCTCAAGTCAGATGGCCATTTACACCAGGCACACCATTAGTCAGGCATGAGGAGGTTGGCCAGCTACCAACTAGGATGCGCCAATTCCATGAATGGTACCTGGATGTGTTCCAGCAAGGCATAGAGCTATTCGCCGTTAAGTACAACGACCGAGGTTTTTTTTCACGGTGACGGTGAATTTTATGTCGAATGGCGCATAATGTACGATCGATACCAGACAGACGCCCTCGACTTGGTCATGTTGAGCTGCTGGACTTTGTAAGTTCTTATTTAATTGCAAAAATCTACTATGCAGGCCATTTGACTATACTAACGTACAAGCCTAACTAATTTCTTCTTATGTAGAATGGAGGTACAAAGATGCAGAAAGGAGGCAATTTTTGACATAGCCTTCCTTGACCCTTCGGTTATCAACAACACGACTGTTACTAGCTGCTCTGTCGATACAGAGAACATCATATACAATGGGCTAATGGGTCATAGATATAAGTCAAAGATACTTCTACCCTACACCTTTGAGTACGTGTTTTCGTACCGCCTTGTTCTAATCCTTTTCCATAACATGATATTAGAACTAATCAGTTACCTACGTTGATATATATATGTACAGCTTTCACTGGATTCTTCTTATTATCGAGCTAGATCGTAGCATGATCACAATTATGGACTCGAGGAGGAAACTAGTTGAATGTTTTCAAAACTTGATCGACATCCTAAACCGGTATTCTCATTGTTCTAGTTCTACTTCATTTAAAACAAATTCTAATCCCCCGGTTCAATTCGCAATAATATGTGTAGTGCATTCGCATAGTTCCGTGCCAAAAACGTCAGCGAATTCAAACAGAAATTCGATATTACACTTTCCTCTCAAGTACGTATGCCATCATGCTAGCTTTTTAGTTAGTTAACTTAATTTCCATGCATCTATTTCACGCTCTCAGCTTTTTCCAACACAGATCTTGATTCAGCAGCCGGGAAACAATTTATGCGGCTACTATGTGTGCCAATTTATGGACATCCAGACTGGAGGTGTTTACCGCTTGCAAGATTGTAATGATTTCACACCAGCGCATGTGACAGCAGTCCAAGAACAACTCGTCGGCTGGATTTACGATGAGGTCATAAATCCAAAAGGCGAGTTCCACATTTTAGCGATAAATAGGTAGGGCCCTTCGATAAAGACTGGTGAACTGTTGGAGTCGACGTCTACGGCTACAAAGAGCGACACACGTAAAAGAAGGGCCCCATGAACGTTATGTAATTAAAGCTGTAATGAATGTTATGTGAACTATATGTGGGCATGATTGATGAATTGTGATACATATTGGGTTCTAATTAGACTTGCTATTTTCATATAGAATTATAAGTGTTTTGTTGTTTTAAATGCATTAACTACTTATGATATGCTTGTTGGATGCACTTTGCTGAGTCTTTGAACTCACGCTTCGACATTCAGGGCACGTGGAGTGCCGGGGTGTTACAGACCACCCCGCCGTCATCCTCGCCTGCAACCCCCACGACGTTGAAGACCCCGCGCGAATCGCTGTCCTCCTTGCCTCAGACTCCACCCGCGCGCACCGCCATCCGACTTCGCCTCCGATGACCCCGCCATCCTCCTCGCCTGCACCCCGCACGACAGCTCCCCTTGCTGTCTCCCCCTCGGTGAGTATCATCGCGACACCGCCAAACCCCAAACAATCAACCCATAATCATCATCAACAATGAACTATAACATAAAATTAATTACTCACAACATTAGTAGCTCAAATCCATAGCCACATGGATTAATCAACTCCTTGCTTTAGTAGAGAAATGTAAGCGGCGCAATTTAGACGAGTCATGAATCCGCACAAGATGCATGAAGAAGACAAAGCAAAAGTGTAGCCATAAGATGATCCTGGCCAGCACACCAAAACATGACACAAATAGAAAAGCTAAATGCAACTAGTTTAGTAGTATATTACACCCAAAAAGGAAGCTAGTTTGGTTGATTTCATGGATGCACTCGCTGTCTTTTTCGGCGTGCCACTATCCTAGACTTGTTTGCACTTCTTTTCTTCATGGATCCCTAGTTCAGTGAGCACATGCAAAATGGTATTCAGAGACACACAGTCTTTTAACCGTGAAAAGAGGCCGGAGTCTCTGAATACCATGTGCATGTGTTAACTGAACTAGGGATCCATGAAGAAAAGAAGTGCGAACAAGTCCATGGATAGCGGCACGCCGAAAAAGACAACGAGTGCATCCATGAAAGCAACCAAACTAGCTTTCTTTTGGGGGTAATATACTACTAAACTAGTTGCGTTTAGATTTTATATTTGTGTCATGTTTTGGTGTGCTGGCTGGGATCATCTTATGGCTACACTTATGCTTTGTCTTCTTCATGCATCTTGTGCGGATTCATGACTCATCTAAATTGCAGCGCTTATGTTTCTCTACTGAAGCAAGCAGCTGATTAATCCATGGATTCGAGCTACTAATGTTGTGAGTAATTAATTTTATGCTCATCTGTACCAGTTGGAAGCACAAACCAGTACTAATAGTGTCTCATCAGTACCGGTTGGGTACTCCAACTGATACTGATCATCACCTCATCAGTATCGGTTGGTTCCTCAAATCGGTACTGATCATCAAGTATCCAGTACCGGTTGGTTCCACCAACATGTACTGATCATTACCTCATCAATACCGGTTGGTTACTCCAACCGATACTGATCATCACCTCATTAGTACCGGTTGGTTCCTCAAACCAGTACTGATAATTACCTCATCAGTACTGGTTGGTGACACCAACTGGTACTGACAGTACCTGTACTGATGCCCATTGGGCATCAGTCTCGGATGGCCTGTATCGGTTCAAAAACTGGTAATGATGGCAGTTGTGAACCGGTACTGATGGCCAGATCTGTAGTAGTGGACCTTTTAAGCTAGTGAAATCTTGCACTTCACTTGGCTCACTTACAGGCATGGGTGTTATTGGAAGTGTGTGTGTTTGAGCTAGTGATGTCCTCGTCATATATGTTATATATAATAGTACTACTATGTATTTAAAGTAATATTATAAGTGAACTTTGGTGCACATATAATTAAACATGTGTATAGTTATGAATATATATTATCATACTAAGTTCGAAATGGTACTGTAACACCCCAGCATTTAATATGCCCGAATGCTACCAAACATAGACTAAGCAACCTCTAAATACCACAATTACAAGTAAATTACAGCAAAGGGACAATACTAATACCGAAAATTTCAGCAGCATCTCCTTTGTTTTTCCATGATTTGGAGCAACAACAAAGTATCACAGGTTATATCATAATGGAAAGCATCTAAAACAGCAATAACATGTGACATAGCAACAATATAAGTCCAGGATAAATCATTCGACCACTTCATGAGCTAAGCGAATCAAATAGTAAGACCGAGCACACAGTTAAACAATTCTCCAAGTTTCATGGCAATACTTTCATTATCATGACTCCAAATGATAACACTGTCTAATTTGTGTGGAGCTACATGTAGATGTGTAGCTAAACCCTTTTTCCCGCATGCCGGTTTCATGGTACCTAAGAAAAACAACATAAACACAAGCGTGAGTTCATCACTCAGCAAGTATATTGCAATGGAACAGGAAAACACATTCCAATACCTTCATCACCACTTTTCACATACAACATCATACACATCTCATATTCATAGTGTAAGCATATCATTGACATCATCATAAATCATCCTCATATAACCTCCTCATATAATGCAATGCCATGTAATGCAATGCGATGCACATATCTCCTGAAAACTCATACCGGTATGGTTGAGTACACACCCGTCGGTGTGCACCCTCTCCCCCTTCCATCCCGAAGATGGAGGGTGTCTACTCCTCGCTTCCGTTCACCGCGGTGAATGGAATCACGATATAGGACTTACTCATTGGCTCTCCGGATTAGTCATAACTTTCTCACCGACCTTCCCAGACTAGTTATGACTTTCTCACCGCCCGGGCCATGTATCTTGCCATGTATGCAAATATGCCAACATCATGAATAACTTGTACATTAACACATGGCATCATCATGGATAACTTGTACATTAACACATGGCATCATCACATAATAAACATATTCATCGTATCAATGGCAAACATTAAAGCATGGCATGTGAACATATCATATACTCAAACTTCAATCTCAATCAATCAAACAACCTACAATCGCTATCCATTAAAATACACTTGCCTCAACCACGAGCAACGGATTGGCGGGAAGTAGAAGGCACTCCCAGGGTCACACCACCTGCACATAGGTACCACACACTCACAATCATGTCCACAAAACAGTAGGCAAACCCTCATCTACCCCGACATTGCCAACTACTCGCAAAACCCAAAAACAGAGGTTCTGTCCCGTCGGGACAGCAGCCTTCCAAAAGGCATAACTTGGGCTCTGGGACTCCGAATCAATTAAACGAGTACATCCTCGAGTATCTTAGGAAATTTCCAAACTTTTTCTAGGTATAGGGAAAGACTGATTCGGACTCTAAAGTTGTTTAATCTACAAAATACCGTGATCTGTTCCAATCACGTCACAGATTTTAACACGCTCGGTAAAACAGCCATAACTTTCAAACGGCTGGTCGGAATTTAACGTTCTTTATATCCACGGAAAGATAATGAAATTATCTACAACGTCTTCAACATTCGTATGACCAAATTCGGAATCTAAATTGGCGAAAACCAAACCCTAGGTCGACTGCTCATGCTGTCCGAAACAGAGAACGTGACCAACTCAAGAATCCATCTAATCTAATCAAATCCAGCACCACCAATTGATCTAAAAACTTGATAATCATCCTTATAACAGTACCTAGCCCAACCCCAAGGATTCCCATGGCCATACCTTCGCCCGACGCACGAAAACTGAATGGATCTCCTCCCGGTTCGCTCCTCGCTCCTCGCTCCTTGCTCCTCGCTCCCAATGGATCGATCCTCGAGGTGCAGGGGTGGGGAGGCTACCCTAGGGCAGCAAGGGGGTGGAGGAGAGGTGGGGAGCAAAGGGGCAAGGGGGGGCACGGCAAGAGGGAGTGGTGGTGGGGCGGCTAGGGCACATGGGGGAGGTGGAGGGGGCGCCCAAGAGAAGGTGGGGGCGCACAAGGGCAGGGGGAGCCCCCTTTAACCAGCCCAAACAAGAGTCCCTCTCCTACATGGACTCATACTCCATCCCACCAAAGCCCACAACCCCTTCTCTAAGGCCAAACTCCCTCGGAAAGGCCCAAATCCCCGGAAACGGCCCGAAAATGGCCCGGAAACGGCCCGCAAACGCTATTAACCTACATACCTTATGGTTTTAACCTTAATTCCACATTCCATAATGTTTTTGACCTCATCATGCTCATTAAATAAGGTTACGACACTCCGTGGTGTCACATTCTCCCCCCTTTCAATAGGATTCGACCTCGAATCCAAGACATGGCACTACGCCAAACCAACAACACACGGAGATCTCATCTTCGCGGTTCAACCTGAAGAAAAGAGCTTTGGGTAAAGCTCGCCCCCGCGAGACTTCAACTCCCAGGTCGCTTCTCTGAATAAAACCACTGGAATGTACACTGATCGAGACTCGATGACAGGACGCCTAGGTTCGAAGACCAACGGCTCTAATGATAACTCGCAATCAAAACTTGCGAGAACTTTACTCAACATTGAAACACAAAGAACTCAAACAAGGCCTCGGCATGACCCAAGCGATAGGATTAAATCTCAAATAGACCACGAAATAAAGTGATCTCTTACTCCTCGTTCTAAGCATTCCTTGGCACTGAAGTGCCCGATCCCTTTAACTAATGCTACTCTCCAGAAAAACACGGTACCGACCTCCCTTCTGTGGTTCCTTGTACTCAAGACGACGCGAAACAAGAGAGACACAACGCTCTAAGATTACCACCAGAACGAACAACCTACTTTATATCCAGGATCCGTAAGACTCGCGTAACAGAAACGACCGAACGTTCCTCTGCGGTTGACATAACTCGCTCATTGCCCAACGACAAAAAAAATCCAATACACTTCAAAAGGAAAAGTGATTACTAGCAACCACCAAATGGTCCACTAATAATTTAATCAACCCTACCGAGGAACACCTCAACGACATAATTCTCCATGAAGGTTTGCATTGAATCATACACAGCCTTCCACTCAAAGGACCACGGTAAAGAGCACAATCATTGAGTGAGCTCAACCATAAACATGAACCCAAGTGGCCCTCATCCGACAACTCAATCCCCAAAGCGCTAAAACCACTTTGGAAAGGATTCGACAACAACCAGAGAGTATTCATTTTAATTTCCTAAGCCAAAACGCAAAGGAAACACAAATCCCTTCACCACAACCAACACCAGAAATTATTCATTCTTTTCTTTTCATACTAGAAAGCAAGGGAAATCTCGTTTCATGACTTGAATGCACATTCTTCAAGAGCACTCCGGATTAGTCATATCTCCATATATGACTTTCTCACCGACCTGGCTCAACGACTCTTTTATCATTTAACATCTAAAACGATGTCATGTTTACTTTTCACCATTCATTCTTCATGTAACAACAATACCGAATAATCATTCACCAAACGACTACTTCCTCGGTATCACAAGTTTGAAACACACATAATATTGACGGCAACACCATTAACCGCAAAACACCACGTCGGGTCAGAACCCACCAACGATAGATAGCTAAACTTGCAAAACATCGCATTTTAACCAAAATCACCATTTTGGAAAAGAACATCGGCTCCAAAGCCAAACATCTGCACAAACAACCGCCATAAATTTTCTCAAAGAGAAAGGGAAACTCTTTTTCAAAAGAGAACACTTGACTAACAGCATCGCTGATGAAACATCCACAAAAAAACCTCCTTTTGAAGCACTTGCAAACTCTACACAGATTTTCCAAATAACTCCAACTCTAGCAAGAAAAGATTACAAATTAAACCTCGTGAGTTTTCCAACATAACCCTCCATGTCCATTTGTTTCCTTTAAAATTTATTCCAAAAGATAATTCAGGGCGAACGCGAAAGGGCGCGATCACTCAAAAACTTTTGGGGTGAAAATCCATACTCATAGCACCAACTAAACAAATTAGCCAAAACCAAATATTTGCACCAATTTCTACGAGTTTTAGGGAAACTCTGAAACACAGCATATGGAACACCTTGACCGAAAACCCTTCAACCAAAATGGCAAACAACCAAACCAGTACAAAAGCTTTTAAACACAAGCTCAGCATAAAAAGAACCATCTCTAGTACTCCACTACGCTTTCCATAAAAGACTTCAATAATCACAATCTACTCCCTGAGGAGCCCCAACACAATTCAACCAAAATCTTCACAACAAATTCTTCCTCTAGTTACCAATCCCAACACTTTTAATTAGGGTTTATGATGCTTATCAAAAAGGCACCCAACCAAGACTACATTGACATAATCCCCGCGGATCACCAAAGCATATAACAACGTATTCTATATTTCCAACATAGTACTTCAACAGCTACTTGAGCAAGGTCAACCTATCAATTTTATATCATCCATACTTCAACATCTTGACAATTAAAACTTGTTCAATCAATAAAATGATTTCAACAAATAAGTATTATCTCTACAAGATATAAATTCATAACTATGATTCTAAGACATACATTCATTAAGGATAAAATTCTACATCAGGTTAATTATCCAAAGCTCACTCCATCGCAACATGTTAAAATTTTCCTCTATTTTAACCATGGTTTTCCAACGAGTAATCTAAACAATTACCACCACTACTAGGTTATTAATAACAACCAACGAGCATAATCATCAAACGACAACATTACTTTTAGCTACCCTATAGATAGGTTACAACAAAATTGTCACTACACAACATACTCCAACTATTAAATTAAATTTAATAGGTTAGACCAGCACAAAGTTCTTGCAATATCATCAAACTACAAAAACCCATATCTTTCCAATTGGCCTCGACACTAGCATTTTAGGAACACGACTGCATACTTCAAATCATGCTAATATTTTGCAACAACATGAATAGCAACTCTAATCAACTTCCAAGTTAAGGTCACAAGCTAGCAAGATCAAATTTCTCTACTAACATTTTTAAATTAGAACATCTTAAACAACCAGCAAAGCTTCTTTAACAATATCAGCAGTTTACATCATCTTAATGTTCTAACTATGCATCAGGGTTTAAACTTTAAACATTATCGAGGGTCATAAGCACATTTATAACAAAGCAACAGATTCTAAGCATGTACATTAACACATTCAATCATTCTCACTAAGAGTAAACTCCAATACTAGTAGTCTTTTTATTCTCAAGCTAGCGATAACAACCGCATTGAATTGTTTCAACTCACAAATTAACTTAACAATGCATCATCCCATAAACCGCATCGGTACATGCTACATAACATGCTAATCAGCAATTCTTACTAGGGACAAACGATTTTAGTAAAAAAAAAACTACTTACTTTGTTTGCAGCGTTTTAGTTTTAAAACTCATCCCAAATTCATAAGGAAACTTGACTCTCAAAATTGCAATGAGACAAACCCAAACTTGGTCATGCAAAGGGATTTTCCAAAACACTTTTCAATCTCAAAGACTCCCACAGGTGGGAACCAAGCGATCAAATAAACCTTTGCGGACAAAGGCACAAAACATAAATCGACACAACTTAACTTTTGCACACGCTTCAATAACTTCTTTTAAACTTAGAGTAAGACACACAAGAACAAAAACTATACTTTCCTTTGCAAGGCAACCAACAAAACCGGTGTAACACCCCGGCATTTAATATGCCCGAATGCTACCAAACATAAGCTAAACAACATCCAAATATCATATTTAACATAAAATTCCAGCAAAGGCGCATAGGCTAAAAACCGAGATTTCGGCAGCACGTCCTTTGTTTTATCATGAATTTAAGGAGCAACAACGATATAGCATTATATGGCAATAAGGGAAACATCTAAAACAGCAATAAATAGAGTCTTAACGACAATAAAAGACTAACATTTAGCACTTAAAGTTCCAAGTGTCAAACGAACAATAAAACTCTCATTAACCAAGCTAAGCCTTAATTTAATGACCATCACACGCAATTTATTATCAATCTAAAAGAATTGACTTGGGGAAACATTAAGGTGAAGCAACGTGTGGGCGTGTGTCTATTCCCTTTTCCCGCATGCCGTTCTCATGGTACCTAAAACAATAAGAAAAAAACACAAGCGTGAGTTCGAAACTCAGCAAGCATATTGCAATGGACAACAAGAACAACAATATGGCAATATCATCTCCCTTCATGTAAATCATCTTATTCATAAACACTTAACATTGTCATCATCAATATGTATGAGATGTAATGCAATGCTCATGTCTCCTTGGAAACTCATACCGGTATGGTTGAGTACACACCCGTCGGTGTGCACCCTTTTCCCCCCTTCCATCCCGAAGATAGAGGGTGCCTACTCATCGCTTCCATTCACCACGTGGATGGAATCACGATGTAGGTCTTACTCAATGGCGTTCCGGACTAGTCATAACTTTCTCACCGACCTTGCCGGACTAGTTATGACTTTCTCACCGCCCTCGCCCTATCTCATGTCATGCATGCAACTATGCCAATTATCATATTTCACATGTACATAAACATATGGCATCTCATCATGACAAATATTAACACATGGCATCGAATCATGATAATCATACTCAATATATCATTGGAAAACAGCAAGCATGGCAAGTGATCATAGCAAGTAATCAATCTTTCATCTAATCTCCACAAGCAACCTACAATTCCGCTATTCATTACAACACACTTGCCTCAACCGTGGGCGACGGGATTGTGGGAAGTAGAGGGCACCCCCGGGGTCACACCACCTGCACAATGGCATCACATACTCTCAATAATGCCCACAAAACAGTACACAAATCCCCATCTCACCCGACATTGCCCGCTACTCGCAAAACCTAAAACAGAGGTTCTGTCCTGGCGGGACAGAAGCCTTGCAAAGGCCATAACTTGAGTTCTGGGACTCCAAATCGATTAAACGAGTACACCATCGCGAAGCTTAGGAAATTTCCTACCTTTTTCTAGTTATACGGAAAGACTGATTCGGAATCTAAAATTGTTTAATCTACAGATTACTACGATCTGTTCTAATTGCGTCACAGATTTTAACACGCTCGGTAAAACGGCCATAACTTTCAAACGGCTGATCGGATTTTAACGTGCTTTATGTCCACGGAAAGATAATTAAATTATCTACAACTTCTTTTAAGTCCGTACGGACAGATTCGGATTCTAAATCGATGAAAACGCGAACCCTAGCCCGACTGCTCAATCTGCCCGAAAACAGAAACGTGGCAATGTCTAGATCTAACCCAAAGAACTCCAACCCAGCACCACCAATTGATCTAAAAACTTCATATACCTAGATCAAACCCAAGGATCCCCATGATCATACCTTTGCCCAACGAACGAATCTCCAATAGATCTCCTCGCGGATCGCTCCACGCTCCTCGCTCCAACGGATGGATCCACAAGGTGCAGAGGTGTGGAGACCACCCTAGGGCAGCAAGGGGGTGGAGGAGAGGTGGTGGAGAGGTGGGGCAATGGAGGAGAGCAAGGGGGAGGCGCAAGGCTCAAAGGGAAGGGGCGGCTAGGGCTTGGCAAGTGGGGGGAGGTGAGGGGGGCGCACCAAGGCCTCAAGGGGCGCAAAGGCAGCAGGGTGGACGCCCCAAAGGGGCAGGGAAACCCCCTTTACCAGCCCCCACACCCAATTCTAGTCCGTTACGGAGACCTAATCCATCCCACCAAAGCCCACCAAGGCCCAAAACTCCCCCGGGAAGGCCCAAAACCCCGAAAACGGCCCGGAAACGGCCCGGAAAAGCTATTAACCTCCATAACCTATAGTTTTAACCTTAATTCCACATTTCATACTGTTTTTAACCATATCAAGCACGTAAAATAAAGTTATGACACTCAGTGGTGTCACATTCTTCCCCTTCAACAGGATTCGACCTCGAATCTAAACGCACCAACACGCAACCCAAAGAAACCGAAGATAGCTAGGTTTTCACATCACATACCTGAGGTGAAAATCTCGGATATTTCTCACGCATACGAGACTCCAGCTCCCAAGTTGCCTCTCTCTCGATGCCTGATGTGACCACAACACTTTAACGAACTTGAGCGTCAGGTTCTTCATCACTCGCTCAAGTCCCCAGAATTTCCACGGGGACGGGACTCGAAGGTGAGGTCCTGCTCAAGTACTAATGGTTCCAACGGAACCACCAACTCCGGATCATGCAAGTATTTCCTCAACATCGAGACATGGAACACATTATGCACACCTTGCATAGCTTCCGCT
Organism: Rhipidocladum racemiflorum; assembly: GCA_036346355.1. Classification (NCBI taxonomy): domain Eukaryota; kingdom Viridiplantae; phylum Streptophyta; class Magnoliopsida; order Poales; family Poaceae; genus Rhipidocladum; species Rhipidocladum racemiflorum. The sequence continues at coordinate 37,606,201 of CM070581.1, forward strand.
AGCTCCAGACGATAGGCCAACCTACCAACTCGGGCGATGATAGGAAAAGGCCCAACATACCTTGGACTGAGCTTTCCTTTGGTGCCAAAACGCACCACACCCTTGGTGGGAGATACTCGCAAGAGTACGCTATCACCCACGTCAAACTCCAAGTCTCGCCGCCTCACATCAGCATAGCTCTTCATGCGCTCTGCTTCATGCGAGAAGGTTCTGCCGTACCTCCGCAACGCGATCAACAGTCTGCTGAACCCAATCCGGTCCAAGAACTGCTCTCTCGCTGAAAGGATCGAGGATGGACGCCTAGAGGGGGGGTGAATAGGCGATTTACAATTTTCTAAAATCACGCAGCGGAAAAGAGATCGGAACTTCCGATATGAAGTCGGAGGTTCCGGTGTCTAATCGGAATATCCGATATGAGGTCGGAATATCCGATTAGAACAGAGTCTAGTGAATTGCAAAACTAATTACGCCTATACACAAAATGATTTCTACTTGAAGCTAGCACAAGCAAATATTAGCGACTAGTAGTAAAGCTAGCTAGCGAGATAATCAACACTAGATAGATCAATTCAATACAAGATAGCAAAGTAAAGCAATAAGCACATGTAAAGAATTGACACGATGATTTGTTTACCGAAGTTCGGACTTCCTCCAAGGAGGTTCCTACGTCTTCGTTGAGGAGGCTCGGTCACACTTGAGCCGGGTCTTTTCCAACCCTATTCCTCGCCAATCTCGGTCGCACTTGAGATGTGGCTTCACTTCTTGATTTCTTCCCTTTCGGAGGTGAAATCGAACCTTCAACAAACTTCTCATGGCACACCACACTCGTTGGTTGCTCGTGAGCGACGCCTAGCCGTCTAGGAGTCTTCAAACTCCAAGAGTAACAAATCCAACAAATGGATGATCTTGGAAATGAACTCTAGTGCTCAAGATGTATCTCAATCTAACACTCTTAGCACTAACTCTCACTTCCCACACCTCACTCAAAGAGGGATCACTAAGATCAAAGGAGAAGGAGCAAGGAGGAACACTCAATCCACTCCTAATCACAACACAAGTTTTTAGAGCTCTCTCTAGCCAATGAGATGACCAAGGAGCAACAAATGCATCACAAGGTAATCTCTCTATTCCACTAGCTCAACCTCTTGTTTAGCCCTTCAACAATATCCCCAACTTTTTCTCCCAACCGGCCAAGGGGGGTATTTATACCCCACAACCAAACACTAGCCGTTGGAGCAAGAAAACTAGCCGTTTTACACACATCGGAACTTCCGATCCCAACATCAGAACTTCCGATCAGGCAAAAACTCCAGGACAAACTCGATCCAATAAACACATCGGAACTAACATCGGAACTTCCGATACATCGGAACTTGCATCGGAACTTCCGATCTGGGCAGAGAGGCACCTTACAGAAACCTTTCAAAAAGTTTCTAAGTCTACATCGGAACTTCCGATCCAACATCGGAACTTCCGATCCAACATCGGAACTTACATCGGAACTTGCATCGGAACTTCCGATCAGGCAAAAAATCAGCACACTTGCAAACTAAAAACACTGATCGGAACTTCCGATTTTCACGATCGGAACATCCGATTTGACCAGAGAGCACCCTTTTTGAGTTTAATACTTATCGGAACATCCGATCCAAAGACCGTAACATCCGATCCTCACGAGAGAGGTTCTAGACTCTCACCAACACACCACCGATTTACCGATGGATCGAACATCCGATCCGCACAAAAGACAAACAACCCGATTAATGCGTGATGTGTATTGTGTCTCTCATCTATTTAAGGATAGATAACACTTGAGCACAGAGACACTTCTAAATCATCCACGTTGCATCCCTCTTAATAGTACGGCACGCCTATAACAAGACACTCTATCTAGTTACCTTTGATGCCGCACGTGATCAATCCCCTTTGGGGCCTTTATGATCTTCAATCATACCTCATTTCCCCGGGATTGTCACATCGCTCTCTCTTGAAGTCCTCATGATTTACGATCATCTTCTCTTCAAGATCGTCACACAGCTCTACTTCTCTTTTACCGGATCATCACCCGGCTCTCACCAACATCTTGTTCATCTCCTCTTGATGAACATTCTTTTCTTTCCTTCTCAACGGGATCTCCTCTTGACGTTCATCACCTCATGATGTCGTCCTTGTCCCGTTTCTTTATCTTAACCATCATTGGACCTAACCTGGCTCAATTATCACTTATGAAAATAGTTAGTCCAAGATGCATAGTTGTCTCAATCATCCTTGCACTCAATTAACACATAATGAATGCCTCCATAATGATTGAGCACAACCTAAATCAATTTAAATGAATAATTGTATTTGTGTCTTAAGTATATTGATACAACTAATGTTTCGTTATACTCAAGAACTATCGATTATCCTTAATCGATCACAAGAACACCATCAACTCATGATGCAATGTTCTTTGATTATTAAGAGATAAACGACCTCAATTTAAATCTTCATTTAAATTGATATGAGTATACAATAACTACACAGTTTTAATATACTCATTTTGATGGAAAGTAATGATCCATAATATGTGGAATGTATGGAAATGATCGTTACTCTAAGCCATCAACTATAAGATAAACTCCACAAAAATATGTGCATACATATAATTGATCTTGAATCAATATGCACGTATCCAATTTTATTTCTTTGGAGCATATCCTATGATACCATGAGTATACTACAACTATGCATGTTAAATGTATACTCAAAGATCTAGTTTCAATGTCTTGATCCTTTATATGTTGTAATGAGGAATAGATCAATGCAATGAAACATTAAGTTAGAGTGTGAACTCCCCCTAAATGTGTGCATCCATGTAATATATGGATTGGGAAACATGATACACAGTTTTTGGTTAAAGCAGTGGAGAAATTCATACTTCAACTTAAATCCTAAGTATGCAATAAAATAATGAACATTGATACAATGCATACCTTGGGTTTTCCATTTTCTATCCAAATGTGAGGCTACTAAACATAAGCTCAATAAATATGTTAGCCTCATTAAAAAGTAGATTTGTCAATGATCACCAATCATCCTTGATGAGACGAAAATAGTAATTACTTAAACATTAGTCTCATATTAGGTTTTGTCATTAATCACCAAAACCAACTTAATGGATCAACCTAATGGAGGTTGTACTTACAATCTCCCCCTTTTTGGTGATTGATGACAAAACCTTTTTCCACAATTGCACTAATGGATATATATCAATATGGAATAAAATATTAAGCATTTTATATCCATACCATGGCATGCTATGCACATGATGCATATGAAGATGCATGAGATAAACACATGTGCAAGGCAATTGAGGAAAGCTCACATAATTCTCCCCCTTTTTGTCAATAAGCACCAAAAGCAAATGAACATCCAACTTAAAATAATGTGAGGAAGAGAGACTTGAACTTCATAAGCTTGAACTTACAATCTCCCCCTTTTGGTATTGAATAAATTAAGCATGAAGGAGGGTTTCAATAACACCACCTGTGGCAATTTTGTGGCTTTATACCAATTAAAAGACAAAATACCAAATGATGGCTTGAAACCAAATGCAAGGCAAAGGAAACAAGTTTGGCAAAAAAAAATTTGAAATATGGTCAAGAAGAGCAAACACTTGAAAGGAGACCATATTTTGAGTTTGGATACCAATTGAAACCAATTGAAGGAATTTAAGCTCAAGTACCAATTGAAAGGATTTAAACTTAAAGTGCAAATGTAGGTATCACAAGGGTTATTTGAAACTAATTCAAATAAATCACTTCATTTTATTAGGCTTTACGATAAACACCATGATTCTCTTGTAGAATCTATAATTTTGCCTAATAGGGTTAGATGAGAAACCCAACATAAATACCACTTGAGAAATGAGATACCAATTTAAAATCTATCTCAAGGGTTTTGCTTGAAACTTTTCATTCAAGAACGAGCATAAAGAATTATTCATAAAGAATAATGCTCAAATGAAATTTCTCCTTTTTATGTATTTCAAATCATAAAGAACCTCACACAGAGAGTTCTTAAGCGATTTGAACTTACAATGCATTTAAGCTTATGGAGAATCCAACTCAAAAGAATTCGGGTATCAAGGTAGAGGCTACAAGAGGCAATCAAAATACCACTTGTAGGAGGATTTTAAATTCATTGATACCACTTTGAAAGAATTCAAATAACCGAGGATGTCATTTGTAGGAATGAACAATAACCTCAATGACATCACAAGTTGAGAAGACAGGTATCCAATTATACCACTAGTAACCACAATAAATGAATAACGCTCTCTTGATACTACTTGTTGGATCAAATCACATAGATATTGATACCAATTGAAAAATGATCGATTGAATCGATGAGTATCAGAGCAATTAAGCATTTAAGGGTATCAAAGCAATTGCAAACACAAAACTAGAGCATAAAAAATTAAAAGTTGCAAGGCTTTGCTTTTTGAAATCCTAAACCACACAAATTTAGAGAAGACAAAAGAGCTTTACAAATAAACTCATAAGGGGTGAAAATAAACCTTTGTAAAGATTAAATCCCCTTAGTTTGAATTTTATTTTTGAAATCACCAAGATTTTATCAAAAACAAGAGATCAAAGCAAAACCAAAGGTATCAGAGAACAACTTGAAAACTTAGAGTTAAACAATTGAGGATACCACTTGGAAGCATTCAAGTGCCCAAAACTTGACATAAATGAGCTCCCTAAGATATTCAATAAATGAATCATGGAGCCATTTTGCATTTGAATTGCACAAGTTTTGTCTAGCTATAAGATCAAGTGAATACCACTTTTGAAATCAATTGAATACTCAAGACTGATACCACTTGAAAACACTTTCATATAAGATGGAAAACTTTTGAATTTTTGCACAAAGATACTTTGGGAATACAAAAATCTTTCTCACAAGGAATTCTTGAAAAAGGAAGTATCAATGGAAAAATATCCCAAAGCCAAATTCGAAAGAAATTATACAATCAGGCTGTACACAGATCGGATATTCCGATATATGGATCGGATATTCCGATGTGTACTAAATTCCAGAATATCAGATCTTCCGATTTAAAATCGGATGTTCCGATGAGTTGAATTTTTCAGCCGATTGAAACTCAGAGTTCAGTCCACCTTTTGCAAATTTATCAAGAATTTTTGCAAATGAAGTCCAAATAAATTGAAATCATTAGGGAACTAACTTTGGACTATTTCAAACATTTTTAGGATAACTTTTGTTTGCAAAGTATTTTCATATAGCTCATTTTGGCAAAATGCGCTTTGAGGTACAAAGATGAAAACAAATTTCATAAACCCTCAATGTGCAACTTCAACTTGGATTTCACCAACAATTGAACCCTCATGGCTTGAAGGATTTGAAATGCATTTTTGAAGCCATGACAATTTATAAAACAATGAAATCCAATTTGAATGCCAAAATTCAATAATAGGCTCTTTTTGGTTGAAAACAAGGACTTTGAGTCAAAATAGTTTTTAACATAGAATTTTCAAATTGAAAGCTTGTAAAACATTTGAAATACATAGTATAATATTTTTACAAAGCTTTTTGCAAATTTGGGTCTATTAAAACATAATTTTTGCTTTTTGTCCAAAGAGGGTTCTTTTGAAGAACCAAATGAAAATCCAATAAATCAAATACTCAACAACACAAAAGATCAAATCCAATTTAAGAGAATGAGATAAGATTTAGAGATTGAACTTTTGTGTATGAGTTTGGAATACCATTTTTGAACTAAGATATGGCACAAGATCTAGTCCATATGGTGAAACTCACTAAGTGCAATATTTTGACAAATATAGGTCAAACTAGGATTTTTAGCAAATTTCAAAAACAAACATCTTTTGCTAGGTTGGTCTTTTGAAAATCTTTTGAACACGAAAGATGTTAAGAATGACCAACTCAAGGATTTTTGTATTGAAATTATTTTAAAAATCTTTTTACTTTTAACTCTATGAAAATTATATGTTTAAATCCAAAACAAGATACTAGTAATTAGATTTTCGACTTGAAACTCATTTTCTTTTCAAATTAGAATTTTGTGAAGCCAAATCCTTTTGAAAACATTTCAAAGACTTTTGTATACCAATTTCAATTAGTTTATCAAAAGATTACTAGTAGGTACACAAATTTTGAGTTTTGGCTAAAAGGTTTGATTTTTAAAAATATATTTGCACTTATATACATATGGGCACACGTAGGGATGTGATACACATGAATATGAATTAGCGCTCCCCCTAAATGTGCCACTTCTAACTTGCTCAAGATTACAGTTAAAGCACAAGTAAGAAGCATGAGCAAGGTACAATCAACAAGCAATTAAATTGATTTTCATGAAACTAATGCATCTAAACCTACACAAGGCTAGAAGCAATAAAATAATCAATTTAAATTGCAAGTTACCGAGATGACATTGGCTCATGATTGACTTGAATTTCCTCAAGCTTGGCTCCATGTGCAAATAATGATGTCTTCATTTTCTTCATGAGACCAAGCGTCCAATCCATCTTTCATTGCCTAAAAACCTTTTAGGCAGTTTTTGGTACCCAATCCTTGTTGGGTCCAACAATGTTAGTCACAATAGATTTAGGAACCCAAATGGCCCTAACTTTAGCATTAATGGAATGACTAACATTTCTAGGAATAGGTTTGCAATATTTATTCCTCCTAAGCATGTAATTGTCATTGAGTAGTGAACGCTTACGAGGGCAAACATATTTAGCAACCCTATTTCTAGTTTGATCTTTTCTAAGCAAGTGATAATCATTTAAGTGAGAAGGCTTAGAGGATCTAGTAGATCTAGCAAATAATTTGCTATTGTTATTTCTCCTAAGCAATTTATTTGAATTTCTTTGAGTTGGCTTAGGAGTCCTAACAATTTTTGCAAATCCATTTCTAGATTTACTCTTCCTATGCAAATGAATAACATCATTTTTGGCGGGCATAGGGGACTTGACAAGCTTGGCAATTACATTACCATTCTTGTCCTTCCTAAGTAAATAATCATTATAATGAATAGTAGGCTTAGGGATTATACTTTTGGGACAATCCTTACCAATATGTCCCTTTTGCCGACAATTGAAGCAAATTTGAGTTCGACTTCTTCTTATCCTCTTACGGTGTTGCTTCTTGCCGTCAAGCCTCATCTTTGATGACGTTCTCGTGCCATCAACTTGATTAGGGCACACCGAGGCAAGGTGACCCTTCTTGTTGCATCCAAAGCACCTATTGATCTTCGAGAATTTTCCATGGTGCTTTGGCTTGTTCTTCTCCCTCTTGGAGATGTAGCCAAGTCCTCTTCTATCTTGAGGCACCCGAGGTTCGCTCAAGATCTTGTCGAGGACGGCTTTGCCCTTGTAGCACTTCTCCAAGTCACTTTTCAACTTTGTGACTTGTTTCTTGAGCTCATTGTTTTCCTCTACAAGATTAGTATCTAACAACATAGAGGAACTTGAAGCAATATCATTAGAGCATGAGGGAATATCAATGCTAGGAGTAGACATATCAATTTTGGATGAAATGCAAGGAATGATATTTGAGCAAGGCATTTCATCAATTAAATCACATTGAATACTAATGTCTACTCTAGGCTTAGTGAATTCCTTGAGAAGGATCTTTTCATGATTTTCCTTAAGAACATCATAATCCTTTTGAAGTGAGTCATACTTCAACTTCAAAGTTTTGTACTTAGTTTTCTCCTTCTCAAGAGATTCATTTTTCACCTTTTCTTTAGCAAGAGCACTCTCAAGTTCAAAATTTCTTTCTTTTTCAAAGATGAGCAAATCTTCTTGCCTCTCGAGAGTGTCCTCTTGCTTATCTATTTTATCGAGCAGGGCAAGCATTTTAGGTAGTGATATTTCTCTAATATCACCAAACCTATTATCATAATCGGTATCACTATCATCATCACTCTTACCAAAATCATCTACATTTAGAGATTTGGATATGTGTGATACCTTCTTCTCCTTTGTCATAAGGCAAATAGGAGTGTTGTCATTGCTTGGGGCGGAAGAGGAGGTAGATGGTGATGTCGGTTCTTCATCACTTGATGTAGAGGTTGAAGAATCATCAACCGACATCCGTTCTTGTATGCAATCCTCATTTGATGAAGTGGACACATCATATTTGTCTTGAAGCATTGTCCACATATCATGAGCACTCTTGAGGTTGTATATCTCATCAAATATCTCATCGCTCACAGAACTAAAAATAGCGTTAGTAGCTTGAGCGTCTAGATGTAAGCATTTCTCTTCTCCTTTAGTTAGAGCCACTTCGTTTATACGAAGAGAAAAGCCGACATCTACGATCCACCATAATTGTGGGCTCATGGATTTAAAGAATGAAATCATGCATAATTTCCAATGAGCATAATTATAACCATAAAGCATTAGTGAATCGTGAGAGTGCACTAATCCGCTAGTCGTCATCCTTTTTACTCTCTAAGCGGTAAAGCCTAATATGAGAGTGACCGTTGCTCTGATACCAATTGAAAGGATCGAGGATGGACGCCTAGAGGGGGGGTGAATAGGCGATTTACAATTTTCTAAAATCACGCAGCAGAAAAGAGATCGGAACTTCCGATATGAAGTCGGAGGTTTCGGTGTCTAATCGGAATATCCGATATGAGGTCGGAATATCCGATTAGAACAGAGTCTAGTGAATTGCAAAACTAATTACGCCTATACACAAAATGATTTCTACTTGAAGCTAGCACAAGCAAATATTAGCGACTAGTAGTAAAGCTAGCTAGCGAGATAATCAACACTAGATAGATCAATTCAATACAAGATAGCAAAGTAAAGCAATAAGCACATGTAAAGAATTGACACGATGATTTGTTTACCGAAGTTCGGACTTCCTCCAAGGAGGTTCCTACGTCTTCGTTGAGGAGGCTCGGTCACACTTGAGCCGGGTCTTTTCCAACCCTATTCCTCGCCAATCTCGGTCGCACTTGAGATGTGGCTTCACTTCTTGATTTCTTCCCTTTCGGAGGTGAAATCGAACCTTCAACAAACTTCTCATGGCACACCACACTCGTTGGTTGCTCGTGAGCGACGCCTAGCCGTCTAGGAGTCTTCAAACTCCAAGAGTAACAAATCCAACAAATGGATGATCTTGGAAATGAACTCTAGTGCTCAAGATGTATCTCAATCTAACACTCTTAGCACTAACTCTCACTTCCCACACCTCACTCAAAGAGGGATCACTAAGATCAAAGGAGAAGGAGCAAGGAGGAACACTCAATCCACTCCTAATCACAACACAAGTTTTTAGAGCTCTCTCTAGCCAATGAGATGACCAAGGAGCAACAAATGCATCACAAGGTAATCTCTCTATTCCACTAGCTCAACCTTTTGTTTAGCCCTTCAACAATATCCCCAACTTTTTCTCCCAACCGGCCAAGGGGGGTATTTATACCCCACACCCAAACACTAGCCGTTGGAGCAAGAAAACTAGCCGTTTTACACACATCGGAACTTCCGATCCCAACATCGAAACTTCCGATCAGGCAAAAACTCCAGAACAAACTCGATCCAATAAACACATCGGAACTAACATCGGAACTTCCGATACATCGGAACTTGCATCGGAACTTCCGATCTGGGCAGAGAGGCACCTTACAGAAACCTTTCAAAAAGTTTCTAAGTCTACATCAGAACTTCCGATCCAACATCGGAACTTACATCGGAACTTGCATCGGAACTTCCGATCAGGCAAAAAATCAGCACACTTGCAAACTAAAAACACTGATCGGAACTTCCGATTTTCACGATCGGAACATCCGATTTGACCAGAGAGCACCCTTTTTGAGTTTAACACTTATCGGAACATCCGATCCAAAGACCGGAACATCCGATCCTCACAGAGAGGTTCTAGACTCTCACCAACACACCACCGGATTTACCGATGGATCGGAACATCCGATCCAGACAAAAAGACAAACAACCCCGGTGTACGTGATGTGTATTGTGTCTCTCATCTATTTAAGGATAGATAACACTTGAGCACAGAGACACTTCTAAATCATCCACGTTGCATCCCTCTTAATAGTACGGCACGCCTATAACAAGACACTCTATCTAGTTACCTTTGATGCCGCACGTGATCAATCCCCTTTGGGGCCTTTATGATCTTCAATCATACCTCATTTCCCCGGGATTGTCACATCGCTCTCTCTTGAAGTCCTCATGATTTACGATCATCTTCTCTTCAAGATTGTCACACAGCTCTACTTCTCTTTTACCGGATCATCACCCGGCTCTCACCAACATCTTGTTCGTCTCCTCTTGATGAACATTCTTTTCTTTCCTTCTCAACGGGATCTCCTCTTGACGTTCATCACCTCATGATGTCGTCCTTGTCCCGTTTCTTTATCTTAACCATCATTGGACCTAACCTGGCTCAATTATCACTTATGAAAATAGTTAGTCCAAGATGCATAGTTGTCTCAATCATCCTTGCACTCAATTAACACATAATGAATGCCTCCATAATGATTGAGCACAACCTAAATCAATTTAAATGAATAATTGTATTTGTGTCTTAAGTATATTGATACAACTAATGTTTCGTTATACTCAAGAACTATCGATTATCCTTAATCGATCACAAGAATACCATCAACTCATGATGCAATGTTCTTTGATTATTAAGAGATAAACGACCTCAATTTAAATCTTCATTTAAATTGATATGAGTATACAATAACTACACAGGTTTTCATATACTCATTTTGATGGAAAGTAATGATCCATAATATGTGGAATGTATGGAAATGATCGTTACTCTAAGCCATCAACTATAAGATAAACTCCACAAAAATATGTGCATACATATAATTGATCTTGAATCAATATGCACGTATCCAATTTTATTTCTTTGGAGCATATCCTATGATACCATGAGTATACTACAACTATGCATGTTAAATGTATACTCAAAGATCTAGTTTCAATGTCTTGATCCTTTATATGTTGTAATGAGGAATAGATCAATGCAATGAAACATTAAGTTAGAGTGTGAACTCCCCCTAAATGTGTGCATCCATGTAATATATGGATTGGGAAACATGATACACAGTTTTGGTTTAAGCAAGGAGAAATTCATACTTCAACTTAAATCCTAAGTATGCAATAAAATAATGAACATTGATACAATGCATACCTTGGGTTTTCCATTTTCTATCCAAATGTGAGGCTACTAAACATAAGCTCAATAAATATGTTAGCCTCATTAAAAAGTAGATTTGTCAATGATCACCAATCATCCTTGATGAGACGAAAATAGTAATTACTTAAACATTAGTCTCATATTAGGTTTTGTCATTAATCACCAAAACCAACTTAATGGATCAACCTAATGGAGGTTGTACTTACACTCGCCCACTGCATCCCAACAAAGTGGCGATCTGCACTTCCGGCCATATAGTACCTCATAAGGAGCAGCCGGATCTTTGGAATGATAAATTATTATAAGCAAACTCCGCAAGAGGCAAATGATCCTCCCAGCTACCTTTCCAAGCCATCACACAGGCCCTGAGCATGTCTTCCAACGCCTGGATGGTACGCTCGATCGCCCATCCGTCTGAGGGTGAAAAGCGGTACTAAGGCGAAGCCGCTGCACTCCAAAGCACTCTGCAAACTCTCCCAGAACTTGGAGACGAACTTCGCATCCCGATCAGAAATAATGGCCTTAGGTACACCATGCAGTCTCACAATCTCCCGCACATAGATGGGAGCCAACTCGCTCATGAGAATTGGTCGTGCGGATAGGAATGAAATCTTGCGCAGACTTGCCGAGACGGTCCACCACAACCCAAACAGCATCCTTCCTCGTGGAGAACGAGGTAGACCAACCACAAAATCCATGGAGATGTCATCCCATGGCCACACAGAATCTCCAATGGTCGCACAGGCAGGCGGGATGCTTATGCTTAGCTTTGATCTTCTGACAGATCCCACAAGACGCCACATACTTGGCAATATCCACTCTCATCTTTTCCACCAGAAATTCTTCTTCAAGTCCCTGTACATCTTGGTCTCCCCAGGATGGACCGTGTACGGGGTGCGATGAGCTTCTTTCAGAATGTCTTCTTTCACTTGAGATTTCTGAGGCACGCACAGACGGCCCTGAAACCTCAGAACTCCCGCATCATCAATGGCAATGGTGCAACCAGGGCAAACCAAAGAACTAGCAATCAACCCCCCAGGAGAACTGACTAACACGGACTCAGAAATCCGCTGAACTCCCAACTTAGCTCTACTAGCAAACTCCGACGACACAAAAGAATAGGATGCTCCGGAATCAAACAGAACAAAGGCATCAACGGAATCCACGGCGTAGTACCGAAACCACCTCTGGATGCCCGGTGACTCGGCGGTCGGCAAAGCGTACACTCCTGGTGGCGCCGGGACGAAGGAGCCCCGACTCAGGTGATGCCCCATCAAGGCTGGGGCGGAGGAGGCAATCGAGGAGGAGCAGACGGCTACGGGCACCAAGATGCTACCGGTGGCGCCACGCAAAGGGCGGTGAGAAACAGGGGCAGCCATCATGTGCACCGATCCTCTGGAAGACGCGCCCGGAGTGGGAGGAGAAGGCACCGCCTCCCACTTGATGATGCTATCGATTCATCCCAGACTCGTCCCATGTGGCCGGGCTTGCCCGCGATGGTTGCAACTCCCGGTCCAACCACACTCTGAAGCACGGTGCTCACCACCGCACTTGAAACACTTCATGCCCTGCCCGGCACAGATTTAACAGCCGCCGAAGAAGACGCATCGGGCGGCCCCATTTTAGCCCCCTGAGGAGGAGCCCTGTCCCCCTTGAACTTCTTGAAGGTGGGTCGCTGAGAAGACCCACCTCCTCCACCAAAGGTCCTCTTCTGGCCCCCGCCTGGGGCCGCAGGAACCCCTGAACCGCCCGGGTTTTGCTTATCCCGGGAGAGCTCCAACTCGAGCTCCATGCCCTTCGCCTGCTCCACCACGGAGTAGAAGTCACGAGGGACAGCCACCCCCATGACAACTCTGAACTCCTGGTTGAGGCCCCTACGGAACCTCCTCGCCTTCTCCCTGTCGTCGGCTGCCACGGCCGGCACGAAGCGCACCACGCTGTTGAACTCCACCTCATACTCTACCACCGACCTCTTTCCCTGGGAAAGAGTCGTCAGAGTATGCTCCATCCTCTCAAGGAAAGACTCCGGGTAGAACTTGGCTCGGAAGCGAGCCACAAAGTCCTCCTGTGGATCGGACCAAGATCAGGGGTTCTAGCAGCCGGAACCCCTTCCCACCAGATATCAGCTTGGCCTTTCAGCTGAAAGGCCACAAAGCGAGCCCTCTGGACCGAGGTCAATTCTTGGACCTCAAACTGCCTTTCCATGTACCGCAGCTAATCTGCGGACTGGATCGGCGTGCCCGCTCCGTCAAAAGTGTCAAGACGGAGGGTCATCCACTCTCGGAGACTCATCCTCGGCTCTGGCGCAGCGGGGCAACAAGCCAGGGCCCCGCTGGGAGGCACCACGCCAGGGCTGCCCGCACCGCCTGGCGCAGCTCTGAATCTCCTCTGCAGACCCTGAACTAAAACATCATTGGCGCCGGGCACCCCGCCCCGATCAGGTAGAAGCTCCTCTGGCCGGGTCCACGAGCATTGAGCGAAACGCTACCCTCAGCAACAGACTCCTCAACTCCCTGGGAGCCTCGCCCCTGGCCTCCACGGCCTCTACCCCTCGGCATGGCTGCTTCAGACAGACAACCATCCAAACACAAAAACATAAACACAACATCACACAACCAAGAACATAGATCAAACATCATCATAGCATAGTCTTCATCAAATAATTAAGCGCAATGCAATAATGAACCAAGACCCCATCCTACTGTGCAACCAAGTGTGTCAAATTTTAGATTAGTTATACCACTTTTGCAAGTTTTAATGTTGCTATCCTATAACAAAGTTTTAGTTAGAACCTAAGCCATGTTTCTAAGTTATTCCACATCATATTTTAGTTGCAACTTAAGGTATAACACTAAAATACTTATTCCAAGGACCTACAACCTCGCTCGATACCAATCAGTAACACCCGGCATTTAATATGCCCGAATGCTACCAAACATAAGCTAAACAACATCCAAATATCATATTTAACATAAAATTCCAGCAAAGGCGCATAGGCTAAAAACCGAGATTTCGGCGGACCTCCTTTGTTTTATCATGAATTTAAGGAGCAACAACGATATAGCATTATATGGCAATAAGGGAAACATCTAAAACAGCAATAAATAGAGTCTTAACGACAATAAAAGACTAACATTTAGCACTTAAAGTTCCAAGTGTCAAACGAACAATAAAACTCTCATTAACCAAGCTAAGCCTTAATTTAATGACCATCACACGCAATTTATTATCAATCTAAAAGAATTGACTTGGGGAAACAATAAGGTGAAGCAACGTGTGGGCGTGTGTCTATTCCCTTTTCCCGCATGCCGTTCTCATGGTACCTAAAACAATAAGAAAAAAAAACACAAGCGTGAGTTCGAAACTCAGCAAGCATATTGCAATGGACAACAAGAACAACAATATGGCAATAGCATCTCCCTTCATGTAAATCATCTTATTCATAAACACTTAACATTGTCATCATCAATATGTATGAGATGTAATGCAATGCTCATGTCTCCTTGGAAACTCATACCGGTATGGTTGAGTACACACCCGTCGGTGTGCACCCTTTTCCCCCCTTCCATCCCGAAGATGGAGGGTGCCTACTCATCGCTTCCATTCACCACGTGGATGGAATCACGATGTAGGTCTTACTCAATGGCGTTCCGAACTAGTCATAACTTTCTCACCGACCTTGCCCGACTGCTCAATCTGCCCGAAAACAGAAACGTGGCAACGTCTAGATCTAACCCAAAGAACTCCAACCCAGCACCACCAATTGATCTAAAAACTTCATAAACACCCTAATAACAGTACCTAGATCAAACCCAAGGATCCCCATGATCATACCTTTGCCCAACGAACGAATCTCCAATAGATCTCCTCGCGGATCGCTCCTCGCTCCACGCTCCTCGCTCCTCGCTCCTCGCTCCTCGCTCCAACGGATGGATCCACAAGGTGCAGAGGTGTGGAGACCACCCTAGGGCAGCAAGGGGGTGGAGGAGAGGTGGTGGAGAGGTGGGGCAATGGAGGAGAGCAAGGGGGAGGCGCAAGGCTCAAAGGGAAGGGGCGGCTAGGGCTTGGCAAGTGGGGGGAGGTGAGGGAGGCGCACCAAGGCCTCAAGGGGTGCAAAGGCAGCAGGGTGGACGCCCCAAAGGGGCAGGGAAACCCCTTTTACCAGCCCCCACACCCAATTCTAGTCAGTTACGGAGACCTAATCCATCCCACCAAAGCCCACCAAGGCCCAAAACTCCCCCGGGAAGGCCCAAAACCCCGAAAACGGCCCGGAAACGGCGCGGAAAAGCTATTAACCTCCATAACCTATAGTTTTAACCTTAATTCCACATTTCATACTGTTTTTAACCATATCAAGCACGTAAAATAAAGTTATGACACTCCGTGGTGTCACAACCGGTGTCAAAGCCAAAAGGCGACTAAAAAGGCGCAACGCTAAATTCCTCTTCTTCGTCTTCAACCAAGGAAGACAAAACCAAGAAACACCGAAGGGACTCTCCGCGAAAAATCCAATTCCAAACACTTTTCTTTTGATTTCAATCAACTAAAGTCAAGAAAAACAACCAAAACCGACTGTCAGAACGGTAAAGAACATACGAAGGAATCCACCACCAAACTCTTCTATTTGACTCCAATCAACTACCCGATCTACGACAGAAAGGGTAAGCACTCTTCTCCTACAGGGGTTATGTGACACTACGGAATGGTGTGACATTATTTAATGTGAATGATAAGGTCAAAAACTTTATGAAATATGGTATTGGAGGTTAAAACCATTTGATAGGAGGCTTAATAGCGTTTCCGGGCCGTTTCCGGGGTTTTGGGCCTTTCCGGGGGAGTTTGGGCCTAAAGGAAAGGGTCGTGGGCTTTGGTGGGATGGAGTTTAAGTCCTAATAGGAGTAGGAGACCTAGTTGGGGGCCTCCCCCAGCCCCTTTATGCGTCCACCCCCTGCCCTTGCGCCCCCACAAGTCCTAGCCGCCCCCCCCCACACCTCCCCACCTCCTCCTTGTGGCGCCTCCACCTCACCCATTGCTCCCCATTGCTCCACCACCTCTCCACCACCTCTCCTCCTCCCTTGCTGCCCCTAGGGTAGTTCTCCACCTCCACACCTCAAAGATCCATCCGTTGGAGCGCTCCGCGACGAGGAGATCCGGTGGGATTGGAGCGAGGAAGGAGATCGCGCGAACCGGGAGGAGATCTATTGGGTTTTCGTGCGTTGGGCAAAGGTATGGCCATGGGAATCCTTGGGGTTGGTCTAGGTACTGTTCTAAGGGTATTTATCAAGTTTTTAGATCAATTGGTGGTGCTGGATTTGAGTAGATTGGATTAGATCTCGAAGTTGCCACGTTCTCTGTTTCGGGCAGCATGAGCAGTCGACCTAGGGTTCGGTTTTTCGCCAATTTAGAGTAGGAATCTGGTCATACGGATGTTGAAGAAGTTGTATATAATTTCATTATCTTTCCGTGGATATAAAGAACTTTAAATTCCGCCCAGCCGTTTGAAAGTTATGGCTGTTTTACCGAGCGTGTTAAAATCTGTGACGTGATTGGAACATATCACGGTATTTTGTAGATTAAACAACTTTAGAGTCTGAATCAGTCTTTCCCTATACCTAGAAAAAGTTGAGAAATTTCCTAAGCTATGCGAGGATGTACTCGTTTAATTGATTCGGAGTCCCAGAACTCAAGTTTTGCCTTTTGGAAGGCTGCTGTCCCGACGGGACAGAACCTCTGTTTTTAGGTTTTGCGAGTAGTTGGCAATGTCGGGGTAGATGAGGGTTTGCGTACTATTTTGTGGACATGATTGTGAGTGTGTGATTCCTATGTGCAGGTGGTGCGACCCCGGGAGTGCCTTCTACTTCCCGCCAATCCGTTGCCCGTGGTTGAGGCAAGTGTGTTGTAATGGATAGCGATTTGTAGGTTGCTTGTTGAGAATAGATGAGATTGACTACATGATATATGATCACTTGCCATGTTTTAATGATTGCCAAGGATATGATGAGCATGTTTATTATGTTATGATGCCATGTGTTAATGTATGAGTTAAATATGATGTTGGCATAATTGCATACATGGCATGTTACATGGCCCGGGCGGTGAGAAAGTCATAACTAGTCCGGGAAGGTCGGTGAGAAAGTTATGACTAATCCGGAGAGCCAATGAGTAAGTCCTACATCGTGATTCCATTCACCGTGGTGAACGGAAGCGAGGAGTAGGCACCCTCCATCTTCGGAATAGAAGGGGGGAGAGGGTGCACACTGACGGGTGTGTACTCAACCATACCGGTATGAGTTTCCAAGGAGACATGAGCATTGCATTGCATTGCATACACAATGATGATGATAATGTTAAGTGTTCATGAATGAGATGATACACATGATGTGAGATTTTATTGCCATGTTATTGTTCTTGTTGTCCATGGCAATATGCTTGCTGAGTTTCGAACTCACGCTTGTGTTTTCTGGTTGTTTTAGGTACCATGAGATCGGCATGCGGGGAAGGGAAATAGTCACACTCCCACACGTAGCTTCACTCTTTTGATTTCACAAGTCATTCAATTAGTGTTGATAATAAATTTGCGTGTGATGGTTATTGCTTTAAGGCTTAGCTTTGCCATATGAGAGTCTTTTGGTTCGTTTGACTCTTGGAGACATTATGTGGTTGAAACTAGATGTTTATTGTTGCTAAGTCATGAATTATTGCTATTTTTAGTTGTCTCTCATATTCTATATATTGCTATACTATTGTTGCTCCTTCGAATCATGTTAAAACAAAGGAGATGCTGCCGAAATCTCGGTTTTTAGCATGTGCGCCATAACAGCAGTCTACATCTTTAAACAACCAGCAAGGTTTCTTTATCCATAACAACAGTCTACATCACCTTAAAGTTTTAACTATGCATCAGGGTTTTAAAGTTTAAACATTATCAAGGGTCATAAGCACTTTTAAAGCAAAGCAACAGATTCTAAGCATGTACTTTAGCACATTCAATCATTCTCGTTAAGAGTAAACTACAACACTAGTAGTCTATTTATTCTCAAGCTAGAGATAACAACCGCATTGAATTTTTTCAACTCACAAATTAACTTAACAATGCATCATCCCATAAACCACATTGGTACATGCTACATAACATGCTAAACAGCAATTCTTACTAGGGACAAACGATTTTAGTCAAAAGACTACTTACTTTGTTTGCAACATTTTAGTTTTAAAGCTCATCCCAAATTCATAAGGAAACTTGACTCTCAAAATTGCAATGAGATCGACAAACCCAAACTTGGTCATGCAAAAGGAATTCTCCAAAACACTTTTCAATCTCAAAGACTCCCACAGGAGGGAACCAACCGATCAAATAAACCTTTGCAAATAAAACCCTAACACCAAACTCCAATCTTTCACAAAACAAGAAGGGTTTTCCAAAGATGATTTCTCAAACCAGTAAAACGACGAAATCAACCACCATTTACTCCTACAAAGCCACAGAAATTCAGCCCTGACAGCCAGGTCTGGCACAACTCTGCAAAAACTCCTTTAACCTCGGAGAAAGACAACCACCGGAATAAATCGAATGCTTCTTCCCCATAAAGAAATCAACAAACTAAGCATTAAAACTGGAAAGGCGCCCGAAAGAAGCGCAACCCTAGACTCCTCTTCTTCGTCTTCAACCAAGGAAGACAACCCACACACCGCATACGGAACGATCCGCGAAAATCCAATACAAAACACTTTTCTTTTGGTTTCCATCAACTAAAACCAAGAAAACCATCCAAGACCGACCACAGAACGATAAAGAACATCCGAAGGAATCCACCACCAAACTTTTCTATTTGACTCCAGTCAATTACCCGTTTTATGACAGAAAAGGGTAAGCACTCTTCTCCTACAGGGGTTAATAGTTCTTCGGTGGTGGCGCTAACCGGCCACACCGTCAAACCTCACCCTTACTATGAAATAAGAGAGGCGGCCAAAACCCTTCGGCACTACAACCCACTTTATCACAACAACAAGAACAATTCAATCATTTATCTCATAGACATAGCAACATGCTTTATCAAATGAAGCATTCAATATCAAAGCTTAAATACAACATTTAAGCGTAAGGAAACGATTCCCATACCCTTTCCTACTGTGCATCCAGCGTGTGTCAAATTTTAGATTAGTTATACCACTTTTGCAAGTTTTAATGTTGCTATCTGTGGGATGTCAGAGACAGGGGTCCCGCAAGAGGGGCCTACACCCAACTGGGCCTGACAGGCGGAATAGAAAGCCCAAAGCCCAGAAGCACCACGACGGGCCCAGAGGAGACCTTCGACTTGCTCCCCAAGACAACTCCTGATCCTTCAAGGAAGCTTCGCGCCCCGCCCTAACAACCCGCCAGGAACAAAGCCTGCGATCGACACCGCGGAACACTGCGGATGCTTTGGAACGACAAGGCGGCAGCGTGGGTCGGAGAAAGCATAACCACCTCTCCGGGGCGTAGAGCGTGAAGGCGGATAAGGACAAGGGACATGTCGCCCAGGCCACCATGTTCGGGGCCGGTGGCGCCCAACTATCATGTATTCTCCCCGACATATAAGGAGGAGGGAGAAAAAGAGGACATGCATAATATATCCAAGAACACAGGACTAGGGTATTATCTCCTCCGAGAGAGCCCGAACCTGTCTAAAACAGATTGCCCCCGCATCCTGTGTTACCATCAAGCTCAGATCACGCACAAATCCCCTAGAATCACAAATCTTATTGCCGGCGAAACAGATCGTCGACAGTTGGCGCGCCAGGTAGGGGACTTGTGTCAAGATCTTCGTCAAGCTTGATGGCTGCGACGAGCGAAGTCTCCACAGTCTTCTTTGTGATACCACGGGATGGCAAAGACATTATAGAATGTGAAATGGAGGTATTAAACTTTACGGCATGAATTTTAATCGCGTTTCCGGGCCGATTTCGGGAGTTTAGGCCTCTCTGGGGGAGTTCGGGCCTAAGGGGGTTGAGTCGTGGGCTTTAGTGGGAGGATTTTTGGGCCCATGAGGGAGTGGGGGGCAGCATACCCTGCCTTGGGGGCGCCCTCCCCTTGCCCTAGGCGCCCTCTCCTCTTCCCCCCTCAAGCCGCCACCTCCTCCTCCCCATCTCCCTCTCCTAGCCACCCCCATCTTTCCCCATTGCGCCTCCACCCTTCCCCTCCCTTCCCAAGCCATCCACCCCTCTCCTAGCAGCCCCACGGCATCCCCTCTCATGGTGCTCCTCGCTGTCCCGCTCGGAGGATCGCCGGAATTCGAGAATCTCCGGCGAACCGTTGCGGATCGGGAGGAAGGAGCGGCCGGCGGGAAGGAAGGCTTCGTCGGTTTCGGATCTTCTTGGCGAGGTATGGCATGGGTGATCTGTGGGTTAGGTCTAGGTGTTGTTCTAAGGATCATTACCATGTTTTTTAGATCAAGGGAGGTGCTGCCATGGGGTAGATTTGTTGAAAACTAGAGTTGTATTCACGTTCTGGTTCGGGCAGATTGGGAACCCGAACTAGGGCAGGAGTTTTGGCCAATTTAGAGATTGAATCTGACCGTACGGACTTTTAGGAAGTTGTAGATAATTTCATTATCTTTCCGTGGACATAAAGAAATTGAAATTCCGCCCAGCCGTTTGGAAGTTATGGATATTTTACCGAGCGCTGTCAAATCTGTGACGAGATTGAGACAGTTCGTGTTCAACATTAGATTAAACTAATTTAGAGTCCGAATCAGTCTTTCCATATAACTAGAAAAAGTTGGAAAATTTTCTAAGCTATGCGAGGGTGTACTCGTTTATTCAATTTGGAGTCCTAGAACAGAAGTTATGCCCGTTGGAAGACTGCTGTCCCGAAGGGACAGATTTGCTGCTTTCTGGTTTTAGGAGTTGTGTTTAAGTCGGGGTAGTGGGATTTATGTGTGTTGTTTTGTGGACTCGATTTGAGTGTATGGCACGTGTTTGCAGGTGGTGTGCCCCCGGGAGTGCCCTCGACCTCTCGTCACTCCGTTGCCGTGGTTGAAGGCAAGTGTGTTGCGTGGATTGTATGTTATATGCGTTGCTAGATTTGCTAGATAGCATTCGGAATAGATAACATGTTGTCTTGCCATGAATTACATGTTATAATTGATATGACGTCCTTAGGCCATGATTTAAAGGTTATCTATGATATGGTGTCCACATGCCATGATTAAAAATGTTTGTTGTTGATGAATGAATCACATGCCATGTTTTGAATGGTTACCGTCGATTGTTGAGTACGGACCTACATGTTTCGATGCCAAGTGTTGATATGCAATAGTTCTATTCATGTATATGTTGCTGTCCGTTTTGCACACATGGCATATTTTTCATGGCCGGTCGGTGAGATAAGTCATAACTATTCCGGTAGGGTCGGTGAGAACTGTTATGACTAGTCCGGGGCTATTCTTTCGAATAAGTCCTACATCGTGATTCCTTCACCGAGGTGAATGGAAGCGAGTGATAGGCACCCTCCATCTTCGGGATGGAAGGGGGAAAGGGTGCATGCCGACGGGTGTGCACTCAACCATACCGGTATGAGTTTCCAAGGAGACATGTGCATTGCATTGCATTGCATTAATGAAATATGTATATGGTGATGTTTATGAGATGACGATGTGAATACTTATGAGTTACTCATGAGATGAGTACATGGATGCTTAAAAGATGTTTGGAATGCTAACCATGTTGTGTTATGATGTGCTTTTGGAGATTGGTGATGATGGTTTGTTGACTTGATCTTTGTTTTTCCATTACAATACACTTTGCTGAGTTTTGAACTCACGCTTGTGTTTTATGTTGTTTTTAGGTACCTTGAGATCGGCATGAGGGAAAAGGGGAATAGTCACACATCTCCACGTAGTTCACGTAATTGATTCCACAATGGAATCATTTGGAGTCATGACAATAAACTGAATGTGATACCATTGATGTTTATGGTTTAGATGTGTGCTAGTATTGCCTTATTCGTTTCATTTGGCTAATGATGACTTTGGGATGCTTAAAGTGGACTTATATTGCTTCCGTGCCGCTTATTATTGCTGTTTTAGATGTTTCATATTATGTCATATTCTGCTATGCTATTATGGTTGCGCGAGATCATGATTAAACAAAGGAGATGCTGCCGAAATTTTCGGTTCTAGCAATTGGTCCTTTGCTGTAAGTTTCTTTTATTTGTAGTTTTAGATGATACATAATCGATGTTTGGTAGCATTCAGGCGTATTAGATGCCGGGGTGTTACAGTTGGTATCAGAGCGGGCTTCAGGTCCGTGGTGTATGAATTTAGTGAAATACCATAGGGTTAACTAAAACTTTGATGTGGGATAACCTAGAAACATGGCTTAGGTTATAACTAAAATTTTGCTATAGGATAGCAACCTTAAAACTTGTGTATGTGGAATAACTAATTTAAAATTTGACACACATGGATGCACAGTAGGAAAGGGTATGGGTATCGTTACTTTACGCTTAAATGTTATATTTAAGCCTTAATGTTGAATGTTTTATGTGATAAAGTATGCTGCTATGCGTATGAGATAATTGATTGAATTGCTCTTGCTATCGTGATAAAGTGGGGTTGTGGTGCCGAAGGGTTTCGGTCACCTTTTTGTTCATAGTAAGGTTGTGGTTTAACGGTATGGCCGATTAAAACCATCACCGAAGAACTATTAACCCTTGTGGGGAAAGAGTGCTTACCTTTTCTGTCGCAGTTTGGGTAGTTGATTGGAGTCAAAAGGAAGAGTTAGTGGTGGATTCCTTCAGATGTCGTGTACCGCTCGACGGCCGCTTTGGTTGTTTTTCTTGGCTTTAGTTGAGTGAAATCAAATGAAAAGTATTGGGTTTTCGCGGATTGTTCCGTAGGCGGTTTGTGGTTTTGTCTTCTTCGGTAGAAGGCAAAGAAGAAGAGTTATGTGTGCGTGTCTTTTGGTAGCAACGTTTGGTTTTGACGTCGGTTTTGTTGGTTGCCTTGCAAAGAAAAGTATCATTTTGCTCTTGCGTGTCTTACTCTGAGTTTAAAAGAGGTTCTTGAAGTTGTGTACAAGAATTTAAGATGTGTCGATTTATGTTTTGTGCCTTTGTCCGCAAAGGTTACTTGATCGCTTGGTTCCCTCCCGTGGGAGTCTTTAAGATTTAAAGGTGATTTGGAGATCTTTTGCTTGATCCAGTGTGAGTCATGTTCCATTGCAACTTTTGGGGAGTCATGTAACACCCCGGCATTTACTATGCCTGAATGTTACCAAACATAAGCTAAACAACATCTAAATACCACATTTAACATCAAATTCCAGCAAAGGTGCATAGACTAAAAACCGAGATTTCGGCAGCACCTCCTTTGTTTTATCATGAATTTAAGAAACAGCAACAATATAGCATTATATGGCAATAAGAGAAACATCTAAACAGCAATAAATAAAGTCTTAACGACAATAAAAGACTAACATCACGCTCTTAAAGTTCCAAGTGTCAAACAAACAATAGAACTCTCATTAACCAAGCTAAGACTTAA
Organism: Rhipidocladum racemiflorum; assembly: GCA_036346355.1. Classification (NCBI taxonomy): domain Eukaryota; kingdom Viridiplantae; phylum Streptophyta; class Magnoliopsida; order Poales; family Poaceae; genus Rhipidocladum; species Rhipidocladum racemiflorum. The sequence goes on from CM070581.1 coordinate 37,629,945, forward strand.
TTTAAAGGCCATCACACGCAATTTATTATCCAACTAAATGAATTGACTTGGGGAAACATTAAGGTGAAGCAACGTGTGAGAGTGTGACTATTCCCCTTTCATGCATACGTTCTCATGGTACCTAAAACAACAAGAAAACACAAGGGTGAGTTCGAAAACTCAGCAAGCATCTTTTGCAATGGACAACAAGCATAACAACAAGTCAATAACATCTTTCATCATGTATAACATCTCATTCATGAATACTTATCAATATCATCATCAATTTGTATGCGATGTAATGCATTGCTCTCGACCCTCGGAACCTCATACCGGTATGGGAAGTACACACCCGTCGGTGTGCACCCTTTCCTCCCTTCCATCCGAAGATGGGAGGGTGCCTACTCGCTTCCAACACACGTGGATGGAATCACGACATAGGACTTACTCAATGGCGTTCCCGGATTAGTCATAACTTTCTCACCGACCTTGCCAGGACTAGTTAAGACTTTCTCACCGCCTCGCCTATCTCATGACATGCATGCAACCATGCCAATTATCATATTCAATTCACATATTAACACATGGCATCATAATATATTAAACATGCTCATCATATCATATCAATTATTAACACATGGCAAGTGAACATATATCATGTAGGCAATTCCATCTAATTTCAACATGCAACCTACAACTTGCTATCCATCACAACACACTTGCCTCAACCACGTGCAGCCAGTTGGCGGGAAGAAGAGGGAACTCCGGGTCACACCACCTGCACATAGGCATCACACACTCACAATCATAACCTCAAAACAGTACACCGCCCCATCTAACCCGACATTGCCAACTACTGCAAAACCTAAAAACAGAGAGTTCTGTCCGTAGGGACAGCAACCTTACAAAAACTTATAACTAGAGTTCTGGGACTCCAAATCGAATAAAAGAGTACACCGTCGCGAAGCTTAGGAAATTTCCCAACTTTTTCTAGTTATAGGGAAAGACTGATTCGGACTCTAAAATTGTTTAATCTACAGATTACCACAATCTGTTCCAGTTACGTCACAGATTTTTTAGGCGCTCATTAAAACAGCCATAACTTTCAAACGGCTGATCGGAAATTAACGTGCTTTACGTCCACGGAAAGATAATTAAATTATCTACAACTTCCTAGAAGTCCGTACGGTCTGATTCGGATTCTAAATCGACGGAAACTCGAACCCTAGTTCGACTGCTCAATCTGCCCGAAAACAGAAACGTGGACAAGTTTAGATCTAACCCAAATTACTTCAAACCAGCGCCTCCAATTGATCTAAAAACATGATAAACACCCTAATAACAGTACCTAGATCAAATCCAAGGTTCCTCATGTTCATACCTTTGCCCAAAAGCGCCAAAACTCCAATCAATCTCCAGCGAATCTCCTCGCGAATCGCTCCTCGCTCCGTTCCTCGCTCCTCGCTCCTTGCTCCCTCGCTCCTCGCTCCACGGGATGACTCCACAAGGTGCAGGGTGGGAGAGGCCACCCTAGGGCAGCAAGGGTGGAGGGGAGGTGGTGTGGAGGTGGAGGAAAAGGGAGGGGGTCTTGCGGTTTTGGGGGGCTAGGGCTTAGGGAGGGGAGGGAGGGGAGGGCGCAAGAGGGGAGGTGGGGGGCGCAATAAGGGGAGGTGGGGCGCAAGGGCTGGGGAAGCCCTTTTATCAGCCCTCAACCCAATCCTAGTCCGTTCTGAGTCCTAATCCATCCCACCAAAGCCCACCAAGGCCCAAAACTCCTCGAGAAGGCCCAAAACCCAGCGGCGGAAAGCGGCCGAAGCGTTATTAACCCCGATCCTTATGATTTTAACCTTATTTCCACATCTCATACTGTATTTAACCTTATCATGTTCAAAAATTAAGGATCACGACACTCGAGGTGTCACATTCTTCCCCCTTCAGCGGGATTCGACCTCGAATCTAAAGCGCGCAATCACGAAACCAGCAAAACCAAAGACAACCGGACTTTCACATCACATACCTGAGGTGAAAAGCTCGGGATACTTCTCGCGCATCGAGATTCCGCTCCCAAGTCGCTTCTCTCTCGATGCGATGTGACCACAAGACCTTGACAAACTTAAGCGTCTGTTCTTCATCACTCGCTCACGAAGTCCCCGAGAATTTCCACGGGGCCCGGGACTCGAAGGTGAGTCCTGCTCAAGCACTAATGGTTCCAATGGAACCACCAACTCGGATCGTGCAAGTATTCCCTCAACATCGAGACATGGAACACACTATGCACACCTTGCATGGATTAGAGTGGCTCTAGGCGATAGGCCAACGCTTTGCCAGCTCGAGGCGAGGATAGGAAAAGGCCCAACATACCTTGGGTGAGCTTTCCCTTCGTGCCAAAGCAGCACCACACCCTTGGTGGGAGATACTCGCAAAATGCGTTATCACCCACCTCAAACTCCAAGTCTGCCGCCTCACATCAGCATAGCTCTTACATGCGCTTTCTGTGGCTGCGAAGGTTACGCCGTACCTCATGCGATCAACGATCTCTTTGAACCCAATCAGCCCAAGAATAGCTCTCTCGCCCACAAAGACATCCCAACAAAGTGGCGATCTGCACTTCCGACCATACTGATTACCTCATAAGGAAGCAGCCAGGATCTTTGGAATGGTAGCTGTTATTGTAAGCAAACTACGCAAGGGCAAATGGTCTTCCCAGCTACCCTTCCAGAAGCCATTACACAGGCCCTGAGCATGTCCTCCAAAGTTTGGATGGTGCGCTCAGGCCCTTGTCATGCGAGGGTGAAAAGCGGTACTAAGGCAAAGTGCCCAAGGCACTCTGCAAACTCTCGAGAACTTGGAGACGAACCGCATCGATCGAGATAATGGTCTTGGGTACACCATGCAATCTCACAATCTCCCGCACATAGATGGGAGCCAACTCGCTTGCTGAATTAGTCGTGCGGATGGGAATGAAATCTTGTGAGACTTCTTTGAGGCGGTCCACCACAACCCAAACAGCATCCTTCCCTCGTGGAGAAGCGAGGTAGACCAGCTCCACGAAATCCATGGAGATGTCATCCCATGGCCACCACGAGAACCTCCAATGTTGCAGCAGGCCGTGGAGGCAGCTTATGCTCGGCTTTGATCTTGACAGATCCCACAAGGCGCCACATACTTGGCAATATCCACTCTCATCCTTTTCCACCAGAAATTCTTCTTCAAGTCCCTGTACATCTTGGTCTCTCCGGGATGGACCGTGTCTGAGTGCGATGAGCTTCTCTCGAGAATGTCTTCTTTCACTTGAGATTCCTGGGGCACACCACGAGCGACCACTGAAACCTCAAAACTCCGCATCATCAGCGGTAAAGTCTCGAGACTTTGCCTTCCTCCAGGCGTTCCTCACTGCTGGAGCAAGCGATCATCTTTGTTGTGCCTCGCTGCACGCTCGAGGAATCGACTCAAGAATCAATTGAGTTTCAGCTTGCACGGTCCCCATAAAGCGTGGAGAACTCCCAAGCGCTCAAAATCAGCAACAAGACAATCAACAGCAGGGGCATTGTCTTGCAGTAGGCGTCGGCCACCACATTTGCCTTCCGGATGATCTTTGGATAGTGAGGTCATAATCCTTTATCAATTCTAGCCACCTCCTCTGCCTCAAGTTCAAATCTTTACGAGTAAAGATGTACTTGAGGCTCTTGTGATCAGATAAAAATATCACAAGATTCGCCATTACAAATAATGCCTCCATATCTTCAATGCAAACACCACGGCTAGCTCAAGATCATGGGTGGATAGTTCTGCTCATGCTTTTCAAGCGCCTCGAAGCATAAGCAATCACCTTGCCTCTTGCATGAGCACACACCCAAGTCCCAGCCAGAAGCATCGAGAATAAGCAGTGAAAGCGCTTCCACGGCTCGGGAAGGGTAAAACGAGGCGATCACTAACTTCTCCTTCAAAGTCACGGTTGTGCTCACACTCTGCGATCCTTTGGAACTTCATCCCTTTCAGTCAGGTGTGAAAGTGGCTTGGCAATGATAGAGAAATCCTGCACAAAGCAGATGATGTAAGCCCGACCAACCCAAGGAAACTCGCACCTCTTTGACATTGGAAGGCCTCTTCCAATCCAAAGTCTTGAGACTTTGCTAGGATCTACAGATATGCCCTCTGGATTGATGATGTGGCCAAGAAAAACCCTTGAAATCCACTCGCACTTTTTACCCCGACAGCAAAGGTGATTCCCCCTCGGGGGTACTCGGCACAAGCCTCAAGTGTCGCTCATGCTCCTCTTCTGATTTAGAGTAAATCAGAATGTCATCGATGAACACTACAAACTCATCAAGGTACTTGTGTAGCATCTTGTTCATCGCCTCCATAAAGACAGCAGGAGCATTAGTTAGTCCAAAAGACATAACTTTAAATTCATAATGCCCATACCTAGTGGAGAAGCGGATCTTCTCAATGTCTGCTCCCTCACACGGGATCTGATTATACCCGAAGATCAATTTTGGAGAACACCTTTGCTCCCTTCGGTTGGTCAAGCAGATCCTCGATGCGAAGCAAAGGATACTTGTTTTGACTGTCACTTGGTTAAAACACGATAATCAATGCACATCGCCAACTTCCATCCTTCTTGAGGCGAAGAGGGCGGGTGCTCCCCATGGCGATCGCTACGCCGAATGAAGCCTTTGGCCATGCAGATCCTCAAGCGCTTCTTCAACTCGTCTTGAAAGGTCGAGCTAAGCGGTATGGAGAGATAGAAATAGGCGAGTGCCGGAGCAAGATCAATCTGAAACTCCACATTCCTCACGGGAGGTAGACCCGAGGCAACTTCGTCGAGGGAACACATCAACGAACTCCTTCACTACAGAAATCTCCTCAATGGGAACGAGAAGATGGTTTCTCGAGACAAAGTCATGAGAAACCCATGAGCCTCAACGCCCGACCAGGAAAACAAACTAGTCAAAGCAAAGCGGAGGCTGGAGGGTATACCACCCTGAAAGGTCAACTCTTCCAGGCCGGGCCTGCAAAACAAGCTTGTCTTCGAAACAACAGATCTTAGCAATCTTGATGCAGCGAGTCCATGCCCAAAATGACATCAAAAGGAGCCATTGGATCACCATGAGATTGGCAAAGAAAACCTCATCATCAATGGCAATGGTGCAGCAGGGCAAACCAAAGAACTAGCAATCAAACCCCGGGAGAAGCTGACTAACACGGACTCGGAAATCCTGAACTCCCAACTTAGCTCTACTAGCAAACTCAGACACAAAAGAATAGGATGCTCGAATCCAAATAGAACAAAGGCATCAGCGGAATCCACGGCAGTACACGAAACCACCTCTGGATGCAGGTGACTCGGCGGTTGGCCAAAGCGTACACTCTGGTGGCGGCAGGGACGAAGGCGACTCCAGGTGATGCCCCATCAAGGTTGGGGCGGAGGAGGCAAGCGGAGGAGGAAGCGGGGCGGTGCGGGCACGATAAGCTGGTGGCGCCCATACGCAAAGGGTGGTGAGAAACAGGAGCGACCATCATGTGCCGATCCTCTAGAAAAGCGCGCCCGTGGAGTGGGAGGAGAGGCAGTCTCCCACTTGATGATGCTACCAGGGTTCATCCGTGATTCGCCCCATATGGCCGGGCTTGCCACAGTGGTTGCAACTCCCAGTCCAACCACACTCGAAGCCTGCAGTGCTCGCCACGCATGCCAAAAGCACTTCATGCCCTGCCCCGGGCACGGGACGAGCAATGACGCTTTCGCGAAGAAGGCAGCCAGGGGCGACCCCATCTTAGCCCCTAAGGAGGAGCCCTGTCCTCCCTTGAACTTCTTGAAGGTGGGGCCAGAGAGGACCCACCTCCTCCACCAAAGGTCCTCTTCGGCCCCGCTGTGCCGCGAGGAACCCCTGAACCTCGGGTTCGCTTGTCCCGAGAGAGCTCCAACTCGAGCTCCATGCCCGCCCGCTTGCTCCACCACGCAGGCAGAAGTCACGAGGGGCCAGTTGCCCCATGACAACTCTGAACTCCTGGTTGAGGCCCCTACGGAACCTCCTAGCTTTCTCCGATCGTAAATAATTTTGCCCTGGCCGATCTGCAAGCGCCTGTTGTTGAACTCCTTCTCATACTCTGCCCGCGAGCCTCTTTCCCTGGAAAGAGTGGTCATAATAAGCTCCATCCTCTCAAGGAAAGACTGCAGGTGGAACTTGGCTCGAAGGCGAGCCACAAAGTCCTCCAGGTGGCCCAGAATCGGGGTTCTAGCGGCGAGAACCCCCTCCCACGAGATATCGACAGCCCCTTGGTGAAAAGCCACAAGCGAGTCCTCTGAACCGAGAGTCAACTCTAGGACCTCAAAGCTGCCTCTCCATGTGCACGCGGCCAATCTGCGGACTGGATCGGCGATGCTGCTCCGTCGAAAGTGTCAAGACGGAGGGACATCCACTCCCGGAGACTCATCCTCGGCTCCGGTGCGGCGAGGGCAGCAGCGAGGGGCCAGCTGCGGGGAGCTGCACAGCGAGGCTGCCATGGCTGGCGGCGCGGCTCTGAATCTCCCTGCTTGAGCACGGACTAAAACTTCATTGGCGGCGGGCACCCCGCCCACCTGCCAGCTGGAAGCTCCTCTGGCTGGCCCACGAGCATTAAGCGGAGGCTACCTCAAATAACCGACAGACTCCTCAACTCCTGGGAGCCTGCGCCCCCGGCCTCCACGACCCCACGGCGTCACGGCCTCTACCCCTCGGCATGGTACAGACGAGAGACAACCACCCAAACACCAAAGCACACAATCAAGATCATAGATCAAACATCATCATAAGCATATTTCTTATCACATAATCAAAGCGCGATGCATTGATGAACCAAAACCCATCCTCTTGTGCAACCAAGTGTGTCGATTTTAGATTAGTTATACCACTTTTACAAGTTTTAACGTTGCTATCCTATAACAAGGTTTTAGTTAGAACCTAAGCCATGTTTCTAAGTTATTCACATCACATTTTAGTTGTACCCTATGGCATGACACTAAAAATTCACATTCCAAGGACCTCTGACCCGCTCTGATACCAAGCTGTAACACCCGGCATTTACTATGCAGATGTTACCAAACATAAGCTAAACAACATCTAAATACCACATTTAACATCAAATTCCAGCAAAGGTGCATAGACTAAAAACCGAGATTTGTGGCCTATCCTTTGTTTTATCATGAATTTAAGAAACTTGACAACAATATAGCATTATATGGCAATAAGAGAAACATCTAAACAGCAATAAATAAAGTCTTAACGACAATAAAGACTAACATCACGCTCTTAAAGTTCCAAGTGTCAAACAAACAATAGAACTCTCATTAACCAAGCTAAGACTTAATTTAAAGGCCATCACCGCAATTTATTATCCAACTAAATGAATTGACTTGGGGAAACATTAAGGTGAAAGCAGCGTGTGAGAGTGTGACTATTCCCTTTCCGCGTACCGTTCTCATGGTACCTAAAACAACAAGAAAACACAAGGGTGAGTTCGAAAACTCGGCAAGCATCACGCAATGGACAACAAAGCATAACAACAAGTCAATAACATCTTTCATCATGTATAACATCTCATTCATGAATACTTATCAATATCATCATCAATTTGTATGCGATGTAATGCATTGCTCTGACCCTCTGGGAACCTCATACCGGTATGGGAAGTACACACCCGTCGGTGTGCACCCTTTCCTCCCTTCCATCCGAAGATGGAGGGTGCCTACCTAAACTTCCAAACACCACGTGGATGGAATCACGACATAGGACTTACTCAATGGCGTTCGGATTAGTCATAACTTTCTCACCCGACCTTGCCGGACTAGTTAAGACTTTCTCACCGCCTCGCCTATCTCATGACATGCATGCAACCATGCCAATTATCATATTCAATTCACATATTAACACATGGCATCATAATATGTTAAACATGCTCATCATATCATATCAATTATTAACACATGGCAAGTGAACATATATCATGTAGGCAATTCCATCTAATTTCAACATGCAACCTACAACTTGCTATCCATCACAACACACTTGCCTCAACCACGTGCAACGGATTGGCGGGAAGAAGAGAACTCCGGTCACACCACCTGCACATAGGCATCACACACTCACAATCATAACCTCAAAACAGTACACACGCCCCATCTAACCCGACATTGCCAACTACTCGCAAAACCTAAAAACAGAGGTTCTGTCGGCGGGACAACAACCTTACAAAAAGCATAACTTGAGTTCTGGGACTCCAAATCGAATAAACGAGTACACCGTCGCGAAGCTTAGAAATTTCCCACCTTTTTCTAGTTATAGGGAAAGACTGATTCGGACTCTAAAATTGTTTAATCTACAGATTACCACAATCTGTTCCAGTTACGTCACAGATTTTTAGGCGCTCGGTAAAACAGCCATAACTTTCAAACGGCTGATCGGAAATTAACGTGCTTTACGTCCACGGAAAGATAATTAAATTATCTACAACTTCCTAGAAGTCCGTACGGTCTGATTCGGATTCTAAATCGACGGAAACTCGAACCTAGTTCGACTGCTCAATCTGCCCGAAAACAGAAACGTGGACAAGTTTAGATCTAACCCAAATTACTTCAAACCAGCGCCTCCAATTGATCTAAAAACTTGATAAACACCCTAATAACAGTACCTAGATCAAATCCAAGGATCCTCATGTTCATACCTTTGCCCAAAGCGCCAAAACTCCAATCAATCTCCATGAATCTCGCGAATGGCTCCTCGCTCCACGTTCCTCGCTCCTCGCTCCTTGCTCCTCGCTCCTCGCTCCACGGGATGACTCCACAAGGTGCAGGGGTGGGGAGGCCACCCTAGGGCAGCAAGGGGGTGGAGGGAGGTGGTGTGGAGGGTGGAGAAGGGGAAAAGGGTGATGCCACGGTTTTGGGGGGGCTAGGGCTTAGGGAGGGGAGGGAGGGGAGGGCGCAAGAGGGAGGTGGGGCGCAATAAGGAGGTGGGGGCGCAAGGGGCTGGGGAAGCCCTTTTATCAGCCCTCAACCCAATCCTAGTCCGTTCAGAGTCCTAATCCATCCCACAAAGCCCACCAAGGCCCAAAAACTCCTCGGGAAGGCCCAAAACCCAGCGACCGAAGCGGCCCGAAGCGTTATTAACCCCCGATCCTTATGATTTTAACCTTATTTCCACATCTCATACTGTATTTAACCTTATCATGTTCAAAAATTAAGGATACGACACTCCGAGGTGTCACAAGTCAAGTTTCTTTGTGAGTCTTGGATGAGTTTTAAAAGAAAATGCTGTAAACGGAGTAAGTAGTCTTTTGACTGAAATTATTTGTCAAATAGTGAGAATTGTTGTTTAGAATGTTATGTGGTATGTAACAATGTGGTTAATGGAAATGATGTACTCCTTAGTTAATTTGTGAGCTGAATCAATTTAATGTAATAGTTATCTTTAGCTTAAGATTAAATGAACTTCTAATGTTGTAGATTACTCTATAGCGAGAATGATTAAAGGTGTTAATATACATGCTCAGATTCTGTTGTTTACTTTAAAAGTGCTTTTGACCCCTGATAATGTTTAAAGTTTTAAATCCTGATGCATAGTTAAAACATTAAGATGATGTGGACTGCTGATATTGTTAAAGATGCTCTAATTTTACATGTTATTAGAGAGATTTAATCGTGTTGGTGACCTTAACTTGGAAGTTGATTAGACTTGTTATTTATGATGTTGCAAACTGTTAGTATATTTGGAAGTTTGCATATGTGTTCTTTTAATGCTAGCACCGATGTCAGTTGGGAAGACATAGGTTTAGTGGTTGTGGTAAGAGCTTTGTGATGGTCTAACTCATTTAATTTGTTTTAAATAGTTCGAGCATGTTGAGTAGTGACAATTTGCTATAGCCTTTGGATAGGATAACTAAAAGTAATGTTGCAGCTTTTAAGATTATGCAAACAATTGATATTGATGACTTGGTAGTGTTGTTAATTGTTGGAAACCATTGATCCAATAGAGAAAAGTGTAAAACTGTGAAAATTATGTCGAGTACATGTTGTGATGGGATGAACAATGGATAATAATCATGATGTAAGATTTTAATCTTAATGAATGCATATTTTAGAATGCTATTTACGAAGTTTATCTTGTAGAGATAATACTTATTTGTTGAAGTCATTTTATTGATTGAACAAGTTTTAATTGTCAAGATGTTGACGTATGGGTGGTATAAAATGGATAGGTTGACCATGCTCGGGTATTTGTTGAAGTACTGTATTCTAAATACAGAAAATGATGTATTACGATATGTTGGTCCGTGGGGATCTTGTTGACGCAGTCTTAATTGGATGTCTTTTGATAAGCATCATAAACTTTAATTAAAAGTGTTGGGAATGGTAACTAGAGAAAGAATTTGTTATGTAAATTTTGTTAAATCCGGTTGGACCTTCCCAATGAGTAAGTAGTGAATTTTGAAGTCTTTAATGGAAAGCGTAGTGGAACACTAGAGATGGTTGTATTTATGCTAAGCCGGTGTTTAAAACCTTTTTGACTGGTTTGGTTGTTTGCTAGTTTGGTTGAATGCTTTCGGGCAAAGTATTCCTTATGTCATATTTCAGAGTTTCCCTAAACTTGTAGTGATTGGTGCCAATCTTTGATTTTGGCTAATTTGTTTAGTTTGTGCTATGAGTATGGATTTAGACCCAAAAGTCTTTGAGTGGATCGCGCTCCTTTGCGTTCACACTGAATTATCTTTGGTATAAATGTTTAAAAGGAAGCAGATGGTCATAGTGGGTTGTGTTGGGAACTTTTGAGTTAAGCCCTTGATGGGTAACCCTATTTGGCTAGAGTTGGAGTTAATTGGAAAATGTGTCTGGTGTTTGCGTGTGCTTCACAAAGGTGGTTTTTGCGAATGTTCATAAGTGATTTTGTTGGTAAAGTGTTCTTTTTGGAAATGAGTTTCCCTTTCTCTTTGAGAAATTTATGGCCGGTTGTGGAAGCGGATGCTTGACTTGAAGTTTTGATGTTCTCTTTCAAAATGTTGAATTTGGTTGAAATGCAATGTTTTGCAAGTTCAGTTTTCAATTGTTGTGGGATGTGATGCGACGTGGTGTTTTATTGTTAACTATGCTGCCATCATATTCTATATGAATTTCTGCAACCTTCGATGTTAATTGTATTTCAATTATTTGATACCGAGAAAGAAGTCATTTGGTGAATGACTATTCGGTACTGTTGTTACATGATGAATGAATGGTGAAAGGGAACAACGAGACATTGTTTATGCATAATTAATGATAAAAGAGTTGTTGAGCCAGGTCGGTGAGAAAGTCATATATGGATATATGACTAATCCGGAGTGCTCTTGGGAAGCTGCATGCATGTTCTGAGTCGAGATTTCAATTGCCTTCTAGTATGAGGAGTAAGAATGAATACCTTCTGGTATGTTGGTTGTGATGTAAGAGATATGAGCTTTCTTTGCATCTTGGCTTAGGAAAAATAGAATGAGTACTTTTTGGTTGATGCCGAATTCTTTCCAAAGTGGCTTTTAGCGCTTTGGAGCTCGAGTTGTTGTATGTGGATCATTTTGGGTTCATGGGTCTTGGTTGAGCTTACTCAATGATTGTATTCTTTGTTCTAGTCCTTTGAGTGGAAGAGCCTGAGGGCGAGACCTTCTTAGAGAGAAATCCAGTGTGGGTTGTTAATGACCTCAGTTATTAAGTGTTACTAGTAGTTAATCGAAAATAGTTTAAAAGTGAAGAGTAAAGGAAGGTTGTGTTGGATTCAATGCAAACCTTCTTGGGGTATTGTGTCGTTGATGTATTCCTCGGTAGGGTTGATTAAGTTACTCGTGGACCACTTGGTGGTTGCTAGTAATTGCTTTTCCTTTTCGAAGTGTATTGGATCTTTTGTTGCTGATCTATGAGCGAGTTGAGTCAACCGTAGTGGTTTTGTTTGGTTGTTATTGTTCTTGCGGGTTTTAAGAACCTTGGTTTTAAAGAAAGTTTTTTTTTATGTTAGTGGTGGGTATTGGTCTTTTGTAAAAGATCAATCCTTTGCATGGTTTTAACCCCGTTTGTTCAAACAGTGGGTTGTCTTGGAGTGTAGTGTCTCGTTTGGGTCGTCGTCGTCTTGAATACGGCAAACCACAGTAGAGAGGGTTCTAGCGGTTGAAGCCGTGGTCTTCTGGGGAGTAGTGTTGGTTAAAAGAATTGGGCACTTTAGTGCTAAGGAATGTATAGTTTGAGGACGGTGAGACCGTTTTCTTTGGTGGTCTGTTTGGGAATTTATCCTATCGCTTGGGTCGTGCTGATGCCTTGTGTGAGTACTTGTGTTTCAATGTTAAGTATAGTTCTTGCAAGATTTTACTGTGAAATATCGTTAATGCCTTTGGTCTTCATACCTGAGAGTTTGGTCATCGAGTCTTGATCGGTGTAGTTCCGTGATTTTAGTTAGAGAGAGCGTTGGCCGGGATATTGAAGTCTCGCGTGTGCAAGCAATATCCGAGTTATTTCCGATCTGGTGTGAGCTGCAAATCCTAGCTATCTTTTGCTTTCTTTGGATTGTCTAGTGGTGTCTTGGATTAGAGGTCGAATCATGTTGAAGGGGGGGAGAATGTGATACCACGGGATGGCAAAGACATTATAGAATGTGAAATGGAGGTATTAAACTTTACGGCATGAATTTTAATCGCGTTTCTAGGCCGATTTCGGGAGTTTGGGCCTCTCTGGGGGAGTTCGGGCCTAAGGGGGTTGAGTCGTGGGCTTTAGTGGGAGGATTTTTGGGCCCATGAGGGAGTGGGGGGCAGCATACCCTGCCTTGGGGGCGCCCTCCCCTTGCCCTAGGCGCCCTCTCCTCTTCCCCCCTCAAGCCGCCACCTCCTCCTCCCCATCTCCCTCTCCTAGCCACCCCCATCTTTCCCCATTGCGCCTCCACCCTTCCCCTCCCTTCCCAAGCCATCCACCCCTCTCCTAGCAGCCCCACGGCATCCCCTCTCATGGTGCTCCTCGCTGTCCCGCTCGGAGGATCGCCGGAATTCGAGAATCTCCGGCGAACCGTTGCGGATCGGGAGGAAGGAGCGGCCGGCGGGAAGGAAGGCTTCGTCGGTTTCGGATCTTCTTGGCGAGGTATGGCATGGGTGATCTGTGGGTTAGGTCTAGGTGTTGTTCTAAGGATCATTACCATGTTTTTTAGATCAAGGGAGGTGCTGCCATGGGGTAGATTTGTTGAAAACTAGAGTTGTATTCACGTTCTGGTTCGGGCAGATTGGGAACCCGAACTAGGGCAGGAGTTTTGGCCAATTTAGAGATTGAATCTGACCGTACGGACTTTTAGGAAGTTGTAGATAATTTCATTATCTTTCCGTGGACATAAAGAAATTGAAATTCCGCCCAGCCGTTTGGAAGTTATGGATATTTTACCGAGCGCTGTCAAATCTGTGACGAGATTGAGACAGTTCGTGTTCAACATTAGATTAAACTAATTTAGAGTCCGAATCAGTCTTTCCATATAACTAGAAAAAGTTGGAAAATTTTCTAAGCTATGCGAGGGTGTACTCGTTTATTCAATTTGGAGTCCTAGAACAGAAGTTATGCCCGTTGGAAGACTGCTGTCCCGAAGGGACAGATTTGCTGCTTTCTGGTTTTAGGAGTTGTAAGCGAAGTCGGGGTAGTGGGATTTATGTGTGTTGTTTTGTGGACTCGATTTGAGTGTATGGCACGTGTTTGCAGGTGGTGTGCCCCGGGAGTGCCCTCGACCTCTCTCGTCACTCCGTTGCCGTGGTTGAAGGCAAGTGTGTTGCGTGGATTGTATGTTATATGCGTTGCTAGATTTGCTAGATAGCATTCGAATAGATAACATGTTGTCTTGCCATGAATTACATGTTATAATTGATATGACGTCCTTAGGCCATGATTTAAAGGTTATCTATGATATGGTGTCCACATGCCATGATTAAAAATGTTTGTTGTTGATGAATGAATCACATGCCATGTTTTGAATGGTTACCGTCGATTGTTGAGTACGGACCTACATGTTTCGATGCCAAGTGTTGATATGCAATAGTTCTATTCATGTATATGTTGCTGTCCGTTTTGCACACATGGCATATTTTTCATGGCCGGTCGGTGAGATAAGTCATAACTATTCCGGTAGGGTCGGTGAGAACTGTTATGACTAGTCCGGGGCTATTCTTTCGAATAAGTCCTACATCGTGATTCCTTCACCGAGGTGAATGGAAGCGAGTGATAGGCACCCTCCATCTTCGGGATGGAAGGGGGAAAGGGTGCATGCCGACGGGTGTGCACTCAACCATACCGGTATGAGTTTCCAAGGAGACATGTGCATTGCATTGCATTGCATTAATGAAATATGTATATGATGATGTTTATGAGATGACGATGTGAATACTTATGAGTTACTCATGAGATGAGTACATGGATGCTTAAAAGATGTTTGGAATGCTAACCATGTTGTGTTATGATGTGCTTTTGGAGATTGGTGATGATGGTTTGTTGACTTGATCTTTGTTTTTCCATTACAATACACTTTGGTGGAGTTTTGAACTCACGCTTGTGTTTTATGTTGTTTTTAGGTACCTTGAGATCGGCATGAGGGAAAAGGGGAATAGTCACACATCTCCACGTAGTTCACGTAATTGATTCCACAATGGAATCATTTGGAGTCATGACAATAAACTGAATGTGATACCATTGATGTTTATGGTTTAGATGTGTGCTAGTATTGCCTTATTCGTTTCATTTGGCTAATGATGACTTTGGGATGCTTAAAGTGGACTTATATTGCTTCCGTGCCGCTTATTATTGCTGTTTTAGATGTTTCATATTATGTCATATTCTGCTATGCTATTATGGTTGCGCGAGATCATGATTAAACAAAGGAGATGCTGCCGAAATTTTCGGTTCTAGCAATTGGTCCTTTGCTGTAAGTTTCTTTTATTTGTAGTTTTAGATGATACATAATCGATGTTTGGTAGCATTCAGGCGTATTAGATGCCGGGGTGTTACATTCTTCCCGGGCCAGGTCTTCCGTTTCGGAAGCCTGACCTTCATCTCCAACGACTTCGGAAGCCTTTCTCTCTCTAAGGGAACCGCGCTACAGCGCGGTGAGGTTTCCGGCGATCCACCGTCACGACTTCCGCGCCGATCGGAAGGTCCCCCTGTCTCGTACCCTAAAGTACCGAGCGGGGATCCGAAGCCCCGTTCCAGCCGTGGAGTCGGGCTCGAGGACGCCGAGGCACGAAGGGTGGGGGTTCTCACCGCCAAGCCACTCGGCACCCCCGAGCGCCTAGGTTTGTCTTCTCCAGACTCACCCACCTCAGCGGCCGAGTCAGAAGAAAGCCTAGAGAGGCTGCTGGAATTTCCGTGAGAGTCTGTAATCGAAGGCTCGCGGGCGGTCGCGGCGCTTCGACACCTCGATCGCCCGCCCGATTTGGAAGGAGGCCGAGTGATCGAGCCTGGACGCGCGCGTGCTCTCGGGACCGCGCCTCGGCTGTCAATGAAGACATTCTGCAAGCCAAGATGGGGACCAGGCCGTTTCGTACCCACGCCAGAATATCGTCGCCTCCAAGACACTCCTGGATACCACGGCCCTATCTTTGGGGCGGATGATCGATTGCCCGATCATGGCCCAAGTAAAGGCCATGGTGACGGCGGCAGCTATCCAGCATCAGCCAAACCGACCAGCCGGCGAAGGAGCTGTCACGTGGTCCGGCCAGGACCCAGACAGCCAGCAGCCGGTCAGGTCGGGAAGCCCGCCAGACACATCATGTTCTACCCCGCGGAGACGACTTGCGACACAGCATCAGCCGCGACCTCCGTTCAGACCTCGACGCCAGGCGCCGCGACCGAGAAAGGGAGGAACAACGCCGTCAAGCCGACGAATACGAGCGCTACGGCATCCTTCCGCGAGGCCGCGAAGTACGCCAAGTGCGATCCCCTCCGCATCGATCACCTCCCGGGGGGTATCGCGGGGTCATCGAAGGGGTTCGCGCGTTTACCCCTCACCTACGCCGAGTGGTTTGGCCTGATGGATTTAATCCTAAAGGCATCACTAGGTTCGACGGTGAGAGGGACCCGGAGGCTTGGCTACAAGTATATGCTCTGCAGCGTCGGGGCAGAGGGATCAGAAAGTAATGGCAAACTACTTGCCGGTTACCCTCTCGCCCCTGGCCCAAGCATGGCTCACCGGACTTCCAGCGAACTCTATAGATTCCTGGGGAGATCTGTGTGAGCAGTTCATCTCAAATTTCCAAGGCACTTACGAGCGCCCAGGCACCCCTTGGGACCTGTACCAGCTACACCAAAGGAGGAACGAATCCCTCCGGGAGTTCGTCAAGCGCTTCATGAACAGGAAAAGCACCGTTCGGGACGTCACAGACGCGGCTGTGACAGCTGCCTTCCAGAAAGGAGTCAGCGACCCCGACCTCATCAAGAAGATGTCCCGGAAGCCACCCACGTCGGTCCGGGAGCTGTTCGCCCTAGCGGACCGTTACGCTTCAGCCTCCGAGGCTCTGGCGGAACGGCGTGATGAGGGGAAGGATCAGTCTGGACCCCCTCGGCGGAAAGAAAAGAAGCGCAAGGGCGAAGAGCTGGTGGCAGTCGCTACACCGACTCATCCTCGCGCTCTCAAAGAGGATGGATATGATAAGGTTATGAACTCACTCTGCCCTTTCCATCCGAAGGGGAGGCATGCCGCCAAGGACTGCTTCACCCTATAGAGGTTCGCCCGCGAGAGCAAGAGGCAGGCTGGACAAGGTCCGAGTGGTCACGCCGCCGGCAAGCCGCCTCTCCCTGAAGCTAAGGAAGACTATCAGGAAGTCGACCTCGAGCTTAACTACATATTCGGGGGTTCGGCCGCATATGAGTCCAAGCGGAAGCAAAAGCTCACCGCTCGGGACATCTCAGGCGAGAGCCGAGACCCCCGATATATCCGGTGGTCCGAGGTCGCAATAACTTACGACCGCACGGATCACCCAGATCGCGTCCCATTCCCCGGCAGATACCCGCTGGTCTTGGCGCCGGTTGTCCGCGGCATCAAGCTCAAAAGGGTGTTGATTGATGGTGGGAGTGGGCTCAACGTCCTCTTCGTGAAGACACTCGACGATATGGGAATCCCGCTGATGCGACCTCACACGCGGGTCGTCGCCTTTTCATGGAGTGATACCCGGAACGTCGGCGATACCACTCGGACAAATCACTCTACCAGTCACGTTCGGCGCAAGGGACAACTACCGGACTGAGAGCCTTAGCTTCGAGGTGGCAGACTTCGCGACAGCGTATCACGCCATCTTGGGAGACCACTGGCCAAGTTCATGGCGGTGCCCCACTACGCCGTATCGATGCCAAGATGCCGGGTCCGGAGTGGTATTATCACTCTACGCGCGATGTTAAGCGATCTTTCTCTTGCGACAGAGAGAGTTGCGAAATGGCCGAGTCTCTGGAAGGCGCCGGGACGGGAAAGGATTCGTCAAGAGGCAGATTTCGACGAGCCGGAAGGCAGTATCCCTACCCGCAAACCGCAGAACTCCGGGATCGGCCCCGAGGAAGGCACCAAGAGGATTCTCCTCGACCCGTCCGATCCGGCGCGAGCCGTCTCGATCGGGACAAGGCTCGGGGATGAATAGGAAGACGCGCTCGTCACCTTTCTGCGGGCAAACCAAGACGTCTTTGCCTGGAAGCCGTCTGACATGCCGGGGTCCCCGAGGTGATCGAGCACGCACTGAATGTAAACCAATCCGCCAGGCCCGTCAAGCAAAGGTTACGACGGTTCGCTCAAGATCGTCGAGAAGCCATCAGAGAGGAGATCACAAAAGCTGCTAGCCGCAGGCTTCATCAAAGAAGTGTATCATCCCGACTGGTTGGCGAACCACCTGCTCGCCCGTAAGAAGAATAAAAGCTGGCGCATGTGTGTTGATTACACCGACCTCAACAAGGCTTGTCCGAAAGATCCCTTTGGTCTCCCTCGTATTGATCAGGTGGTAGACTCCACTGCCGGATCTCGGCTACTCAGCTTTCTGGACGCCTATTCAGGCTATCATCAAATCCGGCTTCGAGAGGAAGACTGCGAGAAGACTTCGTTTATCACTCCATTCGGAGCATATTGCTATATCACCATGCCGTTCGGGCTCAAGAATGCCGGCGCAACGTACCAGCGCGCCGTGCAGCGGTGTTTTCACCATCAGCTCGGGCGCAATGTGGAAGCTTATGTGGATGATGTGGTAGTGAAAACGCAGACACAAGATAGCCTTATCTCCGATCTGGCCGAGACGTTCGTAAGTCTAAGGGCGTTCCAGATGAGGCTGAACCCCGAGAAATGTGTTTTCGGAGTTTCTTCCGGGAAGCTACTCGGGTTCATCGTCTCCCATCGTGGGATCGAGCCGAACCCGGAGAAAATTGGAGCCATCATGAAAATGGCCCCGCCTACCAGCCAAAAGGAGGTCCAAAAGCTCACCGGATGCATGGTAGCGCTTGGCAGGTTTATCTCACGGTTGGGAGTCCGGGGAATGCCTTTCTTCAAGCTCCTTAAGAAGCAAGATCGCTTTGATTGGACGGCAGAGGCACAGCAGGCCTTCGAGGAACTCAAGGTGTTTCTCTCCACTCCCCCAGTCTTAGTCTCGCCGGCGCCAGGTGAACCTCTTCTGCTCTACATAGCGGCAACATCTCATGTAGTAAGTGCCGTGATAGTTGTGGAGCGGGAGGAATCTGGACACCGCCACGGCGTGCAACGCCCAGTTTATTTTGTCAGCGAAGTACTGGGCGAATCCAAGACAAGATATCCTCAAATCCAGAAGCTGCTGTACGCCATTTTGATCTCGTCACGGAAGCTGAAGCATTATTTCCAAGGACATTCGATTTCAGTAGTCACTTCTTTCCCCGTGGGAGAGGTCCTCCGCAATCGGGAAGCTACTGGAAGAATTTCAAAGTGGGCAGCCGAGCTTGGAGCTTTCGACATCTCGTTCAAGCCGCGCACCGCCGTCAAGTCCCAGGCTTTGGCTGACTTCACGGCCGAGTGGACCGAATCCCAGACTCCCTGCACCGAAGAAGAGCCAGAATATTGGGTCATGCACTTCGACGGATCTCTCATGCTTGGTGGAGCAGGGGCGGGAATCCTCCTTATCTCGCCTAAGGGCGACAGGTTGAAGTATGTCCTTCGGATTCACTTCCCGGCCTCAAACAATGCCGCGGAGTACGAGGCCCTCATCCATGGGCTTCGTATCGCCACATCACTCGGAATCCGATGGCTGGCGGTTCGAGGCGACTCCCAGTTGGTGGTGAATCAAGTACAGAAGGACTGGTCGTGCGTGGATCAGAACATGGCGGCATACTGCCAGCAAGTCCGAGAATTGGAAGGCAAGTTTGATGGTCTGGAGCTGGTTCATATCCTCCGCCGCAACAATGAGGCAGCAGACGAGCTGGCTAAGATGGGAGCCACTCGGGCAGATGTCCCGAGTGATATCTTCGTACAGGATCTTCACGAGCCAACCGTTACAAAACGGCAAAAGCCAAGCGAGGGTCCTGGAACCGGGGTCCTGCTCATCGATCCAGACTGGACTACCCCGTACCTTGATTACCTCCTGAAGGACAAACTCCCGGAAGCCACCACTCTGGCAGAGCGCGTCTCCCGACAAGCCAAATCCTACGTGGTGGTGGGCGACGAGCTCTTCCGAAAAAGTGCCTCGGGTGTCCTCAGGCGGTGCATTTCGGGACAAGCGGGAAGAGAGCTGCTCCAAGAAATCCATTCGGGGATGTGTGGCCATCACGCGGCATCAAGCGCCTTGGTTGGGAAAGCCTACCGACAGGGTTTCTTCCAACGGCGATAACGGATGCCAAGGAGATAGTTCGAACTGCGAGGTTGCAATTCTATGCAAGACAGACACACTTGCCGACAGAGCTACAGACTATACCCATTTCTTGGCCTTTCGCGATGCTGGGGCTCGACTTAGTGGGCCCGCTCAAGAAGGCTCAAGGCGGTTTCGCTTACCTCTTCGTGGCCATTGACAAGTTCACCAAGTGGATCGAAGCCAAGCCAGTCGTCACTATCACTGCAGTTAAGGCCAAGGAGTTCTTCCAGGATATTGTGGTCAGATTCGGAGTGCCCAACCGGATCATCACGGACAACGGCACCCAATTCAGGAGCGAAGAATTCCAAGAATGGTGCGAAGGCGTCGGGATCAAGATCTGCTTCGCCTCGGTGGCTCACCCACGAAGCAATGGGCAGGTTGAGCGAGCTAACGGTCTGGTCCTCCAAGGCCTCAAGGCCAGGATCTTCGACCGCCTCAAACCATACGCTGCTCGATGGGTGAAGGAGCTACCGTCGGTACTCTGGGGACTCAGAACCACTCCCAGCCGAGCGACTGGCCAAACCCCCTTTTTCCTGGTCTATGGCGCAGAGGCGGTTCTGCCGACCGAGCTGGGATTCGAATCCCCGAGGGTTCGGAATTACAACGAAGCCGAGTCCGAGGGAAGCCGAATGGCGGAGCTTGATCAACTCGAGGAGGCTCGGAACGTTGCCGCCCTCCAGTCGGCTAAGTACCTCCAGGGACTTCGGCGCTACCACTCTATAGCGTCAGAAGTAGAACCTTTTCAGAAGGAGATCTGGTCCTGAGGAGGAACCAGAAAAACGAGCACAAGCTCTCTCCAATTTGGGAAGGTCCGTACATTGTGCAGAAGACGACCCGGCCAGGTGCTTATCGACTCAGACGAGAAGACGGCGAGGTTCTGGCAAATACTTGGAACGCCGAACAACTCCGTCGCTTCTACGCATGAGTTATGTATCCCACTCTTACACATTAAATAAAATAGTGGTCCGCCTTATTTTCTGAAGTTCTGTGTAATGCTAGCCCCGAGTGGTTATTACCGGCGGTGTAGCGCCGATATAGAATGCACGGAAATAACAAGCCGCGATGAGCACAAAGCCTCGGCGGTTTATACCAGCGCGCACAACGGAACGGGTAGAAAGCACTAACCACTCGGGGACTGCAATTCGCAGCGTCAGAATTTAACCGAGATTCGCCTGATCGCGAATTTCTAACCGTCAAAAGCTCGAGCCCCAGCGCCTCGTTGCTGGCACTGGAGCAACTGACTAGAATAAGTTGATCAGGCGGAACCGCTAAACTCGGATTAAACATGATGGCACGGACTGGGTAAAATTTCGCATTTCATTCCGTAATGTTGATAAAAAAAAAAAAACTACTGGTGTTGGTCTTTGATGCTGCTGGTGCTTCTGTGGTCTTTGGTCTTTGGTCTTTGGTCTTCTTTGGTCTTGTATTTCTTTGAGAGGCCTGGAGGCGAGATCGTTCAGGTTAGACGCGACCCACGCGACCCAAAGCCGCCAGAATCTCGTCCTCAACCACCCACAAGGGTGGTATAAGACGGACGAGGGCCCTGACGGCAAGGTCGTCGCGGCGATCGCGACCAACCATCTCGAGGATGATATCCGCCACCTCGTGGAGCCCCGGTGCGGCCTCCAGCAAGGTGGCCACGGCAGCGGCGTCCCTCGCCGCTCCTTCCTCCTCCTCCGCCTCCAGTGTGGCAAAGTCGAGGTCTTCCCAAGACTCCGCCTCCACCCAATTGTGCAACATCCCGAAGAATCGCTGGCGAAAGAATGCCGCGTATGGGCCAACGAACCTCCACGTATTAGACATGGAAGAAAACTGGAAGAGGAAGAAGAAGGACGAGGCAAAGGGGAAACGGGCGATCGCTCATCAGCGGTGACGCCCTATTTATAAGCCACCCCAGCCCCGGAAATCGAAGCGTCTCCAAAGGCAATCAAATGCGCCGCCTCGCAATCAACGAGGCGCGAACAATAAGCGACGATCACGAATACCAAAGAAGATCAGCGCATTGAACAAAATCAAGGAGAATTTCACCAGACACGTGTCGTAAGCAGTTCAAGCTCGTTCGGCTTTCTCGCTCAATTATACCAAATTAAGCGAAAAAGCCCGGGGGCTGGAGAGCTAGCAAGCGATGCAAGCCTGGGGGCTAAACCACTCAGCCAGGTGGCCACAACGTAAGTCCCGACGCCCGAGAGCTGCATGCCAGCCTCTCGGAAAAGCGTGTCTGGGGCAAGAAAGCCACGGGCCAAGGCCCTGGTGTTTGGGAGCCATACCAGTTGGCTGAAACTCACCCGGAAAGGCGCAACAGGATCCAAAAGGCTGCGGGCATATATTCTAACAACTCAGCCAAAGAAGAAAGTGGAAGAGGTCTGAAGACCACTCAGCGGAAGACAATACAGGCAAATCATATTGAAGTAAGAAGACACAATATTTCAAACAAGGAGGGCGAGCACTCGGCATCAAGGCCCACATCGAAGTCAGAATTCTAGATTCTCCAACAAGGCCTGCGATGCACCGGACACCTCTTCGAGGAGCGCGTTGGCCTTGTCTTCATCACAGGCAAAGCCTTCTTTCACAGCTTCGAGGTCAATTCTCGGATAATGAGACTTGACCACCGCCAATGCCTGGTTCGCACTCATTACTGCGGACTCTTTGGCGTAAGCTCTGATCCTATCGGCTCCTCCCGTGAGAAGTGGAACAGCATCGTCCCCCTGGCCCGGCGTGACTCCTTCAATACGCAGAAGGTGCAGGACTGGCTCGCAGGCGACGCGCAGTTCAGTCCGGCCCTGTTCGACAGCGGCCATCTTCTCCTTGCATTCTGCAACAAAGTCAAACGGCCATCAAGAGCACACCCGACGCCAAGTATGTTCAACCCAAGTCAAATAAATTTACCCTTCAGCTCCCGCTGCATCCTTTCCAAGCTGACTCGAGCTTCGAGGCCAGAATTCTCTGAAGCCTCCAGTCGGGCCCTCGGCTCGACAGCGGTCAGTCGCGCTGAAACACGAGTGTCATCATCCTCTCCAACCATCCAAAAAGACATCCAAACCGAATCCAGGGGAGAATCTCACCTTCGAGCATATGCTCAAGCTTCGTCTTCTCCTCCCGGATCGTCATACACTCGCCCTGAAGCTCGTGGACTTCTTTCCATCTGTCTGCTGATCTCGCTGAGCTTGTCCTGCATCGCTTCGCTCCTTGAGCTTCGGGAGCACCTTCTGGAAAAACCGCGACCTTTGCTCCGAGCGCTCCCCATGTCCTAGGTAACAGGCGTAATCTCGAGGAGAAGTCGGCCAGCAGGCAACAGATTGAAGACAAGAAGCTCACCCTGACGAGCGTGCTACACCGGACGGTGAGCTCATAAAGCTCCGTCCGAGCCGCTCTCTCCTTCTCGTCGTCTTCTTCCATCCCTTTCCAGTCGGAACCCCCTTCCCACCATACGGTCCGATTCTGGGGCTTCGGCAGAGGACCGAGCGGCGGAGGCTCTCGAGGCACTTCCTCCACTCCGGGAGACGGTGCCGGGTCGATCTCGTCGGCAGACGGACCACCGGATGGTTCGATCGTTGGGCCGCCGGCACCCGGTGGCGACGCCCCGGCAGTCGGCGGCAACGGCGACCTAGCCTCCGCCTGGGGCTCCTTTTCAGGAGACCTCTCCGCCGGGACGTCCGTAGTAGGAGTCCTGCATCAGCAAAAAGAGAAACACCTCAGCACAGGCGGTAACAAAAAGTCAAGGATCGCCCAAAAGAGTACCTTTTGGATTTCTTGAATTTCATCCCAGGTCTCATCCGAGACCCAGCACCACTCGGAGGGAAGTTAGCGCCTGCAGCCGGGGCTGCCCCTGGGACAGAAGGCTGTGGCCCCGCGCTTTGCGATCCGGGTGCACCAGAGGTCGAAGGCCCGGCTGACGAAAGACCGGCGACCTCCTCCGCCGACTCCCGGCGCAGCTCGTCGACCGAGGTGTCAGCCACTCGCTTCGCCTGAGCGTGTTTCAGCCGAGAGAGGCCGACAACCGGAGCGTCAGAAAGGAAGGACGCGCGATCCTGAAAAAAGGAACCATCGCACCCAGTTTGAGTCACACATCAGTCAAAGAAATCATGGAACAGCCTTTCGAGAGAACAGTGCACTCACAGGAGGGGGAGGCCTTGCCATCGAAAATTTATGAGGGCAGCCCCTGTTGGTGATGATTGTGCCAGGCACGAAGAGATCAACTACCCGTGCTGCCAGCGCCTCCATCGACAGGGCCACGTCCGACTCCCGCGTGGGGTCCAGAGGCCCGTTGTATTGGAACCCCAAATGGACTCTCTCCTTCAAGGGCTGCACTCGGCGCTTCACAAAACTGATCGCGATCCGGGACTGTCGACCCTCGGTTCTTCAGATCGTCAATCAATGCCGAAGCTCGGGATTTGCGCCAAACCTCCTCCGTCAGGGCGTCGCTCCAGCATCGTGAAGCTTTAGGAGCACTAGGCAAAGGGGCGAGGAAAGGATCAACATTGGCGCAATAGAACCACTCCCGCCTCCAACCTTTGAGGGAGGTCTTGAGAGGAACGACAAAATACTACTTCTTGAGCCCTCCATGGTGGGCCAGCGCCCCAACGACGTTGGGAGCGGCCCGGTCGGATGAGGTTTCAGCCGAGAAGGAACGGAACAAATCCAAATGAGGACGTATCCCAAGATACGCCTCGCAGAGCTGGACGAAGATGGCAATGTGAAGAATCGAGTTGGGGTTCAAATTGATCAACTCGATTTCGTAGAAGTGGAGGAGCCCCCGGAAGAAGGCGCTCCCAGGAATGCTAAATCCCCGCCAGAAGAAGGACTCAAACACCACAATCTCATTCTCTAGAGGTGTGGGGTAAGGGTCACCTGCGGCGGGACGGGCGGAGATCAACTCCAGCGGAGGGAGGACGCCGGCGGCGACCATCCCCTCCAAGCGGGACGTCGTCGTGATGGAAGTCTCCCACCCTGCCGCCGCAGGGTCGGTGCTACCCTCCGATGACGAGGAAGAAGACATTGCGAAGAAGAAGACCTGGTGGGAAGAACCGCCGCAAGCCAGAAGCGCGAAACCAGAAACCCTAAATCGCCAAAGGAGGTTTGAAGGTTTCGCAGCCGTGGTGGGGAAGGTGCAAGGAGGCCGTTGCTCCAGCGAGGGTCCCTTCGACTTATAAGAAATGGGCCCCAATTTCCACCTTACGGTGGGAAGAAACGAGGGCCCTCCTGTTCAGTCTGGGCGAGATCGAGGCACGCCCCATGACGGGCCAATAGCTGCGTCAGCGCAAAACGCGGCAGGTGTCAAATCTAGTCCAAAGTTTGGGATAAAGTCGCCCCACGACGGGCCCTGACGCCGGCCGCCACAAGCTTGGGGCTGGGCACTTTCCGAACATCCTCTGACGGCACGCCCCATAATTTGGGGTCAATTGCTGGTCATTTGTCTCACAATGCGATTGGGTGTCGCGGGAGGATCTACAACCAACACGGTCTTGAGAATGCGCCCCATGAGGGTCTAAAGCAGTGTCGTAAGCGGGCATAGGCATTACTCTGTATGACCAAGGTATGCCCCATGAGGGTCACCGAAGCGACAAGCCGGCCGCCACAAGATCAGAACGGCGCTGGTACCGCCCGCCCCGAGCCAAAAGACCAAGGTATGCCCCATGAGGGTCACCGAAGCGACAGCCGGTTGTCACAAGATCAGAACGGGGCGCGGTACCGCCTCGACCCGAGCCAAAAG
The DNA here is from genome assembly GCA_036346355.1 of Rhipidocladum racemiflorum. Classification (NCBI taxonomy): domain Eukaryota; kingdom Viridiplantae; phylum Streptophyta; class Magnoliopsida; order Poales; family Poaceae; genus Rhipidocladum; species Rhipidocladum racemiflorum. The sequence goes on from CM070581.1 coordinate 37,655,482, forward strand.
ACCAAGGTATGCCCCATGAGGGTCAGCCGAGCGACAAGCCGGTTGTCAGCCAAGACCGTAAAGCGCGGTACCACTCGACCACGAGCCAAAAGACCAAGGTATGCCCCATGAGGGTCACCGAGCGACAAGCCGTTGCTGTCACAAGACCGTAAACGGGCGCGGGTACCACTCGACCCACGAGCCAAAGACCAAGGTATGCCCCATGAGGGTCACCGAGCGACAAGCCGGTTGTCACAAGACCGTAAACGGGCGCGAGTACCACTCGACCCACGAGCCGAAAAGACCAAGGTATGCCCCATGAGGGTCAGCCGAGCGACAAGCCGGTTGCCGTGCACCGTAAACGGGCGCGGGTACTACTCGGCCTCGAGCTAACCAACCACGGTGGCTTCATACTACAAGTTCTTTATGATCTCTCTCCCGCATGATACTCATGACAGAGTAAGGGACGGAAAGTCGATCCTAAAGCACTTGGGGGCTGCTGTGGGATGTCAGAGACAGGGGTCCCGCAAGAGGGGCCTACACCCAACTGGGCCTGACAAGCGGAATAGAAAGCCCAAAGCCCAGAAGCACCACGACGGGCCCAGAGGAGACCTTCGACTTGCTCCCCAAGACAACTCCTGACCCTTCAAGGAAGCTTCGCGCCCCGCCCTAACAATCCGCCAGGAACAAAGCCTGCGATCGACACCGCGGAACACTGCGGATGCTGGAACCTGACAAGGCGGCAGGCGTGGGTCGGAGAAAGCATAACCACCTCTCCAGGACGTAGAGCGTGAAGGCGGATAAGGACAAGGGACATGTCATCCAGGCCACCATGTTCAGGGCCCGGTGGCGCCCAACTATCATGTATTCTCCCCCCAGCATATAAGGGGAGGAGGGAGAAAAAGAGGACACAGACAATATATCCAAGAACACAGGACTAGGGTATTATCTCCTCCGAGAGAGCCCGAACCTGTCTAAAACAGATTGCCCCCGCATCCTGTGTTACCATCAAGCTCAGATCACGCACATCCCCTAGAATCACAAATCTTATTGCCGGCGAAACAGATCGTCGACACTATCCTATGACAAAATTTTAGTTAAGACCTAAGCCATGTTTCTAAGTTATTCCACATCATATTTTAGTTGTACCCTATAGCATGACACTAAAAATACTCATTCCAAGGACCTACAGCCTGCTCTGATACCAACTGTAACACCCCGGCATCTAGAATGCCTTAATGCTACCAAACATAGACTAAACAACAACATAATACCACAATTTATCATAAATTACAGCAAAGGAGCAAATGCTACAAATCGAAATTTCGGCAGCATCTCCTTTGTTTTAACATGTATTAACACAATATCAATATCATGGCAAGATATATCATAGCACACGACATCTAAAACATCAACATAAATGGATATATCATCAAATTACGCCAATAATACCATGCTCAATCACTTCATAAGCTATAACGAAGCCAATAAGGAATCACAAGCATGCTAAATTAAACCATACATTAAATTTATGGCACAACTCTTAATATCATGTCTCCAAGTGATTAATCATAGACTATGATTGTGGAGCTACGTGTAGAAGTGTAGCTAAACCCCTTTTTCCCGCATGCTGATCTCAAAGTACCTAAAAACCACATAAAACACAAGCATGAGTTCATCACTCAGCAAGTATATTGCAATGGAACAAAAGAACAACTTACATTGCAACAACACACAACATGTTTATCATCTCATTCATAATCACATATCTTTATCATCATCAAATATGCAATGCGATGCGATGCTCATATCTCCTTGGAAACTCATACCGGTATGGTTGAGTACACACCCGTCGGTGTGCACCCTTTCCCCCCTTCCATCTCGAAGATGGAGGGTGCCTACTCCTCGCTTCCACAACCCACGGTAGATGGAATCACGATGTAGGACTTACTCTATTGGCTCTCCGGATTAGTCATAACTTTCTCACCGACCTTCCCGGATTAGTTAATGACTTTCTCACCGCCCGGGCCATGTGTCATGCCATGTATGCATATATGCCAACAACATAGATAACTTGTACGTGATAACATGGCATCATAACATAGTGAGCATATTCATCATACCAACGGCAATCATTAAAGCATGACAAGCTCACATAACATGGAAACAGTTTGCATTTAAACAAGGCAAACAATCAAATCACATGCTACCATTCCAATACACTTGCCTCAACCACGTGCAACGGATTGGCGGGAAGTAGAAGGCACTCCCGGGGTTGCACCACCTGCACATAGGTATCACACACTCACAATCATAACCACAGAACAGTACGCAAACCCTCATCTACCCCGACATTGCCAACGACTCGCAAAACCTAAAAACAGAGGTTCTGTCCCGGCGGGACAGCAGCCTTGCAAAAGGCATAACTTGGGCTCTGGGACTCCGAATCAATTAAACGAGTACATCCTCGCGTAGCTTAGGAAATTTCCCAACTTTCTCTAGGTATAAGGAAAGACTAATTCGGCCTCTAAAGTTGTTTAATCTACAGATTTCCGAGATCTGTTCCAATCGCGTCACAGATTTTAATACGCTCGGTAAAACAGTCATAACTTTCAAACGGCTGGGCGGAATTTAACGTTCTTTATATGCACGGAAATATAATGAAATTATCTACAACTTATTTAAAGTCCGTACAGTAAGATTCGAACACTAAATTGGCGAAAATAGGAACCCTAGGTCGACTGCTCATGCTGTCCCAAAACAGAAACGTGGCAACGTCTAGATCTAACCCAAATTACTCCAATCTAGCACCACCAATTGATCTAAAAACTTGATAATCACCTTAATAACAGTACCTAGATCAATCCCAGGGAACACCATGATCATACCTTTGCCCGACGCACGAAAACTCTAATAGATCTCCTCGCTCCTCGCTCCTCGCTCCTCGGATGGATCCACGAGGATGCAGGGGTGGGGAGGCCACCCAAGGGCAGCAAGGGGGGTGGAAGAGAGGTGGTGGAGAGGTGGAGAGGTGCAAGGGGGGGGCGCACGGCATAAAGGAGGAAGGGTGGGGCGGCTAGGCAATGGAGGGGGAGAGGTTGGGCGCAAGGGCAGCAGGGGTGGACGCCCCAAAGGGGCAGGGAGACCCCTTTTTACCAGCCCTAAGCCCCTTTCCTAATCCTAAATGGATTCCTACTCCACCCCACCAAAGCCCACAACCCCCCTTAAGGCCCAAAATCCCCCCGGAAACGCCCAAAACTCCGGAAACGGCCCGGAAACGCTATAAACCTCCAAGCCCTATGGTTTTAACCTTATTTCCACATCTCATACTGTTTTTGACCTTATCATTCACATTATATAAGGTTCCGACACTCCGAGTGACACAACTCTTCAAAAGGCCCAACAACGCGAGAAAACCTCAAGCTGAAAGGTTTTATTCTCTAATTTCACATTCTATAATGTCACACCATACCGTAGTGTCACAACTATTAACCCCTGTAGGAGAAGAGTGCTCACCTTTTTTATCGTAGATTGGGTAGTTGACTGGAGACAAATAGAAGAGTTGATGGTGGTTTCCTTCGGATGTTCTTTATCGTTCTGTGGTCGGTCTTGGTTGGTTTTCTTGGTTTTAGTTAATGGAAACCAAAAGAAAAGTGTTTGGTAGTGGTTTTTCGCGATTTGATCCACAGGCGGTTTGTGGTTTTGTCTTCCTTGGGTGAAGACGAAGAAGAAGAGTCTAGTGTTGCGCTTCCTTTGGTTGCCTTTCCAGTTTTGATGCCTACTTTGTTGATTGCTTTATGGGGAAGAAGCATTCAATTTATTCCTGGGTTTGCCTTTCTCCGAGGTTAAAGGAGTTATTGCAGAGTTGTGCCAGACCTGGCTGTCAGGGTTGAAGTTCAGTGGCTTTGTAGGAGTAAGTGGTGTTTGATTTTGTAATTTTACTGGTTTAAGAAATCATCCTTGAAAAACCCTTCTTGTTTCGTGAAAGATTGGGGTTTGGTGTTAAGGTTTTATTTGCAAAGGTTTATTTGATCGGTTGGTTCCCTCCTGTGGGAGTCTTTGAGATTGAAAAGTGTTTTGGAGAATTCCTTTGCATGACCAAGTTTGGGTTTGCCTCATTGCAATTTTGAAAGTCAAGTTTCCTTATGAATTTGGGATGAGTTTTAAAGCTAAAATGCTGCAAACAAAGTAAGTAGTCTTTTGACTAAAAACGTTTGCCCTAGTAAGAATTGTTGTTTAACATGTTTTGTAGCATGTACCAATATGGTTTTTGGGATGACGAATTGTTAAGTTAATTTGTGAGTTGAAACAATTAAATGTGATTAATATCTCTAGCTTGAGAATAAATAAACTACTAGTGTTGTAGTTTACTCTTAGCGAGAATGATTAAATGTGTTAATGTACATGCTTAGAATCTGTTGCTTTGTTATAAAAGTGCTTATGACCCCCGATAATGTTTAAAAGTTTTAAACCCTGATGCCTAGTTAAAAACATTAAGATGATGTAGACTGTTGTTACCGTTAAAGAAACTTTGATGGTTGTTTAAAGATGTTCTAATCTAATGGAGTAAAAGAGGAATTTAATCGTGTTGCCTAGTAACTTTAATTTGGAAGTTGATTAGAGTTGCTACTTACTTTGTTGCAAACTACTAGTATATTTGGAAGTATGTAGTGGTGTCCCTTCAATGCTAGTATTCAATTTATTTTAAATAGTTGGAGTATGTTGTGTGGTGGTAATTTGGTTATCACCTATGTATAGGGTAGCTAAAAGTAATGTGGTTGGTTAATAATTATGTCCGTTTGTTGTTATTGATGACTAAGTAGTGGTGGTAATTGTTTAGATTACTCGTTAGAAAACCATGGTTAAAATAGAGGAAAATATTAACATGTTGCGATGGAGTGAGCTTTGGATAATTAATACGATAAATGATCTTATCCTTAATGAAAGTATAACTTGGAGTCTCACTTAAGAATTCTTCCCTATAGAAATAATATTTAACATGTTGAAGTCGTTGTTTAACTGAATAAGGTTCGGTTGTCGAGACGTGGATATATAGAAGGTATGAAATTTATATGTTGATCTTGCTGAAAGATTTGTTGAAGTACTATGTTTCAAATTTAGAATAAAAAGTATTATGTTTTGGTGATCCGTGGGGATCATGTCAATGTAGTCTTGGTTGGGTACCTTTTTGATAAGCATCATAGACCCTAATTAAAAGTATTGGGAATGGTAACTAGAGGAAGAATTTGTTGTGAAGTTTTTGGTTGAATTGTGTTGGGGCTCCTCAGGGAGTAGATAGTGATTATTGAAATCTTTTATGGAAAGCGTAGTGGAGTAGTAGAGATGGTTCTTTTTATGCTGAGCTTGTGTTTAAAAGCTTTTGGACTGGTTTGGTTGTTTGCCATTTTGGTTGAAGGGTTTTCGGTCAAGGTGTTCCATATGTTGTGTTTCAGAGTTTCCCTAAAACTCGTAGAAATTGGTGCAAATATTTGGTTTTGGCTAATTTGTTTAGTTGGTGCTATGAGTATGGGTTTACACCCCAAAAGTTTTTGAGTGGATCGCGCCCTTTCGCGTTCGCCCTGAATTATCTTTTGGAATAAATTTTAAAGGAAACAAATGGACATAAAGGGTTATGTTGGAAAACTCATGAGGTTTAATTTGTAATCTTTTCTTTGCTAGAGTTGGAGTTATTTGGGAAAAAAAATCTGTGTAGAGTTTGCAAGTGCTTCAAAAGGTGGTTTGTGGATGTTTCATCGGCGATGCTGTTAGTGAAGTGTTCTCTTTTGAAAATGAGTTTCCCTTTCTCTTTGAGAAAATTTATGGTGGTTGTTTGTGCAGATGTTCAACTTTGGAGTCGATGTTCTTTTCCAAAATGGTGATTTTGGTTAAAATGCGATGTTTTGCAAGTTTAGCTATCTATCGTTGGTGGGTTCCGATATGATGTGGTGCCTTACTATTAACTATGCTGCCATCATAGTTTATATGAATTAGCGCAACTCTCGATGTTATTCGAGATTTATTCATGTGATACCGGGAAAGAAGTCGTTATGTGAATGACTCTTCGGTAGTGTAGTTACATGATGAAGAAATGGTGAAAAGTAAACAGGACATCATTTTTAGATGTTAAATGATAAAAGAGTCGTTGAGCCAGGTCGGTGAGAAAGTCATATATGGAGATATGACTAATCCGGAGTGCTCTTGAAGAATGTGCATTCATGTCATGAAACGAGATTTCCCTTGCTTCCTAGTATGAAAGGAAAGAATGAATAATTTGTGGTATTTTGGCTGTGGTGTTAGAAGTTTGAGTTTTCTTTGCGATTTGGCTTAGAAAAAAAAAAGAAATGTGTGCTCTTTGGATGTTGTCGAATTCTTTCCAAAATGGTTGTTAACCCTTTGGGTTTGAGTTGTTGTGTGTACACTTGGGCTTGATAGCTAAGTGTTTTTGTGTGAGGGCGAGACCCTCTTAAGAAAGGAATCAATTGTGGTTTGGTAAGGTTTTACGATCCTAGCTTGGGGCTTGGTTGTCGAACCTCAGTGGTATAAGGGTGGTTTGTGATGGAGGTTGATGATGTATGGGTTTAACCTTTACTAAGAGTAGCGATGGGTGGAAGTAAAGTTGACGGTAGATTGGTGATAATTGTCCAGCCGTGAGCAATTGTCTTCACTAGTTGTTTTTGGGTTTGAGTCTTGCCGGGGAGAGGATGGAATGAAATGTTAGTATGATCGTGTATCGGAAGGGCAAGTGTGCCTTAATGAGTTATTCCCCTCGATGGAAATTTTCGGGAATGTAGAGAGGTCGTTAAAGGAATTGTGACTCGCTTTGATTATGTCATGTTGAGTTTAATGGAGTGCGGTAGTCAGGTTGGTTGTGTTAGAAGTGTGAAGTGTTTGTCGTGAGGATTCGAGCGTTTTGGGTTGATGGAGCCCTTTGTGGTTGAAACGTAGATTCTGTTTGGGAATTGAAGTGAAGGTCGATTTGTGAGAGGTTACCCTTAGTTGAGCTAGATCATTACTTTTCTCACCAAGTGTTGGTTTTGAGAACTTGCTTGTCGTTTGTTCCAGTTTGAGGTTTCGTGCGGTTGTTTGGTGCTGCAGAGAAGTCTTTTGTCCCTTGGGGATTTTGTTGTTGAATTTTTTTTGGGGTCCTTCGGATTCGAGGTCGAATCCTGTTGAAGGGGGGAAGAATGTGACACTACGATATGGTGTGACATTATAAAATGTGAATGTTGAGGGAAAAACATTATAAAATGTGAAATTTAAGGTTAAAACTATATGCTGTGAAGATTATTCGCATTTCCGGGCTGTTTTCGGGAGTTTGGGCCTCTCCGGGGGAGTTCGGGCCCAAGGGGATGAGCTGTGGGCCTTGGTGGGAGGTGTTTTGGGCCCATGAGGGAGGGAGAGGCAGGCTATACTGCCTTGGGCGCCTCCACCCTGCCCCCATGCGCCCCTAACCCTAGCCGCCACCCTTCCTCCTCCTCCCTCCACCTCCTAGCCGCCTCCATCTCCTTCCCCACGCGCCTCCATCTCCTCTCCTCTCCTCTCCACCACCTCTCCTCCACCCCCTTGCTGCCCTAGGGTAGCCTCCCCACCCCTGCACCTTGAGGATCCATCCATTGGAAGCGAGGAGCGTGGAGCGAGGAGCGATCCGGGAGGAGTTTCGTTGGGATTTCGGTCGTCGGGCGAAGGTATGGCCATGGGACTCCTTGGGGTTGGGCTAGGTACTGTTCTAAGGGTGTTTATCATGATTTTAGATCAATTGGTGGTGCTGGAATTGAGTAGATTGGATTAGATCTAGATGTTGCCATGTTTCTGTTTTGGGACAGCATGAGCAGTCGACCTAGGGTTCAGTTTTTTGCCAATTTATACTTGGAATTTGGTCAGCCTCCTGTTGAAGAAGTTTTAGGTAATTTAATTATCTTTCCGTGGACATAAATAACGTTAAATTCCGATTAGCCGTTTGAAAGTTATGACTGTTTTACCGAGCGTGTTAAAATCTGTGACGTGATTGGAACAGATCACGGTATTTTGTAGATTAAACAACTTTAGAGTCCGAATCAGTCTTTCCCTATAACTAGAAAAAGTTGAGAAATTTCCTAAGCTACGCGAGGATATACTCGTTTAATTGATTCGGAGTCCCAGAACTCAAGTTATGCCTTTTGGAAGGCTACTATCCCGGCGGGACAGAAACTCTGTTTTTGGGTATTGCGAGTAGTTGGCTATGTCGGGGTAGATGAGGGTTTGCGTACTGTTTTGTGGACATGATTGTGAGTGTGTGGTACCTATGTGCAGGTGGTGTGACCCCGGGAGTGCCTTCTACATCTCGCCAATCCGTCGCCCGTGGTTGAGGCAAGTGTATTGGAATGGTAACGGGTTGTGGTTTGTTTGATTGATTGAGATTGAGATTTGAATATATGATATTTTCACATGCCATGCTTTAATGTGTGCCCTTGATAAGATGAATATGTTTATTATGTGAATGATGCCATGTGTTAATGTACACGTTAATCATTATATCGGCATATTTGCATACATGGCATGATACATGGCCCGGGCGGTGAGAAAGTCATAACTAGTTCGGGGAAGGTCGGTGAGAAAGTTATGACTAATTCGGAGAGCCAATGAGTAAGTCCTACATCGTGATTCCATTCACCGCGGTGAACGGAAGCGAGGAGTAGGCACCCTCCATCTTCGGGATGGAAGGGGGGAGAGGGTGCACACCGACGGGCGTGTACTCAACCATACCGGTATGAGTTTCCAAGGGGACATGAGCATCGCATTGCATTGCATACATAATGATGATGATAATGTTATGTGTTCATGAATGAGATGGTTTACACGATGTGAGATATTATTGCCATGCAGTTGTTCTTGTTGTACCATTGCAATATACTTGCTGAGTGATGAACTCACGCTTGTGTTTTATGTTGTTTTTAGGTACGTTGACACCGGCATGCGGGAAAAGGGCTTAGCGGCACTTCATCACATAATTTTCCACACATTTAGACTATAATTATCCTTCAGAGTTGAGATCATGATTCTAGTGTGATGAAACTAGGATTATGATTTGTTCGTATGCTTGATTACATCCTTCACTTCGTATTAGATTATGAGATGGTTAATTCCATTTGGGTAGACTTAAATTGCTGCTATATTACCCATTGATGCTGCCTTGGATGTTTTCGATTATGATATATCATGTGATATTTTGCTATTGTTCAAATCATGATAAAACAAAGGTGATGCTGCCGAAATTTCGATGTTTAGCACTTGTCCCTTTGCTGTAATTTACTTGTAATTGTGGTATATAGAGGTTGCTTAGTCGATGTTTGGTAGCATTCGGGCATATTAAATGCCAGGGTGTTACAACAACATTTAAGCGTAAACAACGACACCCATACCCTTCCTACTGTGCATCCATGTGTGTCAAATTTTAGATTAGTTATACCACTTTTGCAAGTTTTAATGTTGCTATCCTATGACAAAATTTTAGTTAAGACCTAAGCCATGTTTCTAAGTTATTCTACATCACATTTTAGTCGTACCCTATAGCATGACACTAAAAATACATATTCCAAGGACCTACAGCCCGCTCTGATACCAACTGTAACACCCCGGCATTTAATACGCCCGAGTGCTACCAAACATAGACTAAGCAACCTCTAAATACCACAATTACAAGTAAATTACAGCAAAGGAACAATACTAATACCGAAAATTTCGGCAGTATCTCCTTTGTTTTTCCATGATTCGGAGCAACAACAAAGTATCACAAGTTATATCATAACGGAAAGCATCTAAAACAGCAATAACATATGACATAGCAACAATATAAGTCCAGGATAAATCATTCGACCACTTCATGAGCTAAGCGAATCAAATAGTAAGACCGAGCACACAGTTAAGCAATTCTCCAAGTTTCATGGCAATACTTTCATTATCATGACTCTAAATGATAACACTGTCTAATTTGTGTAGAGCTACGTGTAGATGTGTAGCTAAACCCTTTTTCCCACATGCCGGTTTCATGGTACCTAAGAAAAACAACATAAACACAAGCGTGAGTTCATCACTCAGCAAGTATATTGCAATGGAACAAGAAAACACATTCCAATACCTTCATCACCACTTTTCACATACAACATCATACACATCTCATATTCATAGTGTAAGCATATCATTGACATCATCATAAATCATCCTCATATAACCTCCTCATATAATGCAATGCCATGTAATGCAATGCGATGCACATATCTCCTGGAAACTCATACCGGTATGGTTGAGTACACACCCGTTGGTGTGCACCTCTCCCCCCTTCCATCCCGAAGATGGAGGGTGCCTACTCCTCGCTTCCGTTCACCGCGGTGAATGGAATCACGATGTAGGACTTACTCATTGGCTATCCGGATTAGTCATAACTTTCTCATCGACCTTCCCGGACAAGTTATGACTTTCTCATCGCCCGGGCCATGTATCTTGCCATGTATGCAAATATGCCAACATCATGAATAACGTGTACATTAACACATAGCATCATTATGGATAACTTGTACATTAACACATGACATCATCACATAATAAACATATTCATCGTATCAATGGCAAACATTAAAGCATGGCATGTGAACATATCATATACTCAAACTTCAAACTCAATCAATCAAACAACCTACAATCGCTATCCATTACAACACACTTGCCTCAACCACGAGCAACGGATTAGCGGGAAGTAGAAGGCACTCCTGGGGTCACACCACCTGCACATAGGTACCACACACTCACAATCATGTCCACAAAACAGTAGGCAAACCCTCCTCTACCCCGACATTGCCAACTACTCGCAAAACCCAAAAACAGAGGTTCTGTCCCGTCGGGACAGCAGCCTTCCAAAAGGCATAACTTGGGCTCTGGGACTTCGAATCAATTAAACGAGTACATCCTCGCGTAGCTTAGGAAATTTTCCAACTTTTTATAGGTATAGGTAAAGACTGATTCGGACTCTAAAGTTGTTTAATTTACAAAATACCGTGATCTGTTCCAATCACGTCACAGATTTTAACACGCTCGGTAAAACAGCTATAACTTTCAAACGGCTGATCGGAATTTAACGTTCTTTATATCCACAGAAAGATAATGAAATTATCTAAAACTTCTTCAACATCCGTACGACCAAATTCTGAATCTAAATTTGCGAAAAACCGAACCCTAGGTCGACTGCCCATGCTGTCCAAAACGGAGAACGTGACCAACTCAAGAATCCATCTAATCTAATCAAATACAGCACCACCAATTGATCTAAAAACTTGATAATCATCCTTAGAACAGTACCTAGCCCAACCCCAAGGATTCCCATGGCCATACCTTCGCCCGACGCACGAAAACTGAATGGATCTCCTCCCGGTTCGCTCCTCGCTCCTCGCTTCCAATGGATGGATCCTCGAGGTGCAGGGGTGGGGAGGCTACCCTAGGGCAGAAAGGGGGTGGAGGAGAGGTGGTGGAGAGGTGGGGAGCAAAGGGGCAAGGGGGGGCGCACGGCAAGAGGGAGAGGAGGTGGGGCGGCTAGGGCACATGGGGGAGGTGGAGGGGGCGCCCAAGAGAAGGTGGGGGCGCACAAGGGCAGGGGGAGCCCCCTTTAACCAGCCCAAACAAGAGTCCCTCTCCTACATGGACTCATACTCCATCCCACCAAAGCCCACAACCCCTTCTCTAAGGCCCAAACTCCCCCGGAAAGTCCCAAATCCCCGGAAACAGCCCGCAAACGCTATTAACCTCCATACCTTATGGTTTTAACCTTAATTCCACATTCCATAATGTTTTTGACCTCATCATGCTCATTAAATAAGGTTACGACACTCCGTGGTGTCACAGGTACGCTGGTATGGATCGGTTCCGAAACATACTATTTCAATAGGGAAACCGATATAGTTTTTGGTACGATATTGACAAGTTTGCACTAGAGGCCTTGCAATAAAATGCTGTCAGAGAGCCGTGGTGAACTGGTGGTTGCGCAGTGGGAGGATTTTTCATGTTTATTTTATTTGATGCGCTATCCTATCGAACGCGTATGGATGTGTGTAATCATTTTTAATTAGTTAGCACCAGCATTGAACAAGAGGTTTGAATGTGGGCAGGCAGCACCAAGGATCAAAATCTTGCTGAAATCCAGCGAAATTTCGGTTTTTGGACTCTCCTGAGTTTCATAATACCGGCGAAATTAAAAAATATTGAAAAAAAAAATCGAAGTGCTATAGTAACCTATAATGTCGCCGAGATCTCGGTATATTTGACCAAATCTCTATGCTTTTCACCAAAATTTGATCAAAACTTGATTGGATTGGACCAGATTTGACCGGAAATTGACCGGATTGTATTCTTTACGTCATTTCCCATGTGGGACAGTCAGTAGATCATCCAGTTAGCCTATGCACATTAATTCTATCGGTCATTAATTAAGTACCTCAGTTGTCGGAATTTTTAAAAATTTCTCAAGCGTGATCATCATTTGAAAATTTTATGAGAATATTATTGATGCATCAGAGCTATCCAAAAAAAAAATTCAAAACATTCAAATATTGTTTGAACTATTTTTCATTTAGTTGAAATTTGTCAGCCAGTCTTCAGTAGAACTTTTTGAATTTTTAAAAATTCCTCAGGATTGATCATCATTTGAAAATTTTATGGTAATATTATGGATGTGCTATAAGCATTTTCAAAAGTATCTAACGTGGTTTGTATCATTTTCCATTCGGTTGAAATTTGTCGATCAGCGACAATAGCACTGTTAGATTTTTTAAAAATTCCTCAGGCTTGATCATCATCTGAATTTTTTATGGGAACATTAGTTTTGTGTCAGGATCATCCAAAAAAATTCCGCAGCACACACACGATGGCAGTTCTTGCTATCTGAGCAACGGATGAGTCCTCACCCAAGAGGTTGTTGGAATGGTTGATCAAGGTAAATGTATACGTCTTAGCCAAACACACTCACGTGACACTTCATATAAAATTATACTCTCTGAGTGGTTGGTAGAAGTAGCTACTAATGTCTACTTAAAAGACCACCAAGAAATGGCTGAACCATCTCAGAAAAATACAAAACCAGTCTTATATTTGGCACTATGGGGATTAGACAAATAGCCAACATCCATATATCCCACCATGATTAAGTCTTGATCTTTTTGGAAAAACAATCCAAGATCTTGTGTACCTTGGAGGTATATGAGTAAAGTCTTGACACTAATCCAATGCCTTTTAGTTGGGACTATACTGTTTTATGCTAGCAAATTTACTACGGATGAAATAGCAGGACTTGTGCAATTTGCAAGATACATAAGTATAGAACTTCAGGTCCTAAAAATTTCTCATTTTCTATCCTTGGTCTACAAAGGGTCTTTTATCCACTTCAAGGGATCTCATAACCATGAAGGTCTTTAAAGGATGAGATTTATCCATATTAAATCTTTCCAATACCTTCTTAGTATAGATAATCTGGTGTACAAACATTCCTTCTTGGAAATTCTTTAGCTGCAGGCCTAAGCAATATTTGGTTTCACCCAAATCTTTCATCTCAAAACTCCATCGTAAGGTAAGCACTTACTTCCTTTATTTCCTCTGTGGTTCCGATGACATTCAGATCATAGACATATACTGAGATAATACAAAATCCATTCTGGGATTTCTTTATGTACACATAGGGATAATATTCCTATAGGGACAATATTCCTTTTTCAGGGGGAATTCATTAAGTCGGTTGTACCACATTCTCCCCAACTATTTAATCTGTATAACAATCTCTTCAGTTTGACACTATACATGTTGCGATTTTAGGATTTGGTATTGTAACTCCTTCAGGGATTCATATAAATATCCGTATCCAGTAACTCATACAAATATGCGGTCACTAAATCCATCAACTGAATTGATAAGATTAAGCTTACTGCTATTAATATTAAATTTTGGAGCATTATTCCACTCATTACAGGAGAATAGGTTTCATCGTAATCGATGACGGATCTTTGCGTGAACACTTGTGCTACAAGCCTCGCTTTATATCTCACCACTTGGATATTTTCATTTCTCTTCTGGATAAAATATCCATTTGATCATATAGGGAACATTTTAGGAGATGTTTGGTCAATGGGAGCAAAAATTTTCCTCTTATTAAGCGAGTGTTGGCTCAATTGTTTCTTTCCATTTGACCCAATATGAGCGCTTCCGGCACACTGCCATGGACTTTGATTATGGATCCAGCTTTTTAGCAATTCTTAGAGACGAAATATGTCGATAATTGTAGTCTTTCTTTTATACAATTCTCCTACATCACTTTAGTGATATCTGTTTATTTATTTCTTTCAGCTCCTCGTGATTTCCCACAACGATGGAGTCTGGATGTTCCGACTTCCCAGTGTTGGATTGTGCGCACAAATATACAATAGGGTTATTATCATCTTTAGGATGGATGTCCCCAGCATCTAGTATGCCTGAATGCTACCAAACATAGACTAAACAACATCTAAATACCACAAATTATCATAAATTACAGCAAAGGAGCAAATGCTAAAACCAAAAATTTCGGCAGCATCTCCTTTGTTTCCCATGCTTCGAAGCAACAACAATAGTAAGACAAGATATAGCTTGGTAAATGACAACTAAAACAGCAATAACAATTGATATGGCAACACTTATATCTACAAACAGCGAATTCAACCATTTCACCAATTATAGTGAAGCAAAAGATGAACTTAAGCTCAAAACCAAGCCGAGCACCAAGTTTCATGGCACAAATCTTATTATCATGTCTCCAAGTGATTAAACATAGACTATGAATGTGGAGCTACGTGTAGAAGTGTAGCTAAACCCCTTTCCCGCATGCCGGTCTCAAAGTACCTAAAAACAACATAAAACACAAGCGTGAGTTCATCACTCAGCAAGTATATTGCAATGGGCAAAAAAAAAAACAATTCAATGTAACATCACTACATACCATGCTCAACTTCATGGTCAAGTCATAATCTCATATTCAACATCATATACATGTCTCAAAATCATTGTTCACATATCATCATCATCATGTATGCAATGCGATGCAATGCAATGCTCATATCTCCTGGAAGCTTATACCGGTATAGCTGAGTGCACACCCGTCGGCGTGCACCCTCTCCCCCCTTCCATCCCGTAGATGGAGGGTGCCTACTCCTCGCTTCCATTCACCACGTGGATGGAATCACGATGTAGGTCTTACTCAATGGCGTTCCGGACTAGTCATAACTTTCTCACCAACCTTACCGGACTTGTTATGACTTTCTCACCGCCCTCGCCATGTCTCATGCCATGAATGCAAAGATGCCAACATCATAAAATAATTTGCACATTTACTTAAACCAATCATGGCATAGAATCATAATGATCATTTTCATCATACCAATAGCAAGCATTAAAGCATGGCATGTTATCGCATCATAAATTCAATTTCAACTCATCAAAACTAGCGATCTACAACTCGCTACCCATTCCAATACACTTGCCTTAACCTCCGGCGACGGATTGATGAGAAGTAGTGGGCATTCCCGGGGTCACACCACCTGCACATAGGCATCACACACTCACAAACATGCCCACAAAACATTACACAACATTCATCTAACCCGACTTCCCACCCTACTTGCAAAACCCAAAAACAGAGGCTCTGTCCCGCCGGGACAGCAGACTTCCAACGGCCATAACTTGAGTTCTAAGACTCCAAATCAATTAAACGAGTACATCCTCGCATAGCTTAGGAAATTTCCCAACTTTTTCTAGGTATAGGGAAAGATTGATTCGGAATCTAATGTTTTTTAATCTACAAAATACCGTGATCTATTCCAATCACGTCACAGATTTTAACACGATCGGTAAAACAGCCATAACTTTCAAACGGCTGATCGAAATTTAACGTTCTTTATATCCACTGAAAGATAATGAAATTATCTACAACTTCTTAAACATCCGTACGACCAGATTCCAAATCTAAATTGGCGAAAAACTGAACCCTAGGTCGACTGCTCATGCTGTCCCAAAACAGAAACGTGGCAACATCTAGATCTAATCCAATCTACTCAATTCCAGCACCACCAATTGATCTAAAAACTTGATAAACACCCTTCTAACAATACCTATACCAATCCCAAGGAGTCCCATGTCCATACCTTCGCCCGACGCACGAAAACCCAATAGATCTCCTCCCGGTTCGCGCGATCCTTTTCCTCGCTCCAAATCCACCGGATCTCCTCCTCGCGGAGCGCTCCAATGGATGGATGTTCGAGGTGCTGATTTGAGGATCTCCCCTAGGGGCAGCAAGGGAGGTGGAGAGGGGAGGAGAGGGGTGGTGGCGCCATGGGGAAAGATGGAGAGGAAGGGGAAGGGTGGAGGCGCATGGGGGGCTAGGGGGTGGCGGCTAGGGTTGGGTGAGGGAGTTTGGGGTGCACCAAGGGGTGGGGGCCAGATTTGGCTGCCCAAAAGTCCCCCCCTTGGGCCCAAACCCTTCCACCGGAGGCCCAAGTCAACCCCCAAGGCCCAAAGTCCCCCGGAGAGGCCCAAAACACCCGAAAACGGCCCAAAACACGCTATAAACGGCATAACGTAAAGTTTTAACCTTCATTTACATATTTTATAATGTTTTGACCTCAACATCCACATTTTATAAGATTACGACACTCCGTGGTGACACATCACTTCATAAGGCCCAAAAATGCGAGTAAACCTCAAGCCGTAAGGTTTTATTCTCTAATTTCACATTTTATAATGTCACACCATACTGTAGTGTCACATTCTTCCCCCCTTCAACAGGATTCGACCTCGAATCCGAAGGACGCCAAAATCAACTACAAAGTCCACAAGGGACAAAAAGGCTTCTCTGCAGCACAAAACATTCGCACAACGACTAAAACCGGAACAAACGACAAACGAGTTCCCAAAACCAACACTTAGCGAAAAAGTGTTGGTCTAGCTCAACTAAGGGCAACCGCTCACAGATCGACCTTCACTTCAATTCCCAAACAGAATCTGCGTTTCAACCACAAAGGGCTCCATCAACCCAAAACGCTCGAATCCTCACGACAAACACTTCACACTTCTATCACAACCAACCTGACTACCACACTCCATTAAACTTCAACATGACATAATCAAAGCAAGTCACAATTCCTTTAACGACCTCTCTACATTCCCGAAAATTTCCATCGAGGGGAATAACTCATTAAGGCACACTTGCCCTTCCGATACACGATCATACTAACATTTCATTCCATCCTCTCCCAGGGAAGACTCAAATCCAAAAACAACTAGTGACGACAATTGCTCACGGTAGGACAAATATCACCGAACTACCGTCAACTTCACTTCCACCCATCGCTACTCTTAATAAAGGTTAAACGCATGCATCATCGACCTCCATCACAAACCACCCTTATACCACTAAGGTTCGACACCTAGCCCCAAGCTAGGGTCGTAAAACTTTACCAAACCACATTTGGTTCCTTTCTTAAGAGGGTCTCGCCCTCACACAAAAACACTTAGCTATCAAGCCCAAGTGTACACACGACAACTCAAACCCAAAGCGTTAACAACCATTTTGGAAAGAATTCGGCAACATCCAAGCCAGATCACAAAGGAAGCATAAATCCCCTACACCACAACCAAAATACCATAATTTCTTCATTCTTTCTTTTCATACTAGAAAGAAATAGACATTTCGATTCATGATGTGCATGCACACTTTTCAAGAGCACTCCGGATTAGTCATATATCCTTATATGACTTTCTCACCGACCTGGCTCGTCGACTCCTTTATGATTAATTATGCATAAGCAATGTCTCGTTTTCCTTTTTCACCCTTCATTCATCACGTAACAACGGTACCGAATAGTCATTCACCAAATGACTTCTTCCTCGGTATCAAATGATGGAAACACAATTAACATCGAAGGTTACGGAAATTCATATAGACTATGACGGCAGCATAGTTGACAGTAAAACACCACATCGTAACAGAACCCACATCAATTGAAAACTGAACTTGCAAAACATTGCATTTCATCCAAATTCAACATTTTGAAAGAGAACATCAAAATTTCAAGTCGAGCATCTGCTCCCACAACCATCACAAACTTCCTCAAGGAGAGGGAAACTCATTCCCAAAAGGGAAACACCTCACTAACAAAATCACTTTGTAAAACATTCATAAAATCCACCTTTTTGAAGCACTCGCAAACATCACACACATTTTCAAAACAACTCCAACTCTAGCCAAAAAGAGTTACAAATTAAATCTCAAGAGTTTCCAACACAACCCACTATGTCCATCTGTTTCCTTTAAAATTTATTCCAAAGATAATTCAGTGTGGACGCGAAGGAGCGCAATCCACTCAAAAACTTTTGGATGTGAACTCAAACTCACAACATGAACTAAACAATTTCGCCAAAACCAAAGGTCGACAACAAACACTACGAGTTTTGGGGAAACTCTGAAACTCAACATAAGGAACACCTCAACTGAAAGCATTCAACCAAGATGGCAAACAACCAAACCAATCCAGAAGGTTTTAAACACAAGCTCAGCATGAAACCCTATACTTATCCTTTTAAACATTCAATATTCACTTTTTTTTCTCATCGAGAAACCCCTCAGGTTACAACAAGAGCTTCAAAACAAATTCTTTCTCTTATTATCTTCCCCAAACTTATAAATAAAGTTTATGATGCTTACGAAAAGACATCCCACGAAGACTAAGTCAACAAGATCCCCACTGACCACCATAACAAATAACATCATATTCTAGATTTGAAACAAGTGCTCCAACAAAACTTTCAGCGTGACCAACCAATAAATTTCATACCACCTATATGTAAACGTCTCGACAATCGAAACTTATTCAGTTAGCAAGCGACTTCAACATGTAAATATTATCTCCACAATAAAAGGTTCGTAAATATGATTCTACGACATACATTCATTAAGGATGAAATTGTACATCATGTTAATTATCCAAAGCTCACTCCATCGCAACATGTTAAAATTTTCCTCTATTTTAACCATGGTTTTCAACAAGTAATCTAAACAATTACCACCACTACTAGATTATTAATAACAACCAACGAGCATAACCATCAAACGACAACATTACTTTTAGCTACCCTATAGATAGGTTACAACAAAATTGTCACTACACAACATACTCCAACTATTAAATTAAATTTAATAAGTTAGACCAGCACAAAGTTCTTGCAATATCATCAAACTACAAAACCCATATCTTTCCAATTGGCCTCGACACTAGCATTTAAGGAACACGTCTGCATACTTCCAACCATGCTAATATTTTGCAACAACATAAATAGCAACTCTAATCAACTTCCAAATTAAAGCCACTAGTCAACATGATTAAATCTCTCTATTAACCCGTTAGATTAGAACATTTTTAAACAATCGGCAAGGTTTCATTAACAGTATCATTAATTTACATCACATTAACCCATTTAATCATTCCCACTATGGGGTACTCTACATCACTAGAGGTTCACCTAATCTTAAGCTAAAGGTAACAATTACATTTAATTGTTTCAACTCGCAAATTAACTTAACAATATGTCATTCCATAAACCACATTGGTACATACTACATAACATGCTAAACAACAATTTTCACTTTTGACAAGTAATTTCAGTCAAACGAATACTTACTTTATTTGCATCATTTTTTTCTTTTAATACTCAACCAAAACTCACAAAGAAGCTTGACTCTCAAAGTTGCAATGAGACAAACCCAAACTTGATCATGCAAGAGGAAATTCTCCGAAACACTTTTCAATCTCAAAGACCCCCATAGAGGAAAATGGTTGAAACACAATTTTCTTAAAAGGGAACCAAGCGATCAAGTAAATCATTTCAAATAAAACCTTAACACCAAACCCCAAACATTCACGAAACAAAGAAGGGCTTTCAAAGATTATTTCTCAAACCAGTAAAATGACGAAATCAAACACCATTTACTCCTACAAAGCCACAGAACTTCAGCCCTGACAACCAAGTCTGGCATAACGCCGCAATAACTCTTTTGACCTCGGAGAAAGACAAACACATGAATAAATTGAATGCTTCTCCCCATAAAGCAATCAACAAACTAAGCATCAAAGCTGGAAAGGCGACCAAAAGAAGCGCAACACTAGACTCTTCTTCTCCGTCTTCAACCAAGGAAGACAAAACCACATACCGCATATGGAACAATCCGCGAAAATCAAAGACCAAACACTTTTCTTTTGATTTCAATCGACTAAAAACCAAGAAGACCAACCAAAACCGACCGTCAGAATGGTGAAAAACATCCGAAGGAAACCACCATCAACTCTTCTATTTGTCTCCAGCCAACTACCCGATCTACGATAGAAAAGGTAAGCACTCTTTCCCCACAAGGGGTTAATAGTTCTTCGGTGATGGCTTTAACCGGCCATAACGTCAAACCACACCCTTACTATTAACAAAAGTGGTGACCGAAACCCTTCAGCACCACAACCCCACTTTATCACCACAGCAAGCACAATTTAATCATTTATCTCATAGACATAGCAACATGGATTATCAAATGAAGCATTCAACATCAAAGCTTAAATACAACATTTAAGCGTAAAGGAACGATAACCATACCCTTTCCTACTGTGCATCCATGTGTGTCAAATTTTAGATTAGTTATACCATTTTTTTTGCAAGTTTTAATGTTGCTATCCTATGACAAAATTTTAGTTAAGACCTAAGCCATGTTTCTAAGTTATTCCACATCATATTTTAGTTGTAACCTAAGGTATGATACTAAAAAATACACATTCCAAGGACCTACAGCCCGCTCTGATACCAACTGTAACACCCCAGCATCTAGTATGCCTGAATGCTACCAAACATACACTAAACAACATCTAAATACCACAAATTATCATAAATTACAGCAAAGGAGCAAATGCTAAAACCAAAAATTTCGGCAGCATCTCCTTTGTTTCCCATGCTTCGAAGCAACAACAATAGTAAGACAAGATATAGCTTGGTAAATGACAACTAAAACAGCAATAACAATTGATATGGCAACACTTATATCTACAAACAGCGAATTCAACCATTTCACCAATTATAGTGAAGCAAAAGATGAACTTAAGCTCAAAACCAAGCCGAGCACCAAGTTTCATGGCACAAATCTTATTATCATGTCTCCAAGTGATTAAACATAGACTATGAATGTGGAGCTACGTGTAGAAGTGTAGCTAAACCCCTTTCCCGCATGCCGGTCTCAAAGTACCTAAAAACAACATAAAACACAAGCGTGAGTTCATCACTCAGCAAGTATATTGCAATGGGCCAAAAAAAAAAACAATTCAATGTAACATCACTACATACCATGCTCAACTTCATGGTCAAGTCATAATCTCATATTCAACATCATATGCATGTCTCAAAATCATTGTTCACATATCATCATCATCATGTATGCAATGCGATGCAATGCAATGCTCATATCTCCTGGAAGCTTATACCGGTATAGCTGAGTGCACACCCGTCGGCGTGCACCCTCTTCCCCCTTCCATCCCGTAGATGGAGGGTGCCTACTCCTCGCTTCCATTCACCACGTGGATGGAATCACGATGTAGGTCTTACTCAATGGCGTTCCAGATTAGTCATAACTTTCTTACCGACCTTACCGGACTAGTTATGACTTTCTCATCGCCCTCGCCATGTCTCATGCCATGAATGCAAAGATGCCAACATCATAAAATAATTTGCACATTTACTTAAACCAATCATGGCATAGAATCATAATGGATCATTTTCATCATACCAATAGCAAGCATTAAAGCATGGCATGTTATCGCATCATAAATTCAATTTCAACTCATCAAAACTAGCGATCTACAACTCGCTACCCATTCCAATACACTTGCCTTAACCTCCGGCGACGAATTGATGAGAAGTAGTGGGCATTCCCGGGGTCACACCACCTGCACATAGGCATCACACACTCACAAACATGCCCACAAAACATTACACAACATTCATCTAACCCGACTTCCCACCCTACTTGCAAAACCCAAAAACAGAGGCTCTGTCCCGCTGGGACAGCAGACTTCCAACGGCCATAACTTGAGTTCTAATACTCCAAATCAATTAAACGAGTACATCCTCGCGTAGCTTAGGAAATTTCCGAACTTTTTCTAGGTATAGGGAAAGACTGATTCGGACTCTAAAGTTTTTTAATCTACAAAATACCGTGATCTGTTCCAATAACGTCACAGATTTTAACACGATCGGTAAAACAGCCATAACTTTCAAACGGCTGATCGGAATTTAACGTTCTTTATATCCACTGAAAGATAATGAAATTATCCACAACTTCTTAAACATCCGTACGACCAGATTCCGAATCTAAATTTGCAAAAAACTGAACCCTAGGTCGACTGCTCATGCTGTCTCAAAACAGAAACGTGGCAACATCTAGATCTCATCCAATCTACTGAATTCCAGCACCACCAATTGATCTAAAAACTTGATAAACACCCTTAGAACAGTACCTATACCAATCCCAAGGAGTCCCATGGCTATACCTTCGCCCGACGCACGAAAACCCAATAGATCTCCTCCCGGTTCGCGCGATCCTTTTCCTCGCTCCAAATCCACCGGATCTCCTCATCGCGGAGTGCTCCAACGGATGGATCTTCGAGGTGCTGATTTGAGGATCTCCCCTAGGGGCAGCAAGGGAGGTGGAGAGCGGAGGAGAGGGGTGGTGGCGCCATGGGGGAAGATGGAGAGGAAGGGGAAGGGTGGAGGCGCATGGGGGGCTAGGGGGTGGCGGCTAGGGTTGGGAGAGGGAGTTTGGGGTGCACCAAGGGGTGGGGGCCAGATTTGGCTGCCCAAAAGTCCCCCCTTGGGCCCAAACCCTTCCAGCGGAGGCCCAAGTCAACCCCCAAGGCCCAAAGTCCCCCGGAGAGGCCCAAAACACCCGAAAATGGCCCAAAAACACGCTATAAACGGCATAACGTAAAGTTTTAACCTCCATTTACATATTTTATAATGTTTTGACCTCAACATCCACATTTTATAAGATTACGACACTCCGTGGTGACACATCACTTCATAAGGCCCAAAAACGCGAGTAAACCTCAAGCCGTAAGGTTTTATTCTCTAATTTCACATTTTATAATGTCACACCATACCGTAGTGTCACAATGGATCACTTCAGGGATATTACCATCTCCTAGATAGGTCACTTCAAGGATTTTCTCAACATCAAGTTGATCTTCTTCCACTGTCACTAGTAGTGTTCTCATTTGTTTGGTTCTCTACTTCGACGGACTCGCGAAATTGAGTCTCGTGCACCTGGAGGCCTCCCCCTCATTTTATCATAAGGTTCAAGAGTGGGTTCAATATTCTTCCAGGATATTTCCTGAAAGATCAAGATGGCGATCAAAGGGAGGTGAATGATCACAAATTAAAATTTTCCACCTACTGGACAAGTAAAGATCAACTAAACACCACACTTAAAGTGAATAAACTCAAACTCTTTGTGAAATCATGTACTGAAAAATTGGCTTAATGATGCATTTGGCATTGCAAAGTGTTTGTGCTCTGGCATGTGTGGTGCTTGTGCATGTGTTGTCTCATTTGATCATTTGATATACTTGTGTATGTGCTTAACTAAGTTTCCAGGATACAGAGAATTTTGTATTTGTGTCGGACGGAGTTTTGGAGAGACAAAGGTTTTTTCTTTTGCGCCGGACCATTTTTCGCATTTGCGCCGAACCAAATTTTTTGGTCCGTCGTGAACGGCGTTTTGAAGGTTGCTTCCTTGTGTGCGCTGGACTAATATTTTTGGTCCGCTGTGAATGTGGTTTTGAATGTGTTTGCGTCGGACCAAATTGGCATGTACCCGAGACTTCAACGTGTACGTTGGACCAATTTTTCGGTCCATAGTGAGTGACGCCGGACCAAAGTTTCGGTCCGGCGTGAATGTGATTTTCTAGGGTTTAGTCCCTGTGTGCGCCGAACCAAGGAGTTTGGTCTGGCGTGAATGTGATGTGCTCAGGTGTAACATCCCAAAAATTGATTTTAATATATTTAGTGTGTTTCTGGGATTATTTGTAATTTTCCAAAATTTACTTGGAATCCTCGCGAGTATTTTGAATTCAAGTTTATTGGACTAATCGTATTAAATACAGATCATGCATTTTTGCATAAGCATAAAATCTAAATTTTTGTTTATAATAAAGATAATTGGAAGTAGAGAGTGTTTCTCTCAAATATTTTCAAAAACATGTTATATAGCTTAAGTCGTTGATTTTATAAAAATATGTACATGTGTCTTATTCACTAAAAGAATTTTTGCGGAAAATCTACATGTCGAAAAATCGCGAAACCAACTTCATTAGGTTCCAAATAGTTCCTAGTATTTTAGAGGAATTTTTCAGGATCTCTGGAACCTTTTTCCGTTTTGAGAACATATATGCGTATACATCTATACATGACTACTTGACCTTTCCATTTCCCATGCATGGACGGTTGAATTCCAGCCGTTACTAGTTCCTTTGCATGCCAGCCATTTCCATTTCCACGCCAGATAAATTCAGCCATTCTCCAGCGCCTGAGGTCATTCCACTTCCTGCCATTTCATTCCCTAAGCAACGCTTGAGATGCTAGCCATTCTGTCCATAGTACTAGCAACACATCACGAACCATTCATTTCCATTCCCTACGCATGAAAGTTTTCTTCTCCAGCAGTTCCTCCATCTTCTAGCAACGCATTCTTTCAATTTCTAGCAACACTTCTCTATTTTCTAGCAACACACGTTTCTCCATTTCCTACACTCACTGGAACTAGCAACGCCGTCGCCACCGCCGTCGTCGCCGCTGCTGCCGTCTCGTCGCCGTCATCATCGTCGCAACCGTCACCGCCATTGACGCCGCCTTCGCCGTCATCGCCGCCGTTTACATCGCCGCCAGCGCACTCTCCGGACTCGCCTTCCCCTGCGTCGACGGTCCTGTGCTACTGCCTTCCGCCGATCGGTATCTTTTTTCTCTTTTGCGCGCGCTATCTTTGTCAATCGGATGATCTTGTCACGAGTATTATGCATGTATAGACTTATTAGCGTTATATATTCTAGCATGGATATATAGATATATATTGAACGCATGCATAAGTTTATACATTCGTATGTATGTTAGGCGAGCGCATGTATAAATCGGATGATCCCGCCCGTGTGTATTGGTGCATGTACGTGCGTGTAGACTTGCAGATAAGTTCGGTTCGGATTTATGTGTTAGTCTTGTATACGTATACGTATATATATATATATATTAGGCCGGTTCATGAATATATATATGTTAGTACTTAGTCTTGTATGCATGGAAGTAATAGGATTATACGCATGAATATACGTAAATATATGTTAGATGTATGTGTGTTACGTATATATATTAGTTTGTATACGTATATACTAGGCACATGCATGAATTTATAACAGTCGCAGCATGTATCTGTATATGTATACACTTTGCTATACATATATATACGTATACATATAGATATACTCAGAAGCATGTATATATGTACATCATGCGTATATTAGGAAGCATATATATTCGGATGCATGCATTCATACTAACCGTAGCCAAGTTGCTTTTCCATAGCCTAGCCGAACAGATGAATACACATATACGAAGTGAATAGTACCATGCATGCAAAACCAAAGTGGCTTGTATGTATTAATTTTCTGGAAATTGTGAATATTGTCTTTTTCGCTACAAATTCGTTTTAAGTCCAAATCGCTTGCGACAAATTTTGTTAATTAGTAAAAATGACTACCTTCATACGATAATTTTACTAGGATTTTATAAATAAATTTATACTACTAACTTATTTGCGGAAAGTCCAAACTTACGAATTTTATATCTCTTAAACTATAAGTCCAAAAAATTCCAAAATAAATTTTATAAATCTTAGAAAATGCAAAAATAATTATCTAGAAATTTGCATGGGGATTATAAGCTAGTTTTATTTGTAGCATTGTTTTTGAATGTGTGTTTATTCGTTGTTTTTTGGGTGTTTATTTGGTTATCTGCTACGTGTAGACGTTGAACTGTGCGAGAGTGCGGAAGTTAGAGACCAAGATCAAGCCTTAGATCAAGATCATCATCTTTTTGAAGACAAGTTGTGCTTTGACCATATTGCTCCTAGTTTTTGAAATGTATTTTGATTTAAATTACGCATGCTATGTTGTTAAAAATGATTTAAATTAATTTGGGATAAAGTAGCTAATTCACCTATTTGTTAATTCCACGCTTGATGTTAAAATTTATATGCCATGTATCTATTGTCAACTTAAGTTGGGTTTAAAATAGTTGGATGAAATAATTGTGCCAACACGGGAGGCTAGACCGTGAATAGTTGCATAGCCATGCTTACATGGAAGTATGTTTCAAATGGCAAAATAATATTGACTAATGATATATGGAATGAATTTTGGAAATGGTGTAATCTTGCCACGTGATGATGTGAAGTGTAGGTACCTTTGTGGTTCTACGTGGTAATTGATATTATTATTGGCATGTGTTGCACAATAATCAAATTGGGGTGGGAAAAGATTTAGTCTAGGGTAAGTGGTAAGAGGCTTCATGCCAGGTGGGCCCTCATGGCAACAGTCTTTGGGATAATAGCCTTCGCGGCAACAGCCTTCATGGCAATGGGATGAGTGATGTGAGGGGCCTTGTGCCAGGGTTCTGAGAGAAGGATGTTTGCCCTGGACAGTTAAGGACTTCACCTTGCAAGCCTTTGAACTGGGCCTTTCATACAACCACATGAGTGGAGTGGGATGGTCTTAGTTTAGTAGGATTCTAAAATCTTACCTTCGATACCTCAGGGTGACAGTTACATCGGGGTAACCGCGTGGGGGAGCGTACCGGAGCTACGGCTTGGTACCTTATCCATGAGTGGAGTGGGACGGCCTTAGTTTAGTAGGATTCTAAAATCTTACCTTTGATACCTCAGGGTGATAGATACATCGGGGTAACCGTGTGGGGGAGTGTACCGAAGCTACGGCTTGGTACCCTATCCAACGGTGATTGTCAGTCCTACACTTCGATCCTTCGTGGGGGAAGTGGTAGTGAAGGCAATACCGGAGAGGGTCATAGGTCGATATCGAGGTTTCCGAAAAGCTTTGTTATGATCACTCATTCGCATACTCTTGTATGGCGATTCACGGCTGACGTGGTGAGTTGATTATATCTTGTGGGTAAAGTGTACAACCTCTGCAGAGTGTGTCAAAACTATTCGAATAGCCGAGTCCACGGTATTGGGCAAAGCTCAGGGATTACAGTCAAGGGTTAGATTTTCGAAAATAAAATGTGGAAATGGTGGCTGAGTGCCAGAGATAATTGCTAAAGTGATTTAGGGTTTTGTGCCAAACTGCTTGAAAAGAGATTGATAACTTATTATACAATGTGATTTAATTGCTTTTGAATCTATTAAGAGTATTGAACAAAAGCCAATTGCTGTTTAGTGCAAAATAACTACTAAACCATTCCTTTGGAAGAAGCCATGCATATAGTAATAGGATTGCACCTCTGTGCATGACTTGCTGAGTGTGTTGTATACTCACCCTTGCCATCAACAAAACATTAGAAGAAGAGTCAACACTCGCTTCGGAGGAGGAGTATATCGAGGACTGGGAGAACTAGGGTGCAAGCCACATTATTTGCCTGTGGACTGAGATGGAGCCATCAAGACTTTTTATTTTTCGCTGCTAATGTTTGTTTACTTTTGTTATAGTAAGCCCTGCGTGGCTGAATTTTGTAAGGTGACCTTAACGTCATGCACTCAGTTTATATTAATGTTTGAAGTACTTTATTTATATTTCTCCTGTGTATGGATGTGATATTCAACCCTGTTTGACGGTGTGTACTAGCGTGATCCTAGACTAGTACAAAATACACAGAGGGTCCGGATTTGCAGATTCAGGTCCCAACAGAGGTGGTATCAGAGCCATACTAACTGTAGGTTTTGACCTTAGATAGATTGGCCGTCTTTAGGAGCTTCAAAATTATTTTCTAAAAGAGAAAATTTAACTTGAAAGAATAATAAGTTCTTGACTTATCTTATTCTTCTATTCTTTTATCCTTTGCTGAAATTCCTATCCTTCCCACTGGTTTAAATGGAAATCGTACCTGAGTCATTCTGAATAGTCAACGATGTTTCACACTTACGGAGAAAGTACTGGATGTTGCTGTCAACCCTGAAGATCATGAAGTAAGGAATCTTCGAGCTCAAGGAGAAGTGGATCGATGCTGTGTTTCTGAAGCTTGAAGAACCAGTGCTTTAGTAGTCAGTTGAGACTCATGTGTGAGAGTCGTGTCTATTAAGATAGGAGGGTTACCCCTTTTAGCCGATAGATTATTTTGTGCTTAGGTTAATTTGGTTCTTCATTGATTGCTGGGTGCTACCATATCGGCAGTAACTAATCAGTACTTGGATCAGATTCTCCTCGCTCAAACCCAGCTTATGCAGATGGTGATGCAACAGATGGAAGCTTATGGTGCCAAAATCAATACCCCTGCAATTGCAGACACAACAGCGTGTCCACAACCAAAGTTCTCCTTGTTCATGAATACTAAACCACCCACATTTGATGGATCAGACACTCCCAAAGATGCAGAAATTTGGCTTCGCATCATAGAAGAGAAGCTAGCCTTGGTGCAATGTGAGGATAAAGAGAAAGTTCCCTATGCTACGTGCCCGTTAGAAGGAAATGCATTAGCCTGGTGGAAAGATTTCTACGCCACTTCTGAGGATGGACAGACCATCACTTGGATGGAGTTTGCCACTGCCTTTCGTCGGCACTTCATGTCATCAGAAGACAGTGGAACCCCAGTAAGACCAAAGAAGAATGGTATCCCCGCACCCGACACCATACCTGGACGATGTTCTTTGAAGTGTTGTCAATCAAACAAATCAGAAGACCGTGCATGTACCCGTTGTGGAGAAATAGGACACACTGCTGAAGAACATGCAATCAATTGTTCCAGCTGTGAAGGAAGCCATTTACCGGGAGAATGTCCCATGAACAACATCACATACTATCTTTGTGAAGGCCAAGATTATTGTCTAGCTCAATGCCCCCTGGATCCAATAGTGACCGCGGTGACTCGGTGTCAGCGAGAGGATTTTCGAGCCGTCATTGCTTAAGAGTTAGTAAGGAGAGAAGGACTATCATCCGCACTTGCTGTGCCATGTGAAGAAATGAAGAAGACACATGTCCACCCTATCCCTCTACCTCAGGAAATCAATGAAACTTGGTCACCATGGAACTATTTCTTGTGTGATAAACAAGGACACTGGGCTAGAGAATGTCCCCTCAATCCAGCAAGATGACCCAAACATTTCTGCTACAATTGTGGTGAGTTAGGTCATTTTGTTAAGAAATGTCCCCAGAAAGATCAAGCAATTTCTGAAGTCATAATCATTCTGAAAATTGGATCAGTTAAGTTTATAGCACCAAGAGTGAGTGGTAATACCGTGGAAGCAACTTGATCTAAGCAACTTGATACTCTGATACCACCTCTGTCGGGACCCGAATTTACAAATCCAGACCCTCTGTGTATTCAGCAGTAGTCCAGGATCACGCTAGTGCACACAGTCTCAACATCGGTAAATATCACAATCATACATATCGAAATAATAAAGTACTTTAATAAAATAACCAAACTGTTTTCTCGACCTTATGGTCAAGTTACAAGAGTACGCCACACAGGGCGAAAACTTAATAAAGGAAATAAATTGCAGCGGAATAAAAGCATAAACGTGGCGCCATCCAGTATACCACAGGCAACTGACTGGGCTCGCTCCCTAGATAGACGGTTCCTCCTAAAGTTTTTCCTCCAAAGCTTGCGTCGCTTCTTCTTCAACTGGTGTTGTATTGTTGCAAGGGGTGAGTACTTGGTACTCAGCAAGTCATGCACAGAATGCAACTAATATTCTACATGTATGGCTTAGTACAAGGAATGTTTCATGGTTCATTTGCAGTAAACAGCAATTAACAAGTAGCATAAGTAGATTCGAAAGCAGTAAATGTAAAGATAATATCAGTAACTTTTCCAGGAGTTAAGTAAACACTCTTCCCTTTCCTAATCCACATTTCCATCAACGTCATTAATAAACCCAACCAAACCTTTCAAGTCCCAGTTGTTTTCATGAAATTCTAACCCTTGACTATAATCCCTGAGAAATGTCCAGTGCCGTGGACTCGGCTATTCGAATAGGTTGTACACTCTGTAGAGGTTATGCACTTTACCCACAAGATACAGTCAAACACCACAAAGGCGAGTGATCGTAACAAAGCATTTCAGAGATCGCAAACTATACAAGTGAACCTCTCTGGTTTTTGCCATACTAGATGACGTCATTGCTGATGTCATCACTGTTCGGCCGAACGGATCTGACAACTGGACCCCATGGTGACGTCACGGATGACGTCATGGTGTGGTTGGCTTACCCGTTGATGTCACGCGCTGACCGTGCCGGATCGGCTTCCGCACACGCGTCACGATCTCGGTCGTTGATTTGAAAATCAATGGCCCAGATTGGATCTGGACCTCGAGTGTTTGGGCTAACGCGGTTGATCCAGACCACACGATTTAGATCGGACGGTCCAGATCCGATCGGGTTTTCGCCGCAATGCAGGGGTGACGTGTCATGACCCGGCGTGCGACACGCGGCACGATCTACGCCGTTCGATCTTGATCGAATGGTTGAGATTGCATCTAACGTAACAACGTGGCAAATCCTAACCGTACGATCTAGATCTAACGGCCAAGATTGGATCTAGCACGGTGCAGTCAAAGGCTACGTTGCTTAATCCTGAGCGTTGGATCTAGATCCAACGGTTGATAATAGATCTAAAACCGTAACGTGGGTTTCACGTACAGGGGTGACGTGGACGCAGCTGAACGCTAGGATCTAGATCTAACGGTCTAGATCTAATCTGGGTTTTTACGGGGCTCAGGCGACGTGGACTCACCTCGACGGTCGGATCTGGATCGGATGGTTGAGAGAGCTCGAGGGGGTCGATGGAGTCGCGGCGGAGCTTGGTCGCCGGTGCTGAGGAAGACGACCATGGGTGCGGCGCTGCGGGGCTCCTCCGGCGAGGTGAGTGCTCCCCATGGGTGCGGCTCGACGTGAGGACCTCGAATCCGACCTCAGACACGGCGGAGATGGCTTGACAGCGGCGGTGCACGCACAGAACCGAAGCGAAGCCCTAGGTGACTACGGTGAGCAATTGCAGGAAGACGGCGGTGGCTAGGCGACACATGGGGGCAAACGATGCGCGAGGGAAAGGCGGACCTCGGGCACGCGTCCGGGCTTTAAATGCTGGCCCCAACGTCGAGATCTACGCGGAATCCGCGGTGAAGCCTGTACGGGTGGCGGAGTCTGGCGCGGATATGGCCTGGCGACGTGGCGCGATCCCAAGCGTCCACATGGACTCGATCGGGCGGCCCACACGCTCGTGCGACGTGGCGGCTCCACGGCCGATGGATCAGAAATCAACGGCGCGGGATCTAGGGTTAGGGTTCGGTTCGAGGTAGACTTGAGTCCGGCTCGGTCGGGTGAACAGTGGAACCCACTCGGATTTTCCAGCGATTTAATAATTAAATAAATTCGTAGAAATTCAAATAAATCGAGAAAAATAGCAAAATACTCAGAAAAATTCTAGAAAAATTCTGAAATGTACTTTGAGACATTTTGAACTCAAATAAAATATTTCCAACAAAATTTTATTTATAACTTTTAATTATTTATTTATTTCAAAAGGGAATGAATTCAAATTAAATCCCAAAAAATTCCAAAAATTCTCAAAAGCGTGGAATTCTAATTAAATTCATGAAAAGAAAAAATTAGGGTGTTATAAACCTCCCCCTTAATACAATCTCGTCCCCGAGATTTAGGGCTGACTAAGAATAGGTTTGGAAACTCTTTTTCAAGTCCTCTTCGCGCTCCCAAGTTGCTTCACTCTCAGAGTGGTTGCTCCACTGAACTCTGCAGAAACGGGTTGACTTATTCCTTGTCTCTTGATCCATGGTGTCCAGAATCTTCACGGGGTGTTCCTTATATGTCAGATCTTCCTGCAGCTCTATTGACTCTAGTGGCGTCTGCTCATATGGTACTCGGAGACACTTCTTCAGTTGGGATACATGGAACACATCATGCACTCCCGCCAACGACTGCGGCAACTCTAGCTGGTAAGCAACTTCACCTCGGCGACTCAGGACCTTGAACGGACCAACATATCTTGGCGCAAGCTTCCCCTTGGCATGGAATCTCTTAACTCCGTTGAGTGGTGTAACTCTTAGATATACGAAATCTTCTAGTTCAAAACTCAAGTCTCGACAATGGTTATCAGCGTAACTTTTCTGTCATGAATGAGCTATCTTTAGTCTTTCCTGGATCATGGCAATCTATTTTTCGGCTTCTTGAAGAATATTCGGTCCAAAGACAAGTCTTTCACCCGTCTCATTCCAATTCAATGGTGTTCGACATGGTCGACCATACAGGGCTTCAAAAGGTGACATCTGTAGACTGGCCTGATAGCTGTTATTGTAGCTGAACTCAGCATATGGCAGACTCGTATCCCAAGAGGTAGCATAAGCCAATGCACAAGCTCTTAGCATATCCTCCAGAATCTGATTAACTCTTTCGGTTTGTCCATCCGTCTGCGGATGATACGCTGTACTGAAGTTCAAGTGGGTCCCCATGGCTTCATGCAGCTTATTCCAGAATCTCGAGGTAAATTGGTGTAATATCCCGAGTATTTCTATACTCGAGTCACTGTACATTTGTACTCAAACACTGTTCAATAATACACTGTTCTTGTGTATTTCTGCATTTTGAGCTATATGTACTTAAATTGGAATTAAAAAGAACCCTTCAACTTAAGTAACCTAGCTCAAAAATAATTGCAAATTTATTTGGATAAGTGTTAAAGCGACCTAAGAACCTTCCAGAATATATAAGAATCGATAAAAATCAGTTTTGGAAGTTTAATTCTTCAAAACTTGACACTTGACCAAAATGCCCTTGAGTAAGTGCATAGTGTTTTGCATGTGTTATAACCTCTCCAAAGCCAACCCAACAGCCAACTCACTCCCTCTCCTCTCCCTCTCACGACCAAGCATGGGAGAAGCCTCCCAAAACCCTAGCTCACCCAATCCACCCATTTGGAGGCGATCCGACCGGTGGAAATTGATCTAGAGGCAGGAATCGACCTCTCCATCGCGATCCCCATCTTCTAGACCCTCTCGGGTGAGTTTCTCATCGAATTTCATGGATGGATTTTGGAGTACCCGTGGTGTTTTTGAAGTTTGAGTTGATTTCTCGGCTCCCGGGACATCCCTCGTCGCGTAGCTACGAGTTTCCCCTCGTGTAGCTCCGCATTTCGTCATGTCCCTCAAACCCTAGCCTAGGTCATGTCCAGGTGCCATGTGTTCGGAGCATTGCATGGCACTTGTGCTTCAGAAACAAGACTCAGGTCATCGTTAGGTCCATTTAACTCTACTATCGACCTAGCATTTGACCACCTTCGAAATCTAGCAACCTAATGCTAGGTTTTCGATTTGTCGGAGTTCTAGTGGAGCAAAGCATGGATAGTAATTTTTGTGGGCACTTCTGGTAGCTAGAGCCGCTATCAAAAGAATCGGAATTCAATTCTGATAAGCCGGATTTTATTTAATTTAATTAGGTGTTAAGTGTTTTCACAAAATACTAGGAGT
Source organism: Rhipidocladum racemiflorum (assembly GCA_036346355.1). Taxonomy (NCBI): domain Eukaryota; kingdom Viridiplantae; phylum Streptophyta; class Magnoliopsida; order Poales; family Poaceae; genus Rhipidocladum; species Rhipidocladum racemiflorum. The sequence goes on from CM070581.1 coordinate 37,689,283, forward strand.
CCGTAGCTTGAATCGACGATTCTATTAGCTCTTCTGATAGCCGTAGTCGCGATCAGAAGAGTCAGAATTCAATTTGTCACATCCTACACAAAATTGTCAGCTCTAGGTCACTCTATTTGCGAAAAATCCTAGAGGTCCGATGACCAAATGGATAGCCCCTATAGCTTTCTAGCTAATAGAAACCTCGATAAAAAAATACGGAGTTTAGTTTTGACCATTTTGCAGCATACTTTGCTGCTCTAGGTCTCAATTGGTTGAATAAAATCCTAGAGCTCCGGAGCACGAATCGACTTCACCATTAGTCTTCTTAGAGGCTAAAATAAAGGGCTAAAAATGCTAGATTTGCATTTTAGCACTTCGCATTTTATTTTAATAATTAGAGGGCCCAAAGCCGTTCTTGGCTTTTCGCTTCAGTTCGCCTCGTTTAAGGTCCCTAAGGTTGAAAGCATGCTTCACGTGTGCTTTAGATCCCATTTTGGCCCTTTTCCGGACTTTTGTCGTCCTTGTAAATCTGGAGTTACGCGGACGTTTGATCAAAAGTCCGAGTAGGTTAAGTCAATTTTGGCGGTGATTGGCTCCGATAAGTCATTATTACCTCCAAGTGTCTAGCTGCGGGTCCAGAACGAAGTTTCACGACATTCTTGATCAAAACGACCTTTTGACGGTTTTGATCGTTTTTGGTCGTTAACGGTCGTTTTGATCGTTTTGGCCGTTTTTGCGAATTCGATGCAAATTGCTAATCTACCGAGCGGATTAGGTAGGTGTTGAGTGTTCGAACCCAGATCGAACGCACACGCGGATTCGATCGCGTTTGGACTCAATACGGACTCAAAACGGTTTTGTCGGAAATTACTTCGCGGTTTTTCATTTTGATTCAATTTTGGTCAATTTCATTAGGAATTGCTTTGCAACCGATCCAACTAAGTCCTAAATATCTTGCTTTAGCTTGTTGCGTTGTCGGAAACCTATTTTGCGCAAAAATCCGCAAAATTGGCCGTTTAACGGATTTCCGACAAAACGATCGCTTTCTACCGCTTCGGCAAATTTGTCGCTTTTAGGGCCGAAAGGTTTTTCTTCGATCTTTCGAGCGTTTTAGCACCTAGTTATGTACCTGAGGCCATATTGAGGCTCCACATGCAAATTTAATTGCATTTGTCTTCAATTTACGTATTTTTATTCACGTAGGTAAAGAATACGCCTTTTTCGCTGCTTTAGCTCCCGGTTGATCATTTCAACTTCAAACAAGTTCCAATAAGTCCCATTAGGTATGTTATACCTATTTTTAGGTATTTCACTAAGTTTAGTTGGGTTTTACTTCATTTTGCACGTTTTAATCCATTTTGGCACTTGTTCGGCCGAAATTGACATAATAGGTCATAGTTTCACATTTTCTTCGTTTTCTTCATTTCTTTCTCCTTTAAATATTTAAGTGGGTCTTATTTGATGTTTATTTGGCATTTGTGCATTTAAATCTTGCTTTTGCTAAGTTGTATTTCTTTTTGTCGTTTTTGTTGCTTTGACCGATTAGAGGCTAGCGAGTCGGGCTTCGCCTCGAACGACCCGAACATCATCCCGGACATCACCGAAGTGCAACAACAAGGCAAGCACCTCCTTTGACCATCTTGAAACCTATATTTCACGATGTTTACTTTGATTTCTCAAACTATATGCATTGTTTATATTTAGTAAAGTGCTAGTTTGTGGGAATGGTAGATATACCCTGATTTGGTGGTTTTTCCTCAATTAAATTCCCAGAGTTCATTGATAGCCTTAGTAGGGTTGGACAATTAATAAAATGTCACTTGGGTATAAACGACTTAGTAAATGCATATGCTTAGACACTGCAATAGAGATGAGCAAAGTCACTCATATACCAAATGCTCAAAACTTATGATAAATGTAACAGCTTTATGAAATGTTTGGGAAATGTGACTTGTAAAGGTAATTTGATAAAAATGTGCAAGTGTCTAGTTGGTAATTAGACTTGGCGGGAGGTATAATATGTGCTAGTTAAACATGGTGGCGATTGGTTGGCGAGTTAAGTGGAGTTCCCCGCTTGAGTCACTAGGCAAAAATATAAGGACCGAACTTGTGACGGTTTTTGAATGAACACCGTGCAACCGCGCAATGCTGGGATGGGGCAGCCTGTTTTAGTACCTGAAGTGTGAGGGGATAGCCATGCCTGTTGGTAGGCCGAAGTGTGGACCTTTCCCCGTGTTGAGCAGTCGAGCGCGGTGTGTGTGTCCTCACGACCCGCCGTATGCACCTTCGTGAGTGCGCTTGTACTTATGCAGCGGGGAATCGCTCCAGTTCATGTTTGATTGATACAACGGTGTACGCCTTGCTATGGGATAATGCCGCGGCAAAAACTCGCCGTCGTCACGATGGATATTCCGTGGCCGCCTGAGTGGTGGTTGGCCTCTTATCGCCATAGTAGTGGGTTTATCGTCGCCGGTGCTGGGGTGTGGCTATAGCCTCAACGATGGGAAAGAATAGATCATTCTTGTATATCGAATACCTCGTGTATCGCGTGCACCCTGGATGACAGGGATGCAAGTCTGAGTTGTGTTTGGGTAAAGTGCGCAAACTCTGCAGAGTATCAAATAATTCTAATCGATTAGCCGTGCTCACGGTTATGAGCAAATCTTCTTTAATCATATCAAGTATAGAAATTTGGTTCGGTTTTGAAAATGAAAATCTATTTTGGAGTCTATCTAAAGTATGTGGATCGATATGGTACTTGATGGATTTATGAATGAGTGAATATGGTATTTGAAGGATTTATGAATATATGGATGTCAATTCGTATCTCAATCGCGATCATGGATGGTGGCGGTTGAGAGACTCAAATGTTACATATATTGTAAATATGTTTTATTCAAAATGTCAGTCTTTCAAATTATGTATTACATTTCGATGAACTGTTTCAAATCCTGCTTTTACTTAATAGACTTAGTGTAGTAGCCATTTCAATCGTATCACCGCATATTAATTATATTTGCATACACTAAAGTCTTGCGAGTACATACGTGTACTCACCGCTGTCGCTAACCCCTTTTTCCTCGTGAGGAAGGTATTGATGATGTCCTGATGATGGCGAGCCCCACTCGCGAGTGTTGCGGCCGTAGTTCCTCCCTCCACCAAGAGCCTTGTGGGGTGGTCAGCCACCGCGCTGGTTGTCTTTCTTTTGTTTCCGCTGTCGCTTTACTTCTTTTGGTTTCTGTAATGCACTTGTTCAAGATTTACACCCAGTTATGTAAATTACCTTAGTTTATCTCTTCGTGCATTGATACTCGGGTTGTGGGTACGCGATACTGGGCTACTGATCCAGGGATCCAGTATCGATGCGTCATGTGCACCGGTCCGGTTAAGGGTTCGATCCCGTCGATCGAATTTTTAGATTCAGATTTTCGGTGTCGAGGCTTCCTGTTGCTATACGGTGCTATACGCCACAGTAGACGGCGTATAGTACGGTATAGGAAGGGGGGTTCTCACAGCGTTGGTATCAGAGCCATTGACTGCAGGAAGACTTAGTTAGCCTGGTCGTTAGACTTAGGAACAGATTTTTCTTCTCAAAATTTATTTTGAAGTACAAAACTCTATTTTGAAAGTGTAGAATGCTATTCTTGTCCATTCTATAGCCTTTCACTTATCTACTCTTCAAAATGAATCTGATCTTAATCCAAATTTCAAAATTTGTTTCCTTCTTCTATCTTGTTCAAAAGAATTAGGAGGAACACGGGTTTAGCTAAAAATGGGTTAAGGTTAGATGTTTATGGTTGTAATTAGGGATTATTTGTCGTTTCCTTAGGTTGACTTTTGATTTGATTCTTATGCTTCTTTGAATGAGTGTTTGTAGAATGTTGTGCTTTTGGAGGTATCCTTAAGAGTCAAACATTTTGCACCTGTTTCGCGCAGTTTAATTGACTCAACTGTGCATTTCAGGATGCCTCCCCGGAGGAGAGCAGTTCGTGCGCTTCAAGTGGCGATGATGCCGGGAGCGTGGCAAAGGCAAGGTGCGGGGCCCAGCAGTCGCAGGTCCCGCCTGCTGGGTCGGCTGGGGCTCAGGCTCAGCTACACGCCCAGAGCGAGGAGCTCCCTCCACCTCCTCCTGCTCCTGACATGGCTGCACTCATGTTGCGGGCAGACTCACCATGGAGCCGATGGTCCAGCTGCTCAGTGGCAGCAAAGAGCAAAGAAAGAAGAAGAAGCAGTTAGCCTCGCTGTTGCGGAGTTCCAGTGAACTCGACCGCCGAGCTTTTCTTCAGCTACAGATCCGATGGAGGCAGAGGATTGGCTTAGCGACATGGAGGGGAAGTTGGAGTTAGTCGGTTGCACCGATGCGGAGAAGGTTCAGTACACCGCCTACTACCTCCAGGGACCAGCAGCTTCGTGGTGGAGCAGCTTCAAGGCTGTTCGCCCTGCAGATCAGGTCACCACATGGGCAGAGTTCAAGACTGCCTTTCGCTCCTTCCATGTTCCAACGGGCTTGATCGATATCAAGAAGCGGGAGTTCTACGACCTTCGCCAGGGATCTATGACAGTGATGGACTACCTCCACCGCTTCAACCATTTGTCACGCTATGTTGCTGATGAGGTGACCACTGAGGCTAGGAGAGTGACATTGTTCAAGGAGCACCTCACCGAGGAGATCCGGTTTCAGCTTGCCGGCCATGATATCCCTAGCCTTCAGGTCTTGGTGAGCAAGGCCATCAGCATTGAGGATGGCGCCAAGGCGCTTATGGAGAGCCGCATAGCGCAAGTGGCAGCTCGGCCCGGCGATCGATGGCGGACCTTCCAAGACTCGCACCTTCACTCACCTGCTTCCACCTTCGGCCGCCAGCCAGAGGTCCTGTGGCTTGCCTCCTCGCCTCGCCTGAGTTCGGTGCAGTCACCTAGTCGTCCGGCAGCAGCTTGGGATCCTGTAACCCATTTAGCCATATCACATGCTTCTCCTCGCGCCGGAGGGGCCACTTCGCCTGCTCGTCCGAAAGGTGCAGCAGAGGACAGCTCAGGGTGCACCACCCGCCCCTGTGGTCGGGCCTGTGGACGTGGGGTGAGACAGTCAGGTCGCCCGGTTCGAGCAAGCTTCGGCTCGGGCCGTGGCCGCTGAATGTGGCCACCGCAGAGGAGGCAAAGCAGCGGCTCCAGATGTTGTGTTGGGTACGTTGTCTGCTCATTCCGTGCCCACTTTGGTTCTATTTGACTCTGGAGCATCGCATTCTTTCATCTCTTCACGCTTTGTTGCTTTGCATGAGGTTCATTCTGCTCGCCTCGAGAGGTACTTGTTGATCCGCTCACCTGGATCCGCTTTGACCGCCGAGCTTGTGAGTCCAGGGGTTAGGATTGTGATCAATGGGGTAGATTTACGAGGTGATCTCATTAACATTGAGACGTCAGGTCTTGATGTGATTTTGGGTATGGATTGGTTGTCCAAGAATCGTGGGCAAATTGATTGTGCCAGGAGGTCAATTTCATTAGTCAACCCCGATGGCATTGCTGTTACTTTTTCTTCGCTCCAGCAAAGGCAGCCTTTACTCAGTGCTCTTTCTGTTCCGGAGACCAGTCAGGTATCGGTGACATGTGAGTACCCCGATGTGTTCCCTGATGAGTTGCCAGGTTTGCCACCTGATCGTGATTTGGAGTTCATCACCGATCTCTTACCTGGCACTTCTCCAATTTCTAAGCGTCCCAGACAGATGCCTGGCGATGAGCTGATTGAGTTGAAGACTCACTCAAGGAGCATTAGAGAAGGGGTTCATTCGTCCCGATTCTTCTCCCTGAGGCAGTCCACTGCTTGTGAAGAAGAAAGACGGCACTCTTCGCATGTGTGTTGATTACCGGTCTTTGAATGAGGTCACTGTCAAGAACAAGTATCCTCTCCCTCGGATCGACGATTTGTTTGACCAATTAGGCGGAGCTCGAGTCTTCTCCAAAATAGACTTGAGATCCGGCTATTTTCAGCTCAAGATCCGTCCGAGGATATTGTGAAGATCGCATTCACTACTCGCTACTGGCCTGCATGCAGTACACGCTTGTTTCATTTGGCCTCACCAATGCACCACCCACCTTCATGAATCGATGAACAAAGTCTTCATGGAGTTCCTTGATAGATTTGTGGTTGTGTTCATTGATGACATCCTCATATACTCTAAGGATGATGATGAGCACGCACTTCACTTGCATATGGTGCTTAGCAAGCTTCGCGAGCATCGCTTGTATGCCAAGTTCAAGAAGTGCGAAGTTCGCTCAAGCAAGTGGAGTTTCTGGGGCATGTCCTGTCAGAAGGTGGGGTAGCAGTTGATCCACGCAAGGTACAGGATGTACTCAGTTGGGAGCAGCCCCGCAATGTCCCTGAGATTTGGAGTTTTCTCGGTCTTGCCGGATACTATCGCCGGTTTATCGAGAACTTCTCCAAGATTGCTAAGCCAATGACAGCGCTACTCAAGAAGGAGAAGAAATACGAGTGGTCACCTGGTTGTGAGTCCAGGCCAGAGTCAAGAATAGACTCACCACTGCACCAGTGTTGGTCCTTCCTGACATTCACAAGAACTTCGATGTCTATTGTGATGCATCCCGTCTTGTACTTGGTTGTGTGTTGATGCAGGAGGGCAAAGTGGTTGCTTATGCTTCTCGACAGCTAAAGCCTCATGAAGCCAATTACCCGACGCATGATTTGGAGCTTGCAGCTGTTGTTCATGCTCTCAAGCTGTGGCGACATTATCTCATAGGAAACAGATGTGAGATCTACACCGACCACAAAAGCTTAAAGTACTTCTTTTCGTAGCCAGATCTGAATTTGAGACAGCGCCGATGGCTAGAGCTGATCAAAGACTATGGTTTGGGTATTCATTACCATCCTGGCAAGGCGAATGTGGTTGCAGATGCCCTCAGTCGCAAGCTGCACACAGTGAATGCCTTGGGTGTCATTGGCCAGTCTCAGCTGGTTGAAGAGTTTCAGAAGCTCAATCTAGAAGTGGTTGAGTATGGTTACATTTCTGCTTTAGCCGTACAACCCACTCTAGAGTCTCAGATTCAGGCAGCTCAACTCCAAGATGATGCTGTGATTGAGATTAGACGCCGCTTGGATCAAGATGGCGCATCTCCAGGTTTCTATGAGGGGTCCAATGGGCTGATCATGCATGGGCAGCAGATGTATGTCCCAGATGATATAGAGATCAAGGAGTTGATCCTGTCAGAAGCCCATGATACCCCTCTCTCTGTTCATCCTGGCAGCACCAAGATGTACCAGGACCTTCGCAGGTAATTCTGGTGGCCAGCTATGAAGAAGGAGATCGCGGCTCATGTGGCACATTGTGATGTGTGCCAACGTGTCAAGGCTAAACAGCAAAGGCCAGCCGGATTACTTCAGCCATTGCAGATCCCTGAGTGGAAGTGGGAAGAGATTGGGATGGATTTCATTACCGGCCTACCGAGGTCCTCCGCCGGTCACGACTCTATTTGGGTGATCATTGACCGTCTGACCAAGGTAGCTCATTTCATCCCAGTTCGTACCACCTATTCTGGAGCCAAGCTAGCGGAACTCTATTTGCATAATATTGTTCGGCTCCATGGAGTTCCAAAAGTCATAGTCTCTGACCGTGGTTCAGCTTCACCTCCAGATTTTGGGAGAGTTTGCAGTCCATTCTTGGCACTAAGCTATCCTTCAGTACTGCTTACCATCCCCAAACTGACGGACAGACGGAAAGGGCAAACCAAATCCTTGAAGACATGCTAAGGGCTTGTGTGCTGTGCTACAGCAAGTCGTGGGAGAAATGCTTGCCATTTGCTGAGTTCTCCTACAACAACAGTCATCAAGTCAGTCTTCAGATGTCGCCTTTCGAGGCTCTTTATGGCAAGAAGTGCAGAACGCCACTGTTTTGGTCCGAGGTTGGTGAGAGGCAATTCTTCGGGCCAGCCATGATTGAAGAGGCTGAAAGGCAAGTCAGCTTGATTCGGGACCGGCTGAGAGAAGCTCAGTCTCGTCAGAAGAGCTATGCTGATCGTCGACGCCGCGAATTGAGCTTTGAGGTGGGTGACTTTGTCTACCTCAAGGTCTCACCACTCCGCGGTACTCGCAGATTCCAAGTCCGCGGGAAGCTAGCCCCGCGATACATCGGTCCGTTCCGGATTCTTGAGAAGGTTGGTGTTGTGGCTTATCGGCTTGAGCTACCGCCACATCTTTCGGACGTTCACGATGTGTTCCACGTGTCCCAATTGAAGAAGAGTCTTCGGGTTCCATCAGAAGTTACCCAATTGGACCATCTTGATTTGCACCGATCTTTCGTATCGAGTATCCAGTCCGTATTCTCGAGACAGTTGAGCGTCACACTCGCGATGTTATCAAGATGCTCAAGGTCCAAAGGAGCAACCATTCGTAAGATGAAGCCACGTGGGAGCGTGAAGACCATATTCAGCAGAATACCCGACTTTCTTCGAGAGGATTAGCAATCTCGAGGACGAGATTTTTGTAAGGGGTAGATCAGAATATCCCGAGTATTTCTATACTCGAGTCATCAGACATTTGTACTCAAACACTGCTCAATAATACACTGTTCTTGTGTATTTACGCATTTTGAGCTATATGTACTTAAATGGGAATTAAAAGAACCCTTCAACTTAAGTAACCTAGCTCAAAAATAATTGCAAATTTATTTGGATAAGTGTTAAAGCGACCTAAGAACCTTCCGAATATATAAAAATCGATAAAAATCAGTTTTGGAAGTTTAATTCTTCAAAACTTGACACTTGACCAAAATGCCCTTGAGTAAGTGCATAGTGTTTTGCATGTGTTATAACCTCTCCAAAGCCAACCCAACAGCCAACTCACTCCCTCTCCTCTCCCTCTCACGACCAAGCATGGGAGAAGCCTCCCAAAACCCTAGCTCACCCAATCCACCCATTTGGAGGCGATCCGACCGGTGGAAATTGATCTAGAGGCGGGAATCGACCTCTCCATCGCGATCCCCATCTTCTAGACCCTCTCGGTGAGTTTCTCATCGAATTTCATGGATGGATTTTGGAGTACCCGTGGTGTTTTTGAAGTTTGAGTTGATTTCTCGGCTCCCGGGACATCCCTCGTCGCGTAGCTACGAGTTTCCCCTCCTGTAGCTCCGCATTTCGTCATGTCCCTCAAACCCTAGCCTAGGTCATGTCCAGTGCCATGTGTTCGGAGCATTGCATGGCACTTGTGCTTCGTAAACAAGACTCGAGGTCATCGTTAGGTCCATTTAACTCTACTATCGACCTAGCATTTGACCACCTTCGAAATCTAGCAACCTAATGCTAGGTTTTCGATTTGTCGGAGTTCTAGTGGAGCAAAGCATGGATAGTAATTTTTGTGGGCACTTCTGGTAGCTAGAGCCGCTATCAGAAGAATCGGAATTCAATTCGATAAGCGGATTTTATTTTATTTAATTAGGTGTTAAGTGTTTTCACAAAATACTAGGAGTCCGTAGCTTGAATCGACGATTCTATTAGCTCTTCGATAGCTGTAGTCGCGATCGGAAGAGTCGAATTCAATTTGTCGCATCCTACACAAAGTTGTCACTCTAGGTCACTCTATTTGCGAAAAATCCTAGAGGTCCGATGACCAAATGGATAGCCCCTATAGCTTTCTAGCTAGTAGAAACCCCGATAAAAATACGGAGTTTAGTTTTGACCATTTTGCAGATACTTTGTCGCTTCTAGGTCTCAATTGGTTGAATAAAATCCTAGAGCTCCGAGCACGAATCGACTTCACCATTAGTCTTCTTAGAGGCTAAAGCAGGTGGCTAAAAATGCTAGATTTGCATTTTAGCACTTCGCATTTTATTTTAATAATTAGAGGGCCCAAAGCCGTTCTTGGCTTTTCGCTTGATTCGCCTCGTTTAAGGTCCCTAAGGTTGAAAGCATGCTTCACGTGTGCTTTAGATCCCATTTTGGCCCTTTTCCTGACTTTTGTCGTGCCGGGTAAATACGGAGTTACGCGGACGTTTGATCAAAAGTCCGAGTAGGTTAAGTCAATTTTGGCGGTGATTGGCTCCGATAAGTCATTATTACCTCCAAGTGTCTAGCTGCGGGTCCAGAACGGTTTCACGACATTCTTGATCAAAACAACCTTTTGACGGTTTGATCGCTTTTGGTCGTTAACGGCCGCTTTGATCGTTTGGCCGCTTTTGCGGTCGATGCAAATTGCTAATCTACCGAGCGTTTTAGTTAGGTGTTGAGTGTTCGAACCCGTATCGGAACCCACACGCGGATTCGATCGCGTTTGGACTCAATACGGACTCAAAAGCGGTTTTGTCGGAAATTACTCAGCGGTTTTCATTTTGATTCAATTTTGGTCAATTTCATTAGGAATTGCTTTGCAACCGATCTAACTAAGTCCTAAATATCTTGCTTTAGCTTGTTGCATTGTCGGAAACCTGTTTTGCGCAAAAATCCGCAAAATTGGCCGTTTAACGGATTTCCGACAAAACGATCGTTTTCGGCCGTTTCGGCAAATTTGTCGCTTTTAGGGCCGAAAGGTTTTTCTTCGATCTTTCGAGCGTTTTAGCACCTAGTTATGTACCTGAGGCCATATTGAGGCTCCACATGCAAATTTAATTGCATTTGTCTTCAATTTACGTATTTTTATTCACGTAGGTAAAGAATACGCCTTTTTCGTCGTTTATCTACCGGTTGATCATTTCAACTTCAAACAAGTTCCAATAAGTCCCATTAGGTATGTTATACCTATTTTTAGGTATTTCACTAAGTTTAGTTGGGTTTTACTTCATTTTGCACGTTTTAATCCATTTTGGCACTTGTTCGGCCGAAATGGACATAATAGGTCATAGTTTCACATTTTCTTCGTTTTCTTCATTTCTTTCTCCTTTAAATATTTAAGTGGGTCTTATTTGATGTTTAGTTGGCATTTGTGCATTTAAATCTTGCTTTTGCTAAGTTGTATTTCTTTTTGTCGTTTTTGTTGCTTTGACCGATTAGAGGCTAGCGAGTCGGGCTTCGCCTCGAACGACCCGAACATCATCCCGGACATCACCGAAGTGCAACAACAAGGCAAGCACCTCCTTTGACCATCTTGAAACCTATATTTCACGATGTTTACTTTGATTTCTCAAACTATATGCATTGTTTATATTCAATAAAGTGCTAGTTTGTGGGAATGGTAGATATACCCTGATTTGGTGGTTTTTCCTCAATTAAATTCCCAGAGTTCATTGATAGCCTTAGTAGGGTTGGACAATTAATAAAATGTCACTTGGGTATAAACGACTTAGTAAATGCATATGCTTAGACACTGCAATAGAGATGAGCAAAGTCAGTCATTTACCAAATGCTCAAAACTTATGATAATTGTAACTGGTTTTGGAAATGTTTTGGAAATGTGACTTGTAAAGGTAATTTGATAAAATAGTGCAGTGTATATTTGGTAATTAGACTTGGCGGGAGGTATAATATGTGCTAGTTAAACATGGTGGCGATTGGTTGGCGAGTTAAGTGGAGTTCCCCGCTTGAGTCACTAGGCAAAAATATAAGGACCGAACTTGTGACGGTTTTTGAATGAACACCGTGCAACCGCGCAATGCTGGGATGGGGCAGCCTGTTTTAGTACCTGAAGTGTGAGGGGATAGCCATGCCTGTTGGTAGGCCGAAGTGTGGACCTTTTCCCCGTGTTGAAGCGATCGGCGCGGTGTGTGTGTCCTCACGACCCGCCCGTATGCACCTTCGTGAGTGCGCTTGTACTTATGCAGCGGGGAATCGCTCCAGTTCATGTTTGATTGATACAACGGTGTACGCCTTGCTATGGGATAATGCCGCGGCAAAAACTCGCCGTCGTCACGATGGATATTCCGTGGCCGCCTGAGTGGTGGTTGGCCTCTTATCGCCATAGTAGTGGGTTTATCGTCGCCGGTGCTGGGGTGTGGCTATAGCCTCAACGATGGGAAAGAATAGATCATTCTTGTATATCGGATACCTCGTGTATCGCGTGTACCCTGGATGACAGGGATGCAAGTCTGAGTTGTGTTTGGGTAAAGTGCGCAAACTCTGCAGAGTATCAAATAATTCTAATCGATTAGCCGTGCTCACGGTTATGAGCAAATCTTCTTTAATCATATCAAGTATAGAAATTTGGTTCGGTTTTGAAAATGAAAATCTATTTTGGAGTCTATCTAAAGTATGTGGATCGATATGGTACTTGATGGATTTATGAATGAGTGAATATGGTATTTGAAGGATTTATGAATATATGGATGTCAATTCGTATCTCAACTGCGATCATGGATGGTGGCAGTTGAGAGACTCAAATGTTACATATATTGTAAATATGTTTTATTCAAAATGCTGTCTTTCAAATTATGTATTACATTTCGATGAATCTGCTTCAAATCCTGCTTTTCGCAATAGACTTAGTGTAGTAGCCATTTCAATCGTATCAGCCTGCATATTAATTATATTTGCATACACTAAAGTCTTGCGAGTACATACGTGTACTCACCGTTGCTGCTAACCCCTTTTTCCTCAGAGGAAGGTATTGATGATGTCGGATGATGGCGAGCCCCACTCGCGAGTGTTGCGGCCGTAGTTCCTCCCTCCACCAAGAGCCTGTGGGGTGGTCGAGGCCATTGCTGGTTGTCTTTCTTTTGTTTCATTTGCCGCTTTACTTCTTTTGGTTTCTGTAATGCACTTGTTCAAGATTTACACCCAGTTATGTAAATTACCTTAGTTTATCTCTTCGTGCATTGATACTCGGGTTGTGGGTACGCGATACTGGGCTACTGATCCAGGGATCCAGTATCAGATGCGTACAGGCACCGGGTCCGAAGCTAAGGGTTCGATCCCGTCGATCGAATTTTTAGATTCAGATTTTCGGTGTCGAGTCTTCCTGTTGCTATACGGTGCTATACGCCACAGTAGACGGCGTATAGTACGGTATAAGAAGGGGGGGTTCTCACAATTGGGTACCTTTGTCTTGTACAATCTTCTTCGGCACTCCATGCAAACAAACGATCCTGGTCATATATAGTTCTGCTAATTTTTCTCCCGAGTAGGTGGTCTTTACAGGAATAAAATGAGCGACTTTAGTCAAGCGGTCCACTACAACCCATATGGAGTCATATCCTCCCTAAGTCTTCGACAAACCGGTAATAAAGTCCATTTCAATTTCCTCCCACTTCCACTCAGGAATCTTCAACGGCTGCAGCAGTCCGGCTGGCCTTTGGTGCATTACTTTAAATCTTTGGCATACATCACACAACGCAACATGCTCGGCAACTTCACGTTTCATGCTTGGCCACCAGAATCTCTCCTTCAGGTCTTGGTACATGGAATACTTGGAGTCATGGGCTTCTTCTAGAATCAACTGTTTCAGCTCTTTCTCGTTCGGCACACAAATGCGGTCCTTAATCCACAATGTACCCTGCTCATCCAGCTTGAAGTCCTTAGCCTTGCCTTCATCCATTTTGGACTTGATCCTCTGAATCTTGTCATCATCCTTCTGTCCTTCTCGGATCTGGTCCTCTAAGGTTGGCTTTACTTCCAACATGGCTAGGAATACTTCTGGTACAACTTCCAATTCTAGTTTCTATAACTCCCTGCATAGCTTGTCCTGGCTTTCGGCTAGCAACACATTCACAGTATGGTTCTTCCGACTCAAGGCATCGCCCACCACATTGGCCTTTCCAGGATGGTAATGAATTCCGACATTGTAGTCCTTGATCAACTCTAACCATCTCCTTTGCCTCATGTTCAGATCCGATTGGGTGAAAATGTACTTAAGGCTCCTTATGTTCCGTGTACACTTCACATCTGTTCCCAATCAGATAGTGACGCCACAATTTCAAAGCATGCACTACGACTGCTAGTTCCAGGTCATGCGTCGGGTAATTCTCTTCATGCGGCCTCAACTGCCTTGATGCGTATGAAACGACCTTCCGGTTTTGCATCAACACGCATCCAAGTCCCTGGCGCGATGCATCACAATAGATATCAAAGCCTTGATTAACATCCGGTAGAACTAACACTGGCGCTGATGTCAATCGCTTCTTCAGCTCTTGAAAACCTTTCTCACATTTCGGCGTCTAGTTAAACTTCTTCTCCTTTTTCAACAATTGTGTAAGAGGTCTCGTAATTGTCAAAAAGCTTCCAATGAAGCGGCAGTAATAACCTGCCATTCCCAGGAAACTACGGATCTAGGTCACTGTCTTTGGCTGTTCCCAATGTAACATAGCTTCTACCTTGCTTGGATCAATGGTGACTCCTTTTGCGGTCATCACATGTCCAAGGAACTCCACCTTGTCCTTCCAGAAGTCGCACTTGCTGAACTTGGCGAAGAGCTGTTGTTCCCTTAGCTTCTCCAATACTAATCTCAAGTGTTCTGCGTGTTCTTCCCTTGTCTTGGAGTAAACTAGGATATCATCTATGAATACGACAACGAACTTGTCCAAATATTCCATGAAAACCTTATTCATCATATTCATGAAATATGCGGGTGCATTTGTCAGGCCAAAGGACATAACGGTGAACTTGTAGTGTCTGTATCATGATGAGAATGCGGTCTTCAGGATATCTTCGAATCGGATCTTCAACTGGTGATATCCTAATCTCAGGTCAATTTTGGAGAAAACTCTGGCTCCTCTTAGCTGGTCAAACAGGTCATTGATCCTGGGTAGCGGGTACTTGTTCTTCACAATGACTTCATTGAGTGCACGGTAATCAATGCACATCCTGAAACTTCCATCCTTCTCCTTGACGAACAGAACTGGTGCTCCCCATGGCGACGAACTCGGTCTGATGAATCCTTTCTCCATCAACTCTTCAAGTTGTTTCTTCATTTCTACCAACTCTTCAGTGGACATTCGATAGGGTCTCTTTGCTATCGGTGCTATTCCAGGTACTAACTCAATCACAAATTCTATGTCTCTGTCTAGCGGCATACCAGGTAAATCTTCAGGAAAAACATCAGAATACTCATTCACCACTGAGACATCCTCTATGCTGATTGCCTTCGCACTGTTGACCATCAACTGTCCATCATGAATGGCAGTCGCTTGGAATTCCACTTTTCTTCCATAAGGGCTCTCAACAGAGATGATCCTTCTTCCACAGTCGAGCACGGCCTTGTGCTTGGACAACCAATCCATTCCCAAAATGACATCTAAGGTTTGGGTCCCAATATAATAAGGTTCGCTAGGAATTCTATGCCAACTATTAGTACTCTCACCCCAAAATATCCTACTTGAGATCGGAGTTCTGACCCAGGGGTTTGAACTATAAGCATGCATTTAAGATCCACAATCTCCAAATCATTCTTAGAAACAAAATCTCGAGAAACAAACGAATGCGAAGCTCCAGAGTCAAACAAAACTGTTGCAAGTACTGAGTTGACAAGTAACTTACCTAGTACGACGTCTGTAGCATTCTGAAGTGCATTCGCGATCACGTGATTGACTCAACCTCTCACCATAGTCTGGTGCGCGGCTCCTGGCTGTGCTGTCCCACGGTTTGCTCCTGGTGCAGGTGTCCTAGCGGGTGTGGATCCCAGATTGAAGCGAATAGGGGTCACTCCTGCTGTCTTCTTGGGGCAGTTATTGGAGAAGTGCCCTTTCTCATTGCATGTATAACAATGCCTCACTATGCCCTGCTAGCTGCTTGTAGCGGCGTTCCTGGCTGGAGCTGGTGTCTGGTAGTTCTGGTTGGTAGGTCGTGGTGATGGCGACGATGTTCTTGCAGCATTATGCGGCTGGAATCTGAAAAATTGATTTGGTGCAACTCTTAAGCGTTGCCCTCCTTGGCATGCTCCCTGATGTGCCATCCTGTGCTTCCGGTTGTTGTCTAATTCCTTGCGCTTGTCCTCCAGGATGAGCACCTTGTTCATAAGCTCTTGGAAGTCAGGAAATGTGTGGGTGATCAGTCCCACCTGTAGTCCAGAATCCAGTCCCTTTAAGAAGTAAGACTGCCTGGCCTTGTCTGTTGCTACGTCTTCAGGTGCGTAGCGGGCTAGCTGAGTAAACTTATTGAGATATTCAGCCACTGACTGGCTGCCTTGCTTTAAAGCTCTGAACTCTTCCTTCTTGAGGTCCATTATTCCCTCCGGCACGTGATACTGATGGAATGCAGCGGTAAATTCCTCCCATGTGATGTCCTGTGGGTTCTCCCGCATGGCACAAAAGTTCTCCCACCATTCTGCTGCAGTCCCTTCTACCTGATGAGAGGCGTAAAGCACCCTCTCATTTCCCACACATTGGGTAATGTGCAGCTTCCTTTCTATCGACCTTAACTAGTCTTCTGCCTCCAATGGATTGGCGTTTCAGGAAAAGGTGGGCGGATGAGTCCTCATAAACTCTGACAACCTTGAGTTCTGACGCTGTCCCTGATTTGCTTGGTTAGCAGCGGCCTGAGCAGCGACTTGCTGCATTTGCTGCATCATCGCATGCATCAGCTGGGTCTGTGCAGCAAGGAAAGCTCCAAAGTTCTGCATGTCTATTGGCGGTGTTGGCTGGGGTGCAGGTGCTCCATCATTAGGGTTCCCAGCTGGGCGAGAACCACTTCCGTTGCCTCCAAGGTTTCCGCGGGTGTTCACTATCTATCGATTACTCCAAGGTTTAGTGACGAGAGGGAAACAAGCATAGATAAGTAATAGAGAAAACTTATGCGGGGCGAAAGGTGTAACTCAAAATCCAACTTTATTATTTAATAATAACTTGGTATGGTTGCTCACAATGCCTAAGGGCCTTGCAACACATACTGGACACTCAACAATCAATGAAAATCCAAATTAAACTAACACTGGAGTCTAACGCCTCTAAGGATGACTCTTTATTCTTAGACGTGACTCGACGAAGAAGTCTTAACTACTAATCTGAACAGTCAATACTCGACCCAACCTCCACTGCCTCCACGTGGTGGGTGCGGCTGCATCGGCCAAAGCGATCACCATGCCCCCACAACAACTGTAGTCGAAGAAACGGCATCCTCCTCGGGCTCTAGCACGGGCTGTGGCTCTTGCTGCGGCTCCTCGGGATCTGGCTCGTGCAGCTCCAGTACTGGCTCTGGCCCCTGTCCACACAATGCCATTTCCAGCTCATCAATCCTTCGAAAAAGATGAGACATATACTCTCGAACCTCCTGCAGACTTTTCTTCTCTTTCTTGACCTCCTCACGGGCCTTCTGCAGCTCCTGCACCGTATCATCGAGTGCATCCTCCTGTGTGATGACGAACCTCGCCAAGTGTGTGATGGTGACATCTTCATCTTCTATCGGCTCCCGTTCAATCCTGTTGTCTCGGCGTGGGTGGTGACGGAACACTGTGCCCTCTAACTCTCTAGAGTAAGTGCGAGCGATGTGCCTCATAGCTCGGTGCGACACCTCCTGGATCCCCATTTGGAAAGTGGACCTCCTGGCCGTGAAGTAGCATGGGCGACTAAACTTCGTCTTCTCTCGAGCATACACGGTGATCTTGACATCCCATGCCTTGACCAAACTAGCCTGCAGTACGGTAGTCCCTTGGTAAAGTGGTCTCTCAAAACCTCCAAGTACCTGCAGTATACGCCATAACTCAGCGGCGTAGCCTTCCTCACGCTCGGCGTAGTTGTTGAGCATCTTCATTTGCCAAAAGACACTCACGTGAGAACTCAACGATTTTTAAAGTAAAGTGGAGACAAAAAAGAATTAAGCAAGGGGTACGAATAAGACAGAAGGGGATAAGGCGAGATTTTATTCATCATCTTGACAAATTTTTAACTTTAGAAAATAGGTTTTATCCTTACTACAACCATTCTAACTAAGGGTAGTCCTACCGTCAGTATGGCTCTGATACCACCTCTGTCGGGACCCGAATTTGCAAGTCCGAACCCTTTGTGTATTCAGCACTAGTCCAGAATCACGCTAGTGCACATAGTCTCAACATCGGTAAATATCACAATCATACACATCGAAATAATAAAGTACTTTAATTAAAATAACCAAACTGGTTTCTCGACCTTATGGTCAAGTTACAAGAGTACGCCACACAGGGGGAAAACTTATTAAAGGAAATAAATTGAAGCGGAATAAAAGCATCAACGTGGCGCCATCCAGTATACCGCAGGCAATTGACTGGGCTCACTCCCTAGATAGACGGTTCCTCCTGAAGTTCTTCCTCCAAAGCTGGCGTCGCTTCTTCTTCAACTGGTGTTGTATTGTTGCAAGGGGTGAGTACTTGGTACTCAGCAAGTCATGCACAGAATGCAACTAATATTCTACATGCATGGCTTAGTACAAGGAATGTTTCATGGTTCATTTGAAGTAAACAGCAATTAACAAGTAGCATAAGTAGATTCGAAAGCAGTAAATGTAAAGATAATATCAATAACTTTTCTAGGAGTTAAGTAAACACTCTTCCCTTTCCTAATCCACATTTCTATCAACGTCATCAATAAACCCAACCAAACCTTTCAAGTCCCAGTTGTTTTCATGAAAGTCTAACCCTTGACTATAATCCCCGAGCAATGTCTAGTGCCGTGGACTCGGCAATAGGTTGTACACTTTGCAGAGGTTATGCACTTTACCCACAAGATACAGTCAAACACCACAAAGGTGAGTGATTGTAACAAAGCATTTTAGAGACCGGAAACTATACAAGTGAACCTCTCTGGTTTTTGCCATACACCATCCCTTCCCTTAACAGATGCGAAGTATGGGACCGATATACCGTTGGACGAGTACCAAGCCATAGCCCTGGTACGCTCCCCTTTCAAGCTACACAAAGGGTGTAGTTGACACCCTGAGGTATCACAAGCAAGTTATTAGTAACTTGTTCAACTAGGTCCGTCCCATTATAGACATGTGGTTGCACGTTTGACTCAGATCAAAGGCTTGCAAGGTTAAGTCCTTAGGGTGACCAGGGCAAGACTACCTGAAGAATCAAAACGACATCCCCGGTGCCACTCATAGCCCACCATATCATTCTTGCCACTTGCCCCAGTCTAAATCTATTTATCAAACCCAGTTGATTACCATGCATCACGTGCCATCATCATCATCACAACACATGATACTTCTCAAAAATATGTTCAATATCTCATTAAGTCAATATTAACATTTGATTGTCCAAAATCATGTCATGTGCACATAGCAGGTCTAAGCAATATACTACGACGGTCTATGTAACACCCCAGCTTCTACTAAGCCCAGAATGTCACCAAACATAGACCATAACACATTTAATACCATAAATTAAAGTAAATTCCAGCAAGTTATCATTTAGAATAATTGAAAATTTTGACAGCATCTCCTTTGTTTTTGCATGAAACTTAACAACATAGCATCATATCAAAATGTAAGACAAACGAGATATCCATACGCAGCGATAAGGATAACTAATCATCAACTAAAACATCAATAAGCATCGATAGCAAAATAATAAGCATCAATTTAAATCTAGGAAGTTAAAACCACTCCCTCCATAGCCCCACATGATACACATGAGGGAGACAACCAAACATACAGACCATACACTAAAGATTATTGTAATGCTTATTGTCATGTCTCCACAACAGGTGAAATTGCTAGATTATGATACTACGTGGAGTAGTGTAGCTAAAACCCTTTCCCGCGCGCCGATTTCATGGTACCTAAAGAAAACAAACAACGAAAATACAAGCGTGAGTTCATAACTCAGCGAAGTGTAATACAATGGAAACAGAGTGCAAGACAACAAACCATCAACTTCAATCTTCATAAGCATTACATATCACATCATTACCATTCTCACGCATTACCTACATGGTAAAAACATCATAATCATCTCTTGATCAATATGGTGTTCGCCTCATGAACTCATGAACAATTCAACAACATTCTCATTCATAGTTTCATTCATGCAATGCAATGCACATGTCTTCTGGAATACTCATACCGGTATGGTTGAGTGCACACCCGTCGGCATGCACCCTTTTCCCCTTCCATCCCGAAGATGGAGGGTGCCTATCACTCGCTTCCATTCACCGCGGGGGATGGAATCACGATGTAGGTCTTACTCAAAAGTTTAGCCCCGGACTAGTCATAACAGTTCTCACCGACCCTACCGGAATAGTTATGACTTATCTCACCGGCCAGCCATGAAAATATGCCATGCATGCAAAATGGACAGCCATGTCTACACAAATAGAAGTATTGCATAGCAACACATGGCATCTCCACATGTAGGGCCGGATTCGACCGGCGACGGTGCCCATTCACAACATAGCATGTAAATCACTTATCCTCATCAAGCATTTTAATCATGGCATGAAGACATCATATCATCGACAATATTTAAAACATGGCATAAGGACATCATAACAATTATAACATGTAGTTCATGGCAAGACAACATGTTATCTATCCCAAACACTATCAAGCAATTCTAGCAACACATATAATGTTCAATCCACACAACACACTTGCCTTCAACCGCGGGCAACGGAGTGACGAGAGGTTGAGGGCACTCCCGAGGCACACCACCTGCAAACACGTGCCACACACTTAATTCGACTCCTCAAAACAGTACCCACTACACCTAATACGCTATAAACTCCAAAACCCCGAAATCACAGATTCTGCCCGTTCTGGACAGCGGCTTGAAAAAACATAACTTGAGTTCTAGAACTCCAAATTGCATAAACGAGTACATCCTCGCGTAGCTTAGGAAATTTCCCAACTTTTTCTAGTTATAGGTAAAGACTGATTCGGACTATAAAGTTGTTTAATCTAACGTTGAACACGAACTGTCTCAATCTCGTCACAGATTTGACAGCGCTCGGTAAAACGGCCATATCTCCCAAACGGCTGGGCGGATTTTAACGTGCTTTATATGCACGGAAAGATAATGAAATTATCTACAACTTCCTAAAAGTCCGTACGATCAGATTAAATCTCTAAATTGGCCAAAACTCCTACCCTAGTTCGGGTCCCCAATCTGCCCGAACCAGAACGCGAATACAACTCTAGTTTTCATTAGATCTAACCCATGGCAGCACCTCCCTTGATCTAAAAACATGAAATTCATCCCTAAAACAGTACCTAGACCCAAACCCAAGGATCACCCATGCCTTACCTCCTCCCGACGAACGACGAACGCCGAGATCTATCCTCCCGAGCCTCCCGAACGTCCTCCTCGCGCTGGAATCGCCGGATCTCCTCGTCACGGGGCTTCCCGTTGGAGAGGACAGCGAGGTTGTGTGGTGGGGGATCTCCTCTTTGCAGCAAAGGAGGTGGAGAGGAGGAATTGGGGGCGCACCCATGGGGGGTGGGGTGGAGGCGCCCACGCGG
This sequence comes from Rhipidocladum racemiflorum, assembly GCA_036346355.1. NCBI lineage: Eukaryota > Viridiplantae > Streptophyta > Magnoliopsida > Poales > Poaceae > Rhipidocladum > Rhipidocladum racemiflorum. Next base: position 37,710,556 of record CM070581.1, read on the forward strand.
GAGAGGAGGAGGCGCCCAAGAGAAAATGGGGAATGGGGGAGGGGCGGCTAGGGCAGGGAGGGACGCCCCTAGCCCCCAAAATCCTGCCTCTCCTCCCTCATGGGCCCTAACTTGCTCCCACCAAGGCCCACGACTCACCCCCCCTAAGGCCCAAACTCCCTGAAGGCCCAAACTTCCGAAATCGGCCCGGAAACGCGATTAAACCGCATAACGTAAAGTTTTAATCTCCGATTTCATACTTTATAAGGTCACATTCTCTAATTTCACATTTGTTTACGGTGTCTCGGCATTTCGTGGTGTCACAGTCTAAGTACCCAATGTTGGCAATTTAATAATGTCCAACTAAATATACCACAACTAGAGTGACAAGGGTTCATGGCACATAATTTAAGTAATCAAGGTGTCGTACTGCAATTTGGCATTTATCTAATTCCCAGAAATAATTTAAACAATTTCTAATTAAATTAGCATGCAATAATCTAAATTAAATTAATTTCAAAAGTGGGATGAAAATGGTCAAAGCATAACTTGCCTTCAAAAAGTACTTGTTCTTGGACTTGAGCTGGCTCCTGGGTCAAAACTTCGCCTTCAGAGCCTTCGGGTGCTTCCACGTCTACTCATAACGCGTGCAAATAGATATAAATCATCAAGCAATGGACAAGAAGTGTCCAAAAATTCAAATAAAATTCATAAACAGAGAGAGCACATTTTTATAAATTTTTAGAAATTTGAATCGTCCAAATCAGAGTTAAAACGCAAAAGTTATACCCGTTTAAAGTTTTAAAAATTAATTAAATAAATATAAACAGGAAAAACTTATGTCCAAAAATGAAATAAAATTCACCAAGAAGTATATCTCAATTTTATACAAATTTTGAAATTGGAATCACCCAAATCGGAGTTAAAATGCAAAAGTTACAAGCGGTTGAAGTTTGAAAAATCAAATAAAGGAAATAACATATTTAATTCATTTATTTTTCTATTGAAAAACCCATTTATTGCGTCAGCTGACGTTAGCATCGAATTTGAATTTCCACTAAATTATTTTTCTAAAGAAAAATCGAATTATGACGTCATGCTTGCGTCAGCCGGTCCATGGACTTGGTACACGGCTCGGGTCTGGTCTACCGTGGACCCGGTCCACGGGTGCACGTGTCACTGACACGTGGGACCCACTAGATGACGTCATTGCTGATGTCATCACCGTTTGGCCGAACGGCTCTGACAACTGGACCCCATGGTGACGTCAGCATGACATCACGGATGACGTCATGGTGCGGTTGGCTGACCCACTGACGTCACGATATCGGCCGTTGATTTGAAAATCAACGGCCCAGATTGAATTTGGACCTCGCGTATTTGGGCTAACGCGGTTGATCTGGACCGCACGATTTAGATCGGACAGTCCAGATCCGATCGGGTTTTCGCCGCGACGCAGGGGTGATGTGGCATGACCCGGCGTGGGACACACAGCACGATCTACGCCGTTCGATCTTGATCGAACGGTTGAGATTGCATCTAACGTTACAACGTGGGCAATCCTAACCGTACGATCTAGATCTAACGGCCAAGATTGGGTCTAGCACGGTGCGGTCAAAGGCTATGTGGCTTAATCCTGAGCGTTGGATCTAGATCCAACGGTTGATAATAGATCTAAAACCGTAACGTGGGTTTCACGTACGGGGGTGACGTGGACACATCTGAACGCTAGGATCTAGATCTAACGGTCTAGATCTAATCTGGGTTTTTACGGGGGTTAGCCGAGATGGACTCACCTCGACGGTCGGATCTGGATCGGACGGTTGAGAGAGCTCGAGGGGGTCGATGGCGTCGCAGCGGAGCTTGGTCACCGGTGCTGAGGAAGACGACCACGGGTGCGGTGCTGTGGAGCTTCTCCGGCAAGGTGAGTGCTCCCCACGGGTGCGGCTCGATGCGAGGACCTCGAATCCGACCTCAGACGCGGAGGAGATGGCTTGACGGCGGTGGTGCACGCACAGAACTGAAGCGAAGCCCTAGGCCACTACGGTGAGCAATTGCGGGAAGACGGTGGCGGCTAGGGCTAGGGCACGTGGGGCAAACGATGCACGAGGGAAAGGCGGACCTCGGGCACGCGTTCGGGCTTTAAATGCCGGCCCCAACGTCGAGATCTACGCGGAATCCGCGGCGAAGCCGGTATGGGCGGCGGAGTCCGGCGCAGATACGGCCTGTCGACGTGGCGCGATCCCAAGCGTCCACGTGGACTCGATCGGGTGGCCCACACGCACGCGCGACATGGCGGCTCCACGGCCGTTAGATCGGAAATCAACGGCGTGGGATATAGGGTTAGGGTTCGGTTCGAGTCAAACTCGAGTCCGACTCGGGTTCGGCTCGGTCGTATGAACAGTGGAACCCACTAGGATTTTCCAATGATTTAATAATTAAATAAATTCCTAGAAATTAAAATAAATCGACAAAAATAGTAAAATACTCAGAAAAATTCCAGAAAAATTCTGGAATATACTTTGAGACATTTTCAACTCAAATAAAATATTTCCAACAAAATTTTATTTATAACGTTTAATTATTTATTTATTTCAAAAGGGAATAAATTCAAATTAAATCCAAATAAATCCTAGAAAAATTCCAAAAATTCTCAAAAGTGTGAAATTCCAATTAAATTCATGAAAAGGAAAAATTGGGGTGTTACAGTTCATGGCGATGCCCCCCGAGTGCCAACTCAGGCGGTTCATGGTGATGCCCCCCGAGTGCAAACTCGGGCTAGTTCACCATTCTAGGCTGCAGGTGGCCTTGCAATGGTTTGTGAGCGATGATCTAGTGTTGTATAGGTTCCTACAGCGGTAAAAAAGGCTCTGAGTACGTGACTACTCGGTGCGAATCCTACACTAGGGGTGCCTTAGTGTACGGTCCATTTTTAGTTGGCCATGGCACTGCACAAAAGAAGTTATGGCGTTGTGTACCCAGGGGCAAGTCAAACGAGCAAATTGTTTTTTGCGTCGTTTGTGTACACGTGGTATTGCCTGACCTCACTCGTCCTGGGGTTCTGGGGTGGGATTATGGTCGGCTGTGATGGTGCAGGCGTCACGATTGTAGCTGGTGGTTTGTGCCCTGAGTACTCTGTTCGATCGAAAAGACTGGATACGTGGGAAGAGGATGTGGCGGCTCGAACAGAGATCCGGCCGTGACGAGCTCTTATGCTACCTCTTTCACGCTATTCAATATCAACGGCCTTAGCATAGTAACTAGGGCCGATGACTGATTCAACAACACACAATTTATAGATTGATTAATCATATCCGATAATTCTGCTTTTGCAGGTAAATATCGGCTTACCGAAGCTTCGTTGGCATTGTTGGAGGTGTCTACACCGAAGGGATTGATTGTTGGCAGTGCCGTCTTCTGCGTGACGCCGTGTCGCTTCTTCTTATAACAGCTTAGCATCATCTGCTCGAACGCTGCCTTCTGGTCCTCAATCTCCTTGCGCCGTTCTGGCGTCAAATCGGCCATAATCGACATGATTATTGAGTCAGAGTTGATATTAGTGGCCGCTGTAGACTTTCCTGTGGATGTCATCTTGGCTTCTTCGGGTCCCACTGGGCATGCCAAAGGTGTGTTGGCACAAAAAACTTGACGAAGGGTTAATTGCCACCAACAAATGAGAACATTGGGTTCAATCATCGTTCGCGAGCGTGCCAGCCAATTTGATCCCGCAATCGGCAAGAGAGACATATTCCCCAAGGAGATCGATCAAAGAATCAATCTAGGGGCCTGGTTACAATTTGATCCTAGCAGGTTTCGAAGCAAACCAACACGGATCGGGGTAATTGATAAACCTGATCAACTCTACAAGCCGATCAGATGAGGGTAAATGCTACTCCTCCCAAAAAAGGCGATGTGCAGCAAGATCGGAGAGAAAGCAGGACCTGGTAGTGCGTAATGCAGCAAAGGTCAACAACCGGTGATGCGCAACTTGTATTGATCAACGTGTATTTCAAGAAAAACAGATTACAAGCTAAGTGTCTACTCCTAATGCAAGGGAAAAAGAAAGGTATTGATTGGTTCGTTTGATGTGTGCCCTCGACGTAGCTCGTCATCCTCCTTTTATAACCCTTAGGCCTAATCGTATTTGCTTCGGTCTCTTCATCCGCTCGTATCGGCCTCGAATTCTCCCTTCCATCTTGGACACGGTCGTATCTGATCCAGGTCGTATTGACTCTGGTCTTTCCTTCCGATCCATATATTACCATATGATCGCAACCTTCTAATTTATCTGTTCTCTTCGATAACTTGGTTCGTGCCGGTCTTTCAGACTCGCTCCAAGATCACACCCGTCTCGGTTACTCAATTTTGGGTGCTAACACATGCGTATTGATTGCTGGATCACCAAGATGCTTTGGGACGCTTGAGATCTACATGCACGCGTGCACTGGAGCTAGCTGCATTTGGGTATCCTAGCTTTGAGAATTGGAATCACACCATTTGAGCTACAAGTATTTATTGACCAAATGTAGTACTCTGAACTATTTAATATGGCCATAATAAAAAATTAGGATTCTAATTAATCATTCTTTGATATATGAGATTATGTTTAAAATGAAAGGAAATATGAAACCAGAGGGAGTATTGTGGGGGCTCCGGTCTTAGATTAGCGATAAAGACTCTTACTGTTGCATCGGACTGGATAATGATGCAACGCGAAAGAAATCTGATCGCTTATCTGAAACCGTAGTTGGATTGAGATCAACCAATCGGCGCAACACTCGTGCTCTTACCAACCGGTTGGAATCAATCCAGGCTTCCCGCATATGTGTTCAGTGCTAGTTCCCAAGATCAACTCCTAGCACACACATACTTAGCACATCGAGATGATACATCACACATACACATATGAACATAACTTAAAGTAGATTGACAGTTATTACAAGCACTTAGGTTACATGTTCATTGCCGACCGGCCAAATTTACATAACATAAGTGTAACGTTCAGCAGAAGAAGCATAAGACCAAAAGAAAGACTTTGGAATGCCACCCATAACTCAAAAGGCATCTGACTGGGGAAGGCCTAGTTTAAACATCAAAGACGTCGTTTGCCCCCGATTCGCAATAAGTATCGTCAGGAGCGTCATCATTACCTTCCTCTAAACATTTTTAAGTAGAGCAAATGGTGAGTACACGTATGTATTCGCAAGACTTTAGTGTATGGAAGTAATTATATATGCAAGGCTATTTAATGAATGAAAGCTTCTACTCTAGGTTTGAATTTCAGCATAAGGCAAATTTGATTTGTAACCATGCAATTTGTTAAACATCGATACGTTTGAAGTGAGCATTTGATTAAAAACTACACGTAGCATATAATAATTTGAGCAATCATTCATGACCCTCCATGGCCATGAATAATATTCGAAACATAGCCAATTCACTAATACTTACACCAACACACTAAGCCACCATTTTCTAAGTCACTTTGCAAAACCAAAACCAAAACACTATACTTGACATTATGTTTCCAAGCCGCTCGTGATCGTGAGCACGACTAATCGATTAGATTTAAATTTCTGCAGAGAGTGTACACTTTACCCATAGGACATATTCTAGCAATCATGTCAACCATGCCACACGATACGCAAGTACCTGTTTTTCTAGACTATGGCAAAACTTTTTGTCTAGCTAAAGCCTAACCTTGCACTAGCCCGAGTATGACCTGTCCTTGCTATGGCGGCAGAGTTTCAATAGTCACGATGGTCCCGCTAGTCATCACCCTCGTTCTCCCCATAGCAAGGCATACTCGTTGTATTGGAATGCTTTGGTCCCAACGCCTCGGTGAAGGGAACACCTAGAACGACACCGCTCACTCGGTTTGTCCATACTCTTCGGCCCACCAACGTGCAAGGTTTAAACTTTAACTAGCATACTAAGTAAAGGTTATCCCATAACTAGCACATGTGGTTGCACCAATTAACTCAGTTGATAGTATCAAGTTCGGTCCTTAGGTTGACTTAGGCGAGTATCTCCCCCTATGTACGTGCTATTACCTATTTCCACATGACACAAAACCATTTCCCTTGTACCATACAAGCGGCCGCTTGTACGGTGCAAGCCAACTCATTGCACTTTCAATTATACATAACTCGCCCGTGTCTAAAATATACTTTTATTTTCATTTTTAACCACATACCAGCAACCATTACTGCCATTTTAACATTTGCAAAGTTTCATTAAGAATTAGGCCTAGCAATCTACCCAAAACAAAAGCATGACTAAGCATAGCATTTAATAAACGATAATACCCATCTTTTCATTTCATAGCATGAATCATCCTAGCCTAGGTTTTAACAAGGTTCTCATGTCAATGTAACTAAGGTAACCCCACAAGTTAGGAGTATAACTACCACCCACAATATAGCAACTTTACAGAAATTAAACGTATGCATAATAGTTTGACTAAAACAAATTACACATTGTAAAGTATGTGATCAACATGTTCAAAGGATGGTGCTGGCATGTTTGCTCTTCAACGGAATCATTTTCGGGAAGGTAGTCGGGGTCGTTGGCAACAGACTCTGACACGTCGTCAGCTATGCGTTCGAATGATAGAAACCGCAGCAAAAGCAAATAACCACGAATCAAAATTGGGCAAAAGGAAATCAGAAGCAAATAACAACTTAAAACTCAACAAAAGAACAAGCAGTTACAGGATGGATTCAACCAAATGTTAGCATACTAGTTCCACACACAGCAAGTTAATTACATGTATCTTAGTGTTTAAACAATCGAATTTAGGAAGCTAAGATTGTTTGGATTAAAGAAATCTAAGACTAGCTATTCCCACATTGCACTAATTAACCCTAAAACTTAGACCTTTTGTTGTAACAGGATTCAGATGCAAAGCAAGATATTAATGAAATGTTTTTCTAAACATGGTAGTACACATACTGTAGAGTGATTTGGAGCTATCCTCCCTAATTTCTGCATTTAGACGAGAAGTGCTACAGAAGACTGAATAGGCCTAAAAGATCACAATTGCACATGTATAAAGTTCGAACTTACATGTTTAAATTGAGATGGCAACTAAATAAATTATCTACTCAAGTCCTAAGAACTGTTAGGGAATTAATATAGAAGTGGCTTAAAGTTGGTTTCACTACATCTTAATCTATTTGCAAGGTTAAAGCTTACTTGAGCATGAAAGACCTAACAATTCCAATTTCTCCTAGCAAGCATAAATATGAAATCGAGTTTTACATTTGGATCAAGGTTGCATAATTGAATAGCATTACAACAACCCTAGGTATGAAACACAATCATCCATCACAATCATTGCAAATCAATTTCAAATTCGAATATGATCACAGATTTAGGAAGTTTACAGACCAAGGATTAAAATGAAGTTGGTTACATTCATTTTGGAGTTGAAATGCACAAATAGTACATTATGCAATTACTAACCTAAAGCATATATTTAATCTCATTTTCTGCACAATAGCCCAACATGAAATATTTTTACATATTCATAAAGTTCATGATTTTACACAAATTTAGGAAGTGGTTTCATCCCATTTGGAGTTTCCTAGCAAAAGTTCCATCCATTTGAATTTGGATCAGCCAGATAAATCAATGGAAAATGAGAAAGGCGCTTTCATGAAGGGAAAGGGTATTCCTCGGGCGCACATGCCTCAGCTAGCTCCTAGCCACCTGACAGCCTGTCCCCACCAGTCAGAGGGCCAACGCACGCATGCCTCTGACCAGCCGGGCCCGCGCGTTGGTGGCCCAAAGCAGAGGCACACAGGAGCGGGCTCATCGGCGGCGATGCGGCCGTGGAGGGAGGCCGGCGACCGCAGGAGAAGCAAGAGGGGACTGGGGTGGACCTAGGGGTGCAGTCAACTCGGGCTGATCAGCAGTGGAGGAAGCTCGTGATGAAGGACGGCGGGGAAGAGGATGATGGGTTAGGCTCGCCGAGTTAAGAAAAATGATTAGGGGGATGTGACATTACGGAATGGTGTGACATTATTTAATGTGAATGTTAAGGTCAAAAACTTTATGAAATATGAAATTGGAGGTTGAAACCATATGGTATGAGGTTTAATTGCGTTTCCGGGCCGTTTCCGGGAGTTTGGGCCTTTCCGAGGGAGTTTGGGCCTAAAAAAAGGGGTTGTGGGCTTTGGTGGGATGGAGTATGAGTCCATTTAGGACTAGGAGTCTTGTGTGGGCTGGTAAAAGGCCCCCCTGCCCTCCTTACACCCACAACCCCCCATTGGGCGCCCCCACCTCTCCCTCCATGACCTAGCCACCATCCCCACCTCCCCCTCTCCCTTGCATGCGCCTCCACCTCCCCTATTGCTCCCCTTTGCTCCACCACCTCTCCTCCACCCCCTTTCTTCCCTAGGGTGGCCTCCCCACCCCTGCACCTCGTGGATCCATTCGTTGGAGCGAGGATCGAGGAGCGAGGCGCGAGGAGCGAAGAGCGAGGAGCGATCCGGGAGGAGTTTCGTTGGGATTTCGGTCGTCGGGCGAAGGTATGGCCATGGGGCTCCTTGGAGTTGGGCTAGGTACTGTTATAAGGGTGTTTATCATGATTTTAGATCAATTGGTGGTGCTGGACATGAGTAGATTGGATTAGATCTTGATGTTGCCACGTTTCTGTTTTGGGACAGCATGAGCAGTCGACCTAGGGTTCAGTTTTTCGCCAATTTAGATTTGGAATTTGGTCGGCCGTCTGTTGAAGAAGTTGTAGGTAATTTAATTATCTTTCAGTGGACATAAATAACGTTAAATTATGATCAGCTTTTTGAAAGTTATGACTGTTTTACCGAGCGTGTTAAAATCTGTGATGTGATTGGAACAGATCACGGTATTTTGTAGATTAAACAACTTTAGAGTCCGAATCAGTCTTTCCCTATAACTAGAAAAAGTTGGGAAATTTCCTAAGCTACGTGAGGATGTACTCTTTTAATTGATTCGGAGTCCCAGAACTCAAGTTATGCCTTTTGGAAGGCTGCTGTCCCGACGGGACATAACCTCTGTTTTTAGGTTTTGCGAGTAGTTGGCAATGTCGGGGTAGATGAGGGTTTGCGTAATGTTTTGTGGACTTGATTGTGAGTATGTGATGCCTATGTGCAGGTTGTGCGACCCCGGGAGTGCCTTCTACTTCCCGCCAATCCATTGCCCGTGGTTGAGGCAAGTGTGTTGTAATGGATAGCGATTTGTAGGTTGTTTGTTGAGAATAGATGAAGTTGACTACATGATATATGATCACTTGCCATGCTTTAATGATTGCCAATGATATGATGAGCATGTTTATTATGTTATGATGCCATGTGTTAATATACGAGTTAAATATGATGTTGGCATAATTGCATACATGGCATGTTACATGGCCCGGGCGGTGAGAAAGTCATAACTAGTCCGGGGAAGGTCGGTGAGAAAGTTATGACTAATCCGGAGAGCCATTGAGTAAGTACTACATCGTGATTCCATACACGTGGTGTTTGGAAGCGAGGAGTAGGCACCCTCCATCTTTGGGATGGAAGGGGGGAGAGGGTGCACACCGACGGGTGTGTACTCAACCATACCGGTATGAGTTTCCAAGGAGACATGAGCATTGCATTGCATTGCATACATAATGATGATGATAATGTTATGTGTTCATGAATGAGATGATATACATGATGTGAGGCATTATTGCCATGTTATTGTTCTTGTTGTCCATTGCAATATGCTTGCTGAGTTTCGAACTCACGCTTGTGTTTTCTTGTTGTTTTAGGTACCATGAGACCGGCATGAGGGGAAGGGGAATAGTCACACTTCCACACGTAGCTTCACTCTTTTGATTTCACAAGTCATTCAATTAGTGTTGATAATAAATTGCGTGTGATGATCATTGCTTTACGGTTTAGCTTTGCTAAATGAGAGTCTTTTCGTTCGTTTGACTCTTGGAGACCTTATATGATTGGAACTAGACTTATATTGTGGCTAAGTCGTTAATTATTGCTGTTTTTAGTTGTCTCTCATATTCCATATATTGCTATACTGTTGTTGTTCCTTCAAATCATGTTAAAACAAAGGAGATGCTGTCGAAATCTCAGTTTTTAGCATGTGCGCCTTTGCTGGAATTTATGTTTAATTGTGGTGTTTAGATGTTGATTAACTTATGTTTGGTATCATTTAGGCATATTAGATGCCGGGGTGTTACAGGGGAGGAGGCGATGCTATGAAGGTACCTGGAGAGGGCGGCGAGGCAGCGAAGTGAGCTGGCGCCGATTCTATGAAGGTACCTGGAAAAGGCAGCGGAGGCAGGTGGGGAAGAAGGAGCTCGCGGCGGCGATGCTACAGGCTCTGGGAGGTGAAATCGAAGGAAGCAGGACAATCAGTGATGCTCCAAGATGCTAGAAACTTGGATGAATTGAATCATTACACCACCGATTGCTTAATTGGAGTTTCTCCCTTTTGGCTCTCCACTGGAGGAAATGGCAGTGCGGTGAGAGGGGTTCTCGGGTGGAGCTGGAAAAGGGATGAATGAAGAGGGCAGGTGCCAATTTATGGAGGTTGAGGCGGAGATGGCGAGGTCATAGTGCACGGCATGGTCGTCAGCGATGGGGCTCGGCGCGACAGCTGCGTGGCGCGAGAGCTCTAACAGCGGCATGGCCGGGGAGAAGGAGGACTGGGGCGACGCCGTGAGCAGGAGGAGACAATGCGTGTGTCGGCGTACGGGCGGAGGTGCAAGGGAGCGAGCAACGGCCGTGATCGGCGCTCAACAGACAACTCGGTCCAAAGCTTCAGTCCCCTGTTCACTGCACTGTGCTGCAATTCAGGCAATGCCCAAGTGCTGCCCAAGTGCACTATTCACTCAGTTCAGACAATTTGCAGTGAGGGCTGAAGATTTAGTGAGTTTTGCATTGTCAGACTTTGGCACTTGAGTTGTCCATCAGCTGCACTAGATTGGTCTAGAAAAATTTGGAGATATTTGAGCTAGATGGCTCCCAACTAAACGCACTAATTCCAGCTTAAAATCAAGTTGATGCTTGAAATGATTAATTTGGAATGATAGGGAATAAGAGCTTTTATATGGTTATCAAGGTACCCAATGCAAGCATTTGCTCAGAGTCATAATGATGAAGTAAGGATCAATTGGTACTGGAATGAAATGAAACTTTATTTCATTAAACAAAGTTTTGGTCGTTACAAACCCACCCCCTTACAATAATCTCGTCCTCGAGATTAGTTAGCTTCATCAGAGAAGTAGGGGAATTCAGTTTTGAGGCGATCTTCACGCTCCCACGTGGCTTCTGCCTCAGTATGATCGCTCCACTGGACTTTGAGCATCTTGACTGTGTGGTTGCGGGCGTGACGCACAGCTTCGTCGAGGATGCAAATTGGATGCTCACGATATGAAAGATCTAGCTGAAGAGCAACATTGTCTAGAGGAATTGCTTCGATGGGAGCCCGAAGACACTTCTTCAGCTAAGACACATGGAAAACATCGTGCACATCCGAGAGTTGAGGCGGTAGTTCAAGTTTATAAGCCACTACACCTCTTTTCGCAATAATTCGGTATGGGCCGATATATTGCGGGGCCAACTTCCCACAAACTCGAAATCGCCTTGTGCCACGCAATGGTGAAACTTTGAGGTAGACAATATCACCCACTTCAAAGCTCAGTTCGCGGCAACGGTTGTCAGCGTAGCTCTTTTACCGCGATTGAGCTTCTTTCAGCCGACTACGAATCAGATTGATCTGGTCTTCGTCTTCTTGAATTATTGATGGTCCAAAGAATTGCCTATCGCCTACTTCAGACCAAAACCAAGGTGTTCTACACTTCCTCCCATACATTGCTTCGAAAGGTGACATTTGAAGACTTGCTTGGTAGCTGTTGTTGTAGGAGAACTCGTCGAAAGCTAAGCATTTCTCCCATCTTGCATTGTATGACAACACACAAGCCCACAACATGTCGTCCAAGATTTGATTTGTCCGCTCATTTTGCTCACTTGTTTGAGGATGAAAAGCTGTGCTGAAGAATAGCTTGGTTCCTAGGAGCTCATGTAAGCTCTCCCAAAACCGAGAAGTGAACTGTGGACCACGATCGGAGATAATGACCTTCGGAACTCCATGAAGTCGAACAATGTGGTTCAAGTAGAGCTCAGCCAGCTTGGCTCCATTATAGGTGATGTACACTGGAATAAAGTGATCCACTTTATTCAAATGGTCGACGATAACCCATATAGAGTCATGACCGTTAGACGACTTCAGTAGACCAGTAATAAAGTCCATGCCAACTTCTTCCCACTTCCACTCAGGAATCTTCAGGGGTTGGAGCATTCCTGTAGGTCACTGATGCTTGGCTTTTATGCGCTGGCACACGTCATAGATTGCAACATGTGCAGCAACGTCCCTTTTCATACCGGGCCACCAGAACTTTTCACGGAGGTCCTGGTACATCTTGGTACTTCCAGGATGGATTGAAAGTGTAGACTCATGGGCTTCTTTTAGAATCAGCTCTTTGATTTCTTGTTCATCTGGAACATATATTTGCTGTCCACGCATGACCAAACCATCGGCATTCTCTGAAAATTCCAATGGTGCACCTTCTTGCATCTTGCGCTTAATCTCAGCCATCCTTTCAACTTTAAGCTGGGCGGCTTTGATTTGAGATTCTGGAGTTGGCTGTAGGTTAATGCTGCAACATAACCCCTTTCAACCACTTCCAGGTTGAGCCTTCGGAATTCGTCAAGTAGTTGTGGCTGACTGACGGCATTTAGAGTGTTAACAGTGTGTAGCTTTCGACTGAGAGCATTAGATACAACATTTGCCTTGCTAGGATGATAATGAATGCTAAGATCATAGTCCTTGATCAATTCCAGCCATCTTCGCTGTCTCAAGTTCAGATATGGCTGAGTAAAGAAGTATTTCATACTCTTGTGGTCGATATATATTTCACAGCGGTTGCTGATGAGATAATGCCGCCATATCTTGAGAGCATGAATGACGGCTGCCAGTTCCAAATCATGAGTTGGATAATTAGCCTCATGAGGCTTAAATTGGCATGAAGCATAAGCCACAACCTTGCCTTCTTGCATTAATACACAACCGAGGCCTTGACGAGAAGCATCATAGTAAACATCAAAGCCCTTGTGTATATCAGGCAAGACAAGTATGGGAGCAGTAGTGAGTCTCTTCTTTAACTCTTGGAAGCTTTCTTCACATGCTAATGACCACTCAAACTTCTTCTCCTTCTTAAGTAATTCAGTCATTAGCTTTGCAATCTTTGAGAAGTTCTCGATAAATCGGCGATAATATCCCGCAAGACCGAGGAAACTTCTGATTTCGGGGACGGTTCGGGGCTGTTCCCTTGAGAGCACATCTTTCACCTTGCTCGGGTCAACAACGATACCTCCATTAGAAAGAACATGACCAAGAAAACCTACTTCTTTGAGCCAGAACTCACATTTGCTGAACTTCGCATAGAGTTGATGCTCACGAAGCTTGTCAAGTGCCATGCGCAGATGAAGCTCATGTTCTTCCTCAGACTTGGAGTAAATGAGGATGTCATCAATGAATACCACCACGAATTTATCCAAGTATTCCATAAATACTTTGTTCGTAAGATTCATGAAAGTGGCAGGTGCATTTGTAAGCCCAAAGGATACTACGGTATATTCATATAAACCGTAGCGAGTGGTAAAAGCAGTTTTTAGAATATCCTCTAGCCTGATCTTGAGCTAAAAGTAACCTGACCTCAAGACAATCTTGGAAAAGACTTGTGCTATGCTCAATTGATCAAATAGATCGTCAATTCGCGGAAGAGGATATTTGTTCTTGATGGTGACTTCGTTTAAAGACTAGTAGTCAATACACATTCGGAGACTGCCATCTTTCTTTTTGACGAATAACACCGGACTTCCCCACGGGGATGAGCTAGGATGGATGAAACCTTTACCCAATTGCTCCTTGAGTTGTAGCTTTAATTCAATCAACTCATCTGCCACATATCGGGCAAGATAGTTGGATAGGTAAAGGAAATCCATAACAGACATGGAGCCTTGCTTCAGATTATAGAACTCCCTCTTTTTGGTTTCCATCAGACTGGAGGGAAGGTGAGCATTGCGGAAGGCGTCCTTGAAGGCCTCCCAAGTGGTTATCGGGCCCGGTGGACGAATAGCCTTGAAGCTGTCCCTCCAAGCTGCGGCGGCTCCTTGCAAATAGTAATCATCAATTTGCACTTTTTATTCGTCGTGGCATCTCGCGATGTCGAGTTTGCACTCAATATTGTGAAGCCAATCGTCAGCATCCAACGGGTCCACTACTGAATAGAAACTCGGCTGGCGAGTTCGTTGGAACTCAGCCAAGTGTGATTGATGAGGTGCAGCTGCCATTCCACCATAAGCGGATGCATTGAAATTTTTTTGAATTCTGGACTATTCTCTCCAGGAGGTGTGTTTGCATAGCAAGAATCTGAGCCATGGATGGAGGAGGTGGCAACTCCTCACTCCGATTTGTTTCATGAAGATTGTGCGCACCACTTGTCCCTCCTACTGGCACACTGGAATGCTGGTTCTCGCGTCCTTGAGACCCCAGTTCAATGGGTTAGGATGTGCTGGATTCTACACTGGATCATTTGGATTATAATCCTCATGGGCAGGATTGCCTGCCCTGAGAGCATGCACGGAACGCATCTTTGGCATCCTGTTACACGCACACAACGTCAAGCGCTATGCGGAACGGATGCAAAAATGACTCGTGATGAAGGTATAGTGAGGATAGGATGAATAAACAAGTGGAGTTGAGTAAGGAAACTAATCGTTAAGCTCTAGTGATGTTATGGACAGCAAGGGCTGAATTCACAATTTGCGATGAGGGAGGTAAGAAGACAGCAGAACAGCAATGCAGCGGTTCTGTCCAGCAAATTCAACGAATTTTTAGACATAGGTAGAGAGATGCAAAAATTCTAAAAAATTTTAGGTGGCTCCTTGCAGAAGTGTTTTGACACAGGAAAAATTGTCAAAATTTTTGGACTTACAGATCTTCCTACAAAAAAATTCGCAAGTGAGGTGCTGTCCAGCATTTTTCGCTGCAAACCTATCGCTAGGTTTTCTCCTTTTTGCTCTAGTAATCACACCAACTCCTATCCTTTCTTGATCTTGCAACTAATCGACACGCAACTAGTATTAGAATTAGAGAAGCTTTTGAAGAAGTTTTTGTCTTGCGAAGAGACGGTTTAGACTAAGATAAGAGTGGAGAGCTCTCTCTAAAGTCCTTACAAATTTTAAGGTTCAAATTTTCCAAAACATTTTTAACTTTCAAAACCTTTCCCTTGAATGGGATGAGAAATAGAATGAACTCATTTTTCAACCTTTTGCCACTTAGGAAAATGATTATTTGAAGTTCAATGTAAGCATAAAACTATTTTGGAGGGTAAACAAGGGAAGGTGCTAAAGGACGATAAGAGTAGCAACCTACACTTTTGCAATTAAGATTTTATAACCAAAATAGCTTTTTGAGAGAAGAATTGTCCTTAAGCCTATCGACCATGCTAACTAGGGCTTTCCTATAGTCGTATGGCTCTGATACCACCTCTTGTGGGGGCTCTGGTCTTAGATTACGGATAAAGACTCTTACTGTTGAATCGGACTGGATAATGATGCAACCCAAAAGAAATCCGATCGCTTACCTGAAACCGTACTAGGATTGAGATCAACCAATCGGCGCAACACTCGTGCTCTTGCCAACCGGTTGGAATCAATCCAAGCTTCCCGCATATGTGTTCAGTGCTAGTTCCCAAGATCAACGCCTAGCACACACATACTTAGCACATCGAGATGATACATCACACATATTGTGACACTACGGAATGGTGTGACATTATAAAATATGAAATTAGAGAATAAAACTTTACGGTATGTGGCTTAATCACGTTTTCGGGCAGTTTTCGGGAGTTTGGGCCTAGCGGGAGCTAGTTGGGCCTTAGGGGGATGAATTGGGCCGAAGGTGGGGGAAGTACGGGCCCATGTGGAGGGTTGTTTGGGGCAGCAAGGCTGCTGCCCTGCCCCTTGTGCTAGCCCCCACCCCCCTCTAACCCTAGCCGCCACCTTCCCCCTCCCCCGTGTGCCTCCCCTAGCCGCCCCTTCCCTCTAGCCCTTGCACCACCACCTCCCCTCCCTTCGCAAGCCACCCTCCCCACCCCTAGCAGCCCCACGACATCCTCCCACATGGTGTTCTTCGCTGTCCCGCTCAGAGGATCGCCGGATTCGGGAATCTCCGGCGAATCGTTGCGGATCGGGAGGAAGGAGCGACCGGCGGGAAGGAAGGCTTCGTCGTCTTTCGGATCTTCTCGTAGAGGTAACGAATCGTGGTCTCCTTGGGGTGGATTAGATGTTGTGCTAGAGGTGTTTTTGTTGCTCAAAGTTCATGTTTAGGTGCTGCCCCTAGATGAGATTAGGGAGTTTGCTATGATTGTCCCACGTTCTGTCTCGGGCAGATTGGACGACCTAGGCTTTGAGTTTTTGCAATTTTAGAATCGGAATTTGGTCGGCCGTCTGTTGATAAAGTTGTATATAATTTCAATACCTTTCAGTGGACACAAAGAACGTGTAATTGCAATCTGCCGTTTGAAAGTTATGGCTGTTTTACCGAACGTATTCAAAACTATGACGTGATTGGGACAGATTGTCTTGATCTGTAGATTAGGCCATTTTAGTGGCCGAATCAGCTTTTCCCAATACTTAGAAAAAGCTAGGAAATTTCCTAAGCTTCGCGATTATGTACTCGTTTACTTAATTTGGAGTCTTAGAACTCAAGTTATGATTGTTGGAAGCCCGCTGTCCCGACGGATAGATTGGTCTGTTTTTCAGGTTTTCGGGGTTTCGGGTAGAATCGTTGTGTTTTGAGTTTTGTACTTGCTTGGGTGGTATGATATTGAGTGGAAAACATATATTTGCAGGTGGTGTGACCCCAGGAGTGGCATCACCATCTTGCCACACCGTTCCAAGGGTTAAAGGCAAGTGTATTGGAATTGGTTGTGTGTTGTATGTTTGCTAGTCTTGCTTAGGTGCAATATGATTACATGATATGCTCACTTGCCATGATTGATGTTTGCCTACGAAAAGATGAAAATGGTTGGTTATAAGGCCATGCAATGGTTAGTTTGTGTTTATATGCAAGTTATTTATGTTTATGGCATCTTTGCATACATGGCATGAGGACTGGCCAGGACGGTGAGAAAGTCATAACTAGTCCGGTGAGGTCGGTGAGAAAGTTATGACTAATCTAGAGCACCATTGAGTAAGACCTACCTCGTGATTCCATCGACAGTTGTGAATGGAAGCGAGGAGTAAGTACCCTCCATCTATGGGATAGAAGGGGAAAGAGGGTGCACGCCGACGGGTGTGCACTCGGCAATACCGGTATGTGCTTCAAGGAGACATGTGCATTGCATTGCATTGCATTATATGATGATGTTATATGATGATGTTATATGAAGAGGTCAATGAGATGCATACAAGGTGAATATGAAATGTTTATGATGTTGAATATGAAAAGTAGTGATGAAGGTATTGAAATGTGTTTTCTTGTACCATTGCAATATACTTGCTGAGTGATGAACTCACTCTTGTGTTTTATGATGTTTTAGGTACCTTGCAATCGGCATGCGGGAAAGGGGTTTAGCTACACTTCTCCACGTAGCTCCACATATTTAGTCCATTTATCAATTGGAGACATGATAATGGGAATAGTGCGATGAAACCTTGAGATTTGCTTAATTGTGTGCTTGGTCTTATTATTTGATTCGTTTAGCTCATGAAGTGGTTGAATGTTTTATCATGGACTTATATTGTTGCTATATCAATTGTTATTGCTGTTTTAGATATCTCATATTATGTTATATCTTGCCATATTGTTGCTGTTGCTCCAAAATATGGAAAAACAAAGGAGATGTTGCCGAAATTTTCGGTTTTAGCAATTGCGCCTTTGCTGTAATTTAGCTTTATTTGTGGTATTTAATTGCTGTTAGTCTATGTTTGGTGACATCCAGGGCATACTTGATGCCGGGGTGTTACAGTTGGTATCAGAGCAGGCTTTAGGTCCGTGGAATGTGAAATTTACTCTAGAGTAAACTAAAATATTGACTTGGAAAAGTAGAAACATGGCATAGGTTTACTTGTTAAAATTTGGCCTTAGGGCAATAACCTTAAAATTTGAAATAGTTTGGTTAACTAATTTAAAACTTGACACACTCTGATGCACAGTAGGAAGGGTATGGGTATCGATGCTATTCGCTTAATTATTGTATTTAAGCTTTGATGTTAAATGCTGCATTTTGATGATGTATGATGTTATATTTATGAAAGTGTTGATTGAGATGCTATATGTTTGATGTAGTGATGTTGTGGTGCCGGAGGTTTCCGGTCACCTTCTATTGTTTGTAGTAATGTTATGTGGAGTATTGGTGTGGCCGGTGAGAGCCATCACCAAAAGACTATTAACCTCCCGTAGGGAGAGTGTTTATCCTTTTTGTCGTAGACCGGGTAGTTGGTTGGAGTTGATTAGAAAAGTTGATGGTAGATCCTTTTGGATTTCTTTTACCGTTCTGACGATCGGTGTGGTTGGTTTTCTTGGTTTTAGTTGATTGAAATCAAAAGAAAAGTGTGTGGGTATTGGATTCTCGCGGATTGTTCCATAGGCGGTTTATGGTTTTGTCTTCCTTGGTTGAAGACGAAGAAGAAGAGTTGTGTGTTGCGCGTCTTTTGGTCGCAATCTTTGTTTTGACACCCGATTTTGTTGGTAATGATGGACTGTCTTGGGGAGGAAACATATGTGGTTGTTGTTCTCCCTATCTAAGAAGTGTTGAAGTTTCTCCTTGTGCAGTAAGTTTGAATCTTTATCAAAAAAGATTTAGTGGAACATTTGGTTTTTCCTGGTGCCTCCATCTTCCTTTTTGGAAATTGTAGATCTTGAGATTTCTTGAATAGTTTTGGCTATCAAAGTTGAGCTCTCCTGCATTTTTGTTGGAGTTTTGTTTTCTTCTTTGCCTGGAAAGGAGAAGTTGTTTATCGGTGTTCGTTCATGTTCTTGAGCTGTAGTTATCTTTAAAGTTGGGTTGCATCCTGTTCGTCAAGAGTAGGTGACCTATGAAGGTGTTTAGAAAAGTTTTTTTTGTTTGTACTATGTAGTATGTAACAATGTGGTTTACGGAATGACGTATTGCTAAGTTAATCTGTGAGATGAATCGATTCAACATGATTGTATCTTTAGATTGAGGATAAATAGACTACTAGTGTTGTAGTTTACTCTATAGAGAGAATGATTAAATGTGTTAATGTACAGGCTTAGAATATGTTTCTTTGCTTTAAAAGTGCCTATGACCCCCGATCATGTTTAAAGTTTTAAACCCTGATGCATAGTTAGGACATTAAGATGATGTAAACTACTGATATTGTTAAAGAAACCTTGCCGGTTGTTTAAAGATGTTCCAATTTAATGTGTTAATAGAGAAATTTAATCATGCTGGCTTGCGACCTTAACTTGGAAGTTGATTAGAGTTGCTATTTATGTTGTTGCAAACCATTAGTATATTTGGAAGTATGCATATGTGTTCTTATAATGCTATTACCGATGTCAATTGGGAAAATATAGGTTTTGTTGTTGTTATAAGAACATTGTGCTGGTCTAACTTATTAAATTTATTTTAATAGCTAGAGTATGTGTGTAGTGACAATTTGTTATGATATATGGATAGAGTAATTAAAAAACATGCAGTTGTTTTTACGATTTTGCTCATTTATTGATATTGATGACTTAGTAGTGGTGGTAATTGTGTAGATTACTTGTTGGAAACAATTGTTAAGATAGAGGTTATTGTAACATGTGTGATGGAGTGAACCATGGATAATTAACTTGATGTAGAATTTTATCCTTAATGAATGTATGTCTTAGAATCATAGTTACGAACTTTGTCTTGTAGAGATAATATTTACATGTTGAAGTCGTTTGTTAACTGAATAAGTTTCGATTGTCGAGACGTTGACATATAGGTGGTATGAAATTTATAGGTTGATCATGCTGAAAGATTTGTTGAGGTACTATGTTTCAAATTTAGAATAAGATGTATTATGATATGGTGATCCGTGGGGATCATGTCAATGTAGTCTTGGTTGGGTGTCTTTTTGATAAGCATCGTAAACTTTAATTAAAAGGGTTGGGAATGGTAACTAGAGAAAGAATTTGTTATGTAAATTTTGTTAAATCTGGTTGGACTTTCTCAATGAGTAAGTAGTGAATTTTAAAGTCTTTAATAGAAAGCGTAGTGGAACACTAGAGATGGTTGTATTTATGCTAAGCTGGTGCTTAAAACCTTTTTGGACTGGTTTGGTTGGTTGCTAGTTTGGTTGAATGCTGTCGGTCAAGGTATTCGTTATGATGTGTTTTAGAGCTCCCCTAGATCTAGAGTGATTAATGCCAAATCTGGGTAACTTTCGAGGTTGGGAAATGAGGATAAAAGAATGATTAAACCTGAAGTAATTTGTGGAGGTTTTGGAATGTTTAATTCCATTAAATAACAGTGTTCTTTCGTCGTTGCTAAGAAAATTAACTTAAGTCATGGATGCGAAATTTATGCTCAAGGATGTATCAATGGTTTTGTCGGCGTAAGAGCCAACAGACACCTCCGGATCGGGTGTATATGAAGTTCGAACAGGGGGCTTTCATGGAGATCTCTCAAAGGATGGAGATAAGGAATCAGAAGCAAAGCTTGCAAGGGGACACTTAGGTTTATCCAAGTTTGGGCCCTCATAACGAGTAATATCCCTAGTCCTGTTTCTCTATTTTTGGCTGGTGTTCTTGGGGGAAACTGAGACAATCCCTTACAGACGGAATGGCTCTTCAGAGGTTGAAGAACCAAAACTGAATGGATCGAACCAAATCCATCCAACCCCTTCTCCCATGCACCCAGGGTCCCTTTTATACTTGGGTTGGCCAGGGCGCATGGAAGCTTACATCAGTGTACCGCACTTATTACACTGATGTATTGCATTTAATGCACCTATCACTATTCTTGAGCCGCACTTAAAGCTCTGACATAGCCGACTTCATCCTGGCCTAGGGCCTCGCGTGCCTGTCGGCTCTGCCTGCCTCGCCAGGGGGGAGATTTCGCCGTGATGTGTCGGGACCCCGAATTTGCAAATCCGGACCCTCTGTGTATTCAGCACTAGTCCAGGAACGCGCTAGTGCACACAGTCTTAACATCGGTAAATATCACAATCATACCAATCGATACTATCAAAGTACTTTATTTAAATAATCAAAGGGTTACTTGACCTTATGGCCAAGATACAAATATATGCCTTGCAAGGCGAAACTTATTAAAAGAGAAATAATAGCAGCGGAAAATCAAATAACTTCGTGGCGCCATCCAGTATACCACAGGCAATGGTGGGCTCGCATCCCTAAGTAGACGGGTCCTCTTGGAAATCCTCCTCCGGCTGGCGTAGTCTCCTCTTCAAGCGATATTGTGTTGAGGCAAGGGTGAGTACTTGGTACTCGGCAAGTCATGCCTGAGAATGCAAGCTAATATACTATATGCATGGCTTGGTACAAAGGAATAGCTTCAAGGTATATTTGCAAAGAAATGCCTTTTGACAAGTAATAAGAGTAGATTCAGCGGTAGAAATAAGTAAAGCATAAATAACTTTCAAGAAGTTTAACAAACATTTTTCCCCATCCTAAACCACATTTCCATCATCTTCATTGTTAACCCAACCCAACTTTTCAAATCCAAGTTATTTTCGTAAAGTCTAACCCTTGACTGTAATTCCCGAGCATTGTCGATCACAGTGGACTCGGCTATTTAAATAGATTCTCAACTCTGCAGAGGTTATGCACTTTACCCACAAGATACAGTCAAACACCACAAAGGCGAGTTCAGTAACAAAGCCTTTGGAAGCCTCAAACAACACAGTGGTCCTCTCAGGTTCGTGCTCTACACCATCCCTTCCCTTAGCCAAGGCGAAGTATGGGACCAACACACCGTTAGATGGGTATCGGCCCACAGCCACGATACGCTCCCCGCATAATCACACAAACGGTGTAATCGACACCCTGAGGCTCCACAAGTGAGTCCTTAGCGACTTAGTCAACTAGGGCCGTCCCATTCCAGCCATGTGGTTGCAAGTATGACCCAGTTCAAAGGCTTGCAAGGTTAAGTCCTTAGAGTGACCAGGGCAAGACTACCCGAAAAACCAAATCAACATCCCCGATTGCCACACCGCCCACCTGATTACTCTTGCCACATGCCCCGGCCGAAATCGTTTATCAAACCCAGTTGATTACCATGCACCACGTGCCATCAACATCACATGATACCTTTCCAAAACAGGTTCAATATATCATTAAGTCAATATTAATATTTGATTGTCCAAAATCATGTCATGAGCACGTAGCAGGTCTAAGCAGTGTACTACGTCGGTCTAAACCCATGTTGGCAATTTAATAATGTCCAACTATAGTAAACCACAACTAGGGTGACGAGGGATCATGGCACATACTTAGATAATCAAGGTGTCATACAGCAAATTGGTATTTATCTAACCCCCATGTTTAAACAAAATATCTTTCTAATTGAACTAGCATGCAATAGTTTAAATCAAAATAGATTTCGAAATAGGATCAACATGGTCAAAGCACAACTTGCCTTCAAAAAGTACTTGCTCTTGGTCTTGAGTTGGATCCTGAGTCAACACTTCTCCTTCGAATCCTTCCCAAGACTTCAACGTCTACTCGTAAAAGCGTGCAAATAGCAAATACACAAATAAACACTAGGCAAAAACATCCCAAAACTCCAAATAAAATCCATAAACAGAGAGAACATAATTTTCTGGATTTTTAGAAACTGGAATCGTTCAAATCGGAGTTAAAATGCAAAAGTTATGATTTATTAAAGTTTAAATAATCAATTAAATAATATTACAGAGAAAAACTTTAGTCCAAAAATTAAATAAAATTCATATTTAGGTAGATCTTATTTTTATACAAATTTAGAAATTTGAACCACTCAAATCGGAGTTGAAACGCAAAAGTTATAAGCGTTTGAAGTTTGAATCTAAATTTGAATCAATATTTCGAATTAATAAATCATTTTCTTTTTCGAAATTAATTATTGCGTCGGCAGGACACGTGTCGGCTCTGATTGGCTGGCTGACGTCAGCCGGCTCATGGGCTCAGCTCACGGCGCGGTTCGGTCCACGGTGGACCCGGTCCACAGCTCCACGTGAGACTGACATGTGGGACCCACCGCCAAGCAGTGGTCTCACGCAGACGGTGGCGTGTGGGACCTCGACATGCGGGGCCAGCGTGTCGAGGACGCGCTTACACGCAGCGTCTGGCGCTGACCGCGTCGGTCCATCTCCCCGACACGTGGCGCAATCGCGACCGTTAGTTTGAAAATCAACGGCGCGGATTGGACCCAGGGTTAACACGTTAAACTACTTGATGATCGTGGGCGTTCGATCTAGATCGGACGGTCGGATCTAATCCTATAATAGCACCGCTACGGCGCGTGGCGATTGTGAACCGCTGGATCTTGATCCAACGGTCGCATCTAATCGGGTTTGGAACACGTGAACTCACCTCAACCGTCCGATCTGGATCGACGGTCCTCTGAGCTCGCGAGTCCGGCGATGGCACGGCGAAGCTTGGGCACCGGAGACGAGAACGGACGAGCAGCCCGGCGGCGTTCCGGTTGCTCCGGCGAGATGAAGGGTCCCTTCGGTGCGTCTCGACGCGAGGACTCGGATCTGGGCTCCTTCGGCGGAAGACGACGGACGGCGGCGGACCGAGCAAAAACGCGGCGGTCACTTCCTCCAACTACGGCCGAGCTCGCACGGCAAACGACGGCGGCTCAGCGAGATGGCTCGGGAACGGTGCGCAAGGATGAGGGCAACCTCGGGGACATCTCACGCTTTAAATAGCCTCGGCGTTCGTGCCTAGACGGAAACCTAGTTCTTTCTGGCGGGCGCGGCGGAGTCCGGCTCGGACTCGGCGGGGACGATGAAGCTCAGCCGTCCACGTGGCACGATCAACGGCCACGATCGCACGGCGCGATCGGATCCGGGCCGGATACGGCTCGAACCGGTACGGGCGGATCTCAGCCGTTGGATCTTGATCCAACGGTTGGGATTGATTAGGTTTAGGAGTGGGTTTGGTCGAGTCACGTGGCTCGGGTCGGACTCGAGTCCGACTGGTTCCGACTTCGATCGGATGAAACGATACTTGACCCGAGTTTGATTTTCCAGCGATTTAATATTTAAAATAATTCCTAGTAATTCATTTAATTCATTAAAAATAGCAAATGACTCAGAAAAATTCTGGAAAATACTTTGGATCATTTTGGACTCAAATAAAATATTTCCAACAAAATTTTATTTGCAAAATTAAATTCTTTAATTATTTCAAAATGGAATAAATTCAAATAAATTCCAAATAAATCCAAATAAATTCCAGAAAATTCCAAAAATTCACCAAAGTGCCAAATCACACATGAATTTAAGAAAAGCAAAATTTTGGGGTGTTACAAACCTCCCCTTAATAGAATCTCGTCCCCAGAGATTCGTGGCTCACTAAAGGAATAGGTTTGGAAACTCTTTCTTCAAATCCTCTTCGCGCTCCCAAGTCGCTTCGCTTTCTTCATGGTTGCTCCACTGAACTCTACAGAAACGGGTTGACTTGTTTCTAGTTCCTCGATCCATTGTGTCCAGAATCCTCACGGGATACTCCTTATAAGTCAAATCCTCCTGCAACTCAATTGACTCTAGCGGTGTCTGTTCCTCAGGAACTCGGAGACACTTCTTTAACTGGGACACATGGAATACATCATGTACTCCCGCTAACGACTGTGGCAACTCCAGCTGATAAGCAACTTCGCCTCTGCGGCTCAAAATCTTAAATGGTCCAACATAACGGGGTGCAAGTTTCCCTTTGGCATGGAACCTCTTAACTCCCCGAGAGGCGTAACTCGAGGTATACAAAGTCTTCTCGTTCAAAACTCAAATCTCGCGACGATTGTCAAGATAACTCTTCTGTCGAGATTGGGCTATCTTCAACCTTTCCCTAATCATAGTGATCTGCTCTTCAGCTTCTTGAAGAATATCAGGCCCAAAGACACGGCGCTCGCCGGTCTCATTCCAATTCAATGGCGTCCGACAGGGTCGACCATACAAAGGCCTCAAAAGGTGACATCTCAGAATCGGCCTGATAACTATTGTTGTAATCGAACTCGGCATACGGCAAACTCTTATCCCAAGAGGTAGCATAAGCCAATGTACAAGCTCTTAACATATCCTCCGAATCTGGTTGACTCTTTACATCTGTCCATCCGTCATGGATGATAAGCTCATCTTGAAGTTCAAACGGGTTCCCATGGCTTCATGCAACTTATTCCAGAACCTTGAGGTAAATTGGGTACCTCTGTCCGATACAATCCTCTTTGGCACTCCGTGCAAACAGACAATCCTGATCATGTACAATTCTGCTAATTTATCTCCCGAATAAGTGGTCTTCACGGGGATAAAATGGGCTACTTTAGTCAAACGATCCACTATAACCCATATGGAGTCATAACCTCCTTGAGTCCTCGGCAAACCGGTAATGAAATCCATTCCGATTTCCTCCCACTTCCACTCAGGTATTTTCAGCGGTTGTAGCAATCCTGCTGGTCTCTGATGCATTGCCTTGACTCTCTGGCATACGTCGCACAATGCAACATGCTCGGCAACTTCACGTTTCATACTCGGCCACTGTAATCTCTCCTTGAGATCCTGATACATCTTGGCGCTTCGAGGATGAATCGAGTACTTGAGTCATGGGCTTCTTCCAATCGATTGCTTTAACTCCTTTTTGTTAGGCACACAAATGCGATCCTTCATCCACAACGTGCCTTGCTCATCCAACTTGAAGTCCTCTGCCTTGCCTTCCTCCTTTTTGGACTTAATCCTACGGATCCTGTCATCATCCTTCTGTCCTTCTCGGATCTGGTCCTCTAAGGTAGGCTTTACTTCCAATGCGGCCAAGAATCCGCTAGGTACAACCTCAATCTTCATTTTCTGAAATTCCTCACATAACTCATCCTGACTTATGGCTAGCAACGTACTCACGGTATGGCTTTTCCGACTCAGAGCGTCGGCTACTACGTTGGCCTTCCCGGGATGGTAATGGATTCCGACATTGTAGTCCTTGATCAACTCTAGCCATCTCCTTTGCCTCATATTCAGATCCGACTGGGTGAATATGTACTTAAGGCTCTTATGGTCCGTATACACTTCACATCTGTTTCCAATCAGATAGTGACGCCATATCTTCAAGGCATGCACTACGGCAGCTAACTCTAGGTCATGTGTCGGATAATTTTCCTCATGCGGCCTCAACTGCCTTGATGCATAAGCGACGACCTTTCCATTCTGCATCAGCACACATCCAAGTCCTTGGCGCGATGCGTCACAATAAGTATCGAAGCTTTGAGCAACATCCGGTAGAACTAACACCGGTCTTGGCGTCAATCGCTTCTTCAGCTCCCGAAATCCTTTCTCACATTAAGGCGTCCATGCAAACTTCTTTTCCTTCTTCAGCAATTGCGTAAGAGGTTTCGCAATTGTCGAGAAGCCTTCGATGAAAGCAGCGGTAGTATCCTGCCATTCCAAGGAAACTCCGAATGCAGGTCACAGTCTTGGTGCTCCCAATGTAACACGACTTCTACTTTGCTTGGATCTACGGCGACTCATACTGCGGTCATTACATGTCCAAGAAACTCCACCTTGTCCTTCCAAAATCACACTTGCCGAACTTGGCGAAAAGTTGCTGTTCCTCGGCTTTTCCAAAACTCGCCTTAAGTGTTCGGCATGTTCATCCTCTGTCTTGGAGTAGATTAGGATATCGTCTATGAACACGACGACAAACTTGTCCAAATATTCCATGAACACCTTATTCATCATATTCAGGAAATAAGCTGGCGCATTAAATCGACCAAAGGACATAATCAGTAAACTCGTAATGTCCATATCTTGACGAGAATGCGATCTTGAATATCTTCTGATCGGATCTTCAACTGATGGTATCCCGATCTCAGATCAATCTTGGAGAAAACTCCGGCTCCTCTCAATTGATCGAACAAATCATCAATCCTGGGTAGCGGATACTTATTCTTCACGGTGACTTCATTGAGTGCACGGTAGTCAATGCACATCCTGAAACTCCCGTCCTTCTTCTTGACAAACAAAACTGGTGCTCCCCACGGCGACGCACTCGGTCTGATAAATCCTTTCTCCATTAACTCTTCCAGCTGTTTCTTCATTTCTACCAACTCCTCGGTGGACATCCGATAGGGTCTCTTTGCTATCGGTCTTTGTGCAGTACCAGCTCTATCACAAACTCTATGTCCCTGTCCGGCGGCATACCAGGTAGATCCTCGGGAAAAATGTCTGGGTACTCATTCACTGCTGGGACATCCTCTATGCTGATTGCCTTGGTACTGTTAACCATCAACTGGCCATCTCTAACTGCAGTGGCTTGAAATTCCACTTTCTTCCCACACGGGCTCTCAACTGAGATAGTCCTTTGTCCACAATCCAATACAGCCTTGTGCTTGGATAACCAATCCATTCCCAATATAACATCTAATGTCTGGGTCTCCAAAATTATAAGGTTTGCTAGGAACTCTATTCCATCCATTAGTATTCTCACCCCGGAACATCCTACTTCCGTTCGGAGTTCGGAACCAGGGGTTTGAACTAAAAGCATGCACTTAAGTCTTGCAATCCTCAAATCATTTCTAGTAGCAAAGCCTTGCGAAACAAACGAATCTGAAGCTCCGTAGTCAAACAAAGCTGTGCAGTCTTGAGTTAACAAGTAACTTACCCGATCTGACGTCAGTAGCATTCTGCGGTGCATCTGCGGTGACATGGTTGACTCGGCCTCTCACCACGGATGCAGGGTGTGGCTCCTGATCTTTGGCGTCCTAGCTGGGGTGGTTCCTAGATTGAAGCGAATCGGGTCGCTCCTGCTGTCTTCTTTGGACAATCGTTGGCAAAGTGTCTGGCTCGTTGCGGTTGTAGCAGCGTCTCACTGTTTCTTCTTTGTTGCACGGAGTAAGCGTTTCTAGCGGGGTGGGGTCTGATAGTTACGATTGGCAGGTCTTGGTGCTGGGATGGTGTCCTCGTTGCATTCTCGTGGTTGGAATCAAGAATTGATTTGGTGCAACTCTCAAGCGCTATTGCGTTCCCTGGCGTGATCCTTGCCGTTGCATCCTGCGCTTCTGTTCTCATCCGGTTCCTTGCGCTTGTCCTCAAGAATAAGCGCCTTATTCACCAACTCTTGGAAATCTGGAAAGGTGTGGGTGATCAACCCTACTTGCAATCCTGAGTTAAGTCCCTTCATAAAAGCGAGGTATGCCTGGATTTATCTGTCGCTACATCCTCAGTGCGTGGCGTGCTAGCTGTGTGAACTTGTTCGTAGTCGACCCTTTGGCTGATTACCTTGCTTGATGCTCTGAACTCCTCCTTCTTAAGGTCCATGATTCCTTCAGGCACGTGATCTTGTCGAATGCATTTGTGAACTCTTCCCAAGTGATATCTTGAGGGTTCTCTGCGTGGCACGAAGTTCTCCCACCATTCGGCGTGTTCCTTCCAACTGATGAGAAGCGTAGAGTACCTTCTCATTCCCTATGCATTGAGCTATGTGTAGCTTCCTCTCGATTGATCTTAACCAATCGTCGGCCTCCAATGGATTGGCATTCCCAGAGAAAGTGGGTGGGTGAGTCCTCATGAACTCGACCTTGTATTCAAGCGTGGTCCCGATTAACTTGATTAGCGATGGCCTGAGCGATGGACGTGCTGCATTTGTTGCATCATAGCATGCATCAACTGAGTCTGAGCAGCAAGAAAGGCTCCAAAATTCTGCATATCAATGGCGGTCTTTGGTGCTCCATCATTGGGGTTTTCTGCTGGGCGAGAACCACTCCCATTGCTTCCAAAGTTTCCACGGGTGTTCACCATCTGTCGATTTGCTCTAGGTTTAGAGATGAGAGGGAAACAAGAATAGACAAGTAATATGGAACTTATGCGGGGCGAAAGGGGTAACTCTAAGGTCCAACTTTATTATTTAATAACTTGGTATGGCTGCTTACAATGCCTAAGGGCCTTGCAACACATACTGCACACTCAGCAAACAAAGCAAATCCAAATCGAACTAACTCTGGAGTCTAACGCCTAAAAGGGTGACTCTTTATTCTATGACTCGACTCGGCGAAGGAGTCTCACTATAGAACCTATGCTCACTCATCGAGAAAACCTCCATCTGTCACAAGAGTGCTTTACGTAAGAACTCGGAATTTTTAAATTGTGACAAGGTAAGTGAAAATTTCAGCAAGAGACAAGAAAAGAGAGAAGGGGATAAGTCGAGAGGTCATTTCTTGTCTTCACAAATTTTTAGCTTTAGAAAATAGGTTTTATCCTCACTACGACCATTCTAGCTTAGGGTTGAGCCTACGGTCAAGTATGGCTCGATACCACCTCTGTTGGGACCCGAATTTGCAAATCCGACCCTCTGTGTATTCAGCACTAGTCCAGAACGCGCTTAGTGCACACGCCTTAACATCGGTAAATATCACAATCATACCAATAGATACTATCAAAGTACTTTATTTAAATAATCAAAGGGTTAATTGACCTTATGGCCAAGATACAAATATATGCCTTGCAAGGCGAAACTTATTAAAAGAGAAATAATAGCAGCGGAAAATCAAATAACCGTGGCGCCATCCAAGATACCACAGGCAACCGATGGGCTCGCATCCCTAAGTAGACGGGTCCTCTTGGAAATCCTCCTCCGAAATCGCGTAGTCTCCTCTTCAACTGATATTGTGTTGAGGCAAGGGTGAGTACTTGGTACTCGACAAGTCATGCATGAGAATGCAAGCTAATATACTATATGCATGGCTTGGTACAAAGGAATAGCTTCAAGGTATATTTGCGATGCTTGACTTTTGACAAGTAATAAGAGTAGATTCGAAAGCAGTAGAAATAAGTAAAGCATAAATAACTTTCAAGAAGTTTAACAAACATTTTTCCCCATCCTAAACCACATTTCCATCATCTTCATTGTTAACCCAACCCAACTTTTCAAATCCAAGTTATTTTCAGAAAGTCTAACCCTTGATCAGAATTCCCGAGCATTGTCCAGTACCGTGGACTCGGCTATTTAAATAGATTCTCAACTCTGCAGAGGTTATGCACTTTACCCACAAGATACAGTCAAACACCACAAAGGCGAGTTCCCGTAACAAAGCCTTTCGGAAGCCTCAAACAACACAGGTGGTCCTCTCCGGTTCGTGCTCTACACCATCCCTTCCCTTAGCCAAGGCGAAGTATGGGACCAACACACCGTTAGATGGGTATCTGGCCCACGACCACGATACGCTCCCCGCATAATCACACAAACGGTGTAATTGACACCCTGAGGCTCCACAAGTGAGTCCTTAGCGACTTAGTCAACTAGGGCCGTCCCATTCCAGCCATGTGGTTGCAAGTATGACCCAGTTCAAAGGCTTGCAAGGTTAAGTCCTTAGAGTGACCAGGGCAAGACTACCCGAAAAACCAAATCAACATCCCCAGTGCCACACTGGCCCACCTGATTACTCTTGCCACATGCCCCGGTCGAAAACTGTTTATCAAACCCCAGTTGATTACCATGCACCACGTGCCATCAACATCACATGATACCTTTCCAAAACAGGTTCAATATATCATTAAGTCAATATTAATATTTGATTGTCCAAAATCATGTCATGAGCACGTAGCAGGTCTAAGCAGTGTACTACGTCGGTCTAAACCCATGTTGGCAATTTAATAATGTCCAACTATAGTAAACCACAACTAGGGTGACGAGGGATCATGGCACATACTTAGATAATCAAGGTGTCATACAGCAAATTGGTATTTATCTAACCCCCATGTTTAAACAAAATATCTTTCTAATTGAACTAGCATGCAATAGTTTAAATCAAAATAGATTTCGAAATAGGATCAACATGGTCAAAGCACAACTTGCCTTCAAAAAGTACTTGCTCTTGGTCTTGAGTTGGATCCTGAGTCAACACTTCTCCTTCGAATCCTTCCGGCACTTCAACGTCTACTCGTAAAGCGTGCAAATAGCAAATACACAAATAAACACTAGGCAAAAACATCCCAAAACTCCAAATAAAATCCATAAACAGAGAGAACATAATTTTCTGGATTTTTAGAAACTGGAATCGTTCAAATCGGAGTTAAAATGCAAAAGTTATGATTTATTAAAGTTTAAATAATCAATTAAATAATATTACAGAGAAAAACTTTAGTCCAAAAATTAAATAAAATTCATATTTAGGTAGATCTTATTTTTATACAAATTTAGAAATTTGAACCACTCAAATCGGAGTTGAAACGCAAAAGTTATAAGCGTTTGAAGTTTGAATCTAAATTTGAATCAATATTTCGAATTAATAAATCATTTTCTTTTTCGGAAATTAATTATTGCGTCGGCAGGACACGTGTCGACTCTGATTGGCTGGCTGGCGTCGGTAGGCTCATGGGCTCAGCTCACGGCGGTTCGGTCCCACGGTGGACCCGGTCCACGGCTCCACGTGAGGCCCGACATGTGGGACCCACCGCCCGGTGGTCTCACGCAGACGGCGGCGTGTGGGACCTCGACATGCGGGGCCGCGTGTCGAGGACACGTGCTTACAGCGTCTGGCGCCGACGCGTCGGTCCATCTCCTCGACACGTGGCGCAATCGCGGCCGTTGGTTTGAAAATCAACCGCGGATTAGATCCAGGGTTAACACGTTAAACTACTTGATGATCGTGGGCCGTTCGATCTAGATCGGACGGTCGGATCTAATCCTATAATAGCCTTTGCTACGACGCGTGGCGATTGTGGAACCGTTGGATCTTGATCCAACGGTCCCGAATCTAATCGGGTTTGGAACACGTGAACTCACCTCAACCGTCCGTCTGGATCGGCGGTCCTCTGAGCTCGCGAGTCCGGCGATGGCACGGCGAAGCTTGGGCACGGAGGCGAACGACGACGAGCCCGACGGCGTTCGGGGTTGCTCGGCGAGATGAAGGGTCCTTCCGGGTGCGTCTCGACGCGAGGACTCGGATCTGGGCTCCTTCTCGGCGGAAAGGCAGCGGGCGGCGGAATCGAGCAAAAACGCGGCGGTCACTTCCTCCAACTACGGCGAGCTCGCACGGCAAACGACGGCGGCTCAGCGAGATGGCTCGAGGAACGGGTGCGCAAGGATGAGGGCAACCTCGGGGACATCTCACGCTTTAAATAGCCTCGGCGTTCGTGCCCTAGACGTAAACCTAGTTCTTTCGGGGGGCGGGCGCGGCGGCGGAGTCCGGCTCGGAATCGGGGTGGTCGATGTTGCTAAGCCGTCCACGTGGATCGATCAACGGCCACGATCGCCGCGGCGCGATCGGATCCGGGCGGATCTGGCTCGAACCGTGCAGGCGGATCTCGGTAGTTGGATCTTGATCCAACGGTTGGGATTGATTAGGTTTAGGAGTGGGTTTGGTCGAGTCACGTGGCTCGGTCGGACTCGAGTCCGACTTCGGGTTCCGACTTCGGTCGGATGAAACGATACTTGACCCGAGTTTGATTTTCCAGCGATTTAATATTTAAAATAATTCCTAGTAATTCATTTAATTCATTAAAAATAGCAAATGACTCAGAAAAATTCCAGAAAAATTCTGGAAAATACTTTGGATCATTTTGGACTCAAATAAAATATTTCCAACAAAATTTTATATGCAAAATTAAATTCTTTAATTATTTCAAAATGGAATAAATTCAAATAAATTCCAAATAAATCCAAATAAATTCCAGAAAATTCCAAAAATTCACCAAAGTGCCAAATCACACATGAATTTAAGAAAAGCAAAATTTTGGGGTGTTACATGATGTCACCCGTAATAAATGCGCGTATTAGGAACATGCGCCGTCACACTGTGGCCTTTATTACCCCCATTTAATGCGCATGATACGCATTAAATGCTTTTGATCCTCTGTATGGTGGCACAGACCACTAGGTGGCCTCGGGAGCTGAGCACCAGCAGTGTAGCCTGGCGCCACCTGTCCACTGGGCGACTATCTTGCTGACCGCCAACGGCGTGGCCTGGACGCCACCTGTCCGCTAGGTGTCCACCATCTTGGTGCCCGTGGCGTGGCTTGACGCCACCGTCTGTTGGCGACCATCTTCTTGACCGCCCGGTAGCGTGGCACAGACGCCACTGTCCATTGAGGACCACCTTCTTGTGACCGCCACGGCGTGGCACAGACGCCACCGTCTGGCCGAAATACACCGACAGTAGCCCCCGGGCCCACCCTGGAGCGCCTTTGACCTTTTTTGGAAAACGGCTCAGTCTCCTGGGTGGGTCCACTACAAATGCCCACGTAACGTCGTAGCTTTAAATACCCGCCGCCGTTTCTGGGCATCGAAGCGGAACAGGCAGCCGCCCCCGCCTCGTAACTGATGCAGGATCCTTGGGAACGTGCCCACGTTTTGACAGTTTTTTGGGCTTCCCGCTTTCGAACCGCCGCGCCCCTTCTGGTTTCCCGCCGGATCATCCCTTCGTGTGCCTATATATAAGTCGCCACGGGGGGAGTGGTTCTTTCTTTCAGTCTCGCTCATCCTACTAAGTCCTCAGCCGCGCTTCTTGCAAACTGCCTCCTTCTTGCACACCGCCTCCTTCGCCCAGATGGTGCCGCCCAGGAGAAGTGATCTTCTTCAGCTGGGCGATGCTGGAGGGCCTACTCCCACCGGTTTCTGACTTCTACATCTTCGTCCTCAACTTCTACTCCATTCACAACATTCATCTTCCTCCCAACTCCATCGTCCTCCTTGCTGTCTTCTCCTACTTCTGCGAAATGTTCATGGGAGTAGCACCCAACCTTCCTCTCTTTCGCTTTTTCTACGCCTTGCGTGCGGCCAGGGACCCTTCCACCCCGTCAGGGTGCTGCCACCTTCGCCTTCGAGACGGCGCGGCTTCGCGCTACATCCCGTTGGACTCCAGGTCCAACTGGAAGACATGGCGCAACGAGTGGCTCTACGTCGCGGACGACAGTGGCATTGAAGCCCTGGAGTTGCCGACCGGGCCGGCGGTCAGCAACCCCACCTGGGGAGCACACGTCAATGAGACGCCCGAGCTTTGGAAAATGCTTGCCAGCGTGGACCAGCTGCGGACAGCGGGCCTGACGGGATGCATGGTTCTCCGAGACTTCATATCTCGGAGAATAAGCCCCTTGCGTCGCCATGCCCGCCCGACCTGGCAGTACACGGGCCTCGATGACGTGATCGGGACGGTCCCCGGAGGTAGGCTACTTGTATCTTTCTTTCTTTCTGGTGCTTTTGGCGACTGCCGCCAAGTTGACGACATTCTTCTTCCCTTTTTATTTCCCAACAGCTGCAGGGGACTTAAGCTCCGCAAAAGTCGATGCCTGGATGGGGCTGCTGGGCGCCCCCGGTGTCATCCCGCCTTTCCCAGCGGGCGCACTCTCGCTTTGCCTCGTGGAGCCCCGGGAACGTGTGGCGATCACCCGTGCCATGCCTGTCATGGACGCCACAGGACTGGTGAACACGCCGCGCCAAAGGGCCCTGACGATCCGGGACCCTCCTCCAGCCGGCGACCAGGGAAGGGGCAAATGCCCCGTTGATGACGACGCCCCGGTGCCATCCTCAAGAGGCTTCACGTCCCGGCAGGGGACACGATGACCTCGACCACGCCGCTGGGCTCGACCGGGGTGGGGAGCTTTACGACGGCTGCGACTTCAACTGCTCCCGTCGAGGTGGTTGAAGTAGACGTTGCCCCGACCATAGCTCCGGCGGTACTGACCCTTCCACCGCCACCGGCGCAGGTCGATCCGCTAGCCCCG
Organism: Rhipidocladum racemiflorum; assembly: GCA_036346355.1. Lineage (NCBI taxonomy): Eukaryota > Viridiplantae > Streptophyta > Magnoliopsida > Poales > Poaceae > Rhipidocladum > Rhipidocladum racemiflorum. Next base: position 37,745,499 of record CM070581.1, read on the forward strand.
GTTCTTCCGCCTGCGCCGGCTGCACAGGTCGCTCCGCCAGCCCTGGCTCTTCTGCCTTCGCCGGCTACGCAGGTCGTACCGCCGCTGCCACCGGCGCCGTGAGGGGGGCGGAATCTCCCTCCGACCGTGCCTCGCTTCAGGAGACCTCCTGCCGGGTACTTAAACCAAAGCATGAAAAACCGTTAAGTTCTTTTAACCTGAGAGGCTTACCCCCCTTTTTACCTTCTTCAGGGCGACCACCTCAAGTGCCACAGCCGGAGGCGACCAGGGAGCCGCAGCGGCCGTGACAGCGCCGGTTGCGGTGGACGAGCCTTAGGGCGACGCGAGTGACCACCAAGTGGCCGCCACAGGGGCGACCATCGCACCGACCGAGGGTGAGTTGGGCGTGCAGCCCACTCCGGAGGCCTCCAACACTTCAATTCCGTCGACGGACGCGGACGCTCTGCTGGCCGCCCTCAGCGAGCTGCACTCCAGCAAGAGCAACCGCCTTGCGACGAGGAGATCAACCGCCTCCGCAAGGAGGCGCAGGACTGGCGCAGCCAGGTGGAGCGGCTGGAGCAGGAGCTGCAGCAGGAGAGGGCGCAAGGAGCCCTCCGCGTCGAATCGCTCACTAGGGAGCGCGACGCGGAGAGGAGCGACTGGCTCCACGCAGAGCTCGAGACCACCTCCATGTTGCGCCCCGCCTTCGACCGGATGGTGGCCAGCCTGGCACCGCTGGGGCTGGAGCAGCCGCCCCCCCTTGAGCAGAGGGCATGGCACTATGCTTTCTGCATGGGCCGTGTTGCTCACTTCCTCACCCTTATGCCTACCGCTTTGGCCACCCGATCCAGTCAAGAAGGGCGCACAGTCGCGGCAGCCACGACGAAGTACGTGCTAGCGTACTGCGCTAGCCGGGATGCCAACTTCGACCCACTAGCCGTCATCCAGGGGGTGGAAGGGGACTGGGCCCGTGCAGAGGAAAAGGTCCACGACACCGCCGAACAGGTCGCCGGGCAGCTCGAGATGGTCAACCCAGTGCTTGAAGCAGTGGCCGAGGACGTGGCTCTTGGGCTGGACGGCGGTCCGGCAGAGGACTAGGGGGCCGCGAAAGCCACGGCGGGCAAGGAGTGAAGACCCTCGACTTAGTTTTTTTCTTATTTTTTGTTTTGTCTTCGTCTGTAAAAAACTCCAGCAAGTTAGTTCTTACTCATGAATGCACATTGAAACACCATGTGGAGGTCCATTCATATTTGTGATGAGTATTTGACTTTATTTGAGCAAGGTGTGCTCAGGTTTGAGTTTGATTTGACTTGGCATTTGCATGTTTGAATTAATGATAATATGGACTAACATGCAGGAAGAAAAATGTAAGATTATATTTTGGAATGTGCAAAATGGTTTTCCTTGTCTTTGATGTTTGCAGGACAACGGTGCTAGGTCATGGAGAGGCGGATGATGACCGGGACTAGGCGAGGTGCGTCGGAGGTCCAGACGGTTGGAGATCGCCGGAAGATGATCGGAGATGGAGTTCGGGCAAGTCAAAGAAGATAAGGAAAGGGCATGATACTAGCTAGATTCCGCGAGGATCGATGAGGGCCGTTGGATCGCGGTCTAGTTGATAGGATAGCGGGTCTAGTAGTATGCCTTAAAAATCGTGCAAGAAAACCCATTAAGTGTGTAGAGTTTTTGGTGTCCCTTGCATGGTGGAGTGAGTGGGTTAATCCTAGCCCTTGGTGGAGTGCCCTAGGGTTTGAGACTCATCCAAGGGTGGTAGGTGGCCCAAGAGTAGTATAAATAGAGAGGTGGAGGGAGGCCTCTATGCCCATTCATTCTTTGAGTTGTTGTGTTGCTCCTTTGAGCTTTTCCCACATGAAGTGAGGCTTTGTGATCACACATCTCTGAATGAAATAGAAGTTCCAAGAGCCAAATTTATTCTCTCGCAATTTAATTCTTGCAATTTACATTATGTCTTTACTTTCGGCATTTACTTTCATGTATTAAATTCAGCATTTACATTCCCGCACTTACATTTATGATTGCTGGATTTTGTTCTTGACTTGAGCGATTCGCATTCACCTCCTTCTATACTCTATTTGGATCTTCGCTCAAGATCGAGTTCATTTGCTAAAGTTTGTATGCCGCAAGAATTTATTTTATCAAGTTTCTATCAAGATCGCAAATCTGTCCAGAACTTGTTCTTCGCGCAGCAGTCAGTCTTTGATTTTTAGAAAAATCTAGAAAAATCCTTTTTAATTGATTCTTATTCGAGAATGTGCGTGACTCATATATCCATCTGTGGAAAACATTTGGAGTCTATTGCTTGCACCATTTGGGAGCTATAAGGTGAAAACCGAGCCCCAAATTTCCTGATCGAAGTTCGTGACAGTCTGTAGTACGTGATTTTACATGATTTTTCTACAACTCTTTTGGAGGTGAGTTTTGGTGGAGTACTTCACAACTCACATGCTCACAGGGTGAAAAATTCCCGAAAATTTTGGAGCAACATAAGTCCACCATCCACCTGCTCCAATTGAGGATAATTCCTGAAATTTCTTCTTTTGCTTTTCTAAAAGAGGCTTTTGTGATTTGGCTTGATCTCTTTTAGAAAAGAAGTAGTTGAATTGATTCTCCTTTGCTTTGGACACTTGACAACCAGGATTGTGAGTTAAAAAAAATTCCTCACATGATTCATGGTACTCATCCATGCAAACTCGGGATACACATAGTTGTCGAGTTGTTCTGGTTTTTGCGAGTTTCGCGAATTTAAGGAGCACCGGCTTCCTTGAGAGATTGTTTTGAGTACAGTGAGAGGGGGAAATTTTATTTTGGATCATTCACCCCCCCCTCTGATCGCCATCCCGGTCTTTCAATTGGTATCAGAGCCGGTTTTGCTCTTTCATAGATCTTGACCGGTCTCGAGAGCCATGGCGACGGACAAGTACTCAACTAAGCCTCCAATTTTTGCTGGAGTTGATTATCCATTCTGGAAGGTTCGGATGGAGACATAAATCACTTCCCAGGGCTTTTCTCTATGGCAGAAGGTGAAGGACCCGTATGAGGTGCCGGCCGATGAGAACGTAAACACCGCAAACATGGCTGACGTTGAGGCAAACGCTAAGGCCAAGAACCTCCTCATACAGGGACTTAGCCGCAGTGAGTATGATCGTGTCTCTCACCTACGATCGGCTCACGAGATCTGGGTGACCCTCAATGCTTACCATGAGGGCACCACTCAGATCATGTCCGTGAGACAGGATCAATTTAAGCGTGACTACAACAAGTTTGAGCAGCACGCTGGTGAGAGCCTTGATGAGTGCTTTGCTCATTTTGCAAAGATCCTCAGCAATCTTCGATCAGTGGGTTGTTCATACACTGATTTGGAGAATGCGAGGTATTTTCTTCGAGCACTCGATTTGAGGATTTGGGAGATGAAGGTAACCACCATCACGGACCATACGGACTTGTCGACCTTGACTCTTGACGGGTTGTATTCCCGCCTCAAGACTAATGAGCTCGACATCGTCGCTCACAGGACGAAGTCCCAAACGATGGCATTGGTTACCGATCCCATTGGGTCTTCCTCTTCTGGACCCCCTCTTGACTTCTCTTCTGGTTTTTCTCTCCCCGCTCTTTGCGACGTAAGCGATGACATTCTGGAACAATTTCCAGAAGACGAGCTTGCTCTTGTCGCTCGAAATTTTTTGAACATTTACAAGAGGGTGAGAGATAGGAAGAGGAGTGGAAAGTTCACTTGCTTTGAGTGTGGTGGCCCCAACCACATTCGGGCAAACTGCCCCAAGCTGGAGAAGGGCAATTATGAACAAGGCGGTGCGGGCAAGAACAACTACATCAACAAGAACCGCAACAAGAAGCCTCCAGCTCGCGAGCCGGCGCAAGAGAAGAAACACCGCAAGTTCGCCAAGGGCAAGAAACTCTTTCACCGCGTCCTCGCCGCGCTCTACGACCTTGACCTCTCCGACATGGAGACATGGAGCGAAGAGGATGAGGATGAACCGCAAGAGAAGGCGAAGGGCGGCGATGACTTCTCCGGCATGTGCTTCATGGCCTCCAATGCCATGGAAGTACCCGACACCGAGCTGTACAGCGACAAGGAGGAGGTACCTTCTTATGACCAGCTCCATGATGCTTTTATCAAACTAGGAAAATTTCATTCCAAGTCTAGAGCTAGGTGTTTAGATCTAGAGAAGGAAGTAGGTACCTTATCTCGGGAGTTAGCTTCACTTAGATCTTGTTCCTCCCGAGACTCTGATAGCTGTACTTTGTGTGATGCTTTGCTTGTGGAGTTGAAGAACCTAAGGACTCTAAATGATAGTGTGGTTTCTGATCTTGAGTCACTTAGGTTGAAGGATGCTAGTACATGTCCAGTAGATCCTATTCCTGTTGATGCTAGTTTTCTTCACACTCACACAAATGCATCATGTGCTAATTGCCCTAATCTTCTCGCTGAAATTGATGCCATGAGTTGTCACCTTAGGAAGCTATCTGCTAGAAATGATGAACTTGAAAAGCATGCTTCTAAGGACCCAATCAACTCATGTGAGGGCTGTATGCAACTAAAAAATGCTTATGATGACTTGGTGCTTGAAAACTCAAAATTTACTAACGATCTACTAGCTAAGTCACAAAATGGCTGCATGCTGTGTGTTGGGGTAGCCGAGGACATGAATCAAATTCATGTAGAGCTTAGGAAGAAGCTCAAAGCCCAGGTGGGCAGGATTAGAGACTCTCCATGTGTTTCTTGCGAGTTCCTCAAGATTGAGGCTGCTCTTTATAGGGAGAGATTTGATCGTTTAGTTCGCTCTTCTCCATCTAGCTCTTCCCCTTGCTCTTCTTGTGCCTCACTTTTTCGAGAGTGTCAGTACCTTATGAGCACTCTCGAGAAGTTTGTTGGAGGTAAGAAGAAGCTCAATCTTATCCTAGATCAGTCCAAGATTAGCAGATTCAATCAAGGTCTAGGGTTTGATGCCTTGGAGCATACACGGGCGCATCCGCCCACTGTTGTGCGTGCCTCCAAGAGCGGAGAGATAGTGGTGGCTCCACAGGTGAGCACCACTGTGTTTAGATCAGCAGGGATTGTCCACGGGACGTCTGACGAGAAGGGTGCTTCTCATGCTACTTCACCCCCCAAGGCGAAGTATACATGCACCTTCTGTCAGAAGGATGGACATATAGCTGATTTCTGCTTCAGACGCGCCAAGATCTCTCGGCGTGAGCGTGTCCGTGCTCTTAGGGGTATTCAGGGTCATCCCAGACTCTGAGTGCGCCCAAGGCACACACGGCTTCTAGACAGGATAGACAAGCTAGAGAGTCTCCTATTTTTGGACAGCGCATGGGGCTTGGTTTTCAAGCTTCTACTTCTAGTTTTTGCCCCAGAGCTATCCTGAGTTAGTCTTTCCGCCGTCCTCTTGATATTCCTCATTTTTCCCATCGAGGTAGATATCAGCGGCGTGAGTTTGCTTTCCCCAGCGGGAGGTCTGGGCAGCAGCACTGGGATGGTCCGGCCTTTGCACCTCGGCGGACCAACCCGGCACCTGCTCCTAGACGTTCGAATGGAGCGGAGTCTGAGTTTGTGAGAGTCGAGTCACGGAGAGGTGCCAGATTGCATTCTTCTACTCCGTTGGATCAAGCTTTCGCCCATCGCACGATTGACTCGATGTTGGGTTCCTAGATCTGCACTGATCTATCCTGGTACTGAGACATCTGCTCTTCGCTCTCTTTGATTCAAGTCTGTAGGACTAGGAAGGGGGAGGTTTGGATCGTAGACTCCGGCTGTTCTCGCCACATGACCGGAGACTCCCGTTGGTTTTCTTCCCTGGACCGAGATCCCGGTGATGAAGTGATCACCTTTGGGGATGCTGCGTCGGGTAGAGTCATCGCTAAAGGTACCGTCTGCATTAACGATCATTTCATTCTTAAGGACATTGCCTTAGTCAGTAAGCTGCATTTCAACTTGCTTTCAGTCTCTCAGCTTCTTGATGATGATTTCGAGGTCAATTTTAATAGGAGCTCTTGTAGGATCCTCGATTCTTCTAGGGAGTTTGTTTGCAGGGTTTCTCGTTTTGGGAGAGTCTTCCGTGCTGATTTTTCTTCTTCCTCTAGAGACTCTCCATTGCCTTATTGCTTCTAAGTCCCGTGATCTCTCCTTTTGGCATAGGAGACTTGGTCACATTGGTTTTGATCATTTGACTCGAGTTAGCGGCCATGATCTCATTCGTGGCCTGCCTAAACTCAAGATGATCAAAGATGTTGTATGTTCTCCTTGTCGACATGGCAAGATGGTTGCTGCCTCCCATCCTCCAGTCACCCGAGTGATGACTAATGCACCAGGACAGCTGCTACACATGGACACTATTGGTCCAGCTCGAGTGCAGTCAGCAGGTCGGAAGTGGTATATTCTTGTCATTGTCAATGATTTTTCGAGGTACTCTTGGGTGTTTTTCATGACCTCGAAGGATGAGTCTTTTTCACACTTCAGGGTTTTGGTCCGTAGGTTGTCCGTTGAGCTCCCCGGTGCCTTACGAGCGATCCGCAGTGACAATGGCACGGAGTTCAAGAACTCCTACTTTAGCAGCTTCTGTGAGGAGTTAGGCTTAGAGCATCAGTTCTCCTCTCCATACGTCCCTCAGCAAAATGGCGTAGTGGAAAGGAAGAATAGGACCCTAGTTGAGATGGCCAGGATGATGCTAGACGAGTACAATACTCCTAGGAAGTTTTGGGCTGAGGCTGTAGCTACGGCATGCCATGTTGCCAACAGAGTTTTTCTTAGGGAACACTTGCACCGCACTTCTTATGAGTTGAGATATGGGCGAAAGCCCAGTGTGTCTCATTTTTGTGTTTTCGGTTGCAAGTGCTTCTTCTTGAAGTCTGGGACCTAGATAAGTTCGAGTCACACTCAGCTGACGGAATCTTTCTGGGTTACTCGACTTCTGCCCGTAGCTATAGGATTTGGGTTGTAGACTTGGGTAGGATCATAGAGACCTGTGAGGTGACCTTTGATGAGGCTAGTCCTGGTGCTAGACCAGACATTTCAGGCTCTTCTCCTCTTTTTCAGTCTATCTTCTCATAGGAAGTTGATGACGGAGATGAAGGCGCCTTGCCTGATCCAATCACCATTCCTGCTCCCGAGGTGCCTCCCATTTCCATATCTGCACCCCAGGGAGATCAGCCCTTACCCTTAGACTCTTCGGCAGCTAGTGACTCTGTTCCTACTTCTCCCACGAGAGGAGTAGAGGTCACTTCTGCTTCTGGACCTCCCCGCCACATTCAGCAGGCTCATTCACCTGACCAGATCATTGGAGATCTGTTTGAGCGAGTCACTCGCTCTAAGTCAGCTCTGTCCACTTTATGCCTCCACTCTGCCTTTGTTGCCTCTTTCGAGCCGAAGGATGTTTCTCATGCATTATCTAATGAGTCATGGATTAATGCCATGCATGAGGAGCTTGAAAACTTCGAGAGGAACAAAGTTTGGAAGCTTGTCGAGCCCCCTTCTGGTCACAACATCATCGGGACCAAATGGGTGTTCAAAAACAAGAAGAGTGAGGATGGGGTTGTAGTTTGAAACAAGGCTAGGCTAGTCGCTCAGGGTTTTTCTCAGGTCGAGGGTCTCGACTTCGAGGAGACTTTTGCCCCTGTAGCCAGACTAGAGGCCATCCGGATCCTACTCGCATTCGCGGCATCCAAGGGCTTCAAGCTTTTTCAAATGGATGTCAAGAGTGCATTCCTCAATGGCTTCATTGAGGAAGAGGTGTATGTTAGACAGCCTCCAGGATTTGAGAACCCCAAGCACCCAAACCATGTCTTCAAGCTTTCCAAAGCTTTGTATGGACTTAAGCAAGCTCCATGAGCTTGGTATGAGAGGCTTAAGTCCTACCTCTTGAGTCATGGTTTTCATATGGGTCAAGTGGACAAGACTCTGTTCGTCAGACATTCTGATTCGGACTTTCTCCTAGTCCAAATCTATGTCGATGACATCATTTTCGGTGGTTCCTCGCATTCGCTCGTTACTCAGTTCTCAGATGTGATGAGTACTGAGTTCAAGATGAGCATGATGGGCGAGTTGAGCTACTTCCTTGGCTTCCAGATTAAGCAGACTCGGGAGGGTACATTCTTGCATCAAGGCAAGTACACTCGAGACCTCCTGAAGCGCTTTGATATGTTTGATGGGAAGCCAGTTATGACTCCTATGCCCACCACTGCTGTCCTCGAGCCTGACGAGGATGGTGAGCCAGTTGATCAGAAGGAGTTCCGGAGCATGATCGGCTCCCTCTTCTATCTCACTGCCTCGAGACCTAACATACATTTCTCTGTATGTCTTTGTGCTCGGTTTCAGGCTTCTCCCCGCGTCTCTCACTGTCAGGCGGTGAAGCGCATCTTCAGGTACCTTCGAGCTACCATTGACTATGGTATCTGGTACTCTTCTTCCTCATGTCTATCTCTAAGAGCCTTCTCCGATGCAGACTTTGCCGACTGTAGGATAGATAGGAAGAGCACTTCTAGCACTTGCCAATTCATTGGCACTTCTCTTGTTTCTTGGTCGTCTAGGAAGCAGTCCGGTGTTGCACAGTCCACCGCTGAGGCCGAGTATGTTCTTTGCGGCCGATTCTTTGTAGCCAGGTTCTCTGGATGAGATCGACCTTGCGGGACTTTGGGTTAGTAGCAGATTGTGTTCCACTTTTTTGTGATAACACGTCTGCCATTCACATTGCTAAGAACCCGGGCAGACTTCTCGGACCAAGCACATTGACATTCGCTATCACTTCCTTAGAGACCATGTGGAGAAGGGTGATATAGTGCTTCAGTTTGTGGAGAGTAACCACCAGTTGGCTGACATTTTCACCAAGCCTTTGGATAGCTCCAGGTTTGTTGCCCTAAGAAGAGAGCTTGGGATTATGAGCCCCTATGGCATATCTTGAGGGGGAGCTGGTTTGTATTATTTGTTTATATGTATTCAGCATTTCCCCTTTCTGGGTATCTTTGGGATGGTTTTCATTTGGTTGAGTCCACTTCACCTAGACTTCTGGCATGCCTCGTCATGGACCTCTCACCTTATGCTTTAGGGTGCTATTCCTCTCTTCTTCTTAGTTGAGCTCACTCACAGTCTTTTAGGTCTAGCAGGTGTTGGGCCCCCTGGGTAGACAGGGTCTGTGTTTGCTCCTGGGTTGGAGTTGGAGATGTAACTTTTCTATATAAGTCATATGTGGAAGGTGAGAGCGAGTCTGAGTGTTAGTGTTTCTCTTCATGTTATCTATGCTCCTAGACTACCCATTTGTCAGTTTCTTGATTCCTTCTCATCATTTCTGTCTTTCTGGTTTCAGTTGAGTTCAATTCATCTTTTTGAATCTAAAATTTCTATTAACTCAACTTCAATCAGTTTTTGTGCTTAATCGACTCTCTTGTTGAGAGGGAGCTTGGAATTGATTCTCTTGCATTGCATATAGACTTGTTTTTCATTTATGAGCTTTGTCTATTATGCAAATGATAAAATAGAGATTTGTTGCACCTAGCTACTTTTCTGAAGATATTTGCTAATCTTGGTCATATCCAATTTGGTATATCATATGAAACTAGCCAACATTTTAAATTGAGCTTTCCTGAAAACTTGATTAAACTTGGCTTTTACTTGCTATATTTCTTCACTAGATGCTTATGCCATGCTTATTGAATAGTGGGTTTCTACTAGAGTCCCTAGAGCAACTTGGGTTAGCTACATTATTTCATTCTAGAATCCTCAACAATGCTCATGAATCTAAGTGCTGAAAATACAAAAATTGACTCTTTTGTGCTAAAATTGAACTCAACACTCTTCATTCACGAGACTGCTTCCCATTGCACTTGGGATGAACTTGGAATGCAGTATGTATGACCAAAACCACTCTTTTAAGCTTCTTGCTTGAGATGGTTGAATATGGCTTGAGTCAATAAAATTGGAAAATGAAAAATAGACTAGAGGAAGAGAGTGACGCCTAGGAGACCTATGTCGATGGCTCCTAGTCGAGGTTGTGTTTCTCTAGGATAAACTCTCTAAACCCTCAAAGGTTTGTGGAGGAGGGTGAAGCTTAGGAGGCCTTTGTCGATGGCTCCTAGTCGAGGATGTGCTTCACTAAGCCTAACTCTCTCATACCACTTTATGAGCATTAATCTAACAAAATTTGCATTTAAAGAGATGATTGAGCATGAGGCTTCTCTTATGGACTTGTAATTTCCCAAAGTGTTGACTAGGTTGAACTCTAGTATATCCATTTGCTCGTTTGGTTGGCTTTGCTTCTAGTCTTGAAGTTATGCTAAGTGTTGCTATTGTTGAAATCATGCCAAAGTAATATAACTTCTTTTGAGCTAGTTAGCAAAAATTGAAACATGCTATTGGATATGACTTAGGATGACATAATCTGAACTTGAGTAGCTTGGTGTCATACTTTGTCTAAGTGGTCACTTGCATAATCCTCAAAGCTCTTCTAGGTTGCATTTCAACCAAAAATTGTTCTTTTGATGCCTATATTGCCAAAAGGGGGAGAAAACGTAGAAAAGGCATCTTAGAGGGAAGAAAATTAAAAAAAATGCTTTCTCATGATTTTGTTGAACAATTGTCCTTGCATTTGGATCATGAGTAATTTGAGCTTTTTGAGAGATTTCTTGGTTTTTGGAGCTCTTATTGAAAAATTGTTCTTTCTTGAGTTGAGCTCCGAAAATCTATTCATCTATTTGGTTATGATCCTTCTTTCTCTTTCAATTGGACCAATTATGATTTTGCAATCAAGTTGCTTTTCTTCCTTTGTCTTCAAACTCAAATTTATGCATTTTGTCTGGTTTGTCAATATACTCATCAAGGGGGAGATTGAAGGACCATGTGGAGGTCCATCCATATTTGTGATGAGTATTTGACTTTATTTGAGCAAGGTGTGCTCAGGTTTGAGTTTGATTTGACTTGGCATTTGCATGTTTGAATTAACGATAATATGGACTAACATGTAGGAAGAAAAATGTAAGATTATATTTTGGAATGTGCAAAATCGTTTTCCTTGTCTTTGATGTTTGCAGGACGACGGTGCTAGGTCATGTTGAGGCGGATGATGACCGGGACTAGGCGAGGTGCATCGGAGGTCCAGACGGTTGGAGATCGCCGGAAGATGATCAGAGACGGAGTTCGGGCAAGTCAAAGAAGATAAGGAAAGGGGACGATACTAGCTAGATTCTGCGAGGATCGATGAGGGCCGTTGGATCGCGGTCTAGTTGATAGGATAGCGGGTCTAGTAGTATGCTTTGAAAATCGTGCAAGAAAACCCATTAAGTGTGTAGGGTTTTGGGTGTCCCTTGCATGGTGGAGTGAGTGGGTTAATCCTAGCCCTTGGTGGAGTGCCCTAGGGTTTGGGACTCATCCAAGGGTGGTAGGTGGCCCAAGAGTAGTATAAATAGAGGGGTGGAGGGAGGCCTCCATGCCCATTCATTCTTTGAGTTGTTGTGTTGCTCCTTTGAGCTTTTCCCACATGAAGTGAGGCTTTGTAATCACACATCTCTGAATGAAATAGAAGTTCCAAGAGCCAAATTTATTCTCTCGCAATTTAATTCTTGCAATTTACATTAAGTCTTTACTTTCGGCATTTACTTTCATGTATTAAATTCAGCATTTACATTCCCGCACTTACATTTATGATTGTTGGATTTTGTTCTTGACTTGAGCGATTTGCATTCACCTCCTTCTATACTCTATTTGGATCTTCGCTCAAGATCGAGTTCAATTGCTAAAGTTTGTATGCTGCATGAATTTATTTTATCAAGTTTCTATCAAGATCGCAAATCTGTCCAGAACCTGTTCTTCGCGCAGCAGTCAGTCTTTGATTTTTAGAAAAATATAGAAAAATCCTTTTTAATTTATTCTTGTTTGAGAATGTGCGCGACTCATATATTCATACGTGGAAAAAATTTGGAGTCTATTGCTTGCACCATTTGGGAGCTATGAGGTGAAAACCGAGCCCCAAATTTCTTGATCGAAGTTTCTGACAGTCTGTAGTGCGTGATATTTCATGATTTTTCTGCAAGGCTTTTGGAGGCGATTTTTGTTGGATTGCTTCACGATTCACATGCTCACAGGTTGAAAAATTACCAAAAATTTGGGAGCAACAGAATTCCACCATCCACCTGCTCCAATTGAGGACAATTCCCGAAATTTTTGCTTTTGCTTTTCTAAAAGAGGTTTTTATGATTTGGCTTGATCTCTTTTAGAAAAGAACTAGTTGAATTGATTCTCCTTTGCTTTGGACACTTGACAACCAGGATTGTGAGTTAAAAAAATTCCTCACATGATTCATGGTACTCATCCATGCAAACTCGGGATACACATAGTTGTCGAGTTGTTCTGGTTTTTGCGAGTTTCGCGAATTTGAGGAGCACCGGCTTCCTTGCGAGATTGTTTTGAGTACCTTGAGAGGGGGAAATTTTATTTGGGATCATTCACCCCCCCTCTGATCGCCATCCCGGTCTTTCACACGTGTTTCCCTTCACATGTCTTATGCTCGAATGTTTGTCCGCGTGCCCCCACTTTGCTGGTTCTGCACGGGCGAACAGGCAGCCGCACGCTTTAACGGTTAGTCGAGAAGTAGGGTTCGAGACCCTCGCGCCGGAAAACCGCCATCTCAGGACCTTAGGACCTTGCGAAATTAACTACCCTCGCGGTCTCTTGGGACCGAACACTTGGTGAGGCGTGGCAGGGTAGTAGTCTCTCGGTAGCGGTGTTTAAGTCGACGGTTCTCACGGGGACACCCGGAGCGTCATGACCGTATTGAGAACCGTGCCAAACCAACCGCCCGATCGCCCATCCCTGCTCGCCGCGCTCACCCAGTGGTTCCACTTTTACCGTCGAGGTTCCAGAGAGTCGCAAGGTACTAGGGGTGGCTACGCGGACACGGCCCACCAGGGCGCAAACCAGAAAAAGAAAACGAAGATGATAACTACTTTGAATAAAAACTGAATGCTTGATTAAACAGAGGCTTCCCCCGACCAGCCAAGGAGAGGAAAACTCAGTCCGGCTGGACGGGGCACACAGCTCTGCACTTACAGCCATTTTAGGGATAGAACTTGCGCAGAATCTCTATGTTTTGGGAGTTCGCCAACTCCTCCCCATCTTTAGTTGCCAACCTGACCGCCCCGGGGCGAGAGAGTGAGACCACCTTAAAGGGGCCCTTCCACTGGGGAGACAGTTTGTGCAACCCGGCATGCGTCTGAATTCTGCGCAAGACCAGGTCGCCCACTGCCAGTGTTCTCTCGCTGACCTGGGCGGCATGGTGCCGCCTGAGACTTTCTTGGTACCGTGAAACCCGCAAGGCTGCACGGTCTCGCATTTCTTCCAGGAGATTGGCTTCCTCACGATGCAGATCTTCCTGGCCTTCCTCCGTGAACGCCGCAACGCGCGGTGACCCCAAGGTCAGCTCCGAAGGCAAGACAGCTTCCGCGTCGTAGACCAAGAAGAAAGGAGTTTCTCCGGTGGCGCGGCTGGGGGTGGTACGAAGCGACCACAATACTGCCAGGAGCTCTTCAGTCCATCGAGCTCCGCGCTTCTGGAGTCGATCAAACGCCCTAGTTTTGAGGCCCTTCAGCACCAGCGCATTGGCCCGCTCAACTTGGCCATTACTCCTTGGGTGGGCCACCGATGAAAAATAAACTTCAGTGCCCATTTCTTCACAGAAACCCAAGAAGGCAGCGCTGGTGAACTGTGTGCCATTGTCGGTGATGATGCGACTGGCGACCCCGAAGTGGATGAAGATTCCTCGCATGAACTTGATTGCGGTGGCAGCGGTAATGGCCCTCACTGCTTTGGCTTCCACCCGTTTGGTAAACTTGTCAATGGCGACGAACAGATGGGTGTAGCCCCCTGTGGCCCGCGGGAATGGGCCCAGGATATCCAGCCCCCAGACCGCGAAGGGCCATGAGAGCGGGATGTTTTGCAGAGCCTGGGCTGGTCGGTGGATTTGCTTGGCGTGGAACTGGCACGCCTCGCACTTCCTTACCAGCTCGCAAGCACCTTGGAGGGCGGTTGGCCAATAGAACCCTTGGCGGAAAGCTTTCCCAATCATCGTTCGACTGGACATATGGCTCCCGCACACGTCTCCATGGATATCAGAGAGCAAACTGCTCCCCTCTTCCTGAGTGATGCACTTCAGAAGAATTCCGTTTCTACCCAGGCGGTATAGGTCCCCGCCCACCAGGGTATAGCACTTGGCCTTTCGTGCTATCTTCTCTGCTGACGCATCATCGTCGGGGCACACTTGATCCCGCAGGTAGGCTAGGATCGAATCCATCCATGTGCCTTCCTGGTCAAGTATGGCGACCACTCGGTGATCGCCCGGGTACTACTCTCCCTTCCGGAACGAGGGCTGAAGTAGCGTCACCATCGTCCCCACCAGAAACGGGGGCTGTGATGGACGGTCGCTGAAGCATTTCTTCAAAGACTCCGACTGGAACAGGGGATCTTGTCGAGGCGAGCTGCGTGAGCCTGTCCGCCAAGTAGTTGTTGCATCGGGGGATATGAGTATACCCCAGCCCGTCGAAATGTCGCTCCATTTTTCTAACCTCTGCCAGGTACACTGCCATGATAGGATCAGAGCAGGAGAACTCCTTTCTCACTTGGTTGATGACTAGCAGGGAGTCACCCTTGACTTGCAGACGCCGAACACCGATGGCTGCGGCGGCGCGAAGTCCCGCCAGCAGGCCTTCGTACTCAGCAATGTTGTTGGTGGCCTTGAAGTCTAGTACGACCACGTACTTGAGGAGGTCCCCGATTGGGGAAACCAGGAGGACCCCAGCCCCTGCGCCTTCGATCCTGAAGGAGCCGTCGAAGTAAATTGTCCAGGGGGAGGGCGCGGGGACTTCTTTAGTCTCAGACTCGGCAGGAGTCCATTCGACAACGAACTCTACCAACCTCTGACTCTTGATTGAAGTGCGGGGGGCGAACTTGAGGCCGAACTCCCCCAGCTCCATGGACCACTTGGTAATGCGGCCCTCCGCTTCACGATTGTGAAGGATCTCACGCAGGGGTAGGCAGAAACCACTGTGATCTCCCTTCCTTGGAAATAATGCCGCAACTTCCTAGATGCCACCAGCACGGCGTACACCATCTTCTGAGCTTGCGGGTACCTTGTTTCCGCATCATGCAGCACCTTGCTGACATAGTAAACTGGCCGCTGGACGCCTTCCCGCTCTGCCACCAGTGCCGCGCTCACAACCGCAGGACTGGCCGCCACATACAACAGTAGCGGCTCACCCGGTTCGGGGGCGACTAGTACCAGAGGGGAGGAGAGCTACTTCTTCAGATCTTCGAGTGCTTGTTGTGCTTCTGTAGTCCATTCGAAGAAGTTGGTTTTCATTAACAGCTTGAAAAAGGGGAGGCTCCTTTCTCCCAGCCGGGCTATGAACCGACCGAGAGATGCCAGGTGACCAGCTAAACACTGTACTTGTTTGAGACATGTGGCCGCATGAGCTCGATGGCCGCGATCTTGTCCGGATTGACCTCGATTCCATGACTGGAAACGAGGAAACCGAGTAGTTTTCCGGACGACACACCGAACACACACTTCTCAGGATTCAGCTTCAAACAATACTACCGGAGGTGGGAGAAAGTCTCCTCTAGATCTTCAACAAGCCCAACAGTCTTTTTGGTCTTCAATACCAAGTCATCAACATACACTTCAAGGTTTCTTCCAATCTGTGATCGAAATACAGTATACATAGCTCGCTGGGAGATTAAGCCAGCATTCTTCAGCCTGAAGGGCATTTGGACATAACAGTACACACCGAGGAGGGTCACAAAAGCAGTCTTCTCCTCGTCTTCCCGCGCCATGCTGATCTGATGGTAGCCGGAGTAGGCGTCCAGGAAGCACAAGACATCGCACCCTGCTGTGGAGTCGACGACGATGTCTATTCGCGGCAGAGGGTACGGGTCCTTGGGGCAGGCTTTGTTAAGGTCGGTGAAGTCAATGCACATCCGCCACTTCCCGTTTGACTTCTTGACAAGCACGGGGTTGGCCAGCCACTCAGGGTAGGTGGCCTCCCGTATGATCCTTGCATGCAGCAGTTTCTCCACCTCATCCCGAATGGCATCTTGCCGCTCTGGTGCCTGCCTCCGAACTTTCTGCTAGACTGGGTGCACTCCACGGAGCGTTGCCAAACGGTGCTCAATCACCTCCCTAGGGACCCCGGTCATTTCAGATGGTTCCCAGGCAAACACATCTAAGTTAGACCGGAGGAAGGTGACGAGCGTGTCTTCCTATTTGGCGCTGAGGTTGGAGCTGATCTTCACAACCTTCCAAGAACTGTCCTCACCCACGGGGACCACCTTCACCTCACCCGAGGGACCGGGGGAGCCTCTGGGCAGTCGTCCTAGCCTCGGGCCGAACAGGTGGCGTCGGCCAGGTCCTGCACCTGCTTGCTGTGGCGCAGGGCTTCCAGCCGATCCACCTTCACAGTAATTGGGCCTCCAGGCCCAGGGATCTTCACCATCATGTAGGCATAAACTGTGGCCGCCATGAACTTAACCAAAGTTGGCCGGCCAAGTAAAGCATTGTAGGGGAGGTCAAAGTCGGCGACCTCAAAATTGACTCTCTTTGTCCGAAAGTTCTCCTCGCTTCCGAATGTGACAGGCAGCCGGACTTGTTCCAGGGGCGTCAAGCCTACCCCGGGGGCAACTCCGTAAAAGAGAGGGGCCGGGCGCAACTCATTATAGGGAATTTGGAGTTTCCTGAACGCCCCAACTGACATGAGGTTGATGGAGGTTCCTCCATCAACAAGCACTCGCCCGAGTCTCGCATTTCGGACCGTGGGAGAAACCACGATCGGAAGATGGCTCGGGCTGGAAGCGCTCTTCAGGTGGTCGGGTCGACTGAAAGTGATCGGCACCTCCGACCATTTCAGTGGCCTGCTCGCCTCGGGGGTTGGCACGGTGGCACACACCTCCCTCAACTCTTGCTTGTACTACGAGTTTGAAGAGTAGGTGGCAGAGCCACCGTAAATGAACGCCACCATGTGCTCCACTTGCTGAAAGGCCAGCGGAGCAGGGTCTTCACCCGCGTCGTCGCGATCGTCTTCGTGGTGTTCCTTGAGCTGTTGTTCCACTAGTTTGGACACGACTTGGCAATCTGCCAGATCATGTCCACTAGTCCTATGGATGGGGCAGTAGGGTTTGCCCCCGTCTTCTTCTCAGCGGGGTGAACGGTGGTCACTGCGATCGCCCCTCCTGTCCTGGTGGTCGCGCCTCTGGGGCTTGGCTTCTGGCCCAGCGACCAGGATCTCTCTGGCGCCGGCCTCCTTGCGCTTCTTCTTCTTCTTGTGATCGGAGGCTTTCGAGGTTCCCGCCTCGCTGTGGCCAGAAGGCCTTGCCGCGCGCTCCTGGGCCTCCACCGCCCTGGCGCACTTGTGCGCCAAGGAGAAAAGCTTGGAAGTGGTCGATATAGTGCGGGTAGCCATCTTCTCCCGCATCTTCTGATCCCGGACCCCCTCCAGAATGCGATGATGACCGATTGCTCGGAAATCCGGGGTATTGTGTTACGGCAGTGGCTGAACCGCCGGATAAATTCCCTCAGGGACTCCCCCTTTGTCTGTTCTAGGGCGTGGAGGTCGTCCTCCACGCCTGGCTGAGTGTAGGAGCCCTGGAAGTTGGTGACGAAAAGGTCACACAGTTCTTCCCACGAGTGCACGGAGCCTCGCGGGAGGTTCAGCAGCCAAGAGCGGGCAGAGCCCGTTAGCGACGTCGGGAGATAGTTGGCCATGATCTTTTCGGACCCTCCCGCAGCACGCACCACCGTAGTATAGATCTGCAATAACTCCTCCGGGTTGGTGGTTCCGTCATACTTATCGATGGACGCAGGGCGGAATCTCTCCAGCCACGCAGCTTGGCGTAAGCGGAGAGAAAACACCTGGCATCCAACGTTGTAGGGGGAGCAGCGTCGCTCGCCCGCTCCTCAGCCCTAAGAGGGGGTCAAGGAGTGCGAGTCTACGCTCTCCCCGGAGTCAGGGGGCGAGATCTCCCCCGACCGCAAGGCGTCGGGCGGCTAGCGCGACGTTGGGCATGCTCGCGACGCCCCCTAAGGACATTGCGCAAGTCATCATCGCGCGGGAGCCGCCTTTCGTCTAGACGGGCCCTCAGATCCTCGTGGCCCCCACCGGTTTGGGGGGACCATGAGAAGGGGTGGGAGCATGTGCACGTCCCCCGGTATCCGAGGGGGCTGCAACCTGCGCACCCTTCCCTTGGTCCCGGCCCTCGTGGCCAGAAAAAGCATTGTTTGGGCGGCTGGAGTTTCGCCCCCTAGGGTAACTGGAGGGTGATCGAGGAGCAGCCGGACCGCATGAAGGCTCCGCGCTGGGGTGTCGTCTCCCATCAACAAGCGCTGTCGGACGGGCTGTCCTCCGAGCGCGGAAGCAACACGTGCCCCTCCTAGGACGGAGGGACCCTGGAGGTCCGACGCCCTAGCCAGGCGCTGGGATCGGCTACGAGTGCAGCTCTCCTCAGGTAGGTCGTCGTGCTTGGAACGTGAATCCGCCATGCCGACGACCGCCAAAGCTTCTTGCAAGCTTTGCTAGAAGGTTGAAGAAGAAAGAGCAATCTAGCCACTGAGCCCCCTACCTGGCGTGCCACTGTCGGCGTAAGAGCCAACAGACACCTCCGGATCGGGTGTATATGAAGTTCGAACAGGGGGCTTTCGTGGAGATCGCTCGAAGGATGGAGAGAAGGAATCAGAGGCGAAGCTTGCAAGGGGACACTTAGGTTTATCCAGGTTCGGGCCCTCCTAATGAGTAATAGCCCTAGTCCTGTTTCTCTATTTTTGGCTGGTGTTCTTGGGGGAAACTGAGACAATCCCTTACAGACAGAATGGCTCTTCAGAGGTTGAAGAACCAAAACCAAACGGATCGAACCAAATCCATCCAACCCCTTCTCCCATGCACCCCGAGTCCCTTTTATACTTGGGTTGGCCGGGGCGCATGGAAGCTTACATCAGTGTACTGCACTTATTACACTGCTGTACTGCATTTAATGCACCTGTCACTATTCTTGAGCCGAACTTAATGCTCTAACATAGCTAACTTCATCCTGGCCTCGGGCCCCGCGTGCCTGCCAGCTCTGCCCTCCTCACCAGGGGGGAGATTTCGCCGTGACGTCACCCGTAATAAATGCGCGTATTGGGAACATGCGCCATCACACTGTGGCCTTCATTACCCCCATTTAATGTGCATGATGCGCATTAAATGCTTTTGATCCTCTGTATGGTGGCACAGACCACTAGGTGGCCTCGGGGTGGCGCCCGGCGGTGTAACTGGGCGCCACCGTCATTGGCGACCATCTTCTTGACCGCCCGGCGTGGCACAGGCGCCACCGTCGGTGGCGTCCACCATCTTGGCCGCCGGCGTGGCACAGGCGCCACCCGTCCGCTGGGCGACCATCTTGCTGACCGCCAGCGGCGTGGCCTGGATGCCACCTGTCCGCTGGGTGACCACCTTGCTGACCGCCAGCGGCGTGGCCTGGACGCCACCTATCCGCTAGGTGATCACCCTGCACCCTTACTGCGGGGAAGTGGGCACCCTGGTGTAAAATACAGCGACAGGTTTGCATCTGTTACTTTTCAAGGATGAGTTATCGACTGCATTGTTGGTTAAAAGAAGTAGCTAAATCTCATGTAATGATTTAAAAGTTTGTGATTTGGAGATTTGTAAATTATTAGTTTGTCTACAGATAGATTTGATTAAAATGGGTGAGGTTTTGTGGACACTTCTTAAAGACGATCCTTATGATCGTTTCATTAGTGACTTATGCCAGTAAAGTAGTTTTCTGTCGAGAAATGAGTTTTCCCTTTCCTTTAAAATTTGTATATATATATATATATTGTGTGGAGGTGTTTGATTCCTTGATTGGTTTCTTCTTTCCGAAATGCTGTTGTAGAAGACTTTTGTGGTCTTTCTCTGTTAAAATGGAGTTTCTCCCCGAGGTAAATTTTTGGTGTATTTGTTTTATGGAGTTCCTCTTTCAAGTCGAGTTGTCATGTATGTGAATTTTAGAGCCTTGGTTTAAAGGTGGCGATTGTCGTTCGTTGTGTTAAAGAGAATGAAGTCTCTTGGTGGATGATTATTCGGCATCGTTGTTTCATGATAAATGAATGGTGAAAAGGGAAACCTGACATCGTTTATATGTATGGAACCATTAAAGAGTTGATGAGCCAGGTTGGTGAGAAAGTCATATAGGGGCATATGACTAATCCGGAGTACTCTCGAAAAGTTTGCATTCATGTCATGAATCGGGATGTCCCTGGCTTTCTAGCATGAAAAGAAAGATTGAATAAGTTATGGCATTTTGGCTATAGCGAATGAGATTTGAGTTTCCTTTGCGTTTTGGCTTAGGAAAATGAAATGATTGCTTTTTGGATGTTGTTGAGGTCTTTCCAAAGTGGATGTTTGCCCTTGGATTCAAATAGATGCACGTGGATCAATTGGGTTCAAAGGAATTGTACTTCTTTTGAATTCTAGATGGGGTTAAGAAAAAGAATGTTCATGGTTAGAGTTGAGTATACCAAAGATTTATACTCTTGGTCTTGGATTCTTGAGTGAGAGATTGTGAGGGCGACACCCTCATGGGAAATGCACCAATTGTGGTTCGGTAAGGTTTTACGGTCCTAGTTGGGCTAGGTGTTGGACGTGAGTGGAATAAGGGTGGATCACAATGGAGGTTGATGATGTCCGGGTCCAAACTTTTATTAAGAGTATTGGTTAGTGGTAGTGAAGGTGATGGTAATTTGGTTGATAAATGTTCTATGGTAAACAATTGTCTTAGCTAGTTGTCTTTGGGTATGAGATATGCCTGTGAGAGGATAGAATGAAATTCTAGCATGATTGCGAATTTGGAAGGACAGTTGTGCCTTTGTGAATTATTTCTTTCGATGGCGTTTCTTGGTAATAGTCCATTTGGTTGAAAGGGGAATCATTTTGAGTTCATTAGGTTGTTTGCGATAGTAGCGTGGAGTGTTTGATGTGAGCATTTGGCGTATTAATTATTTCAATTGAGCCTTTAGTGGGTGAAATCGAGGATTGTAGATGGGAATTTGGATTGAAAGGTCGAGCTGTGAGAGGCTGCACCCAGTTAAGCTAAGTCCGCTCTTTCTTGCTAAGTGTTGGGAATTTGCTTGTCATTTGGTTCGGTTTGAGTCTTTGCGTGGATGTTTTGTGTTGTTTGTTTGGCGTAGTGGTGTGTCTTGGATTCGGGGTCGAATCCTGTTGAAGGGGGGTAGAATGTGACACTACAGAATGGTGTGACATTATAAAATATGAAATTAGAGAATAAAACTTTACGGTATGTGGTTTAATCACGTTTTCGGGCTGTTTTCGGGAGTTTGGGCCTAGCGGGAGCTAGTTGGGTCTTAGGGGGATGAATTGGGCCAAAGGTGGGGGAAGTACGGGCCCATGTGGAGGGGTTTTTGGGGCAGCAAGGCTGCTGCCCTGCCCCTTGCGCCAGCCCCCACCCCCCCTCTAACCCTAGCTGCCACCTTCCCCCTCCACCCATGCGCCTCCCCTAGCCGCCCCTTCCCTCTAGCCCTTGTGCCGCCACCTCCCCTCCCTTTCCAAGCCACCCTACCCTCCCCTAGCAGCCCCACGATATCCTCCCACATGGTGTTCTTCGCTGTCCCGCTCGGAGGATAGCCGGATTCGGGAATCTTCGGCGAATCGTTGCGGATCGGGAGGAAGGAGCGGCCGGCGGGAAGGAAGGCTTCTTCGTCTTTCGGATCTTCTCGTAGAGGTAACGAATCATGGGCTCCTTGGGGTGGATTAGGTACTGTGCTAGAGGTGTTTTGTTGCTTAAAGTTCATGTTTAGGTGCTTCCCCTAGATGAGATTAGGGAGTTTGCTATGATTGTCCCACGTTCTGTTTCGGACAGATTGGACGTCCGACCTAGGGTTTGAGTTTTCGCAATTTTAGATTCGGAATTTGGTCGGCTTCCTGTTTAGAAAGTTATAGATAATTCAATACCTTTTGGTGGATAATAAGAACGCGTAATTCCGATTAGCTGTTTGAAAGTTATGGCTGTTTTACCGAACATGTTCAAAACTATGACGTGATTGGGACAGATCGGGTTGATCTGTAGATTAGGCAATTTTAGAGGCCGAATCAGCTTTTCCCAATACTTAGAAAAAGCTAGGAAATTTCCTAATATTCGCAATGATATACTCGTTTACTTAATTTAGAGTCTTAGAACTCAAGTTATGATTGTTGGAAGCCTGTTGTCCCGACGGATAGATTGGTGTGTTTTTCAGGTTTTCGGGGTTTCGAGTAGAATCTTTGTGTTCTGAGTTTTGAACTTGCTTGGGTGGTATGATATTGAGTGGAAAACATATATTTGCAGGTGGTGTGACCCCAGGAGTGGCATCATCATCTCGCCACACCGTTCCGAAGGGTTAAAGGCAAGTGTATTGGAATTGGTTGTGTGTTGTATGTTTGCTAGTCTTGCTTAGGTGCAATATGATTACATGATATGCTAACTTGCCATGATTGATGTTTGCCTATGACATGATGAAAATGGTTGGTTATAAGGCCATGCAATGGTTAGTTTGTGTTTATATGCAAGTTATTTATGTCTATGGCATCTTTGCATACATGGCATGAGGACTGGCCAGGACAGTGAGAAAGTCATAACTAGTCCAGTGAGGTCGGTGAGAAAGTTATGACTAATCCGGAGCGCTATTGAGTAAGACCTACCTCGTGATTCCATCCACAGTTGTGAATGGAAGTGTGTGACACTACGGAATGTCGTAACCTTATAAAGTGTGAATGATGAGGTCAAAAACTTTATGAAATGTGAAATTAAGGTTAAAACCTTATGGTATGAGGTTTATTTGCGTTTCCGGGCCGTTTTCGGGAGTTTGGGCCTTTCCGGGGGAGTTTGGGCCAAAGGGGATGAGTCGTGGGCTTTAGTGGGAAAGAGTTTGGGCCCATGTGGGGGGGGAAACCAGATTTTTGGGGGTTGGGGCACCTCCACCCTGTGTTGTGCGCCCCCTCCTCATACCCTAGCCGCCGCTCTCCTTCCCCACCTCCCTTGTGGCGCCTCCACCTCTCCCTTGCTTGCGCCCCACCTCTCCCTTGCTCCCCATTGTGCCACCACCTCTCCTCCACCTCTCCACCTCCCTTGCTACCCCTAGGGGAGTTCTCCACCTCACCAACCCGAAGATCCATCCGTTGGAGCGCTCCGCGACAAGGAGATCCGGTAGATTTGGAGCGAGGTAGGAGATCGCGTGAACCGAGAGGAGATCTATTGGGTTTTCATGCGTCGGGCAAAGTTATGGCCATGGGACTCCTTGGGGTTGGGCTAGGTACTGTTATAAGGATCAATATCATGTTTTTAGATCAATTGGTGGTTCTGGAATTGAGTAGATTGGATTAGATCTAGAAGTTGCCACGTTCTCTGTTTTGGACAGCATGAGCAGTCGACCTAGGGTTTAGTTTTTTGCCAATTTAGAGTCCGAATTTGGTTGTCCGCCTGTTGAATAAGTTGTAGATATTTCAATATCTTTCTGTGGATATAAAGAACGTCCAATTCCGATCAGCCGTTTGAAAGTTATGGCTGTTTTACCGACTGTGTTAAAATCTGTGACGTGATTGGAACAGATCACGGTATTCTGTAGATTAAACCACTTTAGAGTCTGAATAAGTCTTTCCTTATAATTACAAAAAGTTGGGAAATTTCCTAAGCTACGCGAGGATGTACTCGTTTAATTGATTCGGAGTCCCAGAACTCAAGTTATGCCTTTTGGAAGGCTGCTGTCCCGACGGGACAAAACCTCTGTTTTTGGGTGTTGCGAGTAGTTGGCAATGTCGGGGTAGATGAGGGTTTGCATACTGTTTTTTGGACATGATTGTGAGTGTGTGGTACCTATGTGCAGGTGGTGTGACCCTGGGAGTGCCCTCTACATCTCGCCAATCCGTCGCCCGTGGTTGAGGCAAGTTTATTGAAATGGGTAGCGGGTTGTAGTTTGTTTGATTGATTGAGATTGAAATTTGAATATATGATATGTTCACATGCCATGCTTTAATGTTTGCCATTGATATGATGAATATGTTTACTATGTGATGATGCCAAGTGTTAATGTACAAGTTATCTATGATGATGCCATGTGTTAATGTACAAGTTATTCATGATGTTGGCATATTTGCATACATGGCATGATACATGGCCCGGGCAGTGAGAAAGTCATAACTAGTCTGGGGAAGGTCGGTGAGAAAGTTATGACTATTCCGGAGAGCCAATGAGTAAGTCCTACATCGTGATTCCATTCACCGCGGTGAACGGAAGCTAGGAGTAGGCACCCTCCATCTTCGGGATGGAAGGGGGGAGAGGGTGCACACCGACGGGTGTGTACTCAACCATACCGGTATGAGTTTCCAAGGAGATATGAGCATCGCATCGCATCGCATTGCATACATAATGATGATGATAATGATTTGTGAACATGAATGAGATGATATACATGATGTGAGTTGTTGTAGCCATGTAATTGTTTTTGTTTGTACCATTGCAATATACTTGCTGAGTGATGAATTCACGCTTGTGTTTATGTTGTTTTTTTTTAGGTACCATGACACCGGCATGTGGGAAAGGGCATTAGCTACACGTCTCCACGTAGTTCCAGTCACATTTACCAACCTTGAGTCATGATCATAATAAAAATGCCCTGAACTAGGTGTATGGAATAATTTTAATGTGTTGTTCATCCTCCTTGCTTAGCTATAGAGGTTTGTGTGGTTGGTTTTGGTTTAATGGTTTATGATGATGTTTTATCCATTATATATTGCTGCTTTAGATGTCTTATGTTATGAAATATTTTGCTATGATATTGCTATTGTTCAAATTATGATAAAACAAAGGAGATGCTGCCGAAATTTCGGTGTTTAGCTTTTGTGCTCTTGCTGTAATTTACCTTTATTTATGGTATTTAGATGATGTTTAGCCCATGTTTGGTAGCATTCGGGCATACTAGATGCCGGGGTGTTACAAAGTGAGGAGTAGGCACCCTCCATCTACGGGATGGAAAGGGAAAGAGGGTGCACGCCGACGGGTGTGCACTCAGCAATATCGGTATGTGCTTCAAGGAGACATGTGCATTGCATTGCATTGCATTATATGATGATCTTATATGATGATGTTATATGAAGAGGTCAATGAGATGCATACAAGGTGAATATGAAATGTTTATGATGTTGATTATGAAAAGTAGTGATGAAGGTATTGAAATGTGTTTTCTTGTACCATTGCAATATACTTGCTGAGTGGTGAACTCACGCTTTTGTTTTATGATGTTTTAGGTACCTTGCAATTGGCATGCGGGAAAGGGGTTTAGCTACACTTCTCCACGTAGCTCCACATATTTAGTTCATTTATCAATTGGAGACATGATAATGAGAATAGTGCGATGAAACCTTGAGATTTGCTTAATTGTGTGCTTGGTCTTATTATTTGATTCGTTTAGCTCATGAAGTGGTTGAATGCTTTATCATGGACTTATATTGTTGCTATATCAATTATTATTGCTGTTTTAGATGTCTCATATTATGTTATATCATGCCATATTGTTGTTGTTGCTCCAAAATATGGAAAAACAAAGGAGATGCTGCCGAAATTTTTGGTTTTAGCAATTGCGCCTTTGCTGTAATTTAGCTTTATTTGTGGTATTTAATTGTTGTTAGTCTATGTTTGGCGACATCCTGGGCATACTAGATGCCAAGGTGTTACAGTTGGTATCAGAGCAGGCTTTAGGTCCGTGGAATGTGAATGTAGTAATTTACTCTAGAGTAAACTAAAATATTGACTTGGAAAAGTAGAAACATGGCATAGGTTTACTTGTTAAAATTTGGCCTTAGGGCAATAACCTTAAAATCTGAAATAGTTTGGTTAATTAATTTAAAACTTGACACACTCTGATGCACAGTAGGGCAATAACCTTAAAAGTAGAACGACACCGCTCACTCGGTTCGTCCATACTCTTCGGGCTACCAACGTGCAAGGTTTAAACTTTAACTAGCATACTAAGTTAAGGCTATCCTATAACTAGCACATGTGGTTGCACCAATTAACTCAGTTGATAGTATCAAGTTCTGTCCTTAGGTTGACTCAGGAGAGTATCTCCCCCTATGTACGTGCAATTACCAATTTCCACACGACACAAAACCATTTCCCTTTACCGTACAAGTGGCCGCTTGTACGGTGCAAGCCAACTCATTGCACTTTCAATTATACATAACTCGCCCGTGTCTAAAACATACTTTTATTTCCATTTTTAACCACATACCAGCAACCATTATTGCCATTTTAACATTTGCAAAGTTTCATTAAGAATTAGGCCTAGCAATCTACCCAAAACTAAAGCATGACTAAGCATAGCATTTAATAAACAATAATACCCATCTTTTCATTTCATAGCATGAATAATCCGAGCCTAGGTTTTAACAAGGTTCTCATGTCAATGTAATTAAGGTAACCCCACAAGTTAGGAGTATAACTACCATGACCACAATATAGCAACTTTACAGAAATTAAACGTATGCATAATAGTTTGAAATCGAGTTCTTGAGCATGTAAAAACTGTGAGCAATCCTAAGCAAGGTCATACAACAGCATGAATACAATATTTCGAAGTCCTAGGAACTAGTTCTAATACATTTGGATCAAGGTTGCATAATTGAATAACATTACAACAACCCTAGGTATGAAACACAATCATCAATCACAATCATTGCAAATCAATTTCAAATTCGAATATGATCACATATTTAGGAAGTTTACAAACTAAGGATTAAAATGAAGTTGGTTACATTCATTTTGGAGTTGAAATGCACAAATAGTACATTATGCAATTACTAACCTAAAGGATATATTTGATCTCATTTTCTACACAATAGCCCAACATGAAATATTGTTACATATTCAGAAAGTTCATGATTTTACACAAATTTCGGAAGTGGCTTCATCTCATTTGGAGTTTCCTAGCAAAAGTTACATCTATTTTAATTTAGATTGGCCAGATAAATCAATGGAATATGAGAAAGGCGCTTTCATGAAGGGAAAGCGTATTCCTTGGGCGCACGTGGCTCAATTGGCTCCTAGCCACCTGACAGCCAGTCCCCACAGGTCGGAGGGACAACGCACGCGTGCCCCTGACCGGCCAGGCCCGCGCGTCGGCGGCCCAAAGTAGAGGCGCACGGGAGTGGGCTCGCCGGCGGCGCTGCGGCCGCAGAGGGAGGCCGGCGACCGCAGGAGAAGCAAGAGGGGACTGGGGCGGACCTGGGGGTGCAGTTGCCTCGGGCTAAGCGGCAGTGGAGGAAGCTCCTGACGAAGGACGGCGGGGCTCGGCGGAGGGAGCTGCCGGGCGGGAAGAGGATGATGGGTTAGGATCGACCGAGGGAAGAAAAATGATCAGGGGGAGGAGGCGATGCTGCGAAGGTACCTAGAGAGGGCGGCGAGGCAGCGGAGTGAGCTGGCGCCGAGTGACCGGAGGTGGGGAAGAAGGAGCTCGCGGCAGCGGCGCTACATGCTTCGGGAGCTGAAATCGAAGGAAGCAGGACAATCAGTGATGCTTCAAGATGCTAGAAACTCGAATGAATTGAAGCATTACACCACCAATTGCTCAATTGGAGTTTCTCCCTTTTGGCTCTCCATTGGCGGAAATGGCGGTGCGGCGAGAGGGGTTCTCGAGTGGAGCTGGAAAAGGGATGAATGAAGAGGGTAGGCGCAAATTTGTGGACGTTGAGGCGGAGAGGGCGAGGTCACAGTGCACGGTATGGGCGTCGGCAACAGGGCTCGGCGCGGTAGCCGCGTGGCGTGGGAGCTCTGACAGCGGCATGGCCGGGGAGAAGGAGGACTAGGGTGATGCCGTGAGCAGGAGGAGACAGTGCGTGTGCCAGCGTACGGGCGGAGGTGCAAGGGAGTGAGCAAGGGCCGTGAACAGCGCTCAACCGACAGCTCGGTCCAAAGCTTCAGTCCCCTGTTCACTGCATTGTGTTCCGATTCAGACAATGCCCAAGTGCACTATTCACCCAGTTCAGACAATTTGCAGTGAGGGCTGAAGATTCAATGAGTTTTGCATTGTCAGACTTTGGCACTTGAGGTGTCCATTAGCTGCACTAGATTGGTCCAGAAAGATTTGGAGATATTTGAGCTAGATAGCACCCAACTAAATGCACTAATTCCAGCTTAAAATCAAGTTGATGCTTGAAATGATTAATTTGGAATGATAGGGAATAAGAACGTTTATTTGGTTATCAAGGTACCCAATGCAAGCATTTGCTTAGAGTCATAATGATCAAGTAAGGATCAATTGGGACTAGAATGAAATGAAACTTTATTTCATTAAACGAAGTTTCAGTCGTTACAAGTATACTCAAGGTTTTTTGTTTCGGATTGGCACAAATATCGGCTCTCACCGAAATGACCGAAATTTTGGAATTTCGGCGAAATTTTGGCCAAATTTAAATAAAAAACAACAAAATTTAAATAAAAACAACAAAATCCGAAATTTCCAGAATTTCGCTCTGTACCGAAATGGCCGAAATTTCCGAAATTTTGCCGAAATAAAAATCCCTGAGTATACTTCAACACCTAACACCAAACCGTTGGTTGCCAATTTCCATTGTCCGTCCACCAATGCTACACGTACGTACTTTCTTACAGAATCACCACACTACTACAGAAAATGTCACTACAGACGGTTCACAAACGTCATTACATACGGTTTTGTGAGCCGTCAGTAACAATGTGTCTGTCATGAAAGAGATCATCAGAGACAGTTTTCTACTCGCCTGTGAAAAAAATGCACAGACGGTTCGAATTATACACCGTCTGTGAAAATCAATTATCATAGACGGTTGTAATTTCACAGAAGGTTTCTAATTACAACCATATGTGATACTTGAATTTCACAGACGGTGTATAATTTGTACCGTCTGTGATTTTTTCAGTATCAGACACGGTTTCTAACGAGAACCGTCTGTGGTATTCAAGTGTCACACACGGTTTCTAATCAGAACCATCTGTGTGTTAGTACCACACACGGTTTCTAAATAGAACCGTCTGTGATATACACATAGTTCTACAACAAATTAGTATGCATGAGGGAAGAATTTAGTTCCAACAAGCAGGACAGTTACATTCAAGATGACCAAAATTGTAATAATGATAAGATCAGGTGACAATACAATGAATCGTATCAAATACAGAAAAATGATAGAAACGTACAAACAAGCATAACCGCAATTATACAACTCAGGCCAGTTGTTACAAGTTAGCGTGGTACGCGCCATCTTTATTTTTGACTTTTGTGACAAGGAAAAAACAAAGTTCCCCTAGAATTTTGATCAAATCGTTGTTGCTCAACGCAGTTGCAACCTTAGCTCTCTTTCTAGTCTCGAGGATGAGTTGCATGTTGTGGCAGACATAAAATCCACATAGGTTATTTCTCTGACCCTGCTGGTGGCACTGCAAACAAGAAATAAGTTAGTTCTAGATACAATTATTACGTAGTTTGATATAGGATTATTGTGTATAGCAGATACCGGAAAGTTAAAATCATGTTGCAGTTTCGCCCCATCCTTGTACACTCTGTACGCCCTACGTGATTGCAAAAGTTTAGCCTCAGCCATTCCAAGAGCAACATAAACCTAGAACAACTTAAATGACCAACGTTATCTACGGAGGAAACGTGATTACCTGCTTAGTAATTTTGCGAAAGAAATCAAATCGTGGTTGCTGCCTTGTGCTGAGTCTAGGTACATAGCCTGGTTTTGGGCTTTTTCAAGAACAATTAGAACCCAGTGAAACCTACACAAGTATATCACAATGGCTAATGAACAAAACTGAGTTTTGTGCATAGTACAAACCAATGTATAGCAAGTAGTGTAGCACTTATCCTGGGTTATGTGGTATAAGTATTAAATCTTTATCTTTTTGTGCCAACAATGCCCATTTGATGTATTCTTTGACCACTTTTATATCTTCATTCATTGTTTGCATTGAGACCATATGTGGGTCGAGGAAACCCACTGATTGTTTTTTCCTTATCGCTTCGAGTATCATGTTTCTATATATACAAAAGCAAATATAGATATATATATATATATATATATATATATATATATATATATTGGCGAACATTTATCGCTATTAATTAGACGAATGTAGACTTTGATAGCACACACTTACAATGTCCAGGCTCTCAAGAGCGTGGCGTTGAGGGCGTTGAGGTTGTAGAGATGGAACAAGTCCATAAAATCGACCACGAAGAAGCCCCCCTGAATCGTTGCATAGATGCTCATACTTGAAGCTAATCGTGATACCTGTATCACATTCTTTCTCTGGCTTTTTACATTCTTTCATGTACCAAGAATGCAATTGTTGGCAAGATATACCAAGTGAATTTATGCGGTCCTTCGGCACTAAAGGCTCTCCTAGCGTGTATTGTCGAGCCAACGGGGCAATCGGATAGTCCAGAGTCTTCGTGATCTTCGATTTGCTCTTGCCTTTCTTTCTATTGTACGAAGCCTTCACGGGAGAGGAATGGGCAGGAAAGTAGTTAAAGTTTTGTAGATCAAGTGGAGTACGTGGTAGGACTGATGATTTGGTAACCAAATGATCAGATGCAGCAAGCGACTC
The DNA here is from genome assembly GCA_036346355.1 of Rhipidocladum racemiflorum. Taxonomy (NCBI): domain Eukaryota; kingdom Viridiplantae; phylum Streptophyta; class Magnoliopsida; order Poales; family Poaceae; genus Rhipidocladum; species Rhipidocladum racemiflorum. Next base: position 37,776,154 of record CM070581.1, read on the forward strand.
AGATCGTTGTGTTAGTTGCGTGGCTTCAGGGCCGACCAGCGAGATGTCGCTGTTGGGCCATTGGATGAATGTGCCAATGGCATCCCCCAGTTTCGCGATCTCGTCGCTTGGCGGCTTCTGAAGGTCGACGACCTTGAAACTATCATGTACCCCATCCACATTGACCTTCGTGAAACCCGATGCTATCATGGTACCGTGCACCATCACCCCCTTAGTGGATGGATACCTGATCCCCCAAGCAGCCGTAAGAGGAATGGAGCCATTGTTAATTCTCACTTGGAGATTGCATCGCGTGGCCTCCTGTAGAATAGTACAAAATTAGCTAATGTGTCCAATAACTATATTTATGGAGCATTGAAGAGATATATATTAGTACCATAATGGCACAAACAGGAAAATTCCCAATTTGTTCATCTATGTTAGGGGCAGATGCACAGCTACTCTTATGGGCAGTGGGGCTGACTTGCGGAAAGACTTCTGGGGCTTGCGCAGTCTGTCTTTCTTGATTATTGAGCCTTTCCTAGAGGCTTCTTAACCTATCATGAAATTCTTCTCTCAACTCTTCTCTCAACTTGACCTCCAAATTCTTTATAAGCATTGACTCGCGCTCAGCTTTATTTCTCTTCTTATTTCGGTATTTGTCCGAGTCGTCTGGGAATCCAGTTTGCCATGGAACAAAAACCCCTTTATCTCGCGTACGACCAGGGTGTTCCTTGTTTCCCAAGGCCATAGACAGTGCATCTTTCTCCCTGTTTGGCAAAAAAGAGCCTTCGCCTGATTGTGTACTCAACGTTACCTGCAAGATCCCGACAAGTTATTTTACTTATGAAGTCATGGACTGAGTATGTACAAAATTGGTAGTTCAATTAATATATTACCAGGCATTGGCAGACTTCCTCATCTGCGGGGTTTCTAAAGGAGAAGGTTGTGGCAGACATGGCAGTTGACCTCGCTCTTAGCCAGTCTCTGGCGCGTTGGTCTACGATCGATGCAAATGGCGAGGAAGCCTCCTCGTCCTCCCTGTCCCATTACGCCCTCTTCCCCGCGTAGCCAGTAGTGCCGGGTCTGTGGAGGTGAGTGTTCCTTGCCTGCAAGGCCTTGTGTGCTTCACTTTGACACACAAATTTGCTTGTCGTCTTCATCTCGACAAATCTTCGCCACATGTCCTCATCAATAAACCCGTACTTAGAGTATGGAGTGACATCCTTCTTGACGTATTCATTAACAAGCGTGCTCTTGAAGGTCTTCCATGCCTTTCCTGCCACTAGCAGTGCATACCGTTGCACTAGGTGAGCGGATCCTTCTGGAATGTTGAATGATGAAAGAATTTCTGTCAGTAAGGCGTTGCGAGTCTCATCAGTCAGCGACTTCCAGGATGATATCGTGATGGGGACCCATTCCCGTGCGATTATCCTGCACATTGTCCGGAATGCATTCACTACCTTTCTTGGCTCTGTAGAGGAGCCATCCTTTGGATCGATCGCCGTGATGGTATATCAGTCTGTTGGCCTTTTGTTTGGTCTTCTTGCACCGCGGGTCGATTTTCCTTTTGGCGGCTCATCACAGCCTTGAGACGACGAATTAGAGGACACCATCTTCTTTGCAAGGAGAGAATAAGTTTGTGAGCAGCATTTCATTTTAGAGTGAATATTAATTTTGTGACTAGCATTTCATAGCAAGGAGAGAAGTGTTATTGTCAGTAGAGGCCATTATGGTTTTGCTTTTAAAAAAGCAAGATGTTGTGCAAGCTCTAGGCCTCGCAAACTGCATTATTTTCAGACAAAGTTTAATCGTAAATTTCAAACTCATCTTCCTCTCTTTAATCAAGCATTTGAAGAAATTAAAAATTTGGCAGCACCTTCCCTAAAACTCGGACATCCACATAGGTGGAAATAATTAAGTGCATGGCTCAAGTCATATATGTTTGTTAGATCAAGAGCAAAAGGAACACAATTGATATCACAAAGTAGTAAAATTCTCTAAAGAGATATTGGTTCTTACACTTAAAATACTGACAGCTTGGTTCTTACACTCTCATACAATATGGAATAGAAGTAAATATTAAATTTTATAACACATATAGCACTGACCAGCAAAAAAATTAAGGAAGCAATAAACAAGTAAGAAAACTTCATCCTGCAAGGAAGTTACTTAATCAGGTAAAATGTGGTTGGCAACACAACTATGGCAGTGCAGAGAACATTATGCTCAATAAACATCATATTCTTTCGAACCGTCTGCCGGTGGGATTAGTGGTTCATCTCCCTAATTTTCCCTAGAGGAGGGGGAACACGACTTAATCAACTTGCCCTAGAGGAGGGTCATATAGATGAGTTGCGGGCAGCATTCACAACAACAACAACATGAATACCTCATTCACAACAAGAACAAGAACAAGAATAGGAACAAGAACAAGAACAAGATGAAGAACAAGGCGGCACCGGGCAGGGGCGGGACGAGCACTGGGAGGGCCGGGGCGGCGACGGGCACCGGGCGCGGGGAGGGTACCGGAAGGGCTGGGGCGGCGACGAGCACCGGGAGCGCCGGGGCGGCGACGGGCACCGAGAGGGCGGGGGCGGGACACACACCAAAAGGGCGGGGGCGGGAGGGGTTAAGTCCAATAAGGTTAGGGTTTTTCTGGAATTTGTGTTATATAGAGCTCACATTACAGGCGGTTCTATAATAGAACCATCTGTGATAAAAACTTTATAGACGGTTCTATTATAAAACCGTCTGTGATGTTTAGTTTTCACAAATAGTTCTATAAGAGAACCGTCTGTGATATTATTTGCCCAACAGTGAGAAATATATTTCAGCCTATATGACAGACATATGTACAAAGTTCATCACAATAATATATACGAAGTGCAAAGTGATCCACTTGATTACCAGTTTAGCATTTTAATATTACACATGAAAATAATAAACATGATGACACCTTCTCATAACTACACTTCTTATTCCTTTGTATGAAAATTAGCCCTTCACGATGATCGACGCGTGTGTAGCTTGCATCCTCAGTTTGTTCTTCTGGGACCATGATGGCATTTCCGATAGGAGGCAACTCATCAAATTGATTGTACTCTTCCTCATCTACTACATTCTCAACTCCGACAATTCTTCTTTTTCCCTGAAGAACTACGTGGCGCTTCTTGTTGGATGGGTCAATTACATAGAAGACTTGAACAACTTGGTTAGCAAGTACGAATGGTTCATCTTGGTATCCGACACGTTCGAGGTCCACAGTAGTGACGCCATACTTGTCGACCTTCACGTGTTGGAGATGGACCCACCGGCACCGAAATAGGGGAATCTTGAAAAGTACGTAGTCGAGCTCCCAAATCTCCTCTATAAACCCATAGTAGGAGCTCATTATCAACCCAGTGGTATTTAACGCATCTATGCGGACACCGCTGTTCTGGTTTGTGCTCTTCATATCCTGATCTCTCGTATAAAATATGTACCCATTTAAGTTGTATCTTTTCCATGTAACAACTGTAAAAGTTGGTCCTTTTGCCAACCATGCTAGCGTGTCATCTGACGAGTTCCCAGTGATGGGTCGCTCCTTCAACCATTTGTTGAACTGAAGGTTATGCTGTCTCGTGATCCAAGACTCCTGCCGTATCGGATTCTCTTGCCTTAGCCATTGCTTGTGCTCAACAATATAGGCAGACACTGCAGCCATGTGTTGCAAAACCGTGAAATGGGCTCGAGCATACGCAACCGAATTATGCGTGATTTCTTTACTTCCAACGGTCCCGATACCTTGGAGCCTCCCCTCATGGCGAGATCGAGGCACACCAATCGGTTCGACCTGGGCCATGTAATCAACACAGAACTCAATGACCTCTTCAGTTGCATAAGCTTCGACAATGCTACCCTCCGGCCGAGATCGATTCCGTACGTAAGAATTGAGAGTTCACATGTACCTCTCGAATGGGTACATGCTACATAGGAATACCGGCCCGCACATATTTATCTCTGTCACAAGGTGAACAATGAGATGGACCATGATATCAAAAAATGATGGAGGGAAATACATCTCAAGATTACATAGAGTCATCCCCACCTTAGCCTGCAGAGCATCTAGTCCTTCGGGATCGATGACCTTCTGAGCGATTGTGTTAAAGAAATAACACAACCTCATTATTGTCTCCCGGACCTTGACAGGCAAAATGCTTCTAATTGCGACAGGGAGCATCTGTGTCATCAGCACATGACAATCATGAGACTTCATACCATTTAATTTCAAATCTTGCATCGAAACAAGTCTCTTCATACTGGAGGAGTAGCCGAACGGAACTTTCACACCATGTAAGCACTGACACAGTTCAGTTCTTTCGGCCTTTGACAGAGTATAACAAGCAGGTTCCAAGTACGTACGGCCTTTATCAGTCTCTTTCGGTGCTAACTCAGGTCTTATGCCCATATCAACCAAGTCAAGTCGTGCATTGATACCATCCTTTGTTTTGCCCTTAATGTTGAGTAAGAGACCAATCATGCTATCATAGGCATTCTTCTCGACGTGGCTAACGTCGATGCAGTGGCGAACTTCTAATTGCTCCCAGTAAGGTAGGTCCCAGAATATTGATCTCTTCTTCCACATGCTCTTCTCACGAGTACTTGATTTACGTACCTTTCTATGGGAACCATCCAAGTCCTTAACAATGTCATGAATATCTCTCTCGCTCAAAGACCTTGGAGCCGAACCGTTTTTGTTCCTTCCGTCGAAAAGTTGCTTCAACTTGCGATATGGGTGATTCCTCCGAAGGAACCTACGGTGACGAATGTACACAGTTTTGGGGGAGTGATTTAGCCATACACTGTCAGTATCATCTAAGCAGTGAGTGCAGGCTCTGGATCCTTTTGTACTTTGGCCTAACAGGATACCAAGGGCAGGGTAATCATTTATGGTGCAGAACACAGGCAGTGCAAAGTGAAGTTCTCCCGTTTGTACACATCCCATACGCGTACCCTGGTAACCCACAATATTTTTAGATCTTCCACCAATGGAGCTAGGTACACATCAATATCGTTCCCAGGTTGTTTTGGTCCTTGCATAAGTACAGACAACAAAATGTACTTCCACTTCATCGACATACAAGGAGGAAGGTTGTACATACAGAGATTTGCGGGCCAAGTGCTATGCCGGCTGCTCATGTTACCGAAAGGATTCATTCCATCTGTACTCAATCCAAACCTTATATTCCACGAATACGCATCGAATTCTTGATAGCTCCTATCGATGTTTCTCCATTGGATGGAATCAATAGGGTGTCTTAGCATTCCATCATTCTTACGCTCCTCGGAGTGCCAACGCAACAGTTTTGCCTCCTTTGGGTTTGCAAACAAATGCTTCAAACGTGGAATTACAGGCAGATACCATGCCACCTTAGCAGAAGGTCCTTTTTCCAACTCGATCCTCTCGCCATCATCAACTGAATGACTCTTACGCTTGTACCGGTATGCGTTGCACACCGGACATACATGCAAGTTTGCGTACTGTTTGCAGTACAGGATACAGTCGTGCGGACATGCATGTATTCTTTCTACTTCCATTCCCAAGGGACAAAGAACCTTCTTGGCTTTGTAAGTGGTTGTCGGTAACTCGTTTTCCTCTGGAAGCATGTCAACCAATAGACGTAACAATGCTGTGAAACTCTTGTCGGACCAACCGTTGCTTGCCTTCAATTTCAGTAGTTCAAGTACAGATGACAACCTTGTATATTTCAACTTGCACCCTGGGAACAAAGGTTTCTCCGAGTCCTCCATCAAGCTCTGGAACTTTCCATATTCCCTGTCATCAAGGTTTCCTTCTGCGTTGTGCAGCATCTGATCCAGACTGTCATCCTGCAACCTATCCTCATCGGAAGCACAATCAATATGACCATCCGACATATCATTGACTTCGTCGATGATATTAACAGTACTAGTTGCTTCCTGTATATTCTGCTCATCGCCATGACTGGTCCAACATGTATAGCCTCTTTTGAAACCCCTTCGAATCAAATGTGCTTCGATCTGAGCTGAGTTTCGAAACATCTTCAGATTTTTCACAATCAATGCACGGACATGACATAAATTGCTCCCCCTTATTAAACATATCCTCCTCTGCAGCTCTTTCAAAGGTGGAGATGCCATTAAGGTACTCAACACTCAATCGGTTCACAGCATACATCCAGCTTCGATCCATCTACGCTACACATGTAACAACTAGTGTTAAATATTAAGTACGCCAGGTATTCATAAGCATACAGTCTTAAATTAATTATACAATTACTACCTTACAAAACAACAATCTTAGATCTATAAGCTAGATCACCAAATGACTAGGATAGATCTAAGCAATCTTTAAATTCTATCCTTACAAATTAATTAAGCCATACATCATGAATATAATGCAAATAAAACCATTAGATCAAACAACATGACTGTACAAGCTAGATCTAAAAAACTCATCAAATTCCTTCCATATGATCAACCTATAGCTAGATGTTGAATAAAATGTAATTAAAACACATTACTAACCTTAGATCACCGAAATCAAACGAATCTACTATCACCCTTCAAAACACAATAGTCGCCTTTCGGAAAATTGCCTCACAGCGCAGCCAGTCACAAGAAGTGGCTCGAGGATACCGAAACCCTAAAATGCATGAAGCGGCTCGAGGATCAGTTTTATATAGGAGATATCACAGACGGTTACTAAGAAAAACCAACTATGATAATGCAATATTTACAGACAGTTTTTACTTAAAACCGTCTGTGATATAGATTATATCACGGACGGTTGTAAAACAAAACCGTCTGTCTTTGTCCCGTCTGTGTCTCCTCGTTTCCCGCGCACCTTTGAATGAGAACTTTTTATTTCTCGCTTCGTTGGCCACCTATTAAATCACCGCTATTGATCGAATTCGAACACATTCCTGCATCGCTGCTAGCACCTCCTTCTCCCGCTCGTCAGCTAATGGCATCTCCGCATTCTCCCGTAGGCTCTGCTTCGTTCGGTGCTGCTCCACCATCACCGCCCCTGGCGCCGCCGCTATGCGGGAAATGCAAGCGGGAAGAGGAGGAGGATGAGCTGGAGGAGGACGAGGAAGAGTCAGAGGAGGACGAGGAGGAGGCAGAGGAGGACGAGGAGGAGGAGGAGGCCAATGAAGACGACGACATCATGCGCTGGGGTAGCTCAGATGACGACGACGACGACAGCCCACCGTGGAGCGACGACGACGTCAGCCCACTGTGGAGCGATGACGATGATTATTTTTATAAGTAATAATATAATGTTATTACTTATTGTAATGTATTTTTTTATGTTATAAAATGACATAATATATAAAATGGCTTTTACAATGGTTATGTTATTACAGTGGTTATCAAATTCCATTATGCACACCATTTTTCGTCCTATCTATCAACGAAGTATGGCCATGTAGTTCGATAAAAACATTCCCTTCGATGAAAATACGTAGTTCGACAAAAACATCAAAATGTTAGAATGCAATACACATACGGTTATAAACACAAAATGTCTGTGATATAAACAATATCAGAGACATTTATAAACACAACCCGTCTGTACTTATATCACAGATAGTTTTTTATAGAACCATCTGTGAAAATATCACAGACGGTTGGAATAAAAAACCGTCTGTGATATTTGTCTATTCACAGACGGGTTTAATTAACAACAGTCTATGATAGTTTCATTGATGGTTGGTTTATAGAATCGTCTGTGATATTATATTGCGTATAATATAAGCATTTTTGTAGTACGTAGTGCCATGAACATACTCTCACTACCAAGCAGGCCAGGTGAACTGCATTTGCACCCCAACACGCATGTGAGTGACGGTTTGCAGCCATTTCACGTAGAAAGATCTGATTCAAAGCGTTGCAACGCTCTTTCTTTCCTGTCGATCCATCTGCCAGTTTGTCCCTCTGTAAACCCTATTTACTCGTCCCCTCAGCTCTCCAACCACCCCAACTGCGTCCTCCTTTATTGCGCCACCGCCATGGCTGCCTCCCCCACCAACCCGGCCAGTCCAGTGCAAAGGTGACCATTACTTAATGCTCCGCAGCTTTACAACACTGCAGCCATGTCTATATAAGGCACTGCACTGCCAAGCGGTTGAGACCCAATTCAGAAGCTTATGCTGCTCTGCTCGTAACCAGCCAGCCACGGTGAGGGGAAGTGGGGCGATGGGTAGCAAGGTGGTGGCGCTCGTTCTGCTGCTCTGCCTGAGCAGAGCGGCGGTGGGCGTGTGGGCGCGGCCGGTCGCCGCCAACGGAATGTACACTGATGACGAGAAGTTCTTTTGGCTGAAGAAGCACTTCGCCAAGGGACTTGGAGGAGGGTTCGGCGGAGGTGGTGGTGGTCTTGGCGGTGGTGGAGGACGAGGTGGCATTGGCTATGGTATTGGTGACGGTGCTGGTGGTGGGTTCGGCAAAGGTGGTGGACTTGGCAGAGGTTATGGTAAGGGTGGTGGTCTTGGTGGCGGAATTGGCCATGGTTTTGGTGGTGGTCTTGGTAAAGGTGGAGGTCTCAGTGGTTGCTTTGGTCACGGTGTTGGTGGTGGATTCGGCAAGGGTGGAGGTCTTGGTAGTGGCATTGGTGATGGTATCGGTAGTGGGTATGGCAAGGGCGGTGGTCTTGGTGGTGGCATTGGCAAGGGCATTGGTGGTGGGTATGGTAGTGGTGGTGGCATTGGCAAGGGCGGTGGTCTTGGTGGTGGCATTGGCAAGGGCATCGGTGGTGGGTATGGTAGTGGTGGTGGTCTCGGCGGTACTGTAGGACACGGCATTGGTGGTGGCTACGGAAAGGGAGGCGGACTCGGAGGCGGTGTTGGTCAGGGCCTTGGCGGTGGCTTCGGCAAGGGTGGTGGGCTTGGTGGCGGTGGTGAGCTAGGCGGAGGAGGTGGTGGTGGTGGATTTGGCGGTGGTGGTCTTGGTGGAGGCATCGGTAAAGACGGTGGTGGTGGCGGCGGTCTTGGCGGTGGTGGGGGAGGGATTGGCGGCGGCCACTGATACATCAGTATGCGTTTCCAGCTCTGTGCTTGCGAGCTCCATTTGCCCCGGTAATACATGGTTTGGGTGCGAGAGCAGTATGATGGAGAGGTCGTCGTTTTGGAAGTTCTAGCTAGTACGTACTGTGTAGTGTTTTCTCGTTTGGAGAGATTTGCTCGTACTTGTAACATCCGGGTGAAACTTATCAAAACCCATGTACCTATATACCCGTGTCATATGTTTGTTCAAATGTTTAGAGATATGTTTTTAAGTAATTATTAAGCATGTTTAATGATGCGTGCATATATGATACTATATATAATTGATCATGGCATTTAATTGGCATAAAACCAAGTGATGAAATTGATGATCTGGCCATTTCGAACCGTGGGCCATATATGATCTGCTTCTTTCCCCAGCCAGAATAAGGAGGCAAGATCTTGTTGATCGATCGCCAGTTTTTATTCGGCAATGGCATAATTAAATGGCATAATTAAATCTTTCTAGAAGGCATCTCCAAGTCTCCAACGCAGTTTGGTTTAGTTAATTTACTACCTCCATAGAATAGCTAAAAGGGTTCAGATCAGATCAGATCTGGGTTGTACGAGAGTACTTAGCTCAAGAGTTTTTAACGTTAGATTTGGTATACATCTATCGACTGTTTTGGGGGATTTCAATATATAGAGTTTTTAACCGTTAGATTTGCTTGATGACTCGGACGCCACCCTGTAGATTTCTTCATCTCCGGCGAGGCTGATCCGCTCGCCACACTATGACAAAACTGGCACGGGCGCGGACGCGGGACTGTATCGGCAGCAACGCCCATACCATACGCCGCGCAGGTTGTCCGGCGGTAGGTCGGACCAGTCGCGTCCCATGGTCCTCCGCTTCTTCATGCTCCCTGTGGCCATGGCCATTAGTTTCTCCACGTAATCCAGCGACCTGTATTCGGATTCGTTTATCGTTGCTTGGATGTACCATGATACTGTTGTGTACTTTGCATACACTACAGGAATCGATACTATTTTCCTCAGCCAAAAACCGACGAAAATAAGGGTAAAACCGATAAAAACAGACCGACAAAATTATGTTGACGAAAATACAAGTAACCGACGAAAATAAGCACCGTTAACCCACCATCCCAACATGGCATGTATATTTTCGTCGGTCTTGGCCGATTTAAAATATTGTTGTTATTATTTTCGCCGCCAAGGCCGATTTAAAATACTATTTTAAATTTTAAAAAAATACAGGAAAATATAAAAATCCCTGAAAAGCAATTTGGGATAATCCTAACAACTTGGATATGAATGGCCCACCATATGCCACATAAACCATCTTTTTAAGTCGGTAATAGCATTCTAATACCCAAATAGAACAGATAAATCACATATGTTTTAAGTTAAATCAACAGATAACATGTTATGAACTAAGAAAAGACAAATACGGGGTACCATGTAAGTTCTTGCATGTAGAATGCAGAATCCATACTATAGATTCCCAACTTATTAAGTCAATACATATCAATCTGATGATTTGCTATCTCTATCTCTCATCTTTTAGTCCTATACTCAACCTGCCGCAGTGCCGCTAACTATTATGCGTCCATATATAAAATATGGAACCCCATATTTTACAGATACAATATGGTACATCACTTGTCCTGCAATAACTGAAACCAAAGTCAAATAAGAGTATATACCTGCATTTCCAGTATAGATGAGGACTGAATTGTTTCTTTTATATATTGCAGGTTATCAGTTAAATCTTGTACCTGCAAAAACAATTTTTCAAGAGATATTTTACTCTTCACTCTCAAACTTTCTAATATACTAAAGCATTAAAACTTCATAAAGGTTCAACAAAATGCACTACCCCAAATAGATCTAACAGCTCAGGAACAACACCACCAAGAGCAGCAAGCATGGCCCACCGAGAATGCAAGATCTCAAAGCTGTAAAGAAGATTGCTGGTGAAAACAAGGAGAGGAAACTGTGTATAGGAAAAAGCAACTTACAAAGTTACAACACAAAAGTTCAGATCATGATCTCAGACAAAAAATAGGTTTCAGAAGCCACTGAAAACTACAAATTAAAATAAACACTTCATTCAGCTCACTCCCTATTAAAACTTACAACACATAACATGGCCTACTATGTACCTTCTGCATTAAGGACCTCTATTTTAATATAAAGGAACCACGGCAAAATGATCCACAAAGCATACTTAGCATATTTTCTGTAACTATTTAATCTAAAGCACCATGATCTAAGTGGAGCACAACATATTTAGTGTTCTTAGATTTTTCTAGGAACACCTTTCAATGATACGATACCTGCAAACAACTTCTGTTTGTACAGAGTACATTAAGAAAGATACAACATTCTACCACATAAATATTTTTCTTTTGCTACTTCATAAAGTTTCAGAGTTTAGCATTAAAACTTTCTAATTGTTGGTGTATTAGAGATAGTGGTGTAAGGGCCTAATTCCACTTTTGAGCCTCCATGAATAAAGGATGTTAGACATATAACTAGTGGACTGCTAATAATCAGGTGAGAACAGAATATTAACTATCAGTTTTGTTGAAGTGCTTCAACTGTTACTGCATTTAGAGTTGTAGAATACCACTGGATCAATAGGGTATGCACTATTGATTAGTTCTACAAAATTTATTTTCGAAGAACAAATTTAGGATGCCATACCATTGAGGATGACTGAGTTGCCACTTTGTCCAGTTGCATAGATCCTGGACTATTGGTTAAGTGAACAAGGGAGGGAGCAAGAGAGGAAGTTGACGAAACATGCAGATATACCTTATCAATACAAGAACACATTGAAGAACACCAGCAACACCGATCCACACAGAAGGGCCTTTGTCTGTCAAGGCATCTTGCACCAACAAACCAACTGACCCAGCTAGGCAGACGAAAGTGTTATGAATAGGACTTGATGTATTCAATATGAGGCCAATGGCCACAATATATAGAGTACATGAGGGTACAATAGGAAAGTCTAAATAAGGAAAACTAAATAAGGAAAACATGTATATGGAAAACATATATATGGGAATCAACTATATAAGGCAATATATCCTTAATATCCTTAACACCCCCCCACAAATGAAAGGCGTATGCAATAGCATTGCATTTGGAAGGGATGAACTAAAATAGGGAAAATCCAAAATCATAGTCCTGAAGAAGCCGTCGTAGCATGTAACTCTTGAAAAATCGAGCTGACGAAGAACAGCCAACGAAGAACCGAGTCGGTGAAGAATAGTCGACGAAGAAGCCAAATCGATGAACCGAAGTCGAAGGTAGGGCCGAGTCGACGAAGAAAAGTCGACGATGAAGCCAAATCGACAAACGGAAGTCGAAGGTAGGGCCGCGTTGATGAAGAGCCGACGGTAGAGCTGAGTCTACGAAGAAGAACCGACGAAGCCGACATAACGAGCCGAGCCGAGGTAATAAGTGTTGACAGAATGAGCCAATAGAAGAGCCGAGCGACGACGGAAGACAATCAAGATGCTGAAGGCTTGGATGGACGCAACGAAAGACTAAAGAAAATATTATGAATTACTAGCCGCAGCACTTAAAAAGCAGTAGCCTGAAAAACCATCAAGCCAACGAAAGAGCCCGCTGAAAAAGTTCCAAGAAGCCAGAGCCGACCGAACTGGAGCCAAGCCAGCCATGTAGAAGACCAGGAACTATAGCTGATCCAAGAAGCCGGATTTGATAAGTCAAGTGAAAGGCTAGAAGCTGAACTGGAAGCCAGATTCGATAAGTCAAGACAAAAGGACTTGAAGTCCAATCGATCGAGAGCTCCTCACAAACTCGCGTGCGCCTGGGAGCGTGAACTTGGGCAAGGCAGAGGGTAGCGTCGGAAGGCGACTGCGCGATACGCGGTCAGCCGCATGAAGCGGCTCGGAGATCTGGCGAGCTGGCGGAGCCGGAGGGCGCGGAACGCGCGAAGGTGGAGTTGGCGGCTGGCGAGGCGCAACGGACGACGACGATTAGCGAGGCGACGCGGCTGGAAGCGGCGGCGCGGCAGCCGGAGGCGCGGCGACAGAGCGCGGCGGACGGAGGCGACGCTGCGGCGGGAACGTTGCAGCAGAGCAGGTCCACCAGCCGTCAAACTCAGCGATGACACGATCAGATTGGAAGTCCGATCCAGCAACTCGTCTTGGCTGGTCACGGAGAGAAGACGTCGAAAGTGACCATGCGAACGAGCTTTGCCTTGCGGACGTGAAACGGCCAAACAACTTCACGTGAGAAACACCTTGGCTTCACGTGAAGACCTTGCCTTGTGGACGTGAAGTAGCCAAGCAACCGGCGGCTGCGCGTCGAAGATCCAGTAGCGCGCGATGCGGACGCCGGTCTCGCGGTGGCCCGGCTCGTCTCCGGAGGTGTTGGCGCAGCGGCCGAAGACGGCTTCGGCGACAGACGCGTCCGCCTGACGAAGACGGGAGGCCGGCGCGACGAGACGGCTGGTCAGGCAGATGGTGATGTGCCACCGGCCGCAAGCCAACGAGCCGCCCCGGGAGTCTCCTTCTCCCGGGGCAACAGATTAGATCTAAAACAGCGGAAGGATGAAGCTAGGAGAAAAACCTAAGCTCTGATACCATGTTATGAATAGGACTTGATGTATTCAATATGAGGACAATGGCCACAATATATAGAGTACATGAGGGTACAATAGGAAAGTCTAAATAAGGAAAACTAAATAAGGAAAACATGTATATGGGAAACATATATATGGGAATCAACTATATAAGGCAATATATCCTTAATATCCTTAACAGAAAGAAACAACATAAGCCACAAAAAGCCAAAGCTTCACTCTGCAAATTAAGAAACAACTGTTATAATAATCTTATGCAGTACCAGGAGAAACTTAGTCTTCCATTGCAAATTCCATTTAGAGGTACATTCTGGTACACATCATTGGTCTATTATACCCTTTTGAAAGAATCAAAGAGGGGAAAAGTTTAAGATGTCGTAGAAAATATGAATAAATAGGTTTTGATTATGAGTATAGCAAGGATCGTCTGATGACAGAGCAAAAATGAATGCAACCACACAGCACAATATACTAGCAACTATGATAACTATATTACTATGATAGTTTAAGACTTCTACTACACAGCATAAATGGTAACTATAAATGAATAGTGTACCTAAGTGCAAAGACAATTTGCCTACGATAAGTCACAAGAACCTCTCTGCAAGTTTACAGAATCATTTCAGCTTATAATCACATTAGGGTCCTAAATCCTAATTTACACTTGTAGATGTGACTTAAAGTCCAACGCTAACATAGGAAGATAATATGGTTTTTATACGGCAGGAAAACCCAAGAGCAACAAGATATAGTTTGGAACCATCCTAGTCTAACTATATCCGGAGATACATTGGTGAGGCATTTGGTTCAATGCATATTTCTGTTCAGCATGAACCACGAAGCCAATGCCTCAGTTTTTTGCAAACCGAACAAGCAGTTGGTCAACTCATACAAAACAAACTCATCATAAATTTCCTTTCTGAAACTATACACTGGATAGTGTGGCTATTTCTTCAATCTCGCAGGTGATGTGTCTATACTCGGTTCAATTCAATCATCCCGATTTCAAAACCACCAATCGATTGACCAATTCGATCAACTAGTGCCTAATCAGAGAAATAGCCTCACCTCCACTCGGAATCGTCCCCATAGGGCGAGTTGTGACACTACGGAATGCCGAGACTTTATAAAATGTGAAATTAGAGATTGTGGCATTACAAAATTTGAATGTTGAGTTCAAAAACATTATGAAATGTGGAATTAAGGTTAAAACCATAGGGTATGGAGGTTAATAGCGTTTCCGGGAGTTTGGGCCTTTCCAGGGAGTTTTGGGCCTAGGAGAAAGGGTTGTGGGCTTTGGTGGGATGGAGTATGAGTCCATTTAGGAGTAGGAGACCAGTTTGGGCTGGTAAATAGAGCCCCCCTGCCCTTGCCCTGCGCCCCCTCCCTCCCCCTCCATGCCCTAGCCGCCACCCTCCACCTCCCCCTCTCCCTTGCATGCGCCCCCCCCCACCCCCTTGCTCCCCATTGTGCCACCACCCCTCTCCTCACCTCTCCACCTCCCTTGCTGCCCCTAGGGGGGTTCTCCACCTCACCAACCCGAAGATCCATCCATTGGAGCGCTCCGCGACGAGGAGATCCGATGGATTTGTAGCGAGGAAGGAGATCGCGCGAACCGGGAGGAGATCCATTGGGTTTTCATGCGTCGGGCGAAGGTATGGCCATGGGAATCCTTGGGGTTGATCTAGGTACTATTCTAAGGGTCATTATTATGTTTTTAGATCAATTGGTGGTGCTGGAATTGAGTAGATTAGATTAGATCTAGAAGTTGCCACGTTCTCTGTTTTGGACAGCATGAGCAGTCGACCTAAGGTTTGGTTTTTCGCCAATTTAGAGTCTGAATTTGGTCGTATGTATTTTGAAGACGTTGTAGATAATTTCAATATCTTTCCGTGGATATAAAGAACGTCCAATTCCGATCAGCCGTTTGAAAGTTATGGCTGTTTTACCGAGCATGTTAAAATATGTGACGTGATTGGAACAGATCACGGTATTATGTAGATTAAACCACTTTAAATTCCGAATCAGTCTTTACATATACTTAGAAAAAGTTAGGAAATTTCCTAAGCTACGCGAGGATGTACTCGTTTAATCGATTCGGAGTCCTGGAACCCAAGTTATGCCTTTTGGAAGGCTGCTATCCCGACGGGACAGAACCTCTTTTTTTGGGTTTTGCGAGTAGTTGGCAATGTCGGGGTAGATGAGGGTTTGCATACTGTTTTGTGGACATGATTGTGAGTGTGTGGTACCTATGTGCAGGTGGTGTGACCCCGGGAGTGCCTTCTACTTCTCGCCAATCCGTTGCCCGTGGTTGAGGCAAGTGTATTGTAATGGATAGCGGTTTGTAGGTTGCTTGTTGAGACTAGATGAAATTGATTATATGATATGATCACTTGCCATGCTTTAATGATTGCCAATGATATGATGAGTATGCTTATTATGTTATGATGCCATGTGTTAATGTACAAGTTAATTATGATGTTGGCATATTTGCATACATGGCATTTCGGTGAGAAAGTCATAACTAGTCCGGGGAAGGTCGGTGAGAAAGTTATGACTATTCCGGAGAGCCAATGAGTAAGTCCTACATCGTGATTCCATTCACCGCGGTGAACGGAAGCGAGGAGTAGGCACCCTCCATCTTCGGGATGGAAGGGGGGAGAGGGTGCACACCGACGGGTGTGTACTCAACCATACCGGTATGAGTTTCCAAGGAGATATGAGCATCGCATTGCATACATAATGATGATGATAATGATTTGTGATCTTGAATGAGATGATATACATGATGTGAGTTGTTGTAGCCATGTAATTGTTTATGTTTGTACCATTGCAATATACTTGCTGAGTGATGAACTCACGCTTGTGTTTATGTTGTTTATTTTAGGTACCATGACACCGGCATGTGGGAAGGGGAAATAGCTACACATCTTCACGTAGTCCAGCCACATTTACTATTGTTTAGTCAAGTTCATAATAAGTGCCATGAACTAGGTGTTTGGAATAACTTTTGTGTGCTTGTGATCCTTATTTGCTTAGCCATAGTTTATGGAGTGGTTGGCTTTAGTATTATTGTCTTATGTTGATGCTATATTCGTTTATATTGCTGTTTTAGATGCCTTATGTTTTGCTATGAACTGCCTTGTTATTGCTATCGCTTCAATTCATGTTAAAACAAAGGAGATGCTGCCGAAATTTCGGTTTTTAGCATGTGCGCCTTTGCTGTAATTTATGTTTAATTGTGGTATTTAGATGTTGTTTAGTCTATGTTTGGTAGCATTCGGGCACACTAGATGCCGGGGTGTTACACGAGTAATAGTCATATCCAATCTCATCCTTGTTCACGCAATTGAACATGAGCGCCACCAGGGACGCGAAGACCCCTGCAAAACCTCATGCCCAATAAACGCGCACCCATGAATCCCGACCTCGAAGCCACCCAAAGAAGACAACTTTACCAGAAACGAAATCGAAGGGATCTTGCTCTCACTAGGGAGGTAGTGGAGGAAGGACACATGGACGGCGCTGCAGACGACAGCGTGCCGGCGGGCCGGAGGCGGCGGTGGCCGAGCCGAACGCGGCCGGGGCAGGCGGCGGGCAGGCCGGGCAGGGGTGGCGCGGGCAGGCCGGGCAATGGCGCCGCAGGGTGCCTTGAGGCAGGCCGAGGTTGGCGACGAGGGCGGGGCGGGGCCGACGGGGCGATGCGGCGGCGTGAGGGGCGGTGTGAGGAATTTTGATAGCGTCCGAACGAGTGTGACCTAGTAAGTCTTATCTTCCTATTTTCGTCGGCCCCACCTTGGCCGACGAAAATATAGGAGTATTTGTGTCGGTCCCATCTTGGCCGACGAAAATATTGGAGTATTTGCGTCGGCCTACCTTGACCGACGAAAATATTGGAGTATTTGCGTCGGCCCACCTTGGTCGACGAAAATATTGGAGTATTTTCATCGGCTTTATCCAAGCCGACGAAAATAATTCGGGCCGATGAAAATAATACAGATTCCTGTAGTGATATATGGAGTTGTTTCGATTCCCATGATGTATTCGCACTACTATAGAAATATACATCATAATCGGTTCTTTTTCATCATCACAGTCAGTTTTGATGGTGATACAAAATCTTTAGATAGTTACAAGGAAGTTCTATCACAATCGGTTTTCACGCAATAGTAATAATACGGTCATCACAATCAGTTTTAGGTCAGAACCAATTGATCACAATCGGTTATGAGACCAATTGTGATGACCATTTTATAACTATGCACTATCTAAAAACAATCCCAAGTTCACAGTATATGCATTTACAATACAATTCACAGTACACATACATTCACAATATCTAACACAATATCACAGAACATTCACAATACTTATACATGTCACATAACATTCACAACACAATTATATCACATTCAAAATACACATATCACAATCACATAATATAATATTATTTACAATATATAGACTAGTAGGAGACTGCCGCAACTCTATACCTACCGTCCTCCGTTACAACTTCTGTCCGGTACCACATGCATAAGTCTTGTATTTTGTTGAGATATTTATTGTCTAGGCTCTTGAGGGGGATATTGAGTTTCTATAAAATAAAAAGTAGTGCACTAATTTAAGTTTTAAAATAAGTACGTAAAAAATTAAGCATATTATGCATGTACATATACATTAGGAAAAATGTATGAGCTGCCGACCAGGATCAGCATTTGATGCTGACGCAGAAGTCACATAGGTCCCTGTTGATGACACTGTGAATAAAGAAAATCAAATTAGGAGACGAAGAATAGATGTCAGAAAAAAAAATCCTACGCTAGGCATTTGTACCTTGAAGTGCTTCCACTCTAATTGGTCGCCTCGTTTGTCATCATGTTGCCCTCCTTCAGCAACGTACGACAAGAAAGCCCATCATAAATTGGAGAGATATCATTAAGGAAAAAAATGAATGTAGTTAATTACAGAAAGTATTAGTTTAGAGGAATGTACTTATGCAAAACAAGTTTGATCGCGTAGATCATTGGTCTCTTCTCGAATGAGTAAAAGGTGTAGACTTTGTTTTCACTTGGAGCAACCACGAGTAGAATCCAATGGTTGCTTTAAAAATGGTATGTAGTGCAAGAAAATAATTTTATATACAATTTACATGCGTACAAGTAATTAAAGGGTAAAGCCATTAGAGTAGTACTTACTCCTCATAGTACCTGAAGAGAATGAAGTTCTTTTTTGCCATAGCATAAAATGCCTTCTTGATGTAGTTGGCAAGAAATTCCGATTCAAGCCTAGACATGGTCGCAGACACCATCTCGGGGTCAACGAACCCAACTGGGTGTAGATCCGTCGCGGCTCGCTGCCTCATTATCCTGCAACTCAGTTAATTATTAAAAAATATAATACAAAATCCTATAATATTCATAGGCTCATGCTGTATGGTGCGATACTCACAGCGTCCAGAATCGTACAGTAGAAATATCGAAGACTTTTAGGTTGTACAAACGAAACAAATCCTCCAAACTCACTAGGAATGTCTTATGCTCCTCACGATGGAAATATCCCTGTCGATACCTCAAATTGAAATCAACATGACTCTTGACCGCATTCGCCTTGTCGAAATAACATCCATGCAGCAAGCGAGTGCATTTGCCCAGAGTATTCAATTTGTGGGTAGCGACAAGGGGTTGTCCATATATGTACCTCTTAAAATCGTAAGGGGGCACTGGAGCATCTGTCAACTTTGCTTTCTGGGCAGAAGGAGTCCCGAGGTTGGGACAAGGGGCTTTTCTTGTACTGGAGGGGGCCTTGTGGCCTCTGACAACTTTGCCTTCTGGACAGAAAGATTCTCCGATGTCTCCTGTGGTTCTTTGGTCATCATCATGCTAGTACTTTTGCGCACCAACTCTGCACTGTGCATAGGAGTAGGAGCAGGTGCAGGAGCCCGAACCACATATCCTTGCGCTGTACAAAAAAACATAAACAATTCAAGACTACTTGCTTATAAATATGCTATTTCAGTATCTTTATAAACTAGTATCTTTATGTAAACGGTGACCAGAAGGGGGCTAGCTCGACAAGCTTCCAAACTTTGTTCCTCTCGAAGTTTTCAAGTTCCTCATGCATAGCATTAATCCAAGATTCACTAGATAATGCATAAGAAACATCATTCGGCTCAAAAGAGGCAACAGAGGCAGAGTGGAGGCAGAATGTGGACAGACCTGACTTAGAGCGAGTGACTCTCTCAAATAGATCTCCAATGATCTGGTCAGGTGGAAGAGCCTGCTGAATGTGGTGGGGAGGTCCAGAAGCAGAAGTGACCTCTACTCCTCTCGTGGGAGAAGTAGGAACAGAGTCACTAGTTGCTGAAGAGTCTGAGGGTAAGGGCTGATCTCCCTGAGGTGCAGAAATGGAAATGGGAAGCACCTCGAGAGCAGGAATGGTGAGTGGATCAGGCAGGGCACCTTCATCTCTGTCATCAACTTCCTCTGAGAAGATAGACTGGGAAAGAGGAGAAGAGCCTGAAATGTCTGGTCTAGCACTAGGGCTAGCCTCATCAAAAGTCACCTCGCAAGTCTCTATGATCCTACCCAAATCTACAGCCCAAATCCTATAGCTACGGGCAGAAGTCGAGTAACCCAGAAAGATCCCATCAGCAGAGCGTGACTCGAACTTATCTAGGTTCCCGGACTTCAAGAAGAAGCACTTGCAACCAAAAACACGAAAATGAGATACACTAGGCTTTCGCCCGTATCTTAACTCATAAGAAGTGCAATGCAAGTGTGCCCTAAGAAAAACTCTGTTGGCAACATGGCATGCCGTAGCTACAGCCTCAGCCCAAAACTTCCTAGGAGTATTGTACTCATCTAGCATCATCCTGGACATCTCAACCAGGGTCATGTTCTTCCTCTCCACTACGCCATTCTACTGTGGGATGTATGGAGAAGAGAACTGATGCTCTATGCCTAACTCCTCACAGAAGCTACTAAAGTAGTTCTTGAACTCTGTGCCATTGTCACTGCGGATCGCTCGTGAGGCACCTGGGAGCTCAAGAGACAACCTTCAAACCAAACCCCTAAAATGAGAAAATGACTCATACTTCGAGGCCATGAAGAAGACCCAAGAATACCTTGAAAAGTCATCGACAATGACAAGAATGTACCACTTCCCTCCCATTGACTGCACTCTAGTTGGACCAACAGTGTCCATATGCAAAAGCTGTTTTGGTGCATCAGTCTTCACTTGGGTGACTGGGGGATGAGAAGCAGCAACCATCTTGCCATGTCGGCAAGGAGGGCATACTACATCTTTGACCATCTTGAGTTTGGGCAAACCACGAATGAGATCATGGCCGCTAACTCGAGTCAAATGATCAAAGCCAATGTGACCAAGCCTCCTATGCCAAAAGGAGAGATCACGGGACTCTGAAGCAATAAGACAATGGAGAGAGTCTCTAGAAGAAGTGGAAAAATCAGCACGAAAGACTCTCCCAAAATGAGAAATCCCGCAAATCAACTCCCCATGAGAATCGACGATTCTACAGCCACTAAACTTGAAGCTTACCTCGATATGGTCATCGATAAGGTGAGTAACAGAAAGCAAATTGAAATGTAGCTTACTTACTAAGGCAACGTCCTTAAGAACAAATTGATCATTAATGCAGACGGTACCTTTAGCGATGACTCTACCTGAAGAAGCATCCCCAAAAGTGATCACCTCATCGCCGGGAGCTCGGACTAGGGAAGAAAACCAACGGGATCTCTGGTCATATGATGTGAACAGCCGGAGTCTACGATCCAAACCTCCCCCTTCCCTGTCCCACGAACCTGAATCAATGAGAGCGAAAGGCAGATGTCTCAGTACCAGGACAGATCAAGGCTGATCTAGGAACCCAATACTGAGTCACCTGAGGAGAAGTAAAAGTAGTCAAAGGAGCAGTAGAATGCAATCTAGCGCCTCTCCTAGACTCAACTCTCACGAACTCAGAGATAGCTCCAGTATAACATCTGGGAGCAGGTGCCGGGTTGGTCCACCGATGTGCAAAGGCCAGATCATCCATATGCTGCTGTCCAGACCTCATGCTGAAGGAAGCAAACTCTCGCCGCTGATATCCACCTCGACGGGAAGAACGAGGAATATCATAAGGACGGCGGAGGAACTGACTCGGGACAGCTCTGGGGCAAAAACCTGAAGTCGAAGCTTGAAAACCAAGCCCCATACGCTGTTCAAAAACAAGAGACTCTCTAGCATGTCTATCCTGTCTAAAAGCAGTGTGTGCCTTAGAAGCACTCAGAGTCTGGGGATGACCCTGAATACCCCTAAGGGCACTAACACGCTCACGCCGAATGATCTTAGCGCGTCTAAAATAGAAGTCAACCAGGTGTCCATCCTTCTGACAGAAGGTGCATGGATACTTCGCCTTGGAGGCCGAAGTAGCAGAGAAACATCCTTCTCGTCAGAGATCCTGTGGACCAGACTTGCTGACCTGAACACAGTGGTGCTCATTTGAGGAGCAACCACAATCTCTCCGCTCTTGGAGGCACGCACAACAGTGGACGGATGCGCCCGTGTATGCTCCAAGGCATCAAACCCTAGACCTTGATTGAATCTGCTAATCTTGGACTGATTTAGGATAAGATTGAGCTTCTTCTTACCTCCAACAAACTTTTCGAGAGTGCTCATAAGGTACTGACACTCTCGAAAAAGTGAGGCACAAGAAGAGCAAGGGGAAGGAGTAGCAGGAGAATAGCCAGATGGAGAAGAACGAACTGAACGATCAAATCTCTCTCTATAAAAAGCAGCCTCAATCTTGAGGGACTCGCAAGAAACACAGGGAGAGTCTCTAATCCTACCCACCTGGGCTTTGAGCTTCTTCCTAAGCTCTACATGAATTTGATTCATGTCCTCTGCTACCCCAACACACAGCATGCAACCATTTTGTGACTTAGCTAGTAGATCCTTAGCAAATTTTGAGTTTTCAAGCACCAAGTCATGATAAGCATTTTTTAGTTGCATACAGCCCTCACATGAGCTGATTGGGTCCTTAGAAGCATGCTTTTCAAGTTCATCATTTCTAGCAGATAGCTTCCTCAGGTGACAACTCATGGCATCAATTTCAGCGAGAAGCTTAGGGCAATTAGCACATGATGCATTGTGTGAGTGTGAAGAAAACTAGCATCAATAGGAATAGGATCTACTGGACATGTACTAGCATCCTTCGACCTAAGTGACTCAAGATCAGAAACCACACTATCATGTAGAGTCCTTAGGTTCTCCAACTCCACAAGCAAAGCATCACACAAAGTACAGCTATCAGAGTCTCGGGAGGAACAAGATCTAAGTGAAGCTAACTCCCGAGATAAGGTACCTACTTCCTTCTCTAGATCCAAACACGTAGCTCTAGACTTGGAATGAAATTTTCCTAGTTTGATAAAAGCATCATGGAGCTGGTCATAAGAAGGTACCTCCTTTGTGTCGTTGTACAGCTTGCTGTCGGGCATTTCCATGGCATTGGAGACCATGAAGCACATGCCGGAGAAGTCATCGCCACCCTTCGCCTTCTCTTGCGGTTCATCCTCATCCTCGTCGCTCCATGTCTCCGTGTCGGAGAGGTCCAGATCGTACAGAGCGGTGAGTACGCGGTGAAAGAGCTTCTTGCTCTTGGCGAACTTGCGGTGCTTCTTCTCTCGCGCCGGCTCGCGAGCTGGAGGCTTTTTGTTGCGCTTCTTATTGGTGTAGTCATTCTTGCTCGAACCCCCTTGTTCGTTCTTGCCCTTCTCCAGCTTGGGGCAGTTTGCCCGAATGTGGTTGGGGCCACCACACTCAAAGCAAGTGATCTTGCCACTCCTCTTCTTATCTCTCACCCTTTTGTAAAT
The DNA here is from genome assembly GCA_036346355.1 of Rhipidocladum racemiflorum. Classification (NCBI taxonomy): domain Eukaryota; kingdom Viridiplantae; phylum Streptophyta; class Magnoliopsida; order Poales; family Poaceae; genus Rhipidocladum; species Rhipidocladum racemiflorum. Next base: position 37,799,649 of record CM070581.1, read on the forward strand.
GTTCAAAAATTTTCAAGCGACAAGAGCAAGCTCGTCTTCTGGAAATTGTTCCAGAACGTCATCGCTTATGTCGCAAAGAGCGGGGAGAGAAAAACCAGAAGAGAAGTCAAGAGGAGGTCCAGAAGAGGAAAACCCAGTGGGATCGGTAACCAATGCCATCGTTTGGGACTTCGTCCTGCGAGCGACGATGTCAAGCTCATGAGTCTTGAGGTGGGAATACAACCCGTTAAGAGTCAAAGTCGACAAGTCCGTATGGTCTGTGATGGTGGTTACCTTCATCTCTCAAATCCTCAGATCGAGTGCTCGAAGAAAATGCCTCGTATTCTCCGAATCAGTGTATGAACAACCCACTGACCGAAGATTGCTGAGAATCTTTACAAAACGAGCAAAGCACTCATCAAGACTCTCACCAGCGTGCTGGTCAAACTTGTAGTCACGCTTAAATTGATCCTGTCTCACGGACTTGATCTGAGTGGTTCCCTCATGGTAAGCATTTAGGGTCACCCAGATCTCGTGAGCCGATCGTAGGTGAGAGACGCGATCATACTCACTGCGAGGCTAAGTCCCTGTATGAGGAGGTTCTTGGCCTTAGTGTTTGCCTCAATGTCAGCCATGTTTGCGGTGTTGACGTTCTCATCGGCCAGAACCTCATACGGGAGCTTCACCTTCTGCCATATAGAAAAGCTCTAGGTAGTGATGTATGTCTCCATCTGAACCTTCCAAAATGGATAATTAATTCCAGTAAAAATTTGAGGCTTAGATGAGTACTTGTCCGTCGCCATGGCTCTTGAGACCGCTCAAGATCTATAAAAGAGCAAAACCGGCTATGATACCAATTGAAAGACTGAGATGGCGATCAGAGGGGGGGTGAATGATCCCAAATAAAATTTTCCCCTACTCAACGTACTCCAAACAATCCCGCAAAGAAACTCGGTGCTCCTCAATATCGCAAATCCCGCAAAATCGGGAACGACTAGATAATTATGTGTATCCCTAGTTTACATGGATGAGAACCATGAATCATGTGAGGGATTTTTAAATCACAATCCTGGTTTTCAAGTGTCCAAAGCAAAGTGGGATCAATTCAAATACTTCTTTTCTAAAAGAGATCAAGCCAAAACACAAAAGCCTCTTTTAGAAAAGCAAAAGCAGATTTTTCAGGAATTGTCCTCACTTAGAGAAGGTGGATGGTTCACTTCTGTTGCTCCAACATTTTTTAGAATTTTTTACCCTGTGAGAATATGAGTCTTGAAGCACTCCACCAACAATCACCATAAAAAGCCTTCTACAAAAATCAAGAAAAATCAAGAACTACGAACGGTCAGGATCTTTAATCAAGAAATTTGGGGCTTGGTTTTCACCTCACAGCTCCAAACCGGTGCACCCAGTGGACTCCAAAATTTTTCCATAGATGGATATATAAGTCAAGCACCTTCTCCAATAAGAATCACTCAAAAAGGATTTTTCTATATTTTTCCAAAAATCGAAGACTGACTGCTGTGCGAAGAACAAGTTCATGACATATTTGCAATCTTGATAGAAACTTGATCTCTAGTCTATCCTAGGGTGCAAGAAAGATGTAAAACCAAATGAGGACCCTCAAGACATCCTTGATCAACAGCATTTTCAAGGAGAGGAAGCAAATCCAAATTGTGAGAAAGTAAATTGCGAGAATTTACATGCGGGAAATAAAATGCTGAATTTAAATTGCGTAAAGTAAAGACATAATGTAAATGCGAAATTTAAATTCACAAGAATGTAAATAAAATCTTTGTATTTTCTGGTTGGAAGGTTTACAAAGTCTCACTTCATGTGGGCAAAGCTCAAAGGAGCAACTCAAACCTTCAAGTGAGGGAGAGCACCCCTCCCCCTCTATTTATACTACTCTAGGGCCACCTACCACCCTTGGATGAGTCACAAACCCTAGGACACTCCACCAAGGGCTAGGATTAACCCACTCATTTTACCCCACACATGGGCTTTACAAGGGCCACATTGGCCATACATGGGTTTTAAACAAAACCCGGTCAACCCGATGCAACGGGCCTTCATCCGCCGGACTTGACCGCTCAGTTTCGGCCTCTTCGAGCCTCCAACCCGAACCGGAAACCTTGAGCCACCTCAAGTCCATTTCTATGATGTCCAAGTGATCCTGGTGTAACACCCCGGCATTCAATATGCCCGAATGCTACCAAACATAAGCTAAACAACAACTAAATACCATATTTAACATAAAATTCCAGCAAAGGTGCATAGGCTAAAAACCGAGATTTCGGCAGCACCTCCTTTGTTTTATCATGAATTTAAGGAGCAGCAATAATATGGCATTATATGGCAATAAGAGAAACATCTAAAACAGCAATAAATAGAGTCTTAACGACAATAAAAGACTAACATCAAGCTCTTAAAGTTCCAAGTGTCAAACAAACAATAGAACTCTCATTAACCAAGCTAAGACTTAATTTAAAGGCCATCACACGCAATTTATTATCCAACTAAATGAATTGACTTGGGGAAACATTAAGGTGAAGCAACGTGTGAGCGTGTGACTATTCCCCTTTCCCGCATGCCGTTCTCATGGTACCTAAAACAACAAGAAAACACAAGGGTGAGTTCGAAAACTCGGCAAGCATACCGCAATGGACAAAAAGCAAAACAAAAAGTCAATAACATCTAACATCATGTAAAACATCTAATTCAAGAATACTTATCAATATCATCATCAATTTGTATGCGATGTAATGCATTGCTCCGACCCTCTGGAACCTCATACCGGTATGGGAAGTACACACCCGTCGGTGTGCACCCTTTCCCCTTCCATCCCGAAGATGGAGGGTGCCTACTCGCTTCCAAACACCACGTGGATGGAATCACGACATAGGACTTACTCAATGGCGTTCGGACTAGTCATAACTTTCACCGACCTTGCCGGACTAGCTATGACTTTCTCACCGCCCTCGCCCTATCTCATGACATGCATGCAACCATGCCAAATATCATATTCAATTCACATATTAACACATGGCATGATAATATGTTAAACATGCTCATCATATCATATCAATCATTAAAACATGGCAAGTGGACATATATCATGTAGGCAATTCCATCTAATTTCAACATGCAACCTACAACTTGCTATCCATCACAACACACTTTCATCAACCACGTGCAACGGAATGCCTGGAAGAAGAGGGAACACCCGGGGTCACACAACCAGCACATAGGCATCAAACACTCACAATCATAACCTCAAAAAAGTAAACACTCCCCCAACTAACACGACATTGCCAACTACTCGCAAAACCTAAAAACAGAGGTTCTGTCCCGGCGGGACAGCAGCCTTGCAAAAGGCATAACTTGAGTTCTGGGACTCCAAATCGAATAAACGAGTACACCGTCGCGATGCTTAGGAAATTTCCCAACTTTTTCTAGTTATAGGGAAAGACTGATTCGGACTCTAAAATTGTTTAATCTACAGATTACCACAATCTGTTCCAGTTACGTCACAGATTTTTAGGCGCTCGGTAAAACAGCCATAACTTTCAAACGGCTGATCGGAAATTAACGTGCTTTACGTCCACGGAAAGATAATTAAATTATCTACAACTTCCTAGAAGTCCGTACGGTCTGATTCGGATTCTAAATCGACGGAAACTCGAACCCTAGTTCGACTGCTCAATCTGCCCGAAAACAGAAACGTGGACAAGTTTAGATCTAACCCAAATTACTTCAAACCAGCGCCTCCAATTGATCTAAAAACTTGATAAACACCCTAATAACAGTACCTAGATCATCCCCAAGGATCCCCAAGATCATACCTTTGCCCGATGCACAAAACTCCAATGAATCTCCTCGCGAATCGCTCCTCGCTCCACGTTACTCGCTCCTCGCTCCTCGCTCCTCGCTCCTCGCTCCACGGGATGACTCCACAAGGTGCAGGGGGGGAGACCACCCTAGGGCAGCAAGGGGTGGAGGGGAGGTGGTGTGGAGGTGGAGGAAAGGGAGGGGGGTGCGCCCGGGGTTGGGGGGCTCGGGCGGTGGAGAGGGGGCGGGAGGAGAGGGGCGCGGGGGGGGGAGGGGGGGGCGCAAGATGGGGCGGTGGGGCGCAAGGGGCTGGGAAGCCCCTTTACCAGCCCTCAACCCAATCCTAGTCCGTTACGGAGTCCTAATCCATCCCACCAAAGCCCACCAAGGCCCAAAACTCCTCCGGGAAGGCCCAAAACCCCGAAAACGGCCCGGAAACGGCCCGGAAACGTTATTAACCCCCGATCCTTATGATTTTAACCTTATTTCCACATCTCATACTGTATTTAACCTTATCATCAAAAATTAAGGATACGACACTCCGAGGTGTCACATTCTTCCCCCCTTCAACGGGATTCGACCTCGAATCTAAACGCACCAATCACGAAACCCAGCAAAACCAAAGACAGCCAGATTTTCACATCACATACCTGAGGTGAAAAGCTCAGGATACTTCTCGCGCATGCGAGATTCCAGCTCCCAAGTCGCTTCTCTCTCGGTCTGATGTGACCACAAGACCTTGACAAACTTAAGCGTTCTGTTCTTCATCACTCGCTCTGAAGTCCCTGCAATTTCCACGGGGACGGGACTCGAAGGTGAGGTCCTGCTCAAGCACTAATGGTTCCAATGGAACCACCAACTCCGGATCGTGCAAGTATTTCTTCAACATCGAGACATGGAACACATCATGCACACCTTGCATGGATTCCTGTAGCTCTAGGCGATAGGCCAACCTGCCAACTCGGGCGAGGATAGGAAAAGGCCCAACATACCTTGGACTCAGCTTTCCTTTGGTGCCAAAACGCACCACACCCTTGGTGGGAGATACTGCAAGAGTACGCTATCACCCACCTCAAACTCCAAGTCTCGCCGCCTCACATCAAGATAGCTCTTCTGCTCGCTTCTGCAGGCTGCGAGAAGGTTTTGCCGAACCTCCGACACGCGATCAACGATCTGCTGAACCTAATCCGCCCAAGAATAGCTCTCTCGCCCACAAGATCCCAACAAAGTGGCGATCTGCACTTCCGACCATACAAGACCTCATAAGGAGCAGCCCGGATCTTTGGAATGGTAGCTGTTATTGTAAGCAAACTCTGCAAGGGGCAAATGGTCTTCCCAGCTACCCTTCCAAGCCATCACACAGGCCCCGAGCATGTCCTCCAAAGTTTGGATGGTACGCCAGATCGCCCATCTGTCTGAGGGTGAAAAGCGGTACTAAGGCAAAGCTGCACCCAAAGCATTCTGCAAACTCTCCTGTAACTTGGAGACGAACTTCGCATCCCGATCGAGAGATAATGGTCTTGGGTACACCATGCAATCTCACAATCTCCCGCACATAGATGGGAGCCAACTCGCCGCTGAATTGGTCGTATGCGGATGGGAATGAAATGCGCAGACTTCTTTGAGACGGTCCACCACAACCCAAACAGCATCCTTCCCTCGTGGAGAACGAGGTAGACCAACCACGAAATCCATGGAGATGTCATCCCATGGCCACACAGGAACCTCCAATGGCTGCAACAGACCGGCGGGACGCTTATGCTCAGCTTTGATCTTCTGACAGATCCCACAAGACGCCACATACTTGGCAATATCCACTCTCATCCTTTTCCACCAGAAATTCTTCTTCAAGTCCCTGTACATCTTGGTCTCTCCAGGATGGACCGTGTACGGGGTGCGATGAGCTTCTCTCAGAATGTCTTCTTTCACTTGAGATTTCTGGGGCACGCACAGACGGCCCTGAAACCTCAAAGCTCCCGCATCATCAACAGTAAAGTCTCCAGACTTGCCATCCTCAAGGCGTTTCCTCACCTGCTGGAGCAAACGATCATGCTGCTGTGCCTCTCGCACACGCTCAGGAATCGCTGACTCAAGAATCAATTGAGTTTCAGCTTGCACGGTCCCCGCAAAGCAGTAGGAGACTCCCAAACGCTCAAAATCAGCAACAAGACAATCAACAACAGGGGGCATTGTCTTGCGACTGAGAGCGTCGGCCACCACATTTGCCTTCCCCGGATGATACTGGATAGTGAGGTCATAATCCTTTATCAATTCTAGCCACCTCCTCTGCCTCAAGTTCAAATCTTTCTGAGTAAAGATGTACTTGAGGCTCTTGTGATCAGTAAAAATATCACAAGGTTCGCCGTACAAATAATGCCTCCATATCTTCAATGCAAACACCACGGCGGCTAGCTCAAGATCATGGGTGGGATAGTTCTGCTCATGCTTTTTCAGCTGCCTCGAAGCATAAGCAATCACCTTGCCATTTTGCATGAGCACACAACCAAGTCCCAACCGAGAAGCATCGTAATAAACAAGTGAAGCGCTTCCTGGTTCGGAAGGGTAAGAACAGGAGCAGTCACTAACTTCTCCTTCAAAGTGCGTAAGCTGTGCTCACACTCTGCAGTCCACCGGAACTTCATCCCCTTCTCGAGTCGGGCCAGAAAGTGGCTTGGCAATGATAGAGAAATCCTGCACAAAACGCCGATAGTATCCAGCCAACCCAAGGAAACTACGCACCTCTTTGACATTGGAAGGCCTCTTCCAATCCAAAATCACTGAGACTTTGCTAGGATCTACCGATATGCCCTCTGGATTGATGATGTGGCCAAGAAAACCCACTTCAAATCCGAACTCGCACTTTTTCAGCTTAGCAAAGAATTGATTCTCCTCAGGGTACTCAGCACAAGCCTCAAGTGTCGCTCATGCTCCTCTTCTGATTTAGAGTAAATCGAGAATGTCATCGATGAACACTACCACAAACTCATCAAGGTACTTGTGTAGCATCTTGTTCATCGCCTCCATAAAGACAATAGGAGCATTAGTTAGTCCAAAAGACATAACTTTAAATTCATAATGCCCATACCTAGTGGAGAAAGCAGTCTTCTCAATGTCCTGCTCCCTTACACGGATCTGATTATACCCCGATCAAGATCAATTTTGGAGAACACCTTTGCTCCCTTCGATTGGTCAAACAGATCCTCGATGCGAGGCAAAGGATACTTGTTTTTGACTATCACTTGGTTAAGAGCACGATAATCAATGCACATACGCCAACTTCCATCCTTCTTCGAGACGAAGAGGACGGGTGCTCCCCATGGAGATACGCTTACGCCGAATGAAGCCTTTGGCCAACAGATCCTCCAATCGCTTCTTCAACTCGTCTTGAAAAGGTCGAGCTAAGCGGTATGGAGAGATAGAAATAGGTCGAGTGCCCGGAGCAAGATCAATACGAAACTCCACATTCCTCACAGAGGTAGACCAGGCAACTCGTCAGGGAACACATCAACGAACTCCTTCACTACGTAAATCTCCTCAATGGGAATCGAGGAAGATGGTTTCTCGAGACAAAGTCATGAGGAAACCCAACAGCCTCAAACGCCGACCAGAAAACAAACTAGTCAAAGCAAAGACGGAATCGGAGGGTATACCACCCGAAAGGTCAACTCTTCACGGACGGGCCTGCAAGGCAACTGTCTTCCGAAACAACAGATCTTAGCACGGCATCGATGCAGCCACCCATGCCCAAAATGACATCAAAAGGAGCCAACTGGATCACCATGAGATTGGCAAAGAAAACCTCATCATCAATGGCAATGGTGCAACCAGGGCAAACCAAAGAACTAGCAATCAAACCCCAGGAGAATCGACTAGCACAGACTCAGAAATCCGCTGGACTCCCAACTTAGCTCTACTAGCAAACTCCGACGACACAAAAGAATAGGATGCTCCGGAATCAAATAGAACAAAGGCATCAACGGAATCCATGAGCAGAGTACCTGAAACCACCTCTGAATGCCCTACCGACTCGGCGGCCAAAGCGTGCACACCTCTGGTGGCGCCGACGTATGAGCCCCGACTCAGCCGATGCCCCATCAAGGCTGGGGGCGGAGGAGGCAACTGAGGAGGAGCAGATGGCTGCGGGCACCAGTACGCTGCTGGTGGCGCCCACGCAAAGGGTGGATGAGAAACAGGAGCAGCCATCATGTGCACCGATCCTCTAGAAGACGCCGCTGGAGTGGGAGGAGAAGGCACCGTCTCCCACTTGATGATGCTACCAGGATTCATCCGGCAGACTCGCCCCATATGGCCGGGCTTGCCACAGTGGTTGCAACTCCTACCCAACCACACTCTGAAGCACGGTGCTCGCCACCGCACTTGAAGCACTTCATGCCCTGCCCGGCACAGACGAATAGTCGCTCGCGAAGAAGACGCATCGGGCGACCCCATCTTAGCCCCCGAGGAGGAGCCTGTCCTCCCTTGAACTTCTTGAAGGTGGGACGCCGAGAGGACCCACCTCCTCCACCAAAGGTCCTCTTCTCGCCCCGGGGCCGCAGGAACCCCCGAACCTCCGGGTTCTCGCTTGTCCCGGAGAGCTCCAACTCGAGCTCCATGCCCTTCGCTTGCTCCACCACAGAGCGAGAAGTCACGAGGACAGTCGCCCCATGACAACTCTGAACTCCTGGTTGAGGCCCCTACGGAACCTCCTAGCTTTCTCCCGATCGTTTACCGCCACACTGCAGACGGCGCACCACGCTGTTGAACTCCTTCTCATACTCACACCGACCTCTTTCCTCGGGAAAGAGTGGTCGAGTAAGCTCCATCCTCTCAAGGAAAGACTCAGGTGGAACTTGGCTCGAAGCGAGCCACAAAGTCCTCCTGTGTGATCGACCAGATCGGGGTTCTAGCAGCCGTAACCCTCCCACCAGATATCGGCTTGGCCCTTCAAATGAAAAGCCACAAAGCGAGTCCTCTGAACCGAGGTCAATTCTAGGACCTCAAAGCGCCTCTCCATGTACCGCAGCCAATCTGGATCGGATCGGGCGTGCTCGCTCCATCGAAAGTGTCAAGACGGAGGGACATCCACTCCCGAGACTCATCCTCGGCTCCGTGCAGCGGGGCAACAACAGGGCCATGCAGGGGAGGCACAACAACAGGGGCTGCCCGCACGCTGGCGCGCAGCTCACTGAATCTCCTCTGCAGAGCCTGGACTAAATCTTCATTGGCGGCGGGCACCCCGCCCCGACCGCACAGCTGGAAGCTCCTCCCGAGCTGGCCCACGAGCATTAAGCGAAACGCTACCCTCGAATGCAGACTCCTCAACTCCTGGGAGCCTCGCCCCTGGCCTCCACGACCACGGCGTCCACGGCCTCTACCCTCGGCATGGTCGCTTAGACAGACAACCACCCAAACACCAAAGCACACAATCAAGATCATAGATCAAACATTATCATAAGCATATTCCTTATCACATAATCAAGCGCGATGCATTGATGAACCAAAACCCATCCTCTTGTGCAACCAAGTGTGTCGATTTTAGATTAGTTATACCACTTTTACAAGTTTTAACGTTGCTATCCTATAACAAGGTTTTAGTTAGAACCTAAGCCATGTTTCTAAGTTATTCCACATCACATTTTAGTTGTACCCTATAGCATGACACTAAAATTCACATTCCAAGGACCTACAGCCCGCTCTGATACCAATCAGTAACACCCGGCATTCAATATGCCCGAATGCTACCAAACATAAGCTAAACAACAACTAAATACCATATTTAACATAAAATTCCAGCAAAGGTGCATAGGCTAAAACCGAGATTTCGGCAGCACCTCCTTTGTTTTATCATGAATTTAAGGAGCAGCAATAATATGGCATTATATGGCAATAAGAGAAACATCTAAAACAGCAATAAATAGAGTCTTAACGACAATAAAAGACTAACATCAAGCTCTTAAAGTTCCAAGTGTCAAACAAACAATAGAACTCTCATTAACCAAGCTAAGACTTAATTTAAAGGCCATCACACGCAATTTATTATCCAACTAAATGAATTGACTTGGGGAAACATTAAGGTGAAGCAACGTGTGAGCGTGTGACTATTCCCCTTTCCCGCATGCCGTTCTCATGGTACCTAAAACAACAAGAAAACACAAGGGTGAGTTCGAAAACTCAGCAAGCATACTGCAATGGACAACAAGCATAACAACAAGTCAATAACATCTTTCATCATGTATAACATCTCATTCATGAATACTTATCAATATCATCATCAATTTGTATGCGATGTAATGCATTGCTCCTGACCCTCTGGAACCTCATACCGGTATGGGAAGTACACACCCGTCGGTGTGCACCCTTTCCCCCTTCCATCCCGAAGATGGAGGGTGCCTACTCGCTTCCAAACACCACGTGGATGGAATCACGACATAGGACTTACTCAATGGCGTTCCGGACTAGTCATAACTTTCTCACCGACCTTGCCGGACTAGCTATGACTTTCTCACCGCCCTCGCCCTATCTCATGACATGCATGCAACCATGCCAAATATCATATTCAATTCACATATTAACACATGGCATCATAATATGTTAAACATGCTCATCATATCATATCAATCATTAAAACATGGCAAGTGGACATATATCATGTAGGCAATTCTATCTAATTTCAACATGCAACCTACAACTTGCTATCCATCACAACACACTTGCCTCAACCACGTGCAACGGATTGGCGGGAAGAAGAGGGATCTCCCGGGTCACACCACCTGCACATAGGCATCACACACTCACAATCATAACCTCAAAACAGTACACACGCCCCCATCTAACCCGACATTGCCAACTACTCGCAAAACCTAAAAACAGAGGTTCTGTCCCGGCGGGACAGCAGCCTTGCAAAAGGCATAACTTGAGTTCTGGGACTCCAAATCGAATAAACGAGTACACCGTCGCGATGCTTAGGAAATTTCCCAACTTTTTCTAGTTATAGGGAAAGACTGATTCGGACTCTAAAATTGTTTAATCTACAGATTACCACAATCTGTTCCAGTTACGTCACAGATTTTTAGGCGCTCGGTAAAACAGCCATAACTTTCAAACGGCTGATCGGAAATTAACGTGCTTTACGTCCACGGAAAGATAATTAAATTATCTACAACTTCCTAGAAGTCTGTACGGTCTGATTCGGATTCTAAATCGACGGAAACTCGAACCCTAGTTCGACTTCTCAATCTGCCCGAAAACAGAAACGTGGACAAGTTTAGATCTAACCCAAATTACTTCAAACCAGCGCCTCCAATTGATCTAAAAACTTGATAAACACCCTAATAACAGTACCTAGATCATCCCCAAGGATCCCCAAGATCATACCTTTGCCCGATGCACAAAACTCCAATGAATCTCCTCGCGAATCGCTCCTCGCTCCACGTTACTCGCTCCTCGCTCCTCGCTCCTCGCTCCACGGGATGACTCCACAAGGTGCAGGGGTGGGGAGACCACCCTAGGGCAGCACGGGGTGGAGGGGAGGTGGTGTGGAGGTGGAGGAAAGGGAGGGGGGTGCGCACGGTTTTGGGGGGCTAGGGCTTAGGAGATGGGGAGGGAGGAGAGGGGCGCAAGAGGTGGAGGTGGGGCGCAATATGGGGAGGTGGGGCGCAAGGGGCTGGGGAAGCCCCTTTTACCAGCCCTCAACCCAATCCTAGTCCGTTACGGAGTCCTAATCCATCCCACCAAAGCCCACCAAGGCCCAAAACTCCTCCGGGAAGGCCCAAAACCCCGAAAACGGCCCGGAAACGTTATTAACCCCCGATCCTTATGATTTTAACCTTATTTCCACATCTCATACTGTATTTAACCTTATCATGTTCAAAAATTAAGGATACGACACTCCGAGGTGTCACACCTGGTTTGAGCCCAACCATCTCGTCGGCATCCTCGACCGCTCCGGACCTCGGTTCTCCCAACCTAGTCCCGGTACTCACCAACGACCATAGCTACCTCAAGAACCTGTACCACAAGGACCAAACCATTTTGCACATTCCAAAATACACTCACCTTTTTCTTCCTACATGTTAGTCCACAATTATCATTAATTCAAACATGCAACGCCAAGTCAAATCAAACTCAAACCTGAGCACACCTTGCTCAAATAAAGTCAAATACTCATCACAAACACGGATGGACCTCCACATGGTCCTTCACCTTGAAGCATGTGTGTTTGGTGAAGCTAAGAAACAAATGAATGGGGTACATGCTACATTATTCATGACCTGCTGCATGATTTAGAATTGACAGTTTCCTCACAAGAATGTCTACATATTGATTCTTTTAGTGCAAGAACTATAGAAGTTCCTCCGTCTATCTATCACTTGTCCATCAGTATGAGCCTTGCCAATAGTGAGGATGGAACTATGGAAGGAAATTTTAGAAAGGAATTGGGTAAAAATAAGGAATAGAATGAAATCTGAAAACATATACACTTTGATGCTCTTCGGAAAATATGATGCAAGCTTTGTTGATACTTTTCATCATTTCTTCAAAGATGCAAACTGTGGAGGCGACAAGGATCGGGTATGCACGCGTGTGGATTCTAGATGTCCGGTCAAGAGAAGAACGCGCGTGTGGATCTGATTGTGTTGTAATTAGAACGGAAAGATTGTAACCGTAAAGGAAGCTATCCTAGATAAGGAAGGATACGACCCCTTTACTTGTAACCAACTCGGACTCATGCTATAGTAACCGAGCTGGATTCCACCCCTCCTCCTTCCTATATATAAGGGAAGGGAAGAGATGAGACTCAACACATAATCCCAGAACACTAGACTAGGGTATTACCACCTCCGTCGAGGGCCTGAACCTGTATAATCCCTTGTCTTGTGTTACCATCGAGATCCCGATCCAGCGCCTTACCCCACAAATTCAAACCCCCCCAAAGATTATTGCCGACACCAAACGTTGACAGTTGGCGCGCTAGGTAGGGGCAGCGCGAAGATCAATCCGAGTGATTTCGATGGCGTTCGAAGTTGGCATCACCTTTGCTCCAGGCCAGGGTTTTTGCTTCGGAAGTCTGCACTTCGTCGCCAACAAACACGGCACAATCATCCTCTCGAACTTAGATCAGATCAGGTCCGAGAGCTTTTCCAGTTTTTGTTCGGTATTTGTGATCGGAAGCAGTCTTCCCGAATCACATAATCGACGGGGACCTGGGGAGACCGAGACAGAGCCTGCTCAGCATGAAGACCCAGACGATCGCGTTCGGTCACTTCAAAATTGAGCGCGCAATATCAATGACGGCATCTTGCATGCTAGAGTGAGGAACCAGTTGGTTTTCCAAACTCCGCAGCAAAACATTATGGCAACCAAGACACTTCTTGATACCTTGGAACCCATGATCGAATCCGACAGCCCAGTCGCGCTGATCGTGGCACAGGTCAAAGCCATGGTGACGACTGCAGCGATCCAGCACAACCAGCGGGGCAAGACGACAAAGCCTCCACATACAGGAGAAGAAACTCACACGGCTAGCAGTCGGACGGGTCGCAGTCAGACAAGAAGCAATCGGCGCAAGTCCCCCTGCGAAAGGGACATACGCTCCACCATCCACCGTGACCTTCGCCAAGATCTCAATGATAGAAGGCGGGAGTGGGAGGATGACGATCAGCGCCGCCAGGATGATGACCACGAAAGCTTTGGCATCAACCATGAGCATAGCAGTCGGCATCCTCGTGATCGGGCCTCCGACCACGGCCATCGCAAAGGCCAGCGCAATCCACACCAGGATGAAGATCGCCAAGTGGGTCTTCCCCCGCATCGCCGCCACGCTCAGCGCGATGAAGGCCCTATCAACAGGATCAGGGCATTTACTACTCGTCTCCGCCGAGTGCAACGGCTGAACGGTTTTAATCCAAAAGGCATTACCAAGTTTGACAGAGAGAGAGATCCGGAAGCTTGGCTGCAGATCTACTCCCTTGTAGTCAAAGCGGCCGGAGTAGACCACATCGTGATGGAAAATTATCTTCCAGTGATGTTGGCCCCCTCGGCTCAAGCATGGCTCACAGGGCTTCCAAGAGATTCCATCGACTCCTCGGGAGACTTTTGTGACCAGTTCATCACGAATTTTCAGGGCACTTTCGAGAAGCCTGGAACCCCTTGGGACCTCTACCAGCTCCATCAGAAGAAAAACGAATTCTTGAGAGAGTTCATTCGGCGATTCACGCAGAAAAGAATATTGTTCGAGACGTCTTAGATGCGGTCGTCGTCGCAGCCTTCCAAAAGGGCGTCAGCGATCCCGATCTCATTAAAAAGATGTCCCGAAGACCCCCAACCACAGCTAGGGAGATGTTCGCCTTTGCCGATCGCTATGCAGCCACGTCGAACCCATTAGCAGAACGCCGGGAAGATCAACCCCAGCAAAAGGACAAAAAAAGACCATACCGAACCCCCAAAGCAAAAGGAGAAAAAGCAGAAGGGAGAGGATCTGGTTGCCACGACCGAGCGAGGAGGGGCAAGGGATCCCCAAAACAAAGAATATGATGAAGTAATGAATGCTCAATGCCCCTTTCACCCAAAAGGAAGGCATGCAGCAAAGGATTGCTTCACTTTGAAAAGATTCGCATGGGAAAATTCGCGCCAATCAGAACCTAGAGATAAGAAGGAAGCTGGGAAAAAAGACGGCCCCTTGGATGAGAGCGAGTTCCCAGATATTGAACAAGAGCTCAACTTCATATTCGGAGGCTCGAGCGCATATGAGTCCAAGCGAAAGCAGAAGCTTACCGCTTAGGACATCAATGCAATCGCACCAGCGACCCCCCAATATCTGAAGTGGTCGGAAGCTCCCATCACCTTCGATTGCTCAGACCACCCCGACCACGTACCTTTTCAAGGCAGATATTCCCTGGTGCTAGATCCAGTCATTTGCAGCATAAAACTCAAGAGGGTGCTGATCAATAGAGGTAGTGGGCTCAATATCCTGTTTGCCAAGACCCTCGATGACATGAGGATACCACGGACCGAGCTCAAACAAAGCTCATCACCCTTCTATGGGGTGATTCCTGGGACATCCTCCGTGCCACTCGGGCAGATTGTTTTGCCCGTCATGTTCGGCATGAAAGACAACTACAGGACGGAGCACACGAACTTCGAAGTAACCGATTTCGAGACGGCGTACCACGCTATCTTAGGAAGGCCCGGTTTAGCAAAATTCATGAAGGTTCCACACTACACCTACTCAATGCTCAAGATGCCAGGACCCAAAGGAGTCATCACAATCCACGGAGATGTATGGCAATCTTTCCAATGCGACAAGGAGAGTTGTGAGTTGGCCGAGGTCCTACGGGCATCGGCCGACTTGCAAAAAAATCCGACAAGCATCCGCTTCGCATGACGAGGACGTGCTAGCCAAGAAGCAAGCGAAGGTAGGGATCTGACCTCGCGAAGAAGTCAAGAAAATAACACTCGACCCGTCCAATCTGGCCAAAACAGCCTTGATTGGGACAGGGCTCGATCAGGAATAGGAAAGCGCGCTGGTCACCTTTCTCCGGGCAAACCAAGACATCTTCGCCTGGAAGCCTTCAGACATGCCTGGTGTCCCGAGGGAGGTGATCGTGCACGCGTTAAATGTAAATCAGGGCACGAAGCCGATCAAGCAGCGCCTTCGACGCTTTGCTCAAGATCGACGGGACACAATTAAAGAGGAGATCACCAAACTCTTAGTCGCTGGCTTTATAAGAGAGGTGTTTCATCTCGACTGGTTGGCGAACCCAGTTCTAGTTCGCAAAAAGAACAAAAGCTGGTGCATGTGCGTTGATTATACCTACCTCAACAAGGCATGCCCTAAGGATCCGTTCGGGTTACCTCGCATCGACCAAGTTGTGGACTCCACCGCCGGCTGCAAACTCTTGAGCTTTTTGGATGCCTACTCAGGGTACCACCAGATTAGCCTCAAGGAGGAAGATTGCATCAAGACTTCATTCATCACGCCGTTCGGAGCTTTCTGCTACGTCACAATGCCATTCGGGTTGAAGAACGCTGGCGTGACTTACCAGCGTGCAATACAACTGTGCTTTCACAATCAACTCGGACGTAACGTAGAGGTGTATGTGGATGACGTTGTGGTGAAATCTTAGTTGAAAGGAGACCTCATCTCTGACATAATCAAAATGTTCAAAAGCCTGAGGGCCTACCGGATGAAACTCAACCCCAAGAAGTGCACCTTCGGAGTCCCTTTGGGAAAGCTTCTCGGGTACATCATGTCGCACCACAGCATCGAAGCAAATCCGGAGAAGGTCACCGCCATCCTAAAGATGAAGCCACCAACAAATCAAAAGGACGTCCAGAAGCTCGCAGGGTGCATGGTGGCACTCGGCAGATTTGTCTCTCGCTTAGGGATGCAGTGAACACCGTTCTTCAAACTCCTGAAAAAGCAAGACCAGTTCGAATGGACCACCGAAGCACAGCAAGCCTACGATAACCTCAAGACCTTCTTAACAAAGCCTCTGGTATTGGCATCCCCGTTGCCAGAAGAACCACTCATGCTCTACATAGCCACAACAACCCATATGGTCAACGCAGCGATTGTCGTCGAGCGCAAGGAGGACGGGCACCAGCAGAAGGTACAACGTCCGGTCTACTTCATCAGCAAAGTATTGGGTGAATCTAAAAATGCGGTACCCACAAGTCCAGAAGCTCATCTACGCGGTGCTGATCACCTCCCGAAAGCTCAAACATTACTTCTAGGAACACGCGATTTCAGTGGTCACCTCTTTCCCGATCGGAGACATACTCCATAACCGGGAGGCCACTGGGAGGATCGCAAAGTGGGCAGCCAAGCTGGGAGACTTCGAAATTACGTTCAAACTGCGCACAGCCATAAAGTCACAAGCACTGGTCGACTTCACCGCCGAGTGGACGGAACTACAAAAACCATCAACCAGCAAGGAACTTGAGCACTGGACAAAGCACTTTGACGGTTCCCTCACGCTCAGCGGCACGGGGGCTGGCGTCGTGCTCACATCCCCGAAAGGAGAAAAAATGAAATACGTCTTGTAGATCCATTTTCCAGCATCAAACAACAACGCCGAGTACGAAGCACTCATTCACGGGCTCCGTATCGCCATATCACTCGGAATTCGAAGGTTGGCGGTTCGCGGAGATTCCCAACTCGTGGTCAACCAGGTACAAAAAGATTGGTCGTGCATTGATGACATAATGACTTCGTACTGCCAAGAGGTGCGCAGACTAGAGAACAAGTTCGATGGACTAGAGCTGACCCATGTGCTTAGACAGGATAACGAGGCCGCCAATGAGCTTGCCAAGCTCGGTTCTAGTCGGGCGGAGTTACCAGCTGGTGTGTTTGTGGAAGAACTTCACAAGCCCTCAGCCACCTTACGCCAAAGGGAGGAGGAGACATCCCTCCCAGCTGACGCAGAGGTGTTGGTCATTAACACCGACTGGACGAAACCCTACCTCAATTACCTGGTAAGAGATGAACTCCCAGAGGACCGCACCGAAGCAGAGCGCATCACACGCAGAAGTAAAAGTTACGCAATCGTCGAAGGGGAGCTCTTCCGGAAGAGCGCCTCTGGAATACTCAGACGCTGCATCCCAGAGCAAGAAGGAAAGGACCTCCTCAAGGAAATCCACGCGGGAATCTGCGGACACCACGCGGCCTCAAGAACCCTAGTCGGGAAGGCTTACCGCCAAGGATTCTTCTGGCCGACCGCAGTAACGGACGCAGAAGGCATCATTCGAACCTGTGAGGGCTGCCAATTCTTCGCTCGGCAAATCCACGTGCCGGCTCAAGAGTTGCAGACAATACCAATCACTTGGCCATTCGCAGCTTGGGGGCTGGACATGGTAGGACCACTGAAAAAGGCGCAAGGGGGATTCACACACCTCTTTGTCGTTGTGGACAAATTTACAAAGTGGATCAAGGCCAAGCCAGTCGCCACTGTAATAGCAGCAAAGGCCAAGGACTTCTTCCAAGACATTGTGGTTCGCTTCAGCACGCCAAACAGAATCATCACGACAACGGTACCCAGTTTAGAGGAGAGGAATTCCAGGATTGGTGCGGGGAACCAGGAATTAAAATCTGCTTTGCTTCCGTGGCACACCGGCGGAGCAATGGCCAGGTCAAACGAGCGAACGGCATGGTACTTTAATTATTGAAAGCAAGGATCTTCGATCGCCTAAATCCCTATGCCACCCGATGGGTGAAGGAATTGCCCTCGGTGCTCTGGGGGCTCAGAACCACCCCCAGTCAGGCAACCGGGCAGTCACCCTTATTCCTGGTATATGGGTTTGAGGCGGTCCTACCCACCAAGCTGAAATTCGGGTCCCCAAGGATTCGAAACCACAGCGACAATAAATCGCAAGAAAGCGGACTGGACAACCTCGATCGATTGGAAGAAGCAAGGAATGTAGCTGCAATCCGATCTGCCAAATATCTCCAAGGCTTGCGTCGCTATCACAACCGCAACATCAGGGGCCGCGCTTTCTCCAAGGGAGATCTGGTTTTAAGAAAAAATTAGAAAAGTGAACACAAGCTTTCCCCATGCTGGGAGGGTCCCTATATTGTCAGCGAAGTGGTACGGCCTAGAACGTATCGACTTAAACGAGAAGACAAAACAGTCATCAGCAACACCTGGAACATAGAACAGCTACGTCGCTTCTACGCTTAAATCTTGGGGGGAAAGCAGCGAGGTCTAGCAGCACCGCCCGCTCAGACTTCGCCGCGGCGCACCCGCCCGACTGCCTCAATGAGGGCGTCCTGCGCCCTGAAAAAGCGAGGAACAACCTCGAGAAGCATGTCGATGACAGCGGTGTCGCGCTCGATGGCCGCCATCTCCACCACCGCCTCGATCGCCCTCCATGACGCCTCGTGGGGCAGCTCCAAGTACCAGGGGCCAGGAAGGTCCGCCATGGTAGGGCGCGATATGCACAACGAGCTTCCCCCCACCCTTCTTATACGAAGAGGCACGGAAGACGAAGCGCACAGGATTAAAGGAAGGGGCGGGAAGCCAGAACGACTGGGCAGCAGTCCCAGGCAAATTTGAACTAGCCACGCAAGTAGTACGACAAAAATAGCCCGGTGATGTCATAATCCCTCTCCACTCTTAATTACTCTATTTTTTGCCTTATGACCTAGTGTAACACCCCGGCATCTAGTATGCCCGAATGCTACCAAACATAGGCTAAACAGCACCTAAATACCACTAATAAAGACAAATTACAGCAAAGGAGCAAGGAGACATGAGCGAGGAGTAGGCACCCTCCATCTTCGGGATGGAAAGGGGGAGAGGGTGCACACCGACGGGTGTGTACTCAACCATACCGGTATGAGTTTCCAAGGAGACATGAGCATTGCATCGCAATGCATACATAATGATGATGAAAATGATATGTGATCATGAATGAGATGATAGACATGATGTGAGTTGTTGTAGCCATGAAATTGTTTCTTTTGTACCATTGCAATATACTTGCTGAGTGATGAACTCACGCTTGTGTTTATGTTGTTTTTTTAGGTACCATGACACCGGCATGTGGGAAAGGGCATTAGCTACACATCTTCACGTAGTTCCAGTCACATTTACCAAATTTTGAGTCATGATCTTAATAATAGTGCCATGAATGTTGGTGTATGGATTAAATTGTGTGGTCGGGTCCCGTATTTGCTTCGTTATAGTTTATGGAGTGGTTGAACTTGATAATATTGCCTTATGTTGTTGCCATATCCATTTACATTGCTTCTTTAGATATCTTATGATATTATGTTACTTGCCTGTTATTGCTATTGTCTCAAATCATGTTAAAACAAAGGAGATGCTGCCGAAATTTTCGGTTTTAGCATTTGCTCCTTTGCTGTAATTTGTCTTTATTAGTGGTATTTAGGTGTTGTTTAGCCTATGTTTGGTAGCATTCGGGCATACTAGATGCCGGGGTGTTACACTTAGTTGCTTCCCAACTAGGCAGTAAGCCGGGGGCTACACTTAATAAGTGCACGTTTGCACTTGCATCAGTCCCCTACTTGAACCACTAGACCTAACGGTCGTAACACTTAATAAATGAACGCTAAAATGCTCCCGCAAGTTTTTTGTCCTTAATTCCAGGGACGACCAGAAAGGAACTCGGGAAACGCGCCCGGCCGGAAGAAGCGCCAGACCGTTGGTCCGCGAAGCACTCAGGAACCACGTCACTCGGATGATCTCTCAATCGAGCGAAGGAACTCGGGCAATGCTCCCGGCCGGAAGAAGCACCAGGCCATTGGCCCGCGAAGCACTCGGGAACTCCATCACTCGGATGATCTCTCAATCGAGCGAAGGAACTCGGGCAACTCTCCTGGCCAGAAGAAGCACCAGACCGTTGGTCCGTGAAGCACTCGGGAACTCCACCACTCGGACGATCTTTCAATCGGGCGAGACAGCAAGCAGCCAACATGCCAAGAGAACTCAAGTTCCACTCGGGGACATGGTGACTTCACGACCGCCAACGCTTGGTTGGAGCTCGTAATCACCAATCTTCCGCACATGGGACCTAAGCCCCTCGGGGGCTGCTCGCAGCCGCTGAAGAACCTGGTTCCCTCTGCTCGGGTTGCTAGGGTGCAGGAAGGCCAACACCGGATAGAGTCCCATGTAAGCAGCATCCCTAGCTGCGGAGACCAGACAAGGTCAGGGACAAAAACATGAAGATGGCGAAAGTCATTCGCCCACAAAGAGAACTCGCCTCGGAGAGATCCCAACGTATCCAGTTTCTCCAAGCGAAGAGGATGAACTTCGTGTCAAAACCACTACAGCTCCTGGGAGCGCTCACTCCGAACCTCCACCGGCTCGGCTCAGAAAGGAAGGACACGACGCAGAAAGTCGGTCTTCCCCCTCAAAAGGCTCCCTAGAGACTAAAGGCAGCAGAAAAAGAGTTAGCAAGCATCCCTGTCAGAAGATCGGAAGGGAACACTAAAACCACTCCTGGTGCCAACCCTTGTCAGAAGATCGGAAGGGAATGGCGAAACAAGATTTCCTCGACCCATCCCGCAATTGAAGACCAGCGCCCCTGACCAGATTGGGGGCATCCTTGTTCGAGAAGGGTTTGAGAACAAAGAAGTGCCACAAAAGGACCGATTCGGATCCAGTTCAAGGTTGCGGGTCCGGACGAAGTCAAAAGCTTCTAGTGTACGCCCCTGACCGGGTATGGTTACCATTCGGCCATGGTCCTACTAGAGGCGACCTAGGTGCGCCCCAAGTCGGGCTGATCACCAGCGTCCTAATGGATGCGACCCAGGTGCGCCCCAAATCGGGCTGATCACTAGTGTCCTACAGAATGCGACCTAGGTGCGCCCCAAGTCGGGCTGATCACCAGTGTCCTGTAGGATGCGACCCAGGTGCGCCCCAAGTTGAGCTGATCACCAGTGTCCTGCAGGATGCGACCTAGGTGCGCCCCAAGTCGGGCTGATCACCAGTGTCCTGCAGGATGCGACCCAGGTGCGCCCCCAATCGGGCTGATCACTAGTGTCCTAATGGATGCGACCCAGGTGCGCCCCAAGTCGGGCTGATCACCAACGTCCTAATGGATGCGACCCAGGTGCGCCCCAAGTCAGGCTGATCACCAGTGTCCTAATGGATGCAACCTAGGTGCGCCCCAAGTCGGGCTGATCACCAGTGTCCTGCAGGATGCGACCTAGGTGCGCCCCAAGTCGGGCTGGTCACTAGTGTCCTGTAGGATGCGACACAGGTGCGCCCCAAGTTGGGCTAATCACCAGCATCCTAATGGATGCGACCCAGGTGCGCCCCAAGTCGGGCTGATCATCAGTGTCCTGCAGGATGCGACCTAGGTGCGCCCCAAGTCGGGCTGATCACCAGTGTCCTGTAGGATACGACCCAGGTGCGCCCCAAGTCGGGCTGATCACCAGCGTCCTAATGGATGCGACCCAGTTGCGCCCTAAGTCGGGATGATCACCAGTGTCCTGTAGGATGCGACCCAGGTGCGCCCCCAGTCGGGCTGATCACCTGCAACACATCGGATGCCATGCAGGTGCGTTCCAAATCGAGTTGACCACCGGCCTACCGCAAGGAAGGTCTCCCAAAGAAGTCCGAGCAATAAGTCGAGTCCTTTGTAAATTCCTTGCCTATTGTCAAGCACTCGGACAATGTGAACAAGAGGACTGGAAGGCCACACCCTCGACACGAACAAAAATCAAAAGCAACTCGATTGCAAAGCACTCGAGGGCTACTGTGGAGGCGTCAAGGACCGGGTATGCATGCGTGTGGATTCTAGATGTCCGTTCAAGAGAAGAACGCGCATGTGGATCCGATTATGTTGTAATTAGAACGAAAAGATTGTAACCGTAAAGGAAGCTATCCTAGATAAGGAAGGATACGACCCCTTTACTTGTAACCAACTCGGACTCATGCTATAGTAACCGAGCTGGATTCCACCCCTCCTCCTTCCTATATATAAGGGAAGGGAAGAGACGAGACTCAACACATAATCCCAGAACACAGGACTAGGGTATTACCTCCTTCGTCGAGGGCCTGAACCTATATAATCCCTTGTCTTGTGTTACCATCGAGATCCCGATCCAGCGCCTTGCCCCACAAATTCACACCCCCCTAAGATTATTGTCGACACCAAAGGTCGACACAAACTTTCCACACTGGAATACTTGAGATTACCATCGGTTGAGGTCAAAACATTGTCACTAATTTCAATCGAATGCTAGGTAAATGTCAATTGAATAAAAAATAATTCAAACCATGCTAGAAAATTTTGAAAATTTTTGTGGACAGTCCTAACGCATCACTAATGTTCCATAAAATTTTTAGATCATGATCAAGCCTGAGAAATTTTCAAAAATTCTAACGGTGTTACTGTCCTTGTAAAAAGCTAAGTACATGTATTGCTTCCATAGATTTGATTGAGCAACCAAAACAGGTTTAGAATTTTTCAAACTTTTAGAGAAGGATGCTAATGCAATGTTTAAGCTCTTATAAAATTTTTGATCATGTTCATACTCGAGCGAATTTATAAAATTCTGGCAATTTTACTGTCCCATTTATATTTCTTATGTTTTTTATTTTTTAAAAAATAATAAATAAAGTTCGATTCTTTTGAAAAAAAATTCGTATAATCCTAGACTTCTAAATATGGTACCCATAAATTTTTCAAAGCATGATCACGTATGTAGATTTTTTATAAAACATGTCAAAAATTTAGTTTTTTAACAAATATTCATAGAAGGTAACATTCTTAAGAGGTATTGACCCCAATTTAGTCCAAAAAACTTGAAATCCGATCAAAATACTCAAAATTTCAATAAAATTTGCTAAAAATATTATAGTAATTTGATTTTTTTTAATTGTTTATTCCGTCAGGATTATGAGAGGTGCGGGGGTCGAAGATTTCACCAGATTTTGAACCATGATGTCATGAGATACTCGGTGAGCTTGGATTTATCATCACCTATGTTCTCCAATTCGGTAGACATATAAAACTCTAAATGCTAGTCTAGAACATTTTCCTAACCAGAGTTAGATAGACAACAAAACCTTTTTTCCCCAAGGCGAGAAGGCTACACAACTCAATTGGCTTAAACCTTTCTATTGAAAAGTACAGTATAAGCATCAAGTACTCTTCTGTCTAAATTTATAAGACGTATTTTTTTAATAGTCTTATTCCTAAATATAAGATGTATTTCATATTTCAATACAGAATCAGTGTGATGTTCCCTCTATACTCCTAATAAATATCTATTTTTACTTGAATGTATCATGCAAAGTTTGAAATTTTGTTTTCAGATTATATCTCAAAGATGATCGGAATCCAAAATTTTGAAATTTTAGCCGAAATTTGGATGAAATTCAAAAAGCAAAATTCAAATATAAAAGTTTTTGGACCAGCATTTCTGTGATTTTGGCCAAAAATCTTGGTAAATTTCAACCGAACGAAAAATGGTACAAATCACATTAGAAAATTTTGAAAATTTGTGTGGATAGTCCTGACATATCACTAATGTCTAAACTAATAAATATTGGAGTTTACCATGTCGTCCAACTCTCCTTTCATCTGCCGCACGTGTGGTTCGCTGAAAAGCTCCAACATGCGGGCTGCCTGGTCCGCCCCCACGTTCCAAAAAATCGGATTAGAGAAATCGCCCGCATGGTCCAGCCCACGTCCCAGAAAAATCGGATGAGAGAAATCGTGTCCACCCCAAATATCTCTCCCACAGATCGGTAGTTCCTTCTTCTTCCCCGTGCACTCCAATCTCGCCATGAAAACCTATGCTTGTGTAGCCAGTGTTCGTTAATGGCAGTAGCGAGGACACTGTCGAGAAGCGGCTCGGCGTGGCGACATGCCGGGAACAGCGCGGATGGAGATAGCGACGTGGGCACCGCGTTCCTCCTCGCCCCCGATCTCACCTTCCTGTAGCCGTCGGGTGGCCTTCTTCAAAGATCTTTGAGACACCACCTGCAAGCGACTCTGATAGGGAGAAGTTGATTGACATTATTCAGGTATGCTTTTTTATGTCCTTGGTAGTAAATCAAAGTATCAAGCACAGTAGTTCTTTATTAGCCTTTTCCTGATAGAAGTGCAAATGTTTTGAGCCATCTATTTTCCTGATAGGATTTACTTGAAAGGTGATGTATTTTCCACATCTATTTTCTCAATCCATCTTTCCATTGTTTTGTCCAGTAGTTCAGCACACCATTTATGAAAAATCTATAATCTCTTAACAGTTGCAGTTAATACTTGCTTAGCTTAAAACTCCATTAATTTACAACAGTAAATACTTATTTTGCAGGACTGGAAGACAGAAAGATACAAAGAAATGTTGGAATAACATGGGCTTGGCCCAAATCAACTAATTCCTAGAAAAAAATCTCAAAGGCCCATGTGGGAGCATGAGGATGGTGGAACCCTTTAGTCCCATATTGCTAGTGGAAGGGGAGGAACACCTATGGTTCTCTATATAAACTACCTATAGGCCACCACCAAGAGTGTGCTTGAGGCTTGAGAGGGGTTAGAGTTTTGCCACCTCTCGCTATTGCGCTACCACCGTAGCCTTCTTCATTCCAAGCGCCGGTGTGCACCTGCGATCGGGAGAGCAGATCTCCGGAACCCTTCGCCTTCGAGATCCTGCACCAGGAGAGGGCGAATAAGGTTTTTGGGAAGCGCTTCGCGTGACTACTCAAGATCTTCACCACGGGTCGCCTTCCTCTTCTTGCTGCTAGGCGTCGCAGTGAACGGCTCCTGCGACGTGCCGGCAATAACGTCGTCAACGTCAACGTCGTGACTGCACCAGCCGCGGCATCTGCATCTTCTTCTGCTCAGTACGTTCAATCTATCCTAATCTCGTGGTTAATCATGTTTAACCAGATGGTCATGTTGTTCGTACTGTCTAGTATGGTAGAGAAATACATGCTAGTTTTTATGATGTTGTTCATGATTTATATTCGGAATTTAATCTGGAAATTGTCTAATTACTCAACAATCCAAAAACCTTAGTGTAGATAATTTCCTGGATTAACAATGGCTGGTTTTGCCGAAGCACTGAGGCCGGAGATTAAATTCTCTGGTGTGCACTTTAAGAGGTGGCAAGTCAAGGTCACGCTCTGGCTTATGGCTATGAATGTATTCTGGGTTAGTAAAGGCAAGCCTGAATGTGATCTTTCTGCTGAGCAGCAGAAAAGTTTCACAGATGCCAATACTATCTTCGTGGGATGCATTCTTAGCGTTCTTGTCGACCTTCTGTGTAATGTGTACATGCACATAACAGATGCGAAGGTGCTGTGGGATACACTGAACACCAAATTCGGTGCATCGGATGCGGGCAGTGAACTGTATGTCATGGAAAACTTTCATGACTATAAGATGGCTGATAATCGCTTTGTTGTAGAGCAAGCCCATGAGATACAGTGCATTGTCAAGGAACTCGAACTCCTGGAATGTGTCTTACCTGATCCTTTTGTGGCCGGTTGCATCATTGCAAAACTGCCTCCCTCATGGAGGAGTTTCGGCACTACTCTAAAACATAAGAGGACAAAGATATTAGTCGAAAATCTGATAGCGTCCCTTGATGTTGAAGAGAAAGCTCGGGCTAAGGACTTCAGTGGTAATGGAGCCGAGGGCCAGTCCAGCGCCAATATGGTTCAGAAGAACTACGGCAAGAACAAAGGGAAGGACAAACTTAATAAGACTACCAACTTCAAGAAGAAGAAGATGAACAAGGCTGAGATGCCCTGCTTCGCATGTGGTGAAGTCGGGCATTTTTCCAAGGAATGCCCAGATCAGGCAGACCGTCGAGGGAAAAAGGCCAACAATGGATAGATGTCCAAGGCTGTCAACACAGTGACCGTTAGCAACACTGGAGACGGAGGGTATAGTAAATTACCTTATGTGTTTTCAGTATTTCAGTCTTCTAGTTGGTGGATTGATAGGGGTGCTAATATTCATGTGTGTTTTGACATTAATATGTTCTCTTCTTATCGGGTCGCTCGGGATTCCTCTGTCTTAATGGGGAATGGGTCACATGCTTCTGTTCACGGCACTGGCAAGAATCTCGTTAGTGGCTCCCTTCTATGTAGAGATGGGTTTAAGGTAGTGTTAGAGTCCAATAATGTAGTTGTGTCGAGACATGGACTATTTATTGGTAAAGGCTATGAGTGCGGAGGCTTGTTCCGCTTTTCCCTTTCATATTTCAGTAATAAGTTTGTGAACCACATTTGTGGTAGTGTTAATGATGAGGCGAGTATTTGGCACTCTCGTTTATGCCACATTAACTTTGGTCTTATGAATCGGCTTTCCAGCATGAGTTTAATTCCGAATTTCACTATTGCCAAATGTTCTAAGTGCCATAGTTGTGTGCAATCAAAGCAACCTCGAAAGCCTCACAAGGCGGCTAAGGAGAGGAACTTGGCACCTCTAGAACTCATACATTCTGATCTATGCGAGATGAATGGTGTGTTGACAAAGGGTGGAAAGAGATACTTCATGACATTGATTGATGACGCGACTAGATTTTGCTATGTTTACTTGTCGAAAGCTAAGGATGAGACGCATCACTGCTTTAAAATCTATAAAGCTAAAGTTGAAAACCAACTAGAGAGAAAGATCAAACGCCTTAGGTCGGATCGTGGTGGCGAATATTTTCCCAAAATCTTTGATGATTTTTGTGCGGAACATGGTATTATTCATGAGAGGACACCTCCCTACTCACCCGAATCAAACGGGATTGCCAAGAGGAAAAACCGCACGCTGACTGACTTGGTGAACGCCATGTTAGACACGGCTGGTTTATCTAAGGCATGGTGGGGGAAAGCTATGTTGACTTTATGTCATTTCTTGAATAGAGTTCCTAACAGAAACATGGAGAAGACCCCTTACGAGAAGTGGGTTGGGAGAAAACCATCACTCTCTTACTTATGCACGTGGGGATGCTTGGCGAAAGTCAATGTACCGATTAACAAAAAGCGTAAGCTCGGGCCTAAGACAGTGGATTGTGTCTTTCTGGGATATGCTCAGCGGAGCATCGCTTATAGATTTTTAGTAGTTAAATCTGATGTGCCTGATATGTATGTTGATACTATTACGGAGTCTCGCGATGCTACATTTTTTGAGAATATATTTCCGATGAAAGATATGCATAGCACTTCTAGATTTTCTTCTGAGATAATTCCTGAAACTATTATACCTACTGAGTCTTCTGAGCAACCATCTGAGAAAGTCCTAGAGGAGGATGACAATGAAGCTCTTAGAAAGAGCAAGAGACATAGGATTGAAAATCCTTTGGCAATGATTTCATTGTGTACCTCGTGGATGATACTCCTATGTCCATTGCAGAGGCATATGCATCTCTAGATGCAGACAATTGGAAAGAAGCTGTCTAGAATGAGATGGACTCGATTCTCGCCAATGGGACTTGGGAGGTAACTGAACGGCCCCTATGGTTGTAAACATGTGGGTTGTAAGTGGGTGTTCAAGAAGAAGCTTAGGCCTGATGGTACTATTGAGAAGTACAAGGCTCGGCTTGTGGCTAAGGGTTACACCAAAAACAAAAGGCGAAGATTTCTTTGATACTTATTCACCTGTTGCTAGAATGACCACCCTTCGAGTATTACTTTCTCTGGCTGCCTCGTATGGTCTTCTCGTTCATCAGATGGACGTGAAGACAGCTTTCCTTAATGGAGAGTTAGATGAGGAAATTTACATGGAACAGCCTGATGGATTTGTAATAAAGGGTCAAGAGAGCAAGGTCTGTAAATTATTGAAATCTTTGTATGGCTTGAAACAAGCACCTAAGCAATGGCATGAGAAGTTCGACACCACTTTGACGTCCGCGAGCTTTGCCATTAATGAGGCTGATAGATGTGTATACTATCGCTATGGTGGGGGTGAAGGAGTTATATTGTGCCTTTATGTGGACGATATACTGATCTTTGGCACAAATATTGATGTGATCAATGAGGCCAAGTCTTTCCTATTAGAGAAATTTGATATGAAAGATCTGGGAGAAGCTGATGTAATTCTTAACATCAAGCTTATTAAGGATGAGAGTGGGATTACTCTTTCATAATCCCACTATGTGGAGAAGGTCTTGAGCCGGTTTGGCTTTATGGACAGCAAGCCCTCTCCCACTCCTTATGATCCCAGTGTGACACTGAGAAAGAATAAGAAAATTGGCTTAAACCAATTAAGATATTCTCATATTATCGGTTCGCTCATGTATCTTGCTGGTGCAACAAGATCTGATATATCATTTGCTATGAGCAAATTGAGTAGGTTCATGTCAAACCCGGGTTCTGATCATTGGCATGCACTTGAAAGGGTAATGCGCTATTTGAAAGGTACTATGAGTTATGGGATTCACTATTTAGGGCACCCTGCAGTGCTTGAGGGATATAGTGACTCGAACTGGATTTCTGATGTTGATGAGCTCTATGCTACCAGTGGATATGTATTTACCATTGGTGGTGGTGCAGTGTCATGGAGGTCTTGCAAACAGACCATTTTGACAAGGTCAACCATGGAGGCAGAGCTCACTGCTTTAGATATAGCCACTGTAGAGGCAGATTGGCTGCGTGAGCTCTTGATGGACTTGCCGGTGGTTGAAAAACCAATACCGGCTATCCTTATGAACTGTGATAATCAATCTGTGATTGCTAAAGTGAACAGTGCTAAGTATAATGCGAAGTCATCAAGACACGTTAAAAGACGATTGAAGTCTGTCAGGAAATCGAGAAACTCCGGAGTAATAAGTGTGACTTATATTCAAACAGACAAAAACCTAGCAGATCCCTTTACACTAGCGAAAATGCTGTCCTACAGAGCATTCTTGAAAGAACACACCTATATGAGCCCGACTGTCTAACGTCGCAGTCTATGAGACTGGGGTGATCTCTAGTAAGCTCATGAAGAGACCATGGAGTACGACGCATATGCTCCACCCACGGAGGGGGCTACTGGCAGCCAGGTATCAGTTATGACTTTGAGTGAAACTTGTTCACACAAAACTTGCAATTCAAGGCGTAGTCCATTGTTCAAGTTGTGAATGGGTGTAGCTTAGAGCTCTAGGCAGAAGTTCAACTTAACAGTCTCTGCTGAAACGCTGGTATATAAAACAGTAGTGAGTATTGGCAAATCTCTAAATGGGCATTTGAGATCTGGTGGGGGATTGTTGGAATAACATGGGCTTGGCCCAAATCAACTAATTCCTAGAAAAAATCTCAAAGGCCCATGTGGGAGCATGAGGATGGTGGAACCCTTTAGTCCCATATTGCTAGTGGAAGGGGAGGAACACCTATGGCTCTCTATATAAACTACCTATAGGCCACCACCAAGAGTGTGCTTGAGGCTTGAGAGGAGTTAGAGTTTTGCCACCTCTCGCTATTGCGCTACCACCGTAGCCTTCTCCATTCCGAGCGCCAACGTGCACCTGCAATCGGGAGAGCAGATCTCCGGAACCCTTCGCCTTCGAGATCCTGCACCGGGAGAGGGCGAATAAGGTTTTTGGGAAACGCTTCGCGCGACTGCTCAAGATCTTCACCACGGGTCGCCTTCCTCTTCTTGCTGCTAGGCGTCGCAATGAACGGCTCCTGCGATGTGCCGGCAATAACGTCGTCAACGTCAACGTCGTGAATGCACCAGCCGCGGCATCTGCATCTTCTTTTGCTCAGTACGTTCAATCTATCCTAATGTCGTGGTTAATCATGTTTAACCAGATGGTCATGTTGTTCGTACTGTCTAGTATGGTAGAGAAATACATGCCAGTTTTTATGATGATGTTCATGATTTATATTCGGAATTTAATCTGGAAATTGTCTAATTACTCAACAAGAAATACTCAAATCTGGAACTGTAAGTGCGGTGAATTTCCTAAACATATTACCATACTCATAGTTCAATATAAATTAAAGTAATAACTAATAAATGATCTACTCATCATGTCATAGTGTCATACTTATTGGTTCTGTATTGCTAGGTGGAACCTAGACCTGGTGTTTTGCGACTGATGGATGAAGTAAAGGGTGCGGTAATACAACTTATTGCAATATCTTCCTGTTATCGTGCCAGTGCCTTCCTCGTGTAGTGAATGCTTAGCTACATTATTTACTTAAACGAATTTATATTGAATGTTCCCATTAGATTCCATGATTATGCGAGCCAGCTTTCGTTCTTTGAGGTGATTTTGATATAATGATGTAGGGTATCAAGCTTGTTGTTTGCTCTACGGCAACTAAAAGTTCAGTGATATTGTGCCTTCAAAACCTTATTGGACTTGTAAGTTGTAAGTTACATTTGACTTATGTTCTGTTGCACATATTTCGAACACAAAGTTTTATTTTCTCGGTTGAGGTTATATTTCTCACTTTTTATGGTTTTTATAGGAGCGATTCAATGGCATTGATTGCTTCCTTGCTGGTATGTTTCTGGTTGTTTTTGCATCCTTTTTCTCATGTTCATCTTGATTATTCGAAGTTAGCTGATAATAATCACCAAAACTGTAAAACAAGAAGCAGTGTGTCGGATTATCTCGATAAATTTTTTCAATCACTAAAGTTTAAGTCATCCTAAATTTTTCTTATTTTAATATACTATCGCAATATTTCAAATAAAATATTACAATGGTTGGTGGCAAGATCTAGAAAATAAGAAATATAGTGTTACAAAAAAAACTGAACAATGCAGCATCTTGAACTTAAATGATAAAAAATACAATGATACTTATTTTAGGATGTCTTCAGTTTAGAAAGTCATGTAAAGCGTTGAGATATGCTTTGGCCTACATTTTTCCTAAGTCAGTCCTATGCAAAGCACTTGCAATGATTTGGATTTGGCAATTAATTATGTTCTGGAAGCTATATATAATATTCCATGGAATTCAAACTTTTTTTTATTCATGTTGCAGGTGATGATATTAAACTAAAAAAGCCTGATCCATCAATATATATTACAACAGCAAAGGTAGTGAGCATAATAGTAGCAGATCTTGTCTATTTTTACTTATGATTTTTTCCTAAATTAGCCGTGTGAAAGACTTTATTGTTCTATCCAGAAATTAGGTGTGGAAAACAATAACTGCCTTGTAGTGGAGGACAGTGTAATTGGTCTACAGGTAGGTCTTTGAAGTTTTTATTTAACCAACCCCGAAGTTATCCTTTTGAATAAAAGAGATGCTTCAGTTTTTATAGGCAGCAGAAGGAGCAGGGATGTCATGTATAATAGCATATACACCTTCAACTACTAACCAAGTAAGATTGAGCTTAGCTACCAATTCTTGTTCAGTATGATAGTACCACATACTGATCTCCTGACTTTTCCATAGGATTTCATGGGTGCCATTGCAACATATCCTGACCTTAGTAATGTGGGGTAGGTACTGATTTGGCTGTTATTTTTTTATCAGATAATCTTTTTTCCTTTTTTTAAAACCAAGGGCAGGAGCTCTGTTGTCAGATAAACTACAATTGTCAATTCTTTACAGGCTTGAGGACCTCAAGCCATTGCTCCAAGAATCTCTCGTTACTGGATAAAGTGTCTTGCTTTCCACAAGAAATACATTGACTAATTTTTTTTTATGCATGATACACCATGGTAAGCATGCTTCTCTATTTCTCTATCTGCTATCCATTCTCTTCGGTTTAGACTATCGGCACTTTATGTTATATTTATTTAGCTTTCAATAAAGCTGGGACATGGCTTTAATTCTTTTCCAGATATCAACTTGGATTCAGCTTCTACTTGACCTAAAGTATATTTCCCCCCTTCTCTCCATTGCACAATTTGCAACTCAAATCGATCATATAACGAATGTCAGCATGTTGCATTTCTGCTTTGTGCTCATTTGTCGCCCTCTTGCTTGATGCGAGAGGGATGCTTCTTTGGGAATCTTTGCGACAAGCTAGGTGGGAACAGTCGGTCGTGAGTTGTCCGATCCTAACGTTTGCCTCCGTTGCTATCTTAGCTCTGTGGATAGTTTTTTTTTTCCACAATAGGATCATGGGATTCCTACTGGATTTGTTGAAGTGTTGCTGAGATAGACAGCTGTGTGCTGTGCATCAGAAATGGATATTTTTGTTCTGCACGCTTGTTGAATAACTTCTGTAGCCCATACCAGAGTACCCTTTACCAAATCAACTCAATTTTGTAAAATACCTAATTTGGCAATTTAATTGAGCACCTTAAAGTGAAAGTTTAAGAAACAATAAACTTTGCAAAGTTTCTTCCGCTTTGTTAATTATTGGTATTGCAGCTTGGGTTTATTTCTGCGAAACACATTATTAGCATTTGGTTATTCGAGTAATATATGGTTTGGCTCCTATTGATGTCTTGAATTTTGTGCCTTACACCCTGTGTGGCAATCTTGTGATTAATGTTGTCTGTGCTAGTGGGCATTTATTTCCAAGAGTTGCAGTTTGGTATTGTTAAGCATACTCCATATCTGCGAGATCTATAGAACTGATGATTGATGAACTCAGTGTAATTTAAAGCACCTAATATTAAAGATGTTACCCCCTTATGTTTTTTTTCTTCTCAGGACTTGATAACTTTTGTATGTGTTTGTATCTCTGAATTTCTTTCGTTATATGAAACGAAGAGATTGGTGCAAGAGTTAGCAAAGTTTGAGATTGATGCACACAATGTTATCATCAATCAGGTTCTTTTTGATGAGGAAGGTTAGTGTCAAAACTATCTATTTGGCAAATTTACTATCTTGAAGC
The DNA here is from genome assembly GCA_036346355.1 of Rhipidocladum racemiflorum. Taxonomy (NCBI): domain Eukaryota; kingdom Viridiplantae; phylum Streptophyta; class Magnoliopsida; order Poales; family Poaceae; genus Rhipidocladum; species Rhipidocladum racemiflorum. Next base: position 37,832,663 of record CM070581.1, read on the forward strand.
ATTCTTGAAAATGTAAGTGCACTATATTCACCTTTGAAATTCATAAGCACCTATTGTGCAAGCAAAGAATCACGTTCTCATGAACTTGGGCTGAAAATTGATTCTTATTCTTTTGAGTGTTTGGCTTGCTCCATGACATGGTGCTGGTGTCATTCTTGGATGAATAGGCAGTGCGCTTCCAGGTTGGATAGGAAACATGGCCACTGTGATCGGCGCATGAGGAATAGTCACTACTACAAAACCGGGCATCACAACCGATCTATTAGAAACAGTTTGGTGCGAACCGGTTGTAATGCTCGCACCAGAAGCGGTTCGTGGCAACAGGCCGGAGGGGATCTCTAGAAGCGGTTCGTGGCACGAACCCCTTCTAAAGCCCCACCTTTAGAAGCAGTTCGTGACACGAACCCCTTCTAACGATCTTTACAAGCGATTCGTGTCACGATCGCTTCTAAAGCTTTAGAAGGGGTTCGTGTCACGAACCGCTTCTAAAGCTGGGGCTTTAGAAGGGGTTCGTGCCACGAACCGCTTCTAAAGACCCCCTTCAGAAGGGGTTCGTGTCACGAACCACTTGTAGAAACCCAGTTTTAGAAATAATAAAAGGAATGTGTGCCCTATTCTATCAGAGAGCACGCGTAGGTGGGTTGGCTAGATGGATGAGGCGGGTCACGAGGATGGAGTGCTGGTCGTGGGTTCGAATCCCATTCCCACAATATTATTACTGCATTTTACCGCTTGGTGTCGCACCACCACAAGCGGTTCCTAGAACCGCTTGTGATACCCCTCGGGGTATCACTCGCGGTTGCTTAGAAGCGGTTGTAAAACCGCTTCTGGAGGTGGTTTTCAACCGCTTGTGAAGCGCGGTTCTGTAGTAGTGAGTGGAGGCCATCGTGCGGCTCTTCAATAAGCATGGCTTGAGGGTGGTGATTGCGAACAATCGAACATGGTGCATGGCAGAGAAACCGAGGCCTCTGACGGTGGTTTGACATGTAGATATATTTTTGTAAAAAATGTCTTAGATGTCTCATGCCTATGATACTCTCTTTTGTTTAAAGATTGTTTTTAAGAATATTGGTTGGACAATTTTTGAAGATGTCAATGAACTTTCTTTTATGTAATTAGCTTGGTATGTGTAAGAGAAAATCGATGTTTGTTGTATGGCTTGGTATCATGTTTAGATGGTATATAGCACTTTTTTTGAAATCCGTTGCAACGCACGGGCACCCTACTAGTTTCTATAAAATTTTCAGATGATGATTAAGCCTGAGAAATTTTTAAAAATTCTGACAGTAGCAACTATCTTGAGGCTAGCACATGTATTGCTTTCGGAGGCTACAAAAAACTTAATCATGATGCTATGGCAAGAAATGGACATAGCCGAGTTGTAGGGCTTATGGGTTCTTACCTTGTGCTGATATGAGGATCCGAACTTGGGGCCTATGACTTCAGCCCTGCATGCGCTCTACATACCAACTGAGCTCAATACAACTAGAAGGTACGAAGCCTGAAGAATTCTGGGGTTTCTTCCTTGAAGCATGTGTGTTCAGTGAAACTAAGAAATAAATGAATCGGGGTACATACTACATTATTCATGACCTGCTGCATGAAATCCGAAGATGACATTCTTAGGAGGTATTTAGTTTTTTATAAAAATCTGATAGTGTTTCTGTTATTTTTATAAAACGTCTCAATAATTCAGTTTTTCAACGAATATTCATGAAAGATGATATTCTTAAGAGGTATTGACTCCAATCCGGTCCAAAGAACTTGAAATCCGGTCAAAATAACTGAAATTTCAGCAAAATTTGTTGAAATTACTATAGTAATTTGATTTTTTTATTATTTTTTTATTTTGCCGGGATTATGAATGGGAAGGGAGCCGAAATACGAGATTTCACCAAGATTTTGCCGGATTTTGAACCATGGTGTCATGAGATACTCAGTGAGCTTGGATTTATCGTCGCCTACGTTCTCCAATTCGGTAGACATCTAAAATTATAAATGCTAGTCTAGAACAAGTTCCTAAGTTCTAACCAGAGTCAGATAGACAAAAAAAAAAAAAACATTTTCCCCCAAGACGAGAAGGCTCTACCCATGTCAATTGGCTTAAACAAAGTACTCCCCCGACCAAGTTTATAAGATATATTTTTTTAATAAATTTTGTTCGTAAATATAAGACGTATTTCATATTCCAATACAAAGTTAGTGTGATGTTTTCTCTATACTCCTAATAAATATCTATTTTTTTACTTTATATTTTTTACATACATACATCGAATATAGTACTTAGTGATAATAATTAGAGATAATCTAGTTATTTTTATTATCAACTTAGTCTATATGCCAAGAAGAAATACGCCTTATAAACTTGAACGGATGAAGTATTAAACAGTCCATTACACTGAGGCATTGAGCACCCTAACATAGTGAAAAATCGTAAGGAAATCCAAACAATGATAACTCAGCCAGAAACAGGGGCGAAAAAAAAGAGGGAACACATCCATAGATGAAAATCTTCGTCTTTCTCGCCGATGGGGCCTGGATCCTGTGGCAGCAACGGCAATGGGGAATGAGCAAAAGCCTTGTCTGGGGCCGGGTTGAAGATATGTGAGCCGACAGATCAGTGATTCGACGGCGGCAACCACAACCCCTGACAATGTGATTGATCTTTGAATCTTGATCATGTTTGGTACCATAACACATTCCGAACACACGAGGTGCCAAAGATTTATAATAAATACTTGAATTAGTTTAGAATCAAATGCCTAACAGATGCTAGTGTTCTTAAAAACGAAGAAAGCAAGTAGTCAAACAACCCCTGACAACAGTACATCAGTGCGAATTTGCTTGTGCTGCCTTCTGAAAACCTAGATCATCCACATAGCTCGGAACCATCGCTACTGTAATTGTGAATACTGTACTGTACAACTAACGTCTAGTCACATGCGCTGGGACAGGCTTTCCTCAGTTGTTCATAGTAATGTTCGTCTGTTCCCTACGATAGGAAAAAAAACGACTATTTTAGTTTCGGCAACAACCATTCATATCGTCAAGCCGATTTCATGCCAGTCGGGTTAGCGTCTTGAGACCCTTGTTACATCCTCATTAGCTGTTACCTGATTCTGAAACAAAAAGTCAGAACCATCACTAACCACTCTTAACCCATCATCATAAGACTATCACCAACATGCGCAATTCTTTTGTGGATGTTCATACCTGCTTGCTTGGTTCTTTTGCAGGTATGAACCGATGGTGATGAGCGAGAAGTGCAGATTTCAGGGGGAGAACTTTCACATACTCCTACATAAATCTCGAACATGAAGTTTGAGTACCCAACGTGAATCTAGAAGATTAACATTGAAGTTTGGGTGGATTGTACTCTTTTCCTTAGTAAGTTTTTCATTGAAGTTTTCTTACATAAGGTTTTTGTTGAGGCAATCCGTGCAACACAGCAAGCGTATGCTATGTATTTTTTCTCCAAGTATTTTTCCAACTAGGTTTTTCTAGAGTTTTGATGAGGCATATGCATCTCGCGGTGAAGAGTCCAAGGGGGAGTGTTAGCTAGGAAACCGGCCCGTCGTGGCCCATGTGGACTCTCCCGAAACCCTAGCTATAGGTTATAAATAGGAGGCAGGGGGTCACCCTGTGTACACTGGTGCAATCAGAATAATAAAGCAGAGCAGTCCCTCCTCATATTGGGTCTCTCTCTAAAGGACCATGTAGAGGTCCATTCATATTTGTGATGAGTATTTGACTTTATTTGAGCAAGATGTGCTCATGTTTGAGTTTGATTTGAATCAGAATTCAAAAGGAAGCAATTTGGGTTGTGTTGGTCTCTTGTGGTACTACCGGCTTTTGGTTGGCTGTAGAACCGACTAATGAATGAGACATGATTAATTTTGAGCATTTGTGATGTTTATTGCATATTATTGGACAATGCTATGTGATGGTTTTCCTTGTCTTTGATGGTTCCAGGATGACGGTGCTAGGTCATGGTGAGGCGGATGATGACCAGGACTAGGCGAGGTGCGCAAGAGGTCCAGACGGTTGGAGATCGCTAGAAGATGATCGGAGATGGAGTCCGGGCAAGTCAAAGAAGATAAGGAAAGGGGATGATACTAGCTAGATGCCGCGAGGATCGATGAGGGCCGTTGGATCGCGGTCTAGTTGATAGGAGCGGGTCTAGTAGTATGCTTTGAGAACCGTGCAAAGAAAATCCATTATGTGTGTAGGGTTTTGGGTGTCCCTTGCATGGTGGAGTGAGTGGGTTAATCCTAGCCCTTGGTGGAGTGCCCTAGAATTTGAGACTCATCCAAGGGTGGTAAGTGGCCCAAGAGTAGTATAAATAGAGGGGTGGAGGGAGGCCTCCATGCCCATTCATTCTTGGAGTTGTTGTGTTGCTCATTTGAGCTTTGCCCACATGAACTGAGGCTTTGTAATCACACATCTCTGAATGAAATAGAAGTTCCAAAACCTAAATTTATTTTCTCGCAATTTAATTCTTGCAATTTACATTATGTCTTTACTTTCGGCATTTCCTTTCATGTATTAAATTCAGCATTTACATTCCCGCATTTACATTTACGATTGCTGGATTTTGTTCTTGACTTGAGTGCTTCGCATTCACCCCCTTCTATACTCTATTTGGATCTTCGCTCAAGATAGAGTTCATTTGCCAAAGTTTGTATGCCGCAAGAGTTTATTTGTCAAGTTTCTATCAAGATCGCAAATATGTCCTGAACTTGTTCTTCGCGCAGTAGTCAGTTTTTGATTTTTAGAAAAATCCTTTTTAATTGATTCTTAGTGTAGAATGTGCGTGACTCGTATATCCATATGTGGAAAATATTTGGAGTCCATTTATTGCACCGTTTGGGAGCTATGAGGTGAATACCGAGCCCCAAATTTCCTGATCGAAGTTCCTAACTGTCTGTAGTCCGTGATTTTTCATGATTTTTATATAAGGTTTTTGTAGGTGATGTTTGGTGGAGTGCTTCAGGGCTCATCTGCTCATAAGGTGAAAAATTCTCAAAAATTTTGGAGCAACATAAGTCCACCAACCACCTGCTCCAATTGGGGACCATTCCTGAAAATCTGCTTTTGCTTTTCTAAAAGAGGCTTTTTGGTGATTATGCTTGATCTCTTTTAGAAAAGAAGTCTTTGAATTAATTCCTCTTTATTTTGGACACTTAACAACTAGGATTGTTATTTACAAGTCCCTCACATGATTCATGGTTCTCATCCATGCAAAATCGGGATACACATAATTGTTGAGTCGTTCCGGTTTTTGCGGGTTTCGCGAATTTGAGGAGCACCGGTTTCCTTGTAGGATTGTTTTGAGTACTTTGAGTGGGGAAAATTTTATTTGGGATCATTCACCCCCCCTCTGATCGCCATCTAGGTCTTTCAATTGGTATCAGAGCCAGTTTTGCTCTTTCATAGATCTTGACCGGTCTCAAGAGCCATGGCGACGGACAAGTACTCTTCTAAGCCTCCAATTTTAACTGGAGTTGATTATCCATTCTGGAAAATGCGAATGGAGTCATACAGCATTGCTCAGGGCTTTATGATCTGGTAGAAGGTGAAACTTCCGTATGAGGTTCCGGCCGATGAGAACGTCAATGCCACGAACTTGGCTGACGTTGAGGCAAACGCTAAGGCTACGAACATTCTCATACAGTGACTTAGCCGCAGTGAGTATGATCGGGTTTCTCACCTTCGGTCCGCTCACCAGATCTGGGTGACCCTTAATGCTTACCATGAGGGTACCACACAGATTAAGTCAGTGAGGCAGGACCAATTCAAGCGTGATTACAACAAGTTCGAACAACACGCTGGTGAAAGCCTCGATGAATGCTTTGCTCGATTTTCTACGATCCTAAGCAATCTCCGGTCAGTTGGTTGCACATACTCTGATTTGGAGAATGCTAGGCACTTTTTGAGAGCTCTTGATTTGAGGATTTGGGAGATGAAGGTAACCACCATCACGAACCATACTGACTTGTCGACCTTGACTCTTGACGGTTGTACTCTTGGCTCAAGACTCATGAGCTCGACATCGTCGCTCGCAAGACAAAAATCTCAGTCGATGGCTTTGGTTACCGATCCCATTGGGTCTACTTCTTCTAGATCCTCTCTTGACTTCTCTTCCGGTTTCTCTCCTTCCGCTCTTTCCGACGTAAGCGATGAAGTTCTGGAACAGTTTCCAGAAAACGAGCTTGCTCTTGTCACTCGCAAATATTCGAATATTTACAAAAGAGTGAGAGATAGGAAGAGAGGTGGCAACATCACTTGCTTTGAGTGTGGTGGCCCCAACCACATTCAGGCAAATTGCCCAAAGCTGGAAAAGGGCAAAAATGAACAAGACGGTCCAAGGAAGAATGACTACACCGATAAGAACCGCAACAAGAAGAATCCAGCTCGCGAGCCGGCGCGAGAGAAGAAGTACCGCAAGTATGCCAAGAGCAAGAAGCTCTTTCACCGCGTACTCGCCGCTCTGGACGATCTAGACCTCTTCGACACGGAGACATGGAGCGAAGAGGACGAGGATGAACCGCGAGAGAAGGCGAAGGGCGACGATGACTTCTCTGGCATGTGCTTCATGGCCTCCAGTGCCATAGAAGTAGATGACTCCAAGCTGTACAACGACACGGAGGAGGTACTTTCCTATGACTAGCTCAATGATGCTTTTATCAAGCTAGGAAATTTTCATTCCAAGTCTAGAGCTAGGTGTTTGGAACTAGAGAAGGAAGTAGGTACCTTATCTCGGGAGTTAGCTTCACTTAGATCTTGTCCCTCCCAAGACTCTGATAGTTGTACTCTTTGCGATGCTTTGCTTGTAGAGTTGGAGAACCTAAGGACCCTACATGATAGTGTGGTTTCTGATCTTGAGGCTTTTAGGTTGAAGGATGCTAGCACATATTCTATTGATCCTATTCTTGTTGATGCTAGTTTTCTTTATGCTCACACTACTGCATCTTGTGATAATTGCACTAAATTGCTTGCTGAAATTGATGCCATGAGCTCACATCTTAGGAAGCTTTCTGCTAGAAATGATGTACTTGAATCATATGCTTCTAAGGACCCAGTCAGCTCATGTGAGGGCTGTAAGCAACTAAAACTTGACAATGATGCTTTGACTGTCAAATATGCTAAATTTGCTAAGGACTTACTAGTTAAGTCACCAATTGGTTGCTTGCTGTGTGTTGGGGTTAAGGAGGATGTGGTCAAAGTCCACGAAGAGCTTCGGAAGAAGTTAGAAGACCAGATTGGTAGGATTAGAGATGCTCCCTATGTGTCTTGCGAGTCCCTCAGGATTGAAGTTGCTATTTATAGGGAGAGATTTGCTCGTGCTGTTCGTTCTTCTCCATCTGGCTCTTCTTCTTCTTCTACTCCTTCCCCTGCTCTTCTTGTGCCTCACTTTTTCGAGAGTGCCAGTACCTTATGAGCACCCTCGAGAAATTTGTGGGAGGCAAAAAGAAGCTCAATCTCATCTTAGACCAATCCAAAATTAGCAGATTCAATCAAGGTCTAGGATTTGATTCCTTGGAGCACGAACGGGCGCATCCGCCTACTGTTGTGCGCGCCTCCAAGAGTGGAGAGATCGTGGTTGCTCCACAGACAAGCACCACTGTTTTTAGATCAGCCAGGATTGTCCACGAGACTTCTGACGAGAAGGGTGCTTCTCCTGTTGCTTCCGCCCCCAAGGTGAGGTATACATGCACCTTCTGTCAGAAGGATGTACATCTTATTGATTTCTGCTTCAGACGTGCCAAGATCATTCGGCGTGAGCATGTTAGTTCCCTTAGGGGTATTTAGGGTCATCCCCAGATTCTGAGTGCTCCTAAGGCACCCACTGCTTCTAGGCAGGTTAGGGATTTGCCTGTTTTTGGACAGCGTATGGGGCTTGGTTTTCAGGCTTCTACCTCTGGTTTTCGCCACGGAGCTGTCTCGAGTCAGTCCTTCCGCCGTCCTCATGATATTTCTCGTTCTTCCCATTGAGGTAGATATCAGCGGCGTGAGTTTGCTTCCTCCAGCAGGAGGGTCGGGACAGCACCAGGTTGGTCCGGCCTTGGCACGCCGGCGGACCTACCCAGCACTAGCTCCCAAACGTCCTAGAGAGGCTGTTTCTGAGCTTGTGAGATTTGAGCCTCGGAGAGATACCAGAGTCCAGTCTTCTACCCTTGTGACTGGTACTTGTACTCGTCGTGTCACTCAGTATTGGGTTCCCATATTTGCTCTTATCTGCCCCAATATTGAGTCTTTGAACTCACGATCTCATTAGTTCTTGAGCTTGATCAGTTCTCTTTTGTATCTATTTATAAGCCCAAATGGCATATCTTGAGGGGGAGCTGATCTGTATTATATGTTCATATGTGTATATTCAGCATTTTCTTCTGTTTCTTTTGGGATTATTTTCATTTTGGTTGAGTCCTCTTCACCTAGACTTCTGGCATGCCTCGGCATGGACCTCTCACCTTATGCTTTAGGGTGCTATTCTTCTCTTTTTCTCGATTGAGCTCACTCACAGTCTTTTAGGTCTAGCAGGTGTTGGGCCCCTTGGTTAGACAGGGTCTGTGTTTGCTCCTGAGTTGGAGATATAGCTTCATATGGGGAAGGTGAGAGCGAGTCTGAGTGTTAGTGTTTCGCTTCATCTTATCTATGCTCATAGATTACCCATTTGTCAGTTTCTTGATTCCTTCTCCTCATTTCTGTCCTTCTGGTTTCAGTTGAGTTCAATTTGTCTTTTTGGAATCTAAAATTGCTAATAACCCAACTTGAATCAGATTTGCGCTTAAAATTGACACACTTGTTGAGGGGGAGTTTGGAATTGATTCTTTTGCATGGCATATAGACTTGTTTTTCATTTACGAGCTTTGTCTATTATGCACTTGATAAAATTGAGATAGGTTGCACCTAGCTACTTTTCTGAAGATATTTGTTAATCTAGATCATATCCAATTTGGTATATGATGTGAAACTAGCCAACATTTTAAATTGAGCTTTCCTGAAAACTTGATAAAACTTGGCTTTTACTTGCTATATTTCTTTACTAGATGCTTATGCCATGCTTAGTGAAATAGTGGGTTTCTACTAGAGTCTCTAGAGCAACTTGGGTTAGCTACATTGTTTCATTCTAGAATCCTCAACAATGCTCATGAATCTAAGTGCTGAAAATACAAATTGAATCTTTTGTGCTAAAATTGAACTCAACACTCTTCATTCACAAGACTGCTTCCCATTGCACTTGGGATGAACTTGGAATGAAGTGTGTATGACCAAAACCACTCTTTTAAGCTTCTTGCTTGAGATGGTTGAATATGGCTTGAGTCAATAAAACTGAAAAAATGCAAAATAAATTGAAGGAAGAGAGTGATGCCTAGGAGACCTATGTCGATGGCTCCTAGTCGAGGTTGTGTTTCTCTAGGATAAACTCTCTAAGCCTCAAAAGTTTGCGGAAGAGAGTGAAGCTTAGGAAGCCTTTGTTGATGGCTCCTAGTCGAGGATGTGCTTCACTAGGCCTAACTCTCTATACCATTCTGTGCGCGTTAATCTCAAAAATTTGCATTTAAAGAGATGTTTGAGCATGGGGGTTCTCTAATGGTCTTGTAGCTTCCCAAAGTGTTGACTAGGTTGAACTCTAGTATATCCATTTGCTCTTTAGGTTGGCTCTGCTTCTAGTTTTGAAATTATATTAAGTGTTGCTATTGTTGAAATCATGCAAAAGTAACATAACTTCTTTTGAGCTAGTTAGCAAAAATTGAAATATGCCGATGGATATGACTTAGAATGATATATTCTAAACTTCAGTAGCTTGGTGTCATACTTTGTCTAAATGGTCACTTGCATAATCCTCAAAGCTCTTCTAGGTTGCATTTCATTCAAATTTTTCGATAGTCAGCCCTGAATCTATTTCTATAGTCAGCCCTGAATCTCGAGGACGAGATTCTGTTAAGGGGGGGGAGGTTTGTAACATCCCAAAATTTGGGTTTTCAAAAATTTTTGGTTTAGTTTAGCTTTCCAAAAATTTTCGTTGATTTTCTCGCGTTTATAAAGCTTGATTTGAATTTTCTAAAAGCTTAAACAATTTAATTTGATTATTCTAAACCTCAAATAAAATAAATTTAATTTTATTTGGATTCCTTATGCTTCAAGAAATTCTTCTGTAATTTTTGAGATTTTTCGGAGCTCGTTTGCTATTTATTGGATTTATTTGAATTTGATTTGAATTAAGCCTCTTCGTGCAAATTAATTAATTATTTGGAAAAGTTTAAACAAAGTTTTATTAAAAATATTTTATTTGAGTTCAAAATGTCTCAAAATATTTTCTAGAATTTTTCTGATATTTTTATTGCCCCTTTTGGTTTATTTGAATTTGTGGACTTATGTTAATTGCAAAAAGATTGGAAAATCAGATTTCCAAGTGAGCCTAATCCTCCTCTCCCCATGCGCCAGGCCCAGTCGGCCCATCCCTCGCGCCAGGCCGGCGCCCCACTTGGCCACGCCCACAGCGCGCCAGGTGTCGCCCCCACGTTGCGCCACGTCAACCCTAAATCCGAAATGCACGCCAACTTCTCGGTAAAATGCCTACAAGGCCCGTTTTTGCTCCAAACGTGTCCAAATTTTTTTCTCTTGACCTAGCCTCCACCCCTAACGCTTTTAGACCTCCCACACGTCCCCTAGACCTCAGATCAATTTTCTAAAATTCCAAAACCGCCGCGAGAAGCCCGGATGTTGCCCGACGACGGCCGAACTTTGGAGCCGCGTCTCGGGCAGCTCGTCGAATATTTTCAAGATCCGTATTTTCCATGGTGTGCCACAAGGTATAATCTCCTTGATGTCCAAAATTCAGCCAATTTGGCCCACGGAATCAAAAGTTATGGCCATTTTAATCTTGAATCTTGCCGAGGCCATAACTCCCTCAATTTTTCGAGTTTGACCGTGAAATTTTTTTTGTAGACTCCTGGGGATGTCCTCTACGTGATGCACATCTTTCCTCATGGTTTTGCCATCTGGATTTTGCGCAGAAAATTCTTTTCTCCGATTAGACCACTATCAGACTACGTTTCAGACAGCGACAATCATCCTTGCGCGTTCCCCGCTGCTCTAGAAGGTAATTCTTCGAGCCACCTGCGTCATGGTATGCCTCTTGGTCCCATATAGCTCTCTGTCAAATTTCGTCAAGTTCCAATAATTATTCTAGAAGTTATGGCCGTCCAAAGTTTAGATCTGAAACCCGTTAATCGGCAGTTTGTGATCAATCCGGAGGGGCACCGCAAAATCTGCCTATACCGTTGAGTTCATCTCACCGCATACTACGTGGTAGACATTCCCCCTTTTCCATCCCATCCTCCGAATTTTTTTTATATATTTAGGCCACCGTTTAGCCGTCGACGCACGTCGCCTTTTGACACCGGCTATTTTAGTTCGCTCCGGTCGTGTTGTTGCGTTCGGTCGATCATCATGTACTGTTTAGGATCATCCTTATAATTCTGTTTGTCTCCATTTGCCGTCGGAGCCCAATTCCGTCCTAAAACCGTCGTCTTTGACCTAGCCGTTGCCACCGGTTCGCGTATCGGTTAGCCATCCTTGGTAGCGTTTTATCGCGGCCATGTCGTTACACCAACGGTCGCTACCTTATTTCATGAGTATCCTATCATTGTTTGACCTCCGCCGTTAACGTTCCACCGTTAACGTTCGTCGTTAACGCTGCCGTTAATGTTCACCGTTAACGTTCGCCGTTAACGATCCACCGTTAACGTTTTGCCGTTAACGTTCGCCGTTAACGTTTCCCCATTAACGTTTTGTCAATGTTTCGCCGTTAACGTTTTGCCGTTAATGTTTCACTGTTAACGCTCCGTCGTTAACGTTCCATCGTTGATGTTCCACCGTTAACGCTCCGTCGTTAACATTTCGCCGTTAACGTTCCACTGTTAGCATTCCGCCGTTAACGTTTCACCGTTAATGTCCCACCGTTAACGTTTCGTCGTTAACATTCCACCGTTAATGTTTCCCCGTTAACGCTCCGCCGTTAACGTCCCGTCGTCAACGCTTGGCTCTCATCGCTTCGTTGTCATCGCATGTGTGCATTCATGCAAGAGTCCTAGTGCGATGTCCTCATCTTCTCTATCATCATGACGTGAGCCTAGTCTCATCGTCATATCATCTTCAAAGCCGAATCAAAACCCTAACCTAAGACTGGTTCGATGGACTAAGTTCATCATGAGCCGCGTTATTATCTTTGCAATCTTTCCCGTTGTTTCAATCGTGGTAAGACACTTGTCTTGTCTTATCCCTGAAAACCTAGTCTACCATTGACCTAGACTTCGTTTGTGGACTTGGTCGATAGACCATTGACCATGTGCCATAACCTTGTGCCCGATCTAGTCTATCAGTCTTCTTCTCTTTTGTTTGACTGTGTTCGTTCGGTCAACAAAAGTCAACTTCGAGAATCAATTTAGTCCATTGTGAACTAACATATCCATATGGACCCGATCTATAGATCGAGTGCCCATATGTCACTATCTGTCCAATCAAGATAATAACTTCGGAAGAAATATTCTTCAAAATAATATTCTCTTTCCCCAGTTATTAATTTTTCCCTTTTTGGTGTTTTTCCGAAAGCTCGTTCTCTTTTGTCTAACCTTCGATCTAATCCAATCAAGTTCCTAAATTCATCCAAGCCGTTGTGCCAATGTTGTTCGTTCTTAATTTGGAGTTTATTTGAATTGTCTTTTGAGTTTTGTTGTATTTGTGTTTCTTTATCGTTAGACGCGTCGTCCGGAAATCGTTCTACGGGCTGAAGATCAAGGAAGTGAAGATCGAAGGTCGAGGATCAAGAATTAAGGATAAAGAGTAAAGAACAGTAAAAGTTGCAAGGGCCAGGCAAGTTGTGCTTTGACCATGTTGATCCCATGTTTCAAAATTATATTATTTCAAATTATTGCATGCTAGTTTGAGTTAAACTGATTTCAATTAATTTGGGATTAGATAATCAACCTACTTGTTATCGCCACCTTGCCTATAATGATTGTATGCCATGATTCATTTGTCACCTTAGGATTGTTGATTAATAGTTGGTAGCTAAATACCTTGCCGACATGGGTTAGTTAGACCGTCAGTAGCTGCTTAGTCTTGCAATGTACCTTTGACATCATTTTGGAAGTACAAAAGCTCAATATTGACTAATGGAATATGCAATGTATTTTGGAATGGTGTGACGTGTTGCCGACACGATGAAGTTGATATGTGGAGGCTTCGTACTTCTTCAAGGATGTGGAGTTGTTGGCATTGTGTTGCGCAATAATCAACTGGGGTGATAAATGATTTAGACTGGGGCAAGTGGCAAGATTTATGGTGGGCCAGTTTGGCGGTTGGGAATGTTTGAAACATGATATATGTATGAGTGATGGTGAGATGGTTTTCTTTGAGAGTATTGATGTAAGTCTTGCCCTAGTCACCCTAAGGACTTAACCTTGCAAGCCTTTGAACTGAGTCAATCATGCAACCACATGTCCGGAATGGGACGGACCTAGTTGATTAAGTCGCTAATAACTTGCTTGTGATACCTCGGGGTGTCAACTACACCGTTTGTGTAGCTTGAAGGGGGAGCGTACCAGGGCTGCGGCATGGTACCCATCCAACGGTATGTCGGTCCCATACTTCGCCTTTGCTAAGGGAAGGGATAGTGTATGGCAAAAACCGAAGAGGTTCACTTGTGTAGTTAGAGGCTTTCGAAAGACTTTGTTATGATCGCTCAATCGCATACTCTTGTATGGCGAGTCACGGCTGACGTGGTGAGTGGATTATATCTTGTGGGTAAAGTGCATAACCTCTGCAGAGTGTAAAACCTATTCGAATAGCCGAGTCCACGGTACTGGACAATGCTCGGGGATTACAATCAAGGGTTAGCTTTTCATAAAAGTGAACTTGGGATTGGAGGCAGTTTGCCTGTGGAAAAGAGATGATTGGTTAAGGATATGGAATGGTTTATTTGGGGAACAACTATGCAATCTATTACTGATATTATTTTCTTTACTGCTTTACAATATATTATGTTTATTTGTGAATGCTGCTTTTCTGCAAAGTAACCATTCAGCCTGTCATTTGGAATAAGCCATGCTTATAGTTATTAGACTTGCATTCTGTGCATGACATGCTGAGTGCTTTATGTACTCACCCCTTGCAAATAAACAATCACCAGTGAGCAGAAGTCTACATTGTCGAAGAAGAAGAAGTTCCGTGAGAAGGCGAATATCTAGGAGTCAAACCCTGTCAGTTGCCTGTGGCGTATTGATGGGATTCACCGATGTTCTTCGTTCCGCTGCTGCTTATTTGGAGTTGAAGCCGTCAAGGCCTCACAAATGTAAGGTTGACCTTAAGGTCGTTCAATAGTTTATATTCTATATTTGTGTTATTTCTCTTTTCCGCTGTGTATGATTGTGATATTCATCTATGTTGAGACTGTGTGCACTAGCGTGATCCTGGACTAGTGCTGAATACGCAGAGGGTCCGGATTTGCACATTCGGGTCCCGATAGAGGTCATGGTGAGGCGGATGATGACCAGGACTAGGCGAGGTGCGCTAGAGGTCCAGACGGTTGGAGATCGCCAGAAGATGATCGGAGATGGAGTCCGGGCAAGTCAAAGAAGATAAGGAAAGGGGATGATACTAGCTAGATGCAACGAGGATCGATGAGGGCCGTTGGATCGCGGTCTAGTTGATAGGATAGCGGGTCTAGTAGTATGCTTTGAGAACCGTGCAAAGAAAACCCATTATGTGTGTAGGGTTTTGGGTGCCCCTTGTATGGTGGAGTGAGTGGGTTAATCCTAGCCCTTGGTGGAGTGCCCTAGGGTTTGAGACTCATCCAAGGGTGGTAGGTGGCCCAAGAGTAGTATAAATATAGGGGTGGAGGGAGGCCTCCATGCCCATTCATTCTTGGAGTTGTTGTGTTGCTCATTTGAGCTTTGCCCACATGAACTGAGGCTTTGTAATCACACATCTCTGAATGAAATAGAAGTTCCAAAAGCCAAATTTATTTTCTCGCAATTTAATTCTTGCAATGTTCATTATGTCTTTACTTTCGGCATTTACTTTCATGTATTAAATTCAGCATTTACAATCCCGCATTTACATTTATGATTGCTGGATTTTGTTCTTGATTTGAGCGGTTCGCATTCACCTCCATCTATACTCTATTTGGATCTTCGCTCAAGATCGAGTTCATTTGCCAAAGTTTGTATGCCGCAAGAGTTTATTTGTCAAGTTTCTATCAAGATCGCAAATCTGTCCAGAACTTGTTCTTCGCGCAGCAGTCAGTCTTTGATTTTTAGAAAAATATAGAAAAAACCCTTTTTTATTGAATCTTGGTAGAGAATGTGCGTGACTCATGTATCCATCTGTGAAACAATTTTGGAGTCCATTGATTGCACCATTTGGGAGCTATGAGGTGAATACCGAGCCCCAAATTTCCTGATCGAAGTTCCTGACTGTCTGTAGTCCGTGATTTTTCATGCTTTTTCTACAATGTTTTTGTTGGTGATTTTGGTGGATTGCTTCAAGACTCATCTGTGCATAAGTTAAAAAATTTCCAAAAATTTTGGAGCAACAGAAGTCCACCAACCACCTGCTCCAGGTGGGGACCATTCCTAAAAATATGCTTTTGCTTTTCTAAAAGAAGCTTTTTGGTGATTATGCTTGATCTCTTTTAGAAAAGAAGTCTTTGAATTAATTCCTCTTTATTTTGGACACTTAAAAACTAGGATTGTTATTTACAAATCCCTCACATGATTCATGGTTCTCATCCATGCAAACTCGGGATACACATAGTTGTTGAGTCGTTCCGGTTTTTGCGGGTTTCGCGAATTTGAGGAGCATCGGTTTCCTTGCAGGATTGTTTTGAGTACTTTGAGTGGGGAAAATTTTATTTGGGATAATTCACCCCCCTCTGATCGCCATCTCGGTCTTTCACTCTCCCTCTCTCTTTGTTCTCCAATTTAGATCTATTAGGCAATCCTAGACTATTCGATAGCGAGGTTGTCTAACTCGAATAATCCTTCGCCACCAAGAGGGGAGAGAGAGAAGAGATGTCGGGGAAAATGGAGGCAACCATTCGCGTGATGGACCGCCGCGCGCACCTGGGTTGCTCACATATCACTGACAGGTGGATCCCCTTGGGCAGGGCCAGGGCTGCAGTGGGGAGGGCTTGCCAGGGTGGCTTGTAGCGGACGGGGTTTGCCTCCCCGATGGGAAACTATTCCGTCAACTTGGCGCAGGAGAGGGTGGGCCGGGTGCAGAGGGGTTGGGGCGCGGACTGATGCGTATAGGAGGGATGTGGGGCCATGTGGCAGTAGCGGCTGTTCGGTAGGAAGGGTGCGGGGAGAGGTTGAAGGGTGGTTTGCGCTTTTGGGTTCTGCCTAGGCGTCCACAATTGGCACCGAGGGTGGATTATTGGCAAGTAGAGGTGGGCATTTGGGATGGATCTTTTTGGATTGGTCCAAAACATGGTGGTTTAGACACTATAGCATGGGTCGTGCCGGGCCTGAGATCAGGGCACGATGAGCGGCACGGCCCGGCACGACTGTTTGGGTCGGGCTCGTGCTGGCACGGCATGGCGGAGGCATGGACACAGATCTACTGTCACAACTTCATTGTTATTGATGGCTATATTATGTCACTTATCTACAATGATTTTATTTCACTAGATTTCTAATATTGTCGAGGTTATGAGTGATGATTTTTTTCGAGAGAAAAAGTAATGTTGGGTTTTGTACAGATGACCATCTCTCGTTCTCTCATCAGCCAATGAGCGAGAGAGAGGGATGCAACAGGCAAGAGAGAGATTTGAGAGGGACGGTCGAGAGAGAGGGAGCAACGGGCGAGAGAGATTGAGAGATATGGACGAGAGAGAGAGAGAGAGAGAGAGAGAGAGAGAGAGCTGCGAGATGGAGCAACGGGCGAGAGAGAACTGAAAGAGATTGAACAATGTGTCTCCGTCTCCTTTCCTCTCATCGCAATAGTGTAAATGGGCCGGGCCTGGGCTGGCACGGCATGAAGCAGGCACGAAGCACAAATGGGCCATGCCTGGGCTCGCCGAAGGCGAGCTGGGCAGGCACAGCACGGCACGATGGGCCATCACGGCCCGGCACGGTTCAGGCACGAAGCACGATGGGCCCGTGCCGGGCTGGGCCTGCCCAACACGATGCCCACCTCTATTGGTGAGTCAGCGGAGCGAAAGTCATTGTACAGAGGGTTAACAGTATACATTTACAGTTGAAAATTGAATATTCGGTAGCTGATTGTTTGTGAAAATTAAATAAAAATTATTTAAGATCAAACGGCTTGTAAAGTCCAACCTATGGTTAACATGGAGCTGAAAAAAAAATCAAAAACCTATTGGTTTTCTCGATTTATCGACGGTTTGCCCAATTTCTGTAAAAACGGATGACAGATTAAAAATGGAGAAAAATACAAGAAAAATTACAAAAAAATTGTTAAAAAATTGTAAAAAATTGCAAAGTACATATTTAGCAATAATAGCACAACTATATAAAAATATAAAAAATTTCGACATGACCTTTGCTATATTTTAGACAATGTGAAGTTGGTAAGGATTTAGCAATAATATATTAACAAATAACATTTCATTTCAATACCGTTGATAACTCAAACCAACAAGTTTACATTTCAATAACATTCGTTTCAATACCATAACTTGGTTATATGTGATAGATACTCTAACTTGGTTCTGTTAGATGATGCCAAAGCTCTTCCTTTTCTTGATTAATTGAAATTGTTTTTGTAGTTTATAATTAGTACGGGTAATGGATATTGTCATGAATTTTAATATTCTTAAAATTTAGTATTTTAATATAGACCCTTTCTTTTAGTTAACAAAAGGCATTACATCAGTGAATGCTATAAGTAAAAATTCCCATAATCCTTGCCTAAATTATCATCTAGTATTTTGAGTAACAGCATGCGTGATGATGGCCAGTGGCGGGCGGATCTGGGGACGCTGGCGACTAAAAAAGCTCAGCGTGAGGAGTGTCGGAAGTGCAAATGTGTCCAAAGCTTCACAAAACAGGGGTGTATAGCGTGTAAACTTTAAGTGGGTTGGATCAGGCCTAATGGACTTGGTACTGTTTTCTACTTTTTCTTACCCTTTTAAATTATATAAATTCGTTTTTGCGTCAAAAACATATCAAAAATTTGTTTTTTTTTTCAAATCATTTTGATGTCGAACATCATAAATCTATTAATACTAATTTTAGGAATATTTACAACAAGTTTTTGCAAATTTTTTGATTTTATTGAATTTGAATTTGAATTAGACCGATTTGCCGAACGATTTCTATTCTCGAACCGACTCAGTTTGGTCAGTTTTCACAAAAATCGTTTGAATTTTATCGGTTCGTCAACCCTGGTTGTAGGCAGGTGGGTCTGGTGACGCCTTTCAGTTGGCTAGATACGAAGCACAGTAGCCCACAAGCTCCGTCAACTTACGTTGTAAATAGAGCTTTTTCTTCTCTTTCTACCAGGCCTTCCTTCGAGAATGAATGTTCGAAGATTGGATGTTAAGTTGTTAAGTATTATGGAGACGGACGGCGCACAAAACCAGTTAATAGTTATGTAATATACCAGATTTTATGAAAACAACTAGAAAATTTGTTCTGGTTTTGCTTATTTGAGAGTGTCCTCATTAATATAGCGGCATCTTCCCCTCCCCTTTACCTTCTCCCAATTTCCACCCCTCTCAAACGCTCTTATTGTCAACACCCCCTTCATCCTTGTTCCTCCATCGTATCCTTTCCATGAAACTCAAAAAAGTTCCTGTTTTTATGTTTCCCCCAAGTTCTCGAATAAGAAGTATTTTTAACTATTATGAAAGTTTTTTGAACTAAAATCCTTTTAATTGACAGATTTCAGTTGAATCAAAAAATTTTGAATTGAAAATTTTTGATCAAAAGTTTTTGAACCGAAAGTTTTCCATTTAATAAAAAAGTTTTTGAACCAAAAGTTTTTTACTTAAATTTTTGGAACTGAAAGTTTTGATTCATCTGAAAATTTCAAATCAAAATTTTTTATGTTACAGGAGAAAAAGGTGTGGAAAAGAGGAAGAAAAATGAGAGTGAAGGGAGGGGTGCTATGTGGCAATACATAAATGTGACCTCACCAAGGAAATGGTGAGGGCTCTCTTAAATTAGCAAAATCCAACTTGCTTTAGTTAAACTGCATTTGACAACATAAGTTGGCGGGAGTAACCGATTAAGGAGGATAGAGTTCAAGTATGGATAGACTCTTAGCCGATATCGGTTCAAATGGGAATTTATCTCTCAAAGTTGAGGCCGATACGCATTACGGATTTTGAGTCGGGAAAGGATACGATCGGTCTAAGTGCTATAAAAGGGGTCGAGAGGCAAGGCGGAGAGGAGCAGCCAATCAATCAACTCGCATCATCTTTTATTTACTTTCCATCGACTAGGAGCAGTTGTTTAGACTTAGAATCTTTCCAGGAATTCACTTAGTCGGTTATACCATATAACCCTTTTATAGCGACTTTTGCAATCTAACACTACACATTACGATGCTAATCCCGCTTATACGGGATTTTCAATCCCTCTGAAATATTCATGAAGATTTTAGAATCTAGTGATCTATACAAATATGTTGTCATTGTTAGAATAAATGTGGTATCAACAATTTTCTTTCTACTTTAATTCCATACTTTATTAGAAACCAGAGAATAACAATGTCATAATAAATACGTAGAGACTATAGCATGATATTAACAAATATCAAAGCACAAAGACAGCCCAGGTAGTTCTAAAATTTAAACATGGCAATGACAATGAACAATGGCTTTCAACTAGCACAAAAGCTCAAGCTATTAAATGTTTGCTCTTAGATGTCGGCTTGCCTTAATTAACAGACCCCTCACCACTATGGATAGGATCACAAACTAATTTGTGACAATCTTTCTGAAAAGTCTTACCAAATTTAGATTTCAATCTTGCCATATTAATATGAAATAGCACCAATTGATTACACTAAAAGTCATATATATATATATATATATATATATATATATATATATATATATATATATAGGTTCCATACTTTTGAGAGTATGTACTCACACCTTTAGTATACTGCTTAAATAATGTTGTTACACCTCTTTATCATTTTGAGTATACTCTAATATTGATTATAAGATACTTTAAAGTGATTTCCATGAAAAATTTCATCAAAATCCACTCTTTATAGCATAATTTGTGTACATCCTCCTTTTTTATGCGGAAAAGTCTATATAACAAAAAAAGGGTTTCAATAAAATTTTTTCCACCAAATCACATTGGAGTATCTTTAAACAGAAAAACTAATCTATGGTATACCGTTAAACCATATGCTCGGATAATTTGCCGACCACCAAGTCATAAACAAAGACTGGAGTGCTATCATGTAAGACCGGGTTTTACTTTATCTTTTATTTATGGATGTCAACTTGTTAAGCTGTAACATCCCCATTTTCGGATTTTCTTATCCAAAAATTAATTTAAACTAATTAATTCAAAGATTTGGGATTTCTTCGGTGTTCTAATTATCCTGGCATCCTTATCTGTCCGAAAATGGAATTTATTTTATTTTCATATGGAGAATCATTATTTTAATCCAAATCAATTTCTAAATAAATTCCCTTAGGAAAATTCAAGTATGAAAATCTTATATCAATTCAAAGACTCATTCCAAACCTCATTTGGAATTCCAATTAAAATTCTGAAGTGTTTCAAAATTCAAAATTCACCATTTCTCCTTAATGGGTCAAACCCAACAACCCATTACTATTCATCTTCTACCACCTCTAGCTCATACATGGCAACTTGGCTACCTCCTCTTTCTTCTCTAGTATCTTCCAAAATACTACACCAAATTTAAGTGGGAGATGAAGCATCGTGAAGATATTGTAGAGAGGAATCAATCCCTTGCCATCCCCCTCCCTAAACCCCGTCGAAACTGTTGTAATTAGCCTCTAATCCAAAATTATTGCACACCATAACTCGTTTGTTTCTCAATCTTTTTGCGGGCTTCCACTTCCTATAGCTGCATCTCATCTTCCTCCACTCCTTGCTCATCGTTCCCCACTGTTCCCGCAAATCCTTCCTCTCCAAAACTCGCGAAAACCATCGCCGGACGTCGTCCAAAGACATCACCAAGCCAACTTTTGATCCGGTGAGTCAAATGAAGTTTCGTTCGCATCATCTTGTGTGTGTCATTGCCACAATCTAAAGCCCTCAAGAAATTTTAGATTTCATCAAGTTTTGACTCCGAATTTCATGTTTGAACGTTGCTGGTCGGAGCTTCATTCGTCGTCGATTTCTCTCAATCTGGAAACATCTAATCCAATTCCTTTGAACCGTAGACTCATCTAGCTATTGTCTAGCTAGTGCTCCCATTGGTTTCACAAAAATTCATCGATTTGGTGCTTTTCCCAAAATGAATGTCATTCTGCCACGCCGGCCACCGACCTCCCCATGGCCGTGCCTCCTCCGACCATCCTCCGGTCGTGCCATCGTGCGCCCCACCATCCCCTCATCCCGCCGCCCCTTCCTTTGGGCTCGGTTGTCGCCGTCGCCTTGGCCCCGTGCCGTGCGTTGCGCGCCGCCTCCCCGCCACCTCGGTCCACCCTGCGCCTCGCCGACCTGCCGGTTCCCCTTCCCATGTCGGCGCACTCCCCGCACGCGCCTCACCCGGCCTCGGCCGCCGCCTCCCCGCCGGCACCGTGCCTCCGCGCTGCCCTACCGTGCCGCTCTACCATCGCCACCGCGGCATGCATGCCCGTACCACACCGACTTGGCAGCTGGTTCCCCTCCCCACCGCTGACCCGTTCCACTGCCCGCCGCCGAGCTACGGCAATCGCTGGCGCCATTGATTTGATGGCCTCCTCTGTTTTTGCTTTGAAGAAGAACCCCAAGACAATGACAACCATACCCCATGCGTAAGAGAGAAGGAAAAAAAATCAGAAATCCAAGAAAAAGAAAGATTCTAGAATATTCCCGGTTTTTCCAATTTTCAAACAGAGGGTATTGAAATGCTCATATCTTTGTCGTCCAAACTCCAAATTGATCCATTCAAATTCCTAAATTCATATAAATTCAAGACCTTTCTACCAGTACTAATTTTATAATTTTTAGATTTTATTTTATTTTTGGTTATTTATTTATGTCTCGTTTTGCGCGTAGCCGAAGACTCCGTCGAAGCCGCCGCCGATGTCGCTGAGCATCAAGTCTTTGATACCTTTGCTGCTGGTGAAGGCAATTCTCCTTGACGCATGTTGATCCCATGAATATTTTACAAATTGCATTGCTATTTATTTAAAAGATGATGTTAAATTTAGGTTGGTAGTTAATCCTAGTTGTTATTGCCACCTTGTTATTGAAATCCATAATCGTTTGTAGCCCTAGGTTGTTATGATATATCATAATACTAATATGTTATGATATATATTGTTTAGTGCGTTAAATTTGCTTAATTGCGAAATTGATCTAACACCTATGGATGGTTACTTTAAAACTGTCGTAAAATATAAGTTTGAAATGTTGTGGCAATATGTATGCTGCTGTGTTTGCAAAACAAAAACAAAATAAAAATGATTTGTACTTGGGCGGATTGGTTTGGTTGGCGGGTGTGGATGGAGCACTAGTCATGGTTTGTGCAAGTACCGCCCAAGTCAATTAAGGATCGACGCTTATGATTGCCCATTCTAAGCACAACTGTACAACGACATGTCTAAATGGGTATAACCTGACTAAATAATTTTTAATAATCTAACTTAGACTCGCCAGATGGTGAAATGTGGGTGCAGGATGGAGGCAAGTTGTTTTTCCCACACAGTGCAAGAGGGGGCTTCTGCACTAGGTGGATGGAACCCTAACAGCGATGAAACCTCAGCGGGTGGAGTCGGGTTAGACTATTGCATTGTAAAGGCCTTGTGTTGTTTTACTTTGTTGCACGCCAAAGGAAGCGTGTAATGGCTGACATTAAAAGTAAAATAACTCTTGTGGGTAAAGCTGTACACCTCTTCAGACTATAAAACTATTCGAATAGCCGTGCCTATGGTCAAGGGCGGGCAAAGAATGCTTTCATATTGGTACTTTGTTTTTGTTTTCAAAACCGTTGTTTTAGGATCTAGGAGTGGTTAGAACTCTTAGATGTGTTTCTGGCGGCTTGATCCAGTCAGGTGGTTGGAACCTATTTTAAATCATGACGGATGGAGTCATGTGTTGGTTAATCCTGATCTTTAAAAATGTGCGGATAGAGCCTGTATACTAGTGTTGGTGGCTAGAACCTTCACTAGAGTTATAAATAATTTCAATTGTACAAATAATTATTTAAACCGCTTGCGAAAATTAATACTCGTAAAGTTTGTTAAAATTTGGCTTTGAGCAAAAGAACCATATTAAACCTCCTTTGGAAAGCCCTGCATAACGCATCTTTACTAGACTTGCTGAGTACGTTTGTACTCACGTGTTACAATTAACATTCACCAGAAGCTTTTCAAGATGTTGAAGAAGACGGTGAATTCTACACAGATGAGTTTGCTGAAGGCAGCCACGAGGACTAGGTGCGCGTTTCCCCAGTTGTCCGCCTGTAGTGTTATTCGGCCTTATCTTTTCTTTTTCTTTCTTCGCTGTTGTAAGACTTCGGTCTTGTAACCTGCTATAACATCCCCAATTTTTGCCTTCTGCTAAAATCTAATTTAAATTAAACTAAGTTCAAAATTTGGATCTTCCTTGGTGTTCTAATTAACCTGGCATACTTATCCTTCCGAAATTGGAGTTCAATACATCATCGTCCGAAAAATTGAATTTCCGGATTTCGGTCCGTACCCGAAATTCCGCCCAAGTTCCAAAATGATCCTAAAATCCCGAAACCTATTGCATTAGGTTCCAAATATTCCAAAAACATTTTGAGAATTTTCCCAAGATTTTTGGAAACTCTCTGGTATTTTATCGCTCGCGGTCTTTCGTCAAAAGCCCTTTATTCATCCCGGAATTTTCTAAATTCCAAATTTCATCAAAATTCCATGAAACCAATTTTATTGAGTCACAAATATTCCCTAGTATTTTTAGGAATTGTTCCTGGATTTTTAGACCATTTTTGATATTTTATCTCTCGCGCGTAACCCTTCACTTATTCCGACCAACCGGGAGGCGACACGTCCCGGAATTCGCTGTTGTAAGACTTACGGTCTTGTAACCTACGAACTGTGCGTTTCCAGTAAGCTCCATTCATGGCTTTCAATATTCATTCCACCATAACTCACTCAATAATGCTCCAAAACACCATCCGCCGGTTGCGTTGGAAAGATATCGACGAGGAGAACCCGTTCCCTATGACCATTCGTTCCAAATTCCACCACAATCAATCAAAAACCGAAATCCACTAATGTGCTCATAACTTGGCTGTTTCAACTCCAAAGCACGCGATTCCACCTGTCAAACCTTCGTTTTGGAGTCCTCTTCCCGGTGCTATCACTCTTCTTTTGCCCCTCCTCATCAAAAACCGGCGACCACCACCACCATTCTTCGTTCTTGCCATCGTATCTCTCGCTTCGGTGAGTCAATCTCGATTCCGTTTGAACCATTGTGTGCGTATGGATGTCAAGATCATAATTCCTCAATCAATTTCAGGTTTCCTCAAAGTTTGAATCCGAATTTCGAGTTTGAATCGCTACGGCCGAACCGCCGTTCATCGCCAAATTCGTCATCTCCGGTAATCCTCTTCAAAATCCGACACCACCATTGGATTCGCATCCTCGAGACCTTTCCGGAGCTTACCTTCTTCCATCTCGCCGCCTCTTCCATTGCAAATTCCACATGTTCAAACCCCTAGCTTTGGTGGAGCTCTATTCTGGATGCAAAAATCGCAATTTACTGTAGCTACAGTAACTTTTCTTTTTTTCCCCCTTAATTTTCCATCATTTTCTAACTTCAAACGCTTATATCTTTTGCGTCTGAACTCCGATTCACTCCGTTGAAATTCCTAAATTCATCTAAATTCAAGATCTACCTGCCAGTATAAGTTTTATAATTTTTGAATTTTATTTATTTTATTGTTATTTATTTGTTATACCTTTTTGCGCATAGCCGAGGATCCCGCCGAGTCCGCCGACCCCGCTGCCGAACTTCAAGGTTCCGAGACCTTCGCTGCGCACGAAGGCAAGTCTCCTTGACGCATTTTGATCCATGTTTGCAAATGTTTTACCATGTTTTTAAACTTGCATTGCTATGTTTACAATCGTATGTCAAATATAGATGAGTAGTTAATCCGAATTGCTATCCACGCCTTGATTATTGATATCCATGTATACTTGTAACCCTAGGACACTTTGCTATGTCATGCCTAATTTATATTGTGACTTTTGATGATTAGTACGGTAGTTGTGTTTAGTTGCAAAATTGATCAAAAAGACCCATGGGTGGCATATATCAAAGTTATGATTTTGGTTTTGGTTTTAAAAATAAACAATGTTTTGTTTTGGGATTCGAGAGTGGTTAGAACTCTCGGATGATAGTTGGCAGACTGAGCCAATCAAGTAGATGGAACCTAGTTTGATCATGACAGATAGAGTCATGAGATGGATTACCTAATCATTTTAAAATGTGGCGGATAGAGCCTTTATACTAGTGATGGTGGATAGAACCTTCACTAGATTATTAAATAATTCAACTGTTAAAACAATTATGAAAATGTGCTTTGTGAAAATTATTATTATGTATGGTTTAATGAAACTTAGCTTTATGCAAAAGAACCATAATAAGCCTTCCTTGGAAAGCCTTACATATGCATACTTTTCCAGACTTGCTGAGTACTTTTGTACTCACATGCTACACAATTGTTGTCATCAGAAAATTATCAGGATGCCGTTGAAGACGGTGAGTTCTACGCTGAGGAGTTCTTTGAAGATCTCCAAGACAACTAAGAGCGCGTTCCTAGTCGTCGCCTGTGGAGTTTTATGGGTTTTATCTCTTCTTGCTTTTATTTCCACTATCGTGAACTCTGGTCATGTGATCGAGTGATGTAATATTAGCCATGTGGCTGATACTTTATGTTTATTATAATATTTCATTCTGTTCAGTAATGATTCTTCATTGTCTGACTGTGTGTACTAGCTACTGATTTGGGACTAGTACAAAAATACACAGGAGATTTTGGATAGCCAATCCGGGGTCTCACAGCGGTGGTATCAGAGCCTGGACGACTGTAGGACGTGACCTAGTTAGAATGGCAAGCCTTAAGGATTATTATTTTTATAAATATCTATTTATAAAATTTTAAGTTCCTTTGCTTCTATCTTTCCTATCTTAGCATCTTGATCTTACCTCGTCTTCTATTTAAAATATTTTGCTATTCTTGTCTCGTCTCAAAATTTGTAGATGCTTTCCTTTACTTCGATTGTCGAGAAGGAGGAGGATCTGTTCTCTCGTGTCCCTGAGGAGGGTGAAGGGAGTAGATAGTTTTAGTCTTTGCCTATAGCACCTATCTTTCTTTCACGCTAGAACGGTTAATAATTGTGCGTGATGGTTTGTATCATGCTTTTATGCGATAGTGATACAACCATCTTATTAAAACTATTTTGTTTTAATCGAGATTTCAGTGGTATTTCTTTCAGTGCGGTTGTTCTTGTTTTTGTGGTGGGTGTTGTTTAGTCCCCTGTTTTCTTACCTGTGCTTCTCCCTCTTTCCTTGTGCTTTCCCCACCCTTGGTTTCAGATGGAGAACCCTGGCAGAGGACGTGGAAGAGGAAGAAGAGGAGGCCGCGGTAGAGGCTGCGGTCGTGGACGAGGAAGAGTTCAGTTCCCAGATGAGGAAGTTCATGAGGAGCAGCAGTATCAGGCAAATGATCCAGTGCCACCACATCCAGAGCAGCACCAACAAGTGCCACCCCCACCCCCGAATCATCCACCCAATACGGAACAAATGATGGCAATGCAGCTTCAGATTCTTCAGGCATTGGCACAGAATGCCCTTAACCAGCCTCAAGCCGCCCTAGCTCAGGTCGTAGCTCAGCCACCCCAGTCTAAGTTTGGAGAGTTTATGAGGACTAGACCCCCAACTTTTGCCGGAGCTGTCGATCCGCTCGATGCAGATGATTGGCTCAAGGAGGTTGAAAGGAAGCTTCATCTCGCTAAGTGTGATGAGTATGAGAGTGTTCTCTATGCCTCTCATCAGTTGAAGGGAACAACTGTGTGACACCATGGAGTGTCGTAACCTTATATAATATGAATGTTGAGGTCAAACACATTATGAAATATGGAATTAGAGGTTGAAACCATACGGTATAGGGTTTATTCGCGTTTTCGGGCCGTTTTCAGGTGTTTTGGGCCATTCCGGGGAAACTTGGGCCTTGGGGGGGTCTTTTCGGGCCTTAAGTGGAGGCTTATGGGCCCATAAGGGGAGGAGGGGGCAGCCAACCAGCCCTAGGGCGCCCCAAACCCTCCCCCCATGCGCCCCACCTCCTCCTCTCCCTCCCATAGCCGCCACCCTCCCCCTTGTGCGCCACCCTCCTCCTCCCTCCTCCCCATTGCACCACCACCCCTCTCCTCTCCTCTCCACCACCCTTTCTGCCCCTAGGGGAGTTCTCCACCTCA
The DNA here is from genome assembly GCA_036346355.1 of Rhipidocladum racemiflorum. Taxonomy (NCBI): domain Eukaryota; kingdom Viridiplantae; phylum Streptophyta; class Magnoliopsida; order Poales; family Poaceae; genus Rhipidocladum; species Rhipidocladum racemiflorum. Next base: position 37,860,306 of record CM070581.1, read on the forward strand.
CCAACCCGAAGATCCATCCATTGGAGCGCTCCGCGATGAGGAGATCTGGTGGATTTCGAGCGAGGAAGGAGATCGCGCGAACCGAAAGGAGATCCGTTGGGTTTTCGGTCATCGGGCGAAGGTATGGCCACGGGATCCTTGGGGTTGGTCTAGGATCTGTTCTAAGGGTTAATATCATGTTTTTAGATCAATTGGTGGTGCTGGAATTGAGTAGATTAGATGAAATCTAGAAGTTGCCACGTTCTCTGTTTCGGGCAGCATGAGCAGTCGACCTAGGGTTTGGGTTTTCACCAATTTAGATTCTGAATTTGGTAATCCGCCTGTTGAAGAAGTTGTAGGTAACTTCAATACCTTTCAGTGCGTATAAATAAGGTCTAATTCTGCCCAGCCGTTTGAAAGTTATGCTCGTTTTACCGAACGTGTTAAAAACTGTGACGTGATTGGAACAGATCACGGTATTTTGTAGATTAAACAACTTTAGAGTCTGAATCAGTCTTTACACATACTTAGAGGTTGCTTAGTCTTTTTTTGGTAGCATTCGGGCATATTAATTGCCGGGGTGTTATAGTTGGTATCAGAGCGGGCTGTAGGTCCTTGGAATGTGTATTTTTAGTGTCATGCTATAGGGTACAACTAAAATGTGATGTTAAATAACTTAGAAACATGGCTTAGGTCTTAACTAAAATTTTTTCATAGGATAGCAACATTAAAACTTGCAAAAGTGGTATAACTAATCTAAAATTTGACACACATGGATGCACAGTAGGAAGGGTATGGGTATCGTTGTTTACACTTAAATGTTGTATTTAAGCTTTGATGTTGAATGCTTCATTTGATAATGCATGTTGCTATGTCTATGAGATAAATGATTGAATTGTTCTTGTTGTTGTGATGCACAGTAGGAAGGGTATGGGTATCGTTGTTTATGGAATGATGTGTTTCTAAGTTAAATTTTGAGTTGAATCAATTTAATGTGATTATCATCTCTAGCTGGAGAATAAATAGACTACTAGTGTTGTAGTTTACTCTGTAGCGAGAATGATTAAATGGGTTAATGTACATGCTTAGAATCTGTTGCCTTGCTTTAAAAGTGCTTATGATCCTTGTTAATGTTAAAAGTTTAAACCTTGATGCATAGTTAGAACATTAAGATGATGTAAATTAATGATACTGTTAAAGAAACCTTGCCGATTGTTTAAAGATGTTCTAATCTAACGGGTTAATAGAGAAATTTAATCATGTTGACTAGTGGCTTTAATTTGGAAGTTGATTAGAGTTGCTATTTATGTTGTTGCAAACTACTAGTATATTTGGAAGTATGCAGTTGTGTCTCTACAATGCTAGTATTGATATTAATTTAGAAGACTTAAGACTTATTGTTAATGATGTTGTTAAGGGCAGTGTTAATGCTAGTATTCAATCTATTTTTAAATAGTTGGAGTATGTTGTGTGGTGGTAATTTTGTTATAACCGATGTATAGGGTAGCTAAAGGTAATGTTGTTGATTGATGATTATGCAAATTATTGATATTGACGACTTAGTAGTGGTAGTAATTGCTTAGATTAATTGTTGAAAAATCCTTGTTAAAAAATCCTTGTTATTGTAACATGTTGTGATGGAGTGGACCATGGATAATTAACATGATGTAAGATTTTAATCTTAATGAATGCATATCTTAGAATCCTATATACGAATTTTATCTTGTAGAGATATTACTTATTTGTTGAAGTCATTTTATTGATTGAACAAGTTTCAATTGTCAAGATTTTGACGTATGGATAGTATAAAATTTATAGGTTGACCATGCCCAAGTAGCTGTTGAAGTACTATGTTTGAAATATAGAATATGTTGTTATATGATTTGTGTGACACCATGGAGTGTCGTATCTTAAAAAATGTGAATGTTGAGGTCAAAAACTTTATAAAATGTGAAAATGAAGGTTAAAACTTTACGTTTGCCGTTTATAGCGTGTTTTTGAGCCTTTTCGGGGGAGTTCGGGCCGAAAGTGGGACATAATTAGGCCATGTGGAGGTGGACTAGGACAGCAAACCTGCTGCCCTAGCCCTTGGTGCTCCCCCCCTCTCCCCATATGCGCCCCTCCCACTTCCCTCTCAACCCTAGCCGCCTCTCCTAACACCCACTTGCGCCTCCACCCTTCCTCTTCCTCCTCCTTCCTCCCCATTGCACCACCACCCCTCTCCTCACATCTCCTCCACCCTTGCTGCCTCTAGGGGAGTTCTCCACCTCACCACCCCGAAGATCCATCCATTGGAGCGCTTCGCGACGAGGAAATCCGGTGGATTTGGAGCGAGGAAGGAGATCGCGCGAACCGGGAGGAGATCCGTTGGGTTTTCGGTCGTCGGGCGAAGGTATGGCCATGGGAATCCTTGGGGTTGGTCTAGGATCTGTTCTAAGGGTGATTATCATGTTTTTAGATCAATTGGTGGTGCTGGAATTGAGTATATTAGATGAAATCTAGAAGTTGCCACGTTCTCTGTTTCGGGCAGCATGAGCAGTCGACCTAGGGTTTGGGTTTTCGCCAATGTAGGGTCCGAATTTGGTCGGCTGCCTGTTGAAGAAGTTGTAGGTAATTTTAATATCTTTCCGTGGGTATAAATAACGTCCAATTCCGCCTAGCCGTTTGAATGTTATGGCTGTTTTACCGAGCGTGTTAAAATCTGTGATGTGATTGGAACAGATCACGGTATTTTGTAGATTAAACAACTTTAGAGTCCGAATCAGCTTTTCCATATACTTAGAAAAAGTTAGGAAATTTCCTAAGCTACGCGAGGATGTACTCGTTTAATTAATTCGGAGTCCCAGAACCCAAGTTATGCCTCTTGGAAGGCTGCTGTCCCGACGGGACAGAACCTCTGTTTTTGGGTTTTGCGAGTAGTTGGCAATGTCGGGGTAGATGAGGGTTTGCGTACTGTTTTGTGGACATGATTGTGAGTGTGCGGTACCTATGTGCAGGTGGTGTGACCCCGGGAGTGCCTTCTACTTCTCGCCAATCCGTTGCCCGTGGTTGAGGCAAGTGTATTGTAATGGATAGCGGTTTGTAGGTTGCTTGTTAAGAATATATGAAATTCATTATATGATATGATCACTTGCCATGCTTTAATGATTGCCAATGATATGATGAGCATGTTTATTATGTTATGATGCCATGTGTTAATGTACAAGTTAATTATGATGTTGGCATATTTGCATACATGGCATGTTACATGGCCCGGGCGGTGAGAAAGTCATAACTAGCCCGGGGAAGGTCGGTGAGAAAGTTATGACTATTCCGGAGAGCCAATGAGTAAGTCCTACATCGTGATTCCATTCACCGCGGTGAGCAGGCGAGGAGTAGGCACCCTCCATCTTCGGGATGGAAGGGGGGAGAGGGTGCACACCGACGGGTGTGTACTCAACCATACCGGTATGAGTTTCCAAGGAGATATGAGCATCGCATCGCATCGCATTGCATACATAATGATGATGATAATGATTTGTGAACATGAATGAGATGATATACATGACGTGAGTTGTTGTAGCCATGTAATTGTTTTTGTTTGTACCATTGCAATATACTTGCTGAGTGATGAACTCACGCTTGTGTTTATGTTGTTTTTTTAGGTACCATGACACCGGCATGTGGGAAAGGGCATTAGTTACACATCTTCACATAGTTCCAGTCATATTTACCAACCTTGAGTCATGATCATAATAATAGTGCCCTGAACTAGGTGTATGGAATAAATTTAATGTGCCGTTGATCCTCTTTGCTTAGCTATAAATGTTTGTGCGGTTGGTTTTGGTTTAATCGTTTATGATGATGTTTTATCCATTATATATTGCTGCTTTAGATGTCTTATGTTATGAAATATTTTGCTATGATATTGCTATTGTTCAAATCATGATAAAACAAAGGAGATGCTGCCGAAATTTCGGGCTTTAGCATGTGCGCCTTTGCTGAAATTTATGCTTAATTGTGGTATTTAGATGTTGTTTACTCTATATTTGGTAGCATTCGGCATATTAAATGCCGGGGTGTTACAATTTGGTGATCCGTGGGGATCATGTCAATGTAGTCTTGGTTGGGTGCCTTTGTGATAAGCATCTTAAACCTTAATTAAAAGTGTTGGGAATGGTAACTAGAGAAAGAAATTTTTATGTAAATTTTGTTAAATCCGGTTGGACTCTCTTGATGAATAAATAGTGATTATTGAATGCTTAAATGGTAAGTGTAGTGGAATACAAGTTATGGTGGGTTTCATGCTGAGCTGTTGTTTAAAACCTTTTGAACTGGTGTGGTTGTTTGCCATTTTGGTTGAATGCCTTCGGTCAAGGTATTCCTTGTGTTGTATTTCCGAGTTTCCCTAAAACCCGTAGCTACTGGTGCCAATCTTTGGTTTTGGCCATTTTATTTAATTTGTGCTATGAGTATGGTTTTACACCCAAAAGTTTTTGAGTGGATCGCGCTCCTTCGCATTCACCCTGAATTTATCTTTGGAATAAATTTTAACGAAAGCGGATGGACATAGTGGGCTGTGTTGGAACTCTTGAGATTTAATTTGAAACTCTTTTTGACTGGAGTGGGATTTATTTGCATAACGTGTGTGGTGTTTGCAATTGCTCCAAAAGGTGGTTTTTATGGATGTTTCATCGGTGATGTTGTTAGCAAAGTGTTCTCTTTTGGGATATGAGTTTCCCTTTCTTTTGAGAAATATATGTGGCGGTTGTGTGTACATATGTTTGACTTTGGAATCGATGTTCTTTTCCAAAATGTTGATTTTGGTTAAAATGCGATGTTTTGCAAGTTTAGTTTTCAAATTGACGTGGCTTCCTATACGATGTGGTGTTCCTATTAATGGTGTTGCCGTCATAGTCCATATGAATTTCCGCAACTTTCGATGTTAATTGTGTTTCCATTATTTGATACCGAGGAAGAAGTCATTTGGTGAATGACTATTCGGTATTGTTGTTACATGAAGAATGAATGGTGAAAAGGAAGCATGACATTGTTTATAGATGTTTAATGATGAAAGAGTCGATGAGCCAGGTCGGTGAGAAAGTCATATATGGATATATGACTAATCCGGAGTGCTCTTGAAAAATGTGCATGCATGTCATGAATCGAGATGTCCATTTCTTTCTAGTATGAAAAGAAAGAATGAAGAATTTCTGGTATTTTGGTTGTGGTGTAGGGGATTTATGCTTCCTTTGTGATTTGGCTCGGATGTTGCCGAATTCATTCCAAAATGGTTGTTAATGCTTTGGGTTTGAGTTGTCTTGTGTGGTCCACTTGGGTTCAAAAGAATTGTACTTCTCTTGCTCTATATATGGGAGTGAGGATATAAATGTTCTTGGTTTATGGTTGAATATGCAAAATATGTGTACACTTGGGCTTGTTAACTAAGTGTTTTTGTGTGAGGGCGAGACCCTCTTAAGAAAGGAACCAATTGTGGTTTGGTAAGGTTTTACAATCCTAGCTTGGGGCTAGGTGTCGAACCTTAGTGGTATAAGGGTGGTTTGTGATGGAGGTTTTTGACGTATGGGTTTAACCTTTATTAAGAGTAGCGATGGGCGGAAGTGAAGTTGACGGTAGTTCGGTGATAATTGTCCTGCCGTGAGCAATTGTCTTAACTAGTTTTTTTTGGGTTTGAGTCTTGCCTGGGAGAGGATGGAATGAAATGTTAGCATGAGCATGTATCGGAAGGGCAAGTATGCCTTAATGAGTTATTCCCCTCGATGGAAATTTTCGAGATTGTAGAGAGGTCGTTAAAGGAATTGTGACTCACTTTGATTGTGTCATGTTGAGTTTAATGAAGTGTGGCAGTCAGGTTGGTTGTGATAGTAGTGTGAAGTGTTTGTCGTGAGGTTTTAGGCATTTTGGGTTGATGGAGCCCTTTGTGGTTGAAACGCTGTTTTTGTTTGGGAATTGAAGTGAAGATGGAACCGTGAGAGGTTGCACTCTGTTGAGCTAAACCAACATTTTCTCGCTAGTGTTGGTTTTGAGAACTCGCTTGTCGTTTGTTCCGGTTTTAGTCTCTGTGTGAATGTTTTGGTGCTGCAAAGAAGTCTTCTGCCCTCGGGGACTTTGTTGTTGATTTTGGCGTTCTTCGGATCCGAGGTCGAATCCTGTTTAAGGGGGGGAGAATGTGACACCACGGAGTGTCGTAACCTTATATAATATGAATGTTGAGGTCAAACACATTATGAAATATGGAATTAGAGGTTGAAACCATACAGTATGGGGTTTATTCGCGTTTTCGGGCCGTTTTCGAGTGTTTTGGGCCTTTTCGGGGGAACTTGGGCCTTGGGGGGGGTCTTTTCGTGCCTTAAGTGGAGGCTTTTGGGCCCATGAGGGGAGGAGGGGGCAGCCAACCAGCCCTAGGGCGCCCCAAACCCTCCCCCCATGCGCCCCACCTCCTCCTCTCCCTCCCATAGCCGCCACCCTCCCCCTTGTGCGCCACCCTCCTCCTCCCTCCTCCCCATTGCACCACCACCCCTCTCCTCTCCTCTCCACCACCCTTGCTGCCCCTAGGGGAGTTCTCCACCTCACCAACCCGAAGATCCATCCGTTGGAGCGCTCCGCGACTGTAACACCCCGGCATTTAATATGCCCGAATGCTACCAAACATAAGCTAAACAACATCCAAATATCATATTTAACATAAAATTCCAGCAAAGGCGCATAGGCTAAAAACCGAGATTTCAGCAGCACCTCCTTTGTTTTATCATGAATTTAAGGAGCAACAACGATATAGCATTATATGGCAATAAGGGAAACATCTAAAACAGCAATAAATAGAGTCTTAACGACAATAAAAGACTAACATTTAGCACTTAAAGTTCCAAGTGTCAAACGAACAATAAAACTCTCATTAACCAAGCTAAGCCTTAATTTAATGACCATCACACGCAATTTATTACCAGTCTAAAAGAATTGACTTGGGGAAACATTAAGGTGAAACAACGTGTGGGCGTGTGTCTAATCCCTTTTCCCGCATGCTGTTCTCATGGTACCTAAAACAATAAGAAAAAAAAACACAAGCGTGAGTTCGAAACTCAGCAAGCATATTGCAATGGACAACAAGAACAACAATATGGCAATAGCATCTCCCTTCATGTAAATCATCTTATTCATAAACACTTAACATTGTCATCATCAATATGTATGAGATGTAATGCAATGCTCATGTCTCCTTGGAAACTCATACCGGTATGGTTGAGTACACACCCGTCGGTGTGCACCCTTTTCCCCCCTTCCATCCCGAAGATGGAGGGTGCCTACTCATCGCTTCCATTCACCACGTGGATGGAATCACGATGTAGGTCTTACTCAATGGCGTTCCGGACTAGTCATAACTTTCTCACCGATCTTGCCGGACTAGTTATGACTTTCTCACCGCCCTCGCCCTATCTCATGTCATGCATGCAACTATGCCAATTATCATATTTCACATGTACATAAACATATGGCATCTCATCATGACAAATATTAACACATGGCATCGAATCATGATAATCATACTCAATATATCATTGGAAAACAGCAAGCATGGCAAGTGATCATAGCAAGTATTCAATCTTTCATCTAATCTCCACAAGCAACCTACAATTCCGCTATTCATTACAACACACTTGCCTCAACCGTGGGCGACGGGATTGTGGGAAGTACAGGGCACCCCCGGGGTCACACCACCTGCACAACGGCATCACATACTCTCAATAATGCCCACAAAACAGAACACAAATCCCCATCTCACCCGACATTGCCCGCTACTCGCAAAACCTAAAACAGAGGTTCCGTCCCGGCGGGATAGTAGCCTTGCAAAGGCCATAACTTGAGTTCTGGGACTCCAAATCGATTAAACGAGTACACCATCGCGAAGCTTAGGAAATTTCCTACCTTTTTCTAGTTATACGGAAAGACTGATTCGGACTCTAAAATTGTTTAATCTACAGATTACTACGATCTGTTCTAATTGCGTCACAGATTTTAACACGCTCGGTAAAACGGCCATAACTTTCAAACGGCTGATCGGATTTTAACGTGCTTTATGTCCACAGAAATATAATTAAATTATCTACAACTTCTTTTAAGTCCGTACGGACAGATTCGGATTCTAAATCGACGAAAACTCGAACCCTAGCCCGACTGCTCAATCTGCCCGAAAACAGAAACGTGGCAACGTCTAGATCTAACCCAAAGAACTCCAACCCAGCACCACCAATTGATCTAAAAACTTCATAAACACCCTAAGAACAGTACCTAGATCAAACACAAGGATCCCCATGATCATACCTTTGCCCAACGAACGAATCTCCAATAGATCTCCTCGCGGATCGCTCCTCGCTCCACGCTCCTCGCTCCAACGGATGGATCCACAAGGTGCAGAGGTGTGGAGACCACCCTAGGGCATCAAGGGGGTGGAGGAGAGGTGGTGGAGAGGTGGGGCAATGGAGGAGAGCAAGGGGGAGGCGCAAGGCTCAAAGGGAAGGGGCGGCTAGGGCTTGGCAAGTGGGGGGAGGTGAGGGGGGGCGCACCAAGGCCTCAAGGGGCGCAAAGGCAGCAGGGTGGACGCCCCAAAGGGGCAGGGAAACCCCTTTTACCAGCCCCCACACCCAATTCTAGTCCGTTACAGAGACCTAATCCATCCCACCAAAGCCCACCAAGGCCCAAAACTCCCCCGGGAAGGCCCAAAACCCCGAAAACGGCCCGGAAACGTTATTAACCTCCATACCTTATGGTTTTAACCTGCCATACCATATTTCATAAAGTTTTTGACCTTAACATGCACCATTTAAAAGGTTACGACACTCCGTGGTGACACATCACTTCAAACGGCCCAAAAACGCGAGTAAACCTCAAGCCGAAAGGTTTTATTCTCTAATTTCACATTCTATAATGTCACACCATACCGTAGTGTCACATTCTCCCCCCCTTCAACAGGATTCGACCTCGAATCCAAAGGACGCCAAAATCAATGACAAAATCCCCAAGGGACAAACGGCTTCTCTGCAGCACAAAACATTCACACAACGACTAAAACCGGAACAAACAACAAACGAGTTCCCAAAACCAACACATAGAGAAAAAGTGTTGATCTAGGTCAACTAAGGGCAACCCTGTGATACTACGGAATGACGGTATGAGTCATTTTCGATCTCGGCCATAAGGTACGACTCTTGTAACATGTTTTTGCGCCGTGTCTGCAAGTGTGGGCCTTTCCGGGGGATTTTGGGCCTTTCCGGAGGGGAATTGGGCCTTCCGGGGGAGTTCGGGCCTTGGGGGGTCCATATGGGCCGAAGGTGGGACATATTTGGGCCTTTTGGAGGTGGTCTAGGACAGCAAAACTGCTGCCCTAGCCCTACCTGCGCCCCAAACAAGTCCCCTCCCTAGCCCTAGCCCCCACTTGTTTCCCCTCCACCCCATTGCCTCCTCCTCCCTAGCCGCCACCCCTCCCTCACCCTTGCGCGTCCCCTTGCTCCACCACGTGCCCTTGCTGCGTCCCCCTCGCTGCCATGCCACGCCATGGTGCTGCCCTCGCCGGTAGGAGGATCCGCGACGAGGAGAACCGGTGGCCACGACGCGTGGGAGCGAGATCGGGCGATCGAGAGGCATTCTTCGTGTTCGTCGTTCGTCGGACTAAGGTATGTCCATGGGGAAACCTTGGGGAAGGTCTAGGTGCTGTTCTCATGGTAGATTTGGAGTTGTTAGATCAAGAGGACGTGCTGCCATGGAGTAGATCTGAAAAGAACTAGAGTTCGTATTGTACTCAGTTTCGGGCAGATTTGGAGTCCGTTTTAGGGGGTGCGATTTCGCAATTTTAGAGTCGGAATTTGGCTGACCTCCTGTTGAAGAAGTTGTAGGTATCGTCAAGACCTATTTTTTATATTTTTTTGAGAATTTTTGGAGTTACGGTATGAAAGTTATGGCCGTTTTGGTGGGCGCTGTCCAATCTGTGTCGAGGTTGGGACAGTCTGTGTTCAACATTAGATTAAACTAGTTTAGAGTTCGAATCTGACCGTACGGACTTCTAGGAAGTTGTAGATAATTTCAATATCTTTCAGTGCATATAAAGAAATTGAAATTCTGCCCAGCCGTTTGGAAGTTATCCTGTTTTACCGAGCGCTGTCAAATCTGTGACAAGATTGAGACAGTTCGTGTTCAACGTTAGATTAAACAACATTAGAGTCCGAATCAGTCTTTACCTATAACTAGAAAAAGTTGGGAAATTTCCTAAGCTATGCGAGGATGTACTCGTTTATTCAATTTGGAGTTCTAGAACTCAAGTTATGTTTTTTCGAAGCCGCTGTCCAGAACGGGGCAAAATCTGTGATTTCGGGGTTTTGGAGTATTTAGCGTATTAGGTGTAGTGGGTACTGTTTTGAGGAGTCGAATTAAGTGTGTGGCATGTGTTTGCAGGTGGTGTGCCTTCGGGAGTGCCCTCAACCTCTCGTCACTCCGTTGCCCGCGGTTGAAGGCAAGTGTGTTGTGTGGATTGAACATTATACGTGTTGCTAGAATTGCTTGATAGTGTTTGGGATAGATAACATGCTATCTTGCCATGAACTACATGTTATAATTGATATGATGTTCACTTGCCATGTTTTAATGATTGCTATGATATGATGAGCATGTTTAAGATGTTATGATGCCATGTGTTAATATATGAGTTTTATATTGTTGGCATGTTTGCATACATGACATGTTACATGGCCCGGGCGGTGAGAAAGTCATTAACTAATCCGGGAAGGTCGGTGAGAAAGTTATGACTAATCCGGAGAGCCAATAGAGTAAGTCCTACATCGTGATTCCATCTACCGTGGGTGGTGGAAGCGAGGAGTAGGCACCCTCCATCTTCGGGATGGAAGGGGGGAGAGGGTGCACACCGACGGGTGTGTACTCAACCATACCGGTATGAGTTTCCAAGGAGATATGAGCATAGCATTGCATTGCATTGCATTACAATACATATTAAATGATGAGGATGTTGTTATGTGTTCAAGTTTGAAATGTTATATGTGACGTGAGGTATTATTGTCTTGTAAATGATCTTGTTGTCCATTACAATATGCTTGCTGAGTTTTCGAACTCACGCTTGTGTTTTATGTTGTTTGTTTGTTTAGGTACAATGAAATCGGCGTCTTGGGGAAAGGGATCTAGCTACACTCCCCCACGTAGTATCATAATCTAGCTAATTCACCTGTTTTGGAGACACGACATTAAGTATTACAATAATCATTAGTGTATGGTCTGTATGTTTGGTTGTTTCCCTCATGTATATCATGTGGGGCTATGGAGGGAGTTGTTTTAACTTCCTAGAGTTAAATTGATGCTTATTATTTTGCTATCGATGCTTATTGATGTTTTAGTTGATGATTAGCTATCCTTATCGCTGCGTATGGATATCTCGTTTGTCTTACATATTGATATGATGCTATGTTGTTAAGTTTCATGCAAAAACAAAGGAGATGCTGTCAAAATTTCCAATTATTCCAAATGATTACTTGCTGTAATTTACCTTAAATTATGGTATTAAATGTGTCATGATCTATGTTTGGTGACATTCTGGGCTTAGTAAAAGCTGGGGTGTTACAAACCCCTCACAAATCGACCTTCACTTCAATTCCCCAACAGAATCTGCGTTTCAACCACAAAGGGCTCCATCAACCCAAAACGCTCGAATCCTCACGGCAAACACTTCATACTTCTATCACAACCAACCTGACTACCATACTCCATTAAACTCAACATGACATAATCAAAGGAAGTCACAATTCCTTTAACGATCTTTCTACATTCCCGAAAATTTCCATCGAGGGGAAAACTCATTAAGGCACACTTGCCCTTCCGATACACCATCATACTAACATTTTATTCCATCCTTTCCCAGACAAGACTCAAATCCAAGAACAACTAGTGACGACAAATGCTCACGGCAGGACAAATATCACGGAACTACCGTCAACTTCACTTCCACCCATCGCTACACTTAATAATGGTTAAACCCATACATCATCAACCTCCATCACAAACCACCCTTATACCACTAGGGTTCAACACCTAGCCCAAAGCTAGGATCGAAAAACCTTACCAAACCACAATTGGTTCCTTTCTTAAGAGGGTCTCGCCCTCACACAAAAACACTTAGGTATCAACCCCAAGTGTACACACGACAACTCAAACCCAAAGCGTTAACAACCATTTTGGAAAGAATTCGGCAACATCCAAGCCAAATCACAAAGGAAGCATAAATCCCCTACACTACAACCAAAATACCATAATTTCTTCATTCTTTCTTTTCATACTAGAAAGAAATGGACATCTCGATTCTTGACATGCATGCACACTTTTCAAGAGCACTCGGATTAGTCATATATCCTTATATGACTTTCTCATAACCTGGCTCGTCGACTCCTTTATGATTAATTATGCATAAACAATGTCTCGCTTTCCTTTTTCACCCTTCATTCATCATGTAACAACGGCACGAATAGTCATTCACCAAATGACTTCTTCCTCATTATCAAATGATGGAAACACAATTAACATCGAAGGTTGCGGAAATTCATATAGACTATGACGGCAAGATAGTTGTGATAAAACACCACGTCGTAAAGACCCCACATCGCTTGAAAACTGAACTTGCACAACATTGCATTTCATCCAAATTCAACATTTTGGAAAAGAACATCAAAATTTCAAGTCGAGCATCTGCTCCCACAACCATCACGAACTTCCTCAAGGAGAGGGACACTCATTCCCAAAGCGGAACACCTCACTAACAAAATCACTTTGTAAAACTTTCATAAAGTCCACCTTTTTGAAGCACTCGCAACATCACACACATTTTCAAAACAACTCCAACTCTAGCCAAAAAGAGTTACACATTAAGGGCTCAACTCAAAAGTTTCCAACACAACCCTTTAAGACCATATGCTTCCTTTTAAAATTAATTCCAAAGATAATCCAGTGCGAATGCGAAAGGGCGCGATCGACTCAAAACTTTTGGATGTAAATCCAAACTCACAACACGAACTAAACAAATTTGCCAAAACCAAAGGTCGACACCAAACATTACAAGTTTTGGGGAAACTCTGAAACACAGCATAAGGAACACCTTGACCAAAAACCCTTCAACCAAAATGGCAAACAACCAAACCAGTCCAAAAGCTTTTAAACACAAGCTCAGCATAAAAAGAACCATCTCTAGAATTCCACTACGCTTTGCATTAAAAGACTTTAATAATCACTTTTTACTCCCTGAGGAGCCCCAACACAATTCAACCAAAAGCTTCACAACAAATTCTTCCTCTAGTTACCATTCCCAAAACTTTTAATAAGGGTTTATGATGCTTATCAAGAAGGCACCCAACCAAGACTATAATGATATGATCCACACGGATCACCGAATCATAATACTTCTTATTCTAAATTTGAAACATAGTACTTCCACAAATCTTTCAGCAAGATCAACATATAAATTTCATACCTCCTATCTATTCACGTCTCGATAACCGAACCTTATTCAGTTAAACAACGACTTCAACATGTAAATATTATCTCTACAAGACAAAGTTCATAGCTAGGATTCCAAGGATTTCATTCTTTAAGGATAAAACTCTATATCATTTTAATTATCCATTGTTCAGTCCATCACCACAAAGTTACAACACCCTCCATTTAGTCAATGGTTTCCAACAAGTATTCTAAACAACTACCACCACTACTAAGTCATCAATATAAAACAAATGGGCATAATCTTCAACCGATCAACATTACTTTTAGCTACCCTATACATAGGTGATAAACAAAATTACAACATACTCCAACTATTTAAAATAGATTGAAAACTAGCATTGAAGGGTCACAACTGCATACTTCCAAATATACTAGTAGTTTGCAACAACATAAATAACCACTCCAATCAACTTCCAAATTAAAGTCACTAGTCTCTACTAATCCGTTAGATTAGCACATCTTTAAACACCAAGCAAAGCTTCTTAACAATATCAGCAGTTTACATCATCTTAATGTTTTAACTATGCATCAAGGTTTAAACTTTTAACATTAACGAGGATCATAAGCACTTTTAAAGCAAGGCAACAGATTCTAAGCATGAACATTAACACTTTCAATCATTCTCGCTAAGAGTGAACTACAACACTAGTAGTCTATTTATTCTCAAACTTAGAGATTTTACTCACATTGAATTGATTCAACTCAAAATTTAACTTAGCAACACATCAATCCATAAACCACATTGTTACCTACTACATAACATGCTAAACATCAATTCTTACTAGGGACAAACGATTTCATTCAAAAGACTACTTACTTTGTTTACAGCATTTTAGTTTTAAAACTCATCCCAAATTCATAAGGAAACTTGACTCTCAAAATTGCAATGAGACAAACCCAAACTTGGTTATGCAAAGGAATTCTCCAAAACACTTTTCAATCTCAAAGACTTCCATAGAGGAAACTGGTTGGAAGACAACTTTTCTCGAAAGGGAACCAAGTGATCCATTAACCTTTTCAAATAAAACCTTAACACCAAACCCCTAACTTTCCACGACTCAAGAGGACTTTCAAAGATGATTTCTCAAACCAAGTAAAATGATGAAATCAAACACCACTTACTACTATGAAGCCACAAGATTTCAGCCCCGACAAATGTGTCCGCACAACTCCGAACAAAACTCCTTTAGCCTTGGAGACAGACAACCACAGGAATAAATCGAATGCTTGTTCTTCATAAAGCAATTAACAGGCATAAAAAACTGGAAAGGCGCCCAAAAGAAGCGCAACACTAGACTCCTCTTCTTCGTCTTCACCCAAGGAAGACAAAACCACACACCGCATACGGAATGATCCGCGAAAGCCCATCACCTTTTCATTTGGTTCAAAACAGCTAAAGCCAAGAAAAGCAACAAACACCGATCGTCAGAACGACAATGAACATCCGAAGGAAACCACCATTAACTCTTCCTTTTCGTCTCCAATCAACTACCCGATTTACGACAGAAAGGGTAAGCACTTTTCTCCTACAGGGGTTAACAGTTCTTCGGTGATGGCGCTAACCGGCCACACCGTCAAACCTCACCCTAACTATAAACAACAAGAGGTGACCAAAACCCTTCAGTACCACAACCCCACTCTTATCACCACAACATATATCATTGACATAGCAACATGCATTGCCAAAAGAAGCATTCAACATCAAAGCTTAAATACAACATTTAAGCGTAAAGAAACGATACCCATACCCTTTCCTACTGTGCATCCAGTGTGTGTCAAATTTTAGATTAGTTATACCATTTTTTTTGGAAGTTTTAATGTTGCTATCCTATGACAAAGTTTTAGTTGAAACCTAAGCCATGTTTCTAAGTTATTCCACATCATATTTTAGTTGTACCCTATGGCATGACACTAAAAATACGCATTCCAAGGACCTACAGCCCGCTCTGATGCCAACTGTAACACCCCGGCATTTAATATGCCCGAATGCTACCAAACATAAGCTAAACAACATCCAAATATCATATTTAACATAAAATTCCAGCAAAGGCGCATAGGCTAAAAACCGAGATTTCGGCAGCACCTCCTTTGTTTTATCATGAATTTAAGGAGCAACAACGATATAGCATTATATGGCAATAAGGGAAACATCTAAAACAGCAATAAATAGAGTCTTAACGACAATAAAAGACTAACATTTAGCACTTAAAGTTCCAAGTGTCAAACGAACAATAAAACTCTCATTAACCAAGCTAAGCCTTAATTTAATGACCATCACACGCAATTTATTACCAGTCTAAAAGAATTGACTTGGGGAAACATTAAGGTGAAGCAACGTGTGGGCGTGTGTCTAATCCCTTTTCCCGCATGCCGTTCTCATGGTACCTAAAACAATAAGAAAAGAAAAACACAAGCGTGAGTTCGAAACTCAGCAAGCATATTGCAATGGACAACAAGAACAACAATATGGCAATAGCATCTCCCTTCATGTAAATCATCTTATTCATAAACACTTAACATTGTCATCATCAATATGTATGAGATGTAATGCAATGCTCATGTCTCCTTGGAAACTCATACCGGTATGGTTGAGTACACACCCGTCGGTGTGCACCCTTTTCCCCCCTTCCATCCCGAAGATGGAGGGTGCCTACTCATCGCTTCCATTCACCACGTGGATGGAATCACGATGTAGGTCTTACTCAATGGCGTTCCGGACTAGTCATAACTTTCTCACCGACCTTGCCGGACTAGTTATGACTTTCTCACCGCCCTCGCCCTATCTCATGTCATGCATGCAACTATGCCAATTATCATATTTCACATGTACATAAACATATGGCATCTCATCATGACAAATATTAACACATGGCATCGAATCATGATAATCATACTCAATATATCATTGGAAAACAGCAAGCATGGCAAGTGATCATAGCAAGTATTCAATCTTTCATCTAATCTCCACAAGCAACCTACAATTCCGCTATTCATTACAACACACTTGCCTCAACCGTGGGCGACGGGATTGTGGGAAGTACAGGGCACCCCCGGGGTCACACCACCTGCACAACGGCATCACATACTCTCAATAATGCCCACAAAACAGAACACAAATCCCCATGTCACCCGACATTGCCTGCTACTCGCAAAACCTAAAACAGAGGTTCCGTCCCGGCGGGATAGTAGCCTTGCAAAGGCCATAACTTGAGTTCTGGGACTCCAAATCGATTAAACGAGTACACCATCGCGAAGCTTAGGAAATTTCCTACCTTTTTCTAGTTATACGGAAAGACTGATTCGGACTCTAAAATTGTTTAATCTACAGATTACTACGATCTGTTCTAATTGCGTCACAGATTTTAACACGCTCGGTAAAACGGCCATAACTTTCAAACAGCTGATCGGATTTTAACGTGCTTTATGTCCACGGAAAGATAATTAAATTATCTAAAACCTCTTTTAAGTCCGTACGGACAGATTCGGACTCTAAATCGATGAAAACTCGAACCCTAGCCCGACTGCTCAATCTGCCCGAAAACAGAAACGTGGCAACGTCTAGATCCAACCCTAAGAACTCCAACCCAGCACCACCAATTGATCTAAAAACTTCATAAACACCCTAAGAACAGTACCTAGATCAAACCCAAGGATCCCCATGATCATACCTTTGCCCAACGAACGAATCTCCAATAGATCTCCTCGCGGATCGCTCCTCGCTCCACGCTCCTCGCTCCTCGCTCCTCGCTCCTCGCTCCAACGGATGGATCCACAAGGTGAAGAGGTGTGGAGACCACCGTAGGGCATCAAGGGGGTGGAGGAGAGGTGGTGGAGAGGTGGGGCAATGGAGGAGAGCAAGGGGGAGGCGCAAGGCTCAAAGGGAAGGGGCGGCTAGGGCTTGGTGTCGGGACCCCGAATTTGCAAATCCGGACCCTCTGTGTATTCAGCACTAGTCCAGGAACGCGCTAGTGCACACAGTCTTAACGTCGGTAAATATCACAATCATACCAATCGATATTATCAAAGTACTTTATTTAAATAACAAATCAAGCATTTGACCTTATGGTCAAGTTACAAATGTATGCCTCGTATAGCGAAACTTATTCAGAGAAAATGATAGCAATGAAAATCAAATAAACTTCGTGGCGCCATCCAAAGATACCACAGCAACTTACGGGTCAGATCCCTAAGTAGTCGGGTCCTCTTGGAGTTCCCTCCTCCACAATCGGGCGTAATCCTCTTCAACCGTATTGTGTTGAGGCAAGGTGAGTACTTGGTACTGTGCAGTCATGCATGCAGAATGCAAGCTAATATACTATATGCATGGCTTAGTACAAAGGAATAGCTCAAGGTATATTTGCATTAAACAGCATTTGACAAGTAATATAGTAGATTCAGCGAGCAAAAACAAGTAAAGCATAAATAACTTTTCAAAAAGTTTAAATAACATTTTTCCCCATCCTAAACCATATTTCCATCATCTTCCTTGTTAAACCAACCCATCTTTTCAAATCCAAGTTATTTTAAAATCTAACCCTTGACTGTAATTCAGAGCATTGTCCAAGATCGTGGACCTCGGCTATTCAAATAGATTCTACACTCTGCAGAGGTTATGCACTTTACCCACAAGATACAATCCACTCACCACGTCACCGTGAATCGCCATACAAGAGTATGCGAATGAGCGATCATAACAAAGCCTTTCGAAGCCTCAAACAACACAGTGGTCCTCTCCAGACGTGCTCTACACCATCCCTTCCCTTAGCCAAGGCGAGTATGGGACCAACACACCGTTAGATGGGTACCTGGCCACAGCCACGATACGCTCCCGCACAATCACACAAAAGGTGTAATCGACACTCGAGGCTCCACAAGTGAGTCCTTAGCGACTTAGTCAACTAGGGCCGTCCCATTCCAGCCATGTGGTTGCAAGTATGACCTACTCAAAGGCTTGCAAGGTTAAGTCCTTAGAGTGACCAGGGCAAGACTACCCTAAAACCAAATCATCATCCCTGCCACACGGCCCACCTGATTACTCTTGCCACATGCCCCGGTCAAAAATCATGTTTATCAAACCCCGCTTGATTACCATGCACCACGTGCCATCAACATCACATGATACTTTTCCAAAACAGGTTCAATATATCATTAAGTCAATATTAGCATTTGATTGTCCAAAAATCATGTCATGAGCACGAGCAGTCTAGCAAGATACTACAACGATCAAACCCATGTTGGCAATTTAATAATGTCCAACTAGTAAACCACAACTAGGGTGACAAAGGGTCATGGTACATACTTAAGTAATCAAGGTGTCATATAGCAAATTGGTATTTATCTAACTCCCCAGTGTTTAAACCAAAGTATCTTTCTAATTGAACTAGCATGCAATAGTTTAAATCAAAATAGATTTTGAAATGGGATCAATATGGTCAAAGCACAACTTGCCTTCAAAAAGTACTTGCTCTTGGTCTTGAGTTGGATCCCTGAGTCAACACTTCTCCCTCGAATCCTTCCAAGACTTCAACGCCTACTCGTAGTTGCAAATAGCAAATACACAAATGAACACTATGCAAAAAGATCCCAAAACTCCAAATAAAATCCATAAACAGAGAGAACATAATTTTCTGGATTTTTAGAAACTGAATCACAAATTTGGAGTTAAAAGCATAAAAGTTATGATTATTTGAAGTTTAAATAATCAATTAAATAATTTTACAGAGAAAAACTTTAGTCCAAAAATTAAATAAAATTCATATTTAGGTAGATCTCAATTTTATACAAATTTAGAAATTTGAATCGCTCAAATCGGAGTTGAAACGCATACAAAGTTATAAGCGCTTTGAAGTTTGAATCTAAATTTGAATCAATATTTCGAATTAATAAATCATTTTCTTTTTCGGAAATTAATTATTGCGCGCCAAGATGGACACGCAGTCAGCCTTCATTGGCCTCTGACGCCAGCCGGTCCATGGACTTGGTCCACGCCGCTCGGGTCCACTGCGGACTCGGTCCATTTACTTCGTGTCGCCGACATGTGGGCCTCTCGGTAGACGCCATCACGACGGCTCACCACGGTCGGCAGGGACCCATTGTGACGCTGCGGTGACGCCGTCGGCGCGGGTCAGCCAGCGACACGCGCCCCTTCGACACGCAGCGGGCCCCTGGCGCGTCACGCACGCTGAGCGTGGGATCACGGCGTTGACCGGGCGTCCATCTTCCCGACACGTGGCGCAATCTCACCGCTGGTTTGAAAATCAACGGCGCGGATTAGATCCAGTGGTTAACACGCTGAAACTACTCGTTGCTCGTGGGGCCGCTCGATCTAGATCGGACGGCCCAGATCTAATCCTATTCGCGCTGCTACAGACGTGGCAATTGGAACCGTTGGATCTTGATCCAACGATCCGGATCTAATCGGGTTTGGGAACACGCGTGAGCTCACCTCAACCGTCCGACCGATCCGACGGTCCCTCCGAGCTCGCGGCCAGCGATGGCTTCACGGCGCGCTGGCTTGACCGAGACGGGGCGGCAAGCCCGACGGGCGTTTGGGGCGTGCTCGGCGAGATGAAGCCTCCAGCCGCGCTCGCCGCGAGGACTCGGATCTGAGCTCTTCTCGGCGAAGACGACGACGACGGAAACTTAGCAAGAAACCGCGGAGGGAAGAGACAACTCCGCGAGCGATTGCGCATGCTCAACGGTGGCGCTCCGGCGAGATGGCTCGGGAAGCACGGGTGCGCAAGGATGAGGGCAACCTCGGGGGACGCCTCACGCGAATAGTTTCCTGGCCGTGTACCCTAGACGGAAACCTGGTTCGCTACGGGCGGCGCGGCGAAGTCCGGCTCGGACTTCGCGAAGACGATTTAAATCGTGGCCCCGTCCACGGCGCGCGACACGGCCACGATCGCCGCGACGGGCGCGATCGGTTCCGGCCCGGTTACGGCTCGAACCGTGCGGCGGATCTCACCGCTGGATCTTGATCCAACGGCTGGGATTGATTAGGTTTAGGAGTGGGTTCTGGCCGAGTCAATCGCTCGGCTGGTTCGGGTCGGACTCGAGTCCGACTGACCAGGAATAGTAACCGACTTGCCGGTCGGTCCTTTTCCTAATTAATATTTAAAATAATTCCCAATTCATTTAATTCATTAAAAATAGCAAATGACTCGTAAAATTTTAAAATTCGAAAATATTTTGGATCATTTTGACTCGAATAAAATATTTCCAACAAAATTTTATTTGCAAAATTAAATTCTTAATTATTTCAAAATGGAATAAATTCAAATAAATTCCAAATAAATCCAAATAAATTCCGTAAAATTCCAAAAATTCACCAAAGTGTCAAATCAC
This sequence comes from Rhipidocladum racemiflorum, assembly GCA_036346355.1. Lineage (NCBI taxonomy): Eukaryota > Viridiplantae > Streptophyta > Magnoliopsida > Poales > Poaceae > Rhipidocladum > Rhipidocladum racemiflorum. The sequence goes on from CM070581.1 coordinate 37,881,174, forward strand.
ACATGAATTTAAGAAAAGCAAAATTTTGGGATGTTACAAACCTCCCTTAATAGAATCTCGTCCCGAGATTCAGTGGCTCACTAAAGGAATAGGTTTGGAAACTCTTTCTTCAAATCCTCTTGGCATACCCTAAGTCGCTTCGCTTTCTTCATGGTTGCTCCACCGAACTCTACAAAACGGGTTGACTTGTTTCTAGTTTCTCGATCCATTGTGTCTAAAATCCTCACGGATGCTCCTTATAGGTCAAATCCTCTTGCAACTCAATTGACTCTAGCGTGTCTGCCTCGAGAACTCGGAGACACTTCTTTAATCGGGACACATGGAATACATCATGTACTCGCCACCCATGTGGGCAACTCCAAATGATAGTTAACCGCCTCTATGCTCAAAAATCTTAAATGGTCCAATATAACGGTGCGAAGTTTCCCTTTGGCATGGAACCTCTTAACTCCCACGAGGCGAACTGCGGGGTAAACAAAATCTTCTCGGTTCAAAACTCAAGTCTCGGCGACGATTGTCGCATAACTCTTTTGTCGAGATTGGGCTATCTTCAACCTTTCCTAATCATAGCGATCTGCTCACCTCTTGAAGAATATCGAGGCCCAAAGACACGGCGCCGCCAGGTCTCATTCCAATTCAATGGCGTCGACATGGTCCACTACAAAGGCCTCAAGGTGACATCTCAGAACTAGCCGATAACTATTGTTGTAACTAAACTCAAGATACTGGCAAACTCTTATCCCAAGAGGTAGCATAAGCCAATGCACAAGCTCTTAGCATATCTTCCAGAATCTGGTTGACTCTTTTCGATCTGTCCATCCGTGCAGGGATGATAAGTATCTTGAAGTTTAAACGGGTTCCCATGGCTTCATGCAACTTATTCCGTAACCTTGAGGTAAATTGGGTTCTCCGTCCGATACAATCCTCCTGGGCACCCTGCAAACAGACAATCCCGATCATGTACAATTCTGCTAATTTATCTCCCGAGTAAGTGGTCTTCACGAGGATAAAATGGGCTACTTTAGTCAAGCGATCCACTATAACCCATATGGAGTCATAACTCCCTTGAGTCTTCGGGCAAACCGGTAATGAAATCCATTCCGATTTCCTCCCACTTCCACTCAGGTATTTTCAGTGCGTACCGAGCAATCCTGCTGGTCTCGATGCATTGCCTTGACTCTCTCGGCATACGCCGCACAATGCAACATGCTGCGCAACTTCACGTTTCATACTGCCACCGGAATCTCCTTCAGATCTCCGATACATCTTGGCGCTTCAGATGAATCGAGTATTTAGAGTCATGGGCTTCTTCCAAAATCAGTTGCTTTAACTCCTTTTGTTAGGCACACAAATGCGATCCTTCATCCACAACGCGCCTTGCTCATCCAACTTGAAGTCCTCTCGCTTTGCCTTCCTCCTTGATGGACTTAATCTGCCGCGGATCTTGTCATCATCCTTTTGTCCTTCTCGAACCGATCCTCCAGTGGTCGGTTTTACTTCTAATGCGCCAAGAATCCGCTTAGGTACAACCTCAATCTTCATTTTCTCAAAATCCTCACATAACTCATCCGACTTGTGGCTAGCAACATTTCACGTGATGGCTTTTTTTCCAGGCGTCGGCCACTCGTTGGCCTTCCAGGATGGTAATGGATTCCAACATTATAGTCCTTGATCAACTCTAACTATCTCTCGCCCCTCATATTCGATCCGATGGTGAATATGTACTTAAGGCTCTTATGATCCGTATATACTTCACATCCTGCTTCAATCGAGATAGTGACGCCATATCTTCAAGGCATGCACTACTAGACTAACTCTAGGTCATGTGTCGGATAACTTTCCTCACAAGGCCTCAATCTGCCTTGATGCATAAGCGACTTACCTTTCCATTCGCATCGGCACACATCCAAGTCCTTGGCGCGATGCGTCACAATAAATATCAAGCTTTGAGCAACATCCGTAGAACTAACACCCGGTCTTGATGTCAATCGCTTCTTCAGCTCCTGAAATCCTTCCTCACATTCTCAAGCGCCCAAGCAAACTTCTTTTCCTTCTTCAAGAATTGCGTAAGAGGTTTCGCAATTGTCGAGAAGCCTTCAATGAAACGGCGGTAGTATCCCGCCATTCCAAGGAAACTCCGAACTGGGTCACGAGCCTGCTCCCAATGTAACAAATTCTACTTTGCTTGGATCTACGGCGACTCCCTTCTGCCGGTCATCACGCGGTCCGGGAACTCCACTTTGTCCTTCCAAAAGTCACACTTGCTGAACTTGGCGAAAGTTGCTGTTCCCTCGCCTTTCCAAAACTCGCCTTAAGTGTTCGGCATGTTCATCCTCTGCCTTGGAGTAGATTAGGATATCGCCTATGAACACGACGACAAACTTGTCCAAATATTCCATGAACACCTTATTCATCATATTCATGAAATAGCCGGCGCGTCGTTCAAAGGACATAATCAGAAACTCGTGAATGTCCATATCTTGACGAGAATGCGCCTTGAATATCTTCCCCGATCGGATCTTCAACCGATGGTATCCCGATCTGAGATCAATCTTGGAGAAAACTCCTGGCTCCTCTTAATCATCAAACAAATCATCAATCCCGGTAGCGGATACTTATTCTTCACGGTGACTTCATTGAGTGCACGGTAGTCAATGCACATCCTGAAACTCCCGTCCTTCTTCTTGACAAACAAAACCGTGCTCCCCACTACACGGCAACTTGGTCTCGATAAATCCTTTCTCCATTAACTCCTCTATTTGCTTCTTCATTTCTACCAACACCTCGGTGGCCATCCCATAGGGTCTCTTTGCGCTCGGTCTGTGTACCAGGTACAAGCTCTATCACAAACTCTATGTCCACCCGTGCATACTGTAGATCTTCTGGGAAAACATCGGGTACTATTTACTCTTGGGACATCCTCTATGCTGATTGCCTTGGTATCGTTAACCATCAACTGTCCATCTCTAATCATGCAGTGGCTTGAAATTCCACTTTCTTCCCACACGGGCTCTCAAGCTCAGATAGTCCTTCGCCCACAATCCAATACACCCTTGTGCTTGGATAACCAATCCATTCCCAATATAACATCTAAGGTCCGGGTCTCCAAAATTATAAGGTTTGCTAGGAACTCTATTCCATCTATTAGTATTCTCACCCGAACATCCTACTTCCGTTCGGAGTTCGGAACCAGGGTTTGAACTAAAGCATGCACTTAAGTCTTGCAATTCTCAAGTCATTTCTAGTAGCAAAGCCTTCATAAAACAAACGAATGCGTAAGCCCGTGAGTCAAACAAATCACAGGTGTATCGAGTTAACAAGTAACTTACCCGATCGACGTCCGTAGCATTCTGCAGTATCCATGGTGACATGGTTGACTCGCCTCTCACCACGTCCGGTGTGGCTCCGTGCCGGGCGCCCTAGCTGGGTGGTTCTAGATTGAAGCGGAACTGGGTCGCCTCTGTCTTCTTCTGACAATCACAAAGTGTCTCGGCTCGTTGCGGTTGTAACGTCTCACTTTGTTCGATCTGCCGGGTAGCGTTTCTAAGCGGGGGCTGGGGTTTGGTAGTTCGATTGGCATGTGTCTTGGTGCCGTGAGGGTGTCCTCGTTGCATTCCTGTGGTTGGAATCAAGAATTGATTTGGTGCAACTCTCAGCGTAGTGCGTTCCTCGACGTGATCCTTTGCCTGTTGCATCCTCGCGCTTCTGTTCTCATCCAGTTCCTTGCGCTTTGTCCTCAAGAATAAGTGCCTTATTCACCAACTCTTGGAAATCCAGGAAAGGTGTGGGTGATCAACCCTACTTGCAATCCCGGAGTTAAGTCCTTCATAAAACGAGACTGTCTGGATTTATCTCGCTGCCATCCTCTCAAAGCGAAGCGTGCTAAGCTGTGGTGAACTTGTTCGTAGTCGACCCTTTGGTGATTACCTTGCCTCGATGCTCTGAACTCCTCCTTCTTAAGGTCCATAATTCCTTCGTGCACGTGATACCGCTTGTCGGAATCGGTGAACTCTTCCCAAGTGATATCTTGAGGTTCTCTGCGCAATGTACGTGGGTTCTCCCACCATTCGGCATTGTTCCTTCCAACCGATGAGAAGCGAAAGTACCTTCTCATTCCCTATGCATTGAGCTATATGTAGCTTCCTCTCAATTGATCTTAACCAATCGTCGGCCTCCAACGGATTGGCATTCCCAGAAAGTGGGTGGGTGAGTCCTCATGAACTTCGACACTTGTATTACGGCGTGGTCCCTCGATTAACTTGATTAGCGGCCTGAGTAGTGACGTGCTGCATTTGTTGCATCATAGCATGCATCAATCGGTCTGAGCAGAAGAAATGCTCCAAATTCTGCACATCCAAGGGCGGTGCTTGGTGCTCCATCATTGGGGTTTTCTGCTGGGCGAGATCCACTCCCATTGCTTCCAAAGTTCTGGCCACGGGTGTTCACCATCTGCTGATTTGCTCTAGGTTTAGAGATGAGAGGGAAACAAGAATAGACAAGTAATATGGAACTTATGCGCGAGCGAACGGGTAACTTTAAGGTCCAACTTTATTATTAATAACTTGGTATGGCTGCACATAATGCCTAAGGGCCTTGCAACACATCGCACACTCAGAAACAAAGCAAATCCAAATCGAACTAACTCTCGAGTCTAACGCCTAAAGGGTGACTCTTTATTCTATGACTCGGCAAGGAGTCTCACTATAGAACCTAAGCTCACTCATCGAAAACCTCCACTGCCTGAGTATGCAGGTGCTGCGGCATAGGCGCCGAACGATCGCCATGCCCAAATGACTATGTCATCGTGTGGTAGTCAAGAAGCGCGGTCCTCATCGAGATCCGACTCCTCCGATCCGCTCGTGTAGCTCGATCTTGGCTCACGGGTCCGGGTCCGCAAAGTCATCTCCAACTCGCCAATCCTTCGTAGAAGGTGTGCCACATACTCTTGAGCTTCGCCATCCTGCTCTTCTCTGCCGTGATCTCCTTAGGGCCTTCGTAGCTCCTTGCTTGTATTATCTAGTACATCCTCCTGGCGACGCATTTAATCGTACAATCGCGGTAACTGCGTGGCATCCTCATCCTCGATCGCCGGGTCAAGAAGGTTATCGCTGCGCCGGATGATAACGGAACACCGTGCTTTCCAACTCTCTGGCGTGATACCGGTAATGTGTCGCATTGCTCGTCGTGAAACTTCTTGGATACCCATCTGCATTGTAGATCTTCTAGCGGTCAGTGTATCGAGAAGCGATTGCCTGGGCCTCTTCCTGGCGGGTACCTCAATCTTTACGCTACAAGCCTTGATCAATCCTGCTTGCCCGATCACTTCCACTTGGTATTGGGGCTTCTCAAAATCTCCGAGAGTCTCAGAGTATATGCCAAAGTTCCGCTGGCGTAACTCCTAGATCAACGTAGTTGAACTCTTCCTCCATCCTGTCACAAGAGTGCTTTACGTAAGAACTGAATTTTTAAATTGTGACAAGGTAAGGGAAAATTCCAGCAAGAGACAAGAAGAGAGAAGGGGATAAGTCGAGAGGTCATTTTTATCTTGACAACTTTAGCTTTAGAAAATAGGTTTTATCCTCACTACGACCATTCTAGCTTAGGTTGAACCTACAGTCAAGTATGGCTCGATACCACCTCACCTGTCAGGGACCGAATTTGCAAATCCGACCTTCCAGGTATTCAGCACTAGTCCAGAACGCGCTAGTGCACACAGCTTCCTTAACGCTTCAGAATATCACAATCATACCAATCGATATTATCAAAGTACTTTATTTAAATAACTAAACTGTTACTTGACCTTATGGTCAAGTTACAAATGTATGCCTCGTAAGCGAAACTTATTCGTGAGAAAAATGATAGCAAAAAAATCAAATAAACTCGTGGCGCCATCCAAAGATACCACAGGCAACCTGATCGCTCGCATCCCTAAGTAGTTCTCTTGGAGTTCCTCCTCCAATGTCGGGCGTAATCTCCTCTTCAATCTGGTATTGTGTTGAGGCAAGGGTGAGTGCTTGGTACTCGACCAAGTCATGCACGTAATGCAAGCTAATATACTATATGCATGGCTTAGTACAAAGGAATAGCTCAAGGTATATTTATAAACAAAGATTTGACAAGTAATATAAGTAGATTCGAAGCAAAGAAAAACAAGTAAAGCATAAATAACTTTTCAAAAAGTTTAAATAACATTTTTCCCCATCCTAAACCATATTTCCATCATCTTCCTTGTTAAACCAACCCATCTTTTCAAATCCAAGTTATTTTCAGAAAATCTAACCCTTGACTGTAATTCCCGAGCATTGTCCAGTACCGTGGACTCGGCTATTCAAATAGATTCTACACTCTGCAGAGGTTATGCACTTTACCCACAAGATACAATCCACTCACCACGTCAGCCGTGAATCGCCATACAAGAGTATGCGAATGAGCGATCATAACAAAGCCTTTCGGAAGCCTCAAACAACACAGGTGGTCCTCTCAGACGTGCTCTACACCATCCCTTCCCTTAGCCAAGGCGAAGTATGGGACCAACACACCGTTAGATGGGCACCTGGCCACAGCGACCACGATACGCCTCCCCGTACAATCACACAAAAGGTGTAATCGACACCTCGAGGCTCCACAAGTGAGTCCTTAGCGACTTAGTCAACTAGGCCGCCCCATTCCAACCATGTGGTTGCAAGTATGACCAGTTCAAAGGCTTGCAAGGTTAAGTCCTTAGAGTGACCAGGGCAAGACTACCCAAACCAAATCATCATCCCGGGCCACCGCCCACTGACATTTGCCACATGCCCCAGGCCAAAATCGTTTATCAAACCCCGCTTGATTACCATGCACCACGTGCCATCAACATCACATGATACTTTTCCAAAACAGGTTCAATATATCATTAAGTCAATATTAGCATTTGATTGTCCAAAAATCATGTCATGAGCACGAAAGGTGTCTACAAGATACTACAACGATCCAAACCCATGTTGGCAATTTACTACTGTCCAACTAGTACACCACAACGATGGTGACAAATGGTCATGGCACATACTTCATTAATCAAGGTGTCATATCGCAAAGTGGTATTTATCTAACCCCAGGTTTAAACCAAAGTATCTTTCTAATTGAACTAGCATGCAATAGTTTAAATCAAAATAGATTTCAAATGGGATCAATATGGTCAAAGCACAACTTGCCTTCAAAAGTACTTGCTCTGGTCTTGAGTTGGATCTGAGTCAACACTTCTCCTCGAATCCTTCCCACTTCAACGCCTACTCGTAAAGCGTGCAAATAGCAAATACACAAATGAACACTATGCAAAAAGATCCAAAACTCCAAATAAAATCCATAAACAGAGAGAACATAATTTTCTGGATTTTTAGAAACTGGAATCACAAATTTGGAGTTAAAACGCAAAAGTTATGATTATTTCAAGTTTAAATAATCAATTAAATAATTTTACAGAGAAAAACTTTAGTCCAAAATTAAATAAAATTCATATTTAGGTAGATCTCAATTTTATACAAATTTAGAAATTTGAATCGCTCAAATCGGAGTTGAAACGCAAAAGTTATAAGCGCTTTGAAGTTTGAATCTAAATTTGAATCAATATTTCGAATTAATAAATCATTTTCTTTTTCGGAAATTAATTATTGCGCGCCAAAGATGGACACGTGCAGCCTCTCGATTGGCTGCTGACGCCAGCCGTCCATGGACTTGGTCCACGCCGGCTCGGGTCCACTGGTGGACTCGGTCCACGACTTCTACGTGTCGCCGACATGTGGCCTCGTGACGCTGGCGTCCGACGTCGGCGTCGGTACGCTCACTTACTGCGGTCGACAGTGGGACCCATTGTGACGCCATGGGTGACGCCAGCGCCTGGCGGGTCAGCCACCGACATGCGCCCTCGACACGCGCCAGCTGGCCTGCTGCCACGCACGCCGGGCGATCGCTGCGTTGATCGCGCGGTCCATCTTCCCGACACGTGGCGCAATCTCACGCCTGGTTTGAAAATCAACGCGCCGGATTAGATCCAGGGTTAACACGTTGAAACTACTCGTTGCTCGCGGGCCGCTCGATCTAGATCGGACGGTCCAGATCTAATCCTATATTCGCATCGCTACGACGTGGTAATTGTGGAACCGCTGATCTTGATCCAACGATCCGGATCTAATCGGGTTTGGGAACACGTGAGCTCACTCTCAACCGTCCGATTCGATCCGACGGGTCCTCCGAGCTCATGGACGGCGCGATGGCTTCACGGCGGCGCTGGCTTGCTTGACCGGAGACGGGACGGCACGAGCCCGACGGCGTTGGGGCGTGCTCCGCCGAGATGAAGCCTCCTTCGGGTGCGCCTCGCCGCGAGACGGATTCACGGGCTCCTTCTCGGCGGAAGACGACTGACGACGGCGGAAACCGGCGCAAACCGCAGCGGAGGGAAGAGACACCTGGCGATTGCGGCTCAACGGTGGCGGCTCCTGAGATGGCTCGAGGAAACGGCGCAAGGATGAGGGCAACCCTGGGACGCTCACGCTTTAAATAGCCTCGGCGTCCGTGCCTAGACGGAAACCTAGTTCGCTACGGGCGGCGCATGGGCGGGCGAAGTCCGCTCGGACTCGGCGAAGACGCATTTAAATGGTCGCCCACGCGGGCGCGATTAACGCGACCACGATCGCACGGGCGCGATCGATCCGCCCTAAGCATTTACCGAATCGCACGGGCGGATCTCACCGCTGATCTTGATCCAACGCTGGGATTGATTAGGTTTAGGAGTGGGTTCGGCCGAGTCAACTGGCCTCGGTCGGGTTGGTCGGACTCGAGTCGACTGGGACCCGAGGAATAGTAACCACCCGTCGGTCCTTTTCCAGCGAATTAATATTTAAAATAATTCCCGATAATTCATTTAATTCATTAAAAATAGCAAATGACTCGTAAAATTAAAATTCTGGAAAATATTTTGGATCATTTTGGACTCGAATAAAATATTTCCAACAAAATTTTATTTGCAAAATTAAATTCTTTAATTATTTCAAAATGGAATAGATTCAAATAAATTCCAAATAAATCCAAATAAATTCCAGAAAATTCCAAAAATTCACCAAAGTGTCAAATCACACATGAATTTAAGAAAAGCAAAATTTTGGGATGTTACACTTGGCAAGTGGGGGGAGGTGAGGGGGGCGCACCAAGGCCTCAAGGGGCGCAAAGGCAGCAGGGTGGACGCCCCAAAGGGGCAGGGAAACCCCTTTTACCATCCCCACACCCAATTCTAGTCCGTTACGGAGACCTAATCCATCCCACCAAAGCCCACCAAGGCCCAAAACTCCCCCGGGAAGGCCCAAAACCCCGAAAACGGCCTGGAAATGTTATTAACCTCCATACCTTATGGTTTTAACCTGCCATACCATATTTCATAAAGTTTTTGACCTTAACATGCACCATTTAAAAGGTTACGACACTCCGTGGTGACACATCACTTCAAACGGCCCAAAAACGCGAGTAAACCTCAAGCCGAAAGGTTTTATTCTCTAATTTCACATTCTATAATGTCACACCATACCGTAGTGTCACAGCGACGAGGAGATCCGGTTGATTTGGAGCGAGGAAGGAGATCGCGCGAACCGGGAGGAGATCCGTTGGGTTTTCGGTCATCGGGCGAAGGTATGGCCACGGGGATCCTTGGGGTTTGTCTAGGATCTGTTCTAATGGTCAATATCATATTTTTAGATCAATTGGTGGTGCTGGAATTGAGTAGATTAGATGAAATCTAGAAGTTGCCACGTTCTCTATTTCGGGCAGCATGAGCAGTCGACCTAGGGTTTGGGTTTTCACCAATTTAGATTCGGAATTTGATCGTCCCCCTGTTGAAGAAGTTGTAGGTAACTTCAATACCTTTCAGTGGGTATAAAGAACGTCCAATTCTGCCCAGCCGTTTGAAAGTTATGCTCATTTTACCGAACGTGTTAAAAACTATGACGTGATTGGAACAGATCACGGTATTTTGTAGATTAAACAACTTTAGAGTCCGAATCAGTCTTTACATATACTTAGAAAAAGTTAGGAAATTTCCTAAGATACTCGAGGATGTACTCGTTTAATTGATTCGGAGTCTTAGAACCCGAGTTATGCCTTTTGGAATGCTGCTGTCCCAACGGGACAGAACCTCTGTTTTTGGGTTTTGCGAGTAGTTTGCGATGTCGGGGTAGAAGAGGGTTTGCGTACTGTTTTGTGGACATGATTGTGAGTGTGTGGTACCTATGTGCAGGTGGTGTGACCCCGGGAGTGCCATCTACTTCTCGCCAATCCATCGCCCGTGGTTGAGGCAAGTGTATTGGAATGGGTAGCGGGTTGTAGTTTGCTAGATTGGTTGAGATTGAAATTGAATGTATGATATGTTCACATGCCATGCTTTAATGATTGCCAATGATATGATGAATATGCTTATTATGTTATGACGCCATGTGTTAATGTACAAGTTATCTATGATGTTGGCATGTTTGCATACATGGCATGATGCATGGCCCGGGCGGTGAGAAAGTCATAACTAGTCCGGGAAAGGTCGGTGAGAAAGTTATGACTATTCTGGAGAGCCATTGAGTAACTCCTACATAGTGATTCCATCCACCGCGGTGAATGGAAGCGAGGAGTAGGCACCCTCCATCTTCGGGATGGAAGGGGGGAGAGGGTGCACACCGACGAGTGTGTACTTAACCATACCGGTATGAGTTTTCAGGAGATATGTGCATCGCATTGCATTATATGAGGATGTTATATGAGGATGTTATATGATGATGATATATGATGATGTCAGTGATATGCTTACGCTATGAATATGGGATGTGTATGATGTCGTATGTGAAAAGTGGTGATGAAGGTATTAGAATGTATTTTCTTGTCCCATTGCAATATACTTGCTGAGTGATGAACTCACGCTTGTGTTTATGTTGTTTTTCTTAGGTACCATGAAACCGGCATGCGGGGAAATGGAGCTAGTCACACGTCATCACTTAGCATCACACATATAAATATTGACATGTTCCTTCCATTAAATTGTGATGGTTAATTTGTGTGCTTGGTTTCCTCATTTACTTCGTTTGGCTCATGAGATGGTTGGAATCTTTATTCTAGTCTTATACTGCTGCTAGAACCTTTATTATTGATGATTTAGATGTCATTCTTTATACTATACCCTGTGATCATATTGTTGTTGCTTCAATTCATGGAAAAACAAAGGAGATGCTGCCGAAATTTCCAGTATTAGCATTTACTCCTTTGCTGGAATTTACCTTAGTTTATGGTATTTAGATGTTGTTTAGCCTATGTTTGGTAGCATTCGGGCATATTAATTGCCGGGGTGTTATAAACTGCTAGTTGGTGGGAGAACTACATTGCTGCACACGAGGAAGCCTAGAACATCACCTGGGATGAGTTTGTTGAAGCCTTTCGGGCTACTCACATCCCTAAAGGGATTATGGAAATGAAGAGGAGAGAGTTTCATAAGTTGCAGCAAGGGAATCTCTCAGTGTCAGAATACCTAAACCGTTTCACTCAGCTCTCTAGATATGCTACTGAGGATGTTGCCACGGATGAGGCAAAGATATGGCGCTTTATGGAGGGTCTTGATCCCAATATCAAGGTTCAGTTGGTGTCGAACGACTTTCCTTCTTTCCAGCATATGGTGAACAAGGCTTTGATTCAAGAAGATGCTTAGCGTCAGCTCTTCGAGTCAAGGAAAAGGAAGATGATGTTCCAGTGTCAGCGAGGTGCAAACAGTTCTAGGCCTCGTACTTTCCAGCAACAGACCAGCAGGCCAGCAGTTCCCAATACTTCCAGAACCCTAATGTCCACTCCGCGTCAGATTACTCAATCCCCTGCTGGCAATGCAGGCAACCAAGCCCAGAAGAGCAACACAGCAGCTGCAGAAGTCCAATGCTTCAATTGTAGAGAAATGGGACATTACGCCAAAGAATCGTCCCCGTAAAGCGTCCACTGCGGACTCCCAAGGCGGTTCAACCTGGGGACTACACCTGCCCGCGCCCCAGCACCAGCTCAAGGGAGAGGTACACCGCAGACTCCACGCACCCCTCGGAGTGTCAGAAGAGGACGTGTGAACCACGTCACAGCTGAGGAAGTTTAGGACGCATCGGATGTGGTCTACGGTAAGTTCTTCGTCAACTCGATGCATGCTTCAGTATTATTTGATTCTGGTGCAACTCATTCCTTCATATCAGAGTACTTGGTTAGAAAGCATGGTTGGGAAACAGTTCAGTTAAGAAATCCTTTATTAGTTCAATCCCCTGGTAAAGAGTTAAGAACCACTGCTATTTGCCCAAAAATGGATATAATTATAAAAGGGGTAAAGTTCCTAGCGAACTTAATCTTATTGGATACCAAGGGTATAGAACTAATCCTTGAAATGGATTGGTTAACCAAGTACAAGGGTCAGATAGACTATGCTAGTAGAGCTATCTCTCATACCAGCCCTGATCTAAAATTTGACACACACTGGATGCACAGTAGGAAAGGGTATGGGAAACATTTCTTTACGCTTAAATGTTGTATTTAAGCTTTGATGTTGAATGCTTTATTTGTTAATGCATGTTGCTATGTCTATGACATAGATGATCGAATTGTTCTTGTTGTTGTGATAAAGTGGGTTGTGGTGCCGAAGGGTTTTGGCCACCTCTCTTATTTCATAGTAAGGGTGAGGTTTGACGGTGTGGCCAGTTAGCGCCACCGCCGAAGAACTATTAACCCCTGTAGGAGAAGAGTGCTTACCCTTTTCTGTCGTAAATCGGGTAGTTGACTGAAGTCAAATAGAAAAGTTTGGTGGTGGATTCCTTCGGATGTTCTTTATCGTTTTGTGGTCGGTCTTAGTTGGTTTTCTTGGTTTTAGTTGATGGAAACCAAAAGAAAAGTGTTTGGTATTGGATTTTCGCGGATTGTTCCGTGTGCGGTGTGTGGTTTTGTTTTCCTTGATTGAAGACTAAGAAGAGGAGTCTAGTGTTGCGCTTCTTTTGGGCGCCTTTCCAGTTTTAATGCTTAGTTTGTTGATTTCTTTATGGGGAAGAAGCATTCAAATTTATTCCTGTGTTTGTCTTTCTCCGAGGTTAAAGGAGTTATTGCGGAGTTATGCCAGACCTGGTTGTCAGGGCTGAAGTTCGGTGGCTTTGTAGTAGTATGTGGTGTTTGATTTCGTTATTTTACTGGTTTAAGAAAAATCATCTTTGAAGAACCCTTCCTGTTTCGTGAAACTTTGGAGTTAAGGTTTTATTTGCAAAGGTTTATTTGATCGGTTGGTTCCCTCTTGTGGGAGTCTTTGAGATTTAAAAGTGTTTTGGAGAATTCCTTTGCATGACCAAGTTTGGGTTTGTCTCTTTGCAATTTTGAGAGTCAAGTTTCCTTACGAATTTGGGATGAGTTTTAAAACTAAAATGTTGCAAACAAAGTAAGTAGTCTTTTGACTGAAATCGTTTGTCCCTAGTAAGAATTGATGTTTAGCATGTTATGTAGTAGGTAACAATGTGGTTTATGGATTGATGTGTTGCTAAGATAAATTTTGAGTTGAATAAATTCAATGTGATTAATATCTCTAGCTTGAGAATAAATAGACTACTAGTGTTGTAGTTTACTCTTAGCGAGAATGATTGAATGGGTTAATGTACATGCTTAGAACCTGTTGCCTTGCTTTAAAAGTGCTTATGATCCTCGTTAATGTTAAAAGTTTAATCCTTGATGCATAGTAAGAACATTAAGATGATGTAAATTAATGATATTGTCAAAGAAACCTTGCTGGTTGTTTAAAGATGTTCTAATCTAACGGGTTAATAGAGGAATTTAATCATGTTGACTAGTGGCTTTAATTTGGAAGTTGATTAGAGTTGCTATTTATGTTGTTGCAAACTACTAGTATATTTGGAAGCATGCAGTTGTGTCTATACAATGCTAGTATTGATATCAATTGAGAAGACATAAGACTTATTGTTCATGATGTTGTTAAAGCAGTGTTAATGCTAGTATTCAATCTATTTTAAATAGTTGGAGTATGTTGTGTAGTGGTAATTTTGTTATAACCTATGTATAGGGTAGCTAAAGGTAATGTTGTTGATTGATGATTATGCAAGTTATTGATATTGATGATTTAATAGTGGTGGTAATTGCTTAGATTAATTGTTGAAAATCCTTGCTAAAAAAATGGAGGTTATTGTAACATGTTGTGATGGAGTGAACCATGGATAATTAACATGATGTAGAATTTCATCCTTAATGAATGTATGTCTCAGAATCATATTTATGCACCTTGTCTTGTGGAGATAATATTTACATGTTGAAGTCGCTTGTTAACTGAATAAGTTTCGATTGTCGAGACATTTACATATAGGTGGTATGAAAGTTATTTGTTGGTCACGCTGAAAGTTTTGTTGGAGCACTTGTTTCAAATCTAGAATATGATGTTATTTGTTATGTTGGTCAATGGGGATCTTGTTGACTTGGTCTTCGTGGGATGTCTTTTCGTAAGCATCATAAACCTTATTTATAAGTATTGGGGAAGATAATAAGAGAAAGAATTTGTTGTGAAGCTTTTGGTTGTATTGTGTTGGGGCTCCTCAGGGAGTAGATAGTAATTATTGAAGTCTTTTAATGGAAAGCGTAGTGGAGTACTAGAGATGGTTCTTTTTATGCTGAGTTTGTGTTTAAAAGCTTTTGGACTGGTTTGGTTGGTTGCCATTTTGGTTGAAGGGTTTTCGGTCAAGGTGTTCCATATGCTGTGTTTCAGAGTTTCCCTAAAACTCGTAGAAATTGGTGCAAATATTTGGTTTTGGCTAATTTGTTTAGTCGGTGCTATGAGTATGGATTTACACCCCAAAAGTTTTTGAGTGGATTGCGTTCTTTCGCGTCCACACTGGATTATCTTTGGAATTAATTTTAAAAGGAAGCAGATGGTCATAAAGGGTTGTGTTGGAAACTTTTGAGTTAAGCCCTTGATGTGTAACTCTGTTTCGCTAGAGTTGGAGTCATTTGGAAAATGTGTCTGGTGTGCGGATGTTTCACAAGTCTGGATTTTTATGAATGTTTCATAAGTAAATTTGATTAGTGAAGAGTTTTCTTTTGGGATTGAGTTCCCCTCTCTTTTGATAAAATTTATGGCGGTTGTTCACGCAGATGTTTAACTTTGGAGTCAATGTCCTTTTCCAAAATGTTGATTTTGGTTAAAATGCGATGTTTTGCAAAGTTTAGCTATCTATCGTTGGTGGGTTCTGATATGATGTGTTGCCTTACTGTTAACTATGCTGCCGTTATAGTTTATATGAATTAGCGCAATTCTCGATGTTATTCGAGATTTATTCATTTGATACCGAGGTAGAAGTCATTTGGTGAATGACTATTCGGTACCGTTGTTACATGATGAATGAAGGGTGAAAAAGGAAAACGAGACATTGTTTATGCATAATTAATCATAAAGGAGTCGACGAGCCAGGTCGGTGAGAAAGTCATATAAGGATATATGACTAATCCGGAGTGCTCTTGAAAAATGTGCATGCATGTCATGAATCGAGATGTCCATTTCTTTCTAGTATGAAAAGAAAGAATGAAGAAATTATGGTATTTTGGTTATAGGGGATTTATGCTTCCTTTGTGATTTGGCTTGGGTGTTGCCGAATTCTTTCCAAAATGGTTGTTAACACTTTGGGTTGAGTTGCCGTGTGTGGTCCACTTGGGCTTGATAGCTAAGTATTTTTGTGTGAGGGTGAGACCCTCTTAAGAAAGGAACCAAATGTGGTTTGGTAAAGTTTTACGATCCTAGCTTGGGGCTAGGTGTCGAACCTTAGTGGTATAAGGGTAGTTTGTGATGGAGGTTGATGATGTATGGGTTTAACCATTATTAAGAGTAGCGATGGGTGGAAGTGAAGTTGACGGTAGTTCGGTGATATTTGTCCTGCTGTGAGCAATTGTCGTCACTAGTTGTTCTTGGATTTGAGTCTTGTCTGGGAAAGGATGGAATAAAATGTTAGTATGATCGTGTATCGGAAGGGCAAGTGTGCCTTAATGAGTTTTCCACTCGATGGAAATTTTCGGGAATGTAGAAAGGTCGTTAAAGGAATTGTGACTTCCTTTGATTTTGTTGTGACACTATGGTTTGGTGTGACGTTATAGAAGGTGAAACTAGAGAATAAAACCTTTCGGCTTAGGGTTTTCTCGCGTTTTTGGGCCGGTTGAAGTGTTATGTCGCCACGGAGTGTCGTAACCTTATTTAACGTGCATGATAAGGTTAATAACATTATGAGATGTGGAATTAAGGTTAAAACTATAGGATATGGAGGTTAATAGCTTTTCCGGGGCGTTTCCGGGGTTTTGGGCCTTCCCGGGGGAGTTTGGGCCTTGGTGGGCTTTGGTGGGATGGAGTAGGTCTCCGTAACGGACTAGGATTGGGTGTGGGGGCTGGTAAAAGAGCTCCCCACCAGCCTTTTGGGCGTGCTCCCCCTGCCCTTGGGCGCCCCCACCTCCCCCTCCTAAGCCCTAGCCGCCACCCCCTCTCCCTCTCCCTCTTGTGCGCCTCCACCTCCCCCTTTGCCCCATTGCTCCCCACCTCTCCACCACCTCTCCTCCACCCCCTTGCTGCCCTAGGGTGGTCTCCACACCTCTGCACCTTGTGGATCCATCCGTTGGAGCGAGGAGCGAGGAGCGAGGAGCGTGGAGCGAGGAGCGATCCGCGAGGAGATCTATTGGAGATTCGTTCGTTGGGCAAAGGTATGATCATGGGGATCCTTGGAATTGATCTAGGTACTGTTCTTAGGGTGATTATGAAGTTTTTAGATCAATTGGTGGTGCTGGGTTGGAGTTCTTTGGGTTAGATCTAGACGTTGCCACGTTTCTGTTTTCGGGCAGATTGAGCAGTCGGGCTAGGGTTCGAGTTTTCGTCGATTTAGAGTCCGAATCTGTCCGTACAGACTTAGAAGAAGTTGTAGATAATTTAATTATCTTTCCGTGGACATAAAGCACGTTAAAATCCGATCAGCCGTTTGAAAGTTATGGCCGTTTTACCGAGCGTGTTAAAATCTGTGACGCGATTGGAACAGATCTCGGTAATCTGTAGATTAAACAATTTTAGAGTCCGAATCAGTCTTTCCGTATAACTAGAAAAAGGTAGGAAATTTCCTAAGCTTCGCGATGGTGTACTCGTTTAATCGATTTGGAGTCCCAGAACTCAAGTTATGGCCTTTGCAAGGATGCTGTCCCGCCGGGACAGAACCTCAGTTTTAGGTTTTGCGAGTAGCGGGCAATGTCGGGTGAGATGGGGATTTGTGTACTGTTTTGTGGGCATTATTGAGAGTATGTGATGCCTTTGTGCAGGTGGTGTGACCCCGGGGGTGCCCTCTACTTCCCACAATCCCGTCGCCCACGGTTGAGGCAAGTGTGTTGTAATGGATAGCGATTTGTAGGTTGCTTGTTGAGAATAGATGGAATTGACGACATGATATATGATCACTTGCCATGCTTTTATGATTGCCAATGATATGATGAGCATGTTTAATATGTTATGATGCCATGTGTTAATATGTGAGTTAAATATGATGTTGGCATAAATGCATACATGGCATGTTACATGGCTCGGGCGGTGAGAAAGTCATAACTAGTCCGGGAAGGTCGGTGAGAAAGTTATGACTAATCCGGAAAGCCAATGAGTAAGTCCTACATCGTGATTCCATTCACCGCGGTGAACGGAAGCGAGGAGTAGGCACCCTCCATCTTCGGGATGGAAGGGGGGAGAGGGTGCACACCGACGGGTGTGTACTCAACCATACCGGTATGAGTTTCCAAGGAGACATGAGCATTGCATTACATTGCATACATAATGATGATGATATTGTTAAGTGTTCATGAATGAGATGATATATATGATGGGAGATGTTATTGCCATGATATTTTTCTTGTTGTCCATTGCAATATGCTTGCTGAGTTTCGAACTCACGCTTGTGTTTTCTTGTTATTTTAGGTACCATGAGAACGGCATGCGGGGAAGGGAAATAGTCACACGCCCACATGTAGCTTCACCATATTGATTCCACAAGTCATTCTATTAGTTTGATAATAAATTGCGTGTGATGATTATTGCTTTAAGGTTTAGCTTTGTTTATGAGAGATTTATTGTTCGCTTGACACTTGGAGACTTTAAGTGCTTGATGTTAGTCTTATATTGTCGTTAAGACTCCATTTATTGCTGTTTTAGATGTCTCTCATATTGCCTTATAATGCTATACTGTTGTTGCTCCTTAAATCCATGTTAAAACAAAGGAGGTGCTGCCGAAATCTCGGTTTTTAGCCTATGCACCTTTGCTGGAATTTTATGTTAAATGTGGTATTTAGATGTTGTTTAGCTTATGTTTGGTAGCATTCAGGCATATTAAATGCCGGGGTGTTACATTTGTCATGTTGAGTTTAATGGAGTATGGTAGTCAGGTTGGTTGTGATAGAAGTATGAAGTGTTTGCCGTGAGGATTCGAGCGTTTTGGGTTGATGGAGCCCTTTGTGGTTGAAACGCAGATTCTATTTGGGAATGGAAGTGAAGGTCGACCTGTGAGAGGTTGCCCTTAGTTGAGCTAGATTATTACTTTACTCGCCAAGTGTTGGTTTTGAGAACCTGCTTGTCGTTTGTTCCGATTTGAGGTTTCGTGCGGTTGTTTTGTGCTGTAGAGAAGTCTTTTGTCCCTTGGGGATTTTGTTGTTGTTTTTTTTTTTGCGTCCTTCGGATTCGAGGTCGAATCCTGTTGAAGGGGGAAGAATGTGACACTACGGTATGGTGTGACATTATAGAATGTGAAATTAAAGAATAAAACCTTTCGGCTTGAGGTTTACTCGCGTTTTTGGGCCTTTTTGAAGAATATGACACCACGGAGTGTCGTAACCTTATTTAACGTGCATGATAAGGTCAAAAACAGTATGAGATGTGGAAATAAGGTTAAAACCATAGGATTTGGAGGTTAATAACATTTCCAGGGTTTTGGGCCTTCCCGGGGGATTTTGGGCCTTAAAGGGGGGGTTGTGGGCTTTGGTGCGATGGATTATGAGTCCATTTAGGACTAGGATTCAGAGTAGGGGCTGGTAAAAGGGGGCCTTGCTGCCCTTGGTGCGCCCACCCCCCATTGAAGTGCGCCCCCCTTGCTCTCTCCTCTCCACCTCTCCACCTCCCCACCTCTCCTCCACCCCCTTGTTGCCCTAGGGTGGCCTCCCCACCCCTGCATCCTCGTGGATCCGTCCGAGGAGCGAGGAGCGAGGAGCGAGGAGCGAGGAGATCTATTGGAGTTTTCGTACGTCGGGCAAAGGTATGATCATGGGAAATATCCTTGGGGTTGATCTAGGTACTGTTCTTAGGGTGTTTAACAAGTTTGTAGATCAATTGGTGGTGCTGGATTTGAGTAATTTGGATTAGATCTAGATGATTGCCACGTCTCTGTTTTGGGACAGCATGAGCAGTCGACATAGGGTTACGTTTTTCATCAATTTAGTTTCCGAATCTGTCCGTACGGATGTTGAAGAAGTTGTAGATAATTTCATTATCTTTCAGTGGACATAAAGAACGTTAAATTCCGCCCAGCCGTTTGAAAGTTATGGCTGTTTTACCGAGCGTGTTAAAATCTGTGACGTGATTGGAACAGATCACGGTAATCTGTAGATTAAACAACTTTAGACTCCGAACCAGTCTTTCCCTATAACTAGAAAAAGTTGGGAAATTTCCTAAGCTACGCGAGGATGTACTCGTTTAATTGATTCAGAGTCCCATAACTCAAGTTATGCCTTTTTCAAGGCTGCTGTCCCGACGGGACAGAACCTTCGTTTTTAGGTTTTGCGAGTAGTAGGCAATGTCGGGGTAGATGAGGGTTTGCGTACTGTTTTGTGGGCATGATTGTGAGCGTGTGATACCTATGTGTAGGTGGTGCGACCCCGGGAGTGCCTTCTACTTTCCGCCAATCCGTTGCCCGTGGTTGAGGCAAGTGTGTTGTAATGGATAGCGATTTGTAGGTTGCTTGTTGAAAATAGATGGAATTGACTACATGATATATGATCACTTGCCATGCTTTAATGATTGCCAATGATATGATGAGCATGTTTATGATGTTATGATGCCATGTGTTAATATATGAGTTAAATATGATGTTGGCATAATTGCATACATGACATGTTACATGGCCCGGGCGGTGAGAAAGTCATATCTAATCCGGGAAGGTCGGTGAGAAAGATATGACTAATCCAGAGAGCCAATGAGTAAGTCCTACATCGTGATTCCATTCACCATGGTGAACGGAAGCGAGGAGTAGGCACCCTCCATCTTCGTGATGGAAGGGGGGAGAGGGTGCACACCGATGGGTGTGTACTCAACCATACCGATATGAGTTTCCAAGGAGACATGAGCATTGCATTGCATTGCATACATAATGATGATGATAATGTTAAGTGTTCATGAATGAGATGATACACATGATGTGAGATTTTATTGCCATGTTATTGTTCTTGTTGTCCATTGCAATATGCTTGCTGAGTTTCGAACTCACGCTTGTGTTTTCTTGTTGTTTTAGGTACCATGAGATCGGCATGCGGGGAAGGGAAATAGTCACACTCCCACATGTAGCTTCACTCTTTTGATTTCACAAGTCATTCAATTAGTGTTGATAATAAATTTGCGTGTGATGGTTATTGCTTTAAGGCTTAGCTTTGCCAAATGAGAGTCTTTTGGTTCGTTTGACTCTTGGAGACATTATGTGGTTGAAACTAGACATTTATTGTTGCTAAGTCATGAATTATTGCTGTTTTTAGTTGTCTCTCATATTCTTTATATTGCTATACTGTTGTTGCTCCTTCGAATCATGTTAAAACAAAGGAGATGCTGCCGAAATCTCGGTTTTTAGCATGTGCGCCTTTGCTGGAATTTATGTTTAAATGTGGTATTTAGATGTTGTTTAGCTTATGTTTGGTAGCATTCAGGCATATTAAATGCCGGGGTGTTACAATTTGATTTTCCCTAGTGCATCCTTCTTCCTTCTTGGAAGTATAGATCTTGAGATTTCTTGAAGAGTTTTGGGCTATCAAAGTTGGGAATTTGAGAGTTGAGCTCTCCTGCATTTCTGTTGGAGTTTTGTTTTTCTTCCTTGCCTGGAAAGGAGAAATTGTCTATCGGTGTTCATTCTGGTTCTTGAGTTGTGGTTTTCTTTAAAAGTTGAGTTGCATCCTGTTTGTCAAAAGTGAAAATGGTTGTTTAGCATGTTATTTAGTATGTAACAATGTGGTTTATGAAAATGATTTACTCCCAAGTTAATTGGTGAGTTGAATTACTTAAATGTAATATTTATCTTTAGCTTAAGATTAAATGAACTTCTAGTGTTGTAGATTACTCTATAGCGAGAATGATTAAAGGTGTTAATGTACATGCTTAGATCCTGTTGTTTACTTTAAAAGTCCTTGTGACCCCCGATAATGTTTAAAGTATTAAACCCTGAAGCATAGTTAGAACATTAAGATGATGTAGACTGCTGATATTGTTAAAGAAACTTTGCTGGTTGTTAAAGATGTTCTAATTTTACATGTTAATAGAGAGATTTAATTGTGTTGGTGACCTTAACTTGGAAGTTGATTAGAGTTGTTATTTATGATGTTGCGAACTGTTAATATATTTGGAAGCTTGCATATGTGTTCCTATAATGCTAGTACCGATGTCAGTTGGGAAGACATAGGTTTAGTGGTTGTGGTAAGAGCTTTGTGATGGTCCAACACATTCAATTTGTTTTAAATAGTTGGAGCATGTTGAGTAGTGACAATTTGCTATAGCCATTGGATAGGGTAACTAAAAGTAATGTTGCAGTTTTTAAAATTATGCAAATAATTGATATTGATGACTTGGTAGTGTTGTTAATTGTTGGAAACCATTGATCCAATAGAGAAGTGTAAAACTATGGAATTATGTCGAGTACATGTTGTGATGGGATGAACAATGGATAACAATCATGATGTAAGATTTTAACCTTAATGAATGCATATCTTAGAATCCTATTTACGAATTTTATCTTGTAGAGATAATACTTATTTGTTGAAGTCATTTTATTGATTGAACAAGTTTTAATTGTCAAGATGTTGATGTATGGATGGTATAAAATTGATACGTTGATCAGGCTTAAGTATCTGTTGAAGTATTATGTTTGAAGTATAGAATACGTTGTTATATGATGTGTTGGTCTGTGGGGATCATGATGAGGTAGTATAGAATGGAAGACATTTTGTTAATCATCATAAACTGTATTTATAAATGTTGGGAAAGGTAACTAGAGAAAGAATTGGTTATGTAGCTTTTGGTTGATTTATAATGAGGCTTCTCGATGTAACACCCCAGCTTCTACTAAGCCCAGAATGTCACCAAACATAGACCATAAAACATTTAATACCATAATTTAAAGTAAATTACAGCAAGTAATCATTTAGAATAATTGAAAATTTTGACAGCATCTCCTTTGTTTTTGCATGAAACTTAACAACATAATCATCATATCAATAAGTAGGATAAACAAGACCTTCACACGCAGCGATAATGATAACCAATCATCAATTAAAACATTAATAGGCATCGCTAGCAAAAGAATAAGCATCAATTTAAATCTAGGAAGATATAACGATTCACTCCATAGCCCCACATGATACACATGGGGGAAACAACCAAACATTAAGACCATAAACTAATGATTATTGCAATGTCTCCAAAACAGGTGAATTAGCTAGATTATGATGCTACGTGGAGGAGTGTAGCTAAATCCCTTTCCCGCGCGCCAATTTCATGGTACCTAAAGAAACAAACAACGAAAAACACAAGCGTGAGTTCAAAACTCAGCAAGGTGTAATATAATGAATCGACAAGGATCAAAACAACAAACCATCCTACCAGTCTCCACAGTTATACCACAACACATCATACTTGACATTATACACACTCATTAAAACAACATGATAATCATTTCATGAACACCTCATGAGTACTCTCATCATTAATTCATAAACTTCTTCATTCATGTATATCATTCATGCAATGCAATGCACATGTCTCCTGGAATTCTCATACCGGTATGGTTGAGTGCACACCCGTCGGCATGCACCCTTTTCCCCTTCCATCCCGAAGATGGAGGGTGCCTATCACTCGCTTCCATTCACCGCGGTGGATGGAATCACGATGTAGGTCTTACTCAAAAGTTTAGCCCCGGACTAGTCATAACAGTTCTCACCGACCCTACCGGAATAGTTATGACTTATCTCACCGGCCGCCATGAAAATATGCCATGCATGCAAAATGGACAGCAATGTATACACAAATAGAAATATTGCATATCAACACATGGCATCTCAACATGTAGGACCGTATTCAACCATCGACGGTGCCCATTCACAACATAGCATGTAAATCACTTATCATCATCAAGCATTTTAATCATGGCATGAAGACATCATATCATCGACAATATTTAAAACATGGCATACGGACATCATATCAATTATAACATGTAGTTCATGGCAAGACAGCATGTTATCTATCCCAAACACTATCAAGCAATTCTAGCAACACGTATAATGTTCAATCCACACAACACACTTGCCTTCAACCGCGGGCAACGGAGTGACGAGAGGTTGAGGGCACTCCCGAAGGCACACCACCTGCAAACACGTGCCACACACTTAATTCGACTCCTCAAAACAGTACACACTACACCTAATACGCTAAATACTCCAAAACCCAGAAATCACAGATTTTGCCACGTTCTGGACAGCGGCTTCGAAAAATCATAACTTGAGTTCTAGAACTCCAAATTGAATAAACGAGTACATCCTCGCATAGCTTAGGAAATTTCCCAACTTTTTCTAGTTATAGGTAAAGACTGATTCGGACTCTAATGTTGTTTAATCTAACGTTGAACACGAACTGTCTCAATCTCGTCTCAGATTTGACAGCGCTCGGTAAAACAGGCATAACTTCCAAACGGCTGGGCGGAATTTCAATTTCTTTATATGCACTGAAAGATATTGAAATTATCTACAACTTCCTAGAAGTCTGTACGGTCAGATTCGAACTCTAAATTAGTTTAATCTAATGTTGAACACAGACTGTCCCAACCTCGACACAGATTGGACAGCGCCCACCAAAACGGCCATAACTTTCAGACCGTAACTCCAAAAATTCTCAAAAAAATATACAAAATAGTTCTTGACGATACCTACAACTTCTTCAACAGGAGGTTGGCCAAATTCCGATTCTAAAATTGCGAAATCGTACCCCCTAAAACGGACTCCAAATCTGCCCGAAACTGAGTACAATACGAACTCTAGTTCTTTTCAGATCTACTCCATGGCAGCACGTCCTCTTGATCTAACAACTCCAAATCTACCATGAGAACAGCACCTAGACCTTCCCCAAGGTTTCCCCATGGACATACCTTAGTCCGACGAACGACGAACACGAAGAATACCTCTCGATCGCCCGATCTCGCTCCCACGCGTCGTGGCCACCGGTTCTCCTCGTCGCGGATCCTCCTACCGGCGAGGGAAGCACCATGGCGTGGCATGGCAGCGAGGGGGACGCAGCAAGGGCACGTGGTGGAGCAAGGGGACGCGCAAGGGTGAGGGAGGGGTGGCGGCTAGGGAGGAGGAGGCAATGGGGTGGAGGGGAAACAAGTGGGGGCTAGGGCTAGGGAGGGGACTTGTTTGGGGCGCAGGTAGGGCTAGGGCAGCAGTTTTGCTGTCCTAGACAACCTCCAAAAGGCCCAAATATGTCCCACCTTCGGCCCATATGGACCCCCCAAGGCCCGAACTCCCCTGGAAGGCCCAATTCCCCTCCGGAAAGGCCCAAAATCCCCCGGAAAGGCCCACACTTGCAGAAACGGCGCAAAAACATGTTACAAGAGTCATACCTTATGGCCGAGATCGAAAATGACTCATACCGTTATTCCGTAGTATCACACTCGATGAATATATAGTGTATACTGAATGCTTAAATGTTAAGTATAGTGGAATACTAAATATGGTGTGTTTCATCCTGAGCTTGTGTCTAAAACCTTTTGGACTGGTTTGGTTGGTTGCTATTTTGGTTGAATACTTTTGGTCGAAGTGTTTCTTCTGTTGTGTTTCAGAGTTTCCCTAAAACTCGTAGTGATTAATGCCAATCTTTGGATTTGGCTAACTTGTTTAGTTTGTATATGAGTATGGAATGACACCCAATAGTTTTTGAGTGGATCGCGCCCCTTCGCGTTCGCACTGAATTATCTTTGGAATTAATTTTAAAGGAAGCAGATGGACATAGTGGGTTGTGTTGGAAACTCTTGAGATTTAATTTGTAACTCTTTTTTACTAGAGTTGGATTATTTGCATAATGTGTGTGATGTTTGCGAGTGCTTCAAAAAAGGTGGATTATATGAATGTTTCATAAGTGAATTTGGTTAGTGAAGAGTTCTCTTTTGGGAATGAGTTCCCCTTTCTTTTGAGAAAATTTGTGGCGGTTATGTGTCAGATGTTTGACTTTGGAGTCGATGTTCTTTTCCAAAATGTTGATTTGGTTAAAATGCGATGTTTTGCAAGTTTAGCTTTCTATTATTGGTGGGTTCTGATACGATGGGGTGCCTTACTGTTAACTATGCTGCCGTCATAGTTTATATGAATTAGCGCAATCCTCGATGTTATTTGAGTTTTATTCATGTGATACAGAGGAAGAAGTCATCATGTGAATGACTATTCGGTAGTGTTGTTACATGATGAATGAATGGTAAAAAGTAAACATGACATCGTTTATAGATGTTAAATGATAAAAGAGTCGTTGAGCCAGGTCGGTGAGAAAGTCATATATGGATATATGACTAATCTGGAGTGCTCTTGGAAAGCTACATGCATGTCCTGAATCGAGATTTCAATTGCCTTCTAGTACGAGAAGTAAGAATGAATATCTTCTGGTATGTTGGTTGTGGTGTAAGAGATCTGAGCTTTCTTTGCATCTTGGCTTAGGAAAAATAAAATGAGTACTCTTTGGTTGTTGCCAAACTATTTCCAAAGTGGCTTTTAGCGCTTTGGAGTTCGAGTTGTTGGATGTGGATCATTTTGGGTTCATGGGTCTTGGTTGAGCTTACTCAATGATTGTACCCTTTGTTCTGATTCTTTGAAAGGAAGAATGTGAGGGCGAAACCTTCTTAGAAAGAGGAATCTAGTGCGGGTTGTTAATGACCTAAGCTATTAGATGTTGCTAGTAGTTGATCGTAATCAGTTTAAAAGTGAAGAGTAAAGGAAGGTTGTGTATGACTCAATCCAAACCTTCTTGGAGAATTGTGTCATTAATGTGTTCCTAGGTGGGGTTGATTAAATTATTAGTGGACCACTTGGTGGTTGCTAGTAATTGTTTTTCCTTTTCAGAGTGTATTGGATCTTTCTGTGGCTGAGGTTGAGCGATGTTGTGTCAATCGTAGCGATTTTGTTCGGTTGTTACTATTTCTTGCGGGTTTAAGGACCCTGGTTGTAAAGTAGGCCTTTCCTTTCGGTGGTAGTGTTGGGTATTGGTCTTTTGTAGAAGATAAATCTTTTGCAAGGTTTTAACCTCGTTTGTTCAAATAGTTGGTGGTCTTGGAGTGTACGTCCCACCTGATTCGTCGTCGTCTTGAACACGGCGAACCACACTAGAGAGGTTGAGGTGTGAAAACACGTTTGTGCATGGGAGATGAAAAGGGTTCTAGAGGCTGGTACCGTGTTCTTCTAGAGAGTAGTTTCGATTAAAGGGATCGGGCACGCTAGTGCCAAGGAATGTATGGAATGAGGAGTGTGAGACCATTTTCTTTCGTGGTCTATTTGGGAATTGAAGTGAAGGTGGAACCGTGAGAGGTTGCACTCTGTTGAACTAAATCAACATTTTCTCGCTAGTATTGGTTTTGAGAACTCGCTTGTCGTTTGTTCCGGTTTGAGTCTTTGTGTGAATGTTTTGTGTTACAAAGAAGTCTTTTGTCTCTTGAGGACTTTGTTGTTGATTTTGGTGTGTCTTGGATTCGAGGTCGAATCCTGTTGAAGGGGGGGAGAATATGACACTACGGAATATCATAATCTTATAAAATGTGAAATTAAAGGTTAAAACTTTATGTTATGCCGTTTAATCGCGTTTCCGGGCCAATTTCGGGAGTTTGGGCCTTTCCGAGGAAGTTTGGGCCCAAGGGCGATGAATTGTGGACTTTAGTGGGAGGGATATGGGCCCATGAGTTGGGGGGGGACCAGGTTAAGGGGGCTTGGTGCGCCCCCTCCCTGACCTAGCAGCCCCCCCACATGCCCCCATCCCTCCCCTTTGTGGCGCCTCCCCCATCTAGCCGCCGCCCCTTTGCCGTGCGCCCCCTTCCTCCCCATTGCACCTCCACCTCTCCCCTCCCCTATCGACCTTCCTTGCTGCCCTAGGGGAGCCCCTCACCTCGCCAACCCGCTGTTTTCACCATTGGAGCGCTCCACGACAAGGAGATTCGGTGGATTTGGAGCAAGGAAGGAGATCGCGTGAACCGGGAGGAGATTCATCGGTTCATCATTCGTCGGGCGAAGGTATGGCTAGGGGAATCCTTGGGGTTGGTCTAGGTGCTATGCTAGAGGGTATTTGGATGCTTTTAGATCAAGTGGTGGTGCTGTGATTGGGTATATTAGATGAAAACTAGAGTTTGCCACGTTCTCTGCTTCGGGCAGATAGTGCAGTCGACCTAGGGTTTGAGTTTTCGCGACCTTAGATTCGGAATTTGGTCGGCCGCCTGTTGAGAAAGTTGTAGGTAACTTCAATACCTTTCAGTGTACATAAAAACGTCCACTTCCACCCAGTGGTCTGAAAGGTATGCACGATTTACCGAACGTGTTCAAATCTGTGACGTAGCTGGGACAGAACGTAGTGTTTTGTAGATTATACAATTTTCGAGTCCGAATCAGCTTTTCCCAATACTTAGAAAAAGTTAGGAAATTTCCTAAGCTTCGCGATGATGTACTCATTTAGTCGATTTGGTGTACTAAAACTAAAGTTATGATAGTTTGAAGTCTGCTGTCCGAGCGGGACAAATTCTCTGTTTTTCGGTTTTGGGAGTAGTTTGTGAAGTCGGGGTAGACGAGCTTTTGCGTACTGTTTTGGGGGCACGTTTTGAGTGTGTGGTTTGTATGTGCAAGTGGTGTGACCCCGGGAGCGCCCTCAACCTCTCGCCAACCCGTCGCCCGAGGTTAAGGCAAGTGTATTGTAATGGGTAGTGTAATGTATGTTGCTAATTGTGAATAGATGCAAATTGCTAACATGTTATGATATCTTGCCATGATTAGTGCTTGCCAATGTTATGATGAAAATGGACTATTATGATGCAATGCCATGTTTAGTTCAGTTTGATGCAAGTTGTTTATGTTATGGCATATGTTGCATACATGGCATGAAAGCTGGCCCGATCGGTGAGAACGTCATAACTAGTCCGATAAGGTCGGTGAGAAAGTTATGACTAATCCGAAGCGCCATGGTTGTAAGACCTACCTCGTGATTCCACCCACGTGGTGAGTGGAAGCGATGTGTAGGCACCCTCCATCTACGGGATGGAAGGGGGAAGAGGGTGCACGCCGACGAGTGTGCACTTAGCAATACCGGTATATGCTTCCAGGAGACATGTGCATCGCATTGCATTGCATACATGATGATGAAAATGAGTTGTGAACGATGTGCTTTGGCATGGCTATGATGTTGTGGATGAAATTATGATTTGATCATGATGTTAAAGTATGGTATGTATTGTTGTTGGCCTTGATTTATTCTTTATGACCTATTGCGATATACTTGCTGAGTGATGAACTCACGCTTGTGTTTTATGTTGTTTTTATGTACCATGAAATCGACATGCGGGAAAGGGGCTTAGTGGCACATCTTCACAAAGTTTCACTCATTAAGATGTATACAATTTTGCCATTCGTAGTTGTGATTATAAGTTAATGCGTTGAGAACTTGGAGTATGACTTATTTGTGTGCTTGGTCATATTATTTGCTTCGTTTTAGATCATGGAGTGGTTAAATTCATTATGCTAGACTTAAATAGTTGCTATGTCACCTGTTATTGTTGCTTTAGATGCTTGCCATTATGATATAACTTGTGATATTATTGTTGATGCTCCGTACCATGGAAAAACAAAGGAGATGCTACCGAAATTTTCGGTTTTTGCATGTACTCCTTTGCTGTAATTTACCTTTAGATGTGGTATTTAGATGTTGTTTAGTCTATGTTTGGTGACATCCAGGGCATACTAGATGCCGGGGTGTTATAGTTGGTAAAAGATTATAACATCAGAATCCATTACCATCCCGAAAAAGCTAATGTTGTTGCGGATGCATTGAGCAGGAAGAGCTACTGTAACAATGTTATGGTACAGGAAAGCCAACCAGCACTTCATGAAGAATTCCAACGCCTTAACTTGGAATTGGTGAATGAGGGCTGCATTTTCAACATAGAAGTGCAATCAACCCTGGAAGATCAAATCAGAGAGGCTCAAAAGAATGATAAAGGTATTGCGGACTTAAAGAATGAATTATAGAAAGGAAAACATCCTGGATTTTCTGAGGATGAGAGGTACTATTTGGTTAGGGAAAAGAATCGTAGTCCCTAACCAAAAAGAAATCAAGGATATAATTTTGAAAGAGGCTCATGATTCTATTTTTTCCATTCACTCGGGGAGCATAAAGATGTACTCGGACTTGAAGGAAAAGTATTGGTGATCCAATATGAAAAGAGAAGTTGCTGACTTCGTGGCTCTTTGTGATATTTGTCAACTGGTAAAAGTAGAACATCAGAGACCCGCCGGTCTGTTGCAACCTTTACAAGTTCCTATTTGGAAATGGGAAGAAATAGGCATGGATTTCATCACTAGACTCCCCAGAACTAAGTCTGGATATGATTCCATATGGGTTATTATGGACAGATTAACGAAAGTTGCACACTTCATTCCGGTAAAGACAACCTATTCTGGTGATAAGCTAGTGGAGCTATACATGGCTAAAATTGTTTATTTGCACGGTGTGCCAAAGAAAATCGTGTCGGATCGAGGTTCCCAGTTTACCTCAAGGTTTTGGCAGAAGTTACATGAGGTCTTGGGCACCAATTTGAACTTCAGTACCGCTTATAATCCCCAGACAGATGGTCAGACCGAAAGATAAATCAGATATTAGAAGATATGTTGAGATCTTGTGCTTTGACTTATAAAGGTTCTTGGGATCAAAATTTGCCCTATGCAGAATTCTCCTACAATAATAGTTATAAGTCAAGTTTGAAGATGGCACCTTTTGAAGCTCTGTACGGGAGAAAGTGCCGCAGAACGCTATATTGGAAAGAATTAGAAGGAGGACAAATCATTGGACATGATATTCTGAAAGAAGCTGAAGAACAAGTCAGACAGATCCGCGAAAATCGGAAAACCGCCCAGTCGAGACAGAAGAGCTATGCTGATAATCGCCGACGGGAATTAAAATTTGCACCTGGGGATCCTGTGTACCTGAAGGTATCACCTCTAAAAGGAATGCGTCGATTCAGACTTAGTGGGAAGTTAGCGCCCCGCTACATTGGCCCCTTTCCAGTGGTAGCCCGAAGAGAAGAAGTTGCTTATAAATTGGAGTTACCTCCACAACTGTCAGATGTGCATGATGTCTTCCACGTCTCTCAGCTGAAGACATGCCTCCGGGTACCTGAGCATCAGATGCCGTATGAAGAGATGGAGTTGAGGGAAGACCTGTCGTATCTAGAGTATCCAGTCAAGATCTTGGATGAAGCGAAGCGTCGAACCAGAAGCCGAGTGATCAAATTTTGCAAGGTTCAGTGGAGCAATCATTCAGAGAAGGAAGCCACCTGGGAGCAAGAAGAGGATCTTCGAGCAGAGTTCCCTGATCTTTTTCTTCCTCCTTCCGAATCTCGGGGACGAGATTCTCTCTAAGGGGGGTAGGTTTGTAACATCCCCAATTTTGGCCTTCTGCTAAAATCTAATTTAAATTAAACTAAGTTCAAAATTTGGATCTTCCTTGGTGTTCTAATTAACCTGGCATCCTTATCCTTCCGAAATTGGAGTTCAAGACGTCATCGTCCGAAAAATCGAATTTCCGGATTTCAGTCCGTACCCGAAATTCCGCCAGAGTTCCAAAATGCTCCAAAATTCTCGAAACCTATTGCATTAGGTTCCAAATATTCCAAAAATATTTTGGGAATTTTCCCAAGATTTTTAGAAACTCTCTGGTATTTTATCGTTCGCGGTCTTTCATCAAAAGCCCTTTATTTGTCCCGGAATTTTCTAAATTCCAATTTTCATCCAAATTCTATGAAACCAATTTTATTGAGTTCCAAATATTCCCTATTATTTTTAGGAATTTTTCTAGTATTTTTAGACCATTTTTGCTATTTTTTCTCTCGCGCGTAACCCTTCACTTATTCCGACCAACCGGGAGGCGACATGTGGCATGCACTGTAGCTTCATCTTCAACCTACAAGCTGTGCGTTTCTAGTACGCTCCATTCATGGCTTTCAATATTCATTCCACCATAACTCACTAAATAATGCTCCAAAACACCATCCGCCGGTTACGTTGGAAAGATATCGACGAGGAGAACCCGTTCCCTATGACCATTCGTTCCAAATTCCACCAGAAACGGCACAATCAAGCAAAAACCAAAATCCACTAATGTGCTCATAACTTGGCCGTTTCAACTCCAAAGCACGCGATTCTACCTCTCAAACCTTCGTTTTGGAGTCCTCTTCCCGGTGCTATCACTCTTCTTTTCCCCTCCTCACCATTTGCCTGGGAGATTGCGAAAACCGGCGACCACCACCACCGTTCTTCGTTCTTGCCATCGTATCTCTCGCTCCGTTGAGTCAATCTCGATTCCGTTTGAACCATTGTGTGCATATGGATGTCAAGATCATAACCACTCAATCAATTTTAGGTTTCCTCAAAGTTTGAATCCGAATTTCGAGTTTGAATTGCTACGGCCGAACCGCCGTTCATTGCCAAATTCGTCGTCTCCGGTAATCCTCTTCAAAATCCGACACCACCATTGGATTTGCATCGTCGAGACCTTTTCAGAGCTTACCTTCTTCCATCTTGCCACCTCTTCCATTGCAAATTCCACATGTTCAAACCCTAGCTTTGGTGGAACTCTGTTCTGGTTGCAAAAATCGTAATTTACTGTAGCTACAATAACTTTTCTTTTCTTTTCCTTGATTTTCCATCATTTTGCAACTTCGAACGCTTATATCTTTTGTGTCCGAACTCCGATTCACTCCGTTCAAATTCCTAAATTCAAGATCTACATGCCAGTATAATTTTTATAATTTTTGGATTTTATTTATTTTATTGTTATTTATTTGTTGTACCGTTTTGCGCGTAGCCGAGGATCCCGCCTAGTCCGCCGACCCCGCCGCCGAACTTCAAGGTTCTGAGACCTTCGCTGCGTACGAAGGCAAGTCTGCTTGATGCATTTTGATCCATGTTTGCAAATGTTTTACCATGTTTTTAAACTTGCATTGCTATGTTTATAATCATATGTCAAATATAGATGACTAGCTAATCCGAATTGCTGTCCACGCCTTGATCATTGATATCCATGTTTACTTGTAACCCTAGGACACTTTGCTATGTCATGCCTAATTTATATTGTGACATTTGATGACTAGTACGGTAGTTGTGCTTAGTTGCAAAATATATAAAACACACCCATGGTTGGGATTATATCAAAGTTATGATTTAAAGTGTGATTTGAGAATTATTGTAAAGTATTTGCTACTATTTTTGTAAAATAAAAATAAAATGAAAAATGATTTGGACTTGGGCGGAATGGAATGTCGGGTAGGAGTAGATAGAGCACTAGTTTTATTGTGCAAGCACCGTCCCAAGTCAATTAAGGACCGACGCTTATGATTGTTCTCATTCTAAGCAATACCGTACAACCACATGTCAAAGTGGGCACGACCTGGTTGAATGTTTTGTAGAAACCTAACTTAGACTCGCCAGTTGGTGGAATATGGGTGCCAGATAGAGGCAAGTTGTACTCCCCACACGACGCAAGAGGGGGCTTCTGTACAGGGTAGATAGAACCCTAACAGCGGTGAAACCTCAGTGGGTGAGTCGGGTTAGGCGTATACATTGTAAAGGCCTTGTCATGATATCCCTGCCGGCACACCTAAGGAAGTGTGTTAATTGTACATGGCACTAAGGGAATATCATGTCTTGTGGGTAAAGTTGTACACCTATGTAGAGTTAAAACTATTGGAATAGCCATGCCTACGGTCAAAGGCAAATCGAAGAATGCTTTCATACTGGTAGACTTTGGTTTTGGTTTTAAAAATAAACAATGTTTTGTTTTGGGATTCGGGAGTGGATAGAACTCTCGGATGTTTTGTTGGCAAACTGAGCCAACCAGGTAGATGGAACTTGTTTTGATCATGACAGATAGTCATGAGTTGGATTATCTTAATCTTTTAAAACGTGGCGGATAGAGCCTTTATACTAGTGATGGTGGATAGAACCTTCACTAGCTTATTAAATAATTCAACTGTTAAAACAATTATGAAAATGTGCTTTGTGAAAATTATTATTATGTATGGTTTGATGAAACTTAGCTTTATGCATAAGAACCATAATAAGCCTTCTTTGGAAAGCCCTTGTAACACCCCGACATTTAATATGCCCGAATGCTACCAAACATAGTCTAAACGACATCTAAATACCATAAACTAAGATAAATTACAGCAAAGGAGTAAATGCTAAAAAACCGAAATTTCGGCAGCATCTCCTTTGTTTTAACATGAATTGGAGCAAGAGTAATAACAAGGCAAGTTATATCATAGCATAAGACATCTAAAACAGCAATAACAATGAGTAAAGCATCACTTATGTCTAAAATAAGGAATTCAACCATTCCAACAAATATAACCAACCAAACGATGAACTCAAGCCCATACACCAAGATTCATGGCACTAATCATTATTATCATGGCTCCCACTGATTAAACTGTATAATAATGTGAAGCTACGTGTAGATGTGTAGCTAATGCCCTTTTTCCCGCATGCCGGTTTCATGGTACCTAAGAAAAACAACATAAACACAAGCGTGAGTTCATCACTCAGCAAGTATATTGCAATGGAACAAGAATATACATTCTAATACCTTCATCACCACTTTTCACATACAACATCATACACATCTCATATTCATAGCGTAAGCATATCATTGACAACATCATATATCATCATCATATAACATCCTCATATAATGCAATGCAATGCAATGCGATGCGATGCACATATCTCCTGGAAACTCATACCGGTATGGTTGAGTACACACCCGTCGGTGTGCACCCTCTCCCCCCTTCCATCCCGAAGATGGAGGGTGCCTACTCCTCGCTTCTGTTCACCGCGGTGAATGGAATCACGATGTAGGTCTTACTCATTGGCTCTTCGGAATAGTCATAACTTTCTCACCGACCTTCCCCGGACTAGTTATGACTTTCTCACCGCGCAGGCCATGTAACATGCCATGTATGCAAATATGCCAACAACATAATTAACTTGTGCATTAACACATGGCATCATAACATAATAAGCATACTCATCATATCATTGGCAATCATTAAAGCATGGCAAGTGATCATATCACATAATCAATTTCATCTAGTCTCAGCTAGCAACCGACAAACCGCTATCCATTACAATACACTTGCCTCAACCACGGCGACGGATTGGCGAGAAGTAGAAGGCACTCCCTGGGTCACACCACCCACACATAGGGACCACACACTCACAATCATGTCCACAAAACAGTAAGCAAACCCTCTTCTACCCCGACATCGTAAACTACTCGCAAAACCCAAAAACAGAGGTTCTGTCCCGTCGGGACAGCAGCCTTCCAAAAGCCATAACTCGGGTTCTAAGACTCCGAATCAATTAAAAAAGTACATCGTCGCGTAGCTTAGGAAATTTCCCAACTTTTTCTAAGTATATGGAAAAACTGATTCGGAATCTAAAGTTGTTTAATCTACAAAATACCGTGATCTGTTCCAATCACGTCACAGATTTTAACACGCTCGGTAAAATAGCCATAACTTTCAAACGGCTGGGCGGAATTGGACGTTCTTTATACCCACGGAAAGATATTGAAATTACCTACAACTTCTTCAACAGCCGTATGACCAAATTCCGAATCGAAATCGGCGAAAACCCGAACCCTAAGTCGACTGCACATGCTGCCCGAAACAGAGAACGTGGCAACTTCTAGATCTAATATAATCTACTCAATTCCAGCACCACCAATTGATCTAAAAACATGATAATCACCCTTAGAACAGATCCTAGACCAACCCCAAGGATTCCCATGGCCATACCTTCGACCGACGACCGAAAACCCAACGGATCTCCTCGCGGTTCGCGCGATCTCCTTCCTCGCTCCAAATCCACCGGATCTCCTCGTCGCGGAGCGCTCCAATGGATGGATCATCGAGGTGATGATGTGGAGAACTCCCCTAGGGGCAGCAAGGGAGGTGGAGAGGGGAGGAGAGGGGTGGTGGCGCCATGGGGGAAGATGGAGAGGAAGGGGAAGGGTGGAGGCGCATGGGGGGGCTAGGGGGTGGCGGCTAGGGTTGGGAGAGGGAGTTTGGGGCGCACCAAGGGGTGGGGGCCATATTTGGCTGCCCAAAAGTCCCCCCCTTGGGCCCAAACCCTTCCACCGGAGGCCCAACTCAACCCCCAAGGCCCAAGGTCCCCCGGAGAGGCCCAAACACCCGAAAATGGCCTGAAAAGACGCTATAAACGGCATAACGTAAAGTTTTGACCTCCATTTACATATTTTATAATGTTTTGACCTCAACATCCACATTTTATAAGATTACAACACTCCGTGGTGTCACATTCTCCCCCCTTCAACAGGATTCGACCCCGAATCCGAGACACGCCACTTCGCAAACAACCAAATCGAAGGGAGCTATGGTTCACGCCTCAGAACCCGCTTAGAAGCCCCTACGATTTGCACCAGCCAGCACTCAGAAGCAAGGAGCTAAGGTTCAAAGACTGACAGCTCTATAGATAACTCTCATTCAAAACTTGCCAGAATTCTTACTCCACTTTGAAACACCGAGTACAAACATAAGGATTCAGAATGTCCCAAGCAAAAGGATAACTTCCTAAGCTGACAATGAAGGGAAACGGTCTCATATTCCTCATTTTTATGCATTCCTTGGCACTAAAGCGCCCGATCCCTTTAACCGATGTTTCTCATCAGAAGAACACGGCACCAACCTCTAGAACCCTCTTCAGCTCCCACGCACAAAACTGCTTTCACATCTCAACCTCTCTACTGTGGTTCGTCGTATTCTAGACGACGCGAACCAAGCAAGACACAACACTCCAAGACTACCAACTGCTTGAACAATCGGCTAACACCTTGCAAAAGATTGACCTTTTACAAAAGACCAATACCCACAACTACCACCGAAGGAAAAGCCTACTTTATAACCAGGGTCCTTAAAACCCACAAAAACAATATCAACCGAGCAATCCACATCGGTTGACACAACTCGCTTAGAGCTCGGCGACAAAAGATCCAATACACTTTGAAAAGGAAAAGCAATTACTAGCAACCACCAAGTGGTCCACTAATAATTTAATCAACCCTACCGAGGGACACATCAATGACACAAGTCTCCAAGAAGGTTTGAATTGAGTCCTACACAACCTTCCTTTACTCTTCACTTCCAAACTAGTTACGATCAACCACTAGCAACGCCTAATATCTTAGGTCATTACAAACCCACACTAGATTCCTCTTTCTAAGAAGGTTTAGCCCTCGCATTCTTCCTTTCAAAGAATCGGAACAAGGGTACAATCATTGAGTAAGCTCAACCAAGACCCATGAACCCAAAATGATCCACATCCAACAACTCGAACTCCAAGGCGCTAAAAGCCACATTGGAAAGAGTTCGGCAACAACCAAAGAGTACTCATGTCTTTTTTCTAAGCCAAATCGCAAAGAAAACTCAAACCTCTAACACCACAGCCAAAACACCACAAATTATTCATTCTTTCTTTTCATACTAGGAAGAAATGGAAATCTCGATACATGACAAGAATGCACACATTTCAAGAGCACTCCGGATTAGTCATATATCCATATATGACTTTCTCACCGACCTGGCTCACCGACTCATTTATCATTGAACATTTATAAACAATGCCATGCTTCGTTTTCACCATTCACTCATCATGTAACAACAATACCGAAAAGTCATTCACCAAAAGACTTCTTCCTCGGTATCACATGATTGAAACACACATAATATTGACGGCCGCGCTAAATCATATAGACTATGACTGTAACACCGTTAGCTGGAACACACCACGTCATGTCAGAACCCACCATTTCTCGAAAGCTAAACTTGCAAAACCTCACATTTTAACCAAAATCAGCATTTTGGAAAAGAACATAGACTCCAAAGTTAAACATCAGCACACACAACCACCACAAATGTTCTCAACAAGAAAGGAAAACTCATTTCCAAGAAGGGAACACTTCACTAACAAAATCACTGATGAAACATTCATAAAATCCACCCTTTTGAAACACTTGCAAACACCACACACATTTTCCAAATAACTCCGATTCTAGCCAAAAAGAGTCACAAATTAAATCCCAAGAAACTCCAACACAACCGACTATGTCCAACTGCTTCCTTTAAAATTTATTCCCAAAGAAAATTCAGGGCAAACGTGAAGGAGCGCGATACACTTAAAACTTTTGGGTGTCAATCCATAATCATAGCACAACTAAACAAATGGGCCAAACCCAAAGATCAACACCAATCCCTACGAGTTTAGGGAAACTCTGACACACAACATAAAAAAAACGCCTTGATTGAAAGCATTTGACCAAGATAGCAAACAACCAAACAAGTCCAAAAGGTTTTAAACACAAGCTCAGCATGAAACCCTATACTTATCTTTTAAACATTCAATATTCACTATTTACTCATCGAGAAACCCCTCAGGTTACAACAAGAGCTACAAAACAAATTCTTTCTCTTATTACCTTTCCCAATACTTATAAATAGAGTTTATGATGCTTATCCAAAGACATCCAACGAAGACTACGTCAACAAGATCCCCACGGACCAACATATCATATAACATCATATTCTAGATTGAAACAAATGCTCCAACAAATCTTTCAGCATGATCAACCAATGAATTTCATACCACCTATATGTAAAAGTCTCGACAATCGAAACTTATTCAGTTAACAAGCGACTTGAACATGTAAATATTATCTCCACAGGGAAGAATTCGTAAGTGAGCTTAAGTTATACTTTCATTAAGGATAAAATCATTCATCATGTTAATTATCGAAAGCTCACTCCATCACAACATGTTAAAATTTTCCTCTACTTTAACCATGGTTTTCCAACGAGTAATATAAACAGTTACCACCACTACTTAGTCATCAATAACAACAAATGGGCATAATCATCAACCAACAACATTACTTTTAGATGCCCTATACATAGGTGATAACAAAATTACCACCACACAACATACTCCAACTATTTAAAATAGATTGAATACTAGCATTAACACTGCCCTTAACAACATCATTAACAATAAGTCGTATGTCTTCTCAATTGACATCAATACTAGCATTGTAGAGACACAACTGCATAGTTCCAAATATACTAGTAGGTTGCAACAACATAAATAGCAACTCTAATCAACTTCCAAATTAAAGCCACTAGTCAACATGATTAAATTTCTCTATTAACCCGTTAGATTAGAACATCTTTAAACAATCGGCAAGGTTTCTTTAACAGTATCATTAATTTACAACATCTTAATGTTCTAACTATGCATCAAGGTTTAAACTTTTAACATTAACAAGGATCATAATCACTTTTAAAGCATGGCAACAGATTCTAGGCATGTACATTAACCCATTTAATCATTCCCACTATGGGGTACTC
Organism: Rhipidocladum racemiflorum; assembly: GCA_036346355.1. Taxonomy (NCBI): domain Eukaryota; kingdom Viridiplantae; phylum Streptophyta; class Magnoliopsida; order Poales; family Poaceae; genus Rhipidocladum; species Rhipidocladum racemiflorum. The sequence goes on from CM070581.1 coordinate 37,920,191, forward strand.
TACATCACTAGAGGTTCACCTAATCTTAAGCTAAAGGTAACAATTACATTTAATTGTTTCAACTCGCAAATTAACTTAACAATACGTCATTCCATAAACCACATTGGTACATACTACATAACATGCTAAACAACAATTTTCACTTTTGACAAGTAATTTCAGTCAAAAGAATACTTACTTTATTTGCAGCATTTTTTTTCTTTTAATACTCAACCAAAACTCACAAACTTGATCATGCAAGAGGAAATTCTCCAAAACACTTTTCAATCTCAAAGACTCCCATAGAGGAAAATGGTTGAAACACAATTTTCTTAAAAGGGAACCAAGCGATCAAGTAATCCATTTCAAATAAAACCTTAACACCAAACCCCAAACTTTCACGAAACAAGAAGGGCTTTCAAAGATGATTTCTCAAACCAGTAAAATGGCAAAATCAAACACCATTTACTCCTACAAAGCCACAGAACTTCAGCCCTGACAACCAAGTCTGGCATAACGCCGCAATAACTCTTTTGACCTCGGAGAAAGACAAACACATGAATAAATTGAATGCTTCTCCCCATAAAGCAATCAACAAACTAAGCATCAAAGCTGGAAAGGCGACCAAAAGAAGCGCAACACTAGACTCTTCTTCTTCATCTTCAACCAAGGAAGACAAAACCACATACAACATACGGAACAATCCGCGAAAATCCAAGACCAAACACTTTTCTTTTGATTTCAATCGACTAAAAACCAATAAGACCAACCAAAACCGACCGTCAGAATGGTGAAAAGCATCCGAAGGAAACCACCATCAACTCTTCTATTTGTCTCCAGCCAACTACCCGATCTACGATAGAAAAGGTAAGCACTCTTTCCCCACAAGGGGTTAATAGTTCTTCGGTGATGGCTTTAACCAGCCATAACGTCAAACCACACCCTTACTATTAACAAAAGTGGTGACCGAAACCCTTCGGCACCACAACCCCACTTTATTACCACAACAAGCACAATTCAATCATTTATCTCATAGACATAGCAACATGGATTATCAAATGAAGCATTCAACATCAAAGCTTAAATACAACAATTAAGCGTAAAGGAACGATACCCATACCCTTTCCTCCTGTGCATCCATGTGTGTCAAATTTTAGATTAGTTATACCATTTTTTTTGCAAGTTTTAATGTTGCTATCCTATGACAAAATTTTAGTTAAAACCTAAGCCATGTTTCTAAGTTATCCCACATCACATTTTAGTTGTAACCTAAGGTATGACACTAAAAATACACATTCCAAGGACCTACAGCCCGCTCTGATACCAATTGTAACACCCGGCATTTAATATGCTCGAATGCTACCAAACATAGTCTAAACGACATCTAAATACCATAAACTAAGATAAATTACAGCAAAGGAGTAAATGCTAAAAAAACCAAAATTTCGGCAGCATCTCCTTTGTTTTAACATGAATTGGAGCAAGAGTAATAACAAGGCAAGTTATATCATAGCATAAGACATCTAAAACAACAATAACAATGAGTAAAGCATCACTTATGTCTAAAATAAGGAATTCAACCATTCCAACAAATATAACCAACCAAACGATGAACTAAAGCCCATACACCAAGATTCATGGTACTAATCATTATTATCATGGCTCCCACTGATTAAACTGTATAATAATGTGAAGCTACGTGTAGATGTGTAGCTAATGCCCTTTTTCCCGCATGCCGGTTTCATGGTACCTAAGAAAAACAACATAAACACAAGCGTGAGTTCATCACTCAGCAAGTATATTGCAATGGAACAAGAATATACATTCTAATACCTTCATCACCACTTTTCACATACAACATCATACACATCTCATATTCATAGCGTAAGCATATCATTGACATCATCATATATCATCATCATATAACATCCTCATATAATGCAATGCAATGCAATGCGATGCGATGCACATATCTCCTGGAAACTCATACCGGTATGGTTGAGTACACACCCGTCGGTGTGCACCCTCTCCCCCCTTCCATCCCGAAGATGGAGGGTGCCTACTCCTCGCTTTCGTTCACCGCGATGAATGGAATCACGATGTAGGTCTTACTCATTGGCTCTCCGGAATATTCATAACTTTCTCATCGACCTTCCCCGGACTAGTTATGACTTTCTCACCGCCCGGGCCATGTAACATGCCATGTATGCAAATATGCCAACAACATAATTAACTTGTGCATTAACACATGGCATCATAACATAATAAGCATACTCATCATATCATTGGCAATCATTAAAGCATGGCAAGTGATCATATCATATAATCAATTTCATCTAGTCTCAGCTAGCAACCTACAAACCGCTATCCATTACAATACACTTGCCTCAACCACGGCGACGAATTGGCGAGAAGTAGAAGGCACTCCCGGGGTCACACCACCTGCACATAGGGACCACACACTCACAATCATGTACACAAAACAGTAAGCAAACCCTCTTCTACCCCGACATCGTAAACTACTCGCAAAACCCAAAAACAGAGGTTCTGTCCCGTCGGGACAGCAGCCTTCCAAAAGCCATAACTCGGGTTCTAAGACTCTGAATCAATTAAACAAGTACATCGTCGCGTAGATTAGGAAATTTCCCAACTTTTTCTAAGTATATGGAAAAACTGATTCGGACTCTAAAGTTGTTTAATCTACAAAATACCGTGATCTGTTCTAATCACGTCACAGATTTTAACACGCTCGGTAAAACAACCATAACTTTCAAACGGCTGGGCGGAATTGGACGTTCTTTATACCCACGGAAATATATTGAAATTACCTACAACTTCTTCAACAGCCGTATGACCAAATTCCGAATCTAAATTGGCGAAAACCCAAACCCTAAGTCGACTGCGCATGCTGCCCGAAACAGAGAACGTGGCAACTTCTAGATATAATCTAATCTACTCAATTCCAGCACCACCAATTGATCTTAAAACATGATAATCACCCTTAGAACAGATCCTAGACCAACCCCAAGGATTCCCATGGCCATACCTTCGCCCGACGACCTAAAACTCAACGGATCTCCTCCCGGATCGCGCGATCTCCTTCCTCGCTCCAAATCCACCGGATATCCTCGTCCCGGAGCGCTCTAATGGACGGATCTTCGAGGTGTTGAGGTGGAGAACTCCCCTAGGGGCAGCAAGGGAGGTGGAGAGGGGAGGAGAGGGGTGGTGGCGCCATGGGGGAAGATGGAGAGGAAGGGGAAGGGTGGAGGCGCATGGGGGGGCTAGGGGGTGGCGGTTAGGGTTGGGAGAGGGAGTTTGGGGCGCACCAAGGGGTGGGGGCCAGATTTGGCTGCCCAAAAGTCCCCCCTAGGCCCAAACCCTTCCACCGGAGGCCCAACTCAACCCCCACGGCCCAAGGTCCCCCGGAGAGGCCCAAACACCCGAAAACGGCCCAAAAACACGCTATAAACAGCATAACGTAAAGTTTTGACCTCCATTTACATATTTTATAATGTTTTGACCTCAACATCCACATTTTATAAGATTACGACACTCCATGGTGTCACAGCCCTGCATATGCATACTTTCCCAGACTTGCTGAGTACTTTTGTACTCACATAATACACAATTGTTGTCATCAGAAAACTATCAGGATGCCGTTGAAGATGGTGAGTTCTACGCTGAGGAGTTCTTTGAAGATCGCCAAGACAACTAAGAGTGCGTTCCTAGTCATCGCATGTGGAGTTTTATGGGTTTTATCTCTTCTTGTTTTTATTTCCGCTGTCGTGAACTCTGGTCATGTGACCGAGTGATGTAATATTAGCCATGTGGCTGATACTTTATGTTTATTATAATATTCCGTTCTGTTCAGTAATGATTCTTTACTGTCTGACTGTGTGTACAAGCTACTGATCTGGGACTAGTACAGAAATACACAGGAGATTTCGGATAGCCAATCCGGGGTCTCACACCTGCTTTTGTAATAAGTGGCCTTTCGGCTGGTACTCAGTATTTATATTTACATTTCATTCTTTTCGGTTATGATACATCACTGTGAACTGTGTGTACTAGCGTTGACCTAGGACTAGTACAGAAATACACAGTGGATTCTGGAGAGCATATCTAGGGTCTCACATAAGCCGTATAAAAATCGAATTGCTAATTTTCCTTTTTCTTTTATTCTGATTTTTAGTTAATTTGAAATGTACTTGAAATAATTTATTCCTTTTAATCTTAGTCGTTATAACTTAGGTATGCCAAGGGGCTGGATGACTAGATCTATTTTAATTTGGAATTCTTATGGAAATCAAATTACTAACTTTATTTTAGCTTTATTCCAAATTTTATTTATCTTATTTTGGATTTGCAGGTTTAGGGTAGAATTAATATAAAAATGCAATTTCAATTTCTTATTTAACCATTATTCTGAATTTTAGTTTTGCAAGATTTTACTTTGGAAATTGTAAATTATATGGAAATAAAATTGATAATTTTTATTTTATTTTTATTTCAAAATTTAGTTAATTTGGATTGCACTTGGTATGGACTCTTTCTTTTGAATTAAAATTTTTTAATTCAAATTTTAATTATGTATATATGTTACTTGGAAAGTAGTTTGGAAATCAAATTGCTAGTTTTATTATATTTTTTTTCCAAATTTCATTTAATTTTTATTTTACTCGACGTGGATTGTTTCTTTTAATCTAACCTGTTATAACTTTGATCCACCAGATGAATAGCTAGATCTTTCTGGTTAATGTGGGGGGTTTCCTAGGAGTGCTTAATTAGTGTAGGTATAGAATTCTTATGGAAATCAATTTTCTAATATTTTTTATTACAAATTTATTTTGGTTTTACAATTTTATGCTAGAATTCGTATAAAAATTCAATTTCCATTTTAATTTAGTTATTATTCCGAATTTAGTTTTTTAGGGATTTTACTTTGAAAATTGTACCTTGTATGGAAATCAAATTGCCAATTTTCTTTTATTTCAAAATTTAGTTAATTTGTATTGTACTTGCCATGAACTCTTTCTTTTAATTTTCTATTTTTTATTTAATTCTTATTCCGAATTTTAATTATTTATAGATGTTACATAGGAGGTTGTATATTGTCGGCGTATTCTACACCAGGGTGCCCACTACACTTCGGTAGGAGCCGCCAGCAGACACGTGGCGTCCAGACCACGCGGCCGGTCGGTGAGTGGGCGCCGATGGTCAGTGGCGACCAGGCCACGCCACGTGGCGGTTAGCCGTCGCGATCGCCAATGATCAGTGGCGACCAGGCCACACCGGGCGGTCAAGAAGGTGGTCGCTGGCGGACGTCTGGCGCCAGCACCGCCGGGCGCTCGCCTCGAGGCCACCTAGTAACCAGCGCGGCCGCACAGGAGGTCAAAGACATTTATTGCGTATCATGCGCATTAAATGAGAGTAATAAAGGCCGCAGCACGGCGGCGTGTGTTTCCAACGCGCGCCATTATTGTGGATGATGTCATGGTGCAATTTCCCACTCCGGCAGAGCGAGCGACGCCGGCAGGCGTGGGGCCCGAGGCAGGGGAGAGGACGGTTGTGCCAGGGCATTAAGTGTGCTGCAAGAACAGTGACAGGCGCATTAAATGCAGCATGTCAAGTGTATTCAATGTACTGCACTTTTGTAAGCCCCGTGCGCCCCAGCCAACCCGAGTATAAAAGGTAGCTGGGGTGCATGGGAGAGGGGTTTTTTTTCAGCTAGTTCTTCTTCCTCTTCTCAGCTAGTTCACCTCTTGAGACAGGCTCGAATCTTTGGGACCGGATCATTCCCCTCTGCGGTAAAGGGCTTTGAATCTCAGATCCATTGTTCGAGTGATTTCAACCAAGAACACAATCAAGAACAACACAGGCAGGACTAGGGCTATTACTCGTGAGGAGGGCCCGAACCTGGATAAACCAAGTGTCTCCCTCTTGTGAGCTTCGTTCGTTCTGTTTCCACTGTGTCTTGAGCAATCCACCACGAAAGCCCCTCTTTCGGACTTCTCACACCCCATTTCGGAAGGGGTGCATAGCTCATCTGACAAAGTGGCGCCTCGAGTAGGGGGCTCAGTGGCTGGATTGTTCTTCCTTCTTCCATCTTCTTGCAAAGTTTGCAAGAAGCTTCGATGATCATCAGCATGGCGGCCTCTCGCTCCAAGCACGACGATCTACATGAGGAGAGCAGCGCTCGCGGCTGGTCTCGGTGCTCGCCCAGGGCGTCGGACCCCCTAGGTCCCTCCGTCCAGGGAGGGACGCGTGGTACTTCTGCACAAGGAGGCCAGCCCATCCGGCGGTGTCTCCTGATGGGAGACGACACCCTGGCGTGGAATCTTCATGCGGCCCGGCTGCTCCTCGATCACCCCCGGTTGCGCTAGGGGGCGAAACCCCAGCCGTCCCATGGCTGCGGGACATCGCCCGCCTAGTGGACGCCGCCCAATAGCAGGTGAAGGCGGCAAATCAACTGGGGGCTTCTAGCGTCGGGCGGCAGGGCATGCGCACGACCGACGCGCAAGCCTCTAGCCGCACGGCCACAACTTTCCCCTGTCGCGAGGGTCGGGACAAAGGAAAGGGTGCACAGGTTGCAGCCCCCTTGGGTACAGGGGGACGTGCATGTGCTCCCTCTTCTTCCCATGGTTCCCCCGAGCCGGCGGGGGGCCATGGGGATCTGAGGATCCGCCTAGATGAAAGGAGGTCCCAGCGCGGTGGTGACTTGCGCGACGTCCTTAGGGGGCGTCGTGCACGCGTGCAGCACCGCATGGGCCACCTGATGTCTAGCGGTCGAGGGGAGACCTCGCTCCCTGGCTCCAGGGAGAGCGTAGACTAGCACCCCTCGACTCCATCTCGGGGCCGAGGGGCGGGCGAGCGGCGTTGCTCCCCCTACAACGTTGGATGCCAGGCATTTTCCCTCCGCCTATGCCAAGCTGCGTGGCCGGAGAGATTCCGCCCTGCGTCCATCGAGAAGTACGACGGCACCACCAACCCAGAGGAGTTCCTGCAGATCTATACCACGGTGGTGCGCGCCGCGGGAGGGTCTGAGAAGATCATGGCCAACTACCTCCCGAAATCGCTGACAAGCTCCGCCCTCTCCTGGCTGTTGAACCTCCCTCGAGGCTCCGTGCACTCGTGGGAGGAATTATGTGACATCTTCGTCGCCAACTTTTAGGGCTCCTACACTCAGTCGGGTGTGGAGGACGACCTTCATGCCCTTGAACAGACGAAGGGGGAGTCCATGAGATTCGGCGGTTCAGCCACTGCCGAAACACGATCCCCTGGATCTCCTAGCAATTGGTGATTATCGCCTTTCGGAGGGGGGTCCGAGATCAGAAGATGCGGGAGAAGATGGCTACCCACACTATTTCGACCACCTCCGAGCTGTTTTCCCTGGCACATAAGTGCGCCAGGGCAGCGGAGGCCCGAGAGCACATGGCGGGGCCGCCCGGCCACAGCGAGGCGGGAACCTCAAAGGCTTCCGAGCACAAGAAGAACAAGAAGCGCAAGGAAATCGGTGCCGGAGAGGTCCTAGTCGCCGAGCCGGAGGACAAGCCCCAGAAGCGCGACCGCCGGGACAGGAGGGATGATCGCCGAGGCCCGTGAGGTTATCGCGGGGATCGCCGGTCCCCCTGTCGAGAAGACGACGGAGGCAGACCTTACTGCCCCATCCACAGGACCAAATGACATGACCTGGCGGATTGCCAGGTCGTGTCCAAGCTGGTGGAGCAGCGGTTTAAGGAGCGCCGTGAAGACGACCGCGACGATGCGGATGAAGACCCTGCTCCGCTGGCCTTCCAGCAAGCGGAGCACACGGTGGCGTTCATCCATGGTGGCTCCGCCACCTACTCTTCAAACTCGCAGTACAAGCGAGAGGTGAGAGAAGTGTGCGCCACCGTACCAACTCCCAGGGTGAACAGGCTACTGAAATGGTCGGAGGAGCCGATCACCTTCAGTCAGGCCGACCACCCGGAGAACACCTCAGGTCCGGGCCATCTCCCGATCGTGGTTTCTCCCACGGTCCAGAATGCGAGACTCGGGCAAGTGCTCATTGATGGAGGGAGCTCCATCAACCTCATGTCTGTAGGGGCATTCAAGGCACTCCAAATTCCTTATGAGGAGTTGCGTCCGGCCCCTCTCTTCTATGGAGTCGCCCCTGGAGTGGGCTTGACGCCCCTAGGGCAAGTCCGATTGCATGTCACGTTCGAAAGTGTGGAGAACTTTTGGACAGAGAAAATCAACTTCGAGATTGCGGACTTCAACCTTCCCTACAATGCGTTGCTTGGCCGACCAGCTCTGGTCAAGTTCATGGCGACCACGCATTACGCCTACATGATGATGAAGATCCCTAGGCCTGGAGGCCCGATTACCGTGAAGGTGGATCGACTGGAAGCCCTGCGCCTCAGCAAGTAGGTGCAGGACCTGGCCGGCACCACCTGCTCGGCTCGAGATAAGGACGATTGCCTAGAGCTCCCTCCGGTCAGGGCCTGCGCCTCACTTGGTCCCTCGGGTGAGGTGAAGGTGGTCTCTGTGGGCGAGGACGGCTCTAGGAAGGTCGTGAAGATCGGTGCCAACCTCAGCACCAAATAGGAAGACGCGCTCGTCACCTTCCTTTGGTATAACCTAGTTGTGTTCGCCTGGGAACCATCTGAAATGACCGGGGTCCCTAGGGAGGTGATCGAGCACCGAATGGCGATGCTCCCTGGAGTGTACCCAGTCCAGCAGAAGGTCCGGAGGCAGGCACCAGAGCGGCAGGATGCCATTCGGGATGAGGTAGAGAAACTGCTGCAGGCGAGGATTGTACGGGAGGCCACCTATCCCGAGTGGCTGGCCAACCCTGTACTTGTCAAAAAGTCGAACGAAACATGGCGGATGTGCATCGACTTCACCAACCTCAACAAAGCCTGCCCCAAGGACCCGTACCCCCTGCCGCGGATAGACATCGTCATCGATTCCACAGCAGGGTGCGAGGTCTTGTGCTTCCTAGACGCCTACTTCGGCTACCACCAGATCAGCATGGTGCGGGAAGACGAAGAGAAGACTGCTTTTGTGACCCCTCTAGGCGTGTACTGCTATATCCGAATGCCTTTTGGGTTGAAGAATGTTGGTTCAACCTACCAGCGCGCTATGCACACTGTATTTCGATCGCAAATTGGGAGAAATCTTGAAGTATATGTTGACGATTTGGTAGTAAAGACCAAAAAGACTGTTGGGCTTGTTGAAGATTTAGAAGAAACTTTCTCCCACCTCCGGCAGTATTGTTTGAAGCTGAATCCTGAGAATTGTGTGTTCGGTGTATCGTCTGGAAAGCTGCTTGGGTTCCTCGTTTCCAACCGTGGAATCGAGGTCAACCCAGAAAAGATCGCGGCCATCGAACGCATGCAAACACCCACAAGGCTCAAGCAAGTTCAGTGCTTAGCTGGTCGCCTGGCCTCTCTCGGCCGGTTTATAGCCCGGCTGGGGGAAAAGAGCCTCCCCTTCTTCAAGCTGCTGAAGAAGACCAACTCCTTCGAGTGGACTACAGAAGCGCAGCAAGCACTTAAAGAATTGAAGCAATACCTCTCCTCCCCTCCGGTGCTGGTCGCTCCCGAGCCGGGTGAGCCGCTACTGTTATACGTGGCGGCCAGCCCGACAGTTGTGAGCGCGGCACTGGTGGCGGAGCGTGAAGGGGTCCAGCGGCCAGTTTACTACGTCAACAAGATGCTACATGATGCAGAAACCAGGTACCCGCAGGCTCAGAAGATGGTATATGCCGTGCTGGTGGCATCCCGGAAGTTGCGGCATTATTTCCAAGGAAGGGAGATCACGGTGGTGTCTGCCTATCCCTTGTGCGAGATTCTTCACAACTGCAAAGCTGAAGGCCGCATTGCCAAGTGGTCTGTGGAGCTGGGAGAGTTCGGTCTCAAGTTTGCCCCCTGCACGGCGATCAAGAGTCAAAGGCTGGCAGAGTTCGTTGTTGAGTGGACTTCTGCCAAGTCTGAGATTGGGGAAACCCCCGTACCCTCCCCCTGGACACTCTACTTCAACGGTTCCTTCAGGCTCGAGGGCGCAGGGGCTGGGGTCCTCTTGGTTTCCCCGACCGGGGACCTCCTCAAGTACGTGGTCGTCCTGGACTTCAAGGCCACTAACAATGTTGCCGAGTACGAAGGCTTGCTGGCGGGACTTCGCGCCGCTGCGGCCATCAGAGTTCGGCGTCTACAAGTCAAGGGTGACTCGCTGCTGGTCATCAATCAAGCGAGAAAGGAGTTCTCCTGCTCTGATCACGTCATGGCGGAGTACTTGGCGGAGGTCAGAAGGATGGAAGACATTTCGACGGGCTGGGGTATACCCACATCCCTCGGCGCGACAACTACTTGGGGACGAGCTCGCGTAGCTCGCCTCGACAAGATCCCCTATCCCGGTCGGAGTCTTTGAAGAAAGGCTTCCGCGACTGTCCATCACAGCCCCTGTTTCTGGTGGGGACGATGGTGATGCTGCTTCAGCCCTTACCCCAGAAGGGAGGGTAGCACTGGCAGAAACGCCCAGCCAGGCGGAGTACCCGGGCGATCACCCTGTGGTCGCCACACTTGACCGGGAAGGCACATGGATGGATCCGATCCTGGCCTACCTGCGGGATCAAGTGTGCCCCGACGATGATGTGCTAGCAGAGAAGATAGCACGAAAGGCCAAGTGCTATACCCTGGTGGGCGGGGACCTTTACCGCCGGGGTAGAAACGGAATTCTTCTTAAGTGCATCACTCGGGAAGAGGGGAGCAGTTTGCTCTCTGATATCCACGGAGGCGTGTGCGAGAGCCATATGTCAAGTCGAACGATGGTTGGGAAAGCTTTTCGCCAAGGGTTCTATTGGCCAACCGCCCTCCAGGATGCTTGCGAGCTGGTGAGGAAGTGCGAAGCGTGCCAGTTCCATGCCAAGCAAATCCATCGACCGGCCCAGGATCTGCAAACCATCCCACTCTCATGGCCCTTCGCGGTCTGGGGGCTGGACATCCTGGGCCCGTTCCCGCGGGCCACAGGGGGCTACACCCATCTGTTTGTTGCCATCGACAAGTTTACCAAATGGGTGGAAGCCAAAGCGGTAAGGACGATTACCGCCGCTGCTGCGATCAAGTTCATGCAAGGCATCTTCGCCCGCTTTGGGGTCGCCAACCGCATCATCACCGACAATGGCACGCAATTCACTAGCGCTGCCTTCCTGGGTTTTTGTGAAGAAATGGGCACCAAGGTTTGTTTTGCCTCTGTGGCCCACCCGAGGAGTAATGGCCAAGTTGAGCGGACCAATGCTCTGGTGCTGAAGGGCCTCAAGACTAGGGCGTTTGATCGACTCCATAAGCGCGGAGCCCGGTGGACCGAAGAGCTCCCGGCGGTGATGTGGTCGCTTCGTACCACCCCCAGCCGGGCCACCGGGGAAACTCCCTTTTTCCTGGTCTACGGCGCGGAAGCTGTCCTACCCTCGGAGCTGGCCTTAGGGTCACCGCGCGTGGCGGCATTCACTGAGGAAGCCCAGGAAGATCTGCGTCGAGAGGATGTCAACTTCCTGGAAGAAGTGCGGGATCGTGCGGCCTTGTGTGCTGCCCGGTACCAGCAGAGCCTCAGGCGGTACCACGCCGCCCGGGTCAACGAGAGAACACTGGCAGTTGGCGACCTGGTCTTGCGCAGAGTTTAGACGCATGCCGGGTTGCACAAACTGTCTCCCCAGTGGGAGGGCCCCTTTAAGGTGGTCTCAGTCTCTCGCCCCGGGGCGGTCAGGTTGGCCATTGAGGACGGGGAGGAGTTAGCGAACTCCCAAAACATAGAGCTTCTGCTCAAGTTCTATCCCTCAGAAGGCTGTAAGTGCAGAGCTGCGCGCCTCAACCAGCCGAGTTGAGCTTTCCTCTCCAAAGCTGGTCGGGGGAAGCCTCTATTTAATCCAGTGTCCAGTTTCTATTTTAAAGCAGTTGTCACCTTTGTTCTCTTTTTTCTGGTTTGCGCCCCGATGGGCCATGTCCGCGTAATCGCCCTCAGTACATTAAGGCTCTCTGAATTCTCGACGATAAAAGTTGGCCCACTGGGTGAGCGTGGCGTACAGGGATGGGTGATCGGATGGCTGGTTTGGTACGGTTTTCAACACGGTCATGACGCTCAGGGTGTCCCTGTGAGAACCGGCGACTCAAACACCACTACCGAAAGCCTACTACCCTGCCACACCTCAATAAGTGTTCGGCCCCAAGAGACCGCGGGAGTAATTAATTTCACAGGGTCCTAAGGTCCTGAGATAGCGATATTCCGGCACGAGGGATCCGAGCCCTGCACTCCAACTAACACTTAACACGCGCAGTTATCTTTTTGTTCACCCAGAACCAGCATAGTAGAGGCGCGAACATGCACCTAAACATAATACGTGCGAAGGGAAGTATATGTATTCATAAATAAGAAACTAACCTGCAGAAGTCCTTTACAAGGAACGACGAAACAACAACAAAAGAAAGGTCTTCACTCTTCGTCTGACGCGGCTTCTGCGGCCTCCTGGTCCTCCACCGGGGAAACGTCCAGCTCGAGTGCCACGTCCTCGGCCATTGCTTCCAGTGCCGGGTTGACCATCTCGAGCTGATCGGCGACCCGCTCGGCGGCGCTGCTGACCTGTGCCTCGGCGCGGGCCCAGTCTCCTTCCACTCCCTGGATGGCGACCAGGGGGTCGAAGTTGGCGTCCTGGCTGGCGCAGTAGGTGAGCAAGTACGACGCCATGGCCACCGTGACTGCCCGCCCTTCTTTGCTGGACCGGGTGGCTAAGGCGCTGGGCAGGAAGGTGTGGAAATCGGCGATCCGGCTCATGCAGAAGGCATAGTCGCCGGGCTGTCTGCTCGACTGGGGCTGGCTGCTCCAACCCCAATGGCGCCAGCTGGCCACCATCTGGTCAAAAGCAGGGCGCAGCATGGAGGTGGCCTCGGCTTCCGTGCAGAGCCGCTCGCCCTTCTCCTCGTCGCGCTCCCGGGTAATTGCCTCGACGCGGAGGGCTCCTCGCTCCCTCTCCTGTTGCCGGTCCCGCTCCGACCTCTCCTCTCGGCCGTGCCAGTCCTGCACCTCCACGCGAAGGCAGTTGTTCTCCGCGATGGCCTCCCTCAGCCTCTCCCTGCTCGTCGCGAGGCGGCGCCACGTTGAGTGCAGTCATTGGGCGGCCAGCAGAGCGTCCGCATCCGCCGAGGGGATCGGGGCACTGGGGACCTCCGGAGTGGGCGGCAAGCCCATCCCGCCTCCGGGCGGTAGGACAGCCACCCCTCCGGCGGCCACCTGGTGGTCGCCCACCTGATGGTCGCTTGGGTCGCCCTGGTGCTCGTCCCCGCAGCCGGCACTACCGCAGCGGCTGCGGTGCCCTGGTCGCCCCCGGCTGGAGCCCTCGAAGTAGATGCCCTGAAGGTGAAAAAGAGGTAAGCCTCTCAAATTAAAGGAACTTAATAGTTTGTTGCGTGTCTGTTTGCGTACCCGGCAGAAGGCCTCCTGAAATGAGGCATGGTCGGGGCGAGCGTTATTCCCTCACGCGGCGCTAGTACTGGCGGAGCGACCTGCGCCGGCGAGGGCGGAGGAAGGACCGGTGCTGGCAGCGGGGGTGAAGGAAGGACTGGTGCCGGTGGCGGGGGCAGATCACCCTGCACCTGCGGCGGCGGCGGAGGCGGATCACCCTGCGCTGGCGGCAGCAGCAGGGGCGGATCACCTCGCGCCGGCGGCGACGGCACTTGCCGGCGGCGATAGCGGCGGAGGGAGGACCGGTGCCGCCGGGCGGTGGCGAGGCTGGTTGACTCGCGCCGACGGCGGCGGAGGGTCGATCGGCGCCAACCGAAGTGGAAGCGGTGGCCGCCGTAGAGCTCCCCGCTCCGGTCGTGGTCGCCGTGCCCCCTGGCGCGACGCGGACCCTCCTGGGGCTGGCACCGGAGGCGTCGTCGTCAGTAGGGCGCTTGCCCCTCCTCGGATCACCAGCTGGAGGAGGACCCCAGATCGTCAACGCCACTTGGCGGGGTGTGTTCACCAGCCCCATGGCGTCCATGATGGGCATGGCGCGGGTGATCATCACGCGCTCCCTGGGCTCCACCTGGCAGAGCGGGAGCGTGCCCGTTGGAAAAGGCGGGATGGGGCCGAGGACGCCCAGCTGCCCCATCCATGCGTCAATCGTTGCAAAGGATAAATCCCCTGCAGCTGAAAGAAAAGAGAAAGAGGAGTGAAGCCGCCGTTAGTTCAGCGGTAGTTGCAAAAAACAAAACAAGTGAATTACCTCCGGGAGATGTCCGGGTCATGTCGTCGGGGCCCGTGTACTGCCAGGCAAGGCGGGCACGGTGGCGCAGGGGACTGATTCTCCGGGAGACGTAATCCTGGAGAACCATGGCCCCCGTCAAGCCCGCTGTTCGCAGCTGGTCCACACGGGCCAGCATCACCTAGAGCTCGGGCGTCTCGTCGACGTGAGCTCCCTAGGTAGGGGTGCTAACCGCTGGCCCAGTTGGCAACTCCAAGACCTCTACGCCACTGTCGTCCTCGGTGTAGAGCCACTCATTGCGCCAAGCCCTCCAGTTGGAACGGAGGTCCAGCGGAATGTAGCAGGAAGCCGCGCCGTCCCGAAGGCGGAGGTGGCAGGAGCCCGCCGTGGTGGAAAGGTCCTTGGCCGCGCGCAAGGAGTAGAAGAAGCGAAAGAGAGGAAGATTGGGGGCCACTCCCACGAACATCTCGCAGAAGTGGGCAAAGACAGCAAGGAGAACGATAGAGTTGGGAGGAAGGTGAATGTTGTGGATGGAGTAGAAGTTGAGGACGGTGAGGTAGAAGTTGGAGATCAGCGGAAGGAGGCCCGCCAGCATCCCCCATCCGAAGAAGATTACTTCTCCTGGACGGTAGCCGGGCGCGGCGGTCCCGGCGCGAGTACGGACGGTGCAGCCGGCGATGTACAGGGCAAACCTCTCGGCGTCAACCTCCTCGACGGTCGATGGAGGGAGCAGAGGTGCTGGCGGTGCCATGTGGGCAAAGGAGCAGTTCGCAAGAGGCAAAGGCGAGGGAGCAGTTCGTAAGAGGCAAAGGCGAGGGAGCAGTGCGTAGGAAGCAAAGGCTAAGGAAAGAACGATCCACCTCCCCCCGAGCCACCTATATATATGCGCATGAAGGAGTGCTTTGGCGGGATACCCGAGGGGGCGCGGCTGTTCGCTGGCGGGAAACCGAAAAGAATAAGAAGAGGTGCGGGCACGCTCCCCCGGCCCGGGCCGGTTATGAGACAGGGGCGGCTGCATGTTCCACCTCGATGCCCGGAAACGGTGGCGGCATTTAAAAGCCGCAACGTTACGTGGGCATTTATAATGGACCCACCCAGGAGACTGAGCCGCTTTCGTTTCCAGAAAGGTAAAAAGGGCGCTCCAGGGTGGGTCCGGGGTCTACTGTCGGCGTATTCTACACCAGGGTGCCCATACACTTCGGTAGGAGCCGCCAGCAGACACGTGGCGTCCAGACCACGCCGCTGGCGGTCAGTGAGGTGGGCGCCCAGCGGTCAGGTGGCGACCAGGCCACGCCGCTGGCTGTCAGCCGTGTGATCGCCCAGCGGTCAGGTGGCGACCAGACCACCCTGCTGGCGGTCAGCTGTGTGATCGCCCAGCGGTCATTTGGCGACCAGGCCACGCTGCTGGCGGTGTGATCTCCCAGCTGTCATTTGGCGGCCAGGCCACGCTGCTGGCGGTCAGCTGTGTGATCGCCCACCGGTCGGGTGGCGACCAGACCACGCCGTTGGGCGGTCAGCAAGGTGGTCACCTGGCGGACGTACGGCACCCAGCCCACACCGCTGGCGCTCAGTTCCCGAGGCCACCTAGTAACCAGCGCGGCCGCACAGGAGGTCAAAGACATTTATTGCGTATCATGCGCATTAAATGAGAGTAGTAAAGGCTGCAACACGACGGCGTGTGTTTCCAACGCGCACCATTATTGCGGATGATGTCATGGTGCAATTTCCCACTCCGGCAGGCGAGGGGCCCAAGGCGGGGGAGAGGACGGCTGTGCCAGGGCATTAAGTGTGCTGCAAGAATAGTGACAGGTGCATTAAATGCGGCATGTCAAGTGTATTCAATGTACTGCACTTTTATAAGCCCCGTGCGCCCCAGCCAACCCGAGTATAAAAGGTAGCTGGGGTGCATGGGAGAGGGGGTTTTTTCGGCTGGTTCTTCTTCCTCTTCTCAGCTAGTTCACCTCTTGAGACAGGTTCGAGTCTTTGGGACCGGATCATTCCCCTCTGGGGTAAAGGGCTTTGAATCTCAGATCCATTGTTCGAGTGATTTCCACCAAGAACACAATCAAGAACAACACAAGCAGGACTAGGGCTATTACTCGTGAGGAGGGCCCGAACCTGGATAAACCAAGTGTCTCCCTCTTGTGAGCTTCGTTCGTTCTCTTTCCACTGTGTCTCGAGCAATCCACCACGAAAGCCCCTCTTTCGAACTTCTCACACCCCATTTTGGAAGGGTTCTGTTAGCTCATGCGCTGACATATGTAAATCAAATTGTCAATTTTCCTTCATTTTTATTCTAAATTTCAATTAATTTGGATTGTACTCACATGGACTCTTCTTTTAATTTGTGATGTTATAACTTAGTTCCGTTAGATGAATGGCTAGTGACAGCTTCCTCGAAGTATCTAATTAGCATAGGCATAGATAGATAGATTAGTGATTGCAATCCATCCAATGCTAAGGCACCCTTTGATACGGCTTCTACTTCGACCTCTCCCCTCCAAAAGCCACAAGCCATCCCAAAGGGCAGGCTTCTCTTATGGCTTTCGGCCCAAGCCCAATCCTAAGCCGTTTTGTGAATAGAAGTTGTCGGTGTTTTTGCTAGCAGGATATCTCCGGGGACGGAGATAGAGAGTTCGATAGAGGGTGCTTTCACGGCCAGACTCCAGATGGTCCTCCGTCGGGGGATCCCGGGGGTCAATAGAGCGAAGATGAACACACCGTACAACAAGAAGAAGGGGCACACCGATGTACCCAGGTTCGGGCTCCCAATGCGGGTAATAGCCCTACGTCCTGCTAAATCGTAGTTACATATGTGGAAGTGGTTACAATGCTTCTCCCTCAGGAAGAACACCAGAATTTCGAACCTAGAACATCCGAACCCAGAACCCAACCCCTCTCTCCATGCACCCGAGCTCCCTTATGTAGACAGGGCTGGCTTGGGTAGGTGAGAGGGTGACATCATGCTAAACTATGATTCATTTATTACGCCCATCACTTCAGTCTTGTCTCCCAAGCCTCATTCTTCGTGTTATGGTACGACTTCGACCGGTCAGCCTGGGTTAGGTGTGAGGGGTCAAAGGGATGGGCAGTTGTCATAATTAATGGCCCTGACACAGCGTGTCAGAGGGAGGAGGCTTCGGGGCAAAGCCTCCTTCTTGTCCTTTTGGTCGCCCACGTGGCCTGGCCACCCGGCGAGTTGGGCCTAAACGCCCGCCTTCTCGCCACGCCGCCATGTGGGTCGACGCCCGACGAGAGGCGTCCGATCGCCCGCCTGATCGCCAGGCCGCCACGTGGGTCGATGCCAGGCGAGAGGAGCCCGATTGCCCGCCTAATCGCCAGGCCACCACGTGGGCCGACACCCGGCGAGAGGGGCTTGATCGCCCGCCTGATCGCCAGGCGGCCATGTGGGCCGACACCAGGCGAGAAGGGCCTGATCGCCCGCCTGCTCGCCAAGCCATCTTATTCGTCCATGGCGGAGAGGGTACCCTGGCGTAAAGTACACTAACAGTAACCCCTGGGTCCATCCCGGAATGCGCGCTAGTTGATTTTAGGCCTCATTTAATGTCAGTGCATTCCTTGTATGGGCCCACCTCTTCAGGGTACTGCAACCGTCTCGGTCCTCCCAACTTCCGTCGTTTCTTCTCGAGACCCAAAACATCGTGTCCTTTCGCCATCCCCGCGAACCGTCAGTGAGAAGGGTATATATACATCCACGCACTCACAGCTAGCAGTTCACGCTCTTTCAAACTCCCGCGCTCATTGCTCCTTGCTCTTCTAACTCTTCATCTAAAGACCTCGCTTCCGCTCTAATGGTGCAACCTCTTCCATCTTCCACCATCGAAAGGGAGAGGGCGTGGGCACTCTCCAAGCTCGTGCCCGAGGGCTCCCTGCATTTCTACCATGGAACCCTCATGCCGCGGTGTGAACCTCGGGAAATCGTTGTCTTCGCATGGGTAGTGCTAACGGGCTTGGTGCCGCCCTTCTCTGAGTTCTTCCTCTCTTCCGGCACTTCTACACTCTCCGCGGCCTTGCCGACGATGGGGTCGTGGGGAGTTGTCATTTTTGCCTCTGCGACGGGTTGGCCCCCCACTACATCCCCTTCTAGGCGAAGTCCAACTGGAAGGTGTGGCGAAGTGACTGGCTGTATGCCAGCGACGATAGCAGGGTCGATGCCCTCGCGATGCCTTCCGCACTGGTGGAAGCCCGCAAGAACTGGGGCTCGCTCATCGAGGAGACGTCAGAGCTCCAAGCAATGGCGGCTCGCATTAACCACCTACGGGACGCCGGGCTGACCAGGGCGCTGGTAGTCCGGGACTTCGTAGCCTTGAGGATCAGCCCCATTCGTCGACGTGCTCACCCGGCGTGGTAGTACACGGGCGACGACGACATGACCCGCACTCACCCGGGCCGTAATTTCCTATTCTTCTTCTGAGTAAATACTTCTTCACGTGGTCGCCACCCATCCATCAACCTTGCATCCCTCTTTTCATCAGGTGCAGGGAACTTGGCGGCCCCACCATTTCCAAATGGGTGGCTGGACTACTCCCGACGGGGCCCGACCGCTTTGTGATCCGGAGTCCGTGGAGCGGCTCCAGATCGTCAGGCTTTTCCCTGCCATGGACTCCACCGGCCCCACGGTGTTGCCGGCCTGTGGTCCCTTGGTGATCAGGGACCCGGCCCCGGCCGATGATCGGAGCGCAGGGAAGCGGCCTGTCTCTTCGGATGCCCCACGTGTAAACCCCAAGAGGCCTCACACCGGGGATCAGTCTCCCACTGCCGCCGACTCCACTGCGACTCTAAGCGTGTCTAGTGTAACACCCCGGCATCTAGCATGCCTGAATGCTACCAAACATAGGCTAAACAACATCTAAATACCACAATTGAGCATAAATTACAGCAAAGGCGCACATGCTAAAACCCAAAATTTCGGCAGCATCTCCTTTGTTTTATCATGATTTGAACAATAGCAATATCATAGCAAAATTTCTCATAACATAAGACATCTAAAGCAGCAATATATAATGGATAAAACATCATCATAAACAATTAAACCAAAACCAACCACACAAACATCTATAGATAAGCAAAGAGGATCAACAGCACATTAAAATTACTCCATACACCTAGTTCAGGGCACTATTATTATGATCATGACTCAAGGTTGGTAAATATGACTGGAACTACATGAAGATGTGTAGCTAATGCCCTTTCCCACATGCCGGTGTCATGGTACCTATTAAAAAACAACATAAACACAAGCGTGAGTTCATCACTCAGCAAGTATATTGCAATGGTACAAACAAAAACAATTACATGGCTACAACAACTCACGCCATGTATATCATCTCATTCATGTTCACAAATCATTATCATCATCATTATGTATGCAATGCGATGCGAGCGATGCTCATATCTCCATGGAAACTCATACCGGTATGGTTGAGTACACACCCGTCGGTGTGCACCCTCTCCCCCCTTCCATCCCGAAGATGGAGGGTGCCTACTCCTCGCTTCCCCACACCGCGGTGGATGGAATCACGATGTAGGACTTACTCATTGGCTCTCCGGAATAGTCATAACTTTCTCACCGACCTTCCCCGGACTAGTTATGACTTTCTCACCGCCCGGGCCATGTATCATGCGATGTATGCAAATATGCCAACATCATGAATAACTTGTACATTAACACATGGCATCATCATAGATAACTTGTACATTAACACATGGCATCATCACGTAATAAACATATTCATCATATCAATGGCAAACATTAAAGCATGGCATGTGAACATATCATATATTCAAATTTTAATCTCAATCAATCAATCAAACTATAACCCGCTACCCATTCCAATACACTTGCCTCCACAACGGGCGACGGATTGGCGAGAAGTAGAAGGCACTCCCGGGGGCACACCACCTGCACATAGGTACCACACACTCACATCAATTCCTCAAAACAGTACGCAAACCCTCATCTACCCCGACATTGCCAACTACTCGCAAAACCCGAAAACAGAGGTTCTGTCCCGTCGGGACAGCGGCCTTCCAAAAGGCATAACTTGGGTTCTGGGACTCCGAATCAATTAAACGAGTACATCCTCGCGTAGCTTAGGAAATTTCCTAACGTTTTCTAAGTATATGGAAAGACTGATTCGGACTCTAAAATTGTTTAATCTACAAAATACCGAGATCTGTTCCAATCACGTCACAGATTTTAACACGCTCAGTAAAACAGACATAACTTTCAAATGGCTGATCGGAATTTAAAGTTCTTTATACCCACTGAAAGGTACTGAAATTACCTACAACTTCTTCAACAGGAGGATGTCCAAATTCGGACTCTAAATTGGCGAAAAAGCGAACCCTAGGTCGACTGCTCATGCTGTCCAAAACAGAGAACGTGGTAACTTCTAGATCTAGTCTAATCTACTCAATTCCAGCACCACCAATTGATCTAAAAACATGATAATGACCCTAAGAACAGTACCTAGATCAACCCCAAGGTTTCCCATGGCCATACCTTCGCCCGATGACCGAAAACCCAACGAAACTCCTCCCGGATCGCTCCTCGCTCCAACGGATGGATCTTCGAGGTGCAGGGGTGGGGAGGCTACCCTAGGGCAACAAGGGGGTGGGGGAGAGGTGGAGGATAGGTGGTGGTGCAATGGGGAGGAGGTAGGAGGTGGCGCATGGCAATGGGGGGCGGCGGCTAGGGGAGGCGCCACATGGGGAGGGAGGGGCATGTGGGGGCGGCTAGGGCAAGGAGGGGGCACCCCAAGCCCCCTTAGCCTGGTCCCTACTCCCTCATGGGCCCCTACCCCTTCCACAAAAGCCCACGACTCGTCCCCCTTAGGCCCAAACTCCCGAAATCGGCCCGGAAATGCGATTAAACCTCATACCGTATAGTTTTAAACTCTGATTTCATATTTCATAATGTTTTTGGCCTCATCATGCTCATTAAATAAGGTTACGACACTCCGTGGTGTCACATCACTTCATCCCCCTAAGGCCCAAAAACACGAGTAACCCCCCAGCCGTAAGGTTTTATTTTCTAATTTCACATTTTATAATGTCACACCATACCGTAGTGTCACATCTAGAGTGACGGCGTCTTCATCTGGGGCGGCGGCATCCGCTATCTCAGATCTTGCACCGGTTCTACCGACGTCTACTCCTTTGGCGCTAACCTCATCAGTGCCATCCTCGTCGGCGCTGACTCCCTCGGCGCCGAGGTCGCTGCCACCGCCCACCAAGGCGGGCTCGCCCTCCCAGCGGCCTCCTTCATCTTTCGGTCACCTCCAAGAGTGGCCGCCCAAGGTGCCCCGGTAGAGCAAACGCTCACGATGCCAACAGACGCAGTGGGGACTTCTGCCCAGGGGCCACCCGCTGCCTCCGAAGTGGCCCCAACAGACGCCGTTGCCTCCAGCACTGCCGTCCACCCTGCTCCAACCGCCGCCACCGCTTCAATGGGTGCCCTGCTCAGCAAGCTTGGCGAGACGCACGCCTCCTCGGGCGCCCTCCTGACAGCGGCCATCCAGCGCGAAGCGTAGATAGCGGTGGTGCGCGAGGAGTTGTCGCAAGAGAGGGAGAGGGGGTGGCGCTGCTAGCCCGGGTGAGGCGGCGCAGGAGGCCGAGGCGGCGCAGGAGCAGGCGCGAGAGGAACTGTGCTGCACGCTGCACAACCTCGTCGTCATGCTTCGACCAGCCTTCCAGCGCATGGCGAGGTGCCTAGGGCTGCTGGGGGTGGTCCTTCATGACTCGCTCGAGTCCACGGCCCTACAATATGCCCATGGTGTTACTCGGGTCGCCAAGGCCCTCAGTGGCTTGCCAGCTGCCTTGGTCGCTCTCTCCCGAGAGGGGCGGGAAGTCGTGGTCACCACCGCAACGTTCATGATGGCGCACTGCGCCAACCGTGACGCCTCCTTTGACCTGATGGTCGTCGTAGCCGGCATCGAGGGAGACGAGGCCCAGGCGCAGGCACGCATGAGAGATGTAGTGGAGCACATGGCTGGACTAATGGAGATAACAGACCCGGACGCCGACGTCGCGCCATTGGAGGAGGAAGCCGAGGACCCTGCCGGGCATATCTAGATTGCTGGCGACGAGTGACCGCCCAGGCAGTTGTCTTTGTTTCCTCCATTTCTTTTTTTACTTGCTTTACTTTTCTGTATGCAAGAACTATTTTTGTTATCAAATGAAATTAGCACCCTTGGATGTTACTTGGATGCCTGTTTAATTGCATTCACTCGTGTTTGCTTGATCCAACCATCGGGCGATCAGCCCCCAGGCTTGCCGCGAGGCGATCTCGATCGTTTACTTTAGGCGAGTGCTTCAGCACTTCATCTATAGCCACTGCAAACACAAGTAGTCATTACGCGGGACACGCGGGAGAATAGACTAAGATAAACACAAGTCCCCACGAGGGGTTGTCATGATCCATTTCTTTTTGGAACTTAAGCCCTTGTGATCTTTCCAGGAACAAACCCGCGGCTTTGCGTGTTAAGGCAGCGGGTTCCCAGGAGTGGTATTGGGCTTGCGGTGTTCGCAGTGACAACCCAAGGCATGCTAGCCGCATTGTACCACCGTGCCACACTCGCCCCCCGGTCGCCCGTCCTTGCCCGACGCAAACACCGGGTGTTACTGCATATCAACAATGAGCTGCCAAACTATCAGGACCCGAATGTACAAATCCGGACCCTCTGTGTATTCAGCACTAGTCCAGGATCACGCTAGTACACACAGTCTCAACATCGGTACATATCATAATCATACTCAATGAATTAATAAAGTACTTTATTTAATTAACCAAACCGGTTGCTCGACCTTATGATCAAGTTACAAAAGTACGCCTCATAGGGCGGAAACTTATTAAAAGAAATAACTGCAGCGGAAAATTAAAAAAATGCATAGTGCCAACCAATATGCCACAGGCAACTGACTGGGCTCACTCCCTAGGTAGACGGCTCCTCCTGAAGTTCTTCCTCCAAAGCTGTCATCGCTTCTTCTTCAACTGGTGTTGTATTGTTGCAAGGCGTGAGTACTTGGCACTCAGCAAGTCATGCACAGAATGCAAAGCTAATATTCTACATGCATGGCTTAATACAAAGGATGGCTAATAGGTTCATTTATAGTAAAGCAGCATTCATAAATACAGTAATAGATTGCAAAGCAGTAACACAATATTAAAGATAATAACTTTCACAATGATTGCACAAGTAAAGCATTTCACAACCTAAGTCCAATTCTCAGACCCAACCCAACCATTTACCAAAGCCAAGTTATTTCCATGAAAGTCTAAACCTTGACTGTAATCCCCGAGTAGTGTCCAATACCGCGGACTCGGCTATTCGAATAGGTTGTTGTAACACCCCGGCATTTACTATGCCTGAATGCTACCAAACATAAGCTAAACAACATCTAAATACCACAAATTACCATAAATTCCAGCAAAGGTACATATGCTAAAAACCGAAATTTTGGCAGCATCTCCTTTCTTTTAACATGAATTAAAGGAGCAACAACAGTATATCAATGTATGGATTATGAGAGACAACTAAAAACAGCAATAATTAACGACTTAGCAACAATATAAGTCTAGTTTCAAACACAAAATATCTCCAAGGGTCAAACGAACAATAAAACTCTCATATAGCAAAGCTAAACCTTAAAGCAATAATCATCACACGCAATTTATTATCAAACTAATAGAATGACTTGTGGAATCAATATGGTGAAGCTA
Organism: Rhipidocladum racemiflorum; assembly: GCA_036346355.1. Classification (NCBI taxonomy): domain Eukaryota; kingdom Viridiplantae; phylum Streptophyta; class Magnoliopsida; order Poales; family Poaceae; genus Rhipidocladum; species Rhipidocladum racemiflorum. Next base: position 37,944,130 of record CM070581.1, read on the forward strand.
CGTGTGGGCGTGTGACTATTTCCCTTCCCCGCATGCCGTTCTCATGGTACCTAAAATAACAAGAAAACACAAGCGTGAGTTCGAAACTCAGCAAGCATATTGCAATGGACAACAAGAACAATATCATGGCAATAACATCTCCCATCATATATATCATCTCATTCATGAACACTTAACAATATCATCATCATTATGTATGCAATGTAATGCAATGCTCATGTCTCCTTGGAAACTCATACCGGTATGGTTGAGTACACACCCGTCGGTGTGCACCCTCTCCCCCCTTCCATCCCGAAGATGGAGGGTGCCTACTCCTCGCTTCCGTTCACCGCGGTGAATGGAATCACGATGTAGGACTTACTCATTGGCTTTCCAGATTAGTCATAACTTTCTCACCGACCTTCCCGGACTAGTTATGACTTTCTCACCGCCCGAGCCATGTAACATGCCATGTATGCATTTATGCCAACATCATATTTAACTCACATATTAACACATGGCATCATAACATATTAAACATGCTCATCATATCATTGGCAATCATAAAAGCATGGCAAGTGATCATATATCATGTAGTCAATTCCATCTATTCTCAACAAGCAACCTACAAATCGCTATCCATCACAACACACTTGCCTCAACCACGGGCAACGGATTGGCGGGAAGTAGAGGGCACTCCCGGGGTTGCACCACCTGCACATAGGTACCACACTCTCACAATCATGTCCACAAAATAGTACGCAAACCCCCATCTACCCCGACATTGCCAACTACTCGCAAAACCTAAAAACAGAGGTTCTGTCCCGTCGGGACAGCAGCCTTGCAAAAGGCATAACTTGAGTTCTGGGACTCCGAATCAATTAAACGAGTACATCCTCGCGTATCTTAGGAAATTTCCCAACTTTCTCTAGGTATATGGAAAGACTGATTCGGACTCTAAAGTTGTTTAATCTACAGATTACCGTGATTTGTTCCAATTACATCACAGATTTTATCACGCTCGGTAAAACAGCCATAACTTTCAAACGGCTGGGAGGAATTTAACGTGCTTTATACCCACCGAAATATAATGAAATTATCTACAACTTCTTCAACATCCGTACGGACAGATTCGGATTCTAAATTGATGAAAACGCAAACCCTAGGTCGACTGCTCATGCTGTCCCAAAAACAGAACGTGGCAACATCTAGATCTAATCCAAATTACTCAATTCCAGCACCACCAATTGATCTAAAAACTTGATAAACACCCTTAGAACAGTACCTAGATTAACCCCAAGGATTTCCATGGACATACCTTTGCCCGACGCATGAAAACCCAATAGATCTCCTCCCGGTTCGCGCGATCCCCTTCCTCGCTTCCAAATCCACCGGATCTCCTCGTCGCGGAGCGCTCCAATGGATGGATCTTCGAGGTGATGAGGTCAAGAACTCACCTAGGCGCAGCAAGGGAGGTGGAGAGGTGGTGGAGAGGGTGGTGGCGCATGGGGAGAGGCTTGGGGGAGGTGGAGGCGCCCAAGGAGGAGGTGGGGAGGTGTGGGAGGCGGCTAGGGCACTTGGGGGCGCAAGGGGCAGGGGGAGGACGCCCAAAAGGGCAGGGAAACCCCCCTTTAACCAGCCCTAAGCCCCTTTCCTAATCCTAAATGGATTCCCACTCCATCCCACCAAAGCCCACAACCCCCTCTTTAAGGCCCAAACTCCCCCGGGAAGGCCCAAAACCCCGGAAATGGCCCGACAACGCTATTAACCTCCATACCTTATGGTTTTAACCTCCCATATCATATTTCAATATGTTTTTGACCTCATCATGCACCTTTTATAAGGTTACGACGCTCCGTGGTGTCACAACACTTCAAAAGGCCCAAAAACGCGAGTAAACCTCAAGCCGAAAGGTTTTATTCTCTAATTTCACATTTTATAATGTCACACCATACCGTAGTGTCACATTCTTCCCCCCTTCAACAGGATTCGACCTCGAATCCGAAGGACGCCATAATCAACAACAAAGTCCCCAAGGGACAAAAGGCTTCTCTGCAGCTCAAAACATTCGCACAATGACTAAAACCGGAACAAACGACAAAGGAGTTCTCAAAACCAACACTTGGCGAGAAAAGTAATGATCTAGCTCAACCAAGGGCAACCTCTCACAGGTCGACCTTCACTTCCATTCCCAAACAGAATCTGCGTACCAACCACAAAGGGCTCCATCAACCCAAAACGCTCGAATCCTCACGGCTAACACTTCATACTTCTATCACAACCAACCTGACTACCATACTCCATTAAACTCAACATGACATAATCAAAGCAAGTCACAATTCCTTTAATGACCTCTCTACATTCCCGAAAAATTCCCTCGAGGGAAAAACTCATTAAGGCACACTTGCCCTTCCGATACACGATCATGCTAACATTCATTCTATCCTCTCCCAGGCAAAACTCAAATCCAAAACAACTAGTGACGACAATTGCTCACGGCAGGACAAACATCACCGAACTACCGTCAACTTCACTTCCACCCATCACTACTCTTAATAAAGGTTAAATCCTTACATCATCAACCTCCATCACAAACCACCCTTATACCACTAAGGTTCTACACCTAGCCCCAAGCTAGGATCGTAAAAACTTTACCAAACCACAATTGGTTCCTTTCTTAAGAGGGTCTCGCCCTCACACAAAAACACTTAGCTATCAAGCCCAAGTGTACTCACGACAACTCAAACTCAAAGCGTTAACAACCATTTTGGAAAGAATTCGGCAACATCCAAATAGCACACAAAGGAAGCATAAATACACCACAACCAAGATACCATAATTTCTCCATTCTTTCTTTTCATACTAGAAAGCAAGGGAAATCTTGTTTCATGACATAAATGCACATTCTTCAGGAGCACTCCGGATTAGTCATATCTCCATATATGACTTTCTCACCGACCTGGCACAACGACTCTTTAATCATTTAACATGTAAAAACGATGTCATGTTTACTTTTCACCATTCATTCATCATGGAACAACGGTACCGAATAGTCATTCACCAAATAACTTCTTCCTCGGTATCAAATGATTGAAATACCCATAACACTGACGGTTGCGCTAAATCATATAGACTATGACGGCAACATAATTAACAGTAAGGCACCACATCAAATCAGAACCCACCAACAATAGATAGCTAAACTTTGCAAAACATCGCATTTTAACCAAGATCAACGTTTTGGAAAAGAACATTGACTCCAAAGTTAGACATCTGCACAAACAACTGCCATAAATTTTATCAAAAGAGAGGGAAACTCAATCCCAAAAGAAAACTCTTCTCTAACCAAATTCACTTATGAAACATTCATAAAAATCCAGACTTGTGAAACATCCGCACACCAGACACATTTTCCAAATGACTCCAACTCTAGCCAAACAGAGTTACACATCAAGGGCTTAACTCAAAAATTTCCAACACAACCCTTTATGACCGTCTGCTTCCTTTTAAAATTAATTTCAAAGATAATTCAGTGCGAACGCGAAAGGGCGCGATCGACTCAAAAACTTTTGGGGTGTAAATCCATACTCATAGCACCAACTAAACAAATTAGCCAAAACCAAATATTTGCACCAATTTATACGAGTTTTAGGGAAACTCTGAAACACAGCATATGGAACACCTTGACCAAAAACTTTTCAACTAAAATGGCAAACAACCAAACCAGTCCAAAAGCTTTTGAACACAAGCTCAGCATAAAAAGAACCATCTCTAGTACTCCACTACGCTTTCTATTAAAGACTTCAGTAATCACTATTTACTCCTTGAGGAGCCCCAACACAAATCAACCAAAAGCTTCACAACAAATTCTTCCTCTAGTTACCATTCCCAACACTTTTAATTAAGGTTTAAGATGCTTATCACAAAGGCACCCAACCCAGACTACATTAACATGATCCCCACGGATCACTAAATCATAATACTTCTTACTCTAAATTTGAAACATAGTACTTCAACAGCTACTTGAGCATGGTCAACCTATCAATTTATACCATCCATACGTCAAAATCTTGACAATTGAAACTTGTTCAATCTATAAAATGACTTCAACAAATAAGTAATATCTCTACAAGATAAAATTCGTAAATAGGATTCTAAGATATGCAATCATTAAGATTAAAATCTTGCATCATGATTATTATCCATTGTTCATCCCATCACAACATGTACTTGACATAATACCACAGTTTTACACTTTTTCTTCTATTGGATCAATGGTTTCCAACAATTAACCACACTACCAAAGCATCAATATCAATTCTTTGCAAAATCATCAATCAACAACATTGCTTTTAGCTACCCTATACATCGGTTATAACAAAACTTCCACCACACAACATACTCCAACTATTAAATTGGATTTAATAAGTTAGATTAGCACAATGTTTTTAACAACATCATTAACAAATAGTCTTATGTCTTCTCAATTGATATCAAAACTAGCATTTTAGGAACACGACTGCATACTTCCAATCATGCTAATATTTTGTAACAACATGAATAGCAACTCTAATCAACTTCCAAGTTAAGGTCACAAGCTAGCATGATCAAATTTCTCTACTAACATGTTTAAATTAGAACATCTTTAAACAACCAAAGAAAGCTTCTTTAACACTATCAGCAGTTTACATCATCTTAATGTTCTAACTATGCAACAGGGTTTAAAACTTTAAACATTATCAAGGGTCATAAGCACTTTTAAAGCAAAGCAACAGATTCTAAGCATGTACTTTAGCACATTAAATCATTCTCGCTAAGAGTAAACTACAACACTAGTAGTCTATTTATTCTCAAGCTAGAGATAACAACCGCATGGAATTGTTTCAACTCACAAATTAACTTAACAATGCATCATCCCATAAATCACATTGGTACATGCTACATAACATGCTAAACAACAATTCTTACTAGGGACAAACGATTTCAGTCAAAAGACTACTTACTTTGTTTGCAACATTTTAGTTTTAAAGCTCATCCCAAATTCATAAGGAAACTTGACTCTCAAAATTAAAATGAGACAAACCCAAACTTGGTCATGCAAAAGGAATTTTCCAAAACACTTTTAAATCTCAAGGACTCCCATAGAGGAAAATGGTTGAAAGACAATTTTCTCGAAAGGGAACCAAGCGCTCAATTAAACCTTTGCAATTAAAACCTTAACACCAAACCCCAAACTTTCACGAAACAAGAAGGGTTATTCAACGATGATTTCTTAAACCAGTAAAATATCGAAATCAAACACCACTTACTCCTACAAAGCCACAGATCTTCAGCCCCGATACTGGTCCGCACAACTCCGCAATAACTCCTTTAACCTCGGAGAAAGACAAACACAGGAATGAAATTGAATGCTTCTTCCCCATAAAGAAATCAACAAACTAAGCATTAAAAGTGGAAAGGCGCCCGAAAGAAGCGCCACCCTAGACTCCTCTTCTTCGTCTTCAACCAAGGAAGACAAAACCACACACCACATACGGAACGATCCGCGAAAATCCAATACCAAACACTTTTCTTTTGGTTTCCATCAACTAAAACCAATAAAACAAACCAAGACCGACCACAGAACGATAAAGAACATCCGAAGAATCCACCACCAAACTTTTCTATTTGACTCAAGTCAACTACCCGATTTACGACAGAAAGGGTAAGCACTCTTCTCCTACAGGGGTTAATAGTTCTTCGGTGATGGCTTTAACCGGCCATACCGTCAAACCACACCCTTACTATGAACAAAAGTGGTGACCGAAACCCTTCGGCACCACAACCCCACTTTATCACCACAACAAGCACAATTCAATCATTTATCTCATCGACATAGCAGCATGCATTATCAAATAAAGCATTCAACATCGAAGCTTAAATACAATATTTAAGCGTAAGGAAACGATACCCATACCCTTTCCTACTGTGCATCCATTATGTGTCAAATTTTAGATTAGTTATACCACTTTTGCAAGTTTTAATGTTGCTATCCTATAACAAAATTTTAGTAAAAACCTAAGCCATGTTTCTAAGTTATTCCACATCACATTTTAGTTGTAACCTAAGGTATGACACTAAAAATACATATTCCAAGGACCTACAGCCCGCTCTGATACCAACTGTAACACCCCGGCATTTACTATGCCTGAATGCTACCAAACATAAGCTAAACAACATCTAAATACCACAAGTTACCATAAATTCCAGCAAAGGTACATATGCTAAAAACCGAAATTTTGGCAGCATCTCCTTTCTTTTAACATGAATTAAAGGAGCAACAACAGTATATCAATTTATGGATTATGAGAGACAACTAAAAACAGCAATAATTAACGACTTAGCAACAATATAAGTCTAGTTTCAAACACATAATGTCTCCAAGGGTCAAACGAACAATAAAACTCTCATATAGCAAAGCTAAACCTTAAAGCAATAATCATCACACGCAATTTATTATCAAACTAATAGAATGACTTGTGGAATCAATATGGTGAAGCTACGTGTGGGCGTGTGACTATTTCCCTTCCCCGCATGCCGTTCTCATGGTACCTAAAATAACAAGAAAACACAAGCGTGAGTTCGAAACTCAGCAAGCATATTGCAATGGACAACAAGAACAATATCATGGCAATAACATCTCCCATCATATATATCATCTCATTCATGAACACTTAACAATATCATCATCATTATGTATGCAATGTAATGCAATGCTCACGTCTCCTTGGAAACTCATACCGGTATGGTTGAGTACACACCCGTCGGTGTGCACCCTCTCCCCCCTTCCATCCCGAAGATGGAGGGTGCCTACTCCTCGCCTGCTCACCGCGGTGAATGGAATCACGATGTAGGACTTACTCATTGGCTTTCCGGATTTGTCATAACTTTCTCACCGACCTTCCCGGACTAGTTATGACTTTCTCACCGTCCGAGCCATGTAACATGCCATGTATGCATTTATGCCAACATCATATTTAACTCACATATTAACAAATGGCATCATAACATATTAAACATGCTCATCATATCATTGGCAATCATAAAAGCATGGCAAGTGATCATATATCATGTAGTCAATTCCATCTATTCTCAACAAGCAACCTACAAATCGCTATCCATCACAACACACTTGCCTCAACCACGGGCAACGGATTGGCGGGAAGTAGAGGGCACTCCCGGGGTCGCACCACCTGCACATAGGTACCACACGCTCACAATCATGTCCACAAAACAGTACGCAAACCCTCATCTACCCCGACATTGCCAACTACTCGCAAAACCTAAAAACAGAGGTTCTGTCCCGTCGGGATAGCAGCCTTGCAAAAGGCATAACTTGAGTTCTGGGACTCCGAATCAATTAAACGAGTACATCCTCGCGTAGCTTAGGAAATTTCTCAACTTTCTCTAGGTATATAGAAAGACTGATTCGGACTCTAAAGTTGTTTAATCTACAGATTACCGTGACCTGTTCCAATTACGTCACAGATTTTATCACGCTCGGTAAAACAGCCATAACTTTCAAACGGCTGGGAGGAATTTAACGTTCTTTATACCCACTAAAAAATAATGAAATTATCTACAACTTCTTCAACATCCGTACGGACAGATTCGGATTCTAAATTGATGAAAACGCAAACCCTAGGTCGACTGCTCATGCTGTCCCAAAAACAGAACGTGGCAACATCTAGATCTAATCCAAATTACTCAATTCCAGCACCACCAATTGATCTAAAAACTTGATAAACACCCTTAGAACAGTACCTAGATTATCCCCAAGGATTTCCATGGACATACCTTTGCCCGACGCATGAAAACCCAATAGATCTCCTCCCGGTTCGCGCGATCCCTTTCCTCGCTTCCAAATCCACCGGATCTCCTCGTCGCGGAGCGCTCCAATGGATGGATCTTCGAGGTGATGAGGTCAAGAACTCACCTAGACGCGGGAAGGGAGGTGGAGAGGTGGTGGAGAGGGTGGTGGCGCAAGGGGAGAGGCTTGGGGGAGGTGGAGGCGCCCAAGGAGGAGGTGGGGTGGTGTGGGAGGCGGCTAGGGCACTTGGGGGCGCAAGGGGCAGGGGGAGGACGCCCAAAAGGGCAGGGAAACCCCCCTTTAACCAGCCCTAAGCCCCTTTCCTAATCCTAAATGGATTCCCACTCCATCCCACCAAAGCCCACAACCCCCTCTTTAATGCCCAAACTACCCCGGGAAGGCCCAAAACCCCGGAAACGGCCCGGAAGTGGCCCGACAACGCTATTAACCTCCATACCTTATTGTTTTAACCTCCCATATCATATTTCAATATGTTTTTGACCTCATCATGCACCTTTTATAAGGTTACGACGCTCAGTGGTGTCACAACACTTCAAAAGGCCCAAAAACGCAAGTAAACCTCAAGCCGAAAGGTTTTATTCTCTAATTTCACATTTTATAATGTCACACCATACCGTAGTGTCACAGTTGTACACTCTGCAGAGGTTATGCACTTTACCCACAAGATAGAGCCAAACACCACAAAGGCGAGAGTCCGTAACAAAGTCTTTCAGAAGCTTCTAATTGTACAAGTGGACCTCCCCGGTTGTTGCACACTAACCCTTCCCTTAGCAAAGGCGAAGTCTAGGCCAACCAACCGTTATATGGGTACCTAGCCACAGCCCCGGTACACTCCCCCTTACAACTACACAAAAGGTATAGTTGACACCAAGAGGTTTCACAAGCAAGTTATTAGCAACTTAATCAACTAGGTCTGTCCCATTCCAGACATGTGGTTGCACGATTGACCCAGTTCAAAGGCTTGCAAGGTTAAGTCCTTAGGGTGACCAAGGCAAGACTGCCGAAGAACCAAAACGACTTTCCCGGTGCCACTCATGGCCCACCAGATCATTCTTGCCACTTGCCCTGGTCTAAAGTATTTATCAATCCCCAATTAATTACCATGCACCACGTGCCATCAACATTATCATCAATAACACATGACACTTCTCCAAAACAGGTTCCATATCTCATTAGGTCAACATTAGCATTTAATTATCCAAAATCAAGTCATGTCTATGTGGTAGGTCTAAGCATACTACAACGATCTAATTAACCCATGTTGGCAACTTAGTAATGTCCAACCCAATAATCCATAACTATGGTGACAAAGGGTTCATGGCACATAATTAATTAATCAAGGCGTCATACTGCAAATCTGGCATTTATCTAATTTCCCAGAATTAATAAAGCAATTTCTAATTAAATTAGCATGCAATAATTTGAATCAAATTAATTTTCAAAAGTGGGAACAATATGATCAAAGCATAACTTGCCTTCAAAAAGTACTTGTTCAAGATCTTGAGCTGACTCCTGGGTCAAAACTTCACTTTCGAAGCCTTCGGGCACTTCAACGTCTACTCGTAACGGATAAATAAACACCAAACAAATAAAAACATAGGAAAACTCATGTTCAAAAATTAAATAAAATTCATTATTAAATAGATCTCAATTTTATAAAAATTTAGAAATTGGAATCGCTTCAATCGAAATTAAAACGCAAAAGTTATAAGCATTTGAAGTTTGAATAAATTAATAAAAGAATAAACCGAATTAATTCATTTATTTTTCTATTGAAAAATCCGATTATGACATCAGCTAATGTCAGCGACGAATTTGGATTTCCACCGAATTATTTTTCTAAAGAAAAATCGAATTATGACGTCATGCTTGCGTCATCCGGTCCACGGTTCGGTTTTGGTCCACCGTGGACCCGGTCCACTCGTGCACATGTAGGTTACACGTGGGACCCACTCAGATGACGTCACCGCTGACGTCATCGCGCTCGACCGATCGGGCTCTGACACGCGGGCCCCACCGTGACGTCAGCATGACGTCACGGATGACGTCATCATGCGGCTGGGCCAGACGCTGACACGTGGGCCACACTGACGTCATGCGTGACGTCAGCGACGACCGGGGGCTAACCCGCTATCAGCGTACTTTACATCGGGGTGCCCTTTGCGCTGTTGTTCAGTGCGAAGGGCCCATGTGGCGCCGTGGCGAGTAGCCTGGCGGAAAAGCCCTTCTCGCAGGGCGAGAAGGCCCACGTGGCGACGTGGCAAGCAGCTTGGCGGTAAAGCCCTTCTCGCAGGGAGAGAAGGCACACGTGGCGACGTGGCGAGCAGCTTGGTGGTAGAGCCATTCTCGCGGGGCAAGAAGGCCCACGTGGTGATGTGGCGAGTAGCCTGGCGGAAAAGCCCTTCTCGCAGGGCGAGAAGGCCCACGTGGCGACGTGGCGAGCAGCTTGGCGGTTAAGCCCATCTCGCAGGGCGAAAAGGCCCACATGGTGACGTGGCGAGCAGCTTGGCGGTAAAGCCCTTTTCATGGAGCGAGAAGGCCCACATGGCGCCTGGAGAGCAGGTGGATAACCATGTCTTACAGGTCCCCCTGCCAGGCGAGGAGACCCACATGGTGGCGCGTAGCGGAGGACCCGAAGTCTCCCTCTCCCGGCACCCTGTGTCAGGGCATTTAATGCAAGGATATGTACTGTTTCAATGACACCCCATGCCTCTGATGCTTTCCCGCCTAACCCGTCGTGGGAAGTGCACTACCCTGATGGCCCGTGGAAAGTGGCACGACAGCACAAAGAAGGAGGCTTGTGGGACAAGACAACATTAATGGAATTTTATTAATGGGCCACACGTCGGCATAGTGTCCTCTTCCCACTTGCTCAAGCCTGCCCCGCTATATAAGGGACGGCTTGTGCATAAAGAGGGAGGAGGAGGGTGAATCGAAGGTGAAGGGTATTCGGAGTTTCAGAGACTTTTGAGAGAAGGAGAACGATAGGAGAAAGGCAGAAGGTAGAGTCCCTCCTTGCTAGCCGGGGCGACCAGCATCAAGGCTGGTGAGGAGGATGTTGTAACCTCTTTCCACCTGAAACTTAACAGGAAGACAAGCAGGACGTAGGGCTATTACCCGCTCTAGGGGCCCGAACCTGGGTAAAAGTGTTCTGTGTGCAGTTCTTTATCCCGGATAGGCTGTGGTAGATAGATCAAGGTTTGTCGCCGCAAAGATGCATCCCTTATCGAACTAAAACCTCCCCACTCGGAGCATCTTGTCGCTAAAAAATGCCAACAGGGGCGCGCCAGGTAGGGGTCGAGCAGTTGGCTTGCCCTGATCCAGTTCCATCCATTTTCGGCTGATCGACTCGAAGGTCCGCTCAGCAGGAGGATGGCGGGTTCGCACAGATCGCCGCCACTCGCGGCAGGAGCTGCCAATGTTTTGGAGCCGTCCCGCCACTCTCGGAGAGAAGGGGACGGTCCCACGCCTCCCCCCGGGGGAGGTAATGACACCTCTCTGGGGGCGGTAGGGCTTCTGGTCTGGCGACAGCTAGCCATGGAGGAAGCTACTCCGGCCCAGAACCTACGCGCAGCATGTTTGCTCCTGAGCCACCCTCCAGTTGAGCTCACAGGAGACACCCCTGCTGCACCATGGCTACGGGACGTTGCTCATCTCGTGGATGTGGCCCAGCTTCGGGTGGGAGTTTTCGTCCGGTCTCTGACTGGTGGGACACCCCCCACGAGGGGGCGTGCCCACCCTACTCCAACCTCAAGCCATCCAGGCGAGAGGTGCGCTGGCCAGGAGGGCCAGAGCAGGAATAGGGTCACCAGAGACGTGAGCCCCGACCCTGTGAGGGACCGCTAGGACTCAACGGGTCAAGCGGAGGGGCGTCGTCAGCGCCGTCGCAATGATTTGCGTCATCATCTACGGCGTCGCCATTCCCGGGAGCACGAACGCATCCAACGGAAGGCTTCTGGGGATGAGAGCTCCTCCTATAACCCCCATCTTCGGAGTTCGGAGGAGGTCTACTCCTCCCACTCTCTGGGGAGCCGTGCTTGGCACATCCCGACGCGATCCTCGCGCCGGGATAAGGAGCCCCAGCACGACTCCCCCTATAGTGCAGGGGTGCCAGGCATTTACACGACAGCTGCGTCGTGTGGCGTTGCATGAGAGGTTCCGCCCGTCGTCCCTTGAGAAGTATGATTGCACCATCAACCTGGAGGAGTTCCTTAAGATCTACACCACGGTGGTGCGTGCTGCGGGTGGGTCCGGCAAGGTCATGGCGAACTACTTCCCCACGGCATTGATGGGGTCTGCCCGGTCCTGGCTGTTGAACCTTCCGCGAGGATCAGTTTCCTCGTGGGAAAAGCTTTGCGACATCTTCGTCGCCAATTTCTAGGGCTCATACGTGCATCCGGGCATGGAGGACGATTTTCATGCCCTCGAGCAAGGACGCGGAGAGTCATTGCATAACTTTGTGAGGCGTTTTACCACTATCGCACACGATCCCCTGGATCTCCGAGCAGTCGGTCGTCATCGCCTTCCAGAGAGGCGTGTAGGACCACAGGATGCGGGAGAAGATGGCTACTCATGACATCAACACCACCTCTGAGCTTTTCTCTCTTGCACACCGCTGCACAAGGGCAGCGGAAGCTCGAGGACCGGTGCCTGCTCCCGCAGCCCCCCGAGGCAAAGACAAAGCCGGCCCCTCGCAGGACCCCAGCCCTGTGAGCAAGAAGACGAAGAAGCGTGAGACGGACGAGACCAGGAGGGTCTTGATCGCCGAGCGCGTGCATCGGGACAATAGCCCCAAGAGGCGTGACCGCCCTGACTGGCGGGACGACCACCCTGGCCCAAGGCGCGACCTCCTTGAACGGCGGGATGACCGCTGCGACCATCGTCCCGACCGCAGAGAGGACAACAGGGGTAGATCCTTCTGCCCAATCCACCAGACCCAGTCTCATGATTTAGCTCGTTGTAAGGTCGTGAGTGAGATCGTGGAACAGCGGCTGAAGGATCGCCGCCCCCGCCAAGATGAAGTCGAAGACCCCACTCTGCTGGCTTTCCTGTGGGCGGACCGCACCGTAGCGTACATCAACGGTGATTCTGCCACCTATCCCTCCAACACCGCATTCAAGCGCCAGTGGAGGGAGGTGTATGCTGCGGAGTCAGGCTCGGGGGTGGGTCGGACGCTGAAGTGGTCGGAGGAGCTGATCACTTTCAGCGAGGCTGACCACCCCAAAAGCACTGCCGGACGAGGTCTCCTTATGATCATGGTTTCGCCCACCGTTCGGAACGTGAGGCTAGGGCGGGTGCTGCTGGACAGAGGGAGCTCAATCAACCTCCTGTCCGCCTGGGCTTTCCAGGAGCTCCAAATCCCTCTCCAGGAGATGGACCCTGCATTGCCCGTCTTTGGCATCACCTCGGGGGCTGGTCTGATGCCCCTGGGACGGGTGCGCCTTCCTGTCACCTTCGGGAAGGAGAGCAATTATCACACGGAGATGGTCGACCTCAAAGTCGTTGACTTCGACCTCCCGTTCAACGCCTTGCTTGGTCGACCCACGTTGGCCAAGTTCATGACGGTGACACACTACGGCTAGATGGTGGTGAAACTCCCAGGGCCCGCTGGTCCCATCACCATCCAGGTGGACAAACCGGAAGCCTTGCGCTACCACAAGCGCGCAATGGATATGGTCGGGGCCGCCTGAGGTGATGTCATTTCCCCCAATGCCCCTCAGGCGGTGAACCGTGCTTCACCCGCTGCGGCCGGTGACGTACGGATGGTCCCCCTGAGGGAGGGCGAGCCTAGGAAGAGTGTCTCCATCGATGCCAGCCTCAACGCCAAATAGGAAGACGCACTCGTCACCTTCCTCCAGTCTAATTCCGACGTGTTTACTTGGCACCCATCCGATATGACTGGGATCCCCAGGGAGGTGATCGAGCACCGGTTGGCGACACTGCCCGGAGCGCGGCCGATCAGGCAGAGGATCCGGAGACAGGCCCCCGAGCGGCAAGACACCATCCGACAGGAGGTAGAGAAGCTGCTGAGCGTGGGGATTGTTCGTGAAGTTCTCACCCTAAGTGGTTCGTCATCCCCGTGCTCGTAAGGAAATCCAACGGGAAGTGGTGAATGTGAGTCGACTTTACTGACCTCAACAAGGCCTGCCCAAAGGATCCTTACCCACTGCCTCGGGCCGATCTCATTGTTGACTCGACGGCAGGCTGCGAATTACTGTGTTTTCTGGACACGTATTCTGGGTACCACCACATTAGCATGGCGACTGAAGACGAAGAGAAGACCGCATTCGTGACCCCGATGGGTGTTTATTGCTATGAAAAATGCCGTTCGGGTTGAAGAATGCGGGTTCAACCTACCAGCGCGCTATGCATGCCACGTTCCGCCCTCAGATAGGGCGCAACCTGGAAGTTTACGTCGATGATCTGGTAGTGAAGACCCGGCAGAGCGAAGGAATAATTGAAGACCTGGAGGAAACTTTCGCCAACCTCCGGAAGAATGGATTAAAGCTCAACCCCGAGAAGTGTGTGTTTGGTGTGCCTTCCGGGAAATTGTTGGGGTTCCTCTTGTCCAGCCGAGGCATCGAAGTTAATCCTGACAAAATAGTGGCGATTGAGCACATGAAGTCGCCAACGTGACTCAAACAGGCACAGTGCCTGGCTGGTCGCCTGGCGTCCCTCGGGCGATTCATTGTCCGGCTATGAGAAAGAAGCTTGCCTCTATTTAAGCTGCTCAACAAGACCAATCACTTCGAGTGGACGGAGGAGGCCCAGTAGGCCTTCAAAGATCCAAAGCAGTACCTCTCTTCCTTGCCCGTATTGGTCGCCCCCGCGTTGGGCTAGCAGTTGTTTCTGTATATTGCTGCCACTCCTACAGTGGTGAGCGTTGTGCTGGTGGCAGAAAGGGATGGTGTTCAGAAGGCGGTCTACTTCATCAGCAAAGTTCTACGCGACGCAGAAACTCGGTATCCGCAGGCCCAGAAGATGCTATACGCCGTCCTGGTGGCGTCTAGGAAGCTGCGGCATTACTTCCAAGGGCGAGAAATTGTGGTGGTCACAGCCTATCCCCTGAGGGAGATCCTCCACAACCGAGAGGTGGAGGGCTGTGTCGCCATGTGGTCGGTGGAATTGGGGGAGTTTAGCCTCAAGTTTGTCCCTCGCACCGCTGTCAAGAGCCAGAAGCTTGCAGAGTTCATTGCTGAATGGACTCCCGCTACCCCAGAAGACAGAGAAAGCCCTATGCCTTCCCCCTGGACGCTGTTCTTTGACAGCTCGTTCAGGCTCAAAGGCGTAGGAGCCAGAGTGGTCCTTGTCTCCCCGACCGGCGACGTCCTTCGGTACGTGGTCATCCTCGACTTCAAGGCCTCCAACAACATCGCTGAGTATGAAGGACTGCTGGCAGGGTTGTGCGCCACTTCAGCCTTGGGCATTCGATGCCTACAGGTCAAGGGCGACTCCCTGCTGGTCATCAACCAGGCGCGCAAGGAGTTCCAATGCTCCAACCCGACTATGGCTGCCTACCTGTCGGAAGTTCGGAGGTTGGAGCGTCGCTTCGAGGGATTGGGTTTCACCCACATCCCTCGTCGTGACAACCATTTGGCGGATGAGCTGTCCCAGCTCGCGTTGTCCAGATCGTCCATCCCGACTGGAGTCTTTGAAGAAAGACTATCGCAGACGTCCATTACAACCCCCAGCGAGGGCGGAAACGACGCCGTGAGCCCAGTCGAAACCTTCGAAGGGAGGTCCCCGCGACTGTCCGCCACAGCCCCTGAATAAGGTAGGAGTGGCGACACATGTTCGGTAGGGGCCTTCGAAGGAGGACAACTGCGAGCCACCACCGTAGCACCTGAACAAGGCACGTGCAGTGGTGCAGCTCCGGTCTAGGACCTTGAGAGAGGACCTTTGGGACCGTCTATCATAGCCCCTGAAAAAGGAAGGAACAGCAGTGCACTCCCGGTCGGTGTCCTCGGAAGAGGGCATCCGCGTCCGTCCGTTGTGACCCCTGAATAAGGAAGGCACAATGGTGATGCAGCGATGAGGGCTCGAGAGAGAGAGCTATCACAACTGCCCGCTGTCGCAGCCCCTGAACAAGGTAAGAGCGGCGACGCTTTTCCGGTCAGGGCCTTTGGAGGAGGCTGACACAACCGTCCGACGTCACCCCTGTCCCTGGAGACCGCGACGAAGTGTCCATTCGGTCGAGGGCTGCAAAGGGTGCCCACCTCGATCATCCATTGTTGCCCCTGGGTTTGATGGGGACAATGGTGTTGGTGTCTTAGCCCCCGATGTCGCATCTCGGTGACCAGCCCCCGGCATTGGTGAGTGGCATTCGGTTTCCGAAGGTGGCGAGTGGCCTGGAGCCCACCTTTCTGGAACGGAGAGCACCGGCCACGCTGGGGTGGCGCCAGGGGAAAAGCTTGGCCAAGCGGAGTACCCGGTCGACCTTATGGTCGCCACACTTGGCCGGGAAGAAGAGTGGATGGGCCCCATCCTTGCCTTCCTGCAAGACCAAGTGATCCCCGACGATGATGCCACAGCTGAGAAGATGATGCCACAGCTGAGAAGATTGCACGAAAGGCTAAGTGCTATACTCTGGTAGGTGGGGACCTATATCACCAGAGTAGAAATGGGCTTCTTCTGAAGTGCATCACTCGGGAAGAGGGGAGTACTTTACTCTCTGATATCCATGGAGGCATGTGCGGGAGCCACCTGTCCGGCTGGACGCTCGTCGGCAAAGCGTTCCGCCAAGGATTCTACTGGCCTACTACCCTCCAGGATGCCTGCGAGCTGGTAAGACAGTGCGAAGCATGCCAATACCATGCCAAGCGCTCCCACCGCCCCGCCCAGGCCCTACAGACTATACCCCTCTCGTGGCCATTCGCGGTCTGGGGGCTAGACATCCTAGGTCCGTTCCCGCGGGCCACAGGAGGCTTCACCCACCTGTCCGTCGCTGTTGACAAGTTCACCAAGTGGGTTGAAGCTGAAGCGGTGCGTGCCATCACGACCCCCGCTGCTGTCAAGTTCATGCGTGGGATCTTCATCCGTTTTTGAGTCGCCAACCAAATCATCACCGACAATGGCTCTCAATTCACCAGTGCGGTCTTCTTGAGCTTTTGCGAAGAAATGGGCACCAAAGTGTGCTTTGCTTCAGTGGTGCATCCCAGGAGCAATGGTCAAGTGGAGCACGCCAATGCGCTGGTGCTGAGAGGTCTCAAGACAAGGGCATTCGACAGACTCCAGAAGCGAGGGGCATCATGGACAGAAGAACTCCCGGGTGTGCTGTGGTCACTCTGAACCACCCCCAACTGGGCGACCAGCGAGACGCCGTTCTTTCTAGTCTACGGTGCCGAAGCGATTCTCCCATCCGAGCTGGTGTTCGGATCCCCGCGCGTAGCAACCTTCACTAAGGAAGGCCAGGAGGACCTCCGCTGAGAAGACGTCAACTTGCTGGACGAGGCGAGAGATCGAGCTGCTGTGCGAGCCGCTCGGTACCAACAAAGCCTTCGGCGTTACCATGCCAACCGGATTTGCGAAAGGACGTTGGTAGTGGGCGACCTGGTGTTGCAAAGGGTTCAGACGCACGCCGGCCGCAACAAGCTGTCTCCCGGCTGGGAGGGGCCCTTCAAGGTGGTATCTGTGTCCTGACCAGGCGCGGTTCAGTTGGTGACGAAAGATGGCCAAGAATTGGTGAACTCCCAGAACATCGAGTTGCTGCAGAGGTTCTACCCCTAAGAAGATGTAGATATTTGGCGGTCAAGGGCGAGCTCCTTTTGACGACTGCCATTTGGTAGGGAAGTTGTTGGTTTCAAAAGTATCCTTACTTTGACTCCTTTTCTTTCCTACGCTGACCCTGAAGGGTGTCCCTTTGCCGTGGTCATCATTGGTTCTAAGTTGCCGCGGCCGTTTCTTGTCCGATCAACGGATGCTTCCGGCGCCTAAGTCCGATCAACGGGTGCTCCAGGGGTTGCGCGCGGCCCGGTCTCCTAAGACGGCCAGCTCAGCTGACACCGCTAAGTCCCCCGCCCCTGGCGTCTCCGTCTCCCTAACACGCAGCCCCGCAAGCATAATTCTGGGTCACAAGAAACCTAAGTCCCAATAACACAAGAACCATGACGCACTGCGCGCTAGGGTGCACCACGGGGCTCCTTTTGTGATGAACCGTTGCTTCCGGCGTCTAAGTCGTACAGGGCCGGGCGTCCAGGGGTTGTGCGCAGCCCGGTCTCCTAAGATGGCCAGCTCCGCTGACACCGCTAAGTCCCCCGCCCCTGGCGTCTACGTCTCCCTAACACGCAGCCCTGTAAGCCTAATTTTGAACCACAAAAGTCTAAGTCCCCCGGGAGAAGATGGGCGCGAAGAAAGAAAACTGTGGCAACCCCGCAGCGAGACCCAAAATTCCTTAGGATGTATCTCCTTTGTGCACTACGTAATAATTGGCTTTTGTTTGCAGCAATACCAGGCCCCTTAGCTAGGACTTACTTCGCCGCTGGTCCGGGTCTGGTCGCCCGTTGGCGACTTTGGGCGAACACAAGCAAACACACTAAAAAAGCACAAAGGTGACATCCAAAGCCACGAAAGCACCCAAAAAGTACTGATCAAGTCTGTGCTTGCAGAATATTAAAGAAAGTAAAAAGAAAGTTAAAGAAGTAGCCCTAGCGGCTATTGGCTGGCGGCATTGGCGATGATGATGTCTTCGTCATCTTCCCCTTCGGCGCCCCCGTTGTCCCCATCCGCTGGGGTGAGGCCGGCAGGGGGCTAGATCTGCATCAGCCCGGCGACGAACTCTACAGCCTCCTGCGTGCCCGTCCGTGCCTCCGCCTCGTTTCCTTCGATGCTGGCCACCGTGGCCATGGCATCAAAGGAAGCGTTGCGGCTGGCGCAGCATGCCAGCACATAGGCGGCCGCCTCAATAGCAGCTGCCCGCCCTTCAATGACAGAACGCTCAGTGAGAACGGTGGGCAATTCTTGGAGGGCGTCCGCAGCCTGGTTTACCCCAGCGGCGTACTGCTGGGTGGTGGATTCCTGAGGGTCATGGAGCTGCACTCCGAGGGGCGCCAAGCTCTCCGCCATGCTCCTGTATGCCCTGTAGAGGATGACAACGATGTTGTGGAGCACCCGACAGTGCTCCGCAGCCACTTTTGTCTGATCCCCTTCAGCCGCCTGGACCCAAGCAAGCAATGCCGCATTCTCCCGTGTTAGCGTCGCCTCCACACTCTCCTTCTCCTCTCGCAGCGCCGCCAGCTTCTAAGGAAACCGCTCCATCTTCGCAGCGATGGCGGCAAGGAGTGTCGATACCCACGTACACCCGGTTGAGGTCGGCGATCACCCGGCCATGGTCGGGTCCAGGGGCAGGAGGATCTGCTGCCATTAAGGTAGCAGGGCCTGGCCGTTGGCGCCCGCTCCCAGGGTCATGCCAGCAGCGGTGGCGGGCCTTGGAGCTGAATCCCCTGCGGTCCCAGCTGGTGCCAGTGACACCTCTTGGGCCGAAGTCGCCTGCACAGTCGCCTTGGGAGGCGACTGGAAGACGAACCCCAACGTTGGGATAACGACTCCGTGTGAGCGGGCTGGAACCACATCACTAGTCACCGCAGGGGCCGAGGTGGAAGAAGACGATGCCGCAGGAGGCGGCATCAAGGATTCCTGCGCAGTGGTAACGTGCGCAGAAATGCGCGGTGCCGGAGGAGCCGGCGCCGTCTCCGAGGCAATAGGTGTCGGCGTCCTAGAAGAAAGCCCCACTCCCCCCCCCATCATCGCAGAAGGAGTGGTGGGAGTGGCAGCGCTGGAAGATTCCCCCATGGTGCGAGGCTGTTTAGGATTTGCACTTTGGGGGTCCCCATTGAGCGAGCGCTTATCAGCGCGACGATCCTGAATTGGCGTCTAATTCCGTATCACCAAGGGGCCTCTAGACAGCACCACCACAGGACCTAGAGTGTCTGTCGTAGGAAACATCCTGACAATCTGGAGCCGCTCCGCGGGCTCCACATCGGCCAGTTGCTCCGCGGGCTCCACGGGCTGATCCTTCGAGACACGTAGTCCCAAACCACCAGCACCCCTGTCAGGCCAGCGTCCCGCAAGTGGTGAATGTGGTCCGCCATGGCCCGGAGCTCCACCGTCTCTTCAATGGCCGAGCCCCAGTTCTCATTGAGCTCCGCTGCGGTGGAGGGTACAGCAAGGAAATCCGCTCCGTTGTTGTCCTCGAAGCAGAGCCAATCCTCCCTCCACGACTTCCAGTTGGATTTCTGCTGGAAGGCGATGTAGCGAGGAATCATCCCGTCGCGGAGGTGGAAGTGGCAACTATCCATAACCTCCCCGTCGTTGATGCCGCGGAGGGTATAGAAGTGCTGGAAGAGGGGGAGGTTGGGCACCACCCCCACAAACATCTCGCATAGGTGTGCAAATACAGCGAGGATGATGACGGAATTGGGAGAGAGATGGAGGTGGTGAACTCCATAGAAATGGAGAATGGTGAAGAAGAACTCAGAGAATGACGGGAACAGGCCCGCCGAAAGCGCCCACCCGAAGATGATGATCTCTCCGGGGTCGCGTCGCGAGGGCCGTGTGCCGCGGCGCAACCGGAGAGATCCCTCCGGTGCAATGCGGGAAAGCGTTCTCACCCTCTCCTCGCTGATCTGAGAAGGAGGAAGAACGGGCGCCATTGCAGTAAGGAGAAGGTTTTGAGCAAGACGAGCGAAAGGCAGAAAAAACGAGAATACCAAAAGGAAGCGTAAAGATGCCAGGCGAAGGGGTGCAAATTTATAAGCAACCCTCCCACGGCGATTCGCGAAGAGACCTTCGGCCGTGTCACTTAGGATTCCGAAGAGTGCGGCGGAAGCGGAGAGGACCAAGACGGTTTCGCACCCTAGAAGTGGTGGGCCCCTCCGACAATGGCCAGGTATTTTATGAGGCCAGTTGGAAGCTGGCACGTTCCAGGATGAGCCTGAGGGCTACTGTCGGCGTACTTTACACTAGGGTGTCCTCTCCGCTGCTGTTCAGTGCGAAGGGCCCACATGGCGCCGTGGTGAGTAGCCTGGCGGAAAAGCCCTTCTCACAGGGCCAGAAGGCCCACGTGGCGACATGGCGAGCAACTTGGCAGTAAAGCCCTTCTCGCAGGGCGAGAAGGCCCACATGGCGACGTGGCGAGTAGCCTAGCAGAAAAGCCCTTCTCGCAGGGCGAGAATGCCCATGTGGCGACGTGGCGAGCAGCTTGGAGGTAAAGCCCTTCTCGTAGGGCGAGAAGGCCCACGTGGCGACGTGGCGAGCAGCTTGGCGGTAAAGCCCTTCTCGCGGGGCGAGAAGACCCACGTGGCGCCTGGTGAGCAGGTGGATAACCATATCTTACAGGTCCCCCTGCCAGGCGAGGAGACTCACGTGGCGGCTCGTAGCAGAGGACCCGAAGGATGCTTCCCCACAAAGTCTCCCTCTCCCGGCACCCTGTGTGAGGGCATTTAATGCAAGGATACGCTGCTGATTCGATGACACCCCACGCCTCTAATGCTTTCCCGCCTAACCCGTCGTGGGAAGTGCGCTACCTTGACGGCCTGTGGACAGTGGCATGGCGGCACAAAGAAGGAGGCTTGTGGGACAAGACAGCATTAATTGAATGTAATTAATGGGCCGCACGTCGGCATCGTGTCCTCTTCCCACTTGCTCGAACCTGCCCCGCTATATAAGGGATGGCTTGTGCATAAAGAGGGAGGAGGAGGGTGAATCGAAGGTGAAGGGTATTCAGAGTTTCAGAGACTTTTGAGCGAAGGAGAATGATAGGAGAAAGGCAGAAGGTAGAGTCCCTCCTTGCTAGCCAAGGCGACCAACACCAAAGCTGGTGAGGATGATGTTGTAACCTCTTTCCACCTGAAAGCTAACAAGAAGACAAGCAGGATGTAGGGCTATTACCCGCTCTGGTGGACGAACCTGGGTAAAAGTGTTCTGTGTGCAGTTCTTTATCCCGGATAGGTTGTGGTAGATAGATCAAGTTTTGTCGCAGCAAAGATGCATCCCCTATCGAACTAAAACCTCCCCACTCGGAGGATCCTATCGCTAAAAAACGCCGACACCCGTGTCGCTTCGGTTACCGGCTACGTGGCACAATCTGGGCCATTGGTTTGAAATCCAACGGTCCAGATTAGATGTGGATCTCGCACGTTGTGATCAACGTGGTTGATCTGGACCGTACGATTTATATCGGACGGTCGAGATCCGATCGGGTTTTCGCTGCGTCATGGGGGTGACGGCTTGTCCCAGAGCCCGACACGTGGATCAATCTACATCATACGATTTAGATCGAACGGTTGAAATCTAATCTAGCGCTACAACACGGGGTAAACCTAACCGTACGATTTAGATCTAACGACTGAAATCTAATCTAGCACGATGCGGTTTAAGGCTACGTGGCTCAATCCTTAGCGTTGGATCTAGATCCAACGGTTGAGATTAGATCTAAAAACCGTAACGTGTATTTCGTACGAGGTGACATGGACGAACCTGAGCCCTTGGATCACGATCGGACGGATGACGGAGCTCGCGGGGTCGACGATGTCACGGCGGAGCTGAGGCCACTGGAGCTGGGGACGACGACACGCCCAACGGCGTTTGGGCACGAATCCGGCGAGACGAATGGTACTCCCAAACGTGTCTCGTCGCGACGGTTTCGGATCTGGGTACCAACGCGGTGAAGGATGGCGAAAAACCGCGGCGGCACACACTTCCAACTTCGGCGAGCGATTGCGGGCGGGCGGTGGCGGCTGGAGCTCGAAGACCTAGGGCTACGGGTGCGCACGAAAATGATGGTCAGGACATGGGTGGCGGCGCATTAAATAGCCCCCTCGACGTCCGTGAAATCCACGGAAAACGAGGACCACACGGGCGCGGTGGCGGAATCTGGCTAGGACTCAGACACAGTGACGTGGCCGCATCCTGGCCGTACACGTGTCAACGATCGACGACCACGATCATATCAAGCGCGAACGGGTTTGCACGGGCACGGGCTCGGGTGACGTGGCGCAATCTCGGTCGTTGGATCTTGATCCAACGGTCGCGTGGGTTAGGGTTTGGTTGGGCTCGGGTCTTGCTTGATTGCGGCTCGGTCGGACTCGAGTCAGACTCGAGTCTGACCCGGGTCGGATGAACAGTGAAACCCAGTTGGGTTTTTCTAGTGATTTAATATTTAAATTAATTCCTAGTAATTCAAATAATTCAAGAAAAATAGCAGATTAATCAGAAAATTCTAGAAAAATTCTGGAAAATACTTTGAGACATTTTGGACTCAAATAAAATATGTTCAACAAAATTTTATTTAAAACTTCTCATTATTTAATTATCTCAAAAGGGAATAAATTAAAATTAAATCCAAATAAGTTCCAGAAAATTCCCAAAAATTCTCAAAAGTGCAAAATTTCATTTAAATTCATGAAAAGCAAAAAAAAATTGGGGTGTTACAAAACCTCCCCCTTAACAGAATCTCGACCCCAAGATTCAGGGCTAACTAAGGAATAGGTTCGAAAATTCTTTTCTCAAATCCTCTTTGCATTCCCAAGTCGCTTCACTTTCCGAATGATTGCTCCACTTGACTCTGCAGAAATGGGTCGACTTATTCCTTGTCTCTCGATCCATGGTGTCCGTAATCTTACAGTGGTGCTCCTCAGTATGTCGATCTTCTTCTGACTCGATCGTCTCCAAGGACGTTTGCTCATCTGGTACTCTGAGACACTTCTTCAGTTGAGATACATGGAACACATCATGCACTCTCGCCAACAACTGCATCAACTCTAGCTGATAAGCAACTTCACCTTTACGGCTCAAAATCTTAAATTGTCCCACCTAGCGTGGTGCGAGTTTCGCTTTGGCATGAAATCTCTTAACTCCCTTGAGAGGTGTAACTCTGAGATATACGAAATCTTCTGGTTCAAAACTTAGATCTCGGCGATGGTTATCGGCGTAACTCTTCTGCCTCGACTTAGCTATCTTCGGTCTTTCTCTGATCAAGGCAATCTGTTCTTCGGCTTCTCGAAGAATGTCTGGTCCAAAAACATGACGCTCTCTGTCTCGTTCCAGTTCAGCGGTGTTCGGCATGACCTACCATACAATGCCTCCAAAGGTGACATCTGTAGACTAGCCTGATAGCTGTTATTGTAGCTGAACTCAGCATACGGCAGACTCTTATCCTAAGAGGTAGCATAAGCCAATGCACAAGCTCTCAACATATCTTCCAGAATCTGATTTACTCTTTTTAGTCTAACCATCCGTTTGCGGATGATATGCAGTACTGAAGTTCAAACGGGTCCCCATGGCCTCATGTAACTTATTCTAGAATCTTGAGGTAAATTGGGTACCTCTATCCGACGCTATCTTCTTTGGCACCCCATGAGATAGACAATCCTTGACATATACAATTCCGCCAATTTATCCCCTAAATAGGTAGTCTTCACGGGAATGAAATGAGCGACCTTTGTCAAACGGTCTACTATAACCCATATGGAGTCGTATCCACCCTGGGTCCTTGGTAAACCGGTGATGAAATCCATACTGATTTCCTCCCACTTCCACTCAGGTATCTTCAACGGCTGTAACAGCCCTGCTGGCCTCTGATGCATTGCCTTGACTCGCTAGCATATGTCACACAACGCAACGTGCTCGGCAACCTCACGCTTCATACTCGGCCACAAGAATCTTTCCTTCAAATCTTGATACATCTTAGCACTTCCTGGATGAATTGAGTACTTGGAATCATGAGCTTCTTCCAGAATCAACTTCTTCAGCTCTTTGTTGTTCAGCACACAGATGCGATTCTTTATCCACAGCGTGCTCTGCTCATCCAATCTGAAGTCTTTTGCCTTGCCTTCCTCAATCTTAGACTTGATTCTACGAACCTTGCAATCATCCTTCTTTCCTTCCCGAATCTAATCTTCTAGGGTAGGCATTACTTCTAATGCAACCAAAAATCCTTCCGATACCACTTCAAGCTTCAGCTTCTGAAACTCCTTACACAGGTCATCCTGGCTTCCTGCTATCATCATATTCGCAGTGAAGATGTATTTAAGGCTTTTATGATCTGTATACACTTCACATCTATTTCCAATCAGATAGTGATGCCACAACTTCAAGGCATGCACTACGGCAGCTAACTCCAGGTCATGCGTCGGATAATTCTCCTCATGCGGCCTCAACTGCCTTGATGCATATGCAACGACCTTCCGATTCTGCATCAGCACGCATCCAAGTCCCTAGCGCGATGCATCATAGTATATATCAAAGCTTTGGTTAACATCCGGTAGAAACAACACCGGTCCTGATGTCAAACGCTTCTTCAGCTCTTGAAAACCCTTTTCGCACTCCGGCGTCCAAGTAAACTTCTTTTCTTTCTTCAGCAATTACGTGAGAGGTCTCGCAATCGTTGAAAATCCCTCAATAAAATGGTGGTAATAACCAGCTATCCCTAGAAAACTACGGATCTGGGTCACTGTCTTCGGCTGTTCCCAATGTAACACGGCCTCCACCTTGCTTGGGTCAACTGCGACTCCTTTTGCGGTCATTACATGTCCAAGGAACTCTACCTTGTCCTTCCAGAAATCACACTTGCTGAACTTGGCGAAGAGTTGTTGTTCCCGTAGCTTCTCCAAAACCAGCCTCAGGTGTTCTGCGTGCTCTTCCCTTGTCTTGGAGTAGACTAGAATATCATCTATGAACACAACAACGAACTTGTCCAAATACTCCATGAAGACCTTATTCATCATATTCATGAAATAAGCTGGCGCATTCGTCAGACCAAATGACATAACAGTAAACTCGTAATGTCCATATCTTGACGAGAATGCGGTCTTCGGAATATCCTCCGATCGGATCTTCAACTGGTGATATCCCGACGTTATATCAATCTTGGAGAAAACTCCGGCTCCTCTTAGCTAGTCAAACAGATCATTGATCCTGGGTAACGGGTACTTGTTCTTCACGGTGACTTCATTGAGTGCATGGTAATCTATGCACATCCTGAAACTCTCGTCATTCTTCTTGACGAACAGAACAGGCGCTCCCCATGGTGACGAACTAGGTCTGATGAATCCTTTTTCCATTAGCTCCTCAAGATGCTTCTTCATCTCTACCAATTCTTCGGTGGACATTCGATAAGGTCTTTTTGCTATCGGTGATGTACCGGGTACTAACTCAATTACAAACTCTATATCTCTATCTAGTGGCATACCGGGTAGATCTTTAGGAAAAACGTCCGGGTACTCGATCACTACTGGAACTTCTTCAATACTGACTGCCTTCTCACTGTTGACCATCAGCTGCCCATCACGAACGGCGGTCGCTTGGAACTCCACCTTCCTTCCATAGGGGCTCTCAACTGATATGACTCTTCGTCTGCAGTCTAACACGGCCTTGTGCTTGGATAACCAATCCATTCCCAAGATAACATCTAAAGTCTGGGTTTCCAAAATTATGAGGTTCACAAGGAATTCTACCCCACCTATTAATATTCTTACCCCAGAACATCCTACTTAGTGCCTCTGGCATGCTAAGACGGTGCATATCGGAGTCGGAGGGGAAGGACCTTTTCAAGGACATCCACTTGGGAATTTGCGGACATCATGCGGCATCAAGCACCTTGGTCGGGAAGGCCTACCAATAGGGTTTCTTCTGGCCGACTGCCGTGACGGATGCCCAAGACATCGTTCGCACATGCGAGGGATGCCAGTTTTTCACTCGGCAGATTCATGTGCCAGCGCAGGAACTGCAAACCATACTGATCGCCTGGCCATTTGCAGTATGGGGACTTGACATGGTCGGACCCTGAAGAAGGCTCAAGGTGGTTACACTCATCTCTTCGTCGCCATTGATAAATTCAGAAATGGATTGAAGCAAAGCCGGTTGCCACGATCACTGCGGCCAAAGCCAGGGAATTCTTTCGAGAAATTGTGGCCAAATTCGGCGTGCCTAACGGAATCATCACTAACAATGGCACTCAATTCAGAGGTGAAGAATTTCAAGACTGGTGCAACGAACTCGGCATTAAGATCTGCTTTGCTTCCGTGGGACACCCACAAAGTAATGGGCAGGTCGAGTGAGCCAATGACATGGTGCTGCAAGGCATGAAAGTTAGGATATTCGATCGTCTCAAGCCGTATGCCGCTCGATGGGTGAAAGAATTGCCTTCAGTGCTCTAGGGGTTGCGAACAACCCCGAGTAGAGTCACCAGGCAGTCACCTTTCTTCCTGACATACGAGTTAGAGGCGGTCCTCCCCACTGAGTTGAAATTCGGATCCCCCCGAGTCAGATGCCTTCAAAGGCCGTCCTCCCACTTGGGGGCCAAATATAGATATTCAAAGATGTTATTGGTCATATATAAGAAGTTTATAGGTGTGTTTTCTACGTTACATGTTTTTGTGACCACAGATGGGTTTGATCCTTACGCGTTTTCCTCTGTCCTGCCCTATTGTATAACATACTAGGCAAAATGTGCGTCTAACGTCGCACCGTTTAGTCTTTTTTTTCGAGAAAAAATGGCCATGAAAACATTTTTTTCCGGCACCGGAGAAAAAACAGACCACGAAATTATTTTTCCCGGGGTCCGAAGAAAAAAATGGATCACGAAAACATTTTTCCTGACAAAAACAGAGAAAAATGGACCACGAAAACATTTTTTCCGGGTTTCGGAAAAAACGGACCACGAAAAAACTTTTTTCGGAAAAAACGGAGAAGGGAAGTTTTTTTTTAGGAAAAATGGATCACGAAAACATTTTTTCCGGGCACCGGATTATGAAAACATTTTTTCCAGGCACCGGAGAAAAAACGGACCACGAAAATATTTTTCCGGGGGTCCCAAGAAAAAACGGACCAGGAAAACATTTTTCCCGACAATAACGGAGAAAAATGGACCATGAAAACATTTTTTTTGGGTCCCGCAAAAAAATGGACCAAGAAAACATTTTTTCCGACAAAAACGGCGAAGGGAAGTTTTTTTCCCAAGGAAAAACGGACTACGAAAACATTTTTTTCGGCACCGAAGAAAAAACGAACCACCAAAACATTTTTCCCGGGGTCCGAAG
Organism: Rhipidocladum racemiflorum; assembly: GCA_036346355.1. Taxonomy (NCBI): domain Eukaryota; kingdom Viridiplantae; phylum Streptophyta; class Magnoliopsida; order Poales; family Poaceae; genus Rhipidocladum; species Rhipidocladum racemiflorum. Next base: position 37,972,012 of record CM070581.1, read on the forward strand.
AAAAAACGGACCACGAAAACATTTTTCCCGACAAAAAGGAAGAAAGGACTAACGAAAAACGAATTTTCCTTTTTTTAGGGAAAACGGACCACAAAAACATTTTTTTCGGGTTCCGGGGAAAAACGGACTACGAAAACATTTTTTTGAAGAAAAATGGAGAAAGGACCTAGACGTAAGAAATATGGACCTGATTGTTATTTTTTTTGGACCCGTTCGCTATCTCGAAAAATTAGAAAATGACTAATCCGTGATATGTATCTAACAGGGGGTCTTTGCTGCAAAGTAGCGAACCAGGGACCTAAATGCAACCCGAAAAAGTTTTTTTATACTCACAAAAATTCGCGAAGGGTCTCTTTGTAATTTACAGGGATCAAATCGTAATTTAGGGAAAGTGGAGGGCTTTTTTGCAAATCCAGCCAGGAGTGACGTAACCGGCATGAAAGGTCGGCAAATCTTCGGCGCGTAATAGGGTTGATATATTTAAGTCGATTATGTTGCATGCCTATCTATTCATCCTTACTGACATATTCTTTTCTGCAGTCGTGGGGTTTATCCCATTCATGGAGTCGTCCGACATAGCTGATGATGGCTGTCCTGCTTATTTATTTACTGTCCTTATTCTTTGTAATATCATGATTCTTTCTCGCATTAACTTCATTGCATTGTTGCTAAATTACAATTCACAAAATATTTTACAACAACAGTACGCACATATGTAGTATTTCTGCACCACGAGCCTTGTAGAAATGAAACCTGGACCTGCTGCTGCTGCTGCAATGCTATTTTTAAATTGCGCATGGGCGATGCAGCGTTGGCCCAGAGATTTTAACATGTTGATTGCATCCCGTCTCAAATTTATAGAAGCATCGGTTGAATTAATATTCAGCGAAGCAGACATGGGACGGATTTCTGCGAGAAAAAAGCGGATTATTTCACACAAACAGCACCAATCTTGCCTCATGTATTGGACTATAGGTTTACTTAAACGTGTTTGGTTTATGTGATGAGGTTAAATGAGATGGAATGGTCCTGTACCATTTGGTTCCATTTTGGGTGAATGAGATGGTTCAGTATCTAGAGGGAATATTCTTCAAATTTGTATCACTTGATCCAGGATGAGATGGTTTCATTCAAGTAACCAAACACATGGATGACTTTTTTCTTAAACCAAACACATGGATGGTTTCATTCAAGGAACCAAACGTATGGATGACTGTTTTCTTAAACCATATCATACATATACCACTTGGTACAGGTAACCAAACGCACCAACATGAGTGCAAGGACGCATCAAGCTAACGGAGTAATAGCATGATATTGAATAATTTAGAAGGCAGCACCCCGTAACTCACTGTTTCTTTTGCGTCCGTTGAGACGACAAACACCTTGACATGGGGTTTAATGTTTACCAGTGTTATATGAACAGCTAATGCCGCACCATTTGTATGGAATCAAGAGCACTCGCTCTCCTGGAGAGAGAGAGAGAGAGAGAGAGAGAGAGAGAGAGAGAGAGAGAGAACAGAGATGGAACATGCTCAAGAATCAATCTGAAACATGATTGACACCTGTGCAGTAAGTGCACCTCTGCGCAGAACTGCAGATTTGTGTACCGATGGTGTTCATGTCAAAGGAGGATACGATAATGTAAGTGGAAACTATCATGTCCTACGATGTTTTAGTATAATTTGATTCAATCAAATAAGCAACACTTTGCGTATATCTTCGATGCCGTTCGATCTATCCATTTATCGCACGTAGAATCCGTGTTCCCTGGATGATAGCAAACAAGACTATCATGTATGTATATACTGACATCTCACTAGCGTAATGCACTTTCTTAAACTGACACAGCATCAGTGCCCATTAATTCTTTGCTTCGGCAGGCACATGGCAAATGTGAACGTAATAGCCAATGCTTTTATAAAGGATATGTGAGAGCCTAACGATGCTTAATTAATGCTTCAGACGCATCTACACATGTACCGCGCTTTTCGGTTTAGACATTGGCCCCTTGGCACGGCTTGGGCTTGGGCACAACTTAGCTTTAGTTGGCAGCCCAGAAAAACTACTGTCTGAAAAAGCTAATTCATGCTGTTTGGCATAGTTTTTGCAAAAACATCTGTCTCGGCAAGCCAAAGTAATAAACGAACGGCCAACCACAACTTTGCCATTTTCCGATTGAGCCTGTAACAATTTCATTTTCGATTTGATTCCCTTTTCATCTACACATACCCCATTACGCATAGTTACAATCGGATCAATGGAATTTTTTGTTTGAAGAAATCACATTTTCAAGAAAATTGGGGATCAACGAAATTAGCGATGGTTTGGCAGATGGGAGGGACACGGGCGGCGAAGGGCGGATTTGGGTGGCAGACGACGACTTCCACCATCAGTGGCAGCCAAGGACAACGAGTTAGGGGGTGGTGGCTAGGGATGAGGATGATGGGGGGGGGAGGGGGGACAAGAATGAGGACCATGGGGGTAGTTGAGGATGAGGACAATGGGGGCCCAAGCCGGGGATGAGGACGATGGGGCCATGGCCAGGAATAAGGCGATGTCTCATTCAGAGATTTGGACGATCATTGGTGCCGATTTTGGAGGTTGGGACGCGCCAGCTGGGGACGCAAAGATGGCATCAAGGTGGTTGAGAGAGGAGGCATCGATCCATTTTTATTTCCCAAAACAAATTGGCATGCCACTTACCGATGGCATGGTGGGTAATTTCTTTCAAAAGCCAGCCAAAAACTCCTCTCAATCGACCTCTACTTTTGTCGGCGTACTTTACGCTAGGGTACCCTCTCCACCGTGGACAAATAAGATGGCCTGGTGAGCAGGCGGGCGATCAGGCCCCTCTCGCCGGGCGTCAGCCCACGTGGCGGCCTGGCGAGCAAGCGGGCGATCGGGATCCTCTCGCCGGGCGTCGGCCCACGTGGCGGTCTAGCGATCAGGCGGTCGATCGGGCTCCTCTCACCGAGCGTCGGCCCATGTGGCGGCCTGGCGATCAGGCGGGCGATCGGGCCCCACTCGTCGGGCGGCCAGGCCACGTGGGTGACCAAAAGGACGAGAAGGAGGCTTCGCCCCGAAGCATCCTCCCTCTGACACGCTGTGCCAGGGCCATTAATTGCGACGACTGCCCGTCCCTCTAACGCCTCACACCTAACCCGGGCGGACCGGGCAAAGTCGTACCACAACAAGAAGAATGAGGCTTGGGAGACAAGACTGAAGTGCCGGGCGTAATAAATGAAGCATAGTTCAGCATGATGTCACCCTCTCACCTGCTCGAGCCAGCCCCGTCTATATAAGGGAGCTCGGGTGCATGGAGAGAGGGGTTGAGTTCTGGGTTCGGAGGTTCTAGGTTCGAAATTCTGGTGTTCTTCCTGAGGGAGAAGCATTGTAACCACTTCCACATATGCAACAACGATCTAGCAGGATGTAGGGCTATTACCCGCATCGGGGGCCCGAACCTGGGTACATCGATGTGCTCCTTCTTCTTGCTCTACGGTGTGTTCATCTTCGCTCTGTTGAGCCCCGGGATCCCCCGACGGAGAACCATCGAGAGTCTGGCCACGAAAGCACTTTATTAATTCGCTGAGTATGATTATGATATGTACTGATGTTGAGACTGTGTGCACTAGCGTGATCCTGGACTAGTGCTGAATACACAGAGGGTCCGGATTTGCACATTCGGGTCCCGACAGAGGTGGTATCAGAGCCATACTGACTGTAGGATTACCCTTAGCTAGAATGGTCGTAGTGAGGATAAAAACTATTTTCTAAAGATAAAAGGTTGCCAAAATAAAGAATGAAATCTCGACTTATCCCTTCTGTCCCATCTTACCCTTTACTGAATTCTTTTGTCTCCACTTTGATTTTAAAATGTTGCGTTCTCACGTGAGTGTCTTTGGCAGATGAAGATGAACAACAACTAAGTTTCATGCCAATGTCACATGGCATCAGTCTTAGCAAGAATCAGTGTCCCTCGACAACTGATGAGCGAGACAGGATGAGCAAGATTCCATATGCTTCGGTTATTGGGTCTATTATGTATGCCATGATCTGTACACGCTCAGATGTCTCATATGCTGTACGTGTCACAAGCAGATACCAAGCGGATCCCGGTGATGGTCATTGGACAGCCGCGAAAAACATCCTGAAGTACTTGAGAACAACTAAGGATATGTTCCTACTTTTTGGAGGTGAGGAAGAACTGGTTGTAAAGGGTTACACCGACGCAAGCTTCCAAACTAACAAAGATGATTTCCGGTCGCAATCCGGGTTTGTATTTACACTAAATGGAGGAGCGGTAAGCGGGAAGAGTTCCAAGCAAAGCACGGTGGCCGACTCTACAACAGAAGCGGAGTACATTACGGCTTCAGAGGCTGCAAAGGAAGCTGTGTGGATAAAGAAGTTCATCTCAGAACTTGGTGTGGTCGCTAGTGCCTCTAATCCAATGGACCTCTATTGTGATAATAGTGGCGCCATTGCATAAGCAAAAGAGCCTAGACCACATCAGAAGTCCAAACACATACTCCGACGCTTTTACCTTATTCGCGAGATTGTGAATAGAGGTGACATGAAGATATGCAAAGTAGATACGGAAGCTAATGTGGTTGATTTGTTAACGAAGCCACTTCCACAGCCTAAGCATGAGGCGTACACGAGGTCTATTAGTATTAGATGCTTAAATGACTGACTCAAGTGCAGGTGGGAGATTGTTAGTGTTATGCCCTTGAGGCAGTCATATAGATGATTGTAACATGACTATGTTTATGAATAATAATATGATTATTGGTCATATGAATGTATATCATTATATTGATCAGTAAGTATGTGACTTGCTTATGAAACTCTCTACTCATTGATATAATTCTATATGTATCTCTGATCGGATATCATCGAGTGGACAATGATGACTAGATCAGCACATGTACTGATCGATGATCATGTTTCATAGATCATGGGATATGGAGATATCATCAATACATTGTGAACGCATGTTGGAGAACATGTGTTAGATGGACCCGCAATGGGACACTGCAAGGATGTTGCATTATTATATGTCATCAGTGTATGTCATACATAGTAGATGTATGATCCTTAGACCTGAGATTGTCACATTCCCTACATATGTAATAGTTTACCTTGGGGTTACCAAACACTATTTCCTAATCGGATAGTTATAAAGGTAGCTTTCATGTTTACTATGAAACATGCAGAGGGAAGTGAACAGTCAAGATGGACTTTGCCACTCCAGTCTAACGGAGATATATGTCTAGGCCACTCGGGTGATATGATTAAGGAAGTGCATGGCCATGCCGTGATTCAGAAGTCAATCACAACTTATTAATATATCACGAAAACTAGAGATGGATTGAACTGTCAAAGGATGACATGCTTCTCGCCTTGAGTTCGATCTTCATATAGTTTGGTAAAGGGATTATTACATCAGTACTTTAATCATATGCGTTTGGGAGTTGGCATGCTCTGCAAGGAGCCGCTACCGACTATTGGATTAAAAAATGGTTTTCTGAATCCATGTCCAAATGCGCATGAACCTACAGGGTCACACACTTAACGGGCTGGGACGCATTAATTCGGATTGGATCCATAATTAATGAACCTCGTGGGCGTAGCGCGTAGATGGGCCCTGATTGCCTAGGGTTTCACCTCGTGGCTATATAAGGAGGGGAGGAGACTGGGCGGTTTAGAGGTGTTTCGCCAAAAAGCCTAGCCACCTCCTCTCGTTGCCCCTGCCGAGTGACCCGGTGCTTGCACAACGAAGCACGGTGTTCCATCCCCAAACATGTGGACTGCTGTGGTGATGCTGCTGCTACTACGGCTGGAGAAGACGATCCGCAGTGAGGACGATCCGCGACGAGAACGATTCGTGGCGAGGACGATCCACGCCAAGAACGATCCACTACAACGACGTGCGAAGGATTCCACAACTGCACGTCTAGTGGTAATAGATCTATGATCCCCTTTTTGCAAGTAGCTTTTCTGGTTTGCGGTAGAAATTTTAATTCGTGCTAGAGTAGCATACCGCGTTCCTCTTCACAAAGTTGCCATTTGGCTTCATTGGTGGATATACACTACCCCCAAATGTTCCAGCAATAGTATTTTCAGCACTTTTGAAAGTGCATCTAGACCCCTAAGTGTGTTTTGAATGATTAATGACAAATGATTAAGAGACTAATATGCTCAATGATTTAATGAACAGGTGAAATTCCCAAATCAAGATCTTCTATGGACGTTGGCAACCCCACAAAATGAGAAGAAAGAAAAACGGTGTCATTTCGATTTGATTTACATTTGTTGTTGAGTCAATAGATATGTCGTACTATTAAGAGGGATGCAACGTAGTTGATCAAGGATATGTCTCTACGCTCAGATGAATGCTAGCTAAAATTGTTGAGAGACACGAGTCTCAGCACATCCTTCGGAGTTGGTTTTTTCTCTTTCAAAGTCTGGATCAGGTGTTCCGATCATGATATCGGAACTTCGATCGCTGCAAGTTCGGACCTCTCCGATCGGACAGTCTGATGTGTCTTAGACTTTCTCTGGAAATATCGGATATTCCGATCTCAAGGATCGGATGTTCCGATCTGGGTAAAATAAAAAAGGGGTGCTCTCTGGATAGATCGGATGTTCCGATCGCTGTATCAGATGTTTCGATATAGACTTAGAAACTCTTCAAGAAGTTTCTTCTAAGGTACTCTTTGGACACATCAGACATTCCGATCGTGGTTATCGGATGTTCCGATGTGTGCTATTTCAACCGTTGGGCGTGCTATTTTCTGGAAGTTTAGCCATATCAGATGTTCTGATGTCAAGATCGAAATCTCCGATATGTGGCTGGAGTGAGGCATAACGGCTAGATTTTGGCCTCTCCTATAAATACCCCTCCCTCTCCACAGTGAAAAACATGCCCTTTGAACAGTTCTTTCACATCTTTGTGGGTTCCCTCACTCCATTCTCTTTGATCTTTATGATTCACTTCTTAAGGGAGATTTGGGAGTTAGATTGAGTGCAAAGAGCAAAAGTTTGAGTCATTCATCTTGAGCACTAGATTCATCTCCAAGATCATGTCCATATTGCATTTATTACTCTTCGAGATTGAGGACTCCTAGACGGCTAGGCGTCACTCACGAGCTCCTAAAGATTGTGGGTGGCCGTGAGAAGTTTGTGAAGGTCGATTTCGCCTCCGAAAGGGAAGAAATCAAAAGTGAAGCCAAACCTCAAGTGTGACTGAGGTTTGGGAGGAAAGGGTTGGAAAAGACCCGGCTCGTAGTGAGCTTCCTCAACGGAGACGTAGGGATCCGAACTTCGGAAACAAATTCACCTCGTTGCCCCTTTTGGTTCTCTTTCAATTGTAAAATTTACTTTATCTAGATTGCTAGCTTTGCTTAAATTATTGACATCTACTTATACTAGCGTTGAATAGGAACCAAATAGCTCTTTGATTCAATTTGCTTAAGTTCTTCCTTCGTTTTGAACTGATCGGATATTCCGAGCGTATCATCGGAAGTTCCGATTTATAATCGGAAGTTCCAATCATGCCTTCGGATACTCCTATTTGTTTTCTGCTGCTATTAATTCTATTTAGTTTTAAAACACCTATTCACCCCCCTCTAGTTGGTTTGCTCATCTTTCAACTTCCTACATAAACTTGTGGCACTGTGGGAAGATTGGTAATTGCAAGGGGTATGATGAATGGTGTAGGGGGAATGTCATTAGTGGTGTTACATGTCGTAATATTTGGCGCAAAAGAATGACCACTGCCTGTGGTCCCATACAAGTGTGCTAATAGTGTTGGATGTCTTCCTTCTACCTACCACAACTGGTCTCCATCAGCTCCCATGAAATCCAAATTGCTGGCCACTTCTCCTTGCCCCAACTTGTCAACCAGTGATTTGAGCATATGCATAACTTGATAATCTTGACAGAATTTCCTTGCATTTGCTTCTGGAAATGGCCCATAGGGTCCTACACCACAGTAGAGTTCTCATCCATTAGCTGTTGCAAACGAGCCATCTCTTTCTTTCATCTCCGCTACATCTCCATCATCATCAGGAAGTCAGCTTCCTCCCTTCGGCACCTCAACGACTCAAGTCAAAAGCCTATCTAGCATATCTAGAAATTTATAGGAAGATACCTGAGTTTTTCAAACCCTCTTTGTGTTAATTTTCTTCATATCTACACTCTCTGGCAGCAGACCTAAGCTTCATTGAGCTAGCTCTGGAATTTTACCAAGGAAACCAGTTCCCCAACTCTCACCACTCAAGAATAGCTCCAGATCTGCTCACGACCAAGGATTGCCTTGCTCTGACACCAAAGATGTCAGAACCCATGTAAACTAGGCCTAAATCCAATTGATTTCAAAACAAATGTAGGGGTAAATTGCAACTTGTAAAAGGGGAAAGAAAGAACAAGAATAAGGTAAATTGGACAATAGATAACCAGGGTTTTCATTGATTGGTTCCATCATACAATAGCAACTGCTTATAAGGAGTTCACAGCTAGCCTCTACAGACGCGATGGCAAAAGAAACAGTGCTTGACGGTGAGCAGCGATGGAAAATGCGCTAAACGGAGAATAGTGACTACAACAGTCATTCGGTCTAAACGAAATGTTGTCTTTCAATTCTGGCCATAGGATCGTGGTAATACACCCTAATGGCTCCATGTACACATGATCGAACTAAACGAAAGGGTATCGAAATCCCTCGTCACCGCACCGATCGTAGCTCCGCACGCTTCCCATAGGAGAGAGAGCAGGAGAGAGATTGAGGAATGTGAAGGAAGCATGCAGGTGCAGCGGCAAGGGATTGGGAGGAGGAGAGGAGGGGTATACCATCAGAATTGATTATGATGGTACACGGTTCATCGTGAAATCAGTCTTTTCATATAACTGAAATGTTTCTTCACATACTGAATCCAAATCCAAGTTTTCCGTAACCTGACACCACGCGAACCCCCTTAGCTTCAAGATCTGCCTCCTCAACCACCTCGTCTCGGATTGTACCGCCGGCATGTTCAACCGTGGCTTCCGTCCATTGTGTCTTTTTTATTTGAAAATCAATATAGAAAAATACGACAAAAATACGACAAAAAATAGGAGAGTGAAAAAAAAAGTACGTATACACCAAAATCCATAGCTTTAACTTGTAAATTCTGGAACCGTGGAAAAAAAAAAGGCAAGCCAAGAATAACAAATGCACGCCAAATGTTGCAATAATGGCTCAAATTTACAACAATCGATCAGATCTAGCAAGCCCAAGAATAGGATTTACGGCTCTTCATAACTTCCTGGTCCAGCAACGAACAAATTGTGGTCGAGTAATACACATCCATGACCAAATTTCGCACTAGGAATCCGGAAAGGAAACTAATTTCCACTAAACCAAGATTCATACAAATAACTGGAATTTTCACCATGTGTTTGGTCTTCATAGATGCATAGATTGGAGCCCTACGCGTCCTCTTTAGCCTCTCTTGCATGGCCAAACCTACATGATTATACACGCTTGCACCTTGACATCGTTCAGCAAGCATGTGCCCAATTACTACATTGCCTATTACATGATCCATTTTTCACGAAAATGGGGATTTGCTAGGGTTCGCTGCTGACCTTTTTTCGGTTAAAAGCTCAAATTTTGAGGAATTTCATCTAAGGGCATTTCCAATGCATAGTTTCTTAGATGGTTTCTTAGAGGAGAGAAGGTGTATTAAATGGAGGTTTAGAAACAAGGACCCCAATGCATGGTTTCTATCTACTGTTTGTAACATCTGTTAACGTTGCAGTTGGTTTAATTTGCATTGGATGTATTGTGCCATATGTTTATACATGCTTGTTTACTAATATTGAGCAAGCAAATAGCTCAATTTAGGCCAAGGTTCATCTGTTTGCTGAAATAAGGTGACAAACACAAATGTTCCATTCAAGACAAAGCCTCTACAGAACACAGTCACTAATTTCAAACTAAGGAGCGTATACAACCTTACAAATCCAACAAACCCAAGTACCCAACTCACAACCAGATTAGACTAAAAAATCTGGTGAACAGCTGGTTCCAACAAACCCAAGTACCAAACTCACAACTAGATTAGACTAAAAAATCTGACTATCTATCTACTCCAGTGCTTAAAGTAATGCTGCTATACATTGATATAATCAAAAGATACCATCCAGAATAGAAAATCTAAGACCTGAAGAATGTCTAAGGTACTTCTCAGTAGCTTCACACCTCACAATCAAAGAAACAGCGCACAGGAAACAGGTTATACCACTAACAGCGCATAGGAAACAGGTTATACCAAATCAGTCTGAGAGCATCCAGCTTTTGCAAAAGCTGAAATAACAGGGCAGTATTTAAATGAAAGACAGGCACATCGCAAGCACAGCTTAACAGTTTATGCAACAAAAGCAATGGCAATGGACATAACTTAACCATGACTAAAACTGCTAGATATCTAGAACACAGAGAAGCTCCTCGCTGAAGTAATGTACTGCTTCATTTGTTTTGAGCGCTGCAACCATAAACATCAAATTCTACAGTTAAACTATGATTTTTACATTTCAAGGTGCACATATAAAGATGATTTTATTTCAATCAGTAGCATGTACCTCTCAATTTTTGTTACCAAACAAAGAATCCCTCAAAGTGTCCAAAACAGTAGCACGTTGAGCCTTCGCATCGTCATCCATCGCGCTAGTGTCGGCAAGCAATAACTCCTTGTAAATGTCAAGCATTTTGGTTTCTTTGTAGATTTTTGCTGTTTGTAGCTTCTCGGCAGACAAGCGTTGCTGCACCTCCGTTAGCTTTTCACGATCTTGCTTACTACTAGCTTTAGCATCAACTAACTTGTCTATTGTATCTCCAATTACTATTATGGCCTCTGGCACCTCTGAATTCTTGCGTTTACCCTTACGATCGGCCTTTGCTGCCTTACAACCAATAGGACGTGGTAAGTTTTCCAAATCAACAACATTTTTATCATTCTCCATTGATGTACTACTGTTATTCTCTGTGCGCTTCACATAAGCTGTCCATTTTGGTTCATCGCGAAGTACCTTCCACATCTCCACTAGTTTGAAAGTTTCTTTGTAGTCTGCTCGGTACTTTTTCATTGCATTTTGCATCCTTTGATCATCTGACATGCCACTTTGGTACACCGCATTAACACACTTCCAACAGCCATTGAAGTTGTTTATCTTAGTCTTCATGCGATGCCAATGGAGCTTCAGTTGGCCGGATTCTCTTCTCCGATTTTTGGGGGTAGTGCTATTGTATGCGGCGGTGACCTCTTCCCAATATTGTTCAACTTTCTTGTTGTTCCCATCTATTGGATCGTTTGAACCATTCAGCCAACAGCTTACCTGTAATTTCATATCAATATCAATTAATAAATGCAATGCCACAAAATTAAAATGAAAGTAAGTGTAACAAACATGATTACCAATCTTATTTCTTCTTCGTCTGTCCATTTCAGGAGCTTCTCTGTCCTTGCAAGCTCACCATCATCTGAACCTTCAACTTCCAATTGGATTTGTGCTTTCTTTTGCATCTTTTCATCATTTCCTATGTTGGAATCTGCCATTGGTGCAGGTGGAGGAGTCCTATTGGCTGCCATTGGTGTAGGTGGAGTTCTATGGGTAGGCGACTGTTGTGGCGGTGAAAATGGAACATGGTTGGAAATAGCACCAGTAAAATGGAAATTTTCTGCATATTGCTGTGTAGTTCCAAAGTTTTGATGAAAGGGAAAATTGAGTGGACCATATTGTGGGTTTTGGAGGTAGCTTACAAAACCACCGGGTGGATTAGAATTTATTGGCCTTAAATAAAAAGAAAGATATATATGTCATACAAAGATGATTTCATTACTAACAATGAATAAAACAAAATGTAACTAGACATTACCATTCTAGCACACTAGACTTGTCGCCATACAAATTTGGATGGTGGGGAGTTGACTGAGATGGTGGTGGTACAGCACCCCTTCCCTGTTTTTTCTTCTCCTTTCGACCCATCCACAAGACGACAATGCAACCTGAAACAAGTCAACAACTAGTTATATATTCATGTCTCTTGTCTAGCCGCAAGAGAAATTACATGTCAACATGCTAAAGCAATCCGTTGGTATTTCGTTAAGAGAAATTACATGTTGACATGCTAAAGCTATTTGTTATAGGGCAGGTACAATGACCTGTTCTTGCTGCACACTTAATTCAAATGGTGCATGTGCAGGTTAAACAGATAATACAATGTAGTAAGATGATAGTGACTTTGTTTCACATGTGTTTGTTTCAAATGGTGCATGTGCTAGTGATCAGTACAAGAGGCTTGAATGCATCCTAAAAGAATTTAGGATCAGTTAGCCACTAGGATCAATTAAACACCTAGTAGGATCAGTTAAGCATACAAAAATGTGAATATAAGCATGCAAACATTAATGCTTCAGGAGCCGGAATAAAAAACTTTATTACTAACCTAATTTCAGGTCGCTCATGATAGATAGCTCATGCAAAAGTTTTATTACAAGCCGGACATAGACAATTAGGATGTGGGGTTGTAAGCCATTTAGGGGATTAAGGAAAAATTAGGAATAGTGCAGCTAACAAAAGGTCAATGGGGACAGCAAGCCATACAAAACTATATTTCTAGTAATATAAAGCTAATCCATGATTACTGACTCATACAAAAAAAAACTTATTTTAATCCAGACAAGCAAGAGATATTCACAGAACAAAAAAAAAATAAAACAGGTACCTCATCAGGTAACACGTTCCTGAATGTGTAAAACTAGAATTACTCTATATTTTTGAAGTGTCGTGCCATTCAGCAGTTGGTTTGGGTTACATATATATTGGCTTTGTCCCCTTGCAAAACAGATTTCACTTGGTCCATGGGAAAGCAAATCAAGATGGAAGAGGGAAAGAAAATCAAGATGGTCAGCTATCAACTGTATTTGCTCACTATAAAAGTGGGCAAATCTATGACAAGGAAACACTACACAGCTCTTGATCTCTGCAGATACAAAGAATTCCCCTGGCATACTCTCTAGAATTATACAGAATCCGCGTAACTACAGAAATGACCTAAAAAACTATCTAAAACCTGCACATTCTTCTTGGTCTACCCAACGAAATCCAACCAGCAATGAAGAAATTAGAGAAAACAAAGCAACATACATGAGAGGATTCACATTCACCTAGCCGCAAAAGAAATGGGAAGTGGCCGGAGTGAAATCACCAACTTACATACCAGCTTTGCTGTAATGCTTCAACACCCAAAAATACAACTCAAGCGACAAAAGGAATAGTATCCGATAAACTCCAATGCAAAGTCAGATTTCAGAGTAGCAGAACAGAGTAATAGAAGAAGAAGAACAGAGGGATTTGGGGAAGAACAGTAGGGAAGAAGTTTCATGACATCTTTCATCCTGCTTTTACAGCACACACCCAGGTCAACTATATACTCCTATCACCCCTACATCTCAGCCCATCCGTCAGGCCGCCTTCTTCTTGTCGATAGCGCCTTTCTTTTTCCCGCCTTCTTCAGCTCCTTTGATTTGTGCTTTCCCGCTCATCGCCATGTCCATGACATTACCCCCTGCAGCAATTTCGGCTTGTCCCCAAGCCGGAGCATCCGGAAAAGATTGACGAACCACATAAAAGTCTTCCCAGGTAGCCAACGTAGCGGGAATGTGAGACCATTTGATCAAGACTTGAGGAATTGCATTGCCTCCTTTCTTTACAAACCGACGATCCAAAATGCCTTCGGGAATAACCGACTCCAAGCTCAAATCAGCGATCGATGGTGGAAAGTGAAACACTGGCGTGTAGTCAGGAATAAAAGCTTTAAGCTGTGACACATGGAACACGGGATGAACTTGACTTTCGGAAGGTAAATCCAATTTATAAGCAGCGGAACCGATCTTCTCCAGACTGCGATACGGCCCGAAATACTTGAAAGCCAGTTTCGGAAAAGGACGATTGAACACTGACGATTGTGCATATGGTTGTAACTTGAGGTATACTTGTTCCCCCAACTGAAATTGTCTATCAGTCCTTTTCTTATCAGCCTGCACTTTGATTCTATTCTGAGCTGTCTCCAAATGACGTTTGAGAGATGTTAACTGGACATGTCGCTCCTGCACAAATTCCTCAATCGACTATGTGGAAACCGAAGATAGAGCTGGAAAAGCGCCATACCTTGGTTCAGTGCCATATAATGCCTTGAAAGGACAACAGCCCAACGATGTATGGTGATTTGTATTATACCAGAACTCGGCCATCGGAATCCAACTGCACCACTTGGCCGGTGAATCATGAACCGAACACCGCAAATACATTTCTAAGCATTGATTAACCCTCTCACTCTGACCATCAGTTTGTGGGTGGTAAGAAGTACTCAACAACATTTTTGTACCCATAGCAGTAAAAAGCTCTTTCCAAAAGCGGCTTGTAAAAATTCTATCACGGTCGGATATAATTGACTGGGGCATGCCATGAAGTTTTACCACATTGTCAAGAAAGACTTTGGCTACTTGAGGGGCTGTGAATGGATGTTTCAAAGCAATAAAGTGAGTGTATTTAGAAAACCGATCAACAACCACCAAAATAGTGTCAGCTCCTTCAGAACGTGGAAGGCCTTCAATAAAATCCATTGTAATCTCTTGCCAAGCACTGTCCGGGACAGGTAAAGGTTGGAGTAAGCCCGGCACTGGCAATGTTCATGTTTAGCTTATTGACAGATACTACATTGCTGAATCACTTCTGTTACATCTTTATTTAATCCAATCCAGACGAACAGTTCCCGAATACGATGATAAGTAGCCGCGACACCCGAATGTCCTCCCATGGCACTAGAGTGAAAAGCCTGAATAAGTTTGGTTTTCAGTGCAGAATTCTCTCCTACCCAAATGCGACCGTGCTGCTTGATCAATCCCTGACATAATGCAAACCCTTGTTCATTGGGACTATGCACTGCTAAAGATGTCAGTAACTGTTGGGCATTTGTATCAGTAATGTATGAATTGAGCACTTCTTGGATCCAAAGAGGCTGCACACACGACGTCGCATGAAGGGACAATAAATGACCAACTCTAGACAAAGCATCAGCAGCGCGATTGTCTGCCCCTTTCATGTACTGAATACGAAAATATAACCCCATCAATTTGGTCATGGCTTTGCGCTGCAAATCAGACACCAATTGTTGCTCCCCAAGAAAACAAAGACTGCGATGATCTGTATTAATAAAAAATTCACCGCGTTGCAGGTATGGTCGCCATCGATCAACTGCCATAATCACCACCAAGAATTCCTTTAAATATATGGATAGCTTCTGATGCTGAGGACTCAATGCTTTACTCAAGAAGGCAATAGGGTGTCCCAATTGCATTAACACGGCCCCAATTCCCACATCACATGCATCCGTCTCAATAACAAAAGTCTGCTAAAAGTCTGGCAGTGTTAGAACAGGGGTCTGTGTCATTGCTTGTTTCAATCGATCGAATGCTATGGTGGCCGCCTCGTCCCAAGAAAAGGATTTCTTCTTCAAAAGATTAGTTAATGGACGAGAAATGATGCCATAATCACGCACGAACTTCCGGTAATATTCAGTGAGACCCAAAAAACCCCACAGTTCTGTGACCGATGTTGGTCGAGGCCATTGCACCATCGCTTGTGTTTTAACTGGATCGGTAGCCACACCTTTATCAGATATAATATGACCAAGATAAGAGAGACTGGATTGGGCAAAAGCACACTTGCTTTTCTTCACAAACAACTGCTGTTGGAACAATAACTCAAACACTTTCGTTAGATGATCCACATGTTGTGTCAAATCTGGACTATAGATCAATATGTCATCAATAAAGACTAACACAAACTTCCGCAAATATGGGGCAAGAACATTGTTCATAAGACATTGAAAAGTGGCCGGTGCGTTTGTTAACCCAAATGGCATAACGTAGAACTGAAAGTGACCATGATGGGTCTTAAAAGCCGTCTTCTCCACATCCTGAGCAGCTATCCAGATTTGGTGGTACCCAGACCGTAAATCCAGTTTAGAGAAATATTTTGTTCCGGCCAATTCATCCAATAGCTCATCCACCACAGGCATGGGAAACTTGTTTTTAATCGTAAGGTTGTTCAATTTTCGATAATCCACACAAAACTTCCAACTCTCGTCTTTTTTTTGAACTAGTAACACTGGGGACGCAAATGGACTTGTACTGGGTTGAATTAGTCCTTCATTCAACATAACTGTCACTTGTCTCTCGATCTCATCTTTATGCATTGGGGAATAACGATAAGGTCTACTGTTTACTGGAGTTGCATTCGGAATGAGTGGTATGGTATGGTCATATACCCGATGGGGAGGTAGTGTATGTGGTTCCGCAAAAATAGTAGCATACTGATCGAGTACTTGCTGTATCTGTTGAGGCACTTGCTCAGTTGTCGGAAGTGAAACAGTGGTTTGCAATACTGCTAATGCCCAGATTTCGTTGCCAGTACACCATTTCTGTAGTTGGTCCACCTTCATTTCAGATATTACCGCCAAAGAAGTATTTTCGAGCCCTTGCAACTTAACCGGACGATTCCCATCCCAAAGCTCCAAAGTCTTGTGTCTCCAGTGACAGGTCATAGGACTGAATAACCGCAGCCAATCCATTCCAATGATAGCATCATATGCTCCCAGCTCCAAAACTCTCATATCTGTTCGGAATGAAAATCCTTGAGCCCACCATTCCATCTGTGTTACCCACTGACGACAATATAGTGTTTCGCCATTAGCGACTTGCACTTGAACCGGAGGCAAATGCTGTGCCTGATAAGCAGTACGAGCAAGAAAAGCTCCATTGACAAAACTATGCGAACTTCCCGGATCAATGAGGATTAACATGGTTTGATTGCCAACTCGAGCCTGCAGCCTTATGGTGTTAGTGTCATCAGTACTTGCCATCGCATGAATGGATAGTTTAAGCTGTTGTTGTTCAAAATCCTTGTCCATATCCTCAAGGAACTGTAACATCTCATCGCTCAATTGTTCCGGACCAGATTCCAACTCCAGTGCATGAAGCTGAGCTGCTGGTGCGACTTTACAGCGATGATCCTTCTCATACTTATCCCCACATTTGAAGCAAAGACCTCTAGCTCGCCTGAATTCCCATAGCTGACGAGCCCGATTCAGATCATCACCACCAACGTTAGATGTTCCAGTATGATTCCCCCCCCCCCCGAAAAAAGCTATTTACCTTGACTCCACCCCCAGCCTTAGATGACCACGATTTTAGTGTAGTCCATTTTTCCTCTTGTATCAGGGCCAACATAACAGCCTTCCTGACAGACTCCGGCAGTTGGATTTCCACTTCATAACGTATCGCATCCTTCAACCCCATGGTGAAATGATGGACAAAGAAATCCTCAGTACATGCCTTAGTGTATGCACGTACCTTATACATGGCAGCTTCGAAACGATCCATATACTCACTGACAGTGCCAGTCTGACGTAACTGAATAAGCTCGCGCATAAAACGCCGACCATCATACAAGCCAAATTCTGCCTCCACCGCTGATATGAAATTGTCCCAATTGCCCAAGATATGGTCCTCTTGATATGATTGTAGCCACATGGCTGCATTTCCCTCCAAATGCATAGTTTTGCAGTCACCCAAAGAGAATCATCGATATTATACAGTTTAAAATAACGAATACAACGATCCCTCCAAATCCGTGGTTCTGTGCCGTCAAACTTAGGAAATGACATCTTAGGGATCGGTGATCGGCGCTCCTGGCCATGGGAATCCATACTAATCACCGACGAAGAACGATTGAATCGGGAATTCTGAGCAGGTGTGACCAGAGGCGGCAACGTGCATTTCCCCAACAACCCCACCATGAGTGCTGTCATCACGCCACCCGTATTAATCGATGGAACCTCCCTGGGTTTCGGAGTAACAAACCCCGGCTCCTCCACGACCCGATCAGATGTTTGAGCCCTTACCAATTGATGCATCATGGTTGTCATCGTCTGGAACTGCTCCATAAGCCCTGAAATAACAGTATTATGTTCCGCCACCTGTGATTGAAGAACTGGAATCGATTCGATCGGCTTGATCTTCTCTACTATGAAATCCAAACTAGCTTTCAATGATTCCCACCGATCATTCATTTGTGCCCAACGCACCTCATCGTAATCACCCGTCTCTCCCATAGCCTCCAAGATTAACTTGGTCTGAACAGATGGCTTAGTCGGAGCCGTAATGACCGATCGATCAGATCAACCAGAACAGAGATACGGTTTCCCCAATTTAGCGAACCGAAAATTGCAATCTCAGCCCTGGGATTTTACGATCCGACCGAAAAAAAAATCTTCCCCAAATCGACACAGCTCTAATACCAAATGTAATGCTTCAACACCCAAAAATACAATTCAAGCGACAAAAGGAATAGTATCCGATAAACTCCAATGCAAAGTCAAATTTCAGAGTAGCAGAACAGAGTAATCGAAGAAGAAGAACAGAGGGATTTGGGGAAGAACAGTAGGGAAGAAGTTTCATGACATCTTTCATCTTGCTTTTACAGCACACACCCAGGCCAACTATATACTCCTATCACCCCTACGTCTCAGGCCCATCCGTCAGGCCGCCTTCTTCTTGTCGATAGCACCTTTCTTTTTCCCGCCTTCTTCAGCTCCTTTGATTTGTGCTTTCCCGCTCATCGCCACGTCCATGACATTTGCCCTGTTCGCCTCCCTTGAAAACAATCACACGCCAAAGCTTCACAAAATCGAACGACCAGCGGGAGCGGACGTGAAGTAGACGCACGGTAGAGTCGGAGAAATCGCCACCTTCGGTACATCACCACGAGAATCGCAGGCGAAGTCGCTGACAAAGAGATGGTGAAGGAATCCCTTGGTCCTCGTCTCGCCGTGTCGAAGTGTCGGGGATTGGCTATCTGGCAAAAGACCACGGTACCCCCGTGAAAAGCTGAGCACCACCGACCAGGCAGTACTGAAAGAAGATGCTCGGGAGAATGAAACGAGCATCCCTCCTCTTCCTCCGAGCATACGCGTCCGCACCTTTACTCGCGGCAATACCAAACACCCCCCCCCACGAGCAAGCATGCTCGTAGAGACCACGACCTACTCAGGTGTTTGGTCGGTGGGCCCGGCGAGCGCTACGAGGAAGGAAGGAGACAACCAATCAGCCGAAGATCAAGGAAAATCTTACCCGAAATTCAAACAGCACACAGATCAAGGACGACGGATCACAAATATGGTTACGTGGCGTGATCCCAGGAGGTAGTTACCTTCTTTGTACCTATAGACGTAGTATTTAAACCCCCCTGAAGATCTGTAACAGGCAGGGGACTCAGAGATAGAACACAATACACTGGAGTAGGGCTGTTATCTCGGCAGTGAGAGGCCCAAACCAGGATAAACACCGTGTCCCCCTTCTCCCGACCTAGCATCGCTTGAACGACCTCCTCGGTCCGTACGACGGGGCTCTGTTGATCCCCCATTCAACAAGTAAGCTCGACGGGAGCCCGTTCTCCAATCGTCGACACGAAGTATCTAGTATAAGATCAGAACTTTCTTCAGCGCTGGCCGGGGGAGACGCCGCAGGGGGAAGGGGAGCGTTGGCCAGGGGGAGACGCCACCGGGGGAGGGGAGGGGAAGCGCCGGCCGGATCTGGAGCGAAGACCACCGGACAACGCAGTAGGTGGCGTCGGGGACGAAGGAAGGGCGCAGGGCGCATCAGATCTGGCCGGAAAGCAAAGAAACGATGAGGTGCTCGCAACGGTGATTTCTTGCGTTTCTATCGCTTCGGGGGAAGCGTAGAGATCGTTTCACGGAAAGGAAACGATGATCTCCTCTCTCTGTATTTATTACCTTCCACGTCATTATTTCATCCTACCTGGCATGCTAAGAAACGGTATAAGATACAGCATTGCAAATGCCCTAATGCGTCACATGCTCTTGTACGTGATGGCTAGAACAAGATTCATAATTTATTAGTTAACTCGGTTTTTGAACAGTACTGGTCAATTCCTTCAAGGAAAAAACACTGTCCAAACTTTGACTTTTTGCAGCCTCTAAAACATAGTATTTCTGGGAAGACTCCACCATTGCAATAATTTAATCATAATAAGTTAATAGCTATTACATCGTCAGTCTCGAACTAATGGCGATTGTCAGTTTATTTCTTATTTATTTTGTGCGTCAAATACAGGAGGTGAACTGTATACAACGAAAACAAATATAGCTGACAACAAACTCATCAAAAATAGCAAAAAAACAGCCATAGCATACAGGACATACGAACTCCCTGTTACAATCAAAATTGAGATATCCAGCAAATGCCAAATGGCATAAAAACCACCTACAAAGTGCCCAAGAACAGAAACGTGTTATACATTCCTTTTCAAAGAAAACAAAGTATAACAAAGCTTAAAAGGTATATTGTATTGTATTTCTCATTCTCAGTTTTGAGTACATTTGCAATACTTCTTCTGTTTATGGGCGAGGAGCTTCCAATGATAATGTTCCTCCAAAGTCCAAATAAAGCTTTATACATCACACAACCTCCCACATAAAATCTGGTATATAACTGGATACAGCCCGTCCATCAGATGGTATAAATCGAAGCGCTAATTTTTACACCACTCTATAACATACATTGTCTGTACCACTTTCCAAAAAAGAAACTACAGTGGAGACTAAAAGAAGGACTCCACCTGCACCCTTTATTTGGAGGTCACCTTCGCCTGATTTGCCGCGACAGACATGGAACGAAGTCGTCCAGCTATCTCTGTGAACGCTGGGCGTTGTGCCGGATACGGCGCCCAGCACTGCTCCATTAGCCTTCTCCACTCCGGATCACATGACGGTGGCACAGGTGGCCTCAATGTGTCATTTACAATCCCCCCTGCAACACGAGTTTCAAGAGCTCCATATCAGTAAATGGACGAAGATAAAAAATACAAAAGGAAAATAATGCTAGGGTGATGGAAAGGAACTGAATTCACATATAATATATGTACAATGGAAGTTCTGCACAAGATTCATATGATGTATCAGAGCACAATGCTCTCAAACATCAATTTTTGATTACCTAGCATTTCCAACCAGAAAATGTGGAAATTTGTTTCCTTACAATTGCTTGTGAAAGGTTCACCACCATCACTCCAAAATTTAATACAGTTTTCAAAAGATCCAGAATTGAGGAAACACAAATCATAAACATAATGGAAGTTACGCACATAACTAATGTGACCACATCAATGCTCTCAAACATCAATTTTTGATTACCTAGCATTTCCAACCAGAAAATGTGGAAATTTGTTTCCTTACAATTGCTTGTGAAAGGTTCACCACCATCACTACAAAATTTAATACAGTTTTCAAAAGATCCAGAATTGAGGAAACACAAATCATAAACATAATGGAAGTTACGCAGATAACTAATGTGACCACATTACTATAAACGATTTCATTGTATACCTCCAGGAACCATATGTTTGCAGATATGCTGACAAAGTTTCCATGTGTAAACCAGAAATCTCAGCATTAACGTAAAGGTTATCAGTAAATTACTGCCCAAGTAAAATTGAACCTCCCCGGAGAACAGAAATTTGAACAAGCATGGGGCAGGGTCAACGATGTTAAGGATAGCATTGTAATGTGTCAAGGGTAGAAGTGTAATAGTCATGTGAGTGCTAGGGGTAGTTAAGGAATTGTAGTCTAGTCTAGGGTTTCACTCATGTACTCTATATATTGCCTTTAGGGTTATAGCAATACAACTAACAAATTCAGCCTCAATTCTCTTCTCCACTAAATCGCACATGGTATCAGAGCTTCGATCCAAACTCTAGCCTCCATCTACTTCCGCCGCTACTACCCCCGGGAGGAACAATCACTCCTGGGGGTAACTACTTCTTAGCAGTAGTTTAGTGTCAGGCTGTAGCAGCAGCCGCCTCCTAGGAACACGTTGTTGCCAGCCACCTCCAGCGTCAGATCCAAGTGGCTCCGGTCATCTCCATTGTCACCGGCCCTCGTCTATGCTTAGGTCTTGTGGGATCGCATGCCATCGGCTCATCTTCGTTGCCATCATCAAGCCACCATCGAGGCATGTCCAACTTGGATCCGAGAGGGATCCAGTCACTGCTGACTCGTCCCCACCATCTTTAGGCATTCCATCGTCGGGGCGATTGATCTCGCTAATCCGATCACTGTCAGGCCCTTCCGAGCTCCGATCAGTAGGGATCAGGTGTGACCTAATAATGCACGTCGCCGCTAGTCGCATTTGGTCAGATTTGTCACAACCAGGGCTGTATCCTGTAGAGGCCTCCTATTACGCGCATCACTGCCGGTCAAATCTGGTTGGATTTGTCATAATTGGGGCTAGATCTTGTCGACGCCGAACCTTTCCCGGATGGATCTTCCTCCATCGAGCTCGATGTTGCCAGATCTAAGCGTCTCCACCAAGTGCACTGTCGCGGTTCAT
Organism: Rhipidocladum racemiflorum; assembly: GCA_036346355.1. Classification (NCBI taxonomy): domain Eukaryota; kingdom Viridiplantae; phylum Streptophyta; class Magnoliopsida; order Poales; family Poaceae; genus Rhipidocladum; species Rhipidocladum racemiflorum. The sequence goes on from CM070581.1 coordinate 37,994,529, forward strand.
TGTCTTCCTTCTTGTTTTTGTTGCTGGAGTTTGACGTAGGTCTCTTCATCACCAGATCAGGCCTCCATTGCGAACCGGCCTCCACTAGTGGCCGTGGCGCCGCATCTTGCTGGCCCTGGATCAGAGTAAACGATATTCTCCTCGCACAAGATCCAGTGGACCAAGCTTGGATCCATCGCTGTCGGTAATGTCCTCGCCCGATGCGGAGATATCCTCGACACTGAGCTCCCAACCTATCATCTTCCTCAAGGCCGCTGCACTGCCGCCCTCTGGGTCAACGTTGATTTGCGTCGGATCCACTCTCATCATCGCCGGCTCATCTCCTGTCTACTTACCAAGGACGTCGTGCACTCGCCAAGCGCTAGTGCCGCCTCTAGCACTTGATGCCCCTCGACCTCACCAACACCCACTTCCTCCCGAACGGTGGCACTGGCGGTCGTCCCGACATCAGCAAAGACTAGTCCGTCGTCACAACAGCAGTGTTCCACGTCCTGCCCTCTCCACCGGTTCACCCTTGGATCTGAATTCAGCCCTTAATCAACTATCGTCGAATCCGGATCTCGTCGTCGCCATCGTTGTCCCCGCCGTCGCCGGCACCATCACCAGCTAGATCTGGAGCTTGCCGCGCTTGCCCACGCCATCACCATTCGGATTTGTCGCCTCCGTCCCTTGCAGGGGAGGAAGGAGTCGTCATCTTAGCAACTTCTTCACTCCCATGAGCTCGCCGTCGACACCATCATAGGCATCAGATCAACATCCACTCATCTTCGGCGACCTCGTCTCCATGCGCTGCTTGTCACCACCTTCAAGGTCACCACTGCTCATGCTCTTCATAGGGTCACCACCGGCGACCATCTCCATCACTAGATTCTCTCTTCTGGTTTGTCAAATTCGTGCTAGTCCATCAATCCCTTTGTTGCTCAGTCAATTGCTCTCTTCTTTTTCGGGTAGCCGTGGTCCGTCCAATTGGATCGATTGCAGTCGCCCCCATCTTCGCCATTGTTGATGCGACCTTTGCCCTCTTGGTCCTCTCTTGTAGCCATCTTGCTACCACATCTTCACATTCTTTGCGACTCATAACAAATGACCTTCTTTGCCGTTTGTTTTTTGGGAATTACTAAATGGCACTCGAATGTTTTTTTCATTTGTGAGCACTCGAACTTTTTTTGTCTATTAGGGCCCTGTTTGGCAGAGCTCCAGATCCCAACTTCACCTCAGAGCTGAAACTTGTAGACTGAAATAAAGTAACTTAACTTTATAATTTTATTCTAAAATACAAACAAGATGACACACCTAAACACTCTTAATATACCCACAGCTCCAGCTCCACAAATCTGTTGTAGCTAGGCATACCTAGCTCCACCAACTCCAAGAATTTGGTGGAGCTGGAGCTCTGCCAAACACCCCCTAGATATTAGTGTTTTTTTTGTTTGAGCACTCAATTTTTTTATTTATTAGATATTGCTTTGTGATCCACATCGTGCTTATCATTTTGACTGCCAATATTTGACTTTGTGGTCCACGTTTTTGTTTGTTGTGTTCCTTATAGTATGTTGTGCTCCTCTTTTTTTACAAATTGTCACATTATTTTTTACATGATTTAATTTTTGTAAAACTAGTATATAATTTTTGTAGGCCATGCAGAACAGAATATTGTTCTTTTTTTACAAATTGTCACATCATTTTTTACATGATTTAATTTTTGTAAAACTAGTATATAATTTTTGTAGGCCATGCAGAAAAGAATAATTTTTCTTTTTTTACAAATTGTCACATCATTTTTTACATAAATTAATTTGTGTAAAATTAGTATATAATTGATGTAAAAAGGCCATGCAGAAAAGAATAATGTTTCTCATCCAATATCTAGAAAATTGAGTACTTGATAAAATGGTACTCAAATGGGTGGAGAGGAGGCAAATTGATTTCATCCATTGGATCTAGGTGTGAAGGATCAAAAGTTGGTACTATTTAGTAAGAAAACACACAGATTCTTCCTAGACAGCCCCATTTTTTTACGGAATAGTAGGGGAGGGCCATACAGATAAATATTAATTAATATATAGTACATAATTGAAATGTACTAACTCATTTAATTTCTACTAACCAGCTTTCCAAAGCATCAACCATCTTAGACGAAAGTTCTGAACTTCAACAATTCTGTCACACCCCCTTGCCACCAAATCCTTTTTGGGGCATGAGACCAGCATAGATCATAACAGAAGAAGGTTAGGGAAAAGAGGAAGAAGGAAAGAAGAACAAAGCCAAAAAGCAAGCTAGAGAGTTCCATTTCATTTCTTATCTGTCTCTAGATTCGCCAGTTACAAGGGTCTTTACACCCAGTGATTCCCCTTTTACCTCCTCCAACTAACCAACTCAGTAATACAACTTAAACCTCACAGTGACAACGAGTTATCGATACAGTGTTTTCAGGAATGACTATTTGCCATCACATAGCATCCCAGCCGTTGGTTTCTCTCTCCTCTTCTTTGAGCTAGCCCATCCGTTACACTACTCTCCTGAAGACATTGCTTGACCCCAAGCAATTGCTGTAGGAAACCTATTTCGTAGCACACTCAGATCTTCCCAGGTTGCCGCTTCCACGGGCATTCATGTCCACTTTATCAAGCCTTGAGCTATGGCGGAGCTCATTTTCTTCACCAGTCGCCTTTCTAGCACTTCTTCCGGCTCAGTTGAGCTCACATCCAATTCCACTACCTTTGGCAATTCAGTAAACACAAGGGAATAGTCTGGAGTGAATGCCTTTAGCTGTTAACCATGAAACATTGGGTGAATCTAACTCTACGGTGGTAAATCTAATTGATATGCAGCTTGTCCAAGCTTTTCTATCACCGTATGTGGACCATAAAACTTGTATGCCCGTTTCGGGTATGGTCAGTTCGCTAGAGAGGTCTGAGCATAGGGTTGCAGCTTGTGTAATACTTTCTCCCCCACCTGAAACTATCGTTCTTGACTGTTCTTGTCTGCCTAAAGTTTCATTCGGTTTTGGGCTCTTGCTAGTTGTTGCTTAATATTGGTGTTGTACCAAAATTTGGCAAGTGCTAGCCAAGTCTTCCATTTTCCCGGTGAAGCATGAACTGCACAGCTCAAATACATCTCAGACACTAATTAACTCGCTCACTTTGCCCATCGGTCTAGGGGTGGTAGGCGGTGCTATATTGTAATTTATTATCTAGAACCTTGAACAATTCTCGCCAAAAGAGGCTAGTAAAGATTTTATCACAGTCTGACGAGATGGTTCTCGGTATTCCACGTAGCTTCACCACCTGTTCCAGGAATAGCCTCGCAACCTTTTGAGCAGTAAATAGATGTCAGAGAGCAATGAAGTGAGCAAATTTCGAAAATCGATCGACGACCACCATGATCATGTTGTAGCCCTCAGATATTGGCAGACCTTCTATGAAATACATCGTTAAATCTAGCCATGCTGCCTTAGGGATAGGCAAGGGTTGCAGCAGTCCAGTGGGTTTAGATCTATCCCCCTTTGCTAGTTGACATACTTCACACTGTTTAACAAAATCCTCTACTCCTTGTTTCATTCTAGTCCAACAAAACAATTTCTTTAGTCTTTGATAGGTTGCATGAATTCATGAATGACCCACAATGGAGCTTGAATGGAAAGCTGCCATCAATTTGGTTTGTAAGGTTGAATTCTCCCCAATCCATATTTTGCCCTAGTTTCGAATCAGTCCTTGATGCAGTTTAAACCCCTAATCATCCGGGTTATTGATTGCTAATTGAGCCAGACACTTTTGTGCTCCTTTATCGGTGGCATGTGAATTCACCACCTCTTGGATCCACACCGTTTGCACCTCTGATATTGCCTGCAAAGCCATGAATTGCCCAGCCCGAGATAAAGCATCGGCCACCACGTTCTCCTTCCCTTTCTTGTAAACAATTCAGAATCGTAACCCCATAAGCCGTGTCGTTGCCTTTCGTTGCATTTCCGATTGCAGCTGCTGCTCTAAGTAACACAAGCTACGATGGTCAATTCTTATCACGAATTCATTGCGCTGTAAATAGGATCGCCACCTCTCTACTACTAGCATCAATGCCAAAAACTCCTTTTCATAGATGGTCACGTTTTGGTGCACTAAGCCTAGAGATTTACTGAAGAAAGCCACTGGTTGTCTTTGTTGTATCAAAACAGCTCCTACCCTGTGGTCACAAACATCTGTCTCCACTTCAAAACTTTGCTTGAAATCCGGTAAATCTCAGCACCAGCATCGTGGACATGGCTTGTTTCAACCTGAGAAATGCCTCTTTAGCTTGTTCATTCCAGTCAAAGGCCTTCTTCTTTAACAAATTGGTCAGTGGTTTTGCTATTATTCCATAGTTTTTGACAAATATCCGGTAGTACCCAGTCAGCCCGAGGAATCCTCGTAACTCAATCACATTCATAGGTCTTGGACACTCCACCATAACTTGAGTTGTCCAGGGATCAGCTGCAACTCCTTGATCTAAGATAATATGACCCAGATATTCTAGCTGCCTTTGAGCAAAAGGTGCATTTTGACCTTTTCACAAAGAATTGGTGTGCGCTTAGAGTTTGTAAGACTGCCTTCAGATGCTCGACATGAGTATTTAGGTCCGAACTAGATGAGGATGTCATCTATAAAAACCAGTACAAACTTCCTTAGATAGGATGCCAACACCGAGCTCATGACACATTGAAACGTTGTAGGGGCATTAGTAAGGCCGAACAGCATTTCCCTGAACTGATAGTGTCCTTGATGCATTTTAAATACCGTTTTGATCTCATCCTCCTCCATGCAGATCTAATGATAACCCACCCTGAGATCTAGCTTTGAAAAGTACTTTGTGCCGGCTATCAATCACAGGCATAGGAAACTTGTTCTTTATGGTGAGATCATTGAGACGCGATAATCCACACAAAATGTCCAAGAACCATCCTTTTGCACCGCACCAACAACACGGGTGAAACAAATGGGCTTATACTCGGGGTGATTATTCTGGATGAGAGCATTTCAGACACGTCTTTCAATCTCATTCTTATGCAATGGCGAATATCGATATGGTCTTAAGTTTACTGGAGTAGTTCCTGGAATCAGAGGTATAGTGTGGTCATGTGCTCTCCTCAGAGGCAACCCCTTTAGTTCAGCAAAGACATCTACATGATGATCTAACACTGTCATAATTGCTGCTAGTATTGGGTCATTACATTCCGATTTCTCTGGTTCCACTGCAGCCATTGCCCATATGTTGTCCCTGCTCCACTTATCCAACTGTTCAACGGTCAGAGACTTGATTTCAGCCTTTTCTACTCCTCTCACCCCTTGCACCCGAATTCTTCTGCCATTATGATCAAATTCCACGACCTTGGTACCCAACTGTCACACTATAGCACTTCACCGTTTGCCACCTGTACTTCAATCGGTTTTGTTTTTTGAGGAACACAACCAATCTTATGTAAGAACCCTGCATTCACAAAACTATGGGAACTGCTCGAATCGAGGAGAACCATAACTTGGTTCCTTACTAAAGCCAAGATGCACACTCTACCTCCTTGGTGCCAGATAAAGCATTCAGGGATAATGGCACGTCTCCTCTTTGCCCAACTCAGCTACCTCTAACACGTCAAGCATAGCATCTGCCAACACTTCACCTTGCTCTTCTATGGTTATGCCGTGAAGTTGCGCTTGGTTTTCCTCTTACACTGCAGATGGTGGTTGGGTTTGTTAGACAGTTATCCTGATATGCCTTGTATAGATATTGCCTAATATAGGTTTTCCCTTTATACCCTCTTGTACATGTATATATATTGGCCCATTGGCCTTATGATGAATACAAGTGCTATTCATAACATGGTATCAGAGCAAATCCAGGGTTTCTTCTCTTCCTTCCTGGCGTTGCACTTGCGCCATCGCCGTCGCTTCTTTTCCTGCGACTCTCGGCTGTCCACCTGTGCGCCCTGCTCCGGTTGTCTCCTTTGGCCTCCTGTGCGCTGACGGCTGCTGACGCCCCTGATGCGCTAGCGCACCGCCTCCTCCTGGACCGCGCCGGCCCGCGTCGCTCCGGCCATCTCGCCAGCGCCCTCCGGCTAGCGGGTCGATCTTGCGACCTTTGGTCATTGTGCCACCTCTGGTACATTGCTCTGCCTTGGCCGCGGCGCCATAGTGTCGCCTCCGGCTGAATCTTGAGTCTGTGGAGTCCAGCCGGTCTACTACCTCCGATTGGCTCCCGTTCGGTTTTGCAGAAGACGCTGTGAAGAACGCTTAAGTCCGGTTGGCTCAAGTCCGTCAAAGATTCAGCGGTCAAAGCAAAAAAAAAATGTCGTCTTCTGGTTCTTCAGGAACTGTTTCTGTTCCTCGATGTCCAGTTATCTTCGATGGCCTCAATTATCGCGATTGGGTTCTTCATATGCGCCTTCACAAGCGTGATCAGCGTCTGTGGGAGTTTCTTACCGGCGAGCTTTCATGTCCGCCTCGTCCTGCTCCCCCTGCCAGGCCTGTTATTCCTAAGGAGGCCAATGATGTTGATCGCCAGAAGGCCTCTGATGATTGTGCTGATGCCAAGCCAGAAGGACTCAGTTTTCTGCTCACAAGACATGGATTGATGAAGATGCTCGTGCCTCTGCTATTTTGGTTGCTAGCATGGAGGTGTATATTACTGGTGACATTGTTGCTTTGTCTTCGGCACAGTTGATGTGGGCGCATCTTCGCGATCGTTATGAGCCTACCGAGATTCTCATGCCGTCTTTGTTGTCTGACGAAGCGATCGCTTGAGAAGGTGATTCTACTGTAGATGAGTTCTATGCGCAGTTGTCTTCGGTGTGGCGTCAGCTTGATTCACTCAGACCAGAGGTTTGCCGGACTTGCTAGTGCTATCAGCGCCAGCATTCTCATTTGGAGCTTCGCCGCATCTACGACTTCCTGACACATCTTCGGGCTGAGTTCGAGCAGATTCGTGCCCAGCTGCTCGCTTGTCATCCTCGTGTCACTCTGTTGGAGGCTCTTGCAGCTATTTATACTAAGGAGACTCGTCTTAATGGCGCAGACCTGCTGGTGTCCCTTAGTTTTGGCGGCGCCTCACTCTACTCCGACAGTAACGCCTACTCCAGTTCCAGCCACTGGGGGTGGAGGACTTCACTGCACATACTGCAATAAGAACGGACATGTGGAGCAGTTCTACTACAGGAAGGACCTTGCTCGTCGAGGTGGACGCCCTTCTAAGGGCACTGGACTCTTGGGCGCCTCACCTCAGCAGACTTCTGTTGGTTCTGACTACTCAGGAGATTCTTATGCTATCAAGGCCGCATGGTCGCCAAGACACCGACAGGTTCTGCTGGTTCTGCTACTCAGTCTTCTAGTGAGAAACCACCACCCTCATCAGGTATCACACCATGGATTCTTGACTTTGGAACTTCTTTTCATATTATGACATCTGATCCCTCGAGTCTTCATTCCATTAGTCCTCTTGTTGCTCCTATCACTGTGCAAACCGCAGATGATACTTCTCTTTCTGTTGCAGGACGAGGCAGTCTTGTCATCCTCCTTTCATGTTCCTGCTGTTTCTTATGTTCCCAAACTGACCATGCAGCTTATATCCGTTGGCCAGCTTACTGATCATGGTTGTCGCGTTATTCTTGATTCTGACTCTTGTTGTGTTCAGGATCGCCGCACGGAGGCTCTAGTTGGGACTGGCCCTGGCCGCCATGACTCTCAGCGTCTTTGGGAGCTTGACTGGCTTCATCTACCTTCCGCTGCCTCTGCCAGTCTCTTTGTTTCCTCTGACTTCAAAGATCCGTTGCTTCTTCTAATGGACTTTTGCTCGATGGCATCACCGTTTGGGCCATCTTTGTGGTTCGCGTATGTCTTCTTTAGTTAAATGCGTGGTCTTTTAGGTTACGTATGCAGTAATGCTTCTTTACACTGTACAGGTTGTAAGCTTGGCAAACAGCTACAACTCCCCTACCATTCTAGTGAGTCTATATCATAGCAACCTTTTGATCTTGTTCATTCTGATGTTTGGGATCCGGCTCCTTTTGTTTCAAAAGGGGGTCATCGATATTATATTCTTTTTATAGATAATCTCTCTCGCCACACTTGGATATATTTTATGTCCTCTCGTAGCGAGGTTTTATCCATCTATAAGACTTTTGCCACCATGATTCGCACTCAGTTTGATTCTCCCATTCGTGTTCTTCGTGCTAACTCGGCAGGGGAGTATCTCTCAGGGGCTCTTCGAGCTTTTCTTGCTACACAGGGCACTCTCTCAGTTTTCTTGTCCTGGTGCTCATGCTCAGAATGGTGTGGCTGAGCGCAAGCATCGTCATCTTCTTGAGACAGCTCGCACTCTTATGCTTGCTTCCGCTGTTCCACCTCACTTCTGGGCTGAGGCTGTTTCTACTACCACCTACTTGACCAATATCCAACCTTCTTCTGCTCTTAAGGGTGGGATTCCAGTTGAGTGTCTTTGTGGCATACCTCCTGATTTATTCTGGACTTCGCCTTTTTGGGTGTGTGCTATGTTCTTCTTGCACCTCGTGAACGCACCAAGCTGACTGCTCAGTCTGTTGAGTGCGTTTTTCTGGGTTACAGTGCTGAGCATAAGGGATATCGTTGTTGGGATCCTGTTGGCCGACGGATACGGATCTCACAAGATGTCATTTTTGATGAGTCTCGTCCCTTCTACCCTCGTTCATCTTCCTCCCCTACATCCCTTGTTGAGCCACTGTCTTTCCTGACTTTTCCTGATACTCCAGTTGCCACCTTTCCTCTTTCACAATCGGCGTCTCCTTTATCACCGGTTTCTTCACCACCGTCCTCTCCTCCAAAGGCCTCTTCAGATATTGTTCCTCCCTATCCTCTCTACTACACTCGTCCACAAGCAGAGAAATCTTCTGATGTGCCATCTTCTTCTTCTGATGAGCCATCTTCTTCCGAGTCTCCTTGATGCGAGTCCGCTCGGAATGAGCAGCCTCGTATGCTCGAGTCCCCGGACGATTCCCTGCGCGAACGAGATTAGACGACGAGTCTGCCAGAGCAGCCCGTGCCGTCGGAGGTTTGGCTGTTGTCGGCGCCACCGCCTGTGCTCAATTGGTTGCGGCAATCAAGCATGCCAATTTTCTTATTTCTTTACCCTTATATAGATTCTTTGTTACAGACTCCGAAAACTTAATGTAATCCTAACGAACAGATTGGACTTTCCAAACTGACTCCAACAAGACTTAAAAAAACTACGTATAATAAGTAACCAGATCAAGCGTCTGTATAAGAAATAGCTACGGATTCGTATTCCCTTCATCCGCTGTCGCATCTGACCGACCCGCTTCCGCTCGTGCTCTTTCTGCTCTCTTTGCTTGCCCACGACGTCTGTAGAATACTCTATCAAAGCGTCTGCTTGCATCACTCCTCGTTATGCTCTTTGCGATCGACAGTCTATTCGGCCTCCTGAGCGCCTTGGCTTTGTTGGTGCAGCTCTGGCCGAGCCGACTTCTTATCGTGATGCTGTTATTCATCAGGAATGGCAGCATACGATGGCAGAAGATTGTTGTCCCGGAGCGCACTGGCATGTGGGATCTTGTTCCACTTCCTCCACGTGTCCGCCCCATTACTTGCAAGTGGGTCTATAAGATCAAGACTCGCTCTGATGGTTCTCTTGAGCTCTACAAGGCTCGTCTTGTGGCGCGTGGTTTTCAGTAGGAGCATGGTCGTGATTATGATGAGACTTTTGCCCCTGTGGCTCACATGACCACTATTCACACTTCTTGATGTCGCCTCTGTTCGTGAGTGGTCCATCTCTCAGCTTGATGTCAAGAATGCCTTTCTTAATGGAGAGCTGCATGAGGTCTATATGCAGCCACCACCAGGGTATTCTGTTCCTGAGGGCATGGTTTGTCGGCTTCGTCGCTCTCTTTGTGGGCTCAAGCAAGCCCCTCGTGTTTGGTTTGAGCATTTTTCTTCTGTGGTCACTACAGCTGGTTTCTCTGCAAGTGTTCATGATCATGCGCTCTTTGTTCACACTTCTTCTCGTGGTCGAACTCTTCTCCTTCTATATGTTGATGACATGATTATTACTGGCGATGATTCTCAGTACATTGCCTTTGTAAAGGCTCATCTCAATGAGCAGTTTCTCATGTCTGATCTAGGTCCTCTTCAATACTTTCTTGGGATTAAGGTTTCTTCTACATCTGAGGGCTTCTCTCTCCCAAGAGAAGTATATCCAGGATCTTCTTGATCGTGCTTCTCTCACTGATGAGCGTACAGCCAAGACTCCCATGGAGCTCAATGTTCACCTTCGACCTACTGATGGTGAACCTCTTAAGGATCCCACTCGCTATCGCCATGTTATTGGGAGTTTTGTTCACCTTGGTGTCACTCGTCCTGACATTTCATATCCAGTCCATATCCTAAGTCAGTTCGTTTCTGCTCCCACTCATCTCCACTATAGTCATCTTCTTCGTGTTCTACGATATCTTCGTGGAACTATCTCTCGCCGTCTTTTCTTTCCACGCTCCAGCTCTTTACAGCTCCAAGCATACTTTGATGCTACATGGGCTATTGATCACTCTGATCGTCGGTCTCTTTCGGCTTACTGTGTTTTTCTTGGTGGTTCTCTCATTGCTTGGAAGACGAAGAAGCAGACAACAGTTTCTCGTTCAAGTGTTGAGGCTGAGTTGCGGGCTATGGCTCTTTTGACAGCAGAGGTTACTTGCCTACGGTGGTTACTTGAGGATTTTGGTGTTTCTGTTTCTACACCGATTCCTCTTTTATCTGACAGTACCTGCCATCAGCCTTGCTCGAGATCCAATGAAGCATGAACTCACCAAGATATTGGTGTTGATGCTTCTTATATGCGGTCACAGGTACAGGATCAGGTTGTGGCTCTTCAGTATGTGCCTTCAGAGCTCCAGCTAGCAGATTTCTTCACGAAGACACAAACTAGAGCTTATCATAACTTTTACCTCTCGAAACTCAGTGTTGTAGATCCACCATGAGTTTGTGGGGGGGTGTTAGACAGTTATCCTGATATGCCTTGTATAGATATTGCCTAATATAGGTTTTCCCTTTATACCCTCTTGTACATGTATATATACTGGCCCATTGGCCTTATGATGAATACAAGTGCTATTCATAACAGGGTTCATACTTCTCCCCACATTGGTAGCACAGGCCATTGGCACAGCAATATTCTCGTAATTGTCTGGCCTTCCACAACTCTCCTTGACACATTTTCAAGTTGCCCTGTAAACTCTTTGTTTTACTCGAGTCTCCACCATCCCGGCCATTTCCTAGCTTCGATTTCCATGCTTTGTTGCGATCAAGCACATCCTGTTGTACTTTAGCTAACAAGACAACTCGATCCACTGCTTCTGGGATTTGTCCCTACGCAGCACCTTGCCATTCCGGTCTCAAACCTTTCACAAATTGGGACACCGTGCCAGTTTGTTTGATCTCCACTAGCTCTTCCAACAACTTTGTCGAAGGTTAGGAATCGACAATAAACTTATATTCGGGTACCTTCGAGGGTGCAAGGTCAACCAAGGAATCAATAGCACACAATATAGACAGGTCTGGGCCTCTGGATCGAGTAATACCCTACTCCTGTATGGATGTACTATGGTGTTGTCGAGAATAGATTACAGAGCAGGGAGATCAAGCTCTCGTTACAATGAAAATTGTTTCTTGAGGGTGGCTAAGACCTAGCCTATCTGCCAATCTATGAAGATTGCTCGTCGCCTATACTGCTTGTGTTGTGTATGCTTGAGTCTCGATTGCTCTCCCCCCGTTCTTGAGCGTCTACCCCCTCATTTATATGGTTAGGGTAGCCTTCTTTTGAGTCATAGTAGGTTTGGAATACCCGATCGTACTCGATGAGGAGTCCTCCGTTCCGAGATCTGCGTGGTGTATCCAGACCTTCCTTACTTCCCAGCGTACTCGAGTTGGTTTCCTCGTAACGGGAACATGATCGAGTCCTTCCCAAATGTGGGGATACTCCTTCCATGCATACCTTATCCCGTATAATTCGGGCCCGAGATATTGCTAGTTTCCTGATGTGTAGGCCACCGTGTATGGTACGGTATCTGAGTTTCCTGCGTGCGCATATATCCCATATTTAGATATTCGACAAACTTCCTGCGGTTAAAAGCCCCAAACTTCATCTCCACCACATGCACAAATTATTCCCAACCACCCAACTCATTCTGAGCCTTGTACACCTACAACCATCGCGTTGTGTTACCTTCCATGTGCATGGTTGCTGTTGTTACCTACAATGCTTCAGGGATGTTAAATAGCCTAAAAAAATCTGTGCATTTGTCATGCCAAAGTCGGGGGCCCTCACCATCAAAACCTGGGAAAAGATGATGTGGGCAACGGACTCCTCATCGATCCTCCAAGTTTTCTCGGTTGGCACAAACTCGGTCTAAACGTGCCTTGTAAGGCTCCAGTCGAACACCTGGTAAGCGCCATTTGAGTGTGTGAAGAGCCAAAGAACAGTTTGTGAAGGCTTTGTGGTACCACTTGATCAAGGAGATTGTTTGCTACCACACTGATTTTTTATCAAGAGTTGCACACTTCGACGACATCTTCAAGCTCGTGACTTTGGATTTCTCTTTTTTTTAATCCCTTTCAAACTCAACGATATTGCATACGCATTGAGTTTGGGGGGGGGGGGGGGTTAAGGATAGCAGTGTAATGTGTTAAGGGTAGAAGTGTAATAGTCATGTGGGTGCTATGGGTAGTTAAGGAATTCTAGTCTATTCTAGGGTTTCACTCATGCACTCTGCATATTGCCCTTTGGGCTATAGGAATACAACTAACAAATTCGACCTCAATTCCTCTCTTCTCCACTAAATCTTACAAATGACTCACGAGAAGAAGATAATTTTCTCAAAAAGGGAAAGGAAAGGAAAACACATACAACATTGTCAAGTCAGACAATTCCTGGAAAATGCTGTAGGGGATGAAATACATACCTATAATTGCGCCATAATGCATATTGGCATAAGGTTCTTCTCCAGTGAGGATTTCCCACATAACAATGCCAAAGGAAAATACATCAACCTGTTCCGATGGCAACGATATGATGACTCAGTACCCTAATTATAACTTTTTTATTTAAAAAGAAACTGAAGCAACTAATAGATATTACAACCACTAGATTAAATGAATATAAATCTGCAACCTGGACGTTAATATAAGCAATAGCCACGTTGTGACAGAATTCATGAACCAGCATGGAACATTAACACTATGGCTAAAAAAATCCAAGAATTTTGTTTCTACCTTCTCAGACACCTTATTGCTGCTTCCATTGAGTAATTCTGGGGCCATCCATGGTAGAGTTCCCCTCACACCACCTGAAACCAGCGTATTTCTTTTTATTTTGGATAAGCCAAAGTCACCGACCTGAATAGAAATGGCAAATTCAATAAATGAGTGGAACACAAAGCAATTATTTTAAAAAATATATGTACAAAAAGTGATATAACAGTCCAAATGGAAGTGCCACTCACTTTGCATATAGGACGCGATTGATCTTTAAGATTCACTAGCAAGTTATCACACTTCAAATCAAAATGCACAATATTTTTTGAGTGCAAATACTCTAGCCCAAATGCTGCATCCATTGCAATGATGAGCCGCTTACGACCATCGAGGATTCTGTCCAGTAAGAAAAATACTTTGTTATTCACAACAAAAGAACAAAGTCAAATACAAAGAAGCACATAAAGTAATTACTTGTCCTTGCGCTGCAAGACATGCCGAAGAGAACCATTAACCATGAACTCAGTTACAGTCGCCAAGGTGCCACCTGGCCCATCTTTCACAACACCATAAAAGGCCACAACATTTGGATGGTGAAGCTTTGAGAGAATTTCAGCTTCCCGCCAGAATTCATTTGCCTGAAAAACCAGCAAATATGGAAAGTAAATTGTGATACTCAACCTGTCTGCTAAATGTTATATTTGAGCAACGGTGGGAGTGAGGACATATTAATCAACATCCGGGCATAGAGGTACCCTGTGGTCTACTGCATGTAGTGATTTTCAAAACATGACATCACTACACAATTGTAACCCTAAGTCCCTAATATGGTCAAGCGTTGGTATACTGCAATAGTGCTGCAACCTTTGATCCTCACGGCCTACTGCCATATTTCATATGATGCGAATATAATGTCAATGATACCAGAAATACATATCACAGATGTACAACAAAGCTGGAATGAAACTTACTAATCTTTCTAGCTCTGAAGATCGTCCTGTAAAACAGCTTTTCTTTATTCTCTTAATAGCCACATCACTTCCCCTCCATTTTCCATGGTATACAGTTCCAAATGTGCCAGAACCAAGTTCCCTAAGTTCCTCAAGGTCTTCATTCTTGATTATCTTCAAAATTCCAGTAATGTAATTCAGGAAGGAATTAACCAAATGTATAAGAGGTTTCAATGTACTCTTTCTAAACGGCATTGGACATTGCGAAGACAAGAGATGCCACTCTCAGGCCTAATTTAACAAATAGAAAAATTCACAAAAAACTAACATGAAGATACATTATCAATCACGCAGAAAGAATCCCTGGGCCAGTAATAATTGGGGATAATATCTCATGGAGATTACCACAATATCCTATGCGTATTCTAGTTCATTGTGAATCTAACAAGGAGAAGAAAGTAAATGCAGGAGAGGATGATTGCATTTGATACAATTTAGTGCAGAAAAAAAGTTTCAACAAGGCTAAGGCTCATCTCTGGACTATTTTTCTGAAGCAATTACAGAAAGTAATATCAAGTTAAGGAAAACGTTAATTCAAACTGCAGACATACATGTTTAATAGCAATTATCCAAGTAGTAAAAATCAAGGCTCTGATAGAATTGATTTTGCTTCGGCAGAATCAAAGTCATTCAACTGAGTACTAGAATCTCACTCCACAAGTTTTTTTAAGTACAAATGTGTATAGCTAAATTATTACTTGATGTATCATATAATGTTTGTGCCTGTACTTCCAAAGATCTAGTGAAGAGTAAAGATAACTAATTTTCTACGAGAGTTTTCAGAATTTGACACACTTTAAAATTTGCATTTCGGAATTTGAGACTCTGGCCCACTGTCATACACACAGACGGTCCCATATGTCATCCAAATGAGCTGAAAGGCTTGCGAATTGAGTGTCAAATTCTGAAATAACTCAATTTTCTACACCACAAGTATATAAAAAGATAAAAAGGTTGAAACTTTACATACAGTAGATTTCATCAGGTAACAGCTGATACATTTTACATTACATAAATCATGTTGGTGCATACCATTTTAATGATTTTCTTTCTTTGTACTTGATAGTTTTTAGTGATTTAAGTAGTGGGCCAATGCAGCAAGCAACTTCATAGCTCAAACACTACAGAAACATTAATGTCACGTAGTGGCCTGTTATAACATGTTGCTAAAATAGCAGCCACTCTGCCTTTTTTTTGGGTCTGGAGTGTTAAGGATATAAATATTATCTAATATAGACTCTTCATATATAGGTTTTCCTTATATAAGTTTTCCTTGTTTCGCTATTGCTTTACATAGGCTTTCCTTTTGTACCCTCATGTACTCTATATATTCTGGTCATTCGCCTCATTAAATATAACAAGTGCTATTCATAACATGGTATCAGAGTTTAGGCTATTCATAACATGGTATCAGAGTTTAGGCTATTCATAACATGGAGTAGAAATTTTGGACAGGCCATAGCTGGGCCTATGGCTCAAAAAGGATTAAAGAAAAAACCAAAAGGCACAAACTCAAATATTCAAAACAATTATTACAAAAACATCACAATCTGAAACACCAAAGTTCCAAACGCAAGAGATGCTATCATGCGAACTAACCACAAGACGCATATGCTACTGTAAAAATTCCACAGCCGAAGTAAATATTCAAAACAATTATCACAAAAACATCACAATCTGAAACACCAAAGTTCCAAACGCAAGAGATGCTATCATGCGAACTAACCACAAGACGCATATGCTAATGTAAAAATTCCACGGCCAAACTACCAGAATGTCTAGAAATGTAGTGCATACACCGTTGTTGACTGTCTCTTCTAAACTGTCC
Organism: Rhipidocladum racemiflorum; assembly: GCA_036346355.1. Taxonomy (NCBI): domain Eukaryota; kingdom Viridiplantae; phylum Streptophyta; class Magnoliopsida; order Poales; family Poaceae; genus Rhipidocladum; species Rhipidocladum racemiflorum. The sequence goes on from CM070581.1 coordinate 38,010,620, forward strand.
TTATTAGCTTCATCATGTTTACCATCAAATAAGCATGGTGTCCTAAACTCCAGTCTTGTCAACAACTTTTAGTGATTTGGTGCTTAGCTAGTAAATTGGAACATAGGTTGTTTTTTTTAAATAATACAGTATTGGTGTAATTCTATTTTTGTTTTATAAGCTTCCTAACTGTCCCATGGTATTTTACAAGATATTAATATATAACAGTTAAAAATCCAAATAAGCGCTTGAACACCCCACCACAGCACGGCACCAACACACACACAATAAAATCCCAACAGACTATCTCAAAAACCTAACTCCCAATAGACTCCCTCCTATCTCACGTGAATGCTTGCACACTGTCGTGCGATCCACAAATCCTCACTTGTGCTCTCACTCTCTGCGATTCCTTCACTCTTGCATCCATTGCCCCTTAACCTTCCTCTCGCAGATCTCAACACCCCTGGTATGTGAGCCAATTGCAGACAGTGATAGCAGCGACACTCACATGGTCTAATGTACTGCATGTAGACAGAACAAGAGGTAAGCTTTGGTGATCAACTGTTTCAGTTCATTGCCCATTAGTAGCTTTTTTTTATCTCTTTGTTTGATTGGGTTTTTATTTGTCTGCAGGTGCCACAAAAGTCCCATATTGGTGGAGATCAATCAAATTTGTCACTGTACCTTTTTTATTTAATTTAACTGCAGGGCTAACCTATTCGCATAAATGCGCGTTAGATTTGGACTTTGATGACATGGGTTAGTGCATGAGTGGTACAATACTTGTTATTGTAGTCCTCAATTGTCATGTGCGCCAAGGATGGCAGAAACAACAAGCGCATAGCAATAGAAATCCCCTAGGATTGTAGCAATCTCATAACCGATAACTTTCCAATTACATTATTTCCATCTTATCTATAGCCAAGTTCAGGTCCACCTCTATTTGAGTGGATGCAGAGAATGCTTTCAGGTTAAGCAAAGATGAATAAACCAAGTCCCTCAAGTCTCTAAGTTCCTATCATGCTCCTTGGCCGGCTGTTCTACGTCCCAGCCCTACCCCTGCAATTGGCACTCTCCTTCATCTAGCATCATGCTCCCTCCGACAGCTGTTTACCCTCATTATGTACGAAGGTACATACAATTGGCATCAGTGCCACTCACCATGGCTTCCAATACCGAGTTATCCACGGATCCTCTGCTTGATAAGATGAAGGTCATCTTGGATAACATAATGGCAATGGTTAAAGATCTGAGGGAGGTGATGGCCATGCCGTCCGCTGTCCGCACCGCCCTTGACACCTTTGGCTGCACTGGTCATATCTGCACCATGACTATGCATTTCAGGCTGCATTGTCTCAGGTTCCACCGTATATCAACGAGAGGCCTTTTGTCATCTTGATCAGGCCACCATGTAAGCTCTCGCAATGTTGATGCATCTGCACCAATACCGCAGCACATCACCAAGTGAAGCACTTCTTGGCTGCTTTACATCACTCATCTCCACCTCAAACGATCTGCACAGCGTCACGCCATGGTAAGGAATCCTTTTTGCAGTCATTTTACCACGAAGGGCTCCAATCATGGCCACCACTGCACAGCTTGCGGACGAGTTATCTTTCGAGGGGAGAAATGCCATGTGAGCCAAGGATGGCAGAAGCAGCAAGCACATGGCAGTAGCAATCCCTAGGATTGCGAAATTCTGATAACTTTCCAATTAGCTTATTTCCATCTTATAAATTAGATTGTTTCCATCTTATCGACAGCCAAGTTTGTAAGGTCCACCTCTATTTAAGACGGTCGAGAGAATGCTTTCAGATTAATCACAGATGAATAAGTCAAGTCCCTCTAGTTTTTAAGTCCCTGCCGTGTTCCTCTCAAGGTTATTACGTCGTAAAGTCAAGTCAAATCACCGGGGGGCAACTTGGGAGACTAGTCGACCGACTAGCCTCAACTAGTCCCCAAACTAGGAAGTATGTTAGTAGGGCAACTAGAACAGAGCATAAAACCTAAGAAGTATGATTACCCTATCAGAACAAAGCATAAAACTTAAGAACAAATCATAAAATACTAGAACAGAGCATTACCCGATCTGGACGGGCAGGGGCGAAGGGGATGAGGTGGAGGCGGCTCCGGCAGACGGACTGGCGGAGGCGGCTCCGGCAGACGGACTGATGGAGGCGAACAGGCGCAGGCGGATGGGAGGTGGACAGGCGCAGGGAGACGAGCGCAAGGGGAGGCGGGCAGGTGAAGGCGGGCTTCGGCCAAGCCGGATGGGCACTGCGACTGAGGTCGAGGCGGAGGCAGCTGCAGTCGAGGTAGATGGAAGGAGGCGGAGGCGGCTTCGGCAGACAGGCACAAGGGGAGGCGAGCTTCGGCCAAGGCCAAGGCGGCTGCGGCCGAGGTGGACGGGCGGAGATGGGCGGGAGGAGACGGAGGCGGCTCCACAAGGCGAACAGAAGGCCAGACGGGCACAAGTGGTTACAGCGGCACTCTGGGCGGAAATCGATCCAAGGCTGGAGGATTTAGAGTTTAGCCAGTCCATTCCATGTATATATGTCTCATGTGGTCTTCTCTAAATGTAGGCCATGAGTCGCCCGGCTAGGAAACCCCAATTAGTTGCAGTTAGTCATCGATTAGTCGTCCAACCGCACGACTAGTCGCTCAAGTAGAGTCGATGACCCTAGTCGTCCTCCATGTACCGACTGGACAAGTAATCGTGGATTAGTCGACGACTTAATAACAATAGTTCCTCTCCTTGGCTGGCTGTTCTTAGACTTTCTCTCCCCCAATAGGCACCCTCCCCTTCATTTAGCGTCATTTTACTTTAAGTTGTCACCGTTTGACCTCCCTTCATGTTTAACCCCATTCTGTACTAACGTAGATAGCATTGATATCCATGTTTGTTTAATTCTTTCAATCTTTCAACAACCATTTTTCATAAATGAGCAGTGCTGAGATGTAGATTTTCACACCATAAGATGAAGAATCAATTGGTGTAGAAATGAAGGATTTAGTATATTGAGCTAGAATGATTAAAATGCATTATCATGACCATGGTTATCACAGCGCCCCAGCGAGGCGAGTCGCCTCCGGGGCGCCTGGACGCCTAGGCGCCAGTTAGGCGACTATTGGCCTGACAACAGTAAGTTCTAAATCCAGGAATTAGGCAATTGTTTTTTATGTGGATTGGCTGTAATTGGTCCAACTCGGTCATTGGCCCAGTAAGGCGACCATTGGCCTAGTTAGGCGACCATTGGCCCAACTCAGTCCAATGGCCTGACCTACCCCTAACCGACTAACCCTAACCTGCCTCCTCAGCCGCCGCTGTCTCCACTTCCCCTCCCCTCTCTCTCTCTCTCTCTCTCTCTCTCTCTCTCTTTCTCTCTCGCTCTGTCTCACGCGCATGCATTCCCCGACCACGCCGCCTCCCCCTCTGCATTCCCCCTCTCTCCCACGCAGCAGTAGCGGCAGCGCAGCAGCGGCGGCGGTGGAGGCGACTGAGGGGACGGCCTAGAGGCGACGGTCGCGGCGGGCTGGAGGGGCAGGCAACGGCTGGAGGAGAGCAACGAGCCGACGACGCCGCGACTGAGGCGATGGAGCCGACGACGCCCCGACGAAGCCGTCGCTCGGCGCACGCCCGACCGCCTCAACGCGACGCCAAGTCGCTCGCCGCGACGCCTGGGAAGCCTAGTCGCTCGCTTGAAGATCTCCAGGCGAGGCGACGGGTCCTGGAGATCTCCCTCGGCCGACTGGACGCCTAGGCGGCGACTAGGCGACGCCATGATAACAGTGATCATGACGCTTTGATGTATTTGTAATCTGCTAACGATTTTATCACAATGCAACCAAATGAAATGGTTTTGTACGGTATTTGGGGATAGCTTCCGCGAAAGCTCTTTTTGCGAAGTATCATCGCGAAATTGATCACAACTAACATTTTTTTGCTTCGTGATTGCAGCACTTTTTCCTAGATTTATGCCATTCATGACTTTCCCATAAAGACTAATGGCATAACAAAATAAGTTCAACCTACTTTTTAATGTGTTGTGCTGACATGCCATTATGCCAAAAAAAATTTACCTTGTATCCTTGTCTGTATTGAAAGTGAGAGCATCAGAGCATATAACAAGTAATTGATCTACAGCTAACAAGATTGGTAGAATAGCGTATCATCGTACATAATATTAGCACTCTCGTACATTATTATTTGTTCGAGTTATAACCATATTAAGACTCTTCCATGTTAAAACTCTATTTATGAGTTAAGACACAAGCTGTTTCATGCAACTGGAGTCATAGAATCGAAGTTTCCAAGGCTTGGTTCAAGGTTCTGACTGCCTTGGTTTTGGACATGAGTTTCAAAAAATAGCAATAACCAGAAAAGCAAAATAGCCGGTTTGACCAGAGTGAAGAATCATTGACCAAGTTATGGAAAGAAATGACATGTTCGAATGACTTTACATTCCTTTGGACAAGTTTATATGGAGTCACATGTTTAACCAAAATTATCAAACAAGTAAAGTAAGCATTTAAAAAAAATCTAAAAAGGATCATTGAACTAACAAATTGTGACCCAGCTAGTTACTTGGCCATGGTGGATCCAAATTTGATCTTTACAGTTGGATTTAGACTATTTCAGACCAATAAGTGGCAGGTAACTAGTACCCAGTCCCAAAACTGGTCAGGTACTGGTTTCAGATCCTTGGTTTTAGCTATTTATTTCATATCTTTCAATTTGCTTCCTTGCTGTTTTTTCAATTGTTGCAGAGTTCACTCAAGTCAGCACCATAGAAAGAAGATGATGGTTTGCCTACATATAGATACATATGTAAAAAGATTGTACTTATAGAATACAACCAAGCGTTCTTAATATGTAAAAAGATATCACTACTAGGACAGAGCATAAACTTCCCTGCAACCAAAAGCCATTAATACCTGCAAGTATTCAAAATCGTTATCTTTAAAAGAAGCATCCATGACTGGTCCAACAGCTCTGCCCTCTTCAAACTTTGGCTCCTGAAACCAAGTAAACAATCCCAAATTTATGCACTATAAATGTCACAAAATGAAAAGAATTCTAGGCTTCCTTTTTGACATGTATACCTCAAACTCAGGGACAGATGGCATCATCTCGCACATATTTGTAAAAGGATTGTCAACCTGAAACCCTTCAACATTCTTCATCATCGGTGGGTTGTCGTTCTGTGATGAGATAAAACCTGGAGGCATAATACTAGAGTCAACATTGGTGCTGGAAGGCACTGGATGTGTTTCCACATGAAGATCCTCCTGAGGGGGCAAATTCTTCATGATCATTGTATCTTCTAAACGTGCCAAAGTATTCACTCCATCCTCAATCTTTGCCAGGTCTTTGTCCTTATCTTTATGTTGAAACTCATCTTTTGCAAGATTTCTGAAGTATGACCACCGCTGGGGTTCATAATTACGCATGTTCAAGCTAAGGACAGGATCATTAAAAGGACTTGATGATTGTGCTGCAGTGTCAACCTTGGCAAAGAAATCAGAAAGAATGTCAGGGGAGGTGTTCTCATCAGTACCACCAGCAATATCTCTATTCTCTGTTTTAGGGATAATAGGTTGCTTGCAAGAATCATCTACAGAGCTGCTGGAGCATGGCACAACTGGGTCACATTCAATGTCAGTTGGGAGTGCAGGCTTGGGAGCATCCCAACTAACATGATCTGGCACAGCAGCATGAGCTCCCCGCTGATTAGTTGTTTCTACACCATCAGCAGTTGCCTCATTCAGTTTACCTTTAGCTACAACCTTTTCAGCTACATGAATACTTTTCTCTGCATTTATAGTACTCGTGTCATTTGAGGACCTCTTTTCACCAAGCAGTTGCTCACTAAATGGAGAAGTCTGTTGTACAGTATTGACATATTCTTTCTCAAACTGTATGAGACTATCATCACCAGCTTGATCATTCAAATTTATTGCCTGGGTGGCTAAATTTGATTTTTCAGTCCCCTCAAATGTAGGATCAATGGCTTCTGCAATGGATTCATTTGCCACACCGGATTGTGATTGAAGAATTAGAAATTGAGAATTAAGTGAATCATCAGATTTAGATAACCGATTCAGAAACCCAGTCTGCTCTCTTGGAATTCGCTCAGAATGAAAAACTCGTCCAGGGCGAGGTGGTGGATTCTTATTATTGTGATCCAACATGTCAACTTGAAAATCAGAACAGCCAGATGCAAAAGCTTCACTGGATTCGCGATCATCTTCATTACACTCTGAACCATAAGTGGCAGACATAGCTTTTGATGTTGTATAAGTCTCTAGACTTTTCGCACTGTCACTTTGTTGAAGAGAAGATGTTAATCCTTCTTGAACAGAAGATGTAGGGGGGACTTCTGAATGCATATAATTTGAAATAGAAGAGTCATGATGCATCATAGGAGCACTAAGATTCTCGAGGGATTGAAAATAATCCAATTCATTCTTTTGAGGCGGCATTTTAACAGCAGCCTGTTTTTCCTCCATCGATTTTGCTGTCGCACCGTCCTGATAAGACTGTTGATCAAAATATTGCAGTGAAGCAGTTCCTGATGAAGGTGCATACTGGGAAGTATATCTACAATCAGAAGGTGTCGATAGAGGAATAGATATCTGGCCCTCAGTGTCATAAACTCTTTCACTGGAAGTTGGATAAGTGTAATCAGAACCATGCCCATGCTGCATCCCATGGCTATGGTAAGGATGCAAATTAGCAGTATTATCGCCAGATAGACCTGCTAGTATTGGTCTTGATATCATAGCAGGAGGCACGAAAGTTGATGCATTCATACCATGCAAATTTGAAGAGTCTCTGCTTAAATTTGCCTGGTTACTATCAATATTGAGATTAATAAACTGATCCAAATCACTGATGGATGCGTTCACTAAACCTTGCCCACTTGAAGGCTTTGTAGCTCCCACATCCATCCCGTTGACAGCAACAACATACTGGATCCCAGAATCACTATCCATACTGCGCATGCTGAAACTCAGGTCATCAAAATCAATGGAGGAAACGAGGAAGATCCTAAGCTTCTGGTACCCCTCTCCACTATCAAGGAAGCCGCATTCCTCCATCATGTTTCTCAAATCTTCATCATTTGAAACTGAAATCAAGGCATCAAGATCTTCACCTGGCAGTTGATACTTGATATCATGAGGTTGATTATAGATGGCTGTCGTCTTCTGTTTGAGCTCTTGCCAGGAAATGTTCCTACTGATTCGAATTATATGTGTCTCACCACCAACATACCTAAGCTTTCCATCACTTGGCCGGGGTAATATTTTTCCCCCAAAGCTACAGAGAATTTTTATCCTTCTGGAGGTGTCTGAACCCTCAGAAGAAGCATAGCTATGGGTCAGTCCCTGGCGACTTCCACCACTGGATGGAGCTCGTGGAACTGACGTAGTTGAGACGTGCCTGCTTCTGTTCTCATTTTCAGCAAAAGATTTTCTTTCAACTTCCTCTGTTTGCTTATTATCTGTAGTCAAAAAGATAGATGCATCGAACCTACTTTCTGCTCCTGTACGGTGAGCACCAAGGATTCCTCTAGAATCTTTGAGACCAGTACCAGATGCAACATTTTGATCATGAGACATACCAGGAACCAGATGTTTCTTGGATATAGCTCGATCTCTCATGAATTCAAGAGCAAACTCCTCCCCGGTCTGGATTGAATAGTTAAGGACAGGCTTAACGGTGCCTGAAATAGGATACTCTGGAACTGGAGAATTGCTGGGCACTGAGCTTGAGGATCCATGTACAGTACTTTGAGCTGCAGAGCGAGCATCATCTTTTCTACGTTCCATCAGGCCGTCCTCTGCGTCACTAGTTGGAGAACACCTAGTAAAATGTAGCTCAACCTACAGCAAAAAAGCACAATAATCATGCTTAACAAGTCACGTGCAACATTAGAGAGTGTAAACACTAAAAATCTAAGTACCTAGATCAAAATTAAGGAAACAAGCATTGGGTTGTGTTTGCTAGCACCTAGGTCAATCTTTAATGTCAAACTTCCTCCTATTAGTGTATTTTGTTTATCAATAGTTCGTTAACAAATATTATTCTTATGTGCATCATTTTTCTACACCCACAAATAAGTACATTTTGCCAACCCACTGAAGATGCCATGCAATTCCATTGCGGGGTGCTGACTATGTAGGACCGATACCAAACAAACAGCGCGTAACACTTTTTCGACCCTACAAACAGAGCGAGCCATCTTTCCTGAAGAAACCACACAAACACATAAAAACACCCACCTGCCGACCAAAAGGAGAAATTCTCCAAATGTTTTATCCAATACACACAAAACAGGAGCTCTAAAGCCAGAGTGAATAATCTCGTACATGCTTTATCTGATAAACCCTGCACTTACAGAACTGATTCGTGTTATGCTGTGCTGTAAACAAGAAACAGATGAGCAACTCGCCCGATACTGTACGCACGCAAGAACCGTAGGGAAACACACATGAAGACCTAAAATACTCGCAGCATAAATTAGACAAAATAAAATGAAGTCAACCAAAGCTAGGGCTTACCAAGAAAAGAGATACTAATCCGGATGCGTCTCCGGTAGGAGGGGGCACTGAGCAGATGACCACCTCGCCGCCGCCGCCGCCGGGAGGGGCGGCCGAGGCGAGGCCAAAGCGGTCTGCAGCAGCTGCTTATTCGGGTGGAGTTGTAGTTAGTGCTGGATTGGAGCAGCGAAACCCTAGGCGTCGATAGGCTAGGAGGGAGCTACGAGAGGAGGATTTAGACGAGGCCTAGGCGATAGGCCTAGGCGAGGCCGGGGACGGAGGAGAAAGGGGAGAAAAGAAAGAGAGGAAAGAGACGATGCTGACTTCACTCACGGTGGCCCTTGTTGGGATGGTTTGGACGGACAGGCAAGAAAGAGGGCAAGGCACGTCAAGCGAAGTGCGTTGTGTGATTGTGTCACCGTGCGAGTGCTTATCTGGAGGCCCTACCCTAGGCAGGCAGGAAGAGTAGTTGGTAAGAGACAAGGCATCTCTCTCCTGTATCTGCCCTGCTGGTGTTTGTCTTGTTTTTGTCTGATTTGATTTTTGTATAGGAGTGGAGTAAATAAAGGTGCTTTGGTGATGATTTTTTGTTAGGAGAAGTGCCTCCACTTCTCATCATCCGGTAGCCCAGTTCTGGAACAGCAGAGTGGAGGTGACCCATCTGACAGGAACCACAATTAGAAACAGTTTCTCTAATAATCCGAATCTATAATCTAGAACTGGGCTACCACTTTTCTTCTACTTTGCCTCCACATACTAGGAACCACATGATTTCCTCCTCTTCTCTTCTCCTTTGCCACCAATACATGAGTCACCTCCAGTATGCTCCTGTACTGCCTTTCGGTGGCTTGCATCCCCTCCAGTCTATGTGCCTTCATCTCTTGCGAACACACATGCCGATGGGGTCAAGAGAGACGGATCCAGTGCTGGCGTGGTCAGAGATAGACGAATCTAGTGTTGGCAGAGTTACGTTAGTTGAGAGCTCCTAGCCCTTAGAATTGCTAGTAAAGGGCACCTAAAGTTTCTATTTAAGTAATGATTTTTCTCAATATATCCTCAAAATATGTTCCATTTGAATCTTATTTTGTTAAGCACATCATATAGATCCTAACAATTCAAATAGGACGCGATCAAGGAAAAGGTATACCCGCGGCATCCGACAGTGTGATGGTGCGTTATGCAGGGAAGCATTACTGTTAACATATTCATACACAAAATCCTGGGTATACAGTTATTAATTGCATGCCCAAATCCATGCCTAAATATTTTCAAAAAATAGAAAATAATTTGGCTGTGACTGCATGAGACTGTTTTGAGACCAAGTTTCCACTACAAGAAAAGTGATTTTTAATGACGGTCTAAACTCATCATAATTAGTCCCGAGATCGTCATTTTAGGTTTTTTATGACGACTTTATGACAAAATTCTACTTGTCATAGAAAGTGCGTCATAGAAAGTTTTCAATGACGAATTGTTTATTTTCGTCATAATAAATCAACTTTTCTGTGACGAATTACATTTTCGTCAGCGAAGACTTCAATTTTATGACAAATATAGCTGTCATTAATTGTACACAAAACGTCATATATTTTTGTCATGGATCACCCTAGTGCCACGTAATCAACCAAGGTGTGTGGTGACGTGGCATGTCTTGTGACGCAAATGTTTCGTCACAGATGAGTGCCACGTGGACATGCATTTTTGTCATGGAACAGTCCAATGCCACGTCAGCAGCCAGGGTTGGGTGACGTGGCATGTCTTGTGACGCACATGTTTCGTCACTGAAGATTGTCACGTGGACATGAATCTTCGTCATGGAAGTAATGATCTGTCATTTTCTATGATGAATAATTTCGTCATAGATAGATGTAGCATCCCCATGAAGTTTCGTCATTAACACCTCTGTCAGCTCATATATGATTCATTTTTATAACCACAACACACAATATTTTGAGGAGACCAATTAATACATTTCACAAAGCAGCACAAAATATCCATAGATACATTAAGAGTCACAAAATGTGTTCACAGTACTGAAACCACCACTTCAAGCTAGTACCATTGAACCAGGTAACCAGTCATGCAAAAATAAGTATCCTTGTCTAAACAGATCCACATGTTATTAGTGAACAGATTCATAAACTCACAAGTTGGCTTGACCAGCCATTCGCATGAGACGACAAATAATTGCATCATTCTCCTCTTGCCTCTTCTTTATATCCTCCATTTCCTTTTGGGTTCTGATCAATGCATCATCTGATGCTTGAGCTTTTTTCTTCAAGTCTTCTACTTCTTGTTGTTATTGCTCAATGGTCTTTCGAAGTTCAGCAGCTCCTCGTCTCTCCTCCTCAAGCTATTCCTCAAGAGCTTGTTCTTTAGAGTCCTTTGTAGAGTTTGTAGTGGTTCAATGTAATCCAACATTCTTCAGGAATTTGCTTGTGGTTGAATGTAATCCAACATTCTTTGGAGCCCTTTTTAGAGCTTTGAGATAGAACCTTATCAACAATCTCGGTATTAGACATTGTTACCTGACCCTCTGCATCAGGCTCCATCATAGCTTCCATCTCAGCCTAAGATATAGAACATAACACAATCAATACTGATATGGGGAACATAAGGCTTATACAAATGAAATTTTCATCCTAATGGAGCAGGACACAACAAAGGTACACATCTGTCGGTTGAGTTATGACAGAATTGTATGTATTCAAGAAAGCAATTTTGTAATCAACATGCATGTATTCAATACTAATATGGGGAACATAAGGCTTTCTTACACAACAAAGGACACTGCAATTTTGTAATCAATACTGATATGGAGAACATAAGGCTTTCTTACACAACAAAGGGCACTGCAAGAAACCTGAAGCATACACATTTAGTTATAACAGAATTGTAATCAACATGCATGTATTCAAGAAAGCAATTTTGTAAGCACAACAGAAGGTACTCAAAGGACAAACACTAAAGAAAGAAAAAACTTTGGAGCATATCAAAAACTTCAACATGACAATAATAATAACAGAATGTCAAAAAATTAACATACCTATGCTTAGCTGTGGACTTTTAGAAGTACTAATTAATATCACACACTAAACTCCACAAGTTTACAAAATTTACAACCTATTTCACATGGATAACTGAACACAACTGTAGCATGGTCCAATATGTTGTGTCTAAGCAAGCACAACAGAGTACTTTTATTTGTTTGAATAACTATCAGCCAACTCTTTCAAAGTATGTAAAAGGAACAAAAATAATCATAGTATTAACACATTCATGTGTTTGCCCAAATTTGCTATGCTTCTCCGGATTGCAAGGCAAGGAGGCCTATTACTATCTCAACCAGATTTTTCTTCACATAACTAGATACAGTATATGAATCTAAATGATGGAAAAATAAATTGATCATCTGCAGGATACAATGGCAGAAGAACAAGGAGGAAATGTAGGGTCTTACAACTGCGCGTTGCATAGGTTCAGCGAGTCCCTTCTTCTTTCTGTTGTGGCACTCCTTGAACATGTCCACAGCAGTGAACTGTTGATCTTTGTTTTTCTCCTTCTACAATTGGAAGAAGAAACATAATAACATGTATCAAGTAGAAAAGTTCTTCCTAGCTACATATGGCTTTATTATAGGCAGGGCTTCAACTCAATAAGAGCATATAATTTCCTCTCTTTCATTATCAAGTAACAAGTGATGTATGTGTAATTGCTATCAAGTTTTGTGGATCGAAAATGAATCATGAGACAACAAACAGTACTTACCAGAGCATGGCAGTGTGCAATGTAGCTGCGAGACCCTTGAAGTTTTGTTAAGTGAGTCATCTTCTTCGTTCGCTTCATCAGCCCTTGAAGGGCTGCTCCCAGGTGAAGCATCATGAATCAGATGAGAGTGTATCCAAATTCTTCTTTGGAGTCTATATAAAGAAATTTAGGTACAGAAATTGGCCATAACAGTTGCACCTTCCGAATATCAATAAAAACAAGTTAAAATAGTCCAAAGATAAGATGCATCAAAGTTGTTGCCAGCAGGAATAGAGCATCTCAACAAGAAAAAGGTGCCTGCTCAACTTCATTGATGAGCAAATTTAGAGGAGCTTGTAATATATAGTTTTGGAGCGGTATTATTTTGTCATTTTTACAAGGACGTAGCAGATTTCACTAGCATAACTAATTATCAACCAAGTGCCAAGCTACAGCGAATTGAAACTAGGGAAAGTTCAGAATAAAATTTAAATATGTACTGGGCGTCTAGGGGGTTTATCTTGTTTTTCTTCCACTGATGGTCCCTCATCTTTGCCAAAAGCCCCTAAAAGTGACCATGTGAAGAAAAAACATGATCAAAAGGATAATGCAAATGAATCACTAACATGGAAGTTTATTATACTAAATAGATAAACAGATTAGTTGTACCTTTTTACCAGTAATGATTGTTTTCCTAGTAGCTGCCGGCTGTTTGCCCTTATTTTGTGCAGCAGCATCTGTACTACCTGCACAATCTGAAGTGGCCTTCTTTTCTCCTTTGCCATCTCTAGATGGAGCAGTTCTTGTAGGACTGTTTTCATGAGAAGAATCGGAACCAGATGAAAGCATCACCAGTGCCGTACTTGGTGCCTATACCAAAAAATAAGTGACATCCAAATCCATGTAGTAGTAACCAATTAATTGTCAAATAATAGCTATCCACTTATACAAAACAAGGATCTTGGCAAGAATGTGTCACAATTATGGAAAGCCGAAGTTATTGCAAAGAGAAATGAATGGGTAGCCCATAAGTAGATCATGGACAACATGCTAACTTCTGCCCTAGCCCGTTGGCACCAAATAAGAAGCTATAGTTCAGGATATGAATCGGTGATAGCACAAGTAGACAACACTGTTTAACCAAAAACGTGAGTATAAACAAGTTCTGATACAAATGCACAAATTCTACATCAGACTTATGAAGGCTATAAAGAGCAAGAGATTATTAAGAACATCGCGAAGCACTTGAGAGTAGGGGTGCAATCGGCTCAGATTCGGTCGGATACACTTGAAGCCTAGGCAGACCTCTATTTCCATACATTACCAACAAGGGTTTGTAATAAAATTCTCTGAACCAAAAATCAGCATAATCAATTTTTTCATAAAAAAGGTCCTCTAACTATTTAATCCCTCTCTTTTATTGATTGGTACATAGAGCTTGTGAGGAAGAAACACAGTTGGTGCGGTGTTTTGAGTTTTACCTGTTATTTAGCATCTGCGCTTCGTCGAATTTAAGGGCGAAGTTAGATAGAACATTGTTGTCATCGCAAGTGTCCCTCACGGATAACCATCTGTCGTCAAGCTGAACATTTACACCCCTGTGCCAGGAGAAAGTAATAAGTTCAGTTGTTCTTAGGCTACCTAAAATTCAATGCAACATCACTATAACGTATCTTTAATCATACTTGCAGTATACTACTACATTTATACACTCCTGCTTGATTAAAAAAATAATGGTAAGTTCCGCAGCTCAGTGGTACACTAAACTATCTGCATTGGCTCACGATGAAGAGTTTACGTATTTACGATCAGATGGAATCATGGAAGGCTGAGAACTTCATAATTTTTTTGCAAGTAATCTGCATTCTTAACGAGAGCATCCTGGGCATAATCCTTGCCGACAGTTCTAATTGAAGCTGTATTAAGCAAGTTTTCTAAGGAACCATGTTTCTTCAGTAGTTTCACTGCAGTCTTGCGACCAAAACCAGGAGCTACATGCTGGATTCGGGAACACCATCCTCTTCATCACCTATGAAGCACCCTGTGCAGCATAACTTCAGATTCATCAGTTGGGTAGACAAACCAAACTCTGAATGATAAAAAAAATTGCATGATGGCATATTAATACACAAGATATGTACTTACTAAGGCTCAAATCTGCGGTTGGATCACACTTGTACTGTGCAACATATTGCCTCCGTATAAAAGGACCAACGCCCCATCTCAGGAATCGGCATAACCAACTGAATGCCATCAGATATCAGCTGCTTGAAGTTCTTATCTGGTGAGCCAATGACAACTCTAAAACCTTTCTTTAATACTTGTTCTGTTAAGGTAGCTACTACATCATCTGCCTCATACCCATCGACTTTGACAACCTGAGTTTGTCGTTTGCAAATCATTAAGCATTATAATCATTAAGCACTTGCTGTAGGGTTGAATTCCCAATTTAAATCCGCAGAACAGCAAAAGGATACATACAACACAGAATTAACCAAGAACCTAGCATCTGGAAGAGGGAAATTTTGCCATCCACTGGGATTCAGTGACGCAAACCGCATCTGCACCTACCAATCCAAGACCAATTTTGCAAGAAATCTGCGTGCAGGTTTATCCCGGTAAAAAAACGTCTCCTTTGCACCCATAATACGGGGAAGAGAAACTTATTATGCCCGGCACTTTCCACGATTTAGGCAGAGGTTGAGTAGCGCAGACGAGATGGGGGTACCTGGAATGCGCGGAGCCAGTCGGGACCATCTTCCTCCTCTCCCACGCCTGCTTCCCTACTGCCTCTGCTGCTACGGTCTCGATTAGGGCAACAACCGTGTACAGTGCGATCGGGTGGCGGCGGCGCACGACTGAAGCTGATTAAGACAGGCGGCGGGACAGAGAACGGAGTTACCGGAGAGCAAGGGCTAGAGCGCGGTGGTTAGGAGGATTTTCGGGTGGCTGCAGTCCCCGGTGGTGAGCCCGACAACCGGCTTGCTCGGATGTGGAGGGAGTTAGAGAGAGGGATCCAGGAAGAAGGGCCTTGGGGATAGTTTTTCTTTACCAGATTAGGGATAGCGATGGAACTAGTAGTTTTTTTAACGGTGTATTTGTATCGCGTCTTTATACTCTTGGATTAATTTTTTATTTTTGTTGTTGAATTCTAAAAGAGAGAGAATTATTAGAAATTTAATTTCCTCATTTAATACTTTGAGAAAATTGCCAAAAAAGAAAAGAAAATTTACAAATACCTATTTTTCTTATTTGAAATGTTGATTTAAAGAGGGAAATTTTCTGAAATGATTTGAGAGTTTAAAATGGTATAAGAACTTGGATTTATTGGTTAAGGGGGGATTTCTTTTTAATGCAAAAGGGGTTGCAAAATTTAAAATTTTATTGTGTTATTTGAAATTTTGATCTTTAAAACCCCTTCATGCATCTTTTTTTTCATCCAAATAGTGAATTAATATAGAATTTGTCATCAATCATAAAAAAGGGGAGATTGTAAGTTCAAACTCCATTGATTTTAGGGATTGATTGTAATTTAATGTGTTAATTATTATTTAATGATAAATCTAATCATTCTGAGACAAACATATTTATTGAGCTTTATTCCTATTAGTCTCAAATTTGGATGAAAAATAGAAAACACAAGGCATACACTGCCCATTTGTTCTAGCAAATATCCGAATGGGTTAGATTCCGAATATCCGGTTCCCAACGAGAAAAAAAAACACCATTCATTTTCTATGATGATTTGTATTATGGTTTCATGACGAAATTTTATGTTTTGTCACAATAGTACATGGGGCGACGACGCATGATGCAATTAATGACAAACATAAAAAAGTCGTCACAGAAAATAGATTTTCCATGACAAAAGTTGACAACGTCATGACGTTTTCGTCACAGATAATCACTTTTCTTGTAGAAATTCAACAAATTCCATATTTTTGGACTTAAGTTCCAATAAGTTTTCGCGGGTTTCATCGAGTTTCAAGAAGTTTCAACAAGTTTCATCGAGTTTCAACCTAAAAGTTTCAAGAAGTTTTAGCAAGTTTCAATATATTTCATTAAGTGTCAACAGGTTTCATCAAAAAAATCCTCGACAAGCTCACATGTGGCCGCCACCGTCGCCATTGCCACTCGCTAGTACCACTACCTCCTCCCCTTGCTCACCCAAGGGGACGAAGCTAGAGCTTGATGTCGTGGTGCGTGTGAAGGCAAAGTAGAGCCACGAGACGACGTGGGGTCACAGGATCTAGCAGATCCCATTGCTGGCAACGAGGAAGATGACCGGATCTGGTGGATCCCATCGCCGACATCCTCCTCTCACTATGCCTATCGTGCTTGTCAAGTGCTTGGACTCTGCGCTGCTGAAGAGTCAAGGATGCTGACTAGAGAGGGTGAATAGGTGGTTTTAAAAATTCTCTATGATTAAAAGCTAATCACCTAAGTACCCCTATGTCAAAACCCTAACAAGAGTAACACGAAAGTGATAAACTAAGGTTTTGACAAATAAGGCCTAACTCAACTAGGCTCACTAGGTGCACTAATTAATTAAGTCTCTACACAAGAATAGCAATTCTAACGATAATCAAGCAATGTAAATGAAGAATTGTAAGTTGAGCATAAGAGAAACACACCACCGTTGTTTTCCCATGGTCTCGGAGACTTGCCAGTATCCCTAATCCATGTTGACGCAGGCCCAAACATGATGGACTAGATCCACACTTGAGCACCCGCCTCGAATCCACTAGTGGTAGCTACTTTACCCCTCCAGGTAGGCGAGTTCTGACCTTCACAACTTTGTCGGGCTTCTCACAACCTCCGTTGAGAAGCTCTCGCGCACGACGCTCGACGTCGTCTAGGAGGGCGGCAACCTTTAAGAGTAACAAGTCAAGCACTCCGCTTGAGCTTCACCTAGTGTAACACATGCACTACGGCTAAGTGCAACACATGCACTAAGATCCTCCTCAAGTACAACACATGCACAATGAGGCTCTCAGCTGACTCCTAATTGCGACACATATAATTAGGACTCACTCTTAGCTCAAGAATCAAATAAAGTAAGACAACGCATGCACTTCACTCCCAAAAGCACCCAAGAGAACTAGCAACTAGCCCTTGTCCCCCAAGGCTTCCTTTTATAGCCTCACAAAGAAAACTAGCCGTTTGGAGGCATTTCTAAAAAAACTCAGTAAATCCGGTACTACCAGTGGCAAAAGCCTGGTAGTACCAGTCCCGACCCAATGGTCATATTCCAACTGGGTACTAACCGTTGGCTACAGTACCCCCTTGGTACTATTGACGTTCAAAGTGTGGTACTACCACCACGCGGTACAATCGCCTAACACTTCGGTAGCACTGGCCTCAACAAACTCAGAGAAACACCATCTTCTGGAAAATAACTACCACACTCACAGGCGACACTACCGTCCTCCGGTAGCATTGGCCTTAGCACAGCGATAGTGCCAGCCTCACCGATTTTTCAAGAAATACATTCTCTAGAAAATAGGTACCACTCAAATGAGCGGTATTACTGACTGAGTTGTAGTACCGACTCTGTGAAATCATGTGCCAAAAAATTAGCTTAGAATTAAATTTGCAAATGTTTTTGTGCTTGTGCATGCGCCGGATCAATTTCCAAAAACAGTAAGTTTCCCATCTGCGCCAGACCATATTTCGCGCGTGCGCCGAACCAAACTTTTGGTCCACCGTGAATGTGCATTTGGGGACATTTGTGTCAGACTAAGTTTTAGAAAAACAGTAAGTTTCTATGTTACACCGGACCATGCACGCCGGACCAAATTCTTGGTCCGTTGTGAACAGGATTTCAATCATTTGTGCCGGACCAAACTAAAGTTCACTTTACATGTACGCCGGACCAAATTTTTGGTCCGTCGTGGACGGGATTTTGAGCACTGTTTTTGTATTTGCGCCGGACTAAATTTTACGAAAAACAGTAAGTTTCCCATTTACGCCGGACCAAATTTTTGGTCCGTGAAGGACCATGTGGAGATCCATCCATATTTGTGATGAGTATTTGACTTTATTTGAGCAAGGTGTGCTCAGGTTTGAGTTTGATTTGACTCGGTATTGCATGTTTGAATTAATTATAATTGTGGACTAACATGCAGGAAGATAAAGGTATGTGCATTGTGGTATGTGCAAAATGGTTTGTTCCTTGTGGTACAGGTTCCTGAGGCAGCTATGGTCGTTGGTGAGTACCGGGACTAGGTTGGGAGAACCGAGGTCCGGAGCGGTCGAGGATGCCGACGAGATGGTTGGGCTCAAACCAGGATCACTTGGATATCATGGAAATGGACTTGAGGTGGCTCAAGGTTTTCGGTTCGGGTTGGAGGCTCGAAGAGGAGGAAACTGAGCGGTCAAGTCTGGCGGATGAAGGCCCGTTGCATCGGGTTGATCGGGTTGTGTTTAAAACCCATGTATGGCCAATGTGGCCCATGTAAGGCCCATGTGTGGGGTGAAATGAGAGGGTTAATCCTAGCCCTTGGTGGAGTGCCCTAGGGTTTGGGACTCATCCAAGGGTGGTAGGTGGCCCTAGAGTAGTATAAATAGAGGGGGAGGGGTGTCCTCCCTCACTCGAAGGTTTGAGTTGCTCCTTTGAGCTTTGCCCACATGAAGTGAGGCTTTGTAAACCTTCCAACCAGAAAATACAAAGATTTTCTTTACATTTTTGTGAATTTAAATTCCACATTTACATTATGTCTTTACTTTACGCAATTTAAATTCAGCATTTACTTTCCCGCATGTAAATTCCCGCAATTTACTTTCTCGCAATTGGTTTTGCCTCCTCTCCTTCTAAATGCTATTGATCAAGTATGTATTGAGGGTGCTCATTTGGTTTTACATCTTTGTTGCACCCTAGGATAGACTAGAGATCAAGTTTCTATCAAGATTGCAAATATGTCCTGAACTTGTTCTTCGCACAGCAGTCAGTCTTTGATTTTTAGAAAAATATAGAAAAATCCTTTTTGATTGATTCTTGTTGGAGAAGGTGCGTGGCTCATATATCCATCTGTGTAAAAATCTTAGAGTCCACTGGTTGCACCATTTGGGAGCTATGAGGTGAAAACCGATCCCTAAAATTCCTGATTGAAGATCCTGACTGTTCATAGTGCTTGATTTTTCCTGATTTTTTTTAGAAGTCTTTTGGTGGTGATTTTTGGTGGAGTGCTTCACGACTCATATTCTCACAGGGTGAAAAAATTCCCAAAAATTTTGGAGCAACATAAGTCCACCATCCACCTGCTCTAAGTGAGGAAAATTCCTGAAAAATCTGCTTTTGCTTTGCTAAAAGAGGCTTTTGTGTTTTGGCTTGATCTCTTTTAGAAAAGAAGTATTTGAATTGATCCCTCTTTGCTTTGGATACTTGACAACCAGGATTGTGATTTCAAAATCCCTCACATGATTCATGGTTCTCATCCATGTAAGCTAGGGATACACATAGTTGTCTAGTCGTTCCCGATTTTGCGGGTTTTGCGATTTTGAGGAGCACCGAGTTTCTTTGCGGGATTGTTTGGAGTACGTTGAGTAGGGGATAATTTTATTTGGGATCATTCACCCCTCCTCTGATCGCCATCTCGGTCTTTCAATTAGTATCAGAGCTGGTTTTGCTCTTTCATAGATCTTGACCGGTCTCAAGAGCCATGGCGACGGACAAGTACTCAACTAAGCCTCCAATTTTCGCTGGAGTTGATTATCCATTCTGGAAGGTTCGAATGGAGACATACATCACTACCCAGGGCTTTTATTTATGGCAGAAGGTGAAGCACCCGTATGAGGTTCCGGCCTATGAGAACGTTAACGCCGCAAACATGGCTGACGTTGAGGCAAACTCTAAGGCCAAGAACCTCCTCATACAGGGACTTAGCCGCAGTGAGTATGATCGCGTCTCTCACCTACGATCGGCTCACGAGATCTGGGTGACCCTCAATGCTTACCATGAGGGCACCACTCAGATCAAGTCCGTGAGACAGGATCAATTTAAGCGTGACTACAACAAGTTTGAGCAGCACGATGGTGAGAGCCTTGATGAGTGCTTTGCTCGTTTTGCAAAGATTCTCAGCAATCTTCGGTCAGTGAGTTGTTCATACACTGATTCGGAGAATGCGAGACATTTTCTTCGAGCACTCGATCTGAGGATTTGGGAGATGAAGGTAACCACCATCATGGACCATACGGACTTGTCGACCTTGACTCTTGACGGGTTGTATTCCTGCCTCAAGATTCATGAGCTTGACATCGTCGCTCGCAGGACGAAGTCCCAAACGATGGCATTAGTTACCGATCCCACTGGGTCTTCCTCTTCTGGACCCCCCTTGACTTCTCTTCTGGTTTTACTCTCCCCGCTCTTTGCGACGTAAGCGATGACGTTCTGGAACAATTTCCAGAAGACAAGCTTGCTCTTGTCGCTCGAAAATTTTTGAACATTTACAAGAGGGTGAGAGATAGGAAGAGGAGTGTCAAGTTCACTTGCTTTGAGTGTGGTGGTCCCAACCACATTCGAGCAAACTACCCCAAGCTGGAGAAGGGCAATAATGAACAAGGCGGTGCGGGCAAGAACGACTACATCAACAAGAACCGCAACAAGAAGCCTCCAGTTCGCGAGCCGGTGCAAGAGAAGAAACACCGCAAGTTCACCAAGGGCAAGAAGTTTTTTCACCGCGTCCTCGCCGCGCTCGACGACCTTGACCTCTCCGACACGGAGACATGGAGCGACGAGGACGAGGATGAACCGCAAGAGAAGGCGAAGGGCGGCGATGACTTCTCCGGCTTGTGCTTCATGGCCTCCAATGCCATGGAAGTACCCAACACCGAGCTGTACAGCGACACGAAGGAGGTACCTTCTTATGACCAGCTCCATGATGCTTGTCGAAGGATGCTAGTACATGTCCAGTAGATCCTATTCCTGTTGATGCTAGTTTTCTTCACACTCACACAAAATGCTTCATGTGCTAATTGCCCTAAGCTTCTCGCTGAAATTAATGCCATGAGTTGTCACATTAGGAAGCTATCTGCTAGAAATGATGAACTTGAAAAGCATGCTTCTAAGGACCCAATCAGCTCATGTGAGGGCTGTATGCAACTAAAAAAATGCTTATGATGACTTGGTGCTTGAAAACTCAAAATTTGCTAAGGATCTACTAGCTAAGTCACAAAATGGTTGCATGTTGTGTGTTGGGGTAGCAGAGGACATGAATCAAATTCATGTAGAGCTTAGGAAGAAGCTCAAAGTGTCAGCGTATGAGCTAACAGACCCCTTCCGAAATGGGGCGTAAGAAGTCCGAACAGGGGGCTTTCGTGGAGATTGCTCGGGATACAGTGGAAAGAAAACAGACGAAGCTCACAAGAAGACACTCGGGTTTATCCAGGTTCGGGCCCTCCTCACGAGTAATAGCCCTAGTCTGCTTGTGTTATTCTTGCTTGTGTTCTTGGAGAAATCGAAAGAACCAGGAACAAGGAACTCCCGGCCTCTAACCCCAAAGGAGGATGAACCAATCTAAAAAATCGAACCCCTTCTCCCATGCATCCCAGCTACCTTTTATACTGGCCGGGCGCACGGGCTTACAATAGTACAAAGACACCGAGTACATCGCCACGCCGCATTTAATGCGCTCACATCGTTTGCAAAGACACTTAATGCCCTGGCACGCCGCCCTCTCCCCGCCTCGCCTACTGCCGGCTCACTTCGCTCTGCCGGGGTGGGAAATTGCACCGTGACGTCACTCGCAATTATGGCGCACGTTGAGAACACACGTCGCCATACTGTGACCTTCATTACCCCCATTTAATGCGCACGATACGCATTAAATGCCTTTGACCTTCCGTGTGGTGGCACAAGTTACTAGGTGGCCTCGGGAGCTGGGCGCCAGCGGTGTGGCCTGGGCGCCGCGTCACTGGCGACCACCTTGCTAACCGCCCGTCGTGGCTGGATGCCATGTGTCCGGCGATCACTCTCCTAACCGCCACGTGGCGTGGCACAGTTGCCACTGTCCATTTGGCGATCACTCTGTGCCGCCCGGCGTGGCACAGTCGCCACTGTCCATTGGCGTCTTACTATGGTGAAGTGGGCACCCTGGTGTAGAATACACCGACAAGAGTTCTGCACCCACCTGGAGCGTCCTCATGCCTTTTTGGAAAAAGTGGCTTAGTCTCCCGGGTGGGTCCATCATAAATGCCCACGTAACGCTGCGGCTTTAAATGCCGCCGCCGTTTCCGGGCATCGAGGTGGAGCGTCGTACCGCCTCGCCCAGAATCGGGCGCCTTTGGAACGTGCCCACGCCTTTACTGATTTTTTGGGCTTCCCGCCATCGAACCGCCGCGCCCCTTCGGGTCTCCCGCCGAAGCATTCCTCCATGCGCCTATATATATACAAGTGGCCACTGGGGGAGCGGTTCGTTCTTTCCTTTCAGCCTCGTCCAACTGCTAAGCCCTAGCCTTTGTTTCTTGCGAACTGCTCCTTTGCCGTGCATCGCCTCCCTCTTGCACCTTCGCTCCTTCGCTCACATGGTGCCGCCAGCACCTCTGTTCCCTCCATCGATCGTCGAGGATGTTGACGCCGCAAGGTTTTCCCGGTACATTTCCGGCGGCACCGTCACTTCACTGGCCGGGACACGCGCCCCGCGCCTGGGAGAAGTAATCTTCTTCGGCTGGGCGATGCTGGCGGGTCTCCTCCCGCCGATCTCCGACTTCTACCTCGTCGTCCTCAACTTCTACTCCATCCACAACATTCACCTTCCTCCTAACTCCGTCATCCTTCTTGCTATCTTTTCCCACTTCTGCGAGATGTTCGTGGGAGTGGCCCCCAACCTTCCTCTCTTCCACTTCTTCTACTCCTTGCGCGCGGCCAAGGACACCTCCACCACATCAGGCTGCTGCCACCTCCACCTTCGGGATGGCGCGGCTTCACGCTACATTCCGCTGAACCTCCGTTCCAACTGGAGGACTTGGCGCAATGAGTGGCTCTACGTCGAGGACGACAGCGGTGTAGAAGTCCTGGAGTTGCTGACTGGGCCAGCGGTCAGCACCCCCACCTGGGGAGCTCACATCGACAAGACGCCCGAGCTCCAGACGATGCTGGCCCGCGTGGACCAGCTGCGAACAGCGGGCCTGGTGGGAGGCATGGTTCTCCGGGACTACATCTCTCGGAGAATCAGCCCCCTGTGCCGCCGTACTCGCCCTGCCTGGCAGTACACGGGCCCCGACAACATGACCAGGACGGCTCCCGAAGGTAGGTTACTTGTTTTTCTCTCTTTCTGGTGCTTTTTGCAACCGCCGCTGAACTAATGATGGCTTCACTCCTCTCTCTTTTTTTCTTCTTCTTTTTTTCCAGCCGCTGGGGACTTGTCCCCCGCAAAGCTCGAATCCTGGATGGGCTTGCTGGGTGCCTCTAGCAACCTCCCGCCTTTCCCGGCGGGTGCGCTCCCACTCTGCCGAGTGGAGCCCCGGGAACGCGTGGCGATCACCCGTGCCATGCCCACCATGGACACCATGGGACTGGTGAACACGCCCCGCCAAGGGGCATTGACGATCCGGGACCCTCCTCCAGCTGGCGACCAGAGGAGGGGCAAGTGCCCCACTGACGACGATGCCCCTGGTGCCAGCCCCAGGAGGGTTCGCATCCCGCCAGGGGGCACGGCGACCACGACCAGGGCGGGGAGCTCTACGGTGGCCGCAGCTGCCACTTCAACTGCTCCCGTCGAGGTGATTGAAGTTGGCGCCGCTCCGACCATAGCTCCGCCGGCACCGGTCGATCCTCCGCCGCCGTCGGCGCAGGTCGATCCTCCGCCGCGGCCAAGCAGTCGACCCACCTCCACCGCCACGGCACCGGTCCTTCCGCGCCGGCTGCAAGTCGATCCGCCACGCCACGGCCAAGAAGTCGATCCGCGCCAGATCGTCCTTCTGCGCGCCACGGCAGGTCAATCCGCCAAGACAGCACCGCGAGGGGATCGACGCCGCCCGGCCGTGCCTCGCTTTCAGAAGCCTTCACGGTACGCAAACCGACACACAAAGACATTGTCAGGTTCTTTTAATCTGAGAGGCTTACCTCCTTTTTACCTTCTTCAGGGCGACCACTTCAGCGCCACCGAGGCGACCAAGGCATCGCGGCCGCGGCGTCACGGGCCATGCGGTGGTCGAGCACCGAGGCGACCCAGGTGACCGCCAGGGGGCCTCCGCAGGGGCGGCTGTCTTACCGCCTGAAGGTGGGATGGGCTTGCTTCGCACTCCGGAGGCCCCTAATGCCTTAGTCCCCTCGGCGGATGCGGACACTCTGCTGGCTGCCCTCAGCGAGTTGCACTCCAGCGTGAGCGGCCGCCTCGCGACGAGCAAGGAGAGGCTGAGGGAGGCCACCGTGGAGAACAACCGCCTCCGCAAGGAGGCGTAGGACTGGCGCGGTCGGGCGGAGCGGTTGGAGTGGGATCTGCTGCAGGAGAGGGAGCAAGGGGCCCTCCGCGTCGAGGCGATCACTCGGGAGCGCGATGAAGAGAAGGGTGAGCGGCTCCACGCGGAAGCCGAGACCACCTCCATGCTGCGCCCGCCTTCGACCGGATGGTGGCCAGGTTGGAGCCACTGGGGCTGGAGCAGCTGACCCCCCTAGAGCAGACAGCCCGGCACTATGCCTTCTGCATGAGCCGGATCACCGACTTCCTCACCCACCTGCCCGACGCCTTAGCCACCCGGTCCAACCAAGAGGGGCGGGCAGTCGCGGCGGCCACGGCGATGTACGTGCTCGCCTGCTGCGCCAGCCAGGATGCCAACTTCGACCCCCTGGCCGCCATCCAGGGGGTGGAAGGGGACTAGGCCCGCGCAGAGGCACAGGTCAGCAACGTTGCCGAGCAGGTCACCGACCAGCTCGAGATGGTCAACCCGGTGCTGGAAGCAGTGGCCGAGGACGTGGCGCTCAGGCTGGACGCTGACCCGGTAGAGGACCAGGCAGTCGTGGAAGCCGCGGCGGACGAGGAGTGAAGACTCCAGATTGCCTCCTACTTTTTTGTTTTGCCGTCCTCTGTAAAAGACTCCTGCAAGTCAGTTTCTTGTTTATAAATGCATATACTTCCCTTCGCATGTCTTATGTTTGGATGCTTGTCTGCGCCTCCACTATAAGTGTTAGTTGGGGTGCAGGGCCCGGATCCCTCGCGCTATAATATCGCTATCTCAGGACCTTAGGACCTTGTGAAATTAATTACTCTCGCGGTCTCTTAGGGCCGAACACTTGGTGAGGTGTGGCAGGGTAGTAGGCTCTCGGTAGTGGTGTTTGAGTCGCCGGTTCTCACGGGGACACCCTGAGCGTCATGACCGTGTTGAAAACCGTGCCAAACTAGCCATCCGATCGCCCATCCCTGCAGGCCAGGAAATTTCAATGAATGACACTGAATTGGACTGCCGCAGACAAAACGACATTAAATTGGTCCGCCTTTCTCGAAATGACCCCGTGCACTCTAATTTCATCGTGGAATGACATTTTGGGCGTTTTTTGGGTATTGTTTATGTTTTTCCCCCGATTCGCATGGTGACGGGACAAAAATGCCTCTGAGTCGCATCGTGCTTAGCTGGTTGAACCAGTTGGGCCGGCTCGTGCTCGTCCATTGGCTGGCTAGCACGCTCTAGAGTTCGAAGCTGGGCGGCGACGGCGGAGAAGGCAGCGCCAGCGACATCTGCAGGTTTCGTCGGCGTTGACTTCGGCGGCATTGACACCGACTCCCCATCTAGTAAGCTTGTTCCTCCCCATTCGTTTTTGTGGATTCCGTTGTGCCCGCTTGTGATGTGGAGTAGATGTCGCATTCCTCTAGCTTCGGTTCTAGTTGGGAATCGCCTTTGGAGCCTATAGGGTTGCCCTTGATTGTGTGTTCGTATTGCAACATCGAGAATGTGTTGGAGCTGACTGCGAAAACAGAGGCTAACAAGGGGAAGAGGTTCTACAAATGCCCCGCGCAACCAAGCTTCGGTGAGTTTTGGGAGTGAGTGTGATGAAATTGTGTTTTGATCGCTAGGTTTCATGAAATTTTGCTTTCATGTATGCAATGAAATTTGTATGCAACCGACCCTGAAATTTTGATTTCATGTATGCAATGAAATTTGTTTTCAGGGTTCGAATGGTTGTAAATTTTTCATGTGGCAAGCCCAGTATGAGGAATACCTTGGAAGAATTGGAGTCGGAAGAGATTTGGCAAGCGTGAAGCAAGAAATGACCTGAAGGAAGATTTAGAGGAAGTACAGAAGGAGATGGCAGCACTAACAAGGAAAATTGAAGTCTGGGGAAAAACTATTGTATTGTTAGGTTGTGTTAATATAGTTCTTATGATTTTGTTAGTAGTTGTAATGCTTATAAAGTAGCATGTCAATGAATGAGCAAGTATGTAAAATGAACAAGTATGGGGAAATATGTTTGGCATCAGTATTATTTGTCAATGATGAGCATCAGTATTGTTTGGCATCAGTTTGTTTATCAGTGCATGTTCAGTGAAATATGTTTGGCATCAGTGAAATATGTTTGGCATCAGTTTGTTTAACATCAGTTTGTTTGGCATCAGTGAAATATATTTGGCATCATTTTGTTTAACATCAGTTTGTTTGGCATCAGTTTGTTTAACATCAATTGCAGCTACTGATGGTTTTGTCGCACCTGTTTAGGACAATAAATATGGAAAATGCTCAACCCAATTCTTCAATAGAAAAACAGAAAACAATCAAGAGAGAAAATGAACAAATCAAATACTTCTAGAGTATCAGTCAGAATATCTATTGATATGTAGCCAACCTTTGGCTGCTCTACTGTTAGAAATGTAAGATTGACAAATGATGATGAGATTTGCAGAAAGGATAGCTCAGTAATTAAAAATGATAATAGTGTAATAGGACATGAGAAGTATAACATACGTTTGCCACCTTGAACATCACCAAAGGAACTAATATCGAATCCTCCAGAAAACTTTCCTCCTTTCCCTGTCAAAGGTTAGAAAATAATAGTGACTTGTTCTTGAAAGGCATCATTTGCAGAAACTTTCCTCCTTTAACATCAGTTTGTTTGGCATCAGTGAAATATGTTTGGCATCATTTTGTTTGGCATCAGTTTGTTTAACATCCAGAATTGCATACAGATGGTATAGCATCCATAATTTATCATCCAGAATTGCATCCAGAATTTAGCATCCAGTTGTAGCATCCACAAATGGTATAGCATCCAGAATTTTTCATCCAGAATTTATCATTCAGTGGTAGCATCCACAAATGGTATAGCATCTAGAATTTATCATCCAGAATTGCATCCAGAATATAGCATCTACTGGAATTTAGCATCCAGAATTGCATACAAAAGGTCTAGCATCCAGAATTGCATACAAAAGGTCTAGCATCTAGAATTGCATCCAGAATTGCATACAAAAGGTGTATCATCATCCAGAATTGCATCCAGAAATGGTCTAGCAACATGCTAAAGCTAATGTTTGCCGAGCAACATGCAAAAGTACATTTTGATTACACCCATTTTGCGGACTGAAAAGAAGACCACTTGGAGTCTGGTTTTTTTTTGGAGTCAGCTTTTTGGCTGTGGTCTGGCTAGTCCCCTCTCCACCAGTATTGCTCATTGCCATTTGCCTGCACCAAGTAGGACGGGTACATTATTGAAACAGAAGTGTCACATTGTCAAGAAAGCAAGATTATACCTCGTCGGTGTGGAAATGGTATTGTTGGTCCCTTCTCCACCAGCACGGCTGAATGGCGCCTTCCTTGCAACTGATCTTTCTTTTCTTTGAGGAGTGGTACACTCTTTTTGTTTAGGGCCACTCTTGGATCTACTTTTCCTGCAAATACATATACACAAGTTCAGGGTTTATGAAATATCAATTGGTCTATCAATTGTAACAGATTATCAGGTGTAACTACCTCTTTCTGGTCCCATTTAAGGAACACTTGGAGCTAGTCTGCCTGTGACCCAATTCACCACAACCTTTACACTTGACCTGCCATTTTCCCTTACCCTTGGCCTTTCCTTTCTCAAGACAACCTACAATCCTTTTCTTTCTATGCCCGCCTGCTGACCTCTTTGCATTTGGTGGCAGCACCCTTGACCTAAGGTCCACAGAGGGCCATTGTGACCTGTCAGTCAAAGGTGGAATGATACCTGCATATGCAAGCCTGAATGATCTCACAGAGAAGTAAGGGTGCACATAGTCCTCCATATTGAAGTTTCTAATGGTACTTATGAATGCCAAAGCATGTGGACAGGGTTTTCCTGAGACCTGCCACTCCCTGCATGTGCACTCATGCTTATCAAGATGCACCACATGTCTCACCACTTCAAGTTCCTCATTGACCTCACTGACTTCAGCTATGTTCTTGCCAGCAGTGGTGACCATCAACCTGTCCAGATGCCTTGTCATTGCATTAAGCTGATGAATAACACCAGGGAGCATGACACCTTCAAGTTTTTCTCCTAACCTCCTCCTCCTATCATATAGCTGCATAGTTTTCTTTCTTATTGCATCAGCTAGCTCAGTCGCAGGTAGGTCCTTTAGCTCCTTCACCCAGCTGTTCCAACACTCAGCTAGATTATTTGTGATATAGTCACACTTGGTCTCCTCTGAAAACCTACTTCTCATCCACAACAGATTGTGATACCTACGTAACCATGGCCCAACATCAGGGCATGCTTCATGTATTTTGCCGATGTAATGGTCAAACCTGTTTGCCCTAAAAGCCCTAGCAGCAGGGTACATATTTGCATAGATTGGGCCTTGGAATTTTTTAACGAAATTATCCGTGAGGTGTCTGAAGCACTCTCTATGCTCTGCCCAGGGAAACACATGCTTAATTGCATTTTCTAAACCCTTGCAGGCATCTAAACTTATTGCCAAATGTGGTGGACTACCTATGGCTTTTTCCAATTGTTGCATGAACCAGGTCCAATTATCTATGGTATCTGCATCAAACAACCCAAATGCTAGTGGAAATATCCAATTATGGCCATCTAAAGCTGTAGCTGAAGGAAGATGTCCATTCCATCTCCCATTAAGTGCAGTGGAATCTATGCTAATGTATGGTCTACACCCATTCAGAAACTCATCTATGCTAGGCTTAAAACAACAGATTAACCTATGAAAGTACATGTTCTCTCCATCATGTTGTACATCTATTTCGACTACACTTCCAGGACTTCTAAGTTCTATCTCTGCCTTGAACTTAAAACGCATCTCAAAGCTGTTCTCCCATGAACCAAAAATAATGTCCATAGCTTTCTGCCTACCAAGCCACGCTGTGCTGTAAGTTAAATTTGAAGAGTACTTACTGTCTAACATAGATTTCAGTTCACTTGCTCCCATATTTGGATGTTCCTTCAAAATTGGGATTGCCTTCTCTGCTATCCACTTGTATGAAGCCATCCTTGTGCTTACTCTCCCTATAGATGCACACACGTGGTCAAACTTATTCACTGTCACCTGCATATACAACAACTCAAGGTTAACCAAAAAAATGACAACATTAATATGAACAGAAAGAACTCCAAACAAACTAAAATTTATACCTGAATAGACTTTCCATCACGCATCAACCTTGCTACAATAGCCCATTTACACCCCTTTGCTTTGCAATAACCCCTGTACCTAACTGACTCGGCCTTCTCTGTGGCTACCTCAAATTGATTCACAATTGCATGTTGCCTCAGAGCCATTTTAAACTCATACATAGATCCATACGTGCTCCCCTTTGCCATTGGAGGATTTTCCTTGTCGTAGTGAACACAAGCCTCACCGGGTACGACATCTGGAATTACAGTGTCATTTGTCTCATTGTCATCATCAGCAGCAGTGAAAGGTGACGTAGCCCTGGCATTGTCATCACCATGTCCTTGCTCTGCATCTCCTTCCACCCCATGTCCTTGCTCTGCATCTCCTTCCACCCCATGTCCTCGAATACAATCTTGTTCCCACTCAAGACTAAAACCCAACATCTCATAGAGAGCATCTTCCCCAGCAACTGGATTATTACTGCCTATGTATATATCTGGATTGTTCATGACACAAAGCTTATCCCAATCGAGCGGCAATGTAGATTCATCATGTCCACGTGCCACACTTCCTCGGTGGCTACAAGAACCCCCCGCGCTATTGACTACCTCGCTCGACCTTGAGTTAGTACCACAAGTACTACTTGCAGCACCACCAGGATCGATCGGAACAACAACAAAAACACAAGCAAAACAAACACAAAATATGCCTGTTAGGTACAAGACCTAACAGAAATTTCTCCATATATCCACTTGCAGCACCAGGATCGATCGTAACAACAAAAAGAACACAAGTAAAACAAACACAAATGCCTGTTAGGTACAAGACCTCACAGAAATTTCTCCATGTATCAACTATTCGCGCCAATCCCGAAATCCCCATTCACGAACCCTAACCCCTAACCCAACTGAGGGAAATTTGAATAGCAGCTTACCTACGACCGCCGCTGCACGCTTCCATTCCGCCGACGTCAATGCCGACTGGCGGTGCCTTCTCCGCCATCGCCGTCGCCGCAGCGGAACCCTAGAGCGTGCTAGCCAGCCAATGGATGAGCACGAGCCGGCCCAACTGGTTCAACCAGCTAAGCACGATGCGACTCAGGGGCATTTTTGTCCCGTCACCATGCGAATCGGGGGAAAACATAAACAATACCTAGAAAACGCCCAAAATGTCATTCCACGATGAAATTAGAGTGCACGGTGTCATTTCGAGAAAGGCGGACCAATTTAATATCATTTTGTCCGCGGCAGTCCAATTCAGTGTCATTCATTGAAATTTCCCTTGCAGGCCACGCTCACCCAGTGCTCCCACTTTTACCGTCGAGAATTCAGAGAGCCTTAAGGTACTGAGGGCGATTACGCGGACACGGCCCATTGGGGCGCAAACCAGGAAAAAGAGAACAAAGGTGACAATTGCTTTGAACGAAGACGAACGCTTAATTAAAACAGAGGCTTCCCCCGACCAGCCCAGGAGAGGAAAACACAAACCGGCTGGCCGGGGTACACAGCTTTGTACTTACAGCCAATTTAGGGATAGAACTTGCGCAGGAGTTCTATGTTTTAGGAGTTTGCTAGCTCCTTCCCGTCTTCAGTGGCCAACCTGACCGCCCCGGGACGAGAGACTGAGACCACCTTAAAGGGGCCCTCCCACTGGGGATACAGCTTGTGCAACCCGGCATGCGTCTGAATTCTACGCAAGACCAGGTCGCCCACTGCTAGTGTTCTCTCGCTGACCCGGGTGGCGTGGTACCGCCTGAGACTTTGCTGGTACAGGGCAGCGCGCAGGCTGCGCGATCTCGCACTTCTTCCAGGAGATTGGCATCCTCTCAATGCAAATCTTCCAGGGCTTTCCAGTGAACGCCGCCACGCGCGATGACCCTAAGGCCAGCTCCGAAGGCAGGACAGCTTCCGTGCCGTAGACCAGGAAAAAAGGAGTTTCCCTGGTGGTGTAACACCCCAATTTTTGCCTTTCATGAAATGAAATATTATTTTTTGCACATTTGTGAATTTTTGGAATTTTCTGGAATTTATTTGGATTTATTTGGAATTTATTTGAATTTATTCCATTTTGAAATAATTAAAGAATTAAACTTTGCAAATAAAAATTTGTTGGAAATATTTTATTTGAGTCCAAAATGTTCCAAAATATTTTCCAGAATTTTTCTGAGTCTTTTGCTATTTTTAATGATTTAATTGAATTTCTGAGAATTTAATTGGATTAATTAAATGCGAGTGGGTTTTACTGTTCCTCCGACCGGACCCGAGTCCGAGTCAGACTCGAGTCCGACCCGCGCCTGTTGGTCCAGCCGAACCAGCTCGGCCGAACCCAAACCCGCGTGACCGTTGGATCTTGATCCAACGGCCACGATTGAGCCACGTCACCCGAGCCCGAGCCTAACCGAGCAAGCCAGCTCGCCCGAGTCAGACCCGAACCCAAACCCACGCACCGTTGGATCTCAATCCAACGGCTGTGCGCGTGCCACGTCACCCTCTCCGTGTCGCCGTTGGACTCCGCCGCCGCAACGGAGTGGGCCTCGGTTTCCGCGCGTTTCACGGACGCCGAGGGCCCTATTTAATGCGCCGCCACCCGTGCCGTGACGCCGACTTCCGTGCGCACCCGTAGCCCTAGACAACGTCGCCTGAGCCGCCGCCGTTTAGTCGCAATCGCTCGCCATAGTTGTCGTAGCGCTCCGCCGCGGTTAAGTGTTGTTTTCGCCGCCGTCCGCCGTCCTCCGTCCTCCGCCGCCGTTGAGGTCAGATCCGGAACCGGGAGGTCAAGCCGCGTCGGAGGAGACCTCTCACTTCGCCGGAGCACGCCCGTAGTGCCGTTGCCGTGGTCGCCGTCCCCAACTCCGGTAAGCCAGCGCCGCCACACGCCATCACCGGGGCTCGAAGCTTCTCAGCCGTCTGATCAAGATCACACGCCCCAGATCACGCCACGTCACCCGCCGGTGAGATTCCGATCTAAAACTCCAGATCCATTCTCAACCGTTGGATCTAGATCCAACGGTCCAGATCAAACGCGTTAACCCAAATGCGTGAGTCCAGATCTAATCTGGGCCGTTGATTTTCAAATCAACGGCCGATATCGTGCCACGCTGGCCCAGAAGGTCGACCGCCGGCCAGCGCACTCCGCGTGTGGACGCTGACACGCCGGGCCCGCGTGTCAGCGACGTGACCAAACCGCACCATGACATCACGCTGACGTCATGGCGGGCCCGCACGTCAGCGGCCATCCCAGCCGTGTAGTGACGTCAGCGATGACGTCACCAGTGGGTCCCACACCTGCCGACGATGGTGAGCCCGCTGACGTCAGCAATGACGTCACCCGAGGGCACCCACCTGTCAGCGACACGTGGAGCCGTGGACCGGGTCCACGGTGGACCGAGCCGAACCGTGGGCTAAGCCCATGGACCGGCTGACGTCAGCCATCCAATCAGAGCCTGACGCGTGTCTTCGCTGACGCAATAATTAATTTCCGAAAAAGAAAATGATTTATTATTTCGAAATAATGATTTCAGATTTTGTTTCAAACTTCAAACGCTTATAACTTTTGCGTTTCAACACCGATTTGAGTGATTCAAATTTCTAAATCTGTATAAAATTGAGATCTACCTAATTATGAATTTTATTTAATTTTTGGACTAAAGTTTTCCTCTGTAATATTATTTAATTGATTATTTAAACTTCAAAATGCTATAACTTTTGCATTTAAACTCCGAATTTGACGATTCCAGTTTCTAAAAATTCATTAAATTATGTTCTCTCTGTTTATGGACTTTATTTGGTTGTTTGGATACTTTTTGTCTACTGTTTTATTCATTTGTTGCTATTTGCACGCGTTACGAGTAGACGTTGAAGTGCCGGAAGGATTCGAAGGAGAAGTATTGACTCAGGATCCAACTCAAGACCAAGAACAAGTACTTTTTGAAGGCAAGTTGTGCTTTGACCATATTGATCCCATTTTGAAACCTATTTTGATTTAATGTATTGCATGCTAGTTCAAATAGAAAATGCTTTACTTAATTATGGGAAATTAGATAAATGCCAAATTGCTGTATGACACCTTGACTATTTAAATATGTGCCATGACCCCCTTGTCACCCTAGTTGTGGATTACTAGTTGGACATTACTAAAATTGCCAACATGGGTTTAGACCGTTGTAGTATATTGCTTAGACCTGCTACGTGCACATGACATAATTTGGACAATCAAATGTTAATATTGACTTAATGATATATTGAACCTGTTTTGGAAAGGTATCATGTGATGTTGATAGCACGTGGTGCATGGTAATCAACTGGGCTTTGATAAATAGCTTTTGACTGGGGCATGTGGCAAGAATGATCAGGTGGGCCAGTTGTGGCACCGGAAACGTTGGTTTGGTTCTTCGGGTAGTCTTGCCCTGGTCACCCTAAGGACTTAACCTTGCAAGCCTTTGAACTGGGTCAAACGTGCAACCACATGTCTGTAATGGGACGGACCTAGTTGACTAAGTTGTTAATAACGTACCTGTGGGACCTCAGGTTGTCAACTACACCCTTTGTGTAAGTTGAATCTGGGAGCGCATCGGCTGCGCAAGGCAATCGTAACATCCCAAAATTTTGCTTTTCTTAAAATCATGTGTGATTTGGCTCTTTTGTGAATTTTTGGAATTTTCTGGAATTTATTTGGATTTATTTGGAATTTATTTGAATTTATTCCATTTTGAAATAATTAAAGAATTTAATTTTGCAAATAAATTTTTGTTGGAAATATTTTATTTGAGTCCAAAATAATCCAAAATATTTTCCAGAATTTTTTCGAATTTTTCTGAGTCATTTGCTATTTTTAATGAATTAAATGAATTACCGGAATTATTTTAAATATTAAATCATTGGAAAAATCCAACTCGGTCAAATCGTTGTTCATCCGACCGAAGTCGGACTCGAGTCCGACCAGAGCCGGTTGACTCGACTCAACCCACTCCTAACCCTAATCGATCCCAACCGCTGATCAAGATTCAATCTAGATCCGCCCGACTCGACCGAGCCGTGTTCGGATCGACCCGATCGCTGCGCGATCGTGGCGTTGATCGCGACACGCGGACGGGCCACGATTTCGCCGTCTTCCGTAATCGAAGCCGACTCCGCCGCCGAGTGCGCCATTGCGATCGATTAGGGCTCCGCTCAGCACGCCTCCGGCTATTTAATGCCCTGATCGTATTTCGAGGACCGCCAGTGACCGCACTTCTTCTAACCGCCGAGCTCTAGCCGTAGGTTCGCGGGACCGCCGTGAAGTTGCGTGAAGCGCCACCACGTCCTTGCCTGCCTGCCGTCGCCCTCCGCCGCCATTGACCCCAGATTCGAAACCCCGGCCGGGCGCACCAAGACACCCTCCATCTCGGCCGGAGCACGCCCCAACCGCTTGGGTGGTCGCGATCCCGCCGGCAGCCAACTCCGCGTGAAAGCCATCGCCGAGCCGAGCTCCACTAACCGTCCAGAATCAAGATCCAGGCCCAGATCGTACACGCGTACTTCTGGTGAGTTTCCCGCTGAAAATCCTAGATCTAATCCCAACCGCTGATCTAGATCCAACGGCCCACGATCAGTCACGAGCGCCCCAAGCACATGAGGCCAAACCAATCGGTACCGTCGGATTTCAAACCAACGCCACGATTGTGCGCACGCCCAGGAAGCCGAACTGCCGCGCCCACGCTGGCAGTGATCACCGACACGCTGGCCCGCGTGTCGGCCGATAGCACGCGGACGCTACCCATGACGCCATCGTGGGACCCACTGTCGACCGTGGTGCCGAGCCCGTGCCGACGCCAAAGAATGACGCTACCCGAGTGGGCCCACATGTCGGGCCTTCACGTGGGTAGTGGGACCGAGTCCACGGTGGACCTAAGCCGAGTGTGGACCGAGCCCACGATGGGCCGACGCCAAGCAAAGCAATCAGAGCGCCACGCGGTCCATGCTGACGCAATAATTAATTTCCGAAAAGAAAATGATTTATTAATTCGGAAATATTGATTCAAATTTAGATTCAAACTTCAAACGCTTATAACTTTATGCGTTTCAACTCGATTTGAGTGGTTCAAATTTCTAAATTTGTATAAAATTGAGATCTACCTAAATATGAATTTTATTTAATTTTTGGACTAAGGTTTTTCTCTGTAAAATTATTTAATTGATTATTTAAACTTTAAATAATCATAACTTTTATGCTTTAACTCCAAATTTGATTTATTCCAGTTTCTAAAAATCCGTAAAATTATGTTCTCTCTGTTTATGGATTTTATTTGGAGTTTTGGGATCTTTTGCATAGTGTTCATTTGTGTATTTGCTATTTGCACGCTTTTACGAGTAGACGCTAGCGCCTGAGGGATTCGGCTGAGAAGTATTGACTCAGATCCAACTCAAGACCAAGAGCAAGTGCTTTTGAAGGCAAGTTGTGCTTTGACCATATTGATCCCATTTCAAATCTATTTTGGTTTAAACTATTGCATGCTAGTTCAATTAGAAAAATACTTTGTTTAAACACAGGGGTTAGGTAAATTCCAATTTGCTATATGACACCTTGATTCCTTAAGTGTGTGCCATGATCCCTTGTCCCCCTCGTTGTGTTTTACTAGGTGGACATTATTAAGTTGCCAACATGGGTTTAGATCGTTGTAGTATCTTTGCTTAGACTCCTGCTCATGACATGATTTTGGATAATCAAATGCTAATATGGACTTAATGATATATTGAACCTGTTTTGGGAAAAGTATCATGTGATGTTGATGGCACGTGGTGCATGGTAATCAACTCGGGTTTGATAAATGTATTTCGACTCCGGGCATATGGCAAGAGTAATCAGCTGGGCCAGGTATCGGGAGTGTTGATTTGGTTTTTCTAGTAGTCTTGCCTGGTCACTCTAAGGACTTAACCTTGCAAGCCTTTGAACTGGTCATACTTGCAACCACATGGTCGAATGGGACGGCCCTAGTTGACTAAGTCGCTAAGGACTCACTTCAG
The DNA here is from genome assembly GCA_036346355.1 of Rhipidocladum racemiflorum. Taxonomy (NCBI): domain Eukaryota; kingdom Viridiplantae; phylum Streptophyta; class Magnoliopsida; order Poales; family Poaceae; genus Rhipidocladum; species Rhipidocladum racemiflorum. Next base: position 38,047,413 of record CM070581.1, read on the forward strand.
GAGCCTCAGGTGTCGCTTACACCGTTTGTGTGATTGTACTGGGAGCGTGATCGTGGCTGTGGCCGGTGCACCCATCTAACGGTGTGTTGGTCCCATACTTCGCCTTTGGCTAAGGGAAGGGATGGTGTAGAGCACGCACGGAGAGGACCACCGTGTTGTTTGAGGCTTCCAAAGGCTTTGTTATGATCGTCATTCATACTCTTGTATGGCGATTCACGGTGACGTGGTGAGTGGATTGTATCTTGTGGGTAAAGTGCATAACCTCCTGCAGATGTAGAATCTATTTGAATAGCCGAGTCCACGGTCTTTGATCGACAATGCTCGGAATTACAGTCAAGGGTTAGATTTTTCAAAATAACTTGGTTTTGAAAAAGATGGGTTGGTTTAACAAAGAAGATGATGGAAATATGGTTTAGGATGGGGAAAAATGTTTGTTAAACTTTTTGAAAGTTATTTATGTTTTACTTGTTTCTACCGCTTTCGAATCTACTTATATTACTTTTCAAAAAGTCATTTCAATCGCAAAAAATACCTAAGCCATTCCTTTGTACTAAGCCATGCATATAGTATATTAGCTTGCATTCAGGCATGACTTGTCGAGTACCAAGTACTCACCCTTGCCTCAACACAATATCGCTTGAAGAGGAGATTACGCCACTTTTGGAAGAGGAACTCCAAGAAGACCTGCCTACTTAGGGATGCGAGCCCGTTACTGTGGTATACCTGATGGCGCCACTAAGTTTATTTGATTTTCCGCTATTTCTTTTAATAAGTTTCGCTTGCAAGGCATATATTTGTAACTTGGGCCATAAGGCTCGAGTAACCCTTTGATTATTTAAATAAAGTACTTTGATAGTATCGTATGGTATGATTGTGATATATACCATGTTAAGGATCAGTGCACTAGCGCTGCTCTGGACTAGTGCTGAATACACGAGGGTCCGGATTTGCAAATTCGTGGTCCCGACAGAGGTGGTATCGAGCCTATACTTGACCAAGAGGCTCAACCCTAAGCTAGAATGGTCGTAGTGAGGATAAAACCTATTTTCTAAAGCTAAAAATTTGTGAAGACAAGAAATGACATCTCGATTTATCCTTCTCTCTCTCTTTTTCTCTTGCTGAAATTTTCCCTTACCTTGTCACAATTTGAAAATTTTCGAAGTTCTTCGTAAAGCACGCTTTGTGGCCGGATGGAGGTTTTCTCTATGAGTGAGCATAGGATCTATAGTGAGACTCCTTCACGAGTCACACATAGAATAAAGAGTCACCCTTTAGGCGTTAGACTCGCAGTTAGTTCAATTGGGATTTGCTTTGTTTCGAGTGTGCAAAGATGTGTTGCAAGGCCCTTAGGCATTTGTAAGTACCATACCAAGTTATTAGTAATAAAGATGGACCTTAAAGTTGCCCCTTTCGCCGCATAAGTTCCATACTACTTGTCTATTCTTGTTTCTCTCATCTCTAAACCTAGAGCAAATCGACAGATGGTGAACACTGGGAACTTTGGAAGCAATGGGAGTGGTTCTCGCCCAGCCAGAAACCCCAATGATGGAGCACCAAAGACCGCCATCGGATGTGCAGAATTTTGGAGCATTTCTTGCTGCTCGGACTCGATTGATGCATGCTATGATGCAACAAATGCAACGTCCTTTGCCGCCACACCAATCAAGTTAATTCGTGACAACGCTTAATACAAGGTCGCTGAGTTCATGAGGACTCACCACCCACTTTCTGCGAAATGCCAATCCATTGAGGTGATTGGTTAAGATCAATTGAGAGGAAGCTACACATAGCCCAATGCATAGGAAATGAGAAGGTACTTTACGCTTCATCATCGGTTGGAAGGAACAATTACTAATGGTGGAGAACTGCATACGCAGAGAACCCTCAAGATATCACTTGGGAAGAGTTCACGCATTCGACAAGATTATCACGTGCCTCGAAGGAATTATGGACCTTAAGAAGGAGGAGTTCGTGAGACCGAGGCAAGTGTAATCACCAGCGGGCCGACTACCTGAACAAGTTCACACAGATAGCACGCTACGCACCTGAGTATGTAGCTACAGATAAATCCGCAGATAGCCTCGCTTTATGAAGGGACTTAACGCAGGATTGCAAGACTTAGATGCATGCTTTTAGTTCAAACCCTGGTTCAACTCGAGCACGAAAGTAGGATGTTCCGGTGAGAATACTAATAGATGGAATAGAGTTCCTGCTTGAACCTTATAGTTTTGGAGACCAACCTTAGACGTCATATTGGGAATGGATTGGTTATCCAAGCACAAGGTATCGTATTGTGGCGAAGGACTATCTCGCTTGAGAGCAGTCCGTGTGGGAAGAAAGTGGAATTTCAAGCCACCGCAGCTAGAGATGGACAGCTTGATGGTTAATGCATTCAAGGCAATCAAGATAGAGGATGTCCCAAGAGGAATGAGTACTCCGATGTTTTTCCGAAGATCTACCTCGTATGCCGCTGCACAGGGACATAGAGTTTGTGATAGAGCTTGTACTGCAAGGCACCGATAGCAAAGAGACTCCTATCTGATGTCAACCGAGGAGTTGGTAGAGATGAAGAAACAAATAGAAGAGTTAATGGAGAAAGGATTTATCGACCAAGTTCGTCGCCATGGGGAGCACCAGTTTTGTTTGTCAAGAAGAAGGATGTATGATGATGACAAGATCCGGTAGGATTAAGTCCAAATGGAGGAAGGCAAGGCAAAGGATTTCCAACTAGACGAGCAAGGCACGTTATGGATGAAGGATCGCATTGTGTGCCTAACAAAAAGGAGTTAAAGCAATCTGATTCGAAGAAGCCCATGACTCTAAGTACTGATTCATCCCGAAGCGCCAAGATGTATCAGATCCAAGGAGAGATTCGTGGCCGAGTATGAAACGCGTGAAGTTCTTAGCATGTTGCATTGTGCATGTATGCCGCAGAGTCAAGGCAATGCATCGTAGACCAAACAGGATTGCTACAACCTAAAATACTGAGTGGAAGTGGGAGGAAATCGGAATGGATTTCATTACACGGCTGTCAAGACTCAAGGAGGTTATGACTCCATATGGGTTATAGTGGATCGCTTGACTCAGTAGCCCATTTTATCCCTCAGTAAAGACCACTTACTCGGAGATAAATTAAGCGAGTTGTACATGATCAGATTGTTTGTTTGCACGAGTGCCATAAAGAGATTGTATCAGACGAGAGGTACCCAATTTACCTCAAGGTTCTCGAATAAGTTGCATGAGCCATGGGAACCCGTTTAAACTTCAAGATTATCATCCACAGACGGATGCACCGAAAGAGTCAACCAGATTCTAGAGGATATGTTGAGAGCTTGTGCATTGGCTTATGCTACCTCTTGGGATAAAAGTTTGCCGATGCCGAAGTTTAGTTACAACAATAGTTATCGTGCTAGTTTACGATGTCACCTTTTGAGGCAATCAGATGGTCGACTCGGCTTGACACCATTGAATTGAACAGACCGCGAGCCTGTCTTTGGGCCCGATATTCTTCAAGAGGTCAGAGGCGCATCGCTATGATTAGGGAAAGGTTGAAGATAGCCCAATTCTCGATGTAAGAGTTATGCCGACAATCGCCGCCGAGATTTGAGTTTTGAACCGTAAGACTTTGTATACCTCGAGTTACGCCTCTCGGGAGTTAAGAGGTTCCATGCCAAAGGAAACTCGCACCCGGGCTATGTTGGACCATTTAAGATTTTGAGTCGCAGAGGTGAAGCGTTTACCACCGAGCTTGGCCATGCAGGAGTGCATGACGCGTGTTCCATGTGTCCTGGGCTTGAAGAAGTGTCTCCTGAGTTCCCCTATGCGAACAGGCACCGCTAGAGTCAATTGAGTTGCAAGAGGATTTGACTTATAAGGAGCACCCTGTGAGGATTCTAGACACAATGGATCGAGAAACTAGAAACAAGTCAACCCGATTCTCAGAGTTCAAATGGAGCAACCATGAAGAAAGTGAAGCGACTTGGGAGCGCAAGAGGATTTGAAGAAAGAATTTCCAAACCTATTTCTTTAGTGAGCCCCGAATCTCGGAGGACAGATTCTATTAAGGGGGAGGTTTGTAACATCCCAAAATTTTGCTTTTCTTAAAATCATGTGTGATTTGGCACTTTGGTGAATTTTTGAATTTTCTGAATTTATTTGGATTTATTTGGAATTTATTTGAATTTATTCCATTTTGAAATAATTAAAGAATTTAATTTTGCAAATAAATTTTGTTGGAAATATTTTATTTGAGTCCAAAATAATCCAAAATATTTTCTGCAGAATTTTCTGAATTTTTCCGAGTCATTTGCTATTTTTAATGAATTAAATGAATTATCGGGAATTATTTTAAATATTAAATCGCCGAAAATCCAACTCGGTCAAGTATCGTTTCATCCGATCGAAGTCGGACTTCCGAGTCCGACCGAGCCGCTTGACTCGACTCGAACCCACTCCTAACCCTAATCGATCCCAACCGTTGGATCAAGATTCAACGGCCGAGATCCGCCTACCATCGGAAGCCGTGTTCGGACCCGACGTCGCGGCATCGTGGGCCGCGATCGCGACACGCGGATCGCCACGATTTCGCTGCCTTCCCGTGAATCGAAGTCGGACCGCCACGAGCGCGCCATTGGATCGACAGGCTCCGCACAGCACGCCCCGGCTATTTAATGCCCGGATCGCACTCTCGAGACCGCCAGACCCGCGCACTTCTTGCTAACCCGCCGAGCTCTAGCCGTGAGGGTTCGCCGATCGCCCGCGTAGTTGCGCGCGGAAGCGCCACCACGGCCCTTGCTCGCCGCCGTCCGCCCGCCCTCCGCCGCTATCGACCCAGATTCAAACCCCGCCGCACTAAGACACCCTCCATCTCGCCGAGCACGCCCCAACGCTGCTTGGGTGGTCGCCAGCCTCACACGCACGCAAACTGTTAGAAAGCCATCCGAGCTCCACCAAACCGTCCGATCAAGATCCAAAGGCCCGAGACGCCACGCCACGGTGAGTTTCCCGTTGAAAATCCTAGATCTAATCCCAACCGTTGGATCTAGATCCAACGCCCACGATCACCACGTGCGCCCCAAGCACATGAGGCCAACTCAATCCCTGCCGGATTTTCAAACCAACGACAGCTGCCACCGCCCAGTGAAGCCGAACTGCCGCGCCACGCTACAGCAGTATCACCGAGCACGCCAATCGCTGGTCGGTCGATGACGCAGTGGCGTCACCCATGACGCCATCTGGGACCCACTGCCGCAGTGGTGAGCCCCGCCGACGCCAAGAATGACGCCACCCGAGCGGCCCACATGTCGGGCCTCACGTGGAGCGTGGGACCGAGTCCACGGTGGACTCCAAGCCGAGTGTGGACCGAGCCCACGGACCTTCGACGCCGAAGAGCCAATCAGAGCTGCCACGTGTCCATGCTGACGCAATAATTAATTTCCAAAAGAAAATGATTTATTAATTCGAAATATTGATTCAAATTTAGATTCAAACTTCAAACGCTTATAACTTTATGCTTCAACTCCGATTTGAGTGGTTCAAATTTCTAAATTTGTATAAAATTGAGATCTACCTAAATATGAATTTTATTTAATTTTTGACTAAGGTTTTTCTCTGTAAAATTATTTAATTGATTATTTAAACTTTAAATAATCATAACTTTTATGCTTTAACTCCAAATTTGACGATTCAGCTTCTAAAAATCCAGAAAATTATGTTTCTCTGTTTATGGATTTTATTTGGAGTTTTGGGATCTTTTTTGCATAGTGTTCATTTGTGTATTTGCTATTTGCACGCTTTACTTAGACGCTGAAGTGCCTGAGGATTCAAGGAGAAGTATTGACTCAGATCCAACTCAAGACCAAGAGCAAGTGCTTTTGAAGGCAAGTTGTGCTTTGACCATATTGATCCCATTTCAAATCTATTTTGGTTTAAACTATTGCATGCTAGTTCAATTAGAAAATACTTTGCTTAAACCTGGTTAGATAAATACCAATTTGCTATATGACACCTTGATTACTTAAGTATGTGCCATGATCCTCTTGTCACCCTAGTTGTGGTTTACTAGTTGGACATTATTAAATTGCCAACATGGGTTTAGATCGTTCAGTAGTATGCCGCTTAGACCTCGTGCTCATGACATGATTTTGGATAATCAAATGCTAATATGGACTTAATGATATATTGAACCTGTTTTGGAAAAGTATCATGTGATGTTGATGGCACGTGGTGCATGGTAATCAATCAGTTTGATAAAATGTATTTCGACCAGGCATATGGCAAGAGTAATCTGGGCCAAAGGTGGCATTGGGAGTGTTGATTTGGTTTTCGTAGTCTTGCCCTGGTCACTCTAAGGACTTAACCTTGCAAGCCTTTGAACTGGTCATACTTGCAACCACATATTCGGAATGGGACCCTAGTTGACTAAGTCGCTAAGGACTCACTTGTGGAGCCTCAGGTGTCAGCTACACCGCTTGTGTGATTGTACGGGGAGCGATCGTGGTGGCCAGGTGCCCATCTAACGGTGTGTTGGTCCCATACTTCGCCTTGGCTAGGAAGGGATGGTGTAGAGCACGACCGAGAGGACCACCGTGTTGTTTGAGGCTTCCAGAAAGGCTTTGTTATGATCGCTCATTCGCATACTCTTGTATGGCGATTCAATACCGACGTGGTGAGTGGATTGTATCTTGTGGGTAAAGTGCATAACCTCTCAGAGTGTAGAATCTATTTGAATAAGCCAGTCCACTTTGGACAATGCTCTAGAATTACAATAAGGGTTAGATTTTCTTCAAAATAACTTGGTTTTGAAAAAGATGGGTTGGTTTAACAAAGAAGATGATGGAAATATGGTTTAGGATGGGGAAAAATGTTTGTTAAACTTTTGAAAAGTTATTTATGTTTACTTGTTTCTACCGCTTTCGAATCTACTTATATTACTTTTCAAAAGTCAACCAAAATACCCTCAAGCCATTCCTTTGTACTAAGCCATGCATATAGTATATTAGCTTGCATTCTGTGCATGACTTGTCGAGTACCAAGTACTCACCCTTGCCTCAACACAATATCGCTTGAAGAGGAGATTACGCCACTTTGGAAGAGGAACTCCAAGAAGACCCGTCTACTTAGGGATGAGCTCACCGGCCTGCCTGTGGTATACCTTGGATGGCGCCACTGGGTTTATTTGATTTTCACTATTTCTCTTTTAATAAGTTTCGCCTTGCAAGGCATATATTTGTAACTTGGCCATAAGGTCGAGTAACCCTTTGATTATTTAAATAAAGTACTTTGATAGTATCGTATGGTATGATTGTGATATATACCGATGTTAAGACTGTGTGCACTAGCGCGTTCCTGGACTAGTGCTGAATACACAGAGGGTCCGGATTTGCAAATTCGGGGTCCCGACAGGTACCCATCTAACGGTTGGTTGGCCTAAACTTCGCCTTAGCTAAGGGAAGGGTTAGTGTGCAACACCGGAGAGGACCACTTGTATTGTTAGAAGTTTTCGAAAGACTTTGTTACGGGAACTCGCCTTTGTGGTGTTTGACTGTATCTTGTTGGTAAAGTGCATAACCTCTGCAGAGTGTAAAATCTATTCGAATAGCCGTGTCCGCGGTATTGGACATCGCTCGGGAATTGCAGTCAAGGGTTAGATTTTCTTGAAAATAACTTGGACTTGAAAGGTTGGGTTTGGTTAAACAATGATGTTGATGAAAATGTGGTTTAGGAATGGGAAAGATGTTGATTAAACTCCTGGAAAAGTTATTGATGCTATACTTGTTTCTATTGCTTTCGAATCTACTTATGCTACTTGTCAAATGATGTTTTCCTGCAAATATACCCTGAGCTATTCCTTTGTATTGAGCCATGCATGTAGTATATTAGCTGCATTCTGTGCATGACTTGCTGAGTACCAAGTACTCACCCTTGCCACAATACAACACCAGTTGAAGAGGAGACTACACCAGCTTTGGAGGAGGAGCTCCAAGAGGAACCGTCTACTTAGGGAGCGAGCCCAGTCAGTTGCCTGTGGTATACTGGATGGCGCCACGAAGTTATCTTATTTTTTCCGCTGTTGTTATTTCTCTCTTAATAAGTTTCGCCCTGCGTGGCGTATATTTGTAACTTGACCATAAGGTCGAGCAACCAGTTTGACTATCTAATTAAAGTACTTTATTAGTATCGAGTGGTATGATTGTGATATTTACCGATGTTAAGACTGTGTGCACTAGCGCGTTCCTGGACTAGTGCTGAATACACAGAGGGTCCGGATTTGCAGATTCGGGTCTCGACAGGTGGCCCAGCTGGGGTGGTACGAAGCGACCACAGCACCGCCGGGAGCTCTTCAGTCCACCGGGCTCCGCGCTTGTGGAGTCGATCAAACGCCCTGGTTTTGAGGCCCTTTAGCACCATCGCATTGGCCCGCTCAACTTGGCCGTTACTCCTTAGGTGGGCCACCGAGGCAAAACAAACCTTAGTGCCCATTTCTTCACAGAAACCCAAGAAGGCAGCGCTGGTGAACTGGGCGCCATTATCGGTGATGATGCGGTTGGCGACCCCAAAGTGGGCGAAGATATCTTGCATGAACTTGATCACAGCGGCGGCGGTAATCGCCCTTACTGTTTCGGCTCCACCCATTTGGTAAACTTGTCGACGGCGACGAACAGATGGGTGTAGCCCCCTGTGGCCCACGGGAACGGGCCCAGGATATCCAGCCCCCAGACCGCGAAGGGCCATGAGAGCGGGATGGTTTGCAGGGCCTGGGCTGGTCGGTGGATTTGCTTGGCCTGGAACTGGCATGCCTCACACTTCCTCACCAGCTCGCAAGCATCCTGGAGGGCGGTCGGCCAATAGAACCCTTGGCGAAAAACTTTCCCCACCATCGTTCGACTGGACATATGGCTCCCGCACATGCCTCCATGGATATCAGAGAGCAAACTGCTCCCCTCTTCCCGAGTGATGCACTTCAGAAGAACTCCGTTTCTACCCCAAATGGGCCAGAAGGTCCCCGCCCACCAGGGTATAGCACTTGGCCTTTCGTGCTATCTTCTCTGCTGACACATCATCGTCGGGGCACACTTGATCCCGCAGGTAGGTCAGGATCGGATCCATCCATGTGCCTTCCCGGTCAAGTGTGGTGACCACAGGGTGATCGCCCAGGTACTCCGCCTGGCCGGGCGTTTCCGCCGATACTACTCTCTCTTTCGGAATGAGGGCTGAAGCAGCGTCACCATCGTCCCCACCAGAAACAGGGGCTGCGATGGACGGTCGCGGAAGCCTTTCTTCAAAGACTCCGACTAGAACAGGGGATCTTGTCGAGGCGAGCTGCGCAAGCTCGTCCGCCAAGTAGTTGTCGCGCCGGGGGATATGAGTATACCCCAGCCCGTCAAATGTCGCTCCATCTTTCTGACCTCTGCCATGACAGGATCAGAGCAGGAGAACTCCTTTCTCGCTTGGTTGACGACTAGCAGCGAGTCGCCTTGACTTGTAGACGCCAAACTCCGATGGCCGCGGCGGCGCGAAGCCCCGCCAACAAGCCTTCGTACTCGGCAATGTTGTTGGTGGCCTTGAAGTCCAGGACGACCACGTACTTGAGGAGGTCCCCGGTTGGGGAAACCAGGAGGACCCCAGCCCCCGCGCCTTCGAGCTTGCAGGAATCGTCGAAGTAGAGTGCCCAGGGGGAGGGCGCGGGGGTTTCCTCAGTCTTAGACTTGGCAGGAGTCCACTCGACAACGAACTCTGCTAGCCTTTGACTCTTGATTGCAGTACGGGGGCGAATTTGAGGCTGAACTCCCCCAGCTGCACAGACCACTTGGCAATGCGGCCTTCAGCTTCGCGGTTGTGAAGGATCTCGCGCAAGGGGTAGGCCGAAACCACTGTGATCTCCCTTCCTTGGAAATAATGCCGCAATTTCTTGGATGCCACCAGCACGGTGTACACCATCTTCTGGGCTTGCGGATACCTTGTTTTCGCATCATGTAACACCTTGCTGACGTAGTAAACTGGCCGCTGGACGCCTTCACGCTCCGCCACCGCGCTGGCCACAATCAGCAGGACTGGCCGCCACATATAACAGTAGCGGCTCGCCTAGCTCAGGAGCGACCAGCACCGGAGGGGAGGAGAGGTACTTCTTTAATTCTTCGAGTGCTTGTTGCGCTTCTATAGTCCACTCGAATGAGTTGGTCTTCTTCAACAGATTGAAAAAGGGGAGACTCTTCTCTCCAAGCCGGGCTACGAACCGGCCAAGAGAGGCCAGGCGACCAGCCAGGCACTGGACTTGCTTGAGCCGTGTGGGCGGTTGCATGCGCTCGATGGCCGCGATCTTCTCCGGGTTGACCTCGATTCCACGATTGGAAACGAGGAACCCAAGTAGCTTTCCAGACGACACACGGAACACACACTTCTCAGGATTTAGCTTCAAACAATACTGCCGGAGGTGGGAGAAAGTCTCCTCTAGATCTTCAACAAGCCTTGCAGTCTTTTTGGTCTTCACTACCAAGTCATCAACATATACTTCAAGATTTCTTCCAATTTATGCATCAAATACAAGCAGGTATAGCTCTGGTAGGTTGAACTAAATGTTTCTTCAACCCAAATGGCATTTGAACATAACAGTACACGCCTAGAGGGGTCACAAAAGCAGTCTTCTCCTCGTCTTCCCGCGCCATGCTGATCTGGTGGTAGCCGGAGTAGGCGTCTAGGAAGCACAAGACCTCGCACCCTGCTGTGGAATCGACGACAATGTCTATCCGCGGCAGGGGGTACGGGTCCTTGGGGCAGGCTTTGTTGAGGTCGGTGAAGTCGATGCACATCCGCCACTTCCCGTTCGACTTCTTGACGAGCACAGGGTTGGCCAGCCACTCGGGGTAGGCGGCCTCCCGTACAATCCTCGCCTGCAGTAGTTTCTCTACCGCTTTGGTGCCTGCCTCCGGACTTTCTACCGGACTGGGTGCACTCCAGGGAGCGTTGCCAATCGGTGCTCAATCACCTCCCTATGGACCCCGGTCATCTCAGATGGTTCCCAGGCGAACACATCTAAGTTAGACCGGAGGAAGGTGACGAGCACGTCTTCCTATTTGGTGCTGATGCTGGCACCAATCTTCATGACCTTCCCAGAACCGTCCTCGCCCACGGGGACTGCCTTCACCTCACCCGAGGAACCAGGTGAGGTGCGAGCCTTGACTAGGGGGAGCTCTGGGCAGTGATCCTCGCCTCGGGCCGAGCAGGTGGTGCCAGCCAGGTCCTGCACCTGCTTGCTGAGGCGCAGGGCTTCCAGCCGATCCACCTTCACAGTAATCGGGCCCCCAGGCCCTGGGATCTTTATCATCATGTAGGCATAATGCATGGGAGCCATGAACTTGACCAGAGCTGGTCGGCCAAGCAAAGCATTGTAGGGGAGGTCGAAGTCTGCGATCTCGAAGTTGATTTTCTCTGTCCGGAAGTTCTCCACACTTCCGAAGGTGACAGGCAGCCGGACTTGTCCCAGGGGTGTCAAGCCCACCCCAGGGGCAACTCCATAGAAGAGAGGGGCCGGGAACAACTCCTCATAAGGAATTTGGAGTGCCTTGAACGCCCCTACAGACATAAGGTTGATGGAGCTCCCTCCATCGACAAGCACTCGCCCGAGTCTTGCATTCTGGACTGTGGGAGAAACCACGATCGGAAGATGGCCTGGGCCTGAGGTGCTCTCCGGGTGGTCAGCCTGACTGAAGGTGTCGTGGGGGCTCCTATCCTGGTACAGTGATACTCCATTACTGTTGCGCGGGCCTGGTTAATCACGCAACCAGTAACGTAACGATCACGGCGTCACGACAGACTCAGATTGAAACCACTTGGTCAGCGCGATACTCGAGTAATGAGGCCACATGCCAGCCAATTGGATCCAATTTGAGCTTCCCGCAACCATGTGATAACCACTAGTCCTTGGATCAGTAGGCTAGTGTCACATGTTGAGAATGTAGAGTCTCATCCAAGCGAACGCAATATAAGGGCAGAGGTATTATATTACAGCAATAGATAATAACATCACAACTTGTTTCTGTTTACAAAATGCCGATTGGCTTAAAGTAAACTGAAGAGAAAAACATCAGAGAAACAAAAGTAAAGCGGCCGCGGTGTGCCATCATTCCCTCAGGCAACCGGCGAGCAACTAGCTCCACTAGTCGTCAAACGCACCACCCGCGTCTGGGTCACTGAACTCCTGGTCACCTTCTTCCTCACCTGCATTTTCTCCTCCTCACGCAAATTTTCAGAGCAAACGGTGAGTACACGTATGTACTCGCAAGACTTTATTGTTTGCAAGTATAATAATAATGCAGGCTAAACAATGAAGATGGTTGCTATTCTAGTTCAGATTTGCATGAAGCTGAAGTTATTCGCAATAGACTAGTAGATTGGAATATTGCACAGTTTATAAAACATTTGGTAAATGAGAGTACAGCAATACATAATGTAATTGTACATTTCATTCAACATCCAAATTTTCTCCAACATATCCAACACCACCATCACATGGCAACAGGAATCATTTCCTTCAACATAACCAACACCACCATCACATGGCAACAGGAATCATTTCCTTCAACATAACCAACACCACCATCACATGGCATCAAGAATCACCACCAGCTTGATCAAATCACCAAACCAACCGATCTTTGAGTTCAACGACTCAACATTTGCATGAAACAGCCCAACATTTAAAAGATCTACCAATTTCAAATCCTTTTCAAAAATCAAAACCAAAATACTATACTTGACAATAAATACCCAAGATGCTCGTGACCGTGAGCACGGCTAATCGATTAGTTTGATTAATCTCTGCAGAGAATGCACACCTTACCCACACGACACGCTCTAGCAATCATGTCAACCATGCCACGCGATACATACCGTACCCGTTTTGCTAGATTGTGACGAAACTCTTCCAATTGTCGGCATCTAATCTTACGTCAGCCCCGGCGATGTGCGCTCTTTGCTTTAGGTGGGGGCTCCACACACCCACACAGAGTACCCCCGGGCTAGGCGAGAGTACCCCCCAATTAAGGTGTTTGGGTACCTTAAACTCCAAACCTGATTCACCCACACGGATCCAACGATGGCTAACAGCCCATCGTGCCTTTTACCCTCAGCAAAGCATCCACCGTTGTTTCACGAAAGTCTCCAACACCTGCGCGTGGTGAGGGAGTATTCTAAGCAACACCAAGACGCGTCGGTATTGCCCAACTACTTCGACCTACCACGGCGCAAGATCAAATTCCAACTCCTGTACTGGGTTTAGGCTATCCCATACTAGCACATGTGGTTGTACGAAAGGACTTGGTTAAAAACGTCAAGTTCAGTCCTTAGGATTGCACAGACGAGACCTCCCACCATCCGTCCGACATAAATCACCGTACACCTTTTCCTTTTTCATCTTTTACCAACATAGGCTTTGTTTTTCCGAAATCACCATTTCCGAGATCCTAATAACGTATCGAAAATCTTTGATTGACTGAGTCCACCGATCATTATTCAATCAGTCTAAAGCTGGGCTAAGCGTATGCAACTATTAGACTTATAACCCCTGACGACACTTATTATAGCGTCTATCCCTAAACTAGGGTTACTCAAGGATTTTAGGATAACAACAAGATTGAGATAAGCCATCCAACCATTAGGGTAACTACCTATTCCCACCATTTAAATACTTGTAATAATCATATGCATGCGTAATCATTTTGCAAAACATCAAATACTTTTGCAATTACAGGAGCAATATGTTCAAAGGGGGTGCTTGCCTGCTTGCTCTTGGTTTTGCGTGTCCTCTGGGTCGAAGTCCGGATCCTCGCCTACTGCTCCTGAGGCGTCGACGTCTAAACGAAAGCGCGACAAAAGAAATAACAAGGAAACGATTAAGATCCAACGAGAACACGGCAAAAAGCTCAAAGAAGCGGACAACAACCAATAAGCGAACACGAGAGAGAAAAACTTAGCGAAAACCAAATTTTAAATTGGAGACCGGCAGTACCGGCGTACAAACCTCGGTAGTGCCGCCCTACTGCCCGGCAGTACTGGCCTTAAGGGTCGGTAGTACTGGCGGTTGCGAAACCTAAACGGGGACCTCTCTGGAAAATAACTACCGGCGTTGCGGGAGCGGTAGTGCCGGCCTAAGCCCGGCAGTACCGGCCGCAAGGGTCGGTAGTGCCGGCCTGAGCGGCAGTACCGGACTTACCACGTCGGTAGTGCCGGCCACAGGTCGACTGAATTTTTCCAGAAAAAGGATTTTCGCACAAACGACTTCAGAATTTCGCGGCGATTGCATGGATGGGTTCTCGGAGATGACAAGGACCCATTTATGCAAACCACACGTGGTTCCGACCTTGTTTGGCCTAATTTCTAATCCGAGAAACTCTAAAGTCCTAATTCATGCTAATTCCGACTTTCTCCCCGAATCGAATTCTAACTCGATTCCTTTCGCGAAACTCGGACTTTAACAACGTCGAATACATTCTAGTGTCCTTTTCCTAGCTTTTGGAACTAGGGTTCCAAGGTTTAATTCCAAAAGCTACGAAAACGACATTTAACCAAATATATCCGATAAAAACGTATTTAGGGTTTCTAATCTCAGTTTTCGCACTAACAAGAACTCTTGCACCTAACCTAGGTCTAGAAACTCAGCTAACCAAAAGTTGAGCACTACAACTAGGTTTTCTAGGGTTTTACCGAAAAGAAAAGTTGATAGAAATGGAGAAAAGTACAAGATCAAGCTCAAGTCATCACAGATCTGGCTGAAACTTGCTCCACTCACCACAGTGCTCGTCTAGGGTTTAGGAAGCGACGTCCTCCTTGTCGGGACCCGAATTTACAAATCCAGACCCTCTGTGTATTCAGCACTAGTCCAGGAACGCGCTAGTGCACACAGTCTCAACATTGGTAAATATCACAATCATACCACTCAATACTAATAAAGTACTTTAATTAGATAAACAAACTGGTTGCTTGACCTTAGGGTCAAGTTACAAATATACGCCTCGCAGGGCGAAACTTATTAAGAGAGAAATAATAGCAGCGGAAAAATAAGATAACTTCATGGCGCCATGCAGTATACCACAGTAATCGATCGGGCTCGCTCCTAAGTAGACGGTTCCTCTTGGAGCTCCTCCTCCAAAGTGGTGTAGTCTCCTCTTCAACTGGTGTTGTATTACGGCAAGGGTGAGTACTTGGTACTCGGCAAGTCATGCATGTAATGCAAGCTAATATACTATATGCATGGCTTGATACAAAGGAATAGCTCAAGGTATATTTGCAGAAATAAAGATTTAACAAATAATGTAAGTAGATTCGAAAGCAGTAGAAACAAGTATATCATTAACAACTTTTCCAGGAGTTAAATAAACATCTTTCCCATTCCTAATCTACATTTCCATCAACATCATTATTTAACCAAACCCCACCTTTCAAGTCCAAGTTATTTTCAAGAAAGTCTAACCCTTGACTGTAATTCCCGAGCGATGTCCAATACCGCGGACACGGCTATTCGAATAGATTTTACACTCTGCAGAGGTTATGCACTTTACCCACAAGATACAGTCAAACACCACAAAGGCGAGTTCCCGTAACAAAGTCTTTCGGAAACTTCTAACAATACAAGTGGTCCTCTCCGGTGTTGCACACTAACCCTTCCCTTAGCTAAGGCGAAGTTTAGGCCAACCAACCGTTAGATGGGTACCTTGCCGCAGCCCCGGTACGCTCCCCCGTTCAACTTACACAAAGGGTGTAGTTGACATCCTGAGGTCCCACAGGTACGTTATTAGCAACTTAATCAACTAGGTCCGTCCCATTACAGACATGTGGTTGCACGTTTGGCCCAGTTCAAAGGCTTGCAAGGTTAAGTCCTTAGTGTAACCAAGGCAAGACTACCCGAAGAACCAAACCAACGTTCCCGGTGCCACAACTGGCCCACCCGATCAATCTTGCCACATGCCCCAGTCAAAAGCTATTTATCAAACCCCCAGTTGATTACCATGCACCACGTGCCATCAACATCACATGATACCTTTCCAAAACGATTCAATATATCATTAAATCAATATTAACATTTGATTGTCCAAAAACCATGTCATGAGCATGTAGCAGGTCTAAGCAGTATACTATACGGTCTAAAATCCCATGTTGGCAATTTAGTAATGTCCAACTAGTAAACCACAACTAGGGTGACAAGGGTCATGGCACATATATATGATTAACCAAGGTGTCATACAGCAATTTGGCATTTATCTAATTACCCATAATTAAGTAAAGCATTTTCTAATTTAAACTAGCAAGCATTAATTTAACTCAAATTAACTTCAAAATAGGATCAACATGGTCAAAGCACAACTTGCCCTCAAAAAGTACTTGCTCTTGGTCCTGAGCTGGCTCCTGGGTCAACAATTCACCTTCGAATCCTTCCAGCACTTCAATGTCTACTCGTAACGCGTGCAAATAGCAACAAATGAATAAAACAGTAGACAAAAGTGTCCTAACAACCAAATAAAGTTCATAAACAGAGAGAACATAATTTTATAAATTTTTAGAAACTGGAATCCTCAAATTCGGATTTTAAACGCGAAAGTTATAGCATTTTGAAGTTTAAATAATAAATTAAATAATATTACAGAGAAAAACTTTAGTCCAAAAATTAAATAAAATTCATCATTAGGTAGATCCTAATTTTATACAAATTTAGAAATTTGAATCACTCAAATCGAAGTTAAAATGCAAAAGTTATAAGCATTTGAAGTTTGAATCAAATTTGAATTCAATAATTCGGATTAATAAATCATTTTCTTTTTCGGAAATTCATTTATTGCGTCAGCAGGGACACGTGTCAGCCCCTGATTGGGCGGCTGACGTCAGCCAATCCATGGACGTGGTCCATGGTTTGGCTCGGGTCTACCGTGGACCACACCACGGCTCCCGTGAGATCGACAGTGGGACCCATCGGGTGACGTCATTGCCGACGTTAGCGGGGACTCACCCATCGCCGGCGGTGGGATCCACCGGTGACGTCATGGGTGACGCCATCGACGTGTGGGCTGCCTTGTCGGGCCGGGTTCACGCGCAGCGCCGCGGCGTGGGTCGGCAGTGGGCCCTCGACACGCGGGCCCTGCGTGTCGAGACACGCCTCATCGCCAGCGGCCGACCGCGACGGTCAGACTTCCAGCCACGTGGCGCGATCTCGGCCGTTGATTCGAAAATCAACGGCCCAGATTGGATCTGGTGACGCACGTTTGGGGTGAACGTGGCCAATCTGGACTGTTGGATCTAGATCCAACGGTTGAGATCCAATCTAATGCGTATAACGCTGCTAACGCTAACCGTACGATCTAGATCTAACAGCTGAGATTGGGTCTGGGGTTTGGAATGGGATCTCACCGGCAGGATGACGTGGCGTGATCTGGACCGTGCGATTGTGATCCGACGGCTGAGGGAGCTCGAGTCCCGGCGATGGCGTGCGGCAGTCTTGTGGCCGGGCCGAGGATGGCGACACGAACGCGGCGTTTGAGGCGCTCCGGTGAGGTGAGTTCTCTCTTCGGGTGCGCCTCGTCGCGGGGAGTTCGAATCTAGGGTCGTCGGTGGCGGAGGACGGCGGGCGGCGGCGGGAACAACGAAGAATCACGGCGGTGCTTCACGCAACTACGGCGAGCAATCACGGGCGCGACGGTGCACTACGGGCGGCAGCGGCTAGGGCAATGGCTGCGCGGGGTCAAGGCGTTCCTCGAGGTGCGACCCGGGCATTAAATACCCTCGGCGTCCGAGCGGAAAATGGAAACCTAGGCCCACACGGCGGCGGGCGCGGCGGCGGAGTCCGTTTCGGACTCGGTGGAGACGACGACGGGCGACCGTCCACGTGGCGCGATCAACGGCCACGATCGCCGCAGGCGGAACCGATCCGGCCGGCCACGGCTCGAGCAGGTGCGGTCCAATCCGGACCGTTGGATCCCGATCAAACGGTTGGGATCGAGTAGGGTTAGGATTGGGTTCGGTCGAGTCAGCTGGCTCGGGTCGGACTCGAGTCCGACTCGGGTTCCGACTCGGTCGGATGAACAAGATTCGACCCGATTGATTTTTCCAATGATTTAATAATTCAATTAATTCCCGAAATTCATTTAATTCATTAAATATAGTAAAATACTCGAAAATTCCAGAAAAATTCTGGAAAATATTTTGGAACATTTTGGACTCAAATAAAATATTTCCAACAAAATTTTATTTGCAAAGTCAAATTCTTTAATTATTTCAAAATGGAATAAATTCAAATAAATTCCAAATAAATTCCAGAAAATTCCAAAAATTCACCAAAGTGCCAAATCACACATGAATTTAAGAAAAGCAAAATTTTGGGGTGTTACAAACCTCCCCCCTTAACAGAATCTCGTCCCCGAGATTCAGGGCTTTCTAAAGAAATAGGTTCAGAAACTCTTTCTTCAAATCCTCTTCGCGCTCCCAAGTTGCTTCACTCTCCGCGTGGTTGCTCCATTGAACTCCGCAGAAACGGGTTGACTTGTTCCTCGTTTCTCGATCCATGGTGTCCAGAATCTTCACGGGGTGCTCCTTATAAGTCAGATCTTCTTGCAACTCAATTGACTCTAGCGGTGTCTGCTCCTCAGGTACTCGGAGACACTTCTTCAGCTGGGACACGTGGAACACGTCATGCACTCCTGCTAGTGATTGCGGTAACTCTAGCTGATAAGCAACTTCACCTCTACGGCTGAGAACCTTGAATGGTCCAACATATCTCGGCGCGAGTTTTCCTTTGGTATGGAATCTCTTAACTCCTCTGAGCGGTGTGACTCTGAGATACACGAAATCTTCTGGTTCAAAACTCAGGTCTCGGCGACGGTTGTCAGCATAACTCTTCTGTCGCGATTGGGCTATCTTTAATCTCTCCCTGATCATGGTGATCTGTCCTTCGGCTTCTTGAAGAATATCCGGCCCAAAGACACGGCTTTCACCTGTCTCATTCCAGTTCAACGGTGTCCGACAGGGTCGACCATATAGTGCTTCAAATGGTGACATTTGCAAACTTGCTTGATAACTGTTGTTGTAGCTGAACTCGGCGTACGGCAGACTTCTATCCCAAGAGGTAGCATAAGCTAAAGCACAAGCTCGTAGCATGTCCTCTAGAATCTGTTTAACTCTTTCTGTTTGCCCATCCGTCTGTGGATGATAAGCTGTACTGAAGTTCAAACGGGTTCCCATGGCTTCATGCAGCTTATTCCAGAACCTCGAGGAAAACTGGGTACCTCTATCCGATATGATCTTCTTTGGCACTCCGTGCAAACAAACGATCTTGGTCATATACAATTCAGCTAACTTATCTCCTGAATAAGTGGTCTTCACTAGAATAAAATGGGCGACCTTAGTCAAGCGGTCTATTATGACCCATATGGAGTCGTATCCTCCTTGAGTTTTCGGCAAACCGGTAATGAAATCCATTCCGATTTCTTCCCATTTCCACTCTGGTATCTTCAACGGCTGTAGCAATCCTGCTGGTCTCTGATGCATTGCTTTGACTCTCTGGCATATGTCGCACAATGCAACATGCTCAGCAACTTCACGCTTCATGCTCGGCCACCAGAATCTCTCCTTCAAATCTTGATACATCTTGGCGCTTCCAGGATGAATGGAATAATTTGAGTCATGGGCTTCTTCTAGAATCAGCTGCTTCAGTTCCTTCTTGTTCGGCACACAAATTCGATCCTTCATCCATAACGTGCCTTGTTCATCCAACTTGAAGTCCTCTGCCTTGCCTTCATCCATGTTGGACTTAATCCTACGGATCTTGTCATCATCCTCCTGTCCTTCTCGGATCTGATCCTCCAGGGTGGGCTTCACTTCCAATGCGGCCAAGAATCCTTCTGGTACGACTTCAATCTGCATTCTATGGAAATCCTCACATAGTTCATCCTGACTTGTGGCTAGCAACATGTTCACGGTATGGCTTTTCCGACTCAGAGCATCGGCAACTACGTTGGCCTTTCCGGGATGATAATGGATTCCGACGTTGTAGTCCTTGATCAACTCTAACCATCTCCTCTGCCTCATGTTCAGGTCTGATTGGGTGAAGATGTACTTAAGACTCTTATGGTCCGTGTATACTTCACATCTGTTTCCAATTAAATAGTGACGCCATAATTTCAAGGCATGCACTACGGCAGCTAGCTCTAGGTCAAGCGTTGGATAATTCTCCTCATGCGGCTTCAACTACCTTGATGCATAAGCGACGACCTTTCCATTCTCAGACAAAGACGCATCCAAGTCCTTGACGCGATGCATCACAATAAATATCGAAGTTCTGATTGACGTCCGGTAAAACCAACATCGGGGCTGAGGTCAATCGCTTCTTTAGTTCTTGAAAACCTTTCTCGTACTCTAGCGTCCATGCAAACTTCTTCTCCTTCTTCAGCAATTGCGTAAGAGGTTTCGCAATCGTCGAAAAGCCTTCAATGAAATGGCGATAGTAACCTGCCATTCCAAGGAAACTCCGGATCTGGGTCACGGTCTTCGGCTGTTCCCAATGTAACACAGCTTCTACCTTGCTTGGATCAACGGCGACTCCTTCTGCGGTCATTACATGTCCGAGGAACTCCACCTTGTCCTTCCAAAAGTCACACTTACTGAACTTGGCGAAAAGTTGCTGTTCCCTTAGCTTTTTCAAAACTCGCCTCAAGTGCTCGGCATGTTCATCCTCTGTCTTGGAGTAGATTAGGATATCATCTATGAACACAACAACAAACTTGTCCAAATATTCCATGAACACCTTATTCATCATATTCATGAAATATGCTGGCGCATTCGTCAGACCAAAGGACATAACAGTAAACTCATAATGTCCGTATCTTGACGAGAATGCGGTCTTCGGGATATCTTCTGATCGGATCTTCAACTTATGGTATCCCAATCTCAGATCAATCTTGGAGAAAACTCCGGCTCCTCTCAGCTGGTCAAACAAGTCATCGATCCTGGGTAGCGGGTACTTATTCTTCACGGTGACTTCATTGAGTGCACGGTAGTCAATGCACATCCTGAAACTCCCATCCTTCTTCTTGACAAACAGAATTGGCGCTCCCCACGGCGGACTAACTCGGCCTCGATAAATCCTTTCTCCATTAACTCTTCAAGCTGCTTCTTCATCTCTACCAATTCCTCGGTGGACATCCGATAAGGTCTCTTTCCTATCGGCTGCATGCAGTACAAGCTCTATCACAAACTCTATGTCCTCGCTTGGCAGACATACCGTAGATCTTCGGGGAAAAACATCTCGGATACTCATTTACCATCAAACATCTTCTATGCCGATTGCCTTGGTATCGTTAACCATCAACTGTCCATCTCTAACGGCAGAGCTTGAAATTCCACTTTCTTTCCACACGGGCTCTCAATCGAGATAGTCCTTCGTCCACAATCCAATACAGCCTTGTGCTTGGATAACCAATCCATTCGAAAATAACATCTAAGGTCCGGTCTCCAAAATAATAAGGTTCGCTAGGAACTCTATCCCATCTATTAGTATTCTTACCCCGAAACATCCTACTTTCGTTCGGAGTTCGGAACCAGGGGTTTGAACCAAAAGCATGCATTTAAGTCTTGCAATCCCCAAATCATTTTTAGCGACAAAGCTTTGAGAAACAAAAGAATGCGAAGCTCGAATCAAACAAAATCAAGCAGGTGTACCGAGTTAACAAGTAACTTACCCAAGATGACGTCCGTGGCATTCTGCAGTTGCATCTGCGGTGACATGATTGACTCGGCCTCTCACCACGATGCAGGATGTGGCTCCTGGCCGTGGCCGCCCTCGGTTGGCTCCTCGTGCCGGGCGCCCTGGCCGGTGTGGATCCCAGTTGAAGCGAATCGGGGTCACTCTCGCGGTCTTCTTAGGACAAGCTGTTGGCAAAGAGCCCTAGCTCGTTGCAATTGTAGCAAAGATCTCACTGTCCCCTCGTTTGCTCAAGCGGCGTTTACGGTGGTCTTTGAGGGTGCGATAGTTCTGATTAACGGGTCTTGGTGCTGGTGACGGTGTCCTGGTTGCATTCTGCGGCTGGAATCTGAAAAACTGATTTGGCGCAACTCTCAAACGTTGCTGCGCTCCCTGACGCGATCACTGCTGTTGCATCCTGCGCTTCCTGTTCTCATCCAGTTCCTTGCGCTTGTCCTCAAGAATAAGCGCCTTATTCACCAACTCTTGGAAATCTGAAAGGTGTGGGTGATCACCCCACCAGAGGTCCCGAGTTAAGTCCCTTCATGAAGCGAGACTGTCTGGCTTTATCCGTCGCTACGCCTTCGTGATGCGTAGCGTGCAAGTTGTGTGAACTTATTCCTAGATTCGGCCACAGTGATTACCTTGCTTGATGCTCAACTCCTCTTTCTTGAGATCCATAATTCCTTCCGCACATGATAATCGACTTTAACGCACCGTAAACTCCTCCCAAGTGATATCCTGAGGGTTCTCCTGCATGGCACAGAAGTTCTCCCACCATTCGGTGGCTGTTCCTTCCAACTGATGAGAAGCGTAGAGTACCTTCTCATTTCCCATGCATTGAGCAATGTGTAGCTTCCTCTCTATCGACCTTAACCAATCATCGGCCTCCAACGGATTGGCATTCCCGGAGAAAGTGGGTGGATGAGTCCTCATGAACTCTTACAGTCTTGTATTCTGGCGTTGTCCCTGATTGACTTTATTAGCGGCGGCCTGAGCAGTGACGTGTTGCATTTGTTCATCATAGCATGCATCAACTGAGTCTGAGCAGCAAGAAAAGCTCCAAAATTCTGCATGTCAATCAAGCGGCCGGGTTGGGGTGCAGGTGCTCCATTGTCGGGGTTTCCAGCTGGGCGAGAACCACTGCCATTGCCTCCAAGGTTTCCGCGGGTGTTCACCATCTGTCGATTGCTCCAAGGTTTAGAGATGAGAGGGAACAAGAATAGACAAGTAGTAGGGAACTTATGTGGGGGAAAAGTGTAACTCAAAATCCAACTTTATTAATAATAATAGTAATAACATGGTATGGTTGCTCACAATGCCTAAGGGCCTTGCAACACATACTGCACACTCAGCAATCAATGAAATCCAACGCCTCTAAAGGGTGACTCTTATTATATAACGCGACTCGACGAAGGAGTCTCAACCTCAACGCCTATGCTCACTCGTCGAGAAAACCTCCACTGCCTCCTCGCGGCGGGTGCGGCGGCATAGGCGCGAAACAATCGCCATGCCCCACAACTGCCATTTGTGGTTGTGCCAGCCTTGGCGTCCTTCCTGCAGTTACGGATCTGGTCTTTGTGGGCGTGGCGCGAGGTGCAGTGGCGCCTCTTACGGTTCCTCCTGCAGTGCAGGCGTCCAACTCCAACACTGGATCGGGACCTTGGCCATACAGTGCGGTCTCTAGCTCTGCGATCCTTTCCGCAGCATAAGCGATGTACTCACGGGCATTCTCCAAGTGCTTCTTCTCCTCCTCAACTTGTTCGTGAGCCTTCTTCAATTCCTGAACTGTGTCTTCGATCAGCTCCTCCTGAGCAAATGACGACCGCTAAGTGAGTGACGGTAGCATCCTCATCTTCTATCGGCTTCCGTTGAACTCTGCTTTGTCTCGGCGTGGGTGGTGATGGAACATCAGGCCTTCCAGCTCCCTGGAGTAAGTGCGAGCGATCTGCTGCATTGCTCGACGCGACACCTCCTGGATTCCAATCTCGAAGGTAGACCTCCTGGCGGTGAAGTGGAAAGGGCGGCTGAACTTCATCTTCTCTCGGGCATACACCGTGATCCGGACGTCCCATCCTATGACCAGTCCTGCTTGCACAAGTGTAGTCCCTTGGTAGAGCGGCCTCTCAAAACTTCCAAGAAACTGAAGCATACGCCACAACTCGGCGACATAGCCACCTTCACGCTCGGCGTAGTTGTTCTTCATCATCATCTGCCAAAAGACGCTCGCGTAAGAACGCAGCATTTTAAAATCAATGTAGAAGACAAAAAGAACTCAGCAAGGGGTATGAACAAGAAAAAAAAGGGGTAAGTCGAGAATTCATTCATTATCTTGACCACTTTTAACTTTAGAAAATAGGTTCTATCCTCACTACGACCATTCTAACTATGGGTGAGCCTACGGTCAGTATGGCTCTGATACCACCTCTGTCGGGACCCGAATCTACAAATTCGGACCCTCTGTGTATTCAGCACTAGTCCAGGAACGCGCTAGTGCACACCGTCTCAACATTGGTAAATATCACAATCATACCACTCGATACTAATAAAGTACTTTAATTAGATAAACAAACTGGTTGCTTGACCTTAGGGTCAAGTTACAAATATACGCCTCGCAGGGCGAAACTTATTAAGAGAGAAATAATAGCAGCGGAAAAATAAGATAACTTCGTGGCGCCATCCAAAGATACCACAGTAACCGACCGGGCTCGCTTCCCTAAGTAGACGGTTCCTCTTGGAGCTCCTCCTCCAAAGCCGTGTAGTCTCCTCTTCAACTGGTGTTGTATTACGGCAAGGGTGAGTACTTGGTACTCAAAGAAGTCATGCATGAGAATGCAAGCTAATATACTATATGCATGGCTTGATACAAAGGAATAGCTCAAGGTATATTTGCGAAACAGATTTAACAAATAATATAAGTAGATTCGAAAGCAGTAGAAACAAGTATATCATTAACAACTTTTCCAGGAGTTAAATAAACATCTTTCCCATTCCTAATCTACATTTCCATCAACATCATTATTTAACCAAACCCCACCTTTCAAGTCCAAGTTATTTTCAAGAAAGTCTAACCCTTGACTGTAATTCCCGAGCGATGTCCAATACCGCGGACACAGCTATTCGAATAGATTTTACACTCTGCAGAGGTTATGCACTTTACCCACAAGATACAGTAAAACACCACAAAGGCGAGTTCCCGTAACAAAGTCTTTCGGAAACTTCTAACAATACAAGTGGTCCTCTCCGGTGTTGCACACTAACCCTTCCCTTAGCTAAGGCGAAGTTTAGGCCCACCAACCGCTAGATGGGTACCTGGCCGTAGCCCCGGTACGCTCCCCCGTTCAACTTACACAAAGGGTGTAGTTGACATCCTGAGGTCCCACAGGTACGTTATTAGCAACTTAATCAACTAGGTCCGTCCCATTACAGACATGTGGTTGCACGTTTGACCCAGTTCAAAGGCTTGCAAGGTTAAGTCCTTAGGGTGACCAGGGCAAGACTACCTGAAGAACCAAACCAACGTTCCCGGTGCCACAACTGGCCCACCCGATCAATCTTGCCACATGCCCCGCCAAAAGCTATTTATCAAACCCCGCTTGATTACCATGCACCACGTGCCATCAACATCACATGATACCTTTCCAAAACGATTCAATATATCATTAAATCAATATTAACATTTGATTGTCCAAAAACCATGTCATGAGCACGTAGCAGGTCTAAGCAGTATACTATACGATCTAAAATCCCATGTTGGCAATTTAGTAATGTTCAACTAGTAAACCACAACTAGGGTGACAAGGGTCATGGCACATATATATGATTAACCAAGGTGTCATACAACAATTTGGCATTTATCTAATTACCCATAATTAAGTAAAGCATTTTCTAATTTAAACTAGCATGCATTAATTTAACTCAAATTAACTTCAAAATAGGATCAACATGGTCAAAGCACAACTTGCCTTCAAAAAGTACTTGCTCTTGGTCCTGAGCTGGCTCCTGGGTCAACAATTCACCTTCGAATCCTTCCGGCACTTCAACGTCTACTCGGAACGCGTGCAAATAGCAACAAATGAATAAAACAGTAGACAAAAGTGTCCAAACAACCAAATAAAGTTCATAAACAGAGAGAACATAATTTTATGAATTTTTAGAAACTGGAATCGTCAAATTCGGATTTTAAACGCGAAAGTTATAGCATTTTGAAGTTTAAATAATTAATTAAATAATATTACAGAGAAAAACTTTAGTCCAAAAATTAAATAAAATTCATCATTAGGTAGATCTCAATTTTATACAAATTTAGAAATTTGAATCACTCAAATCGGAGTTAAAATGCAAAAGTTATAAGCATTTGAAGTTTGAATCAAATTTGAATTCAATAATTCGGATTAATAAATCATTTTCTTTTTCGGAAATTCATTTATTGCGTCAGCAGGGACACGTGTCAGCCCCTGATTGGGCGGCTGACGTCAGCCGGTCCATGGACGTGGTCCATGGTTTGGCTCGGGTCTACCGTGGACCCGGTCCACGGCTCCCCGTGAGACTGACAGGTGGGACCCACTGGGGTGACGTCATTGCTGACGTTAGCGGGGACTCAGCCCATTGCTGACAGGTGGGACCACTGGTGACGTCATGGGTGACGTCACTGACGTGTGGGCCTGCCTTGTCAGCGGTTGGGTTAACGCGCGCACGGCGTGGCTGACAGGTGGGCCCTCTGACATGCGGGCCCCGCGTGTCAGAGACACGCTCCCACGCGCGGCGCTGACGGCGATGGTCAGACTTCCAGCCACGTGGCGCGATCTCGGCCGTTGATTCGAAAATCAACGGCCCAGATTGGATCTGGTGACGCACGTTTGGGGTGAACGTGGGTTATCCGACCGTTGGATCTAGATCCAACGGTTGAGATCAATCTAACGCGTATAACGCCGTTAACGCTAACCGCATTTATCTAGATCTAACGGCCGAGATTGGGTGCTGGTTTGGAACGGATCTCACCGGCGGACGACGTGGCGTGATCTGGACCGTCGCGATTGTGATCCGACTACCGAGGGAGCTCGAGTCCGGCGATGGCGTCTTGGCAGTCTTGTGGCCGGGCTGGACGGCGACACGGCACGAACAGCGTTTCGGGCGCGCTCCGGCGAGGTGAGTTTTCCCTTCGGGTGCGCCTCGTCGCGGGGAGTTCGAATCTGGGGTCGTCGGCGGCGTAGGACGGCGGGCAGCGGCGGGAACAACGAAGAATCGCGGCGGTGCTTCACGCAACTACGGCGAGCAATCGCGGGCGCGACGGTGCACTACGGGCGGCAGCGGCTAGGGCAATGGCTGCGCGGGGTCAAGGCGGACCTCGAGATGTGACCCGGGCATTAAATACCCTCGGCGTCCGCGCTGAAAACGGAAACCTAGGCCCACACGGCGGCGGGCGCGGCGGTGGAGTCCGTTTCGGACTCCGTGGAGACGACGACGGGCGACCGTCCACGTGGCGCGATCAACGGCCACAATCGCACGGGCGGAACCGGATCCGGCCCGGTCACGGCTCGAACCGGTGCGGTCCAATCCGGACCGTTGGATCCCGATCCAACGGTCGGGATCGAGTAGGGTTAGGATTGGGTTGATTAGTCGGTTGGCTCGGTCGGACTCGAGTCCGACTTCGGGTTCCGACTTCGGATCGGATGAACGATACTCGACCCGATTGATTTTTCCAGCGATTTAATAATTCAATTAATTCCCAGAAATTCATTTAATTCATTAAATATAGTAAAATACTAAGAAAAATTCCAGAAAAATTCTGGAAAATATTTTGGAACATTTTGGACTCAAATAAAATATTTCCAACAAAATTTTATTTGCAAAGTCAAATTCTTTAATTATTTCAAAATGGAATAAATTCAAATAAATTCCAAATAAATCCAAATAAATTCCAAAAATTCACCAAAGTGCCAAATCACACATGAATTTAAGAAAAGCAAAATTTTGGGGTGTTACACTCCTCCTTGACCAGCTGCTCCACGAACTCCAGAACTCCGGAGAGAGTTTTAGGGGGAGGATCAACTTGAGAGAGAGGGAGAGAGCTCCATGGGAGAGAGAGCTAGAGAGGGAGAGCTAGAGGGTGAGGGTGAGAGTGAGAGGGAGTGAAGTGAGGGAGAGGGAGTTGGCTGGGGGAGGTGATCCCTCTAGAACACGGTGAGGTGGCCAGGCACTGGCCAAGACGGCGCCCGCCCCCTGCTCGAACCCGTCGGGCCGAAGACGGCCAGGGGCCGGGCGCAGATCGCCGCCAGTGGCGTAAAAACCCCAAAAGACCCCGAAAAAGCTCCGAAACTCAAAAACCCTTCCCGGAAACCTTTAGGATAGACTCTAGGATAGCTAAAGAAGGTTTGGAAACTACGGTTGCTCGAAAATTCTATCTGCAACACGAAACGAGATTTTGGAGCAAAAACTAAAACGAAACAGATCGAGCAAACAAATCCAAAAACAATTAACTCCTAATTAAATTCCAAATACCTCTCAAAGGATAATTAACACTAAAAAGGCAAGTACAAACTCAGGATGTTACAGAAGGTGATCGGCTCCTCCGACCACTTCAGTAGCCTGCTCGCCTAGGGAGTTGGTACGGTGGCGCACACTTCCCTCAACTCTCGCTTGTACTGCGAGTTTGAAGAGTAGGTGGCGAAGCCACCATGAATGAACGCCACCGTGTGCTCCGCTTGCTGAAAGGCCAGCGAAGCAGGGTCTTCACCCGTGTCATCGCGGTCTTCTTTGCGGCGTTCCTTAATCTGCTGCTCCACCATCTTGGACACGACTTGGCAATCCGCCAGATCATGCCCGTTGGTCCTGTGGATGGCGCAGTAAGGTCTGCCCCCATCGTCTTCTCGGTGGGGTGAACGGCGGTCCCCGCGGTCGCCGCGCGGGTCTCGGCGATCACCCCTCCTGTCCTGGTGGCCGAGCTTCTGGGGCTTGGTCTCTGGCTCAGCGACTAGGATCTCTCCGGCACCGACCTCTTTGCGCTTCTTCTTCTTCTTGTGATCAGAAGCCTTTGAGGTTCCTACCTCGCTGTGGCCGGATGGCCCCGCCGTGCGCTCCTGGGCCTCCGCCGCCCTGGCGCATTTATGCACCAGGGAGAACATCTCGGAGGTGGTTGAAATGGTGCGGGTAGCCATCTTCTCCCGCATCTTTTGATCTCGGACCCCCCTCCGAAAGGCGATAATCACCGATTGCTCGGAAATCCGGGGGATCGTGTTTTGGCAGTGGCTGAACCACTGGATAAACTCCCTCAGGGACTCCCCCTTTGTCTGTTCCAGGGCGTGGAGGTCGTCCTCCACACCCGGCTGAGTGTAGGAGCCCTGAAAGTTGGCAACAAAAAGGTCGCACAACTCCCCCCACGAGTGCACGGAGCCTCGCGGGAGGTTCAGCAACCAGGAGCGGGCAAAGCCCGTTAGCGACGTCGGGAGGTAGTTGTCCATGATCTTTTCAGACCCTCCCGCGGCACGCACCACCGTGGTGTAGATCTGCAGGAACTCCTCCGGGTTGGTGGTGCCGTTGTACTTCTCGATGGACGCGGGGCGGAACCTCTCCGGCCACGCAGCTTGGCGTAGGCAGAGGGAAAACGCCTGGTATCCAACATTGTAGGGGGAGCAGCGTCGCTCGCCCGCCCCTCGGCCCCGAGACGGGGTCGAGGAGTGTGAGTCTACACTCTCCCTGGAGTCAGGGAGCGAGGTCTCCCCCCGACCGCTAAGCATCGGGTGGCCAACGCGATGTTGGTCATGCGCATGATGCCCCCTAAGGAGGTTGCGTAAGTCGCCATCGCGTTGGACCCTCCTTTCGTCTAGGCGGGCCCTCAAATCCTCTTGGCCCCCCACCGGCTTGAGAGAACCACGAGAAGGAGAGGGAGCATGTGCACGTCCCCCTGTACCCGAGGGGGCTGCAGCCTGTGCACTCTTCCCTTTGTCTCGGCCCTCGTGACTAGGAAAAACTCGAACGGGGCGGCTGGAAGTTTGCGCGTCGATCGCGCGCACGTCCTTCCGCCATCGCTGGAAGCCCCCTGCTGATTTGCCGCCTCCACCTGCTGCTGGGCGGTATCCACTAGGCGGGCGATGTCCCGCAGCCATGGAGCGGCCGGGGTTTCGCCCCCTAGCGCAACCGGGGGTGATCGAGGAGCAACCGGGCTGCATGAAGATTCCACGCTGGGGAGTCGTCTCCCATCAAGAGACGCTGTCGAACGGGCTGTCCTCCTTACGCGGAAGAACCATGAGTCCCTCCCTGGACGGAGGGACCCAGGACGTCCGACGCCCTGGGAGAGCGCTGGGACCGGCTGCGAGCGCTGCTCACCTCGGGTAGGTTGTCGTGCTTGGAGCGTGAAGCCACCATGTTGATGACCGTCAAGGCTTCTTGCAAGCTTTGCAAGAAGGTGGAAGAAGAAAGGGCAATCCGGCCACTGAGCCCCCTACCTGGCGCGCCACTGTCACAGATGAGCTAATGCACTTCTTCCGAAATGGGGCGTAAGAAGTCCGAACGGGGGGCTTTCGTGGAGATTGCTCGGGATACGGTGGAAAGAAAACAGACGAAGCTCATAAGAAGACACTCGGGTTTATCCAGGTTCGGGCCCTCCTCACGAGTAATAGCCCTAGTCCTGCTTGTGTTACTCTTGCTAGTGTTCTTGGAGAAATCGAAAGAACCAGGAACAAGGAACTCCCGGCGTCTAACCCCAAAGGAGGATGAACCAATCTAAAAAATCGAACCCCTTCTCCCATGCACCCCAGCTACCTTTTATACTCGGGCTGGCTGGGGCGCACGGGGCTTACAATAGTACATCACACTGAGTACACTGCCACATCGCATTTAATGCGCCTGTCACTATTCTTGCAGCACACTTAATGCCCTAGCACAGCCGTCCTCTCCCCCACCTCGGGCCCCGCGCCTGCCGGCTCTGCCCGCTCGCCGGGGTGGGAAATTGCACCGTGACGTCACTTGCAATTATGGCGCGTGTTGAGAACACACGCCGCCATACTGTGACCTTCATTGCCCCCATTTAATGCGCACGATACGCATTAAATGCCTTTGACCTTCCGTGTGGTGGCACAAGTTACTAGGTGGCCTCGGGAGCTGGGCGCCAGCAGTGTGGCCTGGGCGCCGCGCGTCCGCCTGGTGACCACCTTGCTAACTGCTAGCGGCCGTGGCCTAGATGCCACGTGTTCGCTGGGCGATCACTCTCCTGATCGCCAGCGGCGTGGCCTGGTCGCCACCTGTCCGCTGGGCGATCACTCTGCTGACCGCCAGCGGTGTGGCCTGGTCGCCACCTACCCGCTGGGCGATCACTCTGCTGACCGCCAGCGGCGTGGCCTGGTCGCCACCTGTCCGCTGGGCGGCTCTTACTAAGGTGAAGTGGGCACCTTGGTGTAGAATACACTGACACAATGCTCAGGTGGGTAGGATTAGAGACTCTCCCTGTGTTTCTTGCGAGTCCCTCTAGATTGAGGCTGCTTTGTATAGGGAGAGATTTGATCGTTCAGTTCGCTCTTCTCCATCTGGCTCTTCCCCTGTTTCTGCTTCCCCTTGCTCTTCTTGTGCCTCACTTTTTCGAGAGTGTCAGTACCTTATGAGTGCTCTCGAGAAGTTTGTTGGAGGTATGAAGAAGCTCAATCTTATCCTAGATCAATCCAAGATTAGCAGATTCAATCAACGTCTAGGGTTTGATGCCTTGGAGCATACACGGGTGCATCTGCCCACTGTTGTGCGTGCCTCCAAGAGCAGAGAGATTGTGGTGGATCCACAGGTGAGCACCACTGTGTTTAGATCAGCAGGGATTGTCCACGGGATGTCTGACGATAAGGGTGCTTCTCATGCTACTTCAACCCCCAAGGCGAAGTATACATGCACCTTCTGTCAGAAGGATGGACATATAGCTGATTTCTGCTTCAGATGCGCCAAGATCTCTCGGCGTGAGCGTGTCCGTGCCCTTAGGGGTATTCAGGGTCATCCCCAGACTCTGAGTGCGCCTAAGGCACACACGGCTTCTAGACAGGATAGACAAGCTAGAGAGTCTCCTATTTTTGGACAGCGCATGGGGCTTGGTTTTCAGGCTTCTACCTCTAGTTTTTGCCCCAGAGCTGTCCCGAGTCAGTCTTTCCACCGTCCTCTTGATATTCCTCATTTTTCCCATCGAGGTAGATATCAGCGGCGTGAGTTTGTTTTCCCAATAGAGGTCTAGGCAAGAAGACTGGATGGTCCGGCCTTTGCACCTCGGCACCAACCCTGCACTGTTCCCGAAGTCCGATCGAGCGAGTCTGAAGTTTGTGAGAGTCGAGTCACGGAGAGGTGCCGATTGCATTCTTCTACTCTGGATCAAGCTGTTTCATCGCACGCTTGACTCAAGATTGGGTTCCTAGATCTCCACCGATCTATCCCTGCATCGAGACATCTGCTTTTTACTCTCTTTGATTCAGGTCCGTAGGACAGGGAAGGGGGAGGTTTGGATCGTAGACTCCGGCTGTTCTCGCCACATGACCGGAGACTCCTGTTGGTTTTCTTCCCTGGACCGAGATCCCGATGATGAGGTGATCACCTTTGGGGATGCTGCGTCGGGTAGAGTCATCGCTAAAGGTACCGTCAGCATTAATGATCATTTCATTCTTAAGGACGTTGCCTTAGCCAGTAAGCTGCATTTCAACTTGCTTTCTATCTCTCAGCTTCTTGATGACGATTTCGAGGTCAATTTTAAGAGGAGCTCTTGTAGGATCCTCGATTCTTCTGGGGAGTTTGTTTGCGAGATTTCTCGTTTTGGGAGAGTCTTTCGTGCTGATTTTTTTCTTCCTCTAGAGACTCTCTCCATTGCCTTATTGCTTCAGAGTCCCGTGATCTCTCCTTTTGGCATAGGAGACTTGGTCACATTGGCTTTGATCATTTGACTCGAGTTAGCAGCCATGATCTCATTCCTGGCCTGCCTAAACTTAAGATGGTCAAAGATGTTGTATGTTCTCCTTGCCGACATGGCAAGATGGTTGCTGCCTCCCATCGCCCGATCCACCCGAAAGTGACGATCGATGCACCAGACAGCTGCTACACATGGACACTGTTGGTCCAAATTTCGAGTGCACAAGCAGGTGGGAAGTGGTATATTCTTGTCATTGTCGATGATTTTTCGACGTACTCTTGGGTGTTTTTCATGGCCTCGAAGGATGAGTCTTTTTCACACTTCAGGGGTTTGGTCCGTAGGTTGTCCGTTGAGCTCCCAGGTGCCTTACGAGCGATCCACAATGACAATGGCACGGAGTTCAAGAACTCCTACTTTAGTAGCTTCTGTGAGGAGTTAGGCTTAGAGCATCAGTTCTCCTCTCCATACGTTTCTCAGCAAAATGGCATAGTGGAAAGGAAGAACAGGACCCTGGTTGAGATGGCCAGGACGATGCTAGATGAGTACAATACTCCTAGGAAGTTTTGGGCTAAGGCTGTAGCTACGGCATGCCATGTTGCCAACAGAGTTTTTCTTAGGGCACACTTGCACCGCACTTCTTATGAGTTGAGATATGAGCGAAAGCCCAGTGTGTCTCATTTTCGTGTTTTCGGCTGCAAGTGCTTCTTCTTGAAGTCTGGGAACCTAGATAAGTTCGAGTCACGCTCAGCTGATGGAATCTTTCTGGGTTACTCGACTTCTGCCCGTAGCTACAGGATTTGGGCTGTAGACTTGGGTAGGATCATAGAGACCTGTGAGGTGACCTTTGACGAGGCTAGTCCCGGTGCTAGACCAGACATTTTAGGCTCTTCTCCTCTTTCTCAGTCTATCTTCTCAGAGGAAGTTGATGACGGAGATGAAGGCGCCTTGCCTGATCCAGTCACATTCCTGCTCTCGAGGTGCCTCCCATTTCCATATCTGCACCTCAGGGAGATCAGCCCTTACCCTCAAACTCTTCAGCAGCTAGTGGCTCTGTTCCTACCTCTCTCACGCGAGGAGTAGAGGTCACTTCTGCTTCTGGACCTCCCCGCCACATTCAGCAGGCTCATCCACCTGACCAAATCATTGGAGATCTGTTTAAGCGAGTCACTCGCTCTAAGTCAGGTCTGTCCACATTTTGCCTCCACTCTACCTTTGTTGCCTCTTTTGAGCCGAAGGATGTTTCTCATGCATTATCTAGTGAATCTTGGATTAATGCTATGCATGAGGAACTTGAAAACTTCGAGAGGAACAATGTTTGGATGCTTGTCGAGCCCCCTTCTGGTCACAACATCATTGGGACCAAATGGGTGTTCAAAAACAAGCAGAGTGAGGATGGGGTTGTAGTTCGAAACAAGGCTAGGCTAGTCGCTCAGGGTTTTTCTCAGGTCGAGGGCCTCGACTTCGAGAAGACTTTTGCCCCTATAGCCAGACTAGAGGCCATCAGGATCCTGCTTGCATTCGCGGCGTACAAGGGCTTCAAGCTTTATCAAATGGATGTCAAAAGTGCATTCCTCAATGGCTTCATTGAGGAAGAGGTGTATGTCAGACAACCTCAAGGATTTGAGAACCCCAAGTACCCAAACCATTTCTTCAAGCTTTCCAAAGCTTTGTATGGACTTAAGCAAGCTCCACGAGCTTGGTATGAGAGGCTTAAGTCCTACCTCTTGAGTCATGGTTTTCATATGGGTCAAGTGGACAAGACTCTGTTCGTCAGACATTCTGATTCGGACTTTCTCCTAGTCCAAATCTACGTCGATGACATCATTTTCGGTGGTTCCTCGCATTCGCTCGTTACTCAGTTCTCAGATGTGATGAGTACTGAGTTCAAGATGAGCATGATGGGTGAGTTGAGCTACTTCCTTGGCTTCCAGATTAAGCAGACTCGGGAGGGTACATTCTTGCATCAAGGCAAGTATACTCGAGACCTCCTGAAGCACTTTGATATGTCTGATGGAAAGCCAGTCATGACTCCTATGGCCACCACTGCTATCCTCAAGCCTGACGAGGATGGTGAGCCAGTTGATCAGAAGGAGTTTCGGAGCATGATCGGCTCCCTTTTGTACCTCACTGCCTCGAGACCTGACATACATTTTTCTGTGTGTCTTCGTGCTCGATTTCAGGCTTCTCCTCGCGTCTCTCACTGCTAGGCCGTGAAGCGCATCTTCAGGTACCTTCGAGCTACCATTGACTATGGTATCTGGTACTCTTCTTCCTCCTGTCTATCTCTAAGAGCCTTCTCTGATGCAGACTTTGCCGGCTGTAGGATAGATAGGAGAGAACTTCTGGCACTTGCCAATTCATTGGCACTTCTCTTGTTTCTTGGTCATCTAGAAAGCAGTCCGGTGTTGCACAGTACACCGCTGAGGCCGAGTATGTTGCTGCAGCCAGTTGCTGTAGCCAGGTTCTCTGGATGAGATCGACCTTACAGGACTTTGGGTTAGTAGCAGATTGTGTTCCACTTTTCTGTGATAACACGTCTGCCATTCACATTGCTAAGAACCCAGTGCAGCACTCTTGGACCAAGCACATTGATATTCGCTATCACTTCCTTAGAGACCATGTGGAGAAGGGTGATATAGTGCTTTAGTTTGTGGAGAGTGACCACCAATTGGCTGACATTTTCACCAAGCCTTTGGATAGCTCCAGGTTTGTTGCCCTGAGAGGAGAGCTTGGGATTATGAGCTCATATGGCATATCTTGAGGGGGAGCTGGTTTGTATTATTTGTTTATATGTATATTCAGCATTTCCTCTTTTTGGGTATCTTTGGGATGGTTTTTATTTGGTTGAGTCCACTTCACCTAGACTTCTGGCATGCCTCGGCATGGACCTCTCACCTTATGCTTTAGGGTGCTTTTCCTCTCTTCTTCTCGGTTGAGCTCACTCACAGTCTTTTAGGTCTAGCAGGTTTTGGGCCCCCTGGGTAGACAGGGTCTGTGTTTGCTCCTGGGTTGGAGTTGGAGATGTAGCTTTCCTATATAAGTCATATGGGGAAGGTGAGAGCGAGTCTAAGTGTTAGTGTTTCTCTTCATGTTATCTATGCTCCTAGACTACCCATTTGTCAGTTTCTTGATTCCTTCTCATCATTTCTGTCTTTCTGGTTTTAGTTGAGTTCAATTCGTCTTTTTGAATCTAAAATTGCTAATAACTCAACTTGAATCAGATTTTGTGCTTAATCGACTCACTTGTTGAGGGGGAGCTTGGAATTGATTCTCTTGCATTGCATATAGACTTGTTTTTCATTTACGAGCTTTGTCTATTATGCAATTGATAAAATTGAGATATGTTGCACCTAGCTACTTTTCTGAAGATATTTGCTAATCTAGGTCATATCCAATTTGGTATATCATGTGAAACTAGCCAACATTTTAAAATTGAGCTTTCTTGAAAACTTGATGAAACTTGGCTTTTACTTGCTATACTTCTTCACTAGATGCTTATGCCATGCTTATTGAAATAGTGGGTTTCTACTATAGTCCCTAGAGCAACTTGGGTTAGTACATTGTTTCATTCTAGAATCCTCAACAATGCTCATGAATCTAAGTGCTGAAAATACAAATTGACTCTTTTGTGCTAAAATTGAACTCAACACTCTTCATTCACGAGACTGCTTCCCATTGCACTTGGGATGAACTTGGAATGAAGTGTGTATGACCAAAACCACTCTTTTAAGCTTCTTACTTGAGATGGTTGCTAATGGCTTGAGTCAATACACCGAAAAATGCAAAAAGAACTAGAGGAAGAGAGTGATGCCTAGGAGACCTATGTCGATGGCTCCTAGTCGAGGTTGTGTTTCTCTAGGATAAACTCTCTAAACCCTCAAAGGTTTGTAGAGGAGATTGAAGCTTAGGAGGCCTTTGTCGATGGCTCCTAGTCGAGGATGTGCTTCACTAAGCCTAATTCTCTCATACAGCTTTATGAGCATTAATCTAAAAATTTGCATTTAAAGAGATTATTGAGCATGAGGCTTCTCTTATGGACTTGTATCTTCCCAAAGTGTTGACTAGGTTGAACTCTAGTATATCCATTTGCTCGTTTGGTTGGCTTTGCTTCTAGTCTTGAAGTTATGCTAAGTGTTGCTATTAGATCTGGGCATAAAACCCGAGCCTGAAGCCCGTTACCCGAAATACCCGAACCCGTACCCGTTTAGCCCGAAGCCCGTTACCCGAATAGCTCCAGCGGGTAACGAAACTGAATACCCGAATTAAGTTCGGGCCTAATCGGGTTTTAACCCGCAGTACCCGAAGTACCCATTCAACCCGAAATACCCGAATTCAGTGTGTGCTCTCTTGCTCTCTGTTATGTGTGAGACTGTGACTCTGTGACTGTGTGCTCTCTGCTAGTGCTATGTGTGAGTGACTTGAACTGAACTGGAATATTGTTTCTCTGCTGGCCGCTGCAGGTCTGAAGTTTCATTTATTGTGTGCTGCAGATCGAAGTCTGAATCGAATCAGCGCTATTCGGTGCATGGCTGGGTGTATCGGGTAGTTTGCTGTTACCCGAACCCGTACCCGAAATTGTGGGTACCCGAAATTACGGGTACGGGTACGGGTTCGGGTTTATATGTTTGAAACCCGAAATATAAAAAACCCGAAAAGCCCGACCCGAAATTTCGGGTAAACCCGAACGCCCACCGCAAGTTGCTATTGTTGAAATCATGCCAAAGTAATATAACTTCTTTTGAGCTAGTTAGCAAAAATTGAAATATGCCATTGAATATGACTTAGGATGACATAATCTGAACTTGAGTAGCTTGGTGTCATACTTTGTCTAAGTGGTCACTTGCATAATCCACAAAGCTCTTCTAGGTTGCATTTCATGCAAAAATTGTTCTCTTGATGCCTATATTGCCAAAAGGGGGAGAAAATGTAGAAAAGGCATCTTAGAGAATTAAAAAAATGCTTTCTGATGATCATGTTGAACAATTGTCCTTGCATTTGGATCATGAGTAATATTGAGCTTTTTGAGAGATTTCTTGGTTTTGGAGCTCTTGTCGAAAAAGTGTTCTTTCTTGTGTTGAGCTCCAAAAATCTTTTCATCTATTTGGTCATGATCTTTCTATCTCTTTCAATTGGACCAAATATGATTTTGCAATCAAATTGCTTTTCTTCCTTTGTTTTCAAACTCAAATTTATGCCTTTTGTGTGGTTTGTCAATATACTCATCAAGGGGGAGATTGAAGGACCATGTGGAGGTCCATCCATATTTGTGATGAGTATTTGACTTTATTTGAGCTAGGTGTGCTCAGGTTTGAGTTTGATTTGACTCGGTATTGCATGTTTGAATTAATGATAATTGTGGACTAACATGCAGGAAGATAAAGGTATGTGCATTGTGGTATGTGCAAAATGGTTTGTTCCTTGTGGTACAGGTTCCTGAGGCAGCTGTGGTCGTTGGTGAGTACCGGGACTAGGTTGGGAGAACCGAGGTCCGGAGCGGTCGAGGATGCCGACGAGATGGTTGGGCTCAGACCAGGATCACTTGGATGTCATGGAAATGGACTTGAGGTGGCTCAAGGTTTCCGGTTCGGGTTGGAGGCTCGAAGAGGAGGAAACTGAGCAGTCAAGTCCTGCGGATGAAGGCCCGTTGGATCAGGATGATCGGGTTGTGTTTAAAACCCATGTATGGCCAATGTGGCCCATGTAAAGCCCATGTGTGGGGTGAAATGAGAGGGTTAATCCTAGCCCTTGGTGGAGTGCCCTAGGGTTTGGGACTCATCCAAGGGTGGTAGGTGGCCCTAAAGTAGTATAAATAGATGGGGAGGGGTGTCCTCCCTCACTCGAAGGTTTGAGTTGCTCCTTTGAGCTTTGCCCACATGAAGTGAGGCTTTGTAAACCTTCCAACCAGAAAATACAAAGATTTTCTTTACATTTTTGTGAATTTAAATTCCGCATTTACATTATGTCTTTACTTTACGCAATTTAAATTCAGCATTTACTTTCCCGCATGTAAATTCTAGCAATTTACTTTCTCGCAATTGGTTTTGCCTCCTCTCCTTCTAAATGCTATTGATTAGGGATGTCTTGAGGGTGCTCATTTGGTTTTACATCTTTCTTGCACCCTAGGATAGACTAGAGATCAAGTTTCTATCAAGATTGCAAATCTGTCCTGAACTTGTTCTTCGCGCAACAATCAGTCTTTGATTTTTAGAAAAATATAGAAAAATCCTTTTTGATTGATTCTCATTGGAGAAGGTGCGTGGCTCATATATCCATCTGCATAAAATTTTTGTAGTCCACTGGTTGCACCATTTGGGAGCTATGAGGTGAAAACCGAGCCCCAAAATTCCTGATTGATGATCCTGACTGTTCATAGTCCTTGATTTTTCCTGATTTTTTTAGAAGTCTTTTGGTGGTGATTTTTGGTGGAGTGCTTCACGACTCATATTCTCACAGGATGAAAAAATTCCCAAAAATTTTGGAGCAATATAAGTCCACCATCCACCTGCTCTAAGTGAGGACAATTCCTGAAAAATCTGCTTTTGCTTTACTAAAAGAGGCTTTTGTGTTTTGGCTTGATCTCTTTTAGAAAAGAAGTATTTGAGTTGATCCCTCTTTGCTTTGTACACTTGATAACCAGGATTATGATTTGAAAATCCCTCACGTGATTCATGGTTCTCATCCATGTAAGCTAGGGATACACATAGTTGTCTAGTCGTTCCCGATTTTGCGGGTTTTACGATTTTGAGGAGCACCGAGTTTCTTTGCGGGATTGTTTGGAGTACATTGAGTAGGGGATAATTTTATTTGGGATCATTCACCCCCCTATGATCGCCATCTCGGTCTTTCAGTCTGTCGTGGACATGAATTTGATGTTTTTTGTGCCAGATAAAGTTTTCCAAAAACCAGTAAGTTTTGCATGTACGCCGAACCAATTTTTTTTGGTCCATCGTGAGTTGCGCCAGACCAGAGCTTGGTCCGGCATGAATGGGTTTTTCTAGGGTTTTGCTCCCTGTGTGCGCCGGACTAATGTTTGGTCTGTTGTGAAAACAATTTTCTCAGGTTGAGTTATTTTGTATGCAATGCTCGTGTGAGTGATTGCATGAATTGACTTTGAGTCAAGTCGTGGACTTGTGCTCGGATTTGTTTCTTGTTTGTTCATGTGCAGGTGTTGCTCGAGGGCAAACGTGGTCGATGACCGTACCGGAACTAGGTTCTTGGTGGAACTGAGGTTCGGTACTAAGTTCAGGGAGGAACTGAGGTCTTGGTGGTCAAGGATGTCATGCGGGACATTCGGGCTAAGAGAATGGTGCACATGAGGAGTTGTCAGTCACGTGAGTATGGCAGGTGGGCCATACGCATGCAGAGTTGTAGTCGTTTGGGGGTAGCTTACATGTATTGGGCTAGGTTGGGCCAAGTGGACATGTATGCATACTCCTTATGTTTTCTCCTTTAAATAGGAGGGGTGTTTCCTGTTTAGAGGTAATCGAGGGATTGAGATCAATTCAAAGCTTTAGGGTTTGTACTCTTTTGATGAGAGTACTTCATATAAAAAGAAATAAAGATTAATTTCTTACAGATCCTCTGCGTGCTACAGTAATCGCGAAACTACAATGCACGCGTTGCTACAATGTTTCCTGTTTTGGTTCTTGTTTGCATGCTTGTTCTTGCTCTAGATTGGTTTTTGTTCTTTGAGTTTCATCTTGATTTGATCCATCCAAAACCTCTCTAGGGTATTGATTTAGAGTTCCTCAAAGTTTAGTTGATTAATATTTTGAAGATCTTGCTTAATCTTGAAGTTTTGGTTAGATCAATTCTCGTCATATTCTGCCACAGCAAGCTTGCGAGGTTCATAACTTTTGATCCGTAAGTTCGATCGATCTGATTCTTTTTGGGTTCGATTCATATTAGAATCTAGTTTATTCTTTCCAAATTTCACATCGATCCGACAGTTGGATATCCGGAAATTCATGATTTACAGAACGCATCTAATATGTTTTTGTCGGATACGAGTGACTTTTTGGTTCAGATTTGGGGTGAACTTTTAGTTGATCAAAAATTTATTTTTAGCTTCCGCACAATCATTCACCCCCCGCTTATTGCTATATTCGTATACATCAATCCTACAAGTGGTATCAGAGCAAGGTTTTTCTAATATATCTTAACCGGTGATTATATTAATGGATCGTTATTCGACAAAACTGTGTGTGTTCGATGGTGTTGATTTTCAGTTTTGGAAGGCCAAGATGGAGGCGTTCATCCAAGCGCAGGGATTTGCAATTTGGAAGAAGGTTTACAAGCCCTATCAAGTCCCTGAGAATGACAACGTCAATGACACAAATCGTGCACATGTTGAAGCAAATAGCAAGGTGCGCAACTTGATCATCCAAGGCTTGAGACGCAGTGACTTTGACCGTGTGATCTATCTCAAATCCGCATAAGAGGTATGGAAATCTCTTTGTGATTACCATGAGGATTCTAACATTATCAAAGGGGTTCGTCAAGATCTTTACAAAAAGGAATACATGCGATTTGAGATGAAACCCGGTGATTTGCACGCTTTAATAAAATTATCAAAGGGGTTCATCCAAGCGCAGGGATTTGCACGCTTTAATAAAATTCTTAGCAATTTGCATGCTATTAGAGTTAGCTTTGATGTTGCTGCTAATGCTAGATAATTGCTTGGTGCATTAGACATGTCTATTTGGGAGATGAAAGTTACATCCATTAATGAATCTACTGTCATGAGTACACTTACATTAGATGTTCTTTATTCTATGTTGAAAACTCATAAGTTGGATGTTCTTACTAGGAAGAATGATCATAAATCAATTACTCTGTCATCTCAATCTAGCATGTCTCTTAACAATACTTCTTCAAGTTTCGCTCTATCTTTCTTGTCTTCACTAACCGATGAACAGATTGAGCAATTCCCAGAAGAAGACTTGTCACTACTCTCTTCTCGCTTTAACAAAGCTTTGCAAAATGTGAGAATGAGAAAGAGAGGTGGTGGTGGCCCTCTAAGATGCTATGAGTGTGGTGATCTCGACCATATTCGTCCAAATTGTCCTAAACTTGCTGGTAAAGCATCATGGGAGGAGAAGGATAATGACAGAAGAAAAGAGAAGAAGAAGTTCCCTTCAAGTGATAGAAAGAAGAAGAGCTTCATCAACCGCAAAGCAGTCCACCGAGTTCTTTCCGCTCTTGAACAAGTCAATTTGAGCGATGTGGATTCAGAGAGCAGCAAGGACAATGCAACTCCAAGCAACCATGACTTGACGGGGTTGTGTCTCATGGCCAAAAGCAGCGATAGCTTCACCGAGGACGATCACAGCAGCGACTTTAATGAGGTAGATCCTTCATATGATGAATTAGCTATTGCTGTAGCTCATCTTGGAAAATTGCTTGACAAATGTGATAGAAAAATTAAGAAACATGATATTCTTGTGGAGTCATTGAATGCTGAAATTGCTAGACTTAAAACTTTGATTCCTGATGATGATACTTGCAAATCATGTGACTTAATTTACAATGAACTCGCCTTGCTTAGAAAAGAACATGTTGCCTTGTTAGAGCAAATTAATGCTGAAAATGAGAAAAATGAGAAACTTGTTAAACATGTTATTTGTTCTACTATTGATTTGCATGATTCAACTCCATGTTCTAAATGCTCCATATTTGAATTGAAATTGAAAGATGCAAATGCTAGAGTTTCTCAGATGGCTAATGACATGCTCACTCATGAGGTTCTTTCATGCTCAACTTGTCGCAAGCAAAAAGGAAAAGTGGACGCTCTATGTAATAATTGTTTAACTCTTTCTCGAAAAATTGATTACTTGCAAGATTCCTTAGAATGGTTCACTAAAGGGAAGAAAAATTTGAACATGATTTTGGACCAATATAAGGTTAGCTTAAATAAGAAAGGTTTAGGTTTTGATCTCCATGCTTCATATGAAACTAAACCTCACACTGTTGTTCATGCTCCTTGCAATGATAAAATTGTGATTCTTAATGAGCCTAAGAAAATTGTCTTTAAATCTGCTGGTCTTTTCTCTTCCTTTGTGATGAATGCAAAATGTGCTTCTACTGTTAAAGCAAAACATCATTTTAAGTACCTTGCATTCATTGTGGTAGAGATGGACATTTAGTAGATTTTTGCTTTATACTGGCTAAACAACAAAAGAAAGAAAAAGCCAAGGCTAGGTCTAATTTCAGGCAGGCACACTTTGCTTCTCATTATGTGCCTAAGGTGAAACAAGCACCTTTTGTTGCTAAAAACATGGGAAAAGACAAATCTGTTTTTGTGCATAAGAATGCTCGTGTTGTGCCTACTGTTGTGCATCATGTGTCTCAGTACTGGATTTCTAAACATCTTATTTCTAACCCCAGTACCGAGACCTCGACATTTTCTGCTTCTATGTAGGCTTCTCGCGCGAGGAAGGAGAACATATGGCCAGTGGATTCTGGATGCTCACGCCACATGTTCGGTGATAAGTTTTGGTTCTCCTTCACTCGTGCATCTCGTGCTGAAAGTGTTACTTTTGGAGATGCTTCTTTCACTTCTGTTATGGCAAAAGGTATAGTGAGGATACAGGTGCATATGTTCAGGGGGAGAGTATCTTTGTTCATGAAGACGACGATGATGATAATGTTGAGAATGAGGAAGGCCGGATATACAATTTGTTGTCAGCTCGTTTTCAAGCTTCCCCACGTGCTTCACATCGACAAGCTGTCAAGTGAATTTTCAGGTATCTCCATGGTACTCAAGATTTTGGCATTTGGGTTTCTGCTTCCTCATGCATTAGTTTAAGAGCTTTCTCTGATGCTGATTTTGGAGGATGTAGAATTGATAGAAAAAGTACATCTGGTACATGTCATTTCTTGGGCAATTCTCATATTGCATGGTCATTTAGAAAACAATCTTCTGTTGCACAATCAACTGCTAAATCTGAATATGTGGCTGCTGCTAGTTGTTGCTCTCAAATTCTTTGGATAGTAGCTACACTTAAAGATTATGGGGTTATTTTGGATAGTGTTCCTCTTTTGTGTGATAACACTAGTGCAATTTGCATTGCTAAGAACCCTGTGCAACATTGTCGGGACCCGAATTTGCAAATCCGGACCCTCTGTGTATTCAGCACTAGTCCAGGATCACGCTAGTGCACACAGTCTCAACATCGGTAAATATCACAATCATACTCAACGTAACCACAAGTACTTTATTTAAAAATAACCAAACTGGTTGCTCGACCTTATGGTCAAGTTACAGAGATACGCCACATAGGGCGAAAACATATTAAAGGAAATAAACTGCAGCAGAATAAAAGCATCAACGTGGCGCCATCCAGTATACCACAGGCAACTGACTGGGCTCGCTCCCTAGTTAGCCGGATCTTCCTGGAGCTCCTCCTCCAAAGCAGGCATAGCTTCTTCTTCAACTGATGTTGTAGTTGCAAGGGTGAGTATGTAACACCCCGGCATCTAGTATGCCTAAATGTTACCAAACATAGACTAAACAACATCTAAATACCACAAATAAAGGTAAATTACAGCAAAGGAGCAAATGCTAAACTGAAAATTTC
Source organism: Rhipidocladum racemiflorum (assembly GCA_036346355.1). Lineage (NCBI taxonomy): Eukaryota > Viridiplantae > Streptophyta > Magnoliopsida > Poales > Poaceae > Rhipidocladum > Rhipidocladum racemiflorum. The sequence goes on from CM070581.1 coordinate 38,091,577, forward strand.
GGCAGCATCTCTTTTGTTTTTCCATGAAATGAAGCAATAGCAATAATAAGATAAGATATAGCATGATATGAAACATCTAAAATAGCAATAATAATTGACAATCAGGAATTTCAACCACCATACAAATAAGGATATAAGGCCATCTGTCACATGTCAAATATGGACTAATCATTCACTCACGACGACCAACGAAGCATCAAAACCACAATTAAAGGAAGGAACATGTCATTGTTTAAATGTGTGATGCTAAGTGATGACATGTGACTAGCTCCCTTTCCCGCATGCCGGTTTCATGGTACCTAAAAACATCATAAAAACACAAGCGTGAGTTCATCACTCAGCGAAGTGTATTGCAATGGTACAAAAACAATAACAATCACATACATACTTAATGCCATTCACATATCCTGAGAATCAACTCATGAACTTCATTTATGCTCTCATATAACATCATCATAGACATCTCAAATAACATCTTCATATGCATCTCATAGAACATCATAATCATTTCATAAACCACTTCATTGATGCAATGCAATGCAATGCAATGCACATATCTCTTTGAAGCACATACCAGTATTGCCGAGTGCACACCCGTCGGCGTGCACCCCCTTTCCCCCTCCATCCCGTAGATGGAGGGTGCCTACTCTTACTGACTTACTCCCATGCACAACCGTGGATGGGACTACGAGGTAGGTCTTTCGTGTTCACTACGTGTGAACACAGAGGCCCGCATCAGCAAGGGATGCCTCTTCCATTATGAATGCACATATGACATAAACATGTAAAGATTGGCATAAACATTTAATACAATGAATTCATGATCAATATGAAATCATGTTCATCATGTCATAGGCAAACATCAATTATGGCAAGTTAGTATATCATGTAATCACATTGCACCTAAGCAAGTCTAGCAATTCATACAACACACAACCCATTCCAATACACTTGCCTTTAACCCTTCGGAACGGTGTGGTGAGATGATGATGCCACTCCTGGGGTCACACCCACTGCAAATACATGTTTTCCACTCAATATCATACCACCCAAGCAAGTACAAAATTCAGAACACAACGATTCTACCCGAAACCCCGAAAACCTGAAAAACAGACCAATCTGTCTGTCGGGACAGCAGGCTTCCAACAATCATAACTTGAGTTTTAATACTCCAAATCAAGTAAACGAGTACATCATCGCGAAGCTTAGAAAATTTACTAGCTTTCTCTAAGTATTGGGAAAAGCTGATTCGGCTTCTAAAATTGACTAATCTACAGATTAACACGACCTGTCCCATTCACGTCACAGTTTTGATCACGTTCGGTAAAACAGTCGTAACTTTCAAACGGCTGGGCATAATTGGACGTTCTTGGTTTTCAATTAAAGGTATTGAAGTTATCTACAACTTTCTCAACAGGTGGCCGACCAAATTCCGAGTCTAAAATTGCGAAAACTCAAACCCTAGGTCGTGTGCCCAAACTGCCCGAAACAGAATGCTAAGCAATCTCTAGTTTTCACCAATTCCATCTAATTGCAGCACCACTTTTCGATCTAAAAACACCAAAACCTCCTGTAGATCATAACTTAATCCAACCCCAGAGATCTCCCCATTGCCATACCTTCGCCCAACGAACAACGAACCGACGAACGCCGAAGAATCTCCACCCGGTTCTCCTGATCTCCTTCCTCGCTCCGAATCCACCGGATCTCCTCGTCGCGGAGTTTCCCAATGGAGAGGACAACGGGATGGAGGGGTGAGGAGCTCGGAGGAGCAAAGGGCGAGGTGCGGCTTGGGGGTGTGTGGAGGGGGAGGGGCGGCGGCTAGGGCTAGGTGGGGGCGCACAAGAGAGAGGGGGGCACATGGCAGGGTTCATGCAGCCCTCCTCCCCCTCATGGGCCTGGAAATCCCCCCTTTGGCCCAAGTGGGGTCCCCCCTAAGGCCCAATTCGGCCCGAAAATGCCCAAACTCCCGAAATCGGCCCAAAAACGCGATTAAACCTTATACCGTATAGTTTTAAATCTCCAATTTCACATGTTATAATATTACAACATTCCATAGTGTCACAGAGTACTTGGTACATAGCAAGTCATGCACAGAATGCGAACTAATATTCTACATGCATGGCTTAGTACAAAGGAATGTTTCATGGTTCACTTGCAGCAAAACAGTATTTAACAAGTAGCATAAGTAGATTCGAAAGCGGTAAAAGCAAATATAATATCAATAACTTTTCCAGGAGTTAAGTAAACACTTTCCCTTTCCTAATCCGCATTTCCATCGACGTCATCAATAAACCAAACCAAACTTTTTAAGTCCAAGTTGTTTTTCATGAAAGTCTAACCCTTGACTGTAATTCCCGAGTAGTGTCCAGTACCGCGGACTCGGCCATTCGAATAGATATTTACACTCTGCAGAGGTTATGCACTTTACCCACAAGATACAGTCAAACACCACAAAGGCGAGTGACCGCAACAAAGCCTTTCGGAAACCGCAAACTATACAAGTGAACCTCTCTGGTTTTTGCCATACACCATCCCTTCCCTCAGTGGAGGCGAAGTATGGGACCGACATACCGTTGGACGGGTACCATGCCGTAACCCTGGTACGCTCCCCCTTCAAGCTACACAAAAGGTGTAGTTGACATCCCGAGGTACCACATGCAAGTTATTAGTAACTTACTCAACTAGGACCGTCCCATTCCAGTCATGTGGTTGCATGTTTGACCCAGTTCAAAGGCTTGCAAGGTTAAGTCGTTAGGGCGACCAGGGCAAGACTACCCGAAGAACTAAAACGACTTTCCCGATGCCAGCCATGGCCCACCCGATCATTCATGCCACTTGCCCCGGTCTAAATCTATTTATCAAACCCAGGTGATTACTATGCACCATGTGCCATCATCAACATCACAACACATGATACTTCTCAAAGACAGGTTCAATATCTCATTACATCAATATTAACATTTGATTGTCCAAAATCATGTCATGTGTATGTAACAGGTCTAAGCAATATACTACAACGTTCTAAATACCCAGCGTTAGCAATTTAATAACGACTAACTAATATGATCCCCAACTAGGGTGACAAGGGTTCATGGCACATAATTAAATATTCAAGGAGTCATACTGCAATTTGGCATTTACCTAATTCCCAGAAATAATCAAACCAACCTCTAATTAAACAAGCATGCAATAATTTAAATCAAGCTAATGTTCAAAAATAGGAGCAATATGATCAAAGCATAACTTGCCTTCAAAAAGTACAGGTTCAGGCTCTTGCACTTGCTCCTGGGTCAAAACTTCACCTTCGAAGCCTTTGGGCACTTCAACGTCTACTCGTAACATGTGCAAATAGCAATAAATGATTAAACAGTAGACAAAAGTGTCCAAAAATTCAAATAGAATTCATAAACAGAAAGGGCACAATTTTATAAATTTTTAGAAATTTGAATCGTCCAAATCGGAGTTAAAACGAAAAGTTATAACCGTTTAAAGTTTGGAAAATCAATTAAATAAATATAAATAGAGGAAAACTCATGTCCAGAAATTAAATAAAATTCACCATTAAGTAGAGCTCAATTTTATAAAAATTTAAAAATTGGAATCACCCAAATCGGAGTTAAAACGCAAAAGTTATAAGCGTTTGAAGTTCGAAAAATCAAATAAAAGAATAAACCAAATTAATTCATTTATTTTTCTATTGAAAAATCCGATTATGACGTCAGCGGCGGATTTGAATTCCCACTGAATTATTTTTCTATAGAAAAATCGAATTATGACGTCAGCACGACGTCAACCGGTCCATGGATTCGGTCCACGGCTAGGGCTTGGTCCACCGTGGACCCGGCCCATGGGTACACGTGTCGCTAACACGTGGGACCCACTTAGATGACGTCATCGCTGATGTCATCGCGCTCGGCCGAACGGTACTGACACGTGGGCCCCACCATGACGTTATCATGACATCACGGATGACGTCATGGTGCAGTGGGTTGGGCTGCTGACATGCGGGCCCCTGTTGACATCATTGCTGACGTCAGCGACGACCGACGTCGTCCGCGTGGACCGCGACGGCTCGGCTCCCAAACACGTGGCGCAATCTGGGCCGTTGGTTTGAAATCCAACGGTCCAGATCAGATCTAATCCCGCACGTTGTGATTTAACGCGGTTGATCTGGACCGTACGATTTAGATCGGACGGTCGAAATCCGATCGGGTTTTCACCGCGTCTTGGGGGTGATGTGGCATGTCCCGGCGTGCGACACGTGGCTCAATCTATACCGTCCGATCTCGATCTGACGGTCATGATCGCATCTAACGCTACAACGTGGGTTAAACCTAACCGTACGATCTAGATCTAACGACTGCGATTGGATCTAACACGGTGCGGTCAAAGGCTACGTGGCTCAATCCCGTGCGTTGGATCTAGATCCAACGGTTGATATTAGATCTAAAACCGTAACATGGATTTCACGTACGGGTGAAGTGGACGCATATGGACGCTAGGATCTAGATCCAATGGTCTAGATCTAATCTGGTTCTCTACGGGATTAGGGTGATGTGGACTCACCGTAGCGGTCGGATCTGGATCGGACGGTTGACGAAGTTCGCGAACCTCGGCGATGGCGCGGCGGAGCTGGTTCACCAGAGTTGGAGATGACAACCTAGCCAACGGCGTTTCCGTGCGTCTCCGACGAGGTGCGTGGTCGCGCCCGACGCGTCTTGACCTGGGGAGTCCGGATCTAAGCTCGGTGACGGCGGAGAACGGTGGACGCGGCGGGAAACGACCGAAAACCGCAGCGGTGCTCTTCTCTAACTTCGGCGATCTATTGTGGGCAAACGGCGGTAGCTCGAGCGCGGAAACCTAGTGATGAGGACATCACTACTGATGAGACCTTGCTCATCATGGACAGAACTAACAATGCATACATATGGTCATCACCAAGTGTTGCCGCAATTATATCAACTGCATGGCTTCATCAGCCCCCACCTTGGCCAGGACCATTAAGTTGGAGACACTTCATGGTATCCTCTACTCCATCTACATGGCTTCATCGGCCCCCACCTTGGCCATCCTTCTACATCTTCGTCGGTTCAAGGACCATTGACTCGACCTCGAGCCCGTCAATTCAATTATCAGATATAAAGCCATACTTAGGAGAAGTTGATGAACTTGAGTCGAGAACAACTCAAATGCAAGAAGGGGAGGATGATGAGGACATCACTACCATGGATACGGCCATGCCTACAGTGTTTGGGTTCTATGAGTACTGGTTTGAAAGGTTTCGTCGTCCTCTTTCCAACGGATCCGGCCTCATGTCCAAATTCCTTACGAGTCAACGGGAATCTGCAAAATAAGTTCGGTCATCTTTCAAAATCCGAGTCAAACTAGGAATAGGAGTCCTACTCGGTCATGGTTGTGCTTTGGACGCCCCTAGCACGGTTTTGGCCTCCTATTTCTCCTATATATAGCTAGAGAGTCCCCCAAAATAACTTGGGTTTTGGTTATTTGATAGTTTAGCCTTTTGCTACTATTTGATTCTTTTAGACATGCTCAACGGCCGCCTAACAAGCTCCTTGTATCGAAACCCCAACTTTTTCTATACTTCATCTATATTTGCAATTTTAGATTGCTTTTGCCTTGTTCTTCGATTGCTTGCAGGAATTGATCTTTGTGATCAGGTTGATCGTGCCCACGGCAAGGTCAATAACCCTCTGGAGTTGGTTTAGCGATTGCTAAGGCGCATAAATGCGTTATGCGTTGTAGTCGGATCGTCAAAGTCGTCTCCACCCAAATCGAAGGTTATCATTCTCATCGAAAGATCGGGGCACCCAATGTTACATCAGTTGGTATCAGAGCTAGGTCCCGAAACAAGAGGGTGAGAATGATAGTACCACCTTGCTTGTGGAGGGGAGAGAATACCCCCTTAAAAGGGAGAGCAACCCTCCCCCCATCAGGCTAATCTTTTGGGGGCCACATGGGACTCTTATGGCCTGGCTATGACAGCCAAGGTGTGTATTTCTCTCGTGGTCCAAGGCCCACACCCCTGGGCCAGTTGGGCATTTTGCTCGCTGGGCGAGGCACATGCGCCATATGGCTAGGCCGCGAAGGGCACGGTGCGCACCCGGGAGGGATGCATCAGTTGGTATCAGAGCTTTAGTTGATCGGTGAGAATATTAGTGCCTTAGGTTAGTTTTTGATTTCTGTCCTAAATTGAAAACTACTCCACAAAAATTCAACCTTTAGTTTCAATCTGTTATTTTAGTGAGTTTTGTTAGGTTTTGATCCATTAGAGTCCATGTTTTAGTTGCTGATCTTTCTTTTCCTTCGCGTAGCTTCAATCCTTCAATTCTGACCAGTTTGGAATTTCGAGCATAACTTTCACATACAAACTTGGATTTTTGTGTTCTTGCACTCTATTGAATGCTGATGATATAAGCTTTAATTCCTTTCACAGTCAACCAATCAAATTCGGTGATCTTCAAACATTAATCTAGGCGACAAGTCTACTGCCCTAGAAAAACATCAGTATACCTACCTTTGGGAACCAATTCATCCTTTGTGAACACTTTGATCCTATTTGAGACTAGCTTGTTGATATTGCTTAGGGCTGCTCTACTTGATACATTGCATAATCTTCAGTTATCATATCATATTATCTTGTGACACCGAGTTAGGGATTCCAAAACTTTGTTCATACTAGTGTTGGCCGAAAGTCACCAAAAGAAAACTACATCAAGTGGTATCAGAGCTTCAATTGATCGGTGAGAATATTAGTGCCTTAGGTTAGTTTTTGATTTCTGTCCTAAATTGAAAACTACTCCACAAAAATTCAACCTTTAGTTTCAATCTGTTATTTTAGTGAGTTTTGTTAGGTTTTGATCCATTAGAGTCCATGTTTTAGTTGCTGATCATTCTTTTCCTTCGCGTAGCTTCAATCCTTCAATTCTGTCCAGTTTGGAATTTCGAGCATAACTTTCACATACAAACTCGGATTTTTGTGTTCTTGCACTCTATTGAAAGCTGATGATATAAGCTTCAATTCCTTCCACAGTCAACCAATCAAATTTGGTGATCTTCAAACATTAATCTAGGCGACAAGTCTGCTGCCCTAGAAAAGACCTTTGGGAACCAATTCATCCTTTGTGAACACTTTGATCCTATTTGAGACTAGCTTGTTGATATTGCTTAGGGCTACTCTACTTGATACATTGCATAATCTTCAGTTATCATATCATATTATCTTGTGACACCGAGTTAGGGATTCCAAAACTTTGTTCGTACTAGTGTTGGCCGAAAGTCACCAAAAGAAAGAAAAGAGAAAGAGCCAAAAGGCCAAAAAAGGAAAAGAAAAAGAAAATTGTGGCCAGTCGCACTACATTGAGCAAAACCCTAATTTGTGTTCGTTACTTTTTATATTGTGGAATTTATTAATTAGTGAGCAATCTTGTGCCCTTTTTACATTCTCAAAGCAATAAGTTAGCGTCTCTTTACGACTTGTGCAATAGAGCTTTTGGTGCATCACTTCTATTTTATAGCTCATTCCTTGATTGCATAAGTACCATTATCTTTGCGTGTGTGTTGCCTTCAAATTCACTTATATCTTTGAGATCGGCAACTAGGGCTTGTGAATTCTAGTTTGTATCATTACTTATCATTACAATAACTAGAATTATCAGATTGCATAGGAAATAAATATTGCCTATCCAAGCTCCACATCCAACCTCGTACTTTTGTCCGGTCCCTTGGCAATCGCTTTATCCAAGCTTCGGAGAACTTTTGACCACACCAACGGCCGGCAACACCTGCTGCATGGTAAGAGCTTGTAAGAGCTTTGGTCATAGGCTTGCCACCACCTCCTGGTAGTTGATAGAAACATTATACTTGTGATTTTTTTTCTTGTCTTCTACTAACCATATCAGGTGACGAGGATTTCTTGCATCAATCCCCTTGCACCAAGTGAATTGTTGATCACTCCGAGCTTATGTCATCGCAAGAGAACCTTCTCAGATCCATCGAGGTCGCATAAGGGATCGCTAAAACTACTCTTACTACTATTTTGTCTAGACTTGATACGCTTGCAGGAACTTCCCCAGGAACTTCCAGTCCTCTGCCTCATCTTCCAAGCAGTAAAAATGGCGTACTACATGCTCAGGTACATGTTGATGATGATCCCCTAGGTAAGGTTAAATTCGCCATTCCACCTTTTGATGGTCAATATGATCCTGATGCCTATATTAATTGGGAGATATCAGTAGACAAAGAATTTGGCAAGTATGATTTTTCTGAAAATGAAAAGATTAGGATTGCTGCTAGTGTGCTAAATGAATATGCATTAACATGGTGGAAACATATTTGTAGAAAAGAGAGAAAACCTGAAAATTGGAAGGCCATGAAAAGACTTATGAGAATTGATTATGTTCCTGAATATCATACTGAATTTTTGTATACTAGACTCCAATGCTTGAAACAAGGAAATAAGTGCGTTAAGGAATACTATGAACGATTGCAAAATCATTTGTTGCGTTGTGGTTTAGTTGAAGGTGAAAAAGCAACAGAGCTTAGGTTCATATGTGGACTTAATCAAGAAATTCAGGATGCTCTTATTGATGAAACATATAGTTCACTTTCAGAATTGGTTGTATGTGCTTGTAGAGTTGAAAAAATGCTTGCTGAATCCTTGAAAGAATCATTAGCTTCATTTGAGACGCCCACTGTTGCACCTTCTTTTGTAGCTAACATTTTGCAGAAAAGTGAGCACCATCGAGAGAATGATGTAGAAGAGCATATCGAGAATGAAACGATCAGTACTACCCCATGTGTAAGTGAAGAGATAATAGTTGAAGAAACGCCTACAACAGCTGATCAGAACTTACAAGGAAATGTAACAAGTATGGACTTTACACATGGAGAAAATAATTTTGAAGAGCTAAAACTATCCACAAATCATGCGATCGTAGAGCAACTATTAGTGGAACCAATTGTTGATTTTGCTTTATTACAAGATGATTTGCTTGCTATTTCTTATGATAAAGAAGAGTTGTGTGATAATACTTCACTTATATCCATGACACAACTAGCGAATGGACATGTCACTTTTGTTAACACACTAGACACTTATGCTGAAAATAAACATGACATTCACATCACAAGCGAAAATGATGAGTTGAAATTGATGTCTCCTTTATATACATTAGGCTACATTGAATTTTATGTTCTGTGTGATCTGAATTATTTAGAGGAGAGACTTTTTGTGCATTCTGATTTGTCATGGTTATCGCGAAATATTTTTTATGTTATTGGCAAAAATAGTGAGAAATGAGAATATAAAGCACATCGAGTTTATATTTGTTCAGATTTTAAACCTCCATTTGCAATGCAACAATGTCATCAATTTAATAATTGCCATATCACTAATCATGTCATACAAAGTACATTTGGTTCCATTCACAAGTCACATGATAGTTTTCAAGAAAGGGAGGATATGGTTGATAGAAATTCTCGATCCATTGATTTGATTGCAATTGTGCATATTGCTTTGTTTCCTGCCATTACTAACATTTTGCAGGACAATATGATGGAGTCGAGGACGACTCCACTTCAAGAAAGGGAGGATGATGAGACCATGCTCATCATGGACAGAACTAACACTGCATACATATGGTCATCACCAAGTGTTGCTGCAATTATATCAACTACATGGTTTCATCGACCCCTACCTTGGCCAGGACCAATATGTTGGCGACACTTCACGGCATCCTCTACTTCATATACATCTACTACGATGGCTCTATCTGCATGGCTTTATCAACCCCCACCTTGGCCATCCTTCTACATCTTCGTCGGTTCAAGGACCATTGACTCGAACTCGAGCCCGTCAACTCAATTATCAGATCTAAAGCCATACTTGGGAGAAGATGATGAACTTGAGTCGAGGACGACTCAAATGTAAGAAGGGGAGGATGATGAGGACATCACTACTGATGAGACCATGCTCATCATGGACAGAACTAACAATGCATACATATGGTCATCACCAAGTGTTGCCGAAATTATATCAACTGTATGGCTTCATCAGCCCCCACCTTGGCCAGGACCATTAACTTGGAGGCACTTCATGGCATCCTCTACTCCATCTGCATGGCTTCATCGGCCCCCACCTTGGCCATCCTTCTACATCATCGTCGGTTCAAGGACCATTTACTCGAGCTCGAGCCCGTCAACTCAATTATCAGATATAAAGCCATACTTGGGAGAAGATGATGAACTTGAGTCGAGAATGACTCAAATGCAAGAAGGGGAGGATGATGAGGACATCACTACCATGGATACGGCCATACCTACAAACCCAATTGAAACCAACAAAGTAATACAAGGGCCAATTACTCGAGCTCGCGCACGTCAATTCAATTGCTAGGTGAATGCGTTCCTCGGGATGCATACAAATAATTTAATGAATGGAATGCTATTTAATCCTTGTGATAATTTTATTGTCCTTAGGAACCAAGGAGAAGGACTCCCAAAAGTCAAGCATGAAGCCAATTCTTCCGGTGCACAACTTCAACTTGGATTCGGCCTCCGGGACAGCACCAACTTAAAACGACCATAACTTTTGATCCACAAGGGTGTTTGGGGTCTATGAGTACTGGTTTGAAAGGTTTCGTCGTCCTCTTTCCAACGGATTGTGCCTGATGTCCAAATTCCTTATGAGTCAATAGGAATCTGCAAAACAAGTTCGGTCATCTTTCCAAATCCGAGTCAAACTAGGAATAGGAGTCCTACTCGGCCATGGTTGTGTTTTGGACGCCCCTAGCACGGTTTTGGCCTCCTATTTCTCCTATATATAGCTAGGGAGTCCCCCAAAATAACTTGTGTTTTGGTTATTTGATAGTTTAGCCTTTTGCTACTATTTGAGTCTTTTAGACCTGCTCAACGGCCGCCTAACAAGCTCCTTGTATCGGAACCCCAACTTTTTCTATACTTCATCTATATTTGCAATTTTAAATTGCTTTTGCCTTGTTCTTGCTTGTTCTTCGATTGCTTGCAGGAATTGATCTTTGTGATCAGGTTGATCGTGCCCATGGCAAGGTCAATAACCCTCTGGAGTTGGTTTAGCGATTGCTAAGGCGCATCGTCGTTGTACGTTGTAGTCGGATCATCAAAGTCGTCTCCACCCAAACCGAAGGTTATCATTCTCATCGAAAGATCGGGACACCCAATGTTACATCAGTTGGTATCAGAGCTAGGTCCCGAAACAAGAGGGTGAGAATGATAGTACCACCTTGCTTGTGGAGGGGAGAGAATACCACCTTAAGGGCATGTTTGGATGTTGGGGAAATAAAATCTAGGGAATATTTCTCCCTAGAGGGATTTTAATGGCACACGAAATCCCCTCCAATCCCTAGGGATAATTTCCCCTAAAGGGAAATATTCCCACCCACCATTTGGAAGCCATAGGGATAAAAATCCCTAACCTGATACCAGTGTTCATACCTAGTATAGAAACAGGGGAAGGTCATACCAGTGTTCATACCCAGTGTTCTGCTGCCCACAGGTTGCTGTGTATGAAATTAAAATTTTCAATAGCCGCATTACAATCAGGCCAAACAACAGTTATGCATCAGTGAAAAACAATGGCAATATTTAAGTAATATAGCCAATCTTCATTCCCTCAAAAGAAAGTAAGTTCTCATGTTCTTCAATTGTCGACGCTAAATCCACCAAAGTAAACTAAATTGCAGTGCATAGCAAGTACAATGAGCTGTATCAAATAGCTATGCACTAGCATACATAATACTTCAGGATTCCTGGACCAACGCATTTTCTACTTCAAGATTTCAGGGCATCTCAATAATCACCAAAGCCTTATATGGTCCATCAGATACGGGCATGTCTATTGCAAATCAATATCTAGGTGCATAAGAAAACTATATTTGCAAACCAATACTGATAAGCAATCATTCATCATATACTGATAAGCAAGATCAATCAAGCAAATAGTAGGTCACCATGAACAAATCCCAGCACAAAACCTCACCATGAACAAATCTGAGCAAAGAAATAGTGAGGAGACATACTCGGGCTAGTGGTTCCTTTCTCCACCTTGTATCGAGCTCTGATGAACAGAAAATCCCAACCTCTGCACCAGATCGAAAAGAAAAGAGGTCCAGAGATCGACGAAATCTAGCAAGAGGACGATAGATCAAAGCACGATAGATTGGGTTCCAGATTAGAAGACGATAGATCAAGAGGACGATGAACTAACCGAGCGGTGACGTGAGGCGGTGCTGCTGGGGAGGAGGTGGAGCTGTCGCGTGAGGCGGCGCTGCTGGGGAGGAGGTGGAGCCGTCGAGCGAGGCGGCGCTGCAGGGGAGGAGGTGAAGCCGTCACGCGAGGCAGCACTACTGGAGAGGAGGTCAAGGTCGCTCCCTCGCGCGACACGATAGGGAAAAAAATCACGAGGGGCGATGGGTGGCTATCTTCCCTGGGGTTTTCGAGCAGATCGGGCCAAATTTCCTCACTACTCGGAGCTCCCAAACGGTTGTTCGAGATGGACCGGGAAAGCCCACCCGTGATTTTGCACCCCTGGAAATGGGCTGGGATCCCGGCCGGGAACAGTGTTCCCAAACATGCCTTAAAAGGGAGAGCAACCCTCCCCCCATCAGGCTAGTCTTTTTGGGGCCACATGGGACTCTTATGGCCTAGCTATGGCAGCCAAGGTGTGTATTTCTCTCGTAGTCCAAGGCCCACACCCTTGGGTCAGTTGGGCAGTCCGCTCACCGGGCGAGGCACGTGCGCCATACGGCTGGGCCGCAAAGGGCACGGTGCGCACCCGGGAGGGATGCATCACCTAGGTTGTCTGGTGCGGGGCAAAGCGGGCTGCATGATGTGCGTGGCGGCGCATTAAATAAGGGCCTCGACATCAGGGAAATCCGCGGAGAACGGGGTCCACTCGGGCGCGACGGCGGAATCCAGCGATGACTCGGAGAGGGTGACGTGGTCAATCTCTGCCACACACGCGTTCACGATCGACGGTTGAGATCGCTCCGAGCGCGAGCGGGTTCGCACGGCATGGGCTCGGGCGACATGGCGCTATCACGGCCGTTGGATCTCGATCCAACGGTCACGGGTGTTAGGGTTTAGCCGGGCTCGGGTCCGGCTCTAGTCAGGCTCGGTCGGACTCCAGTTGGACTTGGGTCGGATGAACAGTGCAACCCACTGGGATTTTCCAACGATGTAATATTTAAATAATTTCTAGAAATTCAAGTAAATCGAGAAAAATAGCAAAATACTCAGAAAAATTCTAGAAAATTCTGAAAAATACTTTGAGACATTTTGGACTCAAATAAAATATTTGCAACAAAATTTTATTTATAATTTCATTTATTTAATTGTCTCGAAAGGGAATAAATTCAAATTAAATCCAAATAAATCCCAAAAAATTCCAAAAATTCTCAAAAGTGCAAAATATAATTTAATTTCATGAAAAACAAAAATTGGGGTGTTACAAACCTCCTCCCTTAACAGAATCTCGACCCCGAGATTTAGGCCTTATTAAGGAATAGATTTGGAAAAGCCTTCTTCAATTCCTCTTCGCGCTCCCAAGTCGCTTCGCTCTCGGAGTGGTTACTCCACTAAACTCTGCAAAAACAGGTTGACTTATTTCTTGTCTCTCGATACATGGTGTCCAGAATCTTTACAGGGTGCTCCTTGTATGTTAGGTCTGCCTGCAGCGAGATCGACTCTAAAGGAGTCTGCTCATCTGGCACTCTAAGACACTTCTTCAGTTGTGACACATGGAATACATCATGCACTCCTACCAACAACTGCGACAATTCCAACTAGTAAGCAACTTTACCTTTATGGCTCAAAATCTTAAATAGTCCAACATAACGTGGTGCGAGTTTCCCTCATGGAACCATCTAACTCCCTTGAGAGGTGTAACTCTGAGATATACGAAATCTTCTGGCTCAAAGCTCAAATCTCTACAACGATTATCGGCGTAACTCTTCTGTCTCGACTGAGCTATCTTCATCCTTTCCCGGATCATGGCAATCTGTTTTTTGGCTTCTCGAAGAATATCCAGCCCAAAGACATGACGCTCTCCAGTCTAATTCCAGTTCAACGGTGTTTGACACGGTCTACCATACAGTGCTTCAAATGGTGACATCCGTAGACTGGCCTGATAACTATTGTTATAAGTAAACTCGGCATACAGCAAAGTCTTATCCCAAGATGTAGCATAAGCTAAGGCATAAGCTCTCAACATGTCCTCCAAAATCTGATTAACTCTCTCCATCTGTCCATCCGTCTGCGGATGATAAGCTGTGCTGAAATTCAGAGGGGTTCCCATAGCTTCATGTAGCTTGTTCCAAAACCTTGAGGTAAATTGGGTACCTCTATCCGATACAATATTCTTCGGCACTCCGTGCAAACAGACGATCCTGGTCATATACGACTCTGCTAGCTTATCTCCTAAATAGGTGGTCTTCACAGGGATGAAGTGAGTGACCTTAGTCAGGCGATCCACTATTACCCATATGGAGTCATATCCACCCTGAGTTCTCGGCAACCCGGTAATGAAGTCCATGCTGATTTCTTCCTACTTCCATTCAAGTATCTTCAGTGGCTGTAGCAATCCTCCTGGCCTCTGATGCATTGCCTTGACTCTCTGACATATGTCGCATAACGCAACATGTTCGGCAACCTCGCGTTTCATGCTCGGCCACCAGAATCTTTCCTTCAGGTCTTGATACATCTTAGTGCTTCCTGGATGAATGGAATACTTAGAATCATGGGCTTCTTCCAGAATCAGCTGTTTCAGCTCCTTCTTGTTCAGCACACAGATGCATCCTTAATCCACAACGTGCCTTGCTCATCCAATCTGAAGTCTTTTGCCTTGCCTTCCTCCATCTTGGACTTAATTCTCTGAACCTTGAAATCGTCCTTCTGTCCTTCTCGAATCTGATCTTCCAAAGTAGGCTTTACTTCCAACGCAGCTGAAAATCCTTCCGGTACCACCTCAATTTGCATCTTCTGAAATTCCTTCCATAACTCGACCTGACTTTCATCCATCAACATATTGACAGTGTGGCTTTTCTGACTCAAAGCATCGGCTACCACATTGGCCTTCCTGGGATGGTAATGGATTTCGACATTGTAGTCCTTGATCAACTCTAATCATCTCCTTTACCTCATGTTCAGATCCGACTGGGTGAATATGTATTTAAGACTCTTATGGTCCGTATACACTTCACATCGGTTTCCAATCAGATAATGACGCCATATCTTCAATGCGTGCACTACGGCTGCTAACTCCAAATCATGCGTCGGATAATTCTCCTCACGCGGCCTCAGCTGCCTTGATGCATACGCCACAACCTTTCTATTTTGCATCAACACACATCCAAGTCCTTGGCGCGATGCATCACAATATATATCAAAACTCTGGTTCACATCTGGTAGAACTAATACCGGTGCTGATGTCAATCGTTTCTTCAGCTCTTGAAAACCCTTCTCGCACTCCGGCGTCCAGTTAAACTTCTTCTCCTTCTTCAACAATTGCGTGAGAGGTCTCGCAATCGTAGAAAAGCCTTCAATGAAACGGTGGTAATATCCTGCCATCCCAAGGAAACTCTGAATCTGGGTTACTGTCTTCGGCTGCTCCCAATGTAACATGGGCTCTACCTTGCTTGGGTCAGCTTGGGTCAACTGCAACTCCTTCTGCGGTCATTACATGTCCAAGGAACTCTACCTTGTCTTTCCAAAAATCACACTTACTGAACTTGGCGAATAGTTGCTGTCCCCTCAGCTTTTACAAAACTAGCCTCAGATGTTCTGCATGCTCTTTCCTTGTCTTGGAGTAAACTAAAATGTCATCTATGAACACGACAACAAACTTGTCCAAATATTCCATAAAACCTTGTTCATCAGATTCATGAAATATGCTGGCGCATTCGTCAGACCAAAGGACATAACTGTGAACTCATAATGTCCATATCTCGATGAGAATGCGGTCTTCGGAATGTCTTCTGACCGGATCTTCAGCTGATGATATCCCGATCTCAGATCAATCTTGGAGAATACTCCGGCTCCTCTTAGCTGATCAAACAAGTCATTGATCCTGGGTAGCGGATACTTGTTCTTCATAGTGACTTCATTGAGTGCACGGTAATCTATGCACATCCTGAAACTCCCGTCCTTCTTCTTGACGAACAGAACTGGCGCTCCTCATGGCGACGAACTAGGTCTGATGAATCCTTTTTCCATCAGCTCCTCGAGCTGCTTCTTCATCTCCACCAACTCTTCAGTAGACATCCGATAAGGTCTCTTTGCTATCGCTGTTGTACCAGGTACTAACTCGATTACAAACTCTATATCTCTATCTGGCGGCATACCCGGTAATTCTTCAGGAAAAACATCCGCGTACTCATTCACTACTGGAACAACTTCAATGCTGACTGCTTCCACGCTGTTGACCATTAACTGCCCATCACGAACGGCGGTCGCGTGAAACTCCACTTTTCTTCCACAAGGGCTCTCAACTGATATGACTCTTCATCCACAGTCTAACACGGCCTTGTGCTTGGTCAACCAGTCCATTCCCAAGATAACATCTAGAGTCTGGGTTCCCAATATTATGAGGTTTGCTAGGAATTCTACCCCTTTTATTAATATTCTCACCCCAGAACATCCTACTTGAGATCGAAGTTCTGACCCAGGGGTTTGAACTATAAGAATGCCTTTAAGATCCACCATTCCCAAATCATTTCTAGCAACGAAATCTCAAGAAACAAACGAATGCGAAGCTCCAGAGTCAAACAAAACTGTTGCGGGTACTGAGTTGACAAATAACTTACCTAGCACGACGTCCATAGCATTTTGCAGTGCCTCTGCGGTGACATGGTTGACGCGACCTCTCACCATTGTCTGGGTTGTGCCTCTGGGCTGTGCGGCTCCACGGTTTGTTCCTGGTGCAGGTGCTCTTGCTAGCGTGGATCCCAGAGTGAAGCGAACTGGGGTCACTCCTGCTGTTTTCTTGGGGCAATTGTTGGATAAGTGCCCTGGTTCATTGCATGTATAACAACACCTAGCGGTGCCCTGCTGGCTGCTCGCAGCGGCGTTCTTGGCTGGAGCTGGTGTCTGATAGTTCTGGTTGGTAGGTATTGGTGCTGGCGACAGTGTTCTTGCAGCATTATGCGGCTGGAATCTGAAGAATTGATTTGGTGCAACTCTCAGGCATTGCCCTCCTTTGCGTGCTTCCTACTGTGCCATCCTACGCTTCCGGTTGTCATCCAGTTCCTTGCGCTTCTCCTCCAAGATGAGCGCCTTGTTCACAAGCTCTTGGAAGTCAGGAAAGGTATGGGTAATCAGTCCCACCTAAAGTCCATAATTTAGTCCCTTTAAGAAGCGAGACTGCCTAGCCTTGTCTGTTGCTATGTCTTCAGGTGCGTAGCGGGCTAGCTGGGTGAACTTATTCAAGTAGTCAGCCATGGACTGGCTGCCTTGCTTAAGAGCTCTGATTTCCTCCTTCTTGAGGTCCATTATTCCCTCCGGCGCATGATACTGACGAAATGCAGCAGTGAACTCCTCCCAGGTGATCTCCTGTGGGTTCTCCTGTGTAGCGCAGTAATTCTCCCACCATTCTGCTGCAGTCCCTTCTAGTTGATGAGAGGCATAAAGCACCCTCTCATTCCACACACACTGGGTGATGTGTAGCTTTCTTTCTATAAACCTTAGCTAATCATCCACCTCCAATGGATTGGCATTCCCAGAGAAAGTGGGCGGATGAGTCCTCATAAACTCAGACAACCTTGAATTCTGACGCTGCCCCTAATTGGCTTGGTTAGCAGCAGCTTGAGCAGTAACATGCTGCATCTGCTGCATCATGGCATGCATCAGCTGGTTCTGAGCAGCAAGGAAAGCTCCAAAATTCTGCATGTCAACTGGCAGTGCTGGCTGGGGTGCAGGTGCTCCATCATTGGGGTTTCCGGCGGGGTGAGAACCACTTCCGCTGCCTCCAAGGTTTCCGCGAGTGTTCACCATCTGTTGATTGTTCCAAGGTTTAGAGACGAGAGGGAAACAAGAGTAGGCAAGTAGTAGAGAAACTTATGCGGGGTGGAAGGTGTAACTCAAAATCCCAACTTTATTATTTATTCAATAATAACTTGGTATGGTTGCTTACAATGCCTAAGGGCCTTGCAACACATACTGCATACTCAGCAAGCAATGAAAATCCAAATTGACTAACACACTGGAGTCTAACGCCTCTAAGGGTGACTCTTTATTCTATGACACGACTTGACGAAGGAGTCTCAACCACTAATCTGAACGCTCACTCCTTGACCCAACCTCCACTGCCTCCACGTGGCGGGTGCGGCGGCATAGGCGCAAAGCAATCGCCATGCCCCACAACAACTGTAGTCGAAGAAACGACATCCTCCTCGGGCTCTGGCGCGGGCTGGGGCTCTGGCTGCGGCTCCTCGGGATCTGGCTCGTGCAGCTCCTGTACTGCCTCCGGCCCCTTTGCATACAATGCCATCTCCAGCTCATCAATCCTTCACAGAAGATGAGACATATACTCTCGAACCTCATGCAGACTTTTCTTCTCTTTCTTGACCTCCTCACGGGCCTTCTACAGCTCCTGCACTGTATCATCGAGTGCATCCTCCTGCGCGACGATGAACCTTGCCAAATGTGTGACGGTGACATCCTCATCCTCTATCGGCTCCCGCTCAACCCTGTTGTCTTGACGTGGGTGGTGGCGAAACACTGTGCCCTCCAGCTCTCTTGAGTAGGTGCGAGCGATGTGTCGCATCACTCGGCGCGACACCTCCTGGATCCCCATCTGGAAGGTGGACCTCCTGGCCGTGAAGTAGCATGGGCGGCTGAACTTTATCTTCTCGTGAGCATACACGGTGATCTTTACGTCCCATGCCTACACCAATCCAGCCTGCACTACGGTGGTCCCTTAGTAAAGCGGCCTCTTAAAACCTCCAAGTACCTGCAGCATACGCCATAACTCAGTGGCGTAGCCTTCCTCACGCTCGGCGCAATTGTTGATAATCTTCATCTGCCAAAAGATACTCGCGTGAGAACGCAACATTTTAAAACCAAAGTGGAGACAAAAAGAATTTAGCAAGGGGTATGAAAAGAGAGAAGGGGTTAAGTCATGAATTCATTCATTATATTGGCAACTTTTAATTTTAGAAAATAGTTTTTAACCCCACTACGACCATTCTAACTATGGGTAAGCCCTACAGTCAGTATGGCTCTGATACCACCTCTGTCGGGACCCGAATTTGCAAATCCGGACCCTTTGTGTATTCAGCACTAGTCCAGGATCACGCTAGTGCACATAGTCTCAACATCGGTAAATATCACAATCATACTGAACGTAACCATAAGTACTTTATTTAAAAATAACCAAACTGGTTGCTCGACCTTATGGTCAAGTTACAAAGACACGCCACGCAGGGTGAAAACTTTTTAAAGGAAATAAACTGCAGCGGAATAAAAGCATCAACGTGGCACCATCCAGTATACCACAGGCAACTGACTGGGCTCGCTCCCTAGTTAGCCGGATCTTCCTGGAGCTCCTCCTCCAAAGCAGGTATAGCTTCTTCTTCAACTGATGTTGTACTTGCAAGGGGTGAGTACTTGGTACTTAGTAAGTCATGCACAGAATGCAAACTAATATTCTACATGCATGGCTTAGTACAAAGAAATGTTTCATGGTTCACTTGCAGCAAAAAAGTATTTAACAAGTAGCATAGGTAGATTCGAAAGCGGTAAAAGCAAATATAATATCAATAACTTTTCCAGGAGTTAAGTAAACACTTTCCCTTTCCTAATCCACATTTCCATCAAAGTCATCAATAAACCCAACCAAACTTTTTAAGTCCAAGTTGTTTTCATGAAAGTCTAACCCTTGACTGTAATTCCCGAGTAGTGTCCAGTACCGTGGACTCGGCCATTCGAATAGATTTTTACACTCTGCAGAGGTTATGAACTTTACCCACAAGATACAATCAAACACCACAAAGGTGAGTGACCGCAACAAAGCCTTTCGGAAACCGCAAACTATACAAGTGAACCTCTCCGGTTTTTGCCATACACCATCCCTTCCCTCAACGGAGGCAAAGTATGGGACCGACATACCGTTGGACGGGTACCATGCCGTAACCCTGGTACGCCCCCCTTCAAGCTACACAAAAGGTGTAGTTGACACCCCGAGGTACCACATGCAAGTTATTAGTAACTTACTCAACTAGGACCGTCCCATTCCAGTCATGTGGCTGCATGTTTGACCCACTTCAAAGGCTTGCAAGGTTAAGTCCTTAGGGCGACCAGGGCAAGACTACCCGAAGAACTAAAACGACTTTCCCGATGCCACCCATGGCCCACCCGATCATTCTTGCCACTTGCCCCGGTCTAAATCTATTTATCAAACCTAGTTGATTACCATGCACCACGTGCCATCATCAACATCACAACACATGATACTTGTCAAAGACAGGTTCAGTATCTCATTAAGTCAATATTAACATTTGATTGTCCAAAATCATGTCATGTGTACGTAGCAGGTCTAAGCAATATACTACAACGGTCTAAATACCCAGTGTTGGCAATTTAATAATGACCAACTAATATGATCCCCAACTAGGGTGACAAGGGTTCATGTCACATAATTAAATAGTCAAGGTGTCATACTGCAATTTGGCATTTACCTAATTCCCAGAAATAATCAAACCAACCTCTAATTAAACTAGCATGCAATGATTTAAATCAAGCTAATTTTCAAAAATAGGAGCAATATGATCAAAGCATAACTTGCCTTCAAAAAGTACTGGTTCAGGCTCTTGCACTTGCTCCTTGGTCAAAACTTCACCTTCGAAGCTTTTAGGCACTTCAACGTCTACTCGTAACGTGTGCAAATAGCAATAAATAATTAAACAGTAGACAAAAGTGTCCAAAAATTCAAATAAAATTCATAAACCAAAAGTGCACAATTTTATAAATTTTTTGAAATTTGAATCGTCCAAATCGGAGTTAAAACGCAAAAGTTATAACCGTTTAAAGTTTGGAAAATCAATTAAATAAATATAAATAGAAGAAAACTCATGTCCAAAAATTAAATAAAATTCACCACTAAGTAGATCACCCAAATCAGAGTTAAAACGCAAAAGTTATAAGCGTTTGAAGTTCGAAAAATCAAATAACAGAATAAACCGAATTAATTCATTTATTTTTCTTTTGAAAAATTCGATTATGACGTCAGCGGTGGATTTGAATTTCCACCGAATTATTTTTCTATAGAAAAATCGAATTATGACGTCAGCACGACGTCAGTCGGTTCATGGATTCGGTCCACGGCTAGGGCTCGGTCCACCATGGACCCAGCCCACGGGTACACGTGTCGCTGACACGTGGGACCCACTCGGATGATGTCATCGCTGACATCATCGTGCTCGGTCGAACGGTACTGACACGCGGGCCCCACCATGACATCATGATGACGTCACGGATGACGTCATGGTGCGGTGGGTTGGGCGCCGACACGCGTTCGCGTCGACGCTATTGCCGACGTCGGCGACGCATCGGGCGCCGCCGGCGTGACCGCGATAGCCGGTTCCCAGACACGTGGCACAATCTGGGCCGTTGGTTTAAAATCCAACAGTCCAGATCAGATCTAATCCCGCACGTTGCGGTTTAACGCGGTTGATCTGGACCGTACGATTTAGATCGGATGATCGAGATTCGATCGGGTTTTCACCGCGTCTTGGGGTGACGTGGCATGTCCCAGCGTGCGACACGGGGCTCGATCTACACCGTCCGATCTCGATCGGAACGTCTTGATCGCATCTAACGCTACAACGTGGGTTAAACCTAACCGTATGATCTAGATCTAACGGCTGCGATTGGATCTAACAAGGTGCGGTCAAAGGCTACGTGGCTCAATCCCGTGCATTGGATCTAGATCCAACGGTTCATATTAGATCTAAAACCGTAATGTGGATTTCACGTACGGGTGACGTGGACTCATCTGGATGCTAGGATCTAGATCCAATGGTCTAGATCTAATCTGGTTCTCTATGGGATTAGGGTGACGTGGACTCACCGTAGCGGTCGGATCTGGATCGGACGGCTGACGAAGCTCGCGAACCCTGGCGATGGCGCGGCGGAGCTGGTTCACCGGAGCTGGGGACGACGACCTAGCCAACGGCGTTTCCGTGTGTCTCCGGCGAGGTGCGTGGTCGCGCCTGATGCGTCTTGACCTGGGAAGTCCGGATCTGAGCTCGGTGACGGCGAAGAACGGCGGACGCGGCAGGAAATGGCGGAAAACCGCAGCGGCGCTCTTCTCTAACTTCGGCGAGCTATTGCGGGCAAACGGCAGTGGCTCAAGCGCGGAAACCTAGGGCGTCTGGTGCGGGGCAAAGCGGGCTACACAATGCGCGTGGCAGCGCATTAAATAAGGGCCTTGACGTCCGGGAAATCCGCGGAGAACGGGGTCCACTCGGGCGCTACGGTGGAATCCGGCAGTGACTTAGAGAGGGTGACTGTCGGGACCCGAATCTGCAAATCCGGACCCTCTGTGTATTCAGCACTAGTCCAGGAATGCGCTAGTGCACACAGTCTTAACATCGGTAAATATCACAATCATACCACTCGATACTAATAAGGTACTTTAATTAGATAGTCAAACTGGTTGCTCGACCTTATGGTCAAGTTACAAATATACGCCACGCAGGGCGAAACTTATTAAGAGAGAAATAGTAGCAGCGGAAAAATAAAATAACATCGTGGCGCCATCCAGTATACCACAGGCAACCGATCGCTCGCTCCTAAGTAGACGGTTCCTCTTGGAGCTCCTCCTCCAAAGCCGGTGTAGTCTCCTCTTCAACTGGTGTTGTATTGTGGCAAGGGTGAGTACTTGGTACTCAAGAAGTCATGCACGTAATGCAGCTAATATACTACATGCATGGCTTAATACAAAGGAATAGCTCAGGTATATTTGGCAAGAAACAAAGATTTGACAAGTAGCATAAGTAGATTCGAAAGCAATAGAAACAAGCATAGCATCAATGAGTTTAATCAACATCCTTCCCATTCCTAAACCACATTTCCATCAACATCATTATTTAACCAAAGCCAACCTTTCAAGTCCAAGTTATTTTCAAGAAAATCTAACCCTTGACTGTAATTCCCGAGCGATGTCCAATACCGCGGACACGGCTATTCGAATAGATTCTACACTCTGCAGAGGTTATGCACTTTACCCACAAGATACAGTCAAACACCACAAAGGCGAGTTCCCGTAACAAAGTCTTTCGGAAACTTCTAACAATACAAGTGAGCATCCCTGGTTATTGCACACTAACCCTTCCCTTAGCGAAGGTGAAGTTTAGGCCAATCAACCGTTAGATGGGTACCTGGCCGCAGCCTGCACGCTCCCGCATAACTTACACAAAGGGTGTAGTTGACACCCTGAGGTCCCACAGGTACGTTATTAGCAACTTAATCAACTAGGTCCGTCCCATTACGAACATGTGGTTGCAAGATTGACTCAGTTCAAAGGCTTGCAAGGTTAAGTCCTTAGGGTGACCAGGGCAAGACTACCCAAGAACCAAACCAACGCTTTCCTGCCACAACCGGCCCACTGATCATTCTTGCCACATGCCCCGGTCAAAAGCTATGTATCAAACCCCAGTTGATTACCATGCACCACGTGCCATCAACATCACATGATACCTTTCCAAAACAGGTTCAATATATCATTAAGTCAATATTAACATTTGTTTGTCCAAAATCATGTCATGAGCACGAAAGTGTGTCTAAGCCATATACTACAACGATCTACAAACCCATGTTGGCAATTTAGTAATGTCCAACTAGTAATCCACAACTAGGGTGACAAGGGGTCATGGCACATATTTAAATAATCAAGGTGTCATACAAAGAATTTGGCATTTATCTAATCTCCCATAATTAAGTAAAGCATTTTCTATTTGAACTAGCATGCAATACATTAAATCAAAATAGGTTTCAAAATGGGATCAATATGGTCAAAGCACAACTTGCCTTCAAAAAGTACTTGTTCTTGGTCTTGAGTTGGATCCTGAGTCAACACTTCTCCTTCGAATCCTTCCGGCACTTCAACGTCTACTCGTAACGCGTGCAAATAGCAACAAATGAATAAAACAGTAGACAAAAGTATCCAAACATCCAAATAAAGTTCATAAACAGAGAGAACATAATTTTATGGATTTTTAGAAACTGGAATCGTCAAATTCGGAGTTTAAATGCAAAAGTTATAGCATTTTGAAGTTTAAATAATCAATGAAATAATATTACAGAGGAAAACTTTAGTCCAAAAATTATATAAAATTCATAATTAGGTAGATCTCAATTTTATACAAATTTAGAAATTTGAATCACTCAAATCGGAGTTAAAACGCAAAAGTTATAAGCATTTGAAGTTTGAAACAAAATCTGAAATCATTATTTCGAATTAATAAATCATTTTCTTTTTTGGAAATTATTTATTGCGTCAGCGAGGACACGTGGCAGCCTCTGATTGGGCGGCTGACGTCAGCCGGTCCATGGGCTCAGCCCACGGCTTGGCTCGGTCCACGGCTCACGTGCGGCTGACAGGTGGGACCCACTGTGACATCATCACTGACGTCACCGCACGGCTGGGACAGCCGCTGACACGCGGGCCCATCATGACGTCAGGGTGACGTCATGGTGCGGTTTGGTTGGATTGCTGACACGCGGGCCCGGCGTGTCAGCATCACACGCACGCTGCTGCTGATCGCCGACCGCGGCGCGCGACCTCCCGCGACACGTGGCTAGATCTCGCCGTTGATTTGAAATTCAACGCCCAGTTGATCTGGTTTCACGCGTTTGGGGTGAACGATTCGACCGGGCCGTTGGATCTAGATCCAACGGCCGAGATTGGATCTGGGATTTTAGGAACGGATCTCACCAATGGTGACGTGGCGCAATCTGGACCGCTTGATGAAGATCCGACGGCTGGCAGAGCTCGAAGTCCGGCGATGGCGAGCGGCGGCGCTGGGTCACCGGCGCAGGGGACGACGACCTAGCCGACGGCGTTTCGGGCGCGCTCCGGCGAAGTGAGAGGTCTCCTCCGACGCGGCTTGACCTCCCGGTTCCGGATCTGACCTCAACGGCGGCGGAGGACGACGGACGGCGGCGGAAACAACACTTAACCGCGGCGGAGCGCTACGGCAACTACGGTGAGCGATTGCGGCTAAACGGCGGCGGCTCAGGCGACGTTATCTAGGGCTACGGGTGTGCACGGAAGTCGGCGTCACGGCACGGGTGGCGGCGCATTAAATAGGGCCCTCGACGTCCGTGAAACGCGCGGAAACCGAGGTCGACACGGCTGCGGCGGCGGAGTCCGGCGGCGAGTCGGATTGGGTGACGTGGCTCAACCACAGCCGTTAGATCAAGATCCAACGGTGCGGGAGTTTGGGCTCGGGTCTGGCTCGGGCGAGCTGGCTGGCTCGGTCGGGCTCGGGCTCGGGTGACGTGGCTCAATCGTGGCCGTTGGATCTGAATCCAACGATTCTGTGATCCGTGGTTCTAAGTGGGTTCGGTCGAGTCACGTGGCTCGGTCGGACTCGAGTCGGACTCTGACTCGGTCCGGATGAAACGATTTGACCCGACTCGATTTTCCTGCGATTTAATATTTAAAATAATTCCCAGAAATTCATTTAATTCATTAAAAATAGCAAAAGACTCAGAAAAATTCCAGAAAAATTCTGGAAAATATTTTGGAATATTTTGGACTCAAATAAAATATTTCCAACAAATTTTTATTTGCAAAGTTTAATTCTTTAATTATTTCAAATTGGAATAAATTCAAATAAATTCCAAATAAATCCAAATAAATTCCAGAAAATTCCAAAAATTCACCAAAGTGCCAAATCACACATAAATTTAAGAAAAGCAAAATTTTGGGGTGTTACAGTGACGTGGCTCAATCTCAGCCGCACACGCATTCACGATCGACGGCTGAGATTGCTCCAGGCGCGAGCGGGTTTGCACGGCACGGGCTCAGGCGACGTGGTGCTATCACGGCCGTTGGATCTCGATCCAACGGTCGCGGGGGTTAGGGTTTAGTCGGGCTCGGGTCCGGCTCGAGTTAGGCTCGGTAGGACTCGAGTCAGACTCAGTCGGACTCGAGTCGGAATCGGGTCGGATGAATAGTGCAACTCACTCAGTCGGACTCGGGCGGGAGGTTGAGAAGGTTCGCGCTGCGGCGTACCACCTATGAGGCAAAGCGAAGCAGTGGTATATCCTCCAGGAAGAAGAGTCAGGCAAACCAACATGGGAACAGTTCAAGGATTGTCTCAATCTACGTTTCGGGCCCCCAACCCATCGTAACTAGCTGCTGGAGATCAAACAACTCCAATAGACTGGGACGGTGGCACAGTATCAGAAGGAATTTTAATCTCTACTTCCACGTGCCAATTTGCGTCAAGATCAGAAGATCAACATGTTTATGGAAGGATTGAAGGAAAAGATCGCCATTGCTGTAGGACTTGGTGCTCCACAGTCCTTGGCGATGACTATGAGCTTGGCTCGAGCTCATGAGCGCCTACTAGATTTCGACGAGACACGGCCGGCACCGAAATCGGTGCCTAAGAGCAGTGGCTCTAAGACCAGCGTGCTTTCGGCCGTAGGATCAAGTGGGACATCATTTCCCACAGCTGCCCCCAAGGAAGACGTGTCTGCGTCAACAGGGGGACGCTTCATTCGCAAGTTAACACGCTCGCAAATGGAAGAGCGTCGTCTCAAGGGTCTCTGTTATAATTGTGATGACAAATATGTACCTGGTCATGTCTATCACCAGCTATTCAGCCTAGAGATGGTACCAGATCCTGAGTGTCCAAATGGCATTGATACGGATACACTATCTATATCTCTCTTGGCTCTTACTGGGATTGATGCAAGTCGCACCATGACGCTCCCGGTTCGTCTCGGTGATCGTCAGCTATTGGCACTAGTAGACTCGGGGTCCACTCATAATTTTATCTCTGAAGACATTGTGACTAGCAGCAGCATTGCAGTGGAGCCACCCTCTAACCCCTTACGAGTCGCTGTGACCAATGGGGACCATCTCCAAAGCAGGGGCGTGTGTCGCCGAGTGCCTCTACAAATTGGTTCCACAAGTTTTCACTTGGATTGCTTTGCCCTGCCTATACCTGGTGTGGATATTATTCTCGGTATTCAATGGCTTCTAACCTTGGGGCCCATTACGTGGAAATTTCAGCGTCTTATCATGACATTTTGGCACGGCGATCATCAAGTCACATTACATGGCACCACTAATCGGCACACCGCCATGGCCGTCTGGGTTACCGGAACATCCGATCTGATGGAGGCGTTACTGGATCAACATAAGGAGGTGTTTGAGCAACCCAAAGGATTGCCTCCTTCTCTTGCCTATGACCATCGCATCCATCTCGTTAAGGGCACCGATGCGGTAGCAGTTCAGCCGTACCGCTATCCACACTTGTAGAAGGATGAATTGGAGACGCAATGTACTGAAATGCTTCGACAAGGCATCATTCGGGTCAACACATCGGCATTCTCATCACCAATACTGCTGGTGAAAAAGAAGGATAACTCGTGGCGTTTTGTGTCGATTACCGCGCCTTGAATGATAAGATCATTAAGGATAAATTTCCTATTCCAGTGGTTGAGGAATTATTAGATGAATTGAAAGGAGCTCGTTTCTTCACAAAGTTGGATATTCGTTTAGGGTACCATCAGGTGCGCATGCACCCCGATGATATACACAAGACAACATTCCGGACGCATCATTGCCATTTCGAATTTTTGGTCCTACCTTTTGGCCTTTCCAATGCCCCGGCAACATTTCAAGCATTGATGAATGATGTCCTTGGGCTGTTCCTCCTTCGTTTTGTGCTTTTTTTTGATGATATCCTTATTTACATCAGCTCTTGGGTAGAGCATCTCAGACATGTTCGTATGGTATTGCAGGCACTAATCAAGCATGGTCTTGTTCTAAAGCGTTCCAAATGCTCCTTTGGTACATCCACTGTAGAGTACCTTGTGTTAGTGTTATGCCCTTGAGGCAATCATATGGATGATTGTAACATGACTATGTTTATGAATAATAATATGATTATTGGTCCAATGAATGTATATCATTGTTTTTATCAAGAAGTGTGTGACTTGTTTATGAAGCTCTTTACTTATTGATATAATTCGATAAATATCTCTGATCGGATATCATCGTATAGGACAACGATGAATAGATCAGCACATGTATTGTTCGATGATCATGTTTCATAGATCATGGGATATGGAGATATCATCAGTACATTGTGGACGCATGTTGAAGAACATGTGTTAGATAGACCAACAATGGGATACTGCGAGAATGTTACATTCTTATGTGTCATCAGTGTATCTCATACATAGTAGATGTATGATCCTTAGACCTGAGATTGTCATATTCTCTACATGTATAATAGTTTACCTTGGGGTTACCAAACACTATTTTCTAACCGGATAGTTATAAAGGTAGCTTTCATGTTTACTATGAAACATGGAGAGGGAAGTGAGCAGTTAAGATGGAATTTGCCACTCCAATGTAACAGAGATATATGTCTAGGCCACTCGTGTGATATGATTAAGGAAGTGCATGGCCATGCCGTGATTGAGAAGTCAATCATAACTTATTAATATATCACGGATACGAGAGATGGATTGAACTGTCAAAGGATGACATGCTTCTCGCCTTGAGTTCGATCTTCATATAGTTTGGCAAAGGGATTATTACATCAGTACTTTAATCATATGTGTTTGGGAATTGGCATGCTCTGCAAGGAGCCGCTACTGACTATTGGATTAGAAAAAGGGTTTTCCGAATCCATGTCCAAATGCGCATGAACCTATAGGGTCACACACTTAATAGGCTGGGACGCATTAATTCGGATTGGATCCGTAATTAATGGACCTCGTGGGCTTAGCGCGTAGATGGGCCCTGACTGCCTAGGGTTTCACCTCGTGGCTATATAAGGAGGGGAGGAGGCTAGACGCATATACACTTTCGTGCGGTTTAGAGGTGTTTCGCCAGAAACCCTAGCCACCTCCTCTCGTTGCCCCTGCCGAGCGACCCGGTGCTTGCACACCGACGCACGACGTTCCATCCCCGGACGTGTGGACTGCTGTGGTGACGCTGCTGCTACTGCAGCGTGGAGAGGAAGATCCGCGGCGAGGACGATCCGCGGCGACGACGATCCACGCCGAGAAAGATTCACTACAATGATGTGCGAAGGATTCCGCAACTGCGCATCTAGTGGTAATAGATCTATGATCCCCTTCTTGCGAGTAGCTTGTCTGGTTTGCGGTAGAAATTTTAATTTGTGCTAGTGTAGCATACCGCATTCCCCAACACCTTGGCCATGTTGTCTCCGCTGTGGGCGTCGCTATGGATAGGCAGAAGGTTGCAGCATTTGCAGATTGGCCGACCCCATCCACAGTTCGGGCAGTTCGAGCATTTCTGGGGCTGGCAGGTTACTACCGGTGTTTTATTGTCAATTTTGGTGCAATTGCAGCTCCCTTAATGAAGTTTTACGTAAGGAATCCTTCATCTGGAGTGACGAGGCCAATAATGCTTTCCAGGCTCTCAAACGAGCTCTCGCCTCCGCACTAGTGCTACAGCTTCCTGACTTTAACAACCCATTCATCATCGAGTGTGATGCTTCGGGATCAGGCTTTAGCGCGGTTCTCCATCATGGTGCAGGACCTATTGCTTTCTACGGTCGACCTATTGCAGCACGCCATATCAACCTGGCAGCCTATGAACGGGAGCTGATTGGATTAGTTCAGGCAGCGCGACACTAGCGGCCGTACGTATGGGGCTGCCCCTTCATCGTCCGCACTGACCACTACAGCTTAAAATTTCTCTTGGATCAGCAGTTGACTACGATACCTCAACATCAATGGGTGAGTAAGTTGGTGGGCTTTGATTTTGTAGTTGAGTATCGCCCAGGCCGCCTGAATACAGTGGCAGATGCTTTATCACGTCGGGATGGTGAGATTTCCGATGCCTCTATTCATGCACTAACTATACCATCTCTGTCACTGTTCGATGAGCTTCGCTGAGTCCTACCGTCTGAGGTAGTGTGGACCTTTACCCTTGCTGATATCCAGAACGGACGTCTCAATACACCCTGGTCAATCCGGGATGGGCTCATTTTATACAAGGACCAGATATTTGTACCGGCATCTTCAACTTTTGTGTCGACCATTGTGGCGGGTTGTCATCAGGTCAGCCATGAGGGGGTATAGAAGACTCTTACTCATGTTCGTTCTAATTTTCATATCCCGGGGATTCGTTCGATTATACAAGACTTCATCCGCGATTGCACCGTCTGCCAGCGCAACAAGACGGAGCATATTCACCCTGGGGGACTACTGCAACCCCTCGAGGTACCACAGACAGTTTGGTCAGACATTGCTATGGATTATATTGAAGGACTACCTAAATCAAGAGGCAAAACAGTTATTCTAACAGTGGTTGATCGTTTTTCGAAGGTAGCTCATTTTATTCCCTTAACTCACCCTTATAAAGCGGCATCCGTGAGCCGAGTCTTTTTTGATAACATTGTGAAGCTACATGGTATACCATCATCTATCGTGACTGATCGAGACATTGTGTTTACTAGTGTTTTTTGGCAAGAGTTATTTCAGTTGGCTGGCATTCGTCTCAACATGAGCTCGACATATCACCCACAAACAGATGGTCAATCCGAGGTCACCAATAAAATCATCGCCATGTATCTAAGATGCTTCACTGGTGACTGCCAGAAACAATGGATCTGTTGGCTTCCATGGGCAGAATATTGCTATAACACTTCTTATCAATCATCTTTGAAAATGACCCCGTTTCACGTGGTTTACGAATGCAATCCACCTACCCTTCGTTCCTATGTTAAAGGCGATGCACGATCACCGGCAGTGGAAGCACAATTAATGGATAGAGATGAATTTTTAAGGGAGATGCGCGATCGCCTCCTTCAAGATCAGGTTTTCACAGCTGATCATTTTAACCACAATCATTGCGAGGTGCACTTCAACGTCAATGATTGGGTATGGCTCCGTATTTCTCAGCTACCGCCTGCATCCCTACCTCAAGTGACTACCGGCAAACTCGGTCCTCGTTTTTACGGGCCATATCAGATTGTGGAGCGCATTGGGATGGTTGCTTATCGCCTTCGCTTGCCACCCGGAGCTCGTATTCACGATGTATTTCATGTTGGTCTCCTTAAGAAGTTTCATGGGACTCCTCCTCAAGTATTGGCAAAACTGCCTCCTATGGTGCATGGCCGGGCGCTCCAGGTCCCGGATATAGCATTGCGTGTTCGTGTGGTACGAGGACTTCGCCAAGTACTAATTCAATGGAAGGATTTGCCACCTTAGCAAGCTACATGGGAGCATGTCAACAAATTTCAGCAATCATACCCTACTTTTCAACTCGAGGACGAGTTGTTTGTAGAGGAGGGAGGAGATGTCAGGTTCGGCCAGCACTTCACCTGCCATAGCCGCACCTGACAGGCTGGTTCGGCCGGTTAGACCAAGAAATCAAGAATATATTATCCTTTACTTTCTACGTTTAGAGTCCTAGTCAGATACAAGTTTGAGGAGTCCGTTTTAGAGTCCAATTAAGGGATGCTTCCTTGTTTAGAAGTGGCTATATAATAGTTGTCAAAAGGAAATAAAACCAAGCAGCAGATTACCTCTGTTGCACTTCATCTCCATTGTCTTCCATCTCTCACGCACAGCACGGTTCAACCGTGCAGCCGGAGCCTCAATGGTGCCATCGAAACGTCGACCTAAGCCTCTCGTTCAATGTCCCCAACACCACTATAACCTTCGTAGCCACGCACGTAACATCTTGGCTAAGTTATTTAGCTTAAAGTTATTAGTGTGGGATTTACACTCAAGAGTATGTTTGGATCGTGCATCTTAGAGTACAAAAAGACTTATCTTTGGAATTTTTATTTGAAGGAAATAAATAGACATTATGGAATGTGTTGGAAGCACTTGAGCAGAAAATATTTGTAAATCTATTGTAACTAGAGTTGGATTTAATTAAAATGTGTGCGCTATTTGTGAATGTTTCTAAAAGGTCAATCTTATGATTGTACCATAAGCGATTTTTCCCTGGTGAAGTGGTTTTTGTTGGAAAATAAGTTTCCCTTCTCTTGAGAGAAAAGGGGGTGGTTGTGTGAATAGATGTTTGATTCGAGGATCGGTTTTCTCTTTCCAAAATGTTGGCTTTGGTTAAACGTGAGATGATTTGCTTTGGTAAAAGTGAGCTATTTTATTTTGGTTTTTGTGGACACATCTGTAAAAGATTTATGCAGTGTTTCTCTTTTAAACTAAGTTTCTCCCCAATGTGAATTTTATCGCAATGATTTGAAGATGATGAAAGTGATTAGTTCAGTTAAAGAGAATCGAGATTTCCTTTGCTTTCTAGTGTGAGCAAAGAAAATGAATGATCATGGGTTTTGGTTGAGTATAATATATGATTATACTCTATGATTTGGTTCTTTGGGCGAAAGTTGTGGGGGCGAGACCTTCTTAGAAAGAGAACCGAGTGTGGGTTGGTAATGACCTCATGTCCTAAACTTGTTAGGTGTTGTTCGTAAAGGGTTTAAGAGTAGGGAATAATAAAGGTTGTTGCATGCCTCGGTCTAAATCTTTTTGGGAGTATCGTTTATTTGTTATCTTCTTTGGTATTGCTTGATTAAGCTTTATTAGTGGACCACTGGGAAGTTGATGGTAATTACGTTACCATTCCTGTAGTGTGACTGAACTTTTTATTAAGGTGGATGTAGCGAAGGTTATTGTGAAATCATGTGATGAAAAATTGGCTTAGTGATGAATTTGGTATTTCAAAGTGTTTGTGATCATGGCATATGTGGTGCATATGCATGTGCTGTTTCAGATAATTACTTGATATGATTGTGATAGCATGGTAGTGGTATTGATCTTATGCAATGCTCGTGTGTGTAGTTGCATGGACTAATGTTGAGTCAAGTCGTGGATTTGTACTCGGAATTGTTTCTTGTTTGTTCATGTGCAGGTGTTGCTCGACGGCAAACGTGGTTGATGATGGGACTAGAACTAGGTTCATGGAGGAACTGAGGTTCGGAACTAGGTTCAGGGAGGAATCGAGGTCCTAGTGGTCGAGGATGTCATGCAGGACGTTCGGGCTAAACAACGGTGCATGTGAAGTCTAGTGAGTCATGCAAGTGCAGCAGGTGGGTCGTACGCGTGCAGTTGTAATCGTTAGGGGTAGTTTGCATGTATTGGGCCATGTTGGGCCAAGTGGACAAGCATGCGAACTCTTCTAGGGTTTACTTCTTATAAATAGGAGGGGTTGTCTCCTATTTATTTAGTAGTTTTAGTGCTGAGAGATTGTACTCTTTTGTGGGAGTGCTGTAACCAGACAAAGAAGAAATAGAAAATCATATTTTCCTCAGCTAGCCGAATTACTGTTCATGCGTGATTTGCGACGGTACTGATTTTCTGATTTTGGTTGCCCGCTTTTCAGTTTAGTAGATTGATTCATTGTCTATCTTAGTTCTTTGAGTTTCTTCTTGATTTGATCCATCCAAAACATTCCTAGGGCATTAATTTAGTGTTCTTCAATGTTTTGTTGGTTAATCTTTTGTAGATTTTGTTTAATCACGAAATTAGGGTTTAATCAATTCTCATCATTATTGATATAGTCAACTTGTAAAGTTTATAACTTTCGATCCATAGATCCGATTGAGATAATTCTTGTTGGGATAGTTTCAAAATTGAATCTAGTTTCTACAATTTAAATTTCACATCAATCCGATGGTTGGATCTTTAGTGATTAAGGTTAGATTAATTCTCATCATAATCTATCACAGCAAGCTTGCGGGGTTCATAACTTTTGATTCGTAAATCCGATCAAGCTGATTCGTTTTTTGTTAGATTCGTATTGGAATCTAGTTTCTTTTGTTAAAATTGCAGGTCAATCAGACAGATCTTCGAAAATCCGTGATACCGAATGAATCTACTCTGTTTTTGTTGAATACGAAGCAATTATTTGATTCCGATTTGGGGTGAATTTTTAGTACATCAAAAATTTGATTTTATCTTTCGCGCAATCATTCACTCCCCTCTTATTGCTATATTAGTATATATCGATCCTACATGTGGTATCAGAGCTAGGTTTTTCTAATTAATCTTAACCGGTGATTAGAAATCATAGCAATGGATAGGTATTCGATAGAACCTTGTGTTTTTGATGGTGTTAATTTTCAGTTTTGGAATACCAAGATGGAGGCGTTCATCTAGGCGCAGGGCTTCGCAATATGGGAGAAGGTTTACAAGCTGTACGAAGTGTCTGAGAACGACAACGTCAACAATGCCAATCGCACACATGTTGAAGCAAATAGCAAGGCGTGCAACTTGATCATCCAAGGCTTGGGACGCATCGACTTTGATCGAGTGGTTCATCTTCGATCCGCATATGAGGTATGGAAATCTCTTTGTGATTACCATGAGGGTTCTGACACTGTCAAAGAGGTTCGCCAAGATATCTAAAAAAAGGAATATATGCGTTTTGAGATGAAACCTGGTGAGGCTATATGACTTTTTTTGCACGTTTTAATAAAATTCTTAGCAATTTGCGTGCTGTTGGTGTTAGCTTTTCGGATACTGCTAATGCTACGAAAATGCTTAGTGCTTTGGACATGTCGGTGTGGGAGATGAAAGTAACATGTATACAAGAATCTACTATCATGAGCATACTCATATTAGATGTTCTTTATTCTAAGTTGAAGACTCATGAATTAGATGTTCTTGCTAGGAAGGGTAATTTTAAATCAATTGCTTTGATCTCTAACCCTAACATGTCAAATGCTAATTCTTCTTCTAGCTTTGCTTTGTCCTCCTTGTCGTCTTTAACAGCTAAACAAATTGAAGAATTTTCTGAAGAAGATTTGGCACTACTCTCTTCTCGCTTTAACAAAGCTTTGTAGAATGTGAGAATGAGGAAGAGAGTTAGTGGTGGTTCTCCAAGATGCTATGAGTGTGGTGATATCGACCATATTCGTCCAAATTGTCTTAAACTTGCAGGTAAAGCATCAAAGGAGGAGAAGAACAATGACAAAAGAAAAGAGAAGAAGTTCTCTCCAAATGATAGAAAAAAGAAGAGCTTCATCAACCGCAAAGTTGTCCACCGGGTTCTTTTCTGCTCTTGAACAAGTAAATTTGAGCGATGTGGATTCAAAGAGCAGTGAAGATGACACAACAACTCCAAGCAAGCATGAATTGACAGGGTTGGTCTCATGGCTAAAAGCGATGAAAGCTTCACCGAGGACGATCATGATAGTGACTTCAATGAGGTAGAACCTTCTTACGATGAATTAGCTATTGCTGTTGCTCAACTTGGCAAATTGCTTGATAAACGTGAAAAGAAAATTAAGAAACATGGTATTACTGTGGAATCATTGAATGCTGAAATTGTTAGACATAAATCTTTGATTTCGGATGACGATGCTTGCAAATCATGTAACTTAGTTTACAATGAGCTCACCTTGCTTAGGAAAGAACATGCCTTCTTGTTACATCAAAATGAGAAAAATGAGAAACATGTTAAACATGCTAGCTGTTCTATTGATGATTTGCATGGTTCAATTTCTTGTTCTAAATGTTCAATTCTTGAATTGAAATTGAAAGATGCAAATGCTAGAGTTTCTCAGATGACTAATGATATGCTCACTCATGAGGTTCTTTCATGCTCAAACTATCGGAAGCAAAAGGCTAAAGTGGACGTTCCATGCAATAATTGTTTAACTCTTGCTAAGAAAGTTGATTATTTACAAAATTATTTAGAACGTTTCACTAATAGCAAGAAAAATTTGAACATGAATTTGGACCAATCTAAGGTTAGCTCAAACAAGAAAGGTTTAGGTTTTGATTCTTAATGCTCATCTTAAATCAAACGCTCCCACTGTTGTTAAGGTACTTGAAAGTGGAAAATTTTAAATTGTCAATGAGCCTAAGAAGATTGCTTTTAAGTCTGCTGGAATTTTATCTTTTACTATAATAAATGCAAATGATGCTTCTACTTCTAAAGCTAAACATCATGTTAAGTACAATTGCACTTATTGTGGTAGAGATGGACATTTAGTAGATTTTTGCTTTAGGCTAGCCAAACAACAAAAGAAAGAAAAGGATAAGGCTAGGTCTAATTTCAGACAAGCATGCTTTGGTTCTCATTATGTGCCTAGGGTGAAACGAACACCTTTTGTTGCTAGAAACACGGGAAAGGGCAAATCTGATTTTGTGCATAAGAATACTCGTGTTGTGCCTACTGTTGTGCGTCATGTGTCTCAGTACTGGATTCCTAAATGCTTTATTTCTAACCCCAGTACCGAGGCCTCTACATCTTCTAGTGCTATGTAGGTTTTTTAGATGCAGGTTGGAGAACAGAAGCTTAGTGGATCTTGGTCTTTTGCAGGATGTGATCTCGACTTGGATGGTTGTCATCTTTGAGATGGATTTCAAGAGGCATGTGCGATAATTCTACACCTACTTTGTGAGCTATTTTATACACTCATGTCTTTTACATTCACAGATATCTAATTGTGGTATGAGATGATATGTTTGTTCATATGCTCATATGTATCCCCTAGCATGTTCAATAATGTTATATCCTATATCATGCCTTTTTCATGCTTAGTATTTATTTATTATGATTCATTCTTATGCTTAACTGAATTTACCATGATAACTCAAACACATGTATATCATCTCCTCTCTTTTGATTTCATTGGTTATTCGTTTGAGGGGGAGTTAATGGATTTTTGGTGAAAATTTCTTTCGTTTGCCTATTGGGAGGATTGTTCTTTCAGACTTTTGTTTATAAAATTAATCCTATTGGGTGACAATTTTGAAAATGGTTTTTAATAGGCTTGCTTTGAGGGTGAGTTTGCGAAAACTTTGAAATATTTTATAATATTTTTTTGTGTTTCTTAAATAAAAACAAAAAAAATAGAAAAACAATGAAAAAGTAATGAGCATTATATTTGATACATATATGTTATTTGAAGCCATGTTTATGCTACAAGATCTTTGCAGCTTCATATTTATGCATATATGATTTAGATTATGATATGACTACTTAAATGGAATGACAACTTAAATTAAATCTTGTCATGGTTGAACTTGCTTGGCTATCTTGATCCTGCTTAAAAAGTGCTAAATATTATATTTATCAAAGTTAAAGTGCTAAAGCTCAAAGAGTGATTGTTGATAAATGCAAAATCAATGTTATGTACTATCGCACTTCTTCTTTACGAGACTGCTTCTCATTGCACTTTGATATGAACTTGGAAGAGGTTGTGTATGACCGAAACCATGAAACCTTAATCTCATTGCTTGGCATGGTTGAAAAGTAAGGCTGATGGTACATATAATTCCTTGCATTTCTATATTTTGTTGCAAATAATCAATAAAACAGCTTTTCAAGCACCAAAGAAATGCACAAAAATTCAATGTTTTCAGATTTTGAGATAGTTGAGCAAGGGAGATCATGCCATGTAAACAATCGTTAATAATACTTGATTTCTAGTTGTGCTTACTCTATATTGTCTATGTGTAGACTTGAGGGTGCAAGTATTTTTGATAGCATGACCTGGAGATGAATTACATTTGTGGATGACTTATAATGCTCAGTACACAAAAAAATTGACAAACTAAAAATAAAAAAGATTTTGTTCTCTTTTTTGTATTCTTGATGAATCCATTATCAAAGGGGGAGAATTTTGGGCACATTGCACATTCACGCACACTTTTTTCTTTTTAGGGGGAGATTTTTCTTATTTTCACCTAGGGTGAGTTTTTCACTATGCATATTGTCAAAGGGGGAGATTTTGTGTTTTTCACTTTGGTTTTTAATTTTAAACTTTTTGATTTCAAAAACTTTTCTTGTGAAGTGAATGTCAATTGCCAATGCTCAGTTCTGTAACACCCCGGCATTTAATATGCCTGAATGCTACCAAACATAAGCTAAACAACATCTAAATACCACAATTAAACATAAATTCCAGCAAAGGGACATATGCTAAAAACCGAGATTTCGGCAGCATCTCCTTTGTTTTAACATGAATTGAAGGAGCAACAACAGTATAGAAATATAAGGCAATATGAGAGACAGCTAAAACAGCAATAATTAAAGTCTTAACGACAATATAAGACTATTATCAAGCACTTAATGTCTCCGAGTGTCAAACGAACAATATAACTCTCATATAGCAAAGCTAAGCCTTAAAGCAATAATCATCACACGTAATATATTATCAAACTAATAGAATGACTTGTGAAATCAATATGGTAAAGCTACGTGCGGGCGTGTGACTATTTCCCTTCCCCACATGCCGTTCTCATGGTACCTAAAACAACAAGAAAACACAAGCGTGAGTTCAAAACTCAGCAAGCATATTGCAATGGACAACAAGAACAATATCATGGCAATAAAATCTCCCATCATGTATATCATCTCATTCATGAACACTTAACAATATCATCATCATTATGTATGCAATGTAATGCAATGCTCATGTCTCCATGGAAACTCATACCGGTATGGTTGAGTACACACCCGTCGGTGTGCACCCTCTCCCCCCTTCCATCCCGAAGATGGAGGGTGCCTACTCCTCGCTTCCGTTCACCGCGGTGAATGGAATCACGATGTAGGACTTACTCAGTGGCTCTCCGGATTAGTCATATCTTTCTCACCGACCTTCCCGGATGAGTTATGACTTTCTCACCGCCCGGACCATGTAACATGTCATGTATGCAATTATGCCAACATCATATTTAAATCACGTATTAACACATGGCATCATAACATAATAAACATGCTCATCATATCATTGGCAATCATAAAAGCATGGCAAGTGATCATATATCATGTAGTCAATTCCATCTATTCTCAACAAGCAACCTACAAATCGCTATCCATCACAACACACTTGCCTCAACCACGGGCAACGGATTGGCGGGAAGTAGAAGGCACTCCCGGGGTCGCACCACCTGCACATAGGTATCACACACTCACAATCATGTCCACAAAACAGTACGCAAACCCTCATCTACCCCGACATTGCCAACTACTCGCAAAACCTAAAAACAGCGGTTCTGTCCCGTCGGGACAGCAGCCTTCCAAAAGGTATAACTTGAGTTCTGGGACTCCGAATGTAACACCCCGGCATTTAATATGCCTGAATGCTACCAAACACGAGCTAAACAACATCTAAATACCACATTTAACATAAAATTCCAGCAAAGGTACATAGGCTAAAAACCGATATTTCGGCAGCATCTCCTTTGTTTTTCCATGAATTAACACAATATCAATATCATGGCAAGATATATCATAGCACACGACATCTAAAACAGCAATAAATAGAGTCTTAACGACAATATAAGACTAACATCAAGCACTTAATGTCTCCAAGTGTCAAAAGAACAAATAAGCTCTCAAATAGTAAAGCTAAACACTAAAGCAATGATCATCACACGCAATTTATTATCAAACTAATAGAATGACTTATGGAATCATTAAGGTGAAGCTACGTGTGGGCGTGTGACTATTTCCCTTCCCCGCATGCCGATCTCAAAGTACCTAAAAAAAACAACATAAAACACAAGCGTGAGTTCAACCTCAGCAAGTATATTGTAATGGACAACAAGAACAATATCATGGCAATAACATCACCCATCATGTATATCATCTCATTCATGAACACTTAACAGTATCATCATCATTATGTATGCAATGTAATGCAATGCTCATGTCTCCTTGGAAACTCATACCGGTATGGTTGAGTACACACCCGTCGGTGTGCACCCTCTCCCCCCTTCCATCCCGAAGATGGAGGGTGCCTACTCCTCGCTTCCGTTCACCACGGTGAATGGAATCATGATGTAGGACTTACTCATTGGCTTTCCGGATTAGTCATAACTTTCTCACCGACCTTCCCGGACTAGTTATGACTTTCTCACCGCCCGAGCCATGTAACATGTCATGTATGCAAATATGCCATCATCATCATAAACTTGTATATTTAACACATGGCATCATAGCATACTCATCATATCATAGGAAAACATTAAAGCATGGCAATTGATCATATCATGAAATCCATCTTTCATCTAGTCTCAACAAGCAACATAACATTCGTTATTCATTACAACACACTTGCCTCAACCACGGGCAACGGAAAGGCGGGAAGTAGAAGGCACTCCCGGGGTCGCACCACCTGCACATAGGTATCACACACTCACAATCATGCCCACAAAACAGTACGCAAACCCCCATCTAACCCGACATTGCCCACTACTCGCAAAACCTAAAAACAGAGGTTCTGTCCCGACGGGACAGCAGCCTTGCAAAAAGCATAACTTGAGTTCTGGGACTCCGAATCAATTAAACGAGTACATCCTCACGTTTCTTAGGAAATTTCCCAACTTTCTCTAGGTATATGGAAAGACTGATTCGGACTCTAAAGTCGTCTAATCTACAGATTACCGTGATCTGTTCCAATTAAGTCACAGATTTTAACACGCTCGGTAAAACAGCCATAACTTTCAAACGGCTGATCGGAATTTAACGTGCTTTATGTCCACGGAAAGATAATTAAATTATCTACAAATTCTTCAACATCCGTACGGACAGACTCGGATTCTAAATCGACGAAAACTAGAACCCTAACCCAACTGCTCAATCTGCCCGAAAACAGAAACGTGGCAACATCTAGATCTAACCCAAATTACTCCTATCCAGCACCTCCAATTGATCTAAAAACTTGATAAACACCCTAATAACAGTACCTAGATCAATTCCAAGGATCCCCATGATCATACCTTTGCCCGACGAACGAAAACTCCAATCGATCTCCTCGCGGATCGCTCCTCGCTCCACGCTCCACGCTCCTCGCTCCACGGGATGATTCCACGAGGTGCAGGGGTGGGGTGGCCACCCTAGGGCAGCAAGGGGTGGAGGAGAGGTGGTGGAGAGGTGGGGAGCAAAGGGGCAAGGGAGGGGGAGGCGCACGGCCAAGGGAGGAGGGAGGCGGCTAGGGCAAGGGCAAGTGGGGGGAAGGGCGCACAAGGGGCAGGGGTGAACGCCCAAGGGCTGGTGGGGAGCCCTTTTACCAGCCCCCACACCCAATCCTAGTCCGTTACGGAGACCTACTCCATCCCACCAAAGCCCACTTAAGGCCCAAACTCCCCCGGGAAGGCCCAAAACCCAGCGGCCAAAGCGGCCCTAAACGTTATTAACCTCCATACCTTATGGTTTTAACCTGCCATACCATATTTCATAAAGTTTTTGACTTTAACATGCACCATTTAAATGGTTACGACAATCCGTGGTGACACATCACTTCAAACGGCCCAAAAACGCAAGTAAACCTCAAGCCGAAAGGTTTTATTCTCTAATTTCACATTCTATAATGTCACACCATACCGTAGTGTCACACCGAATCAATTAAACGAGTACATCCTCGCATAGCTTAGGAAATTTCCCAACTTTTTCTAGGTATATGGAAAGACTGATTCGGACTCTAAAGTTGTTTAATCTACAAAATACCGTGATCTGTTCCAATCACGTCACATATTTTAACACGCTCGGTAAAATAGCCATAACTTTCAAACGGCTGGGCGTAATTTAACTTTCTTTATATGCACGGAAAGATAATGAAATTATCTACAACTTCTTCAAAGTCCCTACGGTCATATTCGAAATCTAAATTGGCGAAAACAGGAACCCTAGGTCGACTGCTCATGCTGTCCCAAAACAGAAACGTGGCAACGTCTAGATCTAACCCAAATTACTCCAATCCAGCACCACCAATTGATTTAAAAACTTGATAAACACCTTAAGAACAGTACCTAGATCAATCCCAGGGAACCCCATGATCATACCTTTTCCCGACGCACGAAAGCTCCAATGGATCTCCTCGCTCCTCGCTCCTCGGATGGATCCACGAGGATGCAGGGGTGGGGAGGCCACCCTAGGGCAGCAAGGGGGTGGTGGAGAGGTGGTGGGGAGGTGGAGAGGTGGTGGAGAGGGTGGTGGCGCAAGGGAAGAGGCTTGGGGGAGGTGAAGGCGCCCAAGGAGTAGGTGGGGAGGTATGGGAGGCGGCTAGGGCACTTGGGGGCGCAAGGGGCAGGGGGAGGACGCCTAAAAGGGCAGGGAAACCCCCCTTTAACCAGCCCTAAGCCCCTTTCCTAATCCTAAATGGATTCCCACTCCATCCCACCAAAGCCCACAACCCCCTCTTTAAGGCCCAAACTCCACCGGGAAGTCCCAAAACCCCGGAAACGGCCCGACAACGCTATTAACCTCCATACCTTATGGTTTTAACCTCCCATATCATATTTCAATATGTTTTTGACCTCATCATGCACCTTTTATAAGGTTACGACGCTCCGTGGTGTCACAACACTTCAAAAGGCCCAAAAACGCAAGTAAACCTCAAGCCGAAAAGTTTTATTCTCTAATTTCACATTTTACAATGTCACACCATTCCGTAGTGTCACATTCTCCCCCTTCAACAGGATTCGACCTCGAATCCGAAGGACGCCAAAATCAACAACAAAATCCCCAAGGGACAAAAGGCTTCTCTGTAGCACAAAACATTCGCACAACAACTAAAACCGGAACAAACGACAAACGAGTTCTCAAAACCAACACTTGGCGAGAAAAGTAATGATCTAGCTCAACCAAGGGCAACCTTTCACAGGTCGACCTTCACTTCCATTCCCAAACAGAATCTGCGTATCAACCACAAAGGGCTCCATCAACCCAAAACGCTCGAATCCTCACGGCAAACACTTCATACTTCTATCACAACCAACCTGACTACCATACTCCATTAAACTCAACATGACATAATCAAAGCAAGTCACAATTCCTTTAACGACCTCTCTACATTCCCGAAAAATTCCCTCGAGGGGAATAACTCATTAAGGCACACTTGCCCTTCCGATACACGATCATGCTAACATTTATTCTATCCTCTCCCAGGCAAAACTCAAATCCAAAAAAACTAGTGACGACAATTGCTCACGGCAGGACAAACATCACCGAACTACCGTCAACTTCACTTCCACCCATCACTAATCTTAATAAAGGTTAAATCCTTACATCATCAACCTCCATCACAAACCACCCTTATACCACTAAGGTTCTACACCTAGCCCCAAGCTACGATCGTAAAACTTTACCAAACCACAATTGGTTCCTTTCTTAAGAGTGTCTCGCCCTCACACAAAAACACTTAGCTATCAAGCCCAAGTGTACTCACGACAACTCAAACCCAAAGCGTTAACAACCATTTTGGAAAGAATTCGGCAACATCCAAAGAGCACACAAAGGAAGCATAAATCCCCTACACCACAACCAACATACCATAATTTCTTCATTCTTTCTTTTCATACTAGAAAGCAAGGGAAATCTCGTTTCATGACATAAATGCACATTCTTCAGGAGCACTCCGGATTAGTCATATCTCCATATATGACTTTCTCACCGACCTGGCTCAACGACTCTTTTATCATTTAACATGTAAAAATGATGTCATGTTTACTTTTCACCATTCATTCATCATGGAACAACGGTACCGAGTAGTCATTCACCAAATGACTTCTTCCTCGGTATCAAATGATTAAAATACCGATAACACTTACGGTTGCGCTAAATCATATAGACTATGACAGCAACATAGTTAACAGTAAGGCACCACATCAAATCAGAACCCACCAACGATAGATAGCTAAACTTTGCAAAACATCGCATTTTAACCAAAATCAACGTTTTGGAAAAGAACATTGACTCCAAAGTTAGACATCTGCACAAACAACTGCCATAAATTTTATCAAAAGAGAGGGAAACTCAATCCCAAAAGAAAACTCTTCTCTAACCAAATTCACTTATGAAACATTCATAAAAATCCAGACTTGTGAAACATCCGCACACCAGACACATTTTCCAAATGACTCCAACTCTAGCCAAATAGAGTTACACATTAAGGGCTTAACTCAAAAGTTTCCAACACATCCCTTTATGACCATCTGCTTCCCTTTAAAATTAATTCGAAAGATAATTCAGTGTGGACGCGAAGGAGCGTGATCCACTCAAAAACTTTTGGATGTAAACTCAAACTCACAACACGAACTAAACAATTTCGCCAAAACCAAAGGTCGACACCAAACACTACGAGTTTTGGGGAAACTCTGAATCTCAACATAAGGAACACCTCAACCGAAAGCATTCAACCGAGATGGCAAACAACCAAACCAGTTTCAAAGGTTTTAAACACCATTTCAAAGATGAACCCCACCATAGCTTGTGTTCCACTACACTTACCATTTAAGCATTCAATAATCACTATTTACTCATCAAGAGAGTCCAACTGGATTTAACAAAATTGACACATCAAATTCTTTCTCTAGTTACCATTCTCAACACTTTTAATTAAAGTTTATGATGTTTATCAAAAAGACACCCAACCAAGACTACATTGACATGATCACCACGGATCACCAAAACATAATACATCTTATTCTAAATTTCAAACATAGTACTTCAACAAATACTTAAGCATGATCAACCTATAAATTTCATACCACCTACATGTAAACGTCTCGACAATCGAAACTTATTCAGTTAACAAGCGACTTCAACATGTAAATATTATCTCCACAAGACAAGGTTCGTAAATATGATTCTACGACATACATTCATTAAGGATGAAATTGTACATCATGTTA
Source organism: Rhipidocladum racemiflorum (assembly GCA_036346355.1). Lineage (NCBI taxonomy): Eukaryota > Viridiplantae > Streptophyta > Magnoliopsida > Poales > Poaceae > Rhipidocladum > Rhipidocladum racemiflorum. Next base: position 38,136,469 of record CM070581.1, read on the forward strand.
ATTATCCAAAGCTCACTCCATCGCAACATGTTAAAATTTTTCTCTATTTTAACCATGGTTTTCAACAAGTAATCTAAACAATTACCACCACTACTAGGTTATTAATAACAACCAACGAGCATAATCATCAAACGTCAACATTACTTTTAGCTACCCTATAGATAGGTTACAACAAAATTGTCACTACACAACATACTCCAACTATTAAATTAAATTTAATAAGTTAGACCCGCACAAAGTTCTTGCAATATCATCAAACTACAAAACCCATATCTTTCCAATTGGCCTCGACACTAGCATTTTAGGAACACGACTGCATACTTCCAATCATGCTAATATTTTGTAACAACATGAATAGCAACTCTAATCAACTTCCAAGTTAAGGTCACAAGCTAGCATGATCAAATTTCTCTACTAACATGTTTAAATTAGAACATCTTTAAACAACCAGCAAAGCTTCTTTAACACTATCAATGATTTACATCATCTTAATGTTCTAACTATGCAACAGGGTTTAAAACTTTAAACATTATCAAGGGTCATAAGCACTTTTAAAGCAAAGCAACAGATTCTAAGCATGTACTTTAGCACATTCAATCATTCTCGCTAAGAGTAAACTACAACACTAGTAGTCTATTTATTCTCAAGCCAGAGATAACAACCGCATTGAATTGTTTCAACTCACAAATTAACTTAACAATGCATCATCCCATAAATCATATTGGTACATGCTACATAACATGCTAAACATCAATTCTTACTAGGGACAAACGATTTCAGTCAAAAGACTACTTACTTTGTTTGCAACATTTTAGTTTTAAAGCTCATCCCGAATTCATAAGGAAACTTGACTCTCAAAATTGCAATGAGACAAACCCAAACTTGGTCATGCAAAAGGAATTTTCCAAAACACTTTTAAATCTCAAGGACTCCCATAGAGGAAAATGGTTGAAAGACAATTTTCTCGAAAGGGAACCAAGAGCTCAATTAAACCTTTGCAATTAAAACCTTAACACCAAACCCCAAACTTTCACGAAACAAGAAGAGTTTTTCAACGATGATTTCTTAAACCAGTAAAATATCGAAATCAAACACCACTTACTCCTACAAAGCCACAGATCTTCAGCCCCGATACTGGTCCGCACAACTCCGCAATAACTCCTTTAACCTCGGAGAAAGAAAAACACAGGAATGAAATTGAATGCTTCTTCCCCATAAAGAAATCAACAAACTAAGCATTAAAAGTGGAAAGGCGCCCGAAAGAAGCGCCACCCTAGACTACTCTTCTTTGTCTTCAACCAAGGAAGACAAAACCACACACCACATACGGAACAATCTGCGAAAATCCAATACCAAACACTTTTCTTTTGGTTTCCATCAACTAAAACCAATAAAACCAACCAAGACCGACCACAGAACGATAAAGAACATCCGAAGGAATCCACCACCAAACTTTTCTATTTGACTCCAGTCAACTACCCGATTTACGACAGAAAGGGTAAGCACTCTTATCCTACAGGGGTTAATAGTTCTTCGGTGATGGTGCTAACCAGCCACACCGTCAAACCTCACCCTTACTATGAACAAAAAGAGGTGACTGAAACCCTTCGGCACCAAAACCCCACTTTTATCACCACAACAGGAACAATTAAATCATTTATCTCATTGACATAGCATCATGCATTGTCAAATGAAGCATTCAACAACAAAGCTTAAATACAACATTTAAGCGTAAGGAAACGATACACATACCCTTTCCTACTGTGCATCCATTGTGTGTCAAATTTTAGATTAGTTATACCACTTTTGCAAGTTTTAATGTTGCTATCCTATAACAAAATTTTAGTAAAAACCTAAGCCATGTTTCTAAGTTATTCCACATCACATTTTAGTTGTAACCTAAGGTATGACACTAAAAATACATATTCCAAGGACCTACAGCCCGCTCTGATACCAACTGTAACACCCCGGCATTTAATATGCCTGAATGCTACCAAACATAAGCTAAACAACATCTAAATACCACAATTAAACATAAATTCCAGCAAAGGGACATATGCTAAAAACCGAGATTTCGGCAGCATCTCCTTTGTTTTAACATGAATTGAAGGAGCAACAACAGTATAGCAATATAAGGCAATATGAGAGACAGCTAAAACAGCAATAATTAAAGTCTTAACGACAATATAAGACTATTATCAAGCACTTAATGTCTCCGAGTGTCAAACGAACAATATAACTCTCATATAGCAAAGCTAAGCCTTAAAGCAATAATCATCACACGCAATTTATTATCAAACTAATAGAATGACTTGTGAAATCAATATGGTGAAGCTACGTGCGGGCGTGTGACTATTTCCCTTCCCCACATGCCGTTCTCATGGTACCTAAAACAACAAGAAAACACAAGCGTGAGTTCAAAACTCAGCAAGCATATTGCAATGGACAACAAGAACAATATCATGGCAATAAAATCTCCCATCATGTATATCATCTCATTCATGAACACTTAACAATATCATCATCATTATGTATGCAATGTAATGCAATGCTCATGTCTCCTTGGAAACTCATACCGGTATTGTTGAGTACACACCCGTCGGTGTGCACCCTCTCCCCCCTTCCATCCCGAAGATGGAGGGTGTCTACTCCTCGCTTCCGTTCACCGCGGTGAATGGAATCACGATGTAGGACTTACTCAGTGGCTCTCCGGATTAGTCATATCTTTCTCACCGACCTTCCCGGATTAGTTATGACTTTCTCACCGCCCGGACCATGTAACATGTCATGTATGCAATTATGCCAACATCATATTTAACTCACGTATTAACACATGGCATCATAACATAATAAACATGCTCATCATATCATTGGCAATCATAAAAGCATGGCAAGTGATCATATATCATGTAGTCAATTCCATCTATTCTCAACAAGCAACCTACAAATCGCTATCCATCACAACACACTTGCCTCAACCACGGGCAACGGATTGGCGGGAAGTAGAAGGCACTCCCAGGGTCGCACCACTTGCACATAGGTATCACACACTCACAATCATGTCCACAAAACAGTACGCAAACCCTCATCTACCCCGACATTGCCAACTACTCGCAAAACCTAAAAACAGCGGTTCTGTCCCGTCGGGACAGCAGCCTTCCAAAAGGTATAACTTGAGTTCTGGGACTCCGAATCAATTAAACGAGTATATCCACGCATAGCTTAGGAAATTTTCCAACTTTTTCTAGGTATATGGAAAGACTGATTCGGAATCTAAAGTTGTTTAATCTACAAAATACCGTGATCTGTTCCAATCACGTCACAGATTTTAACACGCTCGGTAAAACAGCCATAACTTTCAAACGGCTGGGCGTAATTTAACTTTATTTATATGCACGGAAAGATAATGAAATTATCTACAACTTCTTCAAAGTCCGTACGGTCATATTCGAACTCTAAATTGGCGAAAACAGGAATCCTAGGTCGACTGCTCATGCTGTCCCAAAACAGAAACGTGGCAACGTCTAGATCTAACCCAAATTACTCCAATCTAGCACCACCAATTGATCTAAAAACTTGATAAACACCTTAATAACAGTACCTAGATCAATCCCAGGGTACCCCATGATCATACCTTTGCCCGACGCACGAAAGCTCCAATGGATCTCCTCGCTCCTCGCTCCTCGGATGGATCCACGAGGATGCAGGGGTGGGGAGGCCACCCTAGGGCAGCAAGGGGGTGGTGGAGAGGTGGTGGGAATTAGCATCACGTCATCACCTAACAGCACACAATTAGACATTTTATTACCCATCATTATTTGATGTTGCTTCGGAGTATTTCTTAATTGGTTTAAGGTTTAGTCTTTGCAATGTTATGTGCTTTGCTTCATGGGTGCCATCTGTCAAAGGATACTGGCGTAAGAACGCAACACTTTAAAATTTAAGGGGGAAGACGAAAAGAACTTAGCAAGGGGTATGAACAAGGAAGAAAGGGGTAAGTCGAGAATTCATTCATTATCTTGACAAATTTTATCTTTAGAAAATAGGTTTTATCCTCACTACAACCATTCTAACTATGGGTGAGCCTACAGCCAGCCTGGCTCTGATACCACCTCTGTCGGGACCCGAATCTGCAAATCCGGACCCTCTGTGTATTCAGCACTAGTCCAGGAACGCGCTAGTGCACACAGTCTCAATATTGGTAAATATCACAATCATACCACTCGATACTAATAAAGTACTTTAATAGCTAACCAAACTGGTTGCTTGACCTTATGGTCAAGTTATAAATATACGCCTCGCAGGGCGAAACTTATTAAAAGAGAAATAACTGCAGCGGAAAATAAGATAACTTCGTGGCGCCATCCAGTATACCACAGGCAACTGACTGGGCTCGCTCCCTAAGTAGGCGGTTCCTCTTGGACATCCTCCTCCAAAGCTGGTGTAGACTCCTCTTCAACTGGTGTTGTATTGTGGCAAGGGTGAGTACTTGGTACTCAGCAAGTCATGCACAGAATGCAAACTAATATACTACGTGCACGGCTTAGTACAAAGGAATAGTTCAGGGTATATTTGCAGTAAACAGCATTTGACAAGTAGCATAAGTAGATTCGAAAGCAATAGAAACAAGTATAAGAATAATAACTTTTCAAGGAGTTTAGTAAACATCTTTCCCATTCCTAATCCACATCTCCATCAACATCATTATTAAACCGACCCAACCTTTCGAGTCCAAGTTATTTTCAGGAAAGTCTAACCCTTGACTGTAATTCCCGAGCGATGTCCAATACCGCGGACACGGCTATTCGTATAGATTTTACACTCTGCAGAGGTTATGCACTTTACCCACAAGATACAGCCAAACACCACAAAGGCGAGTGTCCATAACAAAGTCTTTCGGAAACTTCTAACAGCACAAGTGGTCCTCCCCGGTGTTGCACACTAACCCTTCCCTTAGCGAAGGCGAAGTTTAGGTCAAGCCACCGTTAGATGGGTACCTGGCCGCAGCCCCGGTACGCTCCCCCGTACAACTACACAAAGGGTGTAGTTGACATCCTGAGGTCCCACAGGTACGTTATTAGCAACTTAGTCAACTAGGTCCGTCCCATTACAGACATGTGGTTGCACGTTTGACCCAGTTCAAAGGCTTGCAAGGTTAAGTCCTTAGGGTGACCAGGGCAAGACTACTCGAAGAACCAACACAACGTTCCCGGTGCCACAACTGGCCCACCCGATCATTCTTGCCACATGCCCCGGTCGAAAACTATTTATCAAACCCCAGTTGATTGCCATGCACCACGTGCCATCAACATCACATGATACCTTTCCAAAACAGGTTCAATATATCATTAAGTCAATATTAACATTTGATAATCTAAAAATCATGTCATGAGCACGTAGCAGGTCTAAGCAATATACTACAACGATCTAAATTCCCATGTTGGCAATTTAATAATGTCCAACTAGTAAACCACAACTAGGGTGACAAGGGTCATGGCACATATTTAATTAACCAAGGTGTCATACAGCAATTAGGCATTTATCTAATTCCCATAATTTAAATAAAGTATTTTCTAATTAAACTAGCATGCAATAGTTTTGAATCGAATTAATTTGAAATTGGGATCAACATGGTCAAAGCATAACTTGCCTTCAAAAAGTACTTGTTCTTGGTCCTGAGCTGGCTCCTGGGTCAACACTTCTCCTTCGAAGCCTTTGGGCACTTCAACGTCTACTCGTAAAGCGTGCAAATAGCAATAAATAAATGAACAGTAGACAAAAAGTGTCCAAACATCCAAATAAAGTTCACAAACAGAGAGAGCATAATTTTATAAATTTTTAGAAACTGGAATTGTCAAATTCGGAGTTCAAATGCAAAAGTTACAAGCATTTAAAGTTTAAATAATCAATTAAATAGTATTACAGAGAAAAACTTTAGTACAAAAATTAAATAAAATTCATCATTAGGTAGATCTCAATTTTATACAAATTTAGAAATTTGAATCACTCAAATCGGAGTTAAAATGCAAAAGTTATAAGCGTTTGAAGTTTGAATCGAATTCTGAAATCAATAAATCGAATTTATAAATCATTTTCTTTTTCGGAAATTCTTTTATTGCGTCAGCGTGACACGTGTCAGCTCCTGATTAGTCCACGTCAGCCTTGCTGACGTCAGCGCCGGCCTAACCCACCGATGACGTCAGCATGACGTCATCGGCCACGTGGCACCACTCGGGTGCTGCCACGTGTCCTGGTCCAAGGACACGGTCCACGCGCGGCTTAGGTCCACGGTGGACTGGCGCACGGCTTGGTGCGGCTGACATGCGGGCCGCATGTCAGCGGCCCACGTGCGCCCGCACGGTGCAGCGCGCCTAGGCTACGTGGCTACATCTGGGCCGTTGGATCTAGATCCAACGGTCCGGATCTAATCTAGTTCGTTACTACTACGGTTACGTGGCTCAATACAAAGCGTTGGATCTAAATCCAACGGCTGAGATTGGATCTAGAAATCGAAATGTAGATTTACACGGGATGACGTGGACTCACCGCGACTGTCGGATCCTGATCGGACAGCTGAGGGAGTTCGTGGGTGACGATGGCGTCGCAGCGGGGCTTGGTCACCGGAACCGAAGGAGACGACCCACGGGACGGCGACTCGGGGCAGATCCGGCGAAGCGAAGGTGTCCCACGGGCGCGTCACGCGATGGGGGTTCCAGATCTGGGACCCACGCGGCGCGGAACGGGCTATCGGCACCGGAGGAGAGGAAGAAACCACGGTGGCGCTTCACGAACTCCGGTGAAAGATTGCGGGCAGGCGGCGACGGCTCGGGCGTTGGAAACTAGGGCAACAGGTGTGCACGCAAACGGGGTCCTCGGGCGATGACCCACGCCTTAAATGGCCTCGGCATGCGCGCACTATTCGGAGCCCTAGGCCCACACGGCGGCGCTACCCGAGCTCGACTCGGAGTCCATGGCGGCACGACGTGGCACAATCCGGTGCGTCCACGCAGCACGGATCGGACGCCCCACGTGCACGCACTACGCGTCTCGGTTTCGGCCGTTGGATCTCGATCCAACGGCCTACGCGATTAGGGTTAGGGTTTGGGTTCGGGGACGCGGTTGAGCCAAGTCACGTGGCGCGGGTCGGACATGAGTCCGACTCGAGTTCCGACTCGGTCAGATGAACAGTACTCGACCCGAGTTGATTTTCCAACGATTAAATAAATCAAACAATTCATAGAAAATTCAATTAAACCCGGAAAAATAGCAAATAAATCAGAAAAATTCTAGAAAATATTTTAGGGAATTTGGGACTCAAATAAAATATCTCCAACAAAATTTTATTTGCAAAGTTAAATTCTTTAATTATTTCAAAATGAAATAAATTCAATTAAATTCCAAATAAATCCAAATAAATTCCAGAAAATTCCAAAAAATTCACCAAAGTGCCAAATCACACATGAATTTAAGAAAAGCAAAATTTTGGGGTGTTACATAGGTTCAGGGAGGAATCAAGGTCCTAGTGGTCGAGGATCTCATGCGGGACGTTCGGGCTAGAGAACGATGCACGTGAAGTCTAGTGAGTCACGCAAGTGCGGCAGGTGGGTCGTACGCCTGCAGTTGTAATCGTTTGGGGTAGTTTGCATGTATTGGGCCATGTTGGGCCAAGTTGACATGCATGCGAACTCTTCTAGGGTTTACTTCTTATAAATAGGAGGGGTTGTCTCCTATTTATTTAGTAGTTTTAGTGCTGAGAGATTGTATTCTTTTGTGGGAGTGCTGTAACCAGACAAAGAAGAAATAGAAAATCATATTTTCCTCAGCTAGCCGAATTACTGTTCATGCGTGATTTGCTACGGTACTGATCTTCTGATTTTGGTTGCTCGCTTTTCAGTTTAGTAGATTGATTCATTGTATATCTTAATTCTTTGAGTTTCTTCTTGATTTGATCCATCCAAAACCTTCCTAGGGCATTAATTTAGTGTTCCTCAAAGTTTTGTTGGTTAATCTTTTGTAGATTTTGTTTAATCACGAAATTAGGGTTTAATCAATTCTCGTCATTATTGATATAGTCAACTTGAAAATTTATAACTTTCGATCCATAGATCCGACTTTGCTGATTCTTGTTGGCATAGTTTAAAAATTGAATCTAGTTTCTACAGTTTAAATTTCACATTAATCCGATGGCTGGATCTTTAGTAATTAAGGTTAGATCAATTCTCATCATAATATATCACAACAAGCTTGCGGGGTTCATAACTTTTGATCCGTAAATCCGATCTAGTTTATTCTTTTTGTTGTAGATTCATATTAGAATCTAGTTTCTTTTGTTAAAATTGCAGGTCAATCTGACGGCTGGATTTCTTTGAATTCATGATTTACCAAATGCATCTACTCTGTTTTTGTTGAATACGAAGCAATTATTTGATTCCGAATTGGGATGAATTTTTATTAGGTTAAAAAATTCATTTTAGCTTCTACGCAATCATTCACCCCCTCTGATTATTATATTAGTATATATTGTTCCTATAGTTATGGTAATTTGAAGTGAAATGTTCTATCGTGAATATTTATCTTGGGTAGTTGTCCCTTGGGGTGAAGTAGACTTGGTAGAAGAAAGATTAAAAAAAATTATATTATGGATATGCGGATGAAAAAGAAATTATGCCATAGTGGGTTAATTCTTTCGATGGCATTGGTCGGTAATGGTTCTTTTGTTAAAAAGTTTAATCAATTGGGAGAGATGGGATTATGTGTTTTGGTTCTTAGGGGTTCAAGTTTGGAACCCTGGATGTTCAAACGGACGATATTGGTGATTTGTTGAGATATCTTTTAGAGGCATGTGAGAATGAATAGCCTGGTGTCGTTCTTGTCGTCATGAATAAGGTGAACCGTGGTAGAGAGATTGAGGCAGGAGATTAGAGTTTTGTGATTGAAGCTGAGGAGGGAATTGGTGTAACACCCCGGCACCACACATGCCTAAAGTGTCACAAAAAATAAAAAATAAAACTAGAAAAGGAAGATCAAACTCTAATAGTACTCCAAAATCCACTAAAAATTTCGGCAGCACATTCCCTAAAATAGTGGACATCCACTCAGCAGGCAAAGATATAACATTTAACTCAACACAAGCATGACAACTAATAACACAATTAGCAACTATGCTTAACTACACAACAAAACTTACAAAACTATAACCACAACCACATTTAATACAAAACTATAGAATTAGTTATGTTATTCTTTGTGTCTGCTATCCAGAGGTTGTTGCTGCTGGTAGTAGTTTCGGTGTTGTGCTGTTTAGGGTTAAATAGAGGCCGAATCTAAATTTCTCAGTACCTAGAGAAAGTTAGGAAATTTCCTGTAGATTCCAAAAAATATCCTTGTTTACTAAAATTGAAGTTGTGTGCAATTAGTTATGATCAGTAGAAGTGGGCTATCCCGAATTAGAACTTCACTGCTGAAAGTGACGAGTTGGTGTGAGGGTGGTATGGTTGTCGTTTGTATTGATGTTGTATGAGTTCTCTTGAGATGAATGTTTTCAAATATGTTTATTGCAAGAAGTGTGATTTCAGAGTGGCTCAACCTCATGCCACTCCAGTCCTCGTGGGTAAAGAGGCAAGTATATCAACCAATTGTTGTTAAATGGGCCACTGGATGTTTTATATGAGTTATTACAATTACTGATATTACTTGTGCATATTCTTGTTACATTGGCTACCTTGTTGTTCCGTATGAGTTATTGCAATTGTTGGTGATACTTGTGCCCCATATTTGTGAAGAGGATTCATGGTTAAATGAAAAGTTGAGTTATTATGTTGCATATTTTGCATTCATGTCATGAAAAGAAATTTGAGCCTGGTCGGTGAGAAAGTCATATATGGACATATGACTAATCCAGAGTGCTCTTGAGAAGTCCTACCTCGTAGTCCCATCCTCAGGGATGGATGGGACTATGGGAGCAAGACTATAAGAGTAGGCCACTCGACAGGAATGGTAAGAGTAGGCCCCTCCACAGGGATGGTAGGGAATGAAAGAGTGCGCCACTGATGGGTGGGCACTCTAACTATATCGGTATAGGCTGAGAATGGTGCATTTTGAGCATGAAAATATAAGTGCATGGTATTGCATTGCATCGCTAATAATGCTTATTGAATTGATGGAAATGAATAGGTTTGGGGATGGAGTTGTGGACTCATCCAATGTTGTCTAATGAGGTAAAGGTAATACCTGAGTATGTTTTGAGGTACAGACTCAATCCAAAGTGAGCAGTGATGTGATTGTGTTATTTGGTTACGTGATTACAGTTTTTATGTGCTTGCTGAATTTAATTCAGAAAATTGCTATGTTATGGTTTTTGAATGCGTTAAATGGATATGATTTTAGTATTTGATGTACTTTGATGAGTTTTGGACTCACGCTTGTTGTTTAATGTTTTTTAGGTTCTCTAAGGACGTCATGAAGGGATGGGATATAGCTTCACCACTTCACACGCCATGCCATTCATAATAGATAGTTTTAGAGAATTTCCACCTTAGAGAATAATTTAGTTGTTCAATTTGGGTTACTTGTTTGTCATGTTGATTACACTTTCTTTGGTCAGAAGAGGAATGGAGTTATGTGTGGAGCCTATTTGATGAATTAGTTTTGATATGTGGTCGATTATGTGTTTACTCAATTGTGGTTGATATTGTTTATGTTTCCTTCCCTCGTTTATAACTTGTGGTTGATGGTTACTGTCTAAAGTTAGAACCTTATGCTTGCTGAAATTTTAGTGTCATTTGGTTATTTGCTATTGTTGTTATGGTGTCTTGTGACCCATATTGCAACAAGTTGCTGCTGAAATTTTTAGTTAATTTTGACAAATTTTTAGTATGATAGCGGGCTATGGCTCATTGTTTATTATTAGTAGTGAGTTGTCATTTAGCATGCTTATTGAGACTTTTGTTCATTTGAATGTTTTTCTGGTGGTTGTTCTTGTGGTGGTAACATTGAGAGCACGTTTGGTGCTAGGGTGTTACACAAAATCTTGGTAAAACAACCAAAACACTTGTCTAGGGTTTTAGCAGCTTGCTGCTTAAACTTGTTGTAGTCACGCTTGTACTGATCTTGCCTCACTGTCTTGATCTTGGTGGTGCCCTAATGGTAAGCATCGAGGGTCACCCAGATCTAATGGGCAGATCATAGGTGAGAGATCTGGTCATACTCACTACGGCTGAGTCCCTGTATGAGGATGTTCCTTTCCCTAGCATTCACCTCAATGTCAGCCATATTCGCAGCATTGACATTCTCATCGACAGGAACCTCATATGGAAGCTTCACCTTCTGCCAAATTAGGAATCCCTAGGTAGTGATGTATGATTTCATTCTTGATTTCCAAAAAGGAAAATCAACTCTAGAAAAAAATAGGAGGCTTGGTGGAATACTTGTCTATCGTTGTGGCTCTTAAGACAGGTCAAGATCTATAAAAGAGCAAAACTAGCTCTGATACCAATTGAAAGAGCGGAATGGTGATTAGGGGGGGTGAGTGATCTGAAATAAAATTCCTCCACGTACTGAACAAGAAAAGCCAACCAAAGATCAAAGAATCAAAGGAACCAAGAAACCTTTTTCTAAGATTGCTCATGGGGCTTTGATGACCAAAGTGATCTTGCATAGTAACCCACTTGTCACAACAATCAAAAACACAAGAGATGATGTCCAAAAGCACAATGTAACACCCCGGCACAGTACGTGCCCTGAATGTTACACCCTCAGACATCACTAGCACAAGACACTAGAATACATTAGGAAAGCAAGCTAACATACTAGTAACGTACTGAAATTATTAGAAATTTCGGCAGCACCTCCCCTAAAACTAGGACATCCACTCAGTAGACAAAAGACAACATTTAATACAACAACAATATAAAGCAGCTTAAGATATCCAACCAAGCACAAATGTGGGTCATGGTATCAACTAACGATCATGACCCAACTAAGCACATACAAGTACCACAAATTAAATTACATGACATGAGATCATTAAGGTTAGAAGCGATAGGTTAACATGAAGCTATGATGATGCAAATTGTGATCGTGCTACTACTCCCATCCAAGCATGCTGGCTTCAAAGTACCTACACACATTAAATAACAAGCGTGAGTCGAAGACTCAGCCAAGTATAACAAAATAGCAATGACAATATTAATTAACGCGTTTAAAACATCGACAGGCTCATACCTCTCATGACAAATTGATAAAAACATAAAACAAGGAAAGCACCGGCAATTACTTCATCAACTACATTACTCACTTATTTCCCATACTTCATTAGACCACATTGGATGAGTCCACGACTCGATCTATTGTTAACCTGTAAATTATCCTCAACTTCAAGGATCATCAGTTGCCATTTATCGTTAGCAATACCAAGCAAGGCATCAGTCAAACTCATCATACACACAATTGGTCACATAGCTAATTAAACACCTTTGGGTGAGTCCACGACTCTAACCCACCTCCACACTCTAACATTCATCCCAATAGTCAATAATAGCAACGCTATGCAATGCAAAATGCTTGAATGCTTGTATGCACTTTCACGACCTATACCGGTATAGATGAGTGCACACCCATCGGTATGCACCCCTCATTCCCCTCCATCCCGTGATGGGTGCCTACTCTTACTGACTCGCTCCCATACACCCGTGGGTATAGGACAACGAGGTAGGACTTTTGTGCTCACTATGTGTGAGCACAGAGGCCCCATCAAAATGGGTCGCCCCTTCCATCATGGATGCATATATGCAATTGACATGAATACAGTATAATTTGCATTCTCGTAAACATACATCAATACACGGTTATTAACCTATCATCACACTCTTAGACTGATGATTCTCATTAACCTACTCATAGCCATGGGTAAAACATTGTAACAAAACATATGCGTTATATAATACAGTTAAGTAGAAATAATAAGCAATCCATACCCTACCCTACAACACTCAAAAAAAGGGTACTTGCCTTTAACCTCGTCGATAAACTGACGGCTCGTCGCGGTATTAGAAACTTCCAACCCTAGAGAACAAAACAAACCAAGAGAGGGCAAGGGCACGATTGTCACATCACAACTCATCGGAAAATTAAAGAAGCATAGTTAAATAAGAGTATAATAGCACACTACTCAATATGTGTGAAATCATGTGCTGAAAAATTGGCTTAGAATTGAATTTGCAAAATGTGTTTGATCATGTGTTTTGACATTTTGACAAGAAACAGTAAGTTTCGTTTTGGCGCTGGACCAAACTTAAAGAAAACAGTAAGTTTCCCATCTACGACGGACCAAATTTGTTGGTCTGTCGTAAACATGCTTTGGCAACCTCATTTTCCCATGTACGACAAACCAAGTTTTTGGGTCTGTCGTGGACGTGCTTTTGAGATCATGAGCCGGACTCAATTTTCCAAGAAACCAGTAAGTTTCGCATGTACGACAGACTGATTTCTTTTAGTCTGTCGTGAACGTGTTTTCGCCGGAATGATTTCTTCTTGAAACCGAGACTTTCACTTGTACACCGGACCGATTTTGTTTGTCCGTTGTGAATGGTTTTTTTGAGTGACTTTTTCATGTGTACGCCGGACCATATTTTTTGGTCCATCGTGAATGCGTTTTTGCTCGATTAGGGTTTTGAGCAAAATTGGAATTGTGTTTGATTTGTTTTTCAGATTATGAAATTTGTGGAAATTTCATGATGCTTGAAGTGGACTTTATGCAATGCTCGTGTGAGTATTTGCATGGATTGATGTGAGTCAAGTCGTGGACTTGTGCTCGGAATTGTTTTGTGGTTTGTTCATGTGCAGGTATTGCTCGAAGATGAACGTGGTCAATGATGGGACCGGAACTAGGTTCATGGAGGAGCTGAGGTTCGGGACTAGGTTCAGGGAGGAACTGAGGTCTTGGTGGTCAAGGATGTCATGCGGGACGTTCGGGCTAAGAGAATAGTGCACATGAAGAATGGTTAGTCACGTGAGAATGGCAGGAGGTCATTCGCGTGCAAAGTGTTAGTCACGTGAGTATGGCAGGTGGCCATACGCGTGCAAAGTGTTAGTCATGTGAGTATGGTAGGGTTGCCATACGCGTGCAAGAGTTGTACTAGGCCAGGTTGGGCCAAGAAGAGTTGTATACGTACTCCTTCTAGATTAGGAATTGTATTCAGAACTCCTTGTGTTTTGCTCCTTTAAATAGGAGGGGTGTCTCCTGTTGAAGGGCATCAATTGGAGCTGAGCGCATTGAGAGCCTCAAGCTCAGTTTTTAGGGTTTGTACTCTTTTGATGAGAGTATTTTAGACAAAATAAATAAAGATCAATTCTTCTAGATCCTTGCGTGCTACAGTAACCGCGTTGCTACAGTGTTTCCTGTTTTGGTTCTTGTTTGCATGCTTGTTCTTTTCTAGATTGGTTTTTGTTCTTTGAGTTTTATCTTGATTTGATCCATCAAAACCTTTCTAGAGAATTGATTTAGGGTTTCTCTAAGTTTAGTTGATTAAACTTTTGTCGTTTCTGTTAAACCTTCAAGTTTACGTTAGATCAATTCTCGTCATCTTCTGTCACAGCAATCTTGCGAGTTTCATAACTTTTGATCCGTAAGTCCGATCGAGCTGATTCTTTTTGAGTTAGATTCGTATTGGAATCTATTTTCTTGTGTCCAAATTTCAGATCGTTCCGACGGTTAGATCTCCATGAATTCGCGTTTTACTGAACCTCTATCATTCTATTTTTGTCGAAAACGAGGCAATTATTTGGTTCTGTTTTGGGGTGAACTTTTAATAGATCAAGAATTTGGTTTTAGCTTCCGCACAATCATTCACCCCCCCTCTGATTGCTATATTCGTATAATTCGATCCTACAATATGGGATTTTATACAATTAAGGAATAACTATAGAGCAACTCTTCACCTCATCATTCCCTCCAAAACTAGATAACTCTAAGAGGGTATGTTGGACGGACTCACCAGCAATCATGCGGAGCCACAATATCATAACTAGAGATATTGTACATAGATATGTAAAAGCTGACACCCACAGGTAATCCACAAACACATGCTGATGGATTTTTAGAATCATTATCCTGTACTTGCAACCGTGCACTTATTGCACACAAATTGCCGAAATTATTTCATATGCACTTCAATTAAGCAGTGTCAAAGCTATAGTTAATAACTTCTCCATTGATGATGGAAGCTACATGGTATAGCAAATAATACAAAGAAAACAAAATGAGGGGAAGTTGGCATTCTGGAGATGAGGTCTTGAAGCTAGGACCTACTCCAACCAATGTTTCCTCTTTTCTACATACCATCTACTTCAATAGAACCAGTATAATGCAAACGTTAACAGATTTATATTAACTGAGCCATAATAATGATTTCCACAACACTTGCTAATCTCGAGTTGCAATTCCTTGCTTCTAGCTGAAAGTTATGACGATTTGCGCATCAAGATCACAGTATATGAAGGAGTACACCCTAATGACCCCCAGATGAAGCAAACCCTAACCCTAGCCAGCATTAAAGCCTAACCCACAAACCGCGGTATACTCACAGACCAATACTAAAAAAAAAAAGATACCATAATATGAGCCTTCTAGGCAAAACATCAAACACTTGGCATGCACCACAAGAGCTCATGTACCACTTACCACAAGAGAGGAGAGGAAGGAGGAGAAGATGCCGGCCGTGGGAAGGAGCAGTAAGGGGAGGTTGCCGGCCTAAGGGAGGTCGCCGGCCGGGTGCAGGGAGAAGAGATGTCGCCGGCTTGAGGGTGGGTCGGTGCCGGCCTTGGGGAGGAGCGGCCAGGGGAGGGCGGCTGGCGAGAGCGCCGAGCTGGGGGTGGCGACCAGGGGCGTCGCCGGCCGAGCTGAAAGGGGAGGGAGAAGGCGCACGCCTGAGAGGAGGAGAAGCAGGCGCTCGGCTCTGAGCAGGGGGCGTCGGGTCGGGGGAATTGGGGCGCACGGCTGGGAGAAGGATGTAACACCCCGGCATCTAGTATGCCTGAATGTTACCAAACATAGACTAAACAACATGTAAAAACCACAAATAACGATAAATTATAGCAAAGGTGCAAATGCTAAAACCGAAAATTTCGGCAGCATCTCCTTTGTTTTTCCATGATTGAAGCAACAGCAATAATAAGACAAGATATAGCATGATATGAAACATCTAAAATAGCAATAACAATGGATATAGCAACATCTTAAATCAATAATACTATGTCCAACCACTCCACAAACTATAACGAAGCAAGTGAGGAAGTCAAGCCCACAATTTAACCAAACACCAAGGTTTATGGCACTATTCTTATTATCATGACTCCAAACGATTCAATTGTCTATAAGTGTGGAGCTACGTGTCGAAGTGTAGCTAATGCCCTCTCCCGCATGCCGGTTTCATGGTACCTAAAAACAACATAAAACACAAGCGTGAGTTCATCACTCAGCAAGTATATTGCAATGGATCATTATCATCATCATGTATGCAATGCACATGTCTCCTCGAAGCACATACCGGTATTGCTGAGTGCACACCCGTCGGTGTGCACCCTCTTTCCCCTCCCATCCCGTAGATGGAGGGTGCCTACTCCTCACTTCCATTCACAACCGTGGATGGAATCACGAGGTAGGACTTACTTAATGGCGCTCCGGATTAGTCATAACTTTCTCACCGACCTTACCGGACTAGTTATGACTTTCTCACCGACCAGGGCCAGTTTTCATACCATGTATGCAACATATGCCATAAATATAAACAACTAATCATTGCATAGCATCATAACATACCATTTTCGTCATATCATGGGCAAACACTAATCATGGTAAGATAGCATATCATGAAAACAATTTGCATCTAATCAATACTAACAACATACAACACGCTACCCATTCCAATACACTTGCCTTAACCGTGGGCGACGGATTGGCTAGAGGATGAGGGCACTCCTGGGGTCACACCACCTATACATGGATACCACACACTCAAAACGTGCACACAAAACAGTACACAATCGCTCATCTACCCCGACTTCGCAAACTACTCCCAAAGCTGAAAAACAGAGAATCTGTCCCCCGGGACAGCAGGCTTCAAACTAGCATAACTTGAGTTCTATATCTCCAAATTAAGTAAACGAGTACATCATCGCGAAGCTTAGGAAATTTCCTAGCTTTCTCTAAGTATTGGGAAAAGATGATTCTGTAACACCCCGGCATTTAATATGCCTGAATGCTACCAAACATAAGCTAAACAACATCTAAATACCACAATTAAACATAAATTCCAGCAAAGGCGCATATGCTAAAAACCGAGATTTCGGCAGCATCTCCTTTGTTTTATAATGATTTGAACAATAGCAAAATATCACATGATATATCATAATGGAAAACATCCAAGGCAGTATCAATGGGTAGTATAGCAGCAATTTAAGTCTACCAAAATGGAATTAACCATCTCATAATCTAATACGAAGTGAAGGATGTAATCAAGCATACGAACAAATCATAATCCTAGTTTCATCCCACTAGAATCATGATCTCAACTCTGAAGGGTAATTATAGTCTAAATGTGTGGGAAATTATGTGATGAAGTGCCGCTAAGCCCTTTTCCCGCATGCCGGTGTCAACGTACCTAAAAACAACATAAAACACAAGCGTGAGTTCATCACTCAGCAAATATATTGCAATGGTACAACAAGAACAATTGCATGGCAATAATATCTCACATCATGTAAACCATCTCATTCATGAACACATAACATTATCATCAACATTATGTATGCAATGCAATGCGATGCTCATGTCTCCTTGGAAACTCATACCGGTATGGTTGAGTACACACCCGTCGGTGTGCACCCTCTCCCCCCTTCCATCCCGAAGATGGAGGGTGCCTACTCCTCGCTTCCGTTCACCGCGGTGAATGGAATCACGATGTAGGACTTACTCATTGGCTCTCCGAATTAGTCATAACTTTCTCACGACCTTCCCCGGACTAGTTATGACTTTCTCACCGCCCGGGCCATGTATCATGCCATGTATGCAAATATGCCAACATCATGATTAACTTGTACATTAACACATGGCATCATCATAGATAACTTGTGCATTAACACATGGCATCATTCATATAATAAACATATTCATCATATCAATGGCACACATTAAAGCATGGCATGTGAACATATCATATATTCAAATCTCAATCTCAATCAATCAAACAAACCACAACCCGCTACCATTCCAATACACTTGCCTCAACCACGGGTGACGGATTGGCGAGATGTAGAAGGCACTCCCGGGGTCACACCACATCCACATAGGTACCACACACTCACAATTATGTCCACAAAACAGTATGCAAACCCTCATCTACCCCGACATAGCCAACTACTCGCAATACCCAAAAACAGAGTTTCTGTCCCGCCGGGACAGCAGCCTTCCAAAAGGCATAACTTGAGTTCTGGGACTCCGAATCAATTAAACGAGTACATCCTCGCGTAGCTTAGGAAATTTCCCAACTTTTTTCTAGTTATAGGGAAAGACTGATTCGGACTCTAAAGTTGTTTAATCTACAAAATACCGTGATCTGTTCCAATCACGTCACAGATTTTAACACGCTTGGTAAAACATTCATAACTTTCAAACGGATGATCGGAATTTAACGTTCTTTATGTCCACTGAAAGATAATTAAATTACCTACAACTTCTTCAACAGGCGGCCGACCAAATTCCAAATCTAAATTGGCAAAAAACTGAACCCTAGGTCGACTGCTCATGCTGTCCCAAAACAGAAACGTGGCAACATCTAGATCTAATCTAATCTACTCAATTCCAGCACCACCAATTGATCTAAAATCATGATAAACACCATTAGAACAGTACCTATATCAATCCCAAGGATTCCCATGGTCATACCTTTGCCCAACGCACGAAATCTGAATGGATCTCCTCCCGGTTCGCTCCTCGCTCCTCGCTCCAACGAATGGATCCACGAGGTGCAGGGGTGGGGAGGCCACCCTAGGGCAGCAAGGGGGTGGAGGAGAGGTGGTGGAGGGGTGGGAAGCAAAGGGGCAAGGGCAAGGGGGGGCGCACGGCCAAGTGGGGGAGGGAGAGAGAGGAGGTGGCGGGTAGGGCTCAAGGGGGAGGAGTGGGGCCGCCCAAGGGGAGGTGGGGGGCGCAAGAAGGGCAGGGGAGCCCCTAATAACCAGCCCAACCAGGAATCCTAGTCCTAAATGGACTCCTACTCCATCCCACCAAAGCCCACAACCCCCTCTTTTAGGCCCAAACTCCCCCGGGAAGGCCCAAAACCTCGGAAACGGCCCGGAAACGCTATTAACCTCCATACCTTATGGTTTTAATCTTAAATACCATATTTCATAAAGTTTTTGACCTTAACATTCACATTAAATAATCTCACTCCATTCCGTAGTGTCACAGATTCGGCATCTAAAATTGCCTAATCTACAGATCAACCCGATCTGTCCCAATCACATCACAGATTTGAACACGTTCGGTAAAATGATCATAACTTTCAAACGGCTGAGAAGAATTAGACGTTCTCGGTGTCCAATTAAAGGTATTGAAGTTATATACTACTTTCTCAACACGCGGCTAACCAAATTCCGAATAAAAAATTGCGAAAACTCAAACCCTAGGTCGTGTGCCCAAACTGCCCGAAACGGAATGCTAAGCAATCTCTAGTTTTCACCAATTCCATCTAATTGCAGCACCACTTTTCGATCTAAAAACACCAAAACCTCCTCTAGATCAGAACCTAATCCAACCCCAGAGATCTCCCCATTGCCATAGCTTCGCCCGACGAACAATGAACCGATGAACGCCGAAGAATTTCCTCCCGGTTCTCCCGATCTCCTTCTGTCGGCATATTCTACACCGGGGTACTCTCTCCGCCCTTAAAAAAGGCGCGAAGGGCCCCACACGGCGACTAGCGTTCTTAAGCCCTCATTGCGGGGCGAGGAGGCCCACGTGGCTACGTGGCGAGCAGCGTTCCTAAGCCCTCATCGCGGGGCGAGGAGGCCCACGTGGCGAGCGGCGTTCCTAAGCCCTCCTCGCGGGACGAGGAGGCCCACGTGGCGAGCGGCGTTCCTAAGCCCTACTCGCGGGGTGAGGAGGCCCACGTGGCTGCACGGCGACTGTGACGGGAGCTGCCCAGACCGTCCTTGAATTATTTGAAGACTCGGCCGACCCCGTCGGATTTGGAGGCTAACAATGGACCGCTAAGAGCGCTCGCAGTGTTAGCACCCAAGCCCAATCGAGACGATGATGAGACCCTTCGAATAACTCGACAACAATCCCGGTATTCCCCCGGTATGCGAATCGAAACAAGCCTAGGATCCCCGCATACCGGCTTACAACGTTGTATCACATCAATTTGCACAAAGGGGGCAACGAACTTGGAACCCCACAACCAGACACGCGCGGAAGCAAGACCAACTAAACAAAGCAAACAAACCCCGACACAAAGACAAAACCCCACGTCCACAACCAACAACAACAGGGCACGAAGGCCAGCAAGGCAGAAACAAGAACACAAGTACGAGGTGGGTAACAACATACATCAAGTGCTTACTACAAAAAAAACTAAGTATCCAAGGTAATTAAAACATCGTTTCAAACTAACTATACAGCAAAAGAACCCACATCTATTAAGCTAGACCCAAAAGTAATTCATCTCCGGAAGTTTTCTGCCACTGAACACTCCCGGGTGTGTGTGACGACGAAGGTAGCCTCTACTCGGTGCCCCGCCCGGTCACCGAGAGGCAGTACGGACAGAACTCACATCCGTCCGGATCCTCACCTGAAAACCACAAAGCAAAAGCATGAGTACAGAAGGTACTCGCAAGACTTACCCGTGGTCCATATATGACCGACTCGAAAGAATATGCATTTGCATGTAGCAAGGAATCAAGCTTATGGTAAAAAGTGAGGAAAAGCTTAACTTTGTTGTTTAATTACATTCCACTACTCAATTTCACAAGTTTTAGCACTTGTGAGCATCACCTATCTCTAGGGTGAAATCTGAAACTTTACAATTAACATAAGGCAAGCCAACATAAACAAGTACCGCCCCCATCCATATCCATCATTAAGTTCAAGTTATTACTACGTTGAAGCGTGCTAAGATCAAGCGTGCTCATATCCTAGAGCGCGGCAATTCGAATCGCGTATTCACCCTGCAGGGGATCATCGATCGCACGACATGTGCTACAAAGAACCTCATGTCAACCCTCCTCCTATCCATACCAACTCGTTGGGCCATCTTCATGCGGTCCGAGCACCTAGCACCCCCTCGAGCGGCCCAAGCCCAGCTCGGCCCTCGAGAGTCGGCCTAAGCCTCGCCCTCAACCACGCCCAACCGCATGAGGGCACTGTCGGGACCCCGAATTTGCAAATCCGGACCCTCTGTGTATTCAGCACTAGTCCAGGAACGCGCTAGTGCACACAGTCTTAACATTGGTAAATATCACAATCATACCAATCGATATTATCAAAGTACTTTATTTAAATAACCAAACTGGTTACTTGACCTTATGGTCAAGATACAAATATATGCCTTGCAAGGCGAAACTTATTAAAGGAGAAATAATAGCAGCGGAAAAACAACGAAAGCAACATCGTGGCGCCATCCAGTATACCACAGGCAACTGACTGGGCTCGCATCCCTAAGTAGACGGGTCCTCTTGGAAATCCTCCTCCGAAACTGGCGTAGTCTCCTCTTCAACTGGTATTGTGTTGAGGCAAGGGTGAGTACTTGGTACTCGACAAGTCATGCACGTAATGCAAGCTAATATACTATATGCATGGCTTGGTACAAAGGAATAGCTCAAGGTATATTTGCAAGAAATGACTTTTGACAAGTAATAAAAGTAGATTCAAAGCGGTAGAAATAAGTAAAGCATAAATAACTTTCAAGAAATTTAATAAACATTTTTCCCCATCCTAAACCATATTTCCATCATCTTCATTACTAAACCAACCCACCTTTCAAATACAAGTTATTTTCGTAAAGTCTAACCCTTGATCAGTAATTCCGAGCATTGTCCGATCGTGGACTCGGCTATTTAAATAGATTCTCAACTCTGCAGAGGTTATGCACTTTACCCACAAGATACAGTCAAACACCACAAAGGCGAAGTTCCAGTAACAAAGCCTTTCTAAGCCTCAAACAACACAGTGGTCCTCTCCTGCTCAGGTTTCTACACCATCCCTTCCCTTAGCCAAGGCGAAGTATGGGACCAACACACCGTTAGATGGGTATCTGGCCACAGCCACGATACGCTCCCCGCATAATCACACAAACGGTGTAATCGACACCCTGAGGCTCCACAAGTGAGTCCTTAGCGACTTAGTCAACTAGGGCCGTCCCATTCCACCATGTGGTTGCAAGTATGACCAGTTCAAAGGCTTGCAAGGTTAAGTCCTTAGAGTGACCAGGGCAAGACTACCCGAAACCAAATCAACATCCCCAATGCCACAACCGGCCCACCTGATTACTCTTGCCACATGCCCTGGCCGAAAAATGTTTATCAAACCCCGCTTGATTACCATGCACCACGTGCCATCAACATCACATGATACTTTTCCAAAACAGGTTCAATATATCATTAAGTCCATATTAGCATTTGATTGTCCAAAATCATGTCATGAGCACGGAAAGGTCTAAGCAAAGTGTACTACGCCGGTCTAAACCCATGTTGGCAACTTAATAATGTCCAACTAGTAATCCACAACTAGGGTGACAAGGGATCATGGCACATACTTAGATAATCAAGGTGTCATACAAAGAAATTGGTATTTATCTAATCCCCATGTTTAAACAAAGTATCTTTCTAATTGATCTAGCATGCGATAGTTTAAATCAAAATAGATTTCAAATAGGATCAACATGGTCAAAGCACAACTTGCCTTCAAAAAGTACTTGCTCTTGGTCTTGAGTTGGATCCTGAGTCAACACTTCTCCTTCGAATCCTTCCGGCACTTCAACGTCTACTCGTAAAGCGTGCACATAGCAAATACACAAATAAACACTAGGCAAAAACATCCCAAAACTCCAAATAAAATCCAAAAACAGAGAGAACATAATTTTCTGGATTTTTAGAAACTGGAATCGTTCAAATCGGAGTTAAAATGCAAAAGTTATGATTTATTAAAGTTTAAATAATCAATTAAATAATATTACAGAGAAAAACTTTAGTCCAAAAATTAAATAAAATTCATATTTAGGTAGATCTCAATTTTATACAAATTTAGAAATTTGAATCACTCAAATCGGAGTTGAAACGCAAAAGTTATAAGCGTTTGAAGTTTGAATCTAAATTTGAAACAATATTTCGAATTAATAAATCATTTTCTTTTTCGGAAATTAATTATTGCGTCAGCAAGGACACGTGGCAGCCTCTGATTGGTTGGCTGACGTCAGCCGGCTCATGGGCTCGGTCCACGCTCGGCTTGGGTCCACCGTGGACTCGGTCCACGACTCCACGTGTCGCTGACATGTGGGACCACTCGGGTGACGTCATCGCTGACGTCAGCGGGGACTCAGCCCACAGTGCTGACATGTGGGACCCACTGTGACGTCATGGGTGACGTCAGCGCTTGGCTGGATTAGCCACTGACATGCGGGCCCTCTGACACGCGGGCCCCGCGTGTCAGCGTCACACGCACGCGTGGGCCCACGACCGCGTCGGTCCAACTTCCAAGACGCGTGGCACAATCTCGGCCGTTGATTCGAAAATCAACGGCCCGTATTGATCGGGTGACGCTGCGTTAGGGTGAACGTGGCCAATCTGGACCGTTGGATCTAAATCCAACGGCCGATTAGATCCGAGGATCTAAACGTGATCTCACCGTGACGGTCCGATCTAGATCGGACGGCCGTCCGGAAGTTCGCGAGGGTCGATGGCGCGCGCGGCGTTGGCTTGACCGAGACGAAGACGACGACCTCCCGTCGGGCGTTTCCGTGCAACTCCGCGTGAAGGCCGGCACTCCCAGCGCGGCGCGACACTGGCGATCTCGGCTGCAGGTTTGGTGTCGCTTAAGACGGCGGATGCGGCGAGGATCAACGAAGAATCATGGCGGAAGACCTCCTCTACTCCGGCGAGCAATAGCGGGGCGGCACGGCGGCTCGAGCGAGGTGAGAAGGGGGCTCGGGTGCGGACGGTTGTGCGCTTCCGATGGCGGCGCGGGCAGATTAAAGGGGGCCTCGGCCGTGTAGAGCGCGAAACCGAGGTTGACACGTGACGGGCGGCGGAGGACTCGGCCGGATCCGGCGAGGACGACGAATCGCGCCGCCCACGTGGCGCGATCAACGGCCACGATGGCTTGGCGCAAACGGGTCCGGTCCGGACACGGCTCGGGTCGGGGTCGGTCGATCATGACCGTTGGATCTCGATCCGACGGTCCACGTGGGTTAAGGTTCAACGTGGTTCGGTCAAGTCGGCTGGCTCGGGTCGGACTCGAGTCCGACTCGGGTTCTGACTCGGTCGGAGGAATAGTACTTGACCCGAGTTGAATTTCCAGCGATTTAATATTTAAAATAATTCGATAATTCATTTAATTCATTAAAAATAGCAAAAGACTCGAAAAATTCGAAAAATTCGAAAATATTTTAGGGTATTTGGGACTCAAATAAATTATTTCCAACAAAATTTTATTTGCAAAATTAAATTCTTTAATTATTTCAAAATGGAATAAATTCAAATAAATTCCAAATAAATCCAAATAAATTCCAGAAAATTCCAAAAATTCACCAAAGTGCCAAATCACACATGAATTTAAGAGAAGCAAAATTTTGGGGTGTTACAAACCTCCCCCCCTTAATAGAATCTCGTCCCCGAGATTCAGGGCTTACTAAAGGAATAGGTTTGGAAACTCTTTCTTCAAATCCTCTTCGCTCCCAAGTCGCTTCGCTTTCTTCATGGTTGCTCCAATCGAACTCTACAAAAGCGGGTTGACTTGTTTCTAGTTTCTCGATCCATTGTGTCCGAATCCTCACGGGATGTTCCTTATAAGTCAAATCTTCTTGCAACTCAATTGACTCTAGCGGTGTCTGTTCCTCAGGAACTCGGAGACACTTCTTCAACTGGGACACATGGAACACATCATGCACTCCTGCTAGCGACTGTGGCAACTCCGGTGGTAAGCAACTTCGCCTCTGCGGCTCAAAACCTTAAATGGTCCAACATAGCAGGTGCAAGTTTCCCTTTGGCATGGAACCTCTTAACTCCCCCGAGAGGCGTAACTCGAGGTATACAAAGTCTTCTCGTTCAAAACTCAAGTCTCGCGACGATTGTCAAGATAACTCTTCTGCCGAGATTGGGCTATCTTCAACCTTTCCCTAATCATGGCGATCCGCTCTTGACCTCTTGAAGAATATCAGGCCCAAAGACACGGCGCTCGCGGTCTCATTCCAATTCAATGGCGTCCGACAGGGTCGACCATACAAAGGCCTCAAAAGGTGACATCTCAGAACTAGCCTGATAACTATTGTTGTAACTGAACTCGGCATACGGCAAACTCTTATCCCAAGAAGTAGCATAAGCCAATGCACAAGCTCTTAACATATCCTCCGAGAATCTGGTTGACTCTTTCTGGCCTGTCCATCCGTCTGTGGATGATAAGTCATCTTGAAGTTCAAGCGGGTTCCCATGGCTTCATGCAACCTATTCCGAACCTTGAGGTAAATTGGGTACCTCTGTCCGATACAATCCTCTTTGGCACTCCGTGCAAACAGACAATCCTGATCATGTACAATTACGCTAATTTATCTCCCGAGTAAGTGGTCTTCACGGGATAAAATGGGCTACTTTAGTCAAGCGATCCACTATAACCCATATGGAGTCATAACCTCCTTGAGTCTTGACAAACCGGTAATGAAATCCATTCCGATTTCCTCCCACTTCCACTCGGGTATTTTCAGCGGTTGTAGCAATCCTGCTGGTCTCTCGATGCATTGCCTTGACTCTCTCTGGCATACGTCGCACAATGCAACATGCTCGGCAACTTCACGCTTCATACTCGGCCACCGAATCTCTCCTTGAGATCCTGATACATCTTGGCGCTTCCAGGATGAATTGAGTACTTGGAGTCATGGGCTTCTTCCGTAATCGATTGCTTTAACTCCTTTTTGTTAGGCACCTGATGCGATCCTTCATCCACAACGTGCCTTGCTCATCCAACTTGAAGTCCTCTGCCTTGCCTTCCTTCTTGATGGACTTAATCCTGCGGATCTTGTCATCATCCTTCTGTCCTTCTCGGATCTGATCCTCTAGGGTAGGCTTTACTTCCAATGTGGCCAAGAATCCGCTAGGTACAACCTCAATCTCCATTTTCCGAAAATCCTTACATAACTCATCCTGGCTTGTGGCTAGCAACGCACTCACGGTATGGCTTTTCCGACTCAGAGCATCGGCTACTACGTTGGCCTTCCCGGGATGGTAATGGATTCCAACATTATAGTCCTTGATCAACTCTAACCATCTCCTCTGCCTCATATTCAGATCCGACTGGGTGAATATGTACTTAAGGCTCTTATGATCCGTATATACTTCACATCTGTTTCCAATCAGATAGTGACGCCATATCTTCAAGGCATGCACTACGGCAGCTAACTCTAAGTCATGTGTCGGATAATTTTCCTCATGCGGCCTCAACTGCCTTGATGCATAAGCGACGACCTTTCCATTCTGCATCAGCACACATCCAAGTCCTTGGCGCGATGCGTCACAATAAATATCGAAGCTTTGAGCAACATCCGGTAGAACTAACACCGGTGCCGACGTCAATCGCTTCTTCAGCTCCTGAAATCCTTTCTCACATTCTGGCGTCCATGCAAACTTCTTTTCCTTCTTCAGTAGTTGCGTAAGAGGTTTCGCAATTGTCGAGAAGCCTTCGATGAAACGGCGGTAGTATCCTGCCATTCCAAGGAAACTCCGAATGGGTCACGCCTTGGTGCTCCCAATGTAACACGCCTTCTACTTTGCTTGGATCTACGGCGATTCCTTCCCGGTCATTACATGTCCAAGAAACTCCACCTTGTCCTTCCAAAAATCACACTTGCTGAACTTGGCGAAAAGTTGTTGTTCCTCGGCTTTTCCAAAACTTGCCTTAAGTGTTCGGCATGTTCATCCTCCTGTCTTGGAGTAGATTAGGATATCGTCTATGAACACGACGACAAACTTGTCCAAATATTCCATGAACACCTTATTCATCATATTCATGAAATAAGTGGCGCATTAAATCGATCCAAAGGACATAATCAGAACTCGTAATGTCCATATCTTGACGAGAATGCAGTCTTGAATATCTTACGATCGGATCTTCAATCGATGGTATCCCGATCTCGAGATCAATCTTGGAGAAAACTCCGGCTCCTCTTAATCGATCAAACAAATCATCAATCCTGGGTAGCAGGTACTTATTCTTCACGGTGACTTCATTGAGTGCACGGTAGTCAATGCACATCCTGAAACTCCCGTCCTTCTTCTTGACAAACAAAACTGGTGCTCCCCACGGTGACGAACTCGGTCTGATAAATCCTTTCTCCATTAACTCCTCTAGCTGTTTCTTCATTTCTACCAACTCCTCGGTAGACATCCGATAGGGTCTCTTTGCTATCGGTCTTTGTGCAGTACAAGCTCTATCACAAACTCTATGTCCCCTGTCAAGCGGCATACCGAGGTAGATCTTCGGAAAACGTCTGGTACTCATTCACTCTTGGGACATCCTCTATGCCGATTGCCTTGGTACTGTTAACCATCAATCGCCCATCTCCAATCGCAGTGGCTTGAAATTCCACTTTCTTCCCACACGGGCTCTCAATCGAGATAGTCCTTCGTCCACAATCCAATACACCTTGTGCTTGGATAACCAATCCATTCCCAATATGACGTCTAAGGTCCGGGTCTCCAAAATTATAAGGTTCGCTAGGAACTCTATTCCATCTATTAGTATTCTCACCTAACATCCTACTTCCGTTCGGAGTTCGAACCAGGGTTTGAACTAAAAGCATGCACTTAAGTCTTGCAATTCTCAAGTCATTTCTAGTAGCAAAGCCTTGCGAAACAAACGAATGCGAAGCTCGAGTCAAACAAAATCGCAGGTGTCTCGAGTTAACAAGTAACTTACCCAAGACGACGTCAGTAGCATTCTGCAGTGCATCTGCGGTGACATGGTTGACTCGGCCTCTCACCACGGTGCAGGGTGTGGCTCTGCGCCGGGCGCCCTAGCTGGGTGGTTCCTAGATTGAAACGAATCGGGTCACTCTCGCTGTCTTCTTTGGACAATCTGTTGGCAAAGTGTCCTGGCTCGTTGCGGTTATGTAACGTCTCACTGTTCCTTCTTGACTTCACGGAGTAAGCGTTTCTAGCGAAGTGAGGTCCGATAGTTACGATTGGCGTGTCTTGGTCTTTGGGGATGGTGTCCTCGTTGCATTCTCGTGGTTGGAATCAAGAATTGATTTGGTGCAACTCTCTCGGTATTTGTTGCGTTCCTGGCGTGATCCTTCTTTGTTGCATCCTGCGCTTCTGTTCTCATCCGGTTCCTTGCGCTTGTCCTCAAGAATAAGTGCCTTATTCACCAACTCTTGGAAATCTGGAAAGGTGTGGGTGATCAATCCTACTTGCAATCCCGAGTTGAGTCCCTTCATAAAAGCGAGGCTATGCGGATTTATCTGTCGCTACATCCTCAGTGCGTGGCGTGCTAGCCGTGTGAACTTGTTCGTAGTCGGCCACCGGCTGATTACCTTGCTTCGGTCTCTGAACTCCTCCTTCTTAAGGTCCATGATTCCTTCAGCACGTGATACTGTCGAATGCACCGTGAACTCTTCCCAAGTGATATCTTGAGGGTTCTCTTGCGTGGCGCAGGTTCTCCCACCATTCGTAATGTTCCTTCCGGTGATGAGAAGCGTAGAGTACCTTCTCATTCCCTATGCATTGAGCTATGTGTAGCTTCCTCTCGATTGATCTTAACCAATCATCGGCCTCCAATGGATTGGCATTCCCAGAGAAAGTGGGTGGGTGAGTTCTCATGAACTCTGACAGTCTTGTATTCTGGCGTGGTCCCCTGATTAACTTGGTTAGCAAAGTGGCTTGAGCAAGTGACGTGCTGCATTTGTTGCATCATAGCATGCATCAATCGAGTCTGAGCAGCAAGAAAGGCTCCAAAATTCTGCATATCAATCAAGCGGTCTTTGGTGCTCCATCATTGGGGTTTTCTTTGGCGAGAACCACTCCCATTGCCTCCAAAGTTTCCACGGGTGTTCACCATCTGTCGATTTGCTCTAGGTTTAGAGATGAGAGGGAAACAAGAATAGACAAGTAATATGGACTTATGCGGGGTGAAAGGTGTAACCTTAAGGTCCAACTTTATTATTGATATTAATAACTTGGTATGGTTGCTTACAATGCCTAAGGGCCTTGCAACACATACTGCACACTCAGCAAACAAAGCAAATCCAAATCGAACTAACTCTGGAGTCTAACGCCTAAAGGGTGACTCTTTATTCTATGACTCGACTCGGCGAAGGAGTCTCACTATAGAACCTATGCTCACTCATCGAGAAAACCTCCACGGCCTGGGTGCGGTGTCTTTGCGGCATAGGCGCGAAACGATCGCCATGTCCAGCAACTGTGTCCTCTATGGTAGTCGAAGAAGCAGTGTCCTCATCGAGATCTGACTCCTCTGGATCTGGCTCGTGTAGCTCGAGTACCGGCTCTGGGTCTGGTCCGTACAAGGTCATCTCCAACTCGTCAATCCTTCGTAGAAGGTGTGCCACATACTCTTGAGCTTCCCGCCATCTGTTCTTCTCTGTCGTGATCTCCTTGCGGGCCTTCTGTAGCTCCTTGCTTGTATTATCTAGTACATCCTCCTGGGCGACGACAAATCGTGCCAACTGTGTAACCGTGGCATCCTCATCCTGAATGTCCTTCGGGTCAAGAAGGTTATCGCTGCGCGGATGGTAACGGAACACCGTGCTTTCCAATTCTCTGGCGTAGATACGGGTAATGTGCCGCATTGCTCGTCGTGATACTTCTTGGATGCCCATCTGCATTGTAGATCTCCGGCGGTCAGTGTATCGAGCGATTGCCTGGCCCTTTTCCTAGCAGTACCTCAATCTTCACATCACAAGCTTTGATCAATCACCTTGCCTGATCACTTCCACTTGGTATTGGGGCTTCTCAAAATCTCCGAGAGTCTCAGAGCATATGCCAAAGTTCTGCAGCGTGACCAACTCCCAGATCAACGTAGTTGAACTCTTCCTCCATCTGTCACAAGAGTGCTTTACGTAAGAACTCAGAATTTTTAAATTGTGACCAGGTAAGGGAAAATTCCAGCAAGAGACAAGAAAAGAGAGAAGGGGATAAGTCGAGATGTCATTTCTTATCTTGACAACTTTTAGCTTTTAGAAAATAGGTTTTATCCTCACTACGACCATTCTAGCTTAGGGTTGAGCCTACAGTCAAGTATGGCTCTGATACCACCTCTGTCGGGACCCCGAATTTGCAAATCCGGACCCTCTGTGTATTCAGCACTAGTCCAGGAACGCGCTAGTGCACACAGTCTTAACATTGGTAAATATCACAATCATACCAATCGATATTATCAAAGTACTTTATTTAAATAACCAAACTGGTTACTTGACCTTATGGTCAAGATACAAATATATGCCTTGCAAGGCGAAACTTATTAAAGGAGAAATAATAGCAGCGGAAAAACAACGAAAGCAACATCGTGGCGCCATCCAGTATACCACAGGCAACTGACTGGGCTCGCATCCCTAAGTAGACGGGTCCTCTTGGAAATCCTCCTCCGAAACTGGCGTAGTCTCCTCTTCAACTGGTATTGTGTTGAGGCAAGGGTGAGTACTTGGTACTCAGCAAGTCATGCAGAATGCAAGCTAATATACTATATGCATGGCTTGGTACAAAGGAATAGCTCAAGGTATATTTGCAGAAATGACTTTTGACAAGTAATAAAAGTAGATTCGAAAGCAGTAGAAATAAGTAAAGCATAAATAACTTTCAAGAAATTTAATAAACATTTTTCCCCATCCTAAACCATATTTCCATCATCTTCATTACTAAACCAACCCACCTTTCAAATACAAGTTATTTTCAGAAAGTCTAACCCTTGATCAGTAATTCAGAGCATTGTCGATCACAGTGGACTCGGCTATTTAAATAGATTCTCAACTCTGCAGAGGTTATGCACTTTACCCACAAGATACACAAACACCACAAAGGCGAGTTCCTCAGTAACAAAGCCTTTCTAAGCCTCAAACAACACAGGTGGTCCTCTCCTGTTCAGGTGCTCTACACCATCCCTTCCCTTAGCCAAGGCGAAGTATGGGACCAACACACCGTTAGATGGGTATCTGGCCACGACCACGATACGCTCCCCGCATAATCACACAAACGGTGTAATTGACACCCTGAGGCTCCACAAGTGAGTCCTTAGCGACTTAGTCAACTAGGGCCGTCCCATTCCAGCCATGTGGTTGCAAGTATGACCCAGTTCAAAGGCTTGCAAGGTTAAGTCCTTAGAGTGACCAGGGCAAGACTACCCGAAAAACCAAATCAACATCCCCAATGCCACAACTGGCCCACCTGATTACTCTTGCCACATGCCCCGGTCGAAAACTGTTTATCAAACCCCAGTTGATTACCATGCACCACGTGCCATCAACATCACATGATACTTTTCCAAAACAGGTTCAATATATCATTAAGTCCATATTAGCATTTGATTGTCCAAAATCATGTCATGAGCACGTAGCAGGTCTAAGCAGTGTACTACGTCGGTCTAAACCCATGTTGGCAACTTAATAATGTCCAACTAGTAATCCACAACTAGGGTGACAAGGGATCATGGCACATACTTAGATAATCAAGGTGTCATACAGCAAATTGGTATTTATCTAATCCCCCCATGTTTAAACAAAGTATCTTTCTAATTGATCTAGCATGCAGTAGTTTAAATCAAAATAGATTTCGAAATAGGATCAACATGGTCAAAGCACAACTTGCCTTCAAAAAGTACTTGCTCTTGGTCTTGAGTTGGATCCTGAGTCAACACTTCTCCTTCGAATCCTTCCGGCACTTCAACGTCTACTCGTAAAGCGTGCACATAGCAAATACACAAATAAACACTAGGCAAAAACATCCCAAAACTCCAAATAAAATCCAAAAACAGAGAGAACATAATTTTCTGGATTTTTAGAAACTGGAATCGTTCAAATCGGAGTTAAAATGCAAAAGTTATGATTTATTAAAGTTTAAATAATCAATTAAATAATATTACAGAGAAAAACTTTAGTCCAAAAATTAAATAAAATTCATATTTAGGTAGATCTCAATTTTATACAAATTTAGAAATTTGAATCACTCAAATCGGAGTTGAAACGCAAAAGTTATAAGCGTTTGAAGTTTGAATCTAAATTTGAAACAATATTTCGAATTAATAAATCATTTTCTTTTTCGGAAATTAATTATTGCGTCAGCAAGGACACGTGGCAGCCTCTGATTGGTTGGCTGACGTCAGCCGGCTCATGGGCTCGGTCCACGCTCGGCTTGGGTCCACCGTGGACTCGGTCCACGACTCCACGTGTCGCTGACATGTGGGACCACTTTCGGGTAGCGTCATCGGCGTCGGCGGGGACTCGGCCACAGTCTGACATGTGGGACCTTTGTGGCGTCATGGGTGACGTCAGCGCTTGGCTGGATTAGCCACTGACATGCGGGCCCTCTGACACGCGGGCCCCGCGTGTCAGCGTCACACGCACGCTGCGTGGGCCCGGCCGACGCGTCGGCCCAACTTCCAAGACGCTGCGGCACAATCTCGCCGTTGATTCGAAAATCAACGGCCCGGATTGATCGGGTGGCGCACGCGTTACGGGGTGAACGTGGCCAATCCGACCGTTGGATCTAAATCCAACGGCCGATTAGATCCGAGGATCTAAACGTGATCTCACCGTGACGGTCCGATCTAGATCGGACGGCCGTCCGAGTTCGCGAGGGTGATGGCGCGCGCGGCGTTGGCTTGACCGGAGATTTAAGACGACGACCTCCGTCGCGGCGTTCCGCAACTCCGGCCAAGGCCGGCACTCAGCGCGACGCGACACGGCGATCTCACCTGGGTTTGGTGTCGTCGGAAGACGGCGGATCTGGCGAGGATCAACGAAGAATCATGCGGCGAAGACCTCCTCTACTCCGGCGAGCAATAGCGGGCGACGGCGGCTGCTCAGGCGAGGTGAGAAGGGGGCTCGGGTGCGGACGGTTGTGCGCTTCCCGATGGCGGCGGCGGCGTATTTAAAGGGGGCCTCGGCTTCCGTGTAGAGCGCGGAAACCGAGGTTGACACGGTGACGGCGGCGGAGGACTCCGGCTCGGATCCGGCGAGGACGACGAAATCGCGGCCGTCCACGTGGCGCGATCAACGGCCACGATGGCTTGGCGCAAACGGGTCCGGTCCGGACACGGCTCGGGTCGGGGTCGGTCGATCATGACCGTTGGATCTCGATCCGACGGTCCACGTGGGTTAAGGTTCAACGTGGTTCGGTCAAGTCGGCTGGCTCGGGTCGGACTCGAGTCCGACTCGGGTTCTGACTCGGTCGGAGGAATAGTACTTGACCCGAGTTGAATTTCCAGCGATTTAATATTTAAAATAATTCCCAGTAATTCATTTAATTCATTAAAAATAGCAAAAGACTCAGAAAAATTCCAGAAAAATTCTGGAAAATATTTTAGGGTATTTGGGACTCAAATAAATTATTTCCAACAAAATTTTATTTGCAAAATTAAATTCTTTAATTATTTCAAAATGGAATAAATTCAAATAAATTCCAAATAAATCCAAATAAATTCCAGAAAATTCCAAAAATTCACCAAAGTGCCAAATCACACATGAATTTAAGAGAAGCAAAATTTTGGGGTGTTACAGGCACACCCCATCGAATTAGCATGCGATGAAAGAATAGCTTACCGACCCATTTCCGGCATGCGACCAACAAGGTGTGCTCGATCGAAGGGCAAACAACGGATCGGTCCTCAATCGACATGGGCGAGACTACCACACTTGAGTCTCCACACCCAAGTGAACCAACCTCTCGCCCGGTCCAATTTCAAATTCCATTTCTCCTCATAACCATAACCATTACAACCAATTGATTGTGAAGTAAAAACTCACAAGCGGCGGAACCATCCACCACTTGGCCCATACCCGACACCTAAGCCAAACTAAGCATGGACACATATAATTACCCATAAACTAGCTCCAAAGGAGATGTTTAACAAGTTCCAAGGAAGATAAGTGCAGCAATTAGGTTCTACTTTCAATTCCCCAAATCGACTCCTAATGCATACTTAACCATCCAATAAGCAATTCATTCTGAAAAATAGAATTACAAATAGGGTTGAATATGCTTAGGTGCTTGCCTTGTGCTTCTGCTTGCGTATCAACCACGACTTGCTCTTCGGCAATCCCCTCAACCACGGCCACGTCAGTCACCGCGGTCTCGTTCTCTACACGAGTACAATGCATAAATAAGATGCATGCAATGCAGATGAAAAGAAATGCAAATGCAAACCCCCGCCGAAAAACAGCACATCCGGCAAAACTGCGCGAGTCATAGATCAGCCAACCCGGACAATCCGGGTTTTACATCCGGATAGTCCAGATAATCTGGACACTCCAGACCATTTATCCGGACACTCTGGATGATCCAAGACTTGGAAAATGGCGCGCAAGACTGAGGTGCTCATAAGTCTTACGGCACCACGAGAACCCGATGTACAACTTTCCTACACGCGGCCAAGCCGAAGAAGCTCCGAGCTAGCCCAAACACGATGAAACGACACTCACTTCTGAAAACTCCAACCAAAACCTAATCCGATGCTTAAAACTACATCATCTAACCCCGATCTCTCACCCTATACCCAAGCATTGCCTAAACCACCCCAAAATCCAACCACCCAACAAAACCCTAACACCCCAAAGTTTACCCCCAACCTCAAACTACAAGACCAAGCCCCAAATCTACTCCCATGGACGCCCTAGAACCCAAAAACCACGAATCCACTCGAAGAAGAGGTCTTACCTTCAAGGAGGATGAAGGAGAGGAAGGGGAAACCACGTAGGGGAAAGAGGACGCCGGCTTGGGGAGGAGCTTGGGTCACCAAGATGGGGAAGTCACCGGGGAGGAGCACGGGAGGACGCCGGCCGGTGGGGAGTCGCCGGAGATGAGCTTGGGGTGGAGGAGAGACGCACCAAGGAGTGGAGAGCCAAAGGTAGGGGGAGAAATGAAGTAGGGGACAAGAGAAACAGGTCTTTATATTAAAACCCCCGACCAGTCCGGACTCTCCGAACAATTAGTCCGGATACTCCGGGTTGGGCTATTCGGTCAACCCAATTCAGACACTCCAGATATTTTTATCCGGACATTCCGGGTTAGGGCGTTCGGGTAGACCCAGTTCGAATACTCCGGATGATTCATCCGGATACTCCGGGTTATATCCGGACATTCCGGATGTTTAATCCGGATACTCCGGATTTCCCAGAATTTTTGAAACTGGGGCCTTGACACCGATCCAAGAGAAGACTCCCAAGACGGCTCACAAGCAACCTGAAGAGAAGGACAAAGAAGCTGATGCATCAGAGTTTGCCGAAAAAATCCGCCAGCCAATAGAGCCAAAGCTACGATGGTGTCCCTCAGGATTGACAAAATTGCAAAGGCGTCGACTTCAGCACCTTCGGACACAAGAGTTACGTGAGACCGAGGAAGAAAAACAGAGGGACAAAATGTTCAATAAGCTACGCCTAGTAAAGACAGTAAGAAAAGAATGGCAGAAGAAAGAAGTTGTCCAGGAGGAGTTACACTCAGCAGACGACATGGATTCACCAGTGGTGCGGGATGGCATGCCTTCCCCGATAGATATTAACATGGTGTTCACCCTGCCAGCCGAATTCAGAGCATAGGCAATGGCCACCGCAGAACCCTGTGCATAGTTGTGTCTAGGGTCGCAGGAATCCATCTTCGAGAAACCCAAGGAGGACCATCGGCACCTAAAGCCGTTGTACCTGAAAGGACATATTAACAGCAAGCCAATATCCAGAATGCTGGTAGATGGGGGAGCGACTGTCAACTTGATGCCATACTCAACTTGCAAGAAGTTGGGTAAGTCCGATGAGGATCTCATTAAGACCAATATGGTGCTAATGACTTTACAGGAGATCTCACGGAAGCCAAAGGCGTCATGGTAACTGAGCTAACGGTCGGCAGCAAGACTTTGCCGACTGCCTTTTTTGTGGTCGACATAAAAGGGAGTTACAACGTGTTGCTGGGGAGAGATTGGATACACGCCAACTGCTACATCCCATCTACTATGCATCAGAAACTGATACAATGGAACGGTGATGCAATCAAAGTAGTGGAGGCCGACACTTCAGCTCATATCGATATGGCCAGGCCGAAGGCCAATTGGCCGCAAGAAGGAGCAAGGTGTATCTCAACCAGAGAATTAGAGGATTGTGACTTTGCTTGCATCAACAATGTTGGGATCAGTCTGATCAGCGTGAGACCCAGCACTCTTGATCGGACAAGCGAAATTCTATGTCGATGGAAGCCAAGTTGGTAGTAAAATAGTTTTAAAGCCATCGGAGACTTCAAAGATGTAGAGAAGCTTTGGCAAGGGTTTACGTCAGCCAATCCGCTAGAAGTAGACATAGGCAATGGCGATCGAAAAAGACCAACTTTCATCAATTGTAGATTACATGTTGGATATAAGGAAAAACTTATAAAATTGTTAAAAGAGTATAAAGATTATTTTGCTTGGGAGTACCATGAGATGCCAGGACTAGGCCGACAGCTTGTTGAATATCGGCTACCAATAAAACCCGGATACCAACCGTTTGAACAATCTCCTAGACAGTTTAACCAGGCTATATACGACAAAATCAAGGAAGAAATAGAACGACTGTTCGAGGCCAAGCTCATCAAACCGTGCCGGTATGCCGAATGGGTCTCCAACATTGTTCTAGTAATGAAGAAGAATGGCCAACTTAGGGTGTGCGTCGATTTAAGAGACATAAACAAAGCCACTCCCAAGGATGAGTACCTAATGCCCATAGCCTATATGCTCATCGACACTGCATCAGGAAATAAGATCAATAGCTTTCTTAACGGAAATGCAGGATACAACCAAATATTTATGGCTGAAGCCAATATTCATAAGACAGCTTTCCGATGCCTCGGAGCACTAGGGTTATTCGAATAGGTTGTTAGGATGTTCAGTTTAAAGAATGCTGGAGCTAGCTATCAAAGGGCCATGAATTTAGTATTTCTTGAACTAATCGGCGTGGTGAAATCGATGGAAGATCATCAACATCTAGCTGACTTAGAAGAAGTATTCAAAAGGACGCGGGCACACGGTCTAAAGATGAATCCTTTGAAGTGTGCATTTGGGGTATCTGCTGGGTAGTTTCTCGGATTCATGATGCATGAAAGAGGAATAGAAGTAAACCAAGAACATGTCAAAGCTATAGCCGATACACAACCACCAAAGAACAAGAAGGATCTCCGAAAGTTGACCGATAAGATCAAATACTTGAGGCGGTTCATTTCAAACATATCTGGTCGGATTGATGCGTTCACCCCATTGCTGAGAATAAAGGAAAACCATGAGTTTATATGGGGAGAAGACCAGCAAAAAGCTTTTGATGATATAAAGAGATATCTGTCAAAACCTCCAGTATTGGCAGCACCACACAAAGGGGTACCATTCAAATTATACGTATCGGCAGAAGAAGCAACAATCAGGGTAGTCTTGATACAAGAAGTAGGTGGCAAAGAACAACCAATATTCTACTTGAGCCGACGGCTGGTTGACACCGAGACCAGGTATCCGCCGGTCGAGAAGCTTTGCTTGTCTCTATACTTCACATGTACAAAGCTAAGACACTACATATTAGCGTCAACGTGTACGATCGTTTGCAAAGCTGACGTTGTGAAATATATGCTGTATACCCCTATAATGAAGGGATGGATCGGAAAGTGGGCCTACAGACTCATGGAGTTCGACCTAATGTTTGAATCGGCTAAAGCCGTGAAAGGGAAAGTGGTGGCCGATTTCATTGCGGATCATACTCCCACTTTCAAGTTGGTAAGCGTTGCCCCTTGGCAGTTGTATTTCGATGGATCGGTATGCAGGGAAGGAGATGGCATCAGAATAGTGCTAATATCCCCGAAAGGATATAGCTTTGAGTTTGCATTCAGATACAATTGCCGATGTTCAAATAATCAGGCAGAGTGTGAAGCTTTGATCAGAGCACTATGCATCCTGCATAGTCTCAGGGGCGAATTATGTCGAAGCTTATGGCGATTCCTAGCTCGTAGTCCAACAAGTGCGGAGAGATTTCAATTACTATGGTGAAATCTTGACCAAATATTTGGCATGGTGTCGCAAACTGATCGAAGCTTTTAACTCTTTCGTGATCGACCACATACCCCGAGAAAAGAACAGACAAGCTAACGCATTGGCGCAGTAAGCATCAGGGTACAAAGTCCTTGATCGGTTAGTCGATTACGAGCCGATCGAGAAAACAGTAATGTGCTCAGCGGTAACCGATTGGCGCACAAAGGTATTGGCTTACTTGACAGATCCCTCAGCGCCAACGGATGTGAAAGTCAAGAGGCAAGCTCTGAGGTATGTCACAGTTGATAATACTTTGTATTATCGAACTTTAGAAGGATTACTACTTCAGTGTCTCGATGCCGAAGAAGCGAAAATGGCAATGGGAGAAGTCCACGGAGGGATCTGCGGAACACATCAGTCGGCCCATAAAATGATGTGGTTACTAAGACACACTAGTTATTATTGGGCGATGATGTTAGAAGACTGTTTTTTATATTACAAATGGTGACAGGATTGCCAAATGTTCGGGAATGTGCAGAATGCACCGGCTGCAACTTTGCACCCGATCATAAAGCGTTGGCCCTTCTAAGGGTGGGGTATAGACATAATCAGGCAAATTCATCCCGCTTCGAGCAAAGGGCACATGTTTATTTTGGTTGCAACCGATTACTTCTCTAAGTGGGTCGAGGTAATTCCATTGAGAAAGGTCACGGGTACACAAGTGATAGCCTTTTGTAGGAACACATCGTCTATCGGTTTGGAATCCCACAAACAATCACGACCGATCAAGGCATTGTCTTCATGTCAGAGGCAGTCCAGACTTTTGCCAGGGGCCTTGTGTGAAATCATGTGCTGAAAAATTGGCTTAAGTATTGAATTTGCAAAATGTGTTTGTGCATGTGTTTGACAAATTGACAAGAAACAGTGTTTCTCTTCTTGCGCCGGACCAAATTACCGAAAACAACAAGTTTCGCATTAGCGCCGGACCAATGTTTCAGAAAACAGTAAGTTCCCATTTTACGCCGGACCGCTTGCGCCGGACCAAACTTTTGGTCTGTGGTGAACGGCATCTGCGCCAGACCAAAATTTGCTCTTAAGCACCGGACCAAATTTTCTCAGTTGGCGCTGGACCATGTTTTCGCATCTACGGCGGACCAAAGTTTTGGTCCGTCGTGAATGGCGATTTGAAGGTCTTTCTTCATGTGTACACCGGACTAATTTTTGTTTAGTCCATCGTGAACATGTTTTGTGCTGGACCAAGTTTTACAAAAAACATTAAGCTTCTATGTTACGCTGGACCAAATTCTTGGTCCGTCGTGAACGCATTTTTTAGCGTTGTTTTTGCATGTACGCCGGACAAAAGATTTGGTCCGTCGTGAACGTGTTTTGAACGTTTTTGCACTGACTTGAAACCGAGACATTTGCGTGTACGCCGGACCAATTGTTTGGTCCGTCGTGAGCTGTGTCGGACCGATGTTTCGTACGGCGTGATTGGTCTTTTGCTCGATTAGGGTTTTGAGCAATTTTGAAATTGAATTTTGGTTTGAATTTGAGATTATGAAATTGGTGAGAATTTCATGATGTTTGTTTTGAACTGGACTTTATGCAATGCTCGTGTGAGTAGTTGCATGGATTGACTTTGAGTCAAGTCGTGGACTTGTGCTCGGATTCGTTTCTTGTTTGCTCATGTGCAGGTATTGCTCGAGGGCGAACGTGGTCGATGACGGGACCGGAACTAGGTTCATGGAGGAATTGAGGATCGAGACTAGGTTCATGAGGAACTGAGGTCTTGGTGGTCAAGGATGTCATGCGGGACGTTCGGGCTAAGAGAATGGTGCACGTGAAGAATGGTTAGTCACGTGAGTATGGCAGGTCGGCCATACGCGTGCAGAGTTGTTAGTCACGTGAGTATGGCAGGGTTGCCATACGCGTGTAAGAGTTGTACTCGGCCAGGTTGGGCCAAGTGGTGTTGTGTTGAATACATACTCCTTCTAGGATTAGGAGTGGGACTCCTTCTATGATTACGAGTAGTAATTGTATTCAGGACTCCTTGTGATTGCTCCTTTAAATAGGAGGGGTTGTCTGCTATTCAGGGCATCAATCCAGACATTTAGAGTTAGAGCTTTGTTTTGGGGTTTGTACTCTTTTGATGGGAGTACTTTTGACAAAAGAAATAAAGATCAATTCTTCGAGATCCTTGCGTGCTACAGTAACCACGTTGCTACAGTGTTTCCTGTTTTGGTTCTTGTTTGCATGCTTGTTCTGGTTCTAGATTGGGTTTTGTTCTTTGAGTTTCATCTTGATTTGATCCATCAAAAATGTTTCTATGGTATTGATTTAGGGTTCCTCAAAGTTTAGTTGATTAATCCTTTGTCGTTCTTGTTTAATCTTCAAGTTTTGGTTAGATTAATTCTCGTCATCTTCTGTCACAGCAA
Source organism: Rhipidocladum racemiflorum (assembly GCA_036346355.1). NCBI lineage: Eukaryota > Viridiplantae > Streptophyta > Magnoliopsida > Poales > Poaceae > Rhipidocladum > Rhipidocladum racemiflorum. The sequence goes on from CM070581.1 coordinate 38,177,353, forward strand.
GCTTGCGAGGTTCATAACTTTTAATCCGTAAGTCCGATTGAGCTTATTCGTTTTGGGTTCGATTCATATTGGAATCTAGTTTCTTGTGTCCACATTTCAAATCGAGTCGATGGTTGGATCTCCGGAAATTCACGTTTTACCGAACGTCCATCAATCTGTTTTTGTCGAATACGAGGCAATTATTTGGTTCCGTTTTGGGGTGAATTTTTAATAGATAAAAAATTTGGTTTTAGCTTCTGCACAATCATTCACCCCCCTATGATTTCTATATTAGTATACTTCGATCCTACAAGTGGTATCAGAGCAAGGTTTTTCTAATCCATCTTAACCGGTGATTAGATTAATGGATCGTTATTCGACAAAACCGTGTGTGTTCGATGGTGTTGATTTTCAGTTTTGGAAGGCCAAGATGGAGGCATTCATCCAGGCGCAAGGCTTCGTGATTTGGGAGGAGGTCTAAAAACCATACGAAGTTCCTGAGAACGATAACGTCAACGACGCCAATCGCGCACATGTTGAAGCAAACAGCAAGGCACGCAACTTGATCATCCAAGGCTTGGGACGCAGCGACTTTGACTGTGTGATACATCTCAAATCCGCATATGAGGTATGGAAATCTATTTGTGATTACCATGAGGGTTCTAACACTATCAAAGAGGTTCGTCAAGATCTTTACAAAAAGGAATACATGCGATTTGAGATGAAGCCTGGTGAGTCGCTAGATGATTTCTTTACACGCTTTAATAAAATTCTTAGCAATTTGCATGCTGTTGGAGTTAGCTTTGATGATGCTGCTAATGCTAGACAATTGCTTGGTGCATTAGACATGTCTATTTGGGAGATGAAAGTTACATCCATTAGAGAATCAACTGTCATGAGTACACTTACTTTAGATGTTCTTTATTCTAAGTTGAAAACTCATGAATTGGATGTTCTTGCTAGAAAGGGTAATGTTAAATCAATTGCTTTGATCTCTAATCCTAACATGTCAAATGCAAATTCGTCTTCTAGCTTTGCTTTGTCCTCCTTGTCTTCTTTAACAGATGAGCAAATTGAAGAATTTCCTGAAGAAGACTTGGCACTACTCTCTTCTCGCTTTAACAAAGCTTTGCAAAATGTGAGAATGAGAAAGAGAGGTGGTCCTCCAAGGTGCTATGAGTGTGGTGATCTCAACCACATGCATTCAAATTGTCCTAAGCTTGCAGGAAAAGCATCAAAGGAGGAGAAGGACAACATAAAAGAGAAAAAGAAATTCTCTTCAAGCGATAGAAAGAAGAACTTCATCAACCGTAAGGTTGTCCACCGAGTTCTTTCCGCGCTTGAACAAGTCAACTTAAGTGATGTGGATTCGGAGAGCAGCGAGGATGATGCAACTCCAAGGAAGCATGATTTTATGGGGTTGTGTCTCATGGCAAGCAGCAAGGACAGCTTCACCGAGGACGACCACGACAGCGACCTCAATGAGGTAGATCCTTCATATGATGAATTGGCTATTGCTGTTGGTCGTCTTGGAAATTGCTTGATAAACGTGATAAGAAAATTAAGAAACATTATTTTCTTGTTGAATCATTGAATGCTGAAATTGCTAGACTTAAAACTTTGATTCCTAATGATGATAATTGCAAATCATGTGACTTAATTTACAATGAGCTCACCTTGCTTAGGAAAGAACATGCTCTTCTGTTACATCTAAATGAGAAAAATAAGAAACATGTTAAAAATGCTAGCTGATCCACTGATGAATTGCATGGTTCAACTTCTTGTTCTAAATGCTCAACTCTTGAATTGAAGTTAAAAGATGCAAATGCTAGGGTTTCTCAATTGATTGATAATTTGCTTACACATGAGGTTCTTTCATGCTCTACTTGTCGTAAACAAAAAGGGAAGATTGATATTCCTTGCAATAATTGTTTAACTCTTGCTAAGAAAGTTGATTACTTGCAAAACTCTTTGGAACGTTTCACTAATGGCAAGAAAAAGTTGAACATGATTTTAGATCAATCTAAGGTTAGCACAAACATGAGAGGTTTAGGTTTTGATCCTTATGCCTCATATGAAACTAAACCTCGCACTGTTGTTCAGACTCCTTGCAAAATTGAGTTTCCTAATGAGCCTAAGAAAATTGCTTTTCAATCTACTGGTTTTTTATCTTCTACTATGATAAATGCAAAATGTGCTTCTACTGTTAAAGCTAAACATCATGTCAAGTACACTTGCACTCATTGTGGTAGAGATGGACATTTCGTAGATTTTTGCTTTAGACTAGCCAAACCGCAAAAGAAGGAAATGACTAAGGCTAGGTCAAATTTCAGCAATGCACTTTTTACTTCTCATGCGCCTAGAGTGATGAAAACACCTTCTATTCCTAGAAACATAGTAAAAGACAAAACTGATTTTGTGCATAAAAATTCTCGTGTTGTGCCTACTATTGTGCGTCGTGTGTCTCAGTACTGGATTCCTAAACATCTTATTTCCAACCCCAGTACCGAGGCCTCGACATTTTTTTGCTTCTATGTAGGCTTCTCACGCGAGGAAAGATAACATATGGCTAGTAGATTCTGGATGCTCACACCACATGTTCGGTGATAAGTTTTGGTTCTCCTTCACTCGTGCATCTCGTGCTGAAAGTGTTATTTTTGAAGATGCTTCTTCCACCTCTGTTTTCGCAAAAGGCACTAGTCCAAATGGTGCAGTTACAGGTGCATATGTTCAGGGGGAGAGTATCTTTGTTCATGATGATGATGATGCTGTTGAGGATGAGATAATTGGAGTTTGCTGTGTGCTTGTGTGCTCATTTTCAAGCTTCCCCGCGTGCTTCACAACGATAAGCTATCAAGCGAATTTTCAGTTATCTCCATGGTACTCAAGATTTTGGCATTTGGCTTTCTGTTTTCTCATGCATTAGTTTAAGAGTTTTCTATGATGTTGAATTTGCAGGATGTAGAATTGATAGAAAAAGTACATCTGGTTCATGCCACTTCTTGAGTAATTCTCTTTCTTGGGCATATTGACATTAGATTTCACTTTCTCAGAGATCATGTAGAAAAAAGAAATATTGTGCTTCACCATGTGGATACTGAACATCAATTGGCAGACATTTTTCACAAAACCTTTGTCTTCTTCTCATTTTGCTTTTATTCGGGGAGAACTTGGGATTGTTCATCTAATGGGATTGTTTTTAGGGGGAGTTTCCTTGCCAAGTTATTTCACTTGATGAGCTTACTTTATCATATTTCTTTATATATTATGTAATTGAGCTAATATATGATAATCTAAATTGTCTCACTTGAACTAAAAATGACATTGCAGAATTCCTTAGATTGATTGCCTATAGCTAAATACTCTGTGATATCTTACGCTTCTAGGATTGATATTGAATCTTCTTGACAAATTTGGGCTATGGAGCAAGTGTGTCTTCAGCTTTACTCTTTCATAAGACCTTTTAATCACTTTTGCATGTTTACAATCAAAGAAAAAGAAAAGAAAAGAGAATCAGTATAAAAAGGGTTGTTAAAAGCAAAAGCCTCAAGTTATGTGCTTCAGGCATGTTTTCCCTAAAAAGATAAGATGTATGCTTCAGGCATGTTTTCCCTAAAAAGATAAGATGTATGCTTCAAGCATGCCAGTCCAAGGAAATAAAAGAAGTATGCTTCAAGCATGCCACATGCAATTTATTGTTTAAAGATTAAATTGGTCTACTAGATTGGAGTTGAAACTACTTGCTCGCCCTGAGTTGTCAGTTGCTTCAGTTTTAAGCCTTGCCTTTTTCTGCTGAGATCTTGCTTAGTACTTGGCTATAGTTGACTGAATTGAGGTTGAAATGCATGTCATTTCCTAACTTGTTAAAATCACATCAAGTTCATGTATTTTGCATATTATGTGATATATAAGGTTATATGATCGAATGAGCTCGTCTTTTCCTATCTTGGCACTCCCTTGTTTCTCCTTGTGAAATCATTGCTACAGGGAAAATTTTGAACTTGTTGTTCTCTCTTTTGTACTCTTGATGAATCCATTGTCAAAAGGGGAGAAGTTTAAGAAAAAAGGGGGAGAAGTTTTTGGAATTTTGAGAATTTTGGGAGAAGTTTGGAGAATTTTGAAATTTTTGGCACATTACACATTCACACACATTTTCCATCATAGGGGAAGATTTTCGCATTTTCACCCGGGGAGAGTTTGTTACTTTGTATTTTGGACAAAGGGGGAGTTTCTGTGTTTTCTCACTTTGGTTTTTGATTTTAATCCTTTGGATTTAAAAATCTTTTTATAAAAAGAATGCCAATGTTCAATTCTAAGTGGTTGTGACACCACAGAGTGTCGTAACCTTATAAAATGTGAATGTTGAGGTCAAAAACAATATGAGATGTGGAATTGGAGGTTGAAACCATACGGTATGAGGTTAATTTGCGTTTCCGGGCCGATTCCGGGAGTTTGGGCCTTTCCGGGGGAGTTCGGGCCAAAGGGAAAGGGTCGTGGGCCTTGGTGGGAAGGACTTTGAGTCCAATTAGGAGTAGGAGACCTGGTTGGGGGCCTCCCCCAGCCCTTTTTGCACCTCCCCCTGCTGTGTGCGCCCCCCCCATTGCCCTAGCCGCCCCACACCTCCCTCTCCTAGCCGCCCCCCCATCCTCCCTTGCGCCTCCTCCCCATTGCACCACCACCCCTCTCCTCACCACTCCACCGCCCTTGCTTCCCCTAGGGGGGTTCTCCACCTCACCACCCCAAAGATCCGTCCATTGGAGCGATCCGCGACGAGGAGATCCAGTGAATTTGGAGCGAGTAAGGAGATCGCGCGAACCGGGAGGAGATCTGTTGGGTTTTCGTTCATCGGGCGAAGGTATGGCCACGGGGATCCTTGGGGTTGGTCTAGATACTGTTCTAAGGGTTAATATCATGTTTTTAGATCAATTGGTGGTGCTGTAATTGGGTAGATTAGATGAAATCTAGAGTTTGCCACGTTCTCTGTTTCGGACAGCATGAGCAGTCGACCTAAGGTTTGGGTTTTCGCCAATTTAGAGTCGTAATTTGGTCGTCCGCCTATTGAAGAAGTTGTAGGTAATTGAAATACCTTTAATTGTACGTAAAGTATGCTTAATTCCGATCAGCCGTTTGAAAGTTATGCTTGTTTTACCGAGCGTGTTCAAAATTGTGACGAGATTGGAACAAATCACGGTATTCTATAGATTAAATCACTTTAGATTCCGAATAAGTCTTTCCATATACATTGAAAAATTTAGGAAATTTCCTAAGATACGCGAGGATGTACTCGTTTAATCGATTCGGGGTCTTAGAACCCGAGTTATGCTCGTTGCAATTCTGCTGTCCCGACGGGACAGAACATCTGTTTTGGGTTGTGCGAGTAGTTTGCGAAGTCAGGGTAGAAAAGTGTTTGCGTATTGTTTTGTGGGCATGATTTTGAGTGTGTGGTGCCTTTGTGCAGGTGGTGTGACCCCGGGGGTGCCCTCTACTTCTCGCCAATCCGTCGCCCGTGGTTGAGGCAAGTGTATTGGAATGGGTAGCGGGTTGTAGATTGCGAGTTTTGTTGAGATTGAAATGGAATATATGATATGTTCACATGCCATGCTTTGATGTTTGCCATTGATATGGTGAATATGTTTTATTATGTTATGATGCCATGTGTTAATGTACAAGATATCTATGATGTTGGCATGTTTGCATACATGGCATGATACATGGCCGGGTCGGTGAGGAAGTCATAACTAGTCCGGTAAGGTCGGTGAGAAAGTTATGACTAGTCCAGGGCGCCATTGAGTAAGTCCTACATCGTGATTCCATCCACCGCGGTGAATGGAAGCGAGGAGTAGGCACCATCCATCTTCGGGATGGAAGGGGGGAGAGGGTGCACACCGACGGGTGTGTACTCAGCCATACAGGTATGAGTTTCCAGAAGATATGTGCATCGCATCGCATCGCATACATAATGATGATGATAATGATATGTGATCATGAATGAGATGATAGACATGATGTGAGTTGTTGTAGCCATGTAATTGTTCTTTTGTACCATTGTAATATACTTGCTGAGTGTTGAGCTCACGCTTGTGCTTTCTTGTTGTTTTAGGTACCATGAGACCGGCATGATGAGAAGGGAAATAGTCACACTTCTACACGTAGCTTCACTCATTTGTTTCCACAGTCATTCAATTGGGTCTTGATAATTAATTAAGGGTGATGCTTATTGATTTATGGTTTAGTTTTGCGATATGAGAGTCTTATTGTTCGTTTGGCTCATGGAGACATTGAATGCTTGGAATTAGACTTATATTGCTGTCATGCCTTTAATTATTGCTATTTTAGATGCCTCTTATATTGCCATATTTTGCTATGCTATTTTTGTTCCTTCAACTCATGTTAAAACAAAGGAGACGCTGCCGAAATTTCGGTTTTTAGCATTCGTGCCTTTGCTATAATTTACTTGTATTTGTGGTATTTAGAGGTTGCTTAGTCTATGTTTGGTAGCATTCGGGCATATTAAATGCCGGGTTGTTACAGTTGGTATCAGAGCAGGCTGTAGGTCCTTGGAATGTGTATTTGTAGTGTCATACCTTAGGTTACAACAAAAATGTGATGTGGAATAACTTAGAAACATGGCTTAGGTTTTAACTAAAACTTTGTCATAGGATAGCAACATTAAAACTTGCAAAAAGGTGAAATAAGTAAATTAAAATTTGACACACTTGGTTGCACAGTAGGATGGGGTTTTGGTTCATCATTGCATTGCGCTTGAGTATTTGATGAAGATTATGTCTATGATGGTGTTTGATCTTTGTTCTTGATTATATGATGTTGTGCTTACGTTTATGTGATTGGATGGTTGTCTGTCTGTAGTAGCCATGCCGAGGGGTAGAGGCCGTGGAGGCCAGGGGCGAGATTCCCAGGGAGTTGTTGAGTCAGTAGCTGAGGGTAGCGCTTCGCTCAATGCTCATGGGCTGGCGCAGGAGGAGCTCCCGGCGGCACGGTCAGGGGCTGAGGTACCCGCCACCAATGAGGATTTAGTTCAGGCTCTGCAGAGGGAGGTTCAGGAGCTGTGCCGCTAGCCATGCGAGCAGCCCCTGCCAGAGTGCCTCCCCCAGCCGCCCCGATTGTCGCCCCGTGTCTGAGCCGAGGATGATTCTCCGGGAGTGGATGTCCCTCCGTCTTGACACTTTTGACGGAGCGGGCACGCCGGTCCAGTCCGCAGATTGGCTGCGGTACATGGAGCGGCAGTTTGAGATCCTAGAGTTGACCTCGATCCAGAGGGCTCGCTTTGTGGCCTTTCAGCTGAAGGGCCAAGCTGATATCTGGTGGGAGGGGGTTCTGGCTGCTAGAGCCCCCGATCTTGGTCCGGTCACCTGGGAGGACTTTGTGGCTCACTTCCAAGCCAAGTTCTATCCAGAGTCCTTCCTGGAGCGGATGGAGCATACTCTGACGACTCTTTCCCAGGGAAAGAGGTCAGTGGCAGAGTATGAGGTGGAGTTCAACAACAGGTGCGCTTCAGCCGGGCCGTGGGCACCACGGCGAGGAGAAGGCGAGGAGGTTCCGTAGAGGCCTCAACCAGGAGTTCAGAGTTGTCATGGGGGCGATCGTCCTCGTGACTTCTCGCTCCGTGGTGGAGCAAGCGAAGGGCATGGAGCTCGAGTTGGAGCTCTCCGGATAGGCAAAACCCGGTGGTTAAGGGTTCTGCGGCAGCGGGGGCCGAAGAGGACCTTTGGTGGAGGAGGTGGGTCTTCTCACAACCACCTTCAAGAAGTTAAAGGGGGACAGGCTCCTCCTCGTGGGCTAAGATGAGGCCGCCTGGATCGTCTTCCTCGCGAGCGGCTGTTCGTCCTGTGCCCGGGCAGGGCATGATTTGTTTCAAGTGCGGTGGTGAGCACCGTGCTTCGGAGTGTGGTTGGTCCGGGAGTTGCAACCACTGTGGCAAGCCTGGCCACATGGGGCGAGTCTACCGGATGAATCCTGGTAGCATCATCAAGTGGGAGACGGTGCCTTCTCCTCCCACTCTAGCGGCGTCTTCCAGAGGATCGGTGCACTTGATGGCGGCTCCTGCTCCTCAGGCGCCCTTTGCGTGGGCGCCACCAGCAGCCTACTGGTGCCCGCAGCAGTCGGCTCCTCCTCAGTTGCCTCCTCCACCCCTAGCTTTGCTGGGGCATCAGCCGGGAGTCAGGGCTCCCACTGTCCCGGTGCCACCCGAAGTGTACGCCTTGCCGACCGCCGAGTCAGCCGGGCATCCAGAGGTGGTCTCAGGTACTTTACTTGTGGATTCGGTTGATGCCTTTATTTTGTTTGATTCCGGAGCATCCTATTCCTTTGTGTCGTCTGAGTTTGCTAGTAGAGCTAAGTTGGGAGTACAGCGGATTTCTGAGTCTATGATAGTCAGTTCTCCTGGGGGTTTGATTGCTAGTTCTTTGGTTTGCCCGGGTCGCACCATTGCCATTGATGATGAGGTTTTCTTTGCCAATCTTATGGTGATCCAGTTGGCTCCTTTTGATATCATTTTGGGCATGGACTGGTTGCATCAGTACCATGCCAATATCTGTTGCTTTTGGAGGAAGGTTACCTTGCAGGCCCCGTCAGGGGTAGAGTTGACCTTTTAGGGTGGTATACCTTCAAGTTCCGTCTTTGCTTTGGCTAGTTTGTTTTCTGGTCACCGTTTGAGGCAGTTGGGTTTCCTCATGGCAATGTCAGAAAAGCCATCTTCTTTAGTTTCCATTGAGGAGATTCCTGTAGTGAAGGAGTTTGTTGATGTGTTCCCTGACGAGTTGCCTAGTTTACCTCCTATGAGGAATGTGGAGTTCCGTATCGATCTTGTTCCTAGCACTCGACCTATTTCTATCTCTCCATACCGCTTGGCTCGTCATTTTCAAGATGAGTTGAAAAAGCAGTTGGAGGATCTGTTTGCCAAGGGTTTTATTCGGCGCAGTGTGTCACCTTGGGGAGCACCCGTCCTCTTTGTTTCGAAGAAGGATGGAAGTTGGCGTATGTGCATAGATTATCGTGCTCTTAATCAAGTGACAGTCAAGAACAAGTATCCTTTGCCTCGCATCGAGGATCTGTTTGATCAACTGAAGGGAGCAAAGGTGTTCTCCAAGATTGATCTTCAGTAGGGGTACAATCAGATCCGTGTGAGGGAGCAAGACATTGAGAAGACTGCTTTCTCCACTAGGTATGGGCATTATGAATTTAAAGTTATGTCTTTCGGACTAACTAATGCTCCTGCTGTTTTTATGGAGGCGATGAACAGTATGCTACACAAGTACCTTCATGAGTTTGTGGTAGTATTCATCGATGACATTCTGGTTTACTCTAAATCAAAAGAGGAGCATGAGCGGCACTTGAGGCTTGTGCTGAGCACCTTGAGGGAGAATCAGTTCTTTGCTAAGCTGAAAAAGTGCGAGTTCTGGATTTCAGAAGTGGGTTTTCTTGGCCACATCATCAATCCAGATGGTATATCCGTAGATCCTAGCAAAGTCTCAGTAGTTTTGGATTGGAAGAGGCCTTCCAATGTCAAAGAGGTGTGTAGTTTCCTTGGGTTGGCTGGCTACTATCGGCATTTTGTGCAGGATTTCTCTATCATTGCCAAGCCACTTTCGCAGCTGACTCAGAAGGGGATGAAATTCCAGTGGGCTGCAGAGTGCGAGCACAGTTTCTGCACTTTGAAGGAGAAGTTAGTGACTGCTCCTGTTCTTACCCTTCCCGAGCCTGGGAAGCGCTTCACTGTTTATTCTGATGCTTCTCATTTGGGACTTGGTTGTGTGCTCATGCAAGATGGCAAGGTGATTGCTTATGCATCGAGGTAGCTGAAAAAGCATGAGCAGAACTATCCCACACATGATCTTGAGCTAGCCGCTGTGGTGTTTGCATTGAAGATATAGAGGCACTATCTATATGGTGAGTCTTGTGATATCTTCACTGATCACAAGAGCTTCAAGTACATCTTTACTCAGAAAGGTTTGAACTTGAGGCAGAGGAGGTGGCTAGAATTGATAAAGGATTATGACCTCACTATCCAGTATCATCCGGGTAAGGCAAATGTGGTGGCTGACGCTCTCAGTCGCAAGACAATGCCCCCTGTCGTTGATTGTCTTGTTGCTGATTTTGAGCGATTGGGAGTCTCCTATCGCTTATGGGACCATGCAAGCTGAAACTCAATTGATTCTTGAGTCGGGCCGATTCCCGAGCTGCAGCGGGAGGCACAAAGAAGATGATCGTTTGCTCCAAAAGTGAGGAAGCACCTTGAGGATGGCAAGTCCGAGATTTTACCGTTGATGATGCGGGAGCTTTGAGGTTTCGTGGTCGTCAGGCGCACTTCGTAAATCCCAAGTGAAAGAGGATATTCTGAAGGAGGCTCATCGCACCCCGTACACGGTCCATCCTGGGGAGACCAAGATGTACAGGGATTTGAAAAAGAATTTCTTGTGGAAAAGGATGAGAGTGGATATTGCCAAGTATGTGGTGTCTTGTGGGATTTGTCAGAAGATCAAGGCTGAGCATAAGCATCCTGCTAGTTTGTTGCAGCCATTGGAGATTCCTGTGTGGCCTTGGGATGACATTTCCATGGATTTCGTGGTTGGCCTACCTCGTACTCCACGAGGGAAGGATGCTATTTGGGTTGTGGTGGACCGTCTCAGCAAGTCCGCGCATTTCATTCCTATCCGCACTACCCATTCAGCGAGCGAGTTGGCTCCCATCTATGTGTGGGAGGTTGTGAGATTGCATGGTGTGCCCAAGACGATTATTTCTGATTGGGATGCGAAATTTGTCTCCAAATTTTGGGAGAACTTGCAGAGTGCTTTGGGTACACAGCTTCACCTTAGTACCGCTTTCCACCGTCAGACGGATGGGCAGTCTGAGCGTACCATTCAGACTTTGGAGGACATGCTCAGGGCCTGTGTGATGGCTTGGAAAGGTAGCTGGGAAGATCATTTGCCTCTAGCAGAGTTTGCTTATAATAACAGCTATCATTCCAAAGATCCTGTTGCTCCTTATGAGGTAATCAGATGGCCGTATGCAGATCGCCGCTTTGTTGGGATCTTTGTGGGCGAGAGAGCGAGTTCTTGGACCGGATTGGGTTCAGCAGATCGTTGATCGCGTGGTGGAGGTACGGCAGAACCTTCTTGCAAACAAGCAGAGCGCATGAAAAGCTATGCTGATGTTAGGAGGCGAGATTTGGAGTTTGAGTTGGGTGATAGCGTACTCTTGCGAGTATCTCCCACTAAGGGTGTGGTTCGATTTGGCACCAAGGGGAAGCTCAGTCCGTGGTATGTTGGGCCTTTTCCTATCATCGCCCGAGTTGGTAAGCTGGCCTATCGTCTGGAGCTACTGGAGTCCATGCAAGGAGTCCATAATGTGTTCCATGTCTCGATGTTGAGGAAATACTTGCATGATTCGGAGTTGGTGGTTCCGTTGGAACCATTAGTGCTTGAGCAGGACCTCACCTTCGAGTCCCGTCCTGTGAAAATTATGGGGACTTCGGAGCGAGTGATGAAGAACAGGACGCTCAAGTTTGTCAAAGTCCTGTGGTCACATCAGACCGAGAGAGAAGCGACTTGGGAGCTGGAGTCTCACATGCGCAAGAAGTATCCCGAGCTTTTCACCTCAGGTATGTGATGTGAAACATAGCTATCTTTTGCTTTGCTGGGTTGCGTATTTGTGTGTCTTGGATTCGAGGTCGAATACTGTTGAAGGGGGGGATAATGTGACACCACGGAGTGTCGTAACCTTATAAAATGTGAATTTTGAGGTCAAAAACATTATGGGATGTGGAATTGGAGGTTGAAACCATACGGTATGAGGTTTATTTGCATTTTCGGGATGATTCCGGGAGTTTGGGCCTTTCTAGGGGACTTTGGGCCTAAGGGAAAGGGTCGTGGGCCTTGGTGGGAAGGAGTTTGAGTCCAATTAGGAGTAGGAGACCTGGTTGGGGGCCTCCCTCAGCCCTTTTTGCACATCCCCCTGCCGTGTACGCCCAACCCCCATTGCCCTAGCCGCCCCCACACCTCCCTCTCCTAGCTGCCCCCCATCCTCCCTTGCGCCTCCTCCCCATTGCACCACCACCCCTCTCCTCACCTCTCCACCACCCTTGCTGCCCCTAGGGGAGTTCTCCACCTCACCACCCCGAAGATCCGTCCATTGGAGCGCTCCGCGACGAGGAGATTCGGTGGATTTGGAGCGAGGAAGGAGATCGCGCGAACCAGGAGGAAATCCGTTGGGTTTTCGTTCATCGGGCGAAGGTATGGCCACGGGGATCCTTGGGGTTGGTCTAGGTACTGTTATAAGGGTTAATATCATGTTTTTAGATCAATTGGTGGTGCTGTAATTGGGTAGATTAGATGAAATCGAGAGTTTGCCACGTTCTCTATTTCGGGCAGCATGAGCAGTCGACCTAGGGTTTGGGTTTTCGCCAATTTAGAGTCGGAATTTGGTCGCACGCCTGTTGAAGAAGTTATAGGTAATTGAAATACCTTTAATTGGAAGTAAAGTATGCTTAATTCCGATCAGCCATTCGAAAGTTATGCTTGTTTTACCGAGCGTGTTCAAAACTGTGACGAGATTGTTACAGATCACGGTATTCTGTAGATTAAACCACTTTAGAGTCCGAATAAGTCTTTCCATATACTTAGAAAAAGTTATGAAATTTTCTAAGGTACGCGAGGATGTACTCATTTAGTCGATTCGGGGTCTTAGAACCCGAGTTATGCTCGTTGCAAGTCTGCTGTCCCGACGGGACAGAACCTCTGTTTTGGGTTGTGCGAGTAGTTTGCGAAGTCGGGGTAGAAGAGTGTTTGCGTATTGTTTTGTGGGCATGATTTTGAGTGTGTGGTGCCTTTGTGCAGGTGGTGTGACCCCTGGGGTGCCCTCTACTTCTCGCCAATCCGTCACCCGTGGTTGAGGCAAGTGTATTGGAATGGGTAGCGGGTTGTAGATTGCGAGTTTTGTTGAGATTGACATGGAATATATGATATGTTCACATGCCATGCTTTGATGTTTGCCATTGATATGGTGAATATGTTTTATTATGTTATGATGCCATGTGTTAATGTACAAGATATCTATGATGTTGGCATGTTTGCATACATGGCATGATACATGGCCAGGTCGGTGAGGAAGTCATAACTAGTCTGGTAAGGTCGGTGAGAAAGTTATGACTAGTCCGGGGCGCCATTGAGTAAGTCCTACATCGTGATTCCATCCACCGCGGTGAATGGAAGCGAGGAGTATGCACCCTCCATCTTTGGGATGGAAGGGGGGAGAGGGTGCACACCGACGGGTGTGTACTCAACCATACAGGTATGAGTTTCCAGGAGACATGTGCATCGCATCGCATTGCATACATAATGATGATGATAATGATATGTGATCATGAATGAGATGATAGACATGATGTGAGTTGTTGTAGCCATGTAATTGTTCTTTTGTACCATTGCAATATACTTGCTGAGTGTTGAACTCACGCTTGTGCTTTCTTGTTGTTTTAGGTACCATGAGACCGGCTTGAGGGGAAGGGAAATAGTCACACTTCTACACGTAGCTTCACTCATTTGTTCCCACAGTCATTTAATTGGGTCTTGATAATAAATTAAGGGTGATGCTTATTGATTTATGGTTTAGTTTTGCGATATGAGAGTCTTATTGTTCGTTTGGCTCATGGAGACATTCAATGCTTGGAATTAGACTTATATTGCTGTCATGCCTTTAATTATTGCTATTTTAGATGCCTCTTATATTGCCATATATTGCTATGCTATTGTTGTTTCTTCAACTCATGTTAAAACAAAGGAGATGCTGCCGAAATTTCGGTTTTTAGCATTCGTGCCTTTGCTGTAATTTACTTGTATTTGTGGTATTTAGAGGTTGCTTAGTCTATGTTTGGTAGCATTCGGGCATATTAAATGCCGGGGTGTTACAGTGGTGTTGCCAATGTTTTCATCAAGGGGGAAATTGTGAAATCATGTGCTGAAAAATTGGCTTAAGAATTAAATTTGCAAAATGTCTTTGTGCATGTGTTTGACAAATTGACAAGAAACAGTGTTTCTCTTCTTGCGCCGGACCAAATTATCGATAACAGTAAGTTTCACATTAGCGCCGGACCAAAGTTTCAGAAAACAGTATGTTCCCATTTTACGTCGGACCGCTTGTGCCGGACCAAACTTTTGGTCTATTGTGAACGGCATCTGCGCCGGACCAAAATTTGCTCTTAAGCGCCGGACCAATTTTTCTCAATTGGCGCTGGACCATGTTTTCGCATCTACGCCGGACCAAAGTTTTGGTCCGTCGTGAACGGCGATTTGAAGGTCTTTCTTCATGTTACGCCGGACCAAAGTTTTGTTTAGTCCGTTGTGAACATGTTTTGTGCCGGACCATGTTTTACAAAAACAGTAAGCTTGTATGTTACGCCGGACCATGCACGCCCGACCAAATTCTTGGTCCGTCGTGAACGCATTTTTGAGCGTTGTTTTTGTATGTACGCCGGACCAAAGATTTGGTCCGTCGTGAATGTGTTTTGAACGTTTTTGCGCTGACTTGAAACCGAGACATTTGCATATAGGCCGAACCAATTGTTTGGTCCGTCGTGACCTGCGCCAGACCGATGTTTGGTCCGGCGTGATTGGTCTTTTGCTCGATTAGGGTTTTAAGCAATTTTGAAATTGAATTTTGGTTTGAATTTGAGATTATGAAATTGATGAGAATTTCATGATGCTTGTTTTGAAGTGGACTTTATGCAATGCTCGTGTGAGTAGTTGCATGGATTGACTTTGAGTCAAGTCGTGGACTTGTGCTTGGATTCATTTCTTGTTTGCTCATGTGCAGGTATTGCTCGAGGGCGAACGTGGTCGATGACGGGACCGGAACTAGGTTCATGGAAGAACTGAGGTTCGGGACTAGATTCAGGAGGAACTGAGGTCTTGGTGGTCAAGGATGTCATGCAGGACGTTCGGGCTAAGAGAATGGTGCACGTGAAGAATGGTTAGTCACGTGAGTATGGCAGGTCGGCCATACGTGTGCAGAGTTATTAGTCATGTGAGTTTGGCGGGGTTGCCATACGCATGCAAGAGTTATACTCGGTCAGGTTGGGCCAAGTGGAGTTGTGTTTAACACATACTCCTTTTAGGATTAGGAGTGGGAGTCCTTGTAGGATTAGGAGTAGTAATTGTATTCAGGACTCCTTGTGGTTGCTCCTTTAAATAGGAGGGCTTGTCTCCTGTTTAGGGCATCAATCCAGACATTGAGAGCTTAGAGCTTTGTTTTAGGGTTTTTAGTCTTTTGATGGGAGTACTTTCGACAAAAGAAATAAAGATCAATTCTTCGAGATCTTTGCGTGCTACAGTAACCATGTTGCTACAGTGTTTCCTGTTTTGGTTCTTTTTGCATGCTTGTTCTGGTTCTAGATTAGCTTTTGTTCTTTGAGTTTCATCTTGATTTGATCCATCAAAAACCTTTCTAGTGTACTGATTTAGGGTCCTCAAAGTTTAGTTGATTAATCCTTTGTCGTTCTTGTTTAATCTTGAAGTTTTGGTTAGATTAATTCTCGTTATCTTCTGTCACAGCAACCTTGTGAGGTTCATAACTATTAATCCATAAGTCCGATTGAGCTGATTCTCTTTTGGTTTGATTCGTATTAGAATCTATTTTCTTGTGTCCAAATTTCAGATCGATCTGATGGTTGGATCTCCGGGAATTCGCGTTTTACCGAGCGTCCATCAATCTGTTTTTGTCGAATACGAGGCAATTATTTGGTTCCGTTTTGGGGTGAATTTTTAATAGATCAAAAATTTGGTTTTAGCTTTCGCACAATAATTCACCCCCCCTCTGATTGCTATATTCATATACTTCGATCCTACACCTTGGGATCAAAATGCTGAACTCATCACCATATTATGCGCAGGCTAACGGGCAAGTGGAAGCATCAAATATGACGTTGATCAAATTAATCAAGAGAAAGATCAACGATAAACCTAGTAGTTGGCACACAGTATTGAACAATGCGTTGTGGGCATATCGGGTCCCTTGCCATGGGGTTACTTAAGTACCACCATACCAACTAGTGTATGAGCAGGAGGTTGTGTTGCCGATAGAGATCGGCATAAGTTCGCTAAAAACTCTGCCAAGCAGGACATGTTATCGGCTCAAAAGTAAAAGGACGCACTAGCCGACAACTGTCGGGACCCGAATTTGCAAATCCGGACCCTCTGTGTATTCAGCACTAGTCCAGGAACGCACTAGTGCACATAGTCTTAACATCGGTAAATATCACAATCATACCACTCGATACTAATAAAGTACTTTAATTAAATAGTCAAACTGGTTGCTCGATGTAACACCCCGGCATCTAGCATGCCTGAATGCTACCAAACATAGGCTATATAACATCTAAATACCGTACATTAACATATATTACAGCAAAGGAGTAAATGCTAAAAGCCGAAATTTCGGCAGCATCTCCTTTGTTTTAACAATAATTGAAGGAACATCAACAGCATAGCAACATATGACAATATGAAGGACAACTAGACAGTAATAATTTAAGACTCAAATAACAAAATAAGTCTAGTTCAAGCATGATGTGACTCCAAGAGTCAAATGAATAACAAGGCACTCAAATAGCAAAGCTAATCATTAAACCATAACCATCACACGCAGTTTATTAACAATGTCTAAATGAATGACTTGTGGAATCAATAAACGAAGCTACGTGCAGACGTGTGACTAATCCCCTTCCCATCATGACGGTCTCACGGTACCTAAAACAACAAGAAAACACAAGCGTGAGTTCGAGACTCAGCAAGTATAATGCAATGGCAAAATAACAACAATAACACAGCCACGATATATCACATCATGTAAAACATTCCACTCAAGATATCATATCACTAACTTCATTAGTATGTATGCAATGCGATGCTATGCTCATGTCTCCTTGGAAACTCATACTAGTATGGTTGAGTGCGCACCCGTCGGTGTGCACCCTTTTCCCCCTTCCATCCCGAAGATGGAGGGTGCCTACCCTCGCTTCCATTCACCACGTGAATGGAATCACGATGTAGGTCTTACTCAGTGGCGTTCCGGACTAGTCATAACTTTCTCACCGACCTTACCGGACTAGTTATGACTTTTCTCACCGACCTCGCCATGTCTCATGCCATGAATGCAAAATGCCAACATCATAAAATCCATTCGCACATTTACTTAAAACAACCACGGCATGGCACCATAACATAATAACATACTCATCGTATCATTAGAAATCATTTAAGCATGGCAAGTGATCAACTCATGTAATCAATGTCATCTAGTCTCAACTAGCACTCTACAAAACGCTATCCAATACAGTACACTTGCCTCAACCACGTGCAACGGAGTGGCGGGACGAAGAGGGTACTCCCGGAGGCACACCACCTGCAAATACGTGCCACGCAATCAAAACGAGCCCCTTCGGAACAGCAGGCTTCCAAAAACATAACTTGAGTTTTAGGACTCCAAATTGAGTAAACAAGTACATTTTCTCGAAGCTTACGAAATTTCCTAACTTTTTCTAAGTATTCGCGAAGACAGATTCGGCCTCTAAAATTGTTTAATCTAACGTTGAACACGAACTGTCCCAATCTCGTCACAGATTTGACAGCGCTCGGTAAAACGGCCATAACTACCAAACGGCTAGGTGGAATTTCGACTTCTTGTACTCCAATTAAAGATAATTCAATTATCTACAACTTTCTCAACAGGCGGACGTCCAAATTCGGACTCTAAATTAGTTTAATCTAATGTTGAACACAGACTGTCCCAACCTCGTCACAGATTGGACAGCGCCCACCAAAACGGCCATAACTTTCAGACCGTAACTCCAAAAATTCTCAAAAAAAATACACAAAATAGGTCTTGACGATACCTAAAACTTCTTCAACAGCAGGTCGGCCAAATTCTGTAGGATCGAAGTATACGAATATAGCAATCAGAGGGGGGGTGAATGATTGTGCGGAAGCTAAAACCAAATTCTTGACCTATTAAAAGTTCACCCCAAAACAGAACCAAATAATTGCCTCGTTTTCGACAAAAACAGAATGACAGAGGTTTGGTAAAACGAGAATTCCCGGAGATCCAACCGTCGAAACGATCTGAAATTTGGACACAAGAAACTAGATTCCAATACGAATCGAACCCAAAAAGAATCAGCTCGATCGGACTTATGGATCAAAAGTTATAAGCTTCGCAAGCTTGCTGATCCAGAACTTGACGAGAATCAATCTAATCTAAACTTCAAGATTAAACAAGAACGACAAAAGATTGATCAACTAGACTTTGAGAAACACTAGATCAATACCCTAGAGAGGTTTTTGATGGATCAAATCAAGATAAAACTTGAAGAACAAAAACCAATCTAGAACTAGAACAAGCATGCAAACAAGAACCAAAACAGAAAATCAGTAGCGGCGTGGTTATCAGCAGCACTAAAATCTTGGAAGAATTGATCTTTATTTCTTGTCTAAAATACTCTCATCAAAAGAGTACAAACCCTAAAACCAAGCTCAAAGCTTGATGCGCTCAGCTCTACTTGATGCCTTTCAACAGGAGACCCCACCTATTTAAAAGCACTAACCCACAAAGAGTTAAGATACGATTCCTATTCCCTAGAAGGAATCCGTGATCCAACTCAACTCTACTTGGCCCAACCAGGCCGAGTACAACTCTTGCACGCCAGTATGGCAACTCCTACCATACTCACGTGACTAACACTTTGCAGCGCTATGGCCACCTGCCATACTCACGTGACTAACACTTTGCACGCCGAATGACCTCTGCCATTCTCACGTGACTAACCATTCTTCATGTGCACCATTCTCTTAGCCCGAACGTCCGCATGACATCCTTGACCACCAAGACCTCAGTTCCTCCTGAACCTAGTCCCGAACCTCGGTTCCTCCATGAACCTAGTTCGGTCCCGTCATCGACCACATTAGTCTTCGAGCAATACCGCACATGAACAAACCACAAAACAATTCGAAAGCACAAGTCCACGACTTGACTCAATGTCAATCCATGCAACTACTCACATGAGTATTGCATAAAGTCCACTTCAAAGAAGCATCATGAAATCATTACAAATTTCAAATTCATTCAAAATTCAAATCCAAATCGCTCAAAACCCTAATTGAGCTTAAAACGATTCACGACGGACAAACAAAGTTGGTCCGCTGTATAGAAAAGTTTCGTTCCAGAAGCCAACCAAACGCGGAAAAACACGTTCACAAGCGGACAAACAAAGTTGGTCCGTTGTACATGCTAAAAATGGCTTCGGTCATGAGCTCAAAACAAGTTCACAACAGCTTGGCTTATCGGCGCAAGCGTGCCGCCGGTTTCACAAAAGTAAAACCTAGAAAAAGTCCATTCACGACGGACAAAAAGAATTAGTCCGCTGTACATGTGAAAAATCTTGGTTCCAAGAAATTATCCAAACCGAAAAAGCTTGTTCACAACGGACCAAGAAAAACTTTGTCCGTTGTACATGTGAAAAATGACTTCGGTCATGGGCTCAAAAACATGTTCTATGAGACTCCAAAAACACTGTCGTCACGGATGGGAAACTTAATGTTTCTTGAGAACTTTGTCCGCTAATGCGTAACTTCCCATCGCTTTCTTGTCAAATTGTCAAAACACATGAACAAACACATTTTGCAAATTCAAATCTAAGTTAATTTTTCAGTTCAAAGCCAATTTTTTCAAAGACATGATTTCACAATCTCCCTTGATGAAAACATTGGCAACACCACTTAGAATTGATCATTTGGCATTCACTTTACCAAAGATTTTGAAATCCAAAGGATCAAAGACCAAAGTAAGAAACACAGAATCCTCTTTGACCAAAATGCAAAACAAAATCTCCCACTGAGAATGAAAATGTGTGTGAATGTGCAATGCGCCCAAAAATTTCAAAAATTCTCCAAACTTCTCCCAAAATTCTCAAATTTCCAAATACAACTCTCCCTTTTTCTTTAAACTTTTCAAAGAAAGATTTCCAAACTTCTCCCCCTTTGACAATGGATTCATCAAGAGTACAAGAGAGAACAGGCTCAAAATTTTTCCTGAAACAATGATTTCACCAAGAGAAACAAGGGAGTGCCAAGATAGGAAAAGATGAGCTCATTCGATCATATAACCTTATATATCACATAATATGCAAAATACATGATCTTGATGTGATTTTAGCGAGGTTAGGAATGACATGCATCTCAACCTCAATTCGATCAACTATAGCCAAGACTAAGCAAAACCTTTAGTAGAAAACAAAGGCTCAAAGTTGAAGCAAATAACAAATCAGCTGAGCAAGTAGTTTCAACTCCAATCTAGTGGACCAATTTAATCTTTAAACAATAAGTTGCATGTGGCATGCTTGAAGCATACTTCTTTTATTTTCTAGGAGTGGCATGCTTGAAGCATACATCTTATCTTTGAGGGAATGGCATGCTTGAAGCATACATCTTATCTTTTTAGGGAAAGCAAGCACGAAGCACATAACTTGAGGTTTTTTGCTTTTAACAATTTTTTTTTATTGATTCCCTTTTCTTTTCATTTTTCTTTGATTATAAACATGCAAAAGTGATTAAAAGGTCTTATGAAAGAGTACAGTTGAAACCACACTTGCTTCATAGCCCAAATTTGTCAAGAGGATTTAATATCAAGCCTAGCAGAGTAAGATATCACAGCGTATTTAGCTATAGGTAATCAGTCCAGTGGAATTCCGTGAATGTCATTTTTAGTTCAAGTGAGATAATTAGATTATCATATATTAGCTCAATTACATAACATATAAAGAAATATGATAAAGTGAGCTCATTAAGTGAAAGAACTTGGCAAAGAAACTCCTCAAAACAATCCCATTGGATGAACAATTCCAAGTTCTCCCGAATAAAAGCAAAACGAGAAGAAGACAAATGTTTTGTGAAAATGTCCGCCAATTGATGTTCAGTATCCACATGGTGAAGCACAATTTTTCTTTTTCAACATGATCTTTAAGAAAGTGAAATCCAATTTCAATATGCTCAAGAAAGGGATTACTCAAGAGGTGGCACGAACTAAATCAAATCAACATCCTCCAAAGTCAACATCAGAAAAAGCTCTTAAACTAATCCATGAGGAAGCCAGTAAAACCAAATGCCAAAATCTTGAGTTCTATGAAGATACCTGAAAATCCTTTTGATAGCTTGTCGATGTGAAGCACGTGGGAAGCTTGAAAACAAGCACACACAAGCACGTGGGAAGAGTCTCTCATGTAAACCTCTAATTATCTCGTCCTCAACAAAGCATTATCATCATTTTTATGAACAAAGACACTCTCCCCCCCGAACATATGAAGTGAGCATCCGAATTCACTAGCCACATGTTCTCCTCTTCGCATGAGAAGCCTACATAGAAGCGAGAAAGTGTCGAGGTCTCTGATGATCAAGTTAGAAATAAGATGTTTAGGAATCCGATCTTGAGACACATGACGCTGCTTGTGGCACAACACGAGCATTCTTATGCATAAAAGCAGATTTGTCTTTTCTCGTGTTCTTAGCAACAAGAGGTGTGTTTGCATCACCCTAGGCACATAATGAGAAATGAAACGTGCCTGTCTGAAATTAGACCTAGCCTTAGTTCTTTCTTTCTTTTGTTGTTTGGCTAGTCTAAAGCAGAAATTCACCAAATGACCATCTTTCCCACAATGAGTGCAATTGAACTTAACATATGGTTTGGCATTAGAAGTAACTTTTGCACTTGAAATAGTGGGAGATAGAGTGCCGCCAGATTTAATCAAAGTTCTTTTAGACTCATTATCAATTTTCACATTTTTGCTCTCAACAGGTTTAGTAGAAGCATGAGAGTTAAAACCTAAACCCCCGCTTGTTGAAGCTCACTTTAGATTGATCTAAAATCATGTTCAATTTTTCTTCCCTTTAGTGAACTCTAGAAAGAGAATCTTGCAAGTAGTCAACCTTTTGAGCAAGATTTAAACAATTATCACAAGGAGTGTCAATTTTAGCTTTCTGTTTCTGGCAATTTGAACACGAGTTAATTTCATGAGTGAATATGTCATTTGTTAATTGGGTAACTCTACAATTTGCATCTTTTAATTTCAACTCAAGAATAGAACATTTAGAGCAAGCAATTTGATCATGTAAACTATCAGTAGAGCAACCAATATTTTTCACAAGTTTTCATTTTCAATTGTTCGGCATAAACTTGTTCTAGTTTAATCACATGTTCCTCTTTTAGTGACTTAATTTCAAATTTGAGATCTAAGCAAGTATCGCAAATATTTTCAGAATTTGAATTTCTAAGATCAAAGTTTTCAGATTTTAGCATGGATAGATCTTTTTCTAAGCTTTTATTTTTGAGTGAAGATTTTCTTAAAGATTTTCTCAATATGACTAAAACTTCACAAAGCTCATCATACGAAGGCATTACCTCATCACCGTCTGGAGGTCTTTGTCGTTGTTACTAGAATCACTAGTGTTCCTTTTGCCATGAAGCATAGTCCGTGAGATCCTTCTCATTCAAATTGCTTGCTTCCTTCCTCATCTTCGGTTGAGTCATCAATGTCGCTAAGTCTGCGACCAATTGCCTCAAGACTTTGTTGAGCATCTTCTTTGTCCGTTGTTTATTTTTATCCTTGCTCTCTCTTGGCCAGGAAGGACTTGGAGAGAGTTGCTTTGCTCCTTCTCCTCTCTATCTTTGTTCTTGAAACAGCTTAGCACGGATGTGCCTGCCTTCTGCCGCAGTTGTAGCAGTGGATGGAGGCTCCTCTTCTCTCTCTTGATCTCATGTAAGCTGCATTGACACGCTTGGAAAGAAGAGCAAGTGTATCTTCTGGTATTTGATCTAGCTGTTCATCACTAAGAGCACTCAAGGCAGTAATGGAATATGATGATGAAGCACTAGTAGCATTATCACATGAAGAAGAATTTGCATTAAGAGCCAAAGAGTTATCACTGGATGTTCTGGAAACAATATCTATCTCAAAAGTTTTGAGACTAGAATATAATTTATCCAATGTCATTTCACTCACCTTATGAGCCTCCCTAAATGCAGTTACTTTCATTTGCCAGATTTTAAGATCAAGAGATGATAAGAAATGTCTAGCATTTTCAGAGTCAGTGTATTGTACATCAACAGCTCTAAGATTGTTTAAGATTCTATTAAAACGAGCAAAACAATCATCTAATGATTCTCCAGAGTTCATTTCAAATCTAGTGTATTCCTTTTTAAATTGATCTTGCCTAGCCTTTGTTTGGCCAGTCGATTGCCTTCATGATAATCTTGAAGAGATTTCCAAATTTCATGAGCAGTGAGTAAATGACAGACTCTATCGAATTCTTTTCTAGCAAGTCCTTGAAGCAATATGTTTCTAGCTCTATTATTACTTTCAACATCCTTTTCAAACTCGATTTTATCAATATCATCATTAGAAGGAAGCTTGTATGAAATCTTTACCTTGCACCAAATCGCGTTACCTTGAGCTTGAAGATATGCAGTCATTCGATCCGCCACGATTGGGGAAATGCGTGCCATCGAAGATTGGTGGCTTGTTCGAGTATTTCTCCTGCCATAACTTATATCGCTTACTAATCACCGTTAAGATGGATTAGTAGAACCTTGCTCGATACCACTTGTAGGATCAAGTATACGAATATAGCAATCGGAGGGGGGGTGAATGATTGTGCGGAAGCTAAAACCAAATTCTTGACCTATTAAAAGTTCACCCCAAACAGAACCAAATAATTGCCTCGTTTTTTACAAAAACAGAATGACAGAGGTTTGGTAAAACGAGAATTCCCGGAGATCCAACCGTCGAAACGATCTGAAATTTGGACACAAGAAACTAGATTCCAATACGAATCGAACTCCAAAAAGAATCAGCTCGATCGGACTTATGGATCAAAAAGTTATAAGCTTCTCGCAAGCTTGCTGATCCAGAACTTGACGAGAATCAATCTAATCTAAACTTCAAGATTAAACAAGAACGACAAAAGATTTATCATCTATAGTTTGAGAAACAGTAGATCAATACCCTAGAGAGGTTTTGATGGATCAAATCAAGATAAAACTTGAAGAACAAAAACCAATCTAGAACTAGAACAAGCATGCAAACAAGAACCAAAAGCAGAAAATACTGTAGCGGCGTGAAGTTCTTTGTATAGCACGCAAAAATCTTGGAAGAATTGATCTTTATTTCTTGTCTAAAATACTCTCATCAAAGAGTACAAACCCTAAAACCAAGCTCAAAGCTTGATGCGCTAGCTCTACTTGATGCCTTTCAACAGAGACCCCACCTATTTAAAAGCACCAACCCACAAAGAG
Organism: Rhipidocladum racemiflorum; assembly: GCA_036346355.1. NCBI lineage: Eukaryota > Viridiplantae > Streptophyta > Magnoliopsida > Poales > Poaceae > Rhipidocladum > Rhipidocladum racemiflorum. The sequence goes on from CM070581.1 coordinate 38,201,680, forward strand.
TTCGAATAACGATTCCTATTCCCTAGAAGGAATCCGTATCCAACTCAACTCTACTTGGCCCAACCAGGCAGTACAACTCTTGCACGCCAGCGTGGCAACTCCTACCATACTCACGTGACTAACACTTTCTGCAGCGTATGGCCACCTGCCATACTCACGTGGACTAACACTTTGCACGCCAATGACCTCGCCATTCTCACGTTGATTAACCATTCTTCATGTGCACCATTCTCTTAGCCCGAACGTCCGCATGACATCGCCCTTGACCACCAAGACCTCGGTTCCTCCTGAACCTAGTCCCGAACCTCAGTTCCTCCATGAACCTAGTTCCGGTCCCGTCATCGACCACATTCGTCTTCGAGCAACACCGCACATGAACAAACCACAAAACAATTCCGAAAGCACAAGTCCACGACTTGACTCAATGTCAATCCATGCAACTACTCACATGAGTATTGCATAAAGTCCACTTCAAAAGAAGCATCATGAAATCATTACAAATTTCAAATTCACATTCAAAATTCAAATCCAAATCGCTCAAAACCCTAATTGAGAACGCGTCTGACGGACAAACAAAGTTGGTCCGCTGTATAAGGAAAAGTTTCTGCTCCAAGAAGCCAACCAAACGCGGAAAACACCGTTCACAACGGACAAACAAAGTTGGTCCGTTGTACATGCAAAATGGCAGCCGGTCATGAGCTCAAAACAAGTTCACAACAGACCCGTAAGCTTGTCCGTGCGCAACGCGGCCTTTCGGTTTCACAAAAGTAAAACCTAGAAAAGTCCATTCACGACGGACAAAAAGAATTAGTCCGTTCTACATGTGAAAATCTTGGTTCCAGAAATTATCCAAGCGAAAAAGCTTGTTCACAACGGACCAAGAAAACTTTGTCCGTTGTACATGTGAAAATGACTTCGGTCATGGGCTCAAAACATGTTCACAACACCCAAAACACCGTCACAGATGGGAAACTTTCATGTTTCTTGAGAACTTTGTCCGCGCTAATGCGTAACTTACTGTTTCTTGTCAAATTGTCAAAACACATGAACAAACACATTTTGCAAATTCAAATCTAAGTTAATTTTTCAGTTCAAAGCCAATTTTTCAGCACATGATTTCACAAATTCCGATCTAAAATTGCGAAATCTCACCCCGTAAAACGGACTCCAAATCTGCCCGAAACTGAGTACAATACGAACTCTAGTTCTTTTCAGATCTACTCCATGGCAGCACGTCCTCTTGATCTAAAAACTCCAAATCTACCATGAGAACAGCACCTAGACCTTCCCCAAGGTTTCCCCATGGACATACCTTAGTCCGACGAACGACGAACACGAAGAATGTCTCTCGATCACCCGATCTCGCTCCCACGCGCCAAATCCTTTGGGATCCCTCGTCGCGGTTCTTCCAAACAGCGAGGGCAGCACGTAGACGTGTCGTGGCAGCGAGGGGAGGGGTTGGATCACAGCCAAGGTCTTTGTCTAAAGGTGGAGGCGCCACAAGGGGAAGGAGATGGGGCAGCTAGGAGGGGAGGGAGTGGGGCGGCGACTTGGGGAGGAGAGCAAGGGGGTAGGGCGCCCTAGGGCATGGGGAGGGGGCGCATGGGCAGGTGTTTGCTGCCCCCCTCCCCCACATGGGCTAATAACTCCCCCCTTTGGCCCAAGTGCGTTTCCCCCAAAGGCCCAATTAAGCCGGAAGGGCCAAACTCGAATCGGCCCGGAAACGCGATTAACTGCATACCGTAAAGTTTTAATCTCCCAATTCACATTTTATAATGTCACACCATTTCGTACTGTCACATTCTCCCCCCCTTCAACTGGATTCGACCTCGAATCCGAAGGACACCAAAAACAACTGCCAAGTCCCCAAAGGACAAAGGGCTTCTCAGCCGCAAAGGTTCCATCAACCCAAAACGCTCGAATCCTCACGACAAACATTTCGCACTTCTATCACAACCAACCTGACTACCACACTCCATCAAAATCAATCATGACACATAATCCCATCTCTTCCAATTATTTGACCCTTTTCACAAAGAATCAAAATTAACTAATGTCAGCTACGTACATAGCCTTCATCAACAAAACTTTTCTTTTCTTCCACAAACCACGCTACACTTTCATTCTACCCCCTCCCAGGCATAACACACACCCAGGGACAACTAGCTACGACAAAGTTCACGACAGATCACTATATTTCAAATTATCATCACTTTTTAACAATCCAACCATATTCTCAACAAGGTTTGGACCGACAACACCAACTTCCAACATGACCACCCATCGAACCACAACCAAAGTTCTACGCCTAGCCCAAGGTAGAGCTGTAAATTCTTACCAAACCTCAACTGGTTCTTTTCCTATGAGGGTCTCGCCCTCACACTTTCTCACTCAAAGACTACCAAACCCATGAGTATAATCCTCCATTATGCTCAATAATTCCATAGACATTTCTATTCACATCTCAAACGAGAATGCCAACAAAGAGCAACTCCCTTAGTCGGATGAACCACATTAATCAACTCGAACCCAAAACACAACAAATCACTTGGAACAAAGGTTTGACAACCTCGAAAGATCACTCGATCTCTTTTCCTAAGTCAAGTCGCAAAGGAAAAACTCCAATCTCAAATCAATGCGATACATCTCGCATCGGGGACCACTCAAACAAAAAGAGAGACTCCACACAATTCTTTGACAGAAATTCTCAACAATCAATGACAACTCGACTCACTTTCACCACAGCCAAGCATCTCATAAAAACAACATTGTGGAAGAGAAAACCGATTCTCAAATCAATCGAAAGAATCCACAACCGCCATAATAACTCTCAAGGAAACAAGGAAACCCAATCCTCTTACAACAAAGCCAAATGCCAGGAACTCTTCACTCTTTCTTTTCATGCTAAAGAGCAAATGGAAATCTAGATTCATGACATGAAACCAAGCTTTTCGAGAGCACTCCGGATTAGTCATATTTCCCTATATGACTTACTCACCGACCTGGCTCAACGACTCTTTTATCAATACACATCTATAAATGATGTCATGTTTCCTTTTCACCATTCATTCATCATGTACAACGCTACCAAATAGTCATTCACAAGACAACTTCTTCCTCTGCATCACATGATTAAAACTTGGATAGCATCGATGATTGCGCCAAATCATAAAACTATGAGGGGAACACCATTAACAGGAAAACACCACGTCATACATAACCCGTCGACAATTGAAAGCCAAATTTGTAAAGCATCGCGTTTTAACCAAAATCAACATTTTGAAAGAGAACATCAATTCTCAAAGAGAAATGGGAGACTCATTTTCCCAAAATGAGAACACTTCACCAACCCGAATCACTTATAAACATTCATAAAATCCACCCTTGTGAAACACTTTGCAAACACCGCACATATTTTCCAAATAAAGCCAACTCTAATCACAATAGAGTTACAAGTTAAGTGCCTAACTCTAGGGTTTCCAACACAACCTACCATGTCCATTTACTTCCTTTTCATATGGTTTCCAAAGATAATTCAATTGAACACAAAAGAGCGCGATCCACTCAAAACTTTTGGGTGAAAGTCCATACTCATAGCATAAATTAAACAAATGGGCCAAAGCCCATGTTTGGCACCAATCACTACAAGTTTAGGGAAACTCTGAAATACAACAGAAGGAACACTTCGACCAAAAGCATCCAACCAAAATAGCAACAACCAAACAGTCCAAAAGTTTTAAACACCAGTTCAACAAAGATACAACCACCTCTAGTGTTGCACTATGCTTTCCATTAAAGACTTCAGTAATCACTACTTACTCCTTAAGGAGACCCATCATATAACATCATTTTCTCACTTTTAAACATAATACTTCAACAGATACTTAAGCATGATCAACCTATCAATTGTATAATATCCGTACGTCAGCTTTTCGACAATCGAAACTTATTCAGTTAATCAATGACTTCAACAAGTAAATATTATCTCTACAAGACAAAATTCGTAAGTAGAATTTTACAACATACATTCATTAAGAATAAAATCCTACATCAGGTTAATTATCCAAGATTCACTCCATCTCAACATGTTACGTTTTCCCCCATTTTTTAACCATGATTTTTCAACAAGTAATTTAAACAGTTACTACCACTACTCAGTCATTGATATCAATAATTTGCATAATCCTAAAGACAACCGCATTGCTTTTAGTTACCCTATCCATAGGTTATAATAAAGTTGCCACTACACAACATTCTCCAACTATTAAAATAAATTTAATGAGTTAGACCATCCAACGCTCTTAACAACATCATCACATAACATATCTATGTCTTCCCAAATGACAATTGTATTAGCATTTCAAGAACACAACTGTGTACTTCCAACTATACTAAAAATTTGCAACAACATGAATAACAATTCTATTCAACTTACAAGTTAAGGTCACCAACCAGCACAGTTAAATTTATGTACTAACATATTAAGTTACAACAGCTTTAAACCAGCTTTAAACAACCAACCAGGTTTCTATAACAATGTTAATAGTCTACATCATCTCGATATCCCAACTGCGCAACAAGATTTTAGAGTTTCAGACATTGTCAATGGTCATGTGCATTTAAAACAAAGCAATAGATTCTAAGCATGCACATTGACACCTTTAGTCATTCTCGCTACAGACTAATCTACAATTCAAGACGTTTATTTAATCTTAAGCTTAAGATAACAACCACATTGGATTGATTCAACTCACAATTTAACCTAGGAGTACATCATTTCCATAAACCACATTATTACACACCACTTAACATGCTAAACAACAATTCTCACTATTAACAAATAACTTCAGTCAAAAGACTACTTACTCTGATTACAGCATTTTCTTTTAAAACTCAACCAAGATTCACAAAGAAACTTGTCTCACATAAATTGCAATGGGGCATGACTCACACTTGACCATGCAAAAGACCTCCAAAACACATTTCGATCTTAAAGACTCTCATAGGAGGGAACCAAGCGATCAAGAAACCTTTGCGGTCAAAGGCACAAAACATAAATCGACACATCTTAAATTTTTGCACACAACTTCAAGAACCTCTTTTAAACTCAGAGTAAGACACGCAAAGAACAAAACGATACTTTTCTTTGCAAGGCAACCGACAAAACCGACGTCAAAGCCAAAAGTTGCTACCAAACGACACGCACACAAAACTCTTCTTCTTCGTCTTCAATCAAAGAAGACAAAACCACAACCCGCCTACGGAACAATCTGCGAAAAGATCCAATACTAAACACTTTTCTTTTGATTTCACTCAAATAAAACCAAATAAAACCGACTAAAACCGATCGTCAGAACGGTAGTCCACCACCAATCTCTTCTTTTTGACTCCAATCAACTACCCAAACTGCGATAGAAAAGGTAAGCATTCTTTCCCCACAAGGGTTAATAGTTCTTCGGTGATGGCTTTAATCGACCATACCGTCAAACCACAACCTTACTATAAACAAAAAGGTGACCAAAACCCTTCGGCACCACAACCCCACTTTATCACAATAACATAAGCAATTCAATCAATTATCTCATATACATAGCAGCATACTTTATCACATAAAACATTCAACATCAAGGCTTAAATATAACATTTAAGCGTAAATAAACGATACCCATACCCATTCCTACTGTGCATCAGTGTGTGTCAAATTTTAAATTAATTATTTCACTTACACAAATTTTAATGCTACTATCCTATGGCAAAATTTTAAGTATAACCTAAACCATGTTTCTAGGTTATCCCACATCAAGATTTTAGTTAACCCTATGGTATTTCTCTAAATTCATACTCCACGGACCTGAAGCCCGCTCTGATACCAACTGTAACACCCCGGCATCTAGCATGCCTGAATGCTACCAAACATAGGCTATATAACATCTAAATACCGTACATTAACATATATTACAGCAAAGGAGTAAATGCTAAAAGCCGAAATTTCGGCAGCATCTCCTTTGTTTTAACAATAATTGAAGGAACATCAACAGCATAGCAACATATGACAATATGAAGGACAACTAGACAGCAATAATTTAAGACTCAAATAACAAAATAAGTCTAGTTCAAGCATGATGTGACTCCAAGAGTCAAATGAATAACAAGGCACTCAAATAGCAAAGCTAATCATTAAACCATAACCATCACACGCAGTTTATTAACAATGTCTAAATGAATGACTTGTGGAATCAATAAACGAAGCTACGTGCAGACGTGTGACTAATCCCCTTCCCATCATGACGGTCTCACGGTACCTAAAACAACAAGAAAACACAAGCGTGAGTTCGAGACTCAGCAAGTATAATGCAATGGCAAAATAACAACAATAACACAGCCACGATATATCACATCATGTAAAACATTCCACTCAAGACATCATATCACTAACTTCATTAGTATGTATGCAATGCGATGCTATGCTCATGTCTCCTTGGAAACTCATACCGGTATGGTTGAGTGCGCACCCGTCGGTGTGCACCCTTTTCCCCCTTCCATCCCGAAGATGGAGGGTGCCTACCCTCGCTTCCATTCACCACGTGAATGGAATCACGATGTAGGTCTTACTCAGTGGCGTTCCGGACTAGTCATAACTTTCTCACCGACCTTACCGGACTAGTTATGACTTTTCTCACCGACCTCGCCATGTCTCATGCCATGAATGCAAAATGCCAACATCATAAAATCCATTCGCACATTTACTTAAAACAACCACGGCATGGCACCATAACATAATAACATACTCATCGTATCATTAGAAATCATTTAAGCATGGCAAGTGATCAACTCATGTAATCAATGTCATCTAGTCTCAACTAGCACTCTACAAAACACTATCCAATATAGTACACTTGCCTCAACCACGTGCAACGGAGTGGCGGGACGAAGAGGGTACTCCTGGAGGCACACCACCTGCAAATACGTGCCACGCAATCAAAACGAGCCCCTTCGGAACAGCAGGCTTCCAAAAACATAACTTGAGTTTTAGGACTCCAAATTGAGTAAACAAGTACATTTTCTCGAAGCTTACCAAATTTCCTAACTTTTTCTAAGTATTCGCGAAGACAGATTCGGCCTCTAAAATTGTTTAATCTAACGTTGAACACGAACTGTCCCAATCTCGTCACAGATTTGACAGCGCTCGGTAAAACGGCCATAACTACCAAACGGCTGTGTGGAATTTCGACTTCTTGTACTCCAATTAAAGATAATTCAATTATCTACAACTTTCTCAACAGGTGGCCGTCCAAATTCGGACTCTAAATTAGTTTAATCTAATGTTGAACACAGACTGTCCCAACCTCGTCACAGATTGGACAGCGCCCACCAAAACGGCCATAACTTTCAGACCGTAACTCCAAAAATTCTCAAAAAAAATACACAAAATAGGTCTTGACGATACCTAAAACTTCTTCAACAGGAGGTCGGCCAAATTCCGATCTAAAATTGCAAAATCTCACCCCCTAAAACGGACTCCAAATCTGCCCGAAACTGAGTACAATACGAACTCTAGTTCTTTTCAGATCTACTCCATGGCAGCACGTCCTCTTGATCTAAAAACTCCAAATCTACCATGAGAACAGCACCTAGACCTTCCCCAAGGTTTCCCCATGGACATACCTTAGTCCGACGAACGACGAACACGAAGAATGTCTCTCGATCACCCGATCTCGCTCCCACGCGCCAAATCCTTTGGGATCCCTCGTCGCGGTTCTTCCAAACAGCGAGGGCAGCACTTAGACGTGTTGTGGCAGCAAGGGGAGGGGTTGGATCACAGCTAAGGTCTTTGGCTAAAGGTGGAGGCGCCACAAGGGGAAGGAGATGGGGCAGCTAGGAGGGGAGGGAGTGGGGCGGCGGCTTGGGGAGGAGAGCAAGGGGGTAGGGCGCCCTAGGGCATGGGGAGGGGGCGCATGGGCAGGTGTTTGCTGCCCCCCTCCCCCACATGGGCTAATAACTCCCCCCTTTGGCCCAAGTGGGTTCCCCCCAAAGGCCCAATTCGCCCCGGAAAGGCCCAAACTCCCGAAATCGGCCCGGAAACGCGATTAACTGCATACCGTAAAGTTTTAATCTCCCAATTCACATTTTATAATGTCACACCATTTCGTAGTGTCACACTCGACCTTATGGTCGAGTTACAAATATACGCCACGCAGGGCGAAACTTATTAAGAGAGAATTAATAGCAGCGGAAATTAAAATAATATCGTGGCGCCATCCAGTATACCACAGGCAACTGACTGGGCTCGCTCCCTAAGTAGACGGTTCCTCTTGGAGCTCCTCCTCCAAAGCTGGTGTAGACTCCTCTTCAACTGGTGTTGTATTGTGGCAAGGGTGAGTACTTGGTACTCAGCAAGTCATGCATAGAATGCAAGCTAATATACTACATGAATGGCTTGATACAAAGGAATAGCTCAAGGTATATTTGCAGTAAACAGCATTTAACAAATAATATAAGTAGATTCGAAAGCAGTAGAAACAAGTATATCATTAGCAACTTTTTCAGGAGTTAAATAAACATCTTTCCCAATCCTAATCCACATTTCCATCAACATTATTATTAAACCAAACCCAACCTTTCAAGTCCAAGTTATTTTCAAGAAAGTCTAACCCTTGACTGTAATTCCCGAGCGATGTCCAATACCGCGGACACGGTTATTCGAATAGATTTTACACTCTGCAGAGGTTATGCACTTTACCCACAAGATACAGTCAAACACCACAAAGGTGAGTTCCCGTAACAAAGTCTTTCGGAAACCTCTAACAATACAAGTGGTCCTCTCCGGTGTTGCACACTAACCCTTCCCTTAGCAAAGGCGAAGTTTAGGTCAAGCCACCGTTAGATGGGTACTGGCGCACCAGCTACGCTCCCCCGTACAACTACACAAAGGGTGTAGTTGACATCCTGAGGTCCCACAGGTACGTTATTAGCAACTTATTCAACTAGGTCCGTCCCATTACAGACATGTGGTTGCACGCTTGACTCAGTTCAAAGGCTTGCAAGGTTAAGTCCTTAGGGTGACCAGGGCAAGACTACCCGAAGAACCAACACAACGTTCCCGGTGCCACAGTTGGCCCACCCGATCATTCTTGCCACATGCCCCGGTCAAAAGCTATTTATCAAACCCCAGTTGATTACCATGCACCACGTGCCAGCAACTTCACATGATACTTTTCCAAAACAGGTGCAATATATCATTAAGTCCATATTAACATTTTGATCGTCCAAAATCATGTCATGAGCATGTAGCAGGTCTAAGCAATATACTACAACGATCTAATTTCCCATGATGGCAGTTTAGTAATGTCCAACTAGTAAACCACAACTAGGGTGACAAGGGTCATGGCACATATTTAATTAACCAAGGTGTCATACGGCAATTAGGCATTTACCTAATTCCCCAGAATTAAATAAAGTATTTTCTAATTGAACTAGCATGCAATACATTGAATCAAAATAGATTTCAAAATGGGAGCAACATGGTCAAAGCACAACTTGCCTTCAAAAAGTACTTGCTCTTGGTCCTGAGCTGGCTCCTGGGTCAATACTTCTCCTTCGAATCCTTCCGGCACTTCAACGTCTACTCGTAACGCGTGCAAATAGCAACCAATGAATAAAACAGTAGACAAAAAGTGTCCAAACATCCAAATAAGGTTCATAACCAGAGAGAACATAATTTTATGAATTTTTAGAAACTGGAATCGTCAAATTCGGAGTTTAAACGCGAAAGTTATAACATTTTGAAGTTTAAATAATCAATTAAATAATATTACAGAGAACAACTTTAGTCTAAAAATTAAATAAAATTCATCATTAGGTAGATCTCAATTTTATACAAATTTAGAAATTTGAATCACTCAATTCGGAGTTAAAACGCAAAAGTTATAAGCGTTTGAAGTTTGAAACAAAATCTGAAATCATTATTTCGAATTAATAAATCATTTTCTTTTTCGGAAATTAATTATTGCGTCAGCGAGGACACGTGGCAGCCTCTGATTGGTCTGCTGACGTCAGCCGGTTCATGGACGTGGTCCATGGTTTGGCTCGGGTCTACCATGGACCCGGTCCACGGCTCCCCGTGAGACTGACAGGTGGGACCCACTAGGGTGAAGTCATCGGCCCGACGTCGTGAGGACTCGGCCGTTGGCGGCAGTGGGACCCATGGTGACGTCATTCTTTGGCGTCGCCGCGACGGCTGGGTGGCGGCGGCGTGCGGGTCCGCCATGACGTCAGCGTGACGTCATGGTGCGGTCGCTGACACGTGGGCCCGGCTTGTCAGTGACCCACGCCCACGCGTGGGCTGACCGCGGCGGTCAAGCTTCCGCTACGTGGCGCAATCCGGGCCGTTGATTTGAAATCCGACGGCTCGGATTGGATCTGGGTTTCACGCGTTTGGGTTAACGCGGTTAATCTGGACCGTTGGATCTAGATCCAACGGTTGGGATCCAATCTAACGCGTAAAATGCGGCTAACGCTAACCGTACGATCTAGATCTAACGGCTGAAATTGGATAAGGGGTTTAGCACGTGGATCTCACTGGCGGGTGACGTGGCGCGATCTGGTCCGTGCGATGGAGATCCGACGGTTGAAAAGCTTCGAGGTCACGGCGATGTCCACGGCGGTGCTTGCTGGCCGGAGATGGAGACGACGACGATAGCAACGGCGTTGCGGGTGTGCTCCGGTGAAGTGGAAGGTTCCCTCCGACGCGGCTGGCTCTTGCGGTTCCGGATCTGACCTCAACGGCGGCGGAGGATGGCAGACGGCGACGGAAACAACGGAAAACCGCGGCGGAACACACAATCAACTTCGACGAGCGATTGCGGCGCAACCACGGCGGCTCGGGCGACGTTGTCTAGGGCTACGGGTGCGCACGGAAGTCTAGGTCACGACACGAAAGACGGCGCATTAAATAGGGCCCTCGGCGTCCGTGAAACGCGCGGAAACCGAGGTCCACTCCGACGCGGCGGCGGAGTCCGATGGCGACACGAAGAGGGCGACGTGGCACAACGTGAACCGTTGGATCTAGATCCAACGGTCGTGTGGGTTTGGACTCGGGTCCGGTTCGGTGAGCTGGCTGGCTCGATCGGGCTTGGGTCCGGCGACGTGGCTCAATCGTGGCCGTTGGATCTTGATCCAACCGCCACGCCACAGAGGGTTTCGCCGAGTGGGTTCGGCTCAACCACGGGCGTGGTCGGGTTCGGGTCGGACTCGGACTCGAGTCTGACTCGGGCTCGGTCGGATGAACAGTGAAACCAACTCGATTTAATTAATCCAATTAAATTCTCAGAAATTCAATTAAATCATTAAAAATAGCAAAAGACGGAAAAATTCCAGAAAAATTCTGGAAAATATTTTGGAACATTTTGGACTCAAATAAAATATTTCCAACAAATTTTTATTTGCAAAGTTTAATTCTTTAATTATTTCAAAATGGAATAAATTCAAATAAATTCCAAATAAATTCCAGAAAATTCCAAAAATTCACCAAAGTGCCAAATCACACATGAATTTAAGAAAAGCAAAATTTTGGGGTGTTACAAACAACCTAGAAGACCTGGCAGAATTAAGGCTTAAAACACTAGAACAAATCCAGAAGAACAAAGCTAGGGTAGCAAGGACATACAATAAGAAAGTTGTACCAAAATCGTTTGAAGAAGGTGATCTGGTGTGGAAACCCATCCTGCCTGTTGGGGTAAAAGATAGCCGATATGGGAAATGGTCTCCTACGTGGGAAGGACCATACAGAGTTAATTGGCTAGTCCAAGGTAACTCATACATATTGGAAACTTTGGACGGGGAACTGTTCACCAAAGTTATTAATGGAAAATATTTGAAGAGGTATTATCCCAGCGTCTGGGTCGAATCATAACAAATGGTTCTAGTTGAAGTTGGCACAGCCGAGCAGACGATGCCAGACGGTCGAGAGGCCAAATTAACTCAGTGTAGTTAATTGCGGCCATATAGCCGGTGACGCACGTCGCCTTTAGAGAAAACCGAGGAAAACAATATAAAGAGATCTAAGCCAATTCAATATGATTCAAGTATGACTGAGTCACAAGATGACACAAAGTTCTGAAAACAAAAATAGATTACACTATTTACATAAGAAGAAGGATCCTATCGGCTGTAGCTTCCACGCCCTGACGAAGCTCAAAATTAAAGCTTTGTCATCATCCTCATTATGGCATGGTCAACATCGGAAAGTCAGGTTTCAACTTCAGTCAAGGCTCGCCTCAAATGAACAACTTTGTCAGCCAGAGCTGATCTTGACAACTTCAGAGCCTTAGCCGATGACGTTGTAGTGTCAAAATCGGCTTTCTTTTGTCTACAGTCGGCCACTAGAATGTCAAGTTCGGTGCGGTGCTTTGCAACCTCCTCCCGCTGATGACAACATCCCAACGCCGTCTTAATCGCATCCTTCTCCAGGTAGAGGCAGTGAAGATCATGGAATTTACTCATGTCCACCGAGGAGAGACAAGAGGCCACCTTAGCAAGAAGGGTGGCAATCGGCTGATAGTATTCCAAGACATCTGACCCTGACTGAACCAGCATCCAATGAAGTTGTTTTAGCTTGTCCCTCTAGTCCAGGGGTATGACTGGGAGATCTTGGTCTGGCCGGGGCAGCGGTTGAACGGTAGATGCTGAAGGAGTCGCATCAGCTGCTAGGTCTTCATTAGAAAGGGAGTAGAGGTTCTCCAGAGTAAACCCAAAAAGAGCACTAGCCGATAGCTAGGGATGAAACAGCAACGATTAAGAACAAAGATCTTAAGGGTAACAGTGCAAGAGCAAGGATTATAATAAATCCATGAGAACAGACCTTGGCTCCTGTGGTTGGACTCAGAGAGAGCGCAATGGTCAACAGCTCTTGTGAAGGGGGATTATTCATCAGTACCGGTAAATTTGACATCGCACCCGCAACAGGAGGTGATGATGCTCCTGCAACGATGGCCTCAGCCGAAGGATCAGCGGTCGTTTCCTTGTGTACCCCCTAAGTCACAACAGGAGGGATTTTAGGTACCACGTCTTCCGCAATCGGCTGCATAAAAGACATATGAATCAATAGCACCAGAAAAAGGGGAGCAGAGACTAAAAGTTAGTTACCAGAGGAACCGACTCAGGAACGACATCGATTATTGGAGATGTGGGTGGAACAACGGAAGCAGGTATTTTGTGTCCAGCAAGTCACTTCTTCTTGACTGAAACAGATAGATGAATAAGTTCATCGGCATGGCATCCGTGCAAACCGATGAACAGGTGAAATACATACCAGGCTTTGTAGGTTCTACATCAGCATAAGCGGGCGTTGATTGGGCCGCCTCGACTACCTTGATCCTCTTTTGGGAATTACCCCCTGATGGATCGGTGGACATTCTTTTCTGCTGAGGATGAGCCGATGCCCCCACATGACCTTTCTTCTTGATATCTCTTAGAGAGGGAGAGTGAATGTGACACTACGGAAGGTCGTAACGATATAAAATATGACATTATATATATATATTGGCTTTTCAGTACGACTTTATAGCGCTTTTCCAGGCCGTTTTCGGTCGTTTGGGCCTTTCCGGGGAAACTTGGGCCTTGGGGGGATCTTTTTGGGCCTAAGGTGGGGGCTTCTTGGCCCATGTGGGGAGGAGGGGGCAGCCACCCTGCCCTAGGGCTCCCCAACACCTCCCCATGCGCCCCACCTCCTCCTCCTTCCCCTCCCATAGCCACCGCCCCCTTGCCCCTTGCAATGCGCCACCATCTCCCCTTCCCATTGCACCACCACCTCTTCACCTCCCTTGCTGCCCCTAGGGGAGTTCTCCACCTCAACACCTCGAAGATCCATCCGTTGGAGCGCTCCGCGACGAGGAGATCCGGCGGGATTGGAGCAAGGAAGGAGATCGCGCGAACCGGGAGATCTATTGGGTTTTTGTGCGTTGGGCGAAGGTATGGCCATGGGAATCCTTGGGGTTGGTCTAGGATCTGTTATAAGGGTGATTATCATGTTTTTAGATCAATTGGTGGTTCTGGAATTGAGTAGATTAGATTAGATCTAGAAGTTGCCACGTTCTCTATTTCGGGCAGCATGAGCAGTCGACCTAGGGTTTGGGTTTTCGTCAATTTAGACTTGGAATTTGGTCATATGGCTGTTGAAGAAGTTGTAGGTAATTTCAGTATCTTTCCGTGGGTATAAAGAACGTTAAATTCCGCCTAGCCGTTTGAAAGTTATGCTTGTTTTACCGAACGTATTAAAATCTGTGACGTGATTGGAACAGATCACGGTATTCTGTAGATTAAGCCACTTTAGAGTCCGAATCAGTCTTTCCATATACTTAGAAAAAGTTAGGAAATTTCCTAAGCTACACGAGGATGTACTCGTTTAATTGATTCGGAGTTTTAGAACTCAAGTTGTGCCTTTTGGAAGGCTGCTGTCCCGATGGGACAGAACCTCTGTTTTTGGGTTTAGCGAGTAGTTTGCGATGTCGGGGTAGAAGAGGGTTTGCTTACTATTTTGTGGACATGATTGTGAGTGTGTGGTCCCTATGTGCAGGTGGTGTGACCACGGGAGTGCCTTCTACTTCTCGCCAATCCGTCGTCGTGGTAGAGGCAAGTCTATTGGAATGGGTAGCGGGTTATCGTTTGCTTGATCGGTTGTGATTGAAATTTAATATATGATATGTTCACATGCCATGCTTTAATGATTGCCAATGATATGATGAGTATGCTTACTATGCTATGAAGCCATGTGTTAATGTACAAGTGATTTATGATGTTGGCATGTTTGCATACATGGCATGATACATGGCCCGGGCGGTGAGAAAGTCATAACTAGTCCGGGGAAGGTCGGTGAGAAAGTTATGACTATTCCGGAGAGCCAATGAGTAAGTCCTACATCGTGATTCCATCCTCCGCGGTGTGGGGAAGCGAGGAGTAGGCACCATCCATCTTCGGGATGGAAGGGGGGATAGGGTGCACACCGACCGGTGTGTACTCAACCATACCAGTATGAGTTTCCAGGAGATATGTGCATCGCATTGCATTGCATTGCATTGCATTATATGAGGATGTTATATGATGATGTCAATGATATGCTTACGCTATGAATATGAGATGTGTATGATGTTGTATGTGAAAAGTGGTGATGAAGGTATTATAATGTATATTCTTGTTCCATTGCAATATACTTGCTGAGTGATGAACTCACGCTTGTGTTTATGTTGTTTTTCTTAGATACCATGAAACCGGCTTGCGGGAAAAAAAGGTCATTAGCTATACATTTACACGTAGCTTCACATTATTATACAGTTTAATCAGTGGGAGCCATGATAATAATGATTAGTGCCATGAATCTTGGTGTATGGGCTTGAGTTCATCGTTTGGTTGGTTATATTTGTTGGAATGGTTGAATTCCTTATTGTAGACATAAGTGATGCTTCACTCATTGTTATTGCTGTTTTAGATGTCTTGTGCTATGATATAACTTGCCTTGTTATTACTCTTGCTCCAATTCATGTTAAAACAAAGGAGATGCTGCCGAAATTTCGGTTTTTAGCATTTACTCCTTTGCTGTAATTTATCTTAGTTTATGGTATTTAGATGTTGTTTAGACTATGTTTGGTAGCATTCGGGCATATTAAATGCCGGGGTGTTACAGTTGGTATCAGAGCGGGCTGTAGGTCCCTGGAATGTGTATTTTTAGTGTCATGCTATAGGGTACAACTAAAATATGATGTGGAATAACTTAGAAACATGGCTTAGGTCTTAACTAAAATTTTGTCATAGGATAGTAACATTAAAACTTGCAAAAGTGGTATAACAAATCTAAAATTTGACACGCAATGGACGCACAGTAGGAAAGGGTATGGGTATCGTTTTTTTACGCTTAAATGTTGTATTTAAGATTTGATGTTAAATGCTTCATTTGATAATGCATGTTGCTATGTCTATGAGATAAATGATTGAATTGTTCTTGTGGTTGTGTTAAAGTGGGGTTGTGGTGCCGAAGGGTTTCGGTCACCTCTTTTTGTTCATAGTAAGGGTGTGGTTTGACGGTGTGGCCGGTTAGCGCCATCACCGAAGAACTATTAACCCCTGTGGGAGAAGAGTGCTTATCCTTTCTGTCGTAGACCAGGTAGTTGGATGGAGTCGAATAGAAGAGTTTGTGGTGGATTCTTTCAGTTGCTCTTTACCGTTCTAACGATCGGTTTCGGTTGGTCTTCTCGGCTCTGGTTGATTGAAACCAAAAGAAAAGTGTTTGGTATTGGATTTTCGCGGATTGTTCCGTATGCAGTGTGTGGTTTTGTCTTGCTTGGTTGAATATGAAGAAGAAGAGTCTAGTGTTGTCTTTCTCCAAGGTCAAAAGAGTTATTGTGGCGTTATGACAGACCTGGTTGTCAGGGCTAAAGTTCTGTGGCTTTGTAGGAGTAAGTGGTGTGTGATTTCGTCATTTTACTGGTTTGAGAAATCATCTTTGAAAAACCCTTCTTGTCTCATGAAAGGTTGGGGTTTGGTGTTAAGGTTTTATTTGAAAAGGTTTACTTGATCGCTTGGTTCCCTTTCGAGAAAATTGTCTTTCAACCATTTTTCTCTATGGGAGTCTTTGAGATTGAAAAGTGTTTTCGAGAATTCCTTTTGCATGACCAAGTTTGGGTTTGTCTCATTGCAATTTTGAGAGTCAATTTTTCTTATGAATTTGGGATGAGTTTTAAAACTAAAATGCTGCAAACAAAGTAAGTAGTCTTTTGACTGAAATCGTTCATCCCTAGTAAGAATTGTTGTTTAGCATGTTATGTAGCATGTACCAATGTGGTTTATGGAAATGATTTGTTCTTAAGTTAATTGGTGAGTTGAATTAGTTAAATGTAATATTTGTGTTTAGCTTAAGATTAAATGAACTTCTAGTGTTGTAGATTACTCTTAGCGAGAATGATTGAATGTGTTAATGTACATGCTTAGAATCTGTTTCCTTGCTTTAAAAGTGCTTATGATCCTCGTTAATGTTAAAAGTTTAAACCCTGATTCATAGTTAAAACATTAAGTTGATGTAGACTGCTGTTATTGTTAAAGAAACTTTGCTGGTTGTTTAAAGATGTTCTAATCTAATGGATTAATAGAGAAATGTAATCGTGTTGCCTAGTGACTTTAATTTGGAAGTTGATTAGAGTTGCTATTTATGTTGTTGCAAACTACTAGTATATTTGGAAGTATGCAGTTGTATCTCTACAATGTTAGTATTGATATCAATTGAGAAGACATAAGACTTATTGTTAATGATGTTGTTAAGGGCAGTGTTAAGGCTAGTATTCAATCTATTTTAATAGTTGGACTATGTTGTGTAGTGACAATTTTGTTGTAACCTATGTATAGGGTAGCTAAAAGCAATGTTGTTGATTGATGATTATGCAAATTATTGATATTGATAACTTGGTAGTGTTGTTAATTGTTGAAAACCATTGATCCAATAGAGAAAAGTGTAAAACTGTGGTATTATTGTCGAGTGCATGTTGTGATGGGATGAACAATGGATAATAATCATGATGTAGAATTTTATCCTTAATGAATGTATGTCTTAGAGTCAAATTTACGAACTTTATCTTATGGAGATAATATCTACCTGTTGAAGTCATTTATTGATTGAACAAGTTTCAATTATATGTATGGATAGTATAAAATTTATAGGTTGACCATGCTCAAGTAGCTGTTGAAGTACTATGTTTGAAATATAGAATATGTTGTTATATGATTTGGTGATCCGTGGGGATCATGTCAATGTAGTCTTGGTTGGGTGCCTTTGTGATAAGCATCTTAAACCTTAATTAAAAGTGTTGGGAATGGTAACTAGAGAAAGAAATTGTTATGTAAATTTTGTTAAATCCGGTTGGACTCTCTTGATGAGTAAATAGTGATTTTTGAATGCTTAAATGGTAAGTGTAATCGAATACAAGTTATGGTGGGATTCATCTTTGAAATGGGTGTTTGAAACCCTTTCAACTGGTGTGGTTGTTTGCCATTTTGGTTGAATGCCTTCGGTCAAGGTATTCCTTGTGTTGTGTTTTCGAGTTTCCCTAAAACCCGTAGCTATTGGTGCCAATCTTTGGTTTTGGCTATTTTGTTTAATTTGTGTTATGAGTATGGATTTACACCCAAAAGTTTTTGAGTGGATCGCGCTCCTTCGCATTCACCCTGAATTATCTTTGGAATAAATTTTAACGGAAGCAGATGGACATAGTGGGTTGTGTTGGAAATTCTTGAGATTTAATTTGTAACTCTTTTTGACTGGAGTTGGATTTATTTGCATAACGTGTGTGGTGTTTGCAAGTGCTCCAAAAGGTGGTTTTTATGGATGTTTCATCGGTGATGTTGTTAGCAAAGTGTTCTCTTTTGGGATATGAGTTTCCCTTTCTTTTGAGAAAAAAATATGTGGCGGTTGTATGTACAGATGTTTGACTTTGGAGTCGATGTTCTTTTCCAAAATGTTGATTTTGGTTAAAATGCGATGTTTTGCAAGTTTAGTTTTCAAATTGATGTGGCTTCCTTTACGATGTGGTGTTCCTATTAATGGTGTTGCCGTCATAGTTTATATGAATTTCGCAACCATCAATGTTATGTGTGTTTCAAAACATGTGATACCGAGGAAGTAGTCAATTGGTGAATGATTATTCGATATTGTTGTTACATGAAGAATGAATGGTGAAATGGAAACATGACATTGTTTATAGATGTTTAATGATGAAAGAGTCGATGAACCAGGTCGGTGAGAAAGTCATATATGGATATATGACTAATCCGGAGTGCTCTTGAAAAGTGTGCATGCATGATATAAATTGAGATTTCTAGTTCTTTCCGGTATGAAAAGAAATAGTGAAGAATTTCTGGTATGTTGGTTGTGGTGTAGGAGATTTGTGTTTCCTTTGCGTCTTGACTTAGGAAATTAAAATGAATACTCTTTTGTTGTTGTCGAATTTTTTTTTTCCAAAGTGGCTTTTAGCGCTTTGGGGTTCGAGTTGTTGTGTGTGGATCAATTGGGTTCATGGCCTATGTTTGAGCTTACTCAACGATTGTACCCTTTGTTTTGATCCTTTGAGTGGAAGAATGTGAGGACAAGACCTTCTAAGAAAGAGAAATCTATTGTGGGTTTGTAATGACCTAAGATATTAGGTCATGCTAGTGGTTGATCGTAACTAGTTTGGATGTGGAGAGTAAAGGAAGGTTGGGTATGACCCAATTCAAACTTTCCTGGAGAATTGCTTCGTCAATGCGCCCCTCGGTAGGGGTCTCATCCTTGTTGATTAAAAGTATTAGTGGACCACTGAGTGGTTGCTAGTAATTGTTTTTCCTTTTCAGAGTGTATTGGATCTTTCTGTCGCTGAGGTTGAGCGAGGTTGTGTCAACCGTAGCAATTTTGTTGATACGGTTTCTTGCGGGTTTAAGGACCCTGGTTGTAAAGTAGGCCTTTCCTTTCGGTGGTAGTGTTGGGTATTGGTCTTTTGTAAAAGATCAATCTTTTGCAAGGATTTAACCTCGTTTGTTCAAATAGTTGGTGGTCTTGGAGTGATTGTCTCCCTTGGTTCCCGTCGTCTTCAATACGACGAACCATAATAGAGAGGTTGAGGTGTGGAAGCACTTTTGTGCGTGGGAGCTGAAGAGGGTTCTAGAGGTTGGTGCCGTGTTCTTCTGAGGAGAAACATCGGTTAAAGGGATCGGGCACTTTAGTGCCGAGGAATGTATGGAATGAGGAGTGTGAGACCGTTTTCTTTCGCGGTTTGTTTGGGGAGCTTATCCTATCTTTCGTCGTTTTGAGTCTTTTTGTAAGTGCTTTGTTTTGTTGATGTCGAGTAAGTTCTGGCAAGTTTTGAATATGAAGTTGTCTCTAGAGCCGTCAGTCTTCGAGCCTTAGCTCCTTGTTATGAGTGTTGGCTGGTGCAAATCGTAGGAGTTTCTGAGCGGGTTCAGAGAAGTGAACCTTAGCTCCCTTCGATTTAGTTGTTTTGCGTAGTGGCGTGTCAAGGATTCGAGGTCGAATCCTGTTGAAGGGGGGGAGAATGTGACACTACGGAAGGTCGTAATGATATAAAATATGACATTATATATATTTTTTTGGTTTTTCGGTACGACTTTATAGCGCTTTTCCTGGCCGTTTTCGGTCGTTTGGGCCTTTCCAGGGAAACTTGGGCCTTGGGGGGATCTTTTTGGGCCTGAGGTGGGGGCTTCTTGGCCCATGTGGGGAGGAGGGGGCAGCTACCCTGCCCTAGGGCGCCCCAACACCTCCCCATGCGCCCCACCTCTTCCTCCTTCCCCTCCCATAGCCGCCGCCCCCTTGCCCCTTGCCATGCGCCACCATCTCCCCTTCCCCTTGCACCACTACCTCTCCACCTCCCTTGCTGCCCCTAGGGGAGTTCTACACCTCAACACCTCAAAGATCCATCCGTTGGAGCGCTCCGCGACGAGAAGATCCGGCGGGATTGGAGCGAGGAAGGAGATCGCGCGAACCGGGAGGAGATCTATTGGGTTTTCGTGCGTTGGGCGAAGGTATGGCAATGAGAATCCTTGGGGTTGGTCTAGGATCTGTTCTAAGGGTGATTATCATTTTTTTTAGATCAATTGGTGGTGTTGGAATTGAGTAGATTAGATTAGATCTAGAAGTTGCCACGTTCTCTGTTTCGGGCAGCATGAGCAGTCGACATAGGGTTTGGGTTTTCGTCAATTTAGATTCGGAATTTGGTTGTACGCTGTTAAAGAAGTTGTAGGTAATTTCAATATCTTTCCGTGGGTATAGAGAACGTTGAATTCCGCCCAGCCGTTTGAAAATTATGCTTGTTTTACCGAACGTATTAAAATCTGTGACTTGATTGGAACAGATCACGGTATTCTGTAGATTAAACCACTTTAGATTCCGAATCAGTCTTTCCATATACTTAGAAAAAGTTAGGAAATTTCCTAAGCTACGCAAGGATGTACTCGTTTAATTGATTCGAAGTTTTAGAACTCAAGTTGTGCCTTTTAGAAGGCTGCTGTCCCGACGGGACAGAACCTCTGTTTTTGGGTTTAGCGAGTAGTTTGCGATGTCGGGGTAGAAGAGGGTTTGCTTACTATTTTGTGGACATGATTGTGAGTGTGTGGTCCCTATGTGCAGGTGGTGTGACCCCGGGAGTGCCTTCTACTTATCGCCAATCCATCGTCGTGGTTGAGGCAAGTGTATTGGAATGGGTAGCGGGTTATCGTTTGCTTGATCGGTTGTGATTGAAATTTAATATATGATATGTTCACATGCCATGCTTTAATGATTGCCAATGATATGATGAGTATGCTTACTATGTTATGAAGCCATGTGTTAATGTACAAGTGATTTATGATGTTGGCATGTTTGCATACATGGCATGATACATGGCCCGGGCAGTGAGAAAGTCATAACTAGTCCGGGGAAGGTCGGTGAGAAAGTTATGACTATTCCGGAGAGCCAATGAGTAAGTCCTACATCGTGATTCCATCCACCGCGGTGTGGGGAAGCGAGGAGTAGGCACCCTCCATCTTCGGGATGGAAGGGGGGAGAGGGTGCACACCGACCGTTGTGTACTCAACCATACCGGTATGAGTTTCCAGGAGATATGTGCATCGCATTGCATTATATGAGGATGTTATATGATGATGTCAATGATATGCTTACGCTATGAATATGAGATGTGTAAGATGTTGTATGTGAAAAGTGGTGATGAAGGTATTATAATGTATATTCTTGTTACATTGCAATATACTTGCTGAGTGATGAACTCACGCTTATGTTTATGTTGTTTTTCTTAGGTACCATGAAACTGGCATGCGGGAAAAAAAGGGCATTAGCTACACATCTACACGTAGCTTCACATTATTATACAGTTTAATCAGTGGGAGCCATGATAATAATGATTAGTGCCATGAATCTTGGCTTATGGGCTTGAGTTCATCGTTTGGTTGGTTATATTTGTTGGAATGGTTGAATTCCTTATTGTAGACATAAGTGATGCTTCACTCTTTGTTATTGCTGTTTTAGATGTCTTATGCTATGATATAAATTGCCTTGTTATTACTCTTGCTCCAATTCATGTTAAAACAAAGGAGATGCTGCCGAAATTTCGGTTTTTAGCATTTACTCCTTTGCTGTAATTTATCTTAGTTTATGGTATTTAGATGTTGTTTAGACTATGTTTGGTAGCATTCTGGCATATTAAATGCCGGGGTGTTACAGTGAAGGCCGGTGTTGGTACGACCAATGACGTTAGGATGCAAGTCGATAGCCTTGCCGCTATCGGAGAAAGTTGGTCAAATTTCTTCCATCTCCTGGACATCAAGAAAGTTGAATAAAGGGTACGACAAGTTACGCAAGAAAATAGGGCGATTATCTAGGCTACCTTCAGAGTAGGAGGGATGGGTTAGGAATCGTCGAAGCAGTGGAGCACCACATCCATAGGATTAAGGAAAAGGTGACGACTCCATTCCTGCCACCATCGGCTAAAAGCCCTAGAAGTCCAACCAACGAAGGTGATCCAAGGTGGGGGGTCGATCAGCATCTCTCTGCTTAAGTCCAGCGCAATGCTTGCATCAAGAGCACACTTTAGCTCTTCACACTCCCGGAGCCTATCAAACAGCACCAACCGGGGTGGGAGCAGCCCAAGCTTCAATTGTTTGGCACAAACAAATGGATGGTAATATTCATATGAGGGCTTTTTAGTGCGGCTTGAAAGGCTAAGACCGATTGAGAAAATTCTTGGTGATATTATGTGCCTAAAGCACTCTTCATCAGGATCATCCGGATGGCATAAAGCAGGACGCTCATATTCCAAATAATCAATGTGCCGATATGGAAGGAAATCTGAAGAAGGAACGGTATCGGCCTCGTAGATGTATGAGAAGAACACAATGAAGGATTTTATATCAAACTTCAAATCTTTCTTCGGGACCTGAGAAAAGGCCTCTCCATATGATCGGCAATGCCTGAAAGTGGGTTCTGCTTCCTCTGATGAGTCCTCATGTGGAAATTGAAGGGCCAAGGTACGAACAGTATTGAAAGGGCGTTGGAATTGAGCCATCAGCCAGAGTTGGATAAACTAGAGGGGCTCCCCTTGATTGCCAACAATGTGAGAGTTGGCGACGCCCATAAGCTTCGAGGCAATAACATGCATCGTGTGATATATTGCGTCAAGGAGAAGTTTACCCAAAGCTATTTCTTGACCATTGGCTAAGGCATCTGCAAGGCTTGATAGTTGTTGGTAGGGGCTAAAGAGGTGCCACAGAACAAAAATATATCCAGCCACATGTTCAATAAAGCAGTGTGCTCACGGGGTCTCACAAGGCCAGATGATCGGCTATTCTCTTTAATGTACTGAGACCAAGTAATCTTAGTTGATAGCCGATGGGTGGCAACTGCTTCAAAGGCATGGACTTGGTGTCCTGTCGGCTTGAGTTCGGTAAGAACCACCATGCCCATAAGGATTGGGCTAAAGGAACCCGTGCGGAAGGGGAAAAAAGCATTAAAAGCATCTGACCAAAAATAAGAGGCTGAAGCTATTAGCGATTCGTCCCTGCACATACCGGACAACGAGAGATTGATACAATCGGATATCTCTAACGATTTCCAGTCCGCTCTCTTCCTGTTCGCCACCCGATTGTACCAGGATCTCCACCCTTTGTGTGTAGTAGGCCAGGCTCTGAAGCTGTCTTTCCAGTCGGCCAAATTAAAGGAGGATGAATTCAAGGGGATCTGCATGATCTCCTTGTTAATAAAATCCGTTGGGTCCTCACTACCAGTTGGTACTAGTAAGTACTGATCAGTTGTGTTCGGTACCAGGACCAAAATCTGCGACTAATGATCAGCCATCTATGGAAAAGGAAAGAAGATAAGATGACTACGAAATAGTGAGGATATGCTAATCAAACGGCCAATGATTATTGGGATCTACATAAGTTTCTTAGAGAAAGCTCAGCGAGACTTACAGTTGCAGGGTTGGAGGCGAACTGATAAAGGTGACGGAGATCGATGGAGAAATAGATGATAGTGAAACTGGGCTGGTGAGCGACTTCTAAAAAGACGAATGTGCGATGTTGGTTGTTTGAGCAGCCAGGGCTGATACAACTGAAAGGAGCAAAAGAAAGGGGGATACTAGAGAATAAAAAGCAGAATGCCATGTATCCGGATAAAGCTGCGGGAACCCATTAATGAGGAGAGAATTTAGAAGTAGAGATACGTCATTAATTGGCACGCATTGACTGAATGTATTTGGGAAAAGCAATTAATCGAGTGATTGCAGAGCCGATTGATTTACATCGATCGAGAGATTGCATCCCAACCAAGTATGTAGCAAAGCCGATCAGTTTTTTTTTAGTTGTCAAAAGACATCAACACCGCTAAAGATCATGAGAATATGCAAAGTCGATGACTGAGACAGATTCAACATGCAAGTATTGACATTTCTATTAATCAAGAAACAAGGCACATCATCGACTAAAGGGTAAGCAAAATATTTACATCATCATCTTAAGAGCAAAGAATAGAGAGCTGAGGATTGAAGAAAAAGGTAGACTTTGGTAAAATGCAACAATTCCCAAACAAGAGGTGCTCAGGGATCGTGTCAACCTTAAAAAAAGGAAAAAGAAATGAAAGGCGCTCAGGAAATGTCACGACGCTAAAAAGAATCTAGTGAAGCCGACGACGCTTCCTATCAGGGACGTCGATGGCGTGACTTCCGGAGTTGCTGCTTGATGACTCCTGGAGGGCAGCATCGACAGGAGGAGCTGGTGGAGGCACCGTGTGAAATCATGTGCTGAAAATTTGGCTTAAGAATTGAATTTGCAAAATGTGTTTGTGCATGTGTTTGACAAATTGATAAGAAACAGTGTTTCTCTTCATGCGCCGAACCAAATTCTCAAAAATAGTAAGTTTCGCATTTGCGCCGAACTGAATTTCAGAAAAACAGTAAGTTTCCCATCTGCGCTGGACCATTGCGCCGGACTGAATTTTAGTCCGCCGTGAATGTGCTTTTGAGGACCGATTTCGCGTTGGCGCCGGACCGGTTTTTGTGTTTGCGATGGACCAAACTGTTGGTTCGCCGTGAACGTGAAATCTAGGGTTTTACGCTGGACCATTTTACATGTACGCCAGACCGATTTTTCTTTGGTCCGTCGTGAACGGGATTTTGAGGCTTGTTTTTTGTATATGCACTAGACTAAAAATAGTAAGTTTTCTATTTACGCCGGACTAAATCTTTTTGGGTCTGTTGTGAACATGTTTTTTAAACATGTTTTCTGTGATTTGAACTGAGAGTTTCGCATGTACGCCAGACCGGGTTTTTGGTCCATCGTGAGTTGCGCCGGACCGATGTTTGGTCCGGCGTGAATGGTCTTTTTCTCGATATGGGTTTTGAGCAATTTTGGAATTGAATTTTGGTATGAATTTGAGATTATGAAATTCGTGAGAATTTCATGATGCTTGTTTTGAAGTGGACTTTATGCAATGCTCGTGTGAGTAGTTGCATGGATTGACTTTGAGTCAAGTCATGGACTTGTGCTCGGATTTGTTTCTTGTTTGCTCATGTGCAGGTTTGCTCAAGGACGAACGTGGTCGATGACGGGACCGGAACTAGGTTCATGGAGAAACTGAGGTTCTGGACTAGGTTTAGGAGGAACTGAGGTCTTGGTGGTCAAGGATGTCATGCAGGACATTCGGGCCAAGAGAATGGTACACATGAAGAATGGTTAGTCACGCGAGTATGGCAGGTGGGCCATACGTGTGCAGAGTTGTTAGTCACGTGAGTATGGCAGGGTTACCATACGCGTGCAAGAGTTGTACTCGGCCAGGTTGGGCCAAGAGGAGTTGTGTTGAATACATACTCTTTCTAGAATTAGGAGTGGGACTCCTTCTAGGATTAAGAGTTGGAATTGTATTCAGGACTCCTTGTGTTTTGCTCCTTTAAATAAGAGGGGTTGTCTCCTGTTGAAGGGCATCAATCAGTTAGAACTTTAGGGTTTGTACTCTTTTGTTTGGAGTACTTTAGACAAAAAGAAATAAAGATCAATTCTTCGAGATCTTGTGCGTGCTACAGTAATCGCGAAGCTACAGTGCACGCGTTGCTATAGTGTTCTCTATTTGGTTCTTGTTTGCATGCTTGTTCTGGTTCTAGATTGGTTTTTGTTCTTTGAGTTTTATCTTGATTTGATCCATCAAAACCCTTTCTAGGATGTTTATTTAGGGTACCTCAAAGTTTAGTTGATTAATCTTTTATCGTTCTTGATTAATCTACAAGTTTTGATTAGATCGGTTTTCGTCAAGTTCTGTCACAGCAAGCTTACGAGGCTCATAACTTTTGATCCGTAAGTCCGATCGAGTTGATTCGTTTTGGGTTCGATTTGTATGGGGAATCTAGTTCACTTTGTCCAAATTTCAGATCGATTCGACGGTTGGATCTCGAGAAATTCGTGTTTTACGGAACGTTTGTCAATCTGTTTTTGTCGAATATGAGGCAATTATTTGGTTCCATTTTGGGGTGAATTTTTAGTAGATCAAAAATTTGGTTTTAGCTTCCACACAATCATTCACCCCCCTCTGATTGCTATATTCGTATACTTCGATCCTACACACCGGTTCATCATCAGAGCTAATGGAGACAATGATGGTCATGGCGACCGTAGAAGCGCTGCCGATTGACTCTGTCATCCGTGGCGTCAGTTGGAGAAGGACCGGCGGTTTCAGGAGCAACCTCCGCAGGAGCAGCAGCAGCGTCGGTGTTGAGTTCCACAGCCTCAGCAGGAGGAGAGGCGGGGGCTGTTGCGGGGGCTTTGGCGGTGTTAGCATGGAATTCCTCTTGGAGGGCACGAGCGATTACTTTGTCATTGGCCACCTCCTCTTTGGCACGGACTGCGGCCGATAGTTCTTCTTGGAGAACTGCGGCGATGGTCGAATCATCGTCTGATGATGAATAATCAAAGACTGAGCCGAAATAGGAGGAAGAGGATGAAGACATGGTGTAAAAAGCGAATATTTACCGTGAGAGTAAAAATTGTGAAGTTGCTAGTATTTATAGGACGAATCAAGCAATCGAAATGCCATAACACGAAGAACGAAGCTTCTTTTGAATAAATATCGGAAAAACATGAAGAAATTCAACGCAGGAGTAATGTCAATGTGGCGTTTCGAGAAGATAATTGCGAAGAAGACAAAGCGACAAGGATGATGGTCGGCTACAACATTTATGGATGATTTTTTGGACATGACTGTACATATCCCAAAAATGGGGGGCATATGTTAGCACCCAAAATTGGATAACTAAGGGTTGGCCAAAACGGGTACAAAATTGGCGTAAGTCCGAGCAAGCCGGTACGATTTTGAACTTATGAAAGCTGACATGGAGTCGGATTAAGGGTTCGCGATTGTGTAGGCAAGAAGCCTGTTAGAAGGAAACTGAGGCTGATACGATCTGGATTGGATATGATCAAGCCCAGGATGGCAGGAGGAGTTCGATGCTGATACGGGCGACTGGCGAGACCAGAACGAGCATGATCGGGCCAAGGGTTATAAAAGGGACGACAGACTACGCCAAGAAAAAAGAAGACAATCATCAACACAACCCAGCATTACCTTTATTTCTTTTGCATAGGAGCAGACATCTAGCTTGTAATCTTTCCTCTGTAATTCATGTTGATCAATAAAGTTGCGCATCGCCGATAATTAATCATGGTTGCATTATGCCAAAAATCAGGTTTAGTTTATTCTCCGATCTTTTTGCGCATTGCCTTTTTTCGGGAAAAACAAACTTTATCCATCTGGTCAACTCCATCGGGTTGATTAGATCCATCTTTCGTGATGATCTGCCTCGGTCTATTTTGGTCGGGTAGGTCCGGTTATCACCAAGAATTTAGATCGGTTCCCTAGCCAATGTATTAACAACTATCTCCGTCTTGCTGATTGCAGGATCAAATCAGCTAGCACGCTCGCGACCCAAAACTTGAACTCGACGTTCGCATGTGCTGGTGGCAATTAACCCGTCATCAAGTTTTTTGCACCAACAGAGTGATAACCCCCATGAGGCCCCTAATTACATGACAGTAGCATGATTATGAACTGAACAATGACACTTATCTTGGTTGCCTATTGTCTCTCTTCTCAGATCAATTGTGTGATGTGTGCGTGCACCACTAGTTGTCGATTTGTGGGAGGCCCTAGACCGAAAATATGCAGTGTCGGACACAGGGCGCGAACTATATGTGGATAGCCATTCTGTAGTGGAATAGTCTCATGAGCTCCAACTATTGCTGGGGGAAATTGATGTAACATTGGGTGTCCCGATCTTTCGATGAGAATGATAACCTTCGATTTGTGTGGAGACGACTTTGACGATCCGACTACAACGTACAACGACGATGCGCCTTAGCAATCGCTAAACCAACTCCAGAGGGTTATTGACCTTGCCGTGGGCATGATCAACCTGATCACGAAGATCAATTCCTGCAAGTAATCGAAGAACAAGCAAGAACAAGGCAAAATCAATCTAAAATTGCAAATATAGATAAGTATAGAAAAAGTTGGGGTTCCGATACAAGGAGCTTGTTAGGCGGCCGTTGAGCACGTCTAAAAGACTCAAATAGTAGCAAAAGGCTAAACTATCAAATAACCAAAACCCAAGTTATTTGTGGGGACTCCCTAGCTATATATAGGAGAAATAGGAGGCCAAAACGATGCTAGGGGCGTCCAAAGCACAACCATGGCCTAGTAGGACTCCTATTCCTAGTTTGACTCAGATTTGGAAAGATGACCGAACTTATTTTGCAGATTCCCGTTGACTCGTACGGAATTTGGACATGAGGCTGGATTCGTTGGAAAGAGGACGACGAAACCTTTCAAACCAGTACTCATAGAACCCAAACAATGTTGTGGATCAAAAGTTATGGTCATTTTAAATTAGTGCTGTCCCGGAGGCCGAATACGAGTTGAAGTTGCGCACCGGATGAATTGGCTTCATGCTTGACTTTTGGGAGTCCTTCTCCTTGGTTCCTAAGGACAATAAAATCATCACAAGGATTAAATAGCATTCCATTCATTAAATTATTTGTATGCAACCCGAGGAACGCATTCACCTGGCAATTGAATTGATGTGCACGAGCTCGAGTAATTGGCCCTTTTATTACATTGTTGGTTTCAATTGGGTTTGTAGGCATGGCCCTATCCATGGTAGTGATGTCCTCATCATCCTCCCCTTCTTGCATTTGAGTCATCCTCGACTCAAGCTCATCATCTTCTCCCAAGTATGGTTTCAAATCGGCAATGTTGAATGTAGGACTAACCCCAAAATCTGCAGGCAATTCAAGCTTATATGCATTATCATTAATCTTTGCCAATACTTTGAAAGGACCATCAGCTCGCGGCATCAACTTAGATTTTCTTAATTCTAGGAATCGATCTTTTCGCAAATGCAACCAAACTAAATCCCCAGGTTCAAAAGTTACATGCTTCCTTCCCTTACTACCAGCAAGTTTATATTTAGCATTCATGCGCTCTATGTTTTCTTTAGTTGTCTCATGCATTTTTAGAATCAAATCAGCATGTTGTTTAGCTTCAAGATTTAATTTATCCGAAGATGGAAGAGGTAACAAATCAATTGGAGCATGAGGTACAAATCCATATACAATCTCAAAAGGGCACATCTTAGTAGTAGAATGCATAGACCGATTATAAGCAAACTCAATATGAGGCAAGCATTCTTCCCACAATTTAATGTTCTTTTTCGAAACAGCCCTAAGCATGGTAGATAAAGTTCGATTAACGACCTTAGTTTGTCCATCAGTTTGGGGATGACAAGTAGTAGAAAATAAAAGTTTAGTCCCCAATTTAGCCCACAAAGTTCTCCAAAAGTGGCTTAAAAATTTTGTGTCTCGATCTGAAACTATTGTGTTTGGCACACAATGCAAGCGAACAATTTCACAAAAGAATAAATCGGTAATGTTGGTAGCATCATCGCTTTTGTGACAAGGAATAAAGTGTGCCATCTTAGAAAATCTATCCACAACAACAAAGATACTATCCCTCCCCTTCTTTGTTCTAGGAAGTCCTAAAACAAAGTCCATAGAAATATCTTTCCAAGGCACGCTAGGAACAGGTAGAGGCATGTATAAACCATGTGGATTAAGTCGTGACTTAGCTTTTTGACATGTAGTGCAGCGAGCGACGAAACGTTCCATGTCTCGTCTCATCTTGGGCCAAAAGAAATGGCTAGCGAGTATGTCCTCCGTCTTCTTCACACTAAAGTGTCCCATCAACCCTCCTCCATGCGCTTCCTATAGCAATAACAAACGAACAGAACTAGTTGGAATGCATAGTTTGTTTGCTCTAAACACAAACCCATATTTGAGGACAAATTTGTTCCATGTTTTTCCCTCTTTACAATTGAGCAACACATCTTTAAAATCATTATCATGCACATATTGCTCTTTAATCGTTTCCAAACCAAAAATTTTGAAGTCATCCTTTCCCTTTTTGTGTTTGATGACATAAGGAAATGACTCAATGAATTCAACCCACTTTGCATGTCTACGGTTCAGTTTAGCTTGACTTCTAATATGTTTTAACGATTCATGATCAGAATTTATAACAAATTCCTTGGGCCATAAATAATGTTGCCATGTTTCTAAAGTTCGAACTAGCGCATATAACTCCTTATCATACGTAGAATAGTTCAAACTAGGCCCACTCAACTTCTCACTAAAATAAGCAACAGGTTTTCCTTCTTGTAACAGAACACCACCCAAACCAATTCCACTAGCATCACATTCTAGTTCAAAAGTCTTAGAAAAGTCTGGAAGTTGGAGTAAGGGTGCATGTATTAACTTAGCTTTCAGAACATTGAAGGCATCTTCCTGTGACTTGCCACAAACAAAAGGCACACCCTTCTTGGTGAGTTCATTCAAAGGTGCGGCGATTGTGCTAAAGTCCTTCACAAAGCGACGATAGAATCCAGCAAGTACTAGGAAACTCTGCACCTGTGTGACCGTGTTAGGAGTCAGCCAACTCTGTATCGCTTCAACCTTGGCTTGATCAACTTCAATTCCCTGTGGAGTAACAACATAGCCAAGAAAAGAGACTTGATCCGTGCAAAAGGTGCACTTATCAAGGTTACGAAATAAACGTGCATCGCGTAAAGCATTAAAAACAGCATGTAAATGTTCAAGATGGTCTTCTAAAGATTTGATGTAGATCAAGATATCATCAAAGTAAACCACCACAAATTTTCCAATGAAAGCACGTAAAACCTCGTTCATCAATCGCATAAAAGTGCTAGGTGCATTAGTTAATCCAAACGGCATAACTAACCACTCATATAAACCGAACTTAGTTTTAAATGTTGTTTTCCATTCATCTCCTAACTTCATGCGAATCTGGTGGTACCCACTACGCAAATCAACTTTAAAGAACATAGTAGAGCCACTTAATTCATCAAGCATATCGTCTAATCTAGGAATAGGATGGCGATATCTAATGGTGATATTATTAATTGCTCTACAATCCACACACATGCGCCATGTTCCATCTTTCTTAGGTACTAAAATGACTGGAACATCACAAGGACTAAGATATTCACGTACGTACCCTTTATCAAGCAATTCTTGAACTTGGCGTTGTGTCTCTTTAGTCTCTTCAGGGTTGGTTCTGTATGGCGCTCGGTTGGGTAAGGATGCCCCTGGAATGATATCAATTTGGTGCTCAATCCCTCTAATTGGTGGCAGCCCTGAGGGGATGTCCTTTGGAAAGATGTCAGCGTATTCCTGCAAAAGGTTAGCGACGAAAGGAGGCAAAGAAAGAGACATCTCCTCTAGTGAAAACAAAGTTTTTTTGCAAACTAGAACATAGGAAGAATAACTACTTGTATCCAACTCATTCACATCAGATTTTGTTGCAAGAAAACATGCACCTTTCAACTTAATCTCTTTTTTATTGTCACCATCTGAGTTAGATTCTTTCTTTTGATGTTGTTCAAACTCCTTTGCGACAATCTGATTTTCACTCTTAGTCTTCTCTCGATTTTTCTCTTTGCTAGCTCTAGCGATCTCATCTTTTACAATGGCATCAGGTGACATTGGATGTAACACAATCTTCTTTTCTTTATGCATAAAAGAGTATTGATTAGTTCTACCATGATGTAAACAATTCTTATCATATTGCCAAGGTCTACCTAATAACATAGAGCATGCTTGCATAGGTACGACATCGCAGTCAACATAATCATGATAAGAACCTAAAGCGAAATGTACTCTTACCAGGCGTGTTACCTTGAGCTTGCCACTATTGTTGAACTATTGAATGTAATTGGGCTGAGGGTGTGGTCTAGTGGATAGTGCTAGCTTCTCCACCATGTCCATGCTTGCTAGATTATTGCAACTCCCACCATCAATGATTATTCGAATGGATCTTTCTTTGACGATGCCTTTAGTGTAAAACAAATTGTGGCGTTGATTTGGCTCGGTACGGGCAATCTGAGCACTAAGCACACGGTGAGCAATAATACTCAAATATTGATCAGCATCAGCAGCGCTCACGTGCTCTTCTTCATGTTTTGAGTTTGGATCACCGTTTTCATGTTCTGCAAGCAAAGCATATGTTTCTTCATCAAGATCACTTGCAGAATCGTACTCGCCATCTTCGCGGGTTATTAGCACGCGCTTGTTTGGACACTCCTTCATCATGTGGCCAAAACCCTTGCAGCGATGGCACTGAATATCTTTTGTGCGTCCCGTTGAGGTGACAGATGCCGACGAGCTTTTGGTAGGAGCTTGTGTGGCACTCCTCGTCGGCGTTGGTCGGGGTGCTAAATTTGAAGTGGAGTGCGTCATTTTGTTGTTGGAGGGGGTCGGGGTAGTGGTACGACTGGATGGGGCAGCAGGGGCGTGCGGTGCCCACGTAGTAGCTCGACCTATAGAAAAGTTAGCTTTTGCCCTCGATTGTCGATCCTGCACTTCACGTTCAGTTTTACAAGCAAGATGGAATAAACGAGTCATCGAATTATAATCCTTATAATCTAGAATGTCCTAAATTTCTCTATTTAACCCACCTAGAAAATGAGCCATAGAAGCTTCCTCATTCTCAATTAAGCCACAACGCAACATGCCAATTTGCAATTCTTAGTAATATTCTTCCGCTGAATTCTTACCTTGGTGTAGGCGCTGCAATTTATTTAATAAATCTCTTGCATAATATGAAGAAACAAATCTGTGCCTCATTAGCAATTTTAATGCTTCCCAAGTGGTGGATATATTATTTGGATGAGCGCGACAATGTTCTCTCCACCAAATAGACGCAAAATCAGAGAATTCACTAGTGGCAGCCCTAACTCTTCTATTCTCAGGAAAATCATGGCATGCAAATTTTTGATCAACAAGTAATTCCCAACTAAGGTAACCATCAGGATCATATTTACCTTCGAAAGGTGGCATATTGAAATTTACCTTATGGAAAACATCATCTCGTTCTCGTTCCCTGGGTCGTGGAGGATCATGTCGCATACCTTGCTGATTGAAGCGTAGCCGACGATGGTCACTGTTATTATCGTAATTGACGGTGTTGTATTCCTCCAAATCAGTGGTGTCTTCATATTGGTTCTCTTCATTTTGTTCTTTAAGTCTGCTGGATGCCTCTCCCGTTGAGTTTAAGTGTTGTTTGGATGATGCGGTGGCGGATTGGAAGCCCCAGAGGCAGCAGCTGCAAAAGTATTAAGTCTAGCCAAAATAGTAGCAAGAGTAGTGTTAGCAATCTGTCGGGACCCGAATTTGCAAATCCGGACCCTCTGTGTATTCAGCACTAGTCCAGGAACGCGCTAGTGCACACAGTCTTAACATCGGTAAATATCACAATCATACCACTCGATACTTAATAAAGTACTTTAACTAAATAGTCAAACTGGTTGCTCGACCTTATGGTCAAGTTACAATATACGCCTCGCAGGGCGAAACTTATTTAAGAGAGAAATAGTAGCAGCGGAAAATAAGATAACCCGTGGCGCCATCCAAGATACCACAGGCAACCGATCGGGCTCGCTCCTAAGTAGACGGTTCCTCTTGGAGCTTCCAAAGTGGTGTAGTCTCCTCTTCAACTGGTGTTGTATTGTGGCAAGGGTGAGTACTTGGTACTCGACAAGTCATGCATGAATGCAAGCTAATATACTATATGCATGGCTTGATACAAAGGAATAGCTCAAGGTATATTTGCAGAAACAAAGATTTGACAGTAGCATAAGTAGATTCAAAGCGAGAAGCAAGTAAAGCACAACTAACTTTTCAAGGAGTTTAATAAACATCTTTCCCATCGTAATCCACATTTCCATCAACATCATTATTAAACCAAACCCAACCTTTCAAGTCCAAGATATTTTCATGAAAGTCTAACCCTTGACTGTAATTCCCGAGCGATGTCCAATACCGCGGACACGGCTATTCGAATAGATTGTACACTCTGCAGAGGTTATGCACTTTACCCACAAGATACAGTCAAACACCACAAAGGCGAGTTCAGTAACAAAGTCTTTCGGAAACTTCTAACAATACAAGTGGTCCTCCCGGTTATTGCACACTAACCCTTCCCTTAGCTAAGGCGAAGTTTAGGCCAATCAACCGTTAGATGGGTACTGGCCTCGGCCCGACGCCTCCCGCACAACTTACACAAAGGGTGTAGTTGACCTCCCGAGGTCCCACAGTGCGTTATTAGCAACTTAATCAACTAGGTCCGTCCCATTACAGACATGTGGTTGCAAGATTGACTCAGTTCAAAGGCTTGCAAGGTGAAGTCCTTAGGGTGACCAGGGCAAGACTACCCAAAGAACCAAAACAACATTCCCAGTGCCACAACTGGCCCACCTGATCATTCTTGCCACATGCCCCGGTCAAAAACTATTTATCAAACCCGCTTGATTACCATGCACCACGTGCCATCAACATCACATGATACCTTTCCAAACAGGTTCAATATATCATTAAGTCAATATTAACATTTGATTGTCCAAAATCATGTCATGAGCACGTAGCAGGTCTAAGCAGTATACTACAACGATCTAATTTCCCATGTTGGCAATTTAATAATGTCCAACTAGTAAACCACAACTAGGGTGACAAGGGTCATGGCACATACTTAAGTAATCAAGGTGTCATACAGCAATTTGGTATTTATCTAATTCCCCATATTTAAATAAAGTATTTTCTAATTGAACTAGCATGCAATAGGTTAAATCAAAATAGGTTTCAAAATAGGATCAACATGGTCAAAGCACAACTTGCCTTCAAAAAGTACTTGTTCTTGGTCTTGAGTTGGATCCTGAGTCAATACTTCTCCTTCGAATCCTTCCGGCACTTCAACGTCTACTCGTAAAGCGTGCAAATAGCAATACACGAATAAACAATAGGCAAAAAGTGTCCAAACATCCAAATAAAATCCATAAACAGAGAGAACATAATTTTATGAATTTTTAGAAACTGGAATCGTCAAATTTGGAGTTTAAATGCAAAAGTTATAACATTTCGAAGTTTAAATAATCAATTAAATAATATTACAGAGGAAAACTTTAGTCCAAAAATTAAATAAAATTCATAATTAGGTAGATCTTAATTTTATACAAATTTAGAAATTTGAATCACTCAAATCGGAGTTGAAACGCAAAAGTTATAAGCGTTTGAAGTTTGAATCAAAATCTGAAATCATTATTTTGAATTAATAAATCATTTTCTTTTTCGGAAATTAATTATTGCGTCAGCGAGGACACGTGTCATCCTGTGATTGGTCCACAGTGACCTGGCGTCGGCACCGAGCGGCCTCCATGATGACGTCAGCATGACGTCATCATGCCACGTGGCATCACTCGAGTCTTTGCCGCGTGTCCGATCCATGGATCGGGTCCACGCAGGCGGCACGGTCCACGATGGTGGCGCCGCGGCTTGGTGCGGCTGAAATGCGGGCCCGCATGTCAGCGGCCCACGTGCGCCCGCACGGTGCGGCGCGCCTAGGCTACGTGGCACGATCGTGTCCGTTGATTTGAAAATCAACGGCCGCGATTAGATCCAGGGTTAACACGTTGAAAACTACACGGTGATCGTGGGCCGTTCGATCTAGATCGGACGGTCCAGATCTAACCCTACGTTAACGCTGCTATGGCCTGAGGTGATCGTGGGCCATTGGATCTTGATCCAACGGTCCAGATCTAATCGGGTTTGGAAACACGTGAACTCACCTCAACCGCACGATCAAGATCGGACGGCGCACAGAGCTCGCGAGGGCTGATGGCGGTGCGGTGGTCGGGGATGAACGGAGCTGGGGAAGGCGACCTTCGAAGCGGCGTTGCGGTGCTCCTCCGGCAAGATGGGTGCACGGCTCGGGCGCGTCTCGGCGAGGGGTTTTCAGATATGGGCTCGGCGTCGACGGAGCGGCTCTGGACACGGCGGAAGACGGCAGAAACCACCGTGGAGACCCAACCAACTCCGGCGAGTAATCGGGCACGAACGGCGGTGGCTAGGGTTTCGGGAGGTGGGGCAAAAGGTGCGCACGGTTGAAGCGAACCTCGGACGATGACCCACGCCTTAAATAGCCTCGACATGCGCGCACAAAATGGAAACCTAACCGGACGCGGCGGCTACACGGCGGCGGAGTCCGGCTCGGATTCGGCAGAGACGACGACGCACGGCCGTCCACGTGGCACGATCGATGGTCACGATCGCGTGGGTGCGATCGGATCCGACCCGGACTCAGCTCGAACCGGTGCGGTCCAATTTGGACCGTTGGATCTTGATCCAACGGTCGGGATCGAATGGGGTTCGGTCAAGTCATGTGGCTCGGGTCGGACTCGAGTCGGACTCGGACTCGGGTCGATCGGATGAAACGATACTTGACCCGACTCGATTTTCCAGCGATTTAATATTTAAAATAATTCCCAGAAATTCATTTAATTCATTAAAAATAGCAAAAGACTCAGAAAAATTCCAGAAAAATTCTGGAAAATATTTTGGGACATTTTGGACTCAAATAAAATATTTCCAACAATTTTTTATTTGCAAAGTTTAATTCTTTAATTATTTCAAAATGGAATAAATTCAAATAAATTCCAAATAAATCCAAATAAATCCCAGAAAATTCCAAAAATTCACAAATGTGCAAAATAATATTTTAATTTCATGAAAAGCAAAAATTGGGGTGTTACAAACCTCCCCCCTTAACAGAATCTCGTCCCCGAGATTCAGGGCTTACTAAAGGAATAGGTTCGGAAACTCTTTCTTCAATTCCTCTTCGCGCTCCCAAGTTGCTTCACTCTCCGCGTGGTTGCTCCACTGAACTCTACAGAAGCGGGTTGACTTATTTCTAGTCTCTCGATCCATAGTGTCCAAAATCTTCACGGGGTGCTCCTTGTAAGTCAAATATTCTTGCAACTCAATTGACCCTAGCGGTGTCTGCTCCTCAGGCACTCGGAGACACTTCTTCAGCTGGGACACATGGAACACGTCATGTACTCCTGCCAACGACTGTGGCAACTCCAGCTGGTAAGCAACTTCGCCTCTGCGGCTCAAAATCTTAAATGGTCCAACATAACGGGGTGCGAGTTTCCCTTTTGCATGGAACCTCTTAACTCCTCTGAGAGGCGTGACTCTGAGATACACGAAATCTTCTGGTTCGAAACTCAGGTCTCGGCGACGGTTGTCAGCATAACTCTTCTGTCGTGATTGGGCTATCTTCAATCTCTCCCTGATCATGGCAATCTGTTCTTCAGCTTCTTGAAGAATATCTGGCCCAAAGACACGGCGTTCACCTGTCTCATTCCAGTTCAATGGCGTCCGACAGGGTCGTCCATATAGTGCTTCAAAAGGTGACATCTGTAAACTAGCCTGGTAACTATTATTGTAACTGAACACGGCATACGGCAAGCTCTTATCCCAAGAGGTAGCATAAGCCAATGCACACGCTCTTAGCATATCTTCCAGAATCTGATTGACTCTTTCGGTCTGTCCATCCGTCTGTGGATGATAGGCTGTACTGAAGTTCAAACGGGTTCCCATGGCTTCATGCAACATATTACAGAACCTTGAGGTAAATTGGGTACCTCTGTCCGATACAATCCTCTTTGGCACTCCGTGCAAACAGACGATCTTGATCATGTACAACTCTGCTAATTTATCCCCCGAGTAAGTGGTCTTCACGGGGATGAAGTGGGCTACTTTGGTCAAGCGATCCACTATAACCCATATGGAGTCATAACCTCCTTGAGTCTTAGGCAAACCGGTAATGAAATCCATTCCGATTTCCTCCCACTTCCACTCAGGTATTTTCAACTACCGTAGTAATCTTGCAGGTCTCTCGATGCATTGCCTTGACTCTCGGCATACGTCGCATAATGCAACATGCTCGGCGACTTCACGCTTCATACTCGGCCACGTAATCTTTCCTTCAAATCTGATACATTTTGGCGCTTCAGGATGAATTGAATACTTGGAGTCATGGGCTTCTTCTAGAATCAAGCTGCTTGACTCCTTTTTGTTCGGCACACAAATGCGATCCTTCATCCATAACGTGCCTTGCTCATCCAACTTGAAGTCCTCTGCCTTGCCTTCCTCCTTGATGGACTTAATCCTGCGGATCTTGTCATCATCCTTCTGTCCTTCTCGGATCTGATCCTCTAGGGTAGGCTTTACTTCTAATGCGGCCAAGAATCCGCTAGGTACCACCTCAATCTTCATTCTCTGGAAATCCTCACATAACTCATCCTGACTTGTGGCTAGCAACATACTCACGGTATGGCTTTTCCGACTCAAGGCATCGGCAACTACGTTTGCCTTCCCTGGATGGTAATGTATTCCAACATTATAGTCCTTGATCAATTCTAACCATCTCCTCTGCCTCATGTTCAGGTCTGATTGGGTGAAGATGTACTTAAGACTCTTATGGTCCGTGTATACTTCACATCTGTTTCCAATTAAGTAGTGACGCCATAACTTCAAAGCATGCACTACGGCAGCTAGCTCTAGGTCATGCGTCGGATAATTCTCCTCATGCGGCCTCAACTGCCTTGATGCATAGGCAACAACCTTTCTGTTCTGCATCAGCACACATCCAAGTCCTTGACGCGATGCATCACAATAGATATCAAAGCTTTGATTGACATCCGGCAGGACTAACACTGGTGCTGATGTCAATCTCGTCTTCAGTTCTTGGAATCCTTTCTCGCACTCTGGCGTCCATGCAAACTTCTTCTCCTTTTTCAGCAATTGCGTAAGAGGTCTCGCAATTGTCGAAAAGCCTTCAATGAAACGGCGGTAGTAACCTGCCATTCCAAGGAAACTCCGGATCTGGGTCACAGTCTTCGGCTGCTCCCAATGTAACACAGCTTCTACCTTGCTTGGATCAACGGCGACCCCTTCTGCGGTCATTACATGTCCGAGGAACTCCACCTTGTCCTTCCAAAAATCACACTTGCTGAACTTGGCGAAGAGTTGATGTTCCCTCAGCTTTTCCAATACTCGCCTCAAGTGTTCGGCATGCTGATCCTCTGTCTTGGAGTAGATTAGGATACCATCTATGAATACAACAACAAACTTGTCCAAATATTCCATGAACACCTTATTCATCATATTCATGAAATATGCTGGCGCATTCGTCAGACCAAAGGACATAACTGTAAACTCGTAATGTCCGTATCTTGACGAGAATGCGGTCTTGAGATATCTTACGATCGGATCTTCAAGCGATGGTATCCCGATCTTAGATCAATCTTGGAAAACTCCGGCTCCTCTCGGTGATCAAACAAATCATCGATCCTGGGTAGCGGGTATTTGTTCTTCACAGTAACTTCATTGAGTGCACGGTAATCAATGCACATCCTGAAGCTCCCGTCCTTCTTCTTGACGAACAAAACTGGTGCTCCCCATGGCGACGAACTCGGTCTGATAAATCCTTTCTCCATTAACTCTTCAAGTTGCTTTTTCATCTCTACCAATTCTTCGGTGGACATCCGATAAGGTCTCTTTGCTATCGGTGCTGTACCAGGTACAAGCTCTATCACAAACTCTATATCCCTGTCCGGTGGCATACCAGGTAGATCTTCCGAAAAAACATCTGGGTACTCATTCACCACTGAGACATCATCTATGCTGATGGCCTTGGTACTGTTAACCGTCAACTGTCCATCTCTAACGGCAGTAGCTCGAAACTCCACTTTCTTTCCACACGGGCTCTCAACTCGGATAGTTCTTCGTCCACAATCCAATACGGCCCTGTGCTTGGATAACCAATCCATTCCCAAAATGACGTCTAAGGTCTGGGTCTCCAAAATAATAAGGTTCGCTAGGAACTCTATCCCATCTATTAGTATTCTCACCCCGGAACATCCTACTTTCGTTCGGAGTTCGGAACCAGGGGTTTGAACTAAAAGCATGCATTTAAGTCTTGCAATCCCCAAATCATTTCCAGTACGACGTCCGTAGCATTCTGCAGTGCATCTGCGGTGACATGGTTGACTCGGCCTCTCACCACGATGCAGGGTGTGGCTCCTCTGATCTTTGGCGTCCTAGCTGAGGTGGATCCCAGTTGAAGCGAATCGGGTCACTCCTGCTGTCTTCTTTGGACAAGCTGTTGGCAAAGTGTCCTCGCTCGTTCTGCGATTGTAGCAGCGTCTCACTGTTCCTTCTTGACTACGAAGTGGCGTTTACGGCTGGTCTTTGAGGTCGATAGTTACGATTGACGGGTCTTGGTGCCGTGACGGTGTCCTTGTAGCATTTGTGGCTGGAATCACGAAAAACTGATTTGGCGCAACCCTCAAGCGTTCTTGCGCTCACGGCGCGATCCACGATCTTTGCATCCTGCGCTTCTGTTCTCATCCAGTTCCTTGCACTTGTCCTCAAGAATAAGCGCCTTATTCACGGTTCTGGAAATCTGAAAGGTGTGGGTGATCAATCCCACTGCAATCCTGAGTTAAGTCCCTTCATGAAACGAGGCTATGCGGCTTTATCTGTCGCTACATCCTTAGGTGCGTAGCGAGCAAGGCTGTGTGAACTTATTCGGTATTCGGCCACCGGTGATTACCTTGCCTCGATGCTCTGAACTCCTCCTTCTTGAGATCCATGATTCCTTCAGCACGTGATCTTGACGAAATGCATTGTGAACTCTTCCCAAGTGATGTCCTGAGGTTCTCTTGCGTGTACAGTTCTCCCACCATTCAAGGTATTTCCTTCCAAGCGATGAGAAGCGTGAAGTACCTTCTCATTTCCCATGCATTGAGCAATGTGTAGCTTCCTCTCAATTGACCTTAACCAATCATCGGCCTCCAATGGATTGGCATTCCCGAAGAAAGTGGGTGGATGAGTCCTCATGAACTCGACAGTCTTGTATTACAGCGTTGTCCCTGATTGACTTGGTTAGTTGTGGCCTGGCAAAGGCGTGTTGCATCTGTTGCATCATAGCATGCATCAAGCGAGTCTGAGCAGCAAGAAATGCTCCAAAATTACGTATGTCCAAGTGGCGGTGCTTTGGTGCTCCATCATTGTGGTTTTCATTGGCGAGAACTACTTCCACTTGCCTCCAAGGTTTCCACGAGTGTTCACCATCTCGTGGTTTGCTCTAGGTTTTAGAGATGAGAGGAAACAAGAATAGACAAGTAGTATGGAACTTATGCGGGGCGAAAGGTGTAACTTTAAGGTCTAACTTTATTATTTTAATCAATAGTAACTTGGTATGGTTGCTTACAATGCCTAAGGGCCTTGCAACACATACTGCACACTCAGCAAACAATGAAAATCCAAATCGAACTAACACTGGAGTCTAACGCCTAAAAGGTGACTCTTTATTTTATGACGCGACTCGGCGAAGGAGTCTCACTATAGAACCTCGCTCACTCATCGAGAAAACCTCCACGGCTTTGAGTACGGATGCTTTGCGGCATAGGCGCGAAACGATTGCCATGTCCGGCAAGCTGTGTCATCTGTGGTAGTCGAAGAAGCGATGTCCTCCTCAAGCTCCGGCTCCTCGGTGCAGCTCGTGCAGCTCGAGCATTGGCTCACGGCTGCAGTGCGTACAATGCCGTCTCTAACTCTCCAATCCTTTGCAGAAGGTGTGACACATACTCTTGAGCTTCCCGCCATCTGTTCTTCTCCGTCGTGATCTCCTTGCGGGCCTTCTGTAGCTCCTTGCTTGTATCATCGAGTACATCCTCCTGGGCGACAACAAGTCGTGCCAACTGTGTAACCATGGCATTCTCATCCTGAATCGCCTTTGGGTCAAGAAGGTTATTGCTGCGCAGATGATATCGGAACACCGTGCTCTCCAACTCTCTGGTGTAGATACGGGTAATGTGCCGCATTGCTCGTCGTGACGCCTCTTGGATACCCATCTGCATTGTAGACCTCCTGGCGGTCACGGTGTATCGAGGCGATTGCACAGGCCCTTCTTCCTAGCAGTACCACAATCTTCACGTCACAAGCCTTGATCAATCCTGCTTGTCCGATCACTTCCACTTGGTATTGTGGCTTCTCAAAATCTCAGAGAGTGCAGTAGCATACGCCAAAGTTCCGCAGCGTGACCAACCTCCAGATCGACGTAGTTGAACTCTCCCTCCATCTGTCACAAGAGTGCTCACGTAAGAACTCGAAATTTTTAAATCGTGACAAGGTAAGGAAAAATTCAGCAAGAGACAAGAAAGCAAAGAATGGGATAAGTCGAGATGTCATTTCCTGTCTTGACAAATTTTTAGCTTTAGAAAATAGTTTTTATCCTCTCTACGACCTTTCTAGCTAGGGTTGAGCCTACGGTCAGTATGGCTCTGATACCACCTCTGTCGGGACCCGAATTTGCAAATCCGGACCCTCTGTGTATTCAGCACTAGTCCAGGAACGCGCTAGTGCACACAGTCTTAACATCGGTAAATATCACAATCATACCACTCGATACTTAATAAAGTACTTTAACTAAATAGTCAAACTGGTTGCTCGACCTTATGGTCAAGTTACAATATCGCCTCAGGCGAAAACTTATTTAAGAGAGAAATAGTAGCAGCGGAAAATAAGATAACCCGTGGCGCCATCCAAAGATACCACAGGCAGTGACCGGGCTCGCTCCCTAAGTAGACGGTTCCTCTTGGAGCTCCTCCTCCAAAGCTGGTGTAGTCTCCTCTTCAACTGGTTTTGTATTGTGGCAAGGGTGAGTACTTGGTACTCAAGAAGTCATGCACTGAGAATGCAAGCTAATATACTATATGCATGGCTTGATACAAAGGAATAGCTCAAGGTATATTTGCGATGGACATTTGACAGTAGCATAAGTAGATTCAGCG
The DNA here is from genome assembly GCA_036346355.1 of Rhipidocladum racemiflorum. Lineage (NCBI taxonomy): Eukaryota > Viridiplantae > Streptophyta > Magnoliopsida > Poales > Poaceae > Rhipidocladum > Rhipidocladum racemiflorum. The sequence continues at coordinate 38,245,002 of CM070581.1, forward strand.
GTAGAAGCAAGTAAAGCATAACTAACTTTTCAAGGAGTTTAATAAACATCTTTCCCATCCTAATCCACATTTCCATCAACATCATTATTAAACCAAACCCAACCTTTCAAGTCCAAGATATTTTCATGAAAGTCTAACCCTTATTTGTAATTCGGCGATGTCCAATACCGCGGACACGGCTATTCGAATAGATTGTACACTCTGCAGAGGTTATGCACTTTACCCACAAGATACAGTCAAACACCACAAAGGCGAGTTCCCGTAACAAAGTCTTTCGGAAACTTCTAACAATACAAGTGGTCCTCCCGGTTATTGCACACTAACCCTTCCCTTAGCTAAGGCGAAGTTTAGGCCAATCAACCGTTAGATGGGTACTGGCCTCGGCCCGATGCGCTCCCCGTACAACTTACACAAAGGGTGTAGTTGACCTCTGAGGTCCCACAGTGCGTTATTAGCAACTTAATCAACTAGGTCCGTCCCATTACGGACATGTGGTTGCAAGATTGACTCGATTCAAAGGCTTGCAAGGTGAAGTCCTTAGGGTGACCAGGGCAAGACTACCCAAAGAACCAAAACAACATTCCCGATTACCACAAGCGGCCCACTTGATCATTCTTGCCACATGCCCGGTCAAAAACTATTTATCAAACCCCTTGATTACCATGCACCACGTGCCATCAACATCACATGATACCTTTCCAAACAGGTTCAATATATCATTAAGTCAATATTAACATTTGATTGTCCAAAATCATGTCATGAGCACGTGCGAGTCTAAGCGTTATACTACAACGATCTAATTTCCCATGTTGGCAATTTAAAAATCTCCAACTAGTAAACCACAACTAGGGTGACAAGGGTCATGGCACATACTTAAGTAATCAAGGTGTCATACAAACAATTTGGTATTTATCTAATTCCCCATATTTAAATAAAGTATTTTCTAATTGAACTCGCATGCAATAGGTTAAATCAAAATAGGTTTCAAAATAGGATCAACATGGTCAAAGCACAACTTGCCTTCAAAAGTACTTGTTCTTGGTGTTGAGTTGGATCCTGAGTCAATCCTTCTCCTTGAATCCTTCCCAGACTTCAACGTCTACTCGTAAAAGCGTGCAAATAGCAATACACGAATAAACAATAGGCAAAAGTGTCCAAACATCCAAATAAAATCCATAAACAGAGAGAACATAATTTTATGAATTTTTAGAAAGCTGGAATCGTCAAATTTGGAGTTGAAATGCAAAAGTTATAACATTTCGAAATTTAAATAATCAATTAAATAATATTACAGAGGAAAACTTTAGTCCAAAAATTAAATAAAATTCATAATTAGGTAGATCTTAATTTTATACAAATTTATAAATTTGAATCACTCAAATCGGAGTTGAAGCATAAAAGTTATAAGCGTTTGAAGTTTGAATCAAAATCTGAAATCATTATTTTGAATTAATAAATCATGTTCTTTTTCGGAAATTAATTATTGCGTCAGCGAGGACACGTGTCATCCTGTGATTGGTCCACAGTGACCTGCGGCGTCGGCACGAACGGCCTCCATGATGGCGTCGGCGCCAGCGTCATCATGCCACGTGGCATCACTCGAGTCTTTGCCCGCGTGTCCGATCCATGGATAGGTCCGCAGGCGGCACGGTCCACGGTGGTGGCGCCGCGGCTTGGTGCGGTGACATGCGGGCCGCGCATGGCGGCGGCCGCGTCTTGCCCGCCGCGGTGAAGCGGCGCCCTAGGCTACGTGGCACGATCGTGTCCGTTGATTTGAAAATCAACGGCCGCGATTAGATCCAGGGTTAACACGTTGAAAACTACACGGTGATCGTGGGCCGTTCGATCTAGATCGGACGGTCCAGATCTAACCCTACGTTAACGCTGCTACGGCCTGAGGTGATCTTACGCCGTTGGATCTTGATCAATGGTCCAGATCTAATCGGGTTTGGAAACACGTGAACTCACCTCAACCGCACGATCAAGATCGGACGGCGCACAGAGCTCGCGAGGGCTGATGGCGGTGCGGTGGTCGGGGACGAACGGAGCTGGGGAAGGCGACCTTCGAAGCGGCGTTGCGGTGCTCCTCCGGCGAGATGGGTGCACGGCTCGGGCGCGTCTCGGCGAGGGGTTTTTAGATATGGGCTCGGCATCGACGGAGCGGCTCTGAACCGCAGCGGAAGGCAGAAACCACCGTGGAGACCCAACCAACTCCGGCGAGCAATCGGGCACGAACGGCGGCGGCTAGGGTTTCGGGAGGTGGGGCAAAAGGTGCGCACGGTTGAAGCGAACCTCGGACGATGACCCACGCCTTAAATAGCCTCGACATGCGCGCACAAAACGGAAACCTAACCGGACGCGGCGGCTACACGGCGGCGGAGTCCGGCTCGGATTCGGCGGAGACGACGACGCACGGCCGTCCACGTGGCACGATCGACGGTCACGATCGCGTGGGTGCGATCGGATCCGACCCGGACTCAGCTCGAACCGGTGCGGTCCAATTTGGACCGTTGGATCTCGATCCAACGGTCGGGATCGAATGGGGTTCGGTCAAGTCACGTGGCTCATGTCGGACTCGAGTCGGACTCGGACTCGGGTCCGGTCGGATGAACAGTACTTGACCCGACTCGATTTTCCAGCGATTTAATATTTAAAATAATTCCCAGAAATTCATTTAATTCATTAAAAATAGCAAAAGACTCAGAAAAATTCCAGAAAAATTCTGGAAAATATTTTGGGACATTTTGGACTCAAATAAAATATTTCCAACAATTTTTTATTTGCAAAGTTTAATTCTTTAATTATTTCAAAATGGAATAAATTCAAATAAATTCCAAATAAATCCAAATAAATCCCAGAAAATTCCAAAAATTCACAAATGTGCAAAATAATATTTTAATTTCATGAAAAGCAAAAATTGGGGTGTTACACAATCCCTTGTGCGGCCTCGATGGATCTGAGACGATCCTCTTGCATCGACATACGCTCGTTAGTGAGTCGTACATCCTCGCTAAGACCCTCGGTGGTCTCCCTCGTCATCCTCTCAAAGTGAGCAATGATGCCCTTTGTTCGTGGAGAGTGGTGCAGCGATCTCTCATCACCTGACATGGTTAGTAGAAGACAAGGAAACAAAAATCACAATTATAATGTTCCTATCAACTACTAGGAGGTGGTGGCAAGTCTCTCAACACTCAAGCCTATGACCAATGTTCTTACAAGTTCTTACCATGCAGCAGGTGTTGTCGGCTGTTGGCGTGGTCAAAAGTTCTCCGAAGCTTGGATAAAGCGATTGCCAAGGGACCGAACAAAAGTACAAGGTTGGATGTGGAGCTTGTATAGGAAATATTTATTTCCTATGCAATCTGATAATTCTAGTTATTGTAATGATAAGTAATGATCCAAACTAGAATTCACAAGCCTTAGTTGCCGATCTCAAAGAAATAAGTGAATTTGAAGGCAACACACACGCAAAGATAATGGCACTTATGCAATCAAGGAATGAGCTATAAAATATAAGTGATGCACCAAAAGCTCTATTGCACAAGTCGTAGAGAGATGCTAACTTATTGCTTTGAGAATGTAAAAAGGGCACAAGATTGCTCACTAATTAATAAATTGCACAATATAAAAAGTAACGAACACAAATTATGGTTTTGCTCAATGTAGTGCGACCGGCCACAATTTTCTTTTTCTTTTCCTTTTTTTTTGGGCCTTTTGGCTCTTTCTCTTTTCTTTCTTTTGGTGACTTTCGACCAACACTAGTATGAACAAAATTTTGAAATCCCTAACTCGGTGTCACAAGATAATATGATATGATAACTGAAGATTATGCAATGTATCAAGTAGAGCAGCCCTAAGCAATATCAACAAGCTAGTCTCAAATAGGATCAAAGTGTTCACAAAGGATGATTTGGTTCCCAAAGGTAGGTGTATTGATGTTTTTCTAGGGCAGCAGACTTGTCGCCTAGATTAATGTTTGAAGATCACCGAATTTGATTGGTTGACTGTGGAAGGAAATTGAAGCTTATATCCTCAGCTTTCAATAGAGTGAAAGAACACAAAAATCCGAGTTCGTATGTGAAAGTTATGCTCAAAATACCAAACTGGACAGAATTGAAGGATTGAAGCTACGTGAAGGAAAAGAAAGATTAGCAACTAAAACATGGACTATAATGGATCAAAACATAACAAAACTCACTAAAATAATAGATTGAAACTAAAGGTTGAATTTTTGTGGAGTAGTTTTCAATTTAGGACAGAAATCAAAAACTAACATAAGGCACTGATATTCTCACCGATCAATTGAAGCTCTGATACCAACTGATGCATCCCTCCTGGGTGCGCACCGTGCCCTTCGCGGCCCAGCCGTATGGCGCACGTGCCTCGCCCGGCGAGCGGAATGCCCAACTGGCCCAGGGGTGTGGGCCTTGGACCACGAGAGAAATACACACCTTGGCTGCCATAGCCAGGCCATAAGAGTCCAATGTGGCCCCCAAAAGACTAGTCTGATGGGGGGAGGGTTGCTCTCCCTTTTAAGGTGGTATTCTCTCCCCTTCATAAGCAAGGTGGTACTATCATTCTCACCCTCTTATTTTGGGACCTAGCTCTGATACCAACTAATGTAACATTGGGTGTCCCGATCTTTCGATGAGAATGATAACCTTCGATTTGGGTGGAGACGACTTTGACGATCCGACTACAACGTACAACGACGATACACCTTAGCAATCGCTAAACCAACTCAAGAGGGTTATTGACCTTGCCGTGGGCATGATCAACTTGATCACGAAGATCAATTCCTGCAAGCAATCGAAGAACAAGCAAGAACAAGGCAAAAGCAATCTAAAATTGCAAATATAGATGAAGTATAGAAAAATTTGGGGTTCCAATACAAGGAGCTTGTTAGGCGGCCGTTGAGCACGTCTAAAAGACTCAAATTGTAGCAAAAGGCTAAACTATCAAATAACCAAAACCCAAGTTATTTTGGGGGACTCCCTAGCTATATATAGGAGAAATAGGAGGCCAAAACCGTGCTAGGGGCGTCCAAAGCACAACCATGGACAAGTAGGACTCCTATTCCTAGTTTGACTCGGATTTGGAAAGATGACCGAACTTGTTTTGCAGATTCCCATTGACTCGTAAGGAATTTGGTCATGAGGCCAAATCCGTTGGAAAGAGGACGATGAAACCTTTCAAACCAGTACTCATAGACGCCAAACACCCTTGTGGATCAAAAGTTATGTTCGTTTTAAGTTGGTGCTGTCCCGGAGGCTGAATCCGAGTTGAAGTTGTGCACCGGAAGAATTGGCTTCATGCTTGACTTTTGGGAGTCCTTCTCCTTGGTTCCTAAGGACAATAAAATCATCACAAGGATTAAATAGCATTCCATTCATTAAATTATTTGTATACAACCCAAGGAACGCATTCACCTGGCAATTGAATTGACGTGCGCGAACTCGAGTAATTGGCCCTTTTATTACATTGTTGGTTTCAATTGGGTTTGTAGGCATGGCCGTATCCATGGTAGTGATGTCCTCATCAGAAATCATGCACTTTGATTACACTCTTCCAAATAAGTTTGTAGCCGATGGCATAATTACCAAGTTGCCTCCCTTGTGGTGGAGCTTTACCACGACCTTAAAGTACAAGAGGGAGATCATGATTGTTGAGGAGTTAATCTCAACTATTGATGTTGAGGAGAAGAAAAGAGCCAAGGATGCCCCTTGTACTTCATAGGAAGGCACCTCCAATGCCTATTTGGTATACGGTAAATTTGGTAGGGGAAGAACAAGAATAAAGGAAAAGCCAAGCAGTCAACTAGCATTAAAAAGAAGAACAACAAGAAGGACTTGACTTGCTATGTGTACGGTGAGCTTGGCCAAAAAATGCCGGCAGCCCAAGGGAATAAATGATGGTCCGTAGGGGCATAAACCTACCAATGTTACTATTAGTGATGTTGGAGGGTCAGGGTATGCACATGTTTCTCTTCTAGCATGTCAATATATCGATTGGTGGATCAACACAGGAGTTAATGTACATGTGTGTGTTGACTTTAGTTTGTTTTCCTCTTATCAGACTGTTAACTGTTCCTCTATCTTGATGGGGAATGTATCATGGGGCTCTATGCATGGAATTGCTAATGGATCTAAGGTTAACTTCATTGAAGACTCTATCATTGAAGAATATATAGCACACCCTGGAATAAATAGGAACCTCATCAGTGGTTCTCTTTTATGCCATGACAGCTATCGGCTAGTTTTTGAGTCAAGTAAATTTATTCTTTTGATTTTTCCCTATTTATTGGCAAAGATTATGATTACAGAGACAAGTTCTGCCTTTCTATTCTTGATAGTTGCAACATTGTGAATATATTATTTTCTTTGGAAAATAATGTTGGAGATTCCTCTATTTGGCACTCTCGTTTGTCATATTAATTATGATAGAATTGCTCAATTGGTTAATCTCAATTTAATTCCAAGCTTTTCTATAGTTAGAGGATCTAAGTGTCAGACTTGTGTGCAATCTAAGCAACTTCGGAAGCCTTTTAAGGCTATAGGAGAGAAAAGTCTTAGAATTAATTTATTATGATCTATGTGAGATGAATAGAGTATTAACTAAGGCAAAGAAATATACTTCATAATGTTTTTTGATAATGCTACTAGATATTGCCAATTGTATCTACTTAAAATGAAAGATGAGGCACTAGAGTACTTTAATATATATAAAGCTGAGGTTAAAAATCAATTAGAAAATAAAATCAAACAACTAAGGTCAGATAAAGGAGGAGAGTACATCTCTCATGAGTTTCCTTATACTATGTGGAACATGAAATTATCCATGAGACGATGGCTCACTATTCACCTCAGTCAAATGTGTGGCTAAGAGAAAAAACTGAACACTTATAGACTTAATTAATGCCATGTTGGCTAGAGCTAGTTTATCAATGCCATGGTGGGGGGAAGCCCTCTTGACCGTATGTTTTGTCCTTAATAGAGTCTTCTCATCGAAATGTGAGGTTACTCCATATGAGAAATAGAAAAGGAAGAAAACATTCTCTTGGTTTCTTATGCTCATAGGGGTGCTTAGCGAAAGTTATTGTATCACAATGTAAGAAGCGTGAGCTAGGACCTAAGATTGTAGATTGTGTCTTTCTAAGCTATGCGCAGTATAGTGCAACCTATAGATGTTTAGTAGTGAAATTCGAGATTTCTTGTATTCATGGTAACACTTTTATTGAATCTCATGATGTAAGCTTCTTTGAGAATATCTTTCCTACGAAGGATACTAGTGCATCATGTAGTCAAGCATTTTTTAATCCACCTCCGAACCTCTACTTTTTCATGAAGATATTATTGAGGAGTATGACAATATAGAAGCTCCTCGTAGGAGCAATAGACAAAGGGTTAAAAAATCCTTTTGTGAAAACTTTAATGTGTATCTCGTGGATGATGTGCCAAAAACCTTTTTCAAAGGCATATGCATCATCCAATGTAGAGTATTGGACGCAAGCAGTACAAAGCGAAATGGATTCCACTAATGGAACATGAGGAGTATATGAATATCCTACTGGCTGCAAACCAGTTGGATGTAAATGAATCTTGAAGAAAAAAAAGCTTAGACCCGATGGTACTATTGAGAAGTACTAGCTGGACTTGTGGCTAGGATAGTTACTATCATAGTGCTTTTATACTTACTCACATGTTGCTAGGATAGTTACTATCAAAGTGCTTCTTTCACTAGCGGTTTCATATAAGTTTTACATTCATCAAATATATGTAAAAACAGCTTTCCTAAATAGAGAACTAGATGATAAAATATATATGAAGCAACCCGATGGGTTTGTAGCAATTGGACAAGAGAACATGGTGTGTAGGCTTCGAAAGTCTTTATATGGCCTCAAGCAAGCACCTAAATATTGGCATGATAAATTTGACAAAACACTAACCTCTGCTAGCTTTGTGGTGAATGGGGCCAATAGATGTGTGTACTATAGGTTTGGTGGGGGCAAGGAAGTGATTATGTGTTTGTATATTAATGACATACAAATTTTTGGAACTAGTATCAATGTGATAAATGATGTCAAATCATTTTTCTCAAAATTTTGATATGAAGGATCTAGGAGATGCTAATGTTATTCTTAACATCAAGCTTATCAAGGATGATAATAGGATTACTTTAAAGCAATCTCATTATGTAGAGAAAATTTTGAGTCATTTTGGGTACTCAGATTGCAAAATATCCCCAACACCCTATGACCTGAGTCTAAAACTTCGAAAGAATACATGACAATGGATAAATCAATTTAGATACTCTCAAATAATTGGTTCTCTGATGTATCGGGCTAGTGCAACCAGGCCTGGCATTTCATTTGCTCTAAGCAGATTGAGTCAGCTTACTTCAAACCCGGGAAATGATTGTTGGAATGCACTTGATTGTGTCATGAGATACTTGAGGGGTACCAATGCTTATGGACTTCATTATAATGGGTATCCCGCGGTACTTGAGGGCTATAGTGATTCCAATTGGATCTTTAGATGCCGATGAGATCAAAGCCAATGGTGGGTATGTATTCACTTTAAGTGGTGTTGTGGTTTCATGGAGGTCTTATAAAAAAAATATATTAACAAGATCAACCATGGAAGCTGAGCTTGTAGCACTTTACACAGCTACTATTGAGGCAGAGTGGTTGAGTGAGCTCTTGTTGGACTTGCAAATGGTTGAAAATCCAATAACAGCTATTATTTTATACTGTGAGAACCATACTGTGATCACTAAGGTTAAGAGTGCAAAATATAATATGAAGTCTTCAAGACATGTGAAACAGCGAATCAAATATGTTAGGAATTTGACAAATACTAGATTGATCACCGTAGATTATATTAGTACATCTAAAACTTGGCAGACTTTTATAAAAGGACTATCACGTGCAGTGATAGATGGAGCATCGAGGGAAATAGGATAGAGACCCACTTGAGTTGCTCCAAAGTGGAAACCCAACCTATGTGAATAGAGATCCCATGAGTTAGGTGATGGGAACAAAAGCTATCGGTGTAACTTAAGAGTACATTTGTAACTACTTTTTCCCATTAGTAGATGCATACTCTTAAGTACTACATGGGAGGATGACTTTTATGTCTTTATATGTTCTAAAGCTCATCTTAATGGCGAGGTACTATCCTGTAGAGTACACTCGAAAGAACGCAATTATGGGAGCTAGATTGTGAGGTTGTAGTCTATGATATTTGGGTAATCTCTAATAAGCTCATGAGAACATGACCGTAACACTCCAAATCGTAGGCATGGCTCTAGGCAGCCTAGTATTAGTGATGCCTTCAAATGAACCTTGCTTGCATAAGACTGTCAATTCAAGGCTTTGGATATTGCATAGTTGCAAGTAAGTGGATCTTGATGTGCTAGGTATAGCTCAACTCGGGACAGGTTTGCATTGCAAAACCGGTATATCAAAAGTATTGGGAAGCTTTTTCTTGAAGACTTTCACTTCTTGGTAGAGATTGTTGGGATTAATTTCAGAATTAATTCATTGAAAGAAGTCAAAGGGGTGTTGACTTGGGTGTGGGGGGGGGCTTTAGTCCTATATTGCTTAGCTAGGTGGTGGAAAACCAAATTAGAAGGGTAGCTCTTGTATGGACTCTAGTATGAGTTGGTGGCAAGACGTGCGACCGAGACATGCTAAGTGTATTTAACCTTTTGTCACTTATACTGACTATGAAACATCACCTTACACCTCGATTGCCAACGTGGCGCTATGGACGTAGTGAGACATATGTTCTTTTGCGGTTAGTTTGTTTGCCTATAATACGGGATTCCGGGGTTTGGTTCCTGGGATCGTGGCAGTTTGATTTTCGTATCACTGAGAACTCATGAGGTGGTTTTTGCTTGACGCATCTTCATAAAGGAGAGGCCCTTGTATGTGAAGGCATGCAACAAAAACCGATCTTATCTCTCTGGCGCTCTCTGCTTCTTTAGGTACTAGCTGGCACCTGAGCCATTTGGTCCCTTCGCTTGTCGTTCAATAGGCGTGAGGGAGAGCAGTGTCTTCGATCCAACTCCAGCCTTTGACAACCTACAGAGAGACCAGCAATTAGGTTTCTCGGCTGTGCCATACCTCGCGATTGCTCGTCTTCATCTTCGATGTTACACTACTCCTACGTAGTTTCCTGTTCTTCATCAAGCTGTTTCGGACCGATTAGTTGTTGGTCCAAGTGATCTTTCTCTTTATGATTAATCTATTGAGAATACATGTTGCTATGACAGTATTGTTTACATCTATATATCAATTGGATCATGTGTGGGCATATTTTTTTACTAGTATATTATATATACATCGAATAGTTATTGGCTGCTAGTAATATTTAATTTTATGTTTTTACTGTATAACTATAGAATTAAATTAACGTCATGTTAATTTCCAACACCTACGGGGGTTTGGTAATGACGACAGGATTGGATCAGTAGAGAGAGAACCACGGAGGCGACGGTGGGGTGTTGGGTGGATGTTAACACCAGAAGTGGCGAGCCGGCGGCAGTGGTAGTTGGGGAGAGGAGGGCGTGTCAGGATCGCTGAGAGACGAGAAGAAAGAACTGAAGAATAATCGCTGAAGACAATGGAAAAGAGGTCTGAAGAGAACACAAAGACATCAAGATTACATTTTGATGTAATGAACGGTTTAGATTAGTTCACGTAAGTGCTGAAAGTGAGATCTGAGGGATACGATTAAACGTAGTCACTGGAGTCGGTAAGATTTTGTCTAGTTACTGCTAAAGGTCAAAAACTCTGATACTTTCATTTTTACTGATGTAACTCTGAACTGGGATATAAAAGCCCAAAACTATGAAAAGGAAAAACGAAATTAAGCATATACTTGTTATCTTCTGGTATCTTAGAATAGCTACTTTACTTTCTTCTCGTTCAAGCCACGAAATCATCTACATCCACATTCCTTTCGTCTGATCCGATTCGTTTGGATCTTGACAAAGGTATCAGAGCAAAGTCGCAAGTCCTTGGAGTAATCGATTAGATTGGTTGGGTTGGAGCGATAGTTCATTCTTCGCTACTGTAAAATCCCCAAATAGATGCTAATCTAAATCTACTGACGACCGAAGGAAGAAGGGTGAGGTTGACACACTTGTGTTAGTAAAATCCCTCATCTGGCTGGATAAATTTCAGTTGTCATATCTATGGCTGGCGGAGATTTTTTATCAGAGTTCTGAGCGGAAATCAACAACATCAAGGAATATATGGGTGATCTGAAGAATTTGAGAACTGAGTTCGCAGAGATGAAAGAGATGCTGAAACAACTCTGCCTCTCGAGATCCAATTTACCGCACAATCCAGAGGTAAGTAATACTGGAAGACTGGGACTCTCTATTGCGGAATCACACGAGTTTGGGGGAATGACCACAGAACTGGATCCGACCAGAGAACCAGAAGCAAACCGAGTGGTAAATATGCCACTACCCACTCTAGCAGAGGGAATCGCCCACAGGAGTGGTCAAGGAGGACCAACAACGATTGAGCACACTGCAGGACTTCCACCACCTTTCAGTCAAACACAGATGAGAGGATTGGGGACTGGACAGCCAATGTATGGTGGGGAAATATACTCTCCAAACAGAGCATCGGTGAGCTTAATGAACAATTATGGCACAAGGTCACAAAATCCTGGAATTCAGTGGTTTGATGCTTCTTTGAATCAGTATGTGGGGAAAGTCAATAATCGCACTCATTATGCAGAAGCAATCATAAAGGGACCTCGGTTGGAAATACCGATATTGGAAGGAGATGAAGTTCTTAATTGGGTAAAGCAATGTGAAAAATTCTTTGAAATTTCTGGAACTCCACAAGATCAATGGGTAAATTTAGCTACCGCTCATTTCACTGGGAGAGCAGCTATATGGTTCAAAGGGATTGGGATTCCTACTATTGCACTTTCTTGGCCTCAATTTTGCTCAATGCTTTGTGATCAATTTTGTGATGTAAGTGCTCATGATGCAGTAGAGGCATTGCAAAACATCAAGCAGAAAGAAACAGTCTCTCAATATATTGATAAATTTGAAGAATGTGTTGCTCTAGTAATGAGGGATCACCCATATTTGAAAGAACATTTCCATTTGAGTTGTTTTATCGGAGGGTTGAAGGGAGAAATTAAACACGATGTATGTAGTCAGAGACCACAAGGTTTGATGGAATGTTACTGGTATTCCAGAGTATATGAGAAAGCCGCAACGGCAAGGAAAAATCAGTACAGTGGAAATTTTGGGCGACAGAGATTCAGTGGTAGCACTAGTAAAATCAGTGGTGGATTGACTAATCAGAGTAATCAGAAGGCTACAGGTAATGCTGACCCAAGGAAGTGGGAAGAAAAAGGCAAAAACTTATGCTGGTATTGCAAGGAACCTTGGAATCCATCACATAGATGCAAGATCAAGAAGGCATTACATGCACTTTTGAAGAGAGGAGAATCAGAAGAGAGTACTAATGAAGGACAAGAACAATCAGCTGATCCGGAATATGTATCAGCACCAAGTAGCCCAGAGAAGGAAGAAACACAAAAAACACCGGATCAAGTGATGGCTATTTCTCAGCAAGCTGAAAAGGGTTTGTGTACACCTAATACTTTCTCATTGTTGACAAAAATTGGAGGAAGAAGAGTAGTGGCTCTAGTTGATAGTGGAAGTACACATTCATTTATCGACTATGATCTAGCAATCAAATCAGATTTGTAGTTGACTTATGGTCCGGCCAAGAGTGTTGCGGTGGCAAGAGGAGGAGAACTTCAGACAAATGCTCAGGTAAACCAGGTGAGGTACAAGGTGCAAGGAGAAAGTTTCTGTCATTCCTTTAAGTTGCTTCCTTTGAAAAGCTATGACATAATATTAGGAGCTGACTGGATTTTTGAACATAGTCCTATTGGAATGGATTTGAAACAAAGGAGATTAACTTTGTGCAAAGAAGGGAGAAAGGTCAGTTTTGAGGATTTTACCAATAGCTCACCAAGAGGGGGAATAAATGCTACAAGATTGACAAAGATGATTAAAAAGGGAGTGATGGGATATATCATTCACATACACCACATATCTGAACAAGACAGCAACTCCGAGCCTAAAATGGCTCCCACCAAAAAGAGATTGTGACCATGTTATTTATTTGAAAGAGGGTAGTGAACCACCAAACTTAAGGCCATACAAAATCCCTCATTATCAAAAGGACGCAATGGAAAATATTATCAACCAATTATTGGAAAATGAAGAGATTAGGCACAGTTTTAGTCCTTATGCATCTCCAGCAATTCTTGTGAGAAAAAAGGATGGATCATGGCAAATGTGTGTTGATTACAGACAATTGAATTCACAAACTATTAAGAACAAATTCCCGATGCCTATCATTGAAGATTTGTTGGATGAACTGCATGGAGCAACTGTATTCACGAAGTTGGACCTGAGATCGGGATATCACCAAATTAAAATGAATGAGAGAGATATCAGTAAAACGGCATTTCGTGGCATTATGAGTATTTAATAATGCCGTTTGGTTTATCTAATGCACCTGCAACTTTTCAGGCATTGATGAATTCAATTTTTGAAAAACATTTGAGGAGATTTGTACTTGTATTTTTCGATGATATTCTTATATATAGTAAAGACAGAGAGACACACAAGGAGCACATTGTGATGGTTATGACTATTTTGATGGAGAATCAATTGAAGATCAAATTGAGCAAGTGTGTATTTGCCACATCAAAAGTGGAGTACTTGGGACATATAATTGGGACATATAATCAGTGGGGATGGAGTGGCCACTGACCCAAAGAAAGTTGAGGATATTATGAACTGGCCAAAACCTAACAATATTACCCAGCTAAGGAGCTTCTTGGGACTGACAGGGTACTATAGGAGATTCATGAAAGGATATGGGCAGATCTGTCGACCCTTGTTTGATATGCTTAAGAAAGATGCCCGGAAATGGGAAGAAGAACAAACAAATGCTTTTGAGCAACTGAAGAAAGTTATGACCAGCTGCCCGGTATTGGCATTACCAAAATTTTCAAAACCATTTGTGATTGAAACAGATGCCTGTGGTTTTGCTATTGGGGGAGTTCTTATGCAGGAAGGTCAACCCATTTCTTATTTCAGCAAGGCATTAAGGACAAGAGCATCAACTCAATCAATTTATGACAAGGAGGCATTGGCAATATTGGAAGCATTTAAGAGGTGGAGACATTACTTTTGGGGAGGAAAACTGATTATTAAGACTGATCAAAAAAGTCTGAAATACATTACCTCTCAAAGAGTGAATGAGGGGATACAACACAAATTGCTTCTTAAATTGTTGGAGTTTGATTATTCAGTGGAGTATAAAAAAGGAAAGGAGAACATAGCAGCTGACGCTTTATCGAGGAGAGAAGATCAAAAGCAACACCAAGAGTACTCATGTCAGGTCGTAACCACCATAACTCCAGAATGGGTGATGGAAGTGAAGGAAAGTTATATAGAAGATGAGAGTAGTCAAAAGATGTTGAAGGAGGCGCAGTTGTACAAAGACGCCGATGATAAATATACTTTAGTGTTGAGGATCTTGAGGTTCAAAGGAAGAATTTTCGTGGGAGGAAAGGGAGAACTGAGGCGCAAAATCCTTGAAGACTTTCATGCATCTAGTTTTGGAGGACACTCAGGTATACAGGCTACCTATCACAGGGTTAAGAAGGTATTTTATTGGCCAGGACTGAAGAAAAATGTAGAGGAGATGGTAGCTGAATGTCCAGTGTGCCAAGTGACAAAATCTGAAAATATTCATATTCCAGGGTTATTAAATCCATTAGATGTTCCTAACATGGCGTGGTCACATATTTCAATGGATTTTGTGGAGGGTTTACCAAAATCTCATGGTAAAGACACAATTTTAGTAGTGGTTGACAGATTTACAAAGTACAGTCACTTCATCGGATTATCACATCCTTACTCGGTGGAACAAATAGTCAGGTTGCTGCTGGACAATGTCATCAAACTTCATGGAATACCTATTGCGATTGTTACCGATCGAGATAGAATCTTTACCAGTAAATTATTCTCTGAAATCTTCAAGGCCATGAATGTTTCATTAAAGTTGAGCACTTCATACCATCCACAAAGTGACGGCCAAACAAAGAGAGTCAACCAATGCTTGGAATCATATTTGAGGAGTATGGTTTTTCAAAACCCGAAGGAGTGGTTCAATTGGTTATCTCTAGCAGAATGGTGGTATAATTCTAATTACCACACTTCCCTACAAATGACGCCATTCCAAGCTCTGTATGGATATCCTCCCCCACAGATTGGGGAATTTGCGGTTTCAGGTGGCATATCTACTGAAGCCAAGAATATGATGCAGCGAAGAGAAGAGGTAACTAAACAGATTAAACAAAATTTGCAGAGGGCTTAAGAAAGGATCAAATATTTTGCTAACCGTCATCGGTCTGAAAGAGAATTACAAGTTGAAGATATGGTCTATTTGAAATTACAACCATACAGGCAAAATGCTTTTGGGCTAAAAGTTCGCTCAAGCTCAGATCAAAGTTCTATGGACCATTTAGAATATTGGAGAGAATCGGCAAGGTTGCATATAAGCTCCAGCTTCCTGAAAATGCGAACATACATCCAGTTTTTCATGTAAGCCAGTTGAAAAAACACCTGGGTCCTCGGGCTGTACCAATGGCAGGACTTCCACTTGTGAGTACAGATGGATTAGTTAAGACTGAGCCGATTGCTGTCCTTGATCGCCGTATTGTTCCCAGAAAAGGGGTTCCAACTGCACAATGGTTGATTCACTAGCAGAATTTAACTCCGGCAGAAGCTACGTGGGAGGATTTGCCATTTATCAGAAGTTCATTTCCAGATTTCAATCCTTGAGAACAAGGATCATGTTGAGGACGGGGTATTGTCAGGATCGCTGAGAGACGAGAAGAAAGAACTGAAGAATAATCGCTGAAGACAATGGAGAAGAGGTCTGAAGAGAACACAAAGACAGCAAGATTACATTTTGATCTAATGAACGGTTTAGATTAGTTTACGTAAGTGCTGAAAGTGAGATCTGAGGGATACGATTAAACGTAGTCACTGGAGTCGGTAAGATTTTGTCTAGTTACTGCTAAAGGTCAAAAACTCTGATACTTTCACTTTTACGGATGTAACTCTGAACTGGGATATAAAAGCCCAAAACTCTGAAGAGGAAAAACGGAATTGAGCATATACTTGTTATCTTCTGGTATCTTAGAATAGCTACTTTACTTTCTTCTCGTTCAAGCCACGAAATCATCTACATCCACATTCCTTTCGTCTGATCCGATTCGTTTGGATCTTGACAGGGCGGCAGCGGGAGTTGGGGTGGTCGCGGCAGCGGGGGAGGAGGCATGGAAGGGCTGGAGGGAGGGAGGAGGCGGTGGGTGCTGGAGCCGTGGTGGCCGGTTGCGGCGATGGCAGGGAGGGAAAACCCTAAGTCGGTTCAGAGGTCTCCTGGGCCTGTGCCTCCGAGTCGGACTCAATTTTGAAAGCCCCCTCGGAGCTAAATGCACAATTGGACAGATTCTAAAGAAACAACGCCTCAAAAGGTATACGTCTCATGAACAGAGAACAGCCACACCAGATTTCCCTTGTGAGTTCTGAACCCTATGATACCGCTGTGGCAGTGTGGCAGCTAATACTACTAATTTTTCAGAAGCTGCTCTAAAACTACGACCCAAACAACTCGTTTGGTTATTCTGTGAAATGAAATAATCCTGAATTTCCTAAAAATTCATTTGTTCCAAATACCCCCAATCCTTTCAACTATAACGAGGAATTTTCAACCTTTCAAGTGGTCATGATCACTGGATGTAAAAATGCAGGATCTATTTCTCTTTGCAAGCTCCGCGCCATGACATCACCAATCCATCAGTGTAAATGCCTGTCAGACTGCACACAACACATTGATATACTGGCGTCTTGGCTGATTGATTGCATCGAACCAATCTTCTTCGGAGTCATAAATATTTACAGTAGTCTGGTCATCACTTGCTTCGACATCCTGACAAGCTTAAAATGCTTGACTTGGCCGGAGAAGAACAACTCTGCATTTACTCATCGAATGCATGAATGCTCTGAATGGCAAGCAGGGAGGGCACATTGACCATGTAATGCGCAGCGCACACCTGAACAAAATTCATCTGATCATAATGTGATTGAGCAGCTTCTTTCGGCATCTTTGACCAGCCAAGTGAAAGCTGGTTCTGACCAATGTCGTCTTACATGCTTGCCCAGATTTTTTGTTGCTATTCTTCTGCAACAGGAAGAAGTTTGATCTCCATCTACGTACTGATGCTGCATCTGCTTAGGCAGGTCGAAACGGCTCGAATCGACAGGTAAGGTAAACAATGTCGTGTGTTCAGAAACCGTTGCAGGAATACAGGGAAAGGTCAGCTACTCAGTTGCTTGACAGGTTTTCTCTTCGCTTCTGCAGAAAAAAAAAGACGCTTGTCGTTGTGGCCATGAGTCCAGGTCGTTGTATTTAGATTAAAGATCAGATCATGTTACAGTATTTGCAGCTGCTGTACCAATTTTCTGAGATGAGACTAATGTATAATGAAGAATCATAATATTTGAAATTAGCCATTTGGGAGTAGTGTCTGGTTGTCATTTGCTGTGAAAAATTTCCAGGTTTTTCTTGGAATTTCAGCCAAGAACTGCATCTCCAGCCAGTCTAGCTTCAAGGATAAACGACTCTGCTGATCAACTTGTCAACCACAAAGATGAGTACAACTGTAATAACCAATTAACTTTCGCTGGTCACGAATAACTTCAAACGATCTCGGTATCTGCGGGGGACTTCTCAAGATTAAAGCGATTATTTAGGAATTTTGTAGGAGCTGAATCCTGTGGAAGCTTTTTCTTATATGGCCCTTTGGAACGAAGGAATGAGACGTTATGATTCGAATGGAATTTCTATAGAATAGCTCAAACCATAGCAATTTTGGAGAAAATTTAACATGACATTCGATCTCATGGAAAATTTCCTGCACGACTGTCTCCCTAAAATCATATACTCTTTTCCAATGAAGTGTCCAGCGTCCAAAAGAACAATTGAACATTTCCTGTGTCCTAGAATTTCTAAAACATGGCACCCCAATTCTGTGTTTTTCATGTTCCTGTATTCTCGGATTCCTAAGGTCCAAAGATGAAGCCATGCCAAACGTCCTGCTTTCAGAGAAGTCAGTCACACGGTTAAGGGTCTCTTTGATTTGGAGGAAGAACAAAGGAAAAACGTAGGATTCGAATTCCTATGGATTTGGTGCTGTAGTACCGTATGATTCGTCAGATTCGACTCCCTATGGAAAAACACAGGAAAAATTCCTTCGCATATGGTTTCAAACGAAAAACTTGGAAAAATTAACATCCACCAAAAGCTCTTTTTAATTTCTAGGCGTAGAATCGACACAATACATGCTACATGTGCCACTAAAAACAAATGACATTATTATTCACTCTAAAATTATTGTGTTCTTCTTGCTGCTTTCCGATCGTCCAAATTCCCGTGTTTTCAAATCCTCTGTTTTGCGTATGTATTTCTATCCTATTCTTATATTTTTTAGAATCCTGCGAATCAAAGTGGCCCTAAAATTTATTCCGTCATGCATTCCATGGAAGACCTTCGTATACTTTAAACTTTATACAAGTCTAAAATTCATTGAATTGTAGTGTGAATTCTGCGAAGTCTGAAATGAGGCAGAGGCCTTCATATTGGCCAAATATCTAAATAAATCTGTCACGCTACTAAAATTCTTTGAATAGTAGTATGAATTGTATACATTTCTAACACAGGCCACGCATACATTTGCCAAGCGGTTAAGTAGGGGTTCATGCAAAATTACCTTTTTTCAAACGAGCTAAATCTAAATGAACACAATCTATCATCCTACAAAGCTAAAACTGGAAATTTTCAAAATGTCATTCTGATTCATTAGCTCCATCCATTGCTTAGCCAACAGCACGTCGCCCGAAGAAGAACAAATATGAATGTCTTCCAAAGCTGGCCCCCTTAAGCAACTAAAAAGCTGAGACGACGGGAATGGCATGCTTGCAAGTTTATGGATTTTCCCATTGAAAAGTTGTGCATCATTCATATTTGCTTAGTTTTATTGGGCCGACGCCGTGATGCGTGCCCTAAATCTAAGCTAGAGCATTTCACATATAGATAGTACCGGACCACCAATCATTCCGGTGAAGGGGACCATGCACCACTGTAGCGGTAGGAGAGATTCAATTCCAGCTTTTGGAACATGGCATTTCAAGTCATCATCAGTTGGAGTCTTGGACGACCCTAAACGTATACCTAAATCCTCTAGCCACAATCGTGGAGATCGAAAACCAACCCTAACGCGTCTAGGCACAAATTGCGTGGAGGCATGCACTAATCCATCATTCTTATCTTCATACGCTCCTTTTGGATCAAAGACTAGCTACTCATCGAGGAAATGGAACATCCTCCGCCGTACAGATCCGTCAAAGACAGGCACTGAAGCACAACGTGTTGAAAATATGCGCACTATTTTAATTCCAGATTTTACCACGACACAAATATCACAGATAAATAGTGATGCACACAGTAAATCTAACAGTAGGCTACACATTGTACTTCCAAACATATATATACTCATGGAACAGAATATGATCAAGTTGAATGAACACTAACGACTTACAGTCGAGCTTGATGAAGAACTGAACGATGCACAGAAGATGTCGTTGAGGAAGCAGCGCAGGAGTGGTCGCGCAGATGCGCTACCCAGAAACCTTATTGCCGCCCCGTGCAGGTGAACTCTGCGGCAACGGCTCGGAGATACCGCTCACCCTCCTTCACGGTGCACGTCGGAGTAGGAAGGCTGGCGTGGTCCAACTGCTCAACACCTCAGTACAACTCTCACAGGATGAAGAAGAAAGTGTGGAATTGGAAAAACTCAGTGTATTAGCCTGGACATCTCTAGGTCTTATATAGCCTCTCACCAGTAACTGCCTCCATTACTCACTAATGGCCCGACGTTAAGCAGGTAATCGATCAATTAAACAGACTTAATGCACTGGTAACTGCCAATTCAAACACAAATAATGGTCATTATGCAGTCTCCTGATCAGTACAAAAAGTTAAACAATTGCATGATTAAGCAAAATAAAAGGTGAATTCGTAGTGCCAGGAGACACACTACGTCGCGGCGCGGTCGCTCGTCGCAAGTCACAAGTCATGCGGATTTTCACGCGAAAATATGCGAATACGCGCGAGCGCGTGCGTACGTGCGCGCGTGTGTGTTTCTCCAAAGTCCTTCTCATACCATCCCTATGCCATGCTCCTCATAACTCAATGAGTGGCAAGGACTCCACCTTATAAATTGCCTTCCTTCCACTTGCCTAAGCAATATGGTATTAACCATGCAATCTTTGGAATTAAAGGAAGTGGGCCATATTCATGGGCCAATTCCAACAATCCCCCACCAATTCCAAAGCAAACACTAAAACAATATCAAACATTGTTGTACTGAAATGTTGTTTATATACCAGTCATTTAGTATAAGTCCCGTACGGGTTGAACTTACACCTAGATTAGCAAGATTCATCTTCTCACAGCTGCTGAATGGACTATGCTTGGAATTCATAGCTTTTGTGATCAGATTTCACTTTCAATCACAACTGATACAAGGCTATCAACGAACCATGCCTATACGGAGCGTTATATGGTCATGCTCCCTTATCTGCTCATGAGCTTTCTAGAGAATGCCCCATCCTCGTGAACTGCGACCACACAGTTATGCTCAAGTAGGTGTATTCATTATAGGTATCCTGTAGGCCAATACCTTTTTCTCTCATTTTTGACACTAGAATACATTAAGGCTTTTAGCCAACCTTCCATACAGTCGAGAGTACTTTGTCTATTAGGACACAGGTACAATTTAATAATATGTACTCTCTTGTTACAACATCAACTTGTTTTTCTCATTACCTAATTCACGGGATCTCCGATCAGGAAGGAATGGGTTACCATTGTGTTGTAACTCAAATGGGCCTCATACCCATGTCCATAGGCCTTAGCGGAAATCGTTTTCCTTGCAAGTCCTTTTGTAAAAGGATCTGCCAGATTTTTCTCAGTGTGAATATAATTCACAGCAATTACTCCGGAGTTTCTCAATTTTCTGACAGATTTAAGCCTGCGCTTCACATGTCTGGAGGACTTCATGTTATCCTTAGTACTCATAACCTTAATCAACACTGTTTGGTTATCGCAGTACATTAGGATCGGCGGTACTGGTTTCTCAACCAATGGCAAGTCCAACAAAAGCTCTCTAAGCCATTCAGCCTCAACAGTGGCTGTATCAAGTGCTACAAGTTCAGCTTCCATGGTTGACCTTGTTAATATGGTCTGTTTGCAAGACCTCCATGAAACTGCAGCACCAGCTAAGGTAAAAACATAACCACTTGTAGCTTTGATCTCATCCGCATCAGAGATCCAATTGGAATCACTATATCCTTCTAATACAGATGGATATCCAGTATAGTGAATTCCGTAAGATGTTGTGCCTCTCAAGTAGCGCAACACTCTTTCAAGTGCCTCCCAATGATCATCTCCCGGGTTAGATGTAAACCGGCTTAATTTGCTCACAGCAAATGAGATATCAGGTCTTGTGGCACCAGAAAGATACATAAGAGACCCAATAATTTGTGAATATCTCAATTGATCTTTCCCTAACCCTTGATTTTTCCGAAGTTTAACACTCGGATCATATGGTGTTGGGGAAATTTTGCAATTCTCAAAGCCGTACAGGCTCAAACTTTTCTCAGCATAATGGGATTGATGCAAAATGATTCCATCATCATTCTTGATCAATTTAATATTCAGAATAACATCTGCCTCTCCCAAATCTTTCATATCAAAGCATCGAGATAAGAAAGTTTTGACCTCGTCAATTACAGCAGTGTTAGTCCCAAATATAAGTATGTCATCAACATACAAACACAAAATCACACTTTGACCCCCACCATAACGATAATATACACACTTATCTGCCTCATTAACAACAAAACCAGCAGATGTCAAAGTTTTATCAAACTTTTCGTGCCATTGCTTAGGTGCTTGCTTTAGTCCATATAAGGATTTTAATAATTTGCACACTTTATTTTCCTATCCAGTAATCACATAACCATCTGGTTGCTCCATACAGATTTCTTCCTCCAACTCTCCATTAAGGAAAGCTGTCTTTACATCCATTTGATGGACGTGTAGACCATGGGAAGCAGCTAAAGCAATGAGCACTCTAATGGTGGTTAATCTGGCAACAGGAGAATAAGTATCAAAATAATCCTCTCCTTCTTTCTGGGTATAACCCTTGGCTACAAGTCTTGCCTTGTACTTATCAACAGTACCATCAGGCCTCATTTTCTTTTTGAAAACCCACTTGCATCCAACAGGTTTACACCCAGTAGGACGATCAGTGATCTCCCAAGTCCCATTAGCCATGATGGAATCCATCTCGCTACGGACTGCCTCTTTCCAATACTCAGCATCAGGTAATGCATAAGCTTCTGAAAGAGTTTTTGGCACATCATCTACGAGGTATACAATGAAGTCATCGCCAAAGGTTTTCTCAACCCTTTGTCTCTTGCTCCTACGAGGAGCCTCAGCGACTAAATTGTTATCCTCCTCAGTAATATCTTCTACTGGTAGTGTATCACTCATTGGTTCAAAAATAGTGGTAGGTTCAACATTAATATTTTCAGTTTGTGAAGTACTACCTACTGGTCTCATAGGATATACATCCTCAAAGAATGAAGCATCTCTGGACTCCATTATTGTGTTAGCAACAATCTCAGGAGTTTCTGATTTTACTACTAAAAATCTATAGGCTGTACTGTTATGTGCATATCCCACAAAAATGCAATCGACTGTTTTAGGTCCAAGCTTTCTCTTTTTCTGCAATGGTATATTGACTTTTGCCAAACACCCCCATGTTCGCAGAAAATTGACATTGGGCTTTCTCCCCTTCCATTCCTCATATGGAGTAATATCACGCTTTTTAGTGATTACTCTATTTAAGACAAAAGTTGCTGTCAATATAGCTTCCCCCCACCACATCTTAGGCATACCGGCACTCTCTAACATGGCATTCACCAAGTCTGTGAGTGTTTGGTTTTTCCTCTCAGCTACCCCATTTGATTGGGGAGAATATGGTGGTGTAACTTCATGGATTATACCATGCTCGAGCAGGCGGGAGAATTCATGAGAGATATACTCTCCTCCACGATCAGACCTTAGTCTTTTAATTTTCTTTTCTAGTTGGTTCTCAACCTCAGCCTTATAGATTTTGAAGTAGTTTAAAACTTCATCCTTTGTTTTCAGCAAATACACATAACAATAACGTGTTGCATCATCTATAAGAGTTAGAAAGTATCTTTTGCCTCCTTTTGTCAACAATCCATTCATTTCACATAGGTCAGAATGGACAAGATCTAATGGTGCCAAGTTCTTTTCTTCCTCTAATCCTTTAAAGGGTTTTCTAGGTTGTTTTGCTTGCACACAAGATTGACACTTTGATCCTTTGACAATATCACATTTTGGAATTAACTCCAATCTGGACATTCGAGCAATGCTATCAAAACCAATATGACAGAATCGAGAGTGCCAAATATCGGCATCACATTTATTCGAACCAATTGCAATATTCATATTATAGCAAGACTCTAGAGTACTTAGGCGGAACAAGCCTCCGCTCTCATAGCCTTTACCAACAAAGTTCCCAAACTTAGACAATACAACTTTATTTGACTCAAATACTAGCTTGTAACCATCCCTGCATAAAAGAGAACCACTAACAAGGTTCTTTTTTATTGTTGGCGCATGCTGCACGTTCTTCAAGTGGACAATCTTCCCTGAAGTAAGCTTCAGATCTACCGTGCCAACACTAAGAACAGAAGCATGCGACCCGTTCCCCATTAGGATGGAGGAAGCCCCGGCTGCCTGGTAAGAAGAAAACAAGGAAACATCAGAATACACGTGAACATTAGCCCCAGTATCAACCCACCAATCAGTGGTTTGACATGCTGAAAAAACAACAGGAGAATTACCATACCCTCCTGAAGTCGAGGCCTCGCATATGGTCACGTTGGCATTTTTCTTGCCTTGTTCATTTGTCCTATTTTTGCGATAGCGACAGTCTTTTGCCATATGACCGTCCTTTCTGCACACAAAACAGGTGATGTTCTTCATGTCCTTTTTCTCAATTTTCTTCTTTTTAAAGCTAGTTGTCTTGTTTGGTTTAGGAACTTTGAAGTTCTTGCCATATGATTTCTTCTCGATGACATTAGCATCATTCTGATTAGTTCTGCTTGGTGCATCTTTTGCTCTTGCCTTTTCTTCCACATCGAGGGCTGTAATGAGATCCTCAACAGAAATCTCTTCCCTCTTGTGCTTTAAGCTAGTGGCAAAATCCCGCCAAGATGAGGGGAGTTTGGCAACAATGCCCGCTGCTACAAACTTAGGAGGCAATGCACAACCCAAGTGCGCAATCTCGCCAACCAGTAGCTGGAGGTCGTGTGCATGTGCAACAATCGATTTAGCGTCATCCATGCTAAAATCGAAGAATTGTTCGCACACGTACAGCCAGCGACCGGCTTCAGCCTCTGCATACTTCTGGTCAAGTGCATCCCACAACTCAGTGGCAGATGTGTAGTTCATATACACATCGTAGAGCTGATCTGCCAAAATGGTCAGAAGGCAGCCTAGTGCAGTGTTGTTTGCACTATCAAACTGCATGTATTGCTCAACCGTAAATGGATACTGCGGGTGGATCACCCACCACAACCCCAATGACATGAGCCAAAACTTGGCCCTTGTCTGCCATCTATGGAAATTTGCACCAGAAAACCTCTCAGGTTTCATAGCATCCGAAGGATTAGCCATTGCTGAATCACAAAAATATCGCAAATAAGGTTTCTGGATTGTTGGAAATATGCGCAATATTTTAATTCCAGATTTTACCAGGAGACAAATATCACAGATAAATAGTGATGCACACAGTAAATCTAACAGTAGGCTACACATTGTACTTCCAAACATATATATACTCATGGAACATAATATGATCAAGTTGAATGAACACTAACGACTTACAGTCGAGCTTGATGAAGAACTGAACGATGCGCAGAAGATGTCGTTGAGGAAGCAGCGCAGGAGCGGTCGCGCAGATGCGCTGCCCAGAAACCTTATTGCCGCCCCGTGCAGGTGAACTCTGCGGCAACGGCTCGGAGATACCGCTCACCCTCCTTCACGGTGCACGCCGGAGTAGGAAGGCTGGCGTGGTCCAACTGCTCAACACCTCAGTACAACTCTCACAGGATGAAGAAGAAAGTGTGGAATTGGAAAAACTCAGTGTATTAGCCTGGACGTCTCCAGGTCTTATATAGCCTCTCACCAGTAACTGCCTCCATTACTCACTAGTAACTGACAGCGTTAAGCACTGGTAACTGACTGAATTAAACAGACTTAATGCACTGGTAACTGCCAATTCAAACACAAATAATGGTCATTATGCAGTCTCCTGATCAGTACAAAAAGTTAAACAATTGTATGATTAAGAAAAATAAAAGGTGAATTCGTAGTGCCAGGAGACACACTACATCGCGGCGCGGTCGCTCATCGCAAGTCACAAGGCACGCGGATTTTCACGCGAAAATACACGAATACGCGCGCACGCGTGCGTGCGTGCGCGCTTGTGTGTTTCTCCAAAGTCCTTCTCATACCATCCCTATGCCATGCTCCTCATAACTCAAGGAGTGGGAAGGACTCCACCTTATAAATTGCCTTCCTTCCATTTGCCTAAGCAATATGGTATTAACCATGCAATCTTTGGAATTAAAGGAAGTGGGCCATATTCATGGGCCAATTCCAACACAACGACATACTCCCTTTGATCCTTTCTTTTTGTCGTCCTAGAATGCATGCATGCATGCATGCAACGAAAAGATTTGACTACCGGTATATACGAAAGTATTTATAAATTTAATATTTAGATTTATTATCAGAACTATTTTGATATAGTTATATTGTTAATATTTTTTATGACGTATAATTAGAAAAAATATAATGGTTAATCACTTGTATCTGAGAACATGTTGATATACAAAACGACAAATCAAAATAATCAAAGAGCATATACTTTTTATCGATTTTTTTTTGCCATAGATAATCTGATGCTCCAGAAAGCCTATGCTCGCTACAACAGTTTAAAACAGGGATTTTTTTTAAAAAAAATAATACATATTCTGAAAAAAAATTGTAAAAATAATACACCAAAAAAATAACAGAAATAGACATATGTCGCCATTTTGAGTGGCGATAGAGGCTCTATCGCCAATCAAAGTGACTATATTTATTGTGTCACCATTTCAAATAACGACAAAGACTCTATCGCCAGTTGAACCAACGACAGATGGCCACGTGGGTTGCCACGCTAGCTGTCGCAATTTCAAATGATGACAGACTAAATAAATCATCAATTGAAACAGCAACAGAGGACCCTGTCTGTCGCCATTTCAAATGGCAGTAGGCTCTATCGTCGTTTCAAATGGTGATATAATAAACGAATCGTCAACTGAAATAGCAACAGAGGTACCCATGTCCTGTATTGCCATTTGAAATGGTGATAGAAGGCTATATTAGAAAACCATCTTGGTCGGTTCTATCGCCATTTGAACCAAGACAACCGAGAGGAAGAAAAGAGGAGAGGGAAGAAAAGGAGAAGAGCGGAGTGGAAGAGAAGAAGAGTAGGCAAACTATCTTTCCACTGTTGCTAAAGGATCTACAAGAACTTTGTTATTTGATCAACCAGAAGGATCCATCTTTGGTTGGAAACACTTATGCCATGCTATTTTAAACAATTTCAAAAGTTGTTATGCAAATAAAAGTAAAGAAGACAGACTACATCGTCTTTGCCAAACCTCCGATGAGAATTTATGTCAATTTATTAAGAGGTTTGTGGAGGTTCATAACACAATTCCAAATATATCGGATTCTGTGATACGTGCATTTAAACAGGTTGTACGCTACAAATATTTCACGAAGGACCTTAACATTCACCCGTCATCTACCATACATAACTCTTTGATATGGAAGATCGCTACACAGATGCGCATGTGGCGGTCGAATGGAACTGTATGGTCGATAAGGGCCATACACCATCTCAACTAGGTTTGAAGATCACCGAAGGTAACAAACCTAAGAAGACCTTCACACCTGAAGACCGAAAAGGTAAAGTCAAGAAAAAGAGTAAAAAGATCTCTCAAAGAGAGGTCACAGGGGTTTTTGAACAACCTGCGTACTCTGAGGATAAAACACCCTCGAAGAAGAAACCTGGTTGGGCAGGTGATCAATTCATTCCAAAGGTTTCCACTTTAAATAGCGGGAATGTACGACGGTGTCTTCTACATAATGCACCAGGACACGACTTGCGCAATTGCTAAACATGGCAAAGGTGCATGAATGAATTCTACTCTAGTAAGGGTTCTATGCTGACCTTACTAGAAGGAGAAAGTATTAAATATGCAGATGGTGATGAAGACATGGGCTATCATAAACCATACAACTATGTCAACATGATCTTTGGTCGATCATTTGCATATTCTTCGAAGATGCAATTTAAATCCACTTGTAGGGAGGACAATAACATTGGTACCCGACTAGGACAACTAGATTTTCCAAGGTGGTCGGATGTCACGATCACCTTCAATAAGGAAGATTGCCCAAAAGGTATGTCTACTTCTTGTAAACTTCCTTTAGTAGTATCTCATACGATTAGTAATTTTAAAGTAGGAAGAGTTTTAGTTGATGGAGGAAGTTCATTAGACTTACTTTTTATCCTTACTCTTGATGAAATGCAAACTCTCGTAAGATCGGACCTGTGACAAATCTCTTATTTGGAATTGTCCTCGGTCCGTCGGTAACTCCAATACGACAAATTGTGTTACCTGTCACTTTTGGAGATGCCCGTAACTTCATAACTGAGTTGATTTCATTTGAAGTTATCGATTTTGAGTCTGCATACAATGCCATTTTGGGCAAACCTTCACTCACCAAATATATAATAGTTACTCATCATGCCAACTAGAGCATCAAGATACTTGGTCCAAAAGGTGTGATTAATGTGCAAGGTAATCCAACTCCTACACTGAATTGTGATCAGAAATTGTTTGAGATTGTCGATCAATTACTGTAACACCCCAAAATTTTGCTTTCCTTAAATTCATGTGTGATTTGGCACTTTGGTGAATTTTTGGAATTTTCTGGAATTTATTTGGATTTATTTGGAATTTATTTGAATTTATTCCATTTTGAAATAATTAAAGAATTTAAATTTGCAAATAAATTTTTGTTGGAAATATTTTATTTGAGTCCAAAATGATCCAAAATATTTTCCGTAATTTTTCCTGAATTTTTCTCGAGCATTTGCTATTTTTAATGAATTAAATAAATTACTCGAATTATTTTAAATATTAAATCGCTGGAAAATCCAACTCGGGTCAAGTATCGTTTATCCGGACCGAAGTCGACTCGAGTCCGACCCGAGCCGCTTGGCTCAACCAAACCAGCTCCCAACCCTAAGCGATCCCGACCGTTGATCAAGATCCAACGGCCGAGATCCGCCCGACTCGACCCGAAGCCGCGGTCCGGACCGACCTCGGCCGCGCCGCTACGATCGCGGTCGTTGGTTGTGCCACGTGACGGCCACGATTTCGCTGCCTTCCTGCGGATCGAGCCGGACTCCCGCCGCGCCGCCAGAGTGTTAGGTTTCGCCGCACGACGCCGAGGTTATTTAATGCCCGGCATACCCCGAGGACCGCCGGATCTCCGCTCTCCCTTCTACTTCACCGAGGCTAAGTCGCGCTGCTTAGCCAGGCGGCCGAAGCCGCCAGAAGTCGCGCTCGCCCCGCTTACGGCCTTTGCTTGCTCACCGCCGCCCGCCCTGGCTGACTCTCGATCCGACTCACCGCGACGAGACGCACCCGGCGACTCCTTCATCTCACGAGCAACTCCCGAACGCCGCGGCTCGTCGCCGTTTTCAACTCCGGCAGCCGCGGCGCTCACCACGAAGCCATCACCGCTGAAGCCTGCGGCACCGTCTGATCCAGATCGGACGGCAACGGTGAGTTCACGTGTTTTCCCAAACCCTAGAAACCCGACAGATTCGGGACCGCTGGATCAAGATCCAACGGCTCACAATCGCCACGCGCCGTAGCAGTACGATTATAGATTAGATCCGACCGTCCGATCTAGATCGAACGGCCCACGAGCATCGAGTAGTTTCAACGTATTAAACCCTGGATTCAATCCGCTACCGCTGATTTTCAAACCAACTGACGAGATTGGCGCCACGTGTTCCGGGAAGTTGGACCGACGCGTCAGCGCTGGCCCACGCTGGCAGTAGACGCCGACACGCTGGCCCGCTGCGGTCGAGGGCCCGTGATGTCGCTACTAACCCAGCCTAAGCGCCGACGCCGAGGATGACGCCACCCGAGCGGGCCTACATGTCGGGCCACGCTGAGCCTGACCGAGTCCACTGCGGACCCGAGCCGAGCGTGACCAAGCCCATGGATCGTACCGACGCCAAAGCCAATCAGAGCTGCCACGGTCCATGCCGACGCAATAATTAATTTCCGAAAAAGAAAATGATTTGTTAATTCAATAATGATTTCAAATTTAGATTCAAACTTCAAACGCTTATAACTTTTATGCTTCAACTCCGATTTGAGCGATTCAAATTTCTAAATTTGTATAAAATTAAGATCTACCTAAATATAAATTTTATTTAATTTTTGGACTAAAGTTTTTCTCTGTAAAATTATTTAATTGATTATTTAAACTTTTAAATAATCATAACTTTTGCTTTAACTCCAAATTTGATTTATTCCGCTTCTAAAAATCCAGAAAATTATGTTCTCTCTGCTTATGGATTTTATTTGGAGTTTTGGGATGTTTTTGCCTAGTGTTTATTCGTGGTATTTGCTATTTGCACGCTTTACGAGTAGACGCTGAAGTGCCTAAGGATTCGGCTGAGAAGTGTTGACTCAGATCCAACTCAAGACCAAGAGCAAGTGCTTTTTGAAGGCAAGTTGTGCTTTGACCATATTGATCCTATTTCTAAATCTATTTTGATTTAAACTATTGCATGCTAGTTCAATTAGAAAGATACTTTGCTTAAACACGTGGGTTAGATAAATACCAATTTGTCAGATGACACCTTGACTACTTAAGTGCATGTGCCATGACCCTTGTCACCCTAGTTGTGGTTTACTAGTTGGACATTATTAAATTGCCAACATGGGTTTAGATCGCTAGTATACCGCTTTAGACTCGCTACGTGCTCATGACATGATTTTGATAATCAAATGCTAATATTGAATTAATGATATATTGAACCTGCTTTTGGAAAAGTATCATGTGATGTTGATGGCACGCGGTGCATGGTAATCAACTGGGTTTGATAAACGCTGACCGGGCATGTGGCAAGAGTAATCGTGGCCGCTTGTGGCATTGGGAGTGTTGATTTGGTTTTTTCTAGTCTTGCCTGGTCACTCTAAGGACTTAACCTTGCAAGCCTTGAACTGGTCATACTTGCAACCACATGGCTGGAATGGGACGGCCCTAGTTGACTAAGTCGCTAAGGACTCACTTGTGGAGCCTCAGGTGTCAGCTTACACCGCTTTGTGTGATTGTACGGGGAGCGTGATCGTGGCTGTGGCCAGGTGCACCCATCTAACGGGTGTGTTGGTCCCATACTTCTCTGGCTAAGGGAAGGGATGGTGTAGAGCACGAACCCGAGAGGACCAATTCGCGGTTGTTTGAGGCTTCCAAAGGCTTTTGTTATGATCGCCATTCGCATACCTTGTATGGCTTATCTACTACCGACGTGAGTGGATTGTATCTTGTGGGTAAAGTGCATAACCTCTCAGAGTGTAGAATCTATTTGAATAGCCGAGTCCACGGTAATCGACATTGCTCGGGAATTACAAATATGGGTTAGATTTTTCTCAAAATAACTTGGATTTGAAAAGTTGGGTTGGTTTAGTAAAGAAGTTGATGGAAATGTGGTTTAGATGGAAAAATGTTTGTTAAACTTGAAAAGTTATTTATGCTTTACTTATTCCTACCGAATCTACTTATATTACTTGTCAAAGTCAAGCATCGCAAATATACTCCTCGAGCTATTCCTTTGTACCAAGCCATGCATATAGTATATTAGCTTGCATTCTCGGTAGATGACTTGCCGAAAAGTACCAAGTACTCACCCTTGCCTCAACACAATACCAATGAAGAGGAGATTACGCCAGCTGAGGAGGATTTCAAGAGGACCCGACTACTTAGGGGATGCGAGCCTCACACGTTCGTGGTATACTGATGGCGCCACGGTTTATTTGATTTTCCGCTCGTTGTTTCTTCTTTAATAAGTTTCGCTTTGCAAGGCATATATTTGTAACTCGCCATAAGGTCGAGTAACCCTTTGATTATTTAAATAAAGTACTTTGATAGTATCGCTTTGGTATGATTGTGATATATACCGATGTTAAGACTGCGGTGCACTAGCTGCTCCTCGACTAGTGCTGAATACACATGAGGGTCCCGGATTTGCAAATTCGGGTCCCGACAGAGGTGGTATCGAGCCATACTTGACCCGTGAGGCTCAACCCTAAGCTAGAATGGTCGTGAGCGAGGATAAAACCTATTTTCAAAGCTAAAATTTGTCAAGACAAGAAATGACATCTCGACTTATCCCCTTCTCTTTTCTTGTCTCTTGCTGAAATTTTCCCTTACCTTGTCACAATTTAAAAATTCCGAAGTTCACGTAAAGCACTCCTTGTGACAGATGGAGGGAAGAGTTCAACCACGCTGATCTCGGGAGTTGGTCACGCCGCTGAACTTTGGCATATGCTACAAACTCCTGAGATTTTGAGAAGCCCCAATACCAAGTGGAAGTGATCGCTGCAGATTGATCAAGGCTTGTGACGTGAGGATTGAGGTACCGCCAGAAGGGGGCCTGTGCAATCGCTCGACACACCGTGACCGCCAGAGATCTACAATGCAGATGGGTATCCAAGAAGTATCACGACGAAGACAAGCGGCACATTACCCGTATCTACGCCAGAGAATTTGAGAGTACGGTGTTCCTACCATCCGCAAGAGCCGATAACCTTCTCTTGACCCAAGGAGATTCGTGATGAGGATGCCACTGCTACACAGCTTGGCACGCATTTGTCGCCGCCAGGAGGATGTACTAGATAATACAAGTAAGGAGCTGCGTAAGGCCCGCAAGGAGATCACGATGTAGAAGAACAGTATGGCGGAAGCTCAAGAGTATGTGGGCACATCTTCTCGCGAAGGGATTGACGAGTTGAGATGACTTTGTACGACTGCACTCCAGAGCCAAGATTGAGCTACACCAGCTGCATCCAGAGGAGTCGATTCGATGAGGACATCGCTTTCGACTACCACAGAGGACACAGCTACCGGACATGGCAATCGTTACGCTTATGCCACAAAGACCTGCATCTCCAGGCCGTGGAGGTTTCTCGATGAGTGAGCATAGGTTCTATAGTGAGACTCTTCACGAGTCGAGTCATAGAATAAAGAGTCACCCTTTTAGGCGTTAGACTCCGCAGTTAGTCTCGACGGATTTGCTTTTGTTTGTCGAAAGTGTGCAAGATGTGTTGCAAGGCCCTTAGGCATTGTAAGCAGCCATACCAAGTTACTAATAATAAAGTTGGACCTGTTACACTCCGTCGCTCAAGATAAGTTCCATATTTCTTTGCCTATTCTTGTTTCCTCTCATCTCTAAACCTAGAGCAAATCGATTGTGATGGTGAATAACCCGTGGGAACTTTGAAGCAATGGGAGTGGTTCTCGCCTCAAACAAAACCCCAATGATAAAGCACCAAAGACCGCCAGATGATATGCAGAATTTTGGAGCATTTCTTGTCGCTCGACTGGCTTAATGCATGCTATGATGCAACAAATGCAGCACGTCACCGCCAAAGCCACCGCTAATCAAGTTAATCGTGACCACGCCGTATACAAGGTCAGCCGTGAGTTCATGAGGACTCACCCACCCACTTTCTTCCGGGAATGCCAATCCATTGGAGGCCGAAGCGATTGGTTAAGATCAATTGAGAGGAAGCTACACATAGCTCAATGCATAGGGAATGAGAAGGTACTCACGCTTCTCATCGCTTGGAAGGAAATTACCGCTAATGGTGGAGAACTTCGTACACGCAGAGAACCTCAAGATATCACTTGGGAAGAGTTCACAACCGCATTCGGCCAAAGATCACGTGCCTCAAGAAGGAATCATGGACCTTAAGAAGGAGGAGTTCAGAGCATCAAGCAAGGTAATCACCAAAGTCGACCTACCTCGAACAAGTTCACACAGCCTAGCACGCTACGCACCTGAGGATAGCGCAGATAAATCCGCATACCTCGCTTATGAAGGGACTTAACGCAGGATTGCAAGACTTAGATGCATGCTTTTAGTTCAAACTCCTGGTTCGAACTCCAACGAAAGTAGGATGTTCCGGTGAGAATACTAATAGATGGAATAGAGTTCCTAGCAAACCTTCTAATTTTGGAGACCTGCATCTAGACGCCATATTGGGAATGGATTGGTTATCCAAGCACAAGGTCAGTATTGGATTGTGGACTTAAGGACTATCTCAATTGAGAGCCCGGTGGGAAGAAGGTGGAATTTCAAGCCACCTAGCTTAGAGATGGACAGCTGATGGTTAACAGCATTCAAGGCAATCAAGATAGAGGATGTCCCAAGAGGGGAATGAGTACCCAGATGTTTTTCCCGAGGATTCTACCTGGTATGTCACTGCCGTACAGTGACACATAGAGTTTGTGATAGAGCTTGTACCTGCACAAAGACCAATAGCAAAGAGATCTCTATCGGATGTCTACCGAGGAGTTGGTAGAAATGAAGAAACAAACGAGGAGTTAATGGAGAAAGGATTTATCGATCAAGTTCGCCGCCGGGGAGCACCGCTTTGTTTGTCAAGAAGAAGGACGGGAGTTTCAGATGTGCATTGATCAATGCGGCACTCAACGGTCACCGTGAAGAATAAGTATCCGCTACCCAGATTGATGATTTGTTTGATCGCTTAAGAGGAGCCGGAGTTTTCTCCAAATTGACTCGAGATCGGATACCATCGCTTGAAGATCCGATCAAGATATTCAAGACCGATTCTCGCCAAGATATGGACATTACGAAGCTAAAGTGTCCTTGACTCGATTTAATGCGCCAATTTATTTCATGAATATGATGAATAAGGTGTTCATGGAATATTTGACAAGTTTGTCGTCGTGTTCATAGACGATATCCTGGTCTACTTCCAAGACAGAGGATGAACATGCTTAACACTTAAGGCGAAGTTTTGGAAAAGCTGAGGGAACAAAGCAACTTTTCGCCAAGTTCGCAAGTGTGATTTTTGGAAGGACAAGGTGGAGTTTCTGGACATGTAATGACTCGCAGATGAGTCGCCGAGATCCAAGCAAAGTAGAAGCTGTGTTACATTGGGAACAACCAAAGACGGTGACCCAGATTCGGAGTTTTTGAATGGCGTGATATTACCGCTGCTTTCATCGAAGGCTTTTTCGACAATTATGCGAAACCTCTACGCAATTGTCGAAGAAGGAAAAGAAGTTTGCATGGACGCCTTTAATCGTGAGAAAGGATTTAGAGTCAAGAAGCGACTGACACAAGACCGGTGTTAGTTCTACCGATGTTGCTCAAAGCTTCGAGATATTTATTGTGACGACGCGCCAAGGACTTGGATGTGTGGCCGATGCACGGAAAGGTCGCCGCTTATGCATCAAGGCGCTTGGGGCCGCATGAGGAAAATTATCCGGCTACATGACCTAGAGTTAGCCGTAGTGCATGCTTTTGAAAATATGGCGCCTACTATCTCGATTGGAAACAGATGGCGAAGTATATACGGATCATAAGAGTTTTAAGTACATATTCACCCAATGGATCTCGAATATGAGGCAGGAGATGGTTAGAGTTAATCAAGGACTACAATGTTGGGATCCATTACTATCCCGGAAGGCCAACGAGTAGCCGATGCTCTTAGTCTAAAGCCATACCGTGAGTGCTAGCCACAAGTCGATGAGTTATGTGAGGATTTTCAAAGATGAAGATTGAGGTTGTACCTAGCGGATTCTTGGCCGCATTGGAAGTAAAGCCTACTCCTAGAGGATCGATCCGAGAAGGACAGTATGATGATGACAGATCCGCAGGATTAAGTCCAAAAGGAGGAAGGCAAGGCAGGGACTTCAAATTGATGAACAAGGCACGCTATGAAGGATCGGATTTGTGTGCCTCGACAAGGAGGAGTTAAAGCGATCGATTTTGGAGGAAGCCCATGACCTCAAGTACTCAATTCATCCCGAAGCGCCAAGATGTATCGTGATCTCAAGGAGAGATTCTCGTGGCCAAGTATGAAACGTGAAGTTGCCGAGCATGTTGCATTGTGCGACGATGCCGAGAGTCAAGGCAATGCATCGTAAACCACAGGATTGTTACAAATACCGAAAATACCTCGAGTGGAAGTGGGAGGAAATCGGAATGGATTTCATTACCGGCTTTGTCAAGACTCAAGGAGGTTATGACTCCATATGGGTTATAGTGGATCGCCCGACTAAAGTAGCCCATTTTATCCTCGTGAAGACCACTTACTCGGAGATAAGTTAGCAGTAGTTGTACATGATCAGATTGTCTGCTTGCACCGAGTGCCAAAGAGGATTGTATCGGACAGAGGTACCCAATTTACCTCAAGGTTCCGAATAAGTTGCATGAAGCCAAGGGAACCCGCTAAACTTCAAGACAGCTTATCATCCACGCATCGGATGGACAGACCGGAAAGAGTCAACCAGATTCGAGGATATGCTAAGAGCTTGTGCATTAGCTTATGCTACCTCTTGGGATAAGAGTTTGCCGTGATGCCGAAGTTTAGTTACAACAATAGTTATCGTGCTAGTTTACGATGTCACCTTTGAGGCATCAACAGATGGTCGACTCGCTTGACGCCATTGAATTGAATGAGACCGGCGAAATGCCGTGTCTTTGGGCCTGATATTCTTCAAGAGGTCTAAGAGCGTATCGCCATGATTAGGGAAAGGTTGAAGATAGCCCAATCTCGATGTAAGAGTTATGTCGACAATCGCCGCGAGATTTGAGTTTTGAACTAAGACTTTGTATACCTCAGAGTTACGCCTCGGGAGTTAAGAGGTTCCATGCCAAAGGGAAACTTGCACCCTGCTATGTTGGACCATTTAAGATTTTGAGTCATAGAGGCTTGGGTTGCTTATCACCGGAGTTGCTACAAATAGGCAGCGTGGGTACATGATGTATTCCATGTGTCCCAGCTTGAAGAAATGTCTGAAGTTCCCGAGAATGCACACCGCTTAGAGTCAATTGAGTTGCATGAGGATTTGACTTATAAGGAACATCCCTGTGAGGATTCTAGCCACAATGGATCGAGAAACTAGAAACAAGTCAACCCGTCAGAGAGTTCAAAGTGGGAGCAACCATGAAGAAAGCTAAGCCGACTTGGGAGTCATAAGAGGATTTGAAGAAAGAGTTTCCAAACCTATTCCCTTTAGTGAGCCCCGACCTGGACTAGATTCTATTAAGGGGGAGGTTTGTAACACCCCAAAATTTTGCTTTCCTTAAATTCATGTGTGATTTGGCACTTTGGTGAATTTTTGAATTTTCTCGAATTTATTTGGATTTATTTGGAATTTATTTGAATTTATTCCATTTTGAAATAATTAAAGAATTTAAATTTGCAAATAAATTTTTGTTGGAAATATTTTATTTGGAGTCCAAAATGATCCAAAATATTTTCCGTAATTTTTCTCCGAATTTTTCTCGAGCCATTGCTATTTTTTAATGAATTAAATAAATTACTCGAATTATTTTAAATATTAAATCACGAAAATCCAACTCGGTCAAGTATCGTTTCATCCGACCGAAGTCGGACTCGAATCCGACTGAGCCGCTTGGCTCAACCAAACCAGCCTCCTAACCCTAAGCGATCCCGACCGCTGGATCAAGATCCAACGGCGAGATCCGCCGACTCGACCCGAAGCCGCGGTCCGACCGACCCGCCGCCGCGCTACGATCGCGGTCGCTGGTTATTGTGCCACGTGGACGGCCACGATTATTGCCTTCCGCGGATCGAGCCGACTCGCCGCCGCCCGGGCCAGAAAGTAAGTTAGGTTTCGTCGCACGGACGCCGAGGGTTATTTAATGCCCGGCATACCCCGAGGACCGCTGATCCCGCTTCCCTTCTCTACTTCACCGAGGCTAAGTCGCTGCTTAGCCGGGTGAAGCTCGCCAGAAGCTGCGCTGGCTGCCCGCCACGGCCTTTGCTTCGCTCACGCCTGGCCGGCCCCTCACGCTGACTCAGATCTCGGACTCACCGCGACGACGCACTGGCGGGACCCTTCATCTCACGTGAGCAACCCCGAACGCCGCTGGGCCTGCCGTCGCCTTCAACTCCGGCAGCCGTACGCCACCACGGCGCCATCACCGCGAAGCCTCTGCGGCACCGCCGGATCCAGACGGACGGCAACGGTGAGTTCACGTGGTT
Source organism: Rhipidocladum racemiflorum (assembly GCA_036346355.1). NCBI lineage: Eukaryota > Viridiplantae > Streptophyta > Magnoliopsida > Poales > Poaceae > Rhipidocladum > Rhipidocladum racemiflorum. The sequence goes on from CM070581.1 coordinate 38,282,706, forward strand.
TTCCCAAACCTCTAGAAACCCGACAGATTCCGACCATTGGATCAAGATCCAACGCTCACAATCGCCACGCGTCGTAGTAAAGACGATTATAGATTAGATCCGACCGTCCGATCAGATCGAACGCCCACGAGCATCGAGTAGTTTCAACGATAAACCCTGGATCCAATCCGCTCGCTGATTTTCAAACCAACGGACGAGATCGCGCTTAACGTGTCGGGAAGTTGGACCGACGCTGGTCGGCCACTGGCCCACGCTGGCAGCAGGGACGGCCGACACGCCGGGCCCGCGCGTGGTCGAGGGCCTCCGCATGTCGCTGGCTAACCCCAGCGCTGACGCCACGATGACGCTGACCCGAGCCGGGCCCACATGTCACCACGCTGAGCCGTGGACCGAGTCCACTGCGGACCCGAGCCGAGCGTGGACCAAGCCCATGGATCTACCGACGCCAAGAAAGCACCGTGAGCTGCCACGTGTCCATGCTGACGCACAATTAATTTCCGAAAAAGAAAATGATTTGTTAATTCGAATAATGATTTCAAATTTAGATTCAAACTTCAAACGCTTATAACTTTTATGCTTCAACTGATTTGAGCGATTCAAATTTCTAAATTTGTATAAAATTAAGATCTACCTAAATATAAATTTTATTTAATTTTGACTAAAGTTTTTCTCTGTAAAATTATTTAATTGATTATTTAAACTTTAAATAATCATAACTTTATGCTTTTAACTCCAAATTTGACGATTCCAGCTTTCTAAAAATCCAGAAAATTATGTTCTCTCTGTTTATGGATTTTATTTGGAGTTTTGGGATGTTTTTGCCTAGTGTTTATTCGTGTATTTGCTATTTGCACGCTTTTACGAGTAGACGTTAGCGCCAAGGATTCAAGGAGAAGTGTTGACTCGTGATCCAACTCAAGACCAAGAGCAAGTGCTTTTGAAGGCAAGTTGTGCTTGACCATATTGATCCTATTTCGAATCTATTTTTGATTTAAACTATTGCATGCTAGTTCAATTAGAAAGATACTTTGCTTAAACATGGGGGTTAGATAAATACCAATTTGTCAGATGACACCTTGACTACTTAAGTATGTGCCATGACCCTTTGTCACCCTAGTTGTGGTTTACTAGTTGGACATTATTAAATTGCCAACATGGGTTTAGATCGTTGTAGTATAACGCTTAGACTCACGCGGCTCATGACATGATTTTGGATAATCAAATGCTAATATTGAATTAATGATATATTGAACCTCTTTTGGAAAAGTATCATGTGATGTTGATGGCACGTGGGTGCATGGTAATCAACTCGGGTTTGATAAACAAGCCTTTAACGGGCATGTGGCAAGAGTAATCAGTGGGCCGGGCTTGTGGCATTGGGAGTGTTGATTTGGTTTTTCTGTAGTCTTGCCCTGGTCACTCTAAGGACTTAACCTTGCAAGCCTTTGAACCTGGGTCATACTTGCAACCACATGGTCGGAATGGGACGGCCCTAGTTGACTAAGTCGCTAAGGACTCACTTGTGGAGCCTCAGTGGTGTCGCTACACCGCTTGTGTGATTGTACGGAGCGATCGTATCGTGGCCAGGTACCCATCTAACGGTGTGTTGGTCCCATACTCGCTGGCTAAGGGAAGGGATGGTGTAGAGCACGAACCTGAGAGGACCACCTGGTGTTGTTTGAGGCTTCCAAAGGCTTTTGTTATGATCGCTCATTCGTGATACTCTTGTATGGCGATTCACTACCGACGTGGTGAGTGGATTGTATCTTGTGGGTAAAGTGCATAACTCTGCAGAGTGTAGAATCTATTTGAATAGCCGAGTCCACTGACCGACATTGCTCGGGAATTACAAATAAGGGTTAGATTTTCTGAAAATAACTTGATTTGAAAAGTTGGGTTGGTTTAGTAAAGAAGTTGATGGAAATGTGGTTTAGGATGGGAAAATGTTTGTTAAACTTCTTGAAAAGTTATTTATGCTTTACTTATTCCTACCGCTCAATCTACTTATATTACTTGTCAAAAGTCGTTATCGCAAATATACCCGAGCTATTCCTTTGTACCAAGCCATGCATATAGTATATTAGCTTGCATTCTGTGGCATGACTTGGTTTAGTACCAAGTACTTCACCCTTGCCTCAACACAATACCGCTTGAAGAGGAGATTACGCCGCTGGAGGAGGATTTCCAAGAGGACCCGACTACTTAGGGATGCGAGCCTACTTCGGGCTGCCTCGTGGTATAACCGATGGCGCCACTAAGTTTATTTGATTTTCCGTCCGCGTTGTTTCTCTTTTAATAAGTTTCGCCTTGCAAGGCATATATTTGTAACTCGGCCATAAGGTCGAGTAACCCTTTGATTATTTAAATAAAGTACTTTGATAGTATCGTTTGGTATGATTGTGATATATACCGATGTTAAGACTGTGTGCACTAGCGCGTTCCTGGACTAGTGCTGAATACACAGAGGGTCCGGATTTGCAAATTCGGGGTCCCGACAATTACCATTAAGAAATTTTGATGATGCAGATAAACCTTATAAAGTTGATAAACTTGACAAGTCAGAAAGGCTGAATGCCAATCCTCAGCCAAATGAGCAAATAAAGCTTGTTCCCATTGACTTGTGCTGTAATATCGCGGATTGTTCTCTAATTCTTGGAATTTCTAGTCCGGACGTTTGGCGGTCCTACTGGTGATCTGCGGACTTCAAAAGGGGTAGTTGTGGAGAAATCTTGTATGTTCTTTATAATTTTTTCCCCACCTACCTTATCCCTTCATTTCTCTCTCTCCCCTACCCACCCGGTCCACCGAGCGCCCGAGGAACACCATGCTCCCCCCGTGCGACGCCCTTGCCTCCCCTGGCCCTCCAGCGCTCGGCGCCGACCGCCCTCGCCGCCTTCTCGGTCCCCGGCGCTGCCTCCCCGATCCTCCCAAGCCCTGGCGTCGCCCTCCCTGGTCCTCGATGCCACCTCCCGAGCCTTGGCGCCGCCTCCCCGGTCCATGGTGCCGCCTCTCTCCGGTCTGGCGCGGCCCTGTGCCGCCTCCCCGACTCAGCGCACCGCCTCCCCCGGCCCTGCACCGCCTCCTGTTGGACGCTGCGCCCCTAGGCGCCGCCCCCGTCTCCTCCCTCCTCTGCCGGCAGCAGCAGCTAGCCGCTGGCCGCACAAGCAGCGCCGCCCAGTTCCTGGCCGGCGGTGAGCCCTCCGGCCGGTGGCGCCCTTCCCCACCTCTCTTCCCTTCTCCCAGTGGTGAGGACTCAAGCCCCATTTTAGTTGAGGTGTTTGGATTCCTAGTGCATGCAAGGTGTTTGTTGTTATGCCTAAAAGGTTTAATTTTCAGCTATGCATGAACACTTGGATTGTTGTCAGTGAAAATGTGTGTGGAAGTGCTACGACTATATCCTTATACAATTCTTCAATTTCCATGATGTAGAGTATAGCAGTTTGTATCTTGCTAACACAACTAGAAGATCAAAATGCTATTAGATGTTCTTGGTTTGCATATATGCTCTACGTGATACGTGTGAGAAGAATTTTAATATTGATTGTACCATTCAAGTCATATGTGATGATATATATATATATATATATCTTCTTTTGATATTCCGTTGCAACGCGCCGGCACCCCACGAGTGTATACTGATGTTTGTATTCCAGGAATAGAGGGTAGTGTATGTAATTGAAATTCTGGTGTGCTTGCAAATGGGTATTGTGCTGTCTTGGGGATCTAGCATCCAATTGGGGCATTGTTCAATGAAGGTTGGGCATTAAGGGGACAGTTTGTGACAACAATTAAATTTTTGCGCTGTCATATACTGGATTAGATCAATTGTCTACTTTAATTAAGTGCTATTATATATTGTGGATCAATTGCTTACTGTTTTTGCATTCTTGTCAGCTGTTATTATTGTTGGAAATAGCTGTTAGCTATCAATAGGAACTATATTTGCTAGCTGTCATTGTTGGATTACCTTGTAACTTGTCTCTGTTAGTTCCTGCTTCTATCGGCTAGCTTCATTTTCATGTTCTTGTCGGTTGACTTGTATACGCTATGTATGCTTTATTAAGTATTGATTCAATTAGATATATTGGTCAAATACCCAAATGTGATCACATGTCTTGTGATGTGCCACACTTCTAGGATGGATAAATGGTAATGCGTAGTATGATTCAAGAAGTCAATTGTTTTTGTGCTGCTTCCATGTCTTACGTGCTAGTCCTGAGTTTAAGCTCCAACTGTATAGCAATTCTTAGAAGTTCATTAATTAGTTTATCCATTGAAACTTGAAGAATAAATTTTGAGTACTGTGTTATTCCTCTAGGGTTGGAGGTCTCTATTACCGCAACTGGGCCATCAGTTTATCGTCGAGGTTAAAGGCAAGTACATCATGTGGTTGAGTATTGTTGTATGTTACTATGTGGTGCATCCTATTCTATTTATTGCTCTGCAGATTAAATGAATTTTGGGTTAGAATGGGCTTGTGGTAATTGATTTATAATGAGTGTTACAGCTTATTCGCCTATTTGGACGCATATTTTCTATTACCAGGTCTTACTCGTGATCATGATATGATTAACGCGAATAGTAGGTTAAGAATGTGAGGTTACACTAATAATCATGTATGGGTGTATGATTATGAGAATGCAAATTGTATTGTTATGCATGTCAATTGCATGAATGCATTCATGTGCATAGGAGCCAGGTCATATAACTAGTCCGGAGTGCCATGGGCCGGGTCAATAAGAAGGATATATGATTTTGACCTGAGAGCTCTTTGGGCCAGGTCAGTGTGAAAGTTATATGACTAGACCTGAGTGCTCCGAAAAAGTCTTACAGAGGTAGTCTCCATGGGAGTGGGATCCCTGTAGGGACTCCAAGGGAGTGGAGGATTTGACCCCGTATGAAAAAGGACGGGGCAAGGTGTGGCATCGACGGGTGCACACCTAGCTATACCGGTATGAGCTCAGAGGAAAAGACGCATCTTGCACTGCATTTGTGTTGCATAGTTTACTAATGCTTATGTATATTCAGCTATGAAAGTGTGCATATGAGCATGAAAGTATAAATGCATTGCATAGCATCGCTGAGTGAGTGATGGTCACGTGTTGGCTGTGGCTATTTGTGTGTATTATGATTTTGTATGATGCACTGCATGGTAATGCTCATGATGAATGGCAACTGATGTTCCTTGAAGCTGAGGATAATTTACAGGTTAAGAATGGATCGAGTCGTGGACTCGTCCAACGTGGTCCAACGGGATATGCGAATTAAGTGAGCAATGTAGTTGAAGAAGTCATTTACAGTGATTTCCTTGTTTTCTGTATTTTGTAGTTTGACATGAGAGGTACGAGCGTGTTATTGTTTTAAATGCGTTAATTAATATTGTCTTTGCTTTTTGTTGTACTTCGCTGAGTCTTCGACTCACGCTTGTTATTTAATGTGTGTAGGTAACTTGAAGCCGGCATGCGAGGATGGGAGTAGTAGCATGCTCACATTTTATCACCACAATCTCACATTAAATTGTCGCATTTAATCCTAATAAGTTCATGTTTTGCAATTAATTTGTGGTTGTGCTTTGTGCTTTGTGGGGTCATGATGGTTAGTTGATACCATGACCCATGTTTGTGCTTGGTTGGTTATCTTAAGTCGCTTATTGTTGTGATATATTAAATGCTGTCTTTTGTCTGCTGAGTGGATGTCCTAGTTTTAGGGGAGGTGCTGCCGAAATTTCTAGTAATTTTGATAACTTGCTAGTATTTAGATTGCTTTGCTAAATTATTCTAGTGTCTTGTGTCTTTTGTTGGCTGAGGGTGTAACATTCAGAGCACGAGGGGTGCCGGGGTGTTACATGTGCATTTAATGCTCGAATCTGACCTTTGAGCCTAAGGCCAGCACTACGGGCCTTAGAAGTCCGTATTACCGGTTTTGGCAAAAAAAAAAAAAAATCTTTGTTTTCCCTTAATTTTCTTTGGGGGCCTATAAAAGGATGCCTTGGGTTGGCATTTGAGGTTGCTGTTGTATTGCAAGGGTAGAAGACACCCATTTGAATTCTTCTTGAGCTAGAGTGAGCATCTCCTCTTAATTGTGCATGTGTTGCACTTTGTGAGCAATGAGAGTTCTCCCTTGTAGCATGTGTTGTTTCTACAGGAGTCATGTCACCTTGTCATATTGTGATAGACGATCTCACTATTTCAATTGGCAACAGAGGACCAATCGCCAATCCAAACCGCTACAAAAGACCGTCGTCGTTCCAAATAGTGACAGGGGTCCTTGTTAGACACGACATCATCATTTCTCTATTCTGATTGGCACAGAGCCTCTGTATCAACTCGAAATGACGATTAAGGTCTATTTTTATTTTTTTATGTATTATTTCTGTAAAATTTCTTAAAATATGTGTTATTAAAAAAAAATTCTTAAGACAGGTGATATGATGCGTATAGCTTCCACTTTGAGACTTGGGATTTGAGAACCTAAGTAAGTTGACCAAGTTACGGAAGGCACCCCTTAGAGTAGGCCACCCAGTTAGAATTTGTTTTTTTTAGTTATTCCTTCAGTCTAGGTTAGGCCAGTGAACATATATACATACCTTACAGGACCTATCATCACAGTGCCACATGGAAGTACCTTTTTGCTTTGGACGGCCAAGTGCAAACCCTGGCAAGCTCTCTACTTTTCTCAATGCCTTTCACCACTGACACAAGCCGAATTCCTAACTACCTACTGATCGAGCGTTGGGTTGGTAATATATTGAGCTACAAGCACATGCTATCTGGAAGGTAGATAGTTGTGCAATTATCACCAAAGAATTAGGCGAATGTCCCTCATGTTGCTGCGGAGATTCTTACGCGGATCTGTTGATTTTATAAGACGTTCGCATATTTCAATATTCAAACTTCATAATGTTTGATCAACAACCTATAGGTTTGGTGATACAAAAGTGGTACATTAGATTTGTATTCGAATATAGCTTGCTATGATCTTAGTTTTGTAGTTATTAATAATATATCGTAAAAAAATATGAACAATTAAAATTCAGTTTTGAAGACCGTGCCAGATCAAATCACATCCTATAAAAATCAATAGAGGAGTACTATTTGTATAAACTCACATATAAAATCCGACCGAGATAGGGAGGGAAGACAGTTAATTCATTCCTAATTGCGACTACTAAGCAAAACGTATGGCCACAACCTATTCTTAATCATGTTAAACGCGGCTAAGATTATTCTGATAACGTGTGGCATAATGACATTTTAGCCTTTGGAATCAACTTTATTAGTACGGATGATTACGTGCATCTGGTCATACGCATCAGCACATGGCTTTTGCATGTACGAAAGTGAGAGATCATTGACCGTAGTTGCAAGTGTTGGAAATATGCTCCGGTGGTCAATCATGTTGATGGTTGATAAATATTTATATTTTTATATATTTTAATAAATACTATGTTATAGATCATAAGTTTATAATTTGATCATAAGATTCGATAACACTTTTGTGGTTTATTATAAATTGCTCCTTGTCATTTAATTGATTGAAATATCAATTACTTATTTACATAGACAAGCATAGAATTATGTGATGATCATGTTTTGTGGATCATGGAGATGCGATATAAACACAATTATATCAATAACGTGTTGGTGAACAAGTTATTAGATATCCCAATATGAAATACTTCATTCAGCATTACATGCATATCATCGGTTGTGTTTCATACAATGCCTATGATTGATCGTCTGACCTGAGACATACATGGATTCCAATACAAGGTTCATATCTTTGATATTACTAATTATTTTCTGTAATGGAATAATTATATTATTTACACTCAGGAATGTGCTAAGACATGTGGAAGAATGTGTATGGTAAGATGGAATTTTGTCCTCATTGTACGAGGACAAATATATCTTAATACCACTCAAAGAATATAGCCCAAGGAATGTACATGGTCATATCTGAGCAGATTGAGGTGTCAACCGTTTGAACTATCTAGTCTAGTTTTGGATATTTGAGAAACAACTGGATTAAGTAGCACAAGGATGACACATATCTCGCCTTGGGTTTAATCTTGACATCTGAAAGTGACAAAATGATCTAACACATATTCGTTGATGGCTTTTAAGTAATGATATCCATATAGTTTTAAAAGTCATAATGTTCTACTATGAACCACTTTTGTCTTGTGCGTTGAATGGTGATATGATACACAACTAACATCGCAGTGGGCTTACGGGTCACACACAAGAATAAGAACCTACTAGTTCGTTAATAAATTTCGTGTATTATTATATAGATAATTAATACATTAGAATTATTAAATACGAAATAAGTTTTAGTTTGATTTGGATTGTTTGAATATGAAATAACAAGCCTATATTATCCGGATTAATGTATTACGAATTAAATAGGAAATCAATTCAGATAAACATTTGAATCGGTAAAGGTTATATCGAATCTTATTCCGTTACGAAATAAAAATATTTCATACTTATCTTATTCTAACTCCTTGATTATAAATAAAGACGCACTTGAACTACGTGGGAATAACTGAAGCCGAGAGATGAGTTTTGGCGAGAACCAAGAGGGTTGTGCTAGAGATTGTAGCAAACTAACGCAGGGTCCTCTTCCTGTTTATGCGGATATTTATGGGATGAGGTTACTACTGCCTCAACGTACTAACGTAATCCGACACGCTCTTCTTCCGCTGATGATAAACCGCACCTACGCGTGTTGCGGTAACACTAAAACCTTAATATGTAATTTTAGATTATATATAATGAGTTTTTTTGTCGGATAGATAAATTTTTTTAAATTACTTCCGTCTTACCCTTGTTACCCAACAGAAACATATACTCCCCGTAGATAAAGATTGTCTCTTTACCTTCTTTTTACATTAAGCCTATCCTTGTTCGTCCATTTCGCAATGCGTGATCGTCACATTGAAAAGCAATTGGCGGTGCATCGAATGTATATAAAAAAAAAAAACTCGTAACATTTTTCAGTATTAAAAATGGGCAGAAGTATCATAACTAAATTGTTGAATCATCTGCACCCGGTCCTCTCTTGGGACCCTTCCAGTCCCTCAAAATTCGTATGTGTTCTTTTACTGCAAAATTACGCCAGACAGCTCTAGGATCAGGACGTGTGGAGTTGCAGGGAAAATTTCTCTCGGCTAGCTATTACCACTGATAACCCACTCACAGAGTTCATGCCTTTAAAAAAAATGTAAAAACACCAACATGGCGTAGTGCTAATGCGTGGCACACGGAAATTTTGTCTACATTGATCTTGGGCTAGGGATTTTCTAACTTAGCCTAGCCTAGCCTAGCCAGGCTGACTATTAGGGGGCATTTATCCTGACTATTAGGGGGCATTAATCCTGGCTATTAGGGGCAAAGGATAGACTTTCTGATCGATCGATGGCCTAGAACAATCTCGCTTCCCTCGTCAGCAAGGTTCACGCTGTCTCAAAAGGAAAAGCTTGGCAACCGTCTTCTCCCATCCAAGGTCTCCAATTTTATTTTTGTTTATATTTCGTCGCTCTCTAAGATTCAAAATTTTGATAAAATTTTATTATTTTGAATTGAGATTTCCGAAATTTCTTCTAAAATTACCAAAATCTCGATAAATTTTAACTAAACAAAAATAGTTCAGACGATGTTGAAAAATTTTAAATTTTTTTGTGGATGGTCTTGACATATCACTAATGTTCTCATAAAAATTTTAGATGATGATTAAGTATGATAAAATTTTCAAAAATCTAACAGTGCTACTGTCCTAATAAAAGGCTTATCGGTAAATTTCAACGAATGGAAAATAGTACAAACCATGTTATAAACTTTTGAAAATTTTTGTGGATGGTCCTGAAACATCCATAATATTCCCATGAAATTTTTAGATGATTATCAAGCTTGACTAATTTTCAAAAATTTGGACAGTGCTACTGAAGACTGACTAGCAAATTTCAACCGAGTAAAAAATGGTTCAAACCATATCGGAAAATATTTAAAATTTTTGCAGATGGGCATGATGCATCAATAATGTTCTCAAAAAAATTTTAGATGATTATCAAGCCTGAGGAATTTTTAAAAATTCTAACAGTGCTACTATCCTGATAAAAGGCTAACCGACTGTAACACCCCAAAATTTTTTTTTAATATATTTAGTGTGTTTATGGGATTGTTTGGAATTTTTCAAAATTTATTTGGAATCCTCGCGAGTAATTTGAATTCAAGTTTACTGAACTAATCGCACTAAATAAAGATAATGCATTTTTGTATAAAGCATAAAATCTAAAATTTTGCTTATAATAAAGATAATTGGAAGACGAGAGTGTTTCTTTAAAATATTTTCGAAAAACATGTTATATAACGTAAGTCGTTGATTTTATAAAAATCGGCACAGGTGTCTGATTCATTAAAAGATTTTTTTTTACGAAAAATCTATACATTAAAAAAATCTTGAAACCAACTTCATTAGGTTCCAAATAGTCCCTAGTATTTTAGAGGAGTTTTTCAGATTTTTAGAACCTCTCTGTTTTTTTTCTCAAAACGTTCAGGAACATATACGCGTATATACCTATATGCATGCATACCTGGACGTGTGATTCCCAACCGTTCTTCTATGCGATGAGGGCTTTCATTTTCCAGTCATTTCCTTCCTTCAAGTGCATTTCCTCCCAGCCGTTTCCTTTCTCCAAGTGTATGTCCTCTGGCCGTTTCTTCTCTTTGTGCGTGGCACTAAATGCTTCTCCATTTCCTGTACTTAGAATCAACAAAGCATTTCATTGATTTCCCAGCCGTGCATGCACGTTTCAAACTATAGTAATGCATGTGTTTCCTCCTGGCCGTTTCCCTTTCCTGTGCCGTGAGCATTCCATCCGTTTCCAGGTGGGCAATGCATCTTCTAGCTGTTCTACTTCCCCACGTATGAAGCACTTCCCGCATTTTCCCACGCATGAAGTAATACCAAGCAGTGCATGCGTTTCCTCCATTCCCTCCTCTCCTCATATCACCTTCTAACTTCAATTCCTCACGACCGACTCGGCCGACCGATTGCTGCCTAGTTGTTGCTACTCATCCGGCTGATCGTGCGTTTCTCTCATCACCGTCGTCGTTGTCATCTTCGCCGCTGTCGCCGCCGCTGCCGTCTTGCCACCATCGCCGCTGTCGCCGCCTAGTTAAATTATTCGCGGGAAGTCCAATCTTACAAATTTTGTATCTCTTAAACTATAATTCAAAAATTCGAAAATAAATGTTATAAATCTTAGAAAATGCTATAATAATTATATATAAATTTGCATGGGGATTATAAGCTTGCTTGATTTGTAGCATTGTTTTCGAATGTGTGTTTATACATTGTTTCAAGTGTTTATTTGGTTTTTTATTTGTTATGCGTAGACTTCGAGTTGTGTGACGCTGTCGGAAGTGAAGATCAGGACCAAGATCAAGATCGAGACCACAGCCAGCTGATCTTTGAAGGCAAGTTGTGCTTTGACCATGTTGTTCCTAATTTCAGAAATGTATTTTTATTTAAATTATGCATGCTATATTATTAAATGGAACTAAATTAATTTTGGTAAATTAGCTGATCAACCTAGTTGTTAATTCCACCATTTGATGTTAGTATTTGTATGCCATGTATCCATTGTCACCTTAAGTTTGGTTTAAAATAGTTGGATGTTAATATTGTGCCAACACGGGAGGCTAGACCGTGACTAGTTGCTTAGTCTTGCTTATACGTGAAACATGTTTCAAATAGCAAAAGAATATTAACTAATGATATATGAAACGAATTTTGAAAGGTTGTAATATTGCCACATGATGATGTGAAGTGTAGGTACCTTTGTGGTTCTACATGGTAATTGATATTATTGTTGGCATGTGTTGCACAATAATCAAACTAGGGCGGGAAAAGATTTAGACTGGGGCAAGTGGCAAGATGGCTTCGTGCCAGGTGGGCCTTCGTGGCATCGGGATGAGTGATGTGAGGGCTTTGTGCTGAAACTTGAGAGAACGATGTCTTGCCCTAGACAGTTAAGGACTTCACCTTGCAAGCCTTCGAACTGGGCCTTTCGTGCAACCACATAACTGGAGTGGGATGGTCTTAGTTTAGTAGGATTCCGAAAACTTACTTTTGATATCTCAGGGTGACAGTTACATTGGGGTAACTGCATGGGGGAGCGTACCAGAGCTATGGCTTGGTGCCCATCCAACGGTGATTGTCGGTCCTACACTTCGATCCTTCGTAGGGAAGTGGTAGTGAAGGCAATACCAGAGAGGGTCATAGGTGTAGATGAAGGTTTCTGAAAAACTTCATTACGGTCAATCGCCTTTGTGGTGTGCGACGGTATCATGTGGGAAAAGTGTACAACCTCTGCAGAGTGTGTCAAAACTATTCGAATAGCCGAGTCCATGGTATTGGACAAAGCTCGGGGATTACAGTCAATGGGTAGATTTTCTAAACTAAAATGTGGGAAGATTGGCTGAGTGCCAGAGATGATGATAAATTTGATGGGTTTCGAAGCAAGGAAAAACAAAAATTTTCCTACGATTGCAACCAAACACCAAGATCATATCTAGGAGATGCAAGTAAACGGTTTCAGAAGGACTCACCCTCGTAGACCGAAAGCGGGAATAACGTTCCCGCAAACAAACGTGGTTGAAGTAGAGGTACACGCCCGACTTCAAAGTCGCGAAGATGAGCGCCACAAACGGCAGCCTCCGCATTTGGTCACACGTACGGAACAACGACGACCTCCAATCCCTCGATCCAGCGGGGCAGCGGAAGTAGAGGATCCACGGGAAACTCCAACAACACTACGACTTAGTGGTGGTGGTGGAGAAACTATTTCAGCAGCGCTTCGCTTAAGCTACTGCTTGAAAGGTGGAACAGCAGGAGGAGGGAGAAAGGACCAACCAAAGGGTCATGGTTATTAGTCCATGAGGGAGGAGCTCCACCCTCCCTTTTATAGGAGCGTGTGGACTCTCCACTCTCTCCATGTGAATGGACTCTCCATTCTCTTCATGTGAATGGACTTTTCATTTTCTTCATGTGAATGGACTCTCCATTCTCTTCATGTGAATGGACTCTCCATTCTCTTCATGTGAATGGACTCTCCATTCAATAAATAAACAATTTTATTTTTGTTATTTTAATATTTGTTAATCCTTTTAATTAACAAAAATTAAAACATACCCCCTTGAACTATTCCGATATCCCGAAACTATTCCGGTGCTGTCCAAACTTTTCTCCGGTGTTCCGTATCTACTCAAAAGCGTCGATGAACCTTAAGTGTGTCACCCTACGGTTCGTGAATAAAATGGACATGATCAAGACACCTCTCTGATCAATAATCATCAGCGGGATCTGGAGATCCATAATGACTCCCACTTACTCAACGATGAACTAGTGATCGTGTGAACCAAAAACAACATAACCAATTCCTTTTGTCTCGCGATATATTACTTATCCGGGATCCGATCATCGGTATCAACTATACCTAGTTTGATCCCGTTACCGACAAGTACTCTTTACTCGTTCCGTGATATGACATTCTTGTGACCTAGTCACGTGCTTGCAAGCGATGTCAATGTGATATCACCGAGAGGGTCCAGAGTATATCTCTCCGTCATCTGGATGGACAAATCCCACTCTTGATGCATGAGCCTCAACTAATACTTTCATAGTACCCAAATCCATCTTTATAGTCACCGTGTTACGGAGTGACGTTTGATGTCATCAAAGTACTCTTCCGGAGTTAGTGATTGACATCATCTCATGGTCTAAGGAAAAGAGCTATTTTGTATATGTTCAAGATAAAGCAACAAACTTTAATGACTTGATCGAATTTGCTATACCAACTTGGGTGTGTGTTCATCACATCATTCTTCTAATAATGTGACCCCGTTATTAACAACATCCAATGTTCATGATCAGAAAACCTTGATCATCAGTTAATCAACGAGCTAGTTTAAAAGAGAGGATTTAATAGGAACCTTTTTGTTTATTAAACACACATGTACCAACGTTTCCGGTTAATACAATTTTAGCATGAGAAATAAACATCTATTATAAACATGGAATAAGATAATAAACAATTTATTATTGCCTCTCGGGCATATTCCCTTCAGTCTCCCACTTGCACTAGAGTCAATAATCTAGATTACATTGTGATGAATCTAACACCCATTGAGTTCTGGTGCTGATCATGTTTTGCCCTTGGGAGAGCTTTAGTCAACGCGTCTGCCACATTCAGATCCGTGTGCACTTTGCAAATCTTTACATCGCCATCCTTGACATGTTCACGAATGGAGTGAAACCGGCGCTTAATATGCTTGGAATTCTTGTGTGACCTTGGTTCTTTAGCATTGGCTATGGCACCATTGTTGTCACAATAGATAACCATTGGGTCCAACGCACTCGGAACCACACCCAGTTCGGATATGAACATCTTCATCCAAATCGCTTCCTCATACGCTCAAGCAAAGAACATATTCCGCCTCTGTTGAAGATCCCGCCACCACAGATTGCTTGGAACTCCTCCAGCTCACTGCTCCTCCATTCATTTCAAAATATATACCCGGTTTGTGACTTAGAGTCATCCGGATCAGTGTCGAAACTAGCGTCGACGTAACATTTTGCGACGAGCTCTTCTTCACCACCATATATGAGAAACATATCCTTAGTTCTTTCTTAAGTACATAAAGATATTCTTGACATTTGTCGATGTTCCAAACCTGGATCAGATTGGTACCGCTAGTCAAACTAATAGCATGTGCCACATCCGGTCTTGTACACAACATAGCATACATGATAGAGCCTATGGTGAAGGATAGGAATCTTATTCATTACTTCTCTATCTTCTGCTATAGCTGGACTCTGAGTCTTACTCAACGTCTTGCCTTGCAACATAGGTAAGAACCCTTTCTTACTTTCGTCCATTCTAAACTTCTTTAGAATCTTGTCAAGGTATGTACTTTACGATAACCCAATCAAGCGTCTCGATCTATCTCTATAGATTTTGATGCCTAAAATATACGCCGCTTCACCAAGGTCCTTCATTGAAAACTTCTTTGTTTAAGTAATCTTTTACGCTTTTCAAAGTTCTATATCATTTCCAATCAACAATATGTCATCCACATATAATATCAGAAATGCTATAGAGCTCCCACTCACTTTCTTGTAAATACAAGCTTCTCCGTAAGTTTGGACAAATCCAAAACCTTTGATTACCTCATCAAAACAGAGATTCCAACTTCGTGATGCTTGCTTCAGTCCATAAATGGATCGCTGAAGTTTGCATACCTTATCAGCATCCTTAGGATCAACAAAACCTTTTGGTTGTATCATATACAACTCTTCCTCAATGTTTCCATTAAGGAACGCGGTTTTTACATCCATCTGCCAAATTTCATAATCGAAAAATGCAGCAATTGCTAACATAATCCTAACAGACTTTAGCATCGCTACTGGTGAGAAAGTCTCATCGTAGTCAACTCCTTGAATTTGTCGAA
This sequence comes from Rhipidocladum racemiflorum, assembly GCA_036346355.1. Classification (NCBI taxonomy): domain Eukaryota; kingdom Viridiplantae; phylum Streptophyta; class Magnoliopsida; order Poales; family Poaceae; genus Rhipidocladum; species Rhipidocladum racemiflorum. The sequence goes on from CM070581.1 coordinate 38,298,224, forward strand.
AACCCTTTGCGACAAGTCGAGCTTTATAGACGGTCACATTACCATCAGGGTCTATTTTCTTTTTGAAAATCCATTTGTTCTCAACGGCCTTGCGGTCATTGGGTAGGTCCACCAAAGTCCATACTTGGATTTCATACATGGATCCCATTTCGGATTTCATGGTTCTAGCCATTTGTCGGAATCTGGGCTCATCATCGCTTTATCATACGTCGCAGGGTCATCATTCTCAATTACCATGACATTCATAGTAGAAACATAAAAATCAGGAGCATTACGTGCTCTTATTGACCTGCGAGGTGCGGTAGTGTTCTCTTTCGGAGTTTCATGATCCTTATCATTAGTTCCCTCTTCATCTGGTGAAGTCAACTCCGAAACAACTTCCAGCGCTACTGTACTTGCCATTCTATGAAGAGAAGGTTCAAAAACCTCGTTGAGTTCTACCTTCCTACTACTCACACCTTTCGAGAGAAACTCTTTCTCCAAAAAGGATCCATTCTTGGCAACGAAAACCTTGCCCTCGGATCTGTGATAGAAGGTGTACCCAATTGTTTCTTTAGGGTATCCTATGAAGACGCATTTTTCCGCTTTGGGTTCGAGTTTATCAGGTTGAAGTTTCTTCACATAAACATCGCATTCCCAAACTTTTAGAAATGACAGCTTAGGTTTGTTGCCAAACCATAATTCATACGGTGTCGTTTCAACGGATTTAGATGGTGCCCTATTTAAAGTGAATGCAGCTGTTTCTAGTGCATGACTCCAAAATGATAGTGGCAAATCTGTAAGGGACATCATAGATCGAACCATATCCAATAAAGTACGATTACGACGCTCGGATACACCATTACGCTGTGGTGTTCCAGCAAGAGTGAGTTTTGAAACTATTCCACATTGTCTCATGTGTGTGCCAAACTCGTAACTAAGATACTCTCCTCCACGATCGGATCGTAGAAATTTGATCTTTCTATTACGATGATTTTCTACTTCACTCTGAAATTCTTTGAACTTTTCAAATGTTTCAGACTTGTGTTTCATTAAGTAAATATATCCATATCTACTCAAATCATCCGTGAAAGTAACGGCAACGATATCCACCACGCTACCGACACACTCATTGGACCACACACATCGGTATGTATGATTTCCAATAAGTCGGTTGCCCGCTCCATTGTACCGGAAAACGGGGTTCTAGTCATCTTGCCCATGAGGCATGGTTCACATGTCTCAAATGATTCATAATCAAGTGATTCTAGTAGTCCATCAGAATGGAGCTTCTTCATGCGTTTAACACCAATATGACATAAGCAGCAATACCACATATATGCAGCAATATCATCATTCAACTTAATTCTTTTGGCATTCACATTATGAACATGTGTACTATTATTATCAAGATTCAAAATAAATAAACCATTTTTCTCAGGTGCATGACCATAAAAGATATTATTCATATAAATTGAACAACCATTGTTCTCAGACTTGAATGAATAACCGTCTCGCATTAAACAAGATCCAGATATGATGTTCATGCTCAACGCAGGCACCAAATAACAATTATTTAGGTTCATAACTAATCCTGATGGTAATTGGATAGGTAGCGTCCCGGCGGCGATCACATCAACCTTTGATCCATTGCCAACGCACATCATCACCTCATCCCTTGCTAGTTGTCGCCTGTTCCTTAGCTCCTTTTTCGAGTTACATATGTTAGCAACCGAACCGGTATCAAATACCCAGGCGCTACTGCGAGTACTAGTAAGGTACACATCAATAACATGTATATCATATATACCTTTGTTCACATTCCCGTCCTTCTTATCAGCCAGGTATTTTGGGCAGTTGCGCTTCCAGTGCCCAGTGCCCTTGCAGTAAAAACATTCAGTATCTGACTTAGGGCCAGCCTTGGTCTTCTTCTCAGATATGGCAACAGACTTGCCCTTCTTCTTGAAGTTACCCTTAGCCTTGCCTTTCTTGATCTCTACTTCAGCAGTTTCAAAGATTGACAGAAGCTCGGGAGAGACTTCTTCATGCCCTGCATGTTGTAGTTCATCACAAAGCTCTTGTAGCTTGGTGGCGAGACTGGAGAACACGATGAATTCCTAGCTCAATGGGGATCGTTATTCCCAAAGCTATGAGTTTATCGGCGCATCTGACATTTTGAGTACGTGCTCACTAACGGAGTCTGTTTTCCTCCATCATGCAGCTAAAGAACTTTTCAAGCTTCATAACTCTCTCTTCATGCATGGGTGTCGAAAATCATTTTCAACTCTCCCATTGTATCAAAAGCATTGCTGTGCTCGAAACGTTTTCGCAGCTCAGGCTCAAGGCCATACAAAATGCCGTTGTGAACTAAACTGTGGTCCTCCTTGCGAGTCAAGAAAACATTTTTCTCCTCTTCGGGGGCATCATCAGCGGGCGGGGCACCCAGCGGCGCATCAAGCACATAGCTCCTTTGAGCAGCGCTGAGGAGAATCCTCAGGTTAAGGGCCCAGTTGGTAAAGTTGCTACCGTTGGTGGCTAGTTTCTCTTTCTCCATGAACAGATTGAAATTGAAAGTAGGTGGTGCCATCTACAACGTATTTGCAAAGTTACTTAGACTAAGTTCATAATAGATTAAGTTCAAGTTTAATTCAAAATTACTACGAGAACTCCCACTCAAAAACAACATCCCTCTAGTCATCTTTAGTGATTACACGAACCAAATTCACTATACCGAAATCGATCATCACGTGAGACGGCATAGTTTCAAAGGCGAACATCAATATGTTCATCATATCATCCATATGACTCATGCTTTACCTTTCGGTTCGTGTTCCGAGGCCATGTCTGTACATGCTAGGCTCGCCAAGTAGAACCAAAGTATTTGCTTGTGTAAATCTGGCTTACACCCGTTGTATGCGAACGTAGAGTCTATCACACCCGATCATCACGTGGTGCTTCGAAACGACAAACTTTCTTAACGGTGCATACTATGGAAGAACACATTATTATCTTGATATTAAGTTGGAGGGATCATCTTATAGTGCTAACGACGCAATCACATCCAAGCAAAATAAGATGCATAAAAAGGATTAACATCACATGCATGAATAATGTGATATGATATGGTCCTTCTAGCACTTGATCTCCATCTTGTGCGTCATGGTATGATCTCCATCATTCCACCGGCGTGGCACCAAGGTCCATGGTGCTTCCATCTCGATTGTCTTCCTCCATTACAATATATCACATGGACATATACTTAGCACGCAGGCCATAAAAGAAAAGACAACCAAATGGCTCCTGCCGGTTGTTTAAATTTACAATAAATCTTATTTCATACAACAATCTTTGTATCAATGACCATATCACATCACATGCCCTGCAAAAACAAGTTAGACGCCTCTAATTTATTTTTTTTTGCATATTTTACGCGGTTTTGGGCTTTCTAGGAAAGAACCGTTCTTACCTACGAACAAGAACCACAACGGTGATAAAAACATTATTAGCAAACCGTTGTAAATTAGATCATGACTATAGTAGGAGAAACAGACACCCGCAAAGCCACTTATGCAATACTAGTTGCATGTCAAGCGTGGAACAAGTCTCATGTGTGAGGACATGTAAGGTTAGTCCGGACCGCTTCAAATCCCACTATGGCACCATGATCCAAAAAACACGAAAGTATGCAACAACATGATCATCAACGCCCACATCCATATGTGTTTTAACCGTACATAACATCTACGCATAAACACGGCTCTGATACTACTGATGGGTTTCGAAGCAAGGAAAAACAAAAATTTTCCTACGATTGCAACCAAACACCAAGATCATATCTAGGAGATGCAAGTAAACGGTTTCAGAAGGACTCACCCTCGTAGACCGAAAGCGGGAATAACGTTCCCGCAAACAAACGTGGTTGAAGTAGAGGTACACGCCCGACTTCAAAGTCGCGAAGATGAGCGCCACAAACGGCAGCGCCTCCGTACTTGGTCACACGTACGGAACAACGACGACCTCCAATCCCTCGATCCAGCGGGGCAGCGGAAGTAGAGGATCCACGGGAAACTCCAACAACACTACGACTTAGTGGTGGTGGTGGAGAAACTATTTCAGCAGCGCTTCGCTTAAGCTACTGCTTGAAAGGTGGAACAGCAGGAGGAGGGAGAAAGGACCAACCAAAGGGTCATGGTTATTAGTCCATGAGAGAGGAGCTCCACCCTCCCTTTTATAGGAGCGAGTGGACTCTCCACTCTCTCCATGTGAATGGACTCTCCATTCTCTTCATGTGAATGGACTTTTCATTTTCTTCATGTGAATGGACTCTCCATTCTCTTCATGTGAATGGACTCTCCATTCCATAAATAAACAATTTTATTTTTGTTATTTTAATATTTGTTAATCCTTTTAATTAACAAAAATTAACACATACCCCCTTGAACTATTCCGATATCCCGAAACTATTCCGGTGCTGTCCAAACTTTTCTCCGGTGTTCCGTATCTACTCAAAAGCGTCGATGAACCTTAAGTGTGTCACCCTACGGTTCGTGAATAAAATGGACATGATCAAGACACCTCTCTGATCAATAATCATCAGCGGGATCTGGAGATCCATAATGACTCCCACTTACTCAACGATGAACTAGTGATCGTGTGAACCAAAAACAACATAACCAATTCCTTTTGTCTCGCGATATATTACTTATCCGGGATCCGATCATCGGTATCAACTATACCTAGTTTGATCCCGTTACCGACAAGTACTCTTTACTCGTTCCGTGATATGACATTCTTGTGACCTAGTCACGTGCTTGCAAGCGATGTCAATGTGATATCACCGAGAGGGTCCAGAGTATATCTCTCCGTCATCTGGATGGACAAATCCCACTCTTGATGCATGAGCCTCAACTAATACTTGAAGGATCGAAGTATACGAATATAGCAATCAGAGGGGGGGGTGAATGATTGAGCGGAAGCTAAAACCAAATTCTTGACCTATTAAAAGTTCACCCCAAAACAGAACCAAATAATTGCCTCGTTTTCGACAAAAACAGAATGATAGAGGTTTGGTAAAACGAGAATTCCCGAAGATCCAACCGTTGGAACGATCTGAAATTTGAACACAAGAAACTAGATTCCAATACGGATCAAACCCAAAAAGAATCAACTCGATCGGACTTTCAGATCAAAAGTTATAAGCTTCGCAAGCTTGCTGATCCAGAACTTGACGAGAATCAATCTAATCAAAACTTCAAGATTAAACAAGATCTTCAAAAGATTAATCAACTAGACTTTGAGAAACTCTAAATCAATACCCTAGAACGGTTTTTGATGGATCAAATCAAGATGAAACTCAATAATCAAAAACCAATCTAGAATTAGAACATGCATGCAAACAAGAACCAAAACAGAAAACACTGTAGCGACGTGGTTACTGTAGCACGCAAAAATCTTGGAAGAATTGATCTTTATTTCTTGTCTAAAATACTCTCATCAAAAGAGTACAAACCCTAAAACCAAGCTCAAAGCTTGATGCGCTCAGCTCTCCTTGGTGCCTTTCAACAGGAGACCCCCCACCTATTTAAAGCACCAACCCACAAGGAATTCTGAATACGATTCCTATTCCCTAGAAGGAATCCGTATCCAACACAACTCTACTTGGCCCAACCTGGCCGAGTACAACTCTTGCACGCGTATGGCAACCCTACCATACTCACGTGACTAACACTTTGCACGCGTATGGCCACCTGCCATACTCACGTGACTAACACTTTGCACGCCGAATGACCTCTGCCATTCTCACGTGACTAACCATTCTTCATGTGCACCATTCTCTTAGCCCGAACGCCCCGCATGACATCCTTGACCACCAAGACCTCGGTTCCTCCTGAACCTAGTCCCGAACCTCGATTCCTCCATGAACCTAGTTCCGGTCCCGTCATCGACCACATTCGTCTTCGAGCAATACCGCACATGAACAAACCACAAACAAATCCGAGCACAAGTCCACGACTTGACTCAATGTCAATCCATGCAACTACTCACATGAGTATTGCATAAAGTCCACTTCAAAAGAAGCATCATGAAATCATTACAAATTTCAAATTCACATTCAAAATTCAAATCCAAATCGCTCAAAACCCTAATTGAGCGAACGATTCACGACGGACAAACAAAGTTGGTCCGTTGTATAAGGAAAAGTTTCTGTTCCAAGAAGCCAACCAAACGCGGAAAAACACGTTCACAACGGACAAACAAAGTTGGTCCGTTGTACATGCAAAAATGGCTTCGGTCATGAGCTCAAAACAAGTTCACAACGGACCCCAGAAGCTTGTCCTACAAGCGTGCCACGCTCGGTTTCACAAAAGTAAAACCCTAGAAAAAGTCCATTCACGACGGACAAAAAGAATTAGTCCGTTGTACATGTGAAAATCTTGGTTCCAAGGAATTATCCAAAACCGAAAAAAGCTTGTTCACAACGGACCAAGAAAAACTGTCCGTTGTACATGTGAAAATGACTTCGGTCATGGGCTCAAAAACATGTTCACAACAGACCCAAAAACACTGTCCGTCGCAGATGGGAAACTTACTGTTTCTTGAGAACTTTGTCCGGCGCTAATGCGTAACTTACTGTTTCTTGTCAAATTGTCAAAACACATGAACAAACACATTTTGCAAATTCAAATCTAAGTTAATTTTTCAGTTCAAAGCCAATTTTTCAGCACATGATTTCACAACTTTCATAGTACCCAAATCCATCTTTATAGTCACCGTGTTACGGAGTGACGTTTGATGTCATCAAAGTACTCTTCCGGAGTTAGTGATTGACATCATCTCATGGTCTAAGGAAAAGAGCTATTTTGTATATGTTCAGTACAGCAACAAACTTTAATGACTTGATCGAATTTGCTATACCAACTTGGGTGTGTGTTCATCACATCATTCTTCTAATAATGTGACCCCGTTATTAACAACATCCAATGTTCATGATCAGGAAACCTTGATCATCAGTTAATCAACGAGCTAGTTTAAAAGAGAGGCTTTACTAGGAACCTTTTTGTTTATTAAACACACATGTACCAACGTTTCCGGTTAATACAATTTTAGCATGAGAAATAAACATCTATTATAAACATGGAATAAGATAATAAACAATTTATTATTGCCTCTCGGGCATATTCCCGTCAAAATTGACTTAGGCTTTGTGCCATGCTTATGAAATGAGATTATGAACTTAATATAATATAATATAATATGACTTCACTGTTTTTGAATCTATTATAGTTATTCAATCAAAGCAAAATGCTGTTTAATGCAAAGGAACCAATTAAACCATTCCTTTGGAAGAAGCCATGCATATAGTAATAGGATTACACCTCTGTACATGACTTGCTGAGTATGTTGTATACTCACCCTTGCCAATCAACAAAACATTTGAAGAAGAGTCTACACCCGCTTGGGAGGAGGAGTATGTTGGGGACCAAGAGAACTAGGGGGCAACCTTCGTCAGATGCCTCTGGCGTTGTGGAGCTTAACAAGACTTTTGTTTCCTACTACTTATGTTTACTTGTCTTCATTTGAGTAAGCCCTGCGTGGCTGAATATTGTAAGGTGACCTTAAGGTCTTGCAATAGTTTATTTTAATTATTGAAGTACTTATTTATATTTCCGCTGTGTATGGATATGATATTCAACACTGTTTAACTGTGTGCACTAGCGGGATCTTGAACTAGTGCAGAATACACAGAGGGTCCGGATTTGCAGATTCGTGTCCCGACAGAGGTGGTATCAGAGCCATACTGACTGTAGGATTGCCCTTACTTTGGAATGGCCGTTAGCAGGACAAAACTATTTTCTAAAGTTAAAATTTGTCAAGAAAATAAATGGACTCTTGACTTATCTCCTCTCTTCTGATTCGTGTCCTATGCTGAATTTTTTTTTCTAACTTTGTTTATAAAATGTTGTGTTCTTACGTGGTTCGCTGTTGGCAGATAAGGATGTACAACACCAACGGAGAGCACCTTGGAGGGTATGCTGTGGAGATGTGGTGCATGATGCAAGTGCTGGGAGGTTACGACCGTCCGATTTACACCGGAACCACCATCGACGAAGCAGGACATGTCCGAGTGTGGAAGACCAGGCTGATGGTGTACGCTCGAGAAGGGACAAGGGGGAGTCGTCCGATGTACTTCAATGTCAGGAGATCTACATTTGAGGCGGGGATACAGGAGACATCGCGTCTGGCGATGAGGAGGATTACTCGCTTGTACTCTAGGGAGTTGGAGGGCACGGTCTTTCGCCATCACCCACGCCGAGACACCCGTGCAAACCGGAGGCCGATTGAGGATGAGGATGTCACTATTAATCAATCACCTGGCCAGGTTTGTGATTGCCCAGGAGGAGGCCATGGATGAGACTATTGAGGAGCTGCAGAGGGCTCAAGATGTGGTCACGAGGTTGAAGACTCAGCTACGAGAGGCTCGGGAACTTGCAACTCACTCCCTTACGAGGGTGCATGAGCTAGAGGAGGCTCTTTATGGACAGAGGCCAGAGCCAGAAGAGGAGCCAGAAGAGGAGCCAGAAGAGGAGCCGGAAGAGGATTCAGAGGAGGTGCAGAAGGCACCAACTCAGGAGGAGACACCAGTGCAAGAGGCACCCGCCCAGGAGCTAGAGCCATCGGCCCAGGAGCAGGCCGTCTCGGGACTCGACGAGTCGGTTGGGTCATTTGTCCCGGTGATAGTTGGGCATGGGGATCAGTTTGCTCCGATGCCAGCTCATCCACCGGTTTATCCACAGGAGGACCACAGCCAGGAATCATCGACGAGTGAGTGTGTTGCTGCGTCGTGTTGAGATTCAGTTGTTAGAGTCACGTCTTCATATTTCCAAGAGTCGGCCTTAGGTGTGAGTCACAGTGTGTGAGGTTGTCTTGTGTCTGTTTGTCTGGTGTTATGTTTTGTGTGTCGATATGCGTTGCATTGCCCTTAGGCACTTGTAAGAGACCATACTAATATTAATGCAAAAGCTGTTTGGTTTTGAGTTACACCTGTTTCCCCTGTATAAGATTCTTTCTACTTGTCTATTCTTTTTTCCCCTCTCTTCTCTAAACTGTTGGAGTAAACAACAGATGGTGAACACTCGTGGTAACGCTGGAGCTGGAGGAAGTGGTTCACGTCAGGGAGGCAACCAAAATGATGCACCCAATGCACTGGCCGTGGACATGCAGAATCTAGGAGCTTTCCTTGCTGCCCAGACACAACTGATGCAGACTATGATGCAGATTGTGCAGCAGATAGCTAATCAAGCGGTCGCCAATAATGCTAATCAGGCAGGCAATCAGGGGCCTCAGCATCAGGCCAGGCTGTCAGAATTTATGAGAACCTGCCCGCCTACCTTCTCTGGAAATGCTAACTCATTGGAGGCAGATGATTGGCTTAGGTCAATCGAACAGAAACTGCATATCACTCAGTGCCAGGGAAATGAGAGGGTACTCTATGCCTCTCATCAGCTTGAGGGCACAGCAGCAGAGTGGTGGGAGAATTACTATGCTACACAGGAGAATCCCCAGGACATAACATGGGAAGAGTTTACTACTGCTTTTCGTCAGTACCATGTGCCGGAAGGTATCATGGATTTAAAGAAAGAGGAGTTCAGATCTTTGAAGCAAGGAGGGCAGTCTGTGGCCGATTATTTGAATAAGTTTACTCAGTTAGCACGTTACGCTCCAAAAGACGTGGCCACTGACAAGGCAAGGCAATCCCGCTTCCTGAAGGGATTGAACACGGGATTGCAGGTGGGGCTGATAACCCACACATTCCTGGATTTCCAGGAGCTGGTCAACAAAGCCCTGATTCTTGAGGACAAGAGATGTGAGTTGGATGACAATCGCAAGCGCAGGATAGCGCAGCAGAGTGGACGCTCAGGTCAGCAAAAGGTTAGGGTGGTACCACAACAGTTTGCAAGGTTCCAACCTAGAGGCAGTGTTCGTGCACCAGTGCCAGCACCGCGTCCAGCAGAACAGAATTTCTAGACCCCTGCACCAGCTAGAAACTAAGCCGGAGGTAGTTCACAGATGTCAGGACGACGCTACTACCACTGCCATGAGGTAGGACATTTCGCCAATAACTGTCCTAAGAAAGGAGGAGTGACACCGGTACGTCTTAACCTGAGAAACACTCCTACGAAGACACTAGCTCAGAATGTGAACCGCGGAGGTGTACAAGCTGGAACTCAGACTCAGTCAATTGCAAGGGGCAGAGTCAACCATATTACTGCTGAAGAGGTGCAGGAAGCTGCAGATGTTATGCTAGGTATGTTTCTGGTCAATTCCGTACCTGCTACAATTTTATTTGATTCAGGATCATCGCATTCATTTGTTTCTCAAGAATTTGCTATTCAGAATGGTTTGCCTGTTGTGAATCTTAAGTGTACGCTCTTGGTTCAATCCCCTAGATCAGAACTCCGATCCAAGGTAGGATGTTCTGGAGTGAAACTAATAATAAATGGAGTAGAGTTCCTAGCAAACTTGGTTTTATTGGATTCCCAGACCCTAGATGTTATATTAGGGATGGATTGGCTATCCAAACATAAAGTGGTATTAGATTGTGGAAGAAGGGTAGTATCAGTTGAAGGCCCAGATGGTAGAAAGGTAGAGTTTCAAGCAACCGCTACACGAGACGGTCAACTGATGGTCAACAGCTTGAAGACAACTAACCTAGAAGATGTGCCAGTTACGCGAGAGTATTCGGACGTATTTCCAGATAATCTACCAGGAATGCCACCGGATAGGGACACCGAGTTCGTAATTGAACTGGTACCTGGAACTGTACCGATAGCAAAGAGACCCTATCGAATGTCCACTAACGAGCTGATAGAGATGAAGAAGCAGATCGAGGAGTTATTGGAAAAAGGTTTTATAAGACCAAGTTCATCGCCTTGGGGAGCAACCGAAGACGGTGACTCAGGTCCGAAGTTTCCTTGGAATGGTAGGTTAGTACCGTCGATTTGTAGAAGGTTTCTCCACAATAGCTAAACCTCTCACGCAATTGTTGAAAAAGGAAAAGAAGTTTACTTGGACACCTGAATGTGAAAAGAGTTTTCAGGAGTTGAAGAAAAGGTTGACATCGGCACCAGTTTTGGTTCTACCTGATATTCATCAGAGTTTTGACATTTACTGTGATGCGTCACGTCAAGGACTCGGATGTGTGTTGATGCAGAATGGAAAGGTAGTTGCTTATGCGTCGAGGCAGTTAAGGCGACATGAGGAAAACTATCCAACACATGACTTGGAATTAGCATCTGTTGTGCATGCTCTAAAGCTGTGGCATCATTACCTTATTGGTAATAGATGTGAAATATACACCGATCACAAAAGTCTCAAGTATATTTTCACCCAACCAGACTTGAATATGAGACAAAGAAGGTGGTTGGAGTTAATCAAAGATTATAATGTGGAAATTCATTATCACCCAGGTAAGGCTAATGTGGTGGCTGATGCCTTGAGCCGAAAGAGCCATAGTGTAAATATGTTAATGAAAATCGGTTAAGCACAGTTATGCAAGGATTTTCAGAAATTGAAACTAGAGGTTGTGCCAGAAGGATTTTTAGCTGCTCTAGAAGTAAAGCCCACTTTAGAAGATCAGATCAAGAAAGGTTAGAAGGATGACGAGAAGATCAAGCAGATCAAATCCAAGATGGGGGAAGGCCTGGCCAAAGATTTCAGGTTGGATGACCAGGGTATCTTGTGGATGAAGGAGCGCATATGTGTGCCTGACAAGAAGGAGCTGAAGCAGTTGATACTGGAGGAAGCTCATGATTCCAAGTATTCAATTCATCCAAGAAGTGCGAAGATGTACCGGGACATGAAGGAAAGGTTCTAGTGGCCAAGCATGAAAAGAGAAGTTGCTGAACATGTTGTCTTGTGTGACGTATGTCAACGAGTCAAGGCTATGCATCAGAGGCCAGCAGGACTGCAGCAACCTCTACAGATTCCAGAGTGGAAGTGGGAGGAAATCGGTATGGACTTCATAACCGGTTTACCCAGGACACAAGCTGGTCACGATTCCATATGGGTCATAGTGGATCGTTTAACCAAAGTTGTGCATTTCATACCCGTGAAGACAACTTACTCAGGAGATCGCTTAGCAGAACTGTACATGTCAAGAATTGTTTGCCTACATGGAGTACCGAAGAAAATAGTCTCAGACAGGGGTACCCAATTTACCTCGAGATTTTGGGGTAAGCTGCATGAGGCATTGGGAACTCGCTTGAACTTCAGCACGGCTTACCACCCACAAACGGATGGTCAGACTGAAAGAGTCAACCAGATTCTTGATGATATGCTTAGAGCTTGTGCATTGGTCTATACTACTTCGTGGGACAAGTGCTTAACTTACGCCGAGTTCAGCTATAACAACAGTTACCAACCAAGTTTACAGATGTCGCCTTTTGAAGTTTTATACGGAAGACCTTGTCGAACACCATTAAACTGGAATGAGACAGGTAAACGACGAGTATTTGGGCCAGATATATTGCAAGAAGCTGAAGAGAAGATTGCGGTGATCAGAGAAAGATTAAAGATTGTTCAGTCCAGGCAGAAGAGTTATGCTGACAATAGACGTAGAGATTTGAGCCTTGAGCCAGAGGACTATGTATATCTCAGAGTTACACCCCTCAAAGGAGTCAGAAGGTTTCACGCCAAAGGGAAGCTCGCACCAAGATATGTTGAACCGTTCAAGATCCTGAGACGAAGAGGTGAAGTAGCTTATCAGCTGGAGTTGCCGCAATCGCTAGCAGGAGTACATGATGTATTTCATGTTTCATAGTTGAAGAAATGTCTACAAGTACCTGAGGAACAAGCATCTCTGGAAGCCATCGATTTGCAAGAAGATTTGACGTATAAAGAACATCCAGTGAAGATATTAGACACCATGGATCGCGAAACAAGAAACAAATCAACCCGCTTCTGCAGAGTCCAGTGGAGTAATCATTCAGAAAGTGAAGCGACTTGGGAACGCGAAGAAGATCTGAAGAAGGAATTTTCCGACCTATTCTCTAGTTAGTCTCGAATCTCAGGGACGAGATTCTGTTAACGGGGGGAGGTTTGTAACACTCCAAAATTTTCTTTTAATATATTTAGTGTGTTTATGGGATTATTTGGAATTTTTCAAAATTTATTTGGAATCCTCGTGAGTAATTTGAATTCAAGTTTACTGGACTAATCGCATTAAATAAAGATAATGGATTTTTGTATAAAGCATAAAATCTAAAATTTTGTTTATAATAAAGATAATTGGAAGACGAGAGTGTTTCTTTCAAATATTTTCGAAAAACATGTTATATAACGTAAGTCATTGATTTTACAAAAATCGGTACAGGTGTGTGATTCACTAAAAGATTTTTTTACAAAAAATCTATACGTTAAAAAAAATCATGAAACCAACTTCGTTAGGTTCCAAATAGTCCCTAGTATTTTAGAGGAAATTTTCAGATTTTTAGAACCTCTCTGTTTTTTTTCTCAAAACATTTAGGATCGTTTACACGTATATACCTATATGCATGCATACCTGGACGTGTGATTCCCAGCCGTTCTTCCATGCGATGAGGCCTTTCATTTCCCAGTGATTTCCTTCCTTCAAGTGCATTTCCTCCCAGCCGTTTCCTTTCTCCAAGTGTATGTCCTCTGGCCGTTTCTTCTTTTTGTGCGTGGCACTAAATGCTTCTCCATTTCCTGTACTTAGAATCAACAAAGCCATTTCATTGATTTCCCAGCCGTGCATGCATGTTTCAAACTCTAGTAATGCATGTGTTTCCTCCTGGCTATTTCCTTTTCCTGTGCCGTGAACATTCCATCCGTTTCCAGGTGGGCAATGCATCTTCTAGCCGTTCTACTTCCCCACGTATGATGCACTTCCCGCATTTTCCCCACGCATGAAGTAATACCAAGCAGTGCATGCGTTTCCTCCATTCCCTCCTCTCCTCATATCACCTGCTAACTTCAATTCCTAACGACCGACTCGGCCGACCGATTGCCGCCTAGTTATTGCTACTCGTCCGGCTGATCGCGCGCTTCTCTCATCACAGTCGCCATCGTCGTCTTCGCCGCCGTTGCCGTCTTGCCACCGTTGCTGCTGCCGTCTCGTCGCCGCCGTCGTCTACGTCCTTGTCGCCGTGTACGCCGCTGTCGTCGCCGTCGCCTTCCCATGCATCGCCACCGTCGTTGCTACTGCCGATCGGTAGTATTTCTTTTCTTTCACGCGTGCTCTATCTCTACTGATTGATGGATCTTGTCGTGTATTTACGCGTGTGTATAAATATTAGTATGTAAGCATACCCACGTATGTGTTAGTTTGTAGTCTTGCATGCAAGGAAGAAATAGTGCTTTACGCAAGAATATACGTAAGCATATTAGACGTGTGTTTATATATATATATATATGCTAGTGTGTATATACGTATATATTAGACAGCGGCATGCATATATACAAAAATATACTCGGCTGTGCACGTGCCTACATGTATACGTATATATAGCTATATTTATATTTATATTTATATTTATATTTATATTTATATTTATATATGCATGAAAGTTTCTCAAACTAATATCACAGTACGCTGCATGTAGTGTGCTCTCGCCGTAAACAGTGCCATGCATAGGAAAGTAAATGGAAGATTAGTTGTACATGTTAATTTCCAGGAATTGCAGATTTTGTCTTTTTCGCTACAAATTTGTTCAATTTTGTTAATTAGTACAAATTAATACCTTTCTACAATAATTTTAATGAACTTTTATACTTAAATTTATACTGTTAAATTATTCGCGGAAGTACAAACTTACGAATTTTGTATCTCTTAAACTATACATTAAAAAATTCGAAAATAAATTTTATAAATCTTAGAAAATGCTAAAATAATTATCTATAAATTTGCATGGGGATTATAAGCTTGTTTGATTTGTAGCATTGTTTTCGAATGTGTGTTTATACGTTGTTCCGAGTGTTTATTTGGTTCTTTATTTGCTATGCGTAGACGTCGAGTTGTGTGACACTGTCAGAAGTGAAGATCAGGACCAAGATCAAGATCTAGACCACAGCCAGCCGATCTTTGAAGGCAAGTTGTGCTTTGACCATGTTGTTCCTAATTTCAGAAATGTATTTTGATTTAAATTATGCATGCTATATTATTAAAAGGAACTAAATTAATTTGGGTAAATTAGCTAATAAACCTAGTTGTTAAATCCACCCTTTGATGTTAGTATTTGTATGCCATGTATCCATTGTCACATTAAGTTTGGTTTAAAATAGTTGGATGTTAATATTGTGCCAACACGGGAGGCTAGACCGTGACTAGTTGCTTAGTCTTGCTTATACGTGAAACATGTTTCAAATGGCAAAATAATATTAACTAATGATATATAGAACGAATTTTGAAAAGGTTGTAATATTGCCACATGATGATGTGAAGTGTAGGTACCTTTGTGGTTCTACATGGTAATTGATATTATTGTTGGCATGTGTTGCACAATAATCAAACTGGGGTGGGAAAAGATTTAGACTGGGGCAAGTGGCAGGATGGCTTCGTGCCAGGTGGGCCTTCGTGGCAACGGGATGAGTGATGTGAGGGCTTTGTACCGAAACTTGAGAGACCGATGTATTGCCCTGGACAGTTAAGGACTTCACCTTGCAAGCCTTCAAACTGGGCCTTTCGTGCAACCACATGACTGGAGTGGGACGGTCTTAGTTTAGTAGGATTCTGAAATCTTACATTTGATATCTCAGGGTGGCAGTTACATTGGGGTAACTGCGTGGGGGAGCGTACCAGAGCTACGGCTTGGTGCCCATCTAACAGTGATTGTCGGTCCTACACTTCGATCCTTCGTGGGGGAAGTGGTAGTGAAGGCTGTACCGGAAAGGGTCATAGGTGTAGATGAAGGTTTCTAAAAAACTTCGTTACGGTGAATCGCCTTTGTGGTGTGCGACGGTATCATGTGGGAAAAGTGTACAATCTCTGCAGAGTGTGTCAAAACTATTCGAATAGCCGAGTCCATGGTATTGGACAAAGGTCGGAGATTACAGTCAATGGGTAGATCTAAAATAAAATGTGGAAAGATTGGCTGAGTACCAGAGGATGATAAATTGACTTAGGCTTTGTGCCATGCTTATGAAATGAGATTGTGAACTTAATATAATATAATATGACTTCACTGTTTTTGAATCTATTATATTTATTCAATCAAAGCAAAATGTTGTTTAATGCAAAGGAACCAATTAAACCATTCCTTTGGAAGAAGCCATGCATATAGTAATAGGATTGCACCTCTGTACATGACTTGCTGAGTGTGTTGTATACTCACCCTTGCCAATCAACAAAACATCAGAAGAAGAGTCTACACCCGCTTGGGGGGAGGAGTATATTGAGGAGCAGGAGAACTAGGGGGCAACCTTCGTCAGATGCCTATGGCGTTGTGGAGCTTATCAAGGCTTTTGTTTCCTACTGCTTATGTTTACTTGTTTTCATTTGAGTTAGCCCTGCGTAGCTGAATATTGTAAGGTGACCTTAAGGTTTTGCAACAGTTTATTTTAATTATTGAAGTACTTATTTATATGTCCGCTATGTATGTACGTGATATTCAACCCTGTTTAACTGTGTGCACTAGCGGGATCCTGGACTAGTGCAGAATACACAGAGGGTCCGGATTTGCAGATTCGGGTCTCGACACCAACAGATTTCAACCGAATAAAAAATGGTGGAAACTATGTTAGAAACTTTTAAAAAATTTTGTGGTGGTCGTGACAAATCCATTATATTCTTATAAAATTTTTAGATGGTGTAGCAAGGAAAAAAATTCTGTAATGCAAAGGAAATTCCATCATCTCAATTTTTTGATAATCAAAGCAGAGAAGAGAAAGAAGCTCAATTGTCCCTTCAAAAGTTTACAGATATATATATATATATATTGAAGGATCGTTATTTTTGATCCAGTTGATTTTGATGATGAGTATTTGAGAAAGATTTGAAACCAGTTTGATATTTCGACAAGATTTATTTTTTGGTTTCTTTATTTGAAAAGATCTGAAATCAGTTTGATTATTTGAAAAGCTTTTTGATTTTTGCAAAGGTTTTTGTTCGTGTTTTGAAATCGTGTTCTTAGAATATTTAATGCAATGCACTCCTGTGAGTGGTTGCATGGTTTAATGTGAGTCAAGTCGCGGACTTGTGCTCGGAATCGTTTTGTGGTTTGTTCATGTGCAGGTATTGCTCGAGGGCGAATGTGGTCGATGACGGATCGAACTAGGTTCATGGAGGAACTGAGGTTCGGGACTAGGTTCAGAGGGAACTGAGGTCTTGGTGGTCAAGGATGTCATGCGGGACGTTCGGGCTAAGAGAATGGTGCACATGAAGAATGGTTAGTCACGTGAGAATGGCATGAGGTCATTCGCGTGCAAAGTGTTAGTCACGTGAGTATGGTAGGGTTGCCATACGCGTGCAAGAGTTGTACTCGGCCAGGTTGGGCCAAGTGGAGTTGTGTTGAATACATGCTCTTTCTAGGATTAGGAGTGGGAATCCTTTTAGGATTAGGAATCCTTCTAGGATTAGGACTCCTTCTAGGATTAGGTGTGTTTGCCTTCTTTAAATAGAGGGGTTGCCTCCTGTTGAAGGCAATCAAGCTTTGAGCAAGCTTTAGGGTTGTACTCTTTTGTTTGGAGTATTTTAGACAAAAGAAAGGAGAAATAAAGATCAAGTTCATCAAATCTTTCGGCGAGCTACAATTCTAGTTAGATTTATTCTCGCCATCTTCTGGAACAGTAAGCTTGCAAAGGTCATAACTTTTGATCCATAAGTCTGATTGAGCTGATTCTTTTTGGGTTTGATTCGTATTGGAATCTAGTTTCTTGTGTCCAAATTTCAGATCGATCGGACGGTTGGATCTCCGGGAATTCGCGTTTTACCAAACCTCTATCATTCTGTTTTTTTCGAAAACGAGGCAATTATTTGGTTCTATTTTGGGGTAAACTTTTAATAGATCATGAATTTGGTTTTAGCTTCCGCACAATCATTCACCCCCCCTCTGATTGCTATATTCGGTCCTACAAGTGGTATCAGAGCAAGGTTCTACTAATCCATCTTAACAGGTGATTAGTAAACGGTAAGTTATGGCAACAGAGAAATACTCGAACAAACCGCCAATCTTCGATGGCACACTTCCCATCGCGGATCCGGATGATCGCATATCTTCAAGCTCAAGGTAACGCGATTTGGCGCAAGGTAAAAATTCGCATTTGAGCTTCCTTCTAATAATGATATTGATAAAATCGAGTTTGAAAAAGATGTTGAAAACAATAATAGAGCTAGAAACATATTGCTTCAAGGACTTGCTAGAAAAGAATTCGATAGAGTCTGTCATTTACTCACTGCTCATGAAATTTGGAAATCTCTTCAAGATTATCATGAGGGCAATGCACTCAGTAAAAGAAGCTAGGCAAGATCAATTTAAAAGGAATACACTAGATTTGAAATGAACTCTGGAGAATCTCTAGATGATTGTTTTGCTCGCTTTAATGTAATTTTAAACAATCTTAGAGTCAGTAGATGTAAAGTACACCGACTCTGAAAATGCTAGACATTTCCTATCATCTCTTGATCTTAAAATCGGCAAATGAAAGTGATCGCATTTAGGAGGCTCACAAGATGAGTGAAATGACATTGGATAAATTATATTCTAGTCTCAAGACTTTTGAAATTGACATTGTTTCCAGAACATCCAATAATAACTCTTTGGCTCTTAATGCAAATTCTTCTTCATGTGATAATGCTACTAGTTCTTCATCATCATATTCCATTTCTGCCTTGAGTGCTCTTAATGATGAACAGCTATATCAAATACCAGAAGATACACTTGCTCTTCTTTCCAAGCGTGTCAATGCAGCGTGCATGAGATCAAGGGAGAGAAGAGGAGCCTCCATCCACTGCTACAACTGCGGCAAGGCAGGGCACATCCGTGCTAACTGTTTCAAGAACAAAGATAGAGAGGAGAAGGAGCAAAGCAACTCCTCCAAGTCCTTCCGGCCAAGAGAGAGCAAGGATAAAAATAAACAACGAACAAAGAAGATGCTCAACAAAGTCTTCGAGGCAATTGGTCGCTTAGACTTAAGCGACATTGATGACTCAACTGAAGATGAGAAGGAAGCGAAGCAAATGAAGCTGAATGAGAAGGATCTCACCGGACTATGCTTCATGGCAAAAGGGAACACTAGTGATTCTAGTGACAACGACAGCACCTCCATCGATGGTGATGAGGTAATGCCTTCGTATGATGAGCTTTGTGAAGTTTTAGTCATATTGAGAAAATCTTTAAGAAAATCTTCACTCAAAAATAAAAACTTAGAAAAAGATCTATCCATGCTAAAATCTGAAAACTTTGATCTTAGAAATTCAAATTCTGAAAATATTTTTGATACTTGCTTAGATCTCAAATTTGAAATTAAGTCTCTAAAAGAGGAACATGTCATTAAACTAGAACAAGTTTATGCCGAACAATTGAAAAATGAAAAACTTGTGAAAAATATTGGTTGCTCTACTGATAGTTTACATGATCAAATTGCTTGCTCTAAATGTTCAATTCTTGAGTTGAAATTAAAAGATGCAAATTGTAGAGTTACACAATTAACAAATGACATGTTCACTCATGAAATTAACTCGTGTTCAAATTGCCAGAAACAGAAAGCTAAAATTGACACTCCTTGTGATAATTGTTTAACTCTTGCTAAGAAAGTTGATTACTTGCAAAATTCTTTGGAATGTTTCACAGATGGCAAGAAAAACCTAAACATGATTTTGGATCAATCAAAAGTCAGCACTCAAAACAAAGGTTTAGGTTTTGATTCTTATGCTCATCATAAATCACATGCTCCCACTGTTGTCAAAACACTTGAAAGTGGAAAATTTGAAATTGTCAATGAGCATAAGAAAACTGTCTTTAAATCTGCTGGTCTTTTATCTTCTACTATGATGAATGCAAAATGTGCTTCTACTGTTAAAGCAAAACATCATGTTAAGTACACTTGCACTCATTGTGGTAGAGATGGACATTTAGTAAACTTTTGCTTTAGACTAGCTAAACAACAAAAGAGAGAAAGGTTTAATGCTCGGTCTAATTTCAGACAGGCACGTTTTATTTCTCATTATGTGCCTAGGGTGATGCAAACACCTCTTGTTACTAAGAACACGAGAAAAGACAAATCTTCTTTTATGCATAAGAATGCTCGTGTTGTGCCAACTGTTGTGCGTCATGTGTCTCAGTACTGGATTCCTAAACATATTATTTCTAACCCCAGTACCGAGACCTCGACACTTTCTGCTTCTATGTAGGCTTCTCACGCGAGGAAGGAGAACATATGGCTAGTGAATTCCGGATGCTCACGCCACATGTCCGATGATAAGAATTGGTGCATATGTTCAGGGGGAGAGTATCTTTGTTGATGAAGATGATGATGATGATGATGCTGTTGAGAATGAGATCATTGGAGTTTGCTGTGTGCTTGTGTGCTCGTTTTTTTAAGCTTCCCCGCGTGCTTCACATCGACAAGCTATCAAGAGGATTTTAAGGTATCTCCGTGGTACTCAAGATTTTGGCATTTGGCTTTCTGCTTCTTCACACATTAGTTTAAAACCTTTCTCTGATGCTGAATTTGGAGGATGTGGAATTGATAGAAAAAGTACATTTGGTTCATGCCACTTCTTGAGTAATTCTCTTTCTTGGACACATTGACATCAGATTTCATTTTCTTAGAGATCATGTTGAAAAAAGAGCTATTGAACTGAAATTTGTTGATTCGGGTGCTCACTTGTCGATATTTTCACTAAACCGCTTGATTTTTCTCGTTTTGCTTTCTTACGCGGTGAACTTGGGATCATTCATCCCCATGGGTTGATTTGAGGGGGAGTCTTGAGTTTATCTCTTTTTGGGTTACTTGACTTTGGTTCCTTGAAGTGATTTTTTTATAAGTGGTATTTTGACTTTACACCTCAAGTAAAAACCCCTGTTTACATTGCATCATGTAGTACAAAGCTTTGGTGATTATTCTTGTGTATATAGCCAAGTTAATGCTCAATGCTTTACTTATCACTAAAAGGCTAAAATAATTCAATTTGAGATGCTTTTCGAGAATATTTTGGCTCTTGCTCATTATGGTATTGCATTTGTGAAATAGGCTTAAAAGTTTCTTGTCATCTGTTGAAAGGCTAGAGCTGATTAGAAACTATGTGTGAGCTTTTTGTTGGACTTCAAATGATCATTATGAGTCTCAAGCAAAATCAGTGTTTTAATGTTAAAAGCAAGTTGAAAAAGATGCAAGCAAAAGCTACTTGGCTAAACACAAGTTTAGTACAATGTGCAGCTTCCTTGCCAGGGATTTAAATGCAAAAGATGCAAGAAAAGGCTACTTATCTAAACAAAAGTTCAGAACAATGTGAAGCCACTTGCCAATTTAAACTGAGAAAGATACAAGAAAGAACTACCTACTCATACACAAGTATGGGCTAGTGTGCAGTTACTTGTCATCCCTGTTGATCACAAAGCAAAATTGTCAAACTTGCTAAAAGAGAAAAAGGAAATTCAAATGGTTGAAAAAGGCTTGAGACAAATATTAGTGAATTTGAAAGTCTCTCTATGCTCATGATAGATTTCTTTTTCGCTTTGGCAAAATCTGTTTATGACATTTTACTTGTTTGCTCTAATTTGCTTATGCAATAACTATTCTATGTGTTAGAGCCTCCATATTCTCACAATTTGCTTTCTCATTGGATAATTTGATACAAAATGAGAAAGTTCTCCTAAAAACTCTTCAAATGCTTTACTTTGATTATATACCTTGAATATACTTCAAAGCTTGAGATAATCTGCATTCATTAAGGGGAGTTTTGAGATCTTGATGACTATTTTGTCAAAAAGGGGGAGAACAAGTCAAGGAGGTTTTTGAATTGGGATTATTTGGTCTTTTGGTTCTTGCTCAATCTCTTGTCAAATCTTATATTGTGTTTTGTCAAATTACTCATCAAGGGGAGATTGAAGGATCGTTATTTTTGATCCAATGATTTTGATGATGAGTATTTGAAAAGATTTGAAACCAGTTTGATATTTCGACAAGATTTATTTTTTGGTTTCTTTATTTGAAAAGATCTGAAATCAGTTTGATTATTTGAAAAGCTTTTTGATTTTTGCAAAGGTTTTTGTTCGTGTTTTGAAATTGTGTTCTTAGAATATTTAATGCAATGCACTCTTGTGAGTGGTTGCATGGTTTAATGTGAGTCAAGTCGCGGACTTGTGCTCGGAATCGTTTTGTGGTTTGTTCATGTGCAGGTATTGCTCGAGGGCGAATGTGGTCGATGACGGACCGAACTAGGTTCATGGAGGAACCGAGGTTCGGGACTAGGTTCAGGGGAACTGAGGTCTTGGTGGTCAAGGATGTCATGCGCGGACGCTCGGCTAAGAGAATGGTGCACATGAAGAATGGTTAGTCACGTGAGAATGGCTTGAGGTCATTCGCGTGCAAAGTGTTAGTCACGTGAGTATGGTAGGGTTGCCATACGCGTGCAAGAGTTGTACTCGGCCAGATTGGGCCAAGTGGAGTTGTGTTGAATACATGCTCTTTCTAGGATTAGGAGTGGGAATCCTTTTAGGATTAGGAATCCTTCTAGGATTAGGTGTGTTTGCCTTCTTTAAATAGAGGGGTTGCCTCCTGTTGAAGGCAATCAAGCTTTGAGCAAGCTTTAGGGTTGTACTCTTTTGTTTGGAGTATTTTAGACAAAAGAAAGGAGAAATAAAGATCAAGTTCATCAAATCTTTCGGCGAGCTACAATTCTAGTTAGATTTATTCTCGCCATCTTCTGGAACAGTAAGCTTGCAAAGGTCATAACTTCTGATCCATAAGTCTGATTGAGCTGATTCTTTTTGGGTTTGATTCGTATTGGAATCTAGTTTCTTGTGTCCAAATTTCAGATCGATCGGATGGTTGGATCTCCGGGAATTCGCGTTTTACCAAACCTCTATCATTCTGTTTTTTTCGAAAACGAGGCAATTATTTGGTTCTATTTTGGGGTAAACTTTTAATAGATCATGAATTTGGTTTTAGCTTCCGCACAATCATTCACCCCCCCTCTGATTGCTATATTCGGTCCTACATATATATATATATATATATATATATATATATATAGAGAGAGAGAGAGAGGATAGCTAGTGTACTATCGATAGTACAGATCCTCCGTGCTATAGGGTTGCGTTTGCAAAATTTGAAGACGAAACTGTTGATCCAAACCATGCATTCTATTCATCTCATTGAAATCTCACTACCCACCAAATTTTATATTTTTTGAACTTTTTCTCCTATTTATTTTGTATTTTTAAAAACCAGCTTCATTGGACGCCCCATAACTAATTAGATCGTGGATTTTGAAAAATACAAAATAAATAGGAGAAAAAGTTCAAAAAATATAAAATTTGGTGGGTAGTGAGATTTCAATGAGATGAATAGAATGCACGGTTTGGATCAACAGTTTCGCCTTCGAATTTTGCAAACACAACCCTATAGCATGGAGGATCTGTACTATCGATAGTACACTAGCTATCCTCTCTCTCTCTCTATATATATATACATATATATATATATATATATAGGAAGCCTTTTCCGTACTCCTGGGAGTACGTACTCCCACCTTCAGTATATCACTTAAACGGACGTATTATACTCCTTTATCATTTTCAGTATACTACAATAATAATTCTAAGATACTTCAATACGGTATGAATGAAAAAAATTTATGAGAGTCATTTATTTTTTGTTATATACCCTTTTCTATATGTAAAAAGAGTATATAAACAAATTATGTTATAAATGGTGAATTTTATTGAAATTTTTCATGGAATTCATTTTGGAGTATCTTACAATCAGTATTAGAGTATACTCAAAAGGATAAAGAGGTATAATAACATAATTTAAGAGGTATATTGGCTGTGGGAGTACATACTCCCAGGGGTATGGAACCATTTTCCTATATATATATATATATATTCAACCTCAATATAAGCTACTGGCCCCTTTGAAATATTCATGTTCTAGAATCGGAGCAATTTGTATAGGGCTTGCATTCGTGTGTTCGTAAACTTCTTTTGAATGTAACTTCTATTTGCATTTGCATTTAGTTCACCATTGCACCATAACGTATACGCAGTATATCTATACTAATATAAAAAGTAACAGTTTGGTTGATACAGTTCATCTAAACCACACATTAAGATTGATCTAATGCCTGAGATTAAAAGTTGGATCCTTCCTGCAATTACTCACGTCATTAATGCCTGAGATTACTGACTGAGATTAAAAGTTGGAAGCAGGTCCAGCTCCCTTCGGCTTCCCCAATTTTCCCCCGAGCGCGCCCTTCCTCCCGCCGCGTGACGCCGCCTCCGCCCCGGCTCCCACGAAGCGCCTGTTCCGTCGCTGCTGGCGCCGCCACCGGCTTCCCCGGAAGGCCGCTGCTCCGTCGCGTGGCGCCGCTCCGCCCGGCTCCACTCACAAGACGTCCTCCGTCGTGTCGGCGCCGCCACCGCTTCCACCACTCCACGCTGCTCCCGTCGCCGGCCGGCCGGCGCGCTTCCAAGACTTACGCTGCAGCGTCCTCCGTCGCGCCGGCGCTCCATCTGCCCGCTCCTCCGAATTCACCAGGTGGTCGCTTCCTTTGGGGATAATCAGGTCCAATTTCTGTTAATGCTTACCACTGAAGGCTGCTAGTTGTATCCTTTGGGGATACAACTAACACGCATCAATTATCTAATTATCCTTTGGTGAATTCAGTCAGTCCCCAAAGGTTAGGCAAGGTCCTTCTGAAGCGACCACAGCAGGATTGTTAGTTGTATCCTTTGGGGATAAACTAACACGCATCAATCAACCACTGAAGGTGCAAATTCAGAAAGCATTAACAGACTCAACTCTCCATTTGACAAACTAAGCCAGGTTTCATGTTTAACAGAGGTAAACTAAGCCATGTTTCATGTTTAACACAGTGTTTACTCACTTCGGGGCATATCTGTAATCTATTGCATGAACAAATGAGTCAAAAATCTTTGGTAAGCACTGAACAAATGAGTCAAAAATCAACCACTTTGGTAAATGAGTCAAAAATCAAAAGTTGCAATGTGAGCTTTAGAAAATTGTGTACTAAATGGTGTGCGACTGCCAAGTAACATCTTTGGTAAGCACTGAACAAATGATTCAAAAATCCTACCTGTCCCATAAAACTGGTTCGAGGGATACATGTCCTGCAATTACTTAATTTCAACCTTTTCTTTCCAAGCAAAAGGAGGTTTCAAATTTGAGGTGTTCAATATTCACTTAGTGCCGTGCATCTATGATAAAGCGAGGGTTTAACTATACAGATTCCACTGTATAACCAAAAGGAGGTGTGGCCTTGAACTTTTTCTCCATAGTATGGAAATCTTGACTTTTAATTATTTTTTAAAATTATACATCTGATTCTATTGGGACAGGTGGGGTCCTATTCAACCCACCGCATGGATATCGTGTCCCACTCGGAGATATTACAAATTCAGAAGCACTCCTTCCTACTTACGCAACTCCGCCATCCAGTGCAAAATCATGTCCAGCTACCAATCATGCTGTAATACAGAAATTAGATAATTAAAGTATGATTTATTATTTTTTTATAGGCGTATCTCGAATATTTCCCTCACAAACACAAACACCTCGGAGTCAGCAATCCCGTGATCGTGAAATGGCACGATACAATGACATGAGTACAGAAAAGAAGGCAGAATTTTTAAAAAGAAAGCGTGAGTACAAACTAAAATCTCGGTCTCTTGGATCAAGCTCCCAAACTTCACAAGTTGTGAATACACAATTACCAATTGGGACTCATGATGAAGGTAACTAATCCTTCATCATCTTGAATGTTGTATCCCAAACTGATCGAACTAAAATTACATTGTTTTACTATACTTGTCTTTGCATGTGTAGGATCGAAGTATACGAATATAGCAATCAGAGGGGGGGTGAATGATTGTGCGGAAGCTAAAACCAAATTCTTGACCTATTAAAAGTTCACCCCAAAACAGAACCAAATAATTGCCTCGTTTTCGACAAAAACAGAATGACAAAGGTTTGGTAAAACGAGAATTCCCGGAGATCCAACCGTCGAAACGATCTGAAATTTGGACACAAGAAACTAGATTCCAATACGAATCGAACCCAAAAAGAATCAGCTCGATCGGACTTACGGATCAAACGTTATGAGCTTCGCAAGCTTGCTGATCCAGAACTTGACGAGAATCAATCTAATCAAAACTTCAAGATTAAACAAGAACGACAAAAGATTGATCAACTAGACTTTGAGAAACACTAGATCAATATCCTAGAGAGGTTTTTGATGGATCAAATCAAGATAAAACTTGAAGAACAAAAACCAATCTAGAACTAGAACAAGCATGCAAACAAGAACCAAAACAGAAAATACTGTAGCGACGTGGTTATCAGAGCACGCAAAAATCTTGGAAGAATTGATCTTTATTTCTTGTCTAAAATACTCTCATCAAAAGAGTACAAACCCTAAAACCAAGCTCAAAGCTTGATGCGCTCAGCTCTACTTGATGCCTTTCAACAGAGACCCCCACCTATTTAAAGCACCAACCCACAAAGAGTTCTCAATACGATTCCTATTCCCTAGAAGGAATCCGTATCCAACTCAACTCTACTTGGCCCAACCAGGCCGAGTACAACTCTTGCACGCCGTATGGCAACCCTACCATACTCACGTGACTAACACTTTGCACGCCAGTATGGCCACCTGCCATACTCACGTGCCAAACACCCTCCACGCGCATGACCCCCCCCCATTCTCACCTGACTAACCCGACGTCATGTGCACCATTCTCCTAGCCCGACCGTCCCGCATGACATCCGGGACCACCCAGACCTCGGTTCCTCCTGAACCTAGTCCCGAACCTCGGTTCCTCCATGAACCTAGTTCCGGTCCCGTCATCGACCACATTCGTCTTCGAGCAATACCGCACATGAACAAACCACAAACAAATCCGAGCACAAGTCCACGACTTGACTCAATGTCAATCCATGCAACTACTCACATGAGTATTGCATAAAGTCCACTTCAAAAGAAGCATCATGAAATCATTACAAATTTCAAATTCACATTCAAAATTCAAATCCAAATCGCTCAAAACCCTAATTGAGCGAAAACGCATTCACGACGGACAAACAAAGTTGGTCCGTTGTATAAGGAAAAGTTTCTGTTCCAAGAAGCCAACCAATCGCGGAAAAACACGTTCACAACGGACAAACAAAGTTGGTCCGATGTACATGCAAAAATGGCTTCGGTCATGAGCTCAAAACAAGTTCACAACGGACCCCAGAAGCTTTTCCGGCGCAAACGTGCCACGCTCGGTTTTCACAAAAGTAAAACCCTAGAAAAAGTCCATTCACGACGGACAAAAAGAATTAGTCCGTTGTACATGTGAAAATCTTGGTTCCAAGAAATTATCCAAACCGAAAAAGCTTGTTCACAACGGACCAAGAAAAACTGTCCGTTGTACATGTGAAAATGACTTCTGTCATGGGCTCAAAAACATGTTCACAACAGACCCAAAAACACTGTCCGTCGCAGATGGGAAACTTACTGTTTTCTTGAGAACTTTGTCCGGCGCTAATGCGTAACTTACTGTTTCTTGTCAAATTGTCAAAACACATGAACAAACACATTTTGCAAATTCAAATCTAAGTTAATTTTTCAGTTCAAAGCCAATTTTTCAGCACGTGATTTCACAATCTCCCCCTTGATGAAAACATTGGCAACACCACTTAGAATTGATCATTTGGCATTCACTTTACCAAAGATTTTGAAATCCAAAGGATCAAAGACCAAAGTAAGAAAACACAGAAATCCCTCTTTGACCAAAATGCAAAACAAAATCTCCCCCTGAGAATGAAAATGTGTGTGAATGTGCAATGCGCCCAAAAATTTCAAAAATTCTCCAAACTTCTCCCAAAAATTCTCAAATTTCCAAATACAACTCTCCTTTTCCTTTAAACTTTTCAAAGAAAGATTTCCAAATTTCTCCCCCTTTGACAATGGATTCATCAAGAGTACAAGAGAGAACAGGCTCAAAATTTTTCCTGAAACAATGATTTCACCAAGAGAAACAAGGGAGTGCCAAGATAGGAAAAGATGAGCTCATTCGATCATATAACCTTATATATCACATAATATGCAAAATACATGATCTTGATGTGATTTTAGCAGGTTAGGGAATGACATGCATCTCAACCTCAATTCAGTCAACTATAGCCAAGACTAAGCAAAACCTTTAGTAGAAAAACAAAGGCTCAAAGTTGAAGCAAATAACAAATCGTAGGCGAGCAAGTAGTTTCAACTCCAATCTAGTGGACCAATTTAATCTTTAAACAATAAGTTGCATGTGGCATGCTTGAAGCATACTTCTTTTATTTTCTAGGAGTGGCATGCTTGAAGCATACATCTTATCTTTGAGGGAATGGCATGCTTGAAGCATACATCTTATCTTTTAGGAAAGCAAGCTCAAGCACATAACTTGAGGTTTTTTGCTTTTAACAACCTTTTTTTTATTGATTCCCTTTTCTTTTCATTTTTCTTTGATTATAAACATGCAAAAGTGATTAAAAGGTCTTATGAAAGAGTAAAGTTGAAACCACACTTGCTTCATAGCCCAAATTTGTCAAGAGGATTCAATATCAAGCCTAGAAGAGTAAGATATCACAGAGTATTTAGCTATAGGTAATCAGTCCAGGGAATTCCGCAATGTCATTTTTAGTTCAAGTGAGATAATTAGATTATCATATATTAGCTCAATTACATAACATATAAAGAAATATGATAAAGTGAGCTCATTAAGTGAAAGAACTTGGCAAAGAAACTCCCTCAAAACAATCCCATTGGATGAACAATTCCAAGTTCTCCCGAATAAAAGCAAAACGAGAAGAAGACAAATGTTTTGTGAAAATGTCTCGCCAATTGATGTTCAAGATCCACATGGTGAAGCACAATTTTTCTTTTTCAACATGATCTTTAAGAAAGTGAAATCCAATATCAATATGCTCAAGAAAAGGGATTACTCAAGAGGTGGCACGAACCAAATCAAATCAACATCCTCCAAAGTCAACATCGAAAAAGCTCTTAAACTAATCCATGAGGAAGCGTAAAGCCAAATGCCAAAATCTTGAGTTCTATGAAGATACCTGAAAATCCTTTTGATAGCTTGTCGATGTGACGCACGTGGGAAGCTTGAAAACAAGCACACACAAGCACGTGGGAAGAGTATCTCATGTAAACCTCTAATTATCTCGTCCTCAACAAAGATTATCATCATCTTTATGAACAAAGACACTCTCCCCTGAACATATGCACTTGTACCGTGCATCATTTGAACTAGTGCCTTTTGCGAAAACAGAAGTGGAAGAAGCATCTCCAAAGGCAACACTTTCGGATGAGATGCACGAGTGAAGGAGAACCAAATCTTATCACCGAACATATGAAGTGAGCATCCGAAATTCACTAGCCACATGTTCTCCCTCCTCAGTGAGAAGCCTACATAGAAGCGAGAAAGTGTCGAGGTCTCGATCTTGGGGTTAGAAATAAGATGTTTAGGAATCCAAGATCTTGAGACACACGACGGACAACAAAGAGGCACAACACAAGCAGCCTTATGCACAAAATCAAATTTGCCTGCTCCGTGTTTCTAGCAACAAAAAGTGTTTGTTTCACCCTAGGCACATAATCGAAGTGGAGTGTGCCTTTCAAATTAGACCTAGCATTAAACCTTTCTCTCTTTTGTTGTTTAGCTAGTCTAAAGCAAAAGTCTACTAAATGTCCATCTCTACCACAATGAGTGCAAGTGTACTTAACATGATGTTTTGCTTTAACAAGAGAAGCAACATTTGCATTCATCATAGTAGAAGATAAAAGGCCGAGATTTGAAGACAATTTTCTTAGGTTCATTTGAAATCTCAAGTTTGTTATTGCAAGGAGCATAAACAACAGAGCGAGGTTTAGTTTCATATGAAGCATGAAGATCAAAACCTAAACCTTTCTTGTTTGAGCTAACCTTAGATTGATCCAAAATCATGTTTAATCTTTTCTTGCCATTAGTGAATCGTTCCAAAGAACTTTGCAAGTAATCAACTTTCTTGGCAAGAGTTAAACAATTATTGCAAAGATTATCAACCTTCTCTTTCTGTTTACGACAAGTAGAGCATGAAAGAACCTCATGTGTAAGCAGATTATCAGTCAATTGAGAAATCCTAGCATTTGCATCTTTCAATTTTAATTCAAGAGTTGAGCATTTAGAACAAGAAGTTAAACCATGCAAATCATCGATTGGAACAGCTAGCATGTTTAACATGTTTATCATTTTTCTCATTTAGATGCAAATGTAAGAGCATGTTCTTTCCTAAGCAAAGTAAGCTCATTGTAAATTAAGTCACATGATTTGCAAGCATCATCATCGAGGAATCAAGGTTTTAAGTCTAGCAATTTCAGCATTCAATGACTCCACAACAAAATCATGTTTCTTAATTTTCTTATCACGCTTATCAAGCAATTTACCAAGACGAGCAACAAAGAATAGCTAATTCATCGTAAGAAGGATCTACCTCATTGAAGTCGCTGTCATGATCGCTTCTGAAGCTGCCGCTGCTTTTGGCCATGAGACACAACCCCGCCAACTCATGCTTGCTTGGAGTTGCATCATCCTCGCCGCTCTCCGAATTCACATCGCTCAAATTGACTTGTTCAAGAGCGGAAAGAACTCGATGGACAACTTTGCGGTTGATGAAGTTCTTCTTCTTTCTATCACTTGGAGAGAACTTCTTCTTCTCTTTTCTTCTGTCGTTGTCCTTCTCCTCCCTTGATGCTTTACTTGCAAGTTTTGGACAGTTTGGATGAATATGATCGAGATCACCACACTCATAGCATCTTGGAGGATCACCACCACCTCTCTTTCTCTTTATCACATTTTGCAAGGCTTTGTTAAAGCGAGAAGAGAGTAGTGATAAGTCTTCTTCTGGGAATTGCTCAACTGCTCATCGGTTAGTGAAGACAAGAAGGATAGAGCAAAACTTGAAGCAGCACCATTATGAGATATGCTAGATTGAGATGTCAAAGCAATTGATTTATGATCATTCTTTCTAGCAAAAACATCTAATTCATGAGTTTTCAACTTAGAATAAAGAACATCTAAAGTAAGTGTACTCATGACAAGGATTCTCTAAGGGATGTAACTTTCATCTCCCAAATAGACATGTCTAAAGCACCAAGCAATTGTCTAGCATTAGCAGCATCATCAAAGCTAACTCCAACAGCACGCAAATTGCTAAGAATCTTATTAAAACGTGCAAAGAAGTCATCTACAGATTCACTAGGTTTCATCTCAAAACGCATGTATTCTTTTTTGTAAATATATTGGCGAACCTCTTTGACAGTGTTAGAACCCTCATGGTAATCACAAAGAGATTTCCATACCTCATATGCGGATCGAAGATGAACCACACGATCAAAGTCGCTGCGTCCCAAGCCTTGGATGATCAAGTTGCGCGCTTTGCTATTTGCTTCAACGTGTGTGCGATTGGTGTCGTTGACGTTGTCGCTTGCAGGGACTTCATATGGCTTGTAGACCTTCTCCCAAATTGCGAATCCCTGAGCTTGGATGAACGCCTCCATCTTGGCCTTCCAAAACTGAAAATCAACACCATTGAACACACAAGGTTTTGTCGAATAATGATCCATTGATCTAATCACCGATTAAGATAGATTAGAAAAACCTTGCTCGATACCACTTGTAGGATCGAAGTATACGAATATAGCAATCAGAGGGGGGGTGAATGATTGTGCGGAAGCTAAAACCAAATTCTTGACCTATTAAAAGTTCACCCCAAAACAGAACCAAAAAATTGCCTCGTTTTCGACAAAACAGAATGACAAAGGTTTGGTAAAACGAGAATTCCCGGAGATCCAACCGTCGAAACGATCTGAAATTTGGACACAAGAAACTAGATTCCAATACGAATCGAACCCAAAAGAATCAGCTCGATCGGACTTACGGATCAAACGTTATGAGCTTCGCAAGCTTGCTGATCCAGAACTTGACGAGAATCAATCTAATCAAAACTTCAAGATTAAACAAGAACGACAAAAGATTGATCAACTAGACTTTGAGAAACACTAGATCAATATCCTAGAGAGGTTTTGATGGATCAAATCAAGATAAAACTTGAAGAACAAAAACCAATCTAGAACTAGAACAAGCATGCAAACAAGAACCAAAACAGAAAATATCAGAGCGACGTGGTTATCAGAGCACGCAAAAATCTTGGAAGAATTGATCTTTATTTCTTGTCTAAAATACTCTCATCAAAAGAGTACAAACCCTAAAACCAAGCTCAAAGCTTGATGCGCTCAGCTCTACTTGATGCCTTTCAACAGGAGACCCCCCACCTATTTAAAGCACCAACCCACAAAGAGTTCTGAATACGATTCCTATTCCCTAGAAGGAATCAGTATACAACTAAACACTACTTGGCACAACCAGGCCGAGTACAACTCTTGCACGCGAATGGCAACCCTACCAAACTCACGTGTCTAACACTTTGCACGCCGTATGGCCACCTGCCATACTCACGTGACTAACACTTTGCACGCGAATGACCTCCTGCCATTCTCACGTGACTAACCATTCTTCATGTGCACCATTCTCTTAGCCCGAACGTCCCGCATGACATCCTTGACCACCAAGACCTCGGTTCCTACTGAACCTAGTCCCGAACCTCAGTTCCTCCATGAACCTAGTTCCGGTCCCGCCATCGACCACATTCGTCTTCGAGCAATACCTGCACATGAACAAACCACAAAACAAATCCGAGCACAAGTCCACGACTTGACTCAATGTCAATCCATGCAACTACTCACATGAGTATTGCATAAAGTCCACTTCAAAAGAAGCATCATGAAATCATTACAAATTTCAAATTCACATTCAAAATTCAAATCCAAATCGCTCAAAACCCTAATTGAGCGAAAACGCATTCACGACGGACAAACAAAGTTGGTCCGTTGTATAAGGAAAAGTTTCTGTTCCAAGAAGCCAACCAATCGCGGAAAAACACGTTCACAACGGACAAACAAAGTTGGTCCGTTGTACATGCAAAAATGGCTTCGGTCATGAGCTCAAAACAAGTTCACAACGGACCCCAGAAGCTTGTCCGGCGCGAACGCACACGCTCGGTTTTCACAAAAGTAAAACCCTAGAAAAAGTCCATTCACGACGGACAAAAAGAATTAGTCCGTTGTACATGTGAAAATCTTGGTTCCAAGAAATTATCCAAACCGAAAAAGCTTGTTCACAACGGACCAAGAAAAACTGTCCGTTGTACATGTGAAAATGACTTCGGTCATGGGCTCAAAAACATGTTCACAACAGACCCAAAAACACTGTCCGTCGCAGATGGGAAACTTACTGTTTCTTGAGAACTTTGTCCGGCGCTAATGCGTAACTTACTGTTTCTTGTCAAATTGTCAAAACACATGAACAAACACATTTTGCAAATTCAAATCTAAGTTAATTTTTCAGTTCAAAGCCAATTTTTCAGCACATGATTTCACAGCATGTCTAGATGCATCACAACTTGTGACAGATGGGGTCCTATTGAACCCACCACGTGGAGAGCGTGTCCCTCTCGGAGATATTACAAATTCAGCACCACTCCTTCCTACTTACACAACTCCGCCATCCAATGGAAAAATAATAGGTTCAGCTACCAATCCTGGTGTATCCTGCTGTATTAAAGAAATTAGCATATTGTTTTCTTCATAGGCGTATCTCGAATATTCCCCTCCCAAACTTCACAACTTATGACGGCTGATTGTGTCATACCAAATACTCCACGTCTTACACATGAAGACAAACTGAAGTGTAGAAGGGAACGATACTCACTGCTGCATAAAGATGTCAAGGAGTCTCTTTTGCGTAAGCGACGTGAGTACACAAAGACCATACGTGCGAAATCAGCAAAATCTGCCAGTGTACATTCTAACTTTCTTCGATCCATAGCAGGTAACACAATCTTGATCTTGATAGCACATAGCATGTTAACACATGATAGCATGTCAATAATCAGCCGTGTGGTTTTACAGATCCCATGGAATATGCACAGAGCATGTTAACACATGATAGCATTGTACCACAGGATGTTGATAATGATGAAGAAAGTATTCTTTTTAGAGGGGAAGGTATGAACCGTATTAATCATTGCGCATTGTGTAATCCATATTGTTTTTTATTTAATATGTATTTCGTGTTCATGTAGTTATTGAGACCGAATCATATCTGGCAATAAACAATTCAGTGTGCACCTCTACATCGTCGGATCCTTATGGTAGTATCTATCAAAACCTTCCAGATCGCCCTTCTGTATTGAAGCCAACTAGCAGCTATAAATACTGCAGTGCAAAGAGGTTCCAGTATGAGACACCCGCATTTTGTTGTAGAAATGGGAGGGTCAAATTAGTTACCCCCAATGTTCCTGATGATCTTCAACGACTCTACGCAAGTCAGGATGAAGATGCAAAGTATTTCCTAGAACATATACGGTACTTCAACTCGCACTTCTCATTCACATCGTTGGGAGTTACACTCGGCCAACGTTACTGCAACAACAAATCTGGCGTTCACACATTTCGGGTACAAGGACAAGTATATCACCGTCTTGACCAGTTGATACCTGGCGATCAAGGCCCCAGACATTTGCAGCTGTATTTTTATGATACAGATGCAGAGCTGGCTCATAGGGTGCATCGGTCTCCCAATCTGGACATAAATCTCATCCGGAAAATCCTACAAATTATGCATAACAATCCATATGTGCAGTCTTTTAGGAGCATCGGTTCTGTGCCAAACCTTGATGATTACCGGATTTCTCTTAACACAAGTATTACTTTGGACCAAAGAGTATACAATGCTCCCACAGTGTCACAGGTTGCTGCAATATGGGTTGAAGGGAATGATCCACAGAATAGTTTCGATAGGAGCGTCGTCATTTATGGAAGAGATGATCACCCCCAATATATCAAGGCATACCATGGATGCTACGATCCATTGTATTATCCATTATTTTTCCCGGGTGGGGAAATAGGATGGAGTCGTTTCATGCCATACAACGGTGCCCTGTTGAATGAGCATCCATACAACCAAACAACAATACAAGGAGAAGGTAATTAACACCAACACAAACAACCATATTAGTTCCATGTGCTACCTTCAAATTTTGTGACCTTATTTGGTCATGTGTTTCCTTATGTATGCAGGTGACAGCAATGAGGGGGTTCCTATGTTAGTGCGAGAGAATACTATTGTTTCAAGTTACAGATCCGGGTTGGAATCTGTAACATCATATTGTATGGGCGCCGTCTTTTCCAGTAGTATGTTGTTGACATGTACATCAAGATCGAGACTATGAGATTGGATTTTTTTGCCAAGGAGGCAACTCAGAAGCTCATACGTGCAGACCTATACCAAGGTGTCGTCGACACCATTGCAACTGGTGAGACACGTGCTTCGATGGCTGGAAAGAGAATTGTTCTTCCTGCATCTTTCAACGGAGGAGACCGGGACATGAAACGAAGATTCCTTGATGCAATGGCATTAGTACAACGATTTGGCAAGCCAGATATTTTTCTAACTATGACATGCAACCCACACTGGGAAGAGATAACAAAATGAGCTTCTACCAGGACAATCCCCACAAGACCGGCCAGACTTGGTTGCATGAGTCTTCAGGGCAAAGTTGCGAGATATAATGGACTTACTGATCAAGAAACATTACTTTGGTGAGGTTGCAGCATATGTACATGTTACTTAATTTCAGAAGAGGGGACTCCCACATGAACACTTCCTATTGATCATGCGTAATGTCTGCAAGATTGCAACCCCCGATCAATATGACAAGATAATATCCGCCGAGATTCCTAACAAGGACAGATATCCTGAATTGCATGCTTTGGTCATAAAGCACATGATGAATGGTCCATGTGGTGCCCTCAAGAAAGACAATCCATGTATGGTAGATGGAAGGTGCAAATGCCGTTATCCACGGCAGTTTTGCGAGGCTACGCAGCAAGGAAACGACTCATATCCCATCTATAGGAGAAGGGATGATGGTCGTCGGGTAAAGGTGAGGCGTTGTGACTTGGATAACAGATGGGTGGTACCATATAATCCAGGACTAACTATGCGCTATAACTGCCATATCAATGTAGAGGTATGTTCAAGCATCAAGGCAGTTAAGTATTTGTTCAAGTACATTTACAAGGGACATGATCGTGCATCTATCTCTGTCGATTGTACAAGTGAAAGTGTCGAGGTGAATGAGATAAGACAGTTCAGAGATGCAAGGTTCGTATCGCCACCAGAGGCTACGTGGAGAATATATGGTTTTGATTTGTTCGATGTGTCTCCCCCTGTTTTGCAGCTGCAACTACATTTGCCAGGTATGCATACCGTGGCATTTAGAGGATGTGATAACTTGGAAAATATCGTCGCACGAGATTCTGTCTCATGCACCATGCTTACAGAGTA
Source organism: Rhipidocladum racemiflorum (assembly GCA_036346355.1). Classification (NCBI taxonomy): domain Eukaryota; kingdom Viridiplantae; phylum Streptophyta; class Magnoliopsida; order Poales; family Poaceae; genus Rhipidocladum; species Rhipidocladum racemiflorum. The sequence goes on from CM070581.1 coordinate 38,334,883, forward strand.
TTTCAAGACAAACCAAGTTATTAGTTTGGCACGGAATTTGCTATATAAAGAATTCCCTGAACACTTTGTTTGGCAGAGGGGTAAAAAGTGTTGGGCACAACGAAAACAGCGGACACAATGTGACACTACGGAATGGTGTGACATTATTTAATGTGAATGATAAGGTCAAAAACTTTATGAAATATGGTATTGGAGGTTAAAACCATATGATAGGAGGCTTAATAGCGTTTCCGGGCCATTTTCGGGCCGTTTCCGGGGTTTTGGGCCTTTCCAGGGGAGTTTGGGCCTAAAGGAAAGGGTCGTGGGCTTTGGTGGGATGGAGTTTGAGTCCTAATAGGAGTAGGAGACCTGGTTGGGGGCCTCCTCCAGCCCCTTTAGGTGTCCACCCCCTGCCCTTGCGCCCCCACAAGTCCTAGCCGCCCCCCACACCTCCCCACCTCCTCCTTGTGGCGCCTCCACCTCCCCCATTGCTCCCCATTGCTCCACCACCTCTCCTCCTCCCTTGCTGCCCCTAGGGTAGTTCTCCACCTCCACACCTCAAATATCCATCCGTTGGAGCGCTCCGCGACGAGGAGATCCGGCGGGATTGGAGCGAGGAAGGAAATCGCGCGAACCGGGAGGAGATCTATTGGGTTTTCGTGCGTTGGGCAAAGGTATGGCCATGGGAATCCTTGGGGTTGGTCTAGGTACTGTTCTAAGGGTGTTTATCAAGTTTTTAGATCAATTGGTGGTGCTGGATTTGAGTAGATTGGATTAGATCTAGAAGTTGCTACGTTCTCTGTTTCGGGCAGCATGAGCAGTCGACCTAGGGTTCGGTTTTTCGCAAATTTAGAGTTGGAATCTGGTCGTACGGATGTTGTAGAAGTTGTATATAATTTCATTATCTTTCCATGGATATAAAGAACTTTAAATTCCGCCCAGTCGTTTGAAAGTTATGGCTGTTTTACCGAGCGTGTTAAAATCTGTGACGTGATTGGAACAGATCACGGTATTTTGTAGATTAAACAACTTTAGAGTCCGAATCAGTTTTTCCCTATACCTAGAAAAAGTTGGAAAATTTCCTAAGCTACGCGAGGATGTACTCGTTTAATTGATTCGGAGTCCCAGAACTCAAGTTATGCATTTTGCAAGGCTGCTGTCCCGACGGGACAGAACCTCTGTTTTAAGGTTTTGCGAGTAGTTGGCAATGTCAGGGTAGATGAGGGTTTGCGTACTGTTTTGTGGACATGATTATGAGTGTGTGATACCTATGTGCAGGTGGTGCGACCCCGGGAGTGCCTTCTACTTCCCGCCAATCCGTTGCCCCTGGTTGAGGCAAGTGTGTTTTAATGGATAGCGATTTGTAGGTTGCTTGTTGAGAATAGATGAGATTGACTACATGATATATGATCACTTGCCATGTTTTAATGATTGCCAAGGATATGATGAGCATGTTTATTATGTTATGATGCCATGTGTTAATGTACGAGTTAAATATGATGTTGGCATAATTGCATACATGGCATGTTACATGGCCCGGGCGGTGAGAAAGTCATAACTAGTCCGGGAAGGTCGGTGAGAAAGTTATGACTAATCCGGAGAGCCAATGAGTAAGTCCTACATCGTGATTCCATTCACCGTGGTGAACGGAAGCGTGGAATAGGCACCCTCCATCTTCGGGATGGAAGGGGGGAGAGGGTGCACACCGACGGGTGTGTACTCAACCATACCGGTATGAGTTTCCAAGGAGACATGAGCATTGCATTGCATTGCATTGCATACATAATGATGATGATAATGTTAAGTGTTCATGAATGAGATGATATACATGATGTGAGATTTTATTGCCATGTTATTGTTCTTGCTGTCCCTTGCAATATGCTTGCTGAGTTTCGAACTCACGCTTGTGTTTTCTTGTTGTTTTAGGTACCATGAGATCGGCATGCGGGGAAGGGAATTAGTCACACTCCCACACGTAGCTTCACTCTTTGATTTCACAAGTCATTCAATTAGTGTCGATAATAAATTGCGTGTGATGATCATTGCTTTAAGGCTTAGCTTTGCTAAATGAGAATCTTTTCGTTCGTTTGACTCTTGGAGACATTATATGTTTGGAACTAGACTTACATTGTTGCTAAGTCGTTAATTATTGCTGTTTTTAGTTGTCTCTCATATTCCATATATTGCTATACTGTTGTTGCTCCTTCGAATCATGTTAAAACAAAGGAGATGCTGTCGAAATCTCGGTTTTTAGCATGTGCGCCTTTGCTGGAATTTATGTTTAAATGTGGTATTTAGATGTTGTTTAGCTTATGTTTGGTAGCATTCAGGCATATTAAATGCCGGGATGTTACACACAAATTGGCAGAATTGTTGCTGCAAACCCATCTGAAGGTGAGAGGTACTTCTTGAGGGTGCTGCTAAACCATGTCAGGGGGGCAACTTCTTTTGAAGATCTGCGAACTGTTCAAGGTGTCACATACGCTACATTTAGGGTTGTAGCTAAAAAAAGGGGACTTTTGGAGACCGACAGAACAATTGATGATTGTTTGACTGAGTCTGCAACTTTCCAGATGCCATGTGCATTGAGAAGGCTATTCGCAACAATTCTGGTTTTTTGTGAGGCTACCAATATCCGTGCTTTGTGGGACAAGCATCTTGAATCAATGTCCGAAGATTTTCGGAGAACGCACACAAACAACCAGTTGATTCAACAGCTGGTGCTTACACAGATAAGGGATTTGCTACATTCGATGGGGAAGAATATAAGAAACTATGGACTGCCAGAGTTGGATGAATCAAGGGATGTGTCCACAAATGGAACAAGGGAGGTGTTACAAGAGTTGTCAATTGAAGTGGATGAAGGACATGAAGATTTATATAGATCTCTTAACACTGAGCAGCTGGCCGCTTTCGATGAGATCATGAAGGACATTATCAGGCAGAAGGCCAATGTTTTCTTCATAGATGGTCCAGGGGGTACGGGGAAGACTTATCTGTACAAAGCATTACTTGCTAGAGTGCGAACAATGGGCTTAATTGCGATTGCAACAGCAACTTCTGGTATAGCAGCGTCCATATTGCTTGGTGGACGTACCGCCCATTCTAGGTTCAAGATTCCGATAAATACCTCAGAGAACAGCATGTGCAACTTTACAAGGCAGAGTGGTACTGCAGAGTTGCTTCGAAGGGCGTCATTGATAATCTGGGATGAGGTTGCCATGACAAAACGTCAAACAGTGGAGACACTAGATAGGTCATTGCAAGACGCTACCAGTTGTATAACACCTTTTGGGGGGAAGGTTATGGTGTTTGGGGGAGACTTTAGGCAGGTCTTGCCAGTTGTGAGACGGGGAACTAGAGCACATATCACTAATTCTACAATTAAAAGGTCTTACATATGGGACAATATTAAGAAACTATCCCTCACTCGCAACATGAGAGCACAGTCTGATCCACTATTCTCTGAATTCATCCTGAGAATTGGAAATGGTACAGAAGAATCAATTGGTGATGATTACGTACATATTCATGATGATATAGTAATTGAATATACTACAACTGATTCTTGTATTAACAAGTTGATAGATGATGTCTTCCCCTACCTTCAGGATAATGCCAGATCATCGTCTTACATGAGCTGTTGTGCTATCCTTGCAACCAAGAATGAGTATGTTGATGAGCTGAACGAAAAGATGATTGATCGGTTCCCTGGGCAGGAAAAGATCTACTACAGCTTTGACAGTATTGAAGATGATCCACATAATCATTACCCCAACGAGTTTCTCAACTCCCTCACGCCAAATGGATTGCCTCCACATGTTCGCAAGCTGAAAGCATATTGCCCAGCTATCTTGCTACGAAATATCGATCCTCAGAACGGTATGTGAAATGGAACGAGGCTGATGATTAGATCATTTCAGAATAATGCAATAGATGTAGAGATTGTTGGTGGCCCCCATGCTGCAAAGAGGGTATTCATTCCTCGGATCCCACTGTGCCCCTCGGAGGATCTTTCACTTCCTTTCAAATTCAAGAGGAAGCAATTCCCTATCCGCCTTAGTTTCGCAATCACAATCAACAAAGCTCATGGACAAACAATCCCTAATGTTGGTATTTACCTTCCCGAACCAGTTTTCTCCCATGGTCAACTATATGTGGCATTGTCTAGGGGAGTATCGAGGGACACAACGAGGTTTCTAGCCAAACCAAGAATTGACATCGACCCCACAAGGAAAAGCACAAAAAATATTGTATACAGAGATGTTTTACTATAAACCACTGCAGGTATGATTATGTTCTAATTCCAATACCTTCCATTGCTTCATATTATGGTTCATATCATGATGTGAGCAAAAACTTTACTATATTTGGTTGAAAGATGTCATTGTTGCTGGGTTACCAAATTGGCCTGTTGCTTTTAATTTTGTTTGATGTCCAATGTAAGCACGCCTTTAATTTGGTCATCACATATTTTTGGTATATATTTTGGTATATTAGGTTTACTACGCTAATGCTGAGATTTTGGTATATTAGGTTTACTACGCTAATGCTGAGATTTTGGTATATATTTTTATTATGCTCTTTTTCCCTGATGATTTTGGATTTCTCTTGGCGTGTATAGGGCTGTTTCGTCTTCAGCAAAAATGATGAGCTCATAGTTACCAATTTATCTATTTTCATTGATAGTTAGCACTATCATTCCATAGATTTGCAGTTTCTACAAGTTATAGTTGTTGAACAAAATAAAAATGATTGCTCTCCAATGCCGAACAAACAACTTAGAAAGGTCTGAATATTCTTGCTGGAATACTTTTGGTAGTCTGGTGCAAATCAAACTTCTCTGAGATGTTTGTATTTTGTACCCAAAAGGAAAGGTCTGAATATTCTTGCTGGAATACTATGGGAGCCAAATGAAACTTGAAGATAATCTTAGCTTCTTTTTCATGCGTGTGCAGAGTATCCCATTTGAAAATTTGTGGAATTTCTGGTCTACTTGTTAAGAACAGGGATCTCTCATTTGATGCTGTATAGTACTTATATCTCCTTACAAGATGTTGTGTCTGATATCTATCTATATTAAGAAGCCTGTAAGTCATAAAGTCGATTCTTCATTTGTCCTTGCAGCTATTGAATGGGTGAAGGGAAAACAAATGGAGGAAGTATTGACCATCAAGAACATGTAAGCTACCCCTCTTCTTCGTGATCTTTGTCTTCACTACAATATTCATGTGGTTACATTAACTTATATTGTTTTTTTATCATCCTAACCTTCTTATATTGGCCTTTTTTATCATCATCATCATCATCCTATTGTTGTTTATTGTGTATCCATTTAACTAAGCTTTGTTCTTTTTTATCGTCATCATCCTATTGTTTGTGAATGCAAGCACCTTGACCATTCCAACAAATTTAGATTCATGTTTCAAAATTGAACCAAGGTTCCTAGCTAACACACTTGAGAAAGTATCTCGGCCATGGGTGTATATCTCGGGCCCCACAATCAACCCTACCGGTTTCCTGTACAGTGACAATGATATTCAAGAGTTGCTTTCTGTCTGTGCTAAATATGGAGCTAGGGCGGTGATTGATACCTCCTCCTCTGGTCTGGAGTTCCAAACCAATGGCTGGAATCAGTGGAATTTGGAAAGATGTCTTTCTGCTGCGAATTGTTCAAATCCCTCATTCTCTGTAGTTCTGCTTGGAGAGTTACACATGCATATACTTTAACAAGCTTTTTACATTATTAGAAACTCAAATTGTTTTGGTTTCATAGTATAGAATTTATGTTATCACCTGTTTGAGATATGTTGCAATACATGTGTGCTTGGGGTACCGATTGATAATATGTATTATCCTTTTTTGAGAAACCGTTGCAACGCACGGGCACCTTGCTATAGAACCTAATGTTGGACCTTGTATTGTTAGGATATTCAGCCAGCTCACCGGTTCAGATGATGCACATAAAGACACTTTCTTTTTCAACACCTGGAATATTTCATCCGCAGTTGGATACCCCTGGCCTCCCAGAACTGCCTCACACGTTATCCTGTTCAATTGATAGTAGTGGTAGTGAAATTTCTGCCTTTCTTGCTGATGTACATGTTATTTCTTCAACCTCGACTTTGTGTTCCACATTCCAAAATGCTTCTTCCTTCATGGATCTAGTAATCCTAGAAGCTTTTGGTTTTTAAGGGGCACAAAATGCTGCTATGTTCAGCAAAACAAGCCATCCAAATGGGAGTCTCTCAGTATTTGATAATGCTACCTTGGCATCACTGCATGTAATGCTCACTACATAGATATTGTTGTGGTAACACAGGATGGCAAAGAGTTTATCAGTGGTAGCATCTCCTCTTCTACCATCCAGCATTTTATTTCATGTGTGTAAAATTAATTTGATATTTACCGCACGGTTTATAATCTTGTATGCTTGTATATCTATCGATTTCTTTTCAGATTCCATTGCAACGCACGGGCATCTTACTAGTATATATACATGTGCAAGTATGGTCTTAACTAATGTCACTTCAAGGAAGCCTAATCATAAATGCAGTTACATTGAGCAAGTATATGATTAGCAATGGTAAAGATTCAGCCAAAAAATCAAAATTTTGCTAAAATTTTAAGTTACTGTATCACTTTATTTTTTTTTCAAAATTTTTTATTTGGCCGGGATTTAGGGTCTCGTCTCTGGTCAAAATCCGAAATCTCGGCAGAGATTTCTGAAATTTCGTTGGGATTTTGAACCTTGCTTCCAATAACATGGCTTCAAAAGCGATGGATCCCAAACATTGATTATGAGCAGTTTTAAGCATATAGATCTCTAATTTTAATGATGTATATGTTTTAGTGATTAATGATGTTTGATTATCAAGACTAACAATGTTAAAAGGTTTCAAGATAAGTTAGTGCTTGATTTTGGTATAGCGGGAGTTCTTGTTATTCATAGTCCTCGAAAAGTTGTAATTAATGGCAAAGCATTAAGAAATATTGTGTTTAGAAATGATCCAAGGTGTTGATAATGGATCATTATAGTGTTAGATCTTCATTTTGCTTTGGCCGTACCATTAACAAGGGTCTAGGCTAGTAGCTTGAGCATAGTTAGGTTGGATAACTAGTGGTAATGCACACTAAGCTTGTCTATCTTATCTATATAATTAAAGGAATCGCTTGAAAAATTTAAGTTACAATGGAATCAAAATTAGAGCAATATTGGCTATGTTTGAAAATTGTCAATGCATTTCGGATGATTCTATAGCTAGCGGACAACGGAACAAATCATTAGAGACAATGGTAGTATTTTTCAATGTGTTAGAAAGTTACACATTCCGGATGATCCTATAGCTACCAAACAAGAAAGTGGATAATTGGAGCTGAAGGTGGTGATTTTCAAGGTATTAGAAAGTTAGACCTTCTGGATGATCCTATAGCTACCGGACAAGTAAGCGAATCGTTGAGACATAGAGTTGATTTTTGGCATGGGCTTAAATTTTTTGTACATTCTAAATGATAGGATGGAGAGGATCATCCGAGTGTAAGCATGATCTGAAGCACACGCAAACACCAGATACATTTTCCAAATAACTCCAACTCTAGCCAAATAGAGTTACACTTCAAGGGCTTAACTCAAAAGTTTCCAACACAACCCAATATGACCATCTGCTTCCTTTTAAGCATTTATTCCAAAGGTAATTCAGCGTGAACGCAAAAGAGCGCGATCCACTCAAAGACTTTTGGGTGTAAAACCATATTCATAGCATAAACTGAACAAATTAGCCAAAACCAAAGATTGGCACCAATCACTACAAGTTTAGGGAAACTCTGAAATACAACATAAAGAATAGCTTGCCCGAAAGCATTCAACCAAACTAGCAAACAACCAAACCAGTCCAAAAAGGTTTTAAACACCAGCTTAGCATAAATACAACCATCTCTAGTGTTCCACTACACTTTCCATTAAAGACTTCAAAAATTCACTACTTACTCAATCAATAAATGACTTCAACAAATAAATATTATCTCCACAAGACAAAATTCGTAAGTAGGATTTTAAAACATACGTTCATTAAGAATAAAATCCTACATCATGTTAACTGTCAAAGGTTCACTCCATCACAACATGTTATATTCTCCTCCATTTTAACCATGGTTTTCCAACGAGTAATCGAAACAGTTACCACCACTACTTAGTCATCAATATCAATAAACGTGCATAATCATCAAACCTTAACATTGCTTTTAGTTACCCTATACATAGGTTATAACAAAATTGCCATTACACAACATTCTCCAACTATTAAAATAAATTTAATAAGTCAGACCATCACAATGCTCTTAAAATATCGTCAAACCACAAAACCTATATCTTTCCATTTGACATCGGTACTAGCATTTCAGGAACACCATTGCGTACTTCCAATTATGCTAATAGTTTGCAACAACAACATAAATAGCAACTCTAATCCACCTCCAAGTTAGGGTCACAAGCCAGCAAGATTAAATTTCTCTATTAACACGTTAAATTAAAACATCTTTAGTCAACCAGCAAAATTTCTTTAACAATATCAGTAGTTTACATCATCTTAATGTTCTCACTACGCATCAAGGTTTAAATCTTTAAAGACTATCAATGGTCATCTTCTCATAAAGTAAAAGCAGTGTGCTACCTCATTTTTAACATAAAGTTACAAATCCTAAGCATGTACAATCACCCATTTAATCATTCTCGCTATGGAGTAATCTACAACACTAGAAGTTTATTTAATCTCAAGCTAAAGATAACAATTACATTTAATTGATTCAACACACCAATTAACTTAGAAGTACATCATTTCCATAAATCACATTGTTACATACTACATAACATGCTAAACAACAATTTTTCACTTTTGACAAATAATTTCAGTGAAATGAATAATTACTTTAATTGCAGCATTTTCTGTCTAAAACTCAACCAAAGTTCACAAAGACGCTTGACTCTCAAAGTTGCAATGGGACAAGACTCACACTGGATCATGCAAAAGATCTCCAAAACACACTTCAACCTTAAAGACTCCCATAGAAGGGAACCAAGTGGTCAAGTAAACCTTTACGGACAAAGCCACAAAACATAAATCGACACATCTTAAGTTTCTGCACACCACTTCAATAACTTCCTTTAAACTCAGAGTAAGACACACAAGAACCCAAAACTATACTTTTCTTTGCAAAGCAACCAACAAACCGGTGTGAAAGCCAAAAGGCAAAAAGGCCCAACACTAAACTCTCCTTCTTCGTCTTCAACCAAGGAAGACGAAATTGCCAAAAGAACAATCAGCGAGTACTCAAAACCAAACACTTTTCCTTGGTTCCTAACCAACCAAATACAAAGAAAACCAACCAAAACAGATCATCAGAATGGTAAAAGAAATTTTGAAGGAATCTGTAACACCCTGGCATTTAATATGCCCGAATGCTACCAAACATAGACTAAGCAACCTCTAAATACCACAATTACAAGTAAATTACAGCAAAGGCACTAATACTACAAACCGAAATTTCGGCAGCATCTCCTTTGTTTTAACATGAATTGAAGGAAACACAATAGCATAGCAATATAAGGCAATATGATAGACATCTAATATAGAAATATTTAAATGCATGACAACAATATAAGTCTAATTCCAAGCATTTAATGTCTCCATGAGCCAAACAAACAATAAGACTCTCATATCGCAAAGCTAAATCACAAAGCAATAACCATCACACTTAATTTATTGTCAAAGCCTAATTGAATGTCTTATGTGACAAATGAGTGGAGCTACGTGTAGAAGTGTGACTAATTCCCTTCCCCGCATGCCGATCTCATGGTACCTAAAACAAGAAAAAAAACACAAGCGTGAGTTCAACACTCAGCAAACATATTGCAATGGTACATAAGAACAATTACATGGCTACATCAACTCATATCATGTCTATCATCTCATTCATGGTCACATATCAATAACATCATCATTATGTATGCAATGCGATGCGATGCTCATGTCTTCTTGGAAACTCATACCGGTATAGTTGAGTACACACCCGTTGGTGTGCACCCTCTCCCCCCTTCCATCTCGAAGATGGAGGGTGCCTACTCCTCGCTTCCGTTCACCGCGGTGAATGGAATCACGATGTAGGACTTACTCTGTGACAATACGGGATGTCGAGACACCATAAAAGGTGAAATTAGAGAATGTGACTTTATAAAATGTGAAATTAGAGAATAAAAACATTACGGTATGAAGTTTAATCGCGTTTCCGGGCCGATTTCGGGAGTTTGGGCCTTTCCGTGGCATGTTGGGCCTTAGGGGGGACCCCTCATGGGCCAAAAGTAGGGCTCTCTGGCCCATGAGGGGAGAGGGGGGCAGCATAGGGTCCTTGGTGCGCCCCCCTGCTGCCCTAGCAGCCCCCACCTCCTCCCCTTGGTAGCCGCCACCTCCCCTCCCTCTCCTTTGGTGCGCCACCACCCCCACCCCCCTTGCTCCTTCCCCTCCATTGTGCCATCACCCCTCCACCACCTCTCCACCTCCCTTGCTGCCTCTAGGGGAGTTCTCCACCTCAACACCTCGAAGATCCATCCATTGGAGCGCTCCACGACGAGGAGATCCGGTGGATTTGGAGCGAGGAAGGAGATCGCGCGAACCGGGAGGAGATCCATTGGGTTTTCATGCGTCGGGCAAAGGTATGACCATGGGAATCCTTGGGGTTGGTGTAGGCACTGTTCTAAGGGTTATTATCATGTTTTTAGATCAATTGGTGGTGCTGAAATTGAGTAGATTGTATTAGATCTAGAAGTTGCCACGTTCTCTGTTTTGGACAGCATGAGCAGTCGACATAGGGTTTAGTTTTTCGCCAATTTAGATTCCGAATTTGGTCGTCCGCCTGTTGAAGAAGTTGTAGATAATTTCAATATCTTTCTATGGGTATAAAGAACGTCCAATTTCGATCAGCCGTTTGAATGTTATGGCTGTTTTACCGAGCGTGTTAAAATCTGTGACGTGATTGGAACATATCACGGTATTCTGTAGATTAAACCACTTTAGAGTCCGAATCAGTCTTTCCTTATGCTTAGAAAAAGTTGGGAAATTTCCTAGGCTATGCGAGGATGTACTCGTTTAATTGATTCGGAGTCCCAGAAATCAAGTTATGCCTTTTGGAAGGCTGCTGTCCCAACAGGACAGAACCTCTATTTTTGGGTGTTGCGAGTAGTTGGCAATGTCGGGGTAGATGAGGGTTTGCGTACTGTTTTGTGGACATGATTGTGATTGTGTGGTACCTATGTGCAGGTGGTGTGACCCCGGGAGTGCCTTCTACTTCCCGCCAATCCGTTGCTCGTGGTTGAGGCAAGTGTATTGTAATGGATAGCGATTTGTAGGTTGCTTGTTGAGAATAAATGAAATTGAATGTATGATATGATCACTTGCCATGCTTTAATGATTGCCAATGATATGATGAGCATGTATATTATGTTATGATGCCATGTGTTAATGTACAAGTTAAATATGATGTTGGCATAATTGCATACATGGCATGTTACATGGCCCGGGCGGTGAGAAAGTCATAACTAGTCCGGGGAAGGTCGGTGAGAAAGTTATGACTATTACGGAGAGCCAATGAGTAAGTCCTACATCGTGATTCCATTCACCACGGTGAACGGAAGCGAGGAGTAGGCACCCTCCATCTTCGGGATAGAACGGGGGGAGAGGGTGCACACCGACGGGTGTGTACTCAACCATACCGGTATGAGTTTCCAAGGAGACATGAGCATAGCATTGCATTGCATACATAATGATGATGATAATGATATGTGATCATGAATGAGATGGTTCACATGATGTGAGATATTATTGCCATGTAATTGTTCTTGTTGTACCATTGCAATATGCTTGCTGAGTTTCGAACTCACGCTTGTGTTTTCTTGTTGTTTTAGGTACCATGAGACCGGCATGCGGGGAAGGGAAATAGTCACACTTCCGCACGTAGTTTCACTCATTTGATTCCACAAGTCATTCAATTAGTTTTTTTATAATAAATTGCGTGTGATGATTATTGCTTTAAGGTTTAGCTTTGCTAAATGAGAGTCTTTTTGTTCGTTTGACTCTTGGAGACATTACATGTTTGAAACTAGACTTATATTGTTGCTAGTCGTTAATTACTGTTGTTTTTAGTTGTCTCTCATATTCCATATATTGCTATACTGTTGTTGCTCCTTCAAATCATGTTAAAACAAAGGAGATGCTGCCGAAATTTCGGGTTTTAGCATTTACTCATTTGCTGTAATTTACCTTAATTCAGGGTATTTAGATGTTGTTTAGCTCATGTTTGGTAGCATTCAGGCATACTAGATGCCGGGGTGTTACAGTTGGTATCAGAGCGGGCTGTAGGTCCTTGGAATGTGTATTTTTAGTGTCATGCTAAAATGTGATGTGGAATAACTTAGAAACATGGCTTAGGTCTTAACTAAAATTTTGTCATAGGATAGCAACATTAAAACTTGCAAAAGTGGTATAACTAATCTATAATCTGACACACAATGGATGCACAGCAGGAAAGGGTATGGGTATCGTTTCTTTACGCTTAAATGTTGTATTTAAGCTTTGATGTTGAATGCTTCATTCGATAAAGCATGTTGCTATGTCTATGAGATAAATGATTGAATTGTTCTTGTGGTGGTGATAAAGTGGGGTTGTGGTGCCGAAGGGTTTCGGCCACCACTTTTGTTCATAGTAAGGGTGAGGTTTGACGGTGTGGCCGGTTAGCGCTATCACCGAAGAACTATTAACCCCTATAGGAGAAGAGTGCTTACCCCTTTCTGTCGTAGGTCGGGTAGTTGGCTGGAGACAAATAGAAGAGTTGACGGTGGTATCCTTCGGATGCTTTCCACCGTTCCGACGGTCGGTTTTGGTTAGTCTTCTTGTTTTTTTAGTCGATTGAAATCAAAAGAAAAGTGTTGGTCTTGGATTTTCGCGGATTGTTCCGTATGCGGTATGTGGTTTTGTCTTCCTTGGTTGAAGACGAAGAAGAAGAGTCTAGTGTTGCGCTTCTGTTGGTCGCTATTAATTTTTGCTTTGACACCCAGTTTTGCTGGTTATTGTGGATTGTCTTAGGGAGGAAACTTTGTGGTTGTTGTCCTCCCTATCTAAGAAAAGAGTTGAAGTTCTCCTAGTGCCGACCTTAGGTTGGGTGGAGCTAAGTTTTGAATATTTATCGAAAAAGGTTTGGTTGAACATTTGATTTTCCCTGGGGCCTCCTTCTTCCTTCTTGGAAGTATAGATCTTGAGATTTCTTGAAGAGTTTGTGGGCAAATTTGAGAATTTGAGAGTTGAGCTCTCCTGCATTTCTGTTGGAGTTTTGTTTTTCTTTCTTGCCTGGAAAGGAGAAATTTTCTATCGGTGTTCGTTCTGGTTCTTGAGTTGTGGTTATCTTTAAAAGTTGAGTTGCATCCTGTTTGTCAAGAGTTCGTGCCCATGAAGGTGTTTAGAAAAGTTTATGTCTGTGCTATGTAGTAGGTAACAATGTGGTTTATGGAATGATGTGTTGCTAAGTTAAATTTTGAGTTGAATCAATTCAATGTGATTATCATCTCTAGCTGGAGAATAAATAGACTACTAGTGTTGTAGTTTACTCTGTAGCGAGAATGATTAAATGGGTTAATGTACATGCTTAGAATCTGTTGCCTTGCTTTAAAAAGTGCTTATGATCCTCGTTAATGTTAAAAGTTTAAACCTTGATGCATAGTTAGAACATTAAGATGATGTAAATTAATGATACTGTTAAAGAAACCTTGCCGGTTGCTTAAAGATGTTCTAATCTAACGGGTTAATAGAGAAATTTAATCATGTTGACTAGTGGCTTTAATTTGGAAGTTGATTAGAGTTGCTATTTATGTTGTTGCAAACTACTAGTATATTTGGAAGTATGCAGTTGTGTCTCTACAATGCTAGTATTGATATCAATTGAGAAGACATAAGACTTATTGTTAATGATGTTGTTAAGGGCAGTGTTAATGCTAGTACCGATGTCAATTAGGATAAAACATAGGTCTTGTTGTTGTTTGAAGAACATTATGCTGATCTAACTTATTAAATCTAATTTAATAGTTCGAGTATGTTGTGTAGTGACAATTTTGTTGCAACCTATGTGTAAGGTAGCTAAAAGCAATGTTGTTGATTGATGATTATGCAAAGAATTGATATTGATACCTTGGTAGTGTTGTTAATTGTTGGAAACCATTGATCCAATAGAAGAAAAGTGTAAAACTGTGGTATTATGTCGAGTACATGTTGTGATGGGATGAACAATGTATAATAATCATGATGCAAGATTTTAATCTTAATGAATGCATATCTTAGAATCCTCTTTACGAATCTTATCTGGTAGAGATATTACTTATTTGTTGAAGTCATTTTATTAATTGAACAAGTTTCAATTGTCAAGATTTTGACGTGTGGATAATATAAAATTGATAGGTTGACCATGCTCAAGTAGCTGTTGAAGTACTATGTTTGAAATATAGAGTACGTTGTTAAATGATTTGGTGATCCGTGGGGATCATGTCGATGTAGTCTTGGTTGGGTGCCTTTGTGATAAGCATCTTAAACCTTAATTAAAAGGTGTTGGGAACGGTAACTAGAGAAAGAAATTGTTATGTAAATTTTGTTAAATTCGGTTGGACTCTCTTGATGAGTAAATAGTGATTATTGAATGCTTAAATGGTAAGTGTAGTGGAATACCAGTTATGGTGGGATTCATGCTGAGCAGGTGTTTAAAACCTTTTGAACTGGGGTGGTTGTTTATCCTTTTGGTTGAATGCTTTCGGTCGAGGTGTTCTTTATGTTGTGTTTCAGAGTTTCCCTAAATCCCGTAGAGCTTGGTGCCAATCTTTGGTTTTGGCTAATTGGTTTAGTTTATGCTATGAGTATGGTGTTACACCCAAAAGTCTTTGAGTGGATCGTGTTATTTCGTGTTCACACTGAATTACCTTTGGAATAAATGCTTAAAAGGAAGCAGATGGTCACAGTGGGTTGTATTGGAAACTCTTGAGATTTAATTTGTAACTCTTTTTGACGAGAGTTGGATTTATTTGCGTATTGAGTGTGATGTTTGCGAGTGCTTCAAAAGGTGGATTATATGAATGTTTCATAAATGAACTTGGTTAGTGAAGAGTTTTCTTTTGGGAACGAGTTTCCCTTTCTTTTGAGAAAATCGTGGCAGTTGTGTGTGCAGTGTTTGATTTTTTTTTGAGTCGATGTTCTTTTCCAAAATGTTGATTTTGATTAGAATGCGAATTTAGCTGGTGTTTTACTGTTAACTATGATGCCGTCATAGTTTATCTGAATTATCGCAATCATCGAGGTTATGGGTGTTTCAATCATGTGATACCAAAGAAGAAGTCTTTTGGTGAATGACTATTTGGTATTGTTGTTACATGAAGAATGAATGGTGAAATGGAAGCATGACATTGTTTATAGATCTTTAATGATGAAAGAGTTGATGAGCCAGGTCGGTGAGAAAGTCATATATGGATATATGACTAATCCGGAGTGCTCTTGAAAAGTGTGCATGCATGCATCACATAAATTGAGATTTCTATTTCTTTCCGGTATGAAAAGAAACAGTGAAGAATTTCTGGTATGTTGGTTATGGTGTAGGAGATTTGTGTTTCCTTTGCGTCTTGACTTAGGAAATTAAATGAATACCCTTTGGTTATTGTCGAATCCTTTCCGAAGTGGCTTTTAGCGCTTTGGGGTTCGAGTTGTTGTATGTGGATCAATTGGGTTGATGGTTGGTGGTTGAGTTTACCCAATGGTGGTACTCCTTGGCTTGGTCCTTTGAGTAGAAGGGTGTGAGGGCAAGACATTCTTAGTAAGAGAAATCTGGTGTGGCTAGTAGTTGATAGTAAATGGTTTAGAAGTGAAGAGTAAAGGAAGGCTGTGTATGACCCAACTCAAACCTTCTTGGAGAATTGGGTCATTATGTGTTACAAGGTGGGGTTGATTAAATTATTAGTGCACCACTTGGTGGCTGCTAGTAATTGTTTCCCTTTTCAGAGTGTATTGGATCTTTCTGTCACTAAGGGTGAGTGAAGTTGTGTCAACCGTAGCGATTTTGTTCGGTTATCACTGTTTCTTGCGGGTTTAAGGACCCTGGTTGTAAAGTAGGCCTTTCCTTTCGATGGTAGTGTTGGGTATTGGTCTTTTGTAGAAGATCAATCTTTTGCAAGGTTTTAACCTCGTTTGTTCAAATAGTTGGTGGTCTTGGAGTGTACGTCTCACCTAGTTCGTCGTCGTCTTGAATACGGTGAACCTCAGTAGAGACGTTGAGGTGTGAAAACACGTTTGTGCGTAGGAGATGAAGAGGGTTCTAGAGGCTGGTACCGTGTTCTTTTGAAGAGTAGTTTCGAATAAAGGGATCGGGCACGTCAGTGCCAAGGAATGTATGGAACGAGGAGTGTGAGACCGTTTTCTTTCGTGGACTATTTGGGAATTGAAGTGAATGTGGAACCGTGAGAGGTTGCACACTGTGGAGCTAAATCAACAATTTCTCGCTAATGTTGGTTTTGAGAGCTCGCATGTCGTTTGTTCCGGTTTGAGTCTTTGTGTGAATGTTTTTCTTTGTTGCCAAGAAGTCTTTTGTCCCTTGGGGACTTTGTTGTTGATTTTGGCGTTCTTCGGATTCGAGGTCGAATCCTGTTTAAGGGGGGGAGAATGTGACACTATGGGATGTCGAGACACCGTAAAAGGTGAAATTAGAAAATGTGACTTTATAAAATGTGAAATTAGAGAATAAAAACATTATGGTATGAAGTTTAATCGCGTTTCCGGGCCGATTTCGGGAGTTTGGGCCTTTCCGTGGCATGTTGGGCCTTAGGGGGGACCCCTCGTGGGCCAAAAGTGGGGCTCTCTGGCCCATGAGGGGAGAGGGGGGCAGCATAGGGTCCTTGGTGCGCCCCCCTGCTGCCCTAGCAGCCCCCACCTCCTCCCCTTGGTAGCCGCCACCTCCCCTCCCTCTCCTTTGGTGCGCCACCACCCCCACCCCCCTTGATCCTTCCCCTCCATTGCGCCATGACCCCTCCACCACCTCTCCACCTCCCTTGCTGCCTCTAGGGGAGTTCTCCACCTCAACACCTCGAAGATCCATCCATTGGAGCGCTCCGCGACGAGGAGATCCGGTGGATTTGGAGCGAGGAAGGAGATCGCGCGAACCGGGAGGAGATCCATTGGGTTTTCATGCGTCGGGCGAAGGTATGACCATGGGAATCCTTGGGGTTGGTGTAGGCACTGTTCTAAGGGTTATTATCATGTTTTTAGATCAATTGGTGGTGCTGGAATTGAGTAGATTGTATTAGATCTAGAAGTTGTCACGTTCTCTGTTTTGGACAGCATGAGCAGTCGACCTAGGGTTTAGTTTTTCGCTAATTTAGATTCCGAATTTGGTCGTCCGCCTGTTGAATAAGTTGTAGATAATTTCAATATCTTTCTGTGGGTATAAAGAACGTCCAATTCCGATCAGCCGTTTGAATGTTATGGCTGTTTTACCGAGCGTGTTAAAATCTGTGACGTGATTGGAATAGATCACGGTATTCTGTAGATTAAACCACTTTAGAGTCTGAATCAGTCTTTCCTTATGCTTAGAAAAAGTTGGGAAATTTCCTAGGCTACGCGAGGATGTACTTGTTTAATTGATTCGGAGTCCCAGAACTCAAGTTATGCCTTTTGGAAGGCTGCTGTCCCGACGGGACAGAACCTCTATTTTTGGGTGTTGCGAGTAGTTGGCAATATCGGGGTAGATGATGGTTTGCGTACTGTTTTGTGGACATGATTGTGAGTGTGTGGTACCTATGTGCAGGTGGTGTGACCCCGGGAGTGCCTTCTACTTCCCGCCAATCCGTTGCTCTTGGTTGAGGCAAGTGTATTGTAATGGATAGCGATTTGTAGGTTGCTTGTTGAGAATAGATGAAATTGACTGTATGATATGATCACTTGCCATGCTTTAATGATTGCCAATGATATGATGAGCATGTATATTATGTTATGATGCCATGTGTTAATGTACAAGTTAAATATGATGTTGGCATAATTGCATACATGGCATGTTACATGGCCCGGGCGGTGAGAAAATCATAACTAGTCCGAGGAAGGTCGGTGAGAAAGTTATGACTATTCCGGAGAGCCAATGAGTAAGTCCTACATCGTGATTCCATTCACCGTGGTGAACGGAAGCGAGGAGTAGGCACCCTCCATCTTCGAGATGGAAGGGGGGAGAGGGTGCACACCGACGGTGTGACACTACGTTTTGGTGTGATATTACAGATTGTGAAATTAGAGAAGAAAATCTTACGGCTAGAGGTTTACTCGCGTTTTTGGGCCTTTTGAAGTGTTGTGACACCACGGAGTGTCGTAACCTTATTTAACATGCATGATAAGGTTAATAACATTATGAGATGTGGAATTAAGGTTAAAACTATAGGATATGGAGGTTAATAGCTTTTCCGGGCCGTTTTTGGGGTTTTGGGCCTTCCCGGGGGAGTTTGGGCCTTGGTGGGCTTTGGTGGGATGGAGTAGGTCTCCGTAACGGACTAGGTTTGGGTGTGGGGGCTGGTAAAAGGGCTCCCCACCAGCCCTTGGGGCGTCCACCCCTGCCCCATGCGCCCCTAACCCTAGCCGCCACCCTTCCTCCTCCCTCCACCTCCTAGCCGCCCCATCTCTTGCCCCCATGGCGAACCATTGCTCCCCATTGCACACCACCTCTCCTCCACCCCCCTTGCTGCCCTAGGCTAATCTCCCCACCTTGCATCCTCATGGATCCATCCGAGGAGCGAGGAGCGAGGAGCGAGGAGCGAGGTGCGAGGTGCGAGGAGCGAGGAGCGAGGAGATCGATTGGAGTTTTCGTGCGTCGGGCAAAGGTATGATCATGGGGCTCCTCGGGGATGAGCTAGGTACTGTTATTAGGGAGTTTATCAAGTTTTTTTGATCAATTGGAGGCGCTGGATTTGAGTAATTTGGGTTAGATCTAGATGTTGCCACGTTTCTGTTTTCGGGCAGATTGAGCAGTCGAGCTAGGGTTTGCGTTTTCGCCAATTTATATTTCGAATCTGAATGTACAGAATTTTAAGAAGTTATAGATAATTTCATTATCTTTCCGTGCATATAAAGAACGTTAAATTCCGCCCTGCCGTTTGAAAGTTATGACTGTTTTACCGAGCGTATTAAAATCTGTGACGCGATTGGAACAGATCTCGGTAATCTGTAGATTAAAAAACTTTAGAGGCCGAATCAGTCATTACATATACCTAGAGAAAGTTGGGAAATTTCCTAATCTACGCGAGGATGTACTCGTTTAATTGATTCGGAGTCCCAGAACTCAAGTTATCCTTTTTGCAAGGCTGCTGTCCCGTCGGGACAGAACCTCTGTTTTTAGGTTTTTGCGAGTAGTGGGCAATGTCGGGTTAGATGGGGTTTTGCGTACTGTTTTGTGGGCATGATTGTGAGTGTGTGATGCCTATGTGCAGGTGGTGTGACACCGGGAGTGCCCTCGACTTCCCACAAATCCGTCGCCCGCGGTTGAGGCAAGTGTGTTGTAATGTATAGCGGAATCGTAGGTTGCTTGTGGAGATTAGATGAAAGATTGAATACTTGCTATGATCACTTGCCATGCTTGCTGTTTTCCAATGATATATTGAGTATGATTATCATGATATGATGCTATGTGTCTATACTTATCATGATTCGATGCCATGTGTTTATGTGTACTATGACATGATGCCATATGTTTATGTACAAATGAGATATGATAATTGGCATAGTTGCATGCATGTCATGAGATGGGGCGAGGGCGGTGAGAAAGTCATAACTAGTCCGGGGAAGGTCGGTGAGAAAGTTATGACTAGTCCGGAACGCCATTGAGTAAGACCTACATCGTGATTCCATCCACGTGGTGAATGGAAGCGAGGAGTAGGCACCCTCCATCTTCGGGATGGAAGGGGGAAAAGGGTGCACACCGACGGGTGTGTACTCAACCATACCGGTATGAGTTTCCAAGGAGATATGAGCATAACATTGCATTGCATTGCATTGCAATACATATTTAATGATGATGATGTTGTTATGTGCTCGAGTATGAGATGTTATATGCGATGTAAGGTATTATTGTCTTGTAAATGATCTTGTTGTCCATTACAATATGCTTGCTGAGTTTTCGAACTCACGCTTGTGTTTTATGTTGTTTTTAGGTACTTTGAGATCGGCATGCGGGAAAAAAGGGGTCTAGCTACACTTCTACACGTAGCTCCACCATCATAGTCCATAATTAATCACTTGGAGACATGATATTAAGAGTTGTGCCTTAAACTTAATGTATGGTTTAATTTAGCATGCTAGTGATTCCTTATTTGCTTCGTTATAGTTTATGAAGTAGTTGAGCGTAGTATTTTTGGCATAATTTGATGTTATGTCCATTTATGTTGATGTTATAGATGTCGTGTGCCATGTTATATCTTGCCATGATTGTGTTATTGTGTTAACTCATGGAAAAGCAAAGGAGATGCTGCCGAGATATTGGTTTTTAGCATATGTACCTTTGCTGGAATTTATGTTTAAATGTGGTATTTAGACGTTGTTTAGCTTATGTTTGGTAGCATTCGGGCATATTAAATGCCGGGGTGCTACAGTTGGTATCAGAGCGAGGTTGTAGGTCCTTGGAATGTGAATTTTTAGTATCATGCTATAGGGTACAACTAAAATGTGATGTGGAATAATTTAGAAACATGGCTTAGGTCTTAACTAAAACTTTGTTATAGGATAGCAACATTAAAACTTGCAAAAGTGGTATAACTAATTTAAAATTTGACACACATGGATGCACAGTAGGAAAGGGTATGGGAATCGTTGCTTTACGCTTAAATGTTGTATCTGAGCCTTGATGTTGAATGCTACATTTGTTTATGTATGTTGCTATGTTTATGAAAGAATTGAATGTAATTGTTCATGTTATTATGTTAAAGTGGGGTTGTGGTGCCGAAGGGTTTCGGTCACCTCTCTTTATTCATTGTAAGGGTGAAGTGTGACGGTGTGGCCGGTTAGCGCCATCACCGAAGAACTATTAACCCCTGTAGGAGAAGAGTGCTTACCCTTTCTGTCGTAGATCGGGTAGTTGACGGGAGTCAAATAGAAGAGTTTGGTGGTGGGTTCCTTCGTATGTTCATCACAGTTCTGAAGTTTGGTTTTGGTTGGTTTTCTTGGTTTTAGTTGATGGAAACTAAAAGAAAAATGTTTGGTATTGGATTTTTCATGATCATTCCGTATGCGATTTGTGGTTTTTGGTCTTCCTTGGTTGGAAACGAAGAAGAAGAGTTTAGAGTTGCGCCTTTTTAGTCGCCTTTGCTTTGACACCCGGTTTTGCTGGTTATTGTGGATTGTCTTAGGGAGGAAACATATGTGGTTGTTGTCCTCCCTATCTGAGAAAAGAGTTGAAGTTATCCTAGTGCCGACCTTAGGTTGGGTGGAGCTAAGTTTTGTAACTTTATCGGAAAAGGTTTGGTTGAACATTTTGTTTTCCCTAGTGCATCCTTCTTCCTTCTTGGAAGTAAGGATCTTGAGATTTCTTGAAGAGTTTTGTGGGCAAATTTGGGAACTTGAGAGTGGAACTCTCCTGCATTTCTGTTAGAGTTTTATTTTCTTCCTTGCCTGGAAAAGGAGAAATTGTCTAACGGTGTTCGTTCTGGTTCATGAGTTGTGGTTGTCCTTAAAAGTGGAGTTGCATCTTGTTTGTCAAAAGTGAAAATGGTTGTTTAGCATGTCATGTAGTATGTAACAATGTGGTTATTGGAAATGATTTGTTCTTAAGTTAATTGGTGAGTTGAATCAGTTAAAAGTTATATTTGTGTTTAGCTTAAGATTAAATGAACTTCTAGTGTTGCAGATTACCCTATAATGAGAATGAATAAATATGTTAATGTACATGCTTAGAATCTGTTGCCTTGCTTTGAAAGTGCTTATGACCCTCGATTATGTTTAAAGTTTTAAACCCTAATGCATAGTTAAAACATTAAGATGATGTAGACTGCCGATATTGTTAAAGAAACTTTGTCAAGTTGTCTAAAGATATTCTAATCTAATGGATTAATAGAGAGATTTAATCGTGTTGACTAGTGACTTTAATTTGGAAGTTGATTAGAGTTGCTATTTATGTTGTCGCAAACCATTAGTATAATTGGAAGTATGCAGTTGTGCTCCTACGATGCTAGTATCGATGTCAATTGTGAAGACATAGGCTTTGCTGTTTATGATATTTCTAAAGCATTGGGATGGTCTAATCTATTAAATTTGTTTTAATAGTTGGAGTATGTTGTGTAGTGACAATTTGTTATGGTATATGGATCGTGTAACTAAAAACAATGTAGTTGTTTTTATGATTATGCCTATTTATGGATATTGATGATTTAGTAGTGGTGGTAATTGTTTGGATTACTTTTTGGAAGCCATTGTAAAATAGAGGTTATTATAACATGTGGCGATGAAGTGAACCATGGATATTTTAGCATGATATAGAATTGTATCCTAAAGAAGGTATATCTTAGAATCATAATTTTCGACTTTGTCTTATGGAGATAGTATTTGTATGTTGAAGTCATTTGTTAATGGAATAAGTTTTGATTGTCAAGATGTTGACGTATTTATGGTATAAAAATTGATAGGATGATCATGCTTAAGTATCTGTTGAAGTACTACGTTTGAAATATAGAATACATTGTTTTATGATGTGTTGGTTTGTGGGGTTCTTGAGGAGGTAGTATGGATTGATTTAAGATGGGTTTTCTCGATAAGTAAATAGTGATTATGGAATGCTTAAATGTTAAGGATAGTGGGACACTGGTTATGGTGAGTCTCATGCTGAGCTTGTGTATAAAACCTTTTGGTCTGGGTTGGTGGTTTGCTATCTTGGTTAAATGTTTTTTTTGGTCACGGTGTTCTTTATGTTGCATTTTCGAGTTTCCCTAAAACTCGTAGAGGTTGGTGCCCATCTTTGGTTTTGGCTAAGTTGTTCAGTTTATGCTATGAGTTTGGTTTTGCACCCAAAAGCCTTTGAGTGGATCGCGCTCCTTCGTTCAGACCGAAGCATACTTGGAGTAAATCTTAAAAAGGAAGCCGATGGACATAGTGGGCTGTGTTGAAAATTCTTGAGATTTAATTTGTAATTCTATTTGATTGGAACTGGATTTATATGGAAAAGGTCATGTGGTGTTTGCGAGTGTTTCAAAAGGGTGGATTTTATGAATGTTTATAAGTGATTCGGGTTGGTGAAGTGTTCTCATTTTGGGAAAATGAGTCTCCCATTTCTCTTTGAGAATTGATGTTCTCTTTCAAAATGTTGATTCTGGTTAAAACGCGATGCTTTACAAATTTGGCTTTCAATTGTCGACGGGTCATGTATGACGTGGTGTTTTCCTGTTAATGGTGTTCCCCTCATAGTTTTATGATTGGGCGCAATCATCGATGCTATCCAAGTTTTTAATCATGTGATGCAGAGGAAGAAGTTGTCTTGTGAATGACTATTTGGTAGCGTTGTACATGATGAATGAATGGTGAAAAGGAAACATGACATCATTTATAGATGTCTATTGATAAAAGAGTCGTTGAGCTGTGTCGGTGAGTAAGTCATATAGGGAAATATGACTAATCCGGTGTGCTCGAAAAGCTTGGATTCATGTCATGAATCTAGATTTCCATTTGCTCTTTAGCATGAAAAGAAAGAGTGAAGAGTTCCTGGCATTTGGCTTTGTTGTGAGAGGATTGGGTTTCCTTGTTTCCTTGAGAGTTATTATGGCGGTTGTGGATTCTTTCGATTGGTTTGAGAATCGGTTTTCTTCCACAATGTTGTTTTTATGAGATGCTTGGCCGTGGTGAAAGTGAGTCGAGTTGTCATTGATTGTTGAGAATTTCTGACAAAGAATTGTGTGGAGTCTCTCTTTTGTTTGAGTGGTCCCCGATGCGAGATGTATCGCATTGATTTGAGATTGGAGTTTTTCCTTTGCGACTTGACTTAGGAAAAGAGATCGAGTGATCTTTCGAGGTTGTCAAACCTTTGTTCCAAGTGATTTGTTGTGTTTTGGGTTCGAGTTGATGAATGTGGTTCATCCGACTAAGGGAGTTGCTCTTTGTTGGCATTCTCGTTTGAGATGTGAATAGAAATGTCTATGGAATTGTTGAGCATAATGGAGGATTATACTCATGGGTTTGGTAGTTTTTTTGAGTGAGAAAGTGTGAGGGCGAGACCCTCATAGGAAAAGAACCAGTTGAGGTTTGGTAATAATTTACAGCTCTACCTTGGGCTAGGCATAGAACTTTGGTTGTGGTTCGAAGGGTGGTCGAAGTTGGTGATGTCGGTCCAAACCTTGTTGAGAATATGGTTGGATTGTTAAAAAGTGATGATAATTTGAAATATAGTAATCTTTCGTGAACTTTGCCGTAGCTAGTTGTCCCTGGGTGTGTGTTATGCCTGGGAGGGGGTAGAATGAAAGTGTAGCGTGGTTTGTGGAAGAAAAGAAAAGTTTTGTCGATGAAGGCTATGTACGTAGCTGACATTAGTTAATTTTGATTCTTTGTGAAAAAGGGTCAAATAATTGGAAGAGATGGGATTATGTGTCATGATTGAGTTTGATGGAGTGTGGTAGTCAGGTTGGTTGTGATAGAAGTGCGAAATGTTTGTCGTGAGGATTCGAGCGTTTTGGGTTGATGGAGCCTTTGCGGCTGAGAAGCCTTTTGTCCCTTGGGGACTTGGTAGTTGTTTTTGGTGTCCTTCGGATTCGAGGTCGAATCCAGTTGAAGGGGGGAAGAATGTGACACTACGTTTTGGTGTGACATTACAGATTGTGAAATTAGAGAAGAAAATCTTACGGCTAGAGGTTTACTCGCGTTTTTGGGCCTTTTGAAGTGTTGTGACACCACGGAGTGTCGTAACCTTATTTAACATGCATGATAAGGTTAATAACATTATGAGATGTGGAATTAAGGTTAAAACTATAGGATATGGAGGTTAATAGCTTTTCCGGGCCATTTTCGGGCCGTTTTCGGGGTTTTGGACCTTCCCGGGGGAGTTTGGGCCTTGGTGGGCTTTGGTGGGATGGAGTAGGTCTCCGTAACGGATTAGGTTTGGGTGTGGGGGCTGGTAAAAGGGCTCCCCACCAGCCCTTGGGGCGTCCACCCCTGCCCCATGCGCCCCTAACCCTAGCCGCCACCCTTCCTCCTCCCTCCACCTCCTAGCCGCCCCATCTCTTGCCCCCATGGCGCCCCCATTGCTCCCCATTGCACACCACCTCTCCTCCACCCCCCTTGCTGCCCTAGGGTGATCTCCCCACCCTTGCATCCTCATGGATCCATCCGAGGAGCGAGGAGCGAGGTGCGAGGTGCGAGGAGCGAGGAGCGAGGAGCGAGGAGCGAGGAGATCGATTGGAGTTTTCGTGCGTCGGGCAAAGGTATGATCATGGGGCTCCTCGGGGATGAGCTAGGTACTGTTATTAGGGAGTTTATCAAGTTTTTTTGATCAATTGGTGGCGCTAGATTTGAGTAATTTGGGTTAGATCTAGATGTTGCCACGTTTCTGTTTTCGGGCAGATTGAGCAGTCGAGCTAGGGTTTGCGTTTTCGCTAATTTATATTTCTAATCTGACTGTACGGACTTTTAAGAAGTTGTAGATAATTTCATTATCTTTCCGTGCATATAAAGAACGTTAAATTCCGCCCAGCCGTTTGAAAGTTATGACTGTTTTACCGAGCGTATTAAAATCTGTGACGCGATTGGTACAGATCTCGGTAATCTGTAGATTAAACAACTTTAGAGGCCGAATCAGTCTTTCCATATACCTAGAGAAAGTTGGGAAATTTCCTAAGCTATGCGAGGATGTACTCGTTAAATTGATTCGGAGTCCCAGAACTCAAGTTATCCTTTTTGCAAGGCTGCTGTCCCGTCGGGACAGAACCTCTGTTTTTAGGTTTTTGCGAGTAGTGGGCAATGTCGGGTTAGATGGGGTTTTGCGTACTGTTTTGTGGGCATGATTGTGAGTGTGTGATGCCTATGTGCAGGTGGTGTGACACCGGGAGTGCCCTCGACTTCCCACAAATCCGTCGCCCGCGGTTGAGGCAAGTGTGTTGTAATGTATAGCGGAATCGTAGGTTGCTTGTGGAGATTAGATGAAAGATTGAATACTTGCTATGATCACTTGCCATGCTTGCTGTTTTCCAATGATATATTGAGTATGATTATCATGATATGATGCTATGTGTCTATACTTATCATGATTCGATGCCATGTGTTTATGTGTATTATGACATGATGCCATATGTTTATGTACAAATGAGATATGATAATTGGCATAGTTGCATGCATGTCATGAGATGGGGCGAGGGCGGTGAGAAAGTCATAACTAGTCCGGGGAAGGTCGGTGAGAAAGTTATGACTAGTCCGGAACGCCATTGAGTAAGACCTACATCGTGATTCCATCCACGTGGTGAATGGAAGCGAGGAGTAGGCACCCTCCATCTTCGGGATGGAAGGGGGAAAGGGTGCACACCGACGGGTGTGTACTCAACCATACCGGTATGAGTTTCCAAGGAGATATGAGCATAACATTGCATTGCATTGCATTGCAATACATATTTAATGATGATGATGTTCTTATGTGCTCAAGTATGAGATGTTATATGTGATGTAAGGTATTATTGTCTTGTAAATGATCTTGTTGTCCATTACAATATGCTTGCTGAGTTTTCGAACTCACGCTTGTGTTTTATGTTGTTTTTAGGTACTTTGAGATCGGCATGCGGGAAAAAAGGGGTCTAGCTACACTTCTACACGTAGCTCCACCATCATAGTCCATAATTAATCACTTGGAGACATGATATTAAGAGTTGTGCCTTAAACTTAATGTATGGTTTAATTTAGCATGCTAGTGATTCCTTATTTGCTTCGTTATAGTTTATGAAGTAGTTGACCGTAGTATTTTTGGCATAATTTGATGTTATGTTCATTTATGTTGATGTTATAGATGTCGTGTGCCATGTTATATCTTGCCATGATTGTGTTATTGTGTTAACTCATGGAAAAGCAAAGGAGATGCTGCCGAGATATCGGTTTTTAGCATATGTACCTGTGCTGGAATTTATGTTTAAATGTGGTATTTAGACGTTGTTTAGCTTATGTTTGGTAGCATTGGGGCATATTAAATGCCGGGGTGCTACAGATGGGTGTGTACTCAACCATACCGGTATGAGTTTCCAAGGAGACATGAGCATAGCATTGCATTGCATACATAATGATGATGATAATGATATGTGATCATGAATGAGATGGTTCACATGATGTGAGATATTATTGCCATGTAATTGTTCTTGTTGTACCATTGCAATATGCTTGCTGAGTTTCGAACTCACGCTTGTGTTTTCCTGTTGTTTTAGGTACCATGAGACCAGCATGCGGGGAAGGGAAATAGTCACACTTCCGCACGTAGTTTCACTTATTTGATTCCACAAGTCATTCAATTAGTTTTTTTATAATAAATTGCGTGTGATGATTATTGCTTTAAGGTTTAGCTTTGCTAAATGAAAGTCTTTTTGTTCGTTTGACTCTTGGAGACATTACATGTTTGAAACTAGACTTATATGGTTGCTAGTCGTTAATTACTGCTATTTTTAGTTGTCTCTCATATTCCATATATTGCTATACTGTTGTTACTCCTTCAAATCATGTTAAAACAAAGGAGATGCTGCCGAAATTTCGGGTTTTAGCATTTACTCCTTTGCTGTAATTTACCTTAATTCAGGGTATTTAGATGTTTTTTAACTCATGTTTGGTAGCATTCAGGCATACTAGATGCCGGGGTGTTACATACTCATTGGCTCTCCGGATTAGTCATAACTTTCTCACCGACAATCCCTGGACTAATTATGACTTTCTCACCGCCCGGGCCATATAACATGCCATGTATGCAAACATGCCAACATCATAAATAACTTGTACACTAACACATGGCATCATAACATTATAAACATATTCATCATATCATTGGGAATCATTAAAGCATGGCAAGTGATCATATCATTGTAGGATCGAAAGACACGAATATAGCAATCAGAGAGGGGGTGAATGATTGTGCGGAAGCTAAAATCAAATTCTTAATCTACTAAAAGTTCACCCCAAAACAGAACCAAATAATTGCCTCGTATTCGATAAAAACAAAATGATAGAGGTTCGGTAAAACGCGAATTCCCGGAGATCCAACCGTCGGAATGATCTGAAATTTGAACATAAGAAACTAGATTCCAATACGAATCGAACCCAGAAAGAATTAGCTCGATCGGACTTACGGATCAAAAGTTATGAACCTCGCAAGCTTGCTGTGGCAGAAGATGACGAGAATAGATCTAACTAGAATTGTAGCTCGCCGAAAGATTTGAAGAACTTGATCTTTATTTCTCCTTTATTTTGTCTAAAGTACTCCAAACAAAAGAGTACAACCCTAAAGCTTGCTCAAAGCTTGATGCCCTTCAACAGGAGACAACCCCTCCTATTTAAAGGACCAAAACACAAGTAGACATGAATACAATTCCTACTCCTAATCATAGAAGGAGTCCCACTCCTAATCCGAGAAGGAGTCCCACTCCTAATCCTAGAAAGAGTATGTATTCAACACAACTCCTCTTGGCCCAACCTGGCCGAGTACAACTCTTTCACGCGTATGGCAATCCTACCATACTCACGTGACTAACACTTTGCACGCGAATGACCTCCTGCCATTCTCACGTGACTAACCATTCTTCATGTGCACCATTCTCTTAGCCCGAACATCCCGCATGACATCCTTGACCACCAAGACCTCAGTTCCCCCTGAACCTAGTCCCGAACCTCAGTTCCTCCATGAACCTAGTTCCGGTCTCGTCATCGACCACATTCGCCCTCGAGCAATACCTGCACATGAGTAAACCACAAAACAATTTCGAGCACAAATCCGCGACTTGACTCACATTAAACCATGCAACCACTCACAGGAGTGCATTGCATTAAATATTCTAAGAACACGATTTCAAAACACGAACCAAAACCTTTGCAAAAATCAAAAAGCTTTTCAAATAATCAAACTGATTTAAGATCTTTTCAAATAAACAAATCAAAAAATAAATCTTGTCGAAATATCAAACTGGTTTTAAATCTTTTTCAAATACTCATCATCAAAATCAAATGGATAAAAAATAACGATCCTTCAATCTACCCCTTGATGAGTAATTTGACAAAATACAATATAAGATTTGACAAGAGATTGAGCAAGAACTAAAAGACCAAAAAATCCAAATTCAAAAACCTCCTTGACTTGTTCTCCCCCTTTTTGACAAAATAGTCATCAAGATCTCAAAACTCCCCCTTAATGAATGCAGTATCTCAAGCTTTGAAGTATATTCAAGGTATATAATCAAAGTAAAGCATTTGGAGAGTTTTTAGGAGAACTTTCTCATTTTGTATCAATTTATCCAATGAGAAAGCAAATTGTGAGAATATGGAGGCTCTAACACATAGAATAGTTATTGCATAAGCAAATTAGAGCAAACAAGTAAAATGTCATAAACTGATTTTGCCAAAGCGAAAAAGAAATCTATCATGAGCATAGAGAGACTTTCAAATTCACTAATATTTATCTCAAGCCTTTTTCAACCATTTGAATTTCCTTTTTCTTTTTTAGCAAGTTTGACAATTTGAATTTCCTTTTTCTCTTTTAGCAAGTTTGACAATTTTGCTTTGTGATCAACAGGGATGACAAGTAACTGCACACTAGCCCATACTTGTGTATGAGTAGGTAATTCTTTCTTGTACCTTTCTCAGTTTAAATTGGCAAGTGGCTTCACATTGTTCTGAACTTTTGTTTAGACAAGTAGCCTTTTCTTGCATCTTTTGCATTTAAATCCCTGGCAAGGAAGCTACACATTGTACTAAACTTGTGTTTAGCCAAGTAGCTTTTGCTTGCATCTTTTTCAACTTGCTTTTAACATTAAAACACTGATTTTGCTTGAGACTCATAATGATCATTTGAAGTCCAACAAAAAACTCACACATAGTTTCTAATCAGCTCTAGCCTTTCAACAGATGACAAGAAACTTTTAAGCCTATTTCACAAATGCAATACCATAATGAGCAAGAGCCAAAATATTCTCGAAAAGCATCTCAAATTGAATTATTTTAGCCTTTTAGTGATAAGTAAAGCATTGAGCATTAACTTGGCTATATACACAAGAATAATCACCAAAGCTTTGTACTACATGATGCAATGTAAATAGGGGATTTTACTTGAGGTGTAAAGTCAAAATACCACTTATAAAAAAAATCTTTTGTAGGAACCAAAGTCAAGTAACCAAAAAGGAGATAAACTCAAGACTCCCCCTCAAATCAACCCATGGGGATGAATGATCCCAAGTTCACCGCGTAAGAAAGCAAAACGAGAAGAATCAAACGGTTTAGTGAAAATATCAGCAAGTTGAGCACCCGAATCAACAAATTTCAGTTCAATAGCTCCTTTTTCAACATGATCTCTAAGAAAATGAAATCTGATGTCAATGTGTCCAAGAAAGAGAATTACTCAAGAAGTGGCATGAACCAGATGTACTTTTTCTATCAATTCTACATCCTCCAAATTCAGCATCAAAGAAAGCTCTTAAACTAATGCATTAGGAAGCAGAAAGCCAAATGCCAAAATCTTGAGTACCACGGAGATACCTTAAAATCCTCTTGATAGCTTGTCGATGTGAAGCATGCGGGAAAGCTTGAAAACGAGCACACAAGTACACAGCAAACTCCAATTATCTCATCCTCAACAGCATCATCATCATCTTCATCAACAAAGATACTCTCCCCCTGAACATATGCACCTGTACCTGCACTATTTGGACTAGTGCCTTTTGCGAAAACAGAGGTGGAAGAAGCATCTTGAAAAATAACACTTTTAGCACGAGATGCACGAGTGAAGGAGGAGAACCAATTCTTATCATCGGATATGTGGCGTGAGCATCCGGAATCCACTAGCCATATGTTCTCCTTCCTCGTGTGAGAAGCCTACATAGAAGCAGAAAGTGTCGATGTCTCGCATCAAGTTAGAAATAAGATGTTTAGGAATCCAGTACTGAGACACACGACGCACAACAGTTGGCACAACACGAGCATTCTTATGCATAAAAACAGATTTATCTTTTCTCGTGTTCTTAGCAACAAGAGGTGTTTGGATCACCCTAGGCCCATAATGAGAAATGAAATGTGCCTGTCTGAAATTAGACCTAGCATTAAACCTTTCTCTCTTTTGTTGTTTAGCTAGTCTAAAGCAAAAGTCTACTAAATGTCCATCTCTACCACAATGAGTGCAAGTGTACTTAACATGATGTTTTGTTTTAACAGTAGAAGCACATTTTGCATTCATCATAGTAGAAGATAAAAGACCAGCAGATTTAAAGACAGTTTTCTTAGGCTCATTGACAATTTCAAATTTTCCACTTTCAAGTGTTTTGACAACAGTGGGAGCATGTGATTTATGATGAGCATAAGAATCAAAACCTAAACCTTTGTTCTGAGTGCTGACTTTTGATTGATCCAAAATCATGTTTAGGTTTTTCTTGCCATCAGTGAAACGTTCCAAAGAATTTTGCAAGTAATCAACTTTCTTAGCAAGAGTTAAACAATTATCACAAGGAGTGTCAATTTTAGCTTTCTGTTTCTGGCAATTTGAACACGAGTTAATTTCATGAGTGAACATGTCATTTGTTAATTGGGTAACTCTACAATTTGCATCTTTTAATTTCAACTCAAGAATTGAACATTTAGAGCAAGCAATTTGATAATGTAAACTATCAGTAGAACAACCAATATTTTTCACAAGTTTTTCATTTTTCAATTGTTGCATAAACTTGTTCTAGTTTAATCACATGTTCCTCTTTTAGAGACTTAATTTCAAATTTGAGATCTAAGCAAGTATCACCAATATTTTCAGAATTTGAATTTCTAAGATCAAAGTTTTCAAATTTTAGCATGGATAGATCTTTTTCTAAGTTTTTATTTTTGAGTGAAAATTTTCTTAAAGATTTTCTCAATATGACTAAAACTTCACAAAGCTCATCATACGAAGGCATTACCTCATCACCGTCGCTGGAGGTGTTGTCGTTGTCACTAGAATCACTAGTGTTCCCTTTTGCCATGAAGCATAGTCCGGTGAAATTCTTCTCATTCAGCTTCGTTTGCTTCACTTCCTTCTCATCTTCAGTTAAGTCATCAATGTCGCTTAAGTCTAAGCGACCAATTGCCTCGAAGACTTTGTTGAGCATCTTCTTCGTCCGTTGCTTATTTTTATCCTTGCTCTCTCTTGGCCGGAAGGACTTGGAGGAGTTGCTTTTCTCCTTCTCCTCTCTATCTTTGTTCTTGAAATAGTTAGCACAGATGTGCCCTGCCATGCCGCAGTTGTAGCAGTGGATGGAGGCTCCTCTTCTCTCCCTTGATCTCGTGTAAGCTGCATTGACACGCTTGGAAAGAAGAGCAAGTGTATCTTCTAGTATTTGATCTAGCTGTTCATTACTAAGAGCACTCAAAGCAGTAATGGAATATGATGATGAAGAACTAGTAGCATTATCATATGAAGAGGAATTAGCATTAAGAGCCATAGAGTTATCATTGGATGTTCTTGAAACAATGTCTATCTCAAAAGTCTTGAGACTAGAATATAGTTTATCCAAAGTCATTTCACTCATCTTGTGAGCTTCCCTAAAAGCAGTCACTTTCATTTGCCAGATTTTAAGATCAAGAGATGATAGGAAATGTCTAGCATTTTCAGAGTCAGTGTACTTTACATCTACAGCTCTAAGATTGTTTAAGATTCTGTTAAAGCGAGCAAAACAATCATCTAGAGATTCTCCAGAGTTCATTTCAAATCTAGTGTATTCCTTTTTAAATTGATCTTGCCTAGCTTCTTTTACAGAGTCAGTGCCCTCATGATAATCTTGAAGAGATTTCCAAATTTCATGAGCAGTGAGTAAATGACAGACTCTATCGAATTCTTTTCTAGCAAGTCCTTGAAGCAATATGTTTCTAGCTCTATTATTGTTTTCAACATCTTTTTCAAACTCGATTTTATCAATATCATCATTTGAAGGAAGCTCGTATGGAATCTTTACCTTGCGCCAAATAGCGTTACCTTGAGCTTGAAGGTATGCAGTCATCCGAATCCGCCAGTGGGGAAAGTCTGTGCCATTGAAGATTGGCGGCTTGTTCGAGTATTTCTCTGTTGCCATAACTTACTGTTTACTAATCACCTGTTAAGATGGATTAGTTGTGACACCTCGGAGTGTCGTATCCTTAATTTTTGAACATGATAAGGTTAAATACAGTATGAGATGTGGAAATAAGGTTAAAATCATAAGGATCGGGGGTTAATAACGTTTCCGGGCCGTTTCCGGCCGCTGGTTTTGGGCCTTCCCGAGGAGTTTTGGGCCTTGGTGGGCTTTGGTGGGATGGATTAGGACTCCGTAACGGACTAGGATTGGGTTGAGGGCTGGTAAAGGGGCTTCCCCAGCCCCTTGCGCCCCACCTCCCCATATTGCGCCCCACCTCCCCTCTTGCGCCTCTCCTCCCTCCCTCCCTAAGCCCTAGCCCCCCAAAACCGTGCGCACCCTCCCTTTCCTCCACCTCCACACCACCTCCCTCCACCCCTTGCTGCCCTAGGGTGGCCTCCCCACCCCTGCACCTTGTGGAGTCATCCCGTGGAGCCGAGGAGCGAGGAGCGAGGAGCGAGTAACGTGGAGCGAGGAGCGATTCGCGAGGAGATTCATTGGAGTTTTGTGCATCGGGCAAAGGTATGATCTTGAGGATCCTTGGGGATGATCTAGGTACTGTTATTAGGGTGTTTATCAAGTTTTTAGATCAATTGGAGGCGCTGGTTTGAAGTAATTTGGGTTAGATCTAAACTTGTCCACGTTTCTGTTTTCGGGCAGATTGAGCAGTCGAACTAGGGTTCGAGTTTCCGTCGATTTAGAATCCGAATCAGACCGTACGGACTTCTAGGAAGTTGTAGATAATTTAATTATCTTTCCGCGGACGTAAAGCACGTTAATTTCCGATCAGCCGTTTGAAAGTTATGGCTGTTTTACCGAGCGTCTAAAAATCTGTGACGTAACTGGAACAGATTGTGGTAATCTGTAGATTAAACAATTTTAGGGTCCGAATCAGTCTTTCCCTATAACTAGAAAAAGTTGGGAAATTTCCTAAGCTTCGCGACGGTGTACTCGTTTATTCGATTTGGAGTCCCAGAACTCAAGTTATGCCTTTTGCAAGGCTGCTGTCCCGCCGGGACAGAACCTCTGTTTTTAGGTTTTGCGAGTAGTTGGCAATGTCGGGTTAGATGGGGGTTTGTGTACTGTTTGGAGGCTATGATTGTGAGTGTGTGATGCCTATGTGCAGGTGGTGTGACCCCGAAAGTGCCCTCTTCTTCCCGCCAATCCGTTGCACGTGGTTGAGGCAAGTGTGTTGTGATGGATAGCAAGTTGTAGGTTGCATGTTGAAATTAGATGGAATTGCCTACATGATATATGTCCACTTGCCATGTTTTAATGATTGATATGATATGATGAGCATGTTTAACATATTATGATGCCATGTGTTAATATGTGAATTGAATATGATATTTGGCATGGTTGCATGCATGTCATGAGATAGGGCGAGGGCGGTGAGAAAGTCATAGCTAGTCCGGCAAGGTCGGTGAGAAAGTTATGACTAGTCCGGAACGCCATTGAGTAAGTCCTATGTCGTGATTCCATCCACGTGGTGTTTGGAAGCGAGTAGGCACCCTCCATCTTCGGGATGGAAGGGGAAAGGGTGCACACCGACGGTGTGTACTTCCCATACCGGTATGAGGTTCCAGAGGGTCAGGAGCAATGCATTACATCGCATACAAATTGATGATGATATTGATAAGTATTCATGAATGAGATGTTATACATGATGAAAGATGTTATTGACTTGTTGTTATGCTTGTTGTCCATTGCAATATGCTTGCTGAAGTTTTCGAACTCACCCTTGTGTTTTCTTGTTGTTTTAGGTACCATGAGAACGGCATGCGGGAAAGGGAATAGTCACACGCTCACACGTTGCTTCACCTTAATGTTTCCCCAAGTCAATTCATTTAGTTGGATAATAAATTGCGTGTGATGGCCTTTAAATTAAGTCTTAGCTTGGTTAATGAGAGTTCTATTGTTTGTTTGACACTTGGAACCTTAAGAGCTTAATGTTAGTCTCTTATTGTCGTTAAGACTTTATTTATTACTGTTTTAGATGTTTCTCTTATTGCCATATAATGCTATATTGTTGCTGTTCCTTAAATTCATGATAAAACAAAGGAGGTGCTGCCGAAATCTCGGTTTTTAGCCTATGCACCTTTGCTGGAATTTTATGTTAAATGTGGTATTTAGTTGTTGTTTAGCTTGTGTTTGGTAGCATTCAGGCATAGTGAATGCCGGGGTGTTACATTAGTAGAGCCAAGCTCTGATACCACTTGTAGGATCGAAAGACACGAATATAGCAATCAGAGGGGGGGTGAATGATTGTGCGGAAGCTAAAACCAAATTCTTAATCTACTAAAAGTTCACCCCAAAACAGAACGAAATAATTGCCTCATATTTGACAAAAACAAAATGATAGAGGTTCGGTAAAACGCGAATTCCTAGAGATCCAACTGTCGGAATGATCTGAAATTTGGACACAAGAAACTAGATTCCAATACAAATCGAACCCAAAAAGAATCAGCTCGATCGGACTTACAGATCAAAAGTTATAAACCTCACAAGCTTGCTATGACAGAAGATGACGAGAATAGATCTAACTAGAATTGTAGCTCGCCGAAAGATTTGAAGAACTTGATCTTTATTTCTCCTTTCTTTTGTCTAAAGTACTCCAAACAAAAGAGTACAACCCTAAAGCTTGCTCAAAGCTTGATGCCCTTCAACAGGAGACAACCCCTCCTATTTAAAGGACCAAAACACAAGGAGTCATGAATACAATTCCCACTCCTAATCCTAGAAGGAGTCCCACTCCTAATCCTAGAAAGAGTATGTATTCAACACAACTCCTCTTGGCCCAACCTGGCCGAGTACAACTCTTGCACGCGTATGGCAACCCTACCATACTCATGTGACTAACACTTTGCACGCGAATGACCTCCTGCCATTCTCACGTGACTAACCATTCTTCATATGCACCATTCTCTTAGCCCGAACGTCCCGCATGACATCCTTGACCACCAAGACCTCAGTTCCCCCTGAACCTAGTCCCGAACCTCAGTTCCTCCGTTAACCTAGTTCCGGTCTCGTCATCGACCACATTCGCCCTCGAGCAATACCTGCACATGAGTAAACCACAAAACGATTTCGAGCACAAATCCGCGACTTGACTCACATTAAACCCTGCAACCACTCACAGGAGTGCATTGCATTAAATATTCTAAGAACACGATTTCAAAACACGAACCAAAACCTTTGCAAAAATCAAAAAGCTTTTCAAATAATCAAACTGATTTCAGATCTTTTCAAATAAAGAAACCAAAAAATAAATCTTGTCGAAATATCAAACTGGTTTTAAATCTTTTTCAAATACTCATCATCAAAATCAAATGGATCAAAAATAACGATCCTTCAATCATATAATCAATTTCATCTAGTCTCAACAAGCAACCTAGAAACCGCTGTCCATTACAATACACTTGCCTCAACCAAGGGCAACGGATTGGCGAGAAGTAGAAGGCACTCCCGGGGTCACACCACCGGCACATAGGTACCACACACTCACAATCATGTCCACAAAACAGTAAGCAATCCCTCTTCTACCCCGATATTGCAAACTACTCGCTAAACCCAAAAACAGAGGTTCTGTCCCGTCGGGACAGCAGCATTCCAAAAGGCATAACTCGGGTTCTAAGACTTCGAATCAATTAAACGAGTACATCGCCGCATAGCTTAGGAAATTTCCCAACTTTTTCTAAGTATATGGAAAGACTGATTCGGACTCTAAAGTGGTTTAATCTACAGAAAACCGTGATCTGTTCCAATCACATCACAGATTTTTATACGTTCGGTAAAATGATCATAACTTTCAAACGGTTGGGCGAAATTGGATGTTCTTTATACCCACGGAAAGATATTGAAATTACCTACAACTTCTTCAACAGGTGGCCGACCAAATTCGGAATCTAAATTGGCGAAAA
Organism: Rhipidocladum racemiflorum; assembly: GCA_036346355.1. NCBI lineage: Eukaryota > Viridiplantae > Streptophyta > Magnoliopsida > Poales > Poaceae > Rhipidocladum > Rhipidocladum racemiflorum. The sequence goes on from CM070581.1 coordinate 38,372,149, forward strand.
CCCAAACCCTAGGTCGACTGCTCATGCTGCCCGAAACAGAGAACGTGGCAACTTCTAGATTTCATCTAATCTACTCAATTCCAGCACCACTAATTGATCTAAAAACATGATAATCACCCTTAGAAAAGATCCTAGACCAACCCCAAGGATTCCCATGGCCATACCTTCGCCCGATGACCAAAACCCAACGGATCTCCTCCCGGTCCGCGCGATCTCCTTCCTCGCTCCAAATCCACCGGATCTCCTCGTCGTGGAGCGCTCCAATGGATGGATCTTTGGGGTGGTGAGGTGGAGAACTCCCCTAGGGGAAGCAAGGGTGGAGAGGTGAGGAGAGGGGTGGTGATGCAATGGGGAGGAAGGAGGAGGAAGAGGAAGGGTGGAGGCGCAAGTGGGGGCTAGGGGAGGCGGCTAGGGTTGAGAGGGAAGTGGGAGGGGCGCATATGGGGAGACGGGGGGCGCACCAAGGGCTAGGGCAGCAGGTTTGCTGTCCTAGTCCACCTCCACATGGCCTAATTATGTCCCACTTTCGGCCCAAATAGACCCCCCAAGGCCCGAACTCCCCCGGAAGGCCCAATTCCCCTCCGGAAAGGCCCAAATCCCCCCCGGAAAGGCCCAAACTCCCAAAAACAGCCCAAAAACACGATACAAGAGCCGTACTTTAAGGTCGAGATCGAAAATTACTAATACCGTCATTCCGTAGTGTCACAGAATCCACCACCAAACTCTTCTATGGGACTCTAATCAACTACCTGATCTACGACAGAAAGGGTAAGCACTCTTCTCCCACAGGGGTTAATAGTTCTTCGGTGATGGCTCTAATCGGCCACACCGTCAAACCACACCCTTACTCTGAACAAAAAGAGGTGACCGAAACCCTTCGGCACCACAACCCCACTTTATCACAAAACCAAGAACAATTCAGTTCAATTCTTTCATAAGTATAGCAACATACATTATGGAAGATAGCATTCAACATCGAGGCTTAAATACAACATTTAAGCATAAAGAAATGATACCAATACCTTTTCCTAGTGTGCATCCATGTGTGTCAAATTTTAAATTAGTTATTCCACTCACACAAATTTTAATGTTGCTATCCTATGGCAAAATTTTAGATATAACCTAAGCCATGTTTATAAGTTATTCCACATTAAAATTTTAGGTAACCCTATGGTATTTCACTAAATTCATAAACCACGGACCTGAAGCCCGCTCTGATACCAACTGTAACACCCCGGCATCTAGTATGCCCTAGATGTGACACTACGGTATGGTGTGACATTATAGAATGTGAAATTAGAGAATAAAACCTTTCGGCTTGAGGTTTACTCGCGTTTTTGGGCCGTTTGAAGTGATGTGTCACCACGGAGTGTCGTAACCTTTTAAATGGTGCATGTTAAGGTCAAAAACTTTATGAAATATGGTATGGCAGGTTAAAACCATAAGGTATGGAGGTTAATAACGTTTCCGGGCCGTTTTCGGGGTTTTGGGCCTTCCCAGGGGAGTTTGGGCCTTAAGTGGGCTTTGGTGGGATGGAGTAGGTCTCCGTAACGGACTAGGATTGGGTGTGGGGGCTGGTAAAAGGGCTCCCCACCAGCCCTTGGACGTTCACCCCCTGCCCCTTGTGCGCCTTTCCCCCCACTTGCCCTTTTCCTAGACGCCTCCCTCCTCCCTTGGCCGTGCGCCTCCCCCTCCCTTTGCCCTATTGCTCCCCAACTCTCCACCACCTCTCCTCCACCCCCTTGCTGCCCTAGGGTGGTCTCCACACCTCTGCACCTTCTGGATCCATCCGTTGGAGCGAGGAGCGAGGAGCGTGGAGCGAGGAGCGATCCGCGAGGAAATCTATTGGAGATTCATTCGTTGGGCAAAGGTATGATCATGGGGATCCTTGGGTTTGATCTAGGTACTGTTCTTAGGGTGTTTATGAAGTTTTTAGATCAATTGGTGGTGCTGGGTTGGAGTTCTTTGGGTTAGATCTAGACGTTGCCACGTTTCTGTTTTCGGGCAGATTGAGCAGTCGGGCTAGGGTTCGAGTTTTTGTCGATTTATAATCCGAATCTGTCCTTACAGACTTAAAAGAAGTTGTAGATAATTTAATTATCTTTCCGTGGACATAAAGCACGTTAAAATCCGATCAGCCGTTTGAAAGTTATGGCCGTTTTACCGAGCATGTTAAAATCTGTGACGTAATTGGAACAGATCACGGTAATCTGTAGATTAGACGACTTTAGAGTCCGAATCAGTCTTTCCATATAACTAGAGAAAGTTGGGAAATTTCCTAAGCTATGCGAGGATGTACTCGTTTAATTGATTCGGAGTCCCAGAACTCAAGTTATGCCTTTTGCAATGCTGCTGTCCCGACGGGACAGAACCTCTGTTTTTAGGTTTTGCGAGTAGTTGGCAATGTCGGGGTAGATGAGGGTTTGCATACTGTTTTGTGGACATTATTGTGAGAGTGTGGTACCTGTGCAGGTGGTGCAACCCCGGGAGTGCCCTCTACTTCCCGCCAATCCGTTGCCCGTGGTTGAGGCAAGTGTGTTGTGATGGATAGCGATTTGTAGGTTGCTTGTTGAGAATAGATGGAATTGACTACATGATATATGATCACTTGCCATGCTTTTATGATTGCCAATGATATGATGAGCATGTTTAATATGTTATGATGCCATGTGTTAATATGTGAGTTAAATATGATGTTGGCATAAATGCATACATGGCATGTTACATGGCTCGGGCGGTGAGAAAGTCATAACTAGTCCGGGAAGGTCGGTGAGAAAGTTATGACTAATCCGGAAAGCCAATGAGTAAGTCCTACATCGTGATTCCATTCACCGCGGTGAACGGAAGCGAGGAGTAGGCACCCTCCATCTTCGGGATGGAAGGGGGGAGAGGGTGCACACCGACGGGTGTGTACTCAACCATACCGGTATGAGTTTCCAAGGAGACATGAGCATTGCATTACATTGCATACATAATGATGATGATATTGTTAAGTGTTCATGAATGAGATGATATATATGATGGGAGATGTTATTACCATGATATTGTTCTTGTTGTCCATTGAAATATGCTTGCTGAGTTTCGAACTCACGCTTGTGTTTTCTTGTTATTTTAGGTACCATGAGAACGGCATGCGGGGAAGGGAAATAGTCACACGCCCACACGTAGCTTCACCATATTGATTCCACAAGTCATTCTATTAGTTTGATAATAAATTGCGTGTGATGATTATTGCTTTAAGGTTTAGCTTTGTTTATGAGAGTTTTATTGTTCGTTTGACACTTGGAGACTTCAAGTGCTTGATGTTAGTCTTATATTGTCGTTAAGACTCCATTTATTGCTGTTTTAGATGTCTCTCATATTGCCTTATAATGCTATACTGTTGTTGCTCCTTAAATCCATGTTAAAACAAAGGAGGTGCTGCCGAAATCTCGGTTTTTAGCCTATGCACCTTTGCTGGAATTTTATGTTAAATGTGGTATTTAGATATTGTTTAGCTTATGTTTGGTAGCATTCAGGCATATTAAATACCGGTGTGTTACAGTTGGTATCAGAGCGGGCTGTAGGTCCTTGGAATGTGAATTTTTAGTATCATGCTATAGGGTACAACTAAAATGTGATGTGGAATAACTTAGAAACATGGCTTAGGTCTTAACTAAAACTTTGTTATAGGATAGCAACATTAAAACTTGCAAAAGTGGTATAACTAATTTAAAATTTGACATACATGGAGGCACAGAAGGAAAGGGTATGGGTATCGTTTCTTTACGCTTAAATGTTGTATTTAAGCTTTGATGTTGAATGCTTCTTTTGACAATGCATGTTGCTATGTCAATGATATATGTTGTGGTGATAAGAGTGGGGTTGTGGTACCAAAGGGTTTCGGTCACCTCTTGTTGTTTATAGTTAGGGTGAGGTTTGACGGTGTGGCCGGTTAGCGCCATCACCGAAGAACTGTTAACCCCTGTAGGAGAAAAGCGCTTACCCTTTCTGTCGTAAATCGGGTAGTTGATTGGAGACGAAAAGGAAGAGTTAATGGTGGTTTCCTTCGGATGTTCTTTGTCGCTCGACGGTCGGTGTTTGTTGCTTTTCTTGGCTTTAGCTGTTTTGAACCAAATGAAAAGGTGATGGGCTTTCGCGGATCGTTCCGTATGCGGTGTGTGGTTTTGTCTTCCTTAGGTGAAGACGAAGAAGAGGAGTCTAGTGTTGCGCTTCTTTTGGGAGCCTTTCCAGTTTTTGATGCATATTAATTGCTTTATGAAGAACAAGCATTCGATTTATTCCTGTGGATGTCTGTCTCCAAGGCTAAAGGAGTTTTGTTCGAGTTGTGCCGGACACAGTGTCGGGGCTGAAGTTACGTGGCCGTAGTAGTAAGTGGTGGTTGATTTCATCATTTTACTGGTTTGAGAAATCATCTTTGAAAGCCCTCTTGAGTCGTGAAAGTTAGGGGTTTGGTGTTAAGGTTTTATTTGAAAAGGTTAATGGAGCACTTGGTTCCCTTTTGAGAAAAGTTGTCTTCCAACCAGTTTCCTCTATGGAAGTCTTTGAGATTGAAAAGCGTTTTGGAGAATTCCTTTGCATAACCAAGTTTGGGTTTGTCTCATTGCAATTTTGAGAGTCAAGTTTCCTTATGAATTTGGGATGAGTTTTAAAACTAAAATGTCAGTAAACAAAGTAAGTAGTCTTTTGACTGAAATCGTTTGTCCCTAGTAAGAATTGATGTTTAGCATGTTATGTAGTAGGTAACAATGTGGTTTATGGATTGATGTGTTGCTAAGTTAAATTTTGAGTTGAATCAATTCAATGTGAGTAAAATCTCTAAGTTTGAGAATAAATAGACTACTAGTGTTGTAGTTCACTCTTAGCGAGAATGATTGAAAGTGTTAATGTTCATGATTAGAATCATTGCCTTGCTTTAAAAGTGCTTATGATCCTCGTTAATGTTAAAAGTTTAAACCTTGATGCATAGTTAAAACATTAAGATGATGTAAACTGCTGATATTGTTAAGAAGCTTTGCTTGGTGTTTAAAGATGTGCTAATCTAACGGATTAGTAGAGACTAGTGACTTTAATTTGGAAGTTGATTGGAGTGGTTATTTATGTTGTTGCAAACTACTAGTATATTTGGAAGTATGCAGTTGTGACCCTTCAATGCTAGTTTTCAATCTATTTTAAATAGTTTTAGTATGTTGTAATTTTGTTATCACCTATGTATAGGGTAGCTAAAAGTAATGTTGATCGGTTGATGATTATGCCCATTTGTTTTTATTGATGACTTAGTAGTGGTGGTAGTTGTGTAGAATACTTGTTGGAAACCATTGACTAAATGGAGGGTGTTGTAACCTGTGGTGATGGAGTGAACCATGGATAATTAACCTAATATAGAGTTTTATCCTTAATGAATGTATGCCTTGGAATCCTAGCTATGAACTTTGTCTTGTAGAGATAATATTTACATGTTGAAGTCGTTGTTTAACTGAATAAGGTTCGGTTATCGAGACGTGAATAGATAGGAGGTATGAAATTTATATGTTGATCTTCTGAAAGATTTGTGGAAGTACTATGTTTCAAATTTAGAATAAGAAGTATTATGATTCGGTGATCCGTGGGGATCATATCATTATAGTCTTGGTTGGGTGCCTTCTTGATAAGCATCATAAACCCTTATTAAAAGTTTTGGGAATGGTAACTAGAGGAAGAATTTGTTGTGAAGCTTTTGGTTGAATTGTGTTGGGGCTCCTCAGGGAGTAAAAAGTGATTATTAAAGTCTTTTAATGGAAAGCGTAGTGGAATTCTAGAGATGGTTCTTTTTATGCTTAGCTTGTGTTTAAAAGCTTTTGGACTGGTTTGGTTGTTTGCCATTTTGGTTGAAGGGTTTTCGGTCAAGGTGTTCCTTATCTTTGTGTTTCAGAGTTTCCCCAAAACTCGTAATGTTTGGTGTCGACCTTTGGTTTTGGCGAATTTGTTTAGTTCGTGTTGTGAGTTTGGATTTACATCCAAAAGTTTTGAGTCGATCGTGCCCTTTCGCGTTCGCACTGGATTATCTTTGGAATTAATTTTAAAAGGAAGCATATGGTCTTAAAGGGTTGTGTTGGAAACTTTTGAGTTGAGCCCTTAATGTGTAACTCTTTTTGGCTAGAGTTGGAGTTGTTTTGAAAATGTGTGTGATGTTGCGAGTGCTTCAAAAAGGTGGACTTTATGAAAGTTTTACAAAGTGATTTTGTTAGTGAGGTGTTCCCCTTTTGGGAATGAGTTTCCCTCTCCTTGAGGAAGTTCGTGATGGTTGTGGGAGCAGATGCTCGACTTGAAATTTTGATGTTCTTTTCCAAAATGTTGAATTTGGATGAAATGCAAAGTTGTGCAAGTTCAGTTTTCAACTGATGTGGGGTCTTTACGACGTGGTGTTTCTTGTCAACTATCTTGCCGTCATAGTCTATATGAATTTTCGCAACCTTCGATGTTAATTGTGTTTTCATCATTTGATACCGAGGAAGAAGTCATTTGGTGAATGACTATTCGGTGCCGTTGTTACATGATGAATGAAGGGTGAAAAAGGAAAACGAGACATTGTTTATGCATAATTAATCATAAAGGAGTCGACGAGCCAGGTCGGTGAGAAAGTCATATAAGGATATATGTCTAATCCGAGTGCTCTTGAAAAGTGTGCATGCATGTCAAGAATCGAGATGTCCATTTCTTTCTAGTATGAAAAGAAAGAATGAAGAAATTATGGTATTTTGGTTGTAGTGTAGGGATTTATGCTTCCTTTGTGATTTGGCTTGGATGTTGCCGAATTCTTTCCAAAATGGTTGTTAACGCTTTGGGTTTGAGTTGTCGTGTGTACACTTGGGGTTGATACCTAAGTGTTTTTGTGTGAGGGCGAGACCCTCTTAAGAAAGGAACCAATTGTGGTTTGGTAAGGTTTTTCGATCCTAGCTTGGGGCTAGGTGTTGAACCCTAGTGGTATAAGGGTGGTTTGTGATGGAGGTTGATGATGTATGGGTTTAACCATTATTAAGTGTAGCGATGGGTGGAAGTGAAGTTGACGGTAGTTCGGTGATATTTGTCCTGCCGTGAGAATTTGTCGTCACTAGTTGTTCTTGGATTTGAGTCTTGTCTGGGAAAGGATGGAATAAAATGTTAGTATGATGGTGTATCGGAAGGGCAAGTGTGCCTTAATGAGTTTTCCCCTCGATGGAAATTTTCGAATGTAGAAAGGTCGTTAAAGGAATTGTGACTTCCTTTGATTATGTCATGTTGAGTTTAATGGAGTATGGTAGTCAGGTTGGTTGTGATAGAAGTATGAAGTGTTTGCCGTGAGGATTCGAGCGTTTTGGGTTGATGGAGCCCTTTGTGGTTGAAACGCAGATTCTGTTGGGGAATTGAAGTGAAGGTCGATTTGTGAGGGGTTGCCCTTAGTTGAGCTAGATCAACACTTTTTCTCTATGTGTTGGTTTTGGGAACTCGTTTGTTGTTTGTTCCGGTTTTAGTCGTTGTGTGAATGTTTTGTGCTACAGAGAAGCCATTTGTCCCTTGGGGATTTTGTCATTGATTTTGGCGTCCTTCGGATTCGAGGTCGAATCCTGTTGAAGGGGGGGAGAATGTGACACTACGGTATGGTGTGACATTATAGAATGTGAAATTAGAGAATAAAACCTTTCGGCTTGAGGTTTACTCGCGTTTTTAGGCCGTTTGAAGTGATGTGTCACCACGGAGTGTCGTAACCTTTTAAATGGTGCATGTTAAGGTCAAAAACTTTATGAAATATGGTATGGCAGGTTAAAACCATAAGGTATGGAGGTTAATAACGTTTTCGGGGTTTTGGGCCTTCCCGGGGGAGTTTGGGCCTTAAGTGGGCTTTGGTGGGATGGAGTAGGTCTCCGTAACGGACTAGGATTGGGTGTGGGGGCTGGTAAAAGGGCTCCCCACCAGCCCTTGGACGTTCACCCCCTGCCCCTTGTGCGCCTTTCCCCCCACTTGCCCTTTTCCTAGCCGCCTCCGTCCTCCCTTGGCCGTGCGCCTCCCCCTCCCTTTGCCCCATTGCTCCCCAACTCTCCACCACCTCTCCTCCACCCCCTTGCTGCCCTAGGGTGGTCTCCACACCTCTGCACCTTGTGGATCCATCCGTTGGAGCGAGGAGCGAGGAGCGAGGAGCGAGGAGCGTGGAGCGAGGAGCGATCCGCGAGGAGATCTATTGGAGATTCATTCGTTGGGCAAAGGTATGATCATGGGGATCCTTGGGTTTGATCTAGGTACTGTTCTTAGGGTGTTTATGAAGTTTTTAGATCAATTGGTGGTGCTGGATTGGAGTTCTTTGGGTTAGATCTAGACGTTGCCACGGTTCTGTTTTCGGGCAGATTGAGCAGTCGGGCTAGGGTTCGAGTTTTCGTCTATTTAGAATCCGAATCTGTCCGTACGGACTTAAAATAAGTTGTAGATAATTTAATTATCTTTCCGTGGACATAAAGCACGTTAAATTCCGATCAGTCGTTTGAAAGTTATGGCCGTTTTACCGTGCGTGTTAAAATCTGTGACGTAATTGGAACAGATCACGGTAATCTGTAGATTAGACGACTTTAGAGTCCGAATCAGTCTTTCCATATACCTAGAGAAAGTTGGGAAATTTCCTAAGCTACGCGAAGATGTACTCGTTTAATTGATTCGGAGTCCCAGAACTCAAGTTATGCCTTTTGCAATGCTGCTGTCCCAACGGGACAGAACCTCTGTTTTTAGGTTTTGCGAGTAGTTGGCAATGTCGGGGTAGATGAGGGTTTGCGTACTGTTTTGTGGACATTATTGTGAGCGTGTGGTACCTATGTGCAGGTGGTGCAACCCCGGGAGTGCCCTCTACTTCCCGCCAATCCGTTGCCCGTGGTTGAGGCAAGTGTGTTGTGATGGATAGCGATTTGTAGGTTGCTTGTTGAGAATAGATGGAATTGACTACATGATATATGATCACTTGCCATGCTTTTATGATTGCCAATGATATGATGAGCATGTTTAATATGTTATGATGCCATGTGTTAATGTGTGAGTTAAATATGATGTTGGCATAAATGCATACATGGCATGTTACATGGCTCGGGCGGTGAGAAAGTCATAACTAATCCGGGAAGGTCGGTGAGAAAGTTATGACTAATCCGGAAAGCCAATGAGTAAGTCCTACATTGTGATTCCATTCACCGCGTTGAACGGAAGCGAGGAGTAGGCACCCTCCATCTTCGGGATGGAAGGGGGGAGAGGGTGCACACCGACGGGTGTGTACTCAACCATACCGGTATGAATTTCCAAGGAGACATGAGCATTGCATTACATTGCATACATAATGATGATGATATTGTTAAGTGTTCATGAATGAGATGATATATATGATGGGAGATGTTATTGCCATGATATTGTTCTTGTTGTCCATTGCAATATGCTTGCTGAGTTTCGAACTCACGCTTGTGTTTTCTTGTTATTTTAGATACCATGAGAACGGCATGCGGGGAAGGGAAATAGTCACACGCCCACACGTAGCTTCACCATATTGATTCCACAAGTCATTCTATTAGTTTGATAATAAATTGCGTGTGATGATTATTGCTTTAAGGTTTAGCTTTGTTTATGAGAGTTTTATTGTTCGTTTGACACTTGGAGACTTCAAGTGCTTGATGTTAGTCTTATATTGTCGTTAAGACTCCATTTATTGCTGTTTTAGATGTCTCTCATATTGCCTTATAATGCTATACTGTTGTTGCTCCTTAAATCCATGTTAAAACAAAGGAGGTGCTGCCGAAATCTCGGTTTTTAGCCTATGCACCTTTGCTGAAATTTTATGTTAAATGTGGTATTTAGATGTTGTTTAGCTTATGTTTGGTAGCATTCAGGCATATTAAATGCCGGGGTGTTACGCTAGATGTCACCAAACATAGACTAAACAACATCTAAATACCACAAATAAAGATAAATTACAGCAAAGGCTCAAATGCTAAACCGAAAATTTCGGCAACATCTCCTTTGTTTTTCCATGAAATGCAGCAACAACAGTAATAAGACAAGATATAGCATGATACGAAACATCTAAAATAGCAATAACAACTGACAATCAGGAATATCAGCCACCATACAACTAAGGATATATGCTTATCCCTCACAATGTCAAATATGGACTAATCATTTACTAATGACGACCAACGAAGCATCAAAACCACAATTTAGTTCAATGAATTAACCATCACAATTAAAGGAAGGAACATGTCATTGCTTAAATGTGTGATGCTAAGTGATGACGTGTGACTAGCTCCCTTTCCCGCAATCCGGTTTCATGGTACCTAAAAACATCATAAAAACACAAGCGTGAGTTCATCACTCAGCGAAGTGTATTGCAATTGTAACACCCCGGCATCTAGTATGCCCGAATGCTACCAAACATAGGCTAAACAACACCTAAATACCACTAATAAAGACAAATTACAGCAAAGGAGCAAATGCTAAAAGCCGAAAATTTCGGCAGCATCTCCTTTGTTTTAACATGAATTGAGACAATAGCAATAACAGGCAAGTAACATACTATCACAAGATATCTAAAGAAGCAATGTAAATAGATTTTAGCAACATCATAAGGCAATAATATCAAGTCCAACCACTCCATAAACTATAACGAAACAAATAAGGGACACGACCACACAGTTTAATCCATACACCAAGATTCATGGCACTATTATTATGATCATAACTCAAAATTGGTAAATGTGACTGGAACTACGTGAAGATGTGTAGCTAATGCCCTTTCCCACATGCCGGAGTCATGGTACCAAAAAAAAACAACATAAACACAAGCGTGAGTTCATCACTCAGCAAGTATATTGCAATGGTACAAACAAAAACAATTACATGGCTACAACTACTCACATCATGTATATAATCTCATTCATGATCACATATCATTATCATCATCATTATGTATGCAATGCGATGCGATGCTCATGTCTCCTTGCAAACTCATACCGGTATGGTTGAGTACACACCCGTCGGCGTGCACCCTCTCCCCCTTCCATCCCGAAGATGGAGGGTGCCTACTCCTCGCTTCCAAACACCGCGGTGGATGGAATCACGATGTAGGACTTACTCATTAGCTCTCCAGAATAGTCATAACTTTCTCACCGACCTTTCCCGGACTAGTTATGACTTTCTCACCGCCCGGGCCATGTATCATGCCATGTATGCAAACATGCCAACATCATAATTAACTTGTACATTAACATATGGCATCATAACATAATAAGCATACTCATCATATCAATGGCAATCATTAAAGCATGGCAAGTGATCATATTATATAATCAATTTCATCTAGTCTCAACTAGCAACCTACAAACCGCTATCCATTACAATACACTTGCCTCAACCACGGGCAACGGATTGGCGAGAAGTAGAAGGCACTCCAGGGGTCACACCACCTGCACATGTGTACCACACACTCACAATCATGTCCACAAAACAGTAAGCAATCCCTCTTCTACCCCGACATCGCAAACTACTCGCTAAACTCAAAAACAGAGGTTATGTCCCGTCAGGACAGCAGCCTTCCAAAAGGCATAACTCGGGTTCTAAGACTCCGAATCAATTAAATGTGTACATCCTCGCGTAGCTTAGGAAATTTCCCAACTTTTTCTAAGTATATGGAAAGACTGATTCGGACTCTAAAATGGTTTAATCTACAGAAAACCGTGATTTGTTCCAATCACATCACAGATTTTAATATGTTCGGTAAAACGATCATAACTTTCAAACGGCTGGGCAGAATTGGACATTCTTTATACCCACGGAAAGATATTGAAATTACCTACAACTTCTTCAACAGGTGGAGGACCAAATTCCGAATCTAAATTGACGAAAACCCAAACCCTAGGTCGACTGCTCATGCTGCCCGAAACAGAGAACGTGGCAACTTCTAGATTTCATCTAATCTACTCAATTCCAGCACCACCAATTGATCTAAAAACATGATAATGTCCCTAAGAACAGTACCTATACCAACCCTACATAGACCAACCCCAAGGATTCCCATGGCCATACCTTCGCCTGACGCACGAAAACCCAATAGATCTCCTCCCGGTTCGCGCGATCTCCTTCCTCTCTCCAATCCCGCCGGTTGTCCTCGTCGCGGAGCGCTCCAACGTTTGGATCTACGAGGTGGTGAGGTCAAGAACTCACCTAGGGGCAGCAAGGGGGGTGGATAGGGGGTGGAGGGGTGGTGGCGCAAGGGGAGAGGTGGTGGAGGGGTGGTGCGGCTAGGAGGAGGAGTTGGGGGTGGCGGCTAGGGCACACAAGGGTGTGGAGGAGGCGCACAAGGGGAGGTGGGCGCAAGCAAGGGCAGGGGGAGGCCCTTTTTACCAGCCCAAACAGGATTCCTACTCCTAAATGGACTCATACTCCTCCCCACCAAGGCCCACGACCCTTTCCCTTAGGCCCAAACTCCCCCGGAAAAGCCCAAATCCCCGGAAACGCGAATAAACCTCGTAGCGTATGGTTTCAACCTCCAATTCCATATTTCATAATGTTTTTGACCTCAACATTCACATCATATAAGGTTTCGACACTCCGTGGTGTCACAGCAATGGTACAAAAACAATAACAATTCACCTACATACTTAATGCCATTCACATATCCTGAGAATCAACTCATGAACTTCATTTATGCTCTCATATAACATCATCATAGACATCTCAAATAACATCTTCGTATGCATCTCATAGAACATCATAATCATTTCATAAACCACTTCATTCATGCAATGCAACGCACATATCTCTTTGAAGCACATACCGGTATTGCCGAGTGCACACCCGTCGGCGTGCACCCCCTTTACCCTTCCATCCTGTAGATGGAGGGTGCCTACTCTTACTGACTCGCTCCCATGCACAATCGTGGATGGGACTACGAGGTAGGTCTTTCGTGGTCAGTACGTGTGAACACAGAGGCCCGCATCAGGATGGGGCGCCTCTTTCATTATGAATGCACATATGACATAAACATGTAAAGATTGGCAAATGCATTTAATACAACAACTTCATGATCTGTGACACTACGGTATGGTGTGACATTATAGAATGTGAAATTAGAGAATAAAACCTTTCAGCTTGAGGTTTACTCGTTTTTGGGCCGTTTGAAGTGATGTGTCACCACGGAGTGTCGTAACCTTTTAAATGGTGCATGTTAAGGTCAAAAACTTTATGAAATATGGTATGGCAGGTTAAAACCATAAGGTATGGAGGTTAATAACGTTTCCGGGCCATTTTCGGGGATTTGGGCCTTCCCGGGGGAGTTTGGGCCTTAAGTGGGCTTTGGTGGGATGGAGTAGGTCTCCGTAACAGACTAGGATTGGGTGTGGGGGCTGGTAAAAGGGCTCCCCGCCAGCCCTTGGGCGTTCACCCCTGCCCTAGGTGCGCCCCCACCTCTTCCCCATGTGCCCTAGCCGCCACACCTCTCCCTCCCCTCTTGTGCCATGCGCCTCCACCTCCCCCTTTGCCCCCATTGCTCCCCACCTCTTCACCACCTCTCCTCCACCCCCTTGCTGCCCTAGGGTGACCTCCCCACCCCTGCATCCTCATGGATCCATCCGAGGAGCGAGGAGCGAGGAGCGAGGTGCGAGGAGCGAGGAGCGAGGAGCGAGGAGCGAGGAGATCGATTGGAGTTTTCGTGCGTCGGGCAAAGGTATGATCATGGGCTCCTCAGGGAAGAGCTAGGTACTGTTATTAGGGATTTTATCAAGTTTTTAGATCAATTGGAGGCGCTGGATTGGAGTAATTTGGGTTAGATCTAGATGTTGCCACGTTTCTGTTTTGGGACAGCATGAGCAGTCGGGCTAGGGTTCGAGTTTTCATCAATTTAGATTCCGATTCTGTCCGTACGGATGTTGAAGAAGTTGTAGATAATTTAATTATATTTCCGTGGACATAAAGCACGTTAAATTCCGATCAGCCGTTTGAAAGTTATGGCTGTTTTACCGAGCGTGTTAAAATCTGTGACGTAATTGGAACAGATCACGGTAATCTGTAGATTAGACGACTTTAGAATCCGAATCAGTCTTTCCATATACCTAGAGAAAGTTGGGAAATTTTCTAAGCTACGCGAGGATGTACTCGTTTAATTGATTCGGAGTCCCAGAACTCAAGTTATGCCTTTTGCAATGCTGCTGTCCCAACGGGACAGAACCTCTGTTTTTAGGTTTTGCGAGTAGTTGGCAATGTCGGGGTAGATGAGGGTTTGCGTACTGTTTTGTGGACATGATTGTGAGCGTGTGGTACCTATGTGCATGTGGTGCAACCCCGGGAGTGCCCTCTACTTCCCGCCAATCCGTTGCCCGTGGTTGAGGCAAGTGTGTTGTGATGGATAGCGATTTGTAGGTTGCTTGTTGAGAATAGATGGAATTGACTACATGATATATGATCACTTGCCATGCTTTTATGATTGCCAATGATATGATGACCATGTTTAATATGTTATGATGCCATGTGTTAATATGTGAGTTAAATATGATGTTGGCATAAATGCATACATGGCATGTTACATGGCTCGGGCGGTGAGAAAGTCATAACTAGTCCGGGAAGGTCGGTGAGAAAGTTATGACTAATCCGGAAAGCCAATGAGTAAGTCCTACATCGTGATTCCATTCACCGCGGTGAACGAAAGCGAGAGTAGGCACCCTCCATCTTCGGGATGGAAGGGGGGAGAGGGTGCACACCGACGGGTGTGTACTCAACCATACCGGTATGAGTTTCCAAGGAGACATGAGCATTGCATTACATTGCATACATAATGATGATGATATTGTTAAGTGTTCATGAATGAGATGATATATATGATGGAAGATGTTACTGCCATGATATTGTTCTTGTTGTCCATTGCAATATGCTTGCTGAGTTTCGAACTCACGCTTGTGTTTTCTTGTTATTTTAGGTACCATGAGAACGGCATGCGGGAAGGGAAATAGTCACACGCCCACACGTAGCTTCACCATATTGATTCCACAAGTCATTCTATTAGTTTGATAATAAATTGCGTGTGATGATTATTGCTTTAAGGTTTAGCTTTGTTTATGAGAGATTTATTGTTCGTTTGACACTTGGAGACTTTAAGTGCTTGATGTTAGTCTTATATTGTCGTTAAGACTCCATTTATTGCTGTTTTAGATGTCTCTCATATTGCCTTATAATGCTATACTGTTGTTGCTCCTTAAATCCATGTTAAAACAAAGGAGGTGCTGCCGAAATCTCGGTTTTAGCCTATGCACTTTATGTTAAATGTGGTATTTAGATGTTGTTTAGCTTATGTTTGGTAGCATTCAGGCATATTAAATGCCGGGTGTTACTGATTGGTATCGAGCGGTCAGTAGGACCTTGGAATGTGAAATTAAGAGACATGCCATAGGGTACAACTAAAATATGATGTGGAAAAACTAAGAAACATGCCTTAGGTTTCAACTAAAACTTTGTCATAGGATAGCAACATTAAAACTTGCAAAAATGGTATACCTAATCTAAAATTTGACACACACTGGATGCACAGTAGGAAAGGGTATGGGTATCGTTTCTTTACGCTTAAATGTTGTATTTAAGCTTTGATGTTGAATGCTTCTTTTGACAATGCATGTTGCTATGTCAATGATATATGTTGTGGTGATAAGAGTGGGGTTGTGGTACCGAAGGGTTTCAGTCACCTCTTGTTGTTTATAGTTAGGGTGAGGTTTGACGGTGTGGCCGGTTAGCGCCATCACCGAAGAACTGTTAACCCCTGTAGGAGAAAAGCGCTTACCCTTCCTGTCGTAAATCGGGTAGTTGATTGGAGACGAAAAGGAAGAGTTAATGGTGGTTTCTTTCGGATGTTCTTTGTCGTTCTGACGGTCGGTGTTTGTTGTTTTTCTTGGCTTTAGCTGTTTTGAACCAATTGAAAAGGTGATGGGCTTTCGCGGATCGTTCCGTATGCGGTGTGTGGTTTTGTCTTCCTTGGGTGAAGACGAAGAAGAGGAGTCTAGTGTTGCGCTTCTTTTGGGCGCCTTTCCAAGTTTTAATGCTTAGTTTGTTGATTTCTTTATGGGAAGAAGCATTCGATTTATTCCTGTGGTTGTCTTTCTCCGAGGCTAAAGGAGTTTTGTTCGGAGTTGTGCCGGACTGGCTGTCGGGCTGAAGTTCAGTGGCTTTGTAGGAGTAAGTGGTGTTTGATTTCGTCATTTTACTGGTTTAAGAAATCATCTTTGAAAGCCCCTCTTGAGTCGTGAAAGTTAGGGGTTTGGAGTTAAGGTTTTATTTGCAAAGGTTTGATTGAGCGCTTGGTTCCCTTTCGAGAAAATTGTCTTTCAACCTTTTTCCTTATGGGAGTCCTTGAGATTTAAAAATGTTTTGGAAAATTCCTTTGCATGACCAAGTTTGGGTTTGTCTCATTGCAATTTTGAGTCAAGTTTCCTTATGAATTTGGGATGAGTTTTAAAACTAAATGCTGCAAACAAAGTAAGTAGTCTTTTGACTGAAATCGTTTGTCCCAAGTAAGAATTGATGTTTAAGCATGTTATGTAGTAGGTAACAATGTGGTTTATGGATTGATGTGTTGCTAAGTTAAATTTTGAGTTGAATCAATTCAATGTGAGTAAAATCTCTAAGTTTGAGAATAAATAGACTACTAGTGTTGTAGTTTACTCTTAGCGAGAATGATTGAATGTGCTAAAGTACGTGCTTAGAATCTGTTGCTTTGCTTTAAAAGTGCTTATGACCCTTGATAATGTTTAAAGTTTTAAACCCTGTTGCATAGTTAAAACATTAAGATGATGTAAACTGCTGATATTGTTAAGAAACTTTGCTTGGTGTTTAAAGATGTGCTAATCTAACGGATTAGTAGAGACTAGTGACTTTAATTTGGAAGTTGATTGGAGTGGTTATTTATGTTGTTGCAAACTACTAGTATATTTGGAAGTATGCAGTTGTGACCCTTCAATGCTAGTTTTCAATCTATTTTAAATAGTTGGAGTATGTTGTAATTTTGTTATCACCTATGTATAGGGTAGCTAAAAGTAATGTTGTTGGTTGATGATTATGCCCATTTGTTTTTATTGATGACTTAGTAGTGGTGGTAGTTGTGTAGAATACTTGTTGGAAACCATTGACTAAATGGAGGGTGTTGTAACCTGTGGTGATGGAGTGAACCATGGATAATTAACCTGATGTAGAGTTTTATCCTTAATGAATGTATGCCTTGGAATCCTAGCTATGAACTTTGTCTTGTAGAGATAATATTTACATGTTGAAGTCGTTGTTTAACTGAATAAGGTTCGGTTATCGAGACGTGAATAGATAGGAGGTATGAAATTTATATGTTGATCTTGCTGAAAGATTTGTGGAAATACTATGTTTCAAATTTAGAATAAGAAGTATTATGATTCGGTGATCCGTGGGGATCATATCATTATAGTCTTGGTTGGGTGCCTTTTTGATAAGCATCAAAAACCCTTATTAAAAGTGTTGGAATGGTAACTAGAGGAAGAATTTGTTATGAAGCTTTTGGTTGAATTGTGTTGGGGCTCCTCAGGGAGAAAAAAAGTGATTATTAAAGTCTTTTAATGAAAAGCGTAGTGGAGTTCTAGAAATGGTTCTTTTTATGCTGAGCTTGTGTTTAAAGGCTTTTGGACTGGTTTGGTTGTTTGCCATTTTGGTTGAAGGGTTTTCGGTCAAGGTGTTCCATAAGGTGTGTTTCGGAGTTTCCCTAAAACCCGTAGAAATTGGTGCAAATATTTGGTTTTGGCTAATTTGTTTAGTTGGTGCTATGAGTATGGATTTACACCCCAAAAGTTTTTGAGTCGATCGCGCCCTTTCGCGTTCGCACTGAATTATCTTTGAAATTAATTTTAAAAGGAAGCAGATGGTCATAAAGGGTTGTGTTGGAAACTTTTGAGTTAAGCCCTTGATGTGTAACTCTATTTGGCTAGAGTTGGAGTCATTTGAAAAATGTGTCTGGTGTGCGGGTGTTTCACAAGTCTGGGTTTTTATGAATGTTTCATAAGTGAATTCGGTTAGAGAAGAGTTTTCTTTTGGGATTGAGCTTCCCTCTCTTTTGATAAAATTTATGCAGTTGTTGGTGCAGATGTCTAACTTTGGAGTCAATGTTCTTTTCCAAAATGTTGATTTTGGTTAAAATGCGATGTTTTGCAAAGTTTAGCTATCTATCGTTGGTGGGTTCTGATTTGATGTGGTGCCTTACTGTTAATTATGTTGCCGTCATAGTCTATATGATTTAGTGCAACCGTCAGTGTTATGGGTATTTCAATCATTTGATACCGAGGAAGAAGTTATTTGGTGAATGACTATTCGGTACCGTTGTTCCATGATGAATGAATGGTGAAAAGTAAACATGACATCGTTTTTACATGTTAAATGATAAAAGAGTCGTTGAGCCAGGTCTGTAACACCCCGGCATTCACTATGCCTGAATGTTACCAAACACAAGCTAAACAACAACTAAATACCACATTTAACATAAAATTCCAGCAAAGGTGCAAAGGCTAAAAACCGAGATTTCGGCAGCACCTCCTTTGTTTTATCATGAATTTAAGGAACAACAACAATATAGCATTATATGGCAATAAGAGAAACATCTAAAACAGCAATAAATAAAGTCTTAACGACAATAAGAGACTAACATTAAGCTCTTAAGGTTCCAAGTGTCAAACAAACAATAGAACTCTCATTAACCAAGCTAAGACTTAATTTTAAAGACCATCACACGCAATTTATTATCAAACTAAATGAATTGACTTGGGGAAACATTAAGGTGAAGCAACGTGTGAGCGTGTGACTATTCCCCTTTCCCGCATGCCGTTCTCATGGTACCTAAAACAACAAGAAAACACAAGGGTGAGTTCGAAAACTCAGCAAGCATACTGCAATGGACAACAAGCATAACAACAAGTCAATAACATCTTTCATCATGTATAACATCTCATTCATGAATACTTATCAATATCATCATCAATTTGTATGCGATGTAATGCATTGCTCGACCCTCTGGAACCTCATACCGGTATGGGAAGTACACACCCGTCGGTGTGCACCCTTTCCCCTTCCATCCCGAAGATGGAGGGTGCCTACTCGCTTCCAAACACCACGTGGATGGAATCACGACATAGGACTTACTCAATGGCGTTCGGACTAGTCATAACTTTCTCACCGACCTTGCCGGACTAGCTATGACTTTCTCACCGCCCTCGCCCTATCTCATGACATGCATGCAACCATGCCAAATATCATATTCAATTCACATATTAACACATGGCATCATAATATGTTAAACATGCTCATCATATCATATCAATCATTAAAACATGGCAAGTGGACATATATCATGTAGGCAATTCCATCTAATTTCAACATGCAACCTACAACTTGCTATCCATCACAACACACTTGCCTCAACCACGTGCAACGGATTGGCGGGAAGAAGAGGGAACTCCCGGGGTCACACCACCTGCACATAGGCATCACACACTCACAATCATAACCTCAAAACAGTACACACGCCCCCATCTAACCCGACATTGCCAACTACTCGCAAAACCTAAAAACAGAGGTTCTGTCCCGGCGGGACAGCAGCCTTGCAAAAGGCATAACTTGAGTTCTGGGACTCCGAATCGAATAAACGAGTACACCCTCGCGTAGCCTAGGAAATTTCCCAACTTTCTCTAGGTATAAGGAAAGTCTGATTCGGACTCTAAAATTGTTTAATCTACAGATTACCACAATCTGCTCCAGTTACGTCACAGATTTTTAGGCGCTCGGTAAAACAGCCATAACTTTCAAACGGCTGATCGGAAATTAACGTGCTTTACGTCCACGGAAAGATAATTAAATTATCTACAACTTCCTAGAAGTCCGTACGGTCTGATTCGGACTCTAAATCGACAGAAACTCGAACCCTAGTTCGACTGCTCAATCTGCCCGAAAACAGAAACGTGGACAAGTTTAGATCTAACCCAAATTACTTCAAACCAGCGCCTCCAATTGATCTAAAAACTTGATAAACACCCTAATAACAGTACCTAGATCATCCCCAAGGATCCCCAAGATCATACCTTTGCCCGATGCACAAAACTCCAATGAATCTCCTCGCGAATCTCCTCGCGAATCGCTCCTCGCTCCACGTTCCTCGCTCCTCGCTCCTTGCTCCTCGCTCCTCGCTCCACGGGATGACTCCGCGAGGTGCAGGGGTGGGGAGGCCACCCTAATGCAGCAAGGGGTGGAGGGGAGGTGGTGTGGAGGTGGAGGAAAGGGAGGGGGGTGCGCACGGTTTTGGGGGCTAGGGCTTAGGGGAGGGAGGAGAGAGGCGCAAGAGGGGAGGTGGGGCGCAATATGGGGAGGTGGGGCGCAAGGGGCGGGGGGCAAGCCCCTTTTACCAGCCCTCAACCCAATCCTAGTCCGTTACGGAGTCCTAATCCATCCCACCAAAGCCCACCAAGGCCCAAAACTCCTCCGGGAAGGCCCAAAACCCCGAAAACGGCCCGAAAACGGCCCGGAAACGTTATTAACCCCCGATCCTTATGATTTTAACCTTATTTCCACATCTCATACTGTATTTAACCTTATCATGTTCAAAAATTAAGGATACGACACTCCGAGGTGTCACAAGGTCGGTGAGAAAGTCATATATGGAGGTATGACTAATCCGGAGTGCTCCTGAAGAATGTGCATTTATGTCATGAAACAAGATTTCTCTTGCTTTCTAGTATGAAAAGAAAGAATGAAGAAATTATGGTATTTTGGTTGTGGTGTAGGGGATTTATGCTCCCTTTGTGATTTGGCTTGGATGTTGCCGAATTCTTTCCAAAATGGTTGTTAATGCTTTGGGTTTGAGTTGTCGTGAGTACACTTGGGCTTGATAGCTAAGTGTTTTTGTGTGAGGGCGAGACCCTCTTAAGAAAGGAACCAATTGTGGTTTGGTAAGGTTTTTCGATCCTAGCTTGGGCTAGGTGTTGAACCCTAGTGGTATAAGGGTGGTTTGTGATGGAGGTTGATGATGTATGGGTTTAACCATTATTAAGTGTAGCGATGGGTGGAAGTGAAGTTGACGGTAGTTCGGTGATATTTGTCCTGCCGTGAGCATTTGTCGTCACTAGTTGTTCTTGGATTTGAGTCTTGTGCAGGAAAGGATGGAATAAAATGTTAGTATGATGGTGTATCGGAAGGGCAAGTGTGCCTTAATGAGTTTTCCCCTCGATGAAAATTTTCGGGAATGTAGAAAGGTCGTTAAAGGAATTGTGACTTCCTTTGATTATGTCATGTTGAGTTTAATGGAGTATGGTAGTCAGGTTGGTCGTGATAGAAGTATGAAGTGTTTGCCGTGAGGATTCGAGCATTTTGGGTTGATGGAGCCCTTTGTGGTTGAAATGCAGATTCTGTTGGGGAATTGAAGTGAAGGTCGATTTGTGAGGGGTTGCCCTTAGTTGAGCCAGATCAACACTTTTTCTCTATGTGTTGGTTTTGGGAACTCGTTTGTTGTTTGTTCCAGTTTTAGTCGTTGTGTGAATGTTTTGAGCTGTAGAGAAGCCTTTTATCCCTTGGGGACTTTGTTCTTGATTATGGCGTCCTTCGGATTCGAGGTCGAATCTTGTTGAAGGGGGGAAGAATGTGACACTACGGTATGGTGTGACATTATAGAATGTGAAATTAGAGAATAAAACCTTTCGGCTTGAGGTTTACTCGCGTTTTTGGGCCGTTTGAAGTGATGTGTCACCATGGAGTGTCGAACCTTTTAAATGGTGCATGTTAAGGTCAAAAACTTTATGAAATATGGTATGGCAGGTTAAAACCATCAGGTATGGAGGTTAATAACGTTTTCGGGCCGTTTCCGGGCCGTTTTCGGGGTTTTGGGCCTTCCCAGGGGAGTTTGGGCCTTAAGTGGGCTTTGGTGGGATGGAGTAGGTCTCCGTAACGGACTAGGATTGGGTGTGGGGGCTGGTAAAAGGGCTCCCCACCAGCCCTTGGGTGTTCACCCCTGCCCGAGGTGCGCCCCCACCTCTTCCCCATGTGCCCTAGCCGCCACACCTCTCCCTCCCCTCTTGTGCCATGCGCCTCCACCTCCCCCTTTGCCCCCATTGCTCCCCACCTCTTCACCACCTCTCCTCCACCCCCTTGCTGCCCTAGGGTGACCTCCCCACCCCTGCATCCTCATGGATCCATCCGAGGAGCGAGGAGCGAGGAGCGAGGAGCGAGGAGCGAGGAGATCGATTGGAGTTTTCGTGCGTCGGGCAAAGGTATGATCATGGGGCTCCTCGGGGATGAGATAGGTACTGTTATTAGGGACTTTATCAAGTTTTTATATCAATTGGAGGCGCTGGATTGGAGTAATTTGGGTTAGATCTAGATGTTTCCACGTTTCTGTTTTGGGACAGCATGAGCAGTCAGGCTAGGGTTCGAGTTTTTGTCAATTTAAATTCCGAGTCTGTCCGTACGCATGTTGAAGAAGTTGTAGATAATTTAATTATCTTTCCGTGGACATAAAGCACGTTAAATTCCGATCAGCCGTTTGAAAGTTATGGCTGTTTTACCGAGCGTGTTAAAATCTGTGACGTAATTGGAACAGATCACGGTAATCTGTAGATTAGACGACTTTAGAGTCCGAATCAGTCTTTCCATATACCTAGAGAAAGTTGGTAAATTTCCTAAGCTACGCGAGGATGTACTCGTTTAATTGATTCGGAGTCCCAGAACTCAAGTTATGCCTTTTGCAATGCTGCTGTCCCAACGGGACAGAACCTCTGTTTTTAGGTTTTGCGAGTAGTTGGCAATGTCGGGGTAGATGAGGGTTTGCGTACTGTTTTGTGGACATGATTGTGAGAGTGTGGTACCTATGTGCAGGTGGTGCAACCCCGGGAGTGCCCTCTACTTCCCGCCAATCCGTTGCCCGTGGTTGAGGCAAGTGTGTTGTGATGGATAGCGATTTGTAGGTTGCTTGTTGAGAATAGACGGAATTGACTACATGATATATGATCACTTGCCATGCTTTTATGATTGCCAATGATATGATGACCATGTTTAATATGTTATGATGCCATGTGTTAATATGTGAGTTAAATATGATGTTGGCATAAATGCATACATGGCATGTTACATGGCTCGGGCGGTGAGAAAGTCATAACTAGTCCGGGAAGGTCGGTGAGAAAGTTATGACTAATCCGGAAAGCCAATGAGTAAGTCCTACATCGTGATTCCATTCACCGCGGTGAATGGAAGCGAGGAGTAGGCACCCTCCATCTTCGGGATGGAAGGGGGGAGAGGGTGCACACCGACGGGTGTGTACTCAACCATACCGGTATGAGTTTCCAAGGAGACATGAGCATTGCATTACATTGCATACATAATGATGATGATATTGTTAAGTGTTCATGAATGAGATGATATATATGATGGAAGATGTTACTGCCATGATATTGTTCTTGTTGTCCATTGCAATATGCTTGCTGAGTTTCGAACTCACGCTTGTGTTTTCTTGTTATTTTAGGTACCATGAGAACGGCATGCGGGGAAGGGAAATAGTCACATGCCCACACGTAGCTTCACCATATTGATTCCACAAGTCATTCTATTAGTTTGATAATAAATTGCGTGTGATGATTATTGCTTTAAGGTTTAGCTTTGTTTATGAGAGATTTATTGTTCGTTTGACACTTGGAGACTTTAAGTGCTTGATGTTAGTCTTATATTGTCGTTAAGACTCCATTTATTGCTGTTTTAGATGTCTCTCATATTGCCTTATAATGCTATACTGTTGTTGCTCCTTAAATCCATGTTAAAACAAAGGAGGTGCTGCCGAAATCTCGGTTTTTAGCCTATGCACCTTTGCTGGAATTTTATGTTAAATGTGGTATTTAGATGTTGTTTAGCTTATGTTTGGTAGCATTCAGGCATATTAAATGCCAGGGTGTTACAATGACATGATCACTTGCCGTGCTTTAATGATTGCCAATGATATGATGAGCATGTTTATTATGTGCTTTAATGTGCTACGTTGATTACTGCTGTTTTTAGTTCTCTCTCATATTCCATATATTGCTATACTGTTGTTGCTCCTTCAAATCATGTTAAAACAAAGGAGATGCTGCCGAAATTTTGGGTTTTAGCATTTACTCCTTTGCTGTAATTTACCTTAATTCAGGGTATTTAGATGTTATTTAGCTCATGTTTGGTAGCATTCAGGAATACTAGATGCTAGGGTGTTACAAGAAGGGAGGATCCCCACAAATAATGGGGGAGGAGTGATTTGGCCTAAAATTTTTAAATAAAAACTATTATTTTTTTTTAAATTTGGCCTGATAGTTGTTTGGAAGAAAGGAAAGAAAAAGACATTATCGGTTGTGGGATTCAAACCCATAACACCAATGGTATGACTGTATCTTTAGCTGAGTGGAGCTATAGCTTCTCAGCTTAGTCCTGCTCATGACTTGCGCTATGAAAAAAGCTCGAGGCTCATGAGCTACATGAGCTTGATCTCGAGTTCTCAGGCTTCAATGAACTGAGCTCAAATAGCTCGTGAGTCTTGATAAATTTACATATCAGTTGTTAAATATTATTGCATGGTAAGTCTTACCGATCTTGTGACACCACGGAGTGTCGTAATCTTATAAAATATGGATGTTAAGGTCAAAACATTATAAAATATGTAAATGGAGGTTAAAAATTTACGTTATGCCGTTTATATCATCTCATTCATGAACACTTAACAATATCATCATCATTATGTATGCAATGTAATGCAGTGCTCATGTCTCCTTGGAAACTCATACCGGTATGGTTGAGTACACACCCGTCGGTGTGCACCCTCTCCCCCCTTCCATCCCGAAGATGGAGGGTGCCTACTCCTCGCTTCCGTTCACCGCGGTGAATGGAATCACGATGTAGGACTTACTCATTGGCTTTCCGGATTAGTCATAACTTTCTCATCGACCTTCCTGGACTAGTTATGACTTTCTCACCGCCCGAGCCATGTAACATGCCATGTATGCATTTATGCCAACATCATATTTAACTCACATATTAACACATGGCATCATAACATATTAAATATGCTCATCATATCATTGGCAATCATAAAAGCATGGCAAGTGATCATATATCATGTAGTCAATTCCATCTATTCTCAACAAGCAACCTACAAATCGCTATCCATCACAACACACTTGCCTCAACCACGTGCAACGGATTGGCGGGAAGTACAAGGCACTCCCGGGGTCACACCTCCTGCACAGGGGTATCACACAATCACAATCATAACCACAAAACAGAACGCAAACCCCCATCTAACCCGACATTGCTCCCTACTCGCAAAACCTAAAACAGAGGTTCTGTCCCGTCGGGACAGCAGCCTTGCAAAAGGCATAACTTGAGTTCTGGGACTCCGAATGAATTAAACGAGTACACCCTCGCGTAGCTTAGGAAATTTCCCAACTTTCTCTAGGTATATGTAAAGACTGATTCGGACTCTAAAGTCGTCTAATCTACAGATTACCGAGATCTGTTCCAATCGCGTCACAGATTTTAACACGCTCGGTAAAACGACCATAACTTTCAAACGGCTGATCAGATTTTAACGTGTTTTATGTCCACGGAAAGATAATGAAATTATCTACAACTTCGTTTAAGTCCGTACGAACAGATTCGGACACTAAATCAACGAAAACTGAACCCTAGTCCGACTGCTCAATCTGCCCGAAAACAGAAACGTGGCAACGTCTAGATCTAACCCAAAGAATTCCAATCCAGCACCACCAATTGAACTAAAAACTTGATAATCACCCTAAGAACAGTACCTAGATCAATTCCAAGGATCCCCATGATCATACCTTTGCCCAATGAACGAATCTCCAATAGATCTCCTCGCGGATCGCTCCACGCTCCTCGCTCCTCGCTCCTCGCTCCAACGGATGGATCCACAAGGTGCAGAGGTGTGGAGACCACCCTAGGGCAGCAAGGGGGTGGAGGAGAGGTGGTGGAGAGGTGGGGAGCAATGGGGCAAAGGGGGAGGTGGAGGCGCACAAGAGGGAGAGGGAGAGGGGGTGGCGGCTAAGGCTTAGGAGGGGGAGGTTGGGGCGCCCAAGGGCAGGGGGAGCACGCCCAAAAGGCTGGTGGGGAGCTCTTTTACCAGCCCCCACACCCAATCCTAGTCCGTTACGGAGACCTACTCCATCCCACCAAAGCCCACCAAGGCCCAAACTCCCCCGGGAAGGCCCAAAACCCCGGAAACGGCCCAGAAACGCCCCGGAAAAGCTATTAACCTCCATATCCTATAGTTTTAACCTTAATTCCACATCTCATAATGTTATTAACCTTATCATGCACGTTAAATAAGGTTACGACACTCCGTGGCGACATAACACTTCAACCGGCCCAAAAACGCGAGAAAACCCTAAGCCGAAAGGTTTTATTCTCTAGTTTCACCTTCTATAACGTCACACCAAACCATAGTGTCACATTCTTCCCCCCTTCAACAGGATTCGACCTCGAATCCGAAGGACGCCAAAAACAGCAACAAAGTCCCCAAGGGACAAAAGGCTTCTCTGCAGCACAAAACATTCGCACAACGACTAGAACCGGAAACAAACGACAAACGAGTTCCCAAAACCAACACTTAAAGAAAAAGTGTTGATCTAGCTCAACTAAGGGCAACCGCTCACAGTTCAACTTTCAATTCAAATCCCAAACAGAATCTGCATTTCAACCTCGAAGGGCTTCAACTGTGACACTACGTTTTGGTGTGACATTACAAATTGCGAAATTAGAGAAGAAAATCTTACGGCTAGAGGTTTACTCGCGTTTTTGGGCCTTTTGAAGCGTTGTGACACCACGGAGTGTCGTAACCTTATTTAACGTGCATGATAAGGTTAATAACATTATGAGATATGGAATTAAGGTTAAAACTATAGGATATGGAGTTTAATAGCTTTTCCGGGCCGTTTCCGGGATTTTGGGCCTTCCCGGGGGAGTTTGGGCCTTGGTGGGCTTTGGTGGGATGGAGTAGGTCTCCGTAACGGACTAGGTTTGGGTGTGGGGGCTGGTAAAAGGGCTCCCCACCAGCCCTTGGGGCGTCCACCCTTGCCCCATGCGCCCCTAACCCTAGCCGCCACCCTTCCTCCTCCCTCCACCTCCTAGCCGCCCCATCTCTTGCCCCCATGGCGCCCCCATTGCTCCCCATTGCACACCACCTCTCCTCCACCCCCCCTTGCTGCCCTAGGGTGACCTCCCCACCCCTGCATCCTCATGGATCCATCCGAGGAGCGAGGAGCGAGGAGCGAGGTGCGAGGTGCGAGGAGCGAGGAGATCGATTGGAGTTTTCGTGCGTCGGGCAAAGGTATGATCATGGGGATCCTCGGGGATGAGATAGATACTGTTATTAAGGATTTTATCAAGTTTTTTGATCAATTGGAGGCGCTGGAGTTGAGTAATTTGGGTTAGATCTAGATGTTGCCACGTTTCTGTTTTCGGGCAGATTGAGCAGTCGAGCTAGGGTTCGCGTTTTCGTCAATTTAGATTTCGAATCTGACTGTACGGACTTTTAAGAAGTTGTAGATAATTTCATTATCTTTCCGTGCATATAAAGAACGTTAAATTCCGCCCAGCCGTTTGAAAGTTATGACTGTTTTACCGAGCGTATTAAAATCTGTGACGCGATTGGAACAGATCACGGTAATCTGTAGATTAGACGACTTTAGAGTCCGAATCAGTCTTTCCATATACCTAGATAAAGTTGGGAAATTTCCTAAGCTACGCGAGGATGTACTCGTTTAATTGATTCGGAGTCCCAGAACTCAAGTTATGCTTTTTGCAAGGCTGCTGTCCCGTCGGGACAGAACCTCTGTTTTTAGGTTTTGCGAGTAGTGGGCAATGTCGGGTTAGATGGGGTGTTACAGTTGGTATCAGAGCGGGCTGTAGGTCCTTGGAATGTGAATTTTTAGTATCATGCTATAGGGTACAACTAAAATGTGATGTGGAATAACTTAGAAACATGGCTTAGGTCTTAACTAAAACTTTGTTATAGGATAGCAACATTAAAACTTGCAAAAGTGGTATAAGTAATTTAAAATTTGACACACATGGATGCACAGTAGGAAAGGGTATGGGAATCGTTGCTTTACGCTTAAATGTTGTATTTGAGCCTTGATGTTGAATGCTACATTTGTTTATGTATGTTGCTATGTTTATGAAAGAATTGAATGGAATTGTTCATGTTATTATGTTAAAGTGGGGTTGTGGTGCCGAAGGATTTCGGTCACCTCTCTTTATTCATTGTAAGGGTGAAGTGTGACGGTGTGGCCGGTTAGCGCCATCACCGAAGAACTATTAACCCCTGTAGGAGAAGAGTGCTTACCCTTTCTATCGTAGATCGGGTAGTTGACGGGAGTCAAATAGAAGAGTTTGGTGGTGGGTTCCTTCGTATGTTCTTCACCGTTTTAACGGTTGGTTTTGGTTGGTTTTCTTGGTTTTAGTTGATGGAAACTAAAATAAAAATGTTTGGTATTGCATTTTTCGCGGATCATTCCGTATGCGATTTGTGGTTTTTTTTTGTCTTCCTTGGTTGGAAACGAAGAAGAAGAGTTTAGAGTTGCGCCTTTTTAGTCGCCTTTGCTTTGACACCCGGTTTTGCTGGTTATTGTGGATTGTCTTAGGGAGGAAACATATGTGGTTGTTGTCCTCCCTATCTGAGAAAAGAGTTGAAGTTCTCCTAGTGCCGACTTTAGGTTGGGTGGAGCTAAGTTTTGTAACTTTATCGGAAAAGGTTTGGTTGAACATTTTGTTTTCCCTAGTGCATCCTTCTTCCTTCTTGGAAGTATGGATCTTGAGATTTCTTGAAGAGTTTTGTGCGCAAATTTGGGAACTTGAGAGTGGAACTCTCCTGCATTTCTGTTAGAGTTTTGTTTTCTTCCTTGCCTGGAAAAGGAGAAATTGTCTATCGGTGTTCGCTTACGGTTCTTGAGTTGTGGTTGTCCTTAAAAGTGGAGTTGCATCTTGTTTGTCAAAAGTGAAAATGGTTGTTTAGCATGTCATGTAGTATGTAACAATGTGGTTATTGGAAATGATTTGTTCTTAAGTTAATTGGTGAGTTGAATCAGTTAAAAGTAATATTTGTGTTTAGCTTAAGATTAAATGAACTTCTAGTGTTGCAGATTACCCTATAATGAGAATGAATAAATATGTTAATGTACATGCTTAGAATCTGTTGCCTTGCTTTGAAAGTGCTTATGACCCTCGAATATGTTTAAAGTTTTAAACCCTAATGCATAGTTAAAACATTAAGATGATGTAGACTGCCGATATTGTTAAAGAAACTTTCTTTGGTTGTCTAAAGATGTTCTAATCTAATGGATTAATAGAGAGATTTAATCGTGTTGACTAGTGACTTTAATTTGGAAGTTGATTAGAGTTGCTTTTATATTGTCGCAAACCATTAGTATAATTGGAAGTATGCAGTTGTGTTCCTACGATGCTAGTATCGATGTCAATTGTGAAGACATAGGCTTTGCTGTTTATGTTATTGCTAAAGCATTGGGATGGTCTAACCTATTAAATTTGTTTTTATAGTTGGAGTATGTTGTGTAGTGACAATTTGTTATGGTATATGGATAGTGTAACTAAAAACAATGTAGTTGTTTTTATTATTATGCCTATTTATGGATATTGATGATTTAGTAGTGGTGGTAATTGTTTGGATTACTTTTTGGAAGCCATTGTAAAATAGAGATTATTATAACATGTGGAGATGAAGTGAACCATGGATATTTTAGCATGATATAGAATTGTATCCTAAAGAAGGTATATCTTAGAATCATAATTTTTGACTTTTGTCTAATGGAGATACTATTTGTATGTTGAAGTCATTTGTTAATGGAATAAGTTTTGATTGTCAAGATGTTGACATATTTATGGTATAAAAATTGATAGGATGATCATGCTTAAGTATCTGTTGAAGTACTACGTTTGAAATATAGAATACGTTGTTTTATGATGTGTTGGTTTGTGGGGTTCTTGAGGAGGTAGTATGGATTGATTTAAGATGGGTTTTCTCGATAAGTAAATAGTTATTATGGAATGCTTAAATGTTAAGGATAGTGGGACACTGGTTATGGTGAGTCTCATGCCGAGCTTGTGTATAAAACCTTTTGGTCTGGGTTGGTGGTTTGCTATCTTGGTTAAATGTTTTTTTTTTTGGTCAAGGTGTTCTTTATGTTGCATTTTCGAGTTTCCCTAAAACTCGTAGAGGTTGGTGCCCATCTTTGGTTTTGGCTAAGTTGTTCAGTTTATGCTATGAGTTTGATTTTGCACCCAAAAGCCTTTGAGTGGATCGCGCTCCTTCGCGTTCGCACTGAAGCATATTTGGAGTAAATCTTAAAAAAGAAGCCGATGGACATAGTGGGCTGTGTTGAAAATTCTTGAGATTTAATTTGTAAATCTATTTGATTGGAACTGGATTTATTTGGAAAAGGTCATGTGGTGTTTGCGAGTGTTTCAAAAGGGTGGATTTTATGAATGTTTATAAGTGATTCGGGTTGGTGAAGTGTTCTCATTTTGGGAAAATGAGTCTCCCATTTCTCTTTGAGAATTGATGTTCTCTTTCAAAATGTTGATTTTGGTTAAAAGCGATCTTTGTACAAATTTGGCTTTCAATTGTCGACGTGTTATGTATGACGATTTGTTTTCCTGTTAATGGTGTTCCCCTCATAGTTTTATGATTTGGCGCAATCATCGATGCTATCCAAGTTTTAATCATGTGATGCAGAGGAAGAAGTTGTCTTGTGAATGACTATTTGGTAGCGTTGTACATGATGAATGAATGGTGAAAAGGAAACATGATATCATTTATAGATGTCTATTGATAAAAGAGTCGTTGAGCCAGGTCGGTGAGTAAGTCATATAGGGAAATATGACTAATCCGGAGTGCTCTCGAAAAGATTGGTTTCATGTCATGAATCTAGATTTCCATTTGCTCTTTAGCATGAAAAGAAAGAGTGAAGAGTTCCTGGCATTTGGCTTTGTTGTAAGAGGATTGGGTTTCCTTGTTTCCTTGAGAGTTATTATGGCGGTTGTGGATTCTTTCGATTGGTTTGAGAATCGGTTTTCTCTTCCACAATGTTGTTTTTATGAGATGCTTGGCTGTGGTGAAAGTGAGTCGAGTTGTCATTGATTGTTGAGAATTTCTGACAAAGAATTGTGTGGAGTCTCTCTTTTTGTTTGAGTGGTCCCGATCACGAGATGTATCGCATTGATTTAAGATTGGAGTTTTTTCTTTGCGACTTGACTTAGGAAAAGAGATCGAGTGATCTTTCGAGGTTGTCAAACCTTTGTTCCAAGTGATTTGTTGTGTTTTGGGTTCGAGTTGATGAATGTGGTTCATCCGACTAAGGAGTTGCTCTTTGTTGGCATTCTCGTTTGAGATGTGAATAGAAATGTCTATGGAATTGTTGAGCATAATGGAGGATTATACTCATGGGTTTGGTAGTTTTTGAGTGAGAAAGTGTGAGGGCGAGACCCTCATAGGAAAAGAACCAGTTGAGGTTTGGTAATAATTTACAGCTCTACCTTGGGCTAGGCGTAGAACTTTGGTTGTGGTTCGAAGGGTGGTCATGTTGGAAGTTGGTGATGTCGGTCCAAACCTTGTTGAGAATATGGTTGGATTGTTAAAAAGTGATGATAATTTGAAATATAGTGATCTGTCGTGAACTTTGTCGTAGCTAGTTGTCCACTGGGTGTGTGTTATGCAGGAGGGTGTAGAGTGAAAGTGTAGCGTGGTTTGTGGAAGAAAAGAAAAGTTTTGTCGATGAAGGCTATGTACGTAGATGACATTAGTTAATTTTGATTCTTTGTGAAAAGGGTCAAATAATTGGAAGAGATGGGATTATGTGTCATGATTGAGTTTGATGGAGTGTGGTAGTCAGGTTGGTTGTGATAGAAGTGCGAAATGTTTGTCGTGAGGATTCGAGCGTTTTGGGTTGATGGAGCCTTTGCGGCTGAGAAGCCTTTTGTCCCTTGGGGACTTGGTAGTTGTTTTTGGTGTCCTTCGGATTCGAGGTCGAATCCAGTTGAAGGGGGGAAGAATGTGACACTACGTTTTGGTGTGACATTACAAATTGCGAAATTAGAGAAGAAAATCTTACGGCTAGAGGTTTACTCGCGTTTTTGGGCCTTTTGAAGCGTTGTGACACCACGGAGTGTCGTAACCTTATTTAACGTGCATGATAAGGTTAATAACATTATGAGATGTGGAATTATGGTTAAAATTATAGGATATGGAGTTTAATAGCTTTTCCGGGATTTTGGGCCTTCCCGGGGGAGTTTGGGCCTTGGTGGGCTTTGGTGGGATGGAGTAGGTCTCCGTAACGGACTAGGTTTGGGTGTGGGGGCTAGTAAAAGGGCTCCCCACCAGCCCTTGGGGCGTCCACCCCTGCCCCATGCGACCCTAACCCTAGCCGCCACCCTTCCTCCTCCCTCCACCTCCTAGCCGCCCCATCTCTTGCCCCCATGGCGCTCCCATTGCTCCCCATTGCACACCACCTCTCCTCCACCCCCCCTTGCTGCCCTAGGGTGACCTCCCCACCCCTGCATCCTCATGGATCCATCCGAGGAGCGAGGAGCGAGGAGCGAGGTGTGAGGTGCGAGGAGCGAGGAGATCGATTGGAGTTTTCGTGCGTCGGGCAAAGGTATGATCATGGGGATCCTCGGGGATGAGATAGGTACTGTTATTAGGGAGTTTATCAAGTTTTTTGATCAATTGGAGGCGCTGGATTTGAGTAATTTGGGTTAGATCTAGATGTTGCCACGTTTCTGTTTTCGGGCAGATTGAGCAGTCGAGCTAGGGTTCGCGTTTTCGTCAATTTAGATTTCGAATCTGACTGTACGGACTTTTAAGAAGTTGTAGATAATTTCATTATCTTTCCGTGCATATAAAGAACGTTAAATTCTGCCCAGCCGTTTGAAAGTTATGACTGTTTTACCGAGCGTATTAAAATCTGTGACGCGATTGGAACAGATCACGGTAATCTGTAGATTAGACGACTTTAGAGTCCGAATCAGTCTTTCCATATACCTAGAGAAAGTTGGGAAATTTCCTAAGCTACACGAGGATGTACTCGTTTAATTGATTCGGAGTCCCAGAACTCAAGTTATGCTTTTTGCAAGGCTGCTGTCCCGTCGGGACAGAACCTCTGTTTTTAGGTTTTGCGAGTAGTGGGCAATGTCGGGTTAGATGGGGTGTTACATCAACAACCCAAAACGCTCGAATCCTCACGACAAACACCTCACACTTCTATCACAACCTACCTGACTACACACTGCAATAAACTCAACATGACATAATCAAAGGAAGTCACAATTCCTTTAACGACCTCTCTTCATTCCCGAAAGTTTCCATCGAGGGGAATAACTCATTAAGGCACACTAGCCCTTCCGATACACGATCATACTAACATTTTATTCCATCCTTTCCCAGGCAAGACTCAAACCCAAAAACAACTGGTGAAGACAACTGCTCACAGCAGGGCAATTATCACCGATCTACCGTCAACTTCACTTCCACCCATCGCTACTCTTGGTAAAGGTTAAACCCATACATCATCAACCTCCATCACAAACCACCCTTATACCACTAAGGTTCGACACCTAGCCCAAGCTAGGATCGAAAACCTTACCAAACCACAATTGGTTCCTTTCTTAAGATGGTCTCGCCCTCACACAAAAACACTTAGCTATCAAGCCCAAGTGTACTCACGACAACTCAAACCCAAAGCGTTAACAACCATTTTGGAAAGAATTCGGCAACATCCAAAGAGCACACAAAGGAAGCATAAATCCCCTACACCACAACCAAAATACCATAATTTCTTCATTCTTTCTTTTCATACTAGAAAGCAAGAGAAATCTTGTTTCATGACATAAATGCACATTCTTGAGAGCACTCCGGATTAGTCATATCTCCATATATGACTTTCTCACCGACCTGGCTCAACGACTCTTTTATCATTTAACATGTAAAAACGATGTCATGTTTACTTTTCACCATTCATTCATCATGGAACAACGGTACCGAATAGTCATTCACCAAATAACTTCTTCCTCGGTATCAAATGATTGAAATACCCATAACACTAACGGTTGCGCTAAATCATATAGACTATGACGGCAACATAATTAACAGTAAGGCACCACATCAAATCAGAACCCACCAACGATAGATAGCTAAACTTTGCAAAACATCGCATTTTAACCAAGATCAACGTTTTGGAAAAGAACATTGACTCCAAAGTTAGACATCTGCACAAACAACTGCCATAAATTTTATCAAAAGAGAGGGAAACTCAATCCCAAAAGAAAACTCTTCTCTAACCAAATTCACTTATGAAACATTCATAAAAATCCAGACTTGTGAAACATCCGCACACCAGACACATTTTCCAAATGACTCCAACTCTAGCCAAACAGAGTTACACATCAAGGGCTTAACTCAAAAGTTTCCAACACAACCCTTTATGACCATCTGCTTCCTTTTAAAATTAATTTCAAAGATAATTCAGTGCGAACGCGAAAGGGCGCGATCGACTCAAAAACTTTTGGGGTGTAAATCCATACTCATAGCACCAACTAAACAAATTAGCCAAAACCAAATATTTGCACCAATTTCTACGGGTTTTAGGGAAACTCCGAAACACACCTTATGGAACACCTTGACCGAAAACCCTTCAACCAAAATAGCAAACAACCAAACCAGTCCAAAAGCCTTTAAACACAAGCTCAGCATAAAAAGAACCATTTCTAGAACTCCACTACGCTTTTCATTAAAAGATTTTAATAATCACTTTTTTTTTCTACCTGAGGAGCCCCAACACAATTCAACCAAAAGCTTCACAACAAATTCTTCCTCTAGTTACCATTCCCAACACTTTTAATAAGGGTTTTTGATGCTTATCAAAAAGGCACCCAACCAAGACTATAATGATATGATCCCCACGGCTCACCGAATCATAATACATCTTATTCTAAATTTGAAACATAGTACTTCCACAAATCTTTCAGCAAGATCAACATATAAATTTCATACCTCCTATCTATTCACATCTCGATAACCGAACCTTATTCAGTTAAACAACAACTTCAACATGTAAATATTATCTCTACAAGACAAAGTTCATAACTAGGATTCCAAGGCATACATTCATTAAGGATAAAACTCTACATCAGGTTAATTATCCATGGTTCACTCCATCACCACAGGTTACAACACCCTCCATTTAGTCAATGGTTTCCAACAAGTATTCTACACAACTACCACCACTACTAAGTCATCAATAAAAACAAATGGGCATAATCATCAACCAACAACATTACTTTTAGCTACCCTATACATAGGTGATAACAAAATTACCACCACACAACATACCCCCACTATTTAAAATAGACTGAATACTAGCATTAACACTACCATTAACAACATCATTAACAATAAGTCTTATGTCTTCTCCATTGATATCAATACTAGCATTGTAGCGACACAACTGCATACTTCCAAAGATACTAGTAGTTTGCAACAACATAAATAGCAACTCTAATCAACATCCAAATTAAAGTCACTAGTCAACACGATTAAATTTCTCTATTAATCCATTAGATTAGAACATCTTTAACAACCAACAAAGTTTCTTTTACAATAACAGCAGTCTACATCATCTTAATGTTTTAACTATGCATCAAAGTTTAAACTTTTAACATTAACAAGGATCATAAGCACATTTAAAGCAAGGCAACAGATTCTAAGCATGTACATTAACACATTTATTCATTCTCGCTAAGAGTAAACTGCAACACTAGTAGTCTATTTATTCTCAAGCTAGAGATATTAATCACATTGAATTGATTCAACTCAAAATTTAACTTAGCAACACATCAATCCATAAACCACATTGTTACCTACTACATAACATGCTTAAACATCAATTCTTACTAGGGACAAACGATTTCAGTCAAAAGACTAGTTACTTTGTTTGCAGCATTTAGTTTTAAAACTCATCCCAAATTCATAAGGAAACTTGACTCAAAATTGCAATGAGACAAACCCAAACTTGGTCATGCAAAGGAATTCTCCAAAACACTTTTAAATCTCAAGGACTCCCATAAGGAAAAAAGGTTGAAAGACAATTTTCTCGAAAGGGAACCAAGCGCTCAATCAAACCTTTGCAAATAAAACTTTAACTCCAAACCCCTAACTTTCACGACTCAAGAGGGGCTTTCAAAGATGATTTCTTAAACCAGTAAAATGACGAAATCAAACACCACTTACTCCTACAAAGCCACTGAACTTCAGCCCTGACAGCCAGTGCGGCACAACTCGAACAAAACTCCTTTAGCCTCGGAGAAAGACAACCACAGGAATAAATCGAATGCTTCTTCCCATAAAGAAATCAACAAACTAAGCATTAAAACTTGGAAAGGCGCCCAAAAGAAGCGCAACACTAGACTCCTCTTCTTCGTCTTCACCCAAGGAAGACAAAACCACACACCGCATACGGAACGATCCGCGAAAGCCCATCACCTTTTCATTTGGTTCAAAACAGCTAAAGCCAAGAAAAGCAACAAACACCGACCGTCAGAACGACAAAGAACATCCGAAGGAAACCACCATTAACTCTTCCTTTTCGTCTCCAATCAACTACCCGATTTACGACCGGAAGGGTAAGCGCTTTTCTCCTACAGGGGTTAACAGTTCTTCGGTGATGGCTCTAACCGGCCACACCGTCAAACCTCACCCTAACTATAAACAACAAGAGGTGACCGAAACTCTTCGGTACCACAACCCCACTCTTATCACCACAACATATATCATTGACATAGCAACATGCATTGTCAAAAGAAGCATTCAACATCAAAGCTTAAATACAACATTTAAGCGTAAAGAAACGATACCCATACCCTTTCCTACTGTGCATCCATTGTGTGTCAAATTTTAGATTAGTTATACCACTTTTGCAAGTTTTAATGTTGCTATCCTATAACAAAATTTTAGTTAAGACCTAAGCCATGTTTCTAAGTTATTCCACATCATATTTTAGTTTTTCCCTATAGCATGACACTAAAAATTCACATTCCAAGGACCTACAGCCCGCTCTGATACCAACTATAACACCCCGGCATTTAATATGCCTGAATGCTACCAAACATAAGATAAACAACATCTAAATACCACATTTAACATAAAATTCCAGCAAAGGTGCATAGGCTAAAAACCGAGATTTCGGCAGCACCTCCTTTGTTTTAACATGGATTTAAGGAGCAACAACAGTATAGCATTATAAGGCAATATGAGAGACATCTAAAACAGCAATAAATGGAGTCTTAACGACAATATAAGACTAACATCAAGCACTTAAAGTCTCCAAGTGTCAAACGAACAATAAATCTCTCATAAACAAAGCTAAACCTTAAAGCAATAATCATCACACGCAATTTATTATCAAACTAATAGAATGACTTGTGGCATCAATATGGTGAAGCTACGTGTGGGCGTGTGACTATTTCCCTTCCCCGCATGCCGTTCTCATGGTACCTAAAATAACAAGAAAACACAAGCGTGAGTTCGAAACTCAGCAAGCATATTGCAATGGACAACAAGAACAATATCATGGCAATAACATCTCCCATCATATATATCATCTCATTCATGAACACTTAACAATATCATCATCATTATGTATGCAATGTAATGCAATGCTCATGCCTCCTTGGAAACTCATACCGGTATGGTTGAGTACACACCCGTCGGTGTGCACCCTCTCCCCCCTTCCATCCCGAAGATGGAGGGTGCCTACTCCTCGCTTCCGTTCACCGCGGTGAATGGAATCACGATGTAGGACTTACTCATTAGCTTTCTGGATTAGTCATAACTTTCTCACCGACCTTCCCGGACTAGTTATGACTTTCCCACTGCCCGAGCCATGTAACATGCCATGTATGCATTTATGCCAACATCATATTTAACTCACATATTAACACATGGCATCATAACATATTAAACATGCTCATCATATCATTGGCAATCATAAAAGCATGGCAAGTGATCATATATCATGTAGTCAATTCCATCTATTCTCAACAAGCAACCTACAAATCGCTATCCATCACAACACACTTGCCTCAACCACGTGCAACGGATTGGCGGGAAGTAGAAGGCACTCCCGGGGTCACACCTCCTGCATAGGGGTATCACACAATCACAAGACATTGCTCCCTACTCGCAAAACCTAAAACAGAGGTTCTGTCCCGTCGGGACAGCAGCCTTGCAAAAGGCATAACTTGAGTTCTGGGACTCCCAATGAATTAAACGAGTACACTCTCGCGTAGCTTAGGAAATTTACCAACTTTCTCTAGGTATATGGAAAGACTGATTCGGACTCTAAAGTCGTCTAATCTACAGATTACCGAGATCTGTTCCAATCGCGTCACAGATTTTAACACGCTCGGTAAAACGGCCATAACTTTCAAACGGCTGATCGGATTTTAACGTGCTTTATGTCCACGGAAAGATAATTAAATTATCTACAACTTCTTTTAAGTCTGTACGGACAGATTCGGATTCTAAATTGACAAAAACTCGAACCCTAGCCCGACTGCTCAATCTGCCCGAAAACAGAAACGTGGCAACGTCTAGATCTAACCCAAAGAACTCCAATCCAGCACCACCAATTGATCTAAAAACTTGATAATCACCCTAAGAACAGTACCTAGATCAATTCCAAGGATCCCCATGATCATACCTTTGCCCAACGAACGAATCTCCAATAGATCTCCTCGCGGATCGCTCCTCGCTCCACGCTCCTCGCTCCTCGCTCCAACGGATGGATCCACAAGGTGCAGAGGTGTGGAGACCACCCTAGGGCAGCAAGGGGGTGGAGGAGAGGTGGTGGAGAGGTGGGGAGCAATGGGGCAAAGGGGGAGGTGGAGGCGCACAAGAGGGAGAGGGAGAGAGGGTGGCGGCTAGGGCTTAGGAGGGGGAGGTTGGGGCGCCCAAGGGCAGGGGGAGCACGCCCAAAAGGCTGGTGGGGAGCTCTTTTACCAGCCCCCACACTCAATCCTAGTCCGTTACGGAGACCTACTCCATCCCACCAAAGCCCACCAAGGCCCAAACTCCCCCGGGAAGGCCCAAAACCCCAGAAACGGCCCGGAAACGCCCCGAAAAAGCTATTAACCTCCATATCCTATAGTTTTAACCTTAATTCCACATCTCATAATGTTATTAACCTTATCATGCACGTTAAATAAGGTTACGACACTCCGTGGCGACATAGCACTTCAACCGGCCCAAAAACGCGAGAAAACCCTAAGCCGAAAGGTTTTATTCTCTAGTTTCACCTTCTATAACGTTACACCAAACCATAGTGTCACAGTCATATAGTCAATTTCATCTATTCTCAACAAGCAACCTACAAATCGCTATCCATTACAATACACTTGCCTCAACCACGAGCAACGGATTGGCGGGAAGTAGAAGGCACTCCCGGGGTCACACCACCTGCACATAGGTACCATACATTCACAATCATGTCCACAAAACAGTACGCAAACCCTCATCTACCCCGACATTGCCAACTACTCGCAACACCCAAAAACAGAGGTTCTGTCCCGTCGGGACAGCAGCCTTCCAAAAGGCATAACTTGAGTTATGCGACTCCGAATCAATTAAACAAGTACATCCTTGCGTAGCTTAGGAAATTTCCTAACTTTTTCTAAGTATAAGGAAAGATTGATTCTGTAGGACCGAGTAGGCAACTAGAGGGGGGGGTGAATAGATGCCGAATAAAATTCAACTATTTCTTTTGGAAAATTAAAGACCCCTAAATAGCGGAAGAATATTTAATATCGTAGAGATCAAAACCCTAGATTAATTAGCGAGACAAGTCGAACATAAATCAAAACTAGTTCTATCAAAAATCGAACAATCCTTCTAATCAAGAATCATAGCAAAAGAGTATGTAAAGAATTGTATAACCTTTTCTTTATTCCAAAGCCACTCCTTCCGGGAGGACACCAAAATCTCTAATCTCACAAGATTAGAAAACCACCAAAATCTCTAATCTCACAAGATTAGAAAACCTTAAACAAACTAAAGAAAACACAAAATCTCTTCTTTGTTGTAGGCACCTCTTGCTTCTTGCCCTTTGCCTTGGATGAATTCTAAGCCCCTAGAACTCTCTATTTAAAGGACAAGAGGTGCACCAAAATCTGTCCACCAAGCCGATTGGGATTCAACTCCAACCCAAACCGAAACCGTTTCCGTTTCCTTTTCTTTCAAAACACATGCGCTTTCCGTTTCCTTTTCCTTTTTTTTCAGATGTTGAATCGGTTTGCTTCTTCTTTCCATACGCAGCAAAACACACGCAACACAACGCACGCACGCCACACACACGCCCGCAACATGCACACAGACGACACATGCATGCAAACACACACTCACGATGCACACACATGCAGCACGTACACACACATTAAGTGCACACACACACACTAGCATGCACACACACTCGCACATGCACACACTCACGCCATGCACACACACATGCATTAAATGCATTCACGCACACACATGCACATGCATGCAAACACACACACTCCATGCATGCACACACACATGCATTAAATGCATTCACACACACACTCAATGCATGCATGCATATTCACACACAATGCAAGTATCAAAAATCCGTATACACGCATACGGCCTCCTGCCACTACGCTGCAACGATCTCGATCTCACGCGCACCGTTCTCTAGTCCGAACGTCTCGCATGACACCCTCGACCCTCACGACCTCAGTTCCTCCCTTGAAACTAGTTTCGGTCCTGTCACCGACCACGTTCGACCTCAAGCAACACCTGCACATGAACAAAAACACACAAACAATTTCCGAGCCCAAGTCCGCGACTTGACTCACATTAATCCATACAACCACTAAATAATCAAACCACTTTCAAATCTTATCAAATAATCAAATCAATTTCAACTCTTTTCAAATACTCATCATCAAAAACAATTGGATCAAAAACAATGATCCTTCAATCTCCCCCTTGATGAGTAATTTGACAAAACACAATAAGATTTGACAAGAGTATAGAAAAAAAATGAGAGTTTGAGACTCAAAAGATTCCAAGACCAAGTAAAGACAAAGTAAATCCAAATTCTCAAACAGTTTGAAATTCTCCTCTCTTTTTATTTTTCTTCTTCTTGACTTTTGCTCTCCCCCTTTTTGACAAAATAGTCATCAAGATCTCAAAACTCCCCCTTAATGAATGCAGTATCTCAAGCTTTGAAGTATATTCAAGGTATATAATCAAAGTAAAGCATTTGGAGAGTTTTTACGAGAGTTTTCACATTTTGTATCAATTTATCCAATGAGAAAGCAAATTGTGAGAATATGGAGGCTCTAACACATAGAATAGTTATTGCATAAGCAAATTAGAGTAAACAAGTAAAATGTCATAAACTGATTTTGCCAAAGCTAAAAAAAAATCTATCATGAGCAAAGAGAGACTTTCAAATTCACTAATGTTTGTCTCAAGCCTTTTCAAAAATTTGAATTTCCTTTTTCTCTTTTAGCAAGTTTGACAATTTTGCTTTGTGGTCAACAGGGATGACAAGTAACTGCACACTAGCCCATACTTGTGTATGAGTAGGTAGTTCTTTCTTGTATCTTTCTCAGTTTAAATTGGCAAGTGGCTTCACATTGTTCTGAACTTTTGTTTAGACAAGTAGCCTTTTCTTGCATCTTTTGAATTTAAATCCCTGGCAAGGAAGCTGCACATTGTACTAAACTTGTGTTTAGCCAAGTAGCTTTTGCTTGCATCTTTTTCAACTTGCTTTTAATATTAAAACACTGATTTTGCTTGAGACTCATAATGATCATTTGAAGTCCAACAAAAAACTCACACATAGTTTCTAATCAGCTCTAGCCTTTCAACGAGATGACAAGAAACTTTTAAGCCTATTTCACAAATGCAATACCATAATGAACAAGAGCCAAAATATTCTCGAAAAGCATCTCAAATTGAATTATTTTAGTCTTTTAGTCTTTTAATGTAGCATTAATTTGACTATATACACAAGAATAGTCAACAAAGCTTTGTACTACATGATGAAATGAAAACAGGGGAGTTTTCTTTAAGTGTAACGTCAAAATAGCTCCTTGTAGTAACCAAAGTCAAGTAACACAAATGAAAGAGTTAAAATCAAGACTCCCCCTCAAATCAACCCATGGGGATGAATGATCCCAAGTTCGCCGCGTAAGAAAGCAAAGCGAGAAGAATCAAGCGGTTTAGTGAAAATATCAGCAATTTGAGCATCCGAATCAACAAATTTCAGTTCAATAGCTCCTTTTTCAACATGATCTCTAAGAAAATGATATCGAACATCAATGTGTTTAGTCCTAGAATGTTGAACAGGATTTTTAGCAATGTGAATTGCACTAGTATTATCACAAAGAAGTGGAACACTATTTAAGTTAATGCTGTAATCTTTAAGAGTTGAAGTGATCCAAAGAATTTGTGAACAACAACTAGCGGCTGCAACGTATTCAGCTTCAGCAGTAGATTGAGCAATCGAGGAATTTGTTTCTTAGAAGACCAAGAAACAAGTGAAGTGCCAAGAAAATGACATGTGCCAGAAGTACTCTTTCTATCTAATCTACACCCCGCAAAATCAGCATCAGAATATCCTAGGAGTGTAAGCGAAGAAGAACAAGAATACCAAATGCCAAATTCAGAAGTGGAGCGAAGATACCTGAAAATTCTTTTAATTGCTTGTCGATATGATTCTCGAGGATAGGCTTGAAATCGAGCGCACAAACATACTGCAAAATGTATGTCAGGCCTCGAAGCAGTCAAGTACAGAAGTGATCCAATCATGCTTCTGTATTCTTTTTGGTCCATCTCGACACCATTCTCGTCAAGATCCAAAATTGTTGTTGTGCTCATTGGAGTAGATACTGACTTTCCTTCTCCCATGTCGAATTTCTTTAGTAGCTCCTTTGTATACTTGGATTGGTGCAAGAAGATCCCTTCTTTCGCTTGCTTGATTTGAAATCCAAGGAAGTATGTCAACTCTCCCATCATACTCATCTCGAATTCCCTGGACATTAACTCAGAAAAATGCAACACAAGAGAGTGGGAGGATCCTCCAAAGATAATATCATCCACATAAATTTGCACCACAAGAAATTGATCATTTGAATGTTGAGTAAATAGAGTTTTATCAACTTTTCCCATCTCAAAATTATGATGAAGCAAGAAGCCTTTTAATCTATCATACCAAGCACGAGGCGCTTGTTTTAATCCATAAAGAGCTTTTGACAAACGATATACATGATTAGGAAATTTTTCATTTTCAAAGCCAGGAGGTTGTTTCACAAAAACTTCTTCTTCTATAAAACCGTTTAGAAAAGCACTTTTCACATCCATTTGAAATAACTTAAAACCTTTTGAAGCTGCAAAAGCCAAGAGGATGCGAATAGCTTCTAAACGAGCAACAGGAGCAAATGTTTCATCAAAATCAATTCCTTCAAGTTGAGAATAACCTTGAGCTACAAGTCTAGCTTTGTTTCTAACAATTATTCCATCTTCATTTAACTTGTTCTTAAAAACCCATTTTGTTCCAATAATGTTTTGATTTTTAGGAGGTTCCACTAAAGACCAAACTTTATTCCTTTCAAAGTTTTCTAACTCTTCATGCATCGCATCTACCCAAGAACTATCAGTTAAAGCATGAGTAATGTTCTTAGGTTCAAAATTTGCAACAAAAGCAGAATGCATGCATAAAAGAGTTTGAGATGAATTAGAACGTGTCACCCTTTCATGAAGACTTCCAATAATTTGTTCAGGAGGA
This sequence comes from Rhipidocladum racemiflorum, assembly GCA_036346355.1. Lineage (NCBI taxonomy): Eukaryota > Viridiplantae > Streptophyta > Magnoliopsida > Poales > Poaceae > Rhipidocladum > Rhipidocladum racemiflorum. The sequence goes on from CM070581.1 coordinate 38,416,071, forward strand.
TGGTTCTTTAAAACAAGTAGGGAGGTCCAGCTTGTTTCACTGTCGTGGGAGGTGTAGGAGAATCTGAAGTAGTAGTCACATCAATTTGTTCAGGAACATCTTCCCGTTCTGTAGGTATGAGCTCATCATCATCATTATCTTCATCATTTTCTTTGAATCTTTTATCCAAAAAGATTGGCTCTAAATCTTCTCATGAACCTGAAATGTCGGGTCTAGCTTCAGGGCTAGCCTCATCAAAAGTAACATCGCATGTCTCCAACAATTTGTTAGTCGATAAATCAAGTACACGATATCCACGAGAGTGCAACGAATAGCCAAGGAAAATACCATCTGTACTACGAGCTTCGAATTTATCAAGATGTCGGTGTTTCGTGCACCGGCAATACGAATTTATGGTCGGATGGGGTCGCGCGCTCCCTCTCCCCGAATGGTCGACTCAAGGAGCCAGAAGATGTATACTGGTTCGGGCAGAATGTCCCTACTCCAGTTCGTGCGGTGTGGATGTATTGATCTTTGGGAGATGGACAAGGGGTGTACAAGCGAGGCGGACGGTCGGCTGTCCGATCCCCTTGATGTGTTCGCTAGGGAGTTGAAGCTACCTAGAAGACTGTTTTTCTCCGCTCCCCCTCTCTCTCGGGCCCTGCCTCTCCTTATATAGACGGAGGAGGCAAGTTACACGGGAGTTGTGAAAACTACGAGGAAAGGGGCCTGCACGTCTTGACGTCTGGTTCCTGTCTTGTCCGACCGACCCCTGCCCGTCCCGAGGCAGGGTTGGTGGTTCTGCGTCTGCATACCGCGTAGTCTTTATGCAGGTGGCGTGTTGCGTGGTGCTCTTGTCAGCCTCGGTGGCTTTAATGGCGCTTGACTTTGCTTTGGCCTCGGGAGTGGGCGTACTCCTCTGCGGTGTGCCAGGCGACGGGACGGGGGCTTGACTTCTTCGGTGGCTCTTCTGACAGCCTTGGGAAGGAGCCGCCTACCCCGGTACGGACGTCAGGGGACGCTGCGCGCAAGGCAGCCGCCTGACACTGGCGTGGGCCCTGCTGGCTCGTGCGCAGGTGGAGCTTGAGCTTCAATATTTTAGACGGCCGGCGCATGCCGACCGTCCGGAACCGGAGTCCGCCGACCGTCCGGGGTCGGCCCCGTACAGGTCGGGGCTCGTTCCCCGCGGCCCAAGTACCTTTCGGTGGTGCTGGGCCTTCGCCGTGATAGGTCAGCCCGTTCGTGCTTCCGGGCTGATGGGGGTACCCATGGCATGGGTACTCGTCAGTAGCCCCCGAGCCCCGGAGCGGGTCGGAGAGCCGCTCGGGGGTTTAACTTGGCGGCGGTAGCCGTCGGCCCGGAGGTCGGTGATGCTAGGTCGTCGTGGCTGCCTGGGAGCCGTGCCAGCCTAGAAAAGAGCCCGGGTGCGCGCGAGCGCACCCGGTGGGTGTAGCCCCCGAGCCCCCGAGCGGGTCGGAGAGCCGGTCGGGGGTTTACCCGGTCGAAAAGTGGCCGCGGACCCTGAGGTCGGCGACGCCTTTGGTCGGGGCCGCCGCTTGTCGGTCATGCCCGCCCAAAGAGCCCGGTCTTGTGGCGCACCGGTGGGTGTAGCTCCCAGCCCCGAGCAGGTCGGGGAGCCGGTCGGGGGTTTACCCCGGTCGGACTCTGGCAGGCCACGGTGTACGTGGGTCCTCAGAGTCAGGTGAGCGGACGCGCGTTTACCTTCGTCGGTTTGAACGCCGTGCTCGTGCGAGCTACTATCGGGTAATCCGAGTGGAACCTTGGCGATCCCCCTTGAGGGGGTTCGTTTCCAAGCGGACGTAGCTCCCGGCGTGGGCGTCCGACCCGCTGGGGGGCGTTCCATAAAAAACCTTTCCTTACTCGATCCCGTGTCGGACTGCCGGGTCGTCCGCCGACCCGGAGCGCGGCTGGCCGCTACTCATCGAGCAGTACCGCGGGAGAGTGTGAGGTATGGTCTCGGACGCGAAGTCACGTTGATTGGGTCGTCCGCCGACCCATCTGGAGGCCCTCGGGGCTCACCGCGACTCGCCCTCGCTCTTTTACGTCTTTGGCGGCTTCGTTCGGTGGCTGGATTCGGCCTTCAGAATCTAACCCAAAGACGGTGCCGGGCCTCAGTGCGAGCCTATAGGCGGCTTGCCCTCCCGAGGCCGGGCGGCCCAAAGGCCGCTTATGCATTTTTCCCGGCATGGGGCGCCCGCCCATCGTGAATCGGGCGAGGCCCGCGATGTCAGATGGCGCGGGCGCGAGGCGGCCATCCTGTCGAGCAAGCACGCGCAGTGGGATTTAAATGGATCGCGCACGTTATCGGGAAACGGGCGAGGCGGCAGCGGACGGTTTCGCATCGTTGATTTACGTGAGGAGGCGTCGATTTCGCGCGAGGCGCGTCTGCTCGTTTCGCCGGGCGTCTATAAAGGAAGGAGTGGGTGGCGTGGTAGGCGCTAAGCCCTCTGTTTCGCTGGGCCTGCAAAAAAAGGAAAAGGGAAGAAAGAGAACGAGGGAAGAAGAGGAGCTTCCTGCTTCGCCGCGTCGTTCCCTGCTTTCCTTCGCGCATTTGGAGATGTCGCTGTACCCGCACTCGGCCGCGGCGGGTCGCTATCTCGGTCTGGAGAGGAAGGAGTTCCTTCCTCCGCGGCCCGAGTCCGGTTGGCGAGTTCCGCCGGCCGGGACCGAGGTCCCCGAACTTGAGGACGGCGAGGTAGTCTCGCTGGCGTCCTTCTACGAACGGGGCTTCGGACTTCCACTCCACCCGTTCGTCCGGGGGTTGCTGCACTATTACGGGGGAGAAGTTCATCACCTGAACCCGAATGGAGTCCTCCATATTGCGGTCTTCATGACGCTGTGTGAGGCCTTTCTGGGGATTGAACCCCATTTTGGGCTCTGGCGCCACTTCTTCTTCGCGAGGCCGTCACCGGACACCGCCGGCCTCCTCGGGGCTCTGATGATCCAACTGCGCAACCATCGCAAGCCGTTCTACGTCGATTTGAGGCTGCCGACGTCTAACCGGGGGTGGCATAGCGAGTGGTTCTACGTCCGGAACCTCGACAACAGTGCCCCTCCCTTCAGTGGGAATTTACCGACGCCGCATCCTTGTTGGGGCTGGGGTCCTGACACGAAGGACCGGAAGAAGGTGGACGCGATCCTTGAAAAGCTCGCGGACCTGAAGCGGCGGGGCCTGACAGGCAAGGTGGTCCTCAGCACGTTCATGGAGAGGCGCGTCCAACCCTTCAAGGTCCGGTTGCGTCCCATGTTTGAGTACGTTGGGCCGACCGACCCTGCAAGGTCGTCGGAGCGGGAGCTCCCTCCGTCGGAGATCCTCGCGCGCGTGTCCGCAGTCTCCATCGCGGGAGATTCCGAGCCAGCGGGCGAGGCGCCTGCGCCGTTCTCGGCGCAGAATCCGCAGAACCTGGTACGTCTGACGGCTCCTGTTCGCTTTTGCTTTGCTCTGCTCCTTTGCCCCCTTACCCGAGCGTGTTCTCGCAGGGGCTCGGCGGACTGATCTCCCGTCCCTTGCTGCCGGGGGAAAAGGAGTTGAGGGCGGCCGCGGGCCTTGAAAAGGAGAAGCAGGACGCCGCCCAGCTAGCGAAAAAAGAGGCCGCCAAGACGCAGAAGAGGAAAGAGCGCGCGGACCGAGCCGCGCGTGGCGAGGAGGTCTCAGAGGAGACCTCGGAGGAGACCTCGAGTGAGGGTGACGAGGAGTCGTTGCCGAGCGAGGGAGAGGAAGTCGCCGGAGGCGATTCTGGCGGCCGCGACGCGGGTCCCAGTCGTGGGGCCGGCAACCGCGGCTCCTCCGAAGAGACCGCGGGCGCAGGGTTTATCCTGCGGAAGCACGGGTCCCTGTCGCCTCCTCGCGGGGGTCCGGCAAAGAGGGCACGTCAGGTGCCGGTTGTTCGCTCCTCCCGGTGAGTGACTCACGCAATTCCTCCGGTGTTGTCTTCTTCTGTAATTCCTGACCGACCGCTGTGCACAGGGGCCTCACCAGCGCTGGGAGGGCACTGAGTCCTACTTCGGCGGTGAGGAATCGCCCCCTTCCGGTCCTGTCCAAGGAGCGTGCGGTGGTCGTCGGGAGCGGGGATCGTCCGGATGCGCTCCCCTCGGTAGGGCCCGTCGGCGAGGGGACGCTGCCAGAGGGGGACGCACCTGGGCCGCTGTCGGATGCGACTGCGCGGGCAGAAGCTCCGTCAGGCGTGCTTCCGCCCGTGCCGTTGACCAGTGAGGCCGGCGAAGTCCTGCCAGCCCTGCCTTCCCCCGTGCTGCCGACCGTGGAGGTCAGCGCGAGCCTGTCGCCGGGAAGCATCGATTCGCGGCGTTGTAACGCCGGCGGACGAGATCTGCCGCCCCGCCGCCGGGCCGCCGCCGATTTCAGCGGTCCGAGTGTCGCTGAAGAAGCGCGCAGCCGGCCGCTACAGCGTCCGTCGGCGGGAAATCAAGTCGAAGCGTCGATCGCCGCTGCCGACTTGGCCCGGCCTCGACCCGGCCGGGGTCCCGCGTTCGTTACGGGCGGCGTAACGCCGCGGATTGGGACGTTCTGGAGGAGGAGATGGGACGGATCCACGCCGACCTTACCCTTGTGGTTGACGCCGCGTCCAAGGCGAGGAAGTCCATTGCTCAGGAGTCCCGCTCGGCCAGACTGGTAAGTCCGACGGATTTGTCTCTTGTGCATCTTCTTGACCTAAATGGAGATCGGCCAGGCGGGTACTTGCAGCGCTTGACATCCCGGCGGTGGACAAGTCAATGTTCCTCCGGCACTTGCACAAATGGAGTGCCGTAGGGAAAGAGCTGCTCGACGCTCGGAGGGCGCTTGCCGCCGAGCAAGGAAGAGCTGCCTCGGTGGGTCAGCGGCTGGGGGAGGTCACCGAAGCCTTGCGGGAGGCTCAGCGACTTGCGGAGTCGTTGACCGCGGAGGGAGAGAGGGCCAGGTCTTCCCTGGCGGATGCGGAAGCGGCCAAGACTTCTGCAGACAGTGCGGCAGCATCCGCCCGGGCGGAGGCCGCCCTCTATCGGGAGGAATGCGAGTCGGTCCGCAGGGAGGCCGACCAGCTTCGCGCCGAGCGGGATCTCGCTCGGGGGGAGCTCGTGACGGTGAAGGAGCTTGCCGATCGTGCTGCGGCCGACCGGGAAGCGCGTGCCAAGGTCGAGGAGGAACTTCGCGCCAAGGAGGCTTCCGTGGCCGGTGAGTAGTTCGTTCTTCCGGGAGCCACCACGGCGAGCGTCCCCTCACGTCGTTTTCGTTCCTGCAGATCTGCGAAAAAACCTTAGCGACGTGCTGGAGTCGCGAAGGGTGGCGGTGGAGGCACGAGACGCGGCGGTCGAGTCACGCGACTCGGCCCTTTTGAACAAGCGGCTGGCGGAGAGGGATGCGGCCGACACGACGGCCCAGCTGACGGTCCTCCATGTGGGCGTCCAGGCCGCCTGCGACCGGCTGTTCGGGCTTACTCCGGGCCCCAGCGCCATCCCCGCCATGCTTGGGTGGATCCCTGAGCGCGTCGAGGCGTCGGTGCGGGAAGCGGCGGTGCTTGGCGCTTCCTCGGCCCTGGTCAACACCGTCTCTTATTGCTGACCGAAGCGACGAAGAGGTCGACGCGTTCATGGCCCGGGTCGATCCGTGCGCCCAAGAGATTGCCGGCCGAATCTCGCCGCGCGAAATTCTCCGTCGGAAGGGGGAGGAAGATTAGTTTTCCTTCTGTTTGCTTTTTTGGCAATGTATGTAATGAACATGACCGCCCTAGTCGAGCTCAACGCCGGGCTGTTTTAAGTTACTCTGCCCGTCTACCCCGTGTTTCTTTTATGAATTTGGGCAATTTTTCAACCGTAGCTACGGGGGCCCACAGGGGTGCCCTGAGAGCGTAGGCGTTGCACCAGGTTCATGCGAAGAGGACACGGGCAGAAGCTGCCTCGAGCGATTGCTTGGTGAAGGAAGTGTCGGGTCGGACCACCTCCTTCGCGGCTTGGCGGGTTGAAATCTAACCTAAGTGGGGTGCTCAGACCGCTCATAGTGTTTCTTGCTCGGAGGGCATGTTTCCTCCGCAGAGTGCCACTGGCCGTGAGCCGTGGGGCGAGGGGCCGTAGCACTTTGAGCCGAGGGAAGTAGCCGCGAGGTAGATAGCTCGGTCGGTCGGAGCCGGCTTAGGTTAGCGACCAGCGCTTTTAAATGATGGTCGGGTTGGGCGGCTGGGGCATAAGTTGTAGCATTCACCGATCTATATCGAAGGCTCCGTCCGACCGCTCGCCCTTCTTCGCTCAGGTAGCCTCCTTTTGAGCAAAGTGCTACTTCGGAACCGTAGCCGCGGGGGCGTGGGCCGTAGCATTTTGGTTTTGAGGAGGTTACTTAAGAGGGGAGCTCGGTCGGAGTGGTAACCGGTTATCGATTTAGGTCGCCGACCCCTGAGGTCATGCAGCCCCCGAGTGGTGCGTGGGGACTGAGGGTGCAGTCGCCACGCGCCGCTTGAGCTCGTGGCGGGTGTGCGATTTTTTCGAAAAGGAACTTTATGCTTTCGAGGATAAGGGTGGATTAACTCGCCTTGAGGACCGCGCCGCCTTCGGAACTGGTGTCGGGCGCTTCGTCTTCCGCTCCGTTATGCGACTCTACGGTGCTTCGTCTTCCGCGCCTCCCACACTGCTTGCCTATAAAAGGAGAGGCGCCGGTGCGCCCATTCCCCGTGTGCCATGGCGGACCACAACGCTCAGCTTCACGAGGAGGTAGCCGCCCATCAGGCCTGGTTGCGGGAGGTGGCGGATGCTGAGGTCGCACTCGTGAGGACGTCGCGCGAGTCGGCGTCCTCGTCGTTGGCGTTCCTCGGCCGGTAGCGAGGGCGCCATTATTGCGGGCAGTGGTAGAGGCACGCCGCGCGGAGCTCGGCTGGCAGGGCGCGCACCAAGATCGCAATGGGCGGTTCGCTCTTGGTTGGGGCGATGTTCCTCCATAGATAAATAAAGTGTTCGGGTTTCTTTTTTCGTCTCTTTTCGCTCCTTCTTCTCTTTTTGTGTTGAGATCTAGCCCTCGTTCTTTCGCACGTGATCAAAGGAGGACAGCTTCGGGACCTCTGCTTTCGGGGCGGAGGTCGTAGTGCTCCCGATCAGCAAAACGAGAGAGGTTCGAGAGAGAGAAAAAACCACTTGGTCGGTCGTCCGACTGCTGCAGCTTTCTTTGCTTGAGTGTTTTTCGCATGGTACAAAAAGAGGAGAGGGGCCGACTATGGATAGAACCTTCTCAGCTTCTCTATGTTCCAGGCGTTTGTCACGAGATTCCCTTCGGTGTCCTTGAGGCGGAAAGTGCCGGGTCGGAGGACTTCCGCGATGGTGAAAGGGCCCTCCCAAGGCGGGGAGAGCTTGTGCCTGTCCTTCGCGGACTGGACTTGGCGCAGCACTAAGTCGCCGACTTGAGCAATGACGCGGACCCGTCGGCTGTGGTAGCGACGCAGCGCCTGCTGATATTTTGCCGACCGTAAGACCGCGACGTCTCGAGCTTCGTCGAGTCGGTCGAGGTCATCTTGCTGTTCCTCGATTGCCGTCTTAGTTGTAGTTCTGCACCCTTGGTGCGCCATACTCAAGGTCGGTCGGGAGGACAGCCTCCGCCCCGAACACCAAGAAAAAAGGAGTGAACCCGGTCGACCGGGTCGGCGTGGTTCGCAGACTCCAAAGCACGGGCGGTAGCTCGGCGGCCCATCGTCCCGCGAATTTCTTCAGTCGGCTGAAGATTCGCGGCTTGAGTCCTTGGAGGATCATGCCGTTGGCTCGCTCGGCCTGTCCGTTGGCTCGGGGGTGTGCCACTGCCGCCCAGTCGACTCGGATGTTGAAGTTGTCGCAGAACTCGAGGAACTCCTTTCCCGTGAACTGCGTCCCGTTGTCGGTGATGATGGAGTTGGGCACCCCGAACCGGTAGACAATGTCGCGGAAGAAACTTGCCGCCTGCGCCGATGTGATCTTTGCCAATGGCTTTGCTTCAATCCACTTTGTGAACTTGTCTACGGCGACAAGCAAGTGAGTGAAGCCCCCGGGCGCCTTTCTGAAGGGTCAGGCAGGTCGACCCCAAACCGCGAAGGGCCATGTGATGGGGATCATCTGCGGGGCTTGCGCAGAAGATGCGCGTCTGCTGGCGAAGAATTGGCATCCTTCGCAGTGCGGACAATCTGGGTCGCATCTCTGCTACGGTCGGCCAGTAGAAACCTTGTCGGAAGGCCTTTCCTACCAGGGACCGCGGCGCGGCATGGTGCCCGCACACCCCGTCGTGGATGTCCTGCAGAAGGTGCTTCCCTTGGTCGGTCGAAACGCGCTTCTGAAGGATTCGGACGGGCTCCTCTTGTAGAGGGCGCCGATCGGGACGAAAGACTTAGCCTCGCCGAGCGAGGCGCCGAGCCTCTGGTATCGGGCGGGGAGCGACCCGCTTGTCAACCGATCGACAAACGGTCGCCTCGATCGGTTTCGATGCTCAGACGCCCAAGTCCGACCAGCGGGTGGGCATCGGCCGAAGATCGATGGGGCCGCCGCCTTTGGGGGTCGGCGGCGCCCTCGGCACTCGGGTCCAACCGGATTGATGGGTCACGAGGTCGGAGACGAAGATTCCAGGGGAACCGGCCCTTCCTGCAGGCGAGGTTGGCGAGGAGTCGGCTTCACCGTTATAGCGTCGGTAGCTATGATGGAGCTCGAAACCCTTGAACTTCTCCTCGAGCTTGCGGACCTCCAGCGATGGCGGCCATCCGAGCGTCCACGGGGCTCGGTGGCTTTCATCACTTGGTCGACGACCAGCTTGGAGTCGCCGTGAACGTTGAGCCGTCGTGCGCCCAGTCGTGGCGATCCGAAGGCCGTTGACGAGGCCGTGCTCGGCGACATTGTTGGTGGCGTCGAAAAGTAGTCGTATGGCATACCGGAGCTTGTTGCCGAGTGGGGAGATGATGACGACCCCGCGACCGCCCCGTTCTTGGTGTAAGACCCATCGAAGTACATCGCCCAAGATTCGGTCCTCGACCGCCGCAGGACTTGCGCCTCGGTCCACTCGGCGACAAAGTCCGCCAAGACACAGGACTTGATCGCCGTCCTGGGGACGTACGATATGTCGAGGCCGTTGGAGCTCGAGAGCCCATTTGGCGATCCTTCGGTAGCGTCGCGGTTGTGGCCGACTTCTCCGAGCGGTGAGGAGGTTACCACGGAGATGGGGTGTCGATCGAAGTAATGGGCAAGCTTCCTCTTGGTGATGAGCACCGAGTCTGATAACCACGTATCGAGGATATCGGACCTTTGTTTCGGAGAGCACCTCGCTGACGAAGTAGACCGGCCTCTGCACCTTGAGAACGCGGCCTTCCTCCGCTCGCTCCACAACAAGTGCCGCGCTGACGACCTGAGTCGTGGCGGCGATGTAGAGGAGCAAAGGCTCCTGCGGCTCCGGGGCGACCAGGACCGGAGGTGAGGTCAGAAAGACCTTTAGTCGACTAAAGGCTTCCTGAGCTTCGTTGGTCCAGGAAAAATGGTCGGACTTCTTCATCAGCTTGTAGAGTGGCATTCCTCGTTCGCCGAGGCGTGATCCGAAGCGACTTAGTGCCGCGAGGCATCCCATCAGCCTTTGAACTCCCTTCAAATCGTTGATTGGCCCCATCCTTGCGATAGCGGAGATCTTATCTCGGTTGGCCCGATGCCGCGCTCGGAGACGATGAATCCCGAGAACTTGCCCTTGGGGACCCGAAGACGCACTTCGGGGTTGAGCTTTATGCGAAACCGTCGGAGGTTTGCAAAAGTCTCCTCCAGGTCGGTGATGAGGTCATCGGCCTTCCTGGTTTTGACAACGATGTCGTCGACGTAGGCCTCGATGTTACGGCCAATTTGGTGCGAAAAACATGCTCGCATACAGCCGATACGTGGCGCTGTGGTTTTTCAGACCAAAAGGCATCGTGGACGTAACGATCTGGCCGTGCGGGGTGATGAAGGAGGTCGCGAGCTGATCGGACTCCTTCATCGCAATCTGGTGATAGCCCGAGTAGGCATCCAAAAGGAAAGGACTCGCACCGGCGGTGGAGTCCACGACCGGTCGATGCGAGGTAATGGGAATGGATCTTTCGGACAGGCCTTGTTGAGACTCGTGTAGTCAATACACATTCTCCATTGCCCCGACTTTTTCTTTACAAGGACGGGATTGGCGAGCCACTCGGGGTGACGCACCTCCCTTACAAAACCGGCGGCCAAAAGTTTGGCGATCTCTTCCCCAATGGCCCGTCGCTTCTCTTCGTCGAAACGGCGCAGGCGCTGGGCGGTCGGTCTGGATCCTGGTCGAATGTTCAGGGAGTGCTCGGCGACCTCCTTCGGGACTCCTGGCATGTCCGAGGGTCTCCAAGCGAAGACGTCTCGGTTTGCTTGGAGGAAGTCGACGAGCGCGCCTTCCTATTTGGTGGTGAGGGCAGCCCCGATCCGCACGGTCTTGGCGGGATCTTCGGGATCAACAGCGACCTCCTTCGTGTCCTCCGCGGACTTGAAAGAGCTAGGCCCTAACTTGCTGGAGTCAGGGGCGGATCCGACGACCTTCTCCTGGAGCTGAGCGAGCTCGGCGGAAGCGACGACTGCTGAGGCCAGCTCGCAGCTGCTTCGCTCGCAGTTGTAGGCGAGCTGGAAAGATGTGGACATGGTGATGACACCTTGCGGCCCTGGCATCTTTAGCTTGAGGTAGGTGTAATTGGGGACCGCCATGAACTTCGCGTAGCATGGTCATCCCAGAATGGCGTGGTAGGAGCCGGGGAAGTCCACAACCTCGAAAGTGAGGCTCTCGGTGCGGAAGTTGTCCGGGCTCCCAAAGGTGACGGGCAGGCTGACCTGCCCGAGGGGGTGGGCTGTTGGCACAGTACGACGCCGTGGAAGGGCGCCTTGCTCGGCCGGAGGGCGGAGCGAGGGACCCCTAGGGCATCCAGGGTCTCAACATACATGATGTTGAGACTGCTGCCGCCGTCCATGAGCACCTTGGTCAGGCGCTTCGTCCCCACGATGGGGTCGACGACGAGCGGGTAGCGTCCCGGGTGCGGGATGTGGTCGGGGTGGTCGGTCCGGTCGAAGGCGATCGGGCATTCCGACCACCTCAAGTAGGTGGGCACGGCGGGGGTAGCCGTGTGGACCTCTCGGTGGGCGAGCTTCAGCCGTCGCTTGTCGGCGTAGCACTCCTCCCCTCCGAAGATCATGAGGCAACCGTCGAGCTGCGGGAACTCGTCGGCCGGCTCATCGTCCTTTACCCCGGCGTCGGGCGCTGGGTCGCGCTTCTTCCCCTTTCCCCGTGACGTCGTGGGGTTCCCGGAGAGGAAACGCTTCAGGACCTCGCAGTCCCGATACTTGTGTTTGACGGGATAGTCGTGGTTCGGGCACGGACTATCCATCAATCTCTCGAATCGGTCGGGCGTCTGCCGAGCCTGCTGCTTGGCAGGTCGGTCGGCAGCGGCGACCATTATTCGCGACCTGCTTCCCCTTCCGCTTCCTTTTGTCAGGGCGGTCTGAGGGGGCGCCGGCTCCGAGGCTGGCTGTCTTGTGGGCCGTCTTCCTTTCGAAGATGGCCCCCACGGCCTCCTCGCCGGAGGCGTGGTTGGTGGCGATGTCGAGGAGCTCCTTGGTGGTCCGGGGCTTCGCGCAGCCCAACTTGTGGACCAGGGCCTCGCACGTGGTGCCGTAGATGAACGCCGACGACGTCGGCGTCTCGGATGTCGGGAGCTCATTGCACTTCTTTGGAGAAGCGGCGGATGTAGTCCGGAGGGTCTCCCCGAGCTGCTTGCAGCTCTTCAGATCCCAGAGTTGACAGGCGTTTATGCGTGCCCTGGAAGTTTCCGACGAAAGGTTCGTCAGTCGGCCCACCGCCGATGGTATCTGTGAGCGGTACTCGAGCCATGCTCGAGCTGAGTCCGCAAGATAGATGGGGAGGTACTGGATAACGAAGGAGTCGTCCGTTGCTCCCCCAGCTCGACAGGCGAGCCGATAGTCTTCTAGCCAGACACTGGGGTTGGTAGCCCCTGTGTACTTGGCTATGTTGGTCGGAGCCCGGAATCTGACCGGGAAGTCGGCGTTGCGGATGCGGCGGGTGAACGCGCGCGGCCCAGGACCGTCGAATCCTGGGTCGGGATGATTGCGTCGCCCGCTATCGGCAACTTGCGAGGGTGCTGCCGCGTCGGTAGCTCTCCTTCGCGCCTCGAGGGTGGTGCGGAGATCATACTTGTCCCCCAGGCGATGGCGCACCGGGGTGTATGATGCCTGGGGGAGTTCGTGGGGCGGGGCCGTCTTGGCTGGGCTCCGCCGGCCCTGTGAGGGGGAGTGGCCCAGGCGGCCCGAAGTGGCGCCCGTTCGCCGGGAGCTAGAACCTTGGGCGTGCTGAACGACAGCACGCTCTACCAGTCCCCGGAGGTTCTGGTAGGTGGCCTTGGCTTCAGGCTCCGTTGGCTCAGGCAGCCCTCGGAGCAGCATTGCCGCAGCGGCAATGTTCTGGTTGGCATGAGGGAAGAACGGAAGGTCGTTCGCTTCCTCAGCCAATTGCTGATGATACACCAGCGCTTGGCCGAGGTCGGTGGTGGGCTAGGCTGACGGCGCTCTAGTTCGGCCTGGAGCTTATCGAGCTCGGCCTTCGGGCTTCTAACTCCTCGCTATTGGAGGTCAGCGAGCGTTATAGGTCTTGTCGTCGTCTTCCGCCGGATTCCTCCCGCCGCGCCTCGTCGCGCGGGAGGAGGGTCCCGATGGTAACGGGGGTGGAGGATGGCTCCGCCGCACCCGTCATATTGCACTCGCGGGTGTAGGCCCTTCGAGGCACACTCCTTGCTCGAGCTAGAGCCATGGGTGGAGGAGTCCGCCAAAGAGGTCGTGGAGGGAAGCCGCCAGAATCGCCATGGCCACGAAGTTGTGAGCTCGTGGAGGGTGGTTCCGCCGCCGCAGCGATCGTAGGCGGTGTCGCCAGAGCAATGCCGGCTGTCGGGCCCGCCGTCGCGGCCCATGCGGGGCCTCAAAGGCCGAGGTTGCCGAGGGCGTCGGCAATCGCATCCAGGCTCATGAGGGCGCCCGGTCCCGACGGCGAGGCGAGGACAAGCTCCCCGCCGTAGTAGCGATGAAATCGAGGGCGCCAAGCGGATCCGGCCCCTCGACATCGGCGAATCGTAGTGGGAGGAAGCCATCGAGGAGGAAAATGGGAACCGAAGATGAGGATGTCGGTGAAGACGCCGAGAGCCCCTACCAGCGCGCCAGCTAGCCGGTGTTTCGTGCACCGCAATACGAATTTATGGTCGGATGGGGTCGCGCTCCCTCTCCTCGAATGGTCGACTCAAGGAGCCAGAAGATGTATCTTGGTTGAGCGAGAATGTCCCTACTCCAGTTCGTGCGGTGTGGATGTATTGATCTTTGGGAGATGGACAAGGGGTGTACAAGCGAGGCGGACGGTCGGCTGTCCGATCCCCTTGATGTGTTCGCTAGGGAGTTGAAGCTACCTAGAAGACTGTTTTTCTCTGCTCCCTCTCTCTCTCGGGCCCTGCCTCTCCTTATATAGACAGAGGAGGCAAGTTACACGGGAGTTGTGAAAACTATGAGGAAAGGGGCCTGCACGTCTTGACGTCTGGTTCCTGTCTTGTCCGACCGACCCCTGCCCGTCCCGAGGCAGGGTTGGTGGTTCTGGCGTCTGATACTGCGTAGTGCTTTGTGCAGGTGGCGTGTTGCGTGGTGCTCTTGTCAGCCTCGGTGGCTTTAATGGCGCTTGACTTTGCTTTGGCCTCGGGAGTGGGCGTACTCCTCTGCGGTGTGCCAGGCGACGGGACGGGGGCTTGACTTCTTCGGTGGCTCTTCTGACAGCCTTGGGAAGGAGCCGCCTACCCGGTCACGGACGTCGAGGGGCCAGCTAGCGCGCAAAGCGACCGCTGACAGCGTGGGCCTGGCTCGTCTTGCGCAGTGGAGCTTGAGCTTCAATATTTTAGACGGCCGGCGCATGCCGACCGTCCGGAACCGGAGTCCGCCGACCGTCGAGTCGGCCCGTCTGGTCGGGGCTCGTTCCCCGCGGCCCAAGTACCTTTCGGTGGTGCTGGGCCTTTGTCGTGATAGGTCAGCCCGTTCGTGCTTCCGGGCTGATGGGGGTACCCATGGCATGGGTACTCGTCACAAGATTTCCATGTTTAAGAATAAAGCATTTGCAACCAAACACTCGTAAGTGAGAAACAGATGGTTTACGATCAAATCTCAGTTCATAAGATGTTTTACCAAGTAAAGCTCTGAGATAGACCCTATTTGATATATAGCAAGCAGAAGAAATTGCCTCAGCCCAAAATTTTCTTGAAGTGTTGTATTCATCTAGCATAGTTCTAGCCATTTGAATCAAAGTTCTATTTTTCCTTTCTACAACACCATTCTGTGAGGGAGAATATGGCGAAGAAAATTGATGTTCAATCCCATTAGTTTCACAAAAAGATTTAAACAAGGCATTTTTGAATTCTGTACCATTATCTGTTCTTATGGCTTTCAATGAGTTAGGCAATTCATTTATCAATCTCATAATGAAGACATGAAAGAGTCCAAAAATCTCATCTTTTGAAGACAGAAAAAGCACCCAAGAGTATCTCGAATAATCATCAACTATTACTAGAAAGTACCACTTACCTCCGGCCGATTGTACTCGAGATGGTCCCTCTGTATCCATGTGAAGAAGTTGGCCAGGGGCCGGTGGTCATTACAGAGAGACAGTAGCATGAGGGGCTCCAACCATCTTACCATGTCGACAGGAAGCACAAACAATGTCTTTGCAAGATTTTAATTTTGGCAAGCCACGAATTAAGTCTAGACCACTCAATCTGGATAATGATCAAAGCCCATGTGACCTAACCGACGATGCCAAAAATTGAGATTTCTAGATTACAAGCAACAAAACAATGTGAACTTGAAGCATTGCTAAAATTTGCTATGAAAATTTTTCCAAGTCTAGATATCTCAAGAGTCAAGTTTCGAAGCATCGAGTACTCTACATGCATTTGGTTTAAAACTCACTTCAAAGTTTTCATCCAACAATTGAGATACTGAGACGAAGGTTGAATTTCAGTTTAGACACCAAAGAGACATTCTTTAAAGTAAAGTGATCATTCACCTTCACAAGACCTTTTGCAATGACGCGTCCAAAGAGTAGCATCTCCAAAAGTGATCGTTTCGTTCCCGGATGCTTTTGTTAGGGAGGAGAACCAACTTGGGTTGCTGTCATGTGTTGGCGGCATCCTGAATCAATAACCTGATGTTCTCCTTCCCTTCTCGTACCACCTACATGTTATGAGCGAGAAGATGTTGAGGATTCAGCTGGGGTTAGAGAAATATGATTTAGGTATCCAAAGATCAATCACTCGGCGAGGAGGTGATCGTACAAAAGCTTGTGAATGCAAAGTAGATGAATTTCCAGGTATTTTGTTTGCTTTCACTAGCGGAACATGTGGAGAAATGATACGTGTTTGTCTAAAGTTAGACTTAGCCTTTGAATTTTCCTTTCTCTGTTGTTTGGCTAGTCTAAAACAAAAATTCATCAAATGACCATCTTTTCCACAATGAGTGCAATTGTACTTAACAAATGGTTTGACTTTAGAAGCAGAAGCAACATTTGCATTCATCATAGCAGAAGATAAAATTCCAGCAGATTTGAAGACAGTTTTCTCAGGTTCTTTGACAATTTCAAACTTTCCACTTTCAAGAGTTTTAACAATAGTAGGAGCATATGATTTGTGATGAGCATAAGGATCAAAACCTAAACCTTTGTGATGAGTGCTGATTCTTGATTGATCCAAAATCATATTTAGATTTTTCTTTCCTTTAGTAAAACGTTCTAAAGATTTTTCTAAGTAATCAATTTTTCGAGAGAGTGTTAAACAATTATTACAGGAAACATCTACTTTTTCTTTTTGCTTGCGACAAGTTGAACATGAAAGAACTTCATGTGTAAGCAAATCATTAAACAATTGAGTAATCTTAGCATCTGCATTATGCAACTTCAATTCTAGTATGGGACATTTAGAACAAGAAGTTTGACCATGTAAACCATCAGTAGAGCAACCAACATTTTTCACAAGTTTTTCATTTTTCAATTGTTTGGCATAAACTTGTTCTAGTTTAATCATATGTTCCTCTTTTAGAGATTTAATTTCAAATTTGAGATCTAAGCAAGAATCACATGTCTTTTCGTAATTTGAATTTCTAAGATCAAAGTTTTCGTTTTCAGCATGGATAGATCTTTCTCTAATTTTTTATTTTTGAGTGAAGATTTTCTTAAAGATTTTTCAATATGACTAAAACTTCACAAAGCTCATCATACGAAGGTATTACCTCATCACCGTCATTTGGAGGTGCTGTCGTTGTCACTAGAATCACTAGTGTTCCCTTTCGCCATGAAGCACACCGGTGAAATCTTTCTCGTTCAGCCGTTTGCTTCGCTTCCTTCTCATCGTCAGTTGAATCATCAATGTCGCTAAGTCTAAGCGACCAATTGCCGAAGACTTTGTTGAGCATCTTCTTTGTCCGTTGTTTATTTTTGTCCTTGCTCTCTTTTGGCGGGAAGGACTTGGAGGAGTTGCTTTGCTCCTTCTCCTCTTTATCTTTGTTCTTGAAACAGCTTAGCACGGATGTGCCGGCCTTGCCGCAGCTTGTAGCAGTGGATGGAGGCTCCTCTTCTCTCCCTTGATCTCATGTAAGCTGCATTGACACGCTTGGAAAGAAGAGCAAGTGTATCTTACGGTATTTGATCTAGCTGTTCATCACTAAGAGCACTCAAAGCGATAATGGAATATGATGATGAAGAACTAGTAGCATTATCATATGAAGAATTAGCATTAAGAGCCATAGAGTTATCATTGGAAGTTCTTGAAACAATGTCTATCTCAAAAGTCTTAAGACTAGAATATAGTTTATCCAAAGTTATTTCACTCATCTTGTGAGCTTCCCTAAAAGCAATACTTTCATTTGCAGATTTTAAGATCAAGAGATGGTAGGAAATGTCTAGCATTTTCAGAGTCGATTGTACTTTACATCTACATCTCTAAGATTGTTTAAGATTCATTAAGCGAGCAAAACAATCATCTAGAGATTCTCCAGAGTTCATTTCAAATCTAGTGTATTCCTTTTAAATTGATCTTGCCTAGCTTCTTTTCTGAGTCGGTGCCCTCATGATAATCTTGAAGAGATTTCCAAATTTCATGAGCAAGGAGTAAATGATGAACTCTATCGAATTCTTTTCTAGCAAGTCCTTGAAGCAATATGTTTCTAGCTCTATTATTGTTTTCAACATCTTTTTCAAACTCGATTTTATCAATATCATCATTAGAAGGAAGCTCGTACGAAATTTTTACCTTGCGCCAAATCGCGTTACCTTAAGCTTGAAGATATGCAGTCATCCGGATCCGCCAGTGGGGGAAGTCTGTGCCATCGAAGATTGGCGGCTTGTTTGAGTATTTCTCTGTTGCCATAACTTACCGTTTACTAATCACCTGTTAAGATGGATTAGTAGAGCCTAGCTCTGATACCACTTGTAGGACCGAGTAGGCAACTAGAGGGGGGGTGAATAGATGCCGAATAAAATTCAACTATTTCTTTTGGAAAATTAAAGACCCCTAAATAGCGGAAGAATATTTAATATCGTAGAGATCAAAACCCTAGATTAATTAGCGAGACAAGTCGAACATAAATCAAAACTAGTTCTATCAAAAATCGAACAATCCTTCTAATCAAGAATCATAGCAAAAGAGTATGTAAAGAATTGTATAACCTTTTCTTTATTCCAAAGCCACTCCTTCCGGGAGGACACCAAAATCTCTAATCTCACAAGATTAGAAAACCACCAAAATCTCTAATCTCACAAGATTAGAAAACCTTAAACAAACTAAAGAAAACACAAAATCTCTTCTTTGTTGTAGGCACCTCTTGCTTCTTGCCCTTTGCCTTGGATGAATTCTAAGCCCCTAGAACTCTCTATTTAAAGGACAAGAGGTGCACCAAAATCTGTCCACCAAGCCGATTGGGATTCAACTCCAACCCAAACCGAAACCGTTTCCGTTTCCTTTTCTTTCAAAACACATGCGCTTTCCGTTTCCTTTTCCTTTTTTTTCAGATGTTGAATCAGTTTGCTTCTTCTTTCCATACGCAGCAAAACACACGCAACACAACGCACGCACGCCACACACACGCCCGCAACATGCACACACACGACACATGCATGCAGACACACACTCACGATGCACACACATGCAGCACGTACACACACATTAAATGCACACACACACACACACACACTAGCATGCACACACACTCGCACATGCACACACTCACGCCATGCACACACACATGCATTAAATGCATTCACGCACACACATGCACATGCATGCAAACACACACACTCCATGCATGCACACACACATGCATTAAATGCATTCACACACACACTCAATGCATGCATGCATATTCACACACAATGCAAGTATCAAAAATCCGTATACACGCGTACGGCCTCCTGCCACTACGCTGCAACGATCTCGATCTCACGCGCACCGTTCTCTAGTCCGAACGTCTCGCATGACACCCTCGACCCTCACGACCTCAGTTCCTCCCTTGAACCTAGTCTCGGTCCTGTCACCGACCACGTTCGACCTCAAGCAACACCTGCACATGAACAAAAACACACAAACAATTTCCGAGCCCAAGTCCGCGACTTGACTCACATTAATCCATACAACCACTAAATAATCAAACCACTTTCAAATCTTATCAAATAATCAAATCAATTTCAACTCTTTTCAAATACTCATCATCAAAAACAATTGGATCAAAAACAATGATCATTCAGATTCGGACTCTAAAGTGGTTTAATCTACAGAATACCGTGATCTGTTCCAATCACGTCACAGATTTTACCATGATCGGTAAAACAGCCATAACTTTCAAACGGCTAATCGGAATTGGACATTCTTTATACCCACAGAAAGATATTGAAGTTATCTACAACTTCTTTAACAGGAGGACGACCAAATTAGGACACTAAGTTGGCGAAAAAGTAAACCCTAGGTCGACTGCTCATGCTGTCTAAAACAGAGAACGTGGCAACTTCTAGATCTAATCCAATCTACTCAATTCCAGCACCACCAATTGATCTAAAAATATGATATTGATCCTTAGAACAGTACCTAGCCCAACCCCAAGGAGTCCCATGGCCATACCTTCGCCCGACGCATGAAAACCCAATAGATCTTCTCCCGGATCGCTCCTCGCTCCTCGCTCCAACGGATGGATCCTCGAGATGCAGGGGTGGGGAGGCTACCCTAGGGCAGCAAGGGGGGTGGAGGTGAGGTGGTGGAGAGGTGGGGAGCAAAGGGCAAGGGGAAGGGGGCGCACGGCCAAAGGGGGGGAAAGAGGGGGGTGGCGGCTAGGGCACAAGGGGGGATGTGGGCGCACAAGGGGAGGGGTGGGGCGCATAAGGGGCAGGGGGAGCCCCTTTTACCAGCCCCAAACAGGTTTTCTAGTCCTAAATGGACTCATACTCCATTCCACCAAAGCCCACAACCCCTTCTTTTAGGCCCAAACTCCCCCGGAAAGGCCCAAATCCTCGGAAACGGCCTGAAAACGCGATTAAACCTCACAGCGTATGGTTTTAACCTCCAATACCATATTTCATAATGTTTTTGACCCTATCAAGCACATTAAATAAGGTTACGACACTCCGTGGTGTCACACTTCTGGCTTAGAATACCAAGAAGGTCCTATGTTCATCCTGTACTAGTACTATGATCAATGGCTAGTATGCATATTTACAACATTGTTATCACATCCATGCATAAGTTCTCAAATTTATTATTATAACATTGTTCATACATAAGACCATGAAGGCTTACTCAAACGCAGCGAAAGATACAGATACTTAATAGCATGCCTTGCCTAATTTTCCCACAGACAAATGACAAGGTTTAAACCCTAGAAAAACTCATCGTTATATTCCCCATTTCCTGCGGCAAAGTACCCATCATCAGGGAGTGCAGCCTCTTCATTAACTGAATGTCAACGATAGCATGATTGAGTACTTTCGTACTCAGCAAGAGGCTTGTAGTGTATTGCAAATGTAATTAAATGCATGCTATGTCAAAGGAGAATGCTAGGTTTATTTTCTTAAAGAAAGATTGAATTGTAAATACTGAATAGTAGATTTTAAGCAAAATTTTGTAAGAGCATTTGATAGGTATATAAATAATAGCTATGAATAGTGTAAATGTAAAAAATCATAGTCATCCAAGAATGTGAGCTTCGAATCATTTCCTACCAAATCATGGCATAAAATCTGAAACAAAATTTTTAACACTATTCCCAAATCAATCCATTTTATGAAAATATCAAAACTCTAACTAGTGTCAGTGCACCAAGTCTCCCATGAGAGCGAGAATGGCTTTTAAAAAAGTTTTACACTCTGCAGAGGTGTACATCTTTACTGATAAGACATGACCGACATCCTTTTGCAGCTATTTCGTGCTTCCTTTGGAATGTGTAGGGGTGGCAATGGGGACATTCCCTGGTGGGGAGGACCCCCCATTCCCATCCACGATAGTGCAAAATACCCCTGTTCCCTGGCCCCAACCAATGGTTTTGCAAAGTTGATAATACATAGATGATGCTGGAAGTGTTTAACAACATAAAATAATGTCGTTTTGTCTTTCAAATTAATCCAGTGCAAGAAATAAATGAATTTATTTTATCTCACAATAAAAACTAAAGCAATCTATGATAAATTGTTTATCAGACTATAATTTCAATACTAACAATGCCTAGGGAAACCAACTCATTTAATACTAAAGTAGACACTCAAAGGCTAATGAAGATGAGCTCAACACAACAGCAGTCAATTCAGGAAGTTTACATGAGCAAATATAGCAATCTAAGTATCTAACCAAGTATAGATTTATGAGTAACTTTTTGAATGCTTACATGTAACTTGATTAGTACTCAACATAGCAGCATAGTATCACTCAAGTACTTGACATAGAAGTAGCACTGCAGCACTTAGCAACTCAGCACATCAGCAGCAACAACTCAAGTGCTCAGCTTAGTAGCAGCTTGGTAGCACAAGCAAATGAGTAATGCATAGCTTAAATAGTACACATTGTTCACAATCACATAATACAACCCATTAAATAGTACACAAGCAATGCATAGCTTCCAAGAATCCGAGTTCCATCACAAATGCATAGCAACACTATAGGACATAGTAAGTAGTACTAGTGACCACCAGTAGGTCCAACATGCGGTAGATGAATTGCATATCTGTTTGAGCCTTGAGTACTCGGCAATTGTAGAATGTCCAACTCACGATTCCATCTCCTATATAAGACATAATAGTTAACCATTTGAAATATAAGCACACTACTACATGTCTATATCTATGATTCTTGAAATTGTGATTTATTTTGTAATTACTCCACCTGTAGCCCTTCCTAAACATCTTGAAGGCAAGTCCAAAAGCTTGAAGGGTCTCCCTTTTCTTCATATGTAAGATACAAATGTAAACATTATTTTCTTTTGTTAACAACTAACAAAATAAATATGAATATGAATTCTTCTATATACATATGTTTGTATTTGTTTCAAAGCCAATCATGTGAGCACATTAAGACTGAGAGCCTAACGAGTTAAGATAACTGTACCAATCCAATTATTCCCATTCTGTACAATTCGTAGGATGTTTTGTGATCATTGTAATTGACTAAAACGATTCATCATATTTCCAATTGCATGCCATAAAAACATGTCAACGCATTGAGTGAATCAATTTAACAGGCAGGGATAGCAAGTTGGCCTTCCTTTTTAGGTAGTGTGAATGCAGAGGGACCAAAAGTACAACATCTTCTTCCCCTGTGACATGGAAGTCCACAAAAGCTATGAGCCATTGTTGAACAACTTTTCCCCTTTCTTATTAGCAAAATCTCTGGCCTTAAGATTTGCTATTTCCACGCATATTTCGTGAGCCCTCTTTTTTTTTCTCCAAAGAAAAGCCTTAAACGTTGACAACACATGGAGTCATCGATCGGTCTAGCTAGGCCACATGGACAAATCAATTGCTGCACAAAGCGGCATATGGTCACCGCAAGAGTGTCGCGGTTTATACTCTATGAATAGCCATCTGGTGAACTTACCATCGAACTTGACCTTGAAAGGCCTGTTGTCTCCACTGATTTTGCCCAATCTCTGAGTTGACGCTTTCAAGACTGCTGTCACAGTGCAACAAGATCAAATTCCCATTAAATAGTTAGAAAATTACACCTACAATCTTAATCCATCAATCCAGCCTGGCCGGCCATCTAAGGACATGCAATTATGTTTTACATCTCGAATGACGTCGGCCAGGTAGTAATCGGTCGGTTTCTAACCTTTTCCACAGACAGATCTAATTAAGATGTACTCCCTCTGTCTCACAAAGAGTGCATTTCTAATGTTCAAAATTTGTCCCACAAAGAGTACATCTTTAGTTCGTAGGGTCCAGCTATAAGTGTATGCATACTCATTGAAGTGCATGTGGAAACCGAAGCACCAGCATGCTTATGTATGAAGTAATGAGGGTCACATTAGTCATTTACCTTGCATACTAATTTGTCTTAAAAAACCTATAAATGCACTCTTTGTGAGACAGAGGGAGTACAGCATATGCTGCCCTCGGAGTTAAACCAGTATTAAGGTTTACATTTCAACTCGTTATATTACTTTTGAACCTTTTTAACTTGGATTGCGCGGTCAACTACGTACTTGACTAACCGTTTCCAAACTGACAGAATTAAAACATGACAAGCATACATTGAAGCAAAGCTATAACTTTGTGGGAGGCAACGACAGTGAAGGAGGACAGTGACAGTAGATACACCGGTAGAAGTACCCGAAGTAAGTGAGCCCATCCATTTATAAACTCATTCGTGAGTTTATCGCAGCAGAGCTGAAAATTTCTTTCTGCTACTGTCATGATTCACTCATGGCTTCATCAAACAAACAATAAGAGGCAGGAATGCAGGCAGCTGCCATTTGCGCCTCCGTTAGTAAATACATGTCACTTGGAAATTTATGATCTCTAGAAGACTACAAAATATTTGATAATATGACATATTTTTCGCAATAACTCTCTATTCACTACCACAAAACTGCATATTGGTGACGCTCTATCAGTGACGATTTTGTTTGAACCGCCACAAATAGTATTATCCGCCAGTGATAATATTATCAGTGATAGTTTTTCTTTGGAACCGTCACCGATAATATTATCAGTGACGGTTCAAAACCACCACTAATAATCTTCGATTATCAGTGGCACTATATCAGTGACGGTTCGAAAAACCGCCACTAATAACAGTTACGAACCGCCACTAATGTCTACTTCTCTCGTAGTGATTGTATCGTTTTCGTGCGATCAGTCTCGATATTGTTACATATATGCTAGTGCAGATACCCTGTGTTGCTAGCTACAAGAACTCCTAGGAGACTGATGCTACTTGAGCAAGGATTGAAAAAACTACTCCATTCGTTCTTTTTTATTTGACATGTTTACTGTTTACAGTCTCCGAGATGCGAATTTGACCATTAATATTTTTAATTTTACATTAAGACATATAATAAAACTATAATGTCATATATTTTTAACGACAAATCTAATGATATATTTTTAGAGCAGTGCTTCTATGCTTTTCCTCACAATACAAGTTGCACAAATCTTGAAGTAAGCTAAGGGGTAAGTAATCCTCATCTACTCTTTATTCATGATTTAATATTTGTGCAACTTAAAAAAAGAAGAGCATAGAAGCACCTCTCATATTTTTATATAGCCAATCTAGATAGTTTTATCCTCATTGGCAGTCAAACTTTAGATGTTTGATGGCATGGATTCTAGGATATCAAGTAAAAAAGAACGGATGGAGTATCATGTTAAATTTACTTGGGAAGGGAGGGGAAATGATGTGGGTCCAAATCTTTAAGGCGTAGGATTGGAGATAATTGGATCCATGCAACATGATGAATGATACCACCAACCACCATCTCTATTATGGTAACATGCGACACTCGATTCACCCAACCACACACTTTGATCCGTTTGTCTACAACTCACATTGAGTAAACGTATTCAAGCAATCACCAAGGAAATCACAAGAACGATGGAGTCAAGACACTCAGTGAATTTCCAATTCTATCGGGGTGGAATTGTATCTTCACACAAACCCTTAGAACAAGAACATGTATTTCTGAATATCAAAACTTGATTACAATAGAGAGAATGCGTCTCTAGAGTTTTCGGTTTGCTACAGTATGGCAGTTGCTACACTATGACGTCAGAATAGTATGTCGGTGCTACAGTGCTGTGTCTGCACAAAATATTGGAATTGAATTCTTCAAAATATCAAGCTATTTTTCATTTTCTGTTAGACTTGGGCTAATATTTTTCCGGTGTTGGTTCTACATCTTGGCTTCCTTGCTTTTAAAGTTGTGGTAGTTTATTTACTGAGCTCCCAAGCTTTTTTTTATGAAACCTAATAACAGTTAAGCTATAAGCATTGGGTAGTAATTTATTCTCATTCAAATAAATGGGTAGCTCTTTTAGGAAAAGATTCACCTTTTGGCTGATTTGTTTAGCTCTAGCTCTTGTGATTGGTCCTTGCCTCCGATTGCTCCTATGCGTTTCCCGATGCTAACAATGTTCGTGTCATCTCATTTAGGTGCTCATCCTCCCCGGCCAGTCGGCCACCTCCCGCTGGGTACATCATTTTTCAAGCATATCCCCATCAGAAAAAGTCTTTTTCTAATTGCAGTTGTTAAGCAAAACTTGATGGCTAGGATTTTTTTATTATGTGTGTTGTTTAACGACACTATAATCTTTTGGGTCAGCTTTAGAATTTTCTTTTAAAATAATATCTTTTCTTATTCAAATTGCAAAAATATACATCGATTCAAAAAATTTACAAAAATATACCTGAAATGGCGACAGAGTCTATATCGCCATTTCAGTTGGCAACATACACTGTTTTCTCGCGGATTGAGTTTGGCCGACGGATTATTTTGTCGTAGATTCATTTAGTCAACAAGGTTGAGGTCTCTGTCGCCATTTCAAATGGCGACAGAGGTATATTTTTGTAAATTTTTTGAATCGAGGTATATTTTTGCAATTTGAATAAAACAATATATTATTTTAAAAAAATTCTCAACTTTATCAATAAATCGATCAGTCGTCAAAGTATTTTGGATGGATTAATGGTTAAAGTTGGAAATGTTTGATTACAAGCACACCATGACAACAATATTATAACCAAAGGGAGTATGCGTTTGTGTATCTGCAATCTACTTTGATTGGTATCTCAATTTCTTCATGAGTGTCTCTACAGTCTAGGAAGCTTCATGGATCCTAGCTAATTAAGTATCTATGGTTGTCAATAAATCATTGCAGATGAGCTCTCAAGTCTCAACTCTTCAATTATGGTATTTTAAAACATTTTTTTTATGGATCCTGTTGTTCTTAGAAGAACTTTTGATAGTTTCAGTTCAATCAAATGTAACACCGTTGCAAATCATTTATCTGTAAATTACAAAAACGTTAAAATTAGTCACATCTAGGTTCTAGCATCGATCGCCATATATCGCTTTCCAAGTAGTAGCATGCAACATAACTTTCCCTTAACCACCATCCACTGGCTAGCTAGCCTGTTATTGTGGATTTGACAAGGACAGCCAAGTGCAAGAAACGCAAGGACAGCAGGAAACGACGCCAAGTGTGATGCATCCTATATATGATGATGGGAGATTTATATACGATGGTATTTGATAAATAATTTTGGAGATTTTTAGTGGCAAAGGGTTATTTTATTTTTAAAAATCCAAAAAAGCTCATCTTGTCTGGCTTTTGGCTTATAGTTATACAGAGGCTTTAGGCTTTTTTAAAGCCCGACTTAAAAGCCAGTCGTTTGTCTCGGTTTAGGCTTTTTTGCTTTTAGCCAATGAAAGCTTTTTGGCTTTTAGCCAATAAAAAAACCGAAACAAACAGGACATATGACTCTTCGGTGGATAATAACGACGATGCATGCAAGGGAGAGGAAATGTCTGTATGCATGTGTAGCTCTTTTTGGTGAATATACACACACACGCAAGCTAGGTATGCAGTCGGAGCTAGCTGCGTGAGCCACTGTTTTAATATGAGTATGAGCCGCGAACAGAAATGAGTTTCTGAAAGCCTATATATTATATATTTAACTGTAATTAAGTAACTACCTCAACTGTAATCACGATACAATATGCTAGAAGATTGTTTTCTACGAGACAGTAAATTTAAGTATACGAGATAGTAATATATTCTATATGGAGGCAATAGTAAAATGTGTCGAACCATTTTGTCGAAAGCCCGTTCACACGGGACATGATTGTCAGTACTGAGTAGTTAACATAATACATTGATATAGCAATATTGTATGGACTCCGTAGTAAAATGTAAGTATAAGTTGGGTAGTAAACATAAGACTTTGAGATAGTAATATGGTGTGTTAGCAATAGTAAAAGTTGTTTGATCATTTTGACGAAAGTACGTTCATACCAGGATTGAGTGTCCGTCATGGATAGTATAAATATATAAGTTATTAAGATAGTAATGTTCCACTATTACATAAATTTTTACTATCTTATCATAACATTTTACTACTGTGTTACTGGTACGTTCAATTTTACCAGCTATTACAAATTATTTTACTACACTTAACGAAGGGAATTCTATAATGTTTGGTCGTAATTTTTACTATCGTGCACATAATTTACTATAGATCTATGTTTACAGTATGTGCTTGGTCGTAATTTTTACTATCGTGCACATAATTACTATAGATCTATGTATGTTTACAATATGTGTTTGGTCGTAAATGGTTTAGCTGCTGTGACACATTAATTACAGCTATCTTGATACTGATTTACTGTCGGTTTTTTTTCCAGGTCCTGAAGTAATGTTATGAATTTTCAATTCTACCATCGTGAACATAACATATTTACTTCAGGATCGCTATTACAAGTCATTTAATATCGTCTACATAATTTTTACTGTCTTGTACATATTTTATTAGAGATTTGTATGCGTTTGATCGTAACTGGTTTAGATGATGTGATGCTTTAATTATTGCTATCTGGGTACTGATGTACTATCAGTTTTGCTGGTCTAGGCAGGTCATAAGTGTTATTTGACCGTGCACTGGTGGCTAGTTACGTGACACGGAGGTTACGGCTCGCGCGTAGAGCAATGTAGTAGGGCTGTGCTTGCAATGCTCCTGCAATATGTCGTGTCCGAAAGCAACCATCCAGATCGTCGTATATACTGTAGCAAGCTATAGCAACAGCCACGAATGTTAGGATCGGGATCTTGGATCGAACCGAAGTGTTATAGTGTTGCTGTGTTGGTACCGTGTAATACAGCAAATGATCCGTGCATAGGATTTCCTCCGATTAATCACAGTAAGAAGTGTTTGGTGTTGTTGTGTTGGTATCGTCAGTACGTAAGGTCTTAAATTTCGTTTCCATATCTCGGAGACGAGTGAAATCTAAAATTTCAGCAAAATCTCAGTATTTCGAACAAAATTCTAAAAGTAAATTTGAAATCCGATAAGTTTGAAAACGAAATTTTCAAAATTTCAGTCCAAAAGACGGAAATCTCATCGAGATTTGTCAAAATTTCGGACCTTTACGTACGACCCAGTCAAATGACCTTATGAAGCTATAAAATCCTCCCTCATCTCTAACATAACATGAAAGCTAAGTTAGTCCAATAGTAGGTGGTGGGTTCAAATCCCACTCTCCATATTATTTTACTCTATTTTGGATCACTGTGGTGCAAAGCAAAAAAAATGGTGCTTTCAACCAGACAAACCTGGACCTCGCGCATGCCAAGTAAGCACTCTATCACCGGAGCAACATGACCGTGGTGTCCTACTATATGCACACAATGTTATAAGCTTATATTTTGGATGCCTTGTGGTGCAAAAAAATGGTGCTTTCAACCGGAATCGAAGCCTGGACGTCCCACATGCCTAGCAAGCTCTTTACCACCCGAGCAACGACACATGATTGTCCTATTACATGCGCACAATCTTATAAGCTTATCCCTAATACATAAAAAACATTGCGCAGCCAACACTTGAACTCCAGTCTCTCGGCTGAGGGATAGCTCTCCTAGCCAACTAGTTCAGCCTGCTTTTCCATTCAAATCCGGTCCTACAAACATTAAATCCAGTCCATTTTGCAGCAATTTCAGTCCATCTAACTGAAATCTCGGTGAGATTTGCCGAGGTCTTGCCGAAATTTTTGAAAAATACTGTAGCAATTTGATTTTTTTTTAAAAAAAATTATTCCTCCAGAATTATGAATCTTAGAAGGGGCTGAAGTAAAAGATTTTGCCAAAATTTTATGAAATTTCATTCACTAGTACAGAAAACCTCATTACAGATGGTTCACAAACGTCATTACAGACGGTTTTGTAAACCGTCAGTAAGAATGGATCAGTGATGACTTGTAATCATCACAGACGGTTTTCCAACCGTCTGTGAAAAAGTCATCACAAATGGTTCTAAATTGGAACCGTCTGTGGAAAAAAAAAAGTCATCACAGACGGTTCTAAATTGGAACAATCTGTGAAAAAGTCATCACAAAATTAGAACCGTCTGTGATATTGATTTTTAATTTTATTCTCATGTACTTCGTAACTGCCCAAGAACACTTAACTTCTGAGCTATATCACTGATTTTAACACAATACGGGCACTTCCCAAGCGGTCACCCATCCTAGCACTGCTATTACCTAAGCACGCTTAACTTCGGAGTTCTTATATGATCTAATACTGTAATGTTGGTATGATAGCATCTAAAATATAACGTGTTCCCCTCCCCATAACCTCACAGAGCACTCAAACACCGATTTTAGTATTCTCATACCCCGAATACAGTTTGGAGATCACGAAAACGCAAAAAAAGAAGATCGAAACGGGTACAAAACTTCGGAGGCCGTTTTGAGGGCCTAAACGACGTTTTTTTTTGGAATTATGATTTTCTCGCATGCACGTACTCGCCAAACGCTCAGGATCCGACCATCTGATTTTCTCGCACTTTTCGTTATCTTTTCAACGAGCCAAAGAACGCCGCAATCGGAGTTACGAGTTAAACTTATGGTCATTTTACCAAACGTGCTCGAATTTCCTACTTATAGATCGAATCAGACTTTGTGCCAAAGGAGAAATTCAAGAGCTCAACATGTTGATTCCAGAAAGCACAAGAATGCTCCGATCGAAATTACGAGTCAAAAGTTTTGACATTTTTACTGACCGTGCGGAAAGTCATCACAGAGGGTTTTATACTAAAACCGTCTATGATGACTAGCATATCACAGACGATTTCTAAATAGAACCGTCTGTGATGGCTACAGGAGTCATCACAGACGGTTCTATTTACAAACCGTCTGTATTATTGCTCCAACAGGTGGTGGTATCTGGGTGTATACAGCTTCCACGTGTTAGAAATTGGCCCACAAGAGTGAAGTGAAGTCAATCTGTAAGGTAGAGTTACTGCCACTCTTTGAATAATATGACACATGGTATAAGAATGATATGGGGTAGATTTTAGCTAAATACACACTTGTATATGCACACTTATTTGTTTATTTTCGCGTGACTTGTGGCTTGCAACAGCATTGTGTCGTAGAGAGTCTCCTAGCACATTGATTCTACTTTTTTAATTATTTTGCTAAATAATGCAATTATATTTGTATTTATTCTGTTTAAATGTGATTTAAACATTTCTTTCAATTCAGTTTAATTGACATAATGTCATCAATTATCAGTAAGTAAATTGACATAATGTCTTTAGTTACTAGTGAATAAATTGACATAATATCATCAGTTATTAGTGAGTAACTAATGCGCGTATATATAAGGAGGCTGAGTAGTATCTTCGGCCCATTGCCGCATAGATCAACTACACATGACGACAATAAGGTTTCTAGGTAGCGTATCTGTGTGATATCTCTGCTTCTTCCTTGACGTCGACTACTTCCACAACCACGTCTGCGCTATTTCCTGTTCTTCATCAATTCCAACTGTAAGTCGTTTGTGTGATCAATCGATTTTGTTAGTTTTCAATTCTTTAGTATATTCATAAACACAATATTTTTCTGTTGGTTTATACATATCTAGTCTTTGCTATATTTACCCCAATATAAAATCTAAAATAAAAATCACTACTAGAGAAAGAGTTTTTAGTACCGGTTGGTGAGGGCCTTCAGTACCAGTTTTTTGAACCGGTACAAGTCATCCGGGACTGATGTCCGAAAAGTGGGACTCGAATGCGCAACCTCGTGGTACTAAAAATGCTTCAAAATATGAGAGAAGTGAGACTCGAACGCGCAACTTCGTGGTTCCAGTCTCACACTTCTAACCAACCCACCCACCATCGTGTACTGATATACATAGAATATGCACTCCTTTTGAACTTTCACGAAAGCTTGAGGCATCGATGCAGGTTCATAACACCAACCGATCGACACTACTACGAAAACCCTATCGAGACGGTTCACAAATATCATCGAGAGCGGCTTTGTGAACCGTCTCTAATAATGGAGTCGGTGATAATAGATCCACATCACGAGGCGGTTTCAACAACCGCCTGCAGTGATAATAATATTACGCACGGTTCTTATTCGTAACCATTAGTGATATATTTCTTCCACGCAGACGG
The DNA here is from genome assembly GCA_036346355.1 of Rhipidocladum racemiflorum. Taxonomy (NCBI): domain Eukaryota; kingdom Viridiplantae; phylum Streptophyta; class Magnoliopsida; order Poales; family Poaceae; genus Rhipidocladum; species Rhipidocladum racemiflorum. The sequence goes on from CM070581.1 coordinate 38,446,769, forward strand.
TTTGTCAAAAGACCCGCCTGCGTGATATAATTCCTATCACTAACGGTTCTTTATACCAACCGCCTGCAGTGATAGTATGGATATCACAGGCGGTTTATTGTATGCGAACGTGCGTGTTATATAACCTATCACGAGGCGGTTCATAAATAACACCGCGCATGATGTATTATATCACGCAGGCGGTTCATATTTTGTGAACCGTGCATGATAGATTATCCGCAGGCATTTCACAAATACGAACCGTCTGTGATGTGGTTTTCATACATCAACATTTTTCTGTTTATTGGCTAGCCTCAGGAAATGCTAGCCATGCCCTCTGAAACAGACATAACACAGACATAAGATCACAAACAAGTGATCATAACATAGATCACAGACATAACACACAGATCACAGATCACATAACACAGACATATCAGATCGCAAACAATATATCAAACAATATATCAAATGCGTATAAAGACTAAAAAGAATCCCAACTCTATTATCATCTAGCGCTCATACCAGGAAACAGAAGTACAAAGACTAAAAGAATCCCAACTCTATTATCATCTAGCGCTCATGCAAGGAAACAGAAGTTACAAATGAATTTTCTCCAATCACGTTATTGGAGAAGTAAACACTAAACAACCATACGTAGCAATTGACACAAATAGCAGCTTTCAAACTAAATATATCAAACATGGAAAGAGAATGGCAAGCAGCATCGATCCAATAAAACCAACGAAGGATATAACTTGATCCATATCCTCTAGCATTCACAGCCTGACGAACGTTGTTGCCTTCCAGCACCCCCCACATCAATTGTATCAGGAAGATATCTACAAAATTTACCAAGGCATCATTCCAGCTGCCTAATATGTACATGGCTACTACATCACGGTGTTACTATTTCGAAATGCTCTCCTCTCAAGAAAAAGAATTGACTAAGAATGATATTTTTTTTCCTAAGCAATTCAACTACTACAAGTCCAAGAGGCAAACTTACATCTCTTCTTCCGGTTCATTCTTGACAGCATTCCTCGTGTGACACCACGAAATGTCGGGATTTGAAATTAGGTGATGATATGTTAAAAAGTATGATAAAATGTGATAAGACGTCGTAAATGAGATAATTTGTGATCTTTTACATTTAGAACCCTACGGTTTGGCGTTTTAGCGCGTTTCGGGCCTCTCCGGTCGTTTGGGCCGTTCCGGTGATCGGGCCGTGGGGGAAACAATTTGGGCCGTCAGTGGGATGAATTGGGCCCATGTGGGGGTGTGCTAGGGCAGCACACCTGCTGCCCCTGCCCCATGCGCCCCACCTGCTGCCCCTCCCCATGCGCCCCATCTCTCCCTTGGAGCCGCCACCCCACCTCCTCTCCCCATCTTCCCCAAATCTCCTCCTCCTCCACCTCAAGCTGCACCACCCCTCCTCCTTGCGCCCCCAAGGATGCCTCCTCGCTGCCACAACTTGCCCCGCTGCTGCCCTTGCCATGGAGGAGCTCCGCGACGAGTGGATTGGACGGGATCGGCGCGTGGGAGGAAAACCGGGGAAGGAACGCGAAGATTCGGCCGTCGATTCGTGTTCCTCCAAGAAGGTAATGGGGGGATCTTGTGGGGTAGTTCTTATTCTGCTATAGAGGGTGATTACCATGTTTTTAGATCAAGGGAGGTGCTGCCATGGGTTAGATCTAATGAAAACTAGAGTTGTATTCGCGTTCCAGTTCGGGCAGATTGGGAACCCGAGCTAGGGCAGGCGTTTTCGTCAATTTCTAGTTTGAATCTGACCGTACGGACTTTTAGGAAGTTGTAGATAATTTCCTTATCTTTCCGTGCATATAAAGAAATTGAAATTCCGCCCAGCCGTTTAGAAGTTATGCCTGTTTTACCGAGCGCTGTCAAATCTGTGACGAGATTGAGACAGTTCGTGTTCAACGTTAGATTAAACAACTTTAGAGTCCGAATCAGTCTTTCCCTATAACTAGAAAAAGTTGGGAAATTTCCTAAGCTACGCGAGGGTGTACTCGTTTATTTAATTTGGTGTCCTAGAACAGAAGTTATGATAGTCGGAAGGCTGCTGTCCCGAAGGGACAGATTTGCTGTTTTCTGATTTTAGGAGTTGTAAGCGAAATCGGGGTAGCGGGATTTATGTGTGCTGTTTTGTGGACTCGAATTGAGTGTGTGGTACGTGTTTGCAGGTGGTGTGCCTCCAGGAGTGCCCTCAACCTCTCGTCACTCCGTTGCCCGTGGTTGAAGGCAAGTGTATTGTGTGGATTGTGTGCTTTATGTGTTGCTAGATTGGTTTGATGGCATTTGGAATAGATAACATGTTGTGTTGCCATGGTTTACAAGTTATATTTGATATGATGTTCTTAGGCCATGAATTAAATGATATCAATGATATGGTGACCTCATGCCATGATTACATATGCTTGTCGTAGATGAATGATTCACATGCCATGTTTTGTACGGTTTCCGTCTATTGTTGGGTACGGTCCTACATGTTAAGATGCCAAGTGTTGATATGCAATATTTCTATTCATGTTTACGTTGCTGTCCATTTTGCATACATGGCATATTTTCATGGCCGACCGGTGAGATAAGTCATAACTATTCCGGTAGGGCGGTGAGAAGCTGTTATGACTAGTCAGGGGCTATTCTTTCGAATAAGTCCTACATCGTGATTCCTTCACCGAGGTGAATGGAAGCGAGTGATAGGCACCCTCCATCTTCGGGATGGAAGGGGAAAAGGAGTGCATGCCGACGGTGTGCACTCAACCATACCGGTATGAGTATTCCAGAGACATGTGCATTGCATTTGCATGAATGAATTTCATAAATGAAGGTGTTTATGAGATGATGATGAGAGTACTCATGAGATGCTCATGAGATGATTACCATGTTGTTTTAAAGGTTGTAAATTATGTTAAATGTGATGTGTTGTGATATAACGGTGGAGACTGGAATGATGGTTTGTTGTCTTGATCCTTGTTGTTCCATTGCAATACACTTTGCCGAGTGATGAACTCACGCTTGTGTTTTCGTTGTTTGTTTCTTTAGGTACCATGAAATCGGGCGCGCTGGGAAAGGGATTTAGCTACACTCCTCCACGTAGTATCACAATCTAGCTAATTCACCTTCTTTTGGAGACACTGCAATAAGTATTGCAATAATCATTAGTTTATGGTCTTAATGTTGGTTGTTTCCCTCATGTGAATCATGTGGGGCTAAGGAGTGAATTGTTATATCTTCCTAGACTTAAATTGATGCTTATTCTTTTGTTAGCGATGTCTATTGATGTGTTAGTTGATGATTAGCTATTATTATCACTGCATGTTGATATCCTGTTTGTCTTATAAATTGATATGATGCTATGTCGATCATTTTCATGCTAAAACAAAGGAGATGCTGTCGAAATTTTCAATTATTCGAAATGATTACTTGCTGTAATTTATCTTAAATCATGGTATTAAATGTGTTATGGTCTATGTTTGGTGACATTCGGGCTTAGTAGAAGCCGGGTGTTACAGCTTGGTATCGAGCTGGTCAGTAGGTCCCTGGAATGTGTATTTAGTGTCATAACTATAGGTTCAACTAAAATATGAAGTGGAATAACCTAGAAACATGGCTTAGGTTTTACTTAAAACTTTGCCATAGGATAGCAACATTAAAACTTGTGTAAGTGGAATAATTAATTTAAAACTTGACACACTTTGTTGCACAAAGAGGAATGGGTATGGGTACCATTGCTTTACGCTTAAATGTTGTATTTAAGCTTTGTTGTTGAATGTTACATTTGGTAATATATGTTGCTATGTTTATGAAAGAATTGATTGTGTTGATACAATTGAGATTATGTGGGTTGTGGTGCCGAAAAGGGTTTCGGTCACCTTCTGTTGTTTGTAGTATTGTTGGGTTTGACGGTGTGGCCGGGTAGTGCCATCACCGATGGACTTTTAACCTCTGTTGGGAGAGTGCTTATCCTTTCTGTCGTAGATTGGGTAGTTGGTTGGAGTCGAGTAGTAGAGTTGTGGATTGACCCTCCGAATTTTCTTTGCCGTTTTGACGAACGGTTTTGGTTGGTTTTTGGTTGGTTGAAATAAAAGAAAAAGTGTTCGTTTTGGGATACTCACCGATGGTTCTTTTGGTGGTTTTGGTTTTGTCTTCTTTGGTTGAAGACAAAAGAAGAATTTCGGGATGCGCCTCTTTTGGTCGCCTTGTCAGCTTTAACGCCCGATTTGTTGTTTGCCTTATAGAGAAACTTATAGATTGATTCTTGGGTTACCATTCTCCAACTTGAAAGGAAGTTATTGAAGTTCCGATGAAAAATTTAAGTCGCATGGATTTAGGTGTCAAGGTTTTGTCGGAAAGGATGTGGTTGATCGGTTGCTTTACGGAGAAAGACTTCAATTTATTCTTGTGTTTGTTTTTTTTCGAGGTTTAAAAGAGTTATTGCGGTGTTGTGCCAGATCTTGCTGTCGGGGCCTAAGTGGTGTTTGATCGCAATGATGACTTGCTTGGGAATTCATCTTTGAAAAACCGTTTGTTTCGTGAAAGTTTGAAGTTTGGTGCTATGGCCTTATCTGGAAAAAAAAAATTGGTTAATCGCTTGGTTTTCCCTCTTGCAACCATCTTCCTTCGCGGAAGTTGTTGATCTCGAGAGTCGTGGAGTAGTTGCATGTCGGCATTTGGGAATTTAAGAGTTGACTTCTCTTGTGATTTATGGTTGAGTTTTCCGGAAGGAAAGGTGTTTTGGGTGTTGTTCTTTTCTGGAGCAATTATGGTTTCCTTAAGAGTTGGGTGCGTGATTCACGTGGATGTTTAAGAAGTTAAGTGTATGATGAGAAGTTAGAGTTTTAGGATGATATGAGCTAGTGGTTCGGTTAAAGTGAAGTTGTTGTTTGTTTAAAGATAAACTAAAATATTGTGTTGATAAGAGATGATTGAACGAGACGTCAGGTGATCCAGAGTGAAAGTTGATTAGTGGTGTGTGCGAAGTGATGCGGGTTATGGGATCTAATGGATGTTTGAGATTAGTTAGCATAGAATGTCTCGGTTGATGAACTTGTTATAGCAAAAAGATGGTGTGAAATTCTGCCCATTGTAGCTGGTGGGTCAGTTAATATTGTGGGTCAACAATATGACTTAAAATACGTGTAATCGATTAATGAGGATATATGGAATGATTGTAGGAAAGGTTGAATTATTCTTGATAGATGTCTGCAGGATCCGTATTTATGAGGGATGTCTAGTGGAGAACGTGTCGCGTGGCTAGTATTAATTATTGGTGGAATGAACTGGTGATATGGAATATGTGACTTAGGGATTATACCTGTGGTAATTGTTGATTACGCCGAATAGTTGTAAAGAAATGTTGTGCGACGCTTGGGATAATAAGTTGCATGAATAATGGTTCGTCGTGGTTAGTAGACCAAAAGAAGTTGTTGGTATCGTCTTATGTTGGATTAAGCGATAAGTTAATTGTCTTTGGAGTTGTGAGAACATGGTTCTCCTTGATGACCGCCATACGGTAGATATGGTCTATGGTTCGTTGGTTATATAATCAATTGTGGTTATATGAGCAGTGAAAAGTGATTTTATCAAGAGCGGATGTTGTAACTTGTGTGCAGCGGTGTTGGACTTCGGGATTTGGGTGATTGAGACATCCGTATTGGCTAAGAGTATTGGAATGCGAGTAATGGTGGGATTTGAGTCGAGCTTTCTTTTGAAGGTTTACAGATTCAAATGAATGTATAAATTTTTCTGGGAGTGCCTGCCGCTTTGTTTAGGCGTTTTGATTAGTGTGCAATAAAATCTCCCCTGATTAAGTGGCAGTTTTGCCAAGTTACAAACTTGACTCTGATGATTGGAAATATGGATGAAAGAGTAGTATTTGAAGTAACCGGCTTATGGGTCCCAAATGTGGCGTGGTATTGAACCATGCCAATCTTTGGATTTGGGCTAATCTGTTTAGTCTATGCTATGAGTATGGATTTACACTCAAGGCGTTGGAATGGGGTGCTCTCTTTAGCGTTCAACTGATTTATCTTTGGTAACCCTGGAGTTAAGCGCTTAAATTGTAACTCTATCGTGACTAGAGTTGGATTTATTTGGGAAACGTGTGTGGTGTTTGCGAGCGTTTCAAAAAGGTGAATCTTATGATTGATTCATAAGTGATTTTGTTGGTAAAGTGTTCCCTGCTGGGAATGTGTTTCCTTTCTCTTTAAGTGAATTGGTAGCGGTTATTAGGCGTAGATGTTTGATTTGAGAGTTGATGCTATCTTACGTTCTTGGCTTTGGTAAAAATGCGATGTTTTGCACGCATTGCGTCTGATGGATGTTGGGTTGTGATGAGATATGGTATTTTTTCGGTTAACGCCGTCGTAGTTTATGCGAACTTGAGCAACCATCGATGTTGTTGGTGGTCAATCATGTGACAAAGAGAATGAAGTCTCTTTGTGAATGGTTAATGGGTATCATGGTTACATGACGAATGAATGGTGAAAAGATTCATGACATCGTTTTTTTAGCATAAAAGAGTTGTTGAGCCAGGGACGGTGAGAAAGTCATATAGAGACATATGACTAATCCGGAGTGCTCTTGAAGAATTCGCATTCGTGTCATGAATCGAGATTTCCATTGCTCTCTAGCATGAAAAGGAATGAATGGATAAATGCTGGTATTTTGGTTATGTTATGCAAGGGATTTGAGTTTCCCTTTCTCTTCGAGAGTTTTTGTGGCAGTTCTCTTCCAAAATGTTAGTTTCGTTAAAATGAAAAGTTTGGTGTGGTGAAAGCGAGTCGAGTTGTTTTTAGTTGTTGAGAACTTCACAAAAGAATTGTGTGGAGTCTCTATTTGTTTGAGTGCTCCCGATGCGAATTGTATCACATTGATTGGAGATTTGAGTTTTCCTTGGTGGCTTGACTTAGGAGAAGAAAAAGGGTGGTCTTTCATTGTTATCGGTTTTGTTTCCAAAGTGAGTTGTGGCGCTTTGAGGTTCGAGTTGTTGTAGGTAGTCTACTTGGATTCAAAAGCATCGTACTTCTTTTGATTTATTGATAGGAGTGAGAATCTGAAGGGTCTCGGGTTATTGTTGAGTATAATCTAAGAGCTATACTCGTGGGCTTCGTTATTTGTGTGAATTGTTTGTGAGGACGACATCCTCTTGGGGAAAAGTGCCAATTGAGTTTTGGTAGTGAGATACGGTCCTAGCTTGGGCTAGGTGCTGCACATTAGTGGTATGAGGGTGGATGATGATGGAGGTTGATGATGTCGTGGTTTGAATTTGGTTGAAGGTATCGTTGGTGGAAGCAAATGTTATAGAAACTGTGATGTAAAAAAAAAATAGCTCTATCGTGGACATTGTCTTAGCTAGATGTCCCTGGGTGTGCGTTATGCCCGAGAGTATAGAATGAAAAGTGTAGTGTGGTTGGCAGTCGAAAGGAAAGTATGGTTGATGTAGGCTATGAGCGAAGATAACATTAGTAAATTTTGATTCCTTGTGAAAAGGGGTCAAATAATTGGAAGAGATGGGGTTTTGCGAAAATGGTCTTTTGGGGGTTCAAGTTTGGAACCTCGGTTGACCGTTTTAATACTAATGGTGAAAAAAAAATGTGTTTCATGATGATTGTGTCATTCTGAGTTTGTGATTCATGATAGAGATTGAAGAAAATGAGGAATCATGTCAAGTTGTGCTTAGTTAAGCTAAGTCAAGTCACTCTTGTTAATAGATGGATTTGGAGAATTGAGTTGTCGTTGCTACTGTTTGAGTCTTTGCGTGGGTGTGTTGAGTTCGCAAAAAAAAAAAGATGAGTCCATAGGGGACTTTATTTTAGAGTTGACGTGTAAGATTCGAGGTCGAATCCTGTTGAAGGGGGGTAGAATGTGACACCACGAAATGTCGGGATTTGAAATTAGGTGATGATATGTTAAAAAGTATGATAAAATGTGATAAGACGTCGTAAATGAGATAATTTGTGATCTTTTACATTTAGAACCCTACGGTTTGGCGTTTTAGCGCGTTTCGGGCCTCTCGAGTCGTTTTGGGCCGTTCCGTGATCGGGCCGTGGGAAACAATTTGGGCCGTCGGTGGGATGAATTGGGCCCATGTGGGGTGTGCTAGGGCAGCACACCTGCTGCCCCTCCCCATGCGCCCCACCTGCTGCCCCTCCCCATGCGCCCCATCTCTCCCCTTGGAGCCGCCACCCCCACCTCCTCTCCCCATCTTCCCCAAATCTCCTCCTCCTCCACCTCAAGCTGCACCACCCCCTCCTCCTTGCGCCCCCAAGGACGCCTCCTCGCTGCCACAACTTGCCCCGCTGCTGCCCTTGCCATGGAGGAGCTCCGCGACGAGTGGATTGGACGGATCGGCGCGTGGGAGGAAAACCGGGAAGGAACGCGAAGATTCGGCCGTCGATTCGTGTTCCTCCAAGAAGGTAATGGGGGATCTTGTGGGGTAGTTCTTATTCTGCTATAGAGGGTGATTACCATGTTTTTAGATCAAGGGAGGTGCTGCCATGGGTTAGATCTAATGAAAACTAGAGTTGTATTCGCGTTCCAGTTCGGGCAGATTGGGAACCCGAGCTAGGGCAGGCGTTTTCGCCAATTTCTAGTTTGAATCTGACCGTACGGACTTTTAGGAAGTTGTAGATAATTTCTTTATCTTTCCGTGCATATAAAGAAATTGAAATTCCGCCCAGCCGTTTAGAAGTTATGCCTGTTTTACCGAGCGCTGTCAAATCTGTGACGAGATTGAGACAGTTCGTGTTCAACGTTAGATTAAACAACTTTAGAGTCCGAATCAGTCTTTCCCTATAACTAGAAAAAGTTGGGAAATTTCCTAAGCTACGCGAGGGTGTACTCGTTTATTTAATTTGGTGTCCTAGAACAGAAGTTATGATAGTCGGAAGGCTGCTGTCCCGAAGGGACAGATTTGCTGTTTTCTGATTTTAGGAGTTGTGCGAAATCGGGTAGCGGGATTTATGTGTGCTGTTTTGTGGACTCGAATTGAGTGTGTGGTACGTGTTTGCAGGTGGTGTGCCTCCAGGAGTGCCCTCAACCTCTCGTCACTCCGTTGCCCGTGGTTGAAGGCAAGTGTATTGTGTGGATTGTGTGCTTTATGTGTTGCTAGATTGGTTTGATGGCATTTGGAATAGATAACATGTTGTGTTGCCATGGTTTACAAGTTATATTTGATATGATGTTCTTAGGCCATGAATTAAATGATATCAATGATATGGTGACCTCATGCCATGATTACATATGCTTGTCATAGATGAATGATTCACATGCCATGTTTTGTACGGTTTCCGTCTATTGTTGGGTACGGTCCTACATGTTAAGATGCCAAGTGTTGATATGCAATATTTCTATTCATGTTTACGTTGCTGTCCATTTTGCATACATGGCATATTTTCATGGCCGACCGGTGAGATAAGTCATAACTATTCCGGTAGGGGCGGTGAGAACTGTTATGACTAGTCCGGGGCTATTCTTTCGAATAAGTCCTACATCGTGATTCCTTCACTGAGGTGAATGGAAGCGAGTGATAGGCACCCTCCATCTTCGGGATGGAAGGGGGAAAAGGGTGCATGCCGACGGGTGTGCACTCAACCATACCGGTATGAGTATTCCAGGAGACATGTGCATTGCATTTGCATGAATGAATTTCATAAATGAAGGTGTTTATGAGATGATGATGAGAGTACTCATGAGATGCTCATGAGATGATTACCATGTTGTTTTAAAGGTTGTAAATTATGTTAAATGTGATGTGTTGTGATATAACGGTGGAGACTGGAATGATGGTTTGTTGTCTTGATCCTTGTTGTTCCATTGCAATACACTTTGCTGAGTGATGAACTCACGCTTGTGTTTTCGTTGTTTGTTTCTTTAGGTACCATGAAATCGGCGCGCGGGAAAGGGATTTAGCTACACTCCTCCACGTAGTATCACAATCTAGCTAATTCACCTTCTTTTGGAGACACTGCAATAAGTATTGCAATAATCATTAGTTTATGGTCTTAATGTTGGTTGTTTCCCTCATGTGAATCATGTGGGGCTAAGGAGTGAATTGTTATATCTTCCTAGACTTAAATTGATGCCTATTCTTTTGTTAGCGATGTCTATTGATGTGTTAGTTGATGATTAGCTATTATTATCACTGCATGTTGATATCCTGTTTGTCTTATAAATTGATATGATGCTATGTCGATCATTTTCATGCTAAAACAAAGGAGATGCTGTCGAAATTTTCAATTATTCGAAATGATTACTTGCTGTAATTTATCTTAAATCATGGTATTAAATGTGTTATGGTCTATGTTTGGTGACATTCTGGGCTTAGTAGAAGCTGGGGTGTTACACCTCGCTATACATTCGAAAGCGGCTTCCACATTGAAGCCTTCTTTAGCAGACGTCTCAAAATAAGGGATGTTTCCCTTGGAAGCACACCATGCTTTAGCATTCTTCTCAGAAACCTGGAAATCAGATAAGGTTAAGAACAGTATAAAACAAACCAGTGAAGTGAAGTGCAAATAGAACTTTGTAATTGCAAGTACTCACAGTCCAGCTATTACCACCATCAACATCAATCTTATTTCCAAGTACAACAAAAGGGAAATTCTCTGGATCTGATGGGCTAGCCTGTAATGCAAATAAATACTGGTCAAACTTTCAATAAATACATTGCACTTCATTTGGATGACCAATAAGCTACTTACTTGGATTAGGAATTCCTCACGCCAGCTGTTCAGCTTTTCAAATGATTTGGTAACATTTACATCTGGTCCGAATTTAAAGGTAACACGCCAGACAGATAGCAGCTTTGCAACATCAATCATTCCAAGCAATAAAAATCTCAAATTTCTTAGCCAAAGTCATTCAACAAGACATATTTATAATGCAGACATGCAGTACTAAAGAACTGGGACACAAATTATATAGTGTAAAGGAGTAATAGAGAAATTCTCAAATTGAAGAATAAAGGTAAAAAAGATGCAGAAAATGAACATCTGACAAACAAGATGAAGCACCATACCTTCATCATGACGAAGCCAATGTCTGGATTGTCTTCCCATGACTCGTAAACTTATTGAGCCTAGCTCCCTCTCAAGACAATCATTTTACGCCAAGATATATGTCCACAAGATATATGCGATCAACACAGAAGCATTATTACATCCATTTCAGCGGTCACAGAGACATTACAAGCATCATTACATCCATTTCACAGATCAGCAATACAGAGAAAAACTGCGTCGATAAGTTTCACAAATTACAGCACAAGTTTCATAAATTAAAACAGTACAAGTGGCAATACAGAGAATAACCTAACTCTTGCAGTTAGGCACCTGCGTAGAACTCGCCTATTTTACTAATGACTTCAGTGACTAGGAAAAAAGAAAGTTTTCCTCGAATGGACTCCAGATCCTTGTCTTGCAACGAAGTTTTATCCTTACTCATTTGTGTTGCATTGACGAGGAGATGCATGTTATGGCAAACGTAAAATCCACATCGGTTATTGCCCTGTCCCTGTTGGTGGCACTACAAAAATAGAATTGCTTAGTTCCAGAATCATGGCTACGGAGTTTGATATAGGATTAAACTGTATAGAGGATACCAGAAACTTGAAATCGTGCTGCAACGCCTTATCCCCGCCTTGAACAGAAGGATCTCGCAAAGCTTTGACCGTCCTACGTGATTTCGAAAGGTTAGCCTCAGCTATTCCAGGAGCAACAAGCACCTTAAACAACGTGGTTACCTGGTGATTAACAGTGCGATAGGTTTCAAGTCGTGGTTGCCGGTATGTGAGGAATCAACGTAAATAACCCGGTTTTTGGCCAGATGAATTACAATTAGAACCCAGTGAAACCTGCATAGGTATGTTGCCATGGTCAATTAGCACCAAAGTATTGTGTGCACAGAACAAATGAGAGTATAGCAAGTCAGGCAGCACTTACCCTGGGTTAAAGGGTAAAAGTATGAAACTTTTATCTTTCTGAGCATCCAAGGCATGTCGTACGTATTCTTCTACTGCTTTTGCATCTTGGTTCATTGTTTGCTGCGAGACTAAGAGTGGGTCGAGGAAACCCACCGATCTATTGTTCTTTCTCGCTTCGCATATCATGAATCTATATATACAAAAGTTAGGCAAAGGGGTCACTTCATATATATATATATATATATATATATATGACATTTATCGGTATTACAGGGAAGACACACTCACAATGTCCAGCATCTTAAGAGCGAGGCGTCGAGGTTGAAGAGATCGAACAGGTCCTGGAAGCCGACCGCGAAGAAGCCCCCCGCTGACTCGTTGAACAGATGCTTAGGCTTGTAGCGGACCATGATACTTGTTGTACGTTCGTTCTCTAGCTTGCTAGCTTGTCTCATGTAGTATGTATGCAGGCTTTTGCAGCAGTAAGTCAATGTCTTCATGCGATCTTTCGTTATTAAAGGCTCTCCTAGCTTGAATAACCGGGCCAACGGGGCAATCGGATAGTACTCCAAGGCCTTCGCTATCTTTTTCGATTTGCCCTTCCCTTTCTTTGTTGGATAGGAAATCTTCAGGGGAGACGAGGGGAGTAGAGAGCAATCAAAGTCAAAGTCAAAATCAAACTCACTGTCAATGTTTTTGGGTGGGGAGGGCACGATAACCGATTTGGGGGGAATCGGATCAACTTCTGGCGGAGGAAGTAGAGGTACTTCTGGTGGAGGATGGCTGTCTAGAGATATGTCGCCGCCATCGGATGAATGTGCCAATGACATCCCCCAGTGTCTGAAGCTCGTCATTTGGAGGCAATTGTAGCGTGACGATCTTGAAAATGTCATGAACGCCGTCCACATTGACCTTCGTGAAACCCGGCGCTAGCAGGGTACCGTGCACCATCGCCCCTTCAATGGATGGATACGCGAGGCCCCAAGCAGCCTGTATAGGAAGGGAGCAATTGGCAACTCTCACCTGGAGATTGCACCGCGTGGGCTCCTACACAACGGTACCCAATTAGCTAATGTGCCCAAAAGATATATCTATGGAGCATTCAAGAGATCTAAATTAGTATACCTTGATGTCACAGACAGGGAATTTGCCGACGTGTTTACCCTGGTCAGGGGCGGACGCACAGCTGCTCTTACGTGTAGTGGGGCTGAACCCTTGGCCTTCCACAGGCTGTGTGTTTTGAGCATTGAGCCTTTCCTCGAGGCTTCTTATCCTATCATTGAATTCTCCTCTCAGCCTGTCCTCAAGATCCTTCACGATCTTTTTCTTGCGCTCGTCTCTACCTCTCTTCTTACTCCGGTACATGTGAGTGTCTTGGAAGCCCGTTTTCCAGGGAACGAAAACCCCTTTGCCTCGCGTGCGACCAGGGTGTTCCTTGTTTCCCAATGCCGTGGAGAGTGCATCTCTCTCCCTATTTGGGACAAAAGATCCACCGGAAGATTGTGCACTCAACTCTACCTGTAAGATCGCAGCAAGTTATTTCACTTATGAAGTTAGGAACTAAATACGTACCAAAATGGTGGTTCGATATCTTACCAAACGTTGGCAGACTTCCTCGTCCGCAGGGTTTGTAAAGGAGATGGTGCCAGATGGTGCGGCACATGACCTCGCTCTTAGCCGCCGCGCTACAGTCAACAATCGATGCAAATGGCGCGGAGTCCCCCTCGTCCTCCCTGTCCCATTGCATCCTCTTCCCCGCGTAGCCAGCGGTGCCGAGTCTGTGGGGGTGGGTGTTCCTTGCCTGCAGGGCCTTGTGTGCTTCACTTTCAATCAAGAATTGATCTATCGTCTTCAACTGAACAAAACGTCGCCATGAGTCCTCACTAATGAACCCGTACTTAGAGTAGGGAGTCCTATCCTTATTGACGTATTCCTTGACAAGTGTGCTCTTAAAGGTCTTCCACGCCTTTCCTGCCACTAGCAGTGCATACCGTCGCACAGGGGCCTCGAGTTGTTCTGGGATATCGAAGGAGGAAAGGATTTCTGTAAGCAAGTCGTTGCGGCCCTCGTCAGTCAGCGACAGCCAGGATGTAAATGTGATGGTGACCCGTTCGCGTGCAACTATCCCGCACATTGTTCGTAATGCATTCACCACCTTTTTACATCCAGTAGGGGACCCATCTTTCGGATCGATCGCCGTGATGCTATATCGGCCTGTTGGCCTTGTGTTTGCTTTTCTTGGAGCGCGAGTTGGTTTGAATTTACTCGGCTCATCAGTTGGGCCTAAGGTGGACAGAAAATATTCAAATAATGTTATTCACCAAACGTACAGAGGTTGCAATTAATTTGAAAATTCACCAAATGGACATTAGAAAATAACACATTAATTTGAAATAATGTTATTCACCAAACTTAAACATTTTTATGTTATAGAGGAAGGAACGGAGGTAGAGGAAGTTTTAGCTGTTGGTGTCTTTTGTTTCTTCGCTAACCTGTAATACAAAGGTTTAAATAAAATTGGGAGTTATCTGGCTCAAGGAAAGTGTGTTTATGAATAAAGTGTGTGCTAGGTTATTTGTAATATATAATGGATCCTCTGTTTTGCTACTATATTGCACAGAAGTGACTTGAGAATAGAATCACCACTTTCATGGGTAACTCAGTTGTCTACCCATTGAGATCAACATTGGTAGCTACAAAATTAAAGGCATGCTTGTCTAAAAATTCATTGCTACAGATTTCATTGCATGTAGAGGAAGAAAGGGAAGTTCACTAGAGAGAGAGAGAGAGTGAGATATGAGGATCACCTCACTGACAGAGGAAAAGAGAGGAAAAGGTTGATGGTGTAGGAACAAAAGAAGAAGGTTTGGAAGAGGAAGAGTGGATGCTAATCATGCTACAAGTATGTCTGTATTTAGTTGTGAACAGTATGCACATAAAAAAATGCTCACATAAAGGTTGTCATAGCCATCTTGTATTTGTTTGTGCAAGGTCAGGGTGGAAAAAAAAATCAAATATGCAATCATATTTACCACAAAAACAAATTACATGACAAATTAATAGATTAAAGCAGTAGAACTCGCATATGCATGCATCATGTCCTAAATAAACCCAAACAAAGAGATAATCACAGAGAAGAAGAGACTAGGTGGCACCAAGACAAAGCTTGCATTGCATGCCCTACGTGCATGCCAGTGCCCCACCTAGAGAGAGAGGTTTAGATAGAGAGATGGAGTAGCACCAACAGACAACACTGTTCTATAGTGTGTCTTTATGTGCAAATTATATGAATGGTTAGGCGACAATGGTTGGATGAAACCTTTATACAGGGTGTTATAGCTGAATGTTTAGCAACTCCGACAATACTAGATTATACGTTTTTTTCCATTGTTGTTGCACAAATTCATTTGTTGCCTTCCTATTGTGTTTTGGAGTGGCTGTTTTTCCAGGTGGATTTGTGCGTTCCTGGACCATGATGATCGGTTTGGACAGAATGCTCAAGTTTCAACGGAATGTAACAATCTCAGCTTGGCTTGGCGTCTTCAGAAAAAAGAAAAGAAAGAAAGAAAGAAGAGAAGCGCTTGGCTGAGTCGTGCATTACTTGTTTATACTCTACTACAAGATGAAATATAAGTAAACTTTAGTTAATTTGATCTATTGAATCGAAAAGAATGAACATTTCATTTCAATTTTGTGTATTATAAAATAGCTCAAATTTTACTCCCTTGTTTCAATAGATATATAGGTCACGGTGGAACGGATATAATCAAAATTTTAATCTTTAATACATGCATATATACCTGATAGGTCAGCACCGATATATGGACTCACTGAATAAATAATTAATCTAGATCTTCCTCTTTTTCTTCATATTAATATGGTAGTTTCTATCGACCCGGACATCCATATCCAAACAATTTTACCTAATCGGACACCTCAAATCTAAATCTGATTCTAACACCCGTGTCTAATTCTAAATAGCATTTCCAGTGTTTAAAAAAATTTACCGAATCGGACACCCTGAATCAAAATCGAATTCCAACTCCTATATGGCACAAGCGCTAAGTTAGCAGGGGGAAGCTAGGACTTATTATATATGTCATACTTTTTTTGGATGATCAAGGAATTATTAGAACAGGACATCCAAAAATCTGTAGACAAGCTTCCCGTAGTTAACCCTAGAAAAATCACCGGGGGAGGAAGGAGGAGGGAGTACCGGCTGCAGAAGACGTCGCCGGGGGAGCAGGAGACGTCGCCGGGGGAGGAGGAGGCGCAGCCGTCGGGGGAGGACGAGGCGTAGCCGCGGTGGGCCTCGGGGAGGCGGTGGCGGGGCTCGGGGAGGCGGCGCCGGGGCTCGGGGAGGTGCCGGGGGTCTCCATCAGCGTGCTCGGGGAGGCGGCGGGGCTCGGGGAGACGGCGGGGCTCGGGGAGGCGGCGGGGCTCTGGGAGGCGGCGAGCTCGGGGAGGTGGCGGTGCTAGTTAGGGTTTGAAGTGTGCGGGGAGGCGAAGTGTGGTACGGTCTGTAGAAGTTATATAGAGCCGGATCTCACAGACGGTTGTTAAAGAGTTAGAACCGTCTGTGATATTCTACATTACAGACGGTTCTATTCTAAAACCGTCTCTGATAGTCCATATCACAGACGGTGCTCTTTAACAACCGTCTGTGATATAGGATCATATTTTTTCAAAGCACAAAAAATAATGTTACTTGTTATTATACATTACAGATTAATGTTTTTTCAAAGCACAAAAAATAGTTCAGATAAATACAGAAGTACTTGTGAGTACACAGAAGTACATAAATATTACTTTATTATGCATACGTGCATGCACTTGCTTACAAGTTAACATTGTAATTATACAGTGAAAATTATCCCTTCACGATGATCGACGCGTGTGTAGCTGACTTCCTCAGTTTGTTCTTCTTGGACCATGCTGGCATTTCCGATAGGAGGCAAATCATCAAATTGATTGTAGTCTTCCTCATCTACTACATTCTCAACTCCGACAATCCTCCTTTTTCCCTGAACAACTACGTGGCGCTTCTTGTTGGACGGGTCGGTAACATAGAAGACTTGAACAACTTGGTTTGCGAGCACGAATGGTTCATCTTGGTATCCGACACGTTCGACGTCCACAGTAGTGATGCCGTACTTGTCAACTTTCACGTGCTGGAGGTGGACCCAACGACACCGAAATAGTGGGATCTTGAAAAGTACGTAGTCAAGCTCCCAAATCTCCTCTATGAACCCATAGTAGGAGCTCCTTGTTGACCCAGCGGTATTGAACGCATCTATGCGGACCCCGCTGTTCTGGTTTGTGCTCTTCAAATCCTGATCTATCATGTAAAATGTGTATCCATTTAAGTCGTATCCTTTCCATGTGATAACTGTAAAAGCTGGGCCTTTTGCCAGCCATTTCAGGGTGTCATATGATGAGCTCCCAGTGATGGATCGCTCTTTGAACCAATTGTTGAACTAAAGGTTATGTTGTCTTGTGATCCAAGACTCTTGTTGTGCTGGATTCTCTTGCCTTAGCCATTGCTTGTGCTCGACGATATACGGGGACACTACAGCCATGTGTTGTAGAACCGTGAAATGGCCTTGAGCACACGCAACTGGATCAGGCGTGATTGCTTTCCTTCCGATGGTCCCGATACCCTGGAGCCTCCCCTCATGGCGAGATCGAGGCACACCAATTGGTTGGGCCTGAGCCATGTAATCGACGCAGAACTCGACGACCTCTTCGGTTGCATAACCTTCGACAATGCTACCCTCCGGACGAGATCGATTTCGTACGTAAGACTTAAGAATTCCCATGTACCTCTCGAACGGGTACATGCTACGTAGGAACACAGGCCCGCACATCTTTATCTCTATCACAAGGTGAACAATGAGATGGACCATGATATCGAAAAATGACGGAGGGAAATACATCTCAAGATTACATAGAGTCATCACCACCTCAGCCTGCAGAGCATCTAGTCCTTCGGGATCGATGACCTTCTGAGCGATTGTGTTAAATAAATAACACAGCCTCGTGATTGAATCTCGGACCTTGACTGGCAAAATACTTCTAATTGCAATAGGGAGCATTTGTGTCATCAACACATGACAATCATGAGACTTCATGCCAATTAATTTTAAATCTTGCATTGAAACAAGTCTCTTCATGTTGGACGAGTAGCCGGACGGAACTTTCACACCATGCAAGCACTGGCAAAGTTCAGTTCTTTCGGCCTTTGACAGAGTGTAACAAGCTGGTTCGCAATACGTACCACCTTTAACGGTCTCTTTTGGTGCTAACTCAGGTCTTATGCCCATATCGACTAAGTCAAGTCGTGCGTTGATACCATCCTTTGTTTTGCCCTTAATGTTTAGTAGGAGCCCAATCAAGCTATCACAGACATTCTTCTCCACGTGCATGACATCGATGCAGTGGCGAACTTCTAGGTGCTCCCAGTAAGGTAGGTCCCAAAAGATTGATCTCTTCTTCCACAAGCTCTTCTCACGGGTCGACCTTGCTTTATGTCCCTTTCCATACGTAACATCCAAATCCTTTACAAAGTCATGAACATATCTCCCGCTAAAAGGCCTTGGAGCTGAACCGTTTTCGTTCGTCCCGTCGAATAGTTTCTTCATCTTGCGGTATGGGTGTTTCCTCCCAAGGAACCTACGGTGACGCATGTACACGGTTTTACGCGAGTGATTCAGCCACACACTCTCGATGATCGTCTAGGCGGTGAGTGCAAGCCTTGGCACCTTTTGTACTCTGCCCGACAGTTAGCAAGTGCAGGGTAATCATTTGTGGTGCAGAACAACAAGCAGTGTAAAGTGAAGTTCTCTCGTTTGTATGCATCCCAAACCTGTACCCCAGGAACCCACAATGTTTTTAGATCTTCCACCAATGGAGCTAGGTACACATCAATATCGTTCCCAGATTGTTTCGGTCCTTGGATAAGCACAGACAATAAAATGTACTTTCGCTTCATACACAACCAAGGAGGAAGGTTGTAGATACAGAGATTCACGGGCCAAGTGCTATGCCGGCTGCTCATGTTACCGAAAGGATTCATTCCATCTGTACTCAGTCCAAACCTTATATTCCTCATCTTCGCAGCGAATTCTTCATACCTCCTATCGATGTTTCTCCACTGGGTGGAGTCAGCAGGGTGTCTTAGCATTCCATTGTTCTTACGTTTCTCGGAATGCCAACACAGTAGTTTTGCCTCCTTTGGGTTTGCGAACAAACGCTTCAATCGGGGAATTAGAGGCAGATACCATGCCATCTTAGCAGGAGTTCCTTTCTTCACCTCCTCATCTGAATGACTCTTACGCTGGTACCGGGATGCGTTGCACACCGGACATACATGCAAGTTTGCATACTCTTTGCGGTATAGGATACAATCGTTCGGACATGCATGTATTCTTTCTACCTCCATTCCCAAGGGACAAAGAACCTTCTTGGCTTTGTAGGTTGTTGTCGGCAACTCATTTCCCTCTGGAAGCATGTCTGCCAATAGACGTAATAAAGGTCTTTGTGAAACTCTTGTCTGACCAACCATTGCTTGCCTTCAATTTCAGCAGTTCAAGCACGGACGACAACCTTGTGTATTTCACCTTGCAACCAGCAAACAAAGGTTTCTTCGAGTCCTCCATCAAACCCACGAATTTTTCATATTCCCTTTCATCACGGTTCCCTTCTGCGTCGCGCAGCATCTTGTCCAGATTGTCATCATGCAACATATCCTCGTCGGAAGCAGAATCAATGTGATCATCCGGCATATCGTTGACTTCGTCGAAGATGTTAACAGTACCACCTGCTTCTTGTATATTCTGCTCTTCGCCGTGACTGGTCCAACATGTATACCCCTTTTTGAAACCTCGCATAATCAAGTGTGCTTCGATCTGCGCTGAGTTTCGAAACATCATCATATTCTCGCAATCGATGCATGGACAAGGCATATACTGCACTCCCTTATTAAACATGTCCTCCTCTGCAGCTCTTCTAAAAGTGGAGACGCCATTAATGTACTCCACACTCGTACGGTCCTTAGCGTACATCCAGCTTCGATCCATCTATGCTACACATGTAATATTCGATCCAATTAGAACCCTCTTTTGAACTAATTAAGTACACTTTCCTTAACAAGTTAAAGCTTAAAAATAATATTGCAATTATAACGTCCAATTGCTAGCTAGCTTAGATCACCACCAAAACATGGATCTACAAGCTAGATCTAAACAATCTTAAATTTCTTACATAACCAAGCTAGATATTGAATTAATATATATAAGGCAATTTTATATCCATTACTAACCTTAGATCTGAATTAATATATATAATGCAATTATCCATTACTAACCTTAATTAGATCACAAGAATCACCTATTATATAAGCTTACAGACGGTTCTATTGCCAAACCGTCGGTGATATAACGGTCTTAGCATTCCATCCCAGCCGGTGACCACAAACTCGAACTTGCGCTCGGGCCTATATATAGGCAAACTTTATCGCAGACGGTTCTATAAAATAACCGTCTGTGATATAGGGAAGATTACAGACGGTGATGTGTACAAACCGTCGGTGATGTATTACAGACGGTTATATACACTAAACCGTCTGTGATAGTTAAGTATATCACAGACGGTTATTTCATAAAACCGTCTGTGATAAATTCACCGACGGTTTTGTATTCAAACCGTCTGTGATGGCAGACGAGGAATGGTCTGTGATAGTTTCACTGACGGTTGGTTTATAGAATCGTCTGTGATGTTCTATATTACAGACGGTTTTTGAAAACCGTCTGTGATGGTGAGTCTAATATAAGCATTTCTGTAGTAGTGTGATGCCCTCATCAGTACCGGTTCGTGTTACGAACCGGTACTGATGCCCTCACATTAGTACCGGTTCGTAACACGAACCGGTACTAAATGCCAGCAAGAGCCCTGTAGCCAATGAACCGGTATTGATGTCACTATTAGTACCGGTTCAAATTTAATCGGTATTAATGTGCCTGTAGGAAAGCCTAGTTTTCTAGTAGTGAATATTACACATTTTTCTGAAACAGCTGGCACCGAGACAGTTTGGCCACTGTTTGTGACGATGCATGATCGTTCATGGATGCAATGATTTTGGTGTACGGTGAACAGTGTAGATCAAAAAACTGTTGCATTACTTTTGTCCACCGGTTTACTGCCAAGGGGTCAACTGTTGCCGGCGTTTCATCATGCTGTGACCACATGGATTCCTTGTAGAGATCATCATTGGGTGGACACGCTGGCACAATCGACAAAGGTCACTCATCTAGCTTAACCCCCTCGTGCGTTTTCATTGGTGATTTTGGTATATATGTATTATATTAAGTTAACATCATGGCATGTCTAACCCTGCATTGAACCTGCTCATTCCATTTATGTATTGTGACTTGTGAGCGATTGATAGCACTACTCCTCATAAGAAAGAAAAACACAACGGTTTCTGCAAAGGCAAAATGGGGGTTTTTTGTGGGACATTTTATATCTGTGAGGTGAATTGATAAGGTTCTAGTATACTGATCTATTATGAGATATGTGGTGAAAAGTCCCCAGGGTTCGTCCATTACCAACCCTAATCAATATTAAGCAATGGCTCCGACTGTGGACGAAACACTACCACACGGTAGCACGTCACAAACGGTTAAGTATCACCACAGATAGTTTTTGAACCGTTTGCGAAAAAACGTCAGTAACAATCGGTCATCACAGACAGTTTGGAACCATCTCTGAAAAAAAAATATCACAGATGGTTCGACTCAAAAACTGTTTGTGATGATTAAATATCATAGAAGGTTAATATTTTGGAACCGTCGGTAATTAGTAAATATCACAGACTATTATTACTTATCAACCATCTGTGATAAGGAAATATCACAAATGGTTTGTAAGAAAGAACTGTATGTGATTTTTTACTTATCATAGACGGTTTATCTGTAGCCATCTGTGGTAGTGCATACCACATACAGTTATTACCTTAATTGTATGACATGCACCTACTTTTACATGATTGTTTCTTTTTAATGGCTAGCTTTAGGAATCATACTAGCCATGCTCTCTGTACAGTGTACAGATATAACACAAGACAATTAACAATACATGTACAATTTGAATAATTAACTTACACAATTCATAGTTGAAAACATGTAAGTGCACTTTACACAATTTAAAGTTGAAAAACATTCATATCTGTTAGCACCTAGAATTGGAAACAGACGATAAGCCGATGTGAATTCGAATTCAGCGTGAAGTCTCCGAATCGGAAGGAGTAAGCCGATGTGAATTCGGATTCGACGCCAGGAAAACTAAGTCCGTGGGGAAAGCCGATATGGATTTGGATTGAGGAATCATGCTCATTTAGCGTGGAGTACGCTAAAGAAGGAAATCGAGGCTGATATAGAAGGAATCAGAAATTGAGGAAAATACGATCACACCAAAGACAGCAGGACGAGATTGAGGCCGATACGGGTGGTTAGGGATCGAGGAGAACATGGTTAAACCGAGGATTACTGTAACACCCCGGCATTTAGTATGCCCGAATGCTAAACATAGACTAAGCAACTTCTAAATACCACAATTACAAGTAAATTACAGCAAAGGAGCAAATGCTTATACCGAAAATTTCGGCAGCATCTCCTTTGTTTTTCCAAGAATTGAAGCAACAACAATAGCATAGCAATATATGGCAATATACGAGACATCTAAAATAGCAATAAATAATGTCATGACAGCAATATAAGTCAAATTTCAAGCATTCAAAGTCTTCATGAGCCAAACGAACAATAAGGCTCTCATAACACGAAACTAAACCATAAACCAATATGCATCACACTAAATTTATTATCAAGACTCCAAATGAATAACTGTGGGAACAAATGTGTGAAGCTACGTGTAGGAGTGTGACTAGTTCCCTTCCCCGCGTGCCGGTCTCATGGTACCTAAAACAACAAGAAAGGACAAGCGTGAGTTCAACACTCAGCAAGTATATTGCAATGGTACAAAAGAACAATTACATGGCTACCACACCTCACATCATGCCTATCATCTTATTCATACTCACATATCATTTTTCACATAATATCATCATGTATGCAATGCGATGCGATGCACATGTCTCCTGGAAACTCATACCGGTATGGCTGCGTGCACACCCGTCGGTGTGCACCCTCTCTTCCCTTCCATCCCGAAGATGGAGGGTGCCTACTTCTCGCTTCCATTCACCGCAGTGGATGGAATCACGATGTAGGACTTACTCAATGGCGCCCCGGACTAGTCATAACTTTCTCGCCAACCTTACCAGACTAGTTATGACTTTCTCACCGACCCGGCCATGTATCATGTCATGTATGCAACACATGCCAACATCATAAATAACTTATACATTAACACATGGCATCACAACATAATAAACCATATTCATCATATCAATGGCAAACATTAAAGCATGGCATGTGATCACATCATATATTCAATTGCAACCCATCAAAACTAGCAACCTACAACCCGCTACCCATTCCAATACACTTGCCTCAACCACGGGCGACGGATTGACGAGAAGTAGAGGGCACTCCCGGGGTCACACCACCTGCACATAGGTACCACACACTCAAAATCATGCCCACAAAACAGTACACAAACACTCTTCTACCCCGACTTCGCAAACTACTCGCAAAACCAAAAAACAGAGGTTTTGTCCCGTCGGGACAGCAGACTTCCAACGAGCATAACTTGAGTTCTAAGACTCCAAATCAATTAAATGAGTACATCCTCGCGTAGCTTAGGAAATTTCCTAACTTTTTATAAGTATATGGAAAAACTGATTCGGCCTCTAAAGTGGTTTAATCTACAGAATACCGTGATCTGTTCCAATCTCATCACAGTTTTGAACACGTTCGGTAAAACGAGCATAACTTTCAAACGGATGATCGGAATTAAGCATTATTTACGTTCAATTAAAGGTATTTCAAATTACCTACAACTTCTTCAATAGGCGTACGACCAAATTCCGACTCTAAATTGGCGAAAACTCAAACCCTAGGTCGACTGCACAATCTGCCCGAAACAGAGAACGTGGCAACTCTAGTTTTCTCCCAAATCTACCCAATGGAAGCACCACCACTGGATCTAAAAACATGAAATCGACCCCTAGAACAGTACCTAGACCAACCCCAAGGATCACCCAAATCATACCTCTTCCCGAAGAACGACGAACGCTGAAATCATTCCTCCCGAGCTCCCCGATCATCCTCCTCGCGCCGGAACCGCCGGATCTCCTCGTCGCGGGGCTTCCTGATGGAGGGGACAGCGAGGTTGCGCGTTGGGGAGCTCCCCTAGGGCATCAAGGGAGGTGGAGAGGGGAGGCGCAAGATGGGGGAGTAGGGGAGTGTGGCGGCTAGGGTTAGGGAGGGGAGTGGTTTGGGGCGCAGGGAGGGCTAGGGTGGGCAGAAATTGCAGGAATTCCCCCCCCCATGGGCCCAAAAACTCCCCACTGAAGGCCCATGACTCAACCCCCTAGGCCCAACTCCTCTCGGAGAGGCACAAACCCTCTCGAAAAGGCCCAAATCCTCCCGGAAAGACCTAAAACTTCTGGAATCACAAAAACATGTCAAAAATTCATACTGTAATGTCACAATTATAAAAGGGGACTATGGGCTAAAACTAGAAAAAACACAAAAAACACACATACAACCAATACTATTACTCTTCGTTTTTTCACATTAGAGTAGACTTTTAGCCTTGTAATATTTCCTCTGTAATCCACCTTGATCAATAAAGTTGCGTATCACCGATTGTTGGTCATTGCTGCTTTACACCAAACCAGGTTTAGTTTTTCTTCGATCTTGTTGCGCATCGCCTTTTTTTGGGAAAGACGGCCTTTACCTTGTCTAATTGACTCCATCGGGTCAATTAGATCTACCAGTTACGATGGTCTGCATTGGCCTACATCGACCAATCAGATCTACTTATCCTTGAAGATCTAAATCGGTTTCTTAGCTGATTTTCTGATAAACCTCCCTCTTGCCGATTGCACGGTCAAATCGATTGGCACACTCGCAACCCAAGATCTGAACCCGGCATTCGCGTGTGCTTGAGGCTATTAACCCCTCATCAAGTTTTTAGCGCCAACACACTTTTGGCACACCTGGTGGGACCCCAGAAATAGTCAAGCATGTCATTGATAGGAAAATCTAAGGCGCGTCCGACATCAACACTGACGCAATAATCGCGCCTACAATGGCCGATTTAACGCCAGAGCAGTGAAAAGAAGTCGAGGATCAAAAGGCCGTGTTCGAGCAGATGGTGCTAAGTTGCTATCAGAAGACACGGCGTGGCATCATGCAGAAGACAGCATTACCAATGGCCAGCTTCATCAATCAGGACATTTCTGGCACCGCCGAAAAAGCACCGGTAAGCAGATACTTACCCACACAGGCGAAGTTATCGAACATGATTAATCAATCTGTGAATTGTGCATTGCTTAATCAATCATCGGCCCTAGTGACCACACTTAGGCCATTGATATCTAACAGCGTCAAGGAGGTGGTGCAAGAGCTCGTATCGGCTGGTTCTTTTTTTGAACCACATCATCCTTTGCCAACGTACTCAGTTTTCTCTATCGGGAGTCAACACGTACAGCCAGGGCAATCTTTTGCTCTTTCAGCGAAGATGCAAGGCTAGTGATCTTGGGGGTTGCATCGGTAAGCTAAGCACTAACTTTAGTCATCTCAACATTGGTCTTTGCCAGCTCTTCTTCCAGAAGCTTCTTGGAGGTTTCTATGACATTATAGAATGTGGCATTTCAGCACGAGGTTATACCGTATTTTTTGGGCTTTTCCGGGTGTTTGGGCCTCTTCGGGGGAGTTTGGGCCTTGTGGGTGTTAGTTTGGGCCTTGGGGGAACAAAATGGGCCGTCGGTGGGGGTTCTTGGCCCATGTGGGCGGCAAATTCCTGCCAAAAACCCTAGCCCAACGTACTTGGTGTGCCCCCCTTCTCCCTCCCCGAAGCCGCCACACACACACCCCTAGCCGCACCCCCCTTGCTCCTCCCTCCCTCTCCTCCCTAGCTGGCCCTAGCGAGGATCCCTCCCCTCCCTTGTTGTCCACACCCTTCCCTCCATTGTTTCCTCCGGTGGAAAGCTGTTCAACTGAGAAGAATCAGCGTTTCCGGCGATTGGAGGAAGATCGTGGCCTAGAGAAGGAGTTTTCTGTCGGTTCTTCGATTCTTCGAGGAGAGGTAAGACTTGTTGGTTCTATTGTGGTGTTTGGGTGCTGATTAGATGGGGGATTTCATGTCTAAAACCCCCAATTACGTGCTGTCTTTAGAGGGGATTAAAGTGATTGTAGATCTGTTTCGCGTGCTGCTCTCGGCCAAGTTAGACAGTTAGCTTTGGGGGGCGAATTTGAGAATTTTAGATTCATTTCCTGGGGACAGCTGTTACGAAAGTTGTAGGTAATCGAATTATCTTTAATTGGGCACCAAAAACTATAAATTCTGTTCAGCCGTTTAAAAGTTACGGTCCTTTTACCAAGCGCTATCCAATCTGTGACGTGAATGGTACAGCCTGTGATCAATTGTAGATTAGAGGATTTTAGAAGCCGAATCAGTTTTCACTAATACTTAGAAAAAGGTGGGAAATTTCCTGTGGTTTGAGAAAATGTACTCGTTTAACTGATTTGGAGTTGTAGAACTCAAGATATGCTTGTTGGAAGCCCGTTGTCCTATTGGACAGATTCTCTATTTTTCTGGTTTTAGGAGTGGGTTGCGAAGTCGATGTAGTTGATAGTTTTTGTGTTGTTTTGTGGGCATGTTTTTGAGTGTATTGTACCTATGTGTAGGTGGTGTGACCCTGGGAGTGCCCTCAACATCTCGCCACTCCGTTTCCCGCGATTGAAGGCAAGTGTATTGGGATGGTTTAGGAATTGGGTGACCAAATAGTTTCATAGCAATGCAATGAAATTATATGATGGGTTAATTTCGCCATGTTTGCTCCTTACATGTGATATGATGAACAAGATTAGCTTAATGGTTATGTAGTTGTCATGTTGAGTATTTATGCACATTAATTCATGATTATGGCATATGTGCATTCATAATGGAAGAGACGACCCATTCTGATGCGGGCCTCTGTGTTTACACGTAGTGAACACGAAAGACCTACCTCATAGTCCCATCCACAGTTGTGAATGAGAGCGAGTCAGTAAGAGTAGGCACCCTCCATGGGATGGAAGGGAAAGAGGGTGCACACCGACAGGTGTGCACTTGGCAATACCGGTATGTGCTAAGCAAAGAGACATGTGCATTGCATTGCATGAATGAAAAGTTAATGATGATGTTTCATGAGATGTTGATGAGAATGTTAATGAGTACTGTTATTGTTTTATTCCATTGCAATACACTTTGCTGAGTGATGAACCTACGCTTGTTGTTTTATGTTGTTTTTAGGTACCATGAATTCAGCATATGGGAAAAGGGAGTTAGCATCGTCTCCACTTAGTTTCATTCATCTAGAGAACTACACACTCTCATTCGTAGTTGTAATGGTTATTTTTTTGTGCTCAACTTGGTCTATGCTATATTGTGTGCTTGGTTTTATTGTTCACTTCGTATTGGTTCGTGAAATGTTTGAATTCATATTCTTGGGTTGAACTGATGCTATAACTCCTGTTATTGCTGTTTTAGATGTCATCTGTTATGCTATTGAGTTATGATAATATTATTGTTGCTTCAAACCATGGAAAAACAATGGTTATGCTGCTGAAATTTTGGTTAAGCAATTAGCATAGTTGCTGTAATTAATTGTTACATATATGTTTTTGGTTGCTTCTAGTATCGTTTGGGTGACATTCGCGGCAAACTAAGTGCCGGGGTGTTACAGTTTCCAGAGCCGATATGCACTCCTTAAGGCTTTTGAGGTCCCTATTATCCTCATCGAACTTTGCCTTCTTGGCCTTGGTATCGGCAGCCAGCTGGTCTAGCAGTTCTTCATCTTGTTTCTGGGCAACCCTAAGTTGCAACCGCTGCTCCACTTCGTCTACTGCCTATTTTTTCTCATCTATGAAGGAAGCCTCAAGAAGAGCGGCGGTAGCATGCTTTAGGAGCTCTGGCTTCACCGCATCAACTACATCCCAAATCGGCTGGGAATTCTCCAGGAGACATGTTTTTGGACTTGTCGGGACACGAAGAAGATGGTAGAGCTTATCCTTCACGTCTAGTGCCAATAAGTCGGGCCTTGATGCTGCCTAAGTTTCTCGGAGGATAGTGGTGATAATTGTCGGCTCACACTCTTCTCCAGCACTATCAAAATCGGACATGTCGAAGCTGAGCATATCATGAACACTCGATGTCGACTTAACAATTGCCTTAGAAAGCGAAGGAGTTGGTGACTTCGGCTATAACGACGGCGGCGGTAAACCACTTGTTGTCCCCGTTGGCAAGATAGGATCGATCGGGAGAGGAAGAGTTGGCAGTGGAGATGCGTGCTGTGAATGTACAATGTGTTAGTCAATTAGAACTGTTAAAAAAACGCAAGTACAATTTACCCCGCTAGTCACGGAAGCTTTCGGAGAACTCTCAGTCAATCCTTCTTGTATGGAAGATCTCTTCCATTGAGCTGGCTTCTTGGTAGACTTGCCCTTTCTTCTTTCTACAAAGAAAGTTTGGTCAAGTTGCTAGGATAAGCACTAGTAAGGGGTTTCTAGATGCAAAAGGGAAAGCTTACTGGGTTGCTGGTGCTAGCGCTCCAAGTCCGACAAGGATGATGAGGTCAAAAACATTATGAAGTGTAGAATTAAGGTTAAAACCGTAGGGTATGGAGGTTAATAGCGTTTCCGGGCCGTTTTCGGGGATTTGGGCCTTTCCGGGGGAGTTTGGGCCTTAGAGAAGGGGTTGTGGGCTTTGGTGGGATGGAGTTTGATTCCAAGTGGGAGTAGGAGTCCTGGTTGGGGGCTCTCCCCAGCTCCTTATTGCGCCCCACCCTGTCCATTGCGCCCCCATGCAGCCCTTGCGCCCTCTCCTCTAGCCCTAGCCGCCCCCTTGCACCTCCCTTGCTTGTCTTGCGCTCCCATTGCTCCCCACCTCTCCACCACCTCTCCTCCACCCCTTGCGGCCCTTGGGTAGCCTCTAAATCCCTGCACCTCCACGATCCGTCCATTGGAGCGAGGAGCGAGGAGCGAGGAGCGAACCGGGAGATCCATTGGGTTTTCGTGTGTTGGGCGAAGGTATGGCCATGGTAATCCTTGGGGTTGGTCTAGGTACTGATCTAAGGATCATTATCATGTTTTTAGATCAATTGGTGGTGCTGGAATTGAGTAGATTGGATTAGATCTAGAAGTTGTCACGTTCTCTATTTCGGGCAGCATGAACAGTCGACCTAGGGTTTGGTTTTTCGCCAATTTAGATTTGGAATTTGGTTGTACGGCTGTTGAAGACGTTGTAGGTAATTTCAATACCTTTCAGTGGGTATAAAGAACATTAAATTCCGCCCAGACGTTTGAAAGTTATGATCGTTTTACCGAACGTATTAAAATCTGTGACGTGATTGGAACAGATCACGGTATTTTGTAGATTGAACAACTTTAGAGTCCGAATCAGTCTTTCTGTATACTTAGAAAAAGTTAGGAAATTTCCTAAGATACGCGAGGATGTACTCGTTTAATTGATTCGGAGTCCCAGAACTCAAGTTGTGGCTTTTGGAAGGCTGCTCTCTCGACGGGACAGAACCTCTGTTTTTGGGTTTTGCGAGTAGTTGGCAATGTCGGGGTAGATGAGGGTTTGTGTGCTGTTTTGTGGACATGATTGTGAGTGTGTGGTCCCTATGTGCAGGTGGTGTGACCCCGGAAGTGCCTTCTACATCTCGTCAATCCGTCGCCCGTGGTGGAGGCAAGTGTATTGGAATGGGTAGCGGGTTATTGTTTGCTATATCGGTTGTGATTGAGATCTAATACATGATATGTTCACATGCTATGCTTTAATGATTGCCAATGATATGATGGATATGCTTACTATGTTATGATGCCATGTGATAATGTACGAGTTAAATATGATGTTGGCATATTTGCATACATGGCATGATACATGGCCCGGGCGGTGAGAAAGTCATAACTAATCCGGGGAAGGTCGGTGAGAAAAGTTATGACTATTCCGGAGAGCCAATGAGTAAGTCCTACATCGTGATTCCATTCACCGCGGTGTGGGGAAGCGAGGAGTAGGCACCCTCCATCTTCGGGATGGAAGGGGTGAGAGGGTGCACAGCGACAGGTGTGTACTCAGCCATACCGGTATGAGTTTCCAAGGAGATATGAGCACCGCATCGCATTGCATTGCATACATAATGATGATGACAATGATATGTGATCATGAATGAGATGGTTTACTTGATGTGAGATATTATTGCTTTGTAATTATTCTTGTTGTACCATTGCAATATGCTTGCTGAGTTTTGAACTCATGCTTGTGTTTTCGTGTTGTTTTAGGTACCATGAGACCGGCATGCAGGGAAGGGAAATAGTCACACTTCCGCACGTAGCTTCACTCATTTGATTCCACAAGTCATTCAATTAGTTTTTGAGAATAAACTGCGTTTGATGATTATTGCTTTAAGGTTTAACTTTGCTTTATGAGAGTCTTATTGTTCGTTTGACTTTTGGAGACATTAAATGCTTGAAAGTAGACTTATATTGTCGTTAAGTCTTTAATTATTGCTGTTTTAGCTGTCTTTTATATTGCCTTATATTGCTTTACTGTGTTGCTCCTTCAAATCATGTTAAAACAAAGGAGATGCTGCCGAAATCTCGGTTTTTAGCATGTGCGCCTTTGCTGGAATTTATGTTTAACTGTGGTATTTAGATGTTGTTTAGCTTATGTTTGGTAGCATTCAGGCATATTAAATGCCGGGGTGTTACAGTTGGTATCAGAGCGGGCTGTAGGTCCTTGGAATATGTATTTTTCGTGTCATACCTTGGGTTACAACAAAAATGTGATGTGGGATAGGTTTTAACTAAAATTTTGTTATAGGATAGCAACATTAAAACTTGCAAAAGTGGTATAACTAATCTAAAATTTGACACACAATGGATGCACAGTAGGAAAGGGTATGGGTATCGTTTCTTTACGCTTAAATGTTGAATTTAAGCTATGATGTTGAATGCTTCATTTGATAATGCATGTTGCTATGTCAATGAGATAAATGATTGAATTGTTCTTGATGTTGTGATAAAGTGGGGTTTTGGTGCCGAAGGGTTTCGGCCACCTCTCTTATTTTATAGTAAGGGTGAGGTTTGATGGTGTGGCCGGTTAGCGCCATCACCGAAGAACTATTAACCCTGTAGGAGAAGAGTGCTTACCCTCTCTGTCGTAGATCGGGTAGTTGACTGGAGTCAAATAGAAGAGATTGGTGGTAGATTCCTTCGTATGTTCTTTATCGTTCTGATAGTCTGTCTTGGTTGGTTTTCTTGGTTGTAGTTGAGTGAAACCAAAAGAAAGGTGTTTGGTATGCCGGGGTGTTACATGTTGCGCCTCTTTTGGTCGTCTTTCCAGCTTTGAAGCTTAGTTGTTGATTGCTTTACGGGGAGAAGCATTCAATTTACTCCTGTGTTTGTCTTTCTCCGAGGTTAAAGGAGTTATTGCGGAGTTATGCCAGACCTGGCTGTCAGGGCTGAAATTCTGTGGCTTTGTCTTTACGGGGAGAAGCATTCAATTTACTCCTGTGTTTGTCCATTGCAATATGCTTGCTGAGTTTCGAACTCACGCTTGTGTTTTCTTGTTGTTTTAGGTACCATGAGATCGGCATGCGGGGAAGGGAAATAGTCACACTCCCACACGTAGCTTCACTCTTTTGATTTCACAAGTCATTCATTTAGTGTTGATAATAAATTTGCGTGTCATGGTTATTGCTTTAAGGCTTAGCTTTGCCAAATGAGAGTCTTTTGGTTCGTTTGACTCTTGGAGATATTATGTGGTTGAAACTAGACGTTTATTGTTGCTAAGTCATGAATTATTGCTGTTTTTAGTTGTATCTCATATTCTATATATTGCTATACTGTTGTTGCTCCTTCGAATCATGTTAAAAGAAAGGAGATGCTGCCGAAATCTCGGTTTTTAGCATGTGCGCCTTTGCTGGAATTTATGTTTAAATGTGGTATTTAGATGTTGTTTAGCTTATGTTTGGTAGCATTCAGGCATATTAAATGCCGGGGTGTTACATGTTGCGCCTCTTTTGGTCGTCTTTCCAGCTTTGAAGCTTAGTTGTTGATTGCTTTACGGGGAGAAGCATTCAATTTACTCCTGTGTTTGTCTTTCTCCGAGGTTAAAGGAGTTATTGCGGAGTTATGCCAGACCTGGCTGTCTGGGCTGAAATTCTGTGGCTTTGTAGGAGTAAGTGGTGTTTGATTTCGTTATTTTGCTGGATTGAGAAATCATCTTTGAAGAACCCTTCTTGTTTCGTGAAAGTTTGGGGTTTGGTGCTAAGGTTTTATTTGCAAAGGCTTAATTGAGCGCTTGGTTCCCTTTTGAGAAAATTGTCTTTCAACCATTTTCCTCTATGGGAGTTCTTGAGATTTAAAAGTGTTTTGGAGAATTCTTTTCTGCATGACTAAGTTTGTGGTTTGTCTCATTGCAATTTTGAGAGTCAAGTTTCCTTATGAATTTGGGATGAGTTTTAAAACTAAAATGTCTGCAAACAAAGTAAGTAGTCTTTTGATAGAAATCACTTGTCCTTATTAAGAATTGTTGTTAGCCTGTTATGTAGCATGTACCAATGTGGTTCATGGGATGACGTATTGTTAAGTTAATTTGTGAGTTGAAACAATTCAATGCGGTTGTTACCTCTAGCTTGAAAATAAATAGACTACTAGTGTTGTAGTTTGCTCTTAGCAAGAATGATTAAATGTGTTAATGTACATGCTTAGAATCTGTTGCTTTGTTATAAAAAATGCTTATGACCCCCGATTATGTTTAAAGTTTTAAACCCTGATGCATAGTTGAAACATTAAGATGATGTAGATCGTTGTTATTGTTAAAGAAACTTTCTTTGGTTGTTTAAAGATGCTCTAATCTAATGGATTAATAGAGAAATTTAATCGTGTTGCCTAGTGACTTTAATTTGGAAGTTGATTAGAGTTGCTATTTACGTTGTTGCAAACTACTAGTATATTTGGAAGTATGCAGTTGTGTCTCTACAATGCTAGTATTGATATCAATTGAGAAGACATAAGACTTATTGCTAATGATGTTGTTAAGGGCAGTGTTAATATTCAATCTATTTTAAATAGTGGGAGTATGTTGTGTGGTGGTAATTTGTTATCACCTATGTATAGGGTAGCTAAAAGTAGTGTTGTTGGTTGATGATTATGCCTTTTTTTGTTGTTATTGATGACTAAGTAGTGGTGGTAACTGTTTAGATTACTCGTTGGAAAACCATGGTTAAAATAGAGGAAAATTTTAACATGTTGCGATGGAGTGAGCTTTGGATAATTAACATGATAAATGATCTTATCCTTAATGAAAGTATAACTTAGAGTCTCACTTACGAATTCTTCCCTGTGGAGATAATATTTACATGTTGAAGTCGTTGTTTAACTGAATAAGGTTCGGTTGTCGAGACGTGAATATATAGGAGGTATGAAATTTATATGTTGATCTTGCTGAAAGATTTGTTGAAGTACTATGTTTCAAATTTAGAATAAGAAGTATTATGATTCGGTGATCCGTGGGGATCATGTCAATATAGTCTTGGTTGGGTGCCTTTTTGATAAGC
Organism: Rhipidocladum racemiflorum; assembly: GCA_036346355.1. NCBI lineage: Eukaryota > Viridiplantae > Streptophyta > Magnoliopsida > Poales > Poaceae > Rhipidocladum > Rhipidocladum racemiflorum. The sequence continues at coordinate 38,480,479 of CM070581.1, forward strand.
ATCAAAACCCTAATTAAAAGTGTTGGGAATGGTAACTAGAGGAAGTATTTGTTGTGAAGCTTTTAGTTTAATTTTGTTGGGGCTTCTCAATGAGTAAATAGTGAATATTGAATGCTTAAATGTTAAGGATAGTGGAATACTAGATATGGTGGCTCTCATGCTTGAGCTTGTGTATAAAACCGCTTGGTCCAGGTTGGTTGTTTGCTATCTTGGTTAAATGTTTTTGTCGAGGTGTTCTTTATGTTGTGTTCCGAGTTTCCTAAAACTCGTAGAGATTGGAGCCCATTTTTGGTTTTGGTTAATTTGTTCAGTTTATGCTATGTGTATGGTTTTACACCCAAAAGTCTTTGAGTGGATCGCGCTCCTTCATCCGCACTAAATCATCTTTGGAGTAAATTTTAAAGGAAGCGAAGGTCTTAGTGGGTTGTGTTGAAGATTCTTGAGATTTAATTTGTAACTCTTTTTGACTGGAGATGGATTTATTTGCATAATGTGTGTGATGTTTATGAGTGCTTCAAAAGGTGGAATTTATGAATATTTTATAAAGTGATTTTGTTAGTGAGGTGTTCCCTTTTGAAATGAGTTTCCCTCTCCTTGAAAAAAAAATTGTGACGGTTGTGGGAGCAGATGCTCGACTTGAAATTTTGATGCTCTCTTCCAAAAATGTTGAATTTGGATGAAATGCAATGTTTTGCAAGTTCAGTTTTCAATTGATGTGGGTTCTTTTACGACGTGGTGTTTTGCTGTTATCGGTGTTGCCATCACAGTTATAAGATTTAGCGCAACCGTCAATGATATGTGTGTTTCAAACATGTGATACCGAGGAAGTAGTCAGTTGGTGAATGATTATTCGATATTGTTGTTACATGAAGAATGAATGGTGAAAAGGAAGCATGACATTGTTTATAGATGTTTAATGATGAAAAAGTCGATGAGCCAGGTCGGTGAGAAAGTCATACATGGATATATGACTAATCCGGAGTGCTCTTGAAAAGTGTGCATTCATGTCATAAATCGAGATTTCCATTTCTCGCTAGTATGAAAAGAAAGAATGAAGAAATTCTGGTATTTTGGTTGTGGTGTAGGGGATTTATGCTTCCTTTGTGATTTGGCTTGGATTTTGCCGAATTCTTTCCAAAATGGTTGTTAACGCTTTGGGTTTGAGTTGTCGTGTGTACCCTTGGGCTTGATAACTAAGTGTTTTTGTGTGAGGGCGAGACCCTCTTAAGAAAGGAACCAATTGTGGTTTGGTAAGGTTTTACGATCTTAGCTTGGGGCTAGGTGTCGAACCTTAGTGGTATAAGGGTGGTTTGTGATGGAGGTTGATGACGTATGGGTTTAACCTTTATTAAGAGTAGCGATGGGTGGAAGTGAAGTTGACGTTAGTTCGTTGATAATTGTCCTGCCGTGAGCAATTGTCTTAACTAGTTGTTTTTGGGTTTGAGTCTTGCCTGGGAGAGGATAGAATGAAATGTTAGCATGATCGTGTATTGGAAGGGCAAGTGTGCCTTATTGAGTTATTTCGTCTCTATGGAAATTTTCGAGAATGTAGAGAGGTCGTTAAAGGAATTTTGACTCGTTTTGATTGTGTCATGTTGAGTTTAATGGAGTGTGGTAGTCAGGTTGGTTGTGATAGAAGTGTGAAGTGTTTGTCGTGAGGATTCGAACGTTTTGGGTTGATGGAGCCCTTTGTGGTTGAAACGCAGATTCTGTTTGGGAATTGAAGTGAAGATGGAACCGTGAGAGGTTGCACTCTTTTGAGCTAAATCAACATTTTCTCGCCAAGTGTTGGTTTTGAGAACCCGCTTGTCATTTGTTCCGGTTTGAGTTTTCGTGCGGATGTTTTGTGCTGCAGAGAAGTCTTTTGTCCCTTGGGGATCTTGTTGTTGACTTTGGCGTTCTTCGGATTCGAGATTGAATCCTGTTTAAGGGGTGTAGAATGTGACACCACGGAGTGTCGTAACCTTATATAATGTGCATGATGGGTTCAAGAACATTATGAAGTGTAGAATTAAGATTAAAACCATCGGGTATGGAGGTTAATAGCGTTTCCGGGCCGTTTCCGGGGATTTGGGCCTTTCCGGGTGAGTTTGGGCCTTAGAGAAGGGGTTGTGGGCTTTGGTGGGATGGTTTGAGGCCAAGTGGGAGTAGGAGTCCTAGTTGGGGGCTCTCCCCATCTCCTTATTGCGCTCCCACCCTGTCCATTGCGCCCCCACCCTATCCATTGCGCCCCCATGCAGCCCTTGCGCCCTCTCCTCTAGCCCTAGCCGCCCCCTTGCACCTCCCTTGCTTGTCTTGCGCCCCCATTGCTCCCCACCTCTTCACCACCTCTCCTCCACCCCTTGCTACCCTTGGGTAGCCTCTCCATCCCTGCACCTCGACGATCCGTCCATTGGAGCGAGGAGCGAGGAGCGAACCGGGAGGAGATCCATTGGGTTTTCGTGTGTTGGGCGAAGGTATGGCCATGGTAATCCTTGGGGTTGGTCTAGGTACTGATCTAAGGATCATTATCATGTTTTTAGATCAATTGGTGGTGCTGGAATTGAGTACATTGGATTAGATCTAGAAGTTGTCACGTTCTCTGTTTTGGCAAGATGAGCAAATAACCTAGGGTTTGGTTGTTCGCCAATTGAGAGTCGGAATTTGGTCGTACGGCTGTTGAAGAAGTTGTAGGTAATTTCAATACCTTTCAGTGGGTATAAAGAACTTTAAATTCCGCCCAGCCGTTTGAAAATTATGATCGTTTTACCGAACGTATTAAAATCTGTGACGTGATTGGAACAGATCACGGTATTTTGTAGATTAAACAACTTTAGAGTCCGAATCAGTCTTTCTGTATACTTAGAAAAGGTTAGGAAATTTCCTAAGCTACAGGAGGATGTACTCGTTTAATTGATTCGGAGTCCCAGAACTCATGTTGTGTCTTTTGGAAGGCTGCTGTCCCGACGGGACAGAACCTCTGTTTTTGGGTTTTGCGAGTAGTTGGCAATGTCGGGGTAGATGAGGGTTTGCGTGCTGTTTTGTGGACATGATTGTGAGTGTGTGGTCCCTATGTGCAGGTGGTGTGACCCCGGGAGTGCCTTCTACATCTCGCCAATCCATCGCCCGTGGTTGAGGCAAGTGTATTGGAATGAGTTGGGGGTTATTGTTTGCTATATCGGTTGTGATTGAGATCTAATACATGATATGTTCACATGCTATTCTTTAATGATTGCCAATGATATGATGGATATGCTTACTATGTTATGATGCCATGTGATAATGTACGAGTTAAATATGATGTTGGCATATTTGCATACATGGCTTGATACATGGCCCGGGCGGTGAGAAAGTCATAACTAATCTGGGGAAGGTCGGTGAGAAAAGTTATGACTATTCCGGAGAGCCAATGAGTAAGTCCTACATCGTGATTCCATTCACCGCGGTGTGGGGAAGCGAGGAGTAGGCACCTTCCATCTTCGGGATGGAAGGGGGGAGAGGGTGCACAGCGACGGGTGTGTACTCAACCATACCGGTATGAGTTTCCAAGGAGATATGAGCACCGCATCGCATTGCATTGGATACATAATGATGATGATAATGATATGTGATCATGAATGAGATGGTTTACATGATGTGAGATATTATTGCTATGTAATTGTTCTTGTTGTACCATTGCAATATGCTTGCTGAGTTTTGAACTCACGTTTTGTTTTTTCGTGTTGTTTTAGGTACCATGAGACCGGCATGCGGGGAAGGGAAATAGTCACACTTCCGCACGTAGCTTCACTCATTTGATACCACAAGTCATTCAATTAGTTTTTGAGAATAAACTGCGTGTGATGATTATTGCTTTAAGGTTTAACTTTGCTTTATGAGAGTCTTATTGTTCGTTTGACTTTTGGAGACATTAAATGCATGAAAGTAGACTTATATTGTCGTTAAGTCTTTAATTATTATTGTTTTAGCTGTCTCTCATATTGCCTTATATTGCTTTACTGTGTTGCTGTGACACCACGGAGTGTCGTAACCTTATTTAACGTGTATGATATGGTCGAAAACAGTATGAGATGTGGAAATAAGGTTAAAACCATAGGATTTGGAGGTTAATAACGTTTCCGGGCCATTTCCGAGGTTTTGGGCCTTTCCGGGGGTTTTTGGGCCTTAAAATGGGGTTGTGGGCTTTGGTGGGAAGGATTAGGGAACCTACTCGGACACGGATTCCGTGTTGTGGGCTGGTGGGAGGGCTCCCCCTGCCCTTTTATGCGCCCCCACCCAAGCCCTTGCGCCCCCACCTCCTCCTCCCAAGCCCTAGCCGCCTCCCCCAACCCCCATTGCCGTGCGCCTCCACCCCAAGCCGTGCGCCCCCATTGCCCCTCCACCTCTCCACCTCCCCACCTCTCCTCCATCCCCTTGCTGCCCTAGGGTGGTCTCCCCACCCCTGCAACCTCGTGGATCCACCCGAGGAGCGAGGAGCGAGGAGCGAGGAGATCGTGTCGAGTTCTCGTGCGTCCAACGAAGGTATGATCATGGGGCTCCTCGGGGATGTGCTAGGTACTGTGATTAGAGAGTTTATCACGTTTTTAGATCAAGGGAGGTGCTGCCTTGGGGTAGATTTGATGGAAACTAGAGGTGTATCCATGTTTCTGGTTCGGGCAGATTGGGGACCCGAGCTAGGGCAGGCGTTCGCCAATTTAGAGTTGGAATCTGGTCGTACGGACTTCTAGGAATTTGTATATAATTTCATTATCTTTCAGTGCAAATAAAGAAATTGAAATTCCGCCCAGCCGTTTGGAAGTTATGGCTGTTTTACCAAGCGCTGTCAAATCTGTGACGAGATTGAGACAGTTCGTGTTCAACGTTAGATTAAACAACATTAGATTCCGAATCAGTCTTTCCCTATAACTAGAAAAAGTTGGGAAATTTCCTAAGCTTCGTGACGGTTTACTCGTTTAATCGATTTGGAGTCCCAGAACTCAAGTTATGGCCTTTGCAAGGCTGCTGTCCCGCCGGGACAGAACCTCTGTTTTTAGGTTTTGCTAGTAGTGGGCAATGTCGGGTGAGATGGGGATTTGTGTACTATTTTGTGGGCATTATTGAGAGTGTGTGATGCCATTGTGCAGGTGGTGTGACACCGGGAGTGCCCTCTACTTCCCACAATTCCGTCGCCCACGGTTGAGGCAAGTGTGTTGTATTGAATAACGGATCGTAGATTGCTTGTGAGATTAGATGAAAGTCTGAATACATGCTATGATTACTTGCCATGCATACTGTTTTCCAATGATATATTGAGTATGATTATCATGATTCGATGCCATATGTTAATATTTGTCATGATGAGATGCCATATGTTTATGTACATGTGAAATATGATAATTAGCATAGTTGCATGCATGACATGAGATGGGGCGAGGGCGGTGAGAAAGTCATTAACTAATCCGGGAAAGGCCGGTGAGAAAGTTATGACTAGTCCGGAACGCCATTGAGTAAGACCTACATCGTGATTCCATTCACGTGGTGAATGGAAGCGAGGAGTAGGCACCCTCCATCTTCGGGATGGAAGGGGGGAGAGGGTGCACACCGACGGTTGTGTACTCAACCATACCGGTATGAGTTTCCAAGGAGACATGAGCATTGCATTACATTGCATACACAATGATGATGATAATGTTAAGTGTTTACGAATAAGATGATTTGGAGTCCCAGAACTCAAGTTATGGCCTTTGCAAGCTGGGAATCAGTCTTTCCCTATAACTAGTTAATATGTGAGTTAAACATGATGTTGGCATAATTGCATACATGACATGTTACATGGCCCGGGCGGTGAGAAAGTCATATCTAATCCGGGAAGGTCGGTGAGAAAGATATGACTAATCGGGAGAGCCAATGAGTAAGTCCTACATCGTGATTCCATTCACCGCGGTGAACGGAAGTGAGGAGTAGGCACCCTCCATCTTCGGGATGGAAGGGGGGAGAGGGTGCACACCGATGGGTGTGTACTCAACCATACCGGTATGAGTTTCCAAGGAGACATGAGTAGGGGTGAAAACGGGTCGCATACGGTCGGATATTGCTCATCCCGTATCCTAACCCATATTATTATCCCGGATTCGGAGTCGGATACGGATAGACCGGATACGGATACGAATTCGGAGTAGTCCGGATTCGGACACGGGACGGATACATGACGGATACGGATCGAAAACAGATAATATAGTCGGATAGTATGCAAGGCAAAAAATGAATAAACCATACGACATTCACATGAACCAATAAACTTTTCAACACAAGTAGATACATAACATAACTCTCACAAGATAACACACATACATGATCACATCGACATACTCATAATTCATACAAGTCCAACATAAGTGATTCATACATAAGTCCAACATAAGTGATTCATACATAAGTCCAACATAAGTGATTCATACATAAGTCCAACATGTTGAAGCGTCTCAATCCTCGTCATTGGCTATTTCTTCTTCTTCTTCCTACAATATGTGTAATGTATAAAGATAAGTACATGGAACAACCATATTAGTAGCAATGGTCTAAAGCAAGCAAATGGAATGAAGTAAGCAAATGGAATGAAGTAGATAAAGATAAGTACATATTGTCATACTCATACCTGAACAACCATATTAGTAGCAATGATCTGTAAAACCTCTAGATCTCCAACAATGGATGCAACCTTAGTAGTAGAATCTACAAAATTTAAGAAAACATCATTAGTAAAAATATAGATTAAAATAAAAAATAACAAACTATTAAAATTGCCACCTTTTCTAGATGCAGATATCAAATCTTTGGTACAAACCAATGCTTCTACCATATCAGGATCTAGACGACTGCGAAATGGATCAATGACACGACCACCAGCACTAAACGCAGATTCGTAAGCAAATTGATACTTGCATGGCCAAGACATCACGAGCAACTTGTGAGAGGATTGGATATTCATCTTGTTGAGTACCCCACCATGCTAAAACATCAAATTTCTTATTGGATTTACTAAGCTTTAGTCTTGGTTCTGCCATATATCTGTCCAAGTCATTTGTTTCATCTTGATCAGTCCCATAGGTGTCACATAAGAAACTTTCAAGTTCATTACTCTCTTCTTCCATAAAGAGAGAAAATGGCTCAGAACTCTCAATAGGACTATGTGAAGCACTAGTAGCATTCTTGGTGGCATTAGATGCAGAAGAAACATATGGTTGATATAGCTGCCTCACAATCTTGATAACTTCTTCAACTTCATATCGATACAACAAATCACCATAAAATTTCTTCATGTAAAATTCTATCACAGCTTGCTTGTATCTAGGATATAGAAAAGTAGCTACAGCTAGAGCAATATTGGTCTTCTTCCAATACTTTTCAAACTTAGCACTCATAGACAGCCCCATCATACTAATGGTGGTATCATTACTAGCACACCAATCAGCAATCAAAAGCTTAATATCACAAAAATTCTGATAAAATAGATTTGCTGTTGGATATAAAGTACCAGAAAATAGCTCAGTAACATCATTGAACTTCTTCAAGCATTTGCAAAGAGTCAAAGCTTTACCCCATTCTGCATCTGATGGAGCCATCTTCTCATACCTACGGCGTTCCAAGCAAAGAAGCCTCTCAAAAGCTCTTCTATAATAAAGTGCATCCATCAACATGTGATTGGTGGAATTCCACCTGGTAGCAATGTCCAATGAGACACCCTTTGATGTATCCAATTTACATTCAGATGCACACTTAATAAATTCCTCCCACTGCAAGGGAGAGCCCTTTACCGCCACAACCAAAGATCGAATATTCTGAACTGCACTTGCAATTGCTTGTAGACCATCTCTAGCAACAAGATTAAGTATGTGATTTGCACATCTGACATGAAAAAATAGACCATCACAAAGAAGGGAGGACTGTTTTCCGAGTTGAACAATGACATCCTTCACACATACTTCATTTGCAGACGCGTTGTCAAGTGTTAGAGAAAATAATTTCTTCTCAATAAACCATCTCATAACACTAGTAGTGAATGCATCAGCCAAATTAGCACCAGTATGTCGTCCTTCTACATGCATGAATTTGATAATTCTTTTTTGAATCTTCCAATTTTCATCAATCCAATGTACAGTGACACACATGTAGGCTTTGTTCTGGTTTGATGTCCACATATCCATAGTTGTGCTAAAGCGACAATTAACTGTTTTGAAATATTCATATAATTTATCCTTTTCTTGGGTAAAGATGTCCATTAGTTCTTTCCTAACAGTGCCATGGCTTTTAATTGGAAAGCTAGGACGCAGAGACTTGATGAATTGAACAAAGTATTCATGCTCAACAATATTGAAAGGGTACTCATGCATGATTATAGCCACATAAAACTTTCTCAAGCTAGCTTCTTGATCATACCTATAAGGTTCAACAGCGGTTGTACCTTCATGCTTCTTTTCTACTTTCAGTAGTTGTTGGCCTGGCTGCAATGCATGTTTGTTCTTCAAATGGTTCCAAAAGACCTTTGTGCCATTGTTGCTCTCACATCTAGCTTTGTATGTGCATAAGTTGCATTAGGCCCATCGTTGAATAATCTTCTTGTCATTCTCCACAACCGCCATCGTTGACTTCATGAAGTGATTCCAGACTATTGATGTGGTCTTCTTCTGTCTCTTTTGTTCGGGCTCGTCATTCTCTTCTGCTTCTGCAGCCACATGAGTAACATCATCATTTGAAATATGTGTGCCACTGCCAATAGTTGGAGGCCCTTCGCTTTCAACTGGTGTTGCAGATGATTCATGCACACCCACACTCTGAGATATACTTCCACATGCACTTGATGCCATGACTGCTCCAAAAGAGAAATGAGAAGAAATTACACAACAACTTGATATGGATTACACAATCGTGCAGATTCAAAACATGAGATGATGTAGATGACAAAACAAAACATCAAAACAACAACTAAGCAATTGAGATAAAGGTACAATATTCGCAATTCACAATCATTAAATTCAACACTTCCACTGCACTAAGATTATTCATGGTGGCTGAGAAGCGTAGCACCTCAAAATCTTGCCTGACTTACAAAGTCACATCTCTAGTAGCCACAATTTATCGTCGACAACAAACTTAAAGCAGATCATAGACATATTCTTTATTCCATACAGTTGTAAGCCTGCAGTATGAAATAAAGCTCTAATGCAGCCTAATGTGCCTATGCTGGTGCCACTTGTATGACAAAGATATTATATTGCAAAAGGTTGAGTTCTCAGGTGACAAACATAATAGCAGGCATACAATCAGGTTGTTACACATGAACATGATTATGGCAATTGGTTAATAGCAGGCATACAATCAGGTTGCCCGTTGATCACAGCACAAGGAGAAGAAACACCGTTCCAGATTCAGATAAAATTTTCAGAACAATGTTGATCGGCACAAATTTGCAAGATAAATGCTTGTGCTGTGATCAGCTGATTCAGCTCGATTGCCTGTAATGGGTGACAGCAGGAGCTGAATGCTTGTAGGAACACTTGTATGAATTAATAGATTATTAACATTGACTGAGAATTCCATTCCAGGTTCAAGAATATACACATTTAAATCACAAAATTCACCACAGTTCCATTTAAAATATACACAATGTCGCTACCAGGTGGAACATAAGATGTCACAAGATGGAAGATTGTTCTCAGTTTAGCAATCAGCCAATCACCAGCATTGTGCCAACAAGCCAACATGGCAACATAGCATTCATGGTTCATGGTTCACCTACAAACCTACCTCAGATCTGGGCACCCGGCGGTTGACAAGGGCGCGGGGGCTCGACCGTGGACGACAGCGCGGGGGCTCAGTCGTGGACGACGGCGCAGGGGCTCAGCCGTGGACGAGGGCGCCCGGCGCGGTGGACGACAGCTCGGCACGAGGAACCGGATCCGGCGCGGTGGAGGGCGTGAGGGCTTAGCGGTGAACCGGATCCGACGCGACGGGTCGAGGGCTCGGTGGAGGGCGCGAGGGCTCGCTGGTGAACTGGATCCGACGCGACGGCTCGACGGCGCCGTGGAGGGCGCAAGGGCTCCGTCTTGAACTGGATCCGGCGCGAGGGCTCGGCGGCACGTTGGAGGGCACGAGGGCGGAGGGCGGTGGACGACGGCGCGCTGGCGCGATGGACGTCTGGACGACGGCTCGACGGAGGCGGCGTTCAGATCTGAGAGGCGAATGACCAAGTCACCGAGTCACAAGAGGATGGAGAAGGACCGAGACCGAACGAGGATTAGGAATTTAGGATGCGGTCGTGCGTGCCCTAGGGCTAGGAGTCGTTGGCTCGTTGCCCGCTAGTCTCATCTCATCCACCGGATATCCGGTTTTGGTTACCGGATATTATCCGGATAAATACGGGAATTATCCGTATCCGACGGATATTGGACGCCCCGAATCCGTACCCGTATCCGTATTTGACTATCCGGATCCGATCCGGATCCGACCGGATATAAAAATATCTTCTCGGATCCGGTTTTTTTCGGATACGGTTCCGGATCGGGCGAGAAATATCCGACCCGTTTACACCCCTAGACATGAGCATTGCATTGCATACACAATGATGATGATAATGTTAAGTGTTCATGAATGAGATGATACACATGATGTGAGATTTTATTGCCATGTTATTGTTCTTGTTGTCCATTGCAATATGCTTGCTGAGTTTCGAACTCACGCTTGTGTTTTCTTGTTGTTTTAGGTACCATGAGATCGGCATGCGGGGAAGGGAAATAGTCACACTCCCACACGTAGCTTCACTCTTTTGATTTCACAAGTCATTCATTTAGTGTTGATAATAAATTTGCGTGTCATGGTTATTGCTTTAAGGCTTAGCTTTGCCAAATGAGAGTCTTTTGGTTCGTTTGACTCTTGGAGATATTATGTGGTTGAAACTAGACGTTTATTGTTGCTAAGTCATGAATTATTGCTGTTTTTAGTTGTATCTCATATTCTATATATTGCTATACTGTTGTTGCTCCTTCGAATCATGTTAAAAGAAAGGAGATGCTGCCGAAATCTCGGTTTTTAGCATGTGCGCCTTTGCTGGAATTTATGTTTAAATGTGGTATTTAGATGTTGTTTAGCTTATGTTTGGTAGCATTCAGGCATATTAAATGCCGGGGTGTTACATGTTGCGCCTCTTTTGGTCGTCTTTCCAGCTTTGAAGCTTAGTTGTTGATTGCTTTACGGGGAGAAGCATTCAATTTACTCCTGTGTTTGTCTTTCTCCGAGGTTAAAGGAGTTATTGCGGAGTTATGCCAGACCTGGCTGTCTGGGCTGAAATTCTGTGGCTTTGTAGGAGTAAGTGGTGTTTGATTTCGTTATTTTGCTGGATTGAGAAATCATCTTTGAAGAACCCTTCTTGTTTCGTGAAAGTTTGGGGTTTGGTGCTAAGGTTTTATTTGCAAAGGCTTAATTGAGCGCTTGGTTCCCTTTTGAGAAAATTGTCTTTCAACCATTTTCCTCTATGGGAGTTCTTGAGATTTAAAAGTGTTTTGGAGAATTCTTTTCTGCATGACTAAGTTTGTGGTTTGTCTCATTGCAATTTTGAGAGTCAAGTTTCCTTATGAATTTGGGATGAGTTTTAAAACTAAAATGCTGCAAACAAAGTAAGTAGTCTTTTGATAGAAATCACTTGTCCTTATTAAGAATTGTTGTTAGCCTGTTATGTAGCATGTACCAATGTGGTTCATGGGATGACGTATTGTTAAGTTAATTTGTGAGTTGAAACAATTCAATGCGGTTGTTACCTCTAGCTTGAAAATAAATAGACTACTAGTGTTGTAGTTTGCTCTTAGCAAGAATGATTAAATGTGTTAATGTACATGCTTAGAATCTGTTGCTTTGTTATAAAAAATGCTTATGACCCCCGATTATGTTTAAAGTTTTAAACCCTGATGCATAGTTGAAACATTAAGATGATGTAGACTGTTGTTATTGTTAAAGAAACTTTGCTGGTTGTTTAAAGATGCTCTAATCTAATGGATTAATAGAGAAATTTAATCGTGTTGCCTAGTGACTTTAATTTGGAAGTTGATTAGAGTTGCTATTTACGTTGTTGCAAACTACTAGTATATTTGGAAGTATGCAGTTGTGTCTCTACAATGCTAGTATTGATATCAATTGAGAAGACATAAGACTTATTGCTAATGATGTTGTTAAGGGCAGTGTTAATATTCAATCTATTTTAAATAGTGGGAGTATGTTGTGTGGTGGTAATTTGTTATCACCTATGTATAGGGTAGCTAAAAGTAGTGTTGTTGGTTGATGATTATGCCTTTTTTTGTTGTTATTGATGACTAAGTAGTGGTGGTAACTGTTTAGATTACTCGTTGGAAAACCATGGTTAAAATAGAGGAAAATTTTAACATGTTGCGATGGAGTGAGCTTTGGATAATTAACATGATAAATGATCTTATCCTTAATGAAAGTATAACTTAGAGTCTCACTTACGAATTCTTCCCTGTGGAGATAATATTTACATGTTGAAGTCGTTGTTTAACTGAATAAGGTTCGGTTGTCGAGACGTGAATATATAGGAGGTATGAAATTTATATGTTGATCTTGCTGAAAGATTTGTTGAAGTACTATGTTTCAAATTTAGAATAAGAAGTATTATGATTCGGTGATCCGTGGGGATCATGTCAATATAGTCTTGGTTGGGTGCCTTTTTGATAAGCATCAAAAACCCTAATTAAAAGTGTTGGGAATGGTAACTAGAGGAAGTATTTGTTGTGAAGCTTTTAGTTTAATTTTGTTGGGGCTTCTCAATGAGTAAATAGTGAATATTGAATGCTTAAATGTTAAGGATAGTGGAATACTAGATATGGTGGCTCTCATGCTGAGCTTGTGTATAAAACCGTTTGGTCTGGGTTGGTTGTTTGCTATCTTGGTTAAATGTTTTTTGTCGAGGTGTTCTTTATGTTGTGTTCCAGAGTTTCCCTAAAACTCGTAGAGATTGGAGCCCATTTTTGGTTTTGGTTAATTTGTTCAGTTTATGCTATGTGTATGGTTTTACACCCAAAAGTCTTTGAGTGGATCGCGCTCCTTCGCGTCCGCACTAAATCATCTTTGGAGTAAATTTTAAAGGAAGCAGAAGGTCTTAGTGGGTTGTGTTGAAGATTCTTGAGATTTAATTTGTAACTCTTTTTGACTGGAGATGGATTTATTTGCATAATGTGTGTGATGTTTGCGAGTGCTTCAAAAAGGTGGAATTTATGAATATTTTATAAAGTGATTTTGTTAGTGAGGTGTTCCCTTTTGAAATGAGTTTCCCTCTCCTTGAAAAAAAAATTGTGACGGTTGTGGGAGCAGATGCTCGACTTGAAATTTTGATGCTCTCTTCCAAAAATGTTGAATTTGGATGAAATGCAATGTTTTGCAAGTTCAGTTTTCAATTGATGTGGGTTCTTTTACGACGTGGTGTTTTGCTGTTATCGGTGTTGCCATCACAGTTATAAGATTTAGCGCAACCGTCAATGATATGTGTGTTTCAAACATGTGATACCGAGGAAGTAGTCAGTTGGTGAATGATTATTCGATATTGTTGTTACATGAAGAATGAATGGTGAAAAGGAAGCATGACATTGTTTATAGATGTTTAATGATGAAAAAGTCGATGAGCCAGGTCGGTGAGAAAGTCATACATGGATATATGACTAATCCGGAGTGCTCTTGAAAAGTGTGCATTCATGTCATAAATCGAGATTTCCATTTCTCGCTAGTATGAAAAGAAAGAATGAAGAAATTCTGGTATTTTGGTTGTGGTGTAGGGGATTTATGCTTCCTTTGTGATTTGGCTTGGATTTTGCCGAATTCTTTCCAAAATGGTTGTTAATGCTTTGGGTTTGAGTTGTCGTGTGTACCCTTGGGCTTGATAACTAAGTGTTTTTGTGTGAGGGCGAGACCCTCTTAAGAAAGGAACCAATTGTGGTTTGGTAAGGTTTTACGATCTTAGCTTGGGGCTAGGTGTCGAACCTTAGTGGTATAAGGGTGGTTTGTGATGGAGGTTGATGACGTATGGGTTTAACCTTTATTAAGAGTAGCGATGGGTGGAAGTGAAGTTGACGTTAGTTCGTTGATAATTGTCCTGCCGTGAGCAATTGTCTTAACTAGTTGTTTTTGGGTTTGAGTCTTGCCTGGGAGAGGATAGAATGAAATGTTAGCATGATCGTGTATTGGAAGGGCAAGTGTGCCTTATTGAGTTATTTCGTCTCTATGGAAATTTTCGAGAATGTAGAGAGGTCGTTAAAGGAATTTTGACTCGTTTTGATTGTGTCATGTTGAGTTTAATGGAGTGTGGTAGTCAGGTTGGTTGTGATAGAAGTGTGAAGTGTTTGTCGTGAGGATTCGAACGTTTTGGGTTGATGGAGCCCTTTGTGGTTGAAACGCAGATTCTGTTTGGGAATTGAAGTGAAGATGGAACCGTGAGAGGTTGCACTCTTTTGAGCTAAATCAACATTTTCTCGCCAAGTGTTGGTTTTGAGAACCCGCTTGTCATTTGTTCCGGTTTGAGTTTTCGTGCGGATGTTTTGTCTTTGCGAGAGAAGTCTTTTGTCCCTTGGGGATCTTGTTGTTGACTTTGGCGTTCTTCGGATTCGAGATTGAATCCTGTTTAAGGGGTGTAGAATGTGACACCACGGAGTGTCGTAACCTTATATAATGTGCATGATGGGTTCAAGAACATTATGAAGTGTAGAATTAAGATTAAAACCATCGGGTATGGAGGTTAATAGCGTTTCCGGGCCGTTTCCGGGGATTTGGGCCTTTCCGGGTGAGTTTGGGCCTTAGAGAAGGGGTTGTGGGCTTTGGTGGGATGGTTTGAGGCCAAGTGGGAGTAGGAGTCCTAGTTGGGGGCTCTCCCCATCTCCTTATTGCGCTCCCACCCTGTCCATTGCGCCCCCACCCTATCCATTGCGCCCCCATGCAGCCCTTGCGCCCTCTCCTCTAGCCCTAGCCGCCCCCTTGCACCTCCCTTGCTTGTCTTGCGCCCCCATTGCTCCCCACCTCTTCACCACCTCTCCTCCACCCCTTGCTACCCTTGGGTAGCCTCTCCATCCCTGCACCTCGACGATCCGTCCATTGGAGCGAGGAGCGAGGAGCGAACCGGGAGGAGATCCATTGGGTTTTCGTGTGTTGGGCGAAGGTATGGCCATGGTAATCCTTGGGGTTGGTCTAGGTACTGATCTAAGGATCATTATCATGTTTTTAGATCAATTGGTGGTGCTGGAATTGAGTACATTGGATTAGATCTAGAAGTTGTCACGTTCTCTGTTTCGGGCAGCATGAGCAGTCAACCTAGGGTTTGGTTTTTCGCCAATTTAGAGTCGGAATTTGGTCGTACGGCTGTTGAAGAAGTTGTAGGTAATTTCAATACCTTTCAGTGGGTATAAAGAACTTTAAATTCCGCCCAGCCGTTTGAAAATTATGATCGTTTTACCGAACGTATTAAAATCTGTGACGTGATTGGAACAGATCACGGTATTTTGTAGATTAAACAACTTTAGAGTCCGAATCAGTCTTTCTGTATACTTAGAAAAGGTTAGGAAATTTCCTAAGCTACAGGAGGATGTACTCGTTTAATTGATTCGGAGTCCCAGAACTCATGTTGTGTCTTTTGGAAGGCTGCTGTCCCGACGGGACAGAACCTCTGTTTTTGGGTTTTGCGAGTAGTTGGCAATGTCGGGGTAGATGAGGGTTTGCGTGCTGTTTTGTGGACATGATTGTGAGTGTGTGGTCCCTATGTGCAGGTGGTGTGACCCCGGGAGTGCCTTCTACATCTCGCCAATCCATCGCCTGTGGTTGAGGCAAGTGTATTGGAATGGGTTGGGGGTTATTGTTTGCTATATCGGTTGTGATTGAGATCTAATACATGATATGTTCACATGCTATTCTTTAATGATTGCCAATGATATGATGGATATGCTTACTATGTTATGATGCCATGTGATAATGTACGAGTTAAATATGATGTTGGCATATTTGCATACATGGCTTGATACATGGCCCGGGCGGTGAGAAAGTCATAACTAATCTGGGGAAGGTCGGTGAGAAAAGTTATGACTATTCCGGAGAGCCAATGAGTAAGTCCTACATCGTGATTCCATTCACCGCGGTGTGGGGAAGCGAGGAGTAGGCACCTTCCATCTTCGGGATGGAAGGGGGGAGAGGGTGCACAGCGACGGGTGTGTACTCAACCATACCGGTATGAGTTTCCAAGGAGATATGAGCACCGCATCGCATTGCATTGGATACATAATGATGATGATAATGATATGTGATCATGAATGAGATGGTTTACATGATGTGAGATATTATTGCTATGTAATTGTTCTTGTTGTACCATTGCAATATGCTTGCTGAGTTTTGAACTCACGTTTTGTGTTTTCGTGTTGTTTTAGGTACCATGAGACCGGCATGCGGGGAAGGGAAATAGTCACACTTCCGCACGTAGCTTCACTCATTTGATACCACAAGTCATTCAATTAGTTTTTGAGAATAAACTGCGTGTGATGATTATTGCTTTAAGGTTTAACTTTGCTTTATGAGAGTCTTATTGTTCGTTTGACTTTTGGAGACATTAAATGCATGAAAGTAGACTTATATTGTCGTTAAGTCTTTAATTATTATTGTTTTAGCTGTCTCTCATATTGCCTTATATTGCTTTACTGTGTTGCTGTGACACCACGGAGTGTCGTAACCTTATTTAACGTGTATGATATGGTCGAAAACAGTATGAGATGTGGAAATAAGGTTAAAACCATAGGATTTGGAGGTTAATAACGTTTCCGGGCCATTTCCGAGGTTTTGGGCCTTTCCGGGGGTTTTTGGGCCTTAAAATGGGGTTGTGGGCTTTGGTGGGAAGGATTAGGGAACCTACTCGGACACGGATTCCGTGTTGTGGGCTGGTGGGAGGGCTCCCCCTGCCCTTTTATGCGCCCCCACCCAAGCCCTTGCGCCCCCACCTCCTCCTCCCAAGCCCTAGCCGCCTCCCCCAACCCCCATTGCCGTGCGCCTCCACCCCAAGCCGTGCGCCCCCATTGCCCCTCCACCTCTCCACCTCCCCACCTCTCCTCCATCCCCTTGCTGCCCTAGGGTGGTCTCCCCACCCCTGCAACCTCGTGGATCCACCCGAGGAGCGAGGAGCGAGGAGCGAGGAGATCGTGTCGAGTTCTCGTGCGTCCAACGAAGGTATGATCATGGGGCTCCTCGGGGATGTGCTAGGTACTGTGATTAGAGAGTTTATCACGTTTTTAGATCAAGGGAGGTGCTGCCTTGGGGTAGATTTGATGGAAACTAGAGGTGTATCCATGTTTCTGGTTCGGGCAGATTGGGGACCCGAGCTAGGGCAGGCGTTTTCGCCAATTTAGAGTTGGAATCTGGTCGTACGGACTTCTAGGAATTTGTATATAATTTCATTATCTTTCAGTGCAAATAAAGAAATTGAAATTCCGCCCAGCCGTTTGGAAGTTATGGCTGTTTTACCAAGCGCTGTCAAATCTGTGACGAGATTGAGACAGTTCGTGTTCAACGTTAGATTAAACAACATTAGATTCCGAATCAGTCTTTCCCTATAACTAGAAAAAGTTGGGAAATTTCCTAAGCTTCGTGACGGTTTACTCGTTTAATCGATTTGGAGTCCCAGAACTCAAGTTATGGCCTTTGCAAGGCTGCTGTCCCGCCGGGACAGAACCTCTGTTTTTAGGTTTTGCTAGTAGTGGGCAATGTCGGGTGAGATGGGGATTTGTGTACTATTTTGTGGGCATTATTGAGAGTGTGTGATGCCATTGTGCAGGTGGTGTGACACCGGGAGTGCCCTCTACTTCCCACAATTCCGTCGCCCACGGTTGAGGCAAGTGTGTTGTATTGAATAACGGATCGTAGATTGCTTGTGAGATTAGATGAAAGTCTGAATACATGCTATGATTACTTGCCATGCATACTGTTTTCCAATGATATATTGAGTATGATTATCATGATTCGATGCCATATGTTAATATTTGTCATGACGAGATGCCATATGTTTATGTACATGTGAAATATGATAATTTGCATAGTTGCATGCATGACATGAGATGGGGCGAGGGCGGTGAGAAAGTCATTAACTAATCCGGGAAAGGCCGGTGAGAAAGTTATGACTAGTCCGGAACGCCATTGAGTAAGACCTACATCGTGATTCCATTCACGTGGTGAATGGAAGCGAGGAGTAGGCACCCTCCATCTTCGGGATGGAAGGGGGGAGAGGGTGCACACCGACGGTTGTGTACTCAACCATACCGGTATGAGTTTCCAAGGAGACATGAGCATTGCATTACATTGCATACACAATGATGATGATAATGTTAAGTGTTTACGAATAAGATGATTTGGAGTCCCAGAACTCAAGTTATGGCCTTTGCAAGTTGGGAATCAGTCTTTCCCTATAACTAGTTAATATGTGAGTTAAACATGATGTTGGCATAATTGCATACATGACATGTTACATGGCCCGGGCGGTGAGAAAGTCATATCTAATCCGGGAAGGTCGGTGAGAAAGATATGACTAATCGGGAGAGCCAATGAGTAAGTCCTACATCGTGATTCCATTCACCGCGGTGAACGGAAGTGAGGAGTAGGCACCCTCCATCTTCGGGATGGAAGGGGGGAGAGGGTGCACACCGATGGGTGTGTACTCAACCATACCGGTATGAGTTTCCAAGGAGACATGAGTAGGGGTGAAAACGGGTCGCATACGGTCGGATATTGCTCATCCCGTATCCTAACCCATATTATTATCCCGGATTCGGAGTCGGATACGGATAGACCGGATACGGATCTGACTCGGAGTAGTCCGGATTCGGACACGGGACGGATACATGACGGATACGGATCGAAAACAGATAATATAGTCGGATAGTATGCAAGGCAAAAAATGAATAAACCATACGACATTCACATGAACCAATAAACTTTTCAACACAAGTAGATACATAACATAACTCTCACAAGATAACACACATACATGATCACATCGACATACTCATAATTCATACAAGTCCAACATAAGTGATTCATACATAAGTCCAACATAAGTGATTCATACATAAGTCCAACATAAGTGATTCATACATAAGTCCAACATGTTGAAGCGTCTCAATCCTCGTCATTGGCTATTTCTTCTTCTTCTTCCTACAATATGTGTAATGTATAAAGATAAGTACATGGAACAACCATATTAGTAGCAATGGTCTAAAGCAAGCAAATGGAATGAAGTAAGCAAAT
Source organism: Rhipidocladum racemiflorum (assembly GCA_036346355.1). Taxonomy (NCBI): domain Eukaryota; kingdom Viridiplantae; phylum Streptophyta; class Magnoliopsida; order Poales; family Poaceae; genus Rhipidocladum; species Rhipidocladum racemiflorum. The sequence goes on from CM070581.1 coordinate 38,499,757, forward strand.
GGAATGAAGTAGATAAAGATAAGTACATATTGTCATACTCATACCTGAACAACCATATTAGTAGCAATGATCTGTAAAACCTCTAGATCTCCAACAATGGATGCAACCTTAGTAGTAGAATCTACAAAATTTAAGAAAACATCATTAGTAAAAATATAGATTAAAATAAAAAATAACAAACTATTAAAATTGCCACCTTTTCTAGATGCAGATATCAAATCTTTGGTACAAACCAATGCTTCTACCATATCAGGATCTAGACGACTGCGAAATGGATCAATGACACGACCACCAGCACTAAACGCAGATTCAGAAGCAACAGTTGATACTTGCATGGCCAAGACATCACGAGCAACTTGTGAGAGGATTGGATATTCATCTTGTTGAGTACCCCACCATGCTAAAACATCAAATTTCTTATTGGATTTACTAAGCTTTAGTCTTGGTTCTGCCATATATCTGTCCAAGTCATTTGTTTCATCTTGATCAGTCCCATAGGTGTCACATAAGAAACTTTCAAGTTCATTACTCTCTTCTTCCATAAAGAGAGAAAATGGCTCAGAACTCTCAATAGGACTATGTGAAGCACTAGTAGCATTCTTGGTGGCATTAGATGCAGAAGAAACATATGGTTGATATAGCTGCCTCACAATCTTGATAACTTCTTCAACTTCATATCGATACAACAAATCACCATAAAATTTCTTCATGTAAAATTCTATCACAGCTTGCTTGTATCTAGGATATAGAAAAGTAGCTACAGCTAGAGCAATATTGGTCTTCTTCCAATACTTTTCAAACTTAGCACTCATAGACAGCCCCATCATACTAATGGTGGTATCATTACTAGCACACCAATCAGCAATCAAAAGCTTAATATCACAAAAATTCTGATAAAATAGATTTGCTGTTGGATATAAAGTACCAGAAAATAGCTCAGTAACATCATTGAACTTCTTCAAGCATTTGCAAAGAGTCAAAGCTTTACCCCATTCTGCATCTGATGGAGCCATCTTCTCATACCTACGGCGTTCCAAGCAAAGAAGCCTCTCAAAAGCTCTTCTATAATAAAGTGCATCCATCAACATGTGATTGGTGGAATTCCACCTGGTAGCAATGTCCAATGAGACACCCTTTGATGTATCCAATTTACATTCAGATGCACACTTAATAAATTCCTCCCACTGCAAGGGAGAGCCCTTTACCGCCACAACCAAAGATCGAATATTCTGAACTGCACTTGCAATTGCTTGTAGACCATCTCTAGCAACAAGATTAAGTATGTGATTTGCACATCTGACATGAAAAAATAGACCATCACAAAGAAGGGAGGACTGTTTTCCGAGTTGAACAATGACATCCTTCACACATACTTCATTTGCAGACGCGTTGTCAAGTGTTAGAGAAAATAATTTCTTCTCAATAAACCATCTCATAACACTAGTAGTGAATGCATCAGCCAAATTAGCACCAGTATGTCGTCCTTCTACATGCATGAATTTGATAATTCTTTTGAATCTTCCAATTTTCATCAATCCAATGTACTGTTGACATACATGTAGGCTTTGTTCTGGTTTGATGTCCACATATCCATAGTTGTGCTAAAGCGACAATTAACTGTTTTGAAATATTCATATAATTTATCCTTTTCTTGGGTAAAGATGTCCATTAGTTCTTTCCTAACAGTGCCATGGCTTTTAATTGGAAAGCTAGGACGCAGAGACTTGATGAATTGAACAAAGTATTCATGCTCAACAATATTGAAAGGGTACTCATGCATGATTATAGCCACATAAAACTTTCTCAAGCTAGCTTCTTGATCATACCTATAAGGTTCAACAGCGGTTGTACCTTCATGCTTCTTTTCTACTTTCAGTAGTTGTTGGCCTGGCTGCAATGCATGTTTGTTCTTCAAATGGTTCCAAAAGACCTTTGTGCCATTGTTGCTCTCACATCTAGCTTTGTATGTGCATAAGTTGCATTTGGCCCACTGTTGAATAATCTTCTTGTCATTCTCCACAACCGTCACTGTTGACTTCATGAAGTGATTCCAGACTATTGATGTGGTCTTCTTCTGTCTCTTTTGTTCGGGCTCGTCATTCTCTTCTGCTTCTGCAGCCACATGAGTAACATCATCATTTGAAATATGTGTGCCACTGCCAATAGTTGGAGGCCCTTCGCTTTCAACTGGTGTTGCAGATGATTCATGCACACCCACACTCTGAGATATACTTCCACATGCACTTGATGCCATGACTGCTCCAAAAGAGAAATGAGAAGAAATTACACAACAACTTGATATGGATTACACAATCGTGCAGATTCAAAACATGAGATGATGTAGATGACAAAACAAAACATCAAAACAACAACTAAGCAATTGAGATAAAGGTACAATATTCGCAATTCACAATCATTAAATTCAACACTTCCACTGCACTAAGATTATTCATGGTGGCTGAGAAGCGTAGCACCTCAAAATCTTGCCTGACTTACAAAGTCACATCTCTAGTAGCCACAATTTATCGTCGACAACAAACTTAAAGCAGATCATAGACATATTCTTTATTCCATACAGTTGTAAGCCTGCAGTATGAAATAAAGCTCTAATGCAGCCTAATGTGCCTATGCTGGTGCCACTTGTAACAGCATATTATATTGCAAAAGGTTGAGTTCTCAGGTGACAAACATAATAGCAGGCATACAATCAGGTTGTTACACATGAACATGATTATGGCAATTGGTTAATAGCAGGCATACAATCAGGTTGCCCGTTGATCACAGCACAAGGAGAAGAAACACCGTTCCAGATTCAGATAAAATTTTCAGAACAATGTTGATCGGCACAAATTTGCAAGATAAATGCTTGTGCTGTGATCAGCTGATTCAGCTCGATTGCCTGTAATGGGTGACAGCAGGAGCTGAATGCTTGTAGGAACACTTGTATGAATTAATAGATTATTAACATTGACTGAGAATTCCATTCCAGGTTCAAGAATATACACATTTAAATCACAAAATTCACCACAGTTCCATTTAAAATATACACAATGTCGCTACCAGGTGGAACATAAGATGTCACAAGATGGAAGATTGTTCTCAGTTTAGCAATCAGCCAATCACCAGCATTGTGCCAACAAGCCAACATGGCAACATAGCATTCATGGTTCATGGTTCACCTACAAACCTACCTCAGATCTGGGCACCCGGCGGTTGACAAGGGCGCGGGGGCTCGACCGTGGACGGCAATGCGAGGCTCGATCGTGGGCCAGCAGGGCTCACCGTGGTGGGCGAAGCGCCCGGTGGGCGGCGGCTTCGGCACGAGGAACCGGATCCGGCGCGGTGGAGGGCGTGAGGGCTTAGCGGTGAACCGGATCCGACGCGACGGGTCGAGGGCTCGGTGGAGGGCGCGAGGGCTCGCTGGTGAACTGGATCCGACGCGACGGCTCGACGGCGCCGTGGAGGGCGCAAGGGCTCCGTCTTGAACTGGATCCGGCGCGAGGGCTCGGCGGCACGTTGGAGGGCACGAGGGCGGAGGGCGGTGGACGACGGCGCGCTGGCGCGATGGACGTCTGGACGACGGCTCGACGGAGGCGGCGTTCAGATCTGAGAGGCGAATGACCAAGTCACCGAGTCACAAGAGGATGGAGAAGGACCGAGACCGAACGAGGATTAGGAATTTAGGATGCGGTCGTGCGTGCCCTAGGGCTAGGAGTCGTTGGCTCGTTGCCCGCTAGTCTCATCTCATCCACCGGATATCCGGTTTTGGTTACCGGATATTATCCGGATAAATACGGGAATTATCCGTATCCGACGGATATTGGACGCCCCGAATCCGTACCCGTATCCGTATTTGACTATCCGGATCCGATCCGGATCCGACCGGATATAAAAATATCTTCTCGGATCCGGTTTTTTTCGGATACGGTTCCGGATCGGGCGAGAAATATCCGACCCGTTTACACCCCTAGACATGAGCATTGCATTGCATACACAATGATGATGATAATGTTAAGTGTTCATGAATGAGATGATACACATGATGTGAGATTTTATTGCCATGTTATTGTTCTTGTTGTCCATTGCAATATGCTTGCTGAGTTTCGAACTCACGCTTGTGTTTTCTTGTTGTTTTAGGTACCATGAGATCGGCATGCGGGGAAGGGAAATAGTCACACTCCCACACGTAGCTTCACTCTTTTGATTTCACAAGTCATTCATTTAGTGTTGATAATAAATTTGCGTGTCATGGTTATTGCTTTAAGGCTTAGCTTTGCCAAATGAGAGTCTTTTGGTTCGTTTGACTCTTGGAGATATTATGTGGTTGAAACTAGACGTTTATTGTTGCTAAGTCATGAATTATTGCTGTTTTTAGTTGTATCTCATATTCTATATATTGCTATACTGTTGTTGCTCCTTCGAATCATGTTAAAAGAAAGGAGATGCTGCCGAAATCTCGGTTTTTAGCATGTGCGCCTTTGCTGGAATTTATGTTTAAATGTGGTATTTAGATGTTGTTTAGCTTATGTTTGGTAGCATTCAGGCATATTAAATGCCGGGGTGTTACATGTTGCGCCTCTTTTGGTCGTCTTTCCAGCTTTGAAGCTTAGTTGTTGATTGCTTTACGGGAGAAGCATTCAATTTACTCCTGTGTTTGTCTTTCTCCGAGGTTAAAGGAGTTATTATGAGTTATGCGGACACTGGTATGCAGGCTGAAATTCTCGTGGCTTTGTAGGAGTAAGTGGTGTTTGATTTCGTTATTTTGCTGGATTGAGAAATCATCTTTGAAGAACCCTTCTTGTTTCGTGAAAGTTTGGGGTTTGGTGCTAAGGTTTTATTTGCAAAGGCTTAATTGAGCGCTTGGTTCCCTTTTGAGAAAATTGTCTTTCAACCATTTTCCTCTATGGGAGTTCTTGAGATTTAAAAGTGTTTTGGAGAATTCTTTCTGCATGACTAAGTTTGTGGTTTGTCTCATTGCAATTTTGAGAGTCAAGTTTCCTTATGAATTTGGGATGAGTTTTAAAACTAAAATGTGCAAACAAAGTAAGTAGTCTTTTGATAGAAATCACTTGTCCTTATTAAGAATTGTTGTTAGCTTTGTTATGTAGCATGTACCAATGTGGTTCATGGGATGACGTATTGTTAAGTTAATTTGTGAGTTGAAACAATTCAATGCGGTTGTTACCTCTAGCTTGAAAATAAATAGACTACTAGTGTTGTAGTTTGCTCTTAGCAAGAATGATTAAATGTGTTAATGTACATGCTTAGAATCTGTTGCTTTGTTATAAAAATGCTTATGACCCCGATTATGTTTAAAGTTTTAAACCCGATGCATAGTTGAAACATTAAGATGATGTAGACTGTTGTTATTGTTAAAGAAACTTTCTTTGGTTGTTTAAAGATGCTCTAATCTAATGGATTAATAGAGAAATTTAATCGTGTTGCCTAGTGACTTTAATTTGGAAGTTGATTAGAGTTGCTATTTACGTTGTTGCAAACTACTAGTATATTTGGAAGTATGCAGATTGTGTCTCTACAATGCTAGTATTGATATCAATTGAGAAGACATAAGACTTATTGCTAATGATGTTGTTAAGGGCAGTGTTAATATTCAATCTATTTTAAATAGTGGGAGTATGTTGTGTGGTGGTAATTTGTTATCACCTATGTATAGGGTAGCTAAAAGTAGTGTTGTTGGTTGATGATTATGCCTTTTTTTGTTGTTATTGATGACTAAGTAGTGGTGGTAACTGTTTAGATTACTCGTTGGAAAACCATGGTTAAAATAGAGGAAAATTTTAACATGTTGCGATGGAGTGAGCTTTGGATAATTAACATGATAAATGATCTTATCCTTAATGAAAGTATAACTTAGAGTCTCACTTACGAATTCTTCCCTGTGGAGATAATATTTACATGTTGAAGTCGTTGTTTAACTGAATAAGGTTCGGTTGTCGAGACGTGAATATATAGGAGGTATGAAATTTATATGTTGATCTTGCTGAAAGATTTGTTGAAGTACTATGTTTCAAATTTAGAATAAGAAGTATTATGATTCGGTGATCCGTGGGGATCATGTCAATATAGTCTTGGTTGGGTGCCTTTTTGATAAGCATCAAAAACCCTAATTAAAAGTGTTGGGAATGGTAACTAGAGGAAGTATTTGTTGTGAAGCTTTTAGTTTAATTTTGTTGGGGCTTCTCAATGAGTAAATAGTGAATATTGAATGCTTAAATGTTAAGGATAGTGGAATACTAGATATGGTGGCTCTCATCTTTGAGCTTGTGTATAAAACCGTTTGGTCTGGGTTGGTTGTTTGCTATCTTGGTTAAATGTTTTTTGTCGAGGTGTTCTTTATGTTGTGTTCCAGAGTTTCCCTAAAACTCGTAGAGATTGGAGCCCATTTTTGGTTTTGGTTAATTTGTTCAGTTTATGCTATGTGTATGGTTTTACACCCAAAAGTCTTTGAGTGGATCGCGCTCCTTCGCGTCCGCACTAAATCATCTTTGGAGTAAATTTTAAAGGAAGCAGAAGGTCTTAGTGGGTTGTGTTGAAGATTCTTGAGATTTAATTTGTAACTCTTTTTGACTGGAGATGGATTTATTTGCATAATGTGTGTGATGTTTGCGAGTGCTTCAAAAAGGTGGAATTTATGAATATTTTATAAAGTGATTTTGTTAGTGAGGTTTTCCCTTTTGAAATGAGTTTCCCTCTCCTTGAAAAAAAAATTGTGACGGTTGTGGGAGCAGATGCTCGACTTGAAATTTTGATGCTCTCTTCCAAAAATGTTGAATTTGGATGAAATGCAATGTTTTGCAAGTTCAGTTTTCAATTGATGTGGGTTCTTTTACGACGTGGTGTTTTGCTGTTATCGGTGTTGCCATCACAGTTATAAGATTTAGCGCAACCGTCAATGATATGTGTGTTTCAAACATGTGATACCGAGGAAGTAGTCAGTTGGTGAATGATTATTCGATATTGTTGTTACATGAAGAATGAATGGTGAAAAGGAAGCATGACATTTGTAGGATCGAAGTATACGAATATAGCAATCAGAGGGGGGGTGAATGATTGTGCGGAAGCTAAAACCAAATTCTTGACCTATTAAAAGTTCACCCCAAAACAGAACCAAATAATTGCCTCGTTTTCGACAAAAACAGAATGACAGAGGTTTGTTAAAACGAGAATTCCCGGAGATCCAACCGTCGAAACGATCTGAAATTTGGACACAAGAAACTAGATTCCAATACGAATCGAAGTCAAAAAGAATCAGCTCAATCGGACTTACGGATCAAAAGTTATGAGCTTCGCAAGCTTGCTGATCCAGAATTTGACGAGAATCAATCTAATCAAAACTTTAAGATTAAACAAGAACGACAAAAGATTGATCAACTAGACTTTGAGAAACACTAGATCAATACCCTAGAGAGGTTTTTGATGGATCAAATCAAGATAAAACTTGAAGAACAAAAACCAATCTAGAACTAGAACAAGCATGCAAACAAGAACCAAAACAGAAAATACTGTAGCGACGTGGTTACTGTAACACGCAAAAATCTTGGAAGAATTGATCTTTATTTCTTGTCTAAAATACTCTCATCAAAAGAGTACAAACCCTAAAACCAAGCTCAAAGCTTGATGCGCTCAGCTCTACTTGGTGCCTTTCAACAGAGACCCCCACCTATTTAAAGCACCAACCCACAAGGAGTTCGAATACGATTCCTATTCCCTAGAAGGAATCCGTATCCAACTCAACTCTACTTGGCCCAACCAGGCCGAGTACAACTCTTGCACGCGTAGGGCAACCCTACCATACTCACGTGACTAACACTTTGCACGCGTATGGCCACCTGCCATACTCACGTGACTAACACTTTGCACGCGAATGACCTCCTGCCATTCTCACGTGACTAACCATTCTTCATGTGCACCATTCTCTTAGCCCGAACGTCCCGCATGACATCCTTGACCACCAAGACCTCGGTTCCTCCTGAACCTAGTCCCGAACCTCAGTTCCTCCATGAACCTAGTTCCGGTCCCGTCATCGACCACATTCGTCTTCGAGCAATACCTGCACATGAACCAACCACAAAACAAATCCGAGCACAAGTCCACGACTTGACTCAATGTCAATCCATGCAACTACTCACATGAGTATTGCATAAAGTCCACTTCAAAAGAAGCATAATGAAATCATTACAAATTTCAAATTCACATTCAAAATTCAAATCCAAATCGCTCAAAACCCTAATTGAGCGAAAACGCATTCACGACGGACAAACAAAGTTGGTCCGTTGTATAAGGAAAAGTTTCTGTTCCAAGAAGCCAACCAAACGCGGAAAAACACGTTCACAACGGACAAACAAAGTTGGTCCGTTGTACATGCAAAATGGCTTGGTCATGAGCTCAAAACAAGTTCACAACGGACCCCGGAAGCTTGTCCGCGCAAGCGTGCACGCTCGGTTTCACAAAAGTAAAACCCTAGAAAAAGTCCATTCACGACGGACAAAAAGAATTAGTCCGTTGTACATGTAAAAATCTTGGTTCCAAGAAATTATCCAAACCGAAAAAGCTTGTTCACAACGGACCAAGAAAAAGCGTCCGTTGTACATGTGAAAATGACTTCGGTCATGGGCTCAAAACATGTTCACAACAGACCCAAAAACACCGTCTGGTCGCAGATGGGAAACTTCTTGCTTCTTGAGAACTTTGTCCGCGCTAATGCGTAACTTATCGCTTTCTTGTCAAATTGTCAAAACACATGAACAAACACATTTTGCAAATTCAAATCTAAGTTAATTTTTCAGTTCAAAGCCAATTTTTCAGCACATGATTTCACAATCTCCCCCTTGATGAAAACATTGGCAACACCACTTAGAATTGATCATTTGGCATTCACTTTACCAAAGATTTTGAAATCCAAAGGATCAAAGACCAAAGTAAGAAAACACAGAAATCCCTCTTTGACCAAAATGCAAAACAAAATCTCCCCCTGAGAATGAAAATGTGTGTGAATGTGCAATGCGCCCAAAAATTTCAAAAATTCTCAAACTTCTCCCAAAATTCTCAAATTTCCAAATACAACTCTCCTTTTTTCTTTAAACTTTTCAAAGAAAGATTTCCAAATTTCTCCCCCTTTGACAATGGATTCATCAAGAGTAAAAGAGAGAACAGGTTCAAAATTTTTCCTGTAGCAAAGATGTCACAAGGAGAAACAAGGGAGTGCCAAGATAGAAAAAGATGAGCTCATTCGATCATATAACCTTATATATCACATAATATGCAAAATACATGATCTTGATGTGATTTTAGCAGGTTAGGGAATGACATGCATCTCAACCTCAATTCAGTCAACTATAGCCAAGTACTAAGCAAAACCTTTAGTAGAAAAACAAAGGCTCAAAGTTGAAGCAAATAACAAATCAGGGCGAGCAAGTAGTTTCAACTCCAATCTAGTGGACCAATTTAATCTTTAAACAATAAGTTGCATGTGGCATGCTTGAAGCATACTTCTTTTATTTTCTAGGAGTGGCATGCTTGAAGCATACATCTTATCTTTGAGGGAATGGCATGCTTGAAGCATACGTCTTATCTTTTTAGGGAAAGCAAGCCTGAAGCACATAACTTGAGGTTTTTTGCTTTTAACAACCTTTTTTTTTATTGATTCCCTTTTCTTTTCATTTTTCTTTGATTATAAACATGCAAAAGTGATTAAAAGGTCTTATGAAAGAGTAAAGTTGAAACCACACTTGCTTCATAGCCCAAATTTGTCAAGAGGATTCAATATCAAGCCTAGAAGAGTAAGATATCACAGAGTATTTAGCTATAGGTAATCAGTCCAGGGAATTCTGCAATGTCATTTTTATTTCAAGTGAGATAATTAGATTATCATATATTAGCTCAATTACATAACATATAAAGAAATATGATAAAGTGAGCTCATTAAGTGAAAGAACTTGGCAAAGAAACTCCCCCTCAAAACAATCCCATTGGATGAACAATTCCAAGTTCTCCCCGAATAAAAGCAAAACGAGAAGAAGACAAATGTTTTGTGAAAATGTCTGCCAATTGATGTTCAGTATCCACATGGTGAAGCACGATTTTTTCTTTTTCAACATGATCTTTAAGAAAGTGAAATCCAATATCAATATGCTCAAGAAAAGGGATTACTCAAGAGGTGGCACGAACCAAATCAAATCAACATCCTCCAAAGTCAACATCAGAAAAAGCTCTTAAACTAATCCATGAGGAAGCAGAAAGCCAAATGCCAAAATCTTGAGTTCTATGAAGATACCTGAAAATCCTTTTGATAGCTTGTCGATGTGGCCTTGCGTGGGAAGCTTGAAAACAAGCACACACAAGCACGTGGGAAGAGTCTCTCATGTAAACCTCTAATTATCTCGTCCTCAACAAAGATTATCATCATCTTTATGAACAAAGACACTCTCCCTGAACATATGCACTTGTACCGCATCATTTGAACTAGTGCCTTTTGCGAAAATGTAGTGGAAGAAGCATCTCCAAAGGCAACACTTTCAAGATGAGATGCACGCAGTGAAGGAGAACCAAATCTTATCACGAACATATGAAGTGAGCATCCGAAATTCACTAGCCACATGTTCTCCCTCCTCGCGTGAGAAGCCTACATAGAAGCGAGAAAGTGTCGAGGTCTCGATCTTGGGGTTAGAAATAAGATGTTTAGGAATCGATCTTGAGACACACGACGGACAACAGTAGGCACAACACAAGCAGTCTTATGCACAAAATCAAATTTGCCTGTTCCCGTGTTTCTAGCAACAAAAGGTGCTTGCATCACCCTAGGCACGTAGTGAGAAGAAATGCGTGCCTTTCTGAAATTAGACCTAGCCTTAGCTCTTTCTTTCTTTTGTTGTTTGGCTAGTCTAAAGCAAAAATCTACTAAATGTCCATCTCTACCACAATGAGTGCAAGTGTATTTAACAGGATGTTTGGCTTTAGAAGTAGAAGCAACATTTGCATTCATCATAGTAGAAGATAACACTCCAGCAGACTTAAAGACAGTTTTCTTAGGCTCATTGACAATTTCAAATTTTCCTCTGTCAAGTGTTTTAACAACAGTGGGAGCATGTGATTTATGATGAGCATAAGAATCAAAACCTAAACCTTTGTTATGAGTGCTGACTTTTGATTGATCCAAAATCATGTTTAGGTTCTTCTTTCCTTTAGTGAAACGTTCTAATGATTTGTCCAAGTAATCAACTTTTCGAGAAAGAGTTAAACAATTATTGCAAGGAACATTCACTTTTCCTTTTTGCTTACGACAAGTTGAGCATGAAAGAACCTCATGTGTAAGCAGATCATCAGTCAATTGAGAAACCCTAGCATTTGCATCTTTTAATTTTAATTCAAGAGTTGAGCATTTAGAACAAGAAGTTAAACCATGCAAATCATCAGTGAAACAGCTAGCATGTTTAATATGTTTCTCATTTTTCTCACTTTCAGCATTAATTTTCTCAATCAAGGAAGCATGTTCTTTCCTAAGCGAAGTAAGCTCATTCCAAATTAAGTCACATGATTTGCAAGCATCATCATCAGGAATCAAAGTTTTAAGTCTAGCAATTTCAGCATTCAATGATTCAACAACAAAATCATGTTTCTTAATTTTCTTGTCCACGTTTATCAAGCAATTTACCAAGACGAGCAACGACAATAGCTAATTCATCGTAAGAAGGATCTACCTCATTGAAGTCATTTGTCATGATCGCCTCGGTGAAGAAGCTGTCGCTGCTTTTGGCCATGAGACACAACCCCGTCAACTCATGCTTGCTTGGAGTTGCATCATCCTCGCTGCTCTCCGAATCCACATCGCTCAAATTGACTTGTTCAAGAGCGGAAAGAACTCGATGGACAACTTTGCGGTTGATGAAGTTCTTCTTCTTTCTATCACTTGGAGAGAACTTCTTCTTCTCTTTTTTACTGTCGTTGTCCTTCTCCTCCCTTGATGCTTTACTTGCAAGTTTTGGACAGTTTGGACGAATATGGTCGAGATCACCACACTCATAGCATCTTGGAGGATCACCACCACCTCTCTTTCTCTTTATCACATTTTGCAAAACTTTGTTAAAGCGAGAAGAGAGTAGTGACAAGTCTTCTACTGGGAATTGCTCAATCTGTTCATCGGTTAGTGAAGACAAGAAAGATAGAGCAAAACTTGAAGCAGCACCATTATGAGATATGCTAGATTGAGATGTCAAAGCAATTGATTTATGATCATTCTTTCTAGCAAAAACATCTAATTCATGAGTTTTCAACTTAGAATAAAGAACATCTAAAGTAAGTGTACTCATGGTAGTAGATTCTTGTATAGATGTTACTTTCATCTCCCACACCGACATGTCCAAAGCACTAAGCAATTGTCTAGCATTAGCAGCATCATCAAAGCTAACTCCAACAGCACGCAAATTGCTAAGAATCTTATTAAAACGTGCAAAGAAGTCATCTACCGACTCACCGGTTTCATCTCAAATCGCATGTATTCTTTTTGTAAAGATCTTGACGAACCTCTTTAATAGTGTTAGAACCCTCATGGTAATCACAAAGAGATTTCCATACCTCATATGCAGATCGAAGATGAATCACACGATCGAAGTCGCTACGTCCCAAGCCTTGGATGATCAAGTTGCGCGCCTTACTATTTGCTTCAACATGTGCGCGATTGGTGTCGTTGACGTTGTCGTTTGCAGGGACATCATATGGTTTGTAGACCTTCTCCCAAATTGCGAATCCCTAAGCTTGGATGAACGCCTCCATCTTGGCCTTCCAAAACTGAAAATCAACACCATTGAACACACAAGGTTTTGTCGAATAATGATCCATTGATCTAATCACCGATTAAGATAGATTAGAAAAACCTTGCTCTGATACCACTTGTAGGATCGAAGTATACGAATATAGCAATCAGAGGGGGGGTGAATGATTGTGCGGAAGCTAAAACCAAATTCTTGACCTATTAAAAGTTCACCCCAAAACAGAACCAAATAATTGCCTCGTTTTCGACAAAAACAGAATGACAAAGGTTTGTTAAAACGAGAATTCCCGGAGATCCAACCGTCTAAATGATCTGAATTTTGGACACAAGAAACTAGATTCCAATACGAATCGAACTCAAAAAGAATCAGCTCAATCGGACATACGGATCAAAAGTTATGAGCTTCGCAAGCTTGCTGATCCAGAATTTGACGAGAATCAATCTAATCAAAACTTTAAGATTAAACAAGAACGACAAAAGATTGATCAACTAGACTTTGAGAAACACTAGATCAATACCCTAGAGAGGTTTTTGATGGATCAAATCAAGATAAAACTTGAAGAACAAAAACCAATCTAGAACTAGAACAAGCATGCAAACAAGAACCAAAACAGAAAATCTCAGAGCGACGTGGTTATCAGAGCACGCAAAAATCTTGGAAGAATTGATCTTTATTTCTTGTCTAAAATACTCTCATCAAAAGAGTACAAACCCTAAAACCAAGCTCAAAGCTTGATGCGCTCAGCTCTACTTGGTGCCTTTCAACAGAGACCCCACCTATTTAAAGCACCAACCCACAAGGAGTTCTCAATACGATTCCTATTCCCTAGAAGGAATCCGTATCCAACTCAACTCTACTTGGCCCAACCAGGCCGAGTACAACTCTTACTGCACGCGTATGGCAACCCTACCATACTCACGTGACTAACACTTTGCACGCGTATGGCCACCTGCCATACTCACGTGACTAACACTTTGCACACGAATGACCTCCCGCCATTCTCACGTGACTAACCATTCTTCATGTGCACCATTCTCTTAGCCCGAACGTCCCGCATGACATCCTTGACCACCAAGACCTCGGTTCCTCCTGAACCTAGTCCCGAACCTCAGTTCCTCCATGAACCTAGTTCGGTCCGTCATCGACCACATTCGTCTTCGAGCAATACTGCACATGAACCAACCACAAACAAATCCGAGCACAAGTCCACGACTTGACTCAATGTCAATCCATGCAACTACTCACATGAGTATTGCATAAAGTCCACTTCAAAAGAAGCATCATGAAATCATTACAAATTTCAAATTCACATTCAAAATTCAAATCCAAATCGCTTCAAAACCCTAATTGAGCGAAAACGCATTCACGACGGACAAACAAAGTTGGTCCGTTGTATAAGGAAAAGTTTCTGTTCCAAGAAGCCAACCAAACGCGGAAAAACACGTTCACAACGGACAAACAAAGTTGGTCCGTTGTACATGCAAAAATGGCTTCGGTCATGAGCTCAAAACAAGTTCACAACGGACCCCAGAAGCTTGTCCGCGAAGCGTGCCACGCTCGGTTTCACAAAAGTAAAACCCTAGAAAAAGTCCATTCACGACGGACAAAAAGAATTAGTCCGTTGTACATGTAAAAATCTTGGTTCCAAGAAATTATCCAAACCGAAAAAGCTTGTTCACAACGGACCAAGAAAAACTGTCCGTTGTACATGTGAAAATGACTTCGGTCATGGGCTCAAAAACATGTTCACAACAGACCCAAAAACACTGTCCGTCGCAGATGGGAAACTTACTGTTTCTTGAGAACTTTGTCCGGCGCTAATGCGTAACTTACTGTTTCTTGTCAAATTGTCAAAACACATGAACAAACACATTTTGCAAATTCAAATCTAAGTTAATTTTTCAGTTCAAAGCCAATTTTTCAGCACATGATTTCACAACATTGTTTATAGATGTTTAATGATGAAAAAGTCGGTGAGCCAGGTCGGTGAGAAAGTCATACATGGATATATGACTAATCCGGAGTGCTCTTGAAAAGTGTGCATTCATGTCATAAATCGAGATTTCCATTTCTCGCTAGTATGAAAAGAAAGAATGAAGAAATTCTGGTATTTTGGTTGTGGTGTAGGGGATTTATGCTTCCTTTGTGATTTGGCTTGGATGTTGCTGAATTCTTTCCAAAATGGTTGTTAACGCTTTGGGTTTGAGTTGTCGTGTGTACCCTTGGGCTTGATAACTAAGTGTTTTTGTGTGAGGGCGAGAGCTTCTTAAGAAAGGAACCAATTGTGGTTTGGTAAGGTTTTACGATCTTAGCTTGGGGCTAGGTGTCGAACCTTAGTGGTATAAGGGTGGTTTGTGATGGAGGTTGATGACGTATGGGTTTAACCTTTATTAAGAGTAGCGATGGGTGGAAGTGAAGTTGACGTTAGTTCGGTGATAATTGTCCTGCCGTGAGCAATTGTCTTAACTAGTTGTTTTTGGGTTTGAGTCTTGCCTGGGAGAGGATAGAATGAAATGTTAGCATGATCGTGTATCTGAAGGGAAAGTGTGCCTTATTGAGTTATTTCCCCTCTATAGAAATTTTCGAGAATGTAGAGAGGTCGTTAAAGGAATTTTGACTCGTTTTGATTGTGTCATGTTGAGTTTAATGTAGTGTGGTAGTCAGGTTGGTTGTGATAGAGTGTGAAGTGTTTGTTGTGAGGATTCGAGCTTTTTGGGTTGATGGAGCCCTTTGTGGTTGAAACGCAGATTCTGTTTGGGAATTGAAGTGAAGATGGAACCGTGAGAGGTTGCACTCTTTTGAGCTAAATCAACATTTTCTCGCCAAGTGTTGGTTTTGAGAACCCGCTTGTCATTTGTTCCGGTTTGAGTTTTCGTGTGGATGTTTTGTGCTGCAGAGAAGTCTTTTGTCCCTTGGGGATCTTGTTGTTGACTTTGGCGTTCTTCAGATTCGAGATCGAATCCTGTTTAAGGGGGGTAGAATGTGACACCACAGAGTGTTGTAACCTTATATAATGTGCATGATGAGGTCAAAAACATTATGAAGTGTAGAATTAAGGTTAAAACCATAGGGTATGGAGGTTAATAGCGTTTCCAGGCCGTTTCCGGGTCGTTTCCGGGGATTTGGGCCTTTCCGGGGGAGTTTGGGCCTTAGAGAAGGGGTTGTGGGCTTTGGTGGGTGTCGGGACCCCGAATTTGCAAATCCGGACCCTCTGTGTATTCAGCACTAGTCCAGGAACGCGCTAGTGCACACAGTCTTAACATCGGTATATATCACAATCATACCATACGATACTATCAAAGTACTTTATTTAAATAATCAAAGGGTTACTCGACCTTATGGCCAAGTTACAAATATATGCCTTGCAAGGCGAAACTTATTAAAAGAGAAATAGCAGCAGCGGAAAATCAAATAAACTTCGTGGCGCCATCCAGTATACCACAGCAACCGACTGGCTCGCATCCCTAAGTAGAGCGGGTCTTCTTGGAGTTCCTCCTCCAATCTTTGGCGTAATCTCCTCTTCAAGCGATATTGTGTTGAGGCAAGGGTGAGTACTTGGTACTCGGCAAGTCATGCACGAATGCAAGCTAATATACTATATGCATGGCTTAGTACAAAGGAATAGCTCAGTATATTTGCGATGAAATGACTTTTGACAAGTAATAAAAGTAGATTCAGCGGTAGAAATAAGTAAAGCATAAATAACTTTTCAAGAAGTTTAACAAACATTTTTCCCATCCTAAACCACATTTCCATCATCCTCATTGTTAAACCAACCCAACTTTTCAAATCCAAGTTATTTTCGTAAAGTCTACCCCTTATTGTAATTCAGAAGCATTGTCCAATCACAGTGGACTCGGCTATTCAAATAGATTCTACACTCTGCAGAGGTTATGCACTTTACCCACAAGATACAGTCAAACACCACAAAGGCGAGTTCAGTAACAAAGCCTTTCGGAAGCCTCAAACAACACAGGTGGTCCTCTCCAGACGTGCTCTACACCATCCCTTCCCTTAGCCAAGGCGAAGTATGGGACCAACACACCGTTAGATGGGTACCTGGCCACACCACGATCGCTCCCGTACAATCACACAAAAGGTGTAATCGACACCACTGAGGCTCCACAAGTGAGTCCTTAGCGACTTAGTCAACTAGGGCCGTCCCATTCCGGCCATGTGGTTGCAAGTATGACCCAGTTCAAAGGCTTGCAAGGTTAAGTCCTTAGAGTGACCAGGGCAAGACTACGAAAAACCAAATCATCACTCCCAATGCCACAACTGCCCACCTGATTACTCTTGCCACATGCCCCGATCGAAATCATTTATCAAACCCGCTTGATTACCATGCACCACGTCGTCAACATCACATGATACTTTTCCAAAACAGGTTCAATATATCATTAAGTCCATATTAGCGTTTGATTGTCCAAAATCATGTCATGAGCACGTAGCGGTCTAAGCGACATACTACAACGATCTAAACCCATGTTGGCAATTTAGTAATGTCCAACTAGTAAACCACAACTAGGGTGACAAAGGTCATGGCACATACTTAAGTAATCAAGGTGTCATATAGCAAATTGGTATTTATCCAACCCCCAGGTTTAAACAAAGTATCTTTCTAATTGAACTAGCATGCAATAGTTTAAATCAAAATAGATTTAGAAATGTGATCAATATGGTCAAAGCACAACTTGACTTCAAAAAGTACTTGCTCTTGGTCTTGAGTTGGATCCTGAGTCAACACTTTTCCCTCGAATCCTTCCGGCACTTCAACGTCTACTCGTAAAGCGTGCAAATAGCAAATACACAAATGAACACTATGCAAAAAGATCCCAAAACTCCAAATAAAATCCATAAACAGAGAGAACATAATTTTCTGTATTTTTAGAAACTTGAATCGTCAAATTTGGATTTAAAACTCAAAAGTTATGATTATTTAAAGTTTAAATAATCAATTAAATAATTTTACAGAGAAAAACTTTAGTCCAAAAATTAAATAAAATTCATATTTAGGTAGATCTCAATTTTATACAAATTTAGAAATTTGAATCGCTCAAATGTCGGAGTTGAAACGCATAAAAGTTATAAGCGTTTGAAGTTTGAATCTAAATTTGAATCAATATTTCGAATTAATAAATCATTTTCTTTTGGAAATTAATTATTGCGTCGGCATGGACACGTGGCAGCTCCTGATTGGCTCTTGGCGTCAGTGGATCCATGGGCTCGGTCCGCGCTCGGCTCGGGTCCACGGTGGACTTCGGTCCACGGCTCGCGTGAGATCGACATGTGGGCCTCTCGGGTAGCGTCATCGGCCCGGCGTCGGCGAGGCTCGACCACCGGTCTTGACAGTGGGACCCATTGTGGCGTCATGGGTGACGTCGGCGCTGGCGGTCAGCCAGCGACATGCGGCCCCTCGACCGCGCGGGCCCAGCGCGTCAGAGACACGCTCCCACGGCGTGGGGCGCGGTGAGCACACGTGGCACAATCTCGGCCGTTGATTTGAAAATCAACGGTCGGATTGATCTAGACCTCACGCTCAAAACTACACGGTTGATCCTGCCGCTCGATCTAGATCGGGCGGTCGAGATCTAACTCCTATCGCTACAACGCAACTAACCACAACCGCGATCTAACTCTCACGGTTGAAACCTAATCAAGAACGGAAACAGTACCGGGCGACGTGGCCTCACCTCGTGCGTTGGATCTTGATCCAACGGTGCTCCGAGCTCGCGGGCGACGATGGCTTGCGGCGGCGTTGCGGCTGCCGGCCGAGGGCACGACCACCCTAACGGCGCTTGGGCGTCTCCGGCCAAGTGAGTGCACCAGTGCGCCTCGGCGCAAGGTTCTGAATCCGGCTTGAAGGCGGCGGAGGATGACGCGTAAACGAAGAAAACCCGTGGCGGCACTCCCCAAACTTCGGCGAAATCGCGAGCGGCGGCTTGGGCGTTGGAAACTAGGGCAATAAGCGCCGCACCTAACGGCGATCCTCGGCGATAACCCACGCCTTAAATAACCTCGGCGGCGTGCACACGGCGGAAACCTAATCGGACGGCGGCCACGCCGGCGGAGTCCACTTCGATTCTGAAGACGACGAAATCGTGGCCGTCACGTGTCGCGCTCAACGCCACGATCGCGCAGCGCGATCGGTCCGGTCCGGACGGCTTTCGATCGAGGTCGGGCGGATCTCGGTAGTTGGATCTTGATCCAACGGTTGGGATCGATTAGGGTTAGGAGTGGGTTCTGGCCGAGTCAAGCGGCTCGGTCGGACTGATCGACTCGGTCGGATGAACAGTACTTGACCCGAGTTGGATTTTCCAGCGAATTAATATTTAAAATAATTCCCAGTAATTCATTTAATTCATTAAAAATAGCAAATGACTCAGAAAAATTCTGGAAAATATTTTGGATCATTTTGGACTCAAATAAAATATTTCCAACAAAAATTTATTTGCAAATTTAAATTCTTTAATTATTTCAAAATGGAATAAATTCAAATAAATTCCAAATAAATCCAAATAAATTCCAGAAAATTCCAAAAATTCACCAAAGTGCCAAATCACACATGAATTTAAGAAAAGCAAAATTTTGGGGTGTTACAAACCTCCCCCCCTTAATAGAATCTCGTCCCCGAGATTCAGGGCTTACTAAAGGAATAGGTTTGGAAATTCTTTCTTCAAATCCTCTTCGGCTCCCAAGTCGCTTCACTTTCTTCATGGTTGCTCCACTCGAACTCTACTGAAGCGGGTTGACTTGTTTCTAGTTTCTCGATCCATTGTGTCTAGAATCCTCAGGTGCTCCTCATAAGTCAAGTCCTCATGCAACTCAATTGACTCTAGCGGTGTCTGCCTCGTGAACTTCTGAGACACTTCTTTAAGCTAGGACACATGGAATACGTCATGTACTCCTCGCTAACGATCGTGGCAACTCCGGTGATAAGCAACTTCGCCTCTGCGACTCAAAATCTTAAATGGTCCAACATAACGAGTGCGAGTTTCCCTTTGGCATGGAACCTCTTAACTCCCCCGAGAGGCGTAACTCGAGGTATACAAAGTCTTCTCGGTTCAAAACTCAAATCTCGACGATTGTCAAGATAACTCTTCCTGAGATTGGGCTATCTTCAACCTTTCCCTAATCATGGCGATCCGCTTCTTGACCTCTTGAAGAATATCAGGCCCAAAGACACGGCGCCACGGTCTCATTCCAATTCAATGGCGTCAGGCGAGTCGACCATCTGATGCCTCAAAAGGTGACATCTCAGAACTAGCCCGATAACTATTGTTGTAATCGAACTCGGCATACGGCAAACTCTTATCCCAAGAGGTAGCATAAGCCAATGCACAAGCTCTCAACATATCCTCCGAGGACCGTTGACCGCTTTCTGGCCTGTCCATCCGTCTGTGGATGATAAGTCGCATCAAGTTTAAACGGGTTCCCATGGCTTCATGCAACTTATTCCGTAACCTTGAGGTAAATTGGGTACCTTCGTCTGATACAATCCTCTTTGGCACTCCGTGCAAGCAGACAATCTGATCATGTATAATTACGCTAATTTATCTCCCGAGTAAGTGGTCTTCACGGGATAAAATGGGCTACTTTAGTCAAGCGATCCACTATAACCCATATGGAGTCATAACCTCCTTGAGTCTTCGACAAAGCCGTAATGAAATCCATTCCGATTTCCTCCTACTTCCACTCGTATTTTCACGGTTGTAGCAATCCCTGTGGTCTCTCGATGCATTGCCTTGACTCTCGGCATACGTCGCACAATGCAACATGCTCGGCAACTTCACGTTTCATACTCGGCCACCGTAATCTCTCCTTGAGATCCCTGATACATCTTGGCGCTTCGGGATGAATCGAGTACTTGGAGTCATGGGCTTCTTCCGTAATCGCTTGCTTTAACTCCTTTTTGTTAGGCACACAAATGCGATCCTTCATCCACAACGTGCCTTGCTCATCCAATTTGAAGTCCTCTACTGCCTTCCTCCTTGATGGACTTAATCCTGCGGATCCTGTCATCATCCTTCCGCCCTTCTCGGATCTGATCCTCTAGGGTAGGCTTTACTTCCAATGCGCCAAGAATCCGCTAGGTACAACCTCAATCTTCATTTTCTGAAAATCCTCACAAAACTCATCCGACTTGTGGCTAGCAACGTACTCACGGTATGGCTCTTCCGACTCAGAGCATCGGCTACTCGTTGGCCTTCCCGGATGGTAATGGATTCCAACATTATAGTCCTTGATCAACTCTAGCCATCTCCTTTGCCTCATATTCAGATCCGACTGGTGAATATGTACTTAAGGCTCTTATGATCCGTATATACTTCACATCTGTTTCAATCGAGATAGTGACGCCATATCTTCAAAGCATGCACTACGGCGCTAACTCTAGGTCATGTGTCGGATAATTTTCCTCATGCGGCCTCAATCGCTTTGATGCATAAGCTACCTTCCATTCTCTCAGACATCAAGACACATCCAAGTCCTTGGCGCGAGCGCTACAATAAATATCAAGCTTTGAGCAACATCCCGGTGAGAACTAACACCGGTCTTGATGTCAATCGCTTCTTCAGCTCTGAAATCCTTCCTCACATTCTGGCGTCCATGCAAACTTCTTTTCCTTCTTCGACAATTGCGTAAGAGGTTTCGCAGAATTGTCGAAAAACCTTCGATGAAACGGGCGGTAATATCCTCGCCATTCCAAGGAAACTCCGAATGCAGGTCACAGCCTTTGGTTGTTCCCAATGTAACACGCCTTCTACTTTGCTTGGATCTACGGCGACTCCTTGCGGTCATCACATGTCCAAGAAACTCCACCTTGTCCTTCCAAAAATCACACTTGCTTTGAACTTGGCGAAAAGTTGCTGTTCCTCGACTTTTCCAAAACTTCGCCTTAAGTGTTCTGGCATGTTCATCCTACGTCTTGGAGTAGATTAGGATATCGCCTATGAACACGACGACAAACTTGTCCAAATATTCCATGAACACCTTATTCATCATATTCATGAAATAAGTGGCGCATTCGTCAGCCCAAAGGACATAATCAGAACTCGTAATGTCCATATCTTGACGAGAATGCAGTCTTGAATATCTTCCGATCGGATCTTCAACTGATGGTACCCGATCTCGGATCAATCTTGGAGAAAACTCGGCTCCTCTTAACTGATCAAACAAATCATCAATCCTGGGTAGCGGATACTTATTCTTCACGGTGACTTCATTGAGTGCACGGTAATCGATGCACATCCACGAAACTCCGTCCTTCTTCTTGACAAACAAAATCGGTGCTCCCCACGACTAACTTGGTCTCGATAAATCCTTTCTCCATTAACTCCTCTAGTCGTTTCTTCATTTCTACCAACTCCTCGGTAGACATCCGATAGGGTCTCTTTGCTATCGGTCTTTGTGCAGTACAAGCTCTATCACAAACTCTATGTCCCTGTCGCGGCATACCGTAGATCTTCGGGAAAAATATCGGGTACTCATTTACTCTTTGGGACATCCTCTATGCTGATTGCCTTGGTACTGTTAACCATCAACTGTCCATCTCTAACTGCAGTGGCTTGAAATTCCACTTTCTTCCCACACGGGCTCTCAACTGAGATAGTCCTTCGTCCACAATCCAATACGGCCTTGTGCTTGGATAACCACTCCATTCCTAATATAACATCTAAGGTCTGGGTCTCCAAAATTATAAGGTTTGCTAGGAACTCTATTCCATCTATTAGTATTCTCACCCCGGAACATCCTCCTTCTTAAGGTCCATAATTCCTTCAGGCACGTGATACTGTCGGAATGCAGCTGTGAACTCCTCCCAAGTGATATCTTGAGGGTTCTCTGCGTGTTAAGTTCTCCCACCATTCATTTGTTCCTTCCAGTGATGAGAAGCGTAGAGTACCTTCTCATTCCCTATGCATTGAGCTATGTGTAGCTTCCTCTCAATTGATCTTAACCAATAAATCGGCCTCCAATGGATTGGCATTCCCGAGAGAAAGTGGGTGGGTGAGTCCTCATGAACTCGACTGACCTTGTATTCTGCGTGGTCACTGATTAACTTGATTAGCAAAGGGCCTGAAGCGATGACGTGCTGCATTTGTTGCATCATAGCATGCATCAACTGGGTCTGAGCAGCAAGAAATGCTCCAAAATTCTGCACATCCAGTGGCGGTGCTGGTGCTCCATCATTGGGGTTTTCCGCTGGGCGAGATCCACTCCCATTGCTTCCAAAGTTCCCACGGGTGTTCACCATCTGTTGATTTGCTCTAGGTTTAGAGATGAGAGGGAAACAAGAATAGACAAGTAATATGGAACTTATGCGGGGCGAAAGGTGTAGCCTTAAGGTCCAACTTTATTATTAGTAACTTGGTATGGCTGCTTACAATGCCTAAGGGCCTTGCAACACATACTGCACACTCAGCAAGCAATGAAAATCCAAATCGAACTAACACTGGAGTCTATCGCCTAAAGGGTGACTCTTTCTTTTATGACTCGACTCGGCGAAGGAGTCTCACTATAGAACCTATGCTCACTCATCGAGAAAACCTCCATCTGTCACAAGAGTGCTTTACGTAAGAACTCGGAATTTTTAAATTGTGACAAGGTAAGGGAAAATTCCAGCAAGAGACAAGAAAAGAGAGAAGGGGATAAGTCGAGAGGTCATTTCTTATCTTGACAACTTTTTAGCTTTAGAAAATAGGTTTTATCCTCACTACGACCATTCTAGCTAGGGTTGAGCCTACGGTCAAGTATGGCTCTGATACCACCTCTGTCGGGACCCCGAATTTGCAAATCCGGACCCTCTGTGTATTCAAGACTAGTCGAGAACGCGCTAGTGCACACAGTCTTAACATCGGTATATATCACAATCATAACAAACTATACTATAAAATTACTTTTTTTAAATAATCAATGGTTTACTCGACCTTTTGGCCATGTTACAATTATTTGCCTTGAATGGCTAAATTTATTAAAAGATAATTAGCAGCAGCGGAAAATCAATTAAACTTCGTGGCGCCATCCAAAGATACCACAGGCAACCGATCGGGCTCGCATCCCTAAGTAGACGGGTCTTCTTGGAGTTCCTCCTCCAATCTTTGGCGTAATCTCCTCTTCAAGCGATATTGTGTTGAGGCAAGGGTGAGTACTTGGTACTCAAAGAAGTCATGCACAGAATGCAAGCTAATATACTATATGCATGGCTTAGTACAAAGGAATAGCTCAGGTATATTTGCAAGAAACAGCTTTTGACAAGTAATAAAAGTAGATTCGAAGCAGTAGAAATAAGTAAAGCATAAATAACTTTTCAAGAAGTTTAACAAACATTTTTCCCATCCTAAACCACATTTCCATCATCCTCATTGTTAAACCAACCCAACTTTTCAAATCCAAGTTATTTTCAGAAAGTCTACCCTTGATTTGTAATTCCCGAGCATTGTCCAAGACCGTGGACTCGGCTATTCAAATAGATTCTACACTCTGCAGAGGTTATGCACTTTACCCACAAGATACACTCAAACACCACAAAGGCGAGTTCCGTAACAAAGCCTTTCGGAAGCCTCAAACAACACAGTGGTCCTCTCCAGACGTGCTCTACACCATCCCTTCCCTTAGCCAAGGCGAAGTATGGGACCAACACACCGTTAGATGGGTACCGCCACGCCCACGATACGCCTCCCCGCACAATCACACAAAAGGTGTAATCGACACCCTGAGGCTCCACAAGTGAGTCCTTAGCGACTTAGTCAACTAGGGCCGTCCCATTCCAGCCATGTGGTTGCAAGTATGACCCAGTTCAAAGGCTTGCAAGGTTAAGTCCTTAGAGTGACCAGGGCAAGACTACCCAAAACCAAATCATCACTCCCAATGCCACAACCGCCCACCTGATTACTCTTGCCACATGCCCCAGCCGAAATCATTTATCAAACCCCGATTGATTACCATGCACCACGTCGTCAACATCACATGATACTTTTCCAAAACAGTTTCAATATATCATTAAGTCCATATTAGCGTTTGATTGTCCAAAATCATGTCATGAGCACGAGCGTGTCTAAGCAGCATACTACAACGATCTAAACCCATGTTGGCAATTTAGTAATGTCCAACTAGTAAACCACAACTAGGGTGACAAAAGGTCATGGCACATACTTAAGTAATCAAGGTGTCATATAGCAAATTGGTATTTATCTAACCCCCATGTTTAAACAAAGTATCTTTCTAATTGAACTAGCATGCAATAGTTTAAATCAAAATAGATTTCGAAATGGGATCAATATGGTCAAAGCACAACTTGCCTTCAAAAAGTACTTGCTCTTGGTCTTGAGTTGGATCCTGAGTCAACACTTCTCCCTCGAATCCTTCCGGCACTTCAACGTCTACTCGTAAAGCGTGCAAATAGCAAATACACAAATGAACACTATGCAAAAAGATCCCAAAACTCCAAATAAAATCCATAAACAGAGAGAACATAATTTTCTGGATTTTTAGAAACTGGAATCGTCAAATTTGGAGTTAAAACGCAAAAGTTATGATTATTTAAAGTTTAAATAATCAATTAAATAATTTTACAGAGAAAAACTTTAGTCCAAAAATTAAATAAAATTCATATTTAGGTAGATCTCAATTTTATACAAATTTAGAAATTTGAATCGCTCAAATCGGAGTTGAAACGCAAAAGTTATAAGCGTTTGAAGTTTGAATCTAAATTTGAATCAATATTTCGTATTAATAAATCATTTTCTTTTCGAAATTAATTATTGCGCCAAGATGGACACGTGGCAGCTCCTGATTGGCTCTTGGCGTCGGTAGATCCATGGGCTCGGTCCACGCTCGGCTCGGGTCCACGGTGGACTCGGTCCCACGGCTCACGTGAGGCCCGACATGTGGGCCCTCTCGGGTAGCGTCATCGGCCCGGCGTCGTGAGGCTCGGCCAGTCTTGTAGTGGGACCCATTGTGGCGTCATGGGTGGCGTCGGCGCTGGCGGTCAGCCAAGCGACATGCGGCCCCTCGACCGCCGGGCCCAGCGTCGAAGCTCACGCTTCCCCAGCGGCGTGGGCGCGGTGACACCACGTGGCACAATCTCGGCCGTTGATTTGAAAATCAACGGTCGGATTGAATCTAGACCTCACGTTCAAAACTACACGGTTGATCCGGGCCGTTCGATCTAGATCGGACGGTCGAGATCTAACCCTATCGCTACAACGCAACTAACCACAACCGCATTTATCTAAATCTAACGGTTGAAACCTAATCAAGAACGGAAACATAGCGGCGACGTGGCCTCACCTCGTCGTTGGATCTTGATCCAACGGTGCACCGAGCTTCGCGAGCGGCGATGGCTTGCGGCGGCGTTGCAGCTGCCGGCGCGAGGACGGCGACCACCCTAACGGCGCCGGGCGTCTCCGGCCAAGTGAGTGCACCCCACAGTGCGCCGACGCAAGGTTCTCGATCCGGCTTGAAGCGGCGGAGGATGACGAACGGCGCCGGAAAGCGAAGAAAACCGTGGCGGCACTCCCCAAACCTTGAAATCGCGAGGCGACGGCGGCTGGGCGTTGGAAACTAGGGCAATAGGCGCGCACGAACGGCGATCCTCGGCGATAACCCACGCCTTAAATAACCTCGGCGGCGTGCACGGCGGAAACCTAATCGACGCGCGGCTGCCGCGGCGAGTCGGCTTCGATTCACGGAAGACGACGAATCGTGGCCGTCCGTGTCGCGCTCAACGCCACGATCGACGGCGCGATCGGTCCGGACCCGCTTTCGGTCGGTCGGCGGATCTCACCGTTGGATCTTGATCCAACTGGTTGGGATCGATTAGGGTTAGGAGTGGGTTCGGTCGAGTCAACGGCTCGGTCGGACTCGAGTCCGACTCGGTCGGATGAACAGATGCTTGACCCGAGTTGGATTTTCCAATAATTAATATTTAAAATAATTCCCGATAATTCATTTAATTCATTAAAAATAGCAAATGACTCAGAAAAATTCTAAAAATTCTGGAAAATATTTTGGATCATTTTGGACTCAAATAAAATATTTCCAACAAAAATTTATTTGCAAATTTAAATTCTTTAATTATTTCAAAATGGAATAAATTCAAATAAATTCCAAATAAATCCAAATAAATTCCAGAAAATTCCAAAAATTCACCAAAGTGCCAAATCACACATGAATTTAAGAAAAGCAAAATTTTGGGGTGTTACAGTGGGATGGAGTTTGAGTCCAAGTGGGAGTAGGAGTCCTGGTTGGGGGCTCTCCCCAGCTCCTTATTGCGCCCCCACCCTGTCCATTGCGCCCCCATGCAGCCCTTGCGCCCTCTCCTCTAGCCCTAGCCGCCCCCTTGCACCTCCCTTGCTTGTCTTGCGCCCCCATTGCTCCCCACCTCTCCACCCCTTGCTGCCCTTGGGTAGCCTCTCCATCCCTGCACCTCGACGATCCGTCCATTGGAGCGAGGAGCGAGGAGTGAACCGGGAGGAGATCCATTGGGTTTTCGTGCGTTGGGCGAAGGTATGGCCATGGCAATCCTTGGGGTTGGTCTAGGTACTGATCTAAGGATCATTATCATGTTTTTAGATCAATTGGTGGTGCTAGAATTGAGTAGATTGGATTAGATCTAGAAGTTGTCACTGTCGGCGTACTAGCCAATAGGCACTTCCGAATCGGGTGCTTATGAGGTTCAGATGGGGGGCTTTCGGGGCAATCGCCGGAGGAAGGATGAAGATCGAAGTACCGGGGAAGCTCAGAAGAACGGGGACGCTAGGGTTTACCTGTGTTCGACCCTCAGAAGTAATGCTGACCCTAGTCCTGCTTCTCTTGCTATTGCTTGTCGTGTGGGATATGAACTGGAATCCTAACTTGAGAGAATGGAACCTATCGTCAATGGATCGAACCCCCTCTCCCATGCACCCTGGTTCCCTTTTATACTTGGGCTGGCGGGGGCGCCTGGGAGGCTTACACCGCAAGCCATACTCATCACACTACCACGGGCGCATTAAATGCACCCGTCACTATCCTTACACCTCATTTAATGCCTACCGCAGCCGTCACACCCCTGCCTTGGGCCCCACACCCACCAACGCCGCTCGTTCCGTTAGGGGGTGAAGTGCTGCCGTGATGCCACCCGTAATTATTACACTCCTGGGGAAGGCGCGCCGCCATACTGTAGCTTCCACGCTTTACATTTAATGCGCACGATTTGCATTAAATGTCCTTGATCCTGGTACTGCAGCCTCGGGAGTGGTGCACCAGGGGAGTGGCCTGTGCGCCACCTGTCCACTGGGCGACCACCGTGCTGGGCGCCCAGTGGTGTGGCCTGTCCGCCACGTGTCCACTGGGCGAACACCTTGTTGGGCGCCCAGTGGCGTGGCCTGGTCGCCACGTGTCCATTGGGCGAACACCTTGCTGGATGCCCAGTGGTGTGGTCTGGTCGCCACATGTCCACTGGGCGAACACCTGGCTGGGCGCCCAATGGCCTGGCCTGGTCGCCACGTGTCCACTGGGCGACCACCCTGTGGCCCTACCGCTTGCCGTGGCGGTGGGCCCGGACGCGCCCTGCCCGCCCGTCGACCGTGTTTAGTGTGGGGGAGCGGGAGCCCTGGCGTATAATACGCCGACAGTAGCCCCCGGGCCCACCCTGGAGCGCCTCCTGGTCTTCCACCTTCCTTTTTTCTTTTTCTCTCTCCTCTTTAAATGTCCTTCGGGGAACCGCTCAGTCTCCCGGGTGGGGCCCCTTAAATGCCCACGCGCCCCGCGACTTAAAAGTTCTTCCGGCTTCTCCGGTTCCCGAGGCGGTTTGCGCAGTTATTCCCGCCTCGCAACCATCGCACGACCCCTGGGATACGCCCCCTCCTTTTTTTTGGCCAACTCCGGTTCTGATGGCATTTTTTGGTCAGCCGCTGGGAACTTGTCTTCCGCCGCGGTCGACAGGTGGATGGGGCAGCTGGGCGTGCCCAGCTCCGTCCCGTCATTCCCGGCGGGCGCGCTCCCGCTCTGCCGGTTAGCGCCTGGGGAGTGTGCGGCGATAGTCCGCGCCATGCCGACGATGGACGCCATGGGTACGCCCGCTGCGATACACCAGGCGCCCCTGATAATCCGAGACCCTCCTCCCGCTGGCGGCCAGGGGAGGGGCGACCAAGGGAGGCGCAGCGCCCGACGGCAACGATACCGGGCGGGTTTTCCCAACGACCCCGCCTCTTGGGCTCGGCCGGGGCGGGATCTTCCACAGCGGGCGCGGGGAGCTCTTTTGCTGCCGCGGCGGGTTCTTCAGCGGCGGCAGGGAGTTCGACGGCCGGCGCGGCCTCATCCTCCCACACTCCCGTTGAGGTTGCGACGTTGGACCCTCCGGGGCCGATCCTAGGAACGATGGTGCCGCCGCCTCCGCCACCGCTGCCACCACCGCCGGCCCCAACGACGTTTCTGCCGCCGTCGCCGCCGGCGGCGGAGTTTCTTCCTCCACCGCCAGTGCCGGTCCTTAGACCGCTAGGACCAGCGCCGCGCGGGGGGCTGGTTCTTGTCCCGGGTGTGCCCCGCTTCCCGAGGCCGCCACCTAGGTATTTTTTCAAAAAACGCACACAAAAACAGCCAAATCCCTTCAAAACTATGTCTTACCATTATTTTTTCCTTTCTATCAGGGTGCCCACTCCAGATGTCCTTGCCGCCCAGGACGGGGACGACCAGGGCGCCGTTGACGTAGGGGCAGCACTACCTGAGGCCGTCGAGCCCCATGGTGGGCAGGTTGAGGCGGTCGACCCTCAAGTGGTCATCCCGCCAGTCGCCGTCACTCAGGCCCCAGGCGTACTGGGCCCCGTGCCCACCCCGGAGCTCCCCACCGCCTCCGTCCCTTCGGCCGACGCGGATGCTCTGCTGGCGGCTCTTAGCAAGCTCTACTCCAGCACGAAAAGCCGTCTGACGATGAGTAAGGAGCGGCTGACGGAGGCGGAGGTCCAGATCAACTGCCTTCGCAAGGAGGTGGAGGACTCGCCCGCACGGGAGGCGGAGCTAGAGCGATGGCTGCTGGGGGAGCGACAGCAGCGGGAGCAGAGCTCCTGCCGTGCCGAGGAGCTTTCCGCGGAGTTGGATGCGGAGAAGGTCGATCGGATCCAGTCGAAGGCGGACACCCTAGGAATGCTACGCCACGCCTTCGATCGGATGGAGGCCAGCCTTACACCCCTGGGACTGGTGCAGCCACCTTCGCGGGAGCAGGATCCGAAGCACTATGCGTTCTGCCTCTGCCGGATCTCGGACTTCCTCACGCACCTACCCGCCGCCTGCCGCCGCCCGTCCGCCAGAGGGGCGTGCGATGCCGGTCGCCACGGCAAAGTACGTGCTGGCTTGCTGCGCCAGCCGTGACGCCAACTTCGATCCCATGGCGGCCGTCCAAGGGATCGAAGGCGACTAGGCGCAGTGCAGGAGAGAGGTCCAGACGCTTCGAGCGAAGTTGCCGCACCGAGATGGCGAACCTCACCGAGGCGGCGGCGGAAGACGTGGCGCTGGGGCTGGATGTCGGCCCAGTTGATGAAGATGTAGCGGCCGCACAAGCAGCGGCGGAGGATGAGGAGGAGCCACCAGTAGCGTATCCCCCTCCCTTCTTTTGTTTCCATCTGTAAGATACTTGACGCACATTAATCAAAATGGAACGGGAGCACAAGCTTGCCAATATGTAATTTGCGTCTGTTTTTACTTCGGCTTCACTAGCTCCGGATGAGTAAGCACATGACCGCTTAAAGACTTTAGGCCTTGCGCCAGGGAATCACTTCCCCCGAACCAAGACCTAGCAAAATTTTGCCTCCCAGGTAGCCCCTAGGGA
This sequence comes from Rhipidocladum racemiflorum, assembly GCA_036346355.1. NCBI lineage: Eukaryota > Viridiplantae > Streptophyta > Magnoliopsida > Poales > Poaceae > Rhipidocladum > Rhipidocladum racemiflorum. Next base: position 38,530,348 of record CM070581.1, read on the forward strand.
ACGAACACTTAGTGAGTCGTGACAGGGCCTTAGGTTTTCGGCAATGGTGTTCAAGTCGCCGACCCCCACGGGGACACCCGGAGTGTCATGACCGTGCCGGGGATCGTGCTGAACTAGCCGTCCGATCGCCCACCCCTGCACGCCGCTCTCACTTAGCGGTTCCGTCCTTGCTACTGGGTTTTTGCAAGGCCGCAGGGTACCAAGGGGGAGTGCCCTGGCGCTGCCCGATAGTGGGCAGGAGACCGAAAAGAGGGTAGGGAGAACAATTACTTTGGATAAAGAGAGTGAATATTCAATTTCAAACATAAGGCCTTCCCCGACCAGCGGTGGAGAGGAAGACACACTCCGGCTGGTCGGGGAACAGAGCCTGGGACTTACAACCGGTCAAGGGTAGAACTTACGCAGGTTTTCTATGTTCTGGGAGTTCGCCAGCTCTTCGCCGTCTTCAGTGACCAGCCTGACCGCCCCGGGACGAGAGACTGAGACCACTTTGAAGGGTCCCTCCCACTGGGGAGACAGCTTATGCGACCCGGCATGCGACTGGATTCTTCGCAAGACCAGGTCGCCCACTGCCAGTGTTCTCTCGTTGACCTGGGAGGCGTGGTACCGCCTGAGACTTTGCTGGTACCGCGCGGCACGCAGAGCCGCCCGGTCCCGCGCTTCTTCCAGGAGGTTGACATCGTCCCGGCGCAGATCCTCTTGGTCTTCTTCTGCGAATGCCGCGACGCGTGGTGATCCCAGCTCTAGCTCCGAAGGGAGAACGGCCTCCGCGCCATAGACCAGGAAAAAGGGGGTCTCCCCGGTGGCCCGGCTAGGGGTGGTGCGAAGCAACCACAGCACCGCCGGGAGTTCTTCGGTCCACCGGGTCCCACGCTTGTGGAGTCGATCAAACGCCCGGGTCTTGAGGCCCTTCAGCACCAGCGCATTGGCCCGCTCGATCTGGCCGTTGATCCTTGGATGGGCCACCAAGGCGAAACAGACCTTGGTGCCCATTTCTTCGCAGAAATCCAGAAAGGCCGCGCTGGTGAACTGCGCCCCGTTGTCGGTGATGATGCGGTTGGATGTGACACTACGGTTTGGTGTGACGTTATAGAAGGTAAAATTAGAGAATAAAACCTTTCGGCTTGAGGTTTACTCGCGTTTTTGGGCCTTTTGAAGCGTTGTGACACCACGGAGTGTCATAACTTTATTTTACGTGCTTGATATGGTTAAAAAACAGTATGAAATGTGGAATTAAGGTTAAAACTATAGGTTATGGAGGTTAATAGCTTTTCCGGGCCGTTTCCGGGTCGTTTTCGGGGTTTTGGGCCTTCCCGGGGGAGTTTTGGGCCTTGGTGGGCTTTGGTGGGATGGATTAGGTCTCCGTAACGGACTAGAATTGGGTGTGGGGGCTGGTAAAATGGGTTTCCCTGCCCCTTTGGGGCGTTCACCCTGCTGCCTTTGCGCCCCTTGAGGCCTTGGTGCGCCCCCCTCACCTCCCCCCACTTGCCAAGCCCTAGCCGCCCCTTCCCTTTGAGCCTTGCGCCTCCCCCTTGCTCTCCTCCATTGCCCCACCTCTCCACCACCTCTCCTCCACCCCCTTGCTGCCCTAGGGTGGTCTCCACACCTCTGCACCTTGTGGATCCATCCGTTGGAGCGAGGAGCGAGGAGCGTGGAGCGAGGAGCGATCCGCGAGGAGATCTATTGGAGATTCGTTCGTTGGGCAAAGATATGATCATGGGGATCCTTGGGTTTGATCTAGGTACTATTCTTAGGGTGTTTATGAAGTTTTTAGATCAATTGGTGGTGCTGGGTTGGAGTTCTTTGGGTTAGATCTAGACGTTGCCACGTTTCTATTTTCGGGCAGATTGAGCAGTCGGGCTAGGGTTCGAGTTTTTGTCGATTTAGAATCCGAATCTGTCCGTACGGACTTAAAAGAAGTTGTAGATAATTTAATTATATTTCCGTGGACATAAAGCACGTTAAAATCCGATCAGCCGTTTGAAAGTTATGGCCGTTTTACCGAGCGTGTTAAAATCTGTGACGCAATTAGAACAGATCGTAGTAATCTGTAGATTAAACAATTTTAGAGTCCGAATCAGTCTTTCCATATACCTAGAGAAAGTTGGGAAATTTCCTAAGCTACGCGAGGGTGTACTCGTTTAATTCATTCGGAGTCCCAGAACTCAAGTTATGGCCTTTGCAAGGCTGCTGTCCCGCCGGGACAGAACCTCTGTTTTAGGTTTTGCGAGTAGCGGGCAATGTCGGGTGAGATGGAGATTTGTGTACTGTTTTGTGGGCATTATTGAGAGTATGTGATGCCGTTGTGCAGGTGGTGTGACCCCGGGGGTGCCCTCTACTTCCCACAATCCCGTCGCCCACGGTTGAGGCAAGGTTGTTGTAATGAATAGCGGAATTGTAGGTTGCTTGTGGAGATTAGATGAAAGATTGAATACTTGCTATGATCACTTGCCATGCTTGCTGTTTTCCAATGATATATTGAGTATGATTATCATGATTCGATGCCATGTGTTAATATTTGTCATGATGAGATGCCATATGTTTATGTACATGTGAAATATGATAATTGGCATAGTTGCATGCATGACATGAGATAGGGCGAGGGCGGTGAGAAAGTCATAACTAGTCCGGCAAGGTCGGTGAGAAAGTTATGACTAGTCCGGAACGCCATTGAGTAAGACCTACATCGTGATTCCATCCACGTGGTGAATGGAAGCGATGAGTAGGCACCCTCCATCTTCGGGATGGAAGGGGGAAAAAGGGTGCACACCGACGGGTGTGTACTCAACCATACCGGTATGAGTTTCCAAGGAGACATGAGCATTGCATTACATCTCATACATATTGATGATGACAATGTTAAGTGTTTATGAATAAGATGATTTACATGAAGGGAGATGCTATTGCCATATTGTTGTTCTTGTTGTCCATTGCAATATGCTTGCTGAGTTTCGAACTCACGCTTGTGTTTTTTTTTTCTTATTGTTTTAGGTACCATGAGAACGGCATGCGGGAAAAGGGAATAGACACACGCCCACACGTTGCTTCACCTTAATGTTTCACCAAGTCAATTCTTTTAGATTGATAATAAATTGCGTGTGATGGTCATTAAATTAAGGCTTAGCTTGGATAATGAGAGTTTTATTGTTCGTTTGACACTTGGAACTTTAAGTGCTAAATGTTAGTCTTTTATTGTCGTTAAGACTCTATTTATTGCTGTTTTAGATGTTTCCCTTATTGCCATATAATGCTATATCGTTGTTGCTCCTTAAATTCATGATAAAACAAAGGAGGTGCTGCCGAAATCTCGGTTTTTAGCCTATGCGCCTTTGCTGGAATTTTATGTTAAATATGATATTTGGATGTTGTTTAGCTTATGTTTGGTAGCATTCGGGCATATTAAATGCCGGGGTGTTACAGTTGGCGACCCCAAAGCGGGCGAAGATCCCTTGGATGAACTTGACTGCAGCTGCGGCGGTAATGGATCTCATTGCCTCGGCTTCCACCCACTTAGTGAATTTGTCAATGGCGACGAACAGATGGGTGTAGCCCCCTGTGGCCCACGGGAACAGGCCCAGGATATCCAGCCCCCAGACCGCGAAGGGCCACGAGAGCGGGATAGTTTGCAGGGCCTGGGCTGGTTGGTGGATCTGCTTGGCGTGGAATTAGCACGCTTCACATCTCCTCACCAGCTCGCAGGCATCCTGGAGGGCGGTAGGCCAATAGAACCCTTGGCGGAAAGCTTTTCCCGCCATCGTTCGACCGGACACATGGCTCCCGCACACGCCTCCATGGATATCAGAGAGCAATGTACTCCCCTCTTCCCGAGTGATGCACTTTAGAAGAATTCTGTTTCTACCCCGGCGGTATAGGTCCCCGCCCACCAGGGTATAGCACTTGGCCTTTCGCGCTACCTTCTCTACTTACGCATCATCGTCGGGGCACGCTTGATCCTGCAGGTAGGCCAGGATCGGATCCATCCATGTGCCTTCCCGGTCAAGTGCAGCGACCACGAGGTGGTCGTCCGGGTACTCCGCCTGGCCGGGCGTTTCCACCGGAACCACTTTCCCTCTAGGAGCGAGGCCTGGAGCGACATCACCATCGTCCCCACCAGGGACGGGGGCTGCGATGGACGGTCGCGGAAGCCTTTCCTCAAAGATCCCGACCGGAACAGGAGATCTTGTTGAGGCGAGTGAGCAAGCTCGTCCACCAAGTAGTTGTCGCGTCGGGGGATATGAGTATACCCCAACCCTTCGAAGTGCCGCTCTAATTTTCTGACTTTCGCAAGGTAGGCCGCCATGACGGGGTCAGGACTGGAGAAGTCCTTCCTTGCCTGATTGACAACCAGCAGGGAGTCGCCTTTTACTTGTAGGCGCCGAATACCGATGGCTGCGGCGGCCCGAAGCCCTGCTAGCAAGCCCTCGTACTCGGTGACATTGTTAGTGGCCTTGAAGTCAAGGGCGACCACGTACTTGAGGAGGTCCCCGGTCGGAGAGACCAAGAGGACCCCAGCCCCCGCGCCCTCGAGCCTGAAGGATCCATCGAAGAAAAGTGTCCAGGGGGAGGGTGCGGGGGCCTCTTCTGGTCCGGCCTCAGCCGGAGTCCACTCGACGACGAAGTCCGCCAGCCTCTGACTTTTTATGGCGGTGCGAGGAGCGAACTTGACTCCGAATTCCCCCTGCTCGACGGACCACTTTGCAATGCGGCCCTCAGCTTCACGATTGTGGAGAATCTCACGCAGGGGGTAGGAGGAGACCACCGTGATTTCCCTTCCTTGGAAATAGTGTCGCAACTTCCTTGACGCCACCAGGACGGCATACACCATCTTCTGAGCCTGCGGGTACCTTGTTTCCGCGTCGTGCAGCACTTTGCTGATGTTGTAGACCGGCCGCTAGACGCCTTCCCGTTCCGCCACCAGCGCCGCGCTCACTACAGAGGGACTGGCCGCCACGTACAGCAGCAGCGACTCACCTGGCTCGGGGGCGACCAGCACCGGAGGGGAGGAGAGGTACCTCTTCAGGTCTTCGAACGCCCGCTGGGCTTCCGGGGTCCACTCGAATGAGTTGGTCTTCTTCAACAACTTGAAGAAGGGTAGGTTTTTCTCCCCAAGTCGGTCTATGAACCGACTAAGGGAGGCCAGGCGACCAGTCAGGCATTGCAGTTGCTTGAGCCGAGTAGGTGGCTGCATCCGTTCAATCGCTTCTATCTTCTCCGGGTTGACCTCGATTCCGCGCCTGGAGACCAGAAATCCGAGTAACTTCCCGGACGAGACGCCAAACACGCAATTCTCAGGATTCAATTTTAGACAGTACTTTCTGAGGCGGGAGAATGTCTCTTCCAGGTCCTGGACCAGCTCATCGGCCTTCTTTGTCTTTACTACCAGGTCGTCAACATACACTTCAAGGTTCTTCCCAATTTGAGGCCCGAATACAGTTTGCATGGCCCGCTGGTAAGTAGAGCTAGCATTCTTTAGCCCGAAGGGCATCCGGACATAGCAATATACACCGAGAGGAGTCACAAAAGCAGTCTTCTCTTCATATTCCCACGCCATGCTGATCTGATGATAGCCGGAGTAGGCGTCCAGGAAGCACAAAGCTTCGCACCCTACCGTGGAGTCGACGACAATGTCTATCCGCGGCAGAGGGTACGGGTCCTTGGGGCAGGCTTTGTTGAGGTCAGTGAAGTCGATGCACATTCGCCACTTCCCGTTGGACTTCCTTACGAGCACGGGGTTGGCCAGCCACTCCGGGTAGGTGGCCTCCCGCACAATCTTGGCACACAAAAGCTTCTCCACTTCGTCCCGAATGGCATCCTGTCGCTCTGGCGCCTGCCGCCGGATCTTCTGCCGAACCGGGTGCGCTCCAGGGAGCGTTGCCAATCGGTGCTCGATCACCTCCCTAGGGACCCCGGTCATTTCTGATGGTTCCCAGGCAAACACATCCAGGTTAGACCGGAGGAAGGTGATGAGCGCGCCTTCCTATTTGGCGCTGAGGTCGGTACCGATCTTCATGACCTTGCCCGAGCCGTCCTCGCCCACGGGGACCGCCTTCACCTCGCCCGAAGGTCCGGGCGAACCCTGGCCAGAGGGACGCCCGGTATCGTCGATTCGCTCCTTGCCCGTGCAGTGGCGCCCGGCCGAATCTGCGGTGTTTCTTTGAGGCGTAGAGCTTCCAGTCTATCCACCCTCACCGTGATTGGGCCCCCAGGCCCAGGGATCTTCACCAACATGTAGGCGTAGTGAGCGACCGCCATAAATTTGATCAGAGCTGGACGGCCAAGCAGAGCGTTGTAGGGGAGGTCGAATTCGGTGACCTCGAAGCTGACCAGCTCTGTTCGGAAGTTCTCCGCACTCCCGAATGTAACAGGCAGCTGGACCTGCCCTAGGGGCAAGAGGCCCACCCCGGGGGCAACTCCGTAGAAAAGTGGGGCCGGGCGCAGCTCCTCATACGGTATCTAGAGCGCCTGGTACGCCCCGATGGACAGTAGGTTGATGGCGCTGCCTCCGTCGATAAGAACCCGCCCGAGCTTCGCATTGCGAACCGTGGGGGAGACCACGATTGGGAGATGGCCCGGGCCGAAAGTACTCTCCGGGTGGTCGGCCTGGCTGAAAGTGATCGGCTGTTCCGACCACTTCAGCGGCCTGCTCGCCCCAGGAGCCGGCATGGTGGCGCAAACCTGCCTCAGATCTCGCTTGTACTGCGAGTTCGATGAGTAGGTAGCCGAGCCACCATGAATGAACGCCACCGTATGCTCCGCCTGCTGGAAAGCCAGCGGAGCTGGGTCTTCGTCGTCGTCGTCGCCATGGTCTTTCTCGCGGCGTTTCTTGAGTCGCCTCTCTACCAGTTTGGACACAACTTGGCAGTCCTCCAAGTCGTGCCCACTCGTTCGGTGGATGGGGCAATAAGGTTTGCCCCCGTCGTCCTCGCGACGGGGTGCACGGCGGTCCCTACGGTCACCGCGCTGGTCCCGACGCTCACCCCTTCGGTCCTGGTCATCACGACGCCGTGGCTTGGCTTCCGGCTCGGCAACCAGAACTTCCCTAGTGGCAGCCTCCTTCCGCTTCTTCTTCTTCTTGCGGTCGGAGGACTTCGAGGTGCCGACGTCACTGGGGCCGGAAGGCCTTGTCATGCACTCCCGGGCCTCCGCTACCCTGGCGCACTTGTGCGCCAGGGAGAACAGCTCGGAGGTGGTTGCGATGGTGCGGGTAGCCATCTTCTCCCGCATCTTCTGGTCCCAGACCCCCCTCCGGAACGCGATGACTACTGACTGCTCAGAGATCCGGGGGATCGTGTTGCGGCAATGGCTGAACCGCCGGATGAACTCTCTCAGGGACTCCCCCTCCGTCTGTTCCAGAGCGTGGAGGTCATCTTCCATGCCTGGTTGAGCGTAGGAGCCCTGGAAATTGGCGACGAAGATGTCGCACAACTCCTCCCACGAATGCACAGAGCCCCGCGGGAGGTTGAGTAGCCAAAACCGGGCGGAACCCGTCAGCGATGTCGGGAGGTAGTTGGCCATAATCTTCTCGGACCCTCCCGCCGCGCGCACCACCGTGGTGTAGATTTGCAGGAACTCCTATGGGTTGGTGGTGCCGTCGTATTTTTCGATGGAGGCGGGGCGGAATCTCTCCGGCCACGCAGCTTGCCGTAGACGGAGGGAGAACGCCTGGCATCCAACGTTGTAGGGGGAGGAACGTCACCAACCCAAAGATCCATCCATTGGAGCGCTCCGCGATGAGGAGATCCGGTGGATTTGGAGCGAGGAAGGAGATTGCGCGAACCGGGAGGAGATCCGTTGGGTTTTCATTCGTCGGGCGAAGGTATGGCCACGGGGATCCTTGGGGTTGGTATAGGATCTGTTATAAGGATTAATATCATGTTTTTAGATCAATCGGTGGTGCTGTAATTGGGTAGATTAGATGAAATCTAGAGTTTTCCACGTTCTCTGTTTCGGGCAGCATGAGCAGTCGACCTAGGGTTTGGGTTTTCGCCATGTTAGATTTGGAATTTGGTCGTCCGTCTGTTGAAGAAGTTGTAGGTAACTTCAATACCTTTCAGTGGGTATAAATAACGTCCAATTCCGCCCATCCGTTTGAATGTTATGCTCGTTTTACTGAACGTATTAAAAACTGTGACGTGATTGGAACAGATCACGGTATTCTGTAGATTAAACCACTTTAGAGTCCGAATCAGTCTTTCCATATACTTAGAAAAAGTTAGGAAATTTCCTAAGCTATGCGAGGATGTACTCGTTTAATCGATTCGGAGTTTTAGATCCCGAGTTATGCTCGTTGCAAATCTGCTGTCCCGACGGGACAGAACACCTGTTTTTTGGATTGTGCGAGTAGTTTGCGAAGTCGGGGTAGAAGAGTGTTTGCGTATTGTTTTGTGGGCACGATTTTGAGTGTGTGGTGCCTATGTGCAGGTGGAGTGACCCCGGGGGTGCCCTCTACTTCTCACCAATCCGTCGCCTGTGGTTGAGGCAAGTGTATTGGAATGGGTAGCGGGTTGTAGTTTGCTAGATTGGTTGAGGTTGAAATTGAATATGTGATATGTTCACATGCCATGCTTTAATGATTGCCATTGATATGATGAATATCCTTATTATGTTATGATGCCATGTGTTAATGTACAAGTTATTTATGATGTTGGCATGTTTGCATACATGGCATGATACATGGCCCGGGCGGTGAGAAAGTCATAACTAGTCTGAGGAAGGTCGGTGAGAAAGTTATGACTATGCCGGAGAGCCAATGAGTAAGTCCTACATCGTGATTCCATCCACCGCGGTGTATGGAAGCGAGGAGTAGGCACCGTCCATCTTCGGGATGGAAGGGGGGAGAGGGTGCACACCGACGGGTGTGTACTCAACCATACCGGTATGAGTTTCCAGGAGATATGTGCATCGCATTGCATTATATGAGGATGTTATATGACGATGATATATGATGATGTCAATGATATGCTTACGCTATGAATATGAGATGTGTATGATGACGTATCTGAAAAGTGGTGATGAAGGTATTAGAATGTATTTTCTTGTTCCATTGCAATATACTTGCTGAGTGATGAACTCACGCTTGTGTTTATGTTGTTTTTCGTAGGTACCATGAAACCGGCATGCGGGAAAGGGAGCTAGTCACACGTCATCACTTAGCATCACACATATAAACAATGACATGTTCCTTCCTTTAATTGTGATGGTTAATTTGTGTGCTTGGTTTCCTCATTTACTTCGTTTGGCACATGAGATGGTTGGAATCTTTATTCTAGGCTTATACTGCTGCTAGAACCCTTATTATTGATGATTTAGATGTCATTCTTTATACTATATCCTATGATCTTATTGTTGTTTCTTCAATTCATGGAAAAACAAAGGAGATGCTGCCGAAATTTTCGGTTTTAGCATTTACTCCTTTGCTGTAATTTATCTTAATTTATGGTATTTAGAGGTTGATTAGTCTATGTTTGGTAGCATTCGGGCATATTAAATGCCGGGGTGTTACATGTAGCTAATGTTATGACAATAAGAAGTTAAATGTTCTGTTGTGTGCATTTATCTTGGGGAGTTGTCCTTTGGTGTGAGTAGGCCTGGAAGAAGTTTGAGTAAAAGTTTATATTTTGGAAAAAGTGATTATGCCATTATAGGATAATCCTTTTGATGGTAACAGTCCTTTTGTTAGAAGGTCAACCAATTGGGAAAGATGGGAATATGTGTTTTAGCATCTGGTGGTACAAGTTTGGAACCCCTGATGTTTTAACATATGGTATTAGTGTTTTGGTGAGAAATGGTTTAGAGGTGTGCTGGAGTAAAGTGTCTCAAGTTGTTCGTGTTGTCTTGGGTACGAAGAATCATGGTAAGAGTGGAAAGAAAAGTTACATGATTGATTCAAATAGAGATCGTACGCGTTAGTGCCAAAGAAAAGTTTAGTTTGAGTTATTCAGACCGTTTTCGATAGTGGTATGATTTGAGAAAGCGGGTATTGAAGCATACATCATAAAAGTATGTTTTAGTGTTTTGGTGGCATTAGTTTGATTCGATTTAGAGTCTCACTTGTGTGAGAAGTATCCTGAGCTGTTTCGATCTAGTTTTTACAGAGGTTTAAGTTCCTGGTTGATTATGTTCTATGTAGATGGTGAGCTGAGAATTTGGGATCGAATTCTGTTAAGGGGGAGAATTTAATATTACAGGTTACTTAGGGAGAAAACCTGTTTTCTAGGGGGATTGTCAGGTGTGGGCCAGACTTTGGGTCAGCAGGCTTGTTATTTTAGGCCTGTAGGGGTGGAATTCTTTTATTCCCCAAATCCTGGCCCTCCCACTTAACCTAGCGAGCCACCTTCCCGTCCCAACCCACACACTCCCTTCTCAAGGCCCCTGGCGTGCTCCTAGCCTTCCTCTCCATCGAGCACCTCCTGGCCATACCCCCCAACCGAGCACCTCTTGCTTCGTCCACAACCAAGTACCCCCTACTCCTTCTTGGTGCCGAGCTCCCCTCCTGATCCTTTGTAGCGCGGAGCTTCCACCTCCTCCCTTTTGGCTTCCTCCCCAACTGAACATGGTATGTTGGGACTTCGAGAGATCTTATTAGGATCCTTTGTTTTGGCATTGAGATTAGTTGGATTTAGATGGATTTGAGCTGTTTAGGGTAGTCTCTGTTTTTGGGTAGAGCAGACCCTTCTGTTAGGGCTGTTATTCAAGAACCTTAAGAGTCATTTTATGTGATGCCTTAGAATTTGGGAGATTACCGTAGGGGGGTTTTCTCCCATGTTTCGATTTTGGAAGGAATGAGGGAAATGTTGGGAGATGAAATAATTGAGTTTTATGCTGCAATTAATATTAGAAATTGGAGTTTTGGGCTAGTTTTAGCTGGGCTGAGGCAACCTGGGCCTGGGCCGGGAATTCCCTTCCCACCCCCTCCCTCCCCACGCCCTAGTGGGCCGGCCCACCTTTCCCTCAAGAGGGGTGGCGCCCCCACCCTTTGCAACCCTAGGGCGCCTCCCCCTTCCTCCTCTAGCAGCCGCACCACCCCTCCTCTTCCTCCCCCTGCGTGGTGGCTCAAGATCCGCCGCGAAACGCGAAGGAGAAAACGAGAAGAGGATCCGTGGAGGCGTGGAGGACGAGCAGATTTCCGTTTCGGGGATCGTCGCGCATTCTTCGTGGGTTCTCAAGGGAGAACTCTAGGTAAAATTCCCAAACTTTTACCCCTATTCTACCTAGGGATTAGGAGTGTATTAGATCTGGTGGTGTGTGGTTTGGATGGATCTTGATGGGGGAGAAGGGTAGTTGTTCACGTGGTGCTGTTTCTGGAAAGGGAGATTGTGCAGCGCAGATTGTTTCGCGTTTTACGTGGTATAGATGATTTTTCCTGCAAAAACCTACAACTAGAAGGTTGTAGATAACGTTGAGACCTAGCTTCTGTAATTTTTTCAGAATTTTTGGGGCGTCGGTCTGAGAGTTATCGCTGTTGGAAGATGACAAACAGAATCTGGAAACAGATTTCGTCCACTGTGTTGGACGGTTGTTTAGGCATATTTAACAGTGGAATTGAAATTTGTGACCTTCATTAAAGTTGTAGATCTCGTCAATATCTAGCTACTGTAATTTTTTTGTATTTTTATGAACAGTATAAAAAAAGATACGAAATTGGGAAGAGAGGGTGTTGCTGTTCGATCCGGACAGATCGGGGTTTTCGGTGTTTAAAAGGGGAACGGGTTGTAGGAAACGCGTGTTTGAATTGTGTGATCAATTGTGATGTTCTTATATACTGAAAGTATGCTTGTTCAGGTGGTGCCCCTTCTGGATGCAACTAGATTCGTCATCTACGTCGGTAAAGGCAAGTGGAAGTAGTTGTATTGTTAAGCTATACATCGTTGTTTGCTTCGCCTTCATTATAAACTCCAATTACAGCAATCATACATGGTTTAATCACTTGCTTTGAGGATTGCAATATCTTGACTGGCATTGTGATTAGGGGTGAAAATGGTACGGATAATTTCCGACCGACCGACTGACCGAAGTGTCTCGGATAGCAATTCGGATAATTTTTCGGATATCCGAATATTTTTTACGGATACGGATTGGATATGAATAAAATGTCCCGGATACGGATACGGATACGGATATCACGGATAATTATCCGTCGGTTATTATCCGACAATTTTTACGGATATAATCCGCGGATAATATCCGAATTCTCACATTATAGCTTAGCTCGGCTGGCCGGCTTGACCCAATGGCTCGTATGGCCGTATGTCACCACTCAAGTCACCAAATAGGGGCAAATGGGCTTCACCACTTCAGCCTTAGGCCCTTAACCCTTGGCATGAGTTCGGCCAGCCCAGCATTCATCAAACCCTAGCCTGTAGCCTCCCTCACTTCCTGTCCCTGCAGAGTTTGCCGCCGCCCCACCGTCCCAGGCTCCCAGCTCCCGGCCGCCCCCGCCCCAGCTCCCAGCGCCCACCGCCCCGCCGCCCTCCCCTACTCCCAGCGCCCGCCCCCGCCCCTGCCCGGCGTTGTGTGGCCTGCTCACCACTCCTGGAGCTCACCGTCGCGGGGGCGTCGTCCGCCCGCCGCCACGGAGACTGGCTCTCTCCTGCTCCCGCTTTCGCCGCCAATGCTCCTCTCGTGAGTCGTGACTCCCTGACCGCTTCCGCTCCGACGTCCTTCGGCCCAGCGTCCTTCGGCTTCTGATCCGACGTCCTTAAGCCCCTTGCTTCTCGTCCGACATCCTTCAGCCCCTTGCTTCTCGTCCGCCGCCGCCGCCATCTACTGCTCCGCCATTCTCTCCCGACGCCGCCGCCATTCGCCGCGCCGAAGGACACTGGGAGCACCGTAGTTGTTCAGTTAAATCTGGAACTTCTTTGTGCTATCTCATCTTTCAATGATAAGCATATTAATGTGTTGGTTCTCATCCTATTTGCAATCCAGATTCTCAATAATAAATCTCTGTATTATGGATGCTTAGTGCTATGCATGTGCTTTGTTACTTTTGTTTACCTCTATGAATGGTGTGCAACTTCCATGGATGATGTATGTGCAATTCTGAGATGTGACTCAGTATATTGCTATAAACTGTATGGTTTTAACGGTCTTGATGTCTCAATGTCCTATACAATTTATGTTGGTTTTTTATCGATAATATTCATTGTAGCCCATCACTCCATTTGTATTTAGTGTTTACGCGTATTATTCGAAAAATATCCGTTCCAATGATTATCCGAACTTATTTTATCCGTATTCGTTCGAATATTATCTATATCCGTATCCGGCACTATCCGTGTCCGAATCCGTATCCGGTATTATCCGTGTCCGAATCCGATCCGATAAAATTATATGGATCAAATACAATATAAGTGGTTTCCGATCCATATCCGATCCGTTTCACCCCTAATTGTGATGTTGTGGTTTGGCTATGAATCATGAGTAAGGTGAAGAATGATGTTGTTTACCTGATGAATTGTCTAAACATTTCATCTCAACGATATTTGCTTTCTATCCATGCTATATGATGATATGCAAACATGTGGACTCAGTGGGGAAGGTTATGAATGAATTCATGCATGAAGCATTAACTGCATAATCATGCATTGGAAGTTTTGTCGACGCCTTGTCTTGGCGATCAGACGTACAACACCGTGTGTTCTTGAGAAAGGGCACGGTGAGGAGGATCATGGCATAAGCATGTGCACAATCATATGCATTTTACTGAGGTTGTGTGGACTCTATGATGTGGTATTGGATATGAGGAATGTGGTATGCTAGTTTTATGGTGGATGTGTTAGTTGTATTAGTTGTTCCGCTTGCTGAGATTTACCCAATCTCACTACTTGCTGTTTTGATGTTTTCAGGTAGCGCTTGTGAGTCGTAAGCATGAAGGGTGGGCTAGCAACACAATAAATCTTCTGGGGTCGTCACGACTCACTTGAACTAGTGCTTTAATTAATTCATTAGTTGTTTGAAATATTATTACACCTAGACCCATTGTTGCCCCCTTTAAACTTGATTTCGTTTATGGTTGTCCCTTTAGAGATGTGTTATGTTTATGGTTGATTCCTGTTTGAATTAGACTTGTTGTCTCTAGTTTTGATATCGTGATGTTATTCCCATTTGAATTGCTTCCGTATTGTCCTGTTTTAGGGGAAACGCTGTTGAATTTTTCTTGTACAACTACTTCCACTTGCTTTGAGGATTGCAATATCTTGACTGGCATTGTGATGTTGTGGTTTGGCTATGAATCATGAGTAAGGTGAAGAATGATGTTGTTTACCTGATGAATTGTCTAAACATTTCATCTCAATGATATTTGCTTTCTATCCATGCTATATGATGATATGCAAACATGTGGACTCAGTGGGGAAGGTTATGAATGAATTCATGCATGAAGCATTAACTGCATAATCATGCATTGGAAGTTTTGTCGACGCCAACAGGCGCGATCAAGAGTACAACACCGTGTGTTCCTGAGAAAGGGCACGGTGAGGAGGATCATGGCATAAGCATGTGCACAATCATATGCATTTTACTGAGGTTGTGTGGACTCTATGATGTGGTATTGGATATGAGGAATGTGGTATGCTAGTTTTATGGTGGATGTGTTAGTTGTATTAGTTGTTCCGCTTTTGAGATTTACCCAATCTCACTACTTGTCGCTTTTGATGTTTTCGTAGCGCTTGTGAGTCGTAAGCATGAAGGGTGGGCTAGCAACACAATAAATCTTCTCGGGGTCGCCACGACTCACTTGAACTAGTGCTTTAATTAATTCATTAGTTGTTTGAAATATTATTACACCTAGACCCATTGTTGCCCCCTTTAAACTTGATTTCGTTTATGGTTGTCCCTTTAGAGATGTGTTATGTTTATGGTTGATTCCTGTTTGAATTAGACTTGTTGTCTCTAGTTTTGATATCGTGATGTTATTCCCATTTGAATTGCTTCCGTATTGTCCTGTTTTAGGGAAACGCTGTTGAATTTTTCTTGTACAACTACTTCCACTTGCTTTGAGGATTGCAATATCTTGACTGGCATTGTGATGTTGTGGTTTGGCTATGAATCATGAGTAAGGTGAAGAATGATGTTGTTTACCTGATGAATTGTCTAAACATTTCATCTCAATGATATTTGCTTTCTATCCATGCTATATGATGATATGCAAACATGTGGACTCAGTGGGGAAGGTTATGAATGAATTCATGCATGAAGCATTAACTGCATAATCATGCATTGGAAGTTTTGTCGACGCCTTGGCGTAATGCGGCCGTCTGCAGTACAACACCGTGTGTTCCTGAGAAAGGGCACGGTGAGGAGGATCATGGCATAAGCATGTGCACAATCATATGCATTTCTTGAGGTTGTGTGGACTCTATGATGTGGTATTGGATATGAGGAATGTGGTATGCTAGTTTTATGGTGGATGTGTTAGTTGTATTAGTTGTTCCGCTTTGAGATTTACCCAATCTCACTACTTGTCGCTTTTGATGTTTTCAGGTAGCGCTTGTGAGTCGTAAGCATGAAGGGTGGGCTAGCAACACAATAAATCTTCTGGGGTCGTCACGACTCACTTGAACTAGTGCTTTAATTAATTCATTAGTTGTTTGAAATATTATTACACCTAGACCCATTGTTGCCCCCTTTAAACTTGATTTCGTTTATGGTTGTCCCTTTAGAGATGTGTTATGTTTATGGTTGATTCCTGTTTGAATTAGACTTGTTGTCTCTAGTTTTGATATCGTGATGTTATTCCCATTTGAATTGCTTCCGTATTGTCCTGTTTTAGGGGAAACGCTGTTGAATTTTTCTTGTACAACAGTTTAGTTTTATGGGGTGTTACAGTTGGTATCAGAGCCAGGTTGTAGGTCCTTGGAATGTGTATTTTTAGTGTCATACTATAGGATACAACTAAAATGTGATGTGGAATAACTTAGAAACATGGCCTAGGTTTTAACTAAAATTTTGTCATAGGATAGCAACATTAAAACTTTTGTAAGTGGAATCACTAATTTAAAATTTGACATACATGGATGCACAGTAGGAAAGGGTATGGGTACCGTTGCTTTCCGTTTAATTATTGTATCTAAGCTTTGATGTTGAATGCTTCTTTTGATGATGTATAATGCTATATTTATGATGGATTTGATTGAGTTGCTTCATTTGTGATGAAGTGGGGTTGTGGTGCCGAAAGGTTTTCGGTCACCTCTTTTTGTTCATAGTAAGGGTGTGGTTTGACGGTGTGGCCGGTTAACGCCATCACCGAAGAATTATTAACCCCTGTAGGAGGAGTGCTTACCCTTTCTGTCGTGGATTGGGTAGTTGACTGGAGTCAAATAGAAGAGATTGGTGGTAGATTCCTTCGGATGTTCTTTATCGTTCTGACGGTCGGTCTTGGTTGGTTCTCTTGGTTTTAGTTGATTGAAATCAGAAGAAAAGTGTTTGGAATTTGGATTTTCGCGGAGTGTGCCTTCGGTGTTTCTTAGTTTTGTCTTCTTTGGGTGAAGACAAAGAAGGGGAGTTTTGTGTTGCGCGTCTTTGGTCGCCTTTTGACCTTGACACCTGTTTAGTTGGTTGCCTTGCAAAGAAAGGTTTAGTTTTTGGTTCTTGTGTGTCTTGCTCTGAGTTTAAAAGAAGTTATTGAAGCGTGTGTAAAAAGTTAAGTTGTGTCGATTTATGTTTTGTGCCTTTGTTCGTAAAGGTTTACTTGATCGCTTGGTTCCCTCCTGTGGGAGTCTTTAAGATTGAAATGTGTTTTGGAGTCATGTCCTATTGCAACTTTGAGAGTCAAGCTTCTTTGTGAGTTTTGGTTGAGTATTAAAAGAAAAATGCTGCAAATAAAGTAAGTATTCGTTTGACTGAAATTACTTGTTAAAAGTGAAAATTGTTGTTTAGCATGTTATGTAGTGTGTAACAATGTGGTTTATAGAAATGATGTACTCTTTAGTTAATTTGCGAGTTGAATCAATTAAGTGTAATTGTTACCTTTAGCTTAAGATTAAATGAACCTCTAGTGATGTAGAGTACCCCATAGTGGGAATGATTAAATGTGTTAATGTACATGCTTATAATCCGTTGCTTTGCTTTAAAAGTGCTTATGACCCCCGATAATGTTTAAGGTTTTAAACCCTGATGCATGGTTAGAACATTAAGATGAGGTAGACTGCTGTTATTGTTAAAGAAACTTTGCTGGTTGTTTGAAGATGTTCTAATCTAACGGATTAATAGCGAAAATTTAACCGTGTTGACTAGCGACTTTAATTTGGAAGTTGATTAGAGTTGCTATTTACGTTGCTGCAACCTACTAGTATATTTCGAGGTATGCAGTTGTGTCTCTACAATGCTAGTATTGATATCAATTGAGAAGACATAAGACTTATTGTTAATGATGTTGTTAAGGGCAGTGTTAATGCTAGTATTCAATCTATTTTAAATAGTTGGAGTATGTTGTGTGGTGGTAATTTTGTTATCACCTATGTATAGGGTAGCTAAAAGTAATGTTGTTGGTTGATGATTATGCCCATTTGTTGTTATTGATGACTTGGTAGGGTTGTTAATTGTTGGAAACCATTGATGCAATAGAGAAAAGTGTAAAACTGTAGAATTATGTCGAGTACATGTTGTGATGGGATGAACATTGGATAACAATCATGATGCAAGATTTTAACCTTAATGAATGCATGTCTTAGAATCCTGTTTACGAATTTTATCTTGTAGAGATAATACTTATTGGTTGAAGTCATTTTATTGATTGAACAAGAGTTTTAATTGTCAAGATGTTGATGTATGGATGGTATAAAATTGATACGTTGATCATGCTTAAGTATCTGTTGAAGTACTATGTTTGAAATATAGAATACATTGTTATATGATGTGTTGGTCTGTGGGGATCATGATGAGGTAGTATAGAATGGAAGACGTTTTGTTAATCATCATAAACTGTATTTATAAATGTTGGAAAAGGTAACTAGAGAAAGAATTGGTTATGTAGCTTTTGGGTGAATTATATTGAGGCTTCTCGATGAGAAAATAGTGTATATTGAATGCTTAAATGGTAAGTATAGTGGAATACTAGATATGGTGGCTTTCATCCTGAGCCTATGTCTAAAACCTTTTGGACTGGTTTGGTTGGTTGCTATTTTGGTTGAATACTTTTGGTCGAAGTGTTTCTTCTGTTGTGTTTCAGAGATTCCCTAAAACTCGTAGTAATTAATGCCAACCTTTGGATTTGGCTAACTTGTTTAGTTTGCACTATGAGTATGGATTTACACCCAAAAGTCTTTGAGTGGATCGCGCCCCTTCGCGTTCGCACTGAATTATCTTTGGAATTAATTTTAAAGTAAGCAGATGGACATAGTGGGTTGTGTTGGAAACTCTTGAGATTTAATTTGTAACTCTTTTTTACTAGAGTTGGATTTATTTGCATGATGTGTGTGACGTTTGCGAGTGCTTCAAAAAGGTGGATTATATGAGGGTTTCATAAGTGAATTTGGTTAGTGAAGAGTTCTCTTTTGGGAATGAGTTTCCCTTTCTTTCGAAAAAAAAAATTATGGCGGTTGTGTGTGCAGATGTTTGACTTTGGAGTCGATGTTCTTTTCCAAAATGTTGATTTTGGTTAAAATGCGATGTTTTGCAAGTTTAGCTTTCTATCATTGGTGGGTTTTGATACGATGTGGTGCCTTCATCATAACTATGTCGCCGACATAGTTTATATGAATTAGCGCAATCCTCAATGTTATTCGAGTTTCATTCATGTGTTACAGAGGAAGAAGTCGTCTTGTAAATGACTATTCGATAGTGTTGTTACATGATGAATGAATGGTGAAGAGTAAATATGACATTGTCTATAGATGTTAAATGATAAAAGAGTCGTTGAGCCAGGTCGGTGAGAAAGTCATATATGGATATATGATTAATCAGGAGTGCTCTTGGAAAGCTGCATGCATGTCCTGAATCGAGATTTCAATTGCCTTCT
Source organism: Rhipidocladum racemiflorum (assembly GCA_036346355.1). Classification (NCBI taxonomy): domain Eukaryota; kingdom Viridiplantae; phylum Streptophyta; class Magnoliopsida; order Poales; family Poaceae; genus Rhipidocladum; species Rhipidocladum racemiflorum. The sequence goes on from CM070581.1 coordinate 38,549,303, forward strand.
AGTACGGGAAGTAAGAACGAATATCTTCTGATATGTTGGTTGTGGTGTAAGAGATCTGAGCTTTCCTTGCATCTTGGCTTAGAAAAATAAAATAAAATAAAAAAATGAGTACTCTTGGGTTGTTGCCGAATTCTTTCCAAAGTGGCTTTTAGCGCTTTGGAGTTCGAGTTGTTGGATGTGAATCATTTGGGGATCATGGGTCTTGGTTGAGCTTCCTCAATGATTCTACCCTTGGTTCTGATTCTTTGAAAGGAAGAATGCGAGGGCGAAACCTTCTAAGAAAGAGGAATTTAGTCTGGGTTGGCAATGACCTAAAATATTAGATGTTGCTGGTAGATGATCGTAAACAGTTTAAAAGTGAAGAGTAAAGGAAGGTTGTGTATGACTCAATCCAAACCTTCTTGGAGAATTGGGTCATTGATGTGTACCTAGGTGGGGCTGTTTAAATTATTAGTGGACCACTTGGTGGTTGCTAGTAATTGTTTTTCCTTTTCAGAGTGTATTGGGCCTTTCTGTCGCTGAGGTTGAGCGAGGTTGTGTCAACCATAGCGATTTTGTTCGGTTGATACTGTTTCTTGCGGGTTTAAGGACTCTGGTTGTAAAGTAGGCCTTTTCTTTTGGTGGTAGTGTTGGGTATTGGTTTTTTGTAGAAGATCAATCTTTTGCAAGGTTCTAACCTCGTTTGTTCAAATAGCTGGTGGTCTTGGAGTGTATGTCTCACCTGGTTTGTCGTCGTCTTGAATACGGCGAACCACAGTAGAGGGGTTGTGGTGTGAAAACACGTTTGTGCGTGGGAGATGAAGAGGGTTCTAGAGGCTGGTACCGTTTTCTTCTGGAAGAGTAGTTGGAATAAGGAGTGCGAGACCGTTTTCTTTTGTGGTCTATTTGGGAATTGAAGTGAAGGTGGAACCGTGAGAGGTTGCACTCTGTTGAGCTAAATCAACATTTTCTCGCTAGTGTTGGTTTTGAGAACTCGTTTGTCGTTTGTTCTGGTTTGAGTCTTTGTGTGAATGTTTTGTGTTGCAAAGAAGTCTTTTGTCCCTTAGGGACTTTGTTGTTGATTTTGGTGTGTCTTCGATTCGGGGACGAATCCTTTTAAGGAGGGGAGAATGTGATGCCTTAGAATTTGGGAGATTACCGTAGGGGGTTTTCTCCCTTGTTTCGATTTTGGAAGGAATGAGGGAAGTGTTGGGAGATGAAATAATTGAGTTTTATGCTGCAATTAATATTAGAAATTGGAGTTTTGGGCTAGTTTTAGCTGGGCTGAGGCAACCTGGGCCTGGGCCGGGAATTCCCTTCCCACCCCCTCCCTCCCCACGCCCTAGTGGGCCGGCCCACCTTTCCCTCAAGAGGGGTGGCGCCCCCACCCTTTGCAACCCTAGGGCGCCTCCCCCTTCCTCCTCTAGCAGCCGCACCACCCCTCCTCTTCCTCCCCCTGCGTGGTGGCTCAAGATCCCCCGCGAAACGCGAAGGAGAAAACGAGAAGAGGATCCGTGGAGGCGTGGAGGACGAGCAGATTTCCGTTTCGGGATCGTCAAGATTCTTCGTGGGTTCTCAAGGGAGAACTCTAGATAAAATTCCCAAACTTTTACCCCTATTCTACCTAGGGATTAGGAGTGTATTAGATCTGGTGGTGTGTGGTTTGGATGGATCTTGATGGGGGAGAAGGGTAGTTGTTCACGTGGTGCTGTTTCTGGAAAGGGAGATTGTGCAGCGCAGATTGTTTCACGTTTTACGTGGTATAGATGATTTTTCCTGCAAAAACCTACAGCTAGAAGGTTGTAGATAACGTTGAGACCTAGCTTCTGTAATTTTTTCAGAATTTTTGGGGCGTCGGTCTGAGAGTTATCGCTGTTGGAAGATGACGAACAGAATCTGGAAACAGATTTCGTCCACTGTGTTGGACGGTTGTTTAGGCATATTTAACAGTGGAATTGAAATTTGTGACCTTCATTAAAGTTGTAGATCTCGTCAATATCTAGCTACTGTAATTTTGTTGTATTTTTATGAACAGTATAAAAAAGATACGAAATTGGGAAGAGAGGGTGTTGCTGTTCGATCCGGACAGATCGGGGTTTTCGGTGTTTAAAAGGGGAACGGGTTGTAGGAAACGCGTGTTTGAATTGTGTGATCAATTGTGATGTTATTATATACTGAAAGTATGCTTGTTCAGGTGGTGCCCCATCTGGACGCAACTAGATTCGTCATCTACGTCGGTAAAGGCAAGTGGAAGTAGTTGTATTGTTAAGCTATACATCGTTGTTTGCTTCGCCTTCATTATAAACTCCAATTACAGTAATCATACATGGTTTAATCACTTGCTTTGAGGATTGCAATATCTTGACTGGCATTGTGATGTTGTGGTTTGGCTATGAATCATGAGTAAGGTGAAGAATGATGTTGTTTACCTGATGAATTGTCTAAACATTTCATCTCAATGATATTTGCTTTCTATCCATGCTATATGATGATATGCAAACATGTGGACTCAGTGGGGAAGGTTATGAATGAATTCATGCATGAAGCATTAACTGCATAATCATGAATTGGAAGTTTTGTCGACGCCTTGGCGTCGCGATCAGCAGTACAACACCGTGTGTTCCTGAGAAAGGGCACGGTGAGGAGGATCATGGCATAAGCATGTGCACAATTATATGCATTTTACTGAGGTTGTGTGGACTCTATGATGTGGTATTGGATATGAGGAATGTGGTATGCTAGTTTTATGGTGGATGTGTTAGTTGTATTAGTTGTTCCGCTTGCTGAGATTTACCCAATCTCACTACTTGCTGTTTTGATGTTTTCAGGTAGCGCTTGTGAGTCGTAAGCATGAAGGGTGGGCTAGCAACACAATAAATCTTCTGGGGTCGTCACGACTCACTTGAACTAGTGCTTTAATTAATTCATTAGTTGTTTGAAATATTATTACACCTAGACCCATTGTTGCCCCCTTTAAACTTGATTTCGTTTATGGTTGTCCCTTTAGAGATGTGTTATGTTTATGGTTGATTCCTGTTTGAATTAGACTTGTTGTCTCTAGTTTTGATATCGTGATGTTATTCCCATTTGAATTGCTTCCGTATTGTCCTGTTTTAGGGGAAACGCTGTTGAATTTTTCTTGTACAACAGTTTAGTTTTATGGGGTGTTACATTTTATGAGGGTTTCGCTGTGGAGAAAGATGTAGATCGTCGTCTTACCTTTAATTGGAGAGCAAGATCAAGGCTTTTGGTTAAGCCGTTTAAAAGTTATGATTATTTTATTACCTACTATACTGAATCTGCTAGCACTAGCAGCTGTTGCGGTAATCTGTTGTTTAGGGCTAATTAGAGGCCGAATAAGAATTTCTCTATACCTAGAAAAAGTTGGGAATTTTTTTTAGATTATGAAAATGTCATTATTTGCTTAATTTGGAGTCATATAACATTAGTTATGCTCAGTTGAAGTGTGCTGTCCAGAAATTGGATCCCTACTGGAAGCTAAGATTTTGGGCAGATCTGGGATTGGTGTTAAGGTCACGTTTTAGGGTCCTTTTGGTCAGTTTCAGAAGGGTTGGATGTTGTGAAAAATGTGGATTATTGTTGTAACTTTCATTAAATATCAAGGACACAAAATTTGGTTAAGTGGATAGAAAGTTATGGCCTGTAGAAATCGACTGTGCCTAGTCTATTTACTGATGGGTGCAATCTCGGTGTTTTGCATATTAGTGTTGGTTCGAGGCCGAATCAGATTAACTTAATAACTATAGAGAGCTAGAATATTTCCTTTAGATTGCAGAACTGTCATCATTTGCTCAATATCGAGATGTATAGAATTATCTATGAAATTTTGAAGGTTGCTATCCAGTGAAGCAGTGGAATGGTTTTCAAGGCAGGAAATGAAAGCTGGTGGTTTAATTGATGAAGTTGGTTAACTAGAAATTTGTCGGTGACCTTCGGAAGATTTCATCAAGTTCGTGGTTACATTTTTTGGGCTTTTGACGTAGATCTTATATCCTTTACACCGTCGAGACAACAAAAAGGGGCTGAACTGTCCAGCGATTGAGAAAGTTAAAACCGGGGTTGTGTAGGTGAGTTGTAGTTTTGTTTGATGCTTGAACTGTGTCGATGTGTTTTGAGATGGATGTATATGTATATTTATTGCAAGAAGTGTGGCTTTGAGACTGTCTTCAACCTCACGCCACTCCACTCTTTGTGGGTAAAGGCAAGTATATCGTGCGAATGTTGAAGATTGAGATGAGTATCAGATTAAATTGAATAAGTGATCATCTTCTTGTCACATTATGATCAATATTTCTCTTATGACAATTGAATGCCGGATGTGGTTGCATATTTGATGTTATGATTGCATGGCAAATGAACATTTGAAATATTGTGTTGCATCACTTGCATTCATGACAAGGAAAAGTATTTCGAGCTAGGTTGGTTAGAAAGTCATATAAGGACATATGACTAATCCGAAGGGATCTTTTGGAAGACCTACCAAGTAGTCCCATCCACAGGGATGCATGGGAGTGAAACCTACTTGTAGGTCCCTCCACAGGGATGGTAGGGACTGAAAGGGTGTGACACCGACGGGTGTGCACTCAAACTATACCGGTATATGCTGAGAATGGTGCATTTTTAGCATGAAAAGTGTGACACCACGGAATGACGGTATGAGACTTTATCGATGTTGGCTTTAAGGTACGATTTTTGTAGCATGATTTTGGGCCTTTTTCGGTGTGTTTGGGCCCTATGGGAAGAATTTGGGCTTCAGGGGGAGTTTGGGCCTAGCAGGAGCTAATTGGGCCTTAGGGGGGATGTAGTGGGCTGTTGGTGGGGGAGTCTTTGGGCCTTTGGGGGGGTTTTTCCAGCAAACAAGGGCTCCTTGCGCCAGCCCCCTCCTAGGTGCGCCCCCCTTCCTTCCCCCAACCCTAGCCGCCACCCCCCACTCCCCTTGGCACCTCCACCCTTTCCCCTTCCTCCCCACCACCTCTAGCCAGCCCTAGGCGAGCTCCACCCCCAAACCTTGCTGCCACGCTCGTCCACGCCATTGCCCTCGCCATTGGGGAGCTCCACGACGAGTGGATCCGGCGGGATTGGCGCGTGGAGGAAGATCGGGCGATCGGGAGGAGTGTCCGTTGGTTCTTCGTTCGTCGGGCTAAGGTATGGTGATGGGAAACCTTTGGGGTGGATTAGGCGCTGTAGTAATGGAGGTTTTCATGCTATTAGTTCAAAAGGTGGTGCTGCCATTGGTTAGATTTGATGAAAACTAGAGGTGTCATTGTAACACCCCGGCATCTAGTATGCCTGAATGTTACCAAACATAGACTAAACAACATCTAAATACCACAAATAAAGATAAATTACAGCGAAGGTGCAAATTCTAAAACTGAAAATTTTGGCAGCATCTCCTTTGTTTTTCCATGAATTGAAGCAACAGTAATAATAAGGCAACATATAACATGATAAGAGACATCTAAAACATCAATAACAATTGATATAGCATCACTTATATCTAAAATAGGGAATTCAACCATTCCACAAATTATAACGAATCAAACGATGAACTTAAGCTCAAACCAAGCCATACACCAAGTTTCATGGCACTATTCATTATTATGATGACTCCAAATGATTAAACTGTCTATAAGTGTGAAGCTACATGTAGAAGTGTAGCTAATGCCCATTCCCACATGCTGGTTTCATGGTACCTAAAAACAACATAAAACACAAGCGTGAGTTTATCACTCAGCAAGTATATTGCAATGATACAAAAACAATAATAACTCACATACATATTGTAACACCCCCGGCATCTAGTATGCCCGAATGCTACCAAACATAGACTAAACATCACCTAAATACCATAAATAAAGATAAATTACAGCAAAGGCACAAATGCTAAAACAGAAATTTCGGCAGCATCTCCTTTGTTTTAACATGAATTGAAACAATAGCAATAACATAGCAAGATATATCATAACATAAGACTTCTAAAGCAGCAATGTAAATGGATAAAGCATCAACATAAACCAATAATACCAAATCCAACCTCTCCATAATCTATAGCTAAGCAAAAAAAATGATCACAAGCTCACAAAATTATTCCACACACTAAGTTCATGGCACTTATTATGATCATGACTCAAATTGGTAAATGTGTCTGGAACTACGTGAAGATGTGTAGCTATTGCCCCTTCCCACATGCCGGTGTCATGGTACCTAAAATAACATAAAACACAAGTGTAACACCCCGGCATTTAATATGCCCGAATGCTACCAAATATAAGCTAAACAACATCTAAATACCACATTTAAACATAAATTCCAGCAAAGGTACATATGCTAAAAACCGATATTTCGGCAGCATCTCCTTTGTTTTTCCATGAATTAACACCATATCAATATCATGGCAAGATATATCATAGCACACGACATCTAAAACATCAACATAAATGGATATATCATCAAATTACGCCAATAATACCACGCTCAACCACTTCATAAACTAAAACGAAGCAAATAAGGAATCACTAGCATGCTAAATTAAACCATACATTAAGTTTAAGGCACAACTCTTAATATCATGTCTCCAAGTGATTAATTATGGACTATGATGGTGGAGCTACGTGTAGAAGTGTAGCTAGACCCCTTTTTCCCACATGCCGATCTCAAAGTACCTAAAAACAACATAAAACACAAGCGTGAGTTCGAAAACTCAGCAAGCATATTGTAATGGACAACAAGATCATTTACAAGACAATAATACCTTACACCACATATAACATCTCATACTTGAGCACATAACAACATCATCATCATTAAATATGTATTGCAATGCAATGCAATGTTATGCTCATATCTCCTTGGAAACTCATACCGGTATGGTTGAGTACACACCCGTCGGTGTGCACCCTTTTCCCCCTTCCATCCAGAAGATGGAGGGTGCCTACTCCTCGCTTCCATTCACCACGTGGATGGAATCACGATGTAGGTCTTACTCAATGGCGTTCCGGACTAGTCATAGCTTTCTCACCGACCTTGCCGGACTAGTTATGACTTTCTCACCGCCCTCGCCCTATCTCATGTCATGCATGCAACTATGCCAATTATCATATTTCACATGTACATAAACATATGGCATCTCATCATGACAAATATTACACATGGCATCGAATCATGATAAGTATAGACACATAGCATCATATCATGATAATCATACTCAATATATCATTGGAAAACAGCAAGCAAGGCAAGTGATCATAGCAAGTATTCAATCTTTCATCCAATATCAACAAGCAACCTACAATCCGCTATACATTACAATACACTTGCCTCAACCGCGGGCGACGGATTTGTGGGAAGTCGAGGGCACTCCCGGTGTCACACCACCTTTGCCCAACGAACGAATCTCCAATAGATCTCCTCGCGGATCGCTCCTCGCTCCACGCTCCTCGCTCCTCGCTCCTCGCTCCTCGCTCCTCGCTCTTTGCTCCAACGGATGGATCCACAAGGTGCAGAGGTGTGGAGACCACCCTAGGGCAGCAAGGGGGTGGAGGAGAGGTGGTGGAGAGGTGGGGAGCAATGGGGCAAAGGAGGGGGAGGCGCACGGCCAAGGGAGGAGGGAGGCGGCTAGGGCAAGGGCAAGTGGGGGGGAAGGGCGCACAAGGGGCAGGGGTGAACGCCCAATGGCTGGTGGGGAGCCCTTTTACCAGCCCCCACACCCAATCCTAGTCCGTTACGGAGACCTACTCCATCCCACCAAAGCCCACTTAAGGCCCAAACTCCCCCGGGAAGGCCCAAGACCCAGCGGCCCTAAACGTTATTAACCTCCATACCTTATGGTTTTAACCTGCCATACCATATTTCATAAAGTTTTTGACCTTAACATGCACCATTTAAAAGGTTACGACACTCCGTGGTGACACATCACTTCAAACGGCCCAAAAACGCGAGTAAACCTCAAGCCAAAAGGTTTTATTCTCTAATTTCACATTCTATAATGTCACACCATACCGTAGTGTCACAACAAGTGTGAGTTCATCACTCAGCAAATATATTGCAAAGGGTCATACAGATCAATTCAATATTATCATCACTACATAACAAACTTAACATCACGATTAAGTCATACTTCATATGCAACATCATATTCATATCTCAACCTCACTGAAATCATGTCATCATCATCATCATCATCATGAATGCAATGCAATGCAATGCACATGTCTCCTCGACGCAAATACCGGTATTGCCGAGTGCACACCCGTCGGCGTGCACCCACGTCCCCCTTCCATTCCGTAGATGGAGGGTGCCTACTCCTCGCTTCCACTCACCGCGTGGGTGGAATCACGAGGTAGGTCTTACATCCATGGCGCTCCGGATTAGTCATAACTTTCTCACCGACCTTTCCAGAATAGTTATGACGTTCTCACCGACCGGGCCAAGTTTCATGCCATGTATGCAACATATGCCATAATAATTAACCATAAACCATTGCATAGCATCTTAACATACCCTTTTTATCATATCATGGCAAACACTAAGCATGGCAAGGTAGCATAACATGGAAACAATTGCATGTAGTCAAGACAAGCAAATAAACCACATGTTACCCATCCCAATACACTTGCCTTAACCTCGGGCGACGGATTGGTGGGATGAGGAGGGCACTCCCGGGGTCACACCACCTGCACATAGATGCCACACAATCACAACGTGCCCACAAAACAGTACGCCATCGCCCATCTACCACAATTTTGCAAACTACTCCCGAAATCAAAAACAGAGAATCTGTCCCTCTCGGACAGCAGACTTCAAACTATCATAACTTTAGTTCTAGGACTTCGAATCGATTAAAAGAGTACATCCTCGCATAGCTTAGGAAATTTCCTAACTTTTTCTAAGTATATGGAAAAGCTGATTCGGACTCTAAAGTTGTCTAATCTACAAAACTCTACGTTCTGTCCCAGCTACGTCACAGATTTGAACACGTTCGGTAAATCGAGCATAACTTTCAAACGGCTAGGCGGAATTGGACATTATTTATGTCCACTGAAAGATATTGAAGTTACCTACAACTTCTTCAACAGGAGGACGACCAAATTCCGAATCTAAGGTAACGAAAACTCAAACCCTAGGTTGACTGCACAATCTACCCGAAGCAGAGAACGTGGCAAACTCTAGTTTTCATCTAATCTTCCCAATCACAGCACCACCCCTTGATCTAAAAGCATCAAATCCCCCTCTATAGCAGTACCTAGACAATCCCCAAGGACTCCCCTAGCCATACCTTCGCCCGATGAACGATGGACCGACGAATCTCCTCCCGGATTCACCCGATCTCCTTCCTCGCTCCAAATCCACCGGATCTCCTCGTCGCGGAGCGCTCCAATGGTGAAAACAGCGGAATGGCAAGGTGAGGGGCTCCCCTAGGGCAGCAAGGATGGTGGAGAGGGGAGGGGAGGGGTGGTGGCTAGGTGGGGAGAGGAGAGGGCGCATGGAGGGGAGAGGGAGGGGCGCACCATGGGGCGGCGGCTAGGAGGGGATGGGAGATGGGGGGCGCACCACATGTGGAGGGGGCGCAAGGGGGTAGGGTGTGCTGCCCCCTCCTCCCCCACATGGGCCAGGAACTCCAACCTCGGTCCAACAAGGTCCCTCCAAGTCCCACGCTTCCCCGGAAAGGCCCAAACACCCGAAAACGGCCTGAAAACGCATTAAAACTGCATAACGTAAAGGTTTAAACTCCGATTTCATAATTTTGTAATGTTTTGACATCCCGTAGTGTCACACATACTTAATGCCATTCACATATCCTGAGAATCAACTCATGACCTTCATTTATGCTCTCATATAACATCATCATAAACATCTCAAATAAACATCTTCATATGCATCTCATAGAACATCATAATCATCTCATAAACCACTTCATTCATGTAATGCAATGCAATGCACATATCTCTTTGAAGCATAAACCGGTATTAAAGAGTGCACACCCGTTGGTGTGCACCCCGTTTCCCCCTCCATCCCGTAGATGGAGGGTGCCTACTCTTACTGACTCGATGCCATGCACAACCGTGGATGGGACTACGAGGTAGGACTTTCGTGTTCACTACGTGTGAACACAGAGGCCCGCATCAGCATGGGACGCCTCTTCCATTATGAATGCACATGACATAAACATGTAGAGATTGGCATAAACATTTAATACAATGAATTCATGATCAATATGAAATCATGTTAATCATGTCATAGGCAAACATCAATCATGGCAAGTTAGTATATCATGTAATCACATTGCACCTAAGCAAGTCTAGCAATTCATGCAACACCCAACCCATTCCAATACACTTGCCTTCAACCGCGGCGACGGATTGGCGAGAGGTTGAGGGCACTCCCGGGGTCACACCACCTGCACATAGGTACCACACACTCAAAACGTGTCCATAAAACAGTACAAGATCGAACCTCTAATCCGACTCCGCAAACTACCCCTAAAACCCGAAAACAAAGAATCTGTCCCAACGGGACAGCGAGCTTCCAACAAACATAACTTGAGTTCTAGGTCTCCAAATTAAGTAAACTAGTACATCATCTCGAATCTTAGGAAATTTCCTAGCTTTCTCTAAGTATTGGGAAAAGCTGATTCGGCCTCTAAAATTGCCTAATCTAAAGATCAACCCGATCTGTCCCAATCACGTCACAGATTTGAACACGTTCGGTAAAACGATTATAACTTTCAAACGGCTGGGCGGAATTGGACGTTCTTTATGTCCAATTAAAGTTATTGAAGTTATATACAACTTTCTCAACAAGCGACCGACCAAATTCTGAATCTAAAATTGCGAGAACTCAAACCCTAGGTCGGGTGCCCAATCTGCCCGAGACAGAACACTATGCAATCTCTAGTTTTCATCAATTCTATCCAATCCTAGCACCACCTTTCGATCTAAAAGCACCAAAACACCCTCTATCATAGCACCTAGTCCATCCCCAAGGATTACCCATAGCCATACCTTCGCCCGACGAACAACGAACGTTGAAAACTCCTCCCGGTCGCCCGATCTTCCTCCACGCGCCAATCCCGCCGGATTCTCTCGTCGCGGGGCTTTCCAACTGTGAGGACAGTGAGGAGGAGGGGCGTGGCAGCAAGGGGATGTGGTGGAACTCACCTAGGGCCGGATAGAGGTGGTGGGTAGGGAGGTGGCGGCTAGGGGAAGCAAGGGGGCGCACCACAATGGGGGGCGGCGGCTATGGGAGGGGAGAGGGGGTGGGGGGCGCACAAGGCTAGGGTTGGGCCAAGAAACTCCCCCACCAACGGCCCACTTCCTCCCCTTAAAACCCAAAATAGCTCCCGCTAGGCCCAAACTCCCCCGGATAGGCCCAAACACCCGGAAAAGCCCAAAAACCTGGTAATAAAGTCGTACCGGAAACCAGATTCTATAAAGTCGCATCTCATAACGTCACATTCTCTATTGTCACATCCTATGATGTCACATTCTCTCCCCCTTAACAGGATTCGACCTCAAATCCGAAGAACGCCAAGAACACAAACAAAATCCCTACGGGACAAGAACTTCTGTGCAACAAAGGCAACCACACAAAAACTCAATCCGAAACAAACGACAATCAATTTCCCAAAGACCTACACTTAGCGAGAAAGAGTTAACTTAGCTCAACTAAGTGCAGCCTCTCACGGTTCCACCTTTACTTCCAATTCCCCAATCGAAATCCTCGATTTCACCCACTAAAGGGCTCAATTGAACATACTACAAATGCCCAAAACCTCACATCAATATTTTGTACAGTTATCGCAAACTACAACGCTACCACCAAACACCAATCAAGAACCAAGAAAACACGGGTTCTCAACTCTTGCAATTGGGCACCCTTTAAACCGAGCGAACCATTCCCGAGAAATACCACCGAACGAAATGACTCACTACGGCACAATCTGCCTTTCCGATACACAATCACGCTAACATTTCATTCCATCCATTCCTAGGCAAATCTCAAACCCAGAGACAACTAGCTAAGACAATTGCTCACGACAGGGCATTTATCTCCGAACTACCTTCATCTTCTCTACCACCCATCAATACTCTTAATACAAAACTGAACAACGACATCAACAACCTCCATCATAATCCACCCTTATACCACTAATGTCCAACACCTAGCCCAAGCTAGGACTGTAGAACCTTACCAAACCACAATTGGTGCTTTACCCAAGAGGGTGTCGCCCTCACAATCTTTTCACGCAACCAACCAAGCCCAAGAGTATACATCATTAGCATACTCAACCATAAACCATGAACCCCATTGATCCACAAAAACAACTCGAACCCCAAAGCGCTAAAAACCACTTTGGAAAGAATTCGGCAACATTCAATGAGCACTCATTTAATTTCCTATGTCAAGACGCAAAGGAAACACAAATCTCCTACACCACAAGCAACACACAAGAAATTCTTCATTATTTCTTTTCATACCAGAATGAAATGGAAATCTCGATTTATGACATGAATGCACACTTTTCAAGAGAACTCCGGATTAGTCATATATACATATATGACTTCCTCACCGACCTGGCTCATCGACTCTTTCATCATTAAACATCTATAAACAATGTCATTCTTCCTTTTCACCATTCATTCTTCATGTAACAACAATACCGAATAGTCATTCACCAAAAGACTTCTTCCTCGGTATCACATGATTAAAACACAATTAACATCGATGGCTGCGAAATTCATATAAACTATGATGGCAACACCATAAACAGGAAGACACCACATCGTATAAGAACCCACGTCAATTGAAAAACTAAACTTGCAAAACCTCGCACTTTAACCACAATCAACATTTGGAAAAGAACATCGGCTCCAAAGTTAAACATCCGCACATACAACCGCCACAAATTTTCTCAAAGAGAAAGGGAAACTCATTTCCAAAAGTGAACACTTCACTAACAGCATCACCGATGAAACATCCATAAAAACCACCTTTTGAAGTACTTGCCTACACCACACACATTTTCCAAATAACTCCAACTCTAGCCAAAAAGAGTTACAAATTAAACCTCGTGAGTTTTCCAACACAACCCTCTATGTTCATCTGCTTCCTATAAAATTTATTCCAAGGATAACTCAGTGTGAACGCGAAGGAGTGCGATCCACTCAAAAACTTTTGGGTGTAAACCCTGTGACACCACGGAGTGTTGTAATCTTATAAAATGTGAATGTTGATGTTAAAAAACATTATGAAGTGTGAAATTAAGGTTAAAACCTTATAGTATGGGGTTTATTTGCGTTTTCGGGCCGATTCCGGGAGTTTGGGCCTTCTCGGGGGAGTTTGGGCCTAAAAGAAGGGGTCGTGGGCTTTGGTGGGATGGAGTATGAGTCCATTTAGGATTATGACTCCTGTTTTGGGCTGGTAAAAGGGGCTCCCCCAGCCCCCTTGTGCGCCCCAACCAGCCATTGTGCGCCCCCCACACCTCCCCTTGTGCCCTAGCCGCCCCGCCCCTCCCCTCTCTCTCCCTTTGGCCATGTGCCCCCTCCCTTTGCCCCTTTGCTCCCCACCTCTCCACCACCTCTCCTCCACCCCCTTGCTGCCCTAGGGTAGCCTCCCCACCCCTGCACCTCGAAGATCCATCCGTTGGAGCGAGGAGCGAGGAACGAGGAGCGATCCGGGAGGAGATCTATTGGGTTTTCGTGCGTCGGGCGAAGGTATGGCCATGGGACTCCTTGGGGTTGGGCTAGGTACTGTTCAAAGGGTCATTATCATGTTTTTAGATCAATTGGTGGTGCTAGAATTGAGTAGATTGGATTAGATCTAGAAGTTGCCACGTTCTCTGTTTCGGGCAGCATGAGCAGTCGACCTAGGGTTTGGTTTTTCGCCAATTTAAAATCGGAATTTGGTCGTACGGCTGTTGAAGAAGTTGTAGGTAATTTCAATACCTTTCAGTGGGTATAAAGAACTTTAATTTCCGCCCAGCCGTTTGAAAGTTATGCTTGTTTTACCGAGCGTATTAAAATCTGTGATGTGATTAGAACAGATCATGGTATTTTGTAGATTAAACAACTTTAGAGTCCGAATCAGTCTTTCTGTATACTTAGAAAAAGTTAGGAAATTTCCTAAGCTACGCGAGGATGTACTCGTTTAATTGATTCGGAGTCCCAGAACCCAAGTTATGCCTTTTGGAAGGCTGCTGTCCCAACGGGACAGAACCTCTGTTTTTGGGTTTTGCGAGTAGTTGGCAATGTCGGGGTAGATGAGGGTTTGCGTACTGTTTTGTGGACATGATTGTGAGTGTGTGGTACCTATGTGCAGGTGGTGCGACCCCCGGAGTGCCTTCTACTTCCCGCCAATCCGTTGCCCGTGGTTGAGGCAAGTGTATTGTAATGGATAGCGGTTTGTAGGTTGCTAGTTGAGACTAGATGAACTTGATTATACGATATGATCACTTGCCATGCTTTAATGATTGCCTATGATATGATGAGTATGCTATGATGCCATGTGTTAATGTACAAGTTAATTATGATGTTGGCATATTTGCATACATGGCATGTTACATGGCCCGGGTGGTGAGAAAGTCATAACTAATCCACGGAAGGTCGGTGAGAAAGTTATGACTATTCCGGAGAGCCAATGAGTAAGTCCTACATCGTGATTCCATCCACCGCAGTGTGGGGAAGCGAGGAGTAGTCACCCTCCATCTTCGAGATGGAAGGGGGGAGAGGGTGCACACCGACGGGTGTGTACTCAACCATACCGGTATGAGTTTCCAAGGAGACATGAGCATCGCATTGCATTGCATAAATAATGATGATGATAATGATATGTGATCATGAATGAGATGGTTTACATGATGTGAGATATTATTGCTATGTAATTGTTCTTGTTGTACCATTGCAATATGCTTGATGAGTTTTGAACTCACGCTTGTGTTTTCTTGTTGTTTTAGGTACCATGAGACCGGCATGCGGGGAAGGGAAATAGTCACACTTCCGCACGTAGCTTCACTCATTTGATTCCACAAGTCATTAGTTTTTTATAATAAACTGCGTGTGATGATTATTGCTTTAAGGTTTAGCTTTGCTATGTGAGAGTCTTATTGTTCGTTTGACTCTTGGAGACATTAAATGCTTGAAAGTAGACTTATATTGTCGTTAAGTCTTTAATTATTGCTGTTTTAGCCGTCTCTCATATTGCCTTATATTGCTATATTGTTGTTGCTCCTTCAAATCATGTTAAAACAAAGGAGATGCTGCCGAAATCTCGGTTTTTAGCATGTGCGCCTTTGCTGGAATTTATGTTTAATTGTGGTATTTAGATGTTGTTTAGCTTATGTTTGGTAGCATTCAGGCATATTAAATGCCGGGGTGTTACAAACCCATACTCACAACACAAACTAAACAAATTAGCCAAAACCAAGTATTGGCACCAATTTCTACGAGTCTTAGGGAAACTCTGAAACAAAACATAAGGAACACCTTGACCGAAAACCATTCAACCAAAATGGCAAAAAACCAAACTAGTCCGAAAGGTTTTAGACACAAGCTCAGCATGAAACCCCACCATATCTAGTATTCCACTATACTTACCTTTTAAACATTCAATATTCATTATTTACTCATCAAGAAGCCCATCATAATTCAGCCAAAAGCTACATAACCAATTCTTTCTCTAGTTACCTTTCCCAACACTTATAAATAAAGTTTATGACGATTATCAAAAGGCATCTAACCAATACTACCTCATCATGATCCCCACAGACCAACACATCATATAACAATGTATTCTATATTTCAAACATAGTACTTCAACAGATACTTAAGCATGATCAAATTATCAATTTTATACCATCCATAAGCCAACATCTTGACAATTGGAACTTGTTCAATCAATAAATGACTTCAACAAGTAAATATTATCTCTACAAGGCAACGCTCGTAACTATGATTCTAAGATATACATTCATTAAGGATGAAATTCTACTTCATGATAATTATCCATGGTTCACTCCATCACAACATATTACAATAACCTCCATTTTAACAATGGTTTCCAACAAGTAATCTACAAAATTACCACCACTACTAATTCATCATTATCAATAAATGGGCATAATCATAAAACAACCGCATTGTTTTTAGTTACTCTATCCATAGGTTATAACACAATTGCCACTACCCAACATATTCCAACTATTAAAATAAATTTAATAAGTTAGATTAGCACAATGTTCTTAAAACAACAACAAGACCTATATTTTCCCAATTGACATCAGTACTAGCATTATAGGAACACTTATGCACACTTCCAAATATACTAATGGTTTGCAACAACATAAATAGCAACTCTAATCAACTTCCAAGTTAAGGTCACAAGCCAGCATGATTGAATTTCTCTACTAACACGTTAAATTAGAACATCTTTAAACAACCAGCAAGGTTTCTTTAACAATATCAGTAATTTACATCATCTTAATGCTCTAACTATGCATCAGGGTTTAAACTTTAAACATTAACGAGGATCATAAGCACTTTTAAAGGAAAGCAACAGATTCTAAGCATGTATATTAACCCATTTAATCATTCTCGCTATAGAGTAAACTACAACACTAGTAGTCTATTTCTTCTCAAGCTAGAGATAATAATCACATTGAATTGATTCAACTCACAATTTAACTTAGCAACATGTCATTCCATAAACCACAGCTCAAGAACAAGAATGATCACCGATAAACAATTTCTCCTTTCCAGGCAAGGAAGAAAAACAAAACTCCAACAGACATGCAGGAGAGCTCAACTCTCAAATTTCCAACTCTGATAGCCAAAACTCCTAAAGAAATCTCAAGAGCTACAATTTCCAAGAAGGAAGATGGAGACACCAGGAAAAACAAATGTTCTACCAAATCTTTTTCAATAAAGATTCAAACTTAACGCCACCCAACTTAAGGTCTGCACAAGGAGAAACTTCAACACTTTCTTAGATAGGGAGAACAACAACCACATATGTTTCCTCCCAAAGACAGTCCACCATTACCAACAAAACCGGGTGTCAAAACAAAGATTGCGACCAAAAGACGCGCAACACACAACTCTTCTTCTTCGTCTTCAACCAAGGAAGACAAAACCACAAACCGCCTATGGAACAATCCGTGAGAATCCAATACCCACACACTTTTCTTTTGATTTCAATCAACTAAAACCAAGAAAACCAACCACACCAATCATCAGAACGGTAAAAGAAATCCAAAAGGATCCACCATCAACTTTTCTAATCAACTCTAACCAACTACCAGGTCTACGACAGAAAGGATAAGCACTCTCCATACGGGAGGTTAATAGTCTTTTGGTGATGGCTCTCACCGGCCACACCAATACTCCGCATAACATTACTACAAACAATAGAAGGTGACCGGAAACCTCCGGCACCACCACATCACTACATCAAACATATAGCATCTCAATCAATACTTTCATAAATATAACATCATACATCATCAAAATGCAGCATTTAACATCAAAGCTTAAATACAACATTTAGGCGGATAGCATCGATACCCATACCCTTCCTACTGTGCATTAGAGTGTGTCAAGTTTTAAATTAATTAACCAAACTATTGCAGATTTTAAGGTTATTGCCCTAAGGCAAAATTTTAACAAGTAAACCTATGCCATGTTTCTACTTTTCCAAGTCAATATTTTAGTTTACTCTAGAGTAAATTACTACATTCATATTCCACGGACCTAAAGCCCTCTCTGATACCAACTGTAACACCCCGGCATCTAGTATGCCTGAATGTTACCAAACATAGACTAAACAACATCTAAATACCACAAATAAAGATAAATTACAGCGAAGGTGCAAATTCTAAAACCGAAAATTTCGGCAGCATCTCCTTTGTTTTTCCATGAATTGAAGCAACAGTAATAATAAGGCAAGATATAGAATGATAAGAGACATCTAAAACATCAATAACAATTGATATAGCATCACTTATGTCTAAAATAGGGAATTCAACCATTCCACAAATTATAACGAATCAAACGATGAACTTAAGCTCAAACCAAGCCATACACCAAGTTTCATGGCACTATTCATTGTTATCATGACTCCAAATGATTAAACTATCTATAAGTGTGAAGCTACGTGTAGAAGTGTAGCTAATGCCCATTCCTGCATGCCGATTTCATGGTACCTAAAAACAACATAAAACACAAGCGTGAGTTCATCACTCAGCAAGTATATTGCAATGATACAAAAACAATAACAACTCACATACATATTTAATGCCATTCACATATCCTGAGAATCAACTCATGAACTTCATTTATGCTCTCATATAACATCATCATAAACATCTCAAATAAACATCTTCATATGCATCTCATAAAACATCATAATCATCTCTTTGAAGCACATACCGGTATTGCCGAGTGCACACTCGTCGGCGTGCACCCCCTTTCCCCTTCCATCCCGTAGATGGAGGGTGCCTACTCTTACTGACTCGCTCCCCAAGCACAACTGTGAATGGGACTACGAGGTAGGACTTTCGTGTTCACTACGTGTGCACACAGAGTCCCGCATCAGCATGGGACGCCTCTTCCATTATGAATGCGCATATGACATAAACATGTAGAGATTGGCATAAACATTTAATACAACGAATTCATGATCAATATGAAATCATGTTCATCATGTCATAGGAAAACATCAATCATGGCAAGTTAGTATATCATGTAATCACATTGCACCTAAGCAAGTCTAGCAAATCATACAACACCCAACCCATTCCAATACACTTGCCTTCAACCGCGGCGACGGATTGGCGAGAGGTTGAGGGCACTCCCGGAGTCACACCACCTGCACATAGATACCTCACACTCAAAACGTGCCCACAAAATAGTACAAGATCGAACCTCTAACCCGACTCCGCAAACTACGCCTAAAACTCGAAAACAAAGAATCTGTCCCAACGGGACAGCGGGCTTCCAACAAACATAACTTGAGTTCTAGGTCTCCAAATTAAGTAAACAAGTACATCATCGCGAATCTTAGTAAATTTCCTAGCTTTCTCTAAGTATTGGGAAAAGTTGATTCGGCTTCTAAAATTACCTAATCTACAGATCAACCCGATCTGTCCCAATCACGTCACAGATTTAAACACATTTGGTAAAACGATCATAACTTTCAAACGGCTGGGCAAAATTTGACGTTCTTGCTATCCAATTAAAGATATTGAAGTTATGTACATCTTTATCAACAGGCGCCCGGCCAATTTCCGATTCTAAAATTGCGAGAACTCAAACCCTAGGTCGGGTGCTCAATCTGCCCGAGACAGAACGCTATGCAATCTCTAGTTTTCATCCATTCTATCCAATCACAGCACCACCTTTCAATTTAAAAGCACCAAAACACCCTCTAGCACAGCACCTAGTCCATCCCCAAGTATTACCCATAGCCATACCTTCGCCCGACAAACAACGAACGTCGAAAACTCCTCCCGGTCGCCCGATCTTCCTCCACGTGCCAATCCCGTTGGATTCTCTCATCGCGGGGCTTTCCAACGGCGAGGACAGTGAGGAGGAGGGGCGTGGCAGTGAGGGGATGTGGTGGAACTCACCTAGGGCCGGCTAGAGGTGGTGGGGAGGGAGGTGGCGGCTAGGGGAAACAAGGGGGCGCACCACAATGGGGGGCGGCGGCTATGGGAGTGGAGAGGGGGTGGGGGCGTGCAAGGCTAGGGTTGGGAACATGGGGGGGTTTTGGCACAATTCTCCCCCTCATGGGCCAAGAAACTCCCCCACCAACGGCCCACTTCCTCCCCTTAAAGCCCAAAATAGCTCCCGCTAGGCCCAAACTCCCCCGGATAGGCCCAAACACCCGAAAAAGCCCAAAAACCTGGTAATAAAGTCGTACCAGAAACCGGATTCTATAAAGTCGCATCTCATAACGTCACATTCTCTATTGTCACATCCTATGATGTCACAGTTATGGCGTTCTGTTTCGGGCAGATTGGGTGGCCGACCTAGGGCTTAAGATTTCAAAATTTTAAAGGCGTTTTCTGGTCGGCTGTATGTTGAGAAAGTTATAGATAATTTCAATACCTTTCAGTGGACACCAAAAATGCATAATTACAATCAACAGTTTGAAAGTTATGTCTGTTTTACCGGACGTGTTCAAAACTTTGACACGATTGGGAGTTTGGGACAGATCTGGTGGATCCGTAGATTAGGCAATTTTAGAAGCTGAATTAGTTTTTCCCAATACTTAGAAAAATCTAGGAAATTTTTTAAGCTATGAGAAAATGTACTCGTTTACTTAATTTGGAGTGCTAGAACTCAAGTTATGCTAGTTGGAAGCCCGCTGTCCCGTAGGGACAGATTCTCTTTTTTCGGGTCTTAGGGGTTGATTGTGAAGTCGGGGTAGGGGATCATTCTTGTAATGTTTTGAGGGCACGTTTTGAGTGTGTGGTACCTATGCGCAGGTGTTGTGACCCCGGGAGTGTCCTCATCCTCTCGCCCGCGGTTGAAGGCAAGTGTATTGTAGTGGTTGCGGCTTAGGGAGCTGTAATGTTTGATAATGGGATGGTTTACACATGTTTTATGATATGATGCCATGATTGAATTTTGCTTGCGATATGTTGAAAATGGTTTATTATGAGGCTATGCAATGATTAGTTGAGTTTATGTGCAAATTGTTTATGTTTATGTCATATTTGCATACATGGCATGAGAACTCGCCAGGTCGGTGAGAAAGTCATAACTAGTCCGGTAAGGTCGGTGAGAAAGTTATGACTAATCTGGAGCACCATTGAATAAGACCTACCTCGTGATTCCATCCACAGTTGTGAATGGAAGCGAGGAGTAGGCACCCTCCATCTACGGGATGGAAGGGGAAAGAGGGTGCACATCGATGGGTGTGCACTCGACAATACCGGTATGTGCTTCGAGGAGACATGTGCATTGCATTGCATATATGCATGAGTTTATGAGATGTTGATGAGACAAGAGTTTAATGATGATGGTTGTGAAATGTTGATGAACATGTTATGGAATTTATGATGGCGTCTGTGAGACGTTAATGAAAGTGTTAATGAGTAATGTTGTTGTTTATTCCATTACAACACACTTTGCTGAGTGATGAACTCACGCTTGTTGTTTGATGTTGTTTTTAGGTACCTTGACCTCGACACACGGGAATGGGAGTTAGCATCACATCGTCACCTAACAGCACACAATTAGACATTTTATTACCCATCATTATTTGATGTTTCTTCGGAGTATTCCTTAATTGGTTTAAGGTTTAGTCTTTGCAATGTTATGTGCTTTGCTTCATGGTTGCCATCGTTTAAGTCATTAAACGTTAAGTTTATTTATTGTGGTTTGGACTGTTGCAATGCTTCCTGTTATACATGATTTAGATGCTCTTATATCATGATATTGTGCTATACTGCTGTTGTGATTGTTCCAAATCTTAAAGAAACAAAGGAGATGATGCCGGATTTTAGTACTCATTATTATGGTAGGTGCTGTAATTTGGTGTTAATTATGTGCTTAAACTGTTGTCAGTAGTCTTTGTGGTGACATTCGCGGCATACTAGATGCCGGGGTGTTACAAAAACATAAGTGCATGGAATTGCATTGCATTGCTAACGATAAATGATGATTATTGAGTTCATGGTAATGTATAGGTTTGGGATAGAGTTGTGGGATCATCCAAAGATGTCTAATGAGGTACGTGTTATAATTGAGTATGTTATTGAGGTATAGACTCAGTCAAAAGTGAGCAATGGGGTGAATGTGGTGATTGGCGGTGGTATTAATGTTTTATGTGTTTGCTAAATTCAAATAAGAAAAATTGCTATGTTATTGTTTTAAATGTGTTAAATGGTTAATATACTGTTCTTGGATGTACTTTGCTGAGTATTGGACTCACGCTTGTTTGTTTAATGTCTTTAGGTACTCTAAGGATGACATTGAGAGGTGGGGCTTAGCATCACACATCACTCATTGTCATGCCCTACTTGCTTAATAATTTAGGATTGGGTGTGGGGGCTGGTAAAAGGGCTCCCCACCAGCCTTTTGGGCGTGCTTCCCCTGCCCTTGGGCGCCCCCACCTCCCCCTCCTAAGCCCTAGCCGCCACCCCCTCTCCCTCTCCCTCTTGTGCGCCTCCACCTCCCCCTTTGCCCCATTGCTCCCCACCTCTCCACCACCTCTCCTCCACCCCCTTGCTGCCCTAGGGTGGTCTCCACACCTCTGCACCTTGTGGATCCATCCGTTGGAGCGAGGAGCGAGGAGCATGGAGCGAGGAGCGATCCGCGAGGAGATCTATTGGAGATTCGTTCGTTGGGCAAAGGTATGATTATGGGGATCCTTGGAATTGATCTAGGTACTGTTCTTAGGGTGATTATCAAGTTTTTAGATCAATTGGTGGTGCTGGATTGGAGTTCTTTGGGTTAGATCTAGACATTGCCACGTTTCTGTTTTCGGGCAGATTGAGCAGTCGGGCTAGGGTTCGAGTATTCGTCGATTTAGAATCCGAATCTGTCCGTATGGACTTAAAAGAAGTTGTAGATAATTTAATTATCTTTCCGTGGACATAAAGCACGTTAAAATCCGATCAGCCGTTTGAAAGTTATGGCCGTTTTACCGAGCGTGTTAAAATCTGTAACGCGATTGGAACAGATCGTAGTAATCTGTAGATTAAACAATTTTAGAGTCCGAATCAGTCTTTCCGTATAACTAGAAAAAGGTAGGAAATTTCCTAAGCTTCGCGATGGTATACTCGTTTAATCGATTTGGAGTCCCAGAACTCAAGTTATGGCCTTTGCAAGGCTGCTGTCCCGCCGGGACAGAACCTCTGTTTTTAGGTTTGCAAGTAGTGGGCAATGTCGGGTTAGATGGGGATTTGTGTACTGTTTTGCAGGCATTATTGTGAGTGTGTGATGCCTATGTGCAGGTGGTGTGACACAGGGAGTGCCCTCTACGTCCCACAAATCCGTCGCCCGCGGATGAGGCAAGTGTGTTGTAATGTATAGCGGATTGTAGGTTGTTTGTTGATATTGGGTGAAAGATTGAACACTTGCTATGCTCACTTGCCATGCTTGCTATTTTCCAATGAGATATTGAGTATGACTATCATGGTTCGATGCCATGTGTTTATATTTGTCATGATGAGTTGCCATATGTTTATGTACATGTGAAATATGATAATTGGCATAGTTGCATGCATGACATGTTACATGGCCCGGGCGGTGAGAAAGTCATTAACTAATCCGGGAAGGTCGGTGAGAAAGTTATGACTAATCCGGAGAGCCATTAGAGTAAGTCCTACATCGTGATTCCATCTACCGTGGGTTGTGGAAGCGAGGAGTAGGCACCCTCCATCTTCGGGATGGAAGGGGGGAGAGGGTGCACACCGACGGGTGTGTACTCAACCATACCGGTATGAGTTTCCATGGAGATATGAGCATAACATTGCATTGCATTGCATTGCAATACATTTTTTTTTAATGATGATGATGTTGTTATGTGCTCAAGTATGAGATGTTATATGTGATGTGAGGTATTATTGTCTTGTAAATGATCTTGTTGTCCATTACAATATGCTTGCTGAGTTTTCGAACTCACGCTTGTGTTTTATGTTGTTTTTAGGTACTTTGAGATCGGTATGCGGGAAAAAGGGATCTAGCTACACTTCTACACGTAGCTCCACCATCATAGTCCATAATTAACCACTTGGAGACATGATATTAAGAGTTGTGCCCTAAACTTAATGTATGGTTTAATCTAGCATGCTTGTGAATCCTTATTTGCTTCGTTATAGTTTATGAAGTGGTTAAGCGTGGTATTATTGGCGTAACTTGATGTTATGTCCATTTATGTTGTTGTTTTAGATGTCGTGTGCTATGATATATATCTTGCCATGATATTGAGATTGTGTTAATTCATGGAAAAACAAAGGAGATGCTGCCGAAATATCGGTTTTTAGCATATGAACCTTTGCTGGAATTTATGTTTAATTGTGGTACTTAGATGTTGTTTAGCTTATGTTTGGTAGCATTCGGGCATATTAAATGCCGGGGTGTTACAGTTGGTATTAGAGCGGGCTGTAGGTCCTTGGAATGTGTATTTTTAGTGTCATGCTATAGGGTACAACTAAAATGTGATGTGGAATAACTTAGAAACATGGCTTAGGTTTTTACTAAAATTTTGTCATAGGATAGCAACACTAAAACTTGCAAAAGTGGTATAACTAATCTAAAATTTGACACACATGGATGCACAGTAGAAAGGGTATGGGTATCGTTGTTTACGCTTAAATGTTGTACTTAAGCCTTGTTGCTAAATGCTATATTTGATATAGTACGTTGCTATGTCTATGAGATAAATGATTGAATTATTCCTGTTGTGGTGGTAAAAGTGGGGTTTTGGTGCCGAAGGGTTTCGGCCACCTCTCTTATTTCATAATAAGGGTGAGGTTTGACAGTGTGGCCGGTTAGTGCCACCACCGAAGAACTATTGACCCCTGTAGGAGAAGAGTGCTTATCCTTTCTGTCGTTGATCAGGTAGTTGACTGGAGTCAAATAGAAGAGTTAATGGTGGTTTCCTTCGTATGTTCTTTGCCGTTCTGACGGTCGGTGTTCTTTGCTTTTCTTGGCTTTAGTAGATTTGAATCAAATGAAAAGTGTTGGGTTTTCGCGGATCGTTCCGTATGCGGTGTGTGGTTTTCTCTTCCTTGGTTGAAGACGAAGAAGAGGAGACTAGTGTTGCGCTTCTTTTGGGCGCCTTTCCAGTTTTGATGCCTATTGATTGCATTATGGGGAACAAGCATTCAATTTATCCCTGTGTTTGTCTTTCTCTGAGGTTAAAGGAGTTATTATGAGTTGTGCCAGCACCAGGCTGTCGTGGCTGAAGTTCTGTGGCTTTGTAGTAGTACGTGGTGTTTGATTTCGTTATTTTACTGGTTTAAGAAATCATCTTTGAAAAACCCTTCTTGTTTCGTGAAAGATTGGGGTTTGGTGCTAAGGTTTTATTTGCAAAGGTTTATTTGATCGGTTGGTTCCCTCCAGTGGGAGTCTTGGAGATTGAAAAGTGTTTTGGAGAATTCCTTTGCATGACCAAGTTTGGGTTTGTCTCATCGCAATTTTGAGAGTCAAATTTTCCTTATGAACTTAGGATGAGTTTTAAAACTAAAATGCTGTAAAAAAAGTAGTCTTTTGACTGAAATCGTTTGTCCCTAGTAAGAATTGATGTTTAGCATGTTATGTAGTAGGTAACAATGTGGTTTATGGATTGATGTGTTGCTAAGTTAAATTTTGATTTGAATCAATTCAATGTGATTAATATCTCTAGCTTGAGAATAAATAGACTACTAGTGTTGCAGTTTACTCTTAGCGAGAATGATTAAATGTGTTAATGTACATGCTTAGAATCTGTTGCCTTGCTTTAAAAGTGCTTATGATCCTTGTTAATGTTAAAAGTTTAAACTTTGATGCATAGTTAAAA
This sequence comes from Rhipidocladum racemiflorum, assembly GCA_036346355.1. Taxonomy (NCBI): domain Eukaryota; kingdom Viridiplantae; phylum Streptophyta; class Magnoliopsida; order Poales; family Poaceae; genus Rhipidocladum; species Rhipidocladum racemiflorum. Next base: position 38,574,806 of record CM070581.1, read on the forward strand.
CATTAAGATGATGTAGACTCATTGTTATTGTAAAAGAAACTTTGGTGGTTGTTAAAGATGTTCTAATCTAATGGATTAATAGAGAAATTTAATCGTGTTGACTAGTGACTTTAATTTGGATGTTGATTAGAGTTGCTATTTATGTTGTTGCAAACTACTAGTATCTTTGGAAGTATGCAGTTGTGTCGCTACAATGCTAGTATTGATATCAATGGAGAAGACATAAGACTTATTGTTAATGATGTTGTTAATGGTAGTGTTAATGCTAGTATTCACTATTTTAAATAGTGGGAGTATGTTGTGTGGTGGTAATTTTGTTATCACCTATGTATAGGGTAGCTAAAAGTAATGTTGTTGGTTGATGATTATGCCCATTTGTTGTTATTGATGACTAAGTAGTTGTGGTAACTGTTTAGATTATTCGTTGGAAAACCATGGTTAAAATAGAGGAAAATTTTAACATGTTGCGATGGAGTGAGCTTTGGATAATTAACATGATGTACAATTTCATCCTTAATGAATGTATGCCTTGGAATCCTAGTTATGAACTTTGTCTTGTAGAGATAATATTTACATGTTGAAGTCGTTGTTTAACTGAATAAGGTTCGGTTGTCGAGACGTGAATATATAGGTGGTATGAAATTTATAGGTTGATCTTGCTGAAAGATTTGTGGAAGTACTATGTTTCAAATTTAGAATAAGATGTATTATGATTCGGTGAGCCGTGGGGATCATGTCATTATAGTCTTGGTTGGGTGCCTTTTTGATAAGCATCATAAACCCTTATTAAAAAAATGTTGGGAATGGTAACTAGAGGAAGAATTTGTTGTGAAACTTTCGGTTGAATTGTGTTGGGGCTCCTCAGATAGTAAATAGTGATTATTGAAGTCTTTAATGGAAAGCGTAGTGGAGTACTAGAGATGGTTCCTTTCATGCTGAGCTGTTGTCTAAAAACCTTTGAAACTGGTTTGGTTGTTTGCCATCTCGGTTGAATGCTTTCGGTTGAGGTGTTCCTTATGTTGAGTTTCAGAGTTTCCCCAAAACTCGTAGTGGTTGGTGTCGACCTTTGGTTTTGGCGAATTTGTTTAGTTCGTGTTGTGAGTTTGAGTTTACATCCAAAAGTTTTTGAGTGGATCGCGCCTTTCGCGTTAGACCGATTTATCTTTGGAATTAATTTTAAAAGGAAGTAGATGGTCATAAAGGGTTGTGTTGGAAACTTTTGAGTTAAGCCCTTGATGTGTAACTCTATTTGACTAGAGTTGGAGTCATTTGGAAAATGTGTCTGGTGTGTGGGTGTTTTACAAGTCTGGATTTTTATGAATGTTTCATAAGTGAATTTGGTTAGTGAAGAGTTTTCTTTTTGGATTGAGTTTCCCTCTCTTTTGATAAAAATTTATGGCGCTTGTGTCTGCAGATGTTTGATTTTGGAGTCGATGTTCTGTTCCAAAGGGTTGAGTTTGATTTTGCGAGGTGTTGCAAAGCTAGTGTTAAATCGAAGATGGGTTTTCACACGATGTGGTGTTTTGTTGATTAACGATGTTGCCGTCATAATTTATATGAATTAGCGCAACTCTCGATGTTATTCGAGATTTATTCATATGATACCGAGGCAAAAGTCATCATGTGAATGACTATTCGGTAGTGTGGTTACATGATGAGGGAATGGTGAAAAGTAAACATGACATCGTTTTTACATGTTAAATGATAAAAGAGTCATTGAGCCAGGTCGGTGAGAAAGTCATATATGGAGATATGACTAATCCGGAGTGCTCCTGAAGAGTGTGCATTTATGTCATGAAACGAGATTTCCCTTGCTTTCTAGTATGAAAAGAAGCAATGAACAATTTCTGGTATGTTGGTTGTGATGTAGGGGATTTATGCTTCCTTTGTGTTATGGCTTGGATGTTGCCGAATTCTTTCCAAAATGGTTGTTAACACTTTGGGTTTGAGTTGTTGTGTGTACACTTGGGCTTGATAGCTAAGTGTTTTTGTGTGAGGGCGAGACCCTCTTAAGAAAGGAACCAATTGTAGTTTGGTAAGGTTTTCGATCCTAGCTTGGGCTAGGTGTCGAACCTTAGTGGTATAAGGGTGGTTTGTGATGGAGGTTGATGATGTATGGGTTTAACCTTTACTAAGAGTAGCGATGGGTGGAAGTGAAGTTGACGGTAGATCGGTGATAATTGCCCTGCCGTGAGCGATTGTCTTCACTAGTTGTTTTTGGGTTTGAGTCTTGCCTGGGAAAGGATGGAATAAAATGTTAGTATGATCGTGTATCGGAAGGGCTAGTGTGCCTTAATGAGTTATTCCCTCGATGGAAACTTTCGAATGAAGAGAGGTCGTTAAAGGAATTGTGACTTCCTTTGACTTTGTCATGTTGAGTTTATTGCGGTGTGTAGTCGGGTAGGTTGTGATAGAAGGGTGAGGTGTTTGTCGTGAGGATTCGAGCGTTTTGGGTTGTTGAAGCCCTTCGAGGTTGAAACGCAGATTCTGTTTGGGATTTGAATTGAAAGTTGAACTGTGAGCGGTTGCCCTTAGTTGAGCTAGATCAACACTTTTTCTTTAAGTGTTGGTTTTGGGAACACGGTTGTCGCTTGTTTCCTGTTCTAGTCAAGCAGCGAATGTTTTGTACTGCAGAGAAGCCTTTTGTCTCTTGGGGACTTTGTTGTTGTTTTTGGCGTCCTTCGGATTCGAGGTCGAATCCTGTTGAAGGGGGGAAGAATGTGACACTATGGTTTGGTGTGACGTTATAGAAGGTGAAACTAGAGAATAAAACCTTTCGGCTTAGGGTTTTCTCGCGTTTTTGGGCCGGTTGAAGTGTTATGTCACCACGGAGTGTCGTAACCTTATTTAACGTGCATGATAAGGTTAATAAAATTATGAGATGTGGAATTAAGGTTAAAACTATAGGATATGGAGGTTAATAGCTTTTTCGGGGCGTTTAGGGCCGTTTAGGGTTTTGGGCCTTCAGGAGTTTGGGCCTTGGTGGGCTTTGGTAGGATGGAGTAGGTCTCCGTAACGGACTAGGATTGGGTGTGGGGGCTGGTAAAAGGGCTCCCCACCAGCCTTTTGGGCGTGCTCCCCCTGCCCTTGGGCGCCCCCACCTCCCCCTCCTAAGCCCTAGCCGCCACCCCCTCTCCCTCTCCCTCTTGTGCGCCTCCACCTCCCCTTTTGCCCCATTGCTCCCCACCTCTCCACCACCTCTCCTCCACCCCCTTGCTGCCCTAGGGTGGTCTCCACACCTCTGCACCTTGTGGATCCATCCGTTGGAGCGAGGAGCGAGGAGCGAGGAGCGTGGAGCGAGGAGCGATCCGCGAGGAGATCTATTGGAGATTCGTTCGTTGGGCAAAGGTATGATCATGGGGATCCTTGGAATTGATCTAGGTACTGTTCTTAGGGTGATTATCAAGTTTTTAGATCAATTGGTGGTGCTGGATTGGAGTTCTTTGGGTTAGATATAGATGTTGCCACGTTTCTGTTTTCGGGAAGATTGAGCAGTCGGGCTAGGGTTCGAGTTTTCATCGAATTAGAATCCGAATCTGTCCGTACGGACTTAAAAGAAGTTGTAGATAATTTAATTATATTTCCGTGGATATAAAGCACATTAAAATCCGATCAGCCGTTTGAAAGTTATGGCCGTTTTACCGAGCATGTTAAAATCTGTGACGCGATTGGAACAGATCGTAGTAATCTGTAGATTAAACAATTTTAGAGTCCGAATCAGTCTTTCCGTATAACTAGAAAAAGGTAGGAAATTTCCTAAGCTTCGCGATGGTGTACTTGTTTAATCGATTTGGAGTCCCAGAACTCAAGTTATGGCCTTTGCAATGCTGCTGTCCCGCCGGGACAGAACCTCTGTTTTTAGGTTTGCAAGTAGTGGGCAATGTCGGGTTAGATGGGGATTTGTGTACTGTTTTGCAGGCATTATTGTGAGTGTGTGATGCCTATGTGCAGGTGGTGTGACACCGGGAGTGCCCTCTATGTCCCACAAATCCGTCGCCCATGATTTGAGGCAAGTGTGTTGTAATGTATAGCGGATTGTAGGTTGTTTGTTGATATTGGGTGAAAGATTGAACACTTGCTATGCTCACTTGCCATGCTTGCTGTTTTCCAATGAGATATTGAGTATGATTATCATGGTTCGATGCCATGTGTTTATATTTGTCATGATGAGTTGCCATATGTTTATGTACATGTGAAATATGATAATTGGCATAGTTGCATGCATGACATGTTACATGGCCCGGGCGGTGAGAAAGTCATTAACTAATCTGGGAAGGTCGGTGAGAAAGTTATGACTAATCTGGAGAGCCATTAGAGTAAGTCCTACATCGTGATTCCATCTACCGTGGGTTGTGGAAGCGAGGAGTAGGCACCCTCCATCTTCGGGATTGAAGGGGGGAGAGGGTGCACACCGACGGGTGTGTACTCAACCATACCCCAGATGAGTTTCCATGGAGATATGAGCATAACATTGCATTGCAATACATTTTTTTTAATGATGATGATGTTGTTATGTGCTCAAGTATGAGATGTTATATGTGATGTGAGGTATTATTGTCTTGTAAATGATCTTGTTGTCCATTACAATATGCTTGCTGAGTTTTCGAACTCACGCTTGTGTTTTATGTTGTTTTTAGGTACTTTGAGATCGGTATGCGGGAAAAAGGGATCTAGCTACACTTCTACACGTAGCTCCACCATCATAGTCCATAATTAACCACTTGGAGACATGATATTAAGAGTTGTGCCCTAAACTTAATGTATGGTTTAATCTAGCATGCTTGTGAATCCTTATTTGCTTCGTTATAGTTTATGAAGTGGTTAAGCGTGGTATTATTGGTGTAACTTGATGTTATGTCCATTTATGTTGTTGTTTTAGATGTCGTGTGCTATGATATATATCTTGCCATGATATTGAGATTGTGTTAATTCATGGAAAAACAAAGGAGATGCTGCCGAAATATCGGTTTTTAGCATATGAACCTTTGCTGGAATTTATGTTTAATTGTGGTACTTAGATGTTGTTTATCTTATGTTTGGTAGCATTCGGGCATATTAAATGCCGGGGTGTTACATTATCGACTATGTTAGTAGTTCAATCTTGGATCATTACTTAGAGGAACCTTGTGTGTGTGAACTATTTGGTTATATTGTTAAGCGTTATTTTAGTTTATGGATAAACCATGTTATGCATTGAGCCTAATCTTTGGTCTAGATTGAGATGAGGATGTTGCTGAAATTATTCGCTAGAATTCTTTTCTAGTTGTTGTTATGCATGAGAATAATCGGTTGTGGTTGTGGTTGTTTATTTTCCAACCCTTGATTATAACTTGTTGTTGATGGTTATTGTCTAAAGTTAAAACTATATGCTTGCTGAAATTATGGTATCGGTTGGTTATTTGCTATTGTTGTTATGTTGTCTTGTGATCCATATTACAACAATGTTGCTGCTGAAATTTTTAGTGGAGATCGAAAAATTTATTAGTACGCTAGCTTGTTGTGGTTCATTGTTAGTATTTAGTAGTGAGATGTCTTTTAGTATGCTTGTTGAATTTTATGCAGCCTTGACTGATTTGTTGTGGTTGAGCTTGTGGTGTAACATTCAGAGCACGTTTGGTGCTGGGGTGTTACAGGAAATGCCAACCGATGGCCAGCCTCGACTGGAAAGGTGCCAATAATGCCCAGCTAAATCTTACAAGAGGCAGGTTGCTGTAAAATACTACACCATTAAGGTGACATTAGGATGTGGGACTGAATAACAAAAAGCATTACTACAAGGAAAATTGGACATTACCTATAGATAATTTATAGGATGCTACACACATCGGACCCCTCCAGTAGCGCTGTAGATGTGCAATTATTAAGGCAGAGACCAAGACTCAACTAAGTAGTGTCCCCTATGGCCTAGGGCTAACTAAGTTCCTCTAGGCTTGCCTGCAATTGAGCCAGCTAATGCTTGAGTTCGATGTTATGCTGGTTCATCTCCAACCGCATTTCTAATCAAAGCTCCTCTTTGATTTGTTCATGTATGGATCTCTTCCTCCTTCTCACATCCGGGTTGTTAGGGAAACCACCCCCAAAGTCACAGTAACATCCAACCCTTGCACACGGCCAAGGTCCTCCTTACTGTTGATAGGACATCCCTATCCTTAATGACCTAGAAAGATCCTTGGGATTGCTCTACACTCAAAGCCTCATGTAACAAGTTATTTAATTACAATTTGAAGTCAAGAGTGTGATGGGAAGGGTACTTGCTAGGGTAGATATTCTTACTAGTTGTTTGATGAAGGTTTTATCAGTAGGTTTAACAAATGATATGGTCCCACTACTACAGAATGATACAATACTATCTCTTTATTTGGGTCGGTTCCTAACTTTTCAAGAAAAAACAAATAGTGATAGATGATTCGGCGTGGGTGTGAAATATGGTGCAAATTATCACTATAAGTTTGACCTCATAACCAATATTGATGAACTGATAGTGATACCATCGTCATCACTATCGATTATGAGGTCATAACTGATAGTGATGTAATATGTATCACTTGAAGGACCGAGATGGTGATCAGAGGGGGGTGAATGATCCCAAATAAAATCATCCCCTACTCACGTACTCAAAACAATCCCGCAAAGAAAGCGGTGCTCCTCAAATTCGCAAAAACACGCAAAAACAGAACGCTTAGACAACTATGTGTATCCCTAGCTTGCATGGATGAGAATCATGAATCATGTGAGGGATTTTTAAATCACAATCCTGGTTGTCAAGTGTCCAAAATAAAGAGGAATCAATTCAAATATTTCTTTTCTAAAAGAGATCAAGCCAAATCACAAAAGCCCCTTTTAGAAAAGCAAAAGCAGATTTTTCAGGAATTATCCTCACTTGGAGCAGGTGGTTGGTGGACTTATGTTGCTCCACAATTTTTGGGAATTGTTAACCCTGTGAGACGATGAGTCATGAAACACTCCACTAAAAATCACCTCCAAAATCCTTGTAGAAAAATAAGGAAAAATCAAGGACTATAGACAGTCATGAACTTCGATCAGGAAATTTGGTGCTCGGTTTTCACCTCATAGCTCCCAAATGGTGCAACCAGTGGATTAAAAGATTTTTTTTACATATGGATATATGAGTGACGCACCTTATCCAACAAGAATCACTCAAAAAAGGATTTTTTTTATATTTTTCTAAAAATCAAAAACTGACTGCTGCGTGAAGAACAAGTTCAGGACAGATTTGCAATCTTGATAGAAACTTGATCTCTAGTCTATCCTAGGGTGCAAGAAAGATGTAAAACCAAATGAGCACCCTCAAGACATCCTTGATCAACGGCATTTAGAAGGAGAGGAGGCAAATCCAAATTGCGAGAAAGTAAATTGCGAGAATTTACATGCGGGAAAGTAAATGCTGAATTTAAATTTCATAAAGTAAATACATAATGTAAATGCGGAATTTAAATTAACAAGAATGTAAAGAAAATCTTTGTATTTTCTGGTTGGAAGGTTTACAAAGCCTCACTTCATGTGGGCAAAGCTCAAAGGAGCAACTCAAACCTTCAAGTGAGGGAGGGCACCCATCCCCCTCTATTTATACTACTCTTGGGCCACTTACCACCCTTGGATGAGTCCCAAACCCTAGAGCACTCCACCAAGGGCTAGGATTAACCCACTCATTCCACCCCACACATGGGCTTTACATGGGCCACATAGGCCATACATGGGTTTTAAACAAAACCCGATCAACCCGATGCAATGGGCCTTCATCCGCCGGACTTGACCACTCCGTTTCTATCTCTTCAAGCCTCCAATCCGAACCGAAAACCTTGAGCCACCTCAAGTCCATTTCCATGACGTCCAGGTGATCCCGGTTTAAGCCCAACCATCTTGTCAGCATCCTCGACCGTTTTGGACCTCGGTTCTCCCAACCTAGTCCCGGTACTCACCAATGACCACAGCTGCCTCAATAACCTATACCACAAGGACCAAAACATTTTGCACATTCCAAAATACAATCTTACCTTTTTCTTCCTGCATGTTAGTCCATATTTATCATAAATTCAAACATGCAATTCCAAGTCAAATAAAACTCAAACCTGAGCACACCTTGCTCAAATAAAGTCAAATACTCATCACAAATATGGATGGACCTCCACATGGTCCTTCATCACTATCGGTTTTGAGGTTAGAACCAATTGTGATAGTACACATACCAATTACCAAACGCCTTCTCGCACATGACCTCTTGGCTTCTCCTCCCGATCCATTTAAATACAAAAAGTCGAGGCATCCCCCTCACACTTGACCTCTCGGTTCCCCCCCATTCTATAAAAGGAGTTTACTCAGTCCTCATTGCCCCTCCGCCTCTCTACCTATTCAACGTCCACATCGCCCCTTCGCCTCCCCTCGCCCGCATCACCCTCCACCTCCTGTGGTGCGCCCAATCCCGGCAACAAGGAAGGTGTCGACGCGATGGTATAGAACCAGATCTAGCCATCAACATCGTCGTCACATCCGGCCACCGCACCACCCCTACCCACCGACTGCCCTCGTCGTATTGCTTTTATTTCATTGTTTTGAGCTTGATCATCATATTCAGTATGTAGTTAGATATTCTTTTGATTATTACTGAATATACTGATTATGATTGCTTATCTTGCTCTGTTCATAGCCTTTGATTAGTCAGTTGTTGATATACCTGCTTGGCTGAACTATTCATAATATTTTTTTGGTCATTTGAATAGTGAATCACTGCCGGTTTTATGCTCAATGATGTTTTGGGTCATTGATGAATTAAAACAATTAAAGTAGTGAATGTGACCTTGAACTAAAGTTGCTTCCTATTAATGGTAGAAAGTATTGCTTTTATTTCACTGTCTTTGAGTTTGATCATCATATTCAGTATCTAGTTTGATACGCATTTGATTATTGCTGAATATATATACTGATTATAATTGCTTAGCTTTCTCTGTTCAAGGCCTTATTTGCTTAGTTAATTGTCTAATTCAATTTTAATTATATGACCAAGGTGTAGTGGAGATAAGATATTAACCTCTAGCAGCCCTACACCTTGTGGAGAGGAGGCTGAAGGTGTAACCTTCAATAGCCCAACACTTGAGAGCATTCTATCCTAATTAATCTATTAAGTAGACATGATTCAATGTCAAGTCGACATAATAATTATGAATTGCTTTATCCTTTTGATTATGCATTTTTGCAAGCTTTGAATTATGCATATTATTTCCCAATAACTACAAATTGCACACATATAAAATGGATCCTACAAACAAGATAGACGACATGAAAAAGTTGTTGAGTGCTAAACGAAAACTAGATGTGGAGATAGAACAATTGAAGGAAAAATATGAGTTAACATAAAAAGATTTATAATATGAAATAAAAACAGAAAGACATAGATGACAAATCGCAAGATATTAAATCTCTTAACAATGTACTCATCATTAACAAATGCAGGGATAATGCAGAGCTCGAAGAACCCAAAGCTGAGCTTATAGAGGTAATATAAAGGGTTCTAGTATTTAATTCGACATGGTAATTGATAATATACCAAGACAGCCTATTTTCACAACAAAATTATCACTTTTTTATGTACTAAGAGATATGATAGAAAGTCAATCAGTTATTGATGTCAAACAAATAGGTACTGTGTCGGAGCGCTGGAACTTTAAAGAGAACCGAAAAGCCTCTCTTGCGAAAGCTATGACACATATGATGGCAGATATGAAAAGCTCTAAGGTCTCCTTGTCTTGATCTATGAAATAATATTGTTTCTCAATGTATGCTTGTTGAAATTTATCCTGAAATTATTTTAACTACTTATTGTATCTTTGTAACCTAAAAGGAAATACTTCAGACAAAAGTTGGCTATAAAAATGACTACTCTTGTGCCAAGAAGTATGTGCCTTATATCAGTGGACAATCTCTATGGTACTCTAGATGCAATCGCTTGGGCAAAGAGCCTTCTACTAGGACGTCAGGGTTGCTTGAGGAGGGTTATGTTAGAGGATTGTGCTACTGATTTTTGCATTGGGTATATGTATCCATAAATTAACACTATCAACAATACAATGAATGTGAATGTGTCAATCTGTGTGTATATTGTGAATGTGAATATACTGTGAATTTGTCAATTGTATATATACTATGAATTTGTCAATCTATAAATATATTGTGAATCTATGAATTCCTGGTGCTATTCTAGGAAAATAGCATAGGATTTATCTCTATCGGTTCCACGCTCGGAACCGATAGAGATTAGTATCGGTTCCACACTAAGAACCGATAGAGATCAAGATGACATCTTTATCGGTTCTAAGCATGGAACTGATAGAGATTCCTAAATTATCTCTATTAGTTCCTAGCTTAGAACCGATAGAGATTATGGGTCTTGTGGGTCGGTTCTGAGATTAGAATAGATCTAGATGACACATATCTCTATCGATCGAAAACCGATCGTGATAGACATTCATCATCATTGTCTACAGACTTTGTATCGCCACCAAAACTAACCCAAATGACAAAAAGGAACCATCCAAATGACCATTTCTGTAGTAGTGTCCCCAATTATATTGTCATCATTCTCGCCAGTACTCAGTTACGGGTTTGCTGGTCTGTTATCCCCGTAAAGGGCACGGAGCCTGATAATCGATCGGTCACATCTTCTTTCTTCCTCCGAAAAGTAATCTTTCCCACGTACCAACTGGTGCTTAGATAGTGCGGGTTGGTGTTGTGTGATCTAATAGCTTCATTCCTCACACTAAGCATCCACACTGGCATGATCTTCATGCTTACGAACTTCCCCATGCAGTCGTAGTCAAGAAAGGGTACTTCTTGAGAGGACTCTCTGACTTGTTCGTATATTTAGTGACAAGGGTGTTCTTAAAGTTCTTCCAGACCTTGCCCATTGACAGTAAAGCCTATCAGTGCATGTGGTGCTAGAGCTTCTTGAGAATGATGAAGGCCTCCTTCCATTCTTCCTATAGAATTTCCTTTTCATTCTCCGTTACGGCCTTTCAGCTAGTGATGGTGATTGACACCTGCTCCCTTGTAAGTATGCTACATGTGGTGCGGAAAAAAAAATTTATTTAATATTTATTTTAAATCTATTTTTCAAAAATAATCAACGAAAATAATAATAGAATTAAGCTCATGTCTCCCTTTATTCAGGCGATCGCCCATTGCTAGGGCGATATGTGCTACTGTGGCACCATTTCTCTACTGCCGTTGGCTGTCATGACTGCGAAAAAGCTGCCATGGCAGCTATCGCCCCAACTAAGGGCGATCGTCCCACTCTCGGGTGATAGGTGGCCTCCTTATAATACTGCTAAGGCAGCAAAATAATATTACCACGGCAGCAAAAAATGCTAGTCGCGCTTCGCTTTCAGTTGCTATGGTGGGGTTTCGGCAGGATACGTTGGCCATGTTGCCTTTTGCCTATGTCGACGGTCAGTATCCAATTCCACCACGTGCTGGGAAGAGATGCCGACGATCGGTATCCAATTCCACCATGCGCTGGGCAGAGATGCCGACGGTCGGTATCTAATTCCACCAATGCCTTTTTTTATTTAATATTTATTTTAAATCTTTTTTTCAAAAATAATCAAGGGAAAAAAATGTCGGATCTAGGACCCTATCGCTCCTGAGTGCAGAGATCACTCGTCCCTGCGACGATAGGCTGCCTGCCGTGGCAGCATTCAATGCTGTTGTTTGCTGCTGTTTATGCTGTGGCGACTATCGCCCGAAGTAGGGGCGATCGCCCCATGCATGGGAGACAGGTGCCCTTTATTTCACACCACTCACGGCCGACATGTGACCTCCACATCGGGCCCTAGTACGAAAACAAAGAATTCTGAAAGCAAAGAATTCCACCTGTCGTGGTAGCGAAAATGCCTGTTGCGCTTTGGTTCTGTTAGTGTTATGCCCTTGAGGCAGTCATATAGATGATTGTAACATGACTATGTTTATAAATAATAATATGATTATTGGTCCAATGAATGTATATCGTTATATTGATCAGTAAGTATGTGACTTGCTTATAAAACTCTCTACCCATTGATATAATTCTGTAAGAATCTCTGATTGGATATCATCGTAGTGGACAACGATGAATTGATCAGCACATGTACTGATCGATGATCATGTTTCATAGATCATGGGATATGGAGATATCATCAATACATTGTGAACGCATGTTGGAGAACATGTGTTAGATGGACCCGCAATGGGACACTGCGAGAATGTTGCATTCTTATATGTCATCAGTGTATTCATACATAGTAGATGTATGATCCTTAGACCTGAGATTGTCACATTCCCTACATATGTAATAGTTTACCTTGGGGTTACCAAACACTATTTTCTAACCGGATAGTTATAAAGGTAGCTTTCATGTTTACTATGAAACAGGCAAAGGGAAGTGAGCAGTCAAGATGGAATTTGCCACTCCAATGTAACGAAGATATATGTCTAGGCCACTTGTGTGATATGATTAAGGAAGTGCATGGCCATGCCGTGATTGAGAAGTCAATCACAACTTATTAATATACCACGGATACGAGAGATGGATTGAACTGTCAAAGGATGACATGTTTCTCGCCTTGAGTTCGATCTTCACATAGTTGGGCAAAGGGATTATTACATCAGTACTTTAAACATATGCGTTTGGAAGTTGGCATGCTCTGCAAGGAGCCGCTACCGACTATTGGATTAGAAAAGGGTTTTCCGAATCCATGTCCAAATGCGCATGAACCTACAGGGTCACACACTTAATGGGCTGGGACACATTAATTCGGATTGGATCCGTAATTAATGGACCTCGTGGGCTTAACACGTAGATGGGCCCTGACTGCCTAGGGTTTCACGTCGTGGCTATATAAGGAGGGGAGGAGGCTAGACGCATAGCACACTTTCGTGCGGTTTAGAGGTGTTTCGCCAGAAACCCTAGCCACCTCCTCTTGTTGCCCCTGCCGAGCGACCCGATGCTTGCACACCGATGCACGGTGTTCCATCCCCGGACGTGTGGACTGCTGTGGTGACGTTACTGCTACTGCGGCGTGGAGAGGATAATCCGCAACGAGGATGATCTGCGGCGAGGACGATCCACGCCGAGAACGATCCACTACAACGACGTGCGAATGATTCCGCAACTACGCGTCTAGTGGTAATAGATCTATGATCTCCTTCTTATGAGTAGCTTTTCTGGTTTGCGGTAGAAATTTTAATTTGTGCTAGAGTAGCATACCGCATTCCTCAACAGGTTCCAGTTGCCACGGCGGGATTTCAGCGGGAGACGTTGGTTGTGTTGCCTTTTGCCAATCCCGACGGTCGGTATCCAATTCCATCGCGCGCTGGGCATAGATGACGAGGAAATCCCAGGTATGGCCCTTGGGCATACTAGGGGGTGGTGCCACGGTGGTGTAAGAATGACTGCCGCAGTAGCCAAAAAGGCCAGTCGCGCTCGGGTTTCAGTTGCCACGGTGGGGTTTCGGCGGGAAACGTTGGATGTGTTGTCGTTTGCCGATGCCGACGGTTAGTATCCAATTCCACCTCGATTTAACAATTTACATTAAGAATGATATAGCGATTAGCAATTTAGCGATTTAATAATTTACATTAAGAATGATTTAGCGATTAGCGATTTAGCTGATTTAACAATTTAGCGATTAGCCATTTAGTGATTTAATAATTTACATTAAGCATGATTTAGCGATTAGCGATTTAGCTAATTTAACAATTTAGCGATTAGCGATTTAGTGATTTAATTATTTACATTAAGAGAGATTTAGCGATTAGCGATTTAGCGATTAGCGACTTAGCGACTCAGCGACTTAGCGATTTAGCTACTCAGCGACTTAGTAATTTAGCAATTCAGCGATTTAGCAACTCAGCGACTCAGTAATTTAGCGACTCAGCGACTTAGGACTACCGTAAAAATGTCGATAGGGGCCCTACTGTAAAAATGTCAGGAACTACCGTTTAATGTCGTCAATGCTATCGGGGACAAACTGCCCCAGGGTAAATATCGCCCTAATATGGGGCGATCGCTCCATTGTCGGGAGATATCTACCCTTTATAACCTTCGTTCTAGCTCGCAGTCTCACAAAGGCAGCAGTGAAAGAGGAAGAAAGAAAAGAAGAGAGAAGGGAAGGAGAGGGAGAAAAAAAAAGTAGAGGATTAATCCAAAATGCCGAAGCATGCAAATGGAAAGGGAAAAGGGAAAGCAAAGGAAGAGGGAAGCGCTTGGCTGCATAATTCAGCGTACCAGGATCTCTTCCTACCTCCTGGAGCTGTACCACCGATGTGTATGTGCGGAGATCCTTGCAGGCTTGTCCGCTCTTGGGAAATGCCAACTTAGAAGAGGAGGTATTGGAAGTGCCACAACTACGCCTTCGACCCACCGCAGAAGAGCCTGAAGAATCGCCATATGGTAATAAGCATACTTGTTTCACAATATTTGTACATGAAACTTTGGTAATTTATGTTTCATGTAGTTGCCTCTGCCACTATGTGAATTTGACAAATAGTTTGACATGGAGATCAATCCTGAAGACCAAAGGCTCCTTGATCAAGCCAACCAGGCCGAGGAGTTCACACGGCAGCTTCAAGAGCAGCGTGATGCCGCACGCGAGGAGGCACGTAGAAAGGAAGTGGATGAGAAGGAGGCAGAGAGAGAGAGGAAACGAGAGAGGGCGCGTCGTGCCAGAGAAGCCCCACCGGAGGAATGGGCGAAGGGGAAGTGGCCTCAAGCACTCAGTAGACGTCTAGTTGTAATTATTATTTTCGTTGTCCGTGGTACTCCTTTCAGTTTTAAGCCGTAATAAAGAGTGTGGCCTGCCTTATTTTCTATAGTAACATCTGATTTGTGAATCGCCCTCTCTCTAATCTCCCTCTCCCACCCTCGTTTTGCAATAAAGTTGTTGTCGACTATAATAGTTAGGGTTATTGCACTAGTAGAATTTAGATGCAAAGAAAGGTGTAAATAAAATATTTTTCAGAATATGGTAGTCCATATATCAAGGAGCAAACCTGGTCCATTCTTCCATAATATTACAGTTAAGCATGATATTTTACAGGCTGCCGAAAAGGTTTAAGCGTTTCATTATTGTCGACTATAATAGTTAGGGTTATTGCACTAGTAGAATTTAGATGCAAAGAAAGGTGTAAATAAAATATTTTTCTAGAATATGGTAGTCCATATATCAAAGAGCAAACCTGGTCCATTCTTCCAAATTATTACATTTAAGCATGTTATTTTATGGGCTAACGAAAAGACTTAAGCATTTCATTGTTGTCGACTATAATACTTAGGGTTATTGCACTAGTAGAATTTAGATGCAAATAGTAAATAAAATATTTTTCCAGAATATGGTAGTCCATATATCAAAGAGCAAATCTGCTCCATTCTTCCAAACAAAATACATTTAAATAGGATATTTTATGGGCTACCGTAAAGGCTTAAGCGTTTCATTGTTCTCGACTATAATACTTAGGGTTATTGCACTAGTAGAATTTAGATGCAAAGAAAGGTGTAAATAAAATATTTTTCCTGAATATGGTAGTCCATATATCAATGTGTGAATCTGCTCCATTCTTCCAAAAAAATACATTTAAACATGATATTTTACTGGCTGCTGAAAAGCTTAAGCGTTTCATTGTTCTCGACCTACGCAACGCGGGCTACCACTTATCTATGGGCGAGCTGCTCGGACGCTGCCTTGCACGGAGTTCTGAAAATTGGACAAGGCACATGCATTACTAATTGAGAAAGATAAGCTAAAAAATGTGAGCACTGAGTTCAAACAGTTATACAACATAGTGCTGAAAAAAAAACATTACAAAAGTACAGATGTACAACAAGTCAATCACGACCACGCCTCCAGAGTTGGTCCGTGGGGTACGTGAGTGGCGATAGAGGACGGACAACCCTCCTGGGCCAGCCCTGCGGTTGATAGGTACTGCTCCATGTAGAACGCTGCCTCCTCCCGGTCGTCGTAGCCGAAACTACCCTAGGGTCCTGGTGGGGTGTGAGATGAAGACTGCCCCTCGTGACCCCAATGTTGCTGTGTGGGAGGCCAGAATAGGGGCTCGCAGTAGCTGACGTCAGCCCGTGGGAGCCGACTGGCACGGGGAGGTGCGGGCACAGGTCCACGAGGAGTCACCAGGGGAGGGTGAGGTGCTAGCCCACGCGGACGTGGTGCACAGTGTCCAACGACATCTCCACCCCCCCCACCCGGTAGCCCACACAATGACACAATTGCCTCACCTTGACGCTGACCCGCTCCCAAGCTGCCTTAGCCTCAACGGCAGTCACCTGGATGCCTGCTTGGAGGCACGCCAACATGGACGTAGTCTCCATGTCCAACTCTCCTACAAGTTGTGCCTGCATGTAATGTTGGATTGATAAGAGGTAATTTACATGAAAAATATGTACCTATAGAGATTCGATTGTGACACTTACCGTGAAGTTATCCCTCTCAGACATCTGTGAAGGGTACGTGTCCGACACCGATGCCTTAGTTGCGACATACGATGCTGCTGGTGTGTACCTCACCCTAAGGTGAGTCCACGGGGAGAACCACTCCATGTACTCATCGTACATGTCCTCGTCATACGCCCAGGTCTCGGTGACCCTGTCCGCGAGCGCGTTGTCCCACTGCAGTGCCCATGTCGTCATGCGATGCGCGAACGGAGTGCCCACTACAACCCCCATCTGGGTCATCCTGCAATGCAAAAAAGGGAATTTACGTACAACATCCATTCGGCAAGAATTGTAAGTAGTGTTCTTAGGAGATGTACATGTGAGCGCCATGTGAGACAACGTGACGAGGTGGCAAGGGAAATGTCTGTAAGAGGCCGGACTGTAGTAGCACCCTGTGCGGCGAGTACTCCTCCACACACAGGTCGAAGACAAGGACCTTACGGGTGAGCCAGTACTGCTTGTCCCGCGTGCAAAGCGCAGAGATCCCGTGAGGTGCTCGGACGTCGATGTCGTACATGTTGTAAAACATCCAACGCACGTTCCCGTCGTGGAGCCTACCGAACTCGCGAACGAACTCGGGGTAGAACCTCTTGACCTGTCGGTGCGCGTACAACCGCTATGTGGAAATAAAAAATGTTGCATGTTATGAAAGTGAGTAAGTGGGGGAATAAGATACGAGGGGGCATACCTGTTGTCGAACACAGTAGTGGCCCATGGTGGGCCAGTCCATCTGTTCCCCGTGGTACAAGTCCTGTGAGTGCGGCGACCTATCAACAAGAGGCCTACCAATGGAGAAGCGCTCCCAGAACCACAACTGCAGCAGTAGGACGCACCCCAACATACCCGCGTCCTGGTCTGCCCGAAATACAGCATCGCACAAACCTCTGTATGTCACCGCGAGCACAGTAGAAGCCCACAACCATTGCACCATCTATTTACAATGAGAAAGTTAGACATGTCCTGTCATTACAGATTTTAATAGAATGTGTTACCTCATGGTCCAAGTTGTCGGCAATGGACTGCGCATACTGGATCAGGTGTCGGTCCACTGTGTTCCCGTGCGAGGATGGGAACATCACCCAACCGAACAGCAAGAGCAATTATGCCTCCAAGTGGCGGGCCACATCCTCCTCCTCAGCGTGCGGGTGGATCAGTTCAGCCTGCAGCATTTGGTACAATATTATCATCAAATTAGTGCATCCCTATTAAACTGCAATGAAGGAAGTACTAACCGTGAGCTAAAGGAGCCAAGTCTTCATCGGTCTGTGCCACTCACCCTGCCTAAGGGGCATGTACGGGGTGGCCCAGAGGTGTCGTTGCACCTCGGCGAACCGCGCGGACAACTCCGCGTTCCACGTGATGGAGACATCGTGCGACACAACTGCAGGACCCGCACAGGGGAGTCCTAAGAGGAAACACACATCCCGCAGCGTCGGAGCCATCTCTCCGCAACGCAGGTGGAACATGTGCGTCTCCGGTCTCCACCGGTCGACGAGTGTGGTCAGCAGGGACCAATCGTACCCGAACCGTGCGATGTAGTTGCCCTCCGCTAGGGCAGTGGTTTGCTCCACCATCGTACAGAGCAGAAGTAAGCTAGCCGCTCATAACCTGCATGTAGTGTGTAGCGTGGTCAAAATTGCATTCACAGCTAAGTACATGTACGTAAAAGAGTAGGAAGCGTTGGCAGCTTACTGTGGAACCCAGTGTGGGTCAATGCAAAGCATCTCGTTCGGCACCCGAGGCTGGAGTGTCCCTAACTGTCGGCCCTCAGCTACGGAGTACCTAGACCGGTGGGTCTGGTCCACGGTCGCGTCTAGCAGCTCAGGGCAAGCATGAGCAGCACGCCCAGCTCCTGCCATCGTCGCCTGTTACAAAGCAAATACAACAAACTGGTCAATAATTAAATGTTGCACAATAGAACTACCAAAAATTAAATGCAAAATAACGACAATCATACATGACATACTAAAGATTACATGACTAATTTGCTGTTACAAATGATCCCAAATGAAACAAACGACAATCATAGATGACATACGGGATCATAACTTGCTCATATGCTTTAATTCTACAGGTTTGCAGCATTCTTCAAGGACAACGGTATTCTAGAAAGCTAAATAAGCAACAGATTACAAACATACTAAAGATGAGTATATGTTCGATGAAGCACACATCATAGAAAATTACAAGATGGGAACAATAATTAACTGGTACATCGAAAATTACATGATGGGAACAACATAAAAAATTACATTGTACACAATTACGATACGCTTCGGACTCGTCCATATCGTTCCGAATACGCCGTGTCCTTCGACGCTTGACATTCTGCTTCAACATTCGGATGTCCAGTACCCATCGATGCCCTGGAGGGGGGGCTGCTGTGAACGATCCATCTACTCGGTACCCATACACCTCATGATGCCACATGTTTATAACACTTGCTTGTATTAATAGTGGGAGATGTACGAACGACATGATTGGTGTGTCTCGGCGGCTGCAGCAATAATGTGCGAGCACGGCAAGTGCAGCAGGCGTGCCTTCTGGCAGGAGCACTCGCAGTCAGCAGCTCGGAGTATACACAGATGGAAAGTCCTCTCCTGGTGGGCACCTTTGCGACCTCGGTCACCACAGTGCACGTGGTATCTCCGTTCCACGCCACTCTTCGGTGTCACGCGATGTGTATGTGCCTTTCATGTTTTCTTGGCCATGTATGTAGAAACAACCATTGAGTAGAACAGTCGATTGTCCGACATACATGTAGCAAACTTCTTATATCGCTCAATGAAATATCTTTGGTTGTCTAGTAACACACCTTCAACTATGCCCACCAATGGAAGGCATCTCGTGCCTTTCATTACCCAGTTGTAAATCTTCGCCAGGTTCGTCGTCATTATTCCATAATGTGAACCGCCCTCGTCATGCAGAAGTGACCATTTCTCCAACGGCTCGTGTCGTATCTAATTCGTGAAACTCTTTATGCTTGTCCCCAGCCTACGCCGAATGTTTGGTGCGTCGGTCAGAGCACACACAAGGTTGTGGGGTCCTCTCCTTGCTCTTGGTAGACCATAGGGTTCCTTGATGAACTAGCAGTTCCCCTTGGATTCAGTGATTGCTTCTTGGTTAGTTCATCCAATGTCCTCCAATGTGCGTCGAACTTCCTCCACTGGTTCTGTTTGCACAGCCGCTTGAACATGTTCATAAGCTCCTTGTTCCTGAACTGACAAAAACAATTGGCACCCATGTGCCTCATGCACCACCTGCTCTTCAGGTCTGGCCACTTTGCTGCTCCCATGACGTTGGACCCTTGTTGCATATCCACGATCGCCCTTAGCAGCCCTGCATGTCGGTCATGGATGACACAAACATTAGGCCGATCATGAACAACTACCAGCTTGACTCTTTCAAGGAACCAGTACCAGCTGTCCGTGTTTTCCCCCTCCACGAAGGCCAATGCGACCGGTAGAACCTGGTTGTTGGCGTCCACCACGATTGTAGTTAGAATCTGGCCCTTGTATTTCCTTGTGAGGAATGTGTCGTCCATGCAAATGACCGGGCGACAGTGTCGGGACACATTTATGCATGCGACGAGGGCCAAGAAGGCCCGCTGCAAGACACACTTACCCGCGCACACACCATCCGTGGGAAACTCCGTAAGGTCGATGGATGTACCAGGATTCCTAAGTGATATTGCCCTGAGTAGGTGTGGAATATTCTCGTAGGAAGCCTCGTACGTCCCGAACCGTATTTGTAAAGCTGTCCTTTTTGCTCTCCATGCCTTTCCGTAGCTAATCTCGTACTGAAACCTTTCCTCCATGGCTCTGATAATAGATCGAGGCTACAAGTGCGGATTGTCCACGATTTGACCATAAAAACACATTTGCCACCCAAGTAGACGACAGATTGCGATGTTCCTACTCCGCTTCCTCTAGTTCGCAGTTATGCTCTGTCACTATGGAACATTTCCAGTAGTCCTTCCACTTCTCCTTGTATGCATGCACCCGCCATGGGCACGAATCAACTACACACTTCACGTTGTATTCCTTTTTGCTAGACTTCACTACCCTGAATTGCCGCCGAAGAGACATTGCCTAGTACTTCACCGCATCCACCACAGCCTCCTTGTCTTTATATATGGCCCCCTGCGTGACCTCGTTCTCATGGTACTCCCATGCATCACTGTTCCCTTCATTCATTGTTAGGTCTTCGAAATTATAATTACTCCACGCACCAAGGATAGGCACCTCAGGAGTATTGCCCTCCTCGTTCGAGTTTTCGCCATCAGGGACTTCCTCATCCGCACGGTCTTCCTCCTCCATCATGTCAACTATGTCCTCCACCTCCTCCCCCTCGTCGGCCACCCCGTGCCTCCATGACTCTCTCCTCGCCACCGCCAATCTCGTGTCCCCCATCTCCGGGCTCCTCGCCACCTTCATCATCACATTCTTGCATATTTGTCTTCCCCTCCTCCATAATATCTACCCCGACATCATGAACTTTCGACACCGATGGAGCTACCTGGTACCACTGTACCAGCAACACGAGCGGCCAACCCCACTCTACAGCAAACCCAACATAGGTCCTCCATGATGATGTCGCGTCAATAGGAATCAACTCTCCATAAAAACAGTGTTGCGCACAGCTTATTACTGCTCTAACCCGCAGCCGAACAGTCTAGGCATCCAAATTGAACATTCGAGAAATCCACTCCAACAAAGCCATGTATGTCCTATCACTTGGTCTAGATATGCCCCGTACGACTCTTGAAAATGCTGACAAATCCACTCCATCAGCCCCTTGTGCTATCTCCCCATCTCCATAAAATATTTGAAAATACAATTTCACCGACATGCTGCATGCAACATCGAAGGGAGAAATTCATCAGTTGTCTACCCTTAAAAACTGCATATCTACATAATATATTATACTTCAATTTCTATGTCGTAATTTTCAAAAGTCGCCGAGTCACTAAGTCGCTAAATCGCTAAATACCGCAGAGGGGCACTGTTTTTTTGGGCCATTCATGATGGGGATTTCCCCGTCATCTCTGCCCAGCGCACGGTGGAATTGGATACCGATCGTCGGCATCGGCAAATGGCAACACGGCCAACGTTTCCTGCCGAAACCCCGCCGTGACAACTAAAATCCGAGCGCGACAAGCCTTTTTGGCTACCGCGGGTGCCGTTCTCACACCACCATGGCACCACCCACTAGTATACCCAACGGGATGATTGGCACTATTTTTTTGGGCCATTCATGACGGGGATTTCCCCGTCATCTCTGCCCAGCGCACGGTGGAATTGGATACCGACCGTCGGCATCGGCAAACGGCGACACGGCCAACGTTTCCCGCCGTGGCAACTGAAACTCGAGCGCAATAGGCCTTTTTGGCTGCCGCGGGTGCCGTTCTCATGCCACCGTGGCACCACCCCCTAGTATACCTAACAGGATCATTGGCACTATTTTTTGGGCCATTCATGACAGGGATTTCCCCGACATCTTTGCCAAGCGCACGGTGGAATTGGATACTGATTGTCAGCATCAGCAAATGGCAACACGGCCAAAGTTTCCCGCCAAAACCCTGCCGTGCCAACTAAAACCCGAGCGCGACAGGCCTTTTTGGCTGCCGCAGGTGCCGTTCTCATGCCACCGTGGCACCACCCCCTAGTATACCAAATGGGATGATTGGTACTAGTTTTTTGGGCCATTCATAATGGGGATTTCCCCGTGATCTCTACCCAGCGCACAGTGGAATCGGATACCGACCGTCGGCATCCGCAAACGGCAACACGGCCAACGTTTCCCGCTGAAACCCCGCCGTGGCAACTGAAACCCCAACGCGATAGGCCTTTTTTGCTGCCGCGGGTGCCGCTCTCACGCTACCGTGGTACCACCCCCTTGTATACCCAACGGGATGATTGGTACTGTTTTTTTGGGCCATTCATGACGGGGATTTCCCCGTCATCTCTGCCCAGCGCACGGTGGAATTGGATACCGACCGTCGGCAAACGGTAACACGGCCAATGTTTCCCGCCGAAACTCCGCTGTGGCAACTGAAACCGAAGCACAACGGACGTTTTTCGCTGAGTTGCTAAGTCGCTATTGCTGCGTCGCTGAATCGCTGAATCGCTAAGTCGCTAAGTCGTTGAATCGCTAAATCACTAATTAATCTAATCGCTAAGTCGTTAATTAAATTCAAACGAACAAAGAATTTACCCGCGATAGCCTTCCTCCTCCTCTTCTCCTCTTCTTCCTCCTCCTCCTCCTCCTCTTCTTCTCTTCTTGTTCTTCTTCTTCCTCCTCTCTTCTTCCCCTCTTCTTTCTTTCTTTCTTTGCCTCTTCTTCTCTCCGTTTTCGTCTCTGGCTGCTGCCAACGGCCGAAGGGTTTAAAGGGCACCTATCGCCCATGGTTTGGGTGATAGCTACCACAACAGCTTTTTCGCAGTCACGGTAGCCAACAGCAGCAAACGGCGGCAAAGAAACGGTGCCACGGTAGCACAAATCGCCCTAGCAATGGGCGATCGCCCGAATAAAGGGCGACAGAGCCTAATTCTATTTTTTCGTTGATTATTTTTGAAAAATAGATTAAAAATAAATATTAAATAAAAAATTCGTGCGGAACGCAGCCACTGCTTTGTTTAGAGCTATCGGGACCCAATCTAACTGAACTCTGCAATGACATACTTCCTTCTCCCAGAGGAAACCTTACATGCCAATTGGCCTCAAGACGTTTGCCTTTTCTGTTGGGCCACAGTATATGGGTTGATTTCGATGGGTACAACCGTATTACCCACCGTTGTGTCGATATCCTCATCCGACATATCAGTATATTTCAACCTTACAGAATAAAATGGGAATCTAATAGTCCTAGAACAGAAAATGACAAAATTTATTTAGAAAAAAATAAAGCAGCACAGTTAACGAAGAACACAACAAAAAGAAACAACATGCATATTGCTCGGCAACAACCAATGATTATTGCCTCTCTTTTTTTAGTGTGGTAAGTATGTGGTTCAATGACTTGAGCTTGTGCTTTGACACTTGCAGTTAGTCCATAATCTCAAGCACACATACACGGGAATTTAACATGACATGGTTTATTTCCATGGAACCGGGAAAAATTCTACTGTTGCAAGCAAGTTCTTACATTTAGAGTTGTGAAAAAAACTCAAGGCTCGCGAACTACTCGACCTCGGCTCACGAGAGGTTCTATCCGAGCTCGGTTCATGCTTAAAACAAGCCAAAATCAAGCTTGATTCCGAGCTCACGAGCCTCACCGAGCTGAGCTCAAATAGCTCGCGAGCCTGGTAAATTTACTATTTACTTGTTAAATATTACTATATATTAATTTTTACCGAGCTTACCTGAGCTGAGCTCAAGCTTAAACATTTTTTATTGTTAAAAATAATGCATATCGAATTGTTTATTATTATCGAGCTTACTCAAGCATGAATTGAGCTGAGCTTGAGCCTAGATCTAGGCTCGGACTCCAACTCAAACTCGGCTCGAGTTATTACCGAGCTCAAGCTTGGGAGGCTAGGCTCGCTCGAGCTCGGCTCGTTTATAGCCCTACTTGTATTGTCATATAGGAGTGCAATGATTCAATCAACAACTCTGAAGTCTTTATTATTTTTTTTTGCACTGTAGAGTACCATGATATGGATTTCTAATTACTGTTTTGATATTCATCAATTAATATCTCTACTATTCTAAAGCAGCACTTGGTGGCAGTGGTCCGTTCTTCCTACGTCATTAATTGCCGCTTAATTGCCCTGCTTAATTACCCTACTTAATTGCCCTGCTTAATTGCCCTGCTTAATTGCCCTACGCAAGAAACGAAGTGTTGCTTTAGCCAGCTTTCGCAAGAAACGAAGCGTTAAAGATAGATGTTTGATCTTGTGAAATAATTTTTTTTATTTTTTAATCTTTATTTTTCGTTATCAATTTTGTTTTTCGTAGCAACGTACGGGCATGTAACTAGTATACTTTAGGAAACTGTGCATCTCAAGGGATGAACGACCTATGAGGACAAGGATGGCGATTGGATGCTCGTCGGCGACGCCCCATGGAAGTGAGTACTACTTCTCCAATTTCCGTTTTAATCACATGAAGTACTACTCTGAATCTCTTATATGTGTTAATGTTCTATATATGCTTTCACCATTGTATTTCGAAAAAAAAATCAGGATGTTCGTCGAGTCATGCAAGCGCCTTCGGATAATGAAAGCATCAGAAGCCATTGGCCTCGGTGAGTATATCTCTCACATTATTAAGTTTATTAATATAAGCAGATTGAAATTAATTTTCAGGTTAATATGGATGTGACTAACAAAACAGTGCAATCCATTCGGTTTTGAATTGTTTCAGTACCAAGAGCAATGGAGAAATGCAAGAACCAAGATTGCTTCTAACATGTGCTTTTGGTTTACCTACAGTATGGGCAAAGGAGAGCAGGGCGACAGCGCGTGGAGGAGGGTGACTGCATGACCAGGAGGGCGATGCCGATGGCAATGGGGGCAGTGAGGATTGCGGACGGTGATAGGGCGGTGTTGAGGCCTTGAGGGTGATAACGACGGAGGAGAGAGGACGGCGACGGCGATGGTGTGGGGCTAGAAACCCTTGATTTCGAAGCAGACTAAGTGTACCATAAAAACTTTTAAAACTATAACTATTGATATTTTTTAAAATATTTTTATTTAATACATAAAATCATAAGTATATATTTGTCTCAAAAACTACTTTTCTTATAGAGAGTCCGTATAACACCAAAAACTTTGCTCGAAAGTCCATGTAACATCCCGAACTATAAAACTAGATATTTGACTTTCCGAACTTTGCAATCCGGTTCAAATAACATGCTGACCCGGTTTCGCATAGTCGTATTGTCCGGGTGGCGTGATGAGTCAGCGGTTTTGCCTGATAACACGTTGGACAAGTTTATGTGAATGATAGGAGGGGCTCACAGGGCCGTCTCTTCCTAATCAAAATAGAGAGGAAGGGAACTACATGAGTGACGGCCGTAGAAGCATGATTCGAAACTCGGTGGGGAGAAGCCCATGTGTGCCTCACCTATCATTGACTTAAGTTTGCCAGTGTGTCATTCTGTATGGCAAAACCGTTCACTTATTATATCATACATGCAATACCACTATGTAAAACCATATCAGGGTATTATTTGAATCAGATTGCAAAATTTTGGGTAGATAGATTCAATAACATTATTTTTCATGCAACCAATCTATGTATTTTTACATATACAAAACTAGTCAAGATTTTAAAAGGTTAGGCACGCGAATCCCGAGTAAACCTATCTTTTGAGGCCGCAGGAGTATTAATTGGCGGTGCTCCAATGGTTGGATGCGTGTACTTGGTCCGTTGGATGATTGTTATCGATTCGAATGTGTAGCGCACCAGTTGAGCTCAGTTTGCACTCAACTTCGCAGGAAAACATGCATTAGAAAAATCACAATCTATGAAAATTCCTAAATTACTCTGTAGAAAACTTCGAAGCAACCCTGAAAAGTGGATCTTCCTGTACTCTCTGGTCCTTCTGCTGTAAGTGTAGCAGAATTTTCTATAGCCACCTTATTTTTGCAATGGTAGGCTTTTTCCTTTTTAATTTGATCGATCTCTTCGATCGAAAAAAAAAATGCGACGGCGCCGGCCGCCGTAAACATGAATATATATTGTTAGTGCTTCCTTCTTTCCGAAAGGTTCGTGCTAAGCTGTAACTTATCATCAACACGCTCCTAAACAAGTAGCAGTACTAGCTTGCCTTTCACTTTTCAACTAGGGTAAAACCAGCCAAACGCCCAGTAATTATGGGATTCCTCCCCTCCATGGCTAAAGCTTACCTTTCACTTACTCGGTTAATGTTAAGAAATTAAGTAGCAGCTTGTGGTTTACTTCTAAACAATAGTGAAACTAGCCAAAATGCCCTACAAAAAAAAGCCCCAGCCAAATGAAAAAGGCTCTATGAACTATTTAAATCAGCTTCTGAAAAAGCAATATGAACTGTTTAGACCGGCATCTAGAAGCATCACATTTGTTCCGTCGGTATATGAGAAAATTTAAATTTAAATTGCTACTTTTGAAGAAGAAATTTAAATTGTTACTAGTACGGTTACTAGGCCAAACCAGCCCAGAAAACTGACCCAATTGAGGAGACATAATATGAAAATTCGGGAGTTAAGCTGAAACCCTACCAACCGGCAAGCATCCCCTAACTTGCGAGATAGGAGACTCGACATTCGGCCACACTTATTCATATATCCTTTATGCATGCCTCAGTGTAAACAACACTAAGCTCACCTAAACCTGGTCTAGAGTGGTACACTCGACTGTGGTCTGTGGCATGCCATAAAAGTTTCTGCATATTGTGCCCAGAAAAATAATCATCTATGGCACTTAAACGTGTCCTGACAATACCCCAATTATTTCTGAGGTGGTATCTCCAGTGAAAATTCCGCGAAATAGAAGTTTTTTAGCCAAACATTCCCACACAATTACCGGAGGTAGTGAAGTGCTTGTTCTACATATATGCTATTTGCGGAGATAAATATTTGCAGAGTTTCAGATCCCAGCTTCATCTCAGATCTAAAACTTGTAGATTAAAATAAAGTGAATTAAGTTTATATTTTTATTCTAAAATGTAAACAAGATGACCCACCTAAACACTCTTAATATACCCACAGCTTCAGCTCCACAGATCTGGTGGATCTAGGAATACCCAGCTCCACCAGATCTACGAATTTGGTGAAGCTAGAACTCTGCCAAACATAGCCATAGAATTCTTCCCTTGCATCCGGCAATCTTTTTAGAATTTTTTTTAAATGACATTAAATTTTCACATAACTTTCATCACATTCATATCTTAACATGATTTTTCCCCCCTTATCTAGTTGTCCATGCATAAGTCACCTAATTTTGAGCTAAGCATCAGCTAAAATTTTTAGCTATTGGACCAAGATCAAATTGATATCTTCCTTCCATCCCCATCCTACCCTATCTTTTACTTCCAATGCTCCACCTTACCATTACCGCCACCCTCCACATTCACGCCGCCACCCCTAGCATCTCGCTGGTGTCACCGTAGCACACATGAAGCTCATTGGTGAGCCAGTGTCGCCGCAACCTACCTCAACATCTGCCACCCTCCCACTACTATAGAAAAGCTTATATACTAGATGACTCATTACAGACGATTTTGAATAACCGTCTATGTTATATGCAATCACAGACGGTGTTTGTAAAACCATATGTGATAATTTAATATCACTGACAGTTTTGCCAAAAACCGTCAGTGATGCGAACGGGACACATCATAGATGGTTTTTGGGAAAAACCATCAGTGATGTACATTCTCATCACTAACTATTTTTGCTAAAAAAACCATAAGTGATGTGAATGGGACACATCATGGACAGTTTTTGCTAAAAAAATCGTCTGTGATGAGGATGCACGTCACAGACGGTTTTTGCCAAATATATAGTGCAGAGAGACCTGATCCAATTAGTGTTTTTAGGGTTTTCCAATTTATTTTTGAGTGGGTTGCGACTATGAGGCGATCTGGTGAAAGAAGACTATTGATTTAGAAGAGTGATTGTAGATCCATTTGATCTTGGCGATCTAAAGTTAGTAATTGGTTCTAATTGCATTATTTGAAGAACTAGCTTGGTAAAGAGAGAATTGTAGATGGTTTAGATAGCTTGGTGTAGATCCATTTATTCTTTGCGGTTTAAGGTAGTAATTGGTTCTAATTGCATTATATTGGAGATGTAGCTAGCTTGGTAAAGAGAGATTTGAAGATACTTCTTTTTGTAGCAAGTATTAAACATTTAGTCATAATTTTGTTGCACGTGCGCGCGCACACACATATATATACATCCTATTTATTTGAAAGGGGGTATATTCAAATTACTTAAACTTTTTATTTGGTTCATTAATATTTTGAAATAGGTTGTATGTTACTTTTAGTTTGTTTTAAGGAACTTTGTTAGGTTTGCATGTAGCAAAAGATCATACATAGTCTACTTTTTATATCGTAGTGTAGATGAATCAAAACTGGATGTACACTAAGAACTATGCGAGTGCTGAGTACATTAATAGCGTCTCTGCTTTTAGAAGAGCTGCAAAGGATGATAGGGGATGCAATTTATGTGTTGTCCATGCATTAATTGCAAGAATGTGATGATGTTTCAAAACTCAGATTAGATCAAAACACACTTGATTATAAGGGGCTTCAAAAGGGGTTATACATGTTGGACCAATCATGGTGAAGAGCATATTATACAAGAAGCAGGTAGTATTAGCATCACCAATGAAGTCAACGATATGATATCGATTGTGCTTCCGATGAGGATAGGTTGCTTGATGACAATTTGGATCAGATGCTGTGTGATGTAGAAGGGAACTGTGATGAGAGAATATGAAAAATTCTAGGGCTTCATGGACAACTCGGAGAAACCTTTGTTCCTATGCTACAAGTCCAAACATACAAGGTTGTCATCTGTGCTTAAACTACTAAAATTGAAGGCAAGCAACGATTGCTCCTATAAGAGTTTCATGGCACTATTAGGTCTATTAGTGGACATACTTCTAGAGGGAAATGAGTTGCTAACAACCACCTACAAAGCCAAGAAGGTTCTTTCTCCCTTGGGAATGAAGTAGAAAGAATACATGCATGTCCGAACTACTGTATCCTCTACCGCAAAAGTATGCAAACTTACATGCACGTTCGGTGTGCAACACTTCCCGGTACAAGCATAAAAATCAATCAAATGATGATGAGGGCATCGAGGTGAAGTACCTCGTACTAAGGTGGCATAGTATCTGATTTTAATTTCCCATTTGAAGCATTTATTTGTCAACCCAAAAGAGGCAAAACTGCTGCATTGGCACTCAAAGGAGTGTAAGAATGATAGAATGCTAAGACACACTGCTGATTTTGTCTAGTGGAGAAACATCGATAGGAGATTTGAAGAATTCGGTACGGAACTAAGGAATATAAGGTTTGGATTGAGTACAGATGAAATGAATCCTTTCGGTAACATGAGCAGCCATCTTAGCACTTGGCCCGTGAATATCTGTATCTACAACCTTCCTCCATATTTGTCTATGAAGAGAAAGTTTATTTTATTGTCTATACTTATCCAAGGTCCAAAACAACATAGGAACGATATTGATGTGTACCTAGCATCATTGGTGAAAGATATGAAAACACTATAGATTCTTGGGGTACAAGTATGGAATGCGTACAAACAAGAGCACTTCACTTTGCACTGACTGTTGTTCTGCACCATAAATGATTGTCTTGCCCTTGCTAACTTGTCAGGCCATAGTACAAAAGGAGCCAAAGCATATACTCTCTGCTTAGATGATACTTGTGGTTGAATTACTTGTGCAAAACCGTGTACATGCGTCATCGTAGGTTCCTTCGGAGAAATCACCCATACCGCAAGATGAAGAAACAATTTGACGAAAGGAACGAGGATGGTTCACGAAGACCTTTAAGCAGGAGAGATGTTCATGACATGGTTAAGGAGTTTGATGTTGCATATGAAAAGGGTCATAAATTGAGGACCCATGAGAAGAGCATCTAGAAGAAGAGATCAATATTTTGGAAACTACATTATTAGGAGCACCTAGAAGTTCGCCACTGCATCGACGTCATGCACGTAGAGAAGAATGTATGTGACAGCTTGATTGGTCTATTACTGAACATTAAGGACAAAACAAAAGATGGTATCAACGCATGACTGACTTGGTCGATATGGGCATTAGATCTGAGTTAGCACCAAAAGAGACCGATCACTACTACAGGATTGTACATTAGAATCGATTCTTTTTCATTATCACAATCGGTTTTGGTGGCGATAGAAAGTCCAACGATAGTGATGAGGAGGCGCTACCATAGTCGGTTTTCACCTGATTGCGATAAACGGTCATCACATTCGATTCTAGCAAAGAATTGATTGTGATGACCATTTATCACAATCGTTCTTTTCCAGAACCGATTGTGACGAGAGGTTCATCACAATCGGTTCTTGGTTCTTGCAAAGAACCGATTGTGATGACCGTTTATCACAATTGGTTCTTTGCTAGAATCGATTGTGATATGATGCTTGGAAATTCTACCCCATTTAGGCTTCTTTTATACTACACTCTATGGTCTATATAGCTTCAGGCCTAAATGACCAATAAATTGACTTAAAAGATAAACCAGAAATGATGTTGGCAAATACAAACTTATAAAAACTCTATAAAATTATGAAGAAATTTTTATACTTTATAAAAGCAGACTAAATATATAGCTGTAGATTATCCATGTAAGCTGGCTAAACCCCTAATAGAAAACATTCCATTTTGCCTTTAAGCAACTACTTGACAACCCTCTATTTTGGAGTTGAAATAGAGCAAACTTACTAGATCTAGTAATGGTTCTCTTAACTATTTAAATTCCGTAGCACAGCACCAAACTGGCCAATGCTAGAGCATTTAGACTCAGTAGGTAATTGTGCACCTAACACGAATAGCCAACAACCTAATTCCTTGTAAAAGTTGTTATAACTAGGAAGAGTGGCATGTACACTACGCCGTTAGAAAAAGTGCAGGTGATACAATTATGATAATGAGATAAATACATAATGAGATCAGTACATAGAATAACAATATGGATGAGATAATAATTTTTGCCATAATGTCTAAGCATAGGTCCAAGTGATAGATATATAGGAATCTACTAATCAACATGGCATAAGGGGTACATAGGCTAATAGCAAGAGATATGTCAATGGTATATTGACAATCTTGTTTATATCAGAGAACCTAAAGGAGTTGAGTAGAGTTTCTCAGGAGGTATTCTCTAGGAGCCTAAGAGCCAAGTACTAATTCGTTAAGCTACTAACAGTTGTCTAATAGTGATGAAATAGAAACTCAAAGATATGCTAGTTAGGAATTACATCAATGGATGGCAATGAGAGAAGATAAGAAACATATAAGGGACCATTTTAGGCATTATGAGAAGATAAGAAATACATAAGAGACCATTTTAGGCATTCTCAGATTTTTGTAGAAAAAAGCTCATAATATTCATTTTTAGAAATAAACTGATGGGTTGTAAATATGATGTTAATAGTCCAAACAACATTAGCATATAGTAGCATAAAGGTAGTACTACATTTAGGAATGCAGGTTCCAAATTACAGGGTTTTGGAGAATCAGAGTGACCTTGCATAACTCTATATTTCTGGTCCAACTTCTCATCTAGCAAATTTTTCCAAGCACTATCACCCTAGCTACAGAACTAGTGCAGTGTCAAAATAATGCTTCCGCTTAAACATACATCCCAAAATATATTTTCCAGAGTTTAATGACATTATCAAAATTCTTGTAAATTGATTGCAACCGTATCTGATATCAAATTGCCACTGATAATACAAGATGATATTTTCCTAACCTAATAGAGGTTTTGTGTACTCAGAATTAATTGTTTTACCCTTAGGACTAACCTTGATCATATACCATGTTGTACCGGGTAATGAAAATGCCTAATCCTTATGTTTTGTGACAGACAAACAAGGAATTATTGGCCCAAACTAGGCTAACAAGGCTAAAGGGTGGAAGAAAATTTGTTCTGTTAAGGATAGAGTTTAGAATGTGGATGAACTCATTGAGATGCCTTCAAAAGCAAAATAGTTCCAACAAAGATTTATTATTATCCAACAGAATTTGCGAAAGGGCAATATTACCTTTAACAGAAAGGAACTTAATATTATAAGGTTAGCACAACCAGCTACCCTGACATTTGGATATCATTAATGATCCGTGTGATGCATTGAGCAAATTATGACATGACAACATCCATCCTTTACACTAACACAACATGCTACATCAAAAAAACTTAATTTACACTTCCAAATTAATCAAGTGGTGGTTCCCCTTCCTTCATACTATGAATGACAAATGAAATATTTGGCACTTCAGCACAGATTGGGGCTGAGTAACCTAATCCAAAGGGTAAATTCAAAGAACATAATGCCTTGTGTAGTCAAATGGTATCTAGATACTCCAAATTATAATAATTCCTACCCTTCAATACAGGATTTCTGGAGCAAGAATGAGGACTACTTAAAACATTCAAAGCAGTTGGCCTTGGTACTTGATTTAATATTTCATAAATGGTGTACCTTAGTGCCAAATAATAAGAGCCAGAATCCTGGCAGCTAAAGTGCTGATTTTCCAAATTCATCTTTGATGTTTGGTATAATTACCTCGAAATATGCTCTCCATTTTGCCGAGAAGGCTTATGTAACACCCCAGCACCAACTGTGCCCTGGGTGTCACCAAAACAGAAGATAAAACTAGACAAGAAAGGTTAAACTCTCATAGTACTCCGAAATCCACTAAATTTTTTGGCAGCACCTCCCCTAAAACTAGGACATCCACTCAGCGGACAAAAGACAGCAGTTGATATGATAACAACATAAACAACTTAGGATAACCAACCAAGCACAAACATGGGTCATGGTATCAACTAACCATCATGACCCAACTAAGCCCATACAACTACCATATTAATAAATTACATGACAAGAGCTCATTAAGATTAGAAGCGATAAGTAAAAGTGAAACTGTGGTGATGCAAAACGTGTTCGTGCTACTACTCCCATCCATACATGTCAGCTTCAAGGTACCTACAAACAATAAACAAACAACTGTGAGTTGAAGACTCAGCCAAGTACAACAAATAGCAATGACAACATCAATTATCGCATTTAAATCAATAACATGCCCATACCTCTTAAACCAAATTAACAAGTACAGAAAACAAAGAAATCACCATCGGTTACCTCATCAACTACATTACTCGTTTAT
The DNA here is from genome assembly GCA_036346355.1 of Rhipidocladum racemiflorum. NCBI lineage: Eukaryota > Viridiplantae > Streptophyta > Magnoliopsida > Poales > Poaceae > Rhipidocladum > Rhipidocladum racemiflorum. The sequence continues at coordinate 38,608,173 of CM070581.1, forward strand.
TTCACATACCTCATTAGACAACATTGGATGAGTCCATGACTCGATCCATTCTTAATCTGAAAATTTCCGTCAACTCAAGGATCATCAATTGACATTCATCATTAGCAGAACCATGCAATGTATCAGATGTAATCATAATACACACAATTTGTCACAACCAACACATTGACCATCGCTCACTTTGCAATGTTATGCAATGCATTATGCTTTCATGCTCATATGCACCTTTCAAAGCCTATACCGGTATAGTTGAGTGCACACCCGTCGGTGTACACCCTCTCATTCCCCTCCATCCTGTGGAGGGTGCCTACTTTTACTAACTCGCTCCTATACACCCATGTGTTTGGGACTACGAGGTAAGACTTTCATGGTCACTACGTGTGAGCACAGAGGCCCCATCAGAATGGGTCACCTCTTCCATCCTGAATGCATATATGCAATTGACAGGAATAACAATACAAATTGCATTCTCATGATCAAACACCAATATATGATTAGTAACATACCCTCATATTCTTAAACTTATGATTCTCATTAATCTAATCATTTTCATGAGTAAAACTTGGTAATAACACATATGCATTCAATAAAGCAATTAAGTGCAATAATAAGCAAGCAATACTCTATCATGCAACAATCATTACAAAGCACTTGTCTTAACCGCGGAGGGTGGAGTGGCACGAAGAAGAGGCCACTCCCGAGGCCGCTCCTCCTGAAAACAGATATCATAACAAACACAATTTACTGACTATCCAATCAATCACAACTTTACTCAATACATCGACGATCAAACCCTGAAACAACTCTATTTCTTTTCTACTAATGCAACTCTGGACAGCAATCGCAACATGATCAAAGATCCACAGTAATACATTACCTCCCCCTTCATTACCATTCTATAGTAGTAAAAGCTAGTCTCACCCACTGATCAAAAGCATATAACATCACTAAATAAGTAAAGAATATGCATAAGAGTGAAAGACTACAAGGTTATCCTAGTGTCATGGTTGCAATAGATGGAACAAATGATTAAACGGTAGTTTTGGCACAGTGCATTCAAATACTTATGAGCAGATCATTAAAATGGAAACTGTCGGGACCCCGAATCTGCAAATCCGGACCCTCTGTGTATTCAGCACTAGTCCAGGAACGCGCTAGTGCACACAGTCTTAACATCGGTAAATATCACAATCATACCACTCGATACTAATAAAGTACTTTAATTAAATAGTCAAACTGGTTGCTCGACCTTATGGTCAAGTTACAAATATACGCCTCGCAGGGCGAAACTTATTAAGAGAGAAATAATAGCAGCGGAAAATAAGATATCATCGTGGCGCCATCCAGTATACCACAGGCAACTGACTGGGCTCGCTCCCTAAGTAGACGGTTCCTCTTGGAGCTCCTCCTCCAAAGCTGGTGTAGTCTCCTGTTTAACTGGTGTTGTCTTGTGGCAAGGGTGAGTACTTGGTACTCAGCAAGTCATGCACAGAATGCAAGTTAATATACTACATGCATGGCTTAATACAAAGGAGTGGCTCAAGGTATTTTTGCAGTAAACAGCATTTAACAAGTACCATAAATAGATTCGAAAGCAGTAGAAACAAGTATAGCATAACTAACTTTTCAAGGAGTTTAATAAACATCTTTCCCATCCTAATCCACATTTCCATCATTATTAAACCAAACCCAACCTTTCAAGTCCAAGATATTTTCATGAAAGTCTAACCCTTGACTGTAATTCCCGAGCGATGTCCAATACCGCGGACACGGCTATTCGAATAGATTGTACACTCTGCAGAGGTTATGCACTTTACCCACAAGATACAGTCAAACACCACAAAGGCGAAGTTCAGTAACAAAGTCTTTCGGAAACTTCTAACAATACAAGTGAGCCTCCCGGTTATTGCACACTAACCCTTCCCTTAGCTAAGGCGAAGTTTAGGCCAATCAACTGCTAGATGGGTACTGGCCTCACCCAGACGCTCCCCCGTACAACTTACACAAAGGGTGTAGTTGACCTCCTGAGGTCCCACAGATACGTTATTAGCAACTTAATCAACTAGGTCCGTCCCATTATAGACATGTGGTTGCAAGATTGACTCAGTTCAAAGGCTTGCAAGGTGAAGTCCTTAGGGTGACCAGGGCAAGACTACCCAAAGAACCAAAACAACATTCCCAGTGCCACAACTGGCCCACCTGATCATTCTTGCCACATGCCCCGGTCAAAAACTATTTATCAAACCCCAGTTGATTACCATGCACCACGTGCCATCATCATCACATGATACCTTTCCAAACAGGTTCAATATATCATTAAGTCAATATTAACATTTGATTGTCCAAAATCATGTCATGAGCACGAAAGTGTGTCTAAGCAGTATACTACAACGATCTAATTTCCCATGTTGGCAATTTAATAATGTCCAACTAGTAAACCACAACTAGGGTGACAAGGGTCATGGCACATACTTAAGTAATCAAGGTGTCATACAGCAATTTGGTATTTATCTAATTCCCCATATTTAAATAAAGTATTTTCTAATTGAACTAGCATGCAATAGGTTAAATCAAAATAGATTTCAAAATAGGATCAACATAGTCAAAGCACAACTTGCCTTCAAAAAGTACTTGTTCTTGGTCTTGAGTTGGATCCTGAGTCAATACTTCTCCTTCGAATCCTTCCTAGGACTTCAACGTCTACTCGTAAAGCGTGCAAATAGCAATACACGAATAAACAATAGGCAAAAAGTGTCCAAACATTCAAATAAAATCCATAAACAGAGAGAACATAATATTATGAATTTTTAGGTACTGGAATCGTCAAATTCGGAGTTAAAATGCAAAAGTTATAGCATTTTGAAGTTTAAATAATCAATTAAATAATATTACAGAGGAAAACTTTAGTCCAAAAATTAAATAAAATTCATAATTAGGTAGATCTCAATTTTATACAAATTTAGAAATTTGAATCACTCAAATCGGAGTTGAAACGCAAAAGTTATAAGCGTTTGAAGTTTTGAATCAAAATCTGAAATCATTATTTCGAATTAATAAATCATTTTCTTTTGAAAATTAATTATTGCGTCGGCGAGGACACGTGGCAGCCTCGATTGGGCCGGTGGCGTCGGTGATCCATGGACTCGATCCACGCCGGCTCGGGTCTACCATGGACTCGGTCCACGGCTCTACGTATCGGCCCGAGGTGGGACCACTCGGTTGGCGTCATCCGGCGTCGGCGAGGCTCGGCCGCGGTCTTGGCAGTGGGTCCCATTGTGACGTCATGTGTGACGTCGGCCTCTTTGGGACGGCCGTGACTTGCGGGCCCGCCATGACGTCAGCGCACGTCATGGTGCAGTGTGGCAGGGCCGCTGACATGCGGGCCCCGCGTGTCAGCGTCACACGCATCTTGCGGCGTGGGCCGGGCCCGACGCGGCGGTCGATCTCCCGCACACGTGGCTAGATCTCGGCCGTTGATTTGAAAATCAACGGCCCAGATTGGATCTGGACTCACGCGTTTGGGGTGAACGCGTTTGATCTGGACCGTTGGATCTAGATCGGACGGTTGAGATTGGATCTTGGAGTTTTGGATTGGGATCTCACCGATGATGACGTGGCGTGATCTGGGACGTTGGATCTGGATCGGACGGTTGAGCGAGCTCGAGGTCCGGCGATGGCTTCTTGGCGCGGCTTCTTGGGGTTGGGGACGACGACCACGGCAACGGCGCTTCGGGCATGCTCCGGCGATGTGAGTGGTCTCCTCCGACGCGGCTTGACCTCCCGGTTCTGGATCTGACCTCAACGGCGGCGGAGGACGACGGAGACGGCGGCAATCGGCGAAAAACCACGGCTGCACCTTCTCCTAACTCCGGCGAGCTCTAGCGGCGCAACCACGGCGGCTCAGGCGAGGTGAGTTAGGGCTACGGGTGCGCAATGAAGCGGCGATCCCGACACGGGTGGCGGCGCAATAAATAGGGCCCTCGGCGTCCGTGAAACGCGCGGAAACCGAGGTCGCTATTGCGGCGGCGGAGTCCGGCGGCGTCTCGGATTGGGTGACGTGGCACGCGCACAGCCGTTGGATCAACGGTGCGTGGGTTTGGGTTCGGGTCGGACTCGGGCGAGCTGGCTGGCTCGGTCGGGCTCGGGTCCGGCGACGTGGCTCAATCGTGGCCGTTGGATCTGAATCCAACGGTCACGCGGTTAGGGCTCGGCCGAGTGGGTTCGGTCGAGTCCGCGTGACTCGGTCGGACTCGAACTTCGAGTCGACTCGAGCTTCGATCGGATGAACAAGATGCACTTCGGTTTGATTTTCCAGCGATTTAATATTTAAAATAATTCCCAGTAATTCATTTAATTCAAGAAAAATAGCAAAATACTCAGAAAAATTCCAGAAAAATTATGGAAAATATTTTAGGGTATTTGGGACTCAAATAAAATATTGCCATCAAATGTTATTTGCAAAGTTAAATTCTTTAATTATTTCAAAATGGAATAAATTCAAATAAATTCCAAATAAATCCCAGAAAATTCCAAAAATTCACAAATGTGCAAAACAATACTTTAATTTCATGAAAAGCAAAAATTGGGGTGTTACAAACCTCCCCCCTTAATAGTATCTCGTCCCCGATATTTAAGGCTTACTACAGAATAGGTTTGGAAACTCTTTCTTCAAATCCTCTTCGCGCTCCCAAGTTGCCTCGCTCTCTGTATGATTGCTCCACTGAACTCTACAGAAACGGGTTGACTTGTTCCTCGTCTCTCGATCCATCGTGTCCAGAATCTTCACGGGGTGCTCCTTGTAAGTCAAATCTTCCTGCAACTCAATTGACTCTAGCGGTGTCTGTTCCTCAGGTACTCGGAGACACTTCTTCAGCTGGGACACATGGAACACGTCATGTACTCCTGCCAATGACTGCGGTAACTCTAGCTGGTAAGCAACTTCGCCTCTGCGGCTCAAAATCTTAAATGGTCCAACATAACGGGGTGCGAGTTTCCCTTTGGCATGGAACCTCTTAACTCCTCTGAGCGGCGTGACTCTGAGATACACGAAATCTTCTGGTTCGAAATTCAGGTCTCGGCGACGGTTGTCAGCATAACTCTTCTGTCGTGATTGGGCTATCTTCAATCTCTCTCTGATCATGGCAATCTGTTCTTCAGCTTCTTGAAGAATATCTGGCCCAAAGACACGGCGTTCACCTGTCTCATTCCAGTTCAATGGCGTCCGACAGGGTCGTCCATACAAAGGCCTCAAAAGGTGACATCGTAAACTAGCCTGGTAACTATTATTGTAATCGAACTCGGCATACGGCAAGCTCTTATCCCAAGAGGTAGCATAAGCCAATGCACACGCTCTTAGCATATCTTCCGAATCGATTGACTCTTTCGGTCTGTCCATCCGTCTGTGGATGATAGGTCAGATCTTGAGTTCAAACGGGTTCCCATGGCTTCATGCAACTTATTCCAGAACCTTGAGGTAAATTGGGTACCTCTGTCCGATACAATCCTCTTTGGCACTCCGTGCAAACAGACGATCTTGACCATGTACAACTCTGCTAATTTATCTCCCGAGTAAGTGGTCTTCACGGGGATGAAGTGGGCTACTTTGGTCAAGCGATCCACTATAACCCATATGGAGTCATAACCTCCTTGAGTCTTAGGCAAACCGGTAATGAAATCCATTCCGATTTTCTCCCACTTCCACTCAGGTATTTTCAGCGGCTGCAACAATCCTGCTGGTCTCTGATGCATTGCCTTGACTCTCTGGCATACGTCGCACAATGCAACATGCTCGGCCACCAGAATCTTTCCTTCAAATCCTGATACATTTTGACGCTTCCAGGATGAATTGAATACTTGGAGTCATGGGCTTCTTCCAGAATCAACTGCTTCAGCTCCTTTTTGTTCGGCACACAAATGCGATCCTTCATCCATAACGTGTCTTGCTCATCCAACTTGAAGTCCTCTGCCTTGCCTTCCTCCTTGATGGACTTAATCCTGCGGATCTTGTCATCATCCTTCTGTCCTTCTCGGATCTGATCCTCTAGGGTAGGCTTTACTTCTAATGCGGCCAAGAATCCGCTAGGTACCACCTCAATCTTCATTCTCTGGAAATCCTCACATAACTCATCCTGACTTGTGGCTAGCAACATACTCACGGTATGGCTTTTCCGACTCAAGGCATCGGCAACTACGTTTGCCTTCCCTGGATGGTAATGGATTCCAACATTATAGTCCTTGATCAATTCCAACCATCTCCTCTGCCTCATGTTCAGGTCTGATTGGGTGAAGATGTACTTAAGACTCTTATAGTCCGTGTATACTTCACATCTGTTTCCAATTAAGTAGTGACGCCATAACTTCAAAGCATGCACTACGGCAGCTAGCTCTAGGTCATGCGTCGGATAATTCTCCTCATGCGGCCTCAACTGCCTTGATGCATAAGCGACGACCTTTCCATTCTGCATCAGCACACATCCAAGTCCTTGGCGCGATGCGTCACAATAAATATCAAAGCTTTGATTAACATCCGGTAGAACTAACACTGGTGCTGATGTCAATTTCGTCTTCAGTTTTTGGAAACCTTTCTCGCACTCTGGCGTCCATGCAAACTTCTTCTCCTTTTTCAGCAATTGCGTGAGAGGTTTCGCAATTGTCGAAAAGCCTTCAATGAAACGGCGATAGTATCCTGCCATTCCAAGGAAACTCGGATCTGGGTCACGCCTTGGTGCTCCCAATGTAACACAGCTTCTACCTCGCTTGGATCTACGGCGACTCCTTCTGCGGTCATCACATGTCCAAGAAACTCCACCTTATCCTTCCAAAAATCACACTTGCTGAACTTGGCGAAGAGTTGCTGTTCCCTCAGCTTTTCCAATACTCGCCTCAAGTGTTCGGCATGCTCATCCTCTGTCTTGGAGTAGATTAGGATATCATCTATGAACACAACAACAAACTTGTCCAAATATTCCATGAACACCTTATTCATCATATTCATGAAATATGCTGGCGCATTCGTCAGACCAAAGGACATAACTGTAAACTCGTAATGTCCGTATCTTGACGAGAATGCGGTCTTCGGGATATCTTCTGATCGGATCTTCAACAGATGGTATCCCGATCTTAGATCAATATTGGAGAAAACTCCGGCTCCTCTCAGCTGATCAAACAAATCATCGATCCTGGGTAGCGGGTATTTGTTCTTCACAGTAACTTCATTGAGTGCACGGTAATCAATGCACATCCTGAAACTCCCGTCCTTCTTCTTGACGAACAAAACTGGTGCTCCCCACGGCGACGAACTCGGTCTGATAAATCCTTTCTCCATTAACTCTTCAAGTTGCTTTTTCATCTCTACCAATTCTTCGATGGACATCCGATAAGGTCTCTTTGCTATTGGTGCTGTACCAGGTACAAGCTCTATCACAAACTCTATGTCCCTGTCCGGCGACATACCAGGTAGATCTTCCAGAAAAACATCTGGGTACTCATTCACCACTAAGACATCCTCTATGCTGATGGCCTTGGTACTGTTAACCGTCAACTGTCCATCTCTAACGGCAGTAGCTCGAAACTCCACTTTCTTTCCACACGGGCTCTCAACTGAGATAGTTCTTCGTCCACAATCCAATATGGCCTTGTGCTTGAATAACCAATCCATTCCCAAAATGACGTCTAAGGTCTGGGTCTTCAAAATAATAAGGTTCGCTAGGAACTCTATCCCATCTATTAGTATTCTCACCCCGGAACATCCTACTTTCGTTCGGAGTTCGGAACCAAGGGTTTGAACTAAAAGCATGCATTTAAGTCTTGCAATCCCCAAATCATTTCTAGCAGCAAAGCCTTGTGAAACAAACGAATGCGAAGCTCCAGAATCAAACAAAATCGCTGCAGTGTACTGAGTTAACAAGTAACTTACTCAAGACGACGTCAGTATTTCGCAGCAGCACCTGCGGTGACATGGTTGACTCGCCCTCTCACCACGATGCAGGGTGTGGCTCCTGATCTTTGGCGCCCTAGCTGGGTGGATCCTAGATTGAAGCGGATCAAGTTACTCTGCTGTCTTCTTTGGACAATCATTGGCAAAGTGTCCTGGCTCATTGCGCTTGTAGCAGCGTCTCATCGTTTCCTTCCGATCGCTCGAGCGGCGTTTACGGGCCGGGGTCAGTCGATAGTTCGATTGACGGGTCTTGGTGCTTGGTGACGGTGTCCTGGTTGCATTCTCGTGGCTGGAATCTGAAAAATTGATTTGGTGCAACTCTCAAACGCTGCTATGCGTTCCTGGCGTGATCCTATTTGTTGCATCCTGCGCTTCCTGTTCTCATCCAGTTCCTTGCGCTTGTCCTCAAGAATAAGCGCCTTATTCACCAACTCTTGGAAATCTGGAAAGGTGTGGGTGATCAATCCAACCTGCAATCAGGAGTTAAGTCCCTTCATGAAACGAGACTGCTCGACTTTATCTGTCGCTACATCCTCAGTGCGTAGCGAGCAAGCTGTGTGAACTTATTCGGTATTCGGCCACCGGGCCGATTACCTTGCCTCGATGCTCTGAACTCCTCCTTCTTGAGATCCATGATTCCTTCAGCACGTGATCTTGTGAAATGCTGTGAACTCTTCCCAAGTGATGTCCTGACGGTTCTCTTGCGTGGCACAGAAGTTCTCCCACCATTCGGCGGCTGTTCCTTCCAACTGATAAGAAGCGTAGAGTACCTTCTCATTTCCCATGCATTGAGCAATGTGTAACTTCCTCTCAATTGACCTTAACCAATCATCAGCCTCCAATGGATTGGCATTCCCAGAGAAAGTGGGTGGGTGAGTCCTCATAAACTCTGACAGTCTTGTATTCTGTCATTGTCCCTGATTAACTTGATTAGCAGTGGCCTGAGCGGTGACGTGTTGCATCTGTTGCATCATGGCATGCATCAGCTGAGTCTGAGCAGCAAGAAAAGCTCCGAAATTCTGTATGTCCAGTGGCGGTGCTGGTGCTCCATCATTGGGGTTTTCTGTTGGGCGAGAACCACTCCCATTGCCTCCAAGGTTTCCGCGGGTGTTCACCATCTGTCGATTTGCTCTAGGCTTTAGAGATGAGGGGGAAACAAGAATAGACAAGTGATATGGAACTTATGCGGGGCGAAAGGTGTAGCTTTAAGGTCTAACTTTATTATTTTAATCAATAGTAACTTGGTATGGTTGCTTACAATGCCTAAAGGCCTGCAACACATACTGCACACTTAGCAAGCAATGAAAATCCAAATCGAACTAACACTGGAGTCTAACGCCTAAAGGGTGACTCTTTATTCTATGACGCGACTTGGCGAAGGAGTCTCACTATAGAACCTACGCTCACTCATCGAGAAAACCTCCACGGCCTGGGTACGGATGCTGCGGCACAGGCGCGAAACGATCGCCATGTCCAGCAACTGTGTCATCTGTGGTAGTCGAAGAAGCAGTGTCTTCCTCAAGCTCCAGCTCTTCCGGGTCTGGCTCGTGCAACTCGAGCATTGGCTCCGGCTCTGGTGCGTACAATGCCGTCTCTAACTCTCCAATCCTTTGCAGAAGGTGTGACACATACTCTTGAGCTTCCCGCCATCTATTCTTCTCTGTCGTGATCTCCTTGCGGACCTTCTGTAGCTCTTTGCTAGTATCATCGAGTACATCCTCCTGGGCGACAACAAGTCGTGCCAACTGTGTAACCATGGCATTCTCATCCTGAATCGCCTTCGGGTCAAGAAGGTTATTGCTGCGCGGGTGATATCGGAACACCGTGCTCTCCAACTCTCTAGCGTAGATACGGGTAATGTGCCGCATTGCTCGTCGTGACGCCTCTTGGATACCCATCTGCATTGTAGACCTCCGGCGGTCACGGTGTATCGGGCGATTGCCTGGGCCCTTCTTCCTAGCAGGTACCACAATCTTCACATCACAAGCCTTGATCAATCCTGCTTGTCTGATCACTTCCACTTGGTATTGTGGCTTCTCAAAATCTCCGAGAGTCTGTAGCATACGCCAAAGTTCCGCAGCGTGACCAACTTCCAGATCGACGTAGTTGAACTCTCCCTCCATCTGTCACAAGAATGCTCACGTAAGAACTCGAAATTTTTAAATCGTGACAAGGTAAGGAAAAAAAATTCAGCAAGAGACAAGAAAAGAGAGAAGGGGATAAGTCGAGATATCATTTCTTATCTTGACGAACTTTTAGCTTTTAGAAAATAGGTTTTAACCTCTCTACGACCATTCTAGCTAGGGTTGAGCCTACGGTCAGTATGGCTCTGATACCACCTCTGTCGGGACCCCGAATCTGCAAATCCGGACCCTCTGTGTATTCAGCACTAGTCCAGGAACGCGCTAGTGCACACAGTCTTAACATCGGTAAATATCACAATCATACAACTCGATACTAATAAAGTACTTTAATTAAATAGTCAAACTGGTTGCTCGACCTTATGGTCAAGTTACAAATATACACCTCGCAGGGCGAAACTTATTAAGAGAGAAATAATAGCAGCGGAAAATAAGATATCATCGTGGCGCCATCCAGTATACCACAGGCAACTGACTGGGCTCGCTCCCTAAGTAGACAGTTCCTCTTGGAGCTCCTCCTCCAAAGCTGGTGTAGTCTCCTCTTCAACTGGTGTTGTCTTGTGGCAAGGGTGAGTACTTGGTACTCAGCAAGTCATGCACAGAATGCAAGTTAATATACTACATGCATGGCTTAATACAAAGGAGTGGCTCAAGGTATTTTTGCGATGCTTGACATTTAACAAGTACCATAAATAGATTCGAAAGCAGTAGAAACAAGTATAGCATAACTAACTTTTCAAGGAGTTTAATAAACATCTTTCCCATCCTAATCCACATTTCCATCATTATTAAACCAAACCCAACCTTTCAAGTCCAAGATATTTTCATGAAAGTCTAACCCTTGACTGTAATTCCCGAGAGATGTCCAATACCGCGGACACGGCTATTCGAATAGATTGTACACTCTGCAGAGGTTATGCACTTTACCCACAAGATACAGTCAAGCACCACAAAGGCGAGTTCCCGTAACAAAGTCTTTCGGAAACTTCTAACAATACAAGTGAGCCTCCCCGGTTATTGCACACTAACCCTTCCCTTAGCTAAGGCGAAGTTTAGGCCAATCAACCGTTAGATGGGTACCTGGCCTCACCCGATGCGCTCCCGCATAACTTACACAAAGGGTGTAGTTGATCTCCTGAGGTCCCACAGGTACGTTATTAGCAACTTAATCAACTAGGTCCGTCCCATTACAAACATGTGGTTGCAAGATTGACTCAGTTCAAAGGCTTGCAAGGTGAAGTCCTTAGGGTGACCAGGGCAAGACTACCCAAAGAACCAAAACAACATTCCCAGTGCCACAACTGGCCCACCTGATCATTCTTGCCACATGCCCCGGTCAAAAACTATTTATCAAACCCCAGTTGATTACCATGCACCACGTGCCATCATCATCACATGATACCTTTCCAAACAGGTTCAATATATCATTAAGTCAATATTAACATTTGATTGTCCAAAATCATGTCATGAGCACGTAGCAGGTCTAAGCAGTATACTACAACGATCTAATTTCCCATGTTGGCAATTTAATAATGTCCAACTAGTAAACCACAACTAGGGTGACAAGGGTCATGGCACATACTTAAGTAATCAAGGTGTCATACAGCAATTTGGTATTTATCTAATTCCCCATATTTAAATAAAGTATTTTCTAATTGAACTAGCATGCAATAGGTTAAATCAAAATAGATTTCAAAATAGGATCAACATGGTCAAAGCACAACTTGCCTTCAAAAAGTACTTGTTCTTGGTCTTGAGTTGGATCCTGAGTCAATACTTCTCCTTCGAATCCTTCCGGCACTTCAACGTCTACTCGTAAAGCGTGCAAATAGCAATACACGAATAAACAATAGGCAAAAAGTGTCCAAACATTCAAATAAAATCCATAAACAGAGAGAACATAATTTTATGAATTTTTAGGAACTGGAATCGTCAAATTCGGAGTTAAAATGCAAAAGTTATAGCATTTTGAAGTTTAAATAATCAATTAAATAATATTACAGAGGAAAACTTTAGTCCAAAAATTAAATAAAATTCATAATTAGGTAGATCTCAATTTTATACAAATTTAGAAATTTGAATCACTCAAATCGGAGTTGAAACGCAAAAGTTATAAGCGTTTGAAGTTTTGAATCAAAATCTGAAATCATTATTTCGAATTAATAAATCATTTTCTTTTTCGAAAATTAATTATTGCGTCAGCGAGGACACGTGGCAGCCTCTGATTGGGCCGGTGGCGTCGGCGATCCATGGACTCGATCCACGCTCGGCTCGGGTCTACCATGGACTCGGTCCACGGCTCTCGTATCGGCGGCGGTGGGACCACTCGGTGGCGTCGCTGCGACGTCGGCCGGGGCTCACCCACGGTCTTGGCAGGTGGGTCCCGGTGTGGCGTCATATGTGACGTCGGTAGCTCTTTGGGACGGCCCGTGACTTGCGGGCCCGCCATGGCGTCGGCGCCGCGTCATGGTGCGATGTCATTTGGCGGCCGACATGCGGGCCGGCGTGTCGGCGTCTGCACGCATCTTGTGGCGTGGGCGGCGCCGACCGCGGCGGTCGATCTCCCGCCTGCGTGGCTAGATCTCGGCCGTTGATTTGAAAATCAACGGCCCAGATTGGATCTGGACTCACGCGTTTGGGGTGAACGCGTTTGATCTGGACCGTTGGATCTAGTTCGGACGGTTGAGATTGGATCTTGGAGTTTTGGATTGGGTTCTCACCGACGGTGATGTGGCGTGATCTGGGACGTTGGATCTGGATCGGACGGTTGAGCGAGCTCGAGGTCCGGCGATGGCTTGCGGCGGCGCTGGCTTGCCGGGGTTGGGGACGACGACCACGGCAACGGCGCTTCGGGCGTGCTCCGGCGATGTGAGTGGTCTCCTCCGACGCGGCTTGACCTCCCGGTTCTGGATCTGACCTCAACGGCGGCGGAGGACGACGGAGACGGCGGCAATCGGCGAAAAACCACGGCTGCACCTTCTCCTAACTCCGGCGAGCTCTAGCGGCGCAACCACGGCGGCTCAGGCGAGGTGAGTTAGGGCTACGGGTGCGCAATGAAGCGGCGATCCCGACACGGGTGGCGGCGCAATAAATAGGGCCCTCGGCGTCCGTGAAAGCAGCGAACCGAGGTCGCCATTCTTGGCGAGTCCGTGGCGTCTCGGATTGGGTGGCGTGGCACGCGCGGCCGTTGGATCGAGATCCAGCGGTGCGTGGATTTGGGTTCGGTCGGACTCGGCGAGCTGGTGGCTCGGTCGGGCTCGGGTCGGCGGCGTGGCTCAATCGTGGCCGTTGGATCTGAATCCAGTCCGCAGCGATTAAACTTCGGCCAAAGTGGGTTCGGCCGAGTCACGTGACTCGTCGGACTCGAACTTCGAGTCGACTCGAGCTTCGATCGGATGAACGATGTAGGCTTCGGTTTGATTTTCCAGCGATTTAATATTTAAAATAATTCCCAGTAATTCATTTAATTCAAGAAAAATAGCAAAATACTCAGAAAAATTCCAGAAAAATTATGGAAAATATTTTAGGGTATTTGGGACTCAAATAAAATATTGCCAACAAAATTTTATTTGCAAAGTTAAATTCTTTAATTATTTCAAAATGGAATAAATTCAAATAAATTCCAAATAAATCCAAATAAATCCCAGAAAATTCCAAAAATTCACAAATGTGCAAAACAATACTTTAATTTCATGAAAAGCAAAAATTGTGGTGTTACAGAAACCGGCCCATGCACAAACGTAACACTCCCACAACTACAAGCAAATACCAGTGACATAATGTACTTAAAGCACCCTATACTATAAGCATAAACGTGTGAATCATTAGACAAACCTCATCCCTAAAATGTGAATATTATTGTTCTCTTTTCAACAAAATGATCACCTTTATAACTAAATTAATGCTCAAGAATCAAACTTATAGTACATACATCAGCACTAACAAACTTAACACATAAGCATATGAAATCGACAAGCATATATATACACACACCTCCGTTCTCAATCAAGTTGAGCATGAATTACAGCATAAAGAATGCAACTAAATACGGCTACACTAAAATCTTTTATTAATTCAAGCACAAGAATAAGCATCCCAATAAACAGATAGTACTACTAACCCACATTCATGTAAGGACAATGAGTCATGCAGAAGTCAAGTAGCATTCAGTTTTATGCACCCACTGAGGAGGATCAAGAACACATGCATATTTATACAAACAAAATTCAGCAATACATTGATTCTTATACTCACAACCTCAGCACAAGTTTACATACACCAGCATAAGCGTACTGAGCCATAAGTCCAAACCTCATACAAAGCATTCATACTTAAATCATCCATATCTTAGAAATAAGAACATGAAATTCTAGCATGTAATCCCAATTGCAATCAGCTAAAACAAGAATAGGATCACTATTCTAGTGATAGAAGGGGAGATTGGATACTTAGCTTGTGGGGGATGGGCTGTGGCCATCGGTGCCAGGAAGAGCTGCGCCAGCTGGGGGGAAGACCGGGGAGGGCGCGCCGCTCAAAGAGGATGACCGGAGGCGCCACGCCGAGCTTGGGAGGCCGGGGAGCAGCGGAGCCGTGCCGGGAGCGACGCTCGGCCTGGAGGGGAGAAGAAGCCGGGGAGCAGCGGAGCCAAGCCGAGCAAGGAGCCAGGGCGGCCAAGGGCGCGACGGCCTGCAGGAGGCGGCGTAGGGCCGGGGAGCTGAGGGTGGCGGCGCCGTGCTCCAGCTGGCTGCCAGGAGGCGCCGGCCGAGGAGAGGTGGCGGCAGGGCACGGTGTCGCCGAATGGTGGAGAAGCCGAGGGCGATGTGGCGCTCGCGGGAGGCTAGGGGCGCGGCGGCGCCGAGCCGATGAAGAGCAGGGGGCGGCGTCGACCGCGTGGGGGAGGCGCCAGGGGGCAGGAGCACTAGGAGGGAGGCGCTCTGGTGAGGGGAGTCGCTCGGTGGGAGGAGAGTTAGGGGCATTTGACCAAGTGGAGAGAGGGAGAGAAAGAGAGAGAGGAGGGATTAGGTGGAGTGAGTGGGAAAAAGTACATAGCAGATGATTTTCTCCCACACAGAACCACAACAGCTAACCCTCTAGCTTAATAGATAACCCATCAATTACCCAGATGAGAAGTTCCCGAAGTATTACAGCTTAGCTCTCTTAGATTACACTTTGTCCCCAAGGAAGAGCCCAAACTAGAAAGTGAATTTAAGCCTACTCATGCAGCCAACTAATCTATAATCTCATTACCATAAGCACTTGATTCTATAATTGCCAGCTAGCAAGTAAGATTATTGAAAGCGACAGTGGCAAGTTTTGTCTGAATCTCACAAGAAAACAACAGTTTTGTTAGTTGGCGAAGCAAGAACATGGACTACTAAAAACATCCAAAAAATTTTGCCCCCATAGGAGCGGATCTGTAGCCAAATCATACTCCAAGGCAACCATGCCAGGTTTGTCATTCATCACCTCACCTATGCATAGAGGCCAGTTTTCCATGTGCGTAACTAGCAGTGAATACAACCCAAATTGAACCAAATCTACCCCACAAATCTTCACCCACAACGCAGAATGAGCTCATCACACAGCATCTACATCAGAGAAAAGTAGGAAATAGGGAGGTTTAGGGGGCTAGGGTTTGATGAGCGCACTAGGAGAGGACAAAGGAGGTGACGGCGCATCCTCGGGAGGAGAGTGCGGGGCTGACCTCCATGTTGGAATCTGCACTAGCAACCATGGGAACTCCTCAGCATTGGCCTCGACAGCGAGCAGGTCAGCCACGGTGATGGCGGGGTGCCATCCCTAGATGTGTGCGACGACATTGACAGCAAGGAGGAGCATGGATGTAGCACCCCAAAATTTTGCTTTTCTTAAATCTATGTGTGATTTGGCACTTTGGTGAATTTTTGGAATTTTCTGGAATTTATTTGGATTTATTTGGAATTTATTTGAATTTATTCCATTTTAAAATAATTAAAGAATTTAACTTTGCAAATAAAGTTTTGTTGGAAATATTTTATTTGAGTCCCAAATACCCTAAAATATTTCTGGAATTTTTCTGAGTATTTTGCTATTTTTAATGAATTAAATGAATTTCTGGGAATTATTTTAATTATTAAATTGCTGAAAATTCGAGTTGGGTCAAGTACTATTCATCCGACCGAGTCGGAACCCGAGTCGGACTCGAGTCCGACCCGAGCCACGTGACTCGACCGAACCAGCTCTAAACCTAATCGATCCCAACTGTTGGATCGAGATCCAACGGTCAGGATTGGGCCGCACTGCTTCGACCGGGTCCGGCTCGGACCGCGGCGCTGGCAATCGTGGCCGTTGATCGGACACGTCTGGCCATGGTCGTCGTCTCCGCCGAGTCCGATCCGATCGCCGCCGCGCCCTCCGCCGGGTTCGTTAGGGTTCCGGGTTCTGCGCGCATGCCTAGGCTATTTAAGGCCCGGACCGGCCCCCGAGGTTGCCCTCTTCCATGCGCCCCGTTTGCCCTAGCTAATAGAGCTCAAGCCGTGCCGATTGCTCGCCGAAGTTGGGCGGAGCCGCTACGGTTTCCTCGTCTTCTCCGGCACCGATAGCCCTTGTCCGCCGTGTTGGAGCCCAGGTTCAGAACCCCCAAGACAAGGCGCACCTGCGGGACATCTCGATCACGCCGGAGAATGCCCGTAGCGCCGCGCCCGTGGTCATCTTCCCTAGCGCCGGCAACCCAGCCCTGCCGTGACTTCATCTCCGTCCACGAGCTCCGTGCACCGTTGGATCTTCATCGGACGATCACGGTGAGTCCACGTTTCCCCGAAACTTTGGAAAACCAGATCGGATCTGGACCGTTGGATCAAGATCCAACGGCCCACGATCGCCACGTGCTGGAAACTGCGTTAACTTAGGGTAGATCTAGACCGTTGGATCTAGATCCAACGGCCGTGATCATGCCACGTAGCCGCCGCCGCGCCGTGCGTTGAGTCACTGACAGGCCGGGCCCGCGTGCCAGCGGCCGAGCCTGGGCGTGACTGCGCGTCACTGACATGCGGGGCCCGCATGTCAGTGTCTCGCCCGAGAGTCGCACCGTGCACGTGACCCACTGACGGGTGGGACCCGCGTGTCAGCGACCCGAGCCGTGGACCGGGTCCACGGTGGACCGAGCCGCACCGTGCGCCGAGTCCGTGAGCCGGCTGACGTCAGCCGACCAATCAGGAGCCGACACGTGTCACCCATGACGCAATAATTAATTTCCGAAAAAGAAAATGATTTATTAATTCGAAATAATGATTTCAGATTTTGTTTCAAACTTCAAACGCTTATAACTTTTGCGTTTCAACTCGATTTGAGTGATTCAAATTTCTAAATTTGTATAAAATTGAGATCTACCTAATTATGAATTTTATTTAATTTTTGGACTAAAGTTTTCCTCTGTAATATTATTTAATTGATTATTTAAACTTCAAAATGCTATAACTTTTGCATTTTAACTCCAAATTTGACGATTCCAGTTTCTAAAAATTCATAAAATTATGCTCTCTCGGTTTATGGACTTTATTTGGATGTTTGGATGTTTTTGTCTACTGTTTTATTCATTGGTTGCTATTTGCACGCTTTACGAGTAGACGTTGAAGTGCCGGAAGGATTCGAAGGAGAAGTATTGACTCAGGATCCAACTCAAGACCAAGAACAAGTACTTTTTGAAGGCAAGTTGTGCTTTGACCATGTTGATCCTATTTTGAAATCTATTTTGATTTAACCTATTGCATGCTAGTTCAATTAGAAAATACTTCATTTAAATATGGGGAATTAGATAAATGCCAAATTGCTGTATGACACCTTGATTAATTAAATATGTGCCATGACCCTTGTCACCCTAGTTGTGGTTTACTAGTTGGACATTATTAAATTGTCAACATGGGAAATTAGATCGTTGTAGTATACTGCTTAGACACTCGCTTTCGTGCTCATGACATGATTTTGGACAATCAAATGTTAATATTGACTTAATGATATATTGAACCTGTTTGGAAAGGTATCATGTGATGTTGATGGCACGTGGTGCATGGTAATCAACTGGGGTTTGATAAATAGTTTTTGGCCAGGGGCATGTGGCAAGAATGATCGTGGGCCGGTTGTGGCAATCGGGATGTTGATTTGGTTCTTCGTAGTCTTGCCCTGGTCACCCTAAGGACTTCACCTTGCAAGCCTTTGAACTGGGTCTAACGTGCAACCACATGTCTCAGAATGGGACGGACCTAGTTGACTAAGTTGCTAATAACGCACTGTGGGACCTCAGAGGTCAACTACACCCTTTGTGTAAGTTGTGCGGGGAGCGCATCGGTGAGGCCAGGTACCCATCTAACGGTTGATTGGCCTAAACTTCGCCTTAGCTAAGGGAAGGGTTAGTGTGCAATAACCGGGGAGGACCACTTGTATTGTTAGAAGTTTCCGAAAGACTTTGTTACGGGAACTCGCCTTTGTGGTGTTTGACTGTATCTTGTGGGTAAAGTGCATAACCTCTGCAGAGTGTACAATCTATTCGAATAGCCGTGTCCGCGGTATTGGACATCGCTCGGGAATTACAGTTAAGGGTTAGATTTTCTCAAAAATAACTTGGATCTGAAAGGTTGGGTTGGATTAATAATGATGTTGATGGAAATGTGGATTAGGATGGGAAAGATGTTTATTAAACTCCTTGAAAAGTTAATTATGCTATACTTGCTTATACTGCTTTCGAATCTACTTATGCTACTTGTCAAATGCTGTTTACTGCAAATATACCTTGAGCTATTCCTTTGTATCAAGCCATGCATATAGTCTATTAGCCTGCATTCTGTGCATGACTTGCTGAGTACGAAGTACTCACCCTTGCCACAATACCACACCAGTTGAAGAGGAGACTACACCAGCTTTGGAGGAGGAGCTCCACGAGAAACCGTCTACTTAGGGAGCGAGCCCAGTCAGTTGCTTGTGGTATACTGGATGGCGCCACGATGTTATCTTATTTTCCGCTGCTATTATTTCTCTCTTAATAAGTTTCGCCCTGCAAGGCGTATATTTGTAACTTGACCATAAGGTCGAGTAACCAGTTTGACTATTTAATTAAAGTACTTTATTAGTATCGAGTGGTATGATTGTGATATTTACCGATGTTAAGACTGTGTGCACTAGCGCGTTCCTGGACTAGTGCTGAATACACAGAGGGTCCAGATTTGCAGATTCGGGGTCCCGACAATGGACAAGAGGAGGAAGGCACAGAGGCAACCGTAGAACCTGGTGTGCAGCACAGAGCTCTCCCTTGGCGCTAGTGCGTTGGAGTCGGTCCACCCCACCGCCACTCGCCTCCGCACAATCGCTTCCACGGAGATCGTCGATTGCGCCCGTGAGCTTCCCCACAGTGCGGTGCACCTTGAGAAGCAGCACCCAGGTGATCTGGCGCACATTCCTTCCGCGCCCCACCTTGCCCCTCACAGTGGGCGACCCCAGCACCACCACCTCGAGCGGAGGTGAAGGGTTAGGACAAAAGATGGGGGGATGCGAAGGTTAGGGCGAAAGATTTGCGCTGGGAAGAGTTGCACTAGGACGAGTAGTGCTATCGATTATGCTTAGGAACCGATAGCAATACTACTACTCACATCTCTATCGGTTTGCATTAGGAACCGATACAAATAAGTACGTTATCACTATCGGTCTTCAATAGGATCCGATACAAATAAGAATGTTAATACTATCGGTTTTCATTAGGAACCAATACAAATAAGAACCTTATCACTATTGGTTTTCATTAGGACCTGATACAAATAAGAACCTTATCACTATCAGTTTTCATTAGGACCCGATACAAATAAGAACCTTATCACTATCGGTTTTTATTAGAAACTGTTACAAATAACAACACTTACTACTATCGGATTTCATTAGGAACTGATATAAATAACAACACTTATCACTATCGGATTTCATTAGGAATCGATTGTGATAGGGACCCCTCATCACAATCAGTTCTTAGCTAGAACCGATTGTGATGATGGGTGTCAGCACAATTGATTCTAGATTAGAAGCGATTGTGATGACCCCATTTCCGAAAACACAGATTAAAGTACACATATCATAATCAGGTTTTTTTTTCAGAAAAGGTGGGAACCGACACAGACGAAGCAATAGTGATGTATCATTTTGTAGTAGTGGATAAAGGCTAAACGTACTGCGAACCTGCTTGTTATACTCTGTCCAAGGTCGAGAGAACTGAAATGTACCATTGCTTGCATGTTGTGAAAGTTTCGTCCGGTTACTCCTCCAACGTGAAGACTTGTTTGATGCGAGATTTGAAATTAACTGGCATGTAGTCTCATCATTGCCGTGTGCTTATGACATAGATGCTACCTATCGCAATTAGAAGTATTTTAGCGATCAAGGTCCGGAAGACAATCACAAGGCTGTGTTAATTCTTTAACACAATTGCTCATAAGGTTATCGATCCAGAAAGACTAGATGCTCTGCAGGCCGAGTTGGTGATGACTCTGTAGTCTTGAGATGTTTTTCTCTCCATTGTTTTTCGACATCATGGTCCATCTAATTGTTCTAATTGTAATTGAACCAAGAAAGAACCTGGTTAAGTAACTTGATTCCTTACAGTTTGACAGCCATGATCCACAACCTATCGCCAAATTACTCAACATGTAATAATCACGTTTCCTCCATAGATAACTCTCATGTAAGTCATTCAAGGTGTACGTTGCTCGTGGAATGGCTGAGGCTAACTTTTTGGAATCACATAAGATGTTCAAAGTTTACAGATTTCTTGGACGGCCATCATCTAATGATGGGTCAAAGCTGATCCACGATTTTAATTTTCCGGTATCCACTAGTACACAAAATCCTATATCACTCTCCGTAATAATGCCTTTGGAAGTAACCAATTCTATTTTTCTATTTTTACAGTGCTGCCAGCAGGGAAAGAGAAATAACCTATGTTGATTCTATGTTTGCCACAACATGCAACTCATCATTGGTACAAAGAAAACCAACAACACAGAGGTTTGTCAATCGTGCAATAATTATTTTGTACTTATCTATTTATATATATGCACGAATTTAATCTTTACATCAACCAATTCCGCAACACGCTTCAACTGCGTAGGAACAGTCTGATCTTAAAAGAATTCAAGGACGACTCTGTTACTTCTTGTTGAGTGAGGTCATATACACAAAAGGCGAGTTCAACGTTGCCTAACCTGATGAGTTGTGAATTACCACTTGGGTTAAGTTGTGGAACTTGTGCTGTGGATTTGTGAATTGTAGCCAGGGTTAGACTTACCGTTTGAAGGTGGAAAACCGAATGGCGCTCGATATGGATAATCGTCGATTATCCATCGATTTTCGAGAAATATCGAACAAATGTCGAAATCGAAATTGTTTGAATTCAAAACGAAGAAATCTGGAAGTGGCTCGATTATCGGTCGATAAATGTCGATAATCGGTCGATAAATGTCGATAATCGAGATATTCAGGAAGAAAATCGGCACAGTTAAGAAAATGTGAGAAAAATTGCAGGAAATTGCCAAAAATTGGGGAAAAAATTGTTAAATTTTTTGGCATGATCTTTGCTGTGTTTTAGACAATATCAAGTTGTCAATTAAGCATGTAGTAATAATATGTCAGCAAACAACATTTTCTTCTTGTACCATTCAACACTAAAAGGTTCGACAAATTTACATTTCGATAGCATTCATTTCAATACACTTTGCATAGCTTCACCATCCTTCCATTGTCGCACATATGTCATGCTGGACCTATATGAACAGTATATTAGTAAAAACATCAAGTTGCAATAAAATGAAACATACAAATAAAAAATTACCTTCAGGACTACGGGTAGTAATGTTGGGTGTACACTTGGTTCGCTATGTTGTACTCCTCTGTGGACATGAGCGCTAATCCTCGTGTAGCTAACAACTCCGCTTTGTATTCATGCCAACTTTGCCTCGTCTATGGGCTAGTCGTTTCCCACTGTTGATATAACATGGTATAAAATGCTGGGTCTTGCCACTCGTTGACCCATTGGGTGGGAGGTTGTGCATGAGCATCCGAGATGGCGTAGTCGTATTGGCCGTATGAGCCATAACTCTCTTGTGTCTCAGCGATGCTATACGGGCTAGAGCTATCCTGCGGTGCATCAATGCTACGTCGATGCTCTCTTCCCTTTCCTGAAGTAGTCGTCCTCTGCGACTGGGGAGCGCCATGGTCCTTATCCTGTGTGGCATGAGTGAATTGGGACTCTCCTGTAAATTCTACGAGACGTTGTTGTTCTGGGGGTTCTGGGGCACCGTCACCGGATTGACCGCCATGGCTGTCCGTCTTGGAGCTACTGTCATTGGACTCTTGATACGGCGGGCTTCGACGGTCCCCAGGAGTGCTATCGGTCGAGTCATCACTCCCAACATCTGTAGGACCCTTCCCCTTTCCTTTGGAGAGAGCTTTCCTTTTGGCTTGCCCCCTTGTTGCTATTGTTTGGTGCTTTCTTTTCCCTGTGTGACTAGCACCCACTGTCTTCTCTGCCCATTCGGTGATGCATGCAGCCCCAGTGTTCTTTCGTAATGCAATAGGGTCAACTGGGTCTGTCACAAGGTGTGATGGGAGGGGGGTGTCACTCTCTGTCTCCTCATCAAGTAAGGGGTCAGCATTGGACCTCCCTTTCTCCATCCACTGTCTGATTGGATTTTCATTATCGCATAATGTAAGCTCCATAAGTCGTTGGAATGGATCATCATCGTCTGTGGACCTTTGACTTTCTTCAGCTTGGATTCGGAACCGTAGATTGTAGTTAACATACACTAACTTATGAAGCTTCTTGTAGGACAGACGATTACGAATTTTAGTATGGATGAAGGCGAACGTGCTCCAATTGCGCTCGCATCCGCTAGAAGAAGCGCAATGGGAAACGAGCCGTTGAGCAAACTTCTGGAGCGTGGGTGTGTCCGAACCAAACACACCCCACCAATGTGCTGCAACGTAAGTACGAATAGAATGGTAAGTACGAGGAAAAAATACCAGTGGCATTACATTTAAGTTATTACCGGGGGTTGTTTTGGGATCATGTGCCATTCGCTCCGCTAGAGTAGTCGCAAATGGTCCAACCTTCCTTCTGTATAGATCGGCTTCGTGAAGAGCGTCCACAGAGCTATCAGTACTATCACTAAGTGCTTGAAAAGCATCTCGAAGATCTGGCAAAAAAGTGTGGGTCGTGCCGTAAGCATAGTGCGTCCGAGGGTTCAATGCGGCAGCTGCATGTAGTCAAGAATACATATCAGTGCAAGTATGTGCAACAACAAGATATTGTGTGTAAGAGAAGTACGTATTACCAGCGTTCATGTAGGTGTCTCGTGTTAGGTCAGCCATTCTTGGGTCCACGACGTTCATGTATGAGGTAAATGTAGATGGAGAGTCATGAAACAAGCTATCATATTCCTGTCGCACTATGTTGTATCTTAGAAGCACCTCACTCAATGTAGGTTTCCTGTCTTGATCAGCAAAACGCAAGAACGCGTACAATGGCTCCACAGATTTTACAACTGATTGCAGGTTGTCCCACCACTCCAAGCTCGACAGGCAGGAGTTCACGAACCTCCCCTCCACGGTGTCAATAAAGCGCGATGATAGAAATTCCTCGGAGGCCATCCATTGCAAGAATTTGTCCTTGCGACGAAGAAAGCTGTCCAAAAACATATAATTTGTACCAAAGCGTGTAGCATTCCATTTTACCAATTCGCCCCCGATATGCTTCTTCATCATAGCATGAAGTTTTGCATGGTTGTACAACCATCGAGAAATTCTCCTTGCAGTCTCAATGATAGCGGCATGGTCAGGGAACTCCCCAATTTGCTTTAGCATCAAGTTAATCGTGTGGGCTACACAAGGCTGCCACACAATATTGCGGTGCTCCCGTGCGATGAGTTTACATGCCTTCTTGTAGTTTGCACCATTATCTGTAACAATCTGCACAACATTTGCTGGACCTATCTCCTCCACCACTGCGGCAATTTCCTACGTCAACAAACAAAATAGAAACTCTCATTACATGATGTGTACCTCAAATAGGGATTATAAGATGACGAACGAAACCAAGTACCTTGCGCAAGTACGAGGCATCCTGACTTAGGCCCGTTGCATCCACAGACTTGTGAAAGAACATTGTGCCATTGCAATATAACATAAAGTTGATAATGCTCATGCGTGTTGGCCCGGTCCAAGAATCACACATGATGGTAACACCATACGTCGGCCATTCCAGCTTGAATTTTGCCATCTTTTGCCGTATGTCCGCTTCATTAGCGTCTAAATATTGACCATCTATGTCTTTCCCAGTCGGCGACTGTCGGGACCCCGAATTTGCAAATCCGGACCCTCTGTGTATTCAGCACTAGTCCAGGAACTCGCTAGTGCACACAGTCTTAACATCGGTAAATATCACAATCATACCACTCGATGCTAATAAAGTACTTTATTTAAATAACCAAACTGGTTACTCGACCTTATGGTCAAGTTACAAATGTATGCCTCGCAGGGCGAAACTTATTAAGAGAGAAATAGTAGCAAATGAAAAATAAGATAACCGTGGCGCCATCCAAAGATACCACAGGCAACTGACTGGGCTCGCTCCCTAAGTAGACGGTTCCTCGTGGAGCTCCTCCTCCAAAGCTGGTGTAGTCTCCTCTTCAACTGGTGTTGTATTGTGGCAAGGGTGAGTACTTGGTACTCAACAAGTCATGCACAGAATGCAAGCTAATATACTATATGCATGGCTTGGTACAAAGGAATAGCTCAAGGTATATTTGCAGTAAACAGCATTTGACAAGTAGCATAAGTAGATTCAGCGGAGAAACAAGTATAGCATAGATAACTTTTCAAGGAGTTTAATAAACATCTTTCCCATCCTAATCCACATTTCCATCAACATCATTATTAATCCAACCCAACCTTTCAAAT
Source organism: Rhipidocladum racemiflorum (assembly GCA_036346355.1). NCBI lineage: Eukaryota > Viridiplantae > Streptophyta > Magnoliopsida > Poales > Poaceae > Rhipidocladum > Rhipidocladum racemiflorum. The sequence goes on from CM070581.1 coordinate 38,633,217, forward strand.
CCAAGTTATTTTTGAGAAAATCTAACCCTTGACTGTAATTCCCGAGCGATGTCCAATACCGCGGACACGGCTATTCGAATAGATTCTACACTCTGCAGAGGTTATGCACTTTACCCACAAGATACAGTCAAACACCACAAAGGCGAGTTCCCGTAACAAAGTCTTTCGGAAACTTCTAACAATACAAGTGAGCCTCCCCGGTTATTGCACACTAACCCTTCCCTTAGCTAAGGCGAAGTTTAGGCCAATCAACTGTTAGATGGGTACCTGGCCTCACCCAGACGCCTCCCCGTACAACTTACACAAAGGGTGTAGTTGACCTCCTGAGGTCCCACAGGTACGTTATTAGCAACTTAATCAACTAGGTCCGTCCCATTACAGACATGTGGTTGCACGTTAGACCCAGTTCAAAGGCTTGCAAGGTGAAGTCCTTAGGGTGACCATGGCAAGACTACCCAAGAACCAAATCAACATCCCGATTACAACTGCCCACCTGATTATTCTTACCACATGCCCGGCCGAAAACTATTTATCAAACCCCGCTTGATTACCATGTACCACGTCCGTCAACATCACATGATACCTTTCCAAAACAGGTTCAATATATCATTAAGTCAATATTAACATTTGATTGTCCAAAATCATGTCATGAGCACGTAAAGTGTCTAAGCAATATACTACAACGGTCTAAAACCCATGTTGGCAATTTAATAATGTCCAACTAGTAATCCACAACTAGGGTGACAAGGGTCATGGCACATATATAAATAATCAAGGTGTCATACAGCAAATTGGTATTTATCTAATCCCCCATATTTAAATAAAATATTTTCTAATTGAACTAGCATGCAATAAGTTAAATCAAAATAGGTTTCGAAATAGGATCAACATGGTCAAAGCACAACTTGCCTTCAAAAAGTACTTGTTCTTGGTCTTGGGTTGGATCCTGAGTCAATACTTCTCCTTCGAAACCTTCCGGCACTTCAACGTCTACTCGTAAAGCGTGCAAATAGCAAATACACAAATAAACAATAGGCAAAAAGTATCCAAACATCCAAATAAAATCCATAAACAGAGAGAACATAATTTTATGAATTTTTAGAAACTGAAATCGTCAAATTTGGAGTTAAAACACAAAAGTTATGATTATTTAAAGTTTAAATAATCAATTAAATAATTTTACAGAGAAAAACTTTAGTCCAAAAATTAAATAAAATTCATATTTAGGTAGGTCTCAATTTTATACAAATTTAGAAATTTGAATCACTCAAATCGGAGTTGAAACGCAAAAGTTATAAGCGTTTGAAGTTTGAAACAAAATCAAATCATTATTTCGAATTAATAAATCATTTTCTTTTCGAAATTAATTATTGCGTCAGCCTGGACACGTGTCAAGACTGGATTGGTCGGCCGACGTCATCACCGAACGGCTCCGTGATGATGTCATCTTGACGTCGAGATGACACGTGGCACCACTCAGTCTTTGCCACGTGTCCTGGCCCATGGATCGGGTCCACGGGCGACGTCCACGGTTGATCGGTAGCGCCGCGGCTTGGTGCGATCGACATGCGGGCCCGCATGTCAGCCGCCCACGTCGGCGCCGCGGCACGGGCGCGCTTAGGCTACGTGGCACGATCCGAGCCGCTCGATTCGAATCGAACGGTCCAGATTGCATCGGATTTTTGCCTCACCGTGGGTGGCGTGGCACGATCCGGCGGATGACGCGTGGCGCTACCTACGCCGTTCGATCGTGATCGAACGGTTGAACCTTATCCAGCGCTTTGCGCGACCGGGCTTACGTGGCTACATCCGACCGTTGGATCTTGATCTAACGGTCCGGATCCAATCTGGTTTTCTAAAGTTTCAAGGAAACGTGGACTCACCGTGATCGTCGGATGGGGATCGAACGCTCCGTGGAGCTCGCGAGTCCGGCGATGGAGGTCGGTGGTGCAGGCTGCCGGGGTTGGGGATGACGACCTATGAAGCGGCGTTTGGAGCACGCTCCGGCGATGTGAGTGCACTTCCCGACGCGCTCGGCGAGGAGTTTGGATCCGGGTCTCACGGCGGCGGAGAGTCCTCGGCGACGACGGAAACAACGCAAAACCCTCGGCGGCGGTTCTTAGCGTCGGCGAGCGATTGCGCGCTACGGGTGGCGGCGCAGGGCTTGGGACCTAGACATGCGTACTCAGCAGACCCGAGCGATCACGTGGGGGTATTTATTGCCCCCGGCTTCCGTGCGAATCTCGGAAACCCTAACGGACGCGGCGGCCCACGGCGGAGGAGTCCGGCTCGGACTCGTCGGGGGAGACGATAGCGCGACCGCACACGTGGCAGGATCCAACGGCCCAAGCACGTGCGCGACGCGGCCGAACAGCATTCGTTCGATCGGGATCGGACGGTCCGCAATTCGGGTTAGGGTTTGGGTTCGGGGACGCGGTTGAACCAAGTCGCGTGGCGCGGGTCCGACTCGGGTCAGACTCGGGTCTGGTTCGAGTCGGAGGAATAGTACTAACCCTAATTGAATTTCCAGCGATTTAATATTTAACATAATTCCCAGTAATTCATTTAATTCATTAAAAATAGTAAAAGACTCAGAAAAATTCCAGAAAAATTCTGGAAAATATTTTGGATCATTTTGGACTCAAATAAAATATTTCCAACAAAATTTTATTTGCAAAGTTTAATTCTTTAATTATTTCAAAATGGAATAAATTCAAATAAATTCCAAATAAATCCAAATAAATTCCAGAAAATTCCAAAAATTCATCAAAGTGCCAAATCACACATAGATTTAAGAAAAAGCAAATTTTTGGGGTGTTACAGCAACGGGACACCCTCACCTGCAAATATGAGTTATTAATCGCCTGCAAACAACTGGATAAAAATTTTAAGCCCACCTACCCCATTTTTGAGTTTCCCTGACAGCGCCAACGAAATAGGGATTGTCTGCTTTCCTCCCAGCAATACCAGCCGTGTGGAAAATTTTGGCCCAAGCCGAGCCAATCGCTTGCTTCGCATTCCTCCCCTTCTGTGTCCAGCTCCCGGTGTCAATCCTTGTTTGCACGGGGCCACGGGCCGTACCAAGGTTGTAATCCCTTACAGCGGGTCTTTCCCGTTGTGTGGAACTCCGAAGCATCCTCGGCAACACACCTTCTCCCCCTCCTCTAGCCCCCCTAGAGGCGCCACTACCACCACCATGTTCGTACCTACCACCTGATCGACTAATAAATTCTGCCTCCGCTCTTGAAGCAGCCATGGCATGTTGGAGTTGGTCTTCCTCGTCAGCATCACCCGTGTACTCTGAATATGCACTTCTCCTTGGCGGGGAATATGTAGCTGCTGCTTCCTTTCTGAGCCTCTCGTCCCTCTTTTCCTTCCTCTTATCCTTCATCTTGTCTAAGTCGCGTTGAAAGTACTCGCGTACGTCCGCAGGAACTTGATTGCAATGGACAACATTCGTACCACGTCCTGCCAAGTGGTGCTTCAGTCGGGTGGAACCACCTCCTTTCTTCTCTTTATGACAGTACTTAAATCGAAATCCGGTCCCTATTTTGTCACCGTGCTCCCACACAACGTCACCCTGCTCTGCCATCTGCTAATACCAAAACAACAAGGATCAACAGAATTAGAGGCTAGGATCTGTCCAGTATCTCGAATACAAGCCAACATGAGACTGAATGCTAGCTACTTGACAACCTATCATGCCAACCTAGGTCACTGAAATGGCAACAACTGACATCAACAGATTGAAGCAACCTATCATGCCAACTTAGGTCACTCAAATGGCAAGATAGATACCATATTCGCTACAAAATCGAATAAATTCATCATTTTACTATTACAAACATAACACTAAAGTGCACGCACCAAAGTTAGGTCACTCAAATGACATCAACAGATTGAATCAACCTATCGTGCCAACTTAGGTCACTCAAATGGCAAGATAGATACCATGTTCGCTACAAATAGAATAAATTCATCATTTTACTATTACAAACATAACACTAAAGTGCACGCACCAAAATATGTATGTCTAGTGCATAACTAACCTTGTGGCCTAGCTTGTGCACCGTGAATGCTAGCTAGTTGACAAAAACATCAGTACTTCACTAAACAAAGTGAAGCCAAAGTGAAGTGCAGAGACATTTGAAGCATCAAGTGAAGTGCTGACTAAACTACTAAACAAAGTGAAGTCAATGCTTGACTAAACAAAGTGAAGTACTTGACTAAACAAAACACAACAGTACTTCAATAAACTACTAACATCTTCGATTATCGCGAAAAATCCACGATTATCGAACTGTACCTGTCGATTTTCGCTGCTTCCCTTCGATTTTCCACGCACGATCTGCCGTTGAGCTCTCGGCTCGATAATCGAGAATCGCTGGTCGATAATCGACCTTCACCGCTCGATTATCGCGGTCGCGGCGGTGATAACGCCCGGGCGACGGCCGGATCTGGCGCCGCTCAGCGCGAGCAGGAGGGGAAAGGCGTGGGGAAACAGCACTGCAATCAATATGTCCGAATGACACACCACAAGGACGTTAAATACACCCCTAAAATTAATGGGCCGGACTGGGCTTCTTGGGCCAAAGGCAGTAGGCCTACAGCCCAACACTGTTTTCTGATTTTTTTTTCCATTTCCAATTACAATTATTCAGTTTTGGCTCAAATACATCTCATAAATTCGGTTTTTTGAAAATTTGTGCTGTAATATATCATAAGACTATTAATTATAATTTTAGAGAATTTTTTGGATAAATTTTTCTAAATTTTCAAAATTTTTAAATTTGAACTTCAATTTGCCCGGTATCCCGAGCGATATTGTATTTCGCTGCGTGTCGGTAAGCTCGATTTTCGTGATTATCGACGATTACCGATCGGCAAATGCAACCCTGATTGTAGCTGTGCATTCAATTAATTGGTTAATAAAATTGAGTTCAATTGGTTAAATATATATGAGTTCAATTGGTTAATATATCTTACTTTATTTTTGAAATGGATTTGCCATGTTGTAATCTGTACTACATCTACTTGCGCTGTGATGTATTCTGAGTTCATAGCTGAAATAGATGTGTAATTTGTATTATGCTTTTGATGATCTGTAATCTTCTTGTTTCAGAGGGCATGACTAGCATTTTCTAAGGCTAGCCAATAAACAGGAAAAAGTTCCTTAGGGGAGGAACATATAACAGACGGTTCGCAATTAGAAACCGTCTATCATATATTACAGACGGTAATTTAGAAACCGTTTGTGATATACCATTACATCACTGACACATATTTATAGACGGTTAGAAAAATCATCTACAATAATGATTCTAAATCGTCCGTGATACTATAATATAAGCAGTGTTCCTCACAACCGGCCTCTTTTTCCCTTGTCTTCGGCAATTCACCATCATCGGATCTACCACCACCGACTGTCACAAAATATAACTCGACACCTCAGACCACATCGATGATGCGCTAAGAGCATCTCCAGCAGAGCCCCTAAACCTTAAAATAGGGAGTGTAGTAAAAAAAACAGATCCAGCAGAGCCCCAACTCAAGCCCCTAAAATTAGGGGCCCCCTAAATTTGCCTCCTTAGCCCCAATTCCCAGAGGGCCCCAACTCAAGCCCATAAAATTAGGAGGCCTCTAAATTTGCCTCCTTAGCCCCAATTTCCAGGGACACGAGTACAACTCCTATTATTGAAGATAGGGAAATACATGAGAGGCTTCGAAAATTTTATCATGTTTTGAAAATTTTAAATTTAAATTTTAAATATCATGTTTTTAAATTGTAAATGTTAATATGCTTATGTTTTATGTATTACAAATATTTTTTATTGAATTTTAGTGGTGTCAAATGAAGATTATACATAGCGGATATGTCAAAATAGGAGAAAAAGTAAAATAGGAGCTGAGATTTAGGAGTTGTTGCTAGACTTGTGCTCTGAAAACAGAGCCCTAAAAAATAAGGGGATCTTTAAATCCAAAATAGGGACCCTGTTTTAGGGGCCCTTGCTGGAGATGCTCTAACGCCCCCCTATGATCCCACGGTCAGCGGCGCCATTGCTGAACCCTAACCGTCGCAGCCACCGGAGAGGAGAACGATTCCCCAACTAGAGCATTGAGTCGCAGCGCAAGATCCAACTGTAAGAAGATGAGACTTATTTTTAACAAAATTTCAGACGACCTACGTACGTATTACCTAAAATGCGGGATATCCTCCGAGGGGAGCATCTGCACACTTGGTCGGCTGGTAAAATTTTCATGAAGACACCCAGACGTACGGGTCCCACTCATCACCGACACGGACTCATATGTAACGGTTTGATATCACCATGCATAACACTACACAACACTCGAGTACACCACCAATGTAAACAAAACTCTCGTTGATCGGAGACCATGCATCAAATTATGGGTTTGCATGCTACACCGCGTGCACTCCAAAAGATGAGCTAGGGCAGGCATATGATTTAACAAATCGGCAGTGCCTTTCCTCCCAATTTCCATCGATCCATCCCCAGAAAGTCAAAAATACTATACACTACCCATGCATGGCTTGCCCGCTGCCTACGCAACCATGCCTAGCCTACACACTCGATATATAGTCCATACCATGCTACGTCGATCGGTCAATAAGCTTTTAACCTCGGGCGGCCGGGATAAAACGCCTGCTTGGCGAATGGCGATGATACTATGCTAACCATCTTGGTTTAGACATCTCATCAACTGAGAAATTCTCCAAAAAAAAAAAATGTGCAACATGTACTTCTCAGTGTGATTTAACACCGCATAAAATTCACAATCCAAATTCAGCTCGGTATGTGGAAAAGCGATAGCTCGATCGTTTGGCGAGCGACGCTCATGCACCCAGTCCGTCCTTGTTTGAGCGCGGTTTGATGCGGGCGTATGTAGAGGCGAGTGCATACGCAGGCTGGTGTACGTGCGTGTGGGGTGCGTGTGCGTATAGTTTATCTATTGTTCTTTCTTCTGTAACGAATGCTAGAGCTCTTGGCCAAAATTCAAAAAAATTCAGTCCGTTATAAGGGGGAAGAAATGAGCAATTCAAAGTCCAAATTTTCTGACCGTAAGATGTGCTTGAATTCAGTTTTTTTCCTGGCGGCCAAAAACCGTCTGCTGTTGTGTGTATTTCACACACATTGGTTGTTGCTCCGATGGACAACATTTGACTAATCCTCAGAAAGAAATCAGGCGTCCGATGTATACATACATGGACAACCCTACAGATAATTCACATTTAAATGACGAAGAGTATAGTTCACACTAGGTACGGCATTTAATTAACCCCTAACGCGGCTACAAGCCTATTTCCTTTCAAGAACAACCTTTCCCTCCCCTATTTAAACCCCAGCAGCACCCTTCACTCCTACACCACATCTTCCTCACTTACACCTCTCTCTCTCTCTCTCTCTCTCTCTCTCTCTCACACACACACACACACACACACACACCCCCATCTCTCTCTCTCTCTCTCTCTCTCTCTCTCTCATCGCATACATATTAACATATAGCGGCAAGCTTGTCAAGTAAGTGAGTGACGATCGATGGCGGCGAGCCGGCTGGTGTGGGTGAACGGGCCGATCGTGGTGGGCGCAGGGCCGGCGGGGCTGTCAGTGGCGGCGTGCCTGCGCGAGCGCGGCGTGCCGTCCGTGGTCCTCGACCGCGCCGACTGCGTGGCGTCGCTGTGGCAGCGCCGCACATACGACCGCCTCTGCCTCCACCTCCCCAAGCACTTCTGCGAGCTCCCGGGGATGCCCTTCCCGGATGGCTACCCGGAGTACCCCACCAAGAGGCAGTTCGTCGACTACCTCGAGGCCTACGCCGCGCGCTTCGGCGTCCGCCCGCAGTTCAACCAGTCCGTCACGTCGGCACGCTACGACGGTGCGACCGGGCTGTGGTGGGTGTGCGTGGAGGACGTCGGCGAAGGCGGTGTTGCGGGGGTGGTCACTGAGTACATCGGCCGTTGGCTGGTAGTGGCCACGGGCGAGAACGCGGAGTGCGTCATGCCGGAGTTCGAGGGCATGGAGGACTTCGGCGGCCCGGTGTCGCACGTGTCCGAGTATAAGTCCGGCGCGCCATACCGCGGCAAGCGCGTGCTCGTCGTCGGCTGCGGCAACTCCGGCATGGAGGTCTGCCTCGACCTCTGCGACCACAATGCCCTCCCCGCCATGGTCGTGAGGGACTCGGTGAGCATATATGCACTCCACCGCCACAGCACGAAAACATACGCACCCAACACACACGTCCATGCATGCAAATTAACCGCCGTGAACGAACGAACTGCATCGTCTCACTTTGCTCTGGTGATCGTTGTCGACAAGAAGGTCCATGTCCTGCCGCGGGAGATGCTCGGCGTCGCGACGTTCTCGGTGGCCGTCTTCCTCCTCCAGTTCCTGCCGCTTTGGCTGGTGGACAGGATCCTCGTCCTCCTCGCATGGCTGTTCCTCGGCAACCTGGAGAAGCTCGGCATCAGGAGGCCGTCCAGGGGACCCCTCGAGCTGAAGAACACCAGGGGCAGGACGCCCGTGCTCGACATCGGCGCGCTCGCGAGGATACGGTCCGGTGACATCGAGGTCGTGCCGGGGATCAGGAGGTTCTTCCTCGGTGGCGCGGAGCTCGTCGACGGGCGCCGCGTCGCCGCTGACGCCGTAATACTGGCCACCGGGTACCACAGCAACGTCCCCCAGTGGCTCAAGGTATATGCGAGCTTATTTATTGCACCTACAATTAATAGTAGGTAACTTTTATTCTTTTTTTAGAGGGAGATTTGATTATTTGACACAAATTAAGTTGATGTGTATTTGATGATTTACAACGCCATATCTCATTGACATGTAGCCCCTAGGTCCAAATGTTAGTGAGAAATAGCGTGGTAAATCATCAAATGGATATCAATTTTACGGTAAATAATTAATTATTCCTTTTCTAAAAAAATCAGAACTAAAGTGAAAGTAAAAAAAAAAAAGTAGAGAAAAAAACACTAGCTAAGCTCTAAAGCTTTCTTTTTATGATAACTTGGTAAGAGGACAAAGCAAGGTGTATTCTACCTAAAAGGGCTTCTAAAAAGGTTGGATAATGATGCCTAACAAAGTGAGGCTTTCTAATGTTAATTTGACAGTTAGAAATATGTTGGGCACTAAAAGTGTGCTCCTCCATTTTTTATATTGATTTTATTCTGAAAGCTTCTCATTTAATTCCTGTTTCTCATGATTAGGGAAGTGACTTCTTCACCCAAGAAGGGTATCCAAGGGTGCCATTCCCAGATGGTTGGAAGGGGGAGTCAGGGCTCTACTCTGTTGGCTTCACAAGGAGAGGCCTCTCTGGTGTCTCCTCAGACGCTGTCATGGTCGCACAGGACATTGCCATGGCTTGGAACCACCAAACTGCCACAAGATGATCGATGCATCCACACACGACCCAGAAAAAACTGACTAATTTACTAAGGAATTGATTTAACACTGGTGGAAATGCTAACTTCATATATCCTGTCATTATATTGTTGTTGCATGTCCGATAATACTCGATGCAATATGACACTCAGCTGGCTAATCACCGTACCAAGAATTGTTCTGACACTGAAGAGACATGACCAGAGGCCAGAGAAAATTCCGGGGGGGGGGGGGGGGGGGGGCGGCAAATAAGGGACAAATTCCTCTTGGATATGGTTCCATGATCGAAAGAAACAGAGGTCAAGCTTGCTTCAGAATTCAGGAGATGGAAGCCACAAATGGAAAGGTGCCATGGATGCTTCAACATTGGTGAGGAGGCCAGATTAATTGAGTGCATCAAATAGAGCCCAAATTTTGCTGTACCCATGGGCCTTCGTGTACAAAATGTTATGTAGTGGAGTTGTGTACATCTAATGGTTGGTAGAGATTCTAGAGTTGACATCCATGTGTATTATATTGATGTTTATGTGTGGAGGCGATAATGGTGAGACGTAATTTGACATTCTTAATCATAATTTTTTTTTAGCAGTAGTCCCCAGTAAAGTTGTGTATATCTATACTATTTAGAGGATGTTTCCATATCCTGCCGACCGAAAGGAACATTACACTGTTGACAACTTGACATTCTATAACTATAATTAATAAAGCAGATCAATTCTTAACAGAAGTCTTAGAGTACTTTAATATGAAAACAACTCTTACATAATATCTTCTGGGTTTATCCAGTATACAAATATCATATCTTGATCATATTATATAACTAAAAATTAATCAATTAATTACCATATTGTTCGAGTTCTCACCGGATGGAGGACAAACAGTTTCATATATTATACATTAGAATCAATTCCTTATATGCCATTAGAATTTGAGGAAAATCACTAAATGTGTCATTGACATGTAGGTGTGAAACATTGAGTGACATACAAGGAATGAGGCAAACTTTCAATGGCATATAAAGAATTGCCCTATACATTATGTTTTAGCATTTTGAGCACAACATGCAGCATATATTTTTCGTAGTGTGATAATTATCTTCTATATGTGTAAATATTGTCGTGATGTGAAAATTTGACATGCTGAATTGCTATAACATCATTACAACTCCGTGGAAAAATCAATAAATGGAATGCAGGGATTTAACAGGAATTTTGCAGGAAGTAGCAAACAGCGCCTATGTTTTTGCAACTTATCCCAGTACTTTAAAGTTTGGGTAAGTTGCTTAGTAACACTACAAAAACGGCACGAGTTGAAAATGAAAAATAACATCAACATGTTACTGACATGTGACCCCAGGCTCCGTTTTTTACAGTGCTACGGAGCAAAATTTTCCTACTACTTTAAAAGCGACAATTGATGATACACTTCCAATTTGTTACACATGAGTTGAAATTTACCACAAAGCCCAAATGTTTAGGTGCTATAAAGTATATATACCAACTGTGCGAAAAAAAAAATATGGTAGTGTAGGTGGCAAACTGATAACTTTCCAATAAAGAATAAAGAGTGCAGGGTAGCATGAGTGCAATTTTCTCTCTATGATGTGCTGTTCAAATTATGCTTGTCCCTACACCTGCCTTTATTTCTGGCCAAGATACATCTTGATCATTGTGGTGGAATCCTTGGCTTGCAGTTTTGACTCCTTTAAGGCAACAGACCATTGACTCAAAAAATTATAGTTTCTTCCTTGACACGAGACGAAGACACTATAGAAGAAACCAAATGTACAGGGCCTGCCTCTTTTCGGATTAGCCGGGGATTGTAGGAAGTACTTTCCAGCACTAGTCACCATTTAAGGTGGAAAACCTTGGAGGCGATCACACTGTGTAAAGTTTTTTTTTTCCAAAAGAAAAAATTATGAATACTCGCTAACAGGTGATCACTGAATCCCATCTCAGACAATAGAGCACCTACCGATGACTAATACTTCAAAAATTATGTTTTTCCTCTTAGTTTTAGGGCAATATTTCCTTAGTATGGTTGCAAAGATCACAAAGTTAAAAATTACCATCCAATCTTTCGCTGGCATATGCCCCAGGTCCTACATCTCATTATCATACTCTTCAGTTTATACATCTCTGCGACAATACTATGCTAATTTTGTCTAGTTTTTATGGCGCATCTTGGACGTCGGGAGTTCAAATCACCATGACAGTACTTGTAGGAATGTTCACAAGAAAAGTTTTCCGAGGAGCATTCATACCAGACGTGTAGTTGCAGAGAAGCTAGCTCGTCCCAATTGGTGACTTGTGTTCAGTAGCCACTGGAAGGAAGCATTCAGGGTACATTGTTTTCCAAGCATTAATACCTGAGCTGTAGGCTGTAGCCCTTCAAATCGGTGACTCCAGTGAGCTTCGAATCAGCGGCTGGATACATTAGGCCCATGTCGGCTGCACTGTAGTAGGCGTCTGCTGTCAGCAACTGCACAAGGTTCCCCGTGCACTGTTACGACAAGCCTGCCCATGTATTGTACCTTGAACCCAGAACTCAGTGCCACGTGCACATGCAGTGGCGGACCCAGCAAAAAAAATTAGGTGGGGCGAACTTGAGTGACAAACTCGACCAAAAATAGACATATACTACATAGACACCACATTTGTATTCCAATCACACACATTAGAGTGTAAACGGTAAATGAATGACATAGAAGAAGATTTAAGATGATACCTCTCACATGAAGAGTAAACACCAATTTTTTAACCATATAATTCAAAATTCATCAAATGATAAAAAGATAATAGAGCATCTTATCAATTTAACAATAGATAAATGAGGACGAGTGAGATACAATGAATGGATCATATACAAAAAAGTGATTAATATTATGGAAAGACATACCACTACTTAAGCACTAAGCACGTCTTGGTTATCTAAGTTTTGTTGGCAAGTCCATTCTCCGGTTTTTGATGGTTTAAAACCTATTCTTAATGTTATCACAATCAAGTCCTTTAAAAATGCCATTCTCAATGTAGCACAACATCAATTCATTGAGCCAATCACCAGACATCTTATTGTGCAAATTAGCCTTGATTAAATGCATAACTAGTAGCTGGGGCGGCCGCCCCACCATGCCTAAAGGGAGGGTCCGCCCCTGTGCACATGAACGGTTCCCTACATCGTATCAGATTTACTAACCGCGTGAGCGTGGCGTGTCCCCTGTATTCTGTCACACTTACCAGTTGCGTAAGCGTGGCGTGACACGCTGCGCAAGACGCACACTTCTAAATACCGCAATAACTACCTAGAAAGATTAGCTATCGGGAACTAAGTACACGTTGCCCGAAAAAAAGATGAAACCAACACTTTTAGCGAATATAAGGCCTAACGGCCGAGTTTTTTTTTTACAAGGGAGGCAGAAACGTCGAATAGAGCTTAAATACAAAAGGACACCACATGCAAGGCCTGAACACAGACTAAGACCTAAAATCAAACCAAATCGCTACCTACGAACTCCTGGTAGGCTCCTGCTTCTTGGAACTCTGCTGGGTTTTGAGGAAGCAAGATGAGTACACAACAGTACTTAACAAGTCGCACCAAAATACTGAATACTATATGTAGGGTATTTAAAGGGATGATACAGGTTTATAAGTATTATGGATGCAGTTTTATTTGTAAACCTAATTACATTTTAAACACAAACCACAAAATAATAGTTGGGGGGTTCACAAGTTAACCAATTACATCAGATTCAACAATTTCAAAGGTTACTTGAGTAAGGTTTCGGAAGTCACTTTAATTCAAACTTAGCTGCGTTAACTGAAAGCACGGTGTATCCAAATACCATTGTCAAATCACTCTGCAGAGCTGCTCATCTTTACCCATAAAATATCTACGGCCGTTAATACCACCAGATTACATGCAACTTCAATGCATGTGGCCGGGCCGAGATGATCATAACCTTTTGTTGAACTTCCCCAAGATAACCCCTACCTGGTAGGTTCGAGGACCCACAATTCACAGGACCCACTGGCCAAGGCGGGAGACGCGATCTGCTAATGTGTGGGTACCTACCATTGTGAGAACCAGCAAATGACAGCATCCTGCTCGATGCCACCCATTTTCATTCCACCTCGGACGCTACGCGATCCATTCTAACCATGAGAATGATAGCTACTTCTAGTAGGTATTCCAAGAGGATGAACAATGTACTGAGCTATATTGGAAACGTTTCAATTGAACTGACCAGTCCCAACTTGTGGTTGAGCGTAAACTTAAGTTATTTACTTTACTCAAGGGGGTTATCCTTATTTGCCAAAGAACAAGCCATAAAATCAACCACAACCAAATCTGGTACCTGCTCGCACCAGCCACCAAACCAACCATGGCTTCCATCATCGGCCGGGGATCGGACTAGCATCCACCTCGTGGGTAGCCCAATACTGTCCCCTTGACCATGGCAACAACTTTTCCAAGATAGTGAGTCGAAACTCGAAGATTTAATGACTTAAGAGTGGAACAATTAATCTCTAATAACTACGGGGATTTAATATTCAAAAACTAAGGCTATGTAAGGTTATTAAGGCTCAAAATCAAGGGGGCTAAGCAATTATTTGGTTATAACTAAGCGTCATGTCATTCTTAAATTATTGCTTTGATATTTGAATTACTAGTAAAATAATGCATTAAAAAGTAATATCACTATATTACCGACAAACTGGGTTCAACATTATCAAGGGGGTGTGGTTTGCCTTGCGGGGCTGAGGGGTCGTCTAGATCATAGAGGCTGAAGTTTTGATTAGCTCCGAACTGGTCCTACTCTGGCTCCTGGTACTGTTCTTGCTTAACGATCAGATCTTGCGCAAAGAGATAAAAAATGATAAATAAATGAATAAATAAAAACAACAGAAAAGAAAAACGGGGAGGAGAAATGAAAATTAGGGCGGAGAGAGAGTCGGAGGGCAGTTTGGTCATTTTAGAAATTTTGGAAGCTAAATGGTAGAACGGAGGTCATTTTTGGAATCAGTGGCTTGAATGATCATGAATATGCACTTTTGGGATTTTTCGGGCTTTTCGGGAATTTTGGAATTTTTTGGATTATTTAAATCCAAAAAAGAAAAGAAAATTGAAAAACCGAACCGGGCTGCATAGTGCAGGCAGGTCCGGCCCAAGGCCCACGGGCGAGCGCACGCGCATGTTGGGTATGACAGGTGGGTGGGGCGGAATGAAGTTGACGAGCGAGGCTTGGGAAACAGCGAGCGGCGGCGATGGGTGTCGGCATTTTCGGCCGGCAGGATATCTCACGGATGGAGATATTGGTTCGTAGGGGGTGCTTTTGCGGTCGGATACCCGACGGGCGCTCTCTCGAGGGACCCCGGTGGTCTACAGACCGACTCGCATGGAGAAGAACACAGCGATTTACCTAGGTTCGAGCCCCTAGTGTGGGTAACAGCCCTACGTCCTGTTAGTTCAGCGTTTATCTGGATTGGAGTGTTTGGTGGTTACAACATTTCTTCTTCTTGAGCGAGCTAGGTGCCCTTAGGAAGAATAAATTGGGGGATCCCCCCTCCATCCACCAGAACCCCCTTATATACATGGGACAGCTTCGAGCAGGCAAGAGGATTACATCATACTGAATCATGGTTCATTTATTATGCCCGTCACTTCAGCCTTGTCTCCAAGCCTCATTCTTCGTGCCGCCACGTGACCTTGCCCAGTTCGCCCATGTTAGGTAGGAGGCGTCAGTGAGACAGGGCGCTGACTTGCTGTCAGCGGGTCTCTTCGCCTTTAATGCCTCTGACACGGTGCGTTAGAGGGAGGAGGCTTCGGGACGAAGCCTTCTTCTCCTTATCCTCCCGATCGCCCGCCGAGAAGGGCTTGGTCGCCCGCCTGCTGGCCAGGTCGCCATGCGGGCCAACACCCAGCGAGAGGGGCCTGGTCGCCTGCCTGCTCGCTAGGCCACCACGCTGGCCTACGCCTGACGAGAGGGGCCTGGTCGCCCACCAGCTCGCCAGGCCGTCTTGCTTTTTCGCAGCGGAGATGGTACCCTGGCGTAAAGTACATCGATAGTTGCCCCTAGGTTCATCCCGGAACACGCACCAGTTGCTTTTTTGGTCACGTTTAATGCCAGCACATTCCTGGATGGACCCACCACTTCAGAGTATCTCAACCGCCTCGGTCCCCCCCGACTTCCGCCATTTCCTCTTAGGACCCGAATCGTCGTGTCCTTTCACCATCCGCGCGAACCGCCAGCGCGAAGGCTACATATACGGGCGCTAGCCCATGGCAAGCGATTCACGCTCTTTTAGTCTTCACGCACATTGTTTCTTGCTTCCTCAATCCTTCATCCAGAAATTTTGCCCCGACTCCAATGGCGCACCATCTTCCGTCCTCCACCGTCGACAGGGAGAGGATCGGGGCACTTTCCCAGCTCGCACTCGAGAATTCCCTGCTCCTCTATCAAGGAACCCTCGTGCCACAGTGCGACCTGGGGAGGTCATCATCTTTGCCTGGGGAGTGCTCGCGGGCCTAGTGCCACCCTTCTCCGAGTTCTTCATCACCATTCTCCACTTTTATGAGATCAGCCATCTTCATCTCACCCCCAACTCTGTCGTCACCCTCACCATCTTCGCACACCTCTGCGACATGTTCGTGGGGGTGATGCCCAATCTTCCCCTTTTCCGCTACTTTTTCACTCTCCGTGGCCTTGCCGATGGCAGGGCCATGGGGAGTTGCCACTTCCGCCTCCGCGACGGGCTGCTCCCTCGCTACATTCCCTTCCAGGTGAAGTCCAACTGGAAGACGTGGCGGAGCGACTGGCTATACGCCTGCGACGATAGCGGGGTTGATGCCCTCGCGATGCCTTTCACACCAGCGAGGGCTGGCAAAAATTGGGGCTCGCTCGTCGAGGAGACTGTAGAGCTCCAAGCAATGGCGACCCGCAACAACCAACTACGGGGCACCGGGCTGACCGGGGTGTTCATAGTGCGGGACTACGTGACCCGGAGAATCAGCCCTCTCCACCAGCGTGCTCGCCCGGCATGGCAGTACACGGGCGACGAT
The DNA here is from genome assembly GCA_036346355.1 of Rhipidocladum racemiflorum. Taxonomy (NCBI): domain Eukaryota; kingdom Viridiplantae; phylum Streptophyta; class Magnoliopsida; order Poales; family Poaceae; genus Rhipidocladum; species Rhipidocladum racemiflorum. The sequence goes on from CM070581.1 coordinate 38,649,680, forward strand.
GACATGACTCGCACGTACCCAGGCCGTAAGTCTTTACTCTTCCCATTAGTTCACACCTTTTCATGTGGTCGCCGTTGATTTAACCATCTTGCCTGCTCCCTTCTTTTTGCCAGGTGAGGGGAACCTGGACGGACCCACCATTTTTCTAGATGGGTGGCCGGACTCCTCCCATCGGCGTCGGGCAGCCCGGACTTCCCCGACGGGGCCCGGTCGCTCTGCGACATAGACTCCACGGAGCAGCTCAATATCATTAGTCTCTTCCCCACTATGGACCCCACCGGTCCCTTGAGGTTGTCAGCTAGGGGTCCCTTGGTACTCAAGGATCAGCCCTTGGCTGATGACCGAAGCGCCGGCAAGCGGCCGACCTCCTCGGATGCCCTAGGCACAGACCCCAAGAGGCCTCGCGCCAGGGACCAGGACCCCGCCGCCGTCGACCCTGCCGCAATCACAAGCACGCCTGGAGCGCCGGGGATTATCCCTGGGGTGACATCATCCGCCACCCTGAACCTGGCGTCGGTCACACCGACGCCCACTCTCCTGGTGCTGACCCTACCGGCATCGACTCCATTGGTGCCCAGGATCGCGGCCGCCGCCCACCAGGGCGGGCTTGCACTCCAAGCAGCCTCCTTCACCTTCCGGTCTCTGCCAAAGACAACCTCCCGGAGCGCCCCTGGTGAGCAAACACCTACGACGTCAACAGACACGGCGGGGCCTTCTGCCTGGGGGCCAGTCTGTGTCTCAAAAGTGACCGCAACGGGCGTCGTCGTCGCCGGCATTGCCGCCTCTCCCGCTCCGGTAGCCACCCCCGCCTCGGCTTCCCCCTTGGGTGCACTGCTCGCCCAAATTAGCAAGGCGTACATATCCTCTAGCGCCCTCATCGCAATGGCCACCTAGTGCGAGGCTGAAAAGATGAGAAAGTTGCCTAGAGGGGAGGGGTGAATAGGCAATTAAAAAAAATAAACTAAATTCGTCTCAGCGGAAAGAGTATCAGAACTTCCGGTGTTGGATCGGAACTTCCGATTTAATCGGAACTTCCGATACCAGTTCGGAATGTCCGATCGACTTTTGACACGGACAATTAACAACTGAAAATAATGAACTTGAGAAGCAATCTAAGAAGGTTAGATCAAAGTAATAAGGAAACAAGCTTAAGAATTAAATGTAATGACACGGATTTGTTCCCGGAGTTCGGATTCTTGAGGGAATCATACGTCTCCGTTGAGGAGGCTCCAAAGAGCCGGGTCTTTTCCAACCCTTTCCTCCCAAACCACGGTCGCACTTGAGGCTTGGTTTCACTATTGGTTCCTTTCCTTTCGGAGGCGGAGCCGGCCTTCACAAACTTCTCACGGCGTCCCACAACCTTTGGGAGCTCATGAGCGACGCCTAACCGTCTAAGAGTCCTTCAACCTCCAAGAGTAACGAATGCACCGAGAAGACAATCTTGGAGGGACACTCTAATGTTCGAGATGAATGACACTTGCTCTTTAATCAAGCTCTAGATCTCACTTCTAGTCCTCACTCTCTAGATGATCCCTAAGATCAAAGAGGAGGACTCAAGAGAAGGCTAGAAAGTGCACAAGGTGCTCTAGAGTTCTGCCAACATGAGTGTGTATCCTTCAAATGAAAGAGGAGTGGGGTATTTATAGATTCTTGCAAAAACTAGCCGTTGTACACCCACTCAGCTGCATATCGGAACTTCCGATGTCAACATCGGAATGTCCGATATGTGTAAACTTTCAGAACTCGAGCGCACTTCAACGGTCGAAAAAAGGTGTATCGGAACTTCCGATGTCAGCATTGGAACTTCCGATGTTCCCAGAAAGGCACCTTGACAAATGCTTCTAAGTCCATATCGGACTGTCCGATATAAACATCGGAACTTCCGACTTAACATCGGAATGTCCGATCCAATATATCGGAATGTCCGATAATTCCAGAGCTCCTTTTCAGGTTTGAACACATCGGAACTTCCGATGTCAAATATCGGAACTTCCGATATTTACAGAGAGCACCCTAGAAAGCTTCAACAACGTATCGGAACTTCCGATCGAAAATATCGGAACTTCCGATACATCTTCCACGCACCGGACTAAAGCAAGCATGCACATCGGAATGTCTGGTAACATCGGAACTTCCGATGTAATATCGGAATGTCCGACTTGAACCTTGTTAAAAACACATTCTGATGCATGCGCGGTGACTTAGGGTCTCAACAAGAATTAAAGCAACATTCATCTGAGCATAGAGACTATCCTAGATCATTTACGATGCATCCCCCTTAATAGTACGGCATTCCTACGACACAAAACATAGAAAATAAGAATACAATGCCGTTTTACTCGCTTATATTCGTTTGAGGGTATCCTTCGCATGTAGAAGATCTCACATTGAACCTTTTACCTGCTCACAAGCTCATTGAAGACATTAGTCCCTTTAATCGTTTGTCATTAATCAACCAAAACCAATTTAGGGGCCTAGATGCACTTTCAGAGGCACTGGTGGCACAACAGATGATGACGCTGCGCGAGGAACTGTCATGGGAGTGGGAGAGGGAGCGGCATTGTTAGCCCAGGAAAGGGAGGCTGGGGCACTCCTGCTCGCCCGGGCGCAGGCGGCCGGGGCGGGACAAGAGTAGACGCGGGACGAGCTGCACCGTACGCTGCATAACCTCGCCGTCATGCTCCGTTCAGCCTTCCAGCGTATGGCAAGGTGCTTGGGGCCGCTGGGGGTGGCCCTTCATGATCCGCTCGAACCCACGGCTCTACAGTACGCTCACGGCATTACTCGGGTCGCCGAGGCCCTCGGCGGTTTGCCGGCTGCCTTGGCTGCTCGCTCCGCCCGAGAGGGGCGGGAAGTTGCGGTCACTACCGTAACATTCGTGTTGGCGTGCTGCTCCAACCGTGACGCCTCCTTTGACCCCATGTCCGCCGTGGCTGGCATTGAGGGAGACGAGGCCTAGGCGCAGGCTCACGTGCGCGAGGCAGCGGAGCACGTGGCCGGACTAATGGAGGTGGAGGACCCTGAGGTTGACGCCGCACTACTGGCGTTGCGTGTCAAGGTAATGGGCTCCCAGGAGTGGTATTGGGCCTGCGGTGTTTGCGGTGACACCCGAGGCGTGCTAGCCGTATTGAACCACTGTGCCGCACTCGCCCCCCGGTCGCCTGTCCCTCCCCGACGCGAACGCCGGGTGTTATCACATATTAACAAGGGGCGACCCAACTGGTGGTACCAATGACACCCACGCCTCAATGATACCCAACGGAGTACAGGTAGGATAAAATAAGAGAAGAACAAAAGCTTTTAAGATAAACAATCCTCCCTGACTCGGCAGACCGAAGCGGATTACCAACAAGAGAGTGCGGATCCCGCCAATCCCCAAGAAGCCAAGAAGCGCACCGCCATGGTTGCCACCGCTGCTGCCAGGGGGTGGGAGCGCCTCACGGTTCTTAGGGGTAAAATTTCCGCAGCCTCTCCAGATTCTAGGAGTTTGCCAGCTCTTGACCATCCTCAGTGATCAATCGGACCGCCCCGGGCCGAGAGACTGAGACCACCTTAAAGGGGCCCTCCCAATGGGTAGACAGTTTGTTGCGGCTGGCATGCGCTTGGATCCTGCGTAAAACCAGATCGCCCACTCCCAGTGTTCTCTGCTGGACCCGGGTGGCATGGTACCGCCTAAGGGACTGTTGGTACCGAGCGGTGCGCAGGGCCGCCCGGTCGCGCACCACCTCCAGAAGGTTGACTTCTTCTCGACGGTTGTCTTGCTGGTCCTCTTTGCTGAACGCCGAGACATAGGGGGAGTCGAGCGACAGCTCGGATGGAAGGACGACTTCCACCCCATAGACAAGGAAGAAGGGTGTTTCTCCAGTCGCCCAGCATTGCGTGGTTCGAAGTGACCACAACACGGCCGGGAGTTCTTCCGTCCACCGCGTCCCCCGCTTATGGAGCCGATTGAATGCCCTGGTTTTCAGGCCTCTCAACACCAGCGCGTTGGCTCGTTCTGCCTGACCATTACTCCTTGGATGAGCTACAGAGGCAAAGCAAACCTTGGTGCTCATCTCTTCACAGAATTCCAAGAAAGCCGCGCTTGTGAATTGGGTGCCGTTGTTCGTGATGATGCGATTGACGACTCCAAGGCGGGTGAAAATCACGTGCACAAATTGATGGCACGCACTGCGTCGGCTTCAACCCATTTGGTAAACTTGTCGATGGCGACGAACAGATGGGTGAAGCCCCCTGTGGCCCGCAGGAACGGGCCCAGGATATCCAGCCCCCAGACCGCAAACGGCCATGAGAGTGGGATGGTTTGCAGCGCCTGGGCTGGTCGGTGGATCTGCTTGGCGTGGAACTGGCACGCCTCACATCTCACCAGCTCGTAGCCAGCTCGTAGGCATCCTGGACGACAGTAGGCTAATAAAATCCTTGGCGGAACGCTTTGCCGATGAGCGTCCGGCCGGACATATGGCTCCCGCACATGCCTCTATGGATATCAGAGAGCAAATTGCTTCCCTCTTCCCGAGTGATGCACTTCAGTAGAACACCGCTTCTACTCTAGCGATATAGGTACCCACCTACCAGAGTATAGCACTTGGCCTTTCGTGCGAGTTTCTCAGCTGAGGCATCATCATCGGGGATCACTTGGTCTCACAGGAAGGCATGGATCAGATCCATCCAGTGACCTTCCCGGCCAAGTGAGCCGATCATAGGGTGATCGGTCGGGTACTCCGCTTGGCCAGGCGTTTCCCACGGCACCGCATCAGCGGCACTAGCGTCCTCCCTCCTGTAGATGGGGGCTGAAGCTGGCGCGCTATCCCCCCTCCAGAACTGGGGGTTGGGTGTAGGATCGAAGTATACGAATATAGCAATCAGAGGGGGGGTGAATGATTGTGCGGAAGCTAAAACCAAATTCTTGACCTATTAAAAGTTCACCCCAAAACAGAACCAAATAATTGCCTCGTTTTCGACAAAAACAGAATGACAGAGGTTTGGTAAAACGAGAATTCCCGGAGATCCAACTGTCGAAACGATCTGAAATTTGGACACAAGAAACTAGATTCCAATACGAATCGAACCCAAAAAGAATCAGCTCGATCGGACTTACGGATCAAAAGTTATGAGCTTCGCAAGCTTGCTGATCCAGAACTTGACGAGAATCAATCTAATCAAAACTTCAAGATTAAACAAGAACGACAAAAGATTGATCAACTAGACTTTGAGAAACACTAGATCAATATCCTAGAGAGGTTTTTGATGGATCAAATCAAGATAAAACTTGAAGAACAAAAACCAATCTAGAACTAGAACAAGCATGCAAACAAGAACCAAAACAGAAAATACCAGAGCGACGTGGTTATCAGTAGCACGCAAAAATCTTGGAAGAATTGATCTTTATTTCTTGTCTAAAAATACTCTCATCAAAAGAGTACAAACCCTAAAACCAAGCTCAAAGCTTGATGCGCTCAGCTCTACTTGATGCCTTTCAACAGAGACCCCCACCTATTTAAAGCACCAACCCACAAAGAGTTCTCAATACGATTCCTATTCCTAGAAGGAATCCGTGATCCAACACAACTCTACTTGGCCCAACCAGGCCGAGTACAACTCTTGCACGCCGTATGGCAACCCTACCATACTCACGTGACTAACACTTTGCACGCCGTATGGCCACCGCCATACTCACGTGACTAACATCAGGCACGCGAATGACCTCCTGCCATTCTCACGTGACTAACCATTCTTCATGTGCACCATTCTCTTAGCTCGAACGTCCCGCATGACATCCTTGACCACCAAGACCTCGGTTCCTCCTGAACCTAGTCCCGAACCTCGGTTCCTCCATGAACCTAGTTCCGGTCCCGTCATCGACCACATTCGCCTTCGAGCAATACCGCACATGAACAAACCACAAAACAATTCCGAGCACAAGTCCACGACTTGACTCAATGTCAATCCATGCAACTACTCACATGAGTATTGCATAAAGTCCACTTCAAAAGAAGCATCATGAAATCATTACAAATTTCAAATTCACATTCAAAATTCAAATCCAAATCGCTCAAAACCTTAATTGAGCGAAACGATTCACGACGGACAAACAAAGTTGGTCCGTTGTATAAGGAAAAGTTTCTGTTCCAAGAAGCCAACCAAACGCGGAAAAACACGTTCACAACGGACAAACAAAGTTGGTCCGTTGTACATGCAAAAATGGCTTCGGTCATGAGCTCAAAACAAGTTCATTACGGACCCCAGAAGCTTGTCCGTATAAGAACGCAGCACGCTTCGGTTTCACAAAAGTAAAACCCTAGAAAAAGTCCATTCACGACGGACAAAAAGAATTAGTCCGTTGTACATGTGAAAATGACTTCGGTCATGGGCTCAAAAACATGTTCACAATGAGACCCAAAAACACCGTCCGTCGCAGATGGGAAACTTACTGCTTTCTTGAGAATTTTGTCCGCGCTAATGCGTAACTTATCGCTTTCTTGTCAAATTGTCAAAACACATGAACAAACACATTTTGCAAATTCAAATCTAAGTTAATTTTTCAGTTCAAAGCCAATTTTTCAGCACATGATTTCACAATCTCCCTTGATGAAAACATTGGCAACACCACTTAGAATTGAATCATTTGGCATTCACTTTACAAAAGATTTTGAAATCCAAAGGATCAAAGACCAAAGTAAGAAAACACAGAAATCCTCTTTGACCAAAATGCAAAACAAAATCTCCCCTGAGAATGAAAATGTGTGTGAATGTGCAATGCGCCCAAAAATTTCAAAAATTCTCCAAACTTCTCCCAAAAATTCTCAAATTTCCAAATACAACTCTCCTTTTCCTTTAAACTTTTCAAAGAAAGATTTCCAAATTTCTCCCCCTTTGACAATGGATTCATCAAGAGTACAAGAGAGAACAGGCTCAAAATTTTTCCTGAAACAATGATTTCACCAAGAGAAACAAGGGAGTGCCAAGATAGGAAAAGATGAGCTCATTCGATCATATAACCTTATATATCACATAATATGCAAAATACATGATCTTGATGTGATTTTAGCAGGTTAGGGAATGACATGCATCTCAACCTCAATTCACCAACTATAGCCAATACTAAGCAAAAAATTTATTAGAAAAAAAAAGGATCAAAGTTGAAGAAAATAACAAAACATGTAGAGCAAGTAGTTTCAACTCCAATCTAGTGGACCAATTTAATCTTTAAACAATAAGTTGCATGTGGCATGCTTGAAGCATACTTCTTTTATTTTCTAGGAGTGGCATGCTTGAAGCATACATCTTATCTTTGAGGGAATGGCATGCTTGAAGCATACATCTTATCTTTTTAGGGAAAGCAAGCCTGAAGCACATAACTTGAGGTTTTTTGCTTTTAACAACCTTTTTTTTATTGATTCCCTTTTCTTTTCATTTTTCTTTGATTATAAACATGCAAAAGTGATTAAAAGGTCTTATGAAAGAGTAAAGTTGAAACCACACTTGCTTCATAGCCCAAATTTGTCAAGAGGATTCAATATCAAGCCTAGAAGAGTAAGATATCACAGAGTATTTAGCTATAGGTAATCACCCAGGGAATTCCGCAATGTCATTTTTAGTTCAAGTGAGATAATTAGATTATCATATATTAGCTCAATTACATAACATATAAAGAAATATGATAAAGTGAGCTCATTAAGTGAAAGAACTTGGCAAAGAAACTCCCCCTCAAAACAATCCCATTGGATGAACAATTCCAAGTTCTCCCCGAATAAAAGCAAAACGAGAAGAAGACAAATGTTTTGTGAAAATGTCTGCCAATTGATGTTCAGTATCCACATGGTGAAGCACAATTTTTTCTTTTTCAACATGATCTTTAAGAAAGTGAAATCCAATATCAATATGCTCAAGAAAAGGGATTACTCAAGAGGTGGCACGAACCAAATCAAATCAACATCCTCCAAAGTCAACATCAGAAAAAGCTCTTAAACTAATCCATGAGGAAGCAGAAAGCCAAATGCCAAAATCTTGAGTTCTATGAAGATACCTGAAAATCCTTTTGATAGCTTGTCGATGTGACGCACGTGGGAAGCTTGAAAACAAGCACACACAAGCACGTGGGAAGAGTCTCTCATGTAAACCTCTAATTATCTCGTCCTCAACAAAGATTATCATCATCTTTATGAACAAAGACACTCTCCCCTGAACATATGCACTTGTACTGCATCATTTGAACTAGTGCCTTTTGCGTAAAACAGAAGTGGAAGAAGCATCTCCAAAGGCAACACTTTCAGCATGAGATGCACGAGTGAAGGAGAACCAAATCTTATCAATGAACATATGAAGTGAGCATCCTAAATTCACTAGCCACATGTTCTCCCTCCTCGTGAGAAGCCTACATAGAAGCGTAAAGTGTCGAGGTCTCGGATCTTTGAGGTTAGAAATAAGATGTTTAGGAATCCAAGATCTTGAGACACACGACGGACAACAAGAGGCACAACACAAGCAGTCTTATGCACAAAATCAAATTTGCCTGCTCGTGTTTCTAGCAACAAAAGGTGCTTGCATCACCCTAGGCACGTAGTGAGAAGCAAAGCGTGCCTTCTGAAATTAGACCTAGCCTTAGCTCTTTCTTTCTTTTGTTGTTTGGCTAGTCTAAAGCAAAAATCTACTAAATGTCCATCTCTACCACAATGAGTGCAAGTGTATTTAACAGGATGTTTGGCTTTAGAAGTAGAAGCAACATTTGCATTCATCATAGTAGAAGATAACACTCCAGCAGACTTAAAGACAATTTTCTTAGGCTCATTGACAATTTCAAATTTTCCTCCGTCAAGTGTTTTAACAACAAAGGGGAGCATGTGATTTATGATGAGCATAAGAATCAAAACCTAAACCTTTGTTATGAGTGCTGACTTTTGATTGATCCAAAATCATGTTTAGGTTCTTCTTTCCTTTAGTGAAACGTTCTAATGATTTGTCCAAGTAATTAACTTTTCGAGAAAGAGTTAAACAATTATTGCAAGGAACATTCACTTTTCCTTTTGCTTACGACAAGTTGAGCATGAAAGAACCTCATGTGTAAGCAGATCATCAGTCAATTGAGAAACCCTAGCATTTGCATCTTTTAATTTTAATTCAAGAGTTGAGCATTTAGAACAAGAAGTTAAACCATGCAAATCATCAGTGAAACAGCTAGCATGTTTAATATGTTTCTCATTTTTCTCACTTTCAGCATTAATTTTCTCAATCAAGGAAGCATGTTCTTTCCTAAGCGAAGTAAGCTCATTCCAAATTAAGTCACATGATTTGCAAGCATCATCATCAGGAATCAAAGTTTTAAGTCTAGCAATTTCAGCATTCAATGATTCAACAACAAAATCATGTTTCTTAATTTTCTTGTCACGTTTATCAAGCAATTTACCAAGACGAGCAACAGCAATAGCTAATTCATCGTAAGAAGGATCTACCTCATTGAAGTCGCTGTCATGATCGCTTCTCGGTGAAGTCAGCTGCTTTTGGCCATGAGACACAACCCCGTCAACTCATGCTTGCTTGGAGTTGCATCATCCTCGCTGCTCTCCGAATCCACATCGCTCAAATTGACTTGTTCAAGAGCGGAAAGAACTCGATGGACAACTTTGCGGTTGATGAAGTTCTTCTTCTTTCTATCACTTGGAGAGAACTTCTTCTTCTCTTTTCTTCTGTCGTTGTCCTTCTCCTCCCTTGATGCTTTACTTGCAAGTTTTGGACAGTTTGGACGAATATGGTCGAGATCACCACACTCATAGCATCTTGGAGGATCACCACCACCTCTCTTTCTCTTTATCACATTTTGCAAAGCTTTGTTAAAGCGAGAAGAGAGTAGTGACAAGTCTTCTATCGGGAATTGCTCAATCTGCTCATCGGTTAGTGAAGACAAGAAAGATAGAGCAAAACTTGAAGCAGCACCATTATGAGATATGCTAGATTGAGATGTCAAAGCAATTGATTTATGATCATTCTTTCTAGCAAAAACATCTAATTCATGAGTTTTCAACTTAGAATAAAGAACATCTAAAGTAAGTGTACTCATGGTAGTAGATTCTTGTATAGATGTTACTTTCATCTCCCACACCGACATGTCCAAAGCACTAAGCAATTGTCTAGCATTAGCAGATCATCAAAGCTAACTCCAACGACGCAAATTGCTAAGAATCTTATTAAAACGTGCAAAGAAGTCATCTACCGACTCACCGGTTTCATCTCAAATCGCATGTATTCTTTTTGTAAAGATCTTGACGAACCTCTTTAATAGTGTTAGAACCCTCATGGTAATCACAAAGAGATTTCCATACCTCATATGCAGATCGAAGATGAATCACACGATCGAAGTCGCTACGTCCCAAGCCTTGGATGATCAAGTTGCGCGCCTTACTATTTGCTTCAACATGTGCGCGATTGGTGTCGTTGATGTTGTCGTTTGCAGGGACATCATATGGTTTGTAGACCTTCTCCCAAATTGTGAAGCCCTGTGCTTGGATGAACGCCTCCATCTTGGCCTTCCAAAACTGAAAATCAACACCATTGAACACACAAGGTTTTGTCGAATAATGATCCATTGATCTAATCACCGATTAAGATAGATTAGAAAAACCTTGCTCTGATACCACTTGTAGGATCGAAGTATACGAATATAGCAATCAGAGGGGGGGTGAATGATTGTGCGGAAGCTAAAACCAAATTCTTGACCTATTAAAAGTTCACCCCAAAACAGAACCAAATAATTGCCTCGTTTTCGACAAAAACAGAATGACAGAGGTTTGGTAAAACGAGAATTCCCGGAGATCCAACTGTCGAAAAGATCTGAAATTTGGACACAAGAAACTAGATTCCAATACGAATCGAACCCAAAAAGAATCAGCTCGATCGACTTACGGATCAAAGTTATGAGCTTCGCAAGCTTGCTGATCCAGAACTTGACGAGAATCAATCTAATCAAAACTTCAAGATTAAACAAGAACGACAAAAGATTGATCAACTAGACTTTGAGAAACACTAGATCAATATCCTAGAGAGGTTTTTGATGGATCAAATCAAGATAAAACTTGAAGAACAAAAACCAATCTAGAACTAGAACAAGCATGCAAACAAGAACCAAAACAGAAAATATCAGAGCGACGTGGTTATCAGAGCACGCAAAAATCTTGGAAGAATTGATCTTTATTTCTTGTCTAAAATACTCTCATCAAAAGAGTACAAACCCTAAAACCAAGCTCAAAGCTTGATGCGCTCAGCTCTACTTGATGCCTTTCAACAGGAGACCCCCCACCTATTTAAAGCACCAACCCACAAAGAGTTCGAATACGATTCCTATTCCCTAGAAGGAACTCCGATTCAACACAACTCTACTTGGCCCAACCAGGCCGAGTACAACTCTTGCACGCTGTATGGCAACCCTACCATACTCACGTGACTAACACTTTGCACGCGTATGGCCACCTGCCATACTCACGTGACTAACATCAGGCACGCGAATGACCTCCCTGCCATTCTCACGTGACTAACCATTCTTCATGTGCACCATTCTCTTAGCCCGAACGTCCCCGCATGACATCCTTGACCACCAAGACCTCAGTTCCTCCTGAACCTAGTCCCGAACCTCAGTTCCTCCATGAACCTAGTTCCGGTCCCGTCATCGACCACATTCGTCTTCGAGCAATACCTGCACATGAACAAACCACAAACAATTCCGAGCACAAGTCCACGACTTGACTCAATGTCAATCCATGCAACTACTCACATGAGTATTGCATAAAGTCCACTTCAAAAGAAGCATCATGAAATCATTACAAATTTCAAATTCACATTCAAAATTCAAATCCAAATCGCTCAAAACCCTAATTGAGCGAAAACGCATTCACGACGGACAAACAAAGTTGGTCCGTTGTATAAGGAAAAGTTTCTGTTCCAAGAAGCCAACCAAACGCGGAAAAACACGTTCACAACGGACAAACAAAGTTGGTCTGTTGTACATGCAAAAATGGCTTCGGTCATGAGCTCAAAACAAGTTCATTACGGACCCCAGAAGCTTGTCCGCGAACGCACACGCCGGTTTCACAAAAGTAAAACCCTAGAAAAGTCCATTCACGACGGACAAAAAGAATTAGTCCGTTGTACATGTGAAAATGACTTCGGTCATGGGCTCAAAAACATGTTCACAATGCACCCAAAAACACCGTCTGTCGCAGATGGGAAACTTATCAAGCTTCTTGAGAATTTTGTCCGGCGCTAATGCGTAACTTACTGTTTCTTGTCAAATTGTCAAAACACATGAACAAACACATTTTGCAAATTCAAATCTAAGTTAATTTTTCAGTTCAAAGCCAATTTTTCAGCACATGATTTCACATTGGGACAGCGGCGCCACCCTCCCCCCGAGCATCGGAGGCCGAGACGCCGACGTCCTCCCTCCCGGAGACGGGGGCTGAGGCTAACACGCTGTCCCCCTCCAGAACCGAGGGCTGAGATAGCGACGCCGCCCACCCCCTAGCATTGGAGACCGAGACACCCACCCGTCATCCCCTCCAGAACCGGGGGTTGCGACGGATGGTCGCGATAGTCTTTCTTCAAAGACCTCGACCGGAATAGAAGATTTCGACGATGCGAGCTGCGAGAACTCATCCACCATATAGTTGTTCCGTCGAGGGATGTGGACATATCCTAGTCCCTCGAAGCGGCGCTCCATTCTTCTGACCTTCGCCAGGTAGGCAGCCATAGTGGGGTAAGAACATTGGAACTCTTTACGCGCTTGATTGATGACCAGCAGAGAGTCGCCATTGACCTGAAGGCATCGAACGCCTAAAGCCGAGGTGGCGCGTAGCCCTGCCAGCAGTCCTTCATATTTGGCAATGTTGTTGGTGGCCTTGAAGTCCAAGGCGACCACGTACTAGAGGATGTCGCCGATCGGGGAGACCAGGATAACTCCATCCCCCACACCCTCGAGCTTGAAGGAGCTGTCAAAGAATAAGGTCCAGCGGACAGGCGTAGGTATCCCCTCATCTTCCGGAGCGGTGGGAGTCCATTCGGCAATAACTCCGCTAGCTTCTGACTTTTGATGGCGGTGCGGGGTACAAACTTGAGGCAGAATTCCCCCAGCTCCACCGACCACTTGGCGATATGACCTTCAGCTTCCTGGTTGTGCAGGATCTCTCGCAGAGGGTAGGCGGTGACCACCGAGATTTCTTGCCCTTGGAAGTAGTGCCGCAACTTCCTGGATGCCACCAGGACAACGTACAGCATCTTTTGCGCTTGTGGATGTCTGGTCTCCGCCTCGTGTAGCACCTTGCTGACGTAGTAGGCCGGCTTCTGGATGCCGTCCCTCTCTGCCACCAGTACCGCGCTCACCACCGCAGGGGTGGTGGTGATGTATATGAGCATCGGCTCGCTAGACCTTGGGGCGACCAGTACCGGCGGGGAGGATAGGTACCGCTTCAAGTCTTTAAACGCCAGCTGGGCCTCTTCGGTCCACTCGAAGTGGTTGGTTTTTGTAGGATCGAAGTATACGAATATAGCAATCAGAGGGGGGGTGAATGATTGTGCGGAAGCTAAAACCAAATTCTTGACCTATTAAAAGTTCACCCCAAAACAGAACCAAATAATTGCCTCGTTTTCGACAAAAACAGAATGACAGAGATTTGGTAAAATGAGAATTCCTGGAGATCCAACCGTCGAAACGATCTGAAATTTGGACACAAGAAACTAGATTCCAATACGAATCGAACCCAAAAAGAATCAGCTCGATCGGACTTACGGATCAAAAGTTATGAGCTTCGCAAGCTTGCTGTTCCAGAACTTGACGAAAACTAATCTAATCAAAACTTCAAGATTAAACAAGAACGACAAAAGATTGATCAACTAGACTTTGAGAAACACTAGATCAATACCCTAGAGAGGTTTTTGATGGATCAAATCAAGATAAAACTTGAAGAACAAAAACCAATCTAGAACTAGAACAAGCATGCAAACAAGAACCAAAACAGAAAATACCAGAGCGACGTGGTTATCAGAAAGTACGCAAAAATCTTGGAAGAATTGATCTTTATTTCTTGTCTAAAATACTCTCATCAAAAGAGTACAAACCCTAAAACCAAGCTTAAAGCTTGATGCGCTCAGCTCTCCTTGATGCCTTTCAACAGGAGACCCTCCACCTATTTAAAGCACCAACCCACAAGGAGTTCTGAATACGATTCCTATTCCCTAGAAGGAATCGTGATTCCAACTCAACTCTACTTGGCCCAACCAGGCCGAGTACAACTCTTGCACGCGTATGGCAACCCTACCATACTCACGTGACTAACACTTTGCACGCGTATGGCCACCTGCCATACTCACGTGACTAACACTTTGCACGCGAATGACCTCCTGCCATTCTCACGTGACTAACCATTCTTCATGTGCACCATTCTCTTAGCCCGAACGTCCCGCATGACATCCTTGACCACCAAGACCTCGCCTCCCCTGAACCTAGTCCCGAACCTCAGCTCCTCCATGAACCTAGTTCCGGTCCCGTCATCGACCACGTTCGTCTTCGAGCAATACCTGCACATGAACAAACCACAAAACAATTCCGAGCACAAGTCCACGACTTGACTCACATTAATCCATGCAACTACTCACATGAGTATTGCATAAAATCCACTTTAAAAGAAGCATCATGAAATCATTACAAATTTCAAATTCACATTCGAAATTCAAATCCAAATCGCTCAAAACCCTAATTGAGCGAAAACGCATTCACGACGGACAAACAAAGTTGGTCCGCTGTACATGCAAAAATGGCTTTGGTCATGAGCTCAAAACAAGTTCACAACGGACCCCGAAGCTTGTCCGCGCAAGCGTGCCACGCCGGTTTCACAAAAGTAAAACCCTAGAAAAAGTTCATTCACGACGGACAAAAAGAATTAGTCCGTTGTACATGTGAAAATCTTGGTTTCCAAGAAATTATCCAAACCGAAAAAGCTTGTTCACAACGGACCAAGAAAAACTGTCCGTTGTACATGTGAAAATGACTTCGGTCATGGGCTTAAAAACATGTTCACAAATGACTCCAAAACACCGTCTGGTCGCAGATGGGAAACTTCTTGTTTCTTGAGAACTTTGTCCGGCGCTAATCGTAACTTATCGCTTTCTTGTCAAATTGTCAAAACACATGAACAAACACATTTTGCAAATTCAAATCTAAGTTAATTTTTCAGTTCAAAGCCAATTTTTCAGCACATGATTTCACAATCTCCCCCTTGATGAAAACATTGGCAACACCACTTAGAATTGAACATTTAGCATTCACTTTACAAATGATTTTGAAATCCAAAGGATCAAGGACCAAAAAGAGAAAACACAGAATTACCCCTTTGACCAAAATGCAAAACAAAAACTCCCCCTGAGAAAGAAAATGTGTGTGAATGTGCAATGTGCCCAAAAATTCCAAAAATCTCCAAACTTCTCCCAAAATTCCAGAAACAAATCCCCCTTTTTCTTCTCCCCCTTTTTCTTAAACTTTTCAACGATTCCCAAATTTCTCCCCCTTTGACAATGCATTCATCAAGAGTACAAAAGAGAGAACAGGTTCAAAATTTTTCCTGTAGCAAAGATTTCACCAGGAGAAACAAGGGAGTGCCAAGATAGGAAAAGATTAGCTCATTTGATCATATAACCTTATATATCACATAACATGCCAAATACACGATCTTGATGTGATTTTAACAAGTTAGGGAATGACATGTATCTCAACCTCAATTCAGTCAACTATAGCCAAGTACTAAGCAAGATCTTAGCAGAAAAAGCAAGACTTTAAAAATTGAAGCAACTAACAACTTAGGGCGAGCAAGTAGTTTCAACTCAATCTAGTAGACCAATTTAATCTTTAAACAATAAGTTGCATGTGGCATGCTTGAAGCATACTTCTTTTATTTTCTAGAGAGTGGCATGCTTGAAGCATACATCTTATCTTTGAGGAATGGCATGCTTGAAGCATACATCTTATCTTTTAGGGAAAGCAAACTGAAGCACATAACTTGAGGTTTTTTGCTTTTAACAACCCCCTTTTATTGATTCCCTTTTCTTTTCATTTTTCTTTGATTATAAACATGCAAAAGTGATTAAAAGGTCTTATGAAAGAGTAAAGTTGAAACCACACTTGCTTCATAGCCCAAATTTGTCAAGAGGATTCAATATCAAGCCTAGAAGAGTAAGATATCACAGAGTATTTAGCTATAGGTAATCAGTCCAGGGAATTCCACAATGTCATTTTTAGTTCAAGAGAGACAATTAGATTATCATATATTAGCTCAATTACATAACATATAAAGAAATATGATAAAGTGAGCTCATTAAGTGAAATAACTTGGCAAAGAGACTCCCCCTCAAAACAAACCCATTGGATGAACAATCCCAAGTTCTCCCCGAATAAAAGCAAAACGAGAAGAAGACAAAGGTTTTGTGAAAATGTCTGCCAATTGATGTTCAGTATCCACATGATGAAGCTCAATGTTGCCTTTTTCAACATGATCTCTAAGAAAGTGAAATCTGATGTCAATGTGTTCAAGAAAAGGGATTACTCAAGAGGTGGCACGAACCAAATCAAATCAACATCCTCCAAAGTCAACATCAGAAAAAGCTCTTAAACTAATCCATGAGGAAATGACCAAATGCCAAAATCTTGAGTTCTATGAAGATACCTGAAGATAGCTTGTCGATGTGAAGCACGTGGGAAGCTTGAAAACAAGCACACAAGCACACACAAGCACGTGGGAAGAGTCTCTCATGTAAACCTCTAATTATCTCGTCCTCAACAGCATTATCATCATCTTTATGAACAAAGACACTCTCCCCCTGAACATATGCACTTGTACCTGCATCATTTGAACTAGTGCCTTTTGCGAAAACAGAAGTGGAAGAAGCATCTCCAAAGGCAACACTTTCAGCATGAGATGCACGAGTGAAGGAGAATCAAATCTTATCAGTGAACATACGAAGTGAGCATCCGAAATTCACTAGCCACATGTTCTCCCTCCTCGCGTGAGAAGCCTACATAGAAGCAGAAAGTGTCGAGGTCTCTGATCTTGAGGTTAGAAATAAGATGTTTAGGAATCCGATCTTGAGACACACACGGCCTTTAATAGTAGACTGTACGAGTATTCTTATGCACAAAATCAGATTTGCTTTTTCCCGTGTTTTTAGCATCAAAAGGTGTTTGTTTCACCCTAGGCACATAATGAGAAGTAGAATATGCCTTTCTGAAATTAGACCTAGCATTAAACCTTTCTCTCTTTTGTTGTTTAGCTAGTCTAAAGCAAAGTCTACTAAATGTCCATCTCTACCACAATGAGTGCAAGTGTACTTAACATTAGGTTTAGCTTTGGAAGTAGAAGCAACATTTGCATTCATCATAGTAGAAGATAAAAGGCAGCCAGATTTGAAGACAATTTTCTTAGGCTCATTTGAAATCTCAAGTTTGTCATTGCAAGGAGCATAAACAACAGAGCGAGGTTTAGTTTCATATGAAGCATGAAGATCAAAACCTAAACCTTTCTTGTTTGAGCTAACCTTAGATTGATCCAAAATCATGTTTAGGTTTTTCTTTCCTTTAGTGAAACGTTCTAATGACTTTTCCAAGTAATCAATTTTTCGAGAAAGAGTTAAACAATTATTACAGGGAACGTCCACTTTTCCTTTTTGCTTACGACAAGTTGAGCATGAAAGAACCAAATGTGTAAGCAGATCATCAGTCAATTGAGAAACCCTAGCATTTGCATCTTTTAATTTTAATTCAAGAGTTGAGCATTTAGAACAAGAAGTTAAACCATGCAAATCATCAGTGGAACAGCTAGCATGTTTAACATGTTTCTCATTTTTCTCACTTTCAGCAAAAAATATCTAAATCAAGAAAGCATGTTCTTTCCTAAGCGAAGTAAGCTCATTCCAAATTAAGTCACATGATTTGCAAGCATCATCATCAGGAATCAAGGTTTTAAGTCTAGCAATTTCAGCATTTAATGACTCAACAACAAAATCATGTTTCTTAATTTTCTTGTCACGTTTATCAAGCAATTTACCAAGTCGAGCAACAGCAATAGCTAATTCATCGTAAGAAGGATCTACCTCATTGAAGTCGCTGTCGTGATTGTCCTCGGTGAAGCTGTTGCTGCTTTTAGCCATGAGACATAACCCCGTCAACTCATGCTTGCTTGGAGTTGCATCGTCCTCACTGCTCCCTGAATCCACATCGCTCAAATTGACTTGTTCAAGAGCGGAAAGAACTCGGTGGACAACTTTGCTGTTGATGAAGCTCTTCTTCTTTCTATTACTTGAAGAGAACTTCTTCTTTTCTTCGTCGTTGTCCTTCTCCTCCCTTGATGCTTTACTGCAAGTTTAGGACAGTTTGGACGAATATGGTCGAGATCACCACACTCATAGCATTTTGGAGGGCCACCACCACCTCTCTTTCTCATTCTCACATTTTGTAAAGCTTTGTTAAAGCGAGAAGAGAGTAGTGACAAGTCTTCTTCTGGGAATTGCTCAATCTGTTCATTGGTTAGTGAAGACAAGAAAGATAGAGCAAAGCTTGAAGCAGCACCATTATGAGATATGCTAGATTGAGATGTCAAAGCAATTGATTTATGATCATTCTTTCTAGCAAGAATATCTAATTCATGAGTTTTCAACTTGGAATAAAGAACATCTAAGGTAAGTGTACTCATGATAGTAGATTCTCTAATGGATGTAACTTTCATCTCCCAAATAGACATGTCTAAAGCACCAAGCAATTGTCTAGCATTAGCAGCATCATCAAAGCTAACTCCAACAGCACGAAGATTACTAAGAATTTTATTGAAACGTGCAAAGAAGTCATCTAGCGACTCACCGGGTTTCATCTCAAATCGCATGTATTCTTTTTTATAAAGATCTTGACGAACCTCTTTAATAGTGTTAGAACCCTCATGGTAATCACAAAGAGATTTCCATACCTCATATGACTTGAGATGGATCACACGGTCAAAGTCGCTGCGTCCCAAACCTTGGATGATCAAGTTGCGCGCCTTACTATTTGCTTCAACATGTGCGCGATTGGTGTCGTTGACGTTGTCGTTTGTAGGGACTTCATATGGTTTGTAGATCTTCTCCCAAATTGCGAATCCCTGAGCTTGGATGAACGCCTCCATCTTGGCCTTCCAAAACTGAAAATCAACACCATTGAACACACAAGGTTTTGTCGAATAATGATCCATTGATCTAATCACCGATTAAGATAGATTAGAAAAACATTGCTCTGATACCACTTGTAGGATCGAAGTATACGAATATAGCAATCAAAGGGGGGGTGAATGATTGTGCGGAAGCTAAAACCAAATTCTTGACCTATTAAAAGTTCACCCCAAAACAGAACCAAATAATTGCCTCGTTTTCGACAAAAACAGAATGACAGAGATTTGGTAAAATGAGAATTCCTGGAGATCCAACCGTCGAAACGATCTGAAATTTGGACACAAGAAACTAGATTCCAATACGAATCGAACCCAAAAAGAATCAGCTCGATCGGACTTACGGATCAAAAGTTATGAGCTTCGCAAGCTTGCTGTTCCAGAACTTGACGAAAACTAATCTAATCAAAACTTCAAGATTAAACAAGAACGACAAAAGATTGATCAACTAGACTTTGAGAAACACTAGATCAATACCCTAGAGAGGTTTTTGATGGATCAAATCAAGATAAAACTTGAAGAACAAAACCAATCTAGAACTAGAACAAGCATGCAAACAAGAACCAAAACAGAAAATCGTAGCGACGTGGTTCTTGTAGTACGCAAAATCTTGGAAGAATTGATCTTTATTTCTTGTCTAAAATACTCTCATCAAAAGAGTACAAACCCTAAAACCAAGCTTAAAGCTTGATGCGCTCAGCTCTCCTTGATGCCTTTCAACAGAGACCCTCCACCTATTTAAAGCACCAACCCACAAGGAGTTACGAATACGATTCCTATTCCTAGAAGGAATCCGTATCCAACTCAACTCTACTTGGCCCAACCAGGCCGAGTACAACTCTTGCACGCCGTATGGCAACCCTACCATACTCACGTGACTAACACTTTGCACGCCGTATGGCCACCGCCATACTCACGTGACTAACACTTTGCACGCGAATGACCTCCGCCATTCTCACGTGACTAACCATTCTTCATGTGCACCATTCTCTTAGCCCGAACGTCCCCGCATGACATCCTTGACCACCAAGACCTCGGTTCCTCCCTGAACCTAGTCCCAACCTCGGCTCCTCCATGAACCTAGTTCCGGTCCCGTCATCGACCACGTTCGTCTTCGAGCAATACCTGCACATGAACAAACCACAAAACAATTCCGAGCACAAGTCCACGACTTGACTCACATTAATCCATGCAACTACTCACATGAGTATTGCATAAAATCCACTTTAAAAGAAGCATCATGAAATCATTACAAATTTCAAATTCACATTCGAAATTCAAATCCAAATCGCTCAAAACCCTAATTGAGCGAAAACGCATTCACGACGGACAAACAAAGTTGGTCCGTTGTACATGCAAAAATGGCTTCGGTCATGAGCTCAAAACAAGTTCACAACGGACCCCAGAAGCTTGTCCGCAAGCGTGCCACGCTCGGTTTCACAAAAGTAAAACCCTAGAAAAAGTTCATTCACGACGGACAAAAGAATTAGTCCGTTGTACATGTGAAAATCTTGGTTTCAAGAAATTATCCAAACCGAAAAAGCTTGTTCACAACGGACCAAGAAAAACATCCGTTGTACATGTGAAAATGACTTCGGTCATGGGCTTAAAAACATGTTCTACAACAGACCCAAAACATCGTCGCGGATGGGAAACTTCTTGTTTCTTGAGAACTTTGTCCGGCGCTAATCGTAACTTCATCGCTTTCTTGTCAAATTGTCAAAACACATGAACAAACACATTTTGCAAATTCAAATCTAAGTTAATTTTTCAGTTCAAAGCCAATTTTTCAGCACATGATTTCACAGTTTTCTTCAGCGGTTTGAACAAGGGGAGGCTTCTTTCTCCAAGCCGAGCGATGAACCGCCCGAGGGACGCCAGGCGACCAGCAAGGCATTGCACCTGCTTGAGCCGAACTAGTGGCTTCATGTGTTCAATAGTTGCAATTTTATCAGGATTGGCCTCAATGCCCCACCTGGACATGAGGAACCCCAACAGCTTCCCCGAGGGTACGCCGAACACGCATTTCTTGGGGTTGAGCTTCAAGCAAGCCTTCCGGAGGTTGGCAGATGTTTCCTCCAGGTCTTTGATCATCTCTTCACCCCTCTTAACCTTCACAACCAAGTCATCAATGTACACCTCGAGATTTCGCCCTATCTGTGGATGAAAAGAAATATGCATGGCACGTTGATAAGTGGAACCGGTATTTTTTAATCTGAAAGCCATTCTGATATAACAATAAACGCCCATCGGGGTTACAAAAGTGGTTTTCTCTTTGTCTTCCGCCGCCATGCTAATCTGGTGGTACCCAGAGTACGCGTCCAGAAAACACAGCAGCTCGCATCCTGCCATCGAATTGATAATGAGGTCAACGCGCAGCAAAGGGTAAGGATCCTTCGGGCAGGCCTTGTTGAGGTCGGTGAAGTCGATACACATCTGCCATTTCCTGTTGGCCTTCTTGAGAAGCACAGGGTTGGCAAGCCACTCGGGGTGAGAAACTTCCCTAATGACCCCTGCGCGCAGCAGCTTCTCCACCTCCTACGCGCGGCAAAGGGTAAGGATCCTTCGGGCAGGCCTTGTTGAGGTCGGTGAAGTCGACACACATCCGCCATTTCCCGTTGGCCTTCTTGAGAAGCACAGGGTTGGCAAGCCACTCGGGGTGAGAGACTTCCCTAATGACCCCTGCACGCAGCAGCTTCTCCACCTCCTACCGAATGGCATCTTACCGCTTAGGAGCTTGCCTCCGGACCTTTTGTCGGACCGGGCGTGCTCCTGAGAGCATTGCCAATCGGTGCTCGATCACCTCCCTAGGGACCCTGGTCATATCAGACGGTTGCCACGCAAACATGTCGGAGTTAAACCAGAGGAAGGTGACGAGCGCGTCTTCCTATTTGGCGCTGAGGCTGGCGCCAATAGTGACGATCATCCCGGGCTGGACCTCACTCAGGGAGACCACCTTAACCTCACCGGGCGAGGCACGGGTCTTCGCCTGAGGGGCTCTTGGATAGGTAGCATCAGCCTGCTCTATACAGGTGGTACTGGCCAAGGCCAGTGCGTGCTTTTGGCAGTGCAGGGCCTTCGGCCTGTCCACCGGGATGACTATGGGGCCACCAGGCCCTGGTATCTTCACCACCATGTAAGCATAGTGGGTCGCTGCAATGAACTTGGCCAACGTCGGTCGGCCAAGCAGGGCGTTGTACGGGAGGTCAAAATCGGCGACTTCGAAATCCACCATCTCCGTACAGTAGTTGCTTTCCTCCCCGAAAGTGACGGAGAGGCGAACCTGGCCCAGGGGCACCGAGCCAGCCCCCAGGGCGATTCCATAGAAATGCAAGGCCAAGCGCAGCTCCTGTTGTGATATCTAAAGTGCCCGGAATGCCTCGGAGGATAGGAAGTTGATGGAGCTTCCTCCGTCCACTAGCACCCGCCCTAGTTTCATGTTCTGGATCATGGGTGAAACCACGATCGGGAGGTGACCCATGCCGGCGATGCTCTCAGGGTGGTCAGCCCGACTGATAGTGATCAGCTCCTCCAACCACTTCAGCATCCGACTCGCCCCTGAGCTTGGTACCGTGGCACACACCTCCCTCCTCAGCCGTTTGTACGTCGTGTTGGAGGGGTAGGTGGCCGAGCCAATGTGAATGTACGCCATGATTTGATCTTCCCACTGGAAGGCCAGCGGGGCAGGGTCTTCGTCTTGGTCATCGTCGCGGGGGCGGTGCTCCTTTAGCCACTCCTCCACCATCTTACTCACAACCTGACAGTTGTCCAGGTTGTGGGTATTGGTCCGGTGGATCAGGCAATAGGGGCGGCCCTCCTTCTCCTCGTGGCCGTCGTCCCTCCGGTCATGGCGATCATCTCGTCGATCCCGATGGTCGTGGCCTCGCGCCTTGGTATCCCTTTGCTCATGCTCAGTGGCCAAGACCCGCCCGCAGATCTAGAAGCTGGCCCCCGTGCTTCTGTCACCCGCGCACACTTGTGCGCCAGCGAGAAAAGCTTGGATGCAGTGTTGATGGTGGGGGTGGCCATCTTCTCCCACATCTTGTGGTCCCTAACGCCTCTCCGAAAGGTGATACCACCGACTGCTCGGAGATTTGGGGATCATGTTGCAATAGTGACTGAATCGTCAAATGAAGTCGCGCAACGATTCCCCTCTCCCTTGCTCAAGAGCATGGAGATCGTCTTCCACACCCGGTTGTGCGTACGAACCCTGAAAGTTGGCGACGAAGTTGTTGCACAACCCCTCCCATGAGTGCACCGACCCTCGCGTGAGATTCAACAACCAGGACCTGGCAGACCCCGTCAAAGCCATCAGGAAATAGTTGGCCATGACCTTTTCGAACCCACCAATGGCCCGCACCACCGTATTGTAGATCTGCAAGAATTCTTCTGGGTTGGTGGTGCCATCGTATTTCTCGATGGATGCCGGGCGGAACCTTTCGGGCCATGCCACATGACGCAGCCGTCAGGAGAACGCCTGGCACTCGACGCTGTAGGGGGACTCATACCGTCCACCTGAACCCCAGCCCGGAGACCATGCCGTGGAGTGCGGATCGCAACTCCTCAAAGGGCTAGAGGAGTGAATCTCCTCCCGGCCCCGAAGGTGAGATTCACGGGAGGAGCTATTGTTCCCAGGAGCTGTCCGCCTATCACGGCTTTGCCCCTGGGCGCGACGGCACTGCAGGTGATCTTGAAGATCATCGCTGCGCCACCGATGATGCTCCTCCAGATGAACTCTCAGGTCCTCACGGTCCCCTGGGGAACCAGGACCTGTGTCTGGTAGGCCCTTTCCCTTGCTCTGGCCCTCCTGACCAGAATGCTTCTCACTTGGAAGGCTGCA
Source organism: Rhipidocladum racemiflorum (assembly GCA_036346355.1). NCBI lineage: Eukaryota > Viridiplantae > Streptophyta > Magnoliopsida > Poales > Poaceae > Rhipidocladum > Rhipidocladum racemiflorum. Next base: position 38,673,740 of record CM070581.1, read on the forward strand.
AGCGTGGGTGTGGTCAGCACACACTCTCGACTGAGGGGCACCAACGGTACCGGACCGAGCGGGTGCCTCCACACAGAGTTGGGCCGCGCCCACAAGACCTATGATGTCCCGAAGCCACGGCGCTGCCAGGGTATCTCCCGCCAGCCCCATCGGAGGGTGGTCCAGGAGGAGACGGACAGCATGCAGGTTCTGGGCCGGAGTGGCCATCTCCAGGGCCAGCCGTCGGCGAACCGGAGGTCCCACCACGGCCGGGGGGTTCCACCTCCTCCCTGGGGGGGCGGCGTGAGATGATTCCTGGTCCGGCGGGAACACCGAGATGTGCCCTGGGAGCTGCTAGCCTCTGCCACCTCCTTCTGTTGCGAGTGCGAACCCGCCATCGTCGAATATGTTGTTCTTCGTGACGAAAGATCGAGATCCGTCGGAGAGATGTCTGGGTAAGCCCACCGCTAACCCCCTACCTGGCGCGCCCTTATCGGCATTTTCGGCCAGCAGGATATCTCGCGGACGGAGATATTGGTTCCTAGGGGGTGCTTTTGCGGCCGGATACCTGACGGGCACTCTCTCGAGGGACCTCGGTGGTCTACAGACAGACTCACGTGAAGAAGAACACATCGATTTACCCAGGTTTGGGCCCCTAGTGTGGGTAACAGCCTTACGTCCTGCTAGTTCGTCGTTTACCTGGATTGGAGTGTTTGGTGGTTACAACATTTCTTCTTCTTGAGCGAGCTAGGTGCCTTGAGGAAGAAGAAATTGGGGGATCCCCCCTCCATGCACCCGAACCCCCTTATATACATGGGATAGCTTCGGGCAGGCGAGAGGATTACATCATACTGAATCATGGTTCATTTATTATGCCCGTCACTTCAGCCTTATTTCCAAGCCTCATTCTTCGTGCCGTCGCGTGAACTTGCCCAGTCTGCCCAGGTTAGGTAGGAGGCGTCAGTGAGACGGTGTGCCGACTTGCTGTCAGCGGGTCTCTTTGACTTTAATGCCTTTGACACAGTGCATCAGAGGGAGGAGGCTTCGGGACGAAGCCTTCTTCTCCTTATCCTCCCGATCGCCCTGTGAGAAGGGCTTGGTCGCCTGCTTGCTCGCCAAGTCGCCACGCGGGCCGACGCCCGGTGAGAGGGGCCTAATCGCTCGCCTGCTCGCCAGGCCACCACGCTGGTCGATGCCCGACGAGAGGGGCCTGGTTGCCCGCCTACTCGCCAGGCCGTCTTGCTTTTTCTCGACGGAGAGGGTACCCTGGCGTAAAGTACGCCGACAGCGGGTGACGCGGTGACGGACGACGAATGGCACCGGGGGATAAAAGGGAAGCAAGGGGGGCTTACCGCAGAGAAGGGGAGAGGGGCGAGGGAGAATGGGAGGGGTCAGATGTTTTTATAAGCCCGGGTGGGGAGAGAGAGAGAGAGAGCTCGGGGCGACGATGTTGAGAAACGCGGTATGCTACTCTAGCACAAATTAAAGATTCTACCACAAAACAAGAAAAGCTACTCGCAAAAAGGTGATCATAAATCAATTACCACTAGATGCGCAGTCGCGGAATCCTTCGCACGTTGATGTAGTGGATCGTTCTCGGCGTGGATCATCCTCACCGTGGATCGTCTTCTCCACGCCGCAGATCGTCCTCGCCGTGGATTGTATTCTCCACACCGCAGTAGTAGCAGCATCACCACAGTAGTCCACACGTCCGGGGATGGAACGCCGTGCGTCAGCGTGTAAGCATCATGTCGCTCGGCAGGGGCAACGAGAGGTGGAGGCTAGGGTTCTCGACAAAAGAGATGTGTGACACCCACCCTTCTCCTCTCCTTATATAGCCACGTGACGAAACCCTAAGCCAGGGCCCATCGGCGTCTTAAGCCCACGAGGTCTATTAATTACGGATCCAATCCGAATTAATACGTCCTAGCCCGTTAAGTGTGTGACCCTGTAGGTTCATGCTCATTTGGACATAGATTCGGCAAACCCTTTTCTAATCCAATAGTTGGTAGCGGCTCCTTGCAGAGTATGCCAACTCCCAAACACATATGATCAAAGTACTGATGTAATAATCCCTTTGCCAAACTATATGAAGATCGAACTCAAGCGAGAAGCATGTCATCCTTTGACAGTTCAATCCATCTCTCGTATCTGTGATATATTAATAAGTTGTGATTGACCTCTCCATCACGGCATGGCCATGCACTTCCTTAATCATATCACACGAGTGGCCTAGACATATATCTCCGTTACACTGGAGTGGCAAATTCCATCTTGACTGCTCACTTCCCTCTGCATGTTTAATAGTAAACATGAAAGCTACCTTTATAACTATCCGATTAGGAAATAGTGTTTGGTAACCCTAAGATAAACTATTACATATGTAGGGAATATGACAATCTCATGTCTAAGGATCATACATCTACTATGTATGAGATACACTGATGACACACAAAAATGTAACATTCTCGCAGTGTCGCATTGTGGGTCTATCTAACCCATGTTCTTCAACATGTGCTAACAATGTATTGATGATATCTCCATATCCCATGATCTATGAAACATGATCATCGATCAATACATGTGCTGATCTATTCATCGTTGTCCACTACGATGATATTCGATCATAGATACTTACATAATTATATCAATGAGTAGAGATTTTCATAAGCAAGTCACATACTTACTAATCAATATAATGATATACATTCATTGGACCAATAATCATATTATTATTCATAAACATAGTCATGTTACAATCATCTATATGACTGCCTTAAGGGCATAACACTAACAGGAGAGTGGCCGGGGGCGTCGGCGGCGGGGCTGGGGCGCGGGCGGGCATGGATATTGTCATTGGCCCTGCAATACTCAGCAAATTTAGAAGCCATTTGTGGGGTACTTGATATGAAGCCATTTGTGGGGTACTTGATATGAAGATAAGATTCTTGGTCTCATATCATTGGCCCTGCAATACTCAGCAAATTTAGAAGCCATTTGTGGGGTACTTGATATGAAGCGAATAGCAGCACGGATATTGTCTAGATATTTAATAATAACTGATATACCATCTTGAACAACCAGATTTAGAATGTGGCATACACACCTTTGGTGGGTAACATATCCATTCATATATGACTGAATATGAGGGCTAATGATATCCATGGCAGTTGTATTCGAGGAAGCATTGTCAAGAGTTATAGAAAGAATCTTATCTTCTATCTTAAAATCATGAATTACTTCAAGAATATGCTTAGCAATGGCATCACCAGAATGTGAATCAGCCATCAATCTAAAACCTATGACTCGCTTGTTTAAACTGTATGAATCATCTAAGTAGTGAGCAACAACAGAAATATAGCAAGTTTTTTAGTGCGATGAAGTCCAAATATCCGAAGTTAAAGCAAATGAAAACCGAACCTTTTTAAAAGTTTCTTTAAGTTCAGCAAGTTCTTTTTTGTATAATGATATTAAATCAGATTTTGTAGTTTTTCTACTAACGGGCTGATATTGTGGGCAGAAAGCACGTCGAATCAATTTTTCAAAATTGGGGCTTTCGCCTATCATAATAGGTAAATCTTCAGAAACAATAAAGCGAGCAATTTCTTCCCGTGCTACCTGTGGGTTGTACACCCATGTACTTACAGTGCCGTCGCCAGAAAAGTTGAGTTGAGTCTGCACACCTCCTCCTCGAGTTTGTCCTAGCTTTACCAAACAAGCTTTGTAGTGCCGATTCAAATGTCCAGTGCCTCCCTTTGAACCTGCACTCAACTCAGTTTTACAATAGTTACATACTACAATATAATGTTTTATACCATTTTCGATAACTTCTCGCCTCTGCATATGCTTCCAACACTCTGCCCTAGAACTGGACTTCGACCAGTTGATGGTGCCACCGTGGGCGACCCATCATCTGCAGTCACACTATCAACATTCACTGGAGACGATACATTAGTGACAAATGCAGCTATCGGTGTATTCTACACCAAGGTGCCCACTACACCTGAGTAAGAGTCGCCTAGCGGGCAGGTGGCGTCCAGGCCACGCCGCTGGCGGTCAGTAAGGTGGCCGCCCGCCAGGCGGTGGCGTCGAGCCACGCCGGGCGGTCGATAAGGTGGCGCCTGCGGACGGGTGGCGACCAGGCCACGCCGCTGGCGGTCAGTAAGGTGGCCGCCCTGCGGACGGGTGGCGACCAGGCCACGCCGCTGGCGGTCAGTAAGGTGGCCGCCAGGCAGATGCACGGCGCCCAGTCCACACCACTGGCGCTCAGCTCCCGAGGCCACTTAGTAACCTATGCCACCACACAGAAGGTCAAAGACATTTAATGCGTATCGTGCGCATTAAATGGGGGTAATGAAGGCCACAGTATGGCGGCGCGTGTTCCCAACGCGCGCCATTATTACGAATGGCGTCACGATGCAATTTCCCACCCCGGCAGAGCGGGCGGAGTCGGCAAGTGCGGGGCCCGAAGCGGGGGAGGGGATGGCTGTGCCAGGGCATTAAGTGTGCTGCAAGAACAGTGACAGGTGCATTGAATGATGTGTGACAGTGTAATGAGTATGGCACACTGATGTAAACTCCCATGCGCCCCAGCCAGCCCGAGTATAAAAGGGAACTGGGGTGCATGGGAGAAAGGGTTCGATCATTTAGATTGGTTCATTCCCCTTTGGGTTAGGGTCCGGAAGTTCCAGGTCCCTGGTTCATTCGATTTCCCCAAGAACACAAGCAAGAACACACAGACAGGACTAGGGCTATTACTCTCAGGAGGGCCTGAACCTGGATAAAGCCAAGCGTCTTCTTGTGAGCTTCGCCTTCGTTTCCTTTCCATCGTCTCTCGAGCAATCTCCACAAAAGCCCCCCGTTCAAACTTCATACACCTCGTTTCGGAAGGGGTCCGTTAGCTCATACGCTGACAGCAGCATCTTCATAGCCCTCTGTACCGTCCATGTGACGGTCATCCATGCCGTAATATCCCATGCTTGGGGAGAGTTGGCGAGGATCGATTTGGGCATCATCACTAACACTACTAGCATTAGCTTGTCGGGCTGCAGAGGCAGGGCTTCTATGTTTATGCCCAGCCCTTTAGCTGGCTTCTTGTTCCTCATCATAGTTGGGGACTAACACTACTGGAAGTCAAGAAGACTGGAACTGGAGCTGGAGCCTGGACTCTGGAGGTCTCCTGATATATATCTCATCTATTACCGTTTCGGCTTCCTAAAAGTACCGTTGAGAGTTGATAGTTAAGAGTTAAGACCTGAGAGAGTTTAGTTTTCGTAATTGAAGTCTACAAAATCGGAAGAGCAACCTATAGTGCATTTAACATCATCAAAAACGAAAAGGAAAAGAAGATGGATTAATGCAATAGCAATAAGCGCGCCGCGACCTTTTTGCAAATCCTTACTGTAAATCTAGAGCACAGAGCAGGGGGCTTCGAGACTCGAGACTCGAGAGCAAGGGGCGGGCGGGGCCGCGGGAGGGGGGCACTTACCTTACTGGCACGCTCTTCTCCTCGAGAGTCAAGACTCGAGACCTCGACCTTCTTGACGCGCTCTTCTCCTGATCTCCTCGAGGACCTCGACCTTCATGACATCCTCCTCGCTGAAGCCGCCCATCACGGGCTCATGGTCGTGCGATGTTGGGACTTCATGGAGTGGCTGACGGGCTCGCCACTCGCGCACTGGATCGATGCTAAACATCGTGTGGGCGTTGCGACGCAGCGGCGACCGGAGGGGGGACGGGGGAAGGGGAATGGACGGGCTGCAGCAAATCGCCCAAGTAGCGCAGCGGCGGCTGTGGGGAGGAACCGAGGAACGAGGAAGGGGAATGGATTGCTAGGGTTGAGTGGGGAGGAACTGTGGGTTATTCTTCGACCGGTTATCCTACGGGCCATCTCGTGTCGGGCCGGCCCAAGCACGACCCGGGCGCTCGTGCCGGGCAGGGCAGCACGTCGAGCCCAAAATCAAGGCCCAGCCCGCCGTTCGGGCCGTGCCAGCACGGCCCAAATATTTTCATGCGGGGCTGCGCTTCGGGTGCTTTTTTTCGGGCCGTGCTCGGGCTAGCCCGGATGGCCCGGCACAAACGCCCAGGACTAGTTAAGCCTGCGCGCTGACGGCGGTTGCCAGTGACCCCGTCTCCCCCACGTCTCCAATTTCCTCTCCCTCGTTGCCTTACCACCTCCCATCAACACCCACTTCTCTCCGCCTTGGATCTGGCTGTCCCATGGGCCACAGGTTGCAAATCCAGTGCCCTGACCCCATCCATGGCCAGAACAGCCTCGAATTTCGACCGTCCCCAAGGTCACCATCTAGTAGAGGGGAAAACAGAGCGGATAATTCCCGACCGACCATCCGTATAAATTTGAATCTTATTCGAAGCATGATTTCGGATATCCGATTTTTTTGGATATTAGATACAGATTCGGATTTTTTTTCCGGATACGGAAACAGATTTAGAATGAAAGTATCCATCGGATTCAGATATATCCATAATTTTATTCAGATCTATCCGGTTAGTATCCAGTGGAAACCCTCAATCCAAATTCCAAATTACCCAACCCTCTCCAGTTCCCAAATCCCCACCCATTCAGCAGCGGGCCTCCAGAGCGAAATTCATCCGTATTCACTCCGTTTGCACTCCTACCAACTGGGATCCGGTGCCCCCAAGCCCGCCATCATCGTCACTACCCCTCCTTGTCGAGCAGGACCTTGTATCCAGCCGTCCCTAAGCTCCCATGGCGGCATCCTTGTCATCCAATTACTCACATGTTCTCAAATTTCTTGCACCCGATGATTTTTCAATGATGTAAAAGAGGAAAGAAGAGTGGTGGCTCTGTTCCTGTGGATGGTGCTTGCTGTTCGTCAATTGGTTTGAGTTCTTGCTGTTCCCCATATGCTTGTTGTTCTTCAATGAAATCAATTATTTGTTTGTTGTTCATGAGCAAATACGCCGCTTAGTACACTCTTTTTTTTGTTGTTGTTTCTTGTATCAAGGGTATTAAAAACTTTTCAACTTTAAGCCATAGCTCAGAAGGCCAGAAAAGTCAGGTTACTATAAATACTCATACTCTGGCTTGGCTTAAAAGCATAATGCTTATAAGCTGCTTAAGCTAAAAAAACAGCTTTAAGCTAAAAAGCCAAAACACCAAAGCCAAAACTCCTAAATCTAAACAAACATAACCTGATCCATCTGAGCTGCATCCGATTTTCACTGTGTAACATTTGGAAACACACTCCCCGTGTGGTCCAAATCAATGAGTATCATCACCTCAGCTCCAGGAGTCAAGGACGAACTGTCAAATGATGCAACATGTCAGCTGCTCCCACAGCATTAGTGGTGCCGAAATTCAAACATTCCTCCTCACTGATCAAAGGTGCATGCACGCATGCATGCATGCACGCTATGTGATCTTACCTGTCATCCATGAAGCTGCGTTTTACTGTTGCCACATAGCCTAGTACTCATACTAAGCTGCACGGATATATATAGCGCTGCAGCTGGAGCCTCTCACGGTCTCACCACAACAATTGGCGAGTCCAGAGTGTATAGTTCACACGGTCTAAGGGTGGGCTTGAATACAACTCACAGAATGACAGAAACCATCTATAGAACTTGATTGCCAATACACCCATATATTCTAGCTAACAATCTGAAACTATTTTGTAAATAGAGGGGGGCACTCTTCCTGAAGAAAGATGCTTTCGAAAGACTCGCTCTTCTCCTCAACGACACCACATTTTCTCAAATGTTCCACAGCTCAGTCGAGAGCAGCTAATTAAAGTATTACCTAATAAGATAGATGAATATTCCACGATCTACAATTATCAAAATCATTTTATAAAAGTCTAGTTCTTTCTTCTTTTGGAAAAAGGAAGTCTTGCCCTCGTTGCTTGCTGCTACTTGCGTTCCGAGCCAATCTTCAAACTGTTACGGAGAACTCATTTACTGGTTAGCTGCTTGAACATTGAAATATTTCAGCATACCGTTGCATTTTGAATTGATCACCTGCACCTGCACCTGCAGATAGCATTTGGTTGAACTGGTTGACATACGATACCCAAATGTTACCATTCGCGTGCATCGTCCTATCATAGTTCCCAGCTCCATATCGAATACATGTTTAAATTTAGAGAAATTTTCTGGTGCATTTTAATGGTAGTATATAATATGTAGTAGAAATCAAATCTAGTCATTGATTTGTTAAAGGTATTTGTACTACCATACTATTAAAGGAAGTATAAATAAGTACTAACTAATCTGATTGGATCGAAAAGAATAAGTGCCTATATTGAATTTAGTGTACAGTAAAAGAGCTCTAAATTTAATACCACTGTCCATAACATACCTGAAACGGTATAAGAAACCTACCACGCATGACTGACTGAACGCAGAGAGGATCACCTTCCCGGAGGCACCTCCAGTGCGCTGCCAATCACGTACGGACAGCAGCCAGCAACACGCAATCATGACAAAGTCCCGAGTCATCTCTCCCACCAGAACAGGATGTCAGGATCAGCACCCTCTTGTTTTCCTTCCAGCCTCTGTATCCATTCCAGCGAGATCGCTGGCCATGAGAGCGACCTCCTGAAGCTCGATCCATCGCGGGCCATCCGAGGAATAAATAGATCCGGCCCCAGCGTCGCCGTCGCTCCAAAGAGAAGAGAACGAAGGTGCCGACGCTTGCCAGGTCGGACGGGCCGCCCATGTGATCGCCATACGATCCTCCAACATGGCGCCCTGGACGGGGAGAACAGCGACACGCGCGTCGACGCGGATGGGCAAGAGGCGAGGCGAGACTCCTGCGTGTGCGCACGGGCACAGAGGCTGCCGTGCGCGCGCGTGCAGTGCAGGGTAAAATCAAGCTGCACTCCGGAGCCAGGAAAGACCACCGGGTGTCTTGCTACGGTCCAAAGAAAGCAACGGGCCAGCCATCCATCCGGACACTTATTCCTTCTCAAGTGCGTACTTTTGGATCTAACAGTGGCAGTGGATCCCATCCATGTGAGTTCTTCATGGGCAGAGGGAGTTTAATAGCACAAGGTACAACTTCATGATTGGCTGGTTATCAGTGCTCTGTCAAGTCACACATCACAATTAGTAGGTGAGAGCAACTCTCAAGGCCAGAATAAAAAGGAGGTAACATATGACAAGACGGGCATGAGCAAAGGCTATAAAGATCGGGTTTGATCTTTGATGGACAGATGCCATGAACGGGTGGTAAAAGGCCAGCACATACCTGATGCACATGCAGGGTGATCCATCTCGATGTTGCTTTCTTGAGGAACTACCTGTTTGAGAAGAGCAAGGTATTCCAAATTAAGGGTGTATATATATCCAGCCTTAACCTGAAGCACAAGTGGACTCACAAGTGCGCAATACAATGCGCCTCTTGAGAATAATATTTGGTGTAGGTGAGCTTTATAATCATATTAAATGACTCGACAAGCTATTGGTATGCTGCTATCTTTAAGACAAACAGAACTGCCCGTGGAAAGGGTGCTAGCAACCTACACAAAGCATGTTTAGACCAGAATAATTATGACATGGTACCAATAACTCAGATGAAAGGCTACGGTTCCTTAAGCTGTTTCAGTCAAGAGCTTGCTTAAATTCGAGATGACGCTCTTCTCCACGCATGTGATCGCGAGCAGCTAACTAACATGGAACTGTACAGACCTAGATTGCAAAATCTCAATTCACGAGTCATGATATTCTGAAAAGGGTCACAAGACCAAACCTGCTGTCACATCTGAAAGTAAATGAGTCTGGCGATCCAATCAGGAAAGGACTAACTTATCCAGATGGCATGTTCCTCATGACATTAACCAAAGCAAGGAATCACTTTTTACACCAGAATACCAAATACGGGCATTGCATGGGAGGCAGATGAAATACGATTGTGATGAAATATGAAGATTACCATAATACAAGTCTGACAGCTTAGATCGCGAGATCATATGATCATCCAACTTTTTGTTTCCACTTTCACAATCTGTCTGGTCATGGAAGATTACCGAAATGTTAGCTGAACATGTCGGTGAGAACATCTATTATTATGAGAATCTAATAAAACATCATAAGCAAAAAGAACTAGAATAGGAAACAAACATGAAAACTTGTAATGATCGGCACAAATGGAAATATGAAATGCCACTCCATGATGCCATGGAAATACTGTATACATACCTTATTTTCTTCAGCACTGTCAACATATTAACAGAACCAACAGTTGGCCCAACCAACTAGTACAATATAATTTCTGTTTGCTTTGTAGTGAAGGTCTACTACAGTGCAATCCATTCAAATATGCATTGCATTGCATTAAATTTGGCCCTAACTACTAAGAGCATATACAGTGTTACAAACAACTGCTGTCTGTATACTCTTATGTGTCATCTAAAGATAAAACTAAAGACAACTTTACAATGGATTGTCTCCTAAGTTTGTCTCTGTGGGACTCCACACTTTTAAATATGACATGGAAAAAGTGTTAGTTGTAGACAATAACTCCAACCATGGTGTTTTGATAGCTATACTCTTTTTCCTCCTTTCTTCCCCATGTCACAAAAAATCCCACATGGCAAAGCTTATAGACAGCTAACATCACACTATTGTACACGCTTTAAGGATGCTTTCCTTACCAGAGCAAGAACACTTACCATAACAGTGAGTGCTTAAAATCTTGTACCTCTTTTAACCTCCTCTTTCAGTGAAATGGAAGAACTCCTGTCTTCCCGTTAAAAAAAATGGTAGCCATCCCATCTCATTTGAAATGCTACACAAAAAAAGACAGTTGCAAAATGCCGAAATTTAATTTTTACCATGAGATTGAAGGCCGAGCAAGAGGGCTGTCTCTATCACTCTAAAAGTACCCTACCAAACACACATCCTAGAGGTTGGTACGAATAAATCTAAGAAAGTAAAGGGTCAAATTCAATACATGTATCAGAGTATTATCTCAAAGCAAGTGTCAGGACGTTAGCGACCTCCATCTGAATTCAGTATGGGCTATATGGGTGAATAATACAACGATACTGAATGGATGGTTCTCATTTGCCCATCACATCTTGCATAATTATAGATCTGTGACGGCAACTGAAATAGAAAAGAATGCAAAGGGCATATGAATATGTCTGAACAAAGACTTGAAAAATGCATGCTATATATCCAGCAAATTTTACATAAATAACAGCGATCTGCTGCCATTTTCACAGGATTACATGTCCCAAGATGATCTAACAACATTATTCATTAGAAATGCAGGTCCCTCCAATGGTTACCATTTATGGAAGCACATCGAGCTGCAATATGCATCTGAAAATGGGTTGCAAATTGCAACTGCAAAAACAACACAAAAAGACGACAAATTTTTTTTTATTGATCACAACTACTGATAGCTATATAATTAGCCAAATCCAGGATGCACGCTATGTCCATGTTATAAATATAGCTGAGAAAGATAATGAGTACAACTTTTTGAGATATAAATTATTGTATAGAACAAAAGCAGAAACATGGTAGACAAATGGTATTTCTTAGACCAGAACAATAATCACAGAATTATGACAACCAACAGAGAAATTTACACAGCTCAACAAAATGTTACAGACACATACCTACTTAGTACTTACAAACAAGTTAAATAAACTTATTCACTAATCTGATATTGAGAACCTAACTAACAACAATAGAATACAAGCTTTAAATGCAGGAATCCATTCATGTTTTTCAGTACTAATATGGAAAGCCTCTAGATGTCATACGTGCTGTTACATCAGCTATGCAATCAAGCTTAATGAATACACATGAATTTATCTGTTTACAGAAGACATTGACCAAATTCTATCACAACCTGAAAGCAATGCTCACTGTATACTGATCACGTAAACCTCACAGCAACTTATTCATATGAGAGAGCCGGGCTCCTCTATTCAATGAATGGAAGATCTTTGTTAGTGCACCCATATCGGTATCAATCATGGACTGTGAACTGAGTTCTCATGACATCACTTCAAGATAGCAGTTTGCAGAAGATGTCTACAAGATAAGATTGGACGATAGATAAACGAGCTCTAGTTAATAATGATAAAGTTGAACAGAAGTTGCAAGCGTAAACTCACACAACACTAAAATAAGGACAGGTATTGACCAGTCACTGCTATTAAGCCAAGATTAATCAACACAACGATAAGAAACGGACGTACAGAATCAAATATTTCCAACAACGATGTCCTACAGTACTGGGAGAAGTGTAACAAGTTAACAACACTACAATAAACAAAATGCAACATACCAACAACTAAGCATGTTGAGCTCTCTTATTTTTGTAACAATTAATCATGATTAGTTTTCTCTTCGTTCTCTTTTAAGCATTCCAAATGCGTTAAGACTCCTTATTTGAAATACCATTCATTCAAATTCAAGCATGTCGAGTGTTATTTTCAAGAAATTTTGCTCATTGAGATGTCATTTTGAAGTCAAGTGCATTTGTGATGTTATTCCTCTAATTATGCATTTTTGGAGTGTTATTGACCCAATTTTCCCAATATTAAATAATCCGTGGAGGGCATCCAACGGCAATAGTTGTTGGCAATGTCAACAATTTAAGGTACTCAAATTTCATCCATTTTGTAGCACCCAGTATCTTATCTTCACAATCCAACATTTAAACTTGAATGGAATGTCTTCATCAATTAGACAGACTTCATATGTACCAAAATAAATGCTGCAAACCTGCTTGGCAGTCTACTGGCCTGGTAGGTGAAATGTCCCTTTTCCTTATATGTTGCATAATGTTCCATTTTTTTGGTTAACAGTTCCTACCAGATATACATGCAACCATTACCAATACATTGTGTAACAAAGAAGTTTGCCATAACTTTTGAAACGATAAAGTTAGTGTAATTTTGAGAAACTAATAAGAAGCAAACAAATGGCATTTACAAATGGAATAAGAATCACAATAGACCTGCATGGGATGCCCAATTTATACATTATTTAAAAAAATTAAGATGAATAGGTTAAAAGTTGAAACAATTCCATTTCAAACGAAAAAAGTTAATGAGCCTTGGCTCGATAGTGGTTCGTTAGCTTGAATTTGAAATAACCACTTAAATGACAAATAAAATGATTTTACGCCGAACTATATCAATTTTGAAAGAAGCTCGATAATAGCTCGTTAAACTCGATAGCAAGCCCTACAACTAGTATATGCTATATAAAGAATACTTTCATTATACACTGTTCTATTTAGCACAAATGTTTCGCTAACCATGGGGACAAGGCACTTGATTTAAAAAGGCCAAGAATAGCGACAAAAGAGGGTAAAATTGTTATTTCGTTTCACATAAGACGATTGTGGTTTGGCCAGTATCAATTTTTGGGGTATTCTGCTTTCTTGTTTGCACCCACGAGCAACGGATTTAGAATGGATATTTTGGGAAATCAGTGCAAATAGAAAATCTTAGTCAGGCAGTCAGCTAGGTCTCTTATTCAAAAAAGGAATTCGTAAAATCCTTTTGGCAGCTAGGTATTTCTACGAATCCACATAATCAACAACAGGAACTACAACAATCAAGCTTTTTGTCCCAAACAAATTGGGGTAGGCTAGGAAAGAAACCCATTCAAAGTCAATAAAACCCTAAACCTTCGATCCTAGGCTATAGTTCCGGTACATGGATCGCTAACTTCAACGCACTCCTATCCAACGCCAAATCTTTAGAAACATTGCAATCCCTCAAGTCTCTTTTAACTGCTTCTTCCCACGTCAATCTTGGTCGACTTCTACCTTTTCTTATGTTTTCGAGATGACTTAAAATTCCACTACGCACTGGTGCTTTAGAAGGCTCCTGTTGGAGATATTCAAACCATCTCAGACGATTTTCGACAAATTTTTCTTCAATTGGTGCTACCCCAACCCTATCATGTACATCATTATTGCAGATTTGATCTCGCCTTATATGACCATGGATCCACCGCAGTATCTGCATCTCTGCTATGCTCATCTTTTTTACGTGTTGTCTTTTTGTCATCCAACCCTACATAAGGCCCTGTTTGGCAGAGCTCTAGATCTCAGCTCCATCTCAGAGCTGAAACTTGTAGACTGAAATAAAGTGACTTAAGTTTATAATTTTATTCTAAAATATAAACAAGATGACCCACCTAAACACTCTTAATATACCTACAACTCTAGCTCCATTAATCTGGTGAAGCTAGGAATACTTAGCTCCACCAACTCCAAGAATTTGGCGGAGCTGGAGCTCTGCCAAACACCCCCTAAGTTCTATAAGACGGCGCTCAGACATGCGATGTTGTATGAAACGGAATATTGAGCGACAAAAAGACAACAATACAAAAGATGAGCGTAGTAGAGATGCAGATGTTGCGATGGATCTATGGTCATAGAAGGCATGATCGAATCCACAATGATGATATACGTGATAAGATTAGGGTAGCACCAATTGAAGAAAATCTTGTCTAAAATCCTGTGAGATGGTTTGAACATCTCCAACAGAGGCCTCCTGAGGCACTGGTGCATAGTGCAATTTTAAGTTGTCTCGAAAACATAAGAAGAGGCAGAGGTCGACTGTGACTTACATGGGAAGAAGCAGTTAAAAGAGACTTGAGGATTAGAGTGTTTCCAAAGATTTGGTGTTGGATAGGAGTGTGTGGAAGTTAGTGATATGGCCCAAATTAACAACACTACTTTGGATTGTGTTCCTAAGGTGCAAATCAAGATGAACGATCAAAGTGGTGCTGTTTCGAGCAAAGAAACAAAGTACAAATATGCGGCCGAGGGGGGGGGGTGGGGGGGTGAGGGAGGATGGTTGGAATCCTAAAACATGAAGAGTATATTGTGCCGGCAATGCGTAAATCATATGGAGGCAACACATGTGCTAGCTATGGCTGCATGGGCCAGCCAAGGGCATGGCCACATGGGCCAAGGCGCTATGGCTGCATGGCCCAGCCAAGGGCATGGCCACATGGGCCAAAGCCTAATGGGCCACATGGATGGAGGGTACATGGGAGCATGGAAAGAGTACAACTTGGTTTGGAAAGAAAGAAATAAATCAACTCGGATTGACAGCACATGCCGAATTAAAAAGTCCATATCTTTCACATCCGAGCTTGGATTTTTGACATTCTTGTACTTTCCTGAAAGGTTAGAAGGTTCTATTCATATGTTTCCATAGCAAGACCTTCCAATTTTGCTTTCTTCTATTTTTAATTTGGTCAAGTTTCAGCCTGCTGGTTGGCCAAATTTAAGTTTTAAAGTTGTAATCTCTTTGTATCTCTTATAGTCCAAATTGTTTACGTTTAGGAGGTGAATTTGAGTTTATTTAATAGTGTTTTGGCCATGCATTGTGCACCAATATAAGGCCAAGGGGCATACCCATTGTAGAGATTAGAGTTGATGCATTGAATAAAATTCCAAAAAATCGCCGTGGTCTTTGGCGGCCATAACTGAAGTGTGTGCTTCAATTTAGTTGATTGTCATGAGTTGAGAGAGAGGGAGAGAGTTGATTGCGCGAGTTGAAGACTCGCCATTTTCAGATTGTGTCGAAGAAAGCCCTTGCAATTCTATCTTTTTAGATTTGTTTGCAAGTTATCGTGTCTAGTATCGTGAAAGATTGGGCATCTCATGCATCAATTAGCAAGTCCTGCTAGTTGATCCGTATCATTTGGTATTAGAGATTTCATTGCTCACAGTGCCATTGATTTGTTGCTGAGAAGGTCATCCATGGAGGACATGAAGGTGATCATCAAACTTTGTTTTGAATTGGCTGCATGTGACGAGGATCCATTACAAAAGCCAAACAAAAAAGATATGTTCTTTCGACGATGCCAAGTCACGAACACCAATTGTGCCATGATGATGGACCGTGGGAGTTTCATTAACGCAGCGAGCAAGACGCTTGTGGACATATTAGGATTGGCGACGGCACCACATCCGAAGCCATATATGTTGTCATGGTTGTATCGTCATATCCCCATTACACAACAAGTGAAGGCAAAATTGTCTTCAGATGGATATGTTGCTGTTGTTACTTGTGATGTAATTCCTATACATATGCGAGTGTGTTCTTTGGTACTTGGATATACTTGGATGAAGGAGCGGGATAGTCGATGGATTCGGAATTCTTCCTTGCCCACCGTTTGATATTCTTTTCCTTGGAAGACTACATTTTGAGAGATTAAAGCATAGACGGATCAGCAATATTTGGAGGATCGTCAAGGACAAAGGCAAGGACAAAAGGAGAAGGTACAAGAAGCTCAAAATCGGGAAGAAGACAAGATGGTCGAAGAAGCAAAGAAGAAAGCTAAAAAGGAGACATTATTTCATGTCATGAACAGCAAGGAGAGTTGTCTACTCATGATGACACCGCTAGAAGGTATGTGCATGATGACTAACAAGGTTCGTGTTGACAACACTACAATTCGTTCAATGGGACAACGAACCAATGTGTTGAAATCAGCGTGTAAAGTTGAAGGCAAAGTTTGTAAGATTATTATTGATGGTGGAAGCTACAACAACCTCATTAGCAAAGATTTGGTGCAAGCTTTGGGATTGACAACATGGCGACATCTGGAACCATATTATGCTCAATGGATGCTGAAAATTACTCACCGTGTCAAGTGTCTTTTCAGTGGGCGATTATCAAGACAAGGTGAAGTGCGACGTTGTGCCAATGCATATATGTCACTTGTTGTTGGGACGATTGTGGCAATTTGATCGCAAAGCTACAAATCACGAAAGGTCCAATAAATACTCTTTGGTGCATGAGGCCAGATCATAGACGTTGTGTCCTATGCCAGAGAGTGAAATTCATGCTGAGGGGATGGTCATCAAAAAGGAATTTTTGAAGCATACCTTGAAACCGAGGATGGTTTTGCTCGAAGGGAGAGGGGATGATACGGCCCCAATTACTAACACTACTTTGGATTGTGTTCCTAAGATGCAAATTAAGATGAACGATCAAAGTGGTATTGCTTTGAGCAAAGAAACGAAGTGCAAACATGAGGGAGGAAGGCCAAAGGAGGATGGTTGGAACCCTAAAACATGAAGGGTATATTGTGCCAGCAATGTGTAAATCATATGGAGGCAACACATGTGCTAGCTATGGCTGCACAGGCCAGTCAAGGGCATGGACGCATGGCCAAACCAAGGGCATGGCCACATGGGCCAAGGCCGTATGTGCCAGGAGAGCAAGTCGTGGGAGAGAAGCATGGAAAAATTCCAACTTGGTTTGGAAAGAAAGAAGTCAACTCGGATTCACAACACATGCCGAATTAAAAAGTCCATAACTTTCACGTCCGAGCTTGGATTTTAACATTCTTGTACTTTCCTAAAAACTTAGAGGGTTATCTTCATATCTTTCCACAGTGAGACCTTCCAATTTTGCTTCCTTCTATTTTTAATCTGGCCGACAAGTTTCAGTCTGCTGGTTGGCCGAATTTAAGTTTTAAAGTTGTAATATCTTTTTATCTCTTAGAGTACAAGTTGTGTATGTTTAAGAGGTGAATTTGTGTCGGTTTAGATGTGTTTTGGCCGTGCATTGTGCACCAATATAAGGCCAAGGGGCATACCTCATCGTAGAGATTAGAGTTGATGCATTGAATAAAATTCCAAAAAATCGCCATGGAGTTTGGCGGCCATGATTGATGTGTGTGCTTGAGTTTAGTTAATTGCCGCGCGCGCGCGAGAGAGAGAGAGAGAGTTGATTGCGCAAGTTGAAGACTCGCTGTTTTCAGACTGTGCTGAAGAAAACCTTTGCAATTCTAGCTTTTTAGATTGGTTTGTAAGTTATCGTGCATGGTGCCGTGAAAGACCAAGCATCTCACGCATCAATTAGCGATTCCAGCTAGTTGATCCGTATTAGTTAGCGATCCACGTACCGGAACCATGACCTAAGATCGAAGGTCTACGTGTTTTATTGGGTTCTTTTCTAGCCTATCCCAACTTGTTTGGGACAAAAGGCTTAGTTGCTGTATTCCAGATATGCATATAGTGTGATAGAACAAAGAAGATTAGTGAAATTTTGTTCTACAACTCAAAGTAGCTGCAAACAGAAGAATATGGTGTGGTGGACTCAGGGAAACCATTCTGCAAAAAACAATGAAGGCAACCTCATCATTTTAAACAACTTTCTATTGAAATGTCAAAAAATACTCATAAAAATTTCGGACTTAGAACTACACATAGCAGCAGGTTGTCCTAATAGGTTAGGTGCAATATTCATCAAGCAACACACAGCCCCAAGACGTCAACTCATCATTTATCTAGGAACTCATTTGCTTAATGTGATGAGAAATAAAGAAATGCCGAGTTCTGAAGTGATCAAATAATTATAGGTCAAACAACAAACCGATAAGAAGCAACATTTACCTCATGCAAGATGGCATAGGAAGAGGGGGTATTGCAGCAACTTCATAATTGTGGAAGGCGCTTTGTTACTTTAAAAACAGCCTCCAAAAGTAGAGATATAAATATACAAGAACTACAGCAGCTCTGTTATTGTAACTGCCAAGACAGCCTATTCCAGTAACTGTACAATGTGTGTTCATGTGATCATGTACAATGCCAAAGGTTCCAGAGCATAGCCACCTTAAGTGTGCTGCTATGGTTCAGAACTATTGAAAGGACCATGAAGGCATGAAGGATTCATTCAAATAATTATTGTTTCAATATGTTGCTGGATTTACCAAACTACGACCAGGTGTTTTGTACTTTTCTTCAATGAACCCTGTTGGATCTTTGTCCTCACTGGTTCAACAATATTCCACCTTCCAGAAGAGGCGTGTAGGTTAGATACCAAAACAAGATTTGATGGGTTCCCTTCTTCCAACCTTAGAAGGGAGCTGCAGGCCAAATCTTGAGTCCCTTTGTTACGGTGAATAACAGAAGCATCCAGAAGTGCTCCCCAGACACTAGGGCCTGGCTCTACACTCACTGACTTGATAAAGTCCAAGGCATGGTCAATCATCCCAGATCGACCAAGTAAATCAACTATGCAAGAAGACATCTCCTCGGATGGATGGTCTACATGATCCTCCACCATGGAGCTGTATACCTCATCCTTTCAACACCAAGCCCGCCCTGAAACAAGCTGAAAGCACACCAAGACCAACTATGCTGTCTGGCTCAACCACAGAAGCATGCATCTGATCGAACAAGGCAACTGCTTCTGCACCCATACCATGAAGGCCACAACCCAAAATCATCAAACCCCATGAGATCACATCTTTGCACCGATTACCATCATCAAAAACTTGTCTTGAGTAACACAAGGCTCTGCACTTCGCATACATGTCAATCAAAGCATTGTTCAGGGACACCTCCCCAAACAGTCCCATCCTCGCAACAGAACCGTGCAATTGCTTCCCCTCTGCCAAGCCCGCGAAGGCCTCTACAGCCGACAGCACACCAATCAACGCAATCCTATTTCGCATAACACCACCGACTACGCTCATTGCCCGGAAAGCTTCCACCGCGTCGTCAAACAACTTATTCTCAGCATACCCTCTCACCATCGCTGTCCGGGAAACGACGTTCCTTCACTTCATCCCGTCAAAAGCCCGCCATGCAAGGCCCGGCCGGCCAACCCTGCAGTACATGGACACAAGCCCGCTCCCGACATGGAAATCATTGGCCCCGCACATCCCACTCTTGATGGCAAAGCAATGCAGCTCTCTGCCCTGGTGCGCCGGCCCACACGTGGGCAGGACGGCCAAGGCCGAGACCGTCCGCGACCATGCGCCGAACGAAGTGCCAGGCATCGGCGCCCAGGGGCGAGTGGGAGATGAGGGTGTTGTAGGTGGAGGTCGTACGGGCGAGCATTTCGTCGAACAGGTGGCGCGCGAGCCGGTGGGGTTGCGGGTCTGGCTAACGAAGTTAGAGGAGGATGGAGTTGGCGAGGACGGGGTCGGCGTGGAGGAGGCCGAGGAGGATGGAATAGGCGAGGACGGGGTCGGCGTGGAGGAGGCCGAGGAGGATGGAGTTGGCGAGGACATGGTCGGCGTGGAGGAGGCCGAGACGATTGGAGAAGGCGTGGAGAGAGGAGGGAACCGCGACGTGGGAGTGGGAGGAGGCGTGGGGGAGGAGGCGAGAGGGTGAAGGCGTCGGGGCGGCGGCTGGGGAAGAGGAGGCGGCGGAAGAGGTGGACCGCCAGGTGGGCGTGCGAGGTGTCGGAGGAGGCGAGGGCGGAGAGGAGGGATTTGAGGACGGGGAGCGGGACGCCGCAGGGGTCGGCGAGGGCGGCGGCGAGGCGGGCCGCCACGGGCGCCGGCAGCGGCCGCATGGCTCAAAGCTCAACCAAGCAGGCGGGCGCCGGGATATTGGGACGGACGGGCAAAAATGCTGGGCCGGAAAGCGAGAAAAGGCCGCCGTTTTGCAAGCTCCGCGCGGTCGTCAAGGCAATTTTTGCGTGGGTTTCGCCGTGCCGGGCAGGGAAAATGAGCAGCGAGAGGGGCCGGTTGAAATAAAATTGTTGGTCCGGGTTGTGCCTAGGTGGAGTGAATCAGAGAAATTGGCCGGGCCCAACCGGATCGGCCTGGGTCCAAAGGACTTGGTCCCATTTGAGCACAGTTTAGGAAATCGTGATTCGTGCCTACCAGCCAACCGGCCCGACAAGTCTATGTGGATGAGCTCAGGCCTAGGCTATTGTGCAGATAGTGCCTCTGGCGAGCGGGCTTCGTACCGGGTCAAGATGGGTATGAAAAACCGCATCTTTGCGAGTTTTACCTTCGAGCCTACCCGCGAGCACATGCTGAGTTTTTCATGTGGTTCTTGGGCTGGGCATGAACCGAAGTTAGTGGGCTCAAATGAGACGGCCCAAATCCAGCCCAGCCATTTGTTTATTGGAGTCTAATATGGGGTGTGGACTAAAGTGGTCCGTGGCTTCATGCACTTGAGATTTTAGGATTAGCCGGATTGAGATAGCATATCACAGCAATGTTTGTTTGATTTTTAATCGGCTTAAAAAGTAAAGTCTAAATAAATAGGTGATTTTTTTTTTAAAGCTATAAGCCTCTATATAATCAAAAAGCTAAAAGCAACTGAAGATGTACTTTTTTGGCTCATTGAGGGTTGATTTTGGATTAATGTCACTGAAGTTATGGTAAAATTGTTCATCTCTATCATATATAAAAGTGGATTACTTTTAAACTATTTAAGCCAACAAGATAGCTTTAAACTATAGGCAAAAAGACTAAACTTAAATAAATAGGGCCAATGTTTTCCTGTAGAAAACTTATACTTGATTTTGTCCATGTTTCGTTTGCACACGTATTCCGTCTGTACTCCACTTACTGACATTTTTCATCTACGAACGAGTATCACCATTCTAGCTACCTGTTAGTTTCGGGCCTCTAATCCTACACACAAGATGATACTAGTCCAAAAGTACCATGGGCGGTACCAGGTTGTCACGTATGCTCCGGCACTTTTAAACTTTTAGAAAGTAGTATAAAATTATCTATTTAATTGCTAAATTTATTGACTGAATTTATTCTGATTTTAATGGTTTGAGATTTTTAAGATCTTAAAACTATTTATATTATGTTTCTAGAAAGTTTTAAATATATATGTTGGATTTATAATATTATAAAATAATCGTAAGAGACTATAGTATTAACGTGTAAAATATGCATCTCCAATGAGAAATTTCTAGTTCTAAGTACAATTCCTCAAGCAGCACTGTACTGCCGGGAGAGGCAACTGCAGTACAAGCTGTACTGACGCCCGCTCTCTCGGGCATGACAGTAGTACGTACTTGTACTCCTGGTGGTGATCAAGATGTACTAGGAAAGCTTCAAGCACAATCGCAACCAGCATGAGTTGAGCCTGGAGACCCAGAAAGAGATCTTCCTCGTCTTCTTTTACTTGATTTGAAGGGGATAAATAGGAGAGATGACGAGCAAGCTCGTCACAGAGGATGCAAGTAAGTTCCAGCAGGGCGAATTGGGAACACACGAAAGTAGCTTCTCGAGCTTACCGTCAGCCGACCTCGTGTGTTCTCAGGTCGCCCCTGTTGGAGCCTCCTCGCAATGTTGATCACTTGTCGCCCGGCCCAGATGTGCCCGCAAGATGTATGTTTTACTTCTCCCTCTCGATTATTCGGTGATTTCGCAATAAATTACCGATTATTTGTCATTATCTTTTCTTGTAGCTACTTGCTTGATCACTACAGTAAAAGATAATTTTCTATTATGTCACACCATTAACCCCTACTGGCAGAATTGTAAGCGTAATGGGCTTCAAATTAGGTTGGAAATGGAACGGTATGAGCTAAAAAAAAAACAGAGAAGTTTGGTCCACATACGTGGATTAGAAATCGATTACATTATTTGCTTCGAGTGACAGGGGTCAGGGGAGCAGGCGAGCTTGTGCCGTCCCCTGAGCCCGCGACGAAGCTAGGTCGGGCGGTTTCGCGAGGCGCACGTCGCAAGGTCGATGCTGTATGGTCGGGTGGTTGCCTATGATTGGGCAGTATAAGGTCTTATTTGGTACGGTTTCAGGTTCTATTAGAAACGTTTTTATATTCTTGGTAGAAACTTTCAGGTAAGATTCTGTGAATCGGATGGAACGGGGTTGAGACCGATTCGGCCAAAGAGTGGAAAAAGAAGAAACGATTCGAGGAGAATCGTTCCGAGCTTTAACCCGTTTGGTTGGGTTTCTTCCAGAATCTAGTAGAAACGGCCCGGTTCCAAATTGTCAAACGGAGCCTAAGATCCAGTAACATCGAACTCCGTCGCATTGCAATATCCGAACGACGAAGAATGCTTCGGAGGGAAGTTGGTCCGTAACGAGTGGCACAACCACCGTTCATGCAGCACGTGCTCTTGCCCGGACTCGCTGTTAATAAATCCAGTTGAGTCTCGCTATGGTCGGAGTTAAAAAATAAGGTATTTTTTATATTATAGTTAGATTTAGTTAAGCATCAAATTTTTTCTAGCTTCGTCACTACGTGTGACTAGATGGGTAGACATTCGGGTGTGTATCTAGTTCATCAGGTTTTAAGCCCTAGACTTGCCGCTAGTGCGCACTGATTTTAGGAGTGTACACGTGTGTGTTCAGTGAAAAAGTGTGTGCTCATGCTTTGTGAGCTCTCAACTCACAAACAAGAATTAACCGGAGATAAGAATATAAAGATGTAGTCACATCTTTCCCTCTTAATTGATCTTTTTGCCAGTTCAATTTTAGGGGGGATTTTACCTGTTTCATTCCTGTAACATCCCGGTTTTGTAATTAAGCTTAATTAAGCTAATTAAGTGTCTAATTGTGTCGGGGATTGGGTGATTCCCTTAATTACCATAATGCCACGACGGCCGAGCTCGTCCCGGTCCCGTGCACCTCGGAGGTCGTCCCCGAAGGTGACCTAAGAAGGGTCAAGCGCCGCTGCTTGACTTGCCCGTCCGGTTCGGGCTCCTTGCCCGTCTGGTGCGAGCTCATTGCTCGGCTAGTGCCCAAGCATGCTGCTCAGGCACACCCGCTCGGGTTGGTGTCAAATCAGCTCGGCCCGACCTCGAGCTCTGGCTGCGTGATCGGGGGTAAGACTAATGGTCAAGGCGATAATCATGCCACTTCGGAGGGTCATTGCGCCCAGAACACGGGTGTGGCGGAGAAGTAGGATTCGGTTGCGACCACGTTGGACACGGTCAGACGTGCACGGAGTGGGCCGTAACAGACCCGATACCCTTGTAAATTATAAATACCTCCCGAACATTAGAAAAAAGGACAGATGCACTGTGAAATATACACACGCAATATACACCACGCTGGAGTAGGGTTATTATCTCCTTGGTGAGAGGCCCGAACCAGGATAAATACTTGTGTCATTCTTTGAGTGTACTTGATTTGGCGAGACTGGGCATCCTTCGGAAGCAACCCTTCACGCAAGAAGGGGACGAAGTTGATCCCCCAATCAACTAAGTAAGCTCGGCGGGGGCCCACTCCCCAATCGTCGACAAGTTGTGTTTTGAATTGTGATTGGATCTTAAATTTCGGAGTCATTTGTTTTCGGAGTCCGTTTGTCGTTTGTTAAATCGAATTTCTTCGTCCAAAGCTTAAGTCTCGATTCAGATCGAAACTCTAAATCGGTTAGGTTAGATCTAAAACCTAGGCTCCAAAGTCCTCATTAGGATCCCCCGAACCTATTCCAAAAGATACTAAGACAATTGGTTAAGCGCCGAAGGAAAACCGCGAAAAGTTCCAGAGTTTGACCACAGGTGGCGTCTGCAAGAGCTTAGGCCGGTACTACTGGCGGCCGGCGATCTGCCCGTCCCGAGTGGTATTGTCGAATCCGGCTTTTCAGCACGCCGCGCGGGCGCACATCACGCACGTCACCGCCTCTCCGTTTGCACGTCGCCTTGCTGGCTCCCCTCCAGCCAAAAGGAGCCAAGGGACATCTCCTCTCCTCCTCTCTCCTCATTTCATTCCTCTCTCTCTCTCTCTCTCTTGCTCTTTCTCTCTCGTTCCTTCCTCCCAAACCGAGCTCAACCCCTCACCTCTCTCAAATCTGGTCGGTGGAACAAGAAGGATGAACTTGGAGGTGTTAGCAAGCTTCACTAAGTCTTCAAGGAGTCCAAAGTGCGGTGGATTTGAATTTGAAGCTCGATTCCTAGGTTTGGATCAAAACCCTAGCTCCTCCTCACTTCTTCTTTTCTTCCTTTTGATTTAGCTCTAGAAACCCTAGTTCTAGTGGTAGATTATCGCTTAACTAAGTTGCTAAGCCTAGGTTAAACTTGTAGAATTTAGTTAGCGCAATCGATTCGATCCGAAAACCCTAATTGCCATTTCAACGGATTTAATCATTGAAAATTCATTTTCTCGGGTTCTTGGAGTTCTCCTTTGAAACCCCAACTTCAAGAGCCATGAAAACGACATTCGATTGTATCCGAGGTCGCCCAAGTTCGATTCTCGCAAAAAGAATCAAGTTTGAACTCAATTCGAGTCAGAAATCGAAGTTTGAGGTCAATTAGGATTTTCAGGATCGAAAAAGTGGAAACTAGTTTCACTAAGCTCAAAACCTCAATTAGATAGCATAGATAAGACCTTAGTGCCGTAGAGGTCCTATTGCCGCGATGAAAATCGAGTTTGGACTCCTTCGAGTCGAAATCCGATTTTCTATCGTTTTCATATTTCGTAAAGTCAAAAAGGGTAAATCCGAGCAAAGGAGCTCGAAACTTGTTATGGCCAACGTGAATGGGTCCCTAGCGTCGCTAGGAACCTAGCCACGCAATTGCCGTGAAGTCTCGAATTCGATTGCATAATTTCTTCTTTTGTCGTTTTTTGAGTTCCTGGAAGGCCGGCACTACCGCTGTTGGAATCATAGTACTGCCGCCCGAGCGGTACTACCACGGTTAGAACGTCGGTAGTTATTTTCTAGAGAATGCTGCTTGCGGCCTCTGGGTGTCCGGCACTACTGGTGTTAGGGGCCGGTACTGCCACCCGAGTGGTACTACCCCGGTTAGAACGTCGGTAGTTATTTTCAAAAAAGTGCTGCTTGCGACCTTTGGGTGTCCAGCACTACCGGTGTTAGGGGCTGGTACTGCCGCCCGAGTGGCAGTACCGTGGGCAACACGTCGGTGGTTATTTTCCAGAGAGCACCCTTTTTGGTCATCGGCCGTCGGCACTACCGCCGGTGAAGGGCTGTACTGCCGGAAGTGTGGTACTACCGGGCACTGTGTGCCGGTACTGCCGGCGTGAGCTGTTGATTTTGAATCTTTTCATCCTCTTTTAACTTCGACTTCCCGAATTTGATTCGCTTTTGCATTTGATTCTTAATTGCCTTGCCTTGAATCGCGTTGTTGGTGTTCATTGCCTTTCGCGTAGACGTTGACGCATCGAGTTCCGCCGACGACCCCGAATACATCCCGGAGTTAGAGTTTATCGAAGAGTAAACAAGCAAGCACCTCCTTTGACCATTTTGATCCCATAATTGTAAATTCTATTTTTGAATTGTCAAAACTATTTTGTATGTGTGTATGTTCAGTAAAGATGCTAGTTGTGGAAAATTGGTAGTTAAACCAAAACTAATGGATTCCCTTAATTATAATTGATCAGCGAACCTTGTTGAACCATAGGCTAACCTAGACATAAACATGAATGTTAGTTGGGTAATATTGAGTAGTATCTGCATGTGCTTAGTCCTGCTATAGGATGTATTGCAAGAAGTTGCGATTCAATTAAAATGATTCTCTCTTGGAAATTATCGGTGGTTTGGATTTGGTTCACGGTTCGGTGTTGGGTTTGGTTTGGAAGGTCGGGAAATGGTTGTGTGGGTGAAAATGGAAGACAATGGAGTAATTTAGACATGGGCGAGATGGACAGTGTTGGAGGTTTTGGAATGGTTTGGAATGGTGTTGTGGGATTGGAAATGGTTTTGAGTGGGTTCGATGCTGGTATGGTTTGGTTATGGTTTTATCATACAAGCAGGAGCTTATCATAGTTTGCCTTACTATGGGGAGGGCGTGGGCTAGTGGGAGCTCCAAGGGGCCGCTAGTGACCAGCCTCTGTGACCATAATAAGTGGTTTTGGAATATCTCACCTGACTCACCTTAAGGACTGAACTTGATGCTATCACTGAGTCAAATAATTCAACCACATGTGCTAGTTATGGGATAGCCTTGACTTAGTAAATTGGGAAGGGTTTGGTCTTGCATCATTAGGTGGCAGAAGAGTTGGACACACTTGTGGTAGCGGTGTGTTCTAGGGACTCCATCCTCGAGGCGTCAAGATGGATGTTTGCCCAATACAATGGTGAATGCCTAGCTATGGGAAGGGTAGTCTGGTGACCCCTGTCGTCATAGCAGGAATGCACATTACCGGGCTGGTGCAAGGGGTAAATCCCGACCTTTTGGAAAGTCTCATCATGGTCTAGCAAAATGAATACGAAGAGTATCGCGTGGCATGGTTGACATGATTGCTAGAAAGTGTCGTGTGGATAAAGTGTACAATGTCTGTAGAGAGATAAACCTAATCGATTAGCCGTGCTCATAGTCATTGAAAAGATGAGAAAGTTGCCTAGAGGGGGGTGAATAGGCAATTTAAAATTAAAACTAAATTCGTCGCAGCGGAAAAAGTATCGGAACTTCCGGTATAATATCAGAACTTCCGGTATAATATCGGAACTTCCGACTAAATCGGAACTTCCGGTATTTGTTCGGAATGTCCGATAAACTTCGACTATGAGAAGGATCTACTAAAAGAAATAAGCTTCAAGAATAATCTTTGACGCAGTGAAAACAATAAGTCAAGTAGAGAAACAAGGATTTGTTCCCGGAGTTCGGATTTTTGAGGAAATCCTATATCTCCGTTGAGGAAGTTCCAAAGAGCCAGGTCTTTTCCAACCCTTTCCTTCCAAACCTCGGTCGCACTTGAGGCTTGGTTTCAGTATTGGTTCCTTTCCTTTCGGAGGCGGAGCCGGCCTTCACAAACTTCTCATGGCTTCCCACAATCGTCGAGAGCTCGTGAGCGACGCCTAGCCGTCTAGGAGTCCTTCAACCTCCAAGAGTAAAGAATGCGCTAGATTCTTGATCTTGAAGAGGTTCTCTAATACTCAAGATGAATGAATGCTTTGCTATTTGCTCTCAACCACACTTAAAGTTTCCTCACTCACTAGATGATCACTAAGATCAAGAGGAGGGCTCAAGAATGCTCTAGGGTGTGCTCAAGGTGCACAAGTGTTCAGCCAAATGAAGTGAGTAACCCTCAAAAGGGACAAGAGAGGGGTATTTATAGTTTTGGTTCAAAACTAGCCGTTATACCCGCACTCAGCCACACATCGGAATATCCGATGCGTGCAAACAACCAGAACTTGGAAAGCTTCCAACGGTCGAAAACTACGTGCATCGGAGTGTTCGATATCAACTTCGGAACATCCGATGACGCCCAGAAAGAGAACTCAACAAAACTATCCAAGTCCACATCGGAATGTCCGATTACAATATCGGAACATCCGAACCAAACAGAGAGTTCCCAAACTGGAAAAAGGCTACTTCGGAACTTCAGAAGCTTCAACTTCGGACAATCCGAACTCGACAGAGAGTACCCTTTTTCAAGACAACACACATCGGAACTTCCGAACAAAACAGAGAGTACCCTAACCGAGAGCCAACAGGCATCGGAACATCCGATACAAAAATATCAGAATGTCCGACCCTAACAACGCACGACGGACTGAAACACAACTACACATCGGAATGTCTGAACTTCGGAATGTCCGACCTAACATTGGAACTTCCGACTAGAGCTTGACAACCACAACATTCCAATGCACGGGAGAAGACTTGGAACCTCTCAAGAGACTAAACACCATTCATCTGAGCATATAGACCATCTCTAGACCATTTTCAACGCATCCCTCTTAAAAGTACGGCATTCCTATGACTCAACAAATTAAAATTACATGCGCAGTTGCCGTTTTTCTTACTCAATTCAGTTTGAGGGTGCTCGATGATCGTGGATGTTCTCTTCTGAAAACTTTCACCTGTTCATAGACTAGTTGAACACGTTAGATTCTTTAATCGTTTGTCATTAATCAACCAAAATAATATTAGGGGGCCTAGATGCACTTTCAATCTCCCCCTTTTTGGTGATTGATGACAACCCGATTAAAGACAAATTTATAAAGCATATGAATGGAAGGAATATAGGATGAACTCCCCCTAGATATGTGCATTTAAGATAGGACTTGAGAACAAATGCACATTTTGGAAGACAAAGGAGTTGAGAGAGCTCCCCCTATATCCTTGCATAGGAGATTATCAAATAAATGTGACAAGATAAGCATGTCAAACAAGTATATTTAAGCAATAGAAATGCATTAACATCCAACAAGTCAACATAAGTATCCATGCAACAATATCCAACAATCAACCACAGAGTTTTAAACAAAGCACGACATAAACCAAGAGCACAACCAAGTTCACTTAGACTAGTATACTTAGGATAGACACGAAGAAATGATAAGCAATGACGGAATTTGTCTTCATCTCTCCCCCTTTGGCATCAAGCACCACAAAGGAGGAAAGGAGAGAGAAAAGAGCAAGCTAGTCGGACTCCTCTGATCCAGGCTCATCTGAACCAGACTCCTCGGCATCGTCCTCAGACTCATCTGAAGCGTCAGGTGCTGGAGCAAATGGATCCTCTATCTCATCCTCGCTCTCCTCATCATCCGAGCACTGCAGATTCAGATGCCTCTGAATATCCTTGAGTCGCTTGGTGTTCTTCTTGTGCGCTGCTGTGTTGCCCTTGCAAAGGACAAAGATATACTTCAGTGCACGCAGGATCGGCGAGGATGAACCACTGGGAGCTGAAGCTGCAGGAGTAGCAGATGAGGTGGTTCCTCTGGTGGAAGCCCTGGTAGCTCTCTAAGTGGGGGCTTTTACAGCCCTAACCTGAAGAGCAGTGTGCTTGACATCATACTCAAACTGCAGCTGTGTCACTTGCTCAATCAAATGCATGATGTATGGAGCATAACCACAGCTCCTCCTGGGCTCCTGACTAATGAGTCTAATCTCATTCCAAATAAAGTCAAAGACATCAAATGGTCACTGATTGTCTCTCATTCTGCTCAGAAGGTTCCTTGTGTAGGAGAGAACATGAGAGGCATCACCTTCTTTAGGAGCCAAAGTCTTTCTGAAGAGCCTGTTCAGAATAGCAAAGAAGGGCTTCATACCCTTGGTATTCCCTTCATCATATTCAGCATCTTCCTCATACAGAAAACCCAGATTGGATGCTCCTAGCGGATTCTCATTGTGTATCTGATCTTTGTCTCTAGAATCTGCCTCTGTGAACTCAAATAGTCTAGCAAACTGTGCATAGGTAGCCTCATACCAAATTCCTTCAGTCATCCAGTGGAGAGTAGAGACTCGATCCCTGGAGACATACATTGTTGCATAGAACTGAGCGATGATTTCCACATTCCAATCATGTTGAAAGCTCATGATTCTCTTGATGCCAGTTCTTTCACAAGCAGCAATAATCTCTTTGAAGATAGCGTCGTCTGCCACTGCCATGTATTCCCAATCAACATACTGCATCAAGATAACAGGATTCTTCCTTGGAAGGATGATTGACTCATAGAAGTCCTGCTGAAAGAATGTCCAGAAACGAGAATCAGTGGAAAACCTGTCTGTCCTCTTGGGATTTTCTTCATGAGCTTTTCTGACTTGAGCTGCTTTTCCCTTGTAGCTTACCGACTTTCTTTGGAGCCTTGGGTTCCTTTCAGGCTTTCACAGCCGAGGCATGTCTCTAGCTTGAGATCCTGAAGCACCCGCTATTCCCTTGCCTTTCCTAGATGGTAACGGTGCTCCACGAGGCACATTCACCGTCTGAGCGCCCTGAGAGGGTTCATTGATTGAAATACCCGGCTGAGATCCCCTGGTCACAACTCGCTTGGTTCTTGTTCCAATTGGTGTCTTGCGTTTTCGAGAAAACGTGACTTTAGCTGAACCCGCAGGGGGCTGATCACCTTGACTGGGATCCATCGAAAAGATTTGATAGGAAGTGAACTCACTAAGATAGATGGAATTAGAAAGAATTCTATTTTTAGAGCTGTACAGTCCTCATCGGAAGTTCCGATTCCACATCGGAAGTTCCGAATTTACATCGGAAGTTCTGAAGTTTTCGGTACAACCCTAAAACTAGGAATTCGATAAGATCGACCGATAGAATTTGATGAAACTTGGGATCTAGACAGAGGAGGACTAGAGCAACAAGTTTACCGAAAGAAATTTGAGCAAGAATTCCAAAGAACAAGGAATCTCAAGATTAGGGTTCTAGATTTACCTGAGAACACGAAAAACGAGAATGAAATGAGTGAGAGTCCTTCAATCCGAAGCAAAACCTTCCTTGGGGAGTGATCGGATTTCCCGTAAGGTCGGAGACTCCGAAGACAACAAGATAAGAAAGGAAGGAAAAGAGTACGCAGGCTAGAGAAATAAGGAAATGAGTGGAGGGGCCAACCGAACGGTCCTTTTCAAGGGTTTACACACACTTCGGACGTTTCGAACTGTGGTTCGGAAGTTCCGAATGGTCAGAATCCCCAGAACATCGGATAGTCCGATATATATTGCGGAAGTTCTGAAGAGTTGAGGTTTCCAGCAAAACTCCAGCTGAGCAAGCTTCGGATATTCCGATAATAAACTTTGGATGTTCCGATGAAGCTGAATTCACAGAATTTCGGAAGTTCCAATGCCTGGATCGGAAGTTCCGAAGAGTTAATTTTTCCAGCAGAAAGAAAGGAAAAGATAGGATTTCAGAAACTGGAGGAATTGAGACTTTGAGCCAGTGAACTTGGGAGTCATTCCACTTGTGATCAGAAGACATCACAACAAACAAAGCAATGATCACAAGAGAAATGACTAGTGATGCGACCAACAATAAAGCATTTTCAAAGACAGTTAACCGATTTTGCAATCATTTTATTTCGAAATTAACATGAGAAGTAACAATCAAATGCGAGCAAGATGTCAAGTCACATTCCAATAGTCTAGGACATTTAGCTCACTTCTCAACTCGCAAAAGCGTTTCTCATCTAGAGGTTTGGTGAATATATCGGCCAATTGTTTCTCGGTTCTCACATAGGTAATGTCAATGTCTACTTTTAGTGAGTGATCCCTAAGAAAGTGGTGGCGGATATCTATGTGCTTGGTCCGGGAGTGTTGGACGGGATTGTTGGCTATCTTAATAGCACTCTCATTGTCACATAAGAGTGGTACTCTATCTAGTTTTAGTCCAAAATCCCTCAAAGTTTGCCTCATCCATAACAATTGTGCACAACAACTTCCCGCGGCAATATATTCGGCTTCGGCGGTGGATAGAGCTACCGAGTTTTGTTTCTTTGAGGACCAAGAGACTAGTGATCTACCTAAGAATTGGCAAGTCCCCGAGGTACTTTTTCTATCCACTTTGCAACCCGCATAATCAGCGTCCGAATATCCAATCAAATCGAATTTTGATCCTTTAGGATACCAAAGCCCTAGATTTGGTGTGTGAACTAGATATCTAAGAATTCTTTTCACGGCTACTAAGTGACACTCTCTCGGAGCGGCTTGAAATCTTGCACACATACAAACACTAAGCATAATATCTAGCCTAGATGCACAAAGATAAAGTAATGAGCCTATCATGGATCGATATACCTTTTGATCTACAGGATTACCTTCCTCATTTAGACCAAGATGCCCGTTGGTTGCCATGGGTGTATGAATTGGCTTGACGTTCTCCATATCAAACTTCTTGAGCATATCCTTGATATATTTTGTTTGACACAAAAATGTTCCTTCCTTGAGTCGTTTGATTTGAAATCCGAGGAAGAACTTTAGCTCACCCATCATTGACATCTCAAACCTCTTTGTCATTAACCTACTAAATTCCTCACAAAAGTTCTTATTAGTAGAACCAAATATAATGTCATCGACATATATTTGGCATACAAATAAATCATCATCAACATATTTTGTGAAGAGAGTAGGATCGACTTTACCAATTTCAAAACCCTTTTTAATAAGAAAATCTTTAAGGCATTCATACCATGCTCTAGGTGTTTGCTTAAGCCCGTAGAGCGCCTTATGGAGTTTGTATACGTGTGTAGGGTTCTTGTGATCCTCCATCCCTGGCGGTTGCTCAACATATACTAGTTCGGCAATTGGACCATTAAGGAAAGCACTTTTGACATCCATTTGATAAAGCTTGAAATAATGGTGAGTGGCAAATGCAACCAAAATACGAATTGAATCTAGTCTAGCAACGGGAGCATAAGTCTCACCAAAATCCAAACCTTCAATTTAAGTGTATCCTTGAGCTACCAACTGAGCTTTATTTCTTGTGACAACTCCGTTTTCATCTTGTTTGTTGCGGAAGACCCATTTGGTTCTAATCGCATTGACTTGGCCTTTCCACCAACGACCATACTTTGTTTCTAACGAAGTTGTTGAGCTCTTCATGCATTGCCATCACCCAATCCGGATCCCTTAATTCATCTTCTACCTTCAAGGGTTCCAAGGTAGACACGAAAGAGTAAAATTCACAAAAATTAGATACTCTAGAGCGTGTAGTTACCCCTTTTTGGATATCACCAAGGATGTTATCGACGGGGTGATCTCTTTGGATGCTTTGATGCACTCTTGGATGTGGCACTTGGGATGTTTGTTGAATTGGATCATTGTCTTCAATTTGATCAACTTCTACGAGTTTCCTTGAGCTCTTTTGAGGTGCTTCTTGTTCTTGAGTTGAGTTTGGTGGCTCCACTTGAATTGAAGAGTTGAGTTGAGGCTCATTTTCTTGTGGCCTCACTTCACCTATTGCCATCTTCTTGATTGCAATACTTGGTAGTTCCTCATTATCTAGCACATTCAAATCAACTTGCTCCACTTGAGAGCCGTTAGATTCATCAAATGTTACGTCTCTCGATATTTCAACACAACCTGTGGTTTTATTGAAAACTCGATAGGCGTACGCATTTGATCCATACCCAAGCAAGAAGCCTTCATCGATTTTGGGAGCAAATTTGGAGTTCTTTGGCTTCTTGTTTAGGATAAAACACTTACTACCAAAAACTCTAAAATATGAAATATTTGGTTTGTTACTGGTGAGGAGTTCGTATGCCGTCTTCTTCAAGATTTTATGGAGATATAATCGGTTGATTGCATGACAAGCAGTGTTGACGGCTTCCGCCCAAAAATGGTCGGAAATCTTGTACTCATCAAGCATTGTTCTTGCCATCTCAATCAATGTCCGATTCTTCCTTTCTACAACGCCATTTTGTTGAGGGGGGTATGGAGCGGAGAACTCGTGCTTGATCCCTTCTTCATCAAGAAATTCTTCGATTTGAGTGTTCTTGAATTCGCTTCCATTATCACTTCTAATCTTCTTGATCTTCAACTCGAATTCATTTTGAGCTCTTCTTGCGAACTTCTTGATTATGCCCTGTGTCTCACTTTTCTCTTGCAAAAAGAAACCCACGTGAAGCGTGAAAAATCATCAACAATGACTAAACCATATTTGTTACCTCCGATGCTTATATAAGCAACAGGTCCGAAGAGGTCCATGTGTAGAAGCTCCAATGGTCTTGTCGTAGTCATGATGTTCTTAGCGGGATGACGTGCTCCAACTTGCTTCCCTGCTTGACAGGCACTACAAATTCTATTCTTTTCAAACTCAACATTAGTTAGTCCAATGATGTGATCCCCTTTGAGAAGTTTGTCGAGATTCCTCATGCCAACATGGGCTAGTCGGCGATGCCATAGCCAACCCATGCTAGACTTTGCCGTCAAGCAAGTTTGAAGTTTAGCGCTATTTGAGTTGAAATCAACCAAATAGAGCTTACCCTTCAAATATCCCTTAAAGGCAACCGAGGAATCATCTCTTCTAAAGACGGTCACATCCACATTAGTGAATAAACAATTATAGCCCATCTCGCAAAGTTGCGATACGGATAACAAATTGTAATTCAAGGATTTAACTAGCAAGACATTTGATATAGAATGATCATTAGAAATTGCGATTTTACCTAATCCCATTACCTCACCTTTACCATTATCACCAAACACAATATTTTCATATTGTGACCCTTTTTCATCAAAAGATGAAAACATTCCTTTCTCTCCGGTCATGTGGTTTGTGCAACCACTATCAAGCACCCAACTTGATCCCCCGGAGGTATAAGCCTACAAAAGCACATTAGGTCTTGTTTTTAGGTACCCAAATCCTTTTGGGCCCTTGCATGTTAGTGATTAAGACTTTCGGTACCCACACCTTCTTCTTGCTCATTTCACTAGAATTGTGGGCACCGACAAAGTGAGCAACCACTTTACCTCGGTGGTTCCTTTTCAAGACATAAGAAGCATAATGAATTGAACGTGATGCAAAATGTTGAGGATGCTTCTTCGGTTTTTGCTCGGACTTGATGACATGTGTGTTGGTCAATGGTTGTTTGTCATTTCCTTTGACAAACTTAATGCATTCCTTACCTTTTACCATCACACAATTATTTCGTTTGCACTCATACTTATCATATCATAGCCCTTCTTTGTTTTTTGTTGCCTCGACCATTAATGGTCTTATATAGGGCATCCTTGGATTGATAAGTATTTATGCAACCGTACCTTACCAAGGCACTTAGTCCCTCATTTTCGCCTTTTAATACTTGCACAAATTGAGAGTTAGTAGTACAAGCATTAATACCAATATTATAGCAACGAGAGCAACCATTGCTAGTGGAAGGAATAAAAGCCGTTAAAAAATTGACAATTGGAGAATTAGGATCATTAACAGATTCAATTTGCACTTCAAGAGCTTGAAGGTTGTTTTCTAGATTTATGACATTCTCTTGAAGTGACTCATTTGAACCCTTAAGCATTGCAATTGAATTATTAGCCAAATCAAGCTTCTTGGTTAACAATTCAATCGTCTCCTTTTCTTTTGCGAGGATCTTCTCGAGAGCAAGAGTTTTCTTCTTTTCACAAATTAGCAACTCTTCTTGCTTCTTAAGAGTCTCCTCTTGGCTATCTATTCTTTTCAATAGCTTATGGATTTTAGCAATAGCCGATTTGCTCAAATCACAAAATAGAGCATCATCATCATCATTATCATCACTATCTAATTTGCTATCGCTACTTGGAGGTTTCGACTTAATCATTACCTTGCGCCCTTTTGCCATAAGACAAACGGGTGTGTCGTCGCTGATGTCGGTGTCGCTCATGTCGCCGAAGAGTGACTTTTTTGGAGGAGCGGCTTCAATGGCAACGGTGGCGACTACCTCATCATCGGTGCCGGAGTCGGAGTTGGAGTCATTTGAATCCCATTCTTCGCTAATGTGAGCTCGCCCCGAGTACTTCTTCTTATAAGCTTTGTTTTTCTTGTTTGGTTCACCCTTCTTTTGTTCACTCGAAGTATTCTTCTTCTTCGGACAATCGGCGATGAAGTGTCCAACTTCATCGCACTCATAACACGCCCTCTTTGTGTTTCTTCTTCTCCTTGACTTGTCATTGTATTTTTTCTTGTATTTACTTGACCCGTCGTACTTGAGAAATTTCTTGAATTTTCTTACAAACAAGGCCAAGTCTTCTTCATCTTCGCTTTCATCTTCCTCTTCATCACTTGAGGTTGATTCTTCCTTTTTACTTGCCCTCAAAGCTATCCCCTTTGATCTTGAGCTCGAACTTTGCTTGGCAAGATTCTTCACTTCTTTAGCTACCTCTTCTATGAGCTCGTGTGAGAGGATTCTACCAAGTACATCATTTGGTGTGAGCCTCTTGAAGTCTTTTCGCTCTCGTATGAGTGTTACAAGAGTCGAGTTCCTTGGAGCGAAGGCTCTTAACATCCTTTTTACCACAACATGATCCGTCATTTCTTTTCTTCCAAGCCCTCGAATTTTGTTGACAAGGATCATCAAGCGATCATACATTTGTTGCGGAGTTTCATCATCATTCATCACATACCTCCCCAACTTTCCTTCAAGCAACTCAATCCTTGATTCTCTCACACTCGATGTTCCTTCATGAGCTACCTGGAGTGTGTCCCATATTTCTTTGGCCTCTTCTAAGCCATCAACTTTGTTGAACTCCTCGGGACTCAATGCTCCAAGCAACACGCTCGCGGCTTGTGCATTGCGGTGGATGTTTTGTTCTTGTTCCGGTGTGAGCTCCATGTCATCTTCCGGGATATCTAAACCTGTACAAACAATCTTCCAAACACTAGGATAGAGAGACATTAAATGCATTTTCATCTTGTGCCTCCAAGCGGAATAATACGTGCCATCGAAAAAAGGTGCACGCCCGGAGGGCACGGTAATGTAGGAATGAGATGAGGCGGTATTCGATTTTTCATAATTAAAGGAATTTGCACTCCCTGCGAAGACGTTGAAGTGTCACCTTCTTTGGTCTTCCCGGGAGTTCCATGTCTGGCCTTGGGACTATCTTCTTCCCCCGACACGACAACCCTCAACCCGGTGTTGGCCATCACGTTCCCTTCAAGCGGTTAAGCATTCGAGAAGGTCTTGCTCTGATACCAATTGAAAAGATGAGAAAGTTGCCTAGGGGGGGTGAATAGGCAATTTAAAATTAAAACTAAATTCGTCACAGCGGAAAGAGTATCGGAACTTCTGGTATAATATCAGAACTTCCGACTAAATCGGAACTTCCGATATTTGTTCGGAATGTCCGATAAACTTCGACTATGAGAAGGATCTACTAAAAGAAATAAGCTTCAAAAATAATCTTAGACGCAATGAAGACAATAAGTCAAGCAGAGAAACAAGGATTTGTTCCCGGAGTTCGGATTCTTGAGGAAATCCTACGTCTCCGTTGAGAAAGCTCCAAAGAGCCGGGTCTTTTCCAACCCTTTCCTCCCAAACCTCGGTCACACTTGAGGCTTGGTTTCACTATTGGTTCCTTTCCTTTCGGAGGTGGAGCCGGCCTTCACAAACTTCTCACGGCTTCCCACAATCGTCGGGAGCTCGTGAGCGACGCCTAGCCGTCTAGGAGTCCTTCAACCTCCAAGAGTAATGAATGCGCTAGATTCTTGATCTTGAAGAGGTTCTCTAATGCTCAAGATGAATGAATGCTTTGCTATTTGCTCTCAACCACACTTAAAGTTTCCTCACTCACTAGATGATCACTAAGATCAAGAGGAGGGCTCAAGAATGCTCTAGGGTGTGCTCAAGGTGCACAAGTGTTCAGCCAAATGAAGTGAGTAACCCTCAAAAGGGAGAGGAGAGGGGTATTTATAGTTTTGGTTCAAAACTAGCCGTTATACCCGCACTCAGCCACACATCGGAATATCCGATCCCAACATCGGAATATCCGATGCGTGCAAACAACCAGAACTTGGAAAGCTTCCAACGGTCAAAAACTACGTACGTGCATCGGAGTGTCCGATATCAACTTCGGAACATCCCATGACGCCCAGAAAGAGAACTCAACAAAACTATCCAAGTCCACATCGGAATGTCCGATTACAATATCGGAACATCCGAACCAAACAGAGAGTTCCCAAACTGGAAAACGGCTACTTCGGAACTTCCAAAGCTTCAACTTCGGACAGTCCGAACTCGATAGAGAGTACCCTTTTTCAAGACAACACACATCGGAACTTCCGATACCCAGCATCGGAACTTCCGAACAAAACAGAGAGTACCCTAACCGAGAGCCAACAGGCATCGAAACATCCGATACAAAAATATCGGAATGTCCGACCCTAACAACGCACGACGTACTGAAACACAACTACACATCGGAATGTCTGAACTTCGGAATGTCCGACCTAACATCGGAACTTTCGACTAGAACTTGACAACCACAACATTCCAATGCACGGGAGAAGACTTGGAACCTCTCAAGAGAGTAAACACCATTCATCTGAGCATATAGACCATCTCTAGACCATTTTCAACGCATCCCTCTTAATAGTACGGCATTCCTATGACTCAACAAATTAAAATTACATGCGCAGTTGCCGTTTTTCTTACTCAATTCAGTTTGAGGGTGCCCGATGATCGTGGATGATCTCTTCTGAAAACTTTCATCTGTTCATAGACTAATTGAACATATTAGATTCTTTAATCATTTGTCATTAATCAACCAAAACAATATTAGGGGGCCTAGATGCACTTTCAGTCATGAGCAGCTTGGGAAGTACTGTCAAGTATAGAGTTTTTGTTTTTGTTTGGGTATTGGTTTTGGATTAGTTGGAAATGGTTTGAAATTTGGTTTTGGAGAGATGGATGGTATGGTCATTTGTCCTTGGAAAATGGGATGGTTGGATAATTGGATTATGGTTCAAATGTTACATGTATCTTGATTACTTTGAAATGCTCTCTTTACACCTAATTTGCTAATTGCGAATGTTCGAATCTATTATGATATTGCAAATAAACCTGGCTTTGTGCTCAAACAGACTTAGCACAGAAACCTGCATCCTTTGTCATAGCTTGCATCTACATTATTATTTTCATACACTAAAGTCTTGCGAGTACATACGTGTACTCACGTTTGCTGTCACGAATTTTGGCTGGAAG
Organism: Rhipidocladum racemiflorum; assembly: GCA_036346355.1. Classification (NCBI taxonomy): domain Eukaryota; kingdom Viridiplantae; phylum Streptophyta; class Magnoliopsida; order Poales; family Poaceae; genus Rhipidocladum; species Rhipidocladum racemiflorum. The sequence goes on from CM070581.1 coordinate 38,712,736, forward strand.
AAGAAGGTAACGAAGGAGATCTCAAAGAATCTCAGTACGCTTCAGACTATGACGAATTTGCTAAGGGTTAACTGGGTTCCTTCCCAGTCAGTTGCCTTTGGGGTGTTGAGGCGCACTGTGAAGCTCTCTTTTAGTCTTCTGCTATATTTTGTTTAACTTTTGGGATTGTACTCGGCCTGTCGGCCAAAAACTGTAATCTAAATAGCTGTAACAGCTTTACCTTTCAGATGTAATTTATTTACTCCTGTATGATTGTGATGCTTCTCGAGTGACAATGTGTGGGTGCTGGGCTACTGATCCAGGGAACCAGTACTAGACACAAGGTTGCGGGAAGCTCGAATTGGCTTCAATCGGTTGGCACGAGCACTCAAGTCGAGTGGTTGCCGATCAATTGGTCCCAATCCGAGTACGGTTTTAGTTAAGCATTCGGAATTCTTGCGAGTTGCGCTAATTACTAGTCCAACGCAATAGTAAGAACCCGGGTCGCTAATCTAATATCGAAGCCCCCACAATTTCGATAGTCTGGAGTTTGATTGTTCCCCTAAAGATTCATCTTTCTTTGGCTCTTATCCCACAACATGATTTGTGTTGTTGTTCTTTGGAGTTTATGGAAGAATAGAAATAACATGTTTTTCGATTTTAGTGCTGGTTAAATGTAAAAATAGTGTGGAGAGGAATGCTAAATTTTTTTATAAATAATCATTTTATGAAATCATGTGCTGAAAAATTGGCTTAGAATTGAATTTGCAAATGTGTGTGCATGTGGTTCTTTTAGCGCCGGACTGAATTTCACAAAAACAGTAAGTTTCGCATTGGCACCGGACCAAATCTGGAAAAACAGTAAGTTTCCCATCTGCACCGGACCGTTTCTCGAGGCTACGCCGGACCAAAGTTTTGGTCCGCCTTGAACAGCATTTTGAAGCCTGATTTCGCATCTACGCTGGACCAAAGTTTTGGTTCGTCGTGAACGCACCTTTTTGAATACTTGCGCCGAACCAAATTTGTTGAAAAACGGTAAGCTTCTATGTTACGCCAGACCATGCACGCCGGACCAAATTCGTGGTCCGTCGTGAACGCATTTTTGAGCGTTGTTTTTGCATCTACGCCGGACCAAAAAGTTTGGTCCATCGTGAACGTGTTTTTGAACATGTTTGCTTTGAATTGAACCGAGACTTTCGCATGTACGCCGGACCAAATATTTGGTCTGTCGTGAGGTGCGCCGGACCGATGTTTGGTCCGACTTGAATGGTTTTTGCTCGAGGTTGATTTTTGTGATTTTAAAAATTGTTTGGTGATTGATCTGTTGTTATGAAATTTGGTTGAATTTCATAATGCATGTTTTGAACTTATGCAATGCTCGTGTGAGTATTTGCATGGACTAATGTTGATTGAAGTCGCGGACTTGTGCTCGGAATCGTTTTGTGGTTTGTTCATGTCAGGTGTTGCTCGAGGGCGAACGTGGTCGATGATGGGACCGAAACTAGGTTCATGGAGGAACTGAGGTCTTGGTGGTCAAGGATGTCATGCGGGACGTTCGGTCTAAGAGAATGGTGCACATGAAGAATGGTTAGTCACGTGAGTATGGCATGGTGGCCGTACGCGTGCAAGAGTTGTTAGTCACGTGAGTATGGCTGGGTTGCCATACGCGTGCAAGAGCTGTATTTGGCCAAGTTGGGCCAAGTGGAGTTGTGTTGAATACATACTCTTTCTAGGATTAGGAGTGGGACTCCTTCTAGGATTAGGAGTAGGAATTGTATTCAGGACTCTATGTGTTTGCTCTATATAAATAGGGGGAGGCGCCTCCTGTTTATGAATCAAGCATAGAGCAGAGCTTTAGGGTTTGTACTCTTTTGATTAGAGTACTTTAGACAAAAAGAAATAAAGATCAATTCTTCCAGATTCTTTGCGTGCTACAGTAACTTCGTAGCTACAGTACACGCGTGCTACAGTATTCTCTGTTTTGGGGTTCTCTTCTTGCGCATCTTCTGGTTCTAGATTGGATCTTTTGATTCCTTGAGTTTTTCATTATTTTGATCCATCCAAAAGCTTTCTAGGGCATCAATTTAGTGTTCCTCAAAGTTTTGTTGATTAATCTTTTGTCGTTCTTGATTAATCTACAAGTTTTGATTAGATTGATTCTCGTCATCTTTTGTCACAGCAAGCTTACGAGATTCATAACTTCTGATCCGTAAGTCCGATCATGCTGATTATTTTTGGGTTAGCTTCATATTAGAATCTAGTTTCTTGTGTCCAAATTTTAGATCGATCCGACGGTTGGATCTCCTAGAATGCGCATTTTACCGAACATCTCTCAATCTGTTATGTCGAATACGAAGTAACTTTTTGGTTCAGATTTGGGGTGAACTTTTAATAGATGAAAGATTTGGTTTTAGCTTCCGCACAATCATTCACCCCCCTCTGATTGCTATATTCATATACTTCGATCCTACACATTTTTTATATGTGTATTAAAAAATATACGTCAATTTTTTTTGTAGGAGTAGCCATCTGTCGCACCATGGTGGAGCAATTGGGCTCTCAATTGCACCAACGTGGCGCGATTGGGTCCAATTGTGCCACCCTGGCGCGACTGTAGCGGGGGAGGGGATGGCTGGCAGGGGAGGGGGTGACTAGGAGGGAGGGGAGCGGAGGCGGTTGACGGGAGGGGGGGTTGACGGGCAGGGAGGTTTTTATTTTTTATTTTATTTTGTAGTATTTAAATTCATTTATTTATATATTTTATTCGAAAGATCCAAATAAAGTGAAATAAAATTTTAAATTTGAGTTAAGTTCTGAATATTTAGATTATACAATAAAAGTGTCTACGAATCTTTTAAATAATCATTTTTATACTAAAATACAAAAATATACCTAGATTTTTTTCTCTTTTTTTTTTGCAAAAATAGCCATCAGCAGGCAATGGCAATTTGCGTGATTGATCTAGCACCATCGCTCTAGAAAACTGAGCCGTTATCGCATAAATTTCAGAAACGTTTAAGCCTTTTCGGCAGCCCGTAAAATATCATGTTTAAATGTAATTTTTAGGAACAATGGACAAAATTTGCTCTTTGATATATGGACTACCATGTTCTGAAAAAATATTTAATTTACACCTTGTTTTGCATCTAAATTCTAGTAGTGCAAGAACCCTAAGTATTATAGTTGACAACAACTCATGTTATGAATAGTTAATCTCAGGAAAACTTTAGCTAAAGTGTTTTAAGTCATAAAGATCATTGTGAAAAAGCATGTAGATACAACTAGTAACCTTAGTAAGCAAACCCAACCTATGTAAATCATTTCTTATGCAAATCGTACTAAGTCACAAACCATAGATTCTATGACCATGGTTGTTGGGATAGTGACGAATGCTTATACCATGGGTAGTCCCAGCAGCCCGGAAACCCCGAGCGAGCTGCCTTCAAGGCCCAGCTCCAGCCGGAGACCGGCAGGCCGCAGACAAGCTCGGTCCCCGACCAGGCCTCGGCTCGAACACTCCGTCCAACCTTCTCTGATCACCCAGGTCGGAGAGCCTCCCTCGGTTGGGCGCTCCGGTACTCGAGTACCCGCTCTGCCAAACGCGACATCCTGGGACGTCTGTGTCAGGTTAGGTGGTTCCTTCCCAAGGTGTCAGGGGAGCCGCCTGCGAAACCAGGCTCCGGTCCCATCGCTCTCACACGGAACAGAAGGGAAAGTCTCCACTAAAGGCCTCAAGGGTCATTCTCCATTAAAACCAGCCGCCTGACAAAGCGTGCGGGACGGCGCATCACGTTCCTCCACAGGACGAAGCCTTCCACCGCAAGCCTGCCGACCAAGCACGCGGGGAGGTGGAGGCCGATCGGACGCTAAGGCCGAAGACCGAACCACAAGACAGGACACCCCGGTTCCTACTTTTTTCCTTTCTTTAGAGGAACTCCCGTGTAACTCGCAGCTCCCGCCTATATAAGGGAGACGGGGCCCTAGGGAGAGGGAGAGAGCAAAAAAGAAGATAGAAGAACATATTCGGAAAGGGTGTTTGGACAATGAACAAACCCTAGCTTCCCCTTGGAAGCGGCGATTGTAGTACCCCGAAAGGGCATATACACAACAAACGAACTGGAGTAGGGATATTCAGCCCGAACCAGTATACACTTTGGGCTCCCTTGAGCCAAGCCATTCGAGGAGAAGGAACGCGCGATCTCCCCTATGACCGAAAAATCGTATTGCCGGTGCTCGAAACACCGACAGATAGGTTGCTAGTATAAAAAACCAATAGTTATCTATTAGTTCCTGAAGGGGTACTACGTTCGGATATCTAATAGGGCTTAATGTAATATCATCCTTAGAATTCGGAGGACTCCGAGGATGCAAGGTTCGTGGCCAAGGTGGCATGAAATCGTTGTCATCATCATCATCATTTGTATGGTTAGGAGCTATCCCTCCTTCAGTGCTAGTTGTATGGTTTGGTTAGGCACAGCTTGATGCGTTATTGCTTGAATGTCGAGGTCTAGGTGACACAAAATCGTCGTCATCATCGTCATCATCATTTCTAAAGTTAGGAGCAAACCCTCCTTTAGTGGTGGTTGAACATCCTTTAGAACTTTCTACTGCAACAGTATTGGGTGTAGGGCTGGGCAGAAAGCTTGTGGCTCGCGGCTCGGCTCGGGCTCGACTAAGCCTGGCTCGGCTCGCCCTGGCTCGTGGCTCGGACCGAGCCCGAGCCGAGCCTGTTTCTCAGGCTCGTTAATGGTCCGAGCCGGCTCGGCTCGAACCACGAGCGGCTCGACGAGCCAGGGCAGCTCGGTGGACAATGGACTTAATCTCTTAAGTCTAAACTCTTATCCTCATTCCTCTCATCCTCTGGCTGCCTCTGGACTCTTCCAGTCTTCCCAATCCCATATCTACTCCCCAGACCCCAGTCCCGCCTGTCATTGGTTAGCCCACCAGCCGGCGCCGGCGTGCCGCCCGTCCCGCCCCCGAGGTCCCGACGCCGCCCATCCGGTCTCCCCCAACACCGCCTGCCCGCTTCTGCCGCCCGTCTGTTCTCCACTGGCGAAGGCCGCCGCTCGTTTTCCTCGGGCGCCACCCCGTCCGGCCTCTCCCTGGCGCCGCCCCGTCCATTCCGTTCTCTCCCTGGCTTGGATGTATGTTCTAGGATGTTATGCTACTATGATTGGATGTGTGTTGCTTGGATGTGTTTTGGAGATTTTGCTTGGATGTGCTAGTCTGCTAGAGAGTAGAGACAACCTGTGTGCTGCTGGGCCTTGCTCGGTGAGCCAACAAGTCGGCTCGCGAGCCAGGACCGAGCCGAGCCAAGCCGCCCTTTCAAGCTCATCGCTTCACCGAGCCGAGCCTAGCTCGGCTCTCTACCTCGCCGAGCCCAACCGAGCCTGGCTCGGCTCGGCTCGTTTCTAGCCCTAATTGGGTGGACCTCTACCCCTGCAGTTAGATCTTCTTCTGCGCGAACCAGGCATCACACCCCCGCCAAAGAGCATATACATCACTACGAAATGTGGGATATCTTTGTTCAACAACTCTTTATCATCCGGGAATGACTAACACACAAGACGAGCATATGAATTAGTGAACTTACGGATAATGCTAAAAAGATTAGTAGGGTGAACAAATAGGAAATAACTAACCTTAATATGCTCCACATACTGATCGGGCTGCATCAGTACCCTAAAAGATCTCATAGAGAAACCTAATGCAAAAGGGTGGTCGGCTAGTTCGCACACCCTAAAATACCTTTGACGCCATCATTGCAAGTGCGCCTTGAGGTCGTCAGAGGTCACAAGGTTCAAGCAAGGGATTGTTACATTATCCCTCGATGATGTCGGACGTCAGTCTTGCAATTTGAACACCACTTGATGTAGGCTCTCCTCCTTGAATGGACCATCCTTTCCATTACGCGTAACCTTTAACGTGTAATGAAGGGCTACGCTACTCATATCAGGTGTCCACGAGAATGCTCTACTACAGGATCCAGCCATGCTGAAGTGTGAGTGGGAGCTATGTGCGTGTGCCTGTGGTTTGGCCTTTTATAATCTCCAAGGGGAGGTGTATGGACTAAGTGTTGACACGTAAGATTTAATCATGCAGATGGGTAGGTAGTGTGTTGTCACTTTGTGGTGTGCTGCGTGTTGTCAAATCTGACTGACAAAGCTGCTTGCAGTGTATTGTCAAATCTCACTAACAAAGCTGCTGGTAGCGTGTTTTTAAATGACACTGCAAAGGTATGGTACGCGTTGTCCAATTAGTAGGACACAACTAATGTCTACTTACAAAAAGTTGACAAAGCAGTCTGCAATATGGAAAAGCTGCACAACGTGTCACCCATCATGAAAGCTGTACAACCTGTCTCCCACTTCGGATGAGAAAAACTATGTAATCCTTCAGTAGGACAATGGAACATGATTTATAAGGTATTATGCTCTAGTAAATAGGTTAGCGTGTAACAAGAAAACATATTGAATAGAGTCCACAAAATGTAGAAATAAAATGTATAAATATATAAGTAACAACATAACATTACAACGCAGAAATACAACATAGAAATACAATGCTCAATCGATGCCCTCCAATTCCTCCCCTTGGTGACCTCCCTCCCCCTGTGCACGAGGTCTGGTTCGCCTTGCTGGTCGACGTGCAGCGGCAGGTCAATGTCTGGGCCCTGAAGGGGTCCACCAATCTGGTGCATGGCTGATCTGGGGTCCAAGGGGCACGGTTGCTGCAAGAGTATGGCATGAAGAACTTGGGTCCATAGGATGTGTAGGTGTGGGGGCGCTCGGCTGCGACCCAAACAGGAGGTCTGGATGCGTCGGACCTGCATAGTCTGTGTCGAAGTTGTTCGCTCGTGTGTACGTCGTAGTGGGGCCTTCCTAACAGTAACCTAAAAGTACTACAACATGTTGGAATAAAGCATATATTTCAATGTAAAGTTTCTTGCATTGTCAGTTTACGAAGCATATTGAACACATCTAGGGTCTGAACCATGACAGGAGGAGGCATCCATGGGGCGCCGGTAGGGTATTCGAATGGGTAGCCTGTCATACACAATTATTAGTTAGCACAAAATGCACTGCATATTTAAGTGAGCAAGCTAGTAAGTTACCTGGCATGAAGTACGAGGACTGCTGCCACGATGAGCTCCTTGGCTACTCCTATGGCAGCACCATAGGGTACAGCAAGGTGGGAGGTCTGAATGGCCGGAGAGTGGGGTCGTCCGATGGTGGTGTCAGTGGCGGTGGTCATGTACTAATCCGGACCCCCTGCTGTCGTAAGTTTGCTGTATGCGAGGCTGCACCACCGGCATCAAAACTATGCTGGCATGAAACGGCCCACATAATCCTCATCGTCTTCACGATGATTTGATCGACGAACGCCGTGAACTCCTCCTAGCAAATCTCCAAACCCCCCGCACAACTGGCCTCTCATGGACTCGCATCCTGCCCAATCTCTGTCCCCATGTCACCCTGAAAATGACAACATGCCGTAAGATATATGTATGATTGCATATCATTAAAAATTTGAGTACACTGTCTAGTGGACGTACCATGAAGTGAATCACCGATGCAACATGACTGGGATATGTGTCGTCAGCACTAGCTAGTAGGATATCCTCTGGGTCAGTAGCGGGCAAAAGGCGTACTCGTGTAAGTGGGGAGTAACATTGCAGGTACTCTTGGTATCCTTGTATGTCATACACGACCCCGTCTGTAACCACGTCCTGCAGTGTATGACTCCACTACTCCACCCAAGGGGCCATCTTCCTGGTATCCCTGTGGACAAGACACTAGGATCCATGTCTGCTCTGGTAGTAGTGTGTAACCGTCAACGATGGCATGCGTCAAAGTGACGATCTAGAAGGCCGTACGACCAATCGCCACGGTCGCCCACAGCCGCCATACCTGCGCACAACAAACAATTTAATAATTTCTATTGATGAGATAAAAGAGAGACATTATGTTAAATGAAAAAACAAGCAATACTAAACATACACGCATGCATAATAGTTTTGACAAAATGAAATCCGATACAAAGGAAACTAGACGATTATTACATACATGCGTATGGGAACTGTACGATTATTACATTCCATACAAAGGGAAAGAAATCCCAAACATGGCAACATGCCTTACAGGAATATACATCAAGAAACTTCACCTGAAACGTTCTTCCCACGACATTTGTTCTTCCTGTGGCCGTATTCTCCACATAGGACACACCTCCGGACAGGGCCTCCCACATTGGACTCGTCCATGTCGTTGCGGATGCGACGCGTTTGGTGATGACCTTTCCCACCCTTGACTATTCTGTTATTGTCAGGGACCCATCTGCATGTAGCATGATCAATTTTAGTGAAGTTTCCGGCGACATGAAACACATGTAGTTCATTGAACCACGTTTGAATGATAGTCTTCGACATGTAGTACGGTTAAAAAAAACTGTACACTGCTCATCTAAATTTGTCCGCAGGACGCCAAGACATGCGAACATGGTTTATGCAGAAGGTACAGCTTTCGGCAAGTACAGGTGCACATGTGGACCATATCATACCCCAAGCTCACTTCATGTGTGATTCTTCCACTTACCATTCCCAGCCCCTCCATATTCCTCAGTGTTACCTCAAATCATAACTCCGTAATACCCATGACGACGACCGAGTGTAGGAGGGCCTTCTCAACCTTCTTCGCCATCCAAGCCGTAACGACACTGTAGTACGGACTCTGAATGGTACCTGCATGCAACACTGCCGCGGCGTACCATTTCCAAAAATACCTCACTGTACCGTCCAGTACACCTTCGACGGTAGCAACAAGGGGCATGCCACAAAGACCCCTTATTACCCAATTGTATACCTCGGCCAGGTTGGTTATCATCACCCTTTACCTTGCCCCATTTGTGTCATGCAACAGTGCCCACTTCTTAACTGGTTCAGACTCGTTCAAGTGCAAGAAACACTTGATATTTCTCGAAAGCCTCCTTCTAATGTTTGGTGGGTCAATGTCCGGTAAGGGCTGCAAACGCTACGGTGCCTTCGAACTACTACCACCGGCTTGTCTCTCTCCGTCATGTATCTGCTTGCTAGTGAGCTCATCAAGCTTCTCCCAGATGGCATCAAACTTTCTCTGCTGATTTTACTTGCACAACTTCTTGAATAGGTTCATGAGCTTCTTACTTTTGAAATATTTAATTAGGTTAGCCGCCATGTGTCGCATGCACCACCAGTTCTGCAAATTTGGCCATGGAAAGGGCTCTTCCACATCTTCCTGCATCTTCTTTATCGCTTTCATCAACCCAGCATGGCGGTCATGTATTATGCACACATTTGGTCTACCCTTCACAACACCGATCTTCAGTTTCTTGAAGAACCACAACCAACTCTCATAATTTTCACCTTCCACAAAAGCAAAGGCTATCGGAACTATTTGGTTGTTTCCGTCCACACCGATGGCCGTTAGAATTTGGCCCTTGTACTTCCCGATGAGGAAAGTCCCGTCCACGCATATGATCGGCCGGTAATACCTGAAAGCCTCCACAAATGGCCCAAGTGCGACGAAAGCACGCTTCATAACCAGGAATCCGGGGGGGGGGTTTCTGAGATTCTCTATCATGTACATCAGTATATGTCCCTAGGTTTCTTTCCTTTAGGACGTCCAGAAGTCAGGGAAGATTGTCATAGGATGCCTCAAAGGTCCCAAAGTGCTTCTCCAATGCCTTCTGCTTCGCCCTCCACGCTTTGGCATAGTTGATTTGGTATTTATATCTGTTCTTCATGGTAAGTACTATGTGTTGTGCCTCTATGTCAATCTTCTCGACAATCTCTCTATACATCACGTTCGCGATGAAAGAGGATGTGAGGTTATGATGTCTTGACATTACATTGCTTAGAACACAACTGTGCTGCACCACCTTCGTGACAACTCAGTTCAACTCATACTTGGGCCTGTGGGCATGAACACGCCGACCACATTCGGTATTTTCACACTTCACCTTGTAACAATATTTACTGGATTTCACAACTCTCATCGGTCGCTGTAAGCTCATCGCCCATACCCTTATAGCATCCTGCAAAGCGGACTTCTCCGCGTACATTGCGTGCACGCGAACCTTAGTTGGTCGGTACTCACATGTTGAGTCGTGGGCATCGTCGACTGCTAGGTCTTCCGCTTCGCCCCTATTCCAAGCATCGGGCACCTGTACGGACGTATTTTCATCATCGTTCGAGGAAGATTCATCGTGTTCGTCCATAACAAGTGCCCCTTCTTCCACTGTCGCTCGCTGATCGTCTTTCTCTAGCACATCAACTAACCCTTCCAACTCCTCCCCTTCATCTGCTTGTCCCGTCAGTGCAGCATATGATCGAATATTCTCATGAACTTACGCCACACTTTTTGCCTGCACCGCGATAGGGGTTTTGTTACTTGGCAAGTCTGTTTTGACCGTCGCCTGCACAAAGAGGACGAAACCGCAACCACGCCGTCTTAATGAATTGATGTAGTTCCTCCAAGATTGAGTCTGCTCCAATGGTCTAAGCACCCATACCGAGTCCTGTGTACCTCTCGGCCACAAGCATTTAATGTTCACATCATGCACCACAGGATTCAATGAAAGACTATGACAAAGCCACCCGCACAAATCTTCAAAACTCAGGTCATCCGGATTCTAATGGTACAAAACACACTACTGAAAACTAGTTAGATCAACCCTATATGGCCCCTCCTGAACTTCTCCTTCACCGTAAAACACTTTGAATGCATCCATAGCAAACATACCTACTGGATATTAAAAATATTTTTGTAATATGCGCAAGTAATATCTGACATACGAAATAATAGCAAATGTAATAGAGTTATGCACATTTCAGAAATTTTGCCTACATGTAGTTTTTCCTAACCGAACTTGCCAACTTGTTTATTCCTTACAACCAAGAATTAACTATTTTTTTGGGAAAAATAAGATCTAACATAACGACATTATTTGCGTACATACATAAATGATTCATGCCTACATTAATACAATCTGCGTGCAAAAAAATAATTTAAACTATGTCCTACCACTTGTCCACCACACTACATACATTTAGTACATAAAGCAACCAGAATGGTAGCAATTAAGAATTGAATCGTACACCCTAAGTATTTATGAAAAATTAGGTTATATAATGTCTAACTAACACAAATAAACTTATTTCACATCATTTGGATATCATATGATTAAATTATGCCAGTTTTATTATTTAATGCATTGAAATCAAACCTAATTAGGAAATGGTACAAACTAAATTGAAATTTAAATCTCTTTGCATATTCAGAGAGCTTATGACATAAGGATTCCAAAGAAGTCTGTCTCATTCAATTTGAACTTCAGTTGCACAAAATTTGTATTGAGCTAGTTTCAAACCTACACTTTGAATTTGAATTCTATTTTAAACCAGAGATCAAACTTCAATTTTTTTATGTTCTGATACTACATGATTTAACATGAATTTAGAAACTTGTTTCATTCAATTTTGACTTAAGGTTCAAAAGTTTTCACCATTTCTCTTTTCAGTGTTAACCTATTTTTTAGTCTTGTAAATAATTACTTGCTACTATGTTTATTTTGTCCAACCAACAACACTTTTTTTGCTCCAATAAATTAATATTGCAACTCACATATTTCTAAGGTCGGTAATATATTATGTACCAACATTATTTGAGTATATACACAATTATCCACACATAATTTCATAAAATTTGCCTTAAACCAAATTAATTAGGTACTATATTTTTTTTGGCTACTCTAACAGTTTTTTGAGAGTACCTATATTTCTCTTACGTACATATAATTATACTGATAAAAAATAATTTTATAAATTACTAACCGATGAACGACGAACGAACGACGAACGAATGACGAACGATGAAAGAACGATAAACGAACGACGAACAAACTCCTTCCTCCTTTTCTTACTCTTCTTCTCCTCCTCCTCCTCCTCCTTTTTCTTCCTCTCCTCCTTTTCTTCTCCTCCTTCCTTTTCTTCTCTTTTTTTATCTCTTTCTTCTTCTCTTCTCTTTTCTCTTCTTCTGTTTCCCTTCTTATCGCGCTGGGCGCTGCCCGCCTACCGACTGGCCACCTGACAGCTGCCCGCTTGCTCGCTGCGACGCCCTGTCATGGCAATGTGGCGCGAGTGCGCCTCTATCGCGCCACGCTGGCGCGATTGCTGCTGTGGCCGCCGTGGCGTAGCTTTCCCCGCCGTGGCGTTGCCGTGGCGCAGCTTTCCCCACCAATTTCCCCGCCGTGGCACTGAGGTGGCAACAGTCGCGTGACAAGGCGGCAGTCACACTGCCGTGGTGCGACAAGGCACCCAGTCGCGCTGCCGTGGCACGGAAAATTGCCAATAGCGCTTTCGTAGCGTGACAAGGGCATATTTTTGCAAAAAAATGAATCCACATATATTTTTGTAATAGATGTATAAAAAAAAGATTATTTACAAAAAAAATCGAGGAATATATGGGCATATTTTTGCAGGCGTTTGCAGTATACTTCAATGCTTTATCTATAGCAAGATGTAATATGGTTGTTTTCTTGCTTAGTTTTTCAAACGGTGCTAGTGGATGTTTTAGCTTTTGAGAGGTTTTATATGAGCTTATGAGTTGTCTTAGACTGTTTGCCTGTTTCATTAAATGGAACTGGTCATCAAATGGTTTGATGTCTTTTTGATCTAAAAAAAACTTTTTGCCAGTAAGCTTGTGTGTACAATTAAACCATATGCCCCTCTTTATATAGGCGACAAAGATCCCCTCATAGTTCGATAAGCAATATAAGGCTAAACTAGCTAATGGGTCATATGGATCGATAACCCTCTAATAGGTTTTTATTTAGGTAAAGTGTGCACACATAATCGGATCTCGATACGGGCCGATATACAACACTGTCACTTGGATACTTTGTCAATCTCATGCTTATGCCTCATTAAAAACACCTAAAAATTCAATGAAAAAACAGTAAGAAAAGAGTACATAGCTTGCGTTTTTGCTATTTCACATGTTATGTCATTAAAAACCTTTGAATACATAGCTTGCATTTTTGCTATTTCACATGTTACCTCATTAAAAACCTTTGAATGAGAAAACACAACGGGATAAAACTTAAAAAAAGAAAAAGAGTACAACATATGTCCATCCAATGATAAACATATATGAAGATCATATATCTCCCCCTAAAGACAACAACTCTTTTGCGTCTTCTCATACAATACCACGGAAAGGTTTCTTGTCCCAGCAATGCCTCAATAAACAAATTCGAAGATTCTCACTTGTTTGAATTTTTTGTATTTCTATATTTTCATTCTCCTGTTGCTCATATGAGTAGAAATGTTTAGGGAGTATATGCTTTGTCATATGTGTCGTGACATTGCTACTCTTCATTTATGAATCGCAAGCTACATTATTCTCATGTCGGATTGTGGGAGTTTTATTCACTTCTACACCACAAAGACCTATGCTTCAAGGCAAGGTTGTTGTTTATGCTTCAAGACAAGGTTATTACTTATGCTTCAAGGCAGTTAAGACTATATGATGAGAATTATCCAACGTATGATTTAAAGTTAGTTGTTGTAGTGCATGCTTTAAAATTGTGGCATCATTATCTCACTAGTAATCATTGTGAGATATATATGGACCACAAGAGTTTGAAGTATATTTTCACTCAGCCATATCTCAATATGAGACAACAAAAATGGTTGAAGTTGGTAAAGAATTATTACATGGGAATTCATTATCATCTCGAAAAAACCAATGTGGTGGCAAATGCCTTAGGTCATAAGAATTATAGTGCTAATATGCTAGTTTAGGAGAGTCAGTCTGAGCTGTTTGAAGAGTTTCAGAAGCTGAAATTGGAAATGGTTCCAGCAAGATTCATTGCTACCTTAGAGATAAAGCCGACTTTGGAAGATCAAATCCGTGAAAATTAGAAGGATTATGCTAAGATCAAAAGAATTAAATTTAAAATGAAGGAAGGCAAGTCCAATGATTTATATTCAAATGATCATGGTACTTTGTGGTTTAAGAGTCAAATTTATGTATCGAATTAGGAGGATTTGAAGCAGTTGATTCTCAAGGAAGCTCATAATTCAAGTATTCGATTCACCCAGGAAGTGCTAAGATGTATCAGGATCTGAAGAAAAGGTTTTGGTGACCTAATATGAAACATGAAGTTGCCGAACATATAGCTTTGTGTGATGTGTGTCATAAAGTAAAGGAAATGCATTAGAGGCCAGCTAGTTTGTTACAGCCGCTGAATATTCCTAAATGTAAGCGGCAAGAAATCGGTATAGATTTTATTACTAGTTTGCCTATAACTCAAAATAGTTATGATTCTATATGGGTCATAGTTGATCATTTGATAAAAGTTTTCCATTTTATGCCAGTTAATACTAATTATACCGGAGATCGTTTGGCACAGTGGTATATGTCAAAGATTGCCTTCTCACATAGAGTGCCAAAAAAAGATAGTATCAGATGAGGTTCTCAGTTCACTTCAAGATTTTGGAAGAAGTTGCATGAAGAAATGGGAACTAGTTTGAATTTCAGTACATCGTATCATCCTTAGACAGATGGTCAGACTGAAAAAGTTCATCAAATTTTGGAGGATATGTTAAGAGCAAATGCTCTAGCTTATTCTACTACTTAGGACAAAAGTTTGCCATATGCATAATGCATTTACAATAGCAATTATCGTTCGAATTTACAAATGTCACAGTTTGAAGCGTTGTATGGTTGTTCCTATCGTACTTTGTTGAACTGGAATGATATAGGAGAGCATCTTGTCTTTGGACTTGAAATTATCAAAGAAGTAGAAGAGAAGATTGATATGATCAGAGAAAGGTTAAAGATAGCTTAATCAAGGCACAAGAGCTATGTCGATAATCATCATAAAGAGTTGAGTTTTGAGCTTAATGATTTTATTTATCTCAGAGTTACCCCTCTTAAAGGAGTCAGAAAGTTTCACGCTAAAGGAAAGCTTGTCTCAAGATTTATTGGTCCATTCAAGATCTTGAAGCGTAGAGGAGAAGTTGCTTATCAGTTGGAGATACCTTAGTCATTGGCAGGTGTACATAATATTTTTCGTATCTCTCAGGTTAAGAAGTGTCTTTGAGTGCCAACAAAGCAAACACTATTGGAGTCGACTAAGTTGCAACAAGATTTGACTTAAAAAGAGCAACCGATTAAATGTTGGATATTGCTGATTATAAGACCAAAAGCAAGCTAGTTCATTTCTGCTGAGTGTACTAGAGTAATCACTCTAGAAGTAAAGCAACGTGGGGGCGTGAAGAGATTTGAAGTTAAAATTTCCTAACATATTTCTCTAGTCAGCCTAAAATCTCGGGGTCAAGATCTATTCAGGATGAGAGGTTTGTAACACCCCAATTTTTGCATCTTTGAATTTGTTTTAAGTATTTTCCCTTGCCAGAATTTTTTATAATGTTATTGCCAATTAAAGCTTAATTAGGAATTTCTCTAATTAAAAAATGGTTTTATGATAAATACATAAGTGAAAAATTATTGAAATTATTTTATTTGGGTTATATATACTCTAAAGTATTTAGTTTTTTTTGGCATTTTTCTAAGTCTATTTGCTACTTATTTCAAGTTTATTTGTATTTTCTATGTTTTCTAGAATCGGAAAGTATATAAAATCCCGATTTTGCTTTTAGGCCAAAATCTAGAATGTCCAAACCAAGTTAGCCACATGGCCCAGCCTAGCACCGAAGCCCACTAGCTGGCTCGGTCCACTAGCTCGAAACTGCATGGGACACCGTGTCTAGCCTGGACAAATTGTTCGGTCGTGTCAGTCGCGGACAAGGTCTACATTCTGGGGTGGAGCACGGACGTTGAGGCTAATAAAAGGAGCAGCTAATGAAACCAAACACTAGATCAATTTCCCTCGAGTTGCTGTCATTTAGCCGGGATCTGGGATTTTTCATGAGCACCGCCGTAGGTGAGCCCTAGAGCCCTTGGTCTACCCTATTGTGATCGCTGCGTCATGATCTAATCTCCTCAAGAGCAAGCCTGTAGGTCGCCGCCATCGTTCAAGCTGCGCCATTGTCGCTTCTATGGAAGCCACCATCGCAGAGGTCGTCAATGCCCGCGACGCCCATACCAGTATAACCCCCTCGTTAATAGCTTTTCAACCGTACCACCCAAAGTCACCAGAGTTCAACGCCGGTGATCATTGGTTTCTATGCACCGACGTGCCGATGTGGGTGCTGATGTTGATGCCACGCAAGCTTTGATCCATGCATGGACTTGGTCCATGATCCGAGTGTATAACATGTGGGGCCTACATCTCAGTCTATGTGGTTCAAAGAAAATCCAAACAAATTAATTAGAAAAATAAAATAACCTGGCCCACTTTTCTGGGAATATTCTATCTTCTTTCATTTTTGGAATTAATTTTTCGCTGAATCTTTCGAGGGTTCGTTCTCCTTTATATGAATTCTAATTGAGTCTATTCAAATTTCTAAATTCATCTAAATTAAAGCTCTTTGTTTTTTTGTGTATTTTATTTAATTTTTAGAGTTTGTTTTGTATTTATTTTTTGTTTTTGCTATTCATTTCGCTCTGACGTTGAAGTGTTGGGAGCGTTTCAAAAGTGAACAGTTGATTCAAAGCAAAGATCAAGAGTTGTTCTAAGGAAAGTTGTACTTTGATCATGTTTAACCCAGTTTTATAAATACTATTTTATTTTAATATATTACATATTATTTCAAGCTATATTGTTTTCAAATAATTTGGGAATTAGCTATTCAACCAAATTGAATTATTTCTACCTTATTATTTGCTATGCTAAGCTTATTTGTTATCCTAGAATGGATAATTATTAATTTGTTGCGAATACAATGCTAACATGGGTTGCTTAGATTGTGCTTAGTTTGCTTAGTCATGCCACAAATAATTGATATCTTTTGAAAGTGCAAATTCAAACTTGACTAATGGTCTATAGAATATCTTTTGAAAAAGGGTGTGTCATGTGCTGTCACATAATGATGTTGATGGCATGTGTTATATGGTAATCAACTGGGTGGTAAATAATTTAGATTGAGGCAAGTGGCAAGAGGCTATGTGCTAGGGTGGATCTGTGTGACATTTGGATTGGAGATTCTGTGTGAATCGATTGATATGTTGCCGAGATTATTTAGAAGTCTTGCCTCAGTCAATTAAGGACATAACCTTGTAAGCTATTAAACTGGGCTAAATTATACAACCACATGTCTGTTATGGGGCAGACCTAGCTCAGTAAGTTACTGAGTCTTGACACATGAGATCTCAGGTCGAAACAAGATGTGTGTGTGGTTGGAGAAGGTATGTGTTGAAGTGGCTCTACATCTTGAATAATGATTATTCCTAATCCAACAAAAGGTTTTGTTATGATCTTCTTAGTCATACGTTGATGGGAACGTGTAATGGCTGACATTATAAGTTTGATCATATCTTATGGGTAAACTATATAACATCTGTAGAGTATCAATAGGGATGGCAATCGGGCGGGTTCGGGCGGGTAGACCTCCCGCAGACCCGAACCCGAAACTCGAAATTCATACCCGAACCCGAACCCGAAATCTCTCACGGGTACATACCCACGCCCATACCCGAACCCGATGGGTACCCGAACCCGAACGGGTACCCGAACCCGAAATTAAATTCACCTAATCACCTTGCAATTAAATTTTCAACCATCAATTGTCAATCAATTCATTTGTAATTTCTATGTTTAAAGGAAAAATATATGGTGTATATAATCATGAAAGTTACCGTATCTTACATCTCAAACGATGCTTGAAAATTTTGAATTAACTTTCCATTATTTTTAATTTATATTAATTAATTCGGTACCCATGGGTACCTGGTGCAGAACCGAACCCGAACCCGAACCCGAACCCAAACCCGAACCCGAAATTTGAAACCCGCGGGTCTGAAATCAAACCCATACCCGAACCCATCGGGTCGGGTACCCACGGATACCCGAACCCACGGGTAATTTTGCCATCCCTAAGTATCAATCTATTTGAATAGTCATGTCTCAAGATATGGATAAAGCTTGAAAATTCCAATCATGTGTTAGATTTTATAAAACTAAACTTAAGAAGAGAGACTATGTGCCAATGGAAGTAATGAAAATTTGGTTTAGACTATGTGCTAGTTTACTTTGAAAAATATCTAATTTATTTATTATTATTGTGATTTGTTTTGCTGTTGTTTGAATCTAAATATTTTATTCAACTAAAATTGCTTTTTATTACAAATTAGCCATATTGGTCATTCTTTTGAACAAGCCTTGTATGTAGTTATAATAGATTTGCATTCTGTGCACTACTTGTTGAGTGCTTTATATACTCACCCTTGCTACAACAAATCTATTAGTTGAAGAGTTGTCTGCACCTGCATGGAAGAGGAGTTTCACGAAGAGACGAGTTGCTATGAATCGAATCTTGTCAGATACCTATGTTATGTTGATGGGTTACCTGTCAAAGTTTTCTATTTCGCTACTTTTTTTAGAATTAAAACCATGTAAGGCCTAAGAAGTGTAAAGTTGATCTTAAGGTTATTCAAATATCTTTTAGCTAATAAATAGTCTTTTATTATGTTTTCACTATGTATGATTGTGACATTACATCTACGTTACCACTGTGTGCACTAGTGTGATTCTGGACTAGTGTAGTATACATAAAGGGTCCGGATTTGCATATTCGGATCCTGACAAAAATGAAATCGAATAGCATGTTTTGAACTTGGGCGAGTGGTTATTGAAAAAGGTGTAGGTGCATGCAGGGAATGTGGTGGTCTCACCTAGGTTACTAAGAACCGATATAATGTGTAATAGACCTAAGTATTTTTGTATAATCATATGTGTTTTTATGGGAAGGCCCTAGCATAATAAATTGTTGTGTTCTAGCAATTTAGCTGCAGGTGGTAGTGATAGGTGAAAATTTGGCTAGGATGGGCATGGTATAGGATGTTCATGTTGTAGGGGCTTTTGCGAGGTACATTGAGCTTACCAACACAACTATGAGCTATCGAGATTGGAGGACACTCCACACCTTGAGATGCGGATCCACTACTACAAAATGATACATCACTATCGCTTCATCTGTGTCGGTTCCAAACTTTTGACTAAAAAACCGATTGTGATACGTGTATGTCATTTGTAAATTTTGGTAACAGGTTATCACAATCGGTTCTGAGAAAGAACCGATTGTGATAAGAATCATCATCACAATCGGTTCTTTCTAAGAACCGATTGTGATAACTCATTTCCTCATCACAATCGGTTCTGAAAAAGAACCGATTGTGATAAGGGGTCCCTCATTACAATCGGTTCTTAGAAAGAACCGATTGTGATGAGGAAACAGGTTATGACAATCGGTTCTTTTTCAGAACCGATTGTGATGATAGACCACTTATCACAATTGGTTCTGAGAAAGGACCGATTGTGATGAGGGGTCCCTCATCACAATCGGTCCTTTCTCAGAACTGATTGTGATGAGACTCGCAAGGTTTATATCCTCACGGGATGAACTCTCCTCTGTTGGTGTTCTAAAGCAAAAAATAACTGTCACCACCCCGAAAAATAGAACATACTCTTGTTGAAACTTAGACTTGGGGGAGAAAAATCTGAAATCCTTAAGGATGTGTGTTAAGAGGGTAAGTTGAAGCCCCAGCTTGAGAATATTTTCCCTCTATTTTCTCTAAGTTGAGGTTTTTAATTAGTATATTTATAAGCAAGCACTTAGTGATGACGACGACACACATGGAACAAATTACATGCGTGTAGATCATTAAAGAGGGTTGTATTGTAAATAAAGTTGTAAGATTGCCATGTCTAATTGAGACAAGCTAATGCCATTTCAAGGGTAAAGTACAAGCAAAGTAAAAGTACAAACTTGCCAACTTGTTAACTTGCTGTTGAACCTGTTTTAGTTAAAATATACATGACAATACTTCCATAAGGAAGGAAAGGGAAGAATTTTTCCACTCAACGCATGATTATTAGTAATTACTTGCACATTCTTTCCACTCCATCCAAGCACAACACATAATCCCAAACAATTATTAAAACAATACCAAGAATAATACCAGCACTACTAGTCCTTTCATATTGCAGTCGGTTTCATTTAAAACTAACACTACTAATCAAACCTATTGCTTTTTGTGAAGGCAATGAAAGGAATGCATTTCAATAGCATATATACAGAAAGTTTAGCAAAGTGGAGACTGACTCGGCTTGAACTTAAATTAGATGGAAAATAGAATTAAAGGTGTGGTGGACACCACATCACAATCGGTTCTAGCTAAGAACCGATTGTGATGACACCCTCATCACAATCGGTTCTAGCTCAGAACCGATTGTGATGAGGGTGGTCATCACAATCGGTTCCTACTCAGAACCGATTGTGATAAGGGGCCCCTCATCACAATCGGTTCTCAACTTGAACCGATTGTGATGACGGTGTCATTACAATCGGTTCTTGTTCAGAACCGATTGTGATGAGGGTGGTCATCACAATCGGTTCCTACTCAGAACCGACAGATAAGAGGTTTCATCACAATCGGTTCTCAACTTGAACCGATTGTGATGATTTGATATTACAATCGGTTCTTGTCCAGAACCGATTGTGATGTGCTCGTGATACTCCCGCCAAAGTGAAAATTGGGCGTCATGGTAAAATTGGACACTTAGTTAAATTTTGGAGCACCCAAGTCATAGTAAATTCGAAGTATAAGAATACTAACATTAGTGTTCGAGTGCTTTGTGGGGTTAAGGGGAGTGAGACGCGTTATATTTTCAAATGTTATCATACCAACACTACGGTACTAGATCATATAAGAACTCTGAAGTTAAGCGTGCTTGGGTGAGAGTAGTACTAGGATGGGTGACCTCTCGGGAAGTGCTCGCATCTGCATCAAAATTGGCGGCAAAACTCATTAGTTAAACGTGCTTAGGCGAGGGTAGTACTAACTAGAATGGGTGAGGGTGACCTCTTGGGGAAAAATCTCTTTGTTTTGTGTTAAAACCGTCAGAACAATGTTCTAGCAAAGAACCGATTGTGATGAGGGGCTTATCACAATCGTTTCTTCGCAAGAACTGATTGTGATGATTGTTTATCACAATCGGGGAGAAAACTGACTGTGATAGCGATTCCTCATTACAATCGTTGGATTTTCTATCGCCACCAAAACCGATTGTGATGACGAAAAAGAACCGATTCTAATGTGTATTTTTGTAGTAGTGATCATAGGGTGGCGATTGTTATAATCAGTAATATAAAGGCTTTGTCACGTAACTCTCAAACGGATACCTTCGGTATCGTGTGGCATGTTGGACATGATGGGATGTTTATCGTGTAAAAATTTTTGTACAACCTTTGCAGAGTGCAGATCTATATGAATAGCCGTGTCCGCTATCATGGACATCACCTGGCTATACGCTACAACAAGTTTTTCTGATAATTGGTTGAAAAGTGTGTGGATAGGGAGTCCACGCACGATTGACTGGTAAAATGACTTCGTTGAGATTTTAAAAGTTATGGCAGCAAGCCACCTATTTATTTATAATTACTTATGCCCTATTACTGTTTGTTATCAAATATCAAATGCCTTCACAAATTTCTGATTGCAATCAACTATACAATATTGGAAATGAAAGTTTGTTTTATACAAAATTAGAAAACCTGGTAGAATAGCCATTCCTTTGATATAGCCTTACATACTATATAAAATTTATGTATAAGTCATGCGGAGTACGATTTTGGTACTCAACCGTTTCTTGTTGAACTTAATCAGAGGATTGGGAAGAAGACCCATCGTACGATTACTTTTACACCGCGCATTTTGGTGATGATGACACCAACTTCTATGGATCTTACACCAGCTAGTTGCCTATGGATGTGTTGAGGCATGCTAGTTGGATGTTGTTGCCTCTATATTTTGCTTCCGATATGATCTTTAACTTCTAAACTATTTGGTCGGTCGGTCTTGTTGCAAAACTAGTCATTATGACTTAATTTCGGATGTTCAATATTATATGCTACTCTGTCATTCATCTCGTGTTTGTATGTGACATATCTCGTTGTTGGATGTGTGTGCTAGCTATTTATTGTGGAATAGATTAGCATGGTATACACATAGAGGTCGAATTCAAATTCTGGGTCCCGACAATTAAATCCTTATAGGAATACTTTGCGATAGCAATGTTATTTACATGTGGTAGGAGTATTCATGTTCTTTATATCTTTTTCGTTAGCACATATATACAAGATATGTGTATTTGTTTTTATGATCATACTACCATTGTACTTTATAATATGCCTAGTATATATATTACAATTAAAACTATCTCTATTATAGAAATTAAAATGATCACAAAAGTGCAGTACATGCTTCTAACAGTACCACCGTGTGACTTGAACCATGATTGTTTGGTTTCATGCCTAAGCCGTTAGTTGTTCAATTATTTACTTCCATGCCTTAAGTGCAACAAAGTGTTGCTCGGCTCGCAATTCGGCTATAGCCAATCTCCCCTTCTAGCTCGTTAACTTAAAAATCGACCAAAATTAGCTACGAGCCTTGCGAACAGGCTTCACAAAATCAACCAAAATTACTCGATATTTAAAATCGATCAGTAAATTGCTCCAATTCAAATTATTTTTTTTTGGAAATTTAAAGAAATTTATCAAACGGTGTTAATTTTTTTTTTACGATTTTTATGTGATGTCCTGAGGTAATGCTAGTGATGCTGTAAAATTTTCAGATGATTATGAGACATGTGTATTTTTTAAAAATTATGACAGTGCTACTGTCTTTATATATGCTCTTATATTTTTTATTTTTTAGGGCCACTAAATGAAGTCTAATATTTCTGACACTTTTTTGTAAAGTACTGAGGTAATGAAAATGATATATTAAAATTTTCAGATGATGATCAGATGTGTATATTTTTTTTAAAAAATTCTGATAGTGCTAGTATATGCTTTTCTATTTTTAATTTTCTAGGGACACTAAATGAAGTCTAATATTTCTGCATATTTTACTACATGATCCTTGGGTACTCTTTATAGTACCATTAAAATTTCAGAGCATGATCAAGCTTATAATTTTTTATAAAAATCTGACAGTGTCTGTTCCTTTTAATTAATTGATATTTTTTTTATTTTTTACAAGCACTAAATGAATTCAAAAATTGTTAAAATTTCTCTTAGGTGTTTTATAGATTAATTGGGATTTATTGAGATTTTATGAATTTTTTTCCAACTTTCGTTGAGTGTCCCAAAAATCAAATAAAATCGTTCAAAAATCGAATAAAATTGGTCAAAAATTGAAAACTGATAGAAAATCAAACAAAACTGGTCAAAAATTGGTGAAAAAGGCTCATAAATCGAGCAAAATTGATTAATTTTTGAATTTTTTTATGAATTTTGACCGTCGATTTCAAAAAAATTGACTTCAAAACACTTCAATTTCTATCGGTTTTCGATTTTTGATTTTTGTCCAATTTTTCCGTACAAATTTGTGAATCCTGCTTGTGAGACTGTTGATCAACACGCTAGAGTTGGCTACCAAGAAACAAACCTATAGGTTGAAGAAATTTACTGGTCAGACTGGTCAGTACAAAGCATAATATAAAGTAGTACTAGTACTTCGTACAGAGCTTTAGATTCCAGCTTTATTTTAGATTTAAAACTTGTAGGCTAAAATAAAGCTTGTAGGCTAAAATAAAGTTAATTAAGTTTATATTTTTATTCTAAAATGTAAACAAAATGATCCCACCTTAACACTCTTAATATACCCACAGCTCCAGCTCCATAGATTTGATAGAGCTAGAAATACCCAGCTCCACTAGATCTACGAATTTAGTGGAGCTAAAGCTGTGACCAAACTAGCACATTATCAGCCTCAAGTTGACGTACACGTACCTAACATAACTTCGAAATTCTGCACATTGATGTCTTTAAAGCAAAGACAAAGGTTGGTGCCGTAAACGAAAAAACATCTTCCCATTTCTAGCATCCTGCTCTTCAAATCTCTGAACAAAATCCATGACCGATCCCATCGTATAACATGACACCAGGTTAATAATATTGACGAAAATCAAAGAAAAACCACAATTTTCAAACGTATCATATGGGTACGGCATTTAAAATCGACCATATGGAATTACGAACCCTGGGCATCTTCGGACCGAGGGCTAAAAAGCCCATGTGGGCATGACGGGCCCAGCATAAAAGGCAACAACCAGAAATCACATAGACAGCTATTAGCTTGAGCATCAAGAAAGCACCGGGAAAAAGGCAAGGAATCCTGATTAGGTGAGATATGGCAGGGTCGGTCTATAGCTTTAGAGGACACGACCAGTAGAGACATAACCCTAGCATGGAACCAACTATAACTTGCTTTTGTAACTGCTCCCCTCCGCTGTATAAAGGGGGATCAGGGGGACACCGGAAGGGAGAGCCACTTGGGCAACTCCCGTTTCATCCAGACACACAATCCCAAGAACACAGGAGTAGGGTATTATCTCTTCCACGAGAGCCGAACTTGTCAAAAAACACTTGTCTCCTGTGTTACCATCGAGCTCAGGTCTCGCGCTCCACCCCGTTTTCTTTATTGTCGGCAACAAACGTCGACAGTTGGCGCGCCAGGTAGGGGCAAGCGTGAAGATCGTCTCTGCCAAGCTTGATGGCCGTCATCAACGGAGTCCCCGCGTTCTTCACTCCCGGCCAAGGCTTTCGCTTCAGAAGCTTGGAGGTGTGTTGGCCCTCTCGGGCGTGGGCCAGATCCTGCCTGAGGGGGAGCGCGACATCGTCTCGGTCACGCTCCCGGTCGGGTCAGGGAAGACTGTGGCTATCTGCTCGCAAGCAGAGGGCCATGAGATCGCTTCCTGGACTGGATACGGTGAGAAGGCAACCGGCGATGAGCTCCGAGTGGTGGGTGTCATTGGCCATGAACCTCTCGGACCCGAGGACCCTGCCCGTGTTCAGGAACCAGAGTGGGAGCAGCGAGGGCGACTCCTTCGGCTTTCATGGTGTCTACGTAGTAGAAGACACACGGACTGAAGCCCAACACCAGTAGGAGGTCGAGGAGTCTACGGGTGTAGACCACCGCCACCGAAGGGTTCAAGAAGCACGAGCGCGGAGCCTACAGGACCATGCTCGTGATGTCAACCACGACATTCTGCAGATGAGGATTGGTGAACAAGCCGTCTTCCACATACCTCTGCAGAACATCGTCGTCTGTAAGACTTTGCTCGACACCCTGGGCCAATGCTTGGTGCTGAGAGCCCTATCGCCCCGATCGTGGCCCAAGTACAGGCCATGGTGACGGCGGCAGCAATTCAGCAAAATCAAGAAGATTCGGTGGGGAGGCCACACTCCCGAACTCGGCAAGTCACGCAGACCGCCAGCAGTCGGACCAACCGTAGTCGGGCAACGTGCAGTCGACATGAGCTGCGTTGGGACGAGGACGCCCGCCGGCGCCTCACCAGCAACATCCCCCTAAGAATTAACGCCAGGCGGCAGGAACGTGAGGATGACGAGTGGCACCAGCGCAAGGACGACCTCGAGAATTTCGGCATCGGTCCCGACGACCGACACAATTGTATCGACCGAAGCGGCCACGACCACCATGCCCAACTCGATTTCGGCGACTCTCGGGACAACACTCCGCCATGCCGGTCCCCTCCCCGACGCCACGGTCGATCCATCGACGGGATCCACGCATTTACCGCTCATCTTCATCGAGTGGTGTGACCCGATGGATTCAACCCCAAGGGCATCACTAAGTTCGATGGGGAGAGAGACCCGGAGGCTTGGCTGCAGGTTTACGCCCTTGCAGTCAAGGCCACGGGGGGAGATCACAACGTGATGGCTAACTATTTGCCTGTCACGTTGGCTCCATCAGCTCAAAACTGGCTAACGGGACTTCTAGAGAATTCCATAGATTCCTAGGGAGATCTCTGTGACCAGTTCATCGCCAACTTTCAGGGCACCTACGAGAGGCCCGGAACCCCGTGGGACTTATACCAGCTTCATCAAAAGAAGAATGAGTCCCTCCAGGAGTTCATCCGGTAGTTCATGCAGAAGAAGAACACCATTCGGGACGTCTCAGAGGCGGTCATCATAGCAGCCTTCCAGAAGGGTGTCTCCGATCCCAACCTAATCAAGAAGATGTCTCGAAAGCCGCCGACCATGGTGAAGGAGATGTTCGCTCTCGCAGACCACTATGCCACGGCCTCAGACACCCTGGCCGAGCAGCAGGATGACTGTTCGGGCCCGAAGGACAAGAAGGACCACGCTGAGTCCTCCAAACAGAAGGACAAGAAGCGCAGAGGTGAAGAACTTGTCGCGGTCGCTGAGGGCGGTCGGGCCCGACTGTCTCGCCCGATGGGCTATGACAAGATGATGGATGCCTAATGTCCTTTTAATCCAAAGGGGAGACATTCTGCAAAAGATTACGTTACCTTGAAAAGGTTTGCCCGCGAGTGCGGCAAGCAGGCGGGCAGAGACCAAGGTAGAGCGATCGGGAAGCAGGACATCTCCAATCAAGGGGACTACCAAGCAGTTGAGCACGAGCTCAACTACATCTATGGGGGCTCGGCTGCATATGAGTCCAAGCAGAAGCAAAAGCTTACCGCTCGTGAAGTCAACGCGGTCACGCCAGTGACCCCCTAGTACGTGAGGTGGTCCGAGATCCCGATCACATTCGATTGATCGGATCACCCCGACTACATCCCGTACCCAGGGAGATACCCCTTGGTGTTGGATCCGGTCATCCGTGGTGCGAAGCTCAAAAGGGTGTTGGTCGATAGAGAGAGCGTACTCAATGTCCTTTTCTCCAAGACCTTCAACGACATCGGGATCCCTCATTCCGAGCTCAAGCATGGATCGTCTCTGTTCCACGGGGTAATCCCCAGGACCTCGACGGTACCACTCGGGCAAGTCACCCTGACGGTGACGTTCGGGACTAGGGAGAACTACCGGACCGAGTGCCTCAACTTTGAGGTGGCTGATTTCGAGACGGCATACCACGCCATCTTGGGAAGGCCGGGTCTAGCCAAATTCATGGCCGTACCCCACTACACATATCTGGTGCTGAAGATGCCAGGACCCAGGGGCGTTATCACGCTCTGCGGTGATGTCAAGAGGTCCTTCACATGCGATAGGGAAAGCTGTGAGATGGCCGAAGCCTAAGAGGCCATTACCAAGAGGTAAAAGATCCGTAAGGCGGCGGCAAACTAGCAGAGTGAAAGCGGTGTCCCGGCCAAGGAGCAGGACAAGTCAGGTATGCGGCCCGATCCTGGCATCAAGAAGGTGGCTCTCGCCCCGTCCGACCTAGCCCAGACGGCTCTGGTTGGGACAGGGCTCGGCAATAAATAGGAAGGCGCGCTCGTCACCTTTCTTTGGGCAAACTGGGACATCTTCACTTGGAAGCCATCAGATATGCCCGGTGTTCCAAGGGAGGTGATCGAGAATTGCTTGAACGTCCACAAGAAAGCAAATTCTATCAAGCAGCAGCTCCGACGGTTTGCATAGGATCGCTGAGACGCCATCAAAGGGGAGATCACTAAGCTCTTGGCTGCGGGCTTTATCCAAGAAGTGTATCATCCTGACTGGCTGGCAAACCCAGTCCTTATCCGCAAAAAGAATAAAAGCTGGCGTATGTGCGTTGATTATACTGATCTCAACAAGGCATGTCCTAAGGACCCATTCAGGTTGCCTCGCATCGATCAAGTGGTGGATTCCACTACTGGGTGCGAGTTCCTGAGTTTCCTAGATTCCTACTCGGGTTATCACCAGATTAGGTTGAGGGAAGAAGATTGTATCAAGACTTCATTCATCACTCCGTTCGGGGCATACTACTATGTCACGATGCCATTCGGGCTGAAAAACGCTTGTACGACATACCAACGCGCAATTCAGCAGTGTTTTCACAATCAGCTCGAACGCAATGTGGAAGCGTATGTAGATGACGTTGTAGTCAAAACCCAGAAGAAGGAGGATCTTGTATCTGATCTGGCCTAGATGTTCAAGAGCTTGCGAGCTTACAAGATGAAGCTCAACCCTGAGAAGTACGTTTTTGGGGTCCCTTCAGGTAAGCTTCTCGGTTTCATTCTGTCCCATCACAGTATCGAGGCGAACCCCGAGAAGATCAGTGCTATCATGAATATGAAGCCTCTGACCAGTCAAAAGGATGTCCAGAAGCTGATCGGGTGCATGGTGGCACTCGGCAGGTTCATTTCCCGACTAGGCACTCAGGGGATGCCATTCTTCAAGCTTCTCAGGAAGCAGGAATGATTCCAATGGACGTTTGAGGCGTAGCCGGCATTTGAAGACCTCAAGACGTTCCTCACAATGCCACTAGTGCTGGCCTCGACACTGCTAGAAGAACCTCTCTTGCTCTACATTGCTGCGACGACCCATGTGGTCTGTATGGCAGTGATCGTGGAGCGAGATGAGGAGGGATACTCGTAGAAGGTTCAACACCCAGTTTACTTCGTCAGTGAAGTATTGGTATCCAATGTGCGGTACCCTCAAGTGAAAAAGCTATTATATGCTGTACTGCTTACTTCCCGTAAGTTGAAGCATTACTTTCAAGAGCATGCGATTTTGGTGGTCACCTCCTTCCCGCTCTGTGATATACTTCACAATCGGGAAGCCATCGGGAGGATTGCAAAATGGGCAGTCGAGCTCGAGGCTTTTGAGATTACCTTCAAGCCCCGAACCGCGATTAAGTCCCAAGTCGTAGCTGATTTCGCCGCCGAATGGGTAGAAATGCAGAGCGCCGCCAACGCTAAGGATCTCGAGTACTGGACAATGTACTTCGACGGTTCCCTCACACTTAATGTGTAACACCCCGGCATTTAATATGCCTGAATGCTACCAAACATAAGCTAAACAACATCTAAATACCACAATTAAACATAAATTCCAGCAAAGGCGCACATGCTAAAAGCCGAGATTTCGGCAGCATCTCCTTTGTTTTAACATGAATTAACACAATATCAATATCATGGCAAGATATGTCATAGCACACGATAAATAAAACATCAACATAAATGGATATATCATCAAATTACGCCAATAAAAGCATGCTCAACCACTTCATAAGCTATAACCAAGCAAATAAGGAATCACAAGCATGCTAAATTAAACCCTACATTAAGTTTATGGCACAACTTTTAATATCATGTCTCCAAGTGATTAATTATGGACTATGATGGTGGAGCTACGTGTAGAAGTGTAGCTAGACCCCTTTTTCCCGCATGCCGATCTCAAAGTACCTAAAAACAACATAAAACACAAGCGTGAGTTCGAAGATGGAGGGTGTGCACCCTCTCCCCCCTTCCATCCCGAAGATGGAGGGTGCCTACTCCTCGCTTCCACAACCCACGGTAGATGGAATCACGATGTAGGACTTACTCTAATGGCTCTCTGGATTAGTCATAACTTTCTCACCGACCTTCCCGGATTAGTTAATGACTTTCTCACCGCCCGGGCCATGTAACATGTCATGCATGCAACTATGCCAATTATCATATATCACATGTACATAAACATATGGCAACTCATCATGACAAATATAAACACATGGCATCGAACCATGATAATCATACTCAATATTTCATTGAAAAACAGCAAGCATGGCAAGTGAGCATAGCAAGTGTTCAATCTTTCACCCAATATCAACAAACAACCTACAATCCGCTATACATTACAACACACTTGCCTCAATCAGGCGACGGATTTGTGGGACGTAGAGGGCACTCCCGGTGTCACACCACCTGCACATAGGCATCACACACTCACAATAATGCCCGCAAAACAGTACACAAATCCCCATCTAACCCGACATTGCCCACTACTTGCAAACCTAAAAACAGAGGTTCTGTCCCGGCGGGACAGCAGCCTTGCAAAGGCCATAACTTGAGTTCTGGGACTCCAAATCGATTAAACGAGTACACCATCGCGAAGCTTAGGAAATTTCCTACCTTTTTCTAGTTATACGGAAAGACTGATTCGGACTCTAAAATTGTTTAATCTACAGATTACTACGATCGGTTCCAATCGCGTCACAGATTTTAACACGATCGATAAAACGGCCATAACTTTCAAACGGCTCATAGGATTTTAACGTGCTTCATGTCCACGGAAAGATAATTAAATTATCTACAACTTCTTTTAAGTCCGTACGGACAGATTCGGATTCTAAATCGACAAAAACTCGAGCCCTAGCCTGACTGCTCAATCTGCCCGAAAACAGAAACGTGGCAACGTCTAGATCTAACCCAAAGAACTCCAACCCAGCACCACCAATTGATCTAAAAACTTCATAAACACCCTAAGAACAGTACCTAGATCAAACCCAAGGATCCCCATGATCATACCTTTGCCCAACGAACGAATCTCCAATAGATCTCCTTGCGGATCGCTCCTCGCTCCACGCTCCTCGCTCCTCGCTCCAACGGATGGATCCACAAGATGCAGAGGTGTGGAGACCACCCTAGGGCAGCAAGGGGGTGGAGGAGAGGTGGTGGAGAGGTGGGGAGCAATGGGGCAAAGGGGGAGGTGGAGGCGCACAAGAGGGAGAGGGAGAGGGGTGGCGGCTAGGGCTTAGGAGGGGGAGGGAGAGGGGCGCACCAATGCTGCATGGGGCGCAAGGGGGCTGGGGGAAGCCCCTTTTACCAGCCCTCAACACAATCCTAGTCCGTTACGGAGACCTAATCCATCCCACCAAAGCCCACCAAGGCCCAAAACTCCCCCGGGAAGGCCCGAAACCCCGGAAACGGCCCGGAAAAAGCTATTAACCTCCATAACCTATAGTTTTAACCTTAATTCCACATCTCATAATGTTATTAACCTTATCATGCACGTTAAATAAGGTTACGACACTCCGTGGTGTCACAACGCTTCAAAAGGCCCAAAAACGCGAGTAAACCTCAAGCCGTAAGATTTTCTTCTCTAATTTCGCAATTTGTAATGTCACACCAAAACGTAGTGTCACATAATGGCGCAGGAGCAGGGGTCGTACTCATGTCTCCAATGAAGTAGAGATTAAAGTATGTTTTCCAAATCCATTTCCCAGCATCCAACAACGCCGCCGAGTATGAGGCCCTCATCTACGGACTCCGCATTGCCATTTCTCTCGGTATCCGGAGACTGGTGGCACACGAAAACTCACAGCTGGTCATTAATTAGGTGCGGAAAGAATGGTCCTGCCTCGGCAATAGCATGGCGGCCTATTGTCAAGAGGTGCGTAAATTGGAGGACAAATTTGACTGTTGGAACTTGTCCATATACTCCGACGGGACAATGAGGCAGCAGACAAGCTGGCGAGGCTAGGTTCCAGTCGGGCGCCAGTTCCGGCTGGTGTATTCGTCGAAGAATTACACAAGCTAACAGTAAGTCGACAATAAGAAGCGAGAAAGTTAGATGGGAGACTGGTCGATGCTGAAGTCTTGACCATCAATCCCGACTAGACAATCCCCTATTTGGACTATATCTTGAAAGACAAGCTCCAGACGATCGCACGCAAGCCGAATGCATCATGCGTCAAAGTAAAAGCTACACAGTAGTCGGGGAATAGCTCTTTCGCAAGAGTGCCTCCGGCGTGCTAAGGCGGTGCATATCAGAATTGGAAGGGAAGGCCCTCCTTAACGACATACACTCGGGAGTATGCGGGCACCAAGCCGCATCAAGCACCTTGGTCGGGAAGGCTTACCTGCAAAGTTTCTTCTGGCCAACTGCCATGACGGATGCCCAGGACATCGTCCGCACATGCGAAGGATGCCAGTTCTTTGCTCGGTAGATCCATGTGCCGGCGCTGGAACTGCAGACCATCCCAATCACTTGGCCATTTGTAGTATGGGGGCTTGACATTGTCGGTCCCCTGAAGAAGGCTCAAGGTGGATATACTCACCTCTTCGTCGCCATTGATAAATTCACCAAATGGATTGAAGTGAAGCCAATCGCCACGATCATGGCAGCCAAGGCCAGAGAATTTTTTCAAGAGATTGTGGTTAGATTCGGCGTGCCAAACAGGATCATCACCGACAACGGCACTCAATTCAGAGGTGAAGAATTTCAAGAATGGTGCGACGAACTCGGCATTAAGATCTGCTTTGCTTATGTGGCCCACCCACAAAGCAATCGTGAAAGCATCTAGGCCCCCTAATGGTTTATTTATATTATTTGTTGGGTTTTGGTGCTTGATGATAAATTAAATTAGTTTTAGTAGATTTCCTCAGAAAGGAGGATCAAGATTAAGGTTCCCTTAATCCTAGTTCTTTGACTTGGGAGTTGATTCAAGTCTCTTAGATGTGTTGTTCTAGTTTTCAACCGTTCTCAACCGTACTATAAAGAGGGATTATGCATAAGTTCAAAATCTTAGTTCCTAGGACTTTTTATTAAGACTACTTGGAGCTTAGGTTAAATCTTTTCAGATTCCTCTAAAAATCTTGTCTTGAGTTCATATCCCTTTCAAGTCAAACTCAAATGCTTTTTAAACTGAACTCAAACCGAGCGTTTCCCATTTACGTCGGACCAAGTCTTTGGGTCCGGTGCAAATAGGTTTTCCCTTTGAAACCAACTTGAATGCATTAAGGCTACAACGGACCAAAAATCCTTCCTTTGCTTCAGACCACTTTTCTTGGTCCGTAGTAAACTTAAAACTTACTGGATTTGCAGTTGAATCCAATTCATTTCTTATGTCATGATCAGTAAGTTTGCCTTCTACGACAGACCAAGTTTTGATGCATCGTAAACATGCACTTCATTATCTCTCAACGGACCAGTTTTTGCTCAAAGCATGTGTACGACGGACCAACTCTTCTTGGTCCGACGTAAATGCACTTTTCGCTGTTTTGGTTCCGGAGTTCATTGAGCCTCTTGTATACTTTGTCAAACCTTGTCAGATACAATCATATTGAGTTGTCTTTTCAGTCTGACATTGGCAAACGGCTACTTTTTGCCAATAACGGCTATTTGCTTCTTGTAGCCTATTTAAACTGTTCAGAGGCTCTCCCAAAATAGACTTTTTACATCTCTTTGACATCTAGCATCCCAAAAGCTGAAAAGCCCTCAAAGAGATCAAGCTCAACTCTGAAAGCAAAAATCCTACACTCTTACAGCTCCAAGTGAAGTCTAGTTTCAGTAGTTTTCTAGTGAACCAAGAGACAGGGCTTGTGGATGGTCTATTACTCTTGGAACTAGCTGTTCCTAGACGTTTACTGGTGGTTGTAGTGCGACCTGTCTAACCGTGATTGTGGAAGGCCACTGTCATTGTGAGAGGTTTCGACTCACCTCACCGGAGTGGTAAAAGAGTCACACTAGTGACAATTCCAGTACTCCTGTTGTGAGTTACTGGTGGAGCAATACTTCCGAGGAAGTGCTCTAACGGGGACGTAGGAGATTTATCTCTGAACCTCGGTGATAAATTTCGTTTGTCTTTGTGTTTTGTTTGTCTTTGCTTGTATCCCTATTCGTTGGCTCTTGTTCGTTGTCTGTTGGGGCTTAATCGTTATATTTGTTCAGTTCCTGTCTTTAAACTCTTAGTTAATCTTGTTAAATTGTTAAAATTGCCTATTCACCCCCCTCTAGGCCATACCGATCCTTTCAAGTGGTATCAGAGCAGGTTTTACCCTATTCAAGCTTAATTAGCTTGGGTAATGGCCGAGGGAAATGGGTCTGCTACTGTCAGTGTAGGAAGGGTTCCTGTTTTTGATGGCACTAATTATGCTTACTGGAAAATTTGTATGAGGTGTTATCTTGAGGCTGTAAGTTATGACATTTGGAGAGTTACAGAAAAACCTTTACCTCCACGTGTCATACCTAAGGGACAGTCCTCTTCCTCAGAACCCATACCTGGGGAAATTAAAAACATGCAATATGATGCTCAGGCTAGAAATGCTATATTCTCCTGTCTTAGCATAGAAGTTTTTGATAGAGTGAGCAATCTGTCTACTGCTTATGATATTTGGACCACTCTACAAGAAATTCATGAAGGCACCTCTGATGTGAAAGAAGAGAAGTATTTTTTTGTTAGAGAAAAGTTTGATCAATTCAAAATGCTTTCTCATGAAAATGCTAATGATATGTTCTCTAGACTTAATCCTATTGTCAATGAATTTAAAGGTCTTGGAACTAAAGTTGATGATGTGGAAGTTTGCAGGAAAATGATAAGGGTGCTGCCTCGTGCCTATCACAGTTTGATTACTTATCTATCAAACAGTGGAGATCTCAAAAAATTAACACCCACTGAGTTGTTGGGGAAGATCTCTGCTCATGAACTTACTTTGGCCGAAGAAGATGCACCTAAGAAGAAATCTATTGCTCTCAAGGCCAAAGATAAGGTGCAAGAGTCATCTAGTGAAGAAGATGATGTTTCAAGCTGTGAAGAGGATAAAGATGTCAAGAAACTGGCTTTACTCATGAGATCGGCAAATAAAATCATGAGGAGAGTTAATGCCAGAGACAGAGGAAAGGTATATAATCAGTTTTCCAAGAAAAACCCTTTCTCAAATATCACCTGTTTTGAATGCAATGAAAAGGGACACATAGCTGCTCGATGTCCCAACAAGAGCAAGAAAAAGGGCAAGAGCAAAGATGAAGAAATCAATGAAAATACTTACAACGGTCGCAAGAAAGCTTATCACAAAAAGAAGTTCTCTAAAAAACATTGGAAAAAGGGGAAGAAAGAGGTACATATTTGTGACACCTCGGAGTGTCGTATCCTTAATTTTTGAACATGATAAGGTTAAATACAGTATGAGATGTGGAAATAAGGTTAAAATCATAAGGATCGGGGGTTAATAACGTTTAGGGCCGTTTAAGACCGTTTTCGGGGTTTGGGCCTTCAAGGAGTTTTGCAGGCCTTGGTGGGCTTTGGTGGGATGGATTAGGACTCGTAACGGACTAGAGTTGGGTTGAGGGGCTGTTAAAGGGCTTCCCCAGCCCCTTGCGCCCCCGCCTCCCCTTATTGCGCCCGCCTCCCCTGTTGCGCCCCTCCCAAGCGTCGCCCCTCCACAAACCGTGCACCACCTCCATTCTCCACCTCCACCATCTCCCTCCACCCCTTGCTGCCCTAGGGTGGCCACACCCTGCACCTCGTGGATACATCCCGTGGAGGCGAGGCGAGGCGAGGAAGCGAGGAAGCGAGGCGGAAGCGGTCGCGAGAGATTCGGAGATTGATTGGAGTTTTGCGCTTCGGGCAAAGGTATGAACATGAGGATCATGGATTTGATCTAGGTACTGTTATTAGGGTGTTTATCAAGTTTTAGATCAATTGGAGGCGCTGGTTTGAAGTAATTTGGGTTAGATCTAAACTTGTCCACGTTTCTGTTTTCGGGCAGATTGAGCAGTCGAACTAGGGTTCGAGTTTCCGTCAATTTAGAATCCGAATCAGACCGTACGGACTTCTAGGAAGTTGTAGATAATTTAATTATCTTTCCGTGGACGTAAAGCACGTTAATTTCCGATCAGCCGTTTGAAAGTTATGGCTGTTTTACCGAGCGCCTAAAAATCTGTGGCGTAACTGGAACAGATTGTGGTAATCTGTAGATTAAACAATTTTAGAGTCGAATCAGTCTTTCCTATAACTAGGAAAAGTTGGGAAATTTCCTAAGCTTACTTGACGGTGTACTCGTTTATTCGATTTGGAGTCCCAGAACTCAAGTTATGCCTTTTGCAAGGCTGCTGTTCCCTTCGGGACAGAACCTCTGTTTTTAGGTTTTGCGAGTAGTTGGCAATGTCGGGTTAGATGGGGCGTGTGTACTGTTTTGAGTTATGATTGTGAGGTGTGATGCCTATGTGCAGGTGGTGTGACCCCGGAAGTTCCCTCTTCTTCCGCCAATCCGTTGCACGTGTTTGAGGCAAGTGTGTTGTGATGGATAGCAAGTTGTAGGTTGCATGTTGAAATTAGATGGAATTGCCTACATGATATATGTCCACTTGCCATGTGTTAATGAATGATATGATATGATGAGCATGTTTAACATATTATGATGCCATGTGTTAATATGTGAATTAAATATGATAATTGGCATGGTTGCATGCATGTCATGAGATAGGGCGAGGCGGTGAGAAAGTCTTAACTAATCCGGTAAGGGGTCGGTGAGAAAGTTATGACTAATCCGGGCCATTGAGTAAGTCCTATGTCGTGATTCCATCCACGTGGTGTTTGAAGGCGGTAGGCACCCTCCATCTTCGGGATGGAAGGGAAAGAGTGCACAAGCCGGGTGTGTACTTCCATCTGCGGTATGAGGTTCGGAGAGGAGCAATGCATTACATATACAAATTGATGATGATATTGATAAGTATTCATGAATGAGATGTTATACATGATGAAAGATGTTATTGACTTGTTGTTCTTGTTGTCCATTGCAGTATGCTTCTTGCTGAGTTTTCGAACTCACCCTTGTGTTTTCTTGTTGTTTTAGGTACCATGAGAGCGGCATGCGGGGAAAGGGAATAGTCACACTCTCACACGTTGCTTCACCTTAATGTTTCCCAAGTCAATTCATTTAGTTGGATAATAAATTGCGTGTGATGGCCTTTTAAATTAAGTCTTAGCTTGGTTAATGAGAGTTCTATTGTTTGTTTGACACTTGGAACTTTAAGAGCTTGATGTTAGTCTTTTATTATGCGTTAAGACTTTATTTATTACTGTTTAGATGTTTCTCTTATTGCCATATAATGCTATATTGTTCTTGTTTCTTAAATTCATGATAAAACAAAGGAGGTCTTTGCCGAAATCTAGGTTTTTAGTCTATGCACCTTTGCTGGAATTTGATGTTAAATGTGGTATTTAGATGTTGTTTAGCTTATGTTTGGTAACATTCAGGCATAGTAAATCTTAAATGCCGATTCTGATTACGAGTATCGAGGCGTTTGTAGGTCCTTGGAATCGCGTATTTTTAGTGTCATGCCATAGGGTACAACTAAAATATGATGTGGAATAACTTAGAAACATGGCTTAGGTTTCAACTAAAACTTTGTCATAGGATAGCAACATTAAAACTTGCAAAAATGGTATAACTAATCTAAAATCGACACACTTGGTTGCATTTAGGATGGGTTTTGGTTCATCAATGCATCGTAAGCTTGATTATGTGATAAGGAATATGCTTATAATGATGTTTGATCTATGATCTTGATTGTGTGCTTTTCGTGTTTTGGTGGTTTGTCTGTCCTAAGCGGCCATGCCGAGGTGAAGCGTGGGCCGTGGCCGTGGAGGCAGGCGAAGAGCTCAGGAAGAGTTCTTGAGTCATGCAGTATAAATGATTGGATTGTTCTGTTGTGGTGATAAAAGTGGGGTTGTGGCAGAAGAGTTTAGGTCACCTCTTTTTTGGTTCATAGTAGCGGTGAGGTTTGTGGTGTGGCGGTTAGCGCCATCAGAAGAACTATTAACCCTGTAGGAGAAAGTGCTTATCCTTTCTGTCCTTGATCGGGTAGTTGGCGGAGTCAAATAGAAGAGTTGATGGTGGTTCCCTTCGGATGTTCTCTGTAGTTACGGCCCGGTCGTGTTATTTTTCTTGGCTTTAGTTGAGCTGAACCAAAAGAAAAGTGTTTTGTATTGGATTTTAGCGGATCGTTAGTGCGGTGGTGAGCACCGTGCTTTAGAAGTTGGTTGGGCCAGGAGTTGCAACCCTTTGTGGCTTTCCGGCCATACGGGGCGAAGTGCCCGGATGAACCCGATAGCATCATCAAGTGGGGAGGCGGTGCCTTCTCCTCCCACTCCGGCGTCTTCCGAAGAGGATCGGTGCACTTGATAGCGCTGCCCTGTTTCTCGGCCACCGCGCTGCGTGGCGCCACCGGCGTCTTGCAGTGCCGCGGCACTCTGCTCCTCTCTGATTGCCTCCTCCGCCCCAGCCTTGATGGGGCATCGGACTGAGTCAGGCTCATACACGTCGGCGCCACCGAGTGTCAGCTTTGCCGCCCGTCAGTAGGGCATCCAGAGGTGGTTGGTGCTCTGCTCGTGGATTCCGTTGATGCCTTTGTTCTATTTGATTCGGAGCATCCTATTCTTTTGTGTCGTCGGGTTGCTAATAGAGCTAAGTTGGGAGTTCAGTAGTTTACAGTCAGTGTTAGTCAGATTCTCACAGGGGTTTGATTGCTAGTTCTTTGGTTTGCCACTGGTTGCACCATTGCCATTGATGATGAGGTTTTCTTTGCCAATCTCATGGTGATCGAGTTGGCTCCTTTTGATGTCATTTTGGCATGGGTGGTTTGCATCGATCCCGTGCTAAGATCTGTTTACGGAAGGCGGTTTCCTTGCAGGCCGTCGTGAAGGATTGACCTTTTCAGGGTGGTATACCCTCGATTAAAGTCTTTGCTTTGACTAGTTTGTTTTAAGTTTGGCGTTTGAGGCTATTATTGGGTTTCCTCATGACTTTATGCGAGAAGCCATCTTCCTCGATTCCCATTGAGGAGATTTACGTAGTGAAGGAGTTCGTTGATGTGTTCACTGGCTGAGTTGCACAGTCCACCTCACGTGAGAATGTGGGTTTCGTATTGATCTTGCTCCGGGCACTCGACCTATTTCTATCTCTCCATACCGCTTGGCTCGACCTTTTCAAGGCGAGTTGAAGAAGCGATTGGAGGATCTGATGGCCAAAGGCTTCATTAGCGTGGCGTGTCGCCATAGAGCACCCGTCCTCTTAGTCTCGAAGAAGGATGGAAGATTGGCGTATGTGCATTGATTATCGTGCTCTTAACCAGAAGTGATCAAAAACAAGTATCCTTTGCCTCGCATCGAGGATCTGTTTGACCAAGCCCAGAGAGCAAAGGTGTTCTCCAAAATTGATCTTGATCGGGTATAATCGGATCCGTGTGAGGAAGCGGAGGACATTGAGAAAATTGCTTTCTCCACTAGGTATGGGCATTATGAATTTAAAGTTATGTCTTTTGGACTAACTAATGCTCCTCTTTGTCTTTATGGAGGCGATGAGCATTATGCTACACAAGTACCTTGATGAGTTTGTGGTAGTGTTCGCCGATGACATTCGATTTACTCTAAATCGGAAGAGGAGCATGATGACACTTGAGGCTTTGTCTTTGAGTACCCGAGGAGAATCAATTCTTTGCTAATTTGAAAAAGTGCGAGTTCTGGATTTGGTGGGTTTTCTTGGCCATCATCAATCGAGAGGGCATATCTGTAGATCTAGCAAAGTCTCGTGATTTTGGATTGGAAGAGGCCTTCAATGTCAAAGAGGTGCGTAGCTTCCTTAGCCAGGTTGGTAGCTACTATCGGCGTTTTGTGCAGGATTTCTCTATCATTGCCAAACCACTTTCACGGTGACTCACAAAGGGATGAAGTTCGATTGGAGCTGCGAGTGTGAGCCACCGCTACTGCTTTGAAGGAGAAGTTAGTGTTTGCTCACATTTCTTACCCTTCCCAGAACCAGGAGGCGCTTCCTTGTATTTATTCGATGCTTCTCGGTTGGGACTTGGTTGTGTGCTCATGCAAAATGGCAAGGTGATTGCTTATGCCTCGAGGCGTGAAAAAGCATGAAGCGAGAACTATCCCACCCATGATCTTGAGCTGGCGCGTGGTGTTTGCATTGAAGATATGGAGGCATTATTTATGCAGTGAATCTTGTGATATTTTACTGATCACAAGAGCCTCAAGTACATCTTTACTCGAGAAAGATTTGAACTTGAGGCGAGAGAGTGGCTAGAATTGATAAAGGATTATGACCTCACTATCCGGTATCATCAGGGAAGGCAAATGTGGTGGCCGGCGCTCTCGATCGCAAGACAATGCCCCTGTTGTTGATTGTCTTGTTGCTGATTTTGGCGTTTGGGAGTCTCCTATGCTGAGGACCGTGCAAGTTTGAAACTCAATTGATTCTTGAGTCGGCGATTCACTGGCGTGTCACGAGAGGCTGCAACATGATCGTTTGCTCCGGTAGTGAGGAAGCGCTGGAGGAAGGCAAGTGGAGACTTTCTGTTGATGATCTGGGAGTTTTGAGGTTTGCCGTGCATGCGTGCCCCGAAATCTCAAGTGAAAGAAGACATTACGAGAGAAGCTCATCGCACCGTACCTGGTCCATCTGGAGACCAAGATGTCACAGGGGACTTGAAGAAGAATTTACTGGTGGAAAAGGATGAGAGTGGATATTGCCAAGTATGTGGCGTCTTGTGGGATCTTCGGAAGATCAAGGCGAGCATAAGCGTCCGTGCACGGTCTGTACTGACCATTGGAGGTTCTGTGTGGCCATGGGATGACATCTCCATGGATTTCGTGGTTAGTCTACCTCGTTCTCCACGAGGAAGGATCTTGTTTGGGTTGTGGTGGACCGTCTCGGCAAGTCTGCGCATTTCATTCCCATCCGCCTGACCAATTCGTGACGAGTTGGCTCCCATCTATGTCATCGGGAGATTGTGAGATTGCATGGTGTACCCAAGACCATTATCTACGGTCGGGATGCAGTTCGTCTCCAAGTTAGGAGAGTTTGCGAGTGCTTTGGAGTGCAGCTTTGCCTTAGTACCGCTTTTCACCCTCAGACAGATGGGCGGTCTGAGCGTACCATCAAACTTTGGAGGACATGCTCGAGGGCACAG
Organism: Rhipidocladum racemiflorum; assembly: GCA_036346355.1. NCBI lineage: Eukaryota > Viridiplantae > Streptophyta > Magnoliopsida > Poales > Poaceae > Rhipidocladum > Rhipidocladum racemiflorum. Next base: position 38,753,315 of record CM070581.1, read on the forward strand.
TGTGATGGCTTGGAAGGAGTAGCGGGAAGACCATTTGCCCCTTACGAGTTTGCTTACAATAATAGCTACCATTCCGATCATTTGCTCCTTATGAGGTCTTGTATGGTGAAAGTGCGGTCGCCACTTTGTTGGGATCTTTGTGGGCGAAGAGCTATTCTTGGACGGATTGGAGTTCAGCAGATTTGATCGCGTGTCGGTGGTTCCAAAACCTTCTCTTCGACCTGAAGCTGACCAGAAGAGCTATCTTTGATGTGGCGGCGAGACTTGGAGTTTGAGGTGGGTGATAGCGTGCTCTTGCAGTATCTCCCACCAAGGGTGTGTGCGTTTGGCACCAAAAGCTTCGATCCAAGGTATGTTGGGCCTTTTCCTATCCTCGCCTGAGTTGGCGAGGTTGGCCTGCTCGCCTAGAGCTCTGAATCCATGCAAGGTGTGCATGATGTGTTCCATGTCTCGATGTTGAGAAATGCTTGCATGATCAGAGTTGGTGGTTCCATTGGAACCATTAGTGCTTCAGCGAGACCTCACCTTCGAGTCGTCTGTGAAGTGCAGGGCGTCGGAGCGAGTGATGAAGAACAGGGCGCTTAAGTTTGTCAAGGTCACTGTGGTCACATCAGGCCAGAAAGCGACTTGGGAGTGGAATCTCGCATCGCGAGAAGTATCCGAGCTTTTCACCTCGGGTATGTGATGTGAAAATCTGTCTTTGGTTTCTTTGAGTTTAGTGATTGGTGCGTTTAGATTAGAAGTCGAATCCTGTTGAAGGGAAGAATGTGACACCTCGAATTAACGTATCCTTAATTTTTGAACATGATAAGGTTAAATACAGTATGAGATGTGGAAATAAGGTTAAAATCATAAGGATCGGGGGTTAATAACGTTTAGGCGTTTTCGGGCCGTTTCCGAGTTTGGGCCTTCCCGGAGGAGTTTTGGGCCTTGGTGGGCTTTGGTGGGATGGATTAGGACTCGTAACGGACTAGGATTGGGTTGAGGGCTGTTAAAGGGGCTTCCCCCAGCCCCTTGCGCCCCACCTCCCCTTGTGCGCCCCACCTCCCCCTCTTGCGCCCCTCCCCAAGCCGTGCGCCTCCCAAACAGTGCACCCCCTCCACTTCTCCACCTCCACACCATCTCCCCTCCACCCCTTGCTGCCCTAGGGTGGCCACCCCACCCTGCACCTCGTGGATACATCCCGTGGAAGCGGAAGGCCGAGGAGGCGAGGAAGCGAAGGCGAGGAACGTGGAGGCGAGGAAGCGATTCGCGAGAGATTCGCGGAGATTGATTGGAGTTTTGCGCTTCGGGCAAAGGTATGAACATGAGGATCCTTGGATTTGATCTAGGTACTGTTATTAGGGTGTTTATCAAGTTTTTAGATCAATTGGAGGCGCTGGTTTGAAGTAATTTCGGTTAGATCTAAACTTGTCCACGTTTCTGTTTTCGGGCAGATTGAGCAGTCGAACTAGGGTTCGAGTTTCCGTCGATTTAGAATCCGAATCAGACCGTACGGACTTCTAGGAAGTTGTAGATAATTTAATTATCTTTCCGTGGGACGTAAAGCACATTAATTTCCGATCAGCCGTTTGAAAGTTATGGCTGTTTTACCGAGCGCCTAAAAATCTGTGACGTAACTGGAACAGATTGTGGTAATCTGTAGATTAAACAATTTTAGAGTCGAATCAGTCTTTCCTATAACTAGGAAAAGTTGGGAAATTTCCTAAGCTTCACTTGACGGTGTACTCGTTTATTCGATTTGGAGTCCCAGAACTCAAGTTATGCCTTTTGCAAGGCTGCTGTTCCGCGGGACAGAACCTCTGTTTTTAGGTTTTGCGAGTAGTTGGCAATGTCGGGTTAGATGGGGCGTGTGTACTGTTTTGAGAGTTATGATTGTGAGGGTGTGATGCCTATGTGCAGGTGGTGTGACCCGGAAGTTCCCTCTTCTTCCCGCCAATCCGTTTACTTGCGATGTTTGAGGCAAGTGTGTTGTGATGGATAGCAAGTTGTAGGTTGCATGTTGAAATTAGATGGAATTGCCTACATGATATATGTCCACTTGCCATGTGTTAATGAATGATATGATATGATGAGCATATTTAACATATTATGATGCCATGTGTTAATATGTGAATTAAATATGATAATTGGCATGGTTGCATGCATGTCATGAGATAGGGCGAGGGCGGTGAGAAAGTCTTAACTAGTCAGCCAAGGTCGGTGAGAAAGTTATGACTAATCCAGGAGCATGCATTGAGTAAGTCCTATGTCGTGATTCCATCCACGTGGTGTTTGGAAGCGAGTAGGCACCCTCCATCTTCGGGATGGAAGGGGAAAGGAGTGCACACCGGCGGTGTGTACTTCCCATACCGGTATGAGGTTCCAGAGGGTCGAGGAGCAATGCATTACATCGCCATACAAATTGATGATGATATTGATAAGTATTCATGAATGAGATGTTATACATGATGAAAGATGTTATTGACTTGTTGTTATGCTTGTTGTCCATTGCGGTATGCTGCTGAGTTTCGAACTCACCCTTGTGTTTTTCTTGTTGTTTTAGGTACCATGAAGCGGCATGCGGGAAGGGGAATAGTCACACTCTCACCGCGTTGCTTCACCTTAATGTTTCCCAAGTCAATTCATTTAGTTGGATAATAAATTGCGTGTGATGGCCTTTAAATTAAGTCTTAGCTTGGTTAATGAGAGTTCTATTGTTTGTTTGACACTTGGAACTTTAAGAGCTTGATGTTAGTCTTTTATTGTCGTTAAGACTTTATTTATTGCTGTTTAGATGTTTCTCTTATTGCCATATAATGCTATATTGTTGCTGTTTCTTAAATTCATGATAAAACAAAGGAGGTGCTGCCGAAATCTCGGTTTTTAGTCTATGCACCTTTGCTGGAATTTGATGTTAAATGTGGTATTTAGATGTTGTTTAGCTTATGTTTGGTAACATTCAGGCATAGTAAATGCCGGGGTGTTACAATATTGGTGAATGGGTTACTGACGAAGAAAGCTCAAGTGATGAATCCTCTTCCTCCTCTGATGATGAAGAAAGTTCAAGGTCTAAGGGGTTGGTTGGACTGGCTTTGGATGAGTCTACTCCACCTTCACCTTCTCTGTCATTTTGTCTTATGGCAAGAGGTGATGAGGACAAGGTAAATGACTCTCCTTCTTATGATGAGCTAGTTGACATCATTAAAGAGCTTAATGATGCCTTGTGTGCTAAAACTTCTAAGGATAAAGCTCTTAAGAAAACTATTGCCAGTTTAAATAATGATAATGACTTGCTTGTCTCTAAGATCAAGATTCTTGAATCTAAGTATGAAGAAGTGCAAGAAAAGTTTTACTGTTTGGAGACTAGCCATAATGAGCTCAACACTGTTCATGATAATCTTACTCTTGTTCATAATGCTCTAGTCATCAATCATGATTTACTTACAGCTGCTCATGATTCCTTGAATGCAACTCATGTATTACTTGTTAAGACTCATGATGATTTGCTTGTCAAACACTGTGAACTAGAAATGAGTAAGGAATTAATTACGAGCAAATCAAAGAATGATTCTACTCCTGATACTTCTATTACCTGCGATTTGGCTTGTGATGAAATTCCTACTTCTAGCTTTTCCTGCACACTTGATGAAAATCGTAGCAATGCTTTTGTGCTAAAAGTCTCATGTTGGAAAATGTTGAATAAAGGTCAAAAATTGCTAAGTTTGACAAAGGTCTAGAAAAATGCTTTCTTGGAAGTGTCATTCTTGATAAAATTCTTGGAGAGCAAAAAGTCACCTTGGGCAAAAGAGGCATTGGATATAAGACAGATAATGTAACACCCCGGCATTTAATATGCCCGAATGCTACCAAACATAAGCTAAACAACATCTAAATGCCACATTTAAACATAAATTCCAGCAAAGGGATATATGCTAAAAACCGATATTTCGGCAGCATCTCCTTTGTTTTTCCATGAATTAACACAATATCGAAATCATGGCAAGATATATCATAGCACACGACATCTAGAACATCAACATAAATGGACATATCATCGAATTACGCCATTAATACCACGCTCAACCACTTCATAATCTATAACGAAGCAAATAAGGAATCACAAGCATGCTAAATTAAACCATACATTAAGTTTAAGGCACAACTCTTAATATCATGTCTCCAAGTGTGTATTTATGGATTATGATGGTGGAGCTACGTGTAGAAGTGTAGCTAAACCCCTTTTCCCGCATGCCGATCTCAAGTACCTAAAAACAACATAAAACACAAGCGTGAGTTCGAAAACTCAGCAAGCATATTGCAATGGACAACAAGATCATTTACAAGACAATAATACCTCACGTCACATATAACATCTCATACTTGAACACATAACAACATCCTCATCATTTAATATGTATTGTAATGCAATGCAATGCAATGCTATGCTCATATCTCCTTGGAAACTCATACCGGTATGGTTGAGTACACACCCGTCGGTGTGCACCCTCTCCCCCCTTCCATCCCGAAGATGGAGGGTGCCTACTCCTTGCTTCCAAACACCACGTGGATGGAATCACGATGTAGGACTTACTCAATGGCTTTCCGGATTAGTCATAACTTTCTCACCGACCTTCCCGGACTAGTTATGACTTTCTCACCGCCCGAGCCATGTAACATGCCATGTATGCATTTATGCCAACATCATATTTAACTCACATATTAACACATGGCATCATAACATATTAAACATGCTCATCATATCATTGGCAATCATAAAAGCATGGCAAGTGATCATATATCATGTAGTCAATTCCATCTATTCTCAACAAGCAACCTACAAATCGCTATCCATCACAACACACTTGCCTCAACCACGTGCAACGGATTGGCGGGAAGTAGAGGGCACTCCCGGGGTCGCACCACCTGCACATAGGTACCACACGCTCACAAACATAACCACAAAACAGTACTCAAACCCTCATGTACCCCGACATTGCCATCTACTCGCAAAACCTAAAAACAGAGGTTCTGTCCCGGCGGGACAGCAGCCTTGCAAAAGGCATAACTTGAGTTCTGGGACTCCGAATCAATTAAACGAGTACATCCTCGCGTAGCTTAGGAAATTTCCCAACATTCTCTAGGTATATGGAAAGACTGATTCGGAATCTAAAGTCGTCTAATCTACAGATTGCCGTGATCTGTTCCAATTACGTCACAGATTTTAACACGCTCGGTAAAACAGCCATAACTTTCAAACGGCTGATCGGAATTTAACGTGCTTTATGTCCACGGAAAGATAATTAAATTATCTACAACTTCTTCAACATCCGTACGGACATAATCGGATTCTAAATCGACGAAAACTCGAACCCTAGCCATACTGCTCATGCTGTCCCAAAACAGAAACGTGGCAACATCTAGATCTAACCCAAATTACTCCAATCCAGCACCTCCAATTGATCTAAAAACTTGATAAACACCTTAATAACAGTACCTAGATCAATCCCCAGGGTTCCCATGGTCATACCTTTGCCCGACGCATGAAAACTCCAATAGATCTCCTCGCTCTTCGCTCCTCGCTCCTCGCACCTCGCTCCTCGCTCCTCGCTCCTCGGATGGATCCATGAGGATGCAGGGGTGGGGAGGCCACCCTAGGGCAGCAAGGGGTGGAGGAGAGGTGGTGGAGAGGTGGGGAACAATGGGGCAAGGGAGGGGGAGGCGCACGGCCAAGGGAGGAGGGAGGTGGCTAGGGCAAGGGCAAGTGGGGGGGGGAAGGGCGCACAAGGGGCAGGGGTGAACACCCAAGGGCTGGTGGGGAGCCCTTTTACCAGCCCCCACACCCAATCCTAGTCCGTTACGTAGACCTACTCCATCCCACCAAAGCCCACTTAAGGCCCAAACTCCCCCGGGAAGGCCCAAAACCCCGAAAACGGCCCGGAAACGTTATTGACCTCCATACCTTATGGTTTTAACCTGCCATACCATATTTCATAAAGTTTTTGACCTTAACATGCACCATTTAAAAGGTTACGACACTCCGTGTTGACACATCACTTCAAACGGCCCAAAAACGCGAGTAAACCTCAAGCCGAAAGGTTTTATTCTCTAATTTCACATTCTATAATGTCACACCATACCGTAGTGTCACATTCTCCCCCCCTTCAACAGGATTCGACCTCGAATCCAAAGGACGCCAAAATCAATGACAAAATCCCCAAGGGACAAACGGCTTCTCTGCAGCACAAAACATTCACACAACGACTAAAACCGGAACAAACAACAAACGAGTTTCCAAAACCAACACATAGAGAAAAAGTGTTGATCTAGCTCAACTAAGGGCAACCCCTCACAAATCGACCTTCACTTCAATTCCCCAACAGAATCTGCGTTTCAACCACAAAGGGCTCCATCAACCCAAAACGCTCGAATCCTCACGGCAAACACTTCATACTTCTATCACAACCAACCTGACTACCATACTCCATTAAACTCAACATGACATAATCAAAGGAAGTCACAATTCCTTTAACGACCTTTCTACATTCCCGAAAATTTCCATCGAGGGGAAACTCATTAAGGCACACTTGCCCTTCCGATACACCATCATACTAACATTTTATTCCATCCTTTCCCAGACAAGACTCAAATCCAAGAACAACTAGTGACGACAAATGCTCACAGCAAGACAAATATCACCGAACTACCGTCAACTTCACTTCCACCCATCGCTACACTTAATAATGGTTAAACCCATACATCATCAACCTCCATCACAAACCACCCTTATACCACTAGGGTTCAACACCTAGCCCCAAGCTAGGATCGAAAAACCTTACCAAACCACAATTGGTTCCTTTCTTAAGAGGGTCTCGCCCTCACACAAAAACACTTAGGTATCAACCCCAAGTGTACACACGACAACTCAAACCCAAAGCGTTAACAACCATTTTGGAAAGAATTCGGCAACATCCAAGCCAAATCACAAAGGAAGCATAAATCCCTACACTACAACCAAAATACCATAATTTCTTCATTCTTTCTTTTCATACTAGAAAGAAATGGACATCTCGATTCTTGACATGCATGCACACTTTTCAAGAGCACTCCGGATTAGTCATATATCCTTATATGACTTTCTCACCGACCTGGCTCGTCGATTCCTTTATGATTAATTATGCATAAACAATGTCTCGTTTTCCTTTTTCACCCTTCATTCATCATGTAACAACGGCACCGAATAGTCATTCACCAAATGACTTCTTCCTCGGTATCAAATGATGGAAACACAATTAACATCGAAGGTTGCGGAAATTCATATAGACTATGACGGCATAGTTGTGATAAAACACCACGTCGTAAAAGACCCCACATCAGTTGAAAATCGAACTTGCACAACATTGCATTTCATCCAAATTAAACATTTTTGAAAATAACATCAAAATTTAAAGTCGAGCATCCTGCTCCCACAACCATCACGAACTTCCTCAAGGAGAGGGAAACTCATTCCCAAAAGGGGAACACCTCACTAACAAAATCACTTTGTAAAACTTTCATAAAGTCCACCTTTTGAAGCACTCGCAACATCACACACATTTTCAAAACAACTCCAACTCTATCCAAAAAGAGTTACACATTAAGGGCTCAACTCAAAAGTTTCCAACACAACCCTTTAAGACCATCTGCTTCCTTTTAAAATTAATTCCAAAGATAATCCAGTCACGAATGCGAAAGGCGTGATCGACTCAAAACTTTTGGATGTAAATCCAAACTCACAACACGAACTAAACAAATTCGCCAAAACCAAAGGTCGACACCAAACATTACGAGTTTTGGGTAAACTCAAACACAAGATAAGGAACACCTTGACCGAAAACCCTTCAACCAAAATGGCAAACAACCAAACCAGTCCAAAAGCTTTTAAACACAAGCTCAGCATAAAAGAACCATCTCTAGAATTCCACTACGCTTTCCATTAAAAGACTTTAATAATCACTTTTTACTCCCTGAGGAGCCCCAACACAATTCAACCAAAAGCTTCACAACAAATTCTTCCTCTAGTTACCATTCCCAAAACTTTTAATAAGGGTTTATGATGCTTATCAAGAAGGCACCCAACCAAGACTATAATGATATGATCCCCACGGATCACCGAATCATAATACTTCTTATTCTAAATTTGAAACATAGTACTTCCACAAATCTTTCAGCAAGATCAACATATAAATTTCACACCTCCTATCTATTCACGTCTCGATAACCGAACCTTATTCAGTTAAACAACGACTTCAACATGTAAATATTATCTCTACAAGACAAAGTTCATAGCTAGGATTCCAAGGCATACATTCATTAAGGATAAAACTCTATATCAGGTTAATTATCCATGGTTCACTCCATCACCACAGGTTACAACACCCTCCATTTAGTCAATGGTTTCCAACAAGTATTCTACACAACTACCACCACTACTAAGTCATCAATAAAAACAAATGGGCATAATCATCAACCGATCAACATTACTTTTAGTTACCCTATACATAGGTGATAACAGAATTACAACATACTCCAATAGATCTCCTCGCTCTTCGCTCCTCGCTCCTCGCACCTCGCTCCTCGCTCCTCGCTCCTCGCTCCTCGGATGGATCCATGAGGATGCAGGGGTGGGGAGGCCACCCTAGGGCAGCAAGGGGTGGAGGAGAGGTGGTGGAGAGGTGGGGAGCAATTGGGCAAGGGAGGGGGAGGCGCACGGCCAAGGGAGGAGGGAGGCGGCTAGGGCAAGGGCAAGTGGGGGGGGGGGAGGGCGCACAAGGGGCAGGGGTGAACACCCAAGGGCTGGTGGGGAGCCCTTTTACCAGCCCCCACACCCAATCCTAGTCCGTTACGGAGACCTACTCCATCCCACCAAAGCCCACTTAAGGCCCAAACTCCCCCGGGAAGGCCCAAAACCCCGGAAACGGCCCGGAAACGGCCCGGAAACGTTATTGACCTCCATACCTTATGGTTTTAACCTGCCATACCATATTTCATAAAGTTTTTGACCTTAACATGCACCATTTAAAAGGTTACGACACTCCGTGTTGACACATCACTTCAAACGGCCCAAAAACGCGAGTAAACCTCAAGCCGAAAGGTTTTATTCTCTAATTTCACATTCTATAATGTCACACCATACCGTAGTATCACAGATAATATGCCCAAGAAAGATAAATTGCCAAGATCCAAGATAAATTTTGTCAAGAAATGCACTAAGTGTTACTACTGTCATAGATTTGACCACAGTTCAAATGTATGCATGTTTGCTAGCACACCAGAATCAAAGGCAAAGAGAAACTGCATGGTTGATGCTCACTACATGTTATTCAAAGATTTTAGGGGAAAAATGAATGTGAAGTTTGTTGGTCCCTCGAATCTAGATAGAAAGCTTAAAGCTGTTTGGGTGCCAAAATCCTTGCTTATTAATCCTTTTGGCCCCAAAGTTGTTGAAACTAACATCCATGGACCCAAAAGCATTTGGGTACCTAAAATCAAGAAATGATTCTGTTCATTTAGGTGAACTACAAAAGTGGCGGTCACCATTGGGTTATTGACAGTGGATGTACTCAACATATGACCGGCTCATCAAGAATGTTTACCTCAGTTGAAAAGGAAAATGATTCTAGTCACAAAATCACTTTTGGCGACAATAGCAGGAGAAAGGTAAAGGGAAATGGTAAGATTGCTATCTCTAATGATCATTCAATTGACAATGTGCTTCTTGTTGATTCCTTGAACTTTAATCTTTTATCGGTAGCACAGTTGTGTGATCTCGGATTCCATTGTACTTTTTCTCTTGATGGAGTAACTGTTGTTGACAAAAATGAAAAGCTTGTCTTCAAAGGTTTTAGATTTCAAAATCTTTATCTAGTTAATTTCAATTCTAACTCCTCATGCATCTCGACTTGTCTGTTAGCAAAAGCCTCTCTTGGTTGGCTTTGGCATAGACGTCTTGGGCATGTAGGCATGTCTAATCTGAAAAAGCTTTTTAAAAATGAGCTAGTGGTGGGCTTGAAAGATGTAAAATTTGAAAAGGACAGGTTGTGCAGTGCTTGTCAAGCTGGCAAGCAAGTTGCAAACTCTCATCCTACCAAAAATATCATGTCCACCACTAGGCCTCTAGAGCTGTTGCATATGGATGTGTTTGGCCCAACCTCTTATGCCAGTCTAGGTGGTAACTCATATTGTTTAATCATTGTGGATGACTTCTCTCGATTCACTTGGGTATTCTTTTTACCAAATAAAAGTGAAGTTGGAAAAATCTTTAAAATTTTTGCAAAAAGGGCCCAAAATGAATTTGATTGCCCCATCAAGAAAATCAGGAGTGACAATGGAACTGAGTTTGTTAACACTAACGTCATTGACTTTTGTGATGAGTTAGGAATAAAACATGAGCTATCAGCTACATATACTCCTCAACAAAATGGTGTAGTTGAAAGGAAAAACAGAACACTTATTGAAATGGCAAGAACCATGTTGGATGAATATGGAACACCAGATGCTTTTTGGGCTGAAGCCATCAACACAGCATGTCATGCAATTAATCGACTCTATCTACATCGACTACTCAAGAAAACATCTTACAGTGCTTTGGTGGGAAGAAAACCAAATGTAACTTACTTTCGTGTGTTCGGGTGCAAAGTCTACATTTACAAAAAGAGGATACACTTAGGTAAATTTCAGAAAAGATGTGACACAGGTATTATGCTAGGCTATTCTTCTAAATCTAAAGCCTACAGAGTTTTTAATAATTCAACTGGTTTGGTTGAAGAAACCTATGATGTAAAATTCGATGAATCTAATGGCTCACAAGGTGAGCATGAGAATCTAGCTGATGCAGGTGAAGATGCCTTAATTGAAGCCATGAAGAAGATGGAAGTTGGTGAAGTAAAACCCAGAGAGGACAATGATGAGAAACCAACAACTTCCATGATGCCTCAAAATGGATCACTACAAGAAGTAGATGAAAAGAATCAAGAAGGATTGGATCTGATAAAGAGTCATCATACTATTGCCAAAGATCACCCCGTGGACCAAATTATTGGGGACTTCAAACTATAGATGAAGCCTTAGATGATGCTGATTGGATTATTGCCATGGAAGAAGAGCTTAATAACTTCAAGAGAAACAAGGTATGGGACTTGGTGGACCTCCCAAAAGATCAAAATGTCATAGGAACAAAGTGGGTTTTCAGAAACAAGCAAGATGAAAATGGAGTTGTCACTCGAAACAAAGCAAGATTAGTGGCCCAAGGATTCACTCAAATAAAAGGATTGGACTATGGAGAAACTTATGCTCCTGTTGCTCGACTTGAAGCTATACGGTTCCTTCTAGCCTTTGCATGTCATTTCAATATAACTTTATTTCAAATGGATGTGAAGAGTGCCTTTCTTAATGGAATCATTGAAGAAACAGTTTTTGTTGAGCAACCTCCTGGTTTTGAAGACTTAAAATATCCAAATCATGTATATAAGTTATCTAAGGCTCTCTATGGACTGAAACAAGCCCCAAGGGCATGGTATGAGAGACTTAGGAACTTTCTCTTGAAAAGAATTTCAAAATTGGGAAGGTTGACCCAACACTCTTTTAAAAGACTTCAATGGTGCATTAATGATTTGCCAAATCTATGTTGATGATATCATCTTTGGTTGTACTAATCACTCTCTTTGCAAGGAATTCAGTGAACTAATGGCAAAAGAATTTGAGATGTCAATGATAGGGGAACTCACCTTCTTCCTTGGATTTCAAATCAAGCAATTAAAAAGGGGGACCTTCATATCACAAGAAAAATACACCAAAGATCTCCTCAAGCGTTTCAAATTGGATGAATGCAAGCCACTCAAGACACCCATGGCAACAAACACACACCTTGATCAAGATATGGGAGGTAAGCCTGTTGACCAAAAACTCTTCAGATCCATCATAGGATCTTTACTTTACTTGACAGCATCTAGGCCTGATATCATGTTTAGTGTCTGTATGTGTGCTGGATTTCAGTCTGCACCTAAAGAAGTGCATCTTAGTGCCGTAAAAAGAATTTTCAGATATTTAAAGCACTCTTCAGCTATAGGCTTGTGGTACCCTAAAGGTGCTCCTTTCAAACTATTTGGCTACTTAGATTCTGATTATGCCGGTTGCAAAATAGATCGAAAAAGCACCTCTGGGGGTTGTCACTTGCTTGGAAGGTCTTCAGTATCTTGGTGCTCCAAAAAGCAAAACTCTGTAGCACTTTCTACTGCCGAGGCTGAATATGTGGTCACGGCCTGTTGTGCTCATATTTTATTCATCAAACAAACCTTTCTTGATTACGGCATTAAGTTTGAAAATGTACCTCTTCTTTGTGATAATGAAAGTACAGTGAAAATAGCAAACAATCCGGTCCAACACTCACGAACTAAGCATATTGAGATCCGACATCATTTTATTAGAGATCATGTTGTTAAAGGAGACATTATGCTTAGTCATGTTAGAACTGAGGACCAATTGGCTGATATTTTCACCAAACCCTTGGATGAGGCTAGATTTTCAAGACTGAGAAATGAATTGAATATTATTGATCTTTCCAATGTTGTTTAAATCATGTCTCTTTATTTGTATTGTTTGCCTGTTGGTATCTTTTGGATGTCTTTGGAATCTTTAACATTAAGGGGGAGTCAAGAATGTCCCTCAATGCATCTCTTGTTACCCACTTATGTTAACAAAAATTAGCAGTGCTGATGCAAGTAAATTATTTTTTAAATATATATATATATATTGCTAAAACTTCTGCCAAAATTCTTACTGTTTTCTCTCAAGAAAATGAAGATAGTTTCTTCCTCAAAGAAATATTCACAAATATTTATTAATAAAATATAACAATAACTTAAAATTATCTAGCCACTCATCACATGAGTTCTCTTTATCAAGCTTGAGTTTGTCTATAATCATGCTTAAAAGAGAGGAACTCATACAAATCAAGAATTCTAAAGTTCTTCCATTTCTTTTTGCTGTTTGTTTGTGTATAAAGCTTAAGATTATTCAAGTCCATCTTACTTGCTCTTATTTCTTTCTTTCAAGAGGATCTTGAAAATCTCTAAGAGTCTAGTTATTTCTCTTTGCTAACTTTTTTGTTGCTAGTTCACAACGGACTTGCTTACAACAGTGAGTTTCTCATCTACGGCAGACCACTTCTGCTCAGGACGCATTCACGACAGACTAAAGAAAATCAGTCCGTTGTAAATGTCTTTTCTTGCAAATATGGTCCGGCGTAAGTAAGAAACTTACTGTTTTTCACAAATCGCTCCGGTGTGCTCTTGCAACTGTTAGCTTCTATTCCTTTACCTTGATTCAAAATTGTTCTTCATTTGAAAAATTTGCTTATCTAATCTTAAAATTTCTATTCAAAATCTCTTCTGAAATTAGGACTTATCCTTTCTAATCTCTCTTTGCTTCTGAAACCCATCCTCTCCCTTGAATCCTCTTTCTTGGGTTTCACCAACCAGAGTAAAGTGAGAAAGTTGTCTTTTTCACCTGTCAACCAAATGTCATAAAGAGTGAAGCACCTCCTTGAGAAGTTACTGTCTTCTGAAGCAGTAACTTCCCGTTGGTTTCATTCCTGTTTTCTTCTCCTTTCACTCAAAAGTACTCAGAAATTACCACTCTCTCTTTGGTACTTCATCTCCCGAGCAACATTCCTCTCTCCATCGAAGCAAACTCTAACCGGGTGGCAGCGACGGTGCTCCAGTTTGCTCGGAGAAGTGCTTCTAGGATGTGGTAAGTTTTCTCTTCTGTTTTGATCAATCCCTAGTCTTAGAAATCTGTCTTAAGGTCCTTCTTCTTATCTCTGTAGACTTAGTCTGTTACGTCAGTTCTTGCGCCGGACTGTGGTTTGAAAGGCAGAGTGAGTCCTTTAAGTGTTTAACGAAATGCCTAGGAGAAAGGATACAGATAAAAGGAGTCTGATGGAAAGATTGGGTGAAATAATGAAAAAGAAGAAACAAAAATCCTCAAATCCAACTCAGTCTTCATATGGAGCAGTACATTTAGGAAACACTCATACTCCTGGCAGTGTTACAAAGGTCACTACCTCAAAGCCCCCTAGAAGAGATAAGCAACCTATTGTGTCTGAGACTGATTGTGATTCTGATTCTGATGATATTGAATATGAGCCAAGTGCTGACTTTAGCTCTGAAGAAGAAAACCTCAGTCCTGAGATTGACATGATAACCGGAAATGAGTTGGCAACTCTTGGAGGGAAAAAGTTGAGATCAATTAGACTTGTAAGTGAAAGAAATTGGTTCCCTTTTGATAAACCCCCCCTAGATGAGAAGTTCATTACACTTCTTCAGAAAAACATCTTTTTGGGATATAAGAACAGACATGACAAAAAGGGAAAATCAATCTCTGCATTGAGTAAACATCAGTTTGTAGATTGGAATCAAATCTGCTCCATAACTAGATCATATCACATACTTGATTGTGTCAGATCCACACCTGGATTACTTGAAATGGTGTCTGGTAACAATGCCTCATGGAATGAAGATAGAATCCTAGATTCTATTCCTCCTTGCTTGTAAACAAAAGAAGACATTACATTCTATTTTCAATAGATGGAAAAATAAGAAAAGTGAGATCGCCACACTTTGAATCAGCAATTGGAGCTTCAGGTCCTCAGGTCAATAGAACAAGAATTCATGACAAAATGTTTCCTGGAAATAGATGGAGACAGATTGGTGATATGCCTGATCTTTAGCTTTCAGCACATATCTATAGAGATATCACAGAAGAAAATTTCAACGCAAACAGAGCTAGTTGTTTGTCCGGAGAAGCCAAAACACTTCTATTGATCCTAAGGCACACAATATTCCCAAAATCTGGATATAAAGAAGGTGTTACTCCAGTGTTGGCCTGGCTGCTACACCTAATCCTCTCCAAGCAACCCATTGATCTAGTAGATTATATTTTTGGAGAAATGGAGGAAGCTATTTACAGAAGAATGGGAAGTCCATTGCCTTTTGCTTAGCAAATATCCAGAATGTTACTGACACAAGGGATAATTTCGCAGCTAGAAAGTAGTAGATCTTTTACCTGTCAACCTAAAAGGTACAAGTTACTTAAGTTACCCACTGAGATCTGCACAAGGACCTAGGGTACCGCCCGCTCTAGATGATCCAAGTAATCATGAGGGAGACAGTGATGACAGCCCAGCTCACGATGGAGATGATCAACCTGCTTCAAGCCACCACAGTTCAGGTCATCACAGTATTAGTCATCATACTCCAAGATACAATACACCTAGCTATCATAGCCATCCTCCTGTTACTCAGTCATCACCTCCATTTGTACCTCCACAGCCTGAAAACATTGAAGTTACAGAAATTCTTGGAGATGGTTCTCAAAAATCATTGCAACAATCTGTTGAACAAGATGCAGTGACTCAAATTTACCTTAGCTCTCAATCCGATCATGAAGCAGATCTTGCACACAGCCAGGGTGGAAACTTTAGTCCTGATCATATTTCTCCAGCTTCAAGTCACCATATCCTACCTCCAGCAGAGCACTCAATTAGGGGTTTTTCCTCTCATCATGATGAAGAACCTGAAGGAGATGAACATGAAGAAATTAATAGACTGCAAGAGCTTGCTGCTGTGTGGGGGCTCCGGAATTAGATTAGCGAATCAGGTCATTACTGTTGCATCGGACTGAAGATTAATGCAACCCGCAACGTCTCCTGGCCGCTAAGCCAAATCCGTACTCGGATTGGGGCCAATTAATCGGCAAGACTCGTGAGGAGTATACCTTGGCAACCGATTGATCCCAACTCGAGCTTCCGCAATCGCGTGCATAGTACTGGTTCCCTGGATCAAGAGCTCCAAGACTCCACGCGTTGTCATACAAGACAGGTCTCAACTATGCAAGAGTAAATATATTACACCAAAAGGTAACGTTAATACAATAGTTTAACTTACAGTCACGGCTTACAATAGGAACAAGTCCAAAAGAAACACCAGCACCGGTAAACACCAAAAGAAGAACACGCAGTGTGCCTCCACCCCAGGCAATCGGGTGGATGATAACCCAGCTAAGCCCCAGCAGCATCGGTAGCGTCAGCCACGAACTGTGACACGCCTGGAACATCTGCGTCAGTACCTGCTTCTTCTCCTTCTGACCAAAAACAGTTAGAGCCAACGGTGAGTACACGTATGTACTCGCAAGAATTTAGTGTATGGAATGTATACATATAACATGCAGGTTAAAACACTGAATAACAGGTTACTACACTAGTCTTTTGAGCACAAAGCGGATTTTGCTTACAATATGATAATAGATTCACAATCGCATTTTACGAAAGAAATTGAGTGAAGAAAACTTTTCAAACAATTAACAATATACCAGCGATTAACCAAACCAGCACCCAACCATTCCTTCCACCAAACCAGCCATTCACCTGCACCTTTTGAACCCAAGATTCAAACACACACACACCCAACCAACACGATCCAACCTCGAAACCCATTTTTCCGAAATCAACCTGCACTCCAAAATCTATACTTGATAATACTTTCCAAGCTGCTCATGACCGTGAGCACGGCTAATCGATTAGTTTATTTATCTCTGCAGAGATCAGACATCAGACCCACATGACACGTTCTAGCAATCATGTCATCCATGCCTCGCGATACCGAAGTACCCGATTTGCTAGAAGTGGCGGAACCTTTCGAAAGAATTGAGTTCTAATCCTGCACCGCCCGGTAACGTGCATCCCTAACTACAGCCACAGAGGCCACCGGTGGTTCCAATAGGCACCCACTAGCCCACGACCCTCGTAGTAGGCATTACCGTTGTATTGGGTAAACTTTCCTTCGATGCCTCGACAAGAAAGTCCCTAGAATGCACCGACACCACAGTGCATCCAATCCTCTTTGCCCTCCAATGATGCAGGTCTGATCCCTTTTCCCATACTAGGCCGAGGCCATCCCATACCGGCACATGTGGTTGCAATTTATACCCAGTAAATAGCACCAAGTTCGGTCCTTAGGGTGACTCAGGCGAGATCTTCCAAACCCACTTGCTATGGCCACGAGAGGGTCGGCACTAGCGGCCCCACCGAGCACACACTAGCCCTCAACCTCCCCATAGCAAGGGACCAACTCGACCAAACCACTCCAAACCACCCAACGGCACGACAACCAATCCGAACCTAAACCCACCTTCCAACCGAACCACTACCCGGCCAAACACCACCAACTCCGAACCACCAAACATCTCGCCTTGGTCTAATCTCTCCAAGCTTTTCCATTTTACTCACGCAACCATTCCCTTTTCCAACAAAACCCCAAAACCTCCGGTTCCAACCTGACACCCTTCACCCATCCTATAGTTCCAGGAGTTTATGAATAAGAACGTCATGATCTCCTCGCAACCAATTCTATTGCTGAACTAAGCATATGCAACTATTATTCTTTAATACCCTCGACACTTACTAATGTGTCTAAATTATTCTTAAGTCTATCAAGGATAGCATATTCGGATTAGATTGAGGTAATCCAACAATTTTCGGCTTAACTACTGTTTCCCACAAATTATCACTTTTAATAAACTAATGAGAAAGAATAATAGTTTTGGAAATCAAACATAAGAATTTTAAAATATGTGATAGGAAATGTTCAAGGAGGCGCTTTGCTGTTTGCTCTTCGGTGAAATCGGTCTCGGGGCGTAGTCGGGATCGTCGGCGACGTTCAAGCGTCTACGCTCACACGAAAAGCAACGAGACCGAAATCATCGATCAAAATAGGCAAAGAAGCAATCGAAATCCAAAAAGAAGCGAAATCGAAAACGAAAACCTAGACGGAAAAGAAATCCTAATTTTTCTTCTAGAGGCCTGCAGTACAGTTGTTGAATGGGCGGTAGTGGCACTCTGGCCGGCAGTACCTTCTACTGAAGCGCGGTAGTGCCGCTCTCCAGGGATCCAAAAAGGGTTGCTCTCTGGAAAATAACTACCCCGTCCTAAGCCCGTGAGTGCCGCTCCCACCGGCGATCGCCCTTGCCCGGCGGTAGTGCCGCCACCTCGAGACTAGGTTTCCAAAAATTGAGATTTTACGCATTAATCTCCCGGAACTTTGACATAAGTGCATGGATAGGTTCCTGGGGACGCATGGGACCTATTCACGCAGGTTTCGTCAAGTTCCGAGCTTGTTTGCGCAAAATTTCAATTTTCGGATCTTTTCTCCCCGTTAATGACGCTGAAAATGGATTTCGACACGGAAGGTGTCGAAACTCGAGTTTCTTCAAGAACGGATTCTCTCGACTCACGGGGACTTATGTGCGCTAGACTTGTGAACTTTGGGACTTCGGAACTTGAAATTGCTCCGAATGCCCAGAGTGCATCTTTTGCAAATCCTTCGGAACGACGGATTCGCAACAAGCGCAATAGGTCCAAAAAATGCACTAGGGTTCTACGTGATCTAACTACTGATTGGAAACTTCCGAAATATGCTATTCGACTTCTACTACCCGAAAACCTAAATATACTCTTCAAATCCGATTCTCGCTCCGAATCGAGTTCAAGCTCGATTCTTCCGCAGGAATCGACTTACGAGGCTCTAAGAAAACATCCGCAGGTCATTTCCCGACTTTCCGGAGCTAGGGTTCCAAAAAGAAGAGCTCCGAAAATTCAAGAAAAGGCGTTTGCAGCGAATGAGTCCAACGATGCGTAGATCAGGGTTACCGAAACTACTCGATCACGCAGAAGGATCCTTCTACCCTTGACCTAGGTTTAACTTCTTGGAAAACAACTATGCACCACAAGAACTAGGGTTTCTATGGTTTAACTAGGACGTAAAGAACGATTACAAGCCAGGGAAGAGCTAGGGTTTGCATCTGCACCTAGGGTTTAGGTTTAGCTTCAAGCCCTACCTCTTGTGGAGTTCCTTGACACTTAGAGACGCTTCTCCACCCTTGCTCCTGCTCCCACACAGCCTCCTGGAGCTTCAACCACCTGGAAATGGCAAGGAGGAGGAGAGAGCTCCAATGGAGAGAGAGGAAGGAGAAGAGAGGAAGAAGGAGGAGGAGAGGAGGAAAAATGAGAGAGGAGAGGGAGAGGAGGGGCTCCTTGGCGTTTTGAGGGAGTAGGGGGGGCACAAAACCCGAGGCAAATGGATAGCCACGAGCACAGAGCAAAACAGGGCTCGCCCGCTGCCTCGCCAAGCCGGGCAAGATCTGCCGGAAGCGGCCTGATCGCCGCCAAGCAGAAAACTTGGGGAAAACGTAGTTTCGCGATGGTTCTTCAACCAACTAGCTTAAGGACTATCGGAACAGGTTCGAGGGTCCTAGTAAAGGTTTTACAACTTAGGTTTGGGATCTAGTTCTCTCGATTTCAACTTTCACCCGATTTCGGATTCTCGAGACTCCAATCGGGAAAACGATCAACGAACGACAACACGTAATTCGAAGGCAAATAACTCCAAATTCAAACTGGAAACTAAACGAGCACTAATCCACACCTAGTTAGCCTAATTAAGCTTAATTACAAACACGGGCGTTACAATCCTACTCCCTTGGAATAATCTCGTCCTCGAGATTAGCTAAACTTTACGAAGAAAGAGGAAACTCAATTCTAAGACGATCTTCTCGTTCCCAAGTAGCTTCGTCACAGGTATGATTACTCCATTGGATTTTGAGCATTCTCGATGACTTGATTGCGAGTAAAGCGCTCGGCTTCTTCAAGTACTTGGATCGGATGCTCGCGATATGATAGATCAGTGAAGATCAATCGTTTCCAATGGGGTAAGTTCGGTGGACTTTCAAGACATTTCTTCACCGCGATCGTGGAATACATCGTGCACCTCGGAAAGGCGAGGGGAAGTTCAATCGGTAAGCAACTTCACCTTTCCTCGCAAGAATGCGATGCGGTCCCCGGTAACGCCGCGTTAATTTCCCACGAACTTGAAAGCGGCGAGTGCCACGTGAGCGGCGACACTTTGAGATAGACAAAATCGTCTACTTCAAAACTTAGTTCGCGGCGGCAGTATCGGCATAACTTTTCCGCCTCGATCGGGCTTCCTTGATCGGTCTCGAATCAATTTGACATGATTTTCGCTTCTTGGATCACAACAGGGCCGAAGAATTGTCTTTCGCCGACTTCAGACGAGAACAAAGGAGTTCTGCACTTTCTCCCATAAAGTGCTTGAATGGCGACATCTGGAGACTTGCACGATAGCCGTTGTTGTAGGAGAATTCAGCAAAAGCTAAGCATTTCTCCCACTTCGTGTTATAAGTCAACACACAAGCTCTCGGCATATCCTCCAGGACTTGGTTAGTTCTTTCAGTTTGGCCATCGATCACGAGGATGATCTGTTGTCTTTGAAAAACAACTTAGTACCAAGGAGTTCATGCAGATTTTTCCAGAATCGCGGCGTAAATTGGGTCCCACGGTGCGACACAATGACCTTAGGAACACCATGTAGTCGGACTATGTGATTCGTAAAGTTCGCAAGTTTAGCCCATTATAAGTGGTATGGACTGGAATAAAATGAGCCACTTTGGACAATCGATCCACGATTACCCAAATGGAATCATGGCCACCGAAGATTTCGGCGGACCGGTGATGAAATCCATGCCGACTTCATCCCATTTCCACTCTGGAATTTTTAAAGGTTGGAGCAATCCCGCGAGCGTTGATGCTCGCTTTCACTCGACACACATCGCAAGTAGCGACAAATTCAGCGATCTCCTTTTTCATACCAGGCCACCGTAAACTTACACGGATATCCTGGTACATTTTCGCATTTCCAGGTGGATCGAAGAGGAGTATTGTGAGCTTCCTTGAAGATCAATTGCTTGATCTCTTGGTCATTCTGAACGCATAATCGCCGTCCACGCATGACCATTCCATCTGCTCTTTCCAAAAACTCGAAGGCGCTTTCCTTCAGTGCGCTTAATTTCAGCCACTTTCTCGTCAACGATTTGTGCGGCTAGAATTTGGGGCTCAAGAGTGGGCTCTAAGGTTAGGGCTGCCACAAACCCTTCTTGAACTACTTCCAGTTGAGTCTCCCAAACTCATCCATCGCTTGAGGTTGACTAATGAAAGTCGGTGCATCAATGGGGTGCGATTTGCATTGAGGGCATCTGCTACCACATTGGCTTTGCCGGATGATAATGGATTCCCAGAT
Source organism: Rhipidocladum racemiflorum (assembly GCA_036346355.1). Lineage (NCBI taxonomy): Eukaryota > Viridiplantae > Streptophyta > Magnoliopsida > Poales > Poaceae > Rhipidocladum > Rhipidocladum racemiflorum. Next base: position 38,774,479 of record CM070581.1, read on the forward strand.
CATAATCCTTGATCAGCTCCAACCACCTCGCGCTGCCTCAAGTTCAGGTCTGGTTGGGTGAAGAAATATTCGTGCTCTTGTGATCGGTATATATCTCACATCTGTTTCCAATGAGATAATGGCGCCCGCAGTTTTAGAGCATGAATGACCGCTGCCAATTCCAAATCGTGAGTTGGATAGTTGGCTTCGTGAGGTTTCGATTGTCGTGAAGCGTAAGCTACAACCTTGCCCTCTTGCATCAAGACACAACCGAGACCCCGACGCGAAGCATCACGTAAAACGTCAAAGCTCTTATGTATATCCGCAAAACAAGAATCGGGGCAGGTAAGTCTTCGCTTCAATTCTTGAAAACTTGCCTCACAACTTGATGACCACTCAAATTTCTTTTCTTTCTTGAGTAGTTACAATCAGCGGTTTAGCGATTTTGGAGAAGTTCTCGATGAACCGCTTGCGGTAGTAACCTAAGCAAGACCGGTGAAAACTTCGGATCTCGTGAAGTACCGTGGCTGCTCCCAAGCAATTACACCCTGCACCTTACTCGAATCAACTGCGACTCCACCTCCGTAAAGAACATGCCCTAAGAATGCAACTTCCTTGAGCCGTAACTCACACTTGCTGAATTTTGCATAAAGGTGGTGCTCGCGTTAAGTTTGTCGAGCACTAGCTGCAAATGGAGCTTATGTTCTTCTTCACTTCGAGTAGATGAGGATATCATCAATGAACACCACCACAAATTTGTCCAGGTATTCCATGAATACCTTGTTCATGAGTTCATGAAAGTGGCGAGGGCATTGGTAAGACCAAAGGAAACTCATCAGTATACTAAATGCGATCCGTAGCGAGTAATGCAGATTTTACGAATATCCTCGGCCGGATTTTAAGTTGGAAGTACCCAAGCCTCAAATCAATTTTAGAAAAGATCTGAGCTCCGCTCAATTGATCAAACAAATCATCAATCCGCGGAAGGGGATACTTGTTCTTAATGGTGACTTCGTTCAACGAGCGATAGTCGACGCACATCTGAAGATCGCCATCCTTTTTCTTAACGAAGAGCACTTTGGACTACCCCACGGCGAAGAGCTAGGACGGATAAAACCCTTTGCTAGCTGCTCCTTGAGTTGCTTCTTGAGTTCGATCAACTCATCCGAGGGCATCCGATAAGGGCGCTTTGGATATTGGTCTTTATTCGGGTAGCAAATCTATAATGAACTCCAAGTCTCTCGTCAGGAGGCAATCCGGTAATTCTTCGTGGAAAAATATCGGGATACTCACAGACAACCGGGTACTTGTTCCATCTCGAGAATAGACAAGGAATGAAGAGTGGGCTTTTGCACCGATAACTATGGAGTTAAATTTGACTTGGATGCCATCTGGATTCACCAAGGAAATAGAACGTTCGGCACAATCAATGCGTCCTTGGTTCTTAGATAACCAATCCATTCCTAGGATTACATTAAGTCCAGATGTATCAATCTGAATCAAATCTCCACTAAATCGCACTCCTTCAATCTCAATCGGGACTCCTAGGCAAATACATTGAGCCCGAAGGATCGAGCCAGGGAATGAACTAGCATGTAATTGCCTAGTAAACTGGTCCTAATCCCTTGATCCCTAACGAACCTTGAAGACACAAAGGAATGGGAAGCTCCCGAATCAAACAAAACCACAGTAGGAGCTGAATGCACAAGAAACATACCGAGGACCACATCGGTGCAATACTTGCTTCCTCCGCCGTCACCAGTTAAGGCGACCACTGAGCAGGACTCTCAAGCGAACGAACCCGCTCGGCCAACTCGATGACCACCACGTCCACTAACAGGAGCTTGAGGACGAACCGGGCGCTTTGAGTTGAAGAGGCGAGTCGGTAGGGAGTCGGCGATGAGGGCAAACATTGGCAAAATGGCCAACTTTGTCCACATGCAAAGCATGAAAGCGGCGTCCCCTTTCTTTGTCCTCCTTGCATCTGCCCACCGCGGTTATAGGATTGAACCGCAGATTGAGAGGCACGAGGAACAGGTCGTTGAGGTTTTGGAGGAGAAGTGATGGGTGAACAACGACAGCCTTCCCGAGGCGAGACCTCGACGGGCCCGCCGCCGCTTTTGGGCCAGCCACTTCCGTTTCGATTTTCTGCAATGTGACCTTTGCCTTTGTCTTCCACCGAATCGCCTTATCCACTAATTCACGGAGATTAGGGAAATCAAGAGCTGCGAGCGAATGTTTAACTTCATCATTCAAATGCTCCGGAACCAAGCGGTTTTCGGGCCTCGCTCGGAATCTCATCGGCTACATAACGAGTCGGAGTAGTTGAACTTATGCAGATAGTCCATAACGGACATGGATCCTTGCTTCAAGTTATAGAACTCCCTCTTCTTTATCTCCATCAAGCTGGAGGAATATGGATCACAAGGAAAGCTTCCTTGAAATCTGCCCATGTGGTAACTTGTCCAACAGGCGAATAGTCTTAAAGCTGTTCCACCATGCTGCTGCCGCTCCTTGGAGATAATGTGCAGCATATTGGACTTTCTCTTCATCTGTGCATCTAGCTAACTCAAGTTTATCTTCAATGTCGCGGAGCCGATCGTCGCGTCCAAAGGATCGATGGCCACGGAGAAATTCGGTGGCGAGTCCGTTGGAACTCTGCCCGGTAGAGTGCAGGTTGCATTGCCGCCACACCTCCAAAAGCAGCGTCACCCAGATTCTCCGAATTCTGCACCAATCTCTCAAGTAAACGAGTCTGCATCACCATTACTTGGGCCATGGACGGAGGAGGAGGTAAATCCTCACTCTGTACTTCCTGACGGCCATGTGATGACGCCACTAGGTCATTAGAATGTTGCGAAACATGGCTATGGGATCCCCTGGCGTGGCGGATCATGATGTGAGGGTTCGGCTCTAATACGGCTGGATTCGGCTCATTCGCGCACGTACCCTCGGCCGTAATCGCGTGGTGGCCGTCTCCTCGGCATCCTGTTTACATAAGGTTCAACAACGTGAACAACAGATGCAAAGACGAGAAATGAGGCGACATAACAGATCAACTGCAGGATTTATATGTATTTAATAAGATTCGCAGCAACACAAGATAGCGAAACACGCATTGCGGCGAAAGGATCTCATGGCGATAGATTTACGGGTGACGATAAAGCACGTCTTGGCGCGCTACAGCTTCATTTATGTTACATCATCATTCCACTACGCAAGTTCCAACATGACTTCATGCGGCAAAGTACATCACCGGCCAGCTCGTATCAACGACAAAAGCGAGCTTGATTACCTAATACACACAGACTCCTAAGATCCGGATCTACACATCCCCACCATTCTCGGCGAGGAACGTCGGAAGGGCCTGGAGCTGCGTAAGAAGTAGAAGACTCCACGGGTACATCAGCTCGTACTCCACGGCCGCCAAAGACGAGGTTACGACCGGTGTCTGCACTTCTGACGAGGCTCCAGGCGCACAACGAGACACGACGGCGGGCCAAGCTACCTCGCACGGACATCCTGGCATTGCGGGAGACCCGACGGTAGGATCCGTAAGGGCGAGGAAGCTCCTCTGCCGGCTCAAGCTCATCATGCTCCCCGTAGATCATCTCGGTGGTGAAAAAGCCATGGTTGACAAGCGGTGCCATATGGCTCTCTAGCTCGGAAATCGACGGCGACGACCAGAAGCTCGCCCCGAAGGCGAGCAGTACTGCATTAGCTCGCACGCGTACCCAACCTGCCAAGCTTCCACTATATCCATCTGCGGATTCACTGTGCATAGAGGTTTGCCTGGCCGTCCGGCTCACGAGAGGGACAACCTGAAACATCTGCGACATTTCGGGAAGGTCGAAAGCGGAGTCGAAGGATTGCCATATCGCCCCATCTAGCAACGCTGGGAGAGGACTTCGAGCTGTGCCATAGTAGAGACGTGGTTGCTCTCTGCATGGCGACCTCGAATGGTGACCTCGGCCACAAAAGAGAGGATCTTTGGGCTGAGTCCAGCGCTTGAGATCATGAACTCTGGCGGCTCGATGAACCCAACACGGCGCATCATCTCGAAAGGGTGGCACGAGCAGAACCCTCCAGGATAGCACGCGTGTAGAAACGAGGTTCCCGGCCGACCGACATCTAAAGCAAGAAAAGAACTAGTTAGCAAAACCTTAACTTGAAACAAACCAAAAGAGAGGAAACCAAACAACTACCACACGTAACAACTGCAAAAGCCGCACCCGAAGCCTTAATCCTATCCTTAAACAACGAGTAACTAAGCTGTTAAATAGGTAAGACTTCCCAAACTCTATCTTAAGGTTTTGAGTGAGAAAGGGAATAGAATAAATCCCATTTTCCTACTTCACTCTTGTCCCGAGAAAACAAGGTTTGAAAATCAATGAGCGAAATTCACTTTGAAGATTCAAATCGTAAAAGAAGCTATAGAGGGAAAAGGCTAGCATTCTAACATTTCACAATTAAGAATACTAAGTTAAAATAGCTTTCGGAGAAAACTCTTTCCTAAGTTCTATTATCTAATGATCTAATTTATCCTTTTAGATTTTAACATAGCTCTGATACCACCTCTTGTGGGGGCTCGGAATTAGATTAGCGAATCAGGTCATTCTTGTTGCATCGGATGAAGATTAATGCAACCCGCAACGTCTCCTGGCCGCTAAGCCAAATCCGTGCTCGGATTGGGGCCAATTAATCGGCAAGACTCGTGAGGAGTATACCGCCAACCGATTGATCCCAACTCGAAGCTTCCGCAATCAAGCGTGCATAATCTTGGTTCCCTGGATCGGAGCCCAGTACCGCAGCGTTGTCATACAAGACAGGTCTCAACTATGCAAGAGTAAATATATTACACCAAAAGGTAACGTTAATACAATAGTTTAACTTTACAGTCACGGCTTACAGCGGAACAAGTCCAAAAGAAACACCAAAGACCGAAACACCAAAAGAAGAACACGCGGTGTGCCTCCACCCCAGGCAATCGGGTGGATGATAACCCAGCTAAGCTCCAAGTAGAATCGTTAGCGTCATCCACGAACTGTGACTCGCCTGGAACATCTGCGTCATTACACGCTTCTTCTCCTTCTCGACCAAAATCTGTTAGAGCAAGCGGTGAGTACACGTATGTACTCGCAAGACTTTAGTGTATGGAATGTATACATATAAAATGCAGGTTGAAACAATGAATAACAGGTTACTACACTAGTCTTTTTGAGCACAAAGTGGATTTTGCTTACAATATGATAATAGATTCACAATCGCATTTTTACGAAAGAAATTGAGTGAAGAAAACTTTTCAAAAAATTAACAATATACCAGCGATTAACCAAACCAGCACCCAACCATTCCTTCCACCAAACCAGCCATTCACCCGCACCATTTTGGACCCAAGATTCAAACACACACACACCCAACCAACACGATCCAACCTCGAAACCCATTTTTCCGAAATCAACCTGCACCCAAAATCTATACTTGATAATACTTTCCAAGCTGCTCATGACCGTGAGCACGGCTAATCGATTAGTTTATTTATCTCTGCAGAGAGGCGTACCTTTGTACCCACATGACACGTTCTAGCAATCATGTCATCCATGCCTCGCGATACCAAGTACCCGATTTGCTAGAGCGTTGGACGGAACCTTTCGAAAGAATTGAGTTCTAATCCTGCACGGCCCGGTAACGTGCATCCCTAACTACAGCCACAGAGGCCACCGGTGGTTCCAATAGGCACCCACTAGCCCACGACCCCACTGTAGTAGGCATTACCGTTGTATTGGGTAAACTTTCCTTCGATGCCTCGACAAGAAAGTCCCTAGAATGCACCGACACCACAGTGCATCCAATCCTCTTTGCCCTCCAATGATGCAGGTCTGATCCCTTTTCCCCGTACTAGGTGAGGCCATCCCATACCGGGCACATGTGGTTGCACGAATTTATACCCGAGTAAATAGCACCAAGTTCGGTCCTTAGGGTGACTCAAAGTAGATCTTCCAAACCCACTTGCTATGGCCCACAGAGGGTCGGCACTAGCGGCCCCACCGAGCACACACTAGCCCTCAACCTCCCATAGCAAGGGACCAACTCGACCAAACCACTCCAAACCACCCAACGGCACGACAACCAATCCGAACACGAAACCCACCTTCCAACCGGAACCACTACCCGGCCAAACACCACCAACTCCGAACCACCAAACATCTCGCTTGGTCTAATCTCTCCAAGCTTTTCCATTTTACTCACGCAACCATTCCCTTTTTCCAACAAAACCCCAAAACCTCCGGTTCCAACCGGACACCCTTCACCCATCCTATAGTTCCAGGAGTTTATGAATAAGAACGTCATGATCTCCTGCAACCAATTCTATTGCTGAACTAAGCATATGCAACTATTATTCTTTAATACCCTCTGACACTTACTAATGTGTCTAAATTATTCTTAAGTCTATCAAGGATAGCATATTCGGATTAGATTGAGGTAATCCAACAATTTTCGGCTTAACTACTGCTTCCCACAAATTATCACTTTTAATAAACTTATGAGCATGCATAATAGTTTTGGAAATCAAACATAAGAATTTGCAAATATGGGATTGGAAATGGTCAAGGAGGCGCTTGCCTGTTTGCTCTTCGGTGAAATCGGTCTCCGGGACGTAGTCGGGATCGTCGGCGACGTTCGAAGCGTCTACGTCTACACGAAAAGCAACGAGACCCGAAATCATCGATCAAAATAGGCAAAGAAGCAATCGAAATCCAAAAAGAAGCGAAATCGGAAAACGAAAACCTAGACGGAAAAAGAAATCCTAATTTTTCTTCTAGAGGCCGGCAGGACAGTTGTTGACTGGGCGGTAGTGCCGCTCTGGCCGGCGATGCGCTCTTGTAGAAGGTAGTGCCGCTCTCCAGGATCCAAAAGGGTTGCTCTCGGAAAATAACTACCGCGTCCTAAGCCGGTAGTGTTGCTCCCACCCTAAGTAGATCGCCCTTGCTCACAGAGTAGTGCCGGCCACCTCGAGACCCGGGTTCCAAAAAGTGAGATCCTACGCCATAATCTCCCGGAACTTCGACATAAGTGCATGGAGAGGTTCCTGGGGACCCAGGGGACCTATTCACGCAGGTTTTGTCAAGTTCGAGCCTGCTTAAGCAAAATTTCACTTTTCGGATCTTTTCTCCCCGTTACTGACGCCAAAATGGATTTCGACATAGAAGGTGTCGAACCTCGCGTTTCTTCACAACAGCGGATTCTCTACGACTGCTGGGACTTATGTGCGCTAGACTTGTGAACTTTGGGACTTCGGAACTTGAAATTGCTCCGAATGCCCAGAGTGCATCTTTTGCAAATCCTTCGGAACGACGGATTCGCAACAAGCGCAATAGGTCCAAAAATGCACTAGGGTTCTACGTGATCTAACTACTGATTGGAAACTTCCGAAATATGCTATTCGACTTCTACTACCCGAAAACCTAAATATACTCTCCAAATCCGATTCTCGCTCCGAATCGAGTTCAAGCTTGATTCTTCCGCAGGAATCGACTTACGAGGCTCTAAGAAAACATCCATGAGTCATTTCCCGACTTTCCTGAGCTAGGGTTCCAAAAGAAGAGCTCAAAATTCAAGAAAATGCGTTTGCAGCGAATGAGTCCAACGATGCGTAGATCGGGGTTACCGAAACTACTCGATCACGCAGAAGGATCCTTCTACCCTTGACCTAGGTTTAACTTCTTGGCAAACAACTATGCACCACAAGCACTCGGGTTTCTATGGTTTAACGAGGACGTACAGAACGATTACCCGCCAGGGATGAGCTAGGGTTTGCATCTGCTCCTAGGGTTTAGGTTTAGCTTCAAGCCCGACCTCTTGTGGAGTTCCTTGACAGCCTTAGAGACGCTTCTCCACCCTTGCTCCTGCTCCCACACAGCCTCCTGGAGCTTCAACCAGCCGGAAATGGCAAGGAGGAGGAGAGAGCTCCAATGGAGAGAGAGGAAGGAGAAGAGAGGAAGAAGGAGGAGGAGAGGAGGAAAAATGAGAGAGGAGAGGAGAGGAGGGGCTCCTTGGCGCTTTGAGGGAGTAGGGGGCACAAAACCCGAGGCAAATGGATAGCCACGAGCACAGAGCAAAACAGGGCTCTGGCCCCCTGCCCTCGCTGCGGCCAGCGATCTGCCGGAGGCGGCGTCTTGCTGGCTCGGCTAGAAAACTTGGGGAAAACGTAGTTTTCGCGATGGTTCTTCAACCAACTAGCTTAAGGACTATCGGAACAGGTTCGAGGGGTCCTAGTAAAGGTTTTACAACTTAGGTTTGGGATCTAGTTCTCTCGATTTCAACTTTCACCCGATTTCGGATTCTGAGACTCCAATCGGGGAAAACGATCAACGAAACGACAACACAGAATTCGAAGGCAAATAACTCCAAATTCAAACTGGAAACTAAACAGAGCACTAATCCACACCTAGTTAGCCTAATTAAGCTTAATTACAAACACGGGCGTTACATGCTGCCTCAAGGTTTGTACAAGATCAGAAATTCAGGCCTGCAGCACATGATCATGATGCAGGTGGTTCTGCTTTACCTCAAAATTTTTCTGCTCATGAGCATGAGGAAGAAAATCCTGATATTGGACAACATCGAGCTTGGAATGATCAACCTGAATGGTTCAACATTTTTGAGACACGATACAACTCAGACTTGAAGAATGCCCAAGAAAGTTTTGCTGAAGAACAGAGGTTAGCTGCCTTAAGGCACACTGAACACATGGTCGCTCTTCAAAGAATACCATGATCAGTTCAAGAAACCCATGAGTTGATGAACAAGATATATCAAGAACAGGGCAGAATCAAGGATGACAATTCCAAAAATGTTGATATGCTCAAGAACAATCAATGGGATCTCAGAACATGGCTCACTCAAGTAAATACCAATCAAAACTTGCTCAAACACAGGCTGTATGACCTCAATACCAAGCTGAATGATCAAGAAACTAAATTCCATCAGTTTGCTGATTTTTCTGAGCATATGTTCAGGACCAATGATGATACAATCCATGGGGTGGAACACACTCTTCGAGGATATATAGATCACTTTGATGCCTCAATAACAAATTTGGTATCAAATCAAGAACAGCTTGGTGACATCATCTTTGACCAGACTAATCCAATTATTGACTCAGTTCATGAACTTCAAGAAGATTTTCAGAACTGGACAGTTGAATCTCAACCTGGAGATCCAAATTATCCCAGTTGGCATGATAAAGCTATGGAATCTCCAAAGCACTCAGCAGAAGATCATTCAGAGCAAGCAGAACCAACTCAGTCTTCCCCAAAACAAAGTGTCAGCCTCCGTGCATCCACTCTGTTCAAAAGGACTTTCTTTAGGCACAAGAAGTGATTTTCTTTTTGGAGATGTGATGCCAAAGGGGGAGAAATTAGACTAGAAAAACAATCTTTAGAGTTATCCTTAGAGTAGGACTAGTATGGTATGTTGTGTCTGGAACTATTTGTGCTTATTCTTATCTGCTCTTTTTGCTGTTAATGCTTGTTGGTTTTCCCTTAATCTTAATCATACTTTGGTGTTTTTGCTTAACTTTTTGAGAACAGTTCTTTTTAAGCCTAAGCACATCTTTAGGGGGAGCATATTCTATCAAATTTATGCTTTTGTTCTGTCAGACTAACATTCTTTTGCAGAAGAAGAAAAGTTTTTCATCTGAAATCAAGAGGGTTGTCATCAATCACCAAAAAGGGGGAGATTGAAAGCATCTAGGCCCCCTAATGATTTATTTAAATTATTTGTTGGGTTTTGGTGCTTGATGATAAATTAAATTAGTTTTAGTAGATTTCCTCAGAAAGGAGGATCAAGATTAAGGTTCCCTTAATCCTAGTTCTTTGACTTGGGAGTTGATTCAAGTCTCTTAGATGTGTTGTTCTAGTTTTCAACCGTTCTCAACCGTACTATAAAGAGGGATTATGTATAAGTTCAAAATCTTGGTTCCTAGGACTTTTTATTAAGACTACTTGGAGCTTAGGTTAAATCTTTTCAGATTCCTCTAAAAATCTTGTCTTGAGTTCATATCCCTTTCAAATCAAACTCAAATGCTTTTTAAACTGAACTCAAACCGAGCGTTTCCCATTTACGCCGGACCAAGTCTTTGGGTCCGGTGCAAATAGGCTTTCCCTTTGAAACCAACTTGAATGCATTAAGGCTACAACGGACCAAAAATCCTTCCTTTGCTTCAGACCACTTTTCTTGGTCCGTAGTAAACTTAAAACTTACTGGTTTTGCAGTTGAATCCAATTCATTTCTTATGTCATGATCAGTAAGTTTGCCTTCTACGACAGACCAAGTTTTTCGGTCTGTCGTAAACATGCACTTCATTATCTCTCAACGGACCAGTTTTTGCTCAAAGCATGTGTACGACGGACCAACTCTTCTTGGTCCGACGTAAATGCACTTTTCGCTGTTTTGGGTCCGGAGTTCATTGAGCCTCTTGTATACTTTGTCAAACCTTGTCAGATACAATCATATTGAGTTGTCTTTTCAGTCTGACATTGGCAAACGGCTACTTTCTGCCAATAACAGCTATTTGCTTCCTGTAGCCTATTTAAACTGTTCAGAGGCTCTCCCAAAATAGACTTTTTACATCTCTTTGACATCTAGCATCCCAAAAGCTGAAAAGCCCTCAAAGAGATCAAGCTCAACTCTGAAAGCAAAAATCCTACACTCTTACAGCTCCAAGTGAAGTCTAGTTTCAGTAGTTTTCTAGTGAACCAAGAGACAGGGCTTGTGGATGGTCTATTACTCTTGGAACTAGCTGTTCCTAGACGGTTTACTGGTGGTTGTAGTGCGACCTGTCCAACCGTGATTGTGGAAGGCCACTGTCATTGTGAGAGGTTTCGACTCACCTCACCGGAGTGGTAAAAGAGTCACACTAGTGACAATTCCAGTACTCCTGTTGTGAGTTACTGGTGGAGCAATACTTCCGAGGAAGTGCTCTAACGGGGACGTAGGAGATTTATCTCTGAACCTCGGTGATAAATTTCGTTTGTCTCTGTGTTTTGTTTGTCTTTGCTTGTATCCCTATTCGTTGGCTCTTGTTCGTTGTCTGTTGGGGCTTAATCGTTATATTTGTTCAGTTCCTGTCTTTAAACTCTTAGTTAATCTTGTTAAATTGTTAAAATTGCCTATTCACCCCCCTCTAGGCCATACCGATCCTTTCAAATGGCCAGGTAGAGCGAGCTAATAGGATGGTGCTGCAAGGCTTGAAAGCCAGGGTGTTTGATCATCTCAAATCGTACGCCACTTGATGGGTCAAAGAATTGCCTTCGGTACTCTGGGGGTTTGGAACAACCCCGAGTAGAGCTACCGGGCAGTCACCTTTGTTCCTAACGTACGGCTCGGAGGCGGTCCTTCCCACCAAGTTAAAATTTGGATCCACACGTGTTCGGAACTACAACGAGACCGAGTTTGAAGCAAGCCGGCTGGAGGACCTCGATCAATTGGATGAAGCCAGGGACGTCGCAGCAATCCAATCGGCTAAATACCTCCAAGGGCTGCATCACTACCATGACCGAAATGTCCGGGGCCGAGCATTCTCCAAAGGAGATCTGGTTCTAAGAAAGAATAAGAGATGAGAGTATAAGCTCTCCCCAAGCTAGGAAGGCCCCTACATCATTGATGAAATGACGCGCCCGGGGGCTTACAGACTCAAGTGAGAAGACGGCATGGTCATCGGCAAAACATGGAACATAGAACAGCTACGTCGCTTCTATTCCTATATAGCAAAAAAAAGGGTTTCATTGAAATTTTTTCAACGAAATCGCATTGGAGTGACATGTTTGTTTAAGTGGTTATTAGATGTGGGAATATGTTCTCCCGAGAGTACATAAAAGGCTTCTTTTCCGTACTCCTGGGAATACATACTCCCACCTCTAGTATACCACTTAAACGAATGTATTATACTCTTTTATTAATTTTGGTATACTCCAATAATAATTCTAAGATACAACAATGCGACTTTGTTAAAAAACAATTCATCAGAACCCTTTGTGTTTTGGTATATACCTTTTTCCATATGTAAAAGGAGTATATAAATAAATTATGCTATAAATGGTGTAAGTTGATGAAATTTTTCGTAGAACTCACTTTGGAGTGTCTTATAATAAGTATTTGAGTATACTCAAAAGGATAAAGAAGTATAACAACATCATTTAAGCGGTATACTGATAGTGGGAGTACGTACTCCCAGGGGTACAAAACTATTTTCCTATACACACACGGTAGCACTATTCTACTAAATCACGAATAAATTTTACTATAGAACAACAGATGCAATTACTACTAAATTAGTTACGTGGTCAAAATAACTAGTTAATGCATGTCATAGTTAGTACATGAATCTATTTCTTCTTTGTTTTAGCTGTAACTTTTTATTCGCAGCTCTAATTCACGTACGAAATTCACCATTAGATTACTGGCGACGAGAGGACCAATATGATATAAGCCTCACTAATAAATTTACTAATGTATGGTAGTAATTTCATGTTACAGATGTAGTAATTTTTAGTTATAGATATATTAATTTCTATTACCAATCAGCAAAATTACTATTTATTAGCGAGACTTTTATCATTCTGTTCCTCTCATCATCAGTAAGCTACTGGTGAAAACCATTTCCAAATCAAAGCTTTCAATAAAAAGTTATGACTAAAACAAAGAAACAACATATTCATACACAAAGAAGTGAACATGTTTACTAGTTGATCACCATATTGAGAACACGTTTTCTAGTTTGTACATGAATATATTTCTTCTTTGTTTTTGCCATATCTTTTTATTCGCAGGCCCGATTAGCGGACAAAATTTACCATTAGATTATTGACGACGAGAGGAACAACATGATATAAGCTTCGCTAATAAATTTACTACTATTGATAGTAATTTCATGTTATAGATGTAGTAATTTCTAGTTATAGATATAGTAATTTCTATTACCAATCGGTAAATTATTGTTTATTAACGAGACTTATATCATTATGTTTCTGTTATTGTCGGTAAGCTACTGGTGAAAACCATTTGTAAATCGGAGCTTTCAATAAAAAGTTGTGGCTAAAACAACGAAACAACATATTCATGTACATGAAGATTTTTTTTTATTTAGCCATAACTTTCAAATGAGGATGATTTTTGTCTTTAAATTTTACAGGGTTGTAGAATATCACCTCCCCTACATATGATATTTTTTTGAATTTTTTTGAAAATATGTACTTGTGGTTTTCTTGGATTTTATAAAACACCGGATATGTTGCCTTTTACTATCTAGAAAATAACATATTACTCGCTATTACGAACACAAGATGTTACTATATCCTGTGAATCCATACTTATCATATAAAATTCATGAAAATTATATGTTTAAGTTTTCAAAAATTATCAAAATTTGCCATAACAAAGGGAGGAGAGCTTCTACAACCCTGTAAAATTGAAGACCAAACTCAATCGTATTTGAAATATATGAAATTGACAAAGCGCTAAACAGTGAAAAATCATTATTTAGCTAAATTTGTCTTTTTCATATCTTTTAGCTGATATTGATTTTGGTCTTCAAATTTTATAGAGTTGTAGAATCTCACCTCCTCTATGTATGTTAATATGAATTTAGTTTTGTTTGTTAGCCCTATAGTAAAATATTTGAAAAATTCTCAAAAAAATTACCATAAGTAGGGGAGGAGGGATTTTACAACTCTGTAAAATTTGAAGTCCAAAATCAATCGTATTTGAAAGATATAAAATTGACAAAACATTAAATAGTGAAAATCAATATTTAGTCGAATTTGTCTTTTTCATATCTTTTAGTTGAGATTGTTTTTCATCTTTAAATTTTAAAGGGTTGTAGAATCTCACCTCTCTTATGTATGGTAGCTTTTTGAGATTTTTGTGAAAACATGTACTTATATATATATATACATATCTGTTCCAGCCAGTTAACGCGGACCGACCGAGCCCAATTAAATGCTCCATGCAACAAAACTGTCTCCCAACTAGTGAATGACTAATAAAAGCTACTTTTTGTTTGTACATGAATATATATATGAAGCCTCTTTTCCACTCCCGGGAGTAATTACTCCCTATGCCGTATCTCACAACATAGGGAGTATCTTGCGCAACGGAGGGAATGTACGTGTAATATATAAGTATATATGACCATCTAAGTGGTATTTACATTTTTTCAAAGGTGGTATGTACACTTTTTAGACATACTCCTTTTTATGTGCGTATATGAAGGTATTTACAAAATAGGCTAAAAACTATGTACTCCCTTGCAATTTTTTCATGTGGATCTCATTTGAATATCTTATAATTAGTATATGAGTGTATCCAAAGTGATAAAGGTGTATTTCAAGTTCGCTTGGGTGGTATTTCAGAGATGGGAGTAATTACTCCCGGGAGTAAAAAGTATTTTTCATATATATATATATATATATATATATATATATATATATATATATATATATATATATATATATATATATATATATATATATATATATACCCGTGCGTTGCAACGGAATTTCAAAAGAGAATAATACATAATTATAATGCAGGATCCTAAACCATAAAATAAATTAATTTTTTTGTAACACACATATCAAGCAAAACATATCTTTGTAAGCTAGTAAATAAATCAAATCATCTATATTGAGTTGTCTTGCAGATTTACAACTATAGGTTAGCAAGGCAATAGTGACCTTAGCCTACTAGGCCTTGGACCCCTACTGTTCTGGCCCAAGAACAACCTGTCAGACTCACCATCACTACCAACTCATCCTTAATATATATATATATATATATATATATATATATATATTGACAATGAGAGTACACACATATGAAGTCTTTTTTGTACTCTCGAGTGTACATATTTTCACCTTTAATATACCAATTAAACGAACGTGCTATACATATATATAGAAAAATACTTTCTACTCCTGGGTGTAGTTACTCTCACATCTGAAATAGCACATGTTTTTAGTGTATTTTGTAAATACCTTTATATATGCATATAAAAAGGAGTATGTCTAAAAAATTATATATAGGCTATCTAAAAATATACATACAACCTATATAGTTTTATATACTTATATACTATACGTATATACCTTTCATTACGCAAGATACTCACCGTATATGTTATGATGTACGACATAAGCTGTAGCTATTCGGAGTAGAAAAGATGGTACAGCCCCACAAACTAATTTAAGAGCCCTATTGTACCAACTCCAGGATCGATCCAGGATAATAATATTTTTGCTGTGATAGCATTGAGTAAACTATGATTGGGCACATCATGCATGTCTGCCTTTGCCAGCCTACAAGCCCTAAGAATTAGCTGCATCGGACTAAAGAAACAAGCTTGTGGACCGTTCATAAACTCCAGCACTGCTAAGGACAAACGAGGATTCAAATCCTCGTAGAAAGAGATGCAAACTAAACAATGGTATCTTTGACTTACCAGTCCAAACATATTAGGCAGTCTACTGTATGTCGTTATCTACATGTCTTGTATCGAGCTGTGCTCTAAAGTTCTGTTTGGTATGGTTCCAGATTCTAGTAGAAATGGAAACGGTTTCGGATTCTTGGTAGAAACGTTTCAAGTAGGATTCTGTGAATCGAGTGGAACGGGATTGGGACCGATTCAGCCACAGAGTGAAAAAAGAATAAACGATCCGAGGAGAATCATTCCGAGCTTTAGTCCGTTTGGTTGGGTTTCTTCCAGAATCTAGTAGAAACAGTCCGGTTCTAAGTTGCCAAACAAAGCCTAATTAGGCTCTATCTAGTGCGATCCAGCATACAATACCATAAAATGACATTATCCAAAATTCTATAACTTTAACCTAGCATTTTTTTTAACCCAACGGTAGAAGTTCTGCCGATTCATTAAAAGAAAAAAAATTACAAACACCATATCTCCAAAGGAGAGACCAACAACACCGTTCCTAAGGGAAAACACCAACACTATGACCTAGAACTCCAACCAAACCACACCCGCTCCAAGCCTCCAACCATGCAAAGTGTTAGACAACCTCGCTATCAAATAGTCCGGGGTTACCTAATAGATCTAAACTGGAGAACAGAGAGAGGGAGAGAGACACAATGTACGATGAGGAACTGCTCTGCTTTATTATTCTGATTGCACGTGTACAATGGGGTGACCCCTGCCTCCTATTTATAACCTACAATTAGGGTTTCGGGAGAGTCCATATGGGCCATGATGGGCCGAGTTTCCTAACAAACCCCCTTGGACTCTTCACCGCGAGATGCATATGCCTCATCAAAACTCCAAAAAATCCCAGTGAAAAAAATACTTGGAGAAAGAGTACATAGCATATGCTTCATGTGTTGCACTGTGACACTACGGAGTGTCGTAACCTTATTTAACGTGCATAATGAGGTTAAAAACATTATGAAATATGGTATTAGAGGTTAAAACCATAGGGTATGGAGGTTATTAGCGTTTCCGGGCCGTTTCCAGGAGTTTGGGCCTTTCCGGGGAGTTTTGGGCCTAGGGGAAAGGGTGGTGGGCTTTGGTGGGATGGAGTATGAGTTCATTTAGGATTAGGAATCCTATTTGGGGCTGGTTAGAGGGCTTCCCCTGCCCTTATTTGCGCCCCCACTCCCCTTTGGGCGCCCCCACACCTCCCCCTTGGCCCTAGCCGCACCACCCCCTCTCCCCTTGTGGCCGTGCGCCCTCTCCCCTTGCCCCCATTGCTTCCCACCTCTCCACCACCTCTCCTCCACCCCCTTGCTGCCCTAGGGTAGCCTCCCCACCCCTGCACCTCGAGGATCCATCAGTTGGAGCGAGGAGCGAACCGGGAGGAGATCCATTCAGTTTTCGTGCGTCGGGCGAAGGTATGGCCATGGGACTCCTTGGGGTTGGGCTAGGTACTGTTCTAAGGGTCATTATCATGTTTTTATATCAATTGGTGGTGCTGGAATTGAGTAGATTGGATTAGATCTAGAAGTTGCCACGTTCTCTGTTTCGGGCAGCATGAGCAGTCGACCTAGGGTTTGGTTTTTCACCAATTTAGAGTCGGAATTTAGTCGTACAGATGTTGAAGAAGTTGTAGGTAATTTCAATACCTTTCAGTGGGTATAAAGAACTTTAAATTTCTCCCAGCCGTTTGAAAGTTATGGCTGTTTTACCGAGCGTGTTAAAACCTGTGACGTGATTGGAATAGATCATGGTATTCTTGTAACACCCCAGCTTCTACTAAGCCCAGAATGTCACCAAACATAGACCATAACACTTTTAATACCATAATTTATAGTAAATTACAGCAAGTAATCATAATTGAAAATTTTGACAGCATCTCCTTTGTTTTTGCATGAAACTTAACAACATAATCACCATATCAATAAGTAGGATAAACAAGACCTTCACACGCAGCGATAATGATAACCAATCATCAATTACAACATCAATAGGCATCGCTAGCAAAAGAATAAGCATCAATTTAAATCTAGGAAGATATAACGATTCACTCCATAGCCCCACATGATACACATGGGGGAAACAACCAAACATTAAGACCATAAACTAATGATTATTGCAATGTCTCCAAAACAGGTGAATTAGCTAGATTATGATGCTACGTGGAGGAGTGTAGCTAAATCCCTTTCCCGCGCGCCAATTTCATGGTACCTAAAGAAACAAACAACGAAAAACACAAGCGTGAGTTCAAAACTCAGCAGGGTGTAATATAATGAATCGACAAGGATCAAAACAACAAACCATCATACCAGTCTCCACAGTTATACCACAACACATCATACTTGACATTATACACACTCTTTAAAACAACATGATAATCATTTCATGAACACCTCATGAGTACTCTCATCATTAATTCATAAACTTCTTCATTCATGTATATCATTCATGCAATGCAATGCACATGTCTCCTGGAATTCTCATACCGGTATGGTTGAGTGCACACCCGTCGGCATGCACCCTTTTCCCCTTCCATCCCGAAGATGGAGGGTGCCTATCACTCGCTTCCATTCACCGCGGTGGATGGAATCACGATGTAGGTCTTACTCAAAAGTTTAGCCCCGGACTAGTCATAACAGTTCTCACCGACCCTACCGGAATAGTTATGACTTATCTCACCGGCCGGCCATGAAAATATGCCATGCATGCAAAATGGACAGCAATGTATACACAAATAGAAATATTGCATATCAACACATGGCATCTCAACATGTAGGACCGTATTCAACCATCGACGGTACCCATTCACAACATAGCATGTAAATCACTTATCATCATCAAGCATTTTAATCATGGCATGAAGACATCATATCATCGACAATATTTAAAACATGGCATAAGGACATCATATCAATTGTAACATGTAGTTCATGGCAAGACAGCATGTTATCTATCCCAAACACTATCAAGCAATTCTAGCAACACGTATAATGTTCAATCCACACAACACACTTGCCTTCAACCGCGGGCAACGGAGTGACGGGAGGTTGAGGGAACTCCCGAAGGCACACCACCTGCAAACACGTGCCACACACTTAATTCGACTCCTCAAAACAGTACCCACTACACCTAATACGCTAAATACTCCAAAACCCCGAAATCACAGATTTTGCCCCGTTCTGGACAGCGGCTTCGGAAAATCATAACTTGAGTTCTAGAACTCCAAATTGAATAAACGAGTACATCTTCGCATAGCTTAGGAAATTTCCCAACTTTTTCTAGTTATAGGTAAAGACTGATTCGGACTCTAATGTTGTTTAATCTAACGTTGAACACGAACTGTCTCAATCTCGTCACAGATTTGACAGCGCTCGGTAAAACAGGTATAACATCCAAACGGCTGGGTGGAATTTCAATTTCTTTATATGCACTGAAAGATATTGAAATTATCTACAACTTCCTAGAAGTCCGTACGGTCAGATTCGAAATCTAAATTAGTTTAATCTAATGTTGAACGCAGACTGTCCCAACCTCGACACAGATTGGACAGCGCCCACCAAAATGGCTATAACTTTCAGACCGTAACTCCAAAAATTCTCAAAAAAATACACAACATAGTTCTTGACGATACCTACAGCTTCTTCAACAGGAGGTCGACCAAATTCCGACTCTAAAATTGCGAAATCGCACCCCCTAAAACGGACTCCAAATCTGCCCGAAACTGAGTACAATACGAACTCTAGTTCTTTTCAGATCTACTCCATGGCAGCACGTCCTCTTGATCTAACAACTCCAAATATACCATGAGAACAGCACCTAGACCTTCCCCAAGGTTTCCCCATGGACATACCTTAGTCCGACGAACGACGAACACGAAGAATGCCTCTCGATCGCCCGATCTCGCTCCCACGCGTCGTGGCCACCGGTTCTCCTCGTCGCGGATCCTCCTACCGGCGAGGGCAGCACCATGGCATGGCATGGCAGCGAGGGGGACGCAGCAAGGGCACGTGGTGGAGCAAGGGGAGGCGCAAGGGTGAGGGAGGGGTGGCGGCTAGGGAGGAGGAGGCAATGGGGTGGAGGGGAAACAAGTGGGGGCTAGGGCTAGGGAGGGGACTTGTTTGGGGCGCAGGTAGGGCTAGGGCAGCAGTTTTGCTATCCTAGACCACCTCCAAAAGGCCCAAATATGTCCCACCTTCGGCCCATATGGACCCCCCAAGGCCCGAACTCCCCCGGAAGGCCCAATTCCCCTCCGGAAAGGCCCAAAATCCCCCGGAAAGGCCCACACTTGCAGAAACAGCGCAAAAACATGTTACAAGAGTCGTACCTTATGGCCGAGATCGAAAATGACTCATACCGTCATTCCGTAGTATCACAATTCTGTAGATTAAACCACTTTAGAGTCCGAATTAGTCTTTCCTTATACTTAGAAAAAGTTGGAAAATTTCCTAAGCTACGCGAGTATGTACTCGTTTAATTGATTCGGAGTCCCAGAACTCAAGTTATACCTTTTGGAAGGCTACTGTCCCGATGGGACAGAACCTCTGTTTTTGGGTGTTGCGAGTAGTTGGCAATGTCGGGGTAGATGAGGGTTTGCGTACTATTTTGTTGTCATGATTGTGAGTGTGTGGTACCTATGTGCAGGTGGTGTGACCCCGGGAGTGCCTTCTACTTCCCGCCAATCCGTTGCCCGTGGTTGAGGCAAGTGCATTGTAATGGATAGCGGTTTGTAGGTTACTAGTTGAGACTAGATGAACTTGATTTTATGACATGATCACTTGCCATGCTTTAATGATTTCCTATGATATGATGAGTATGCTATGATGCCATGTGTTAAAAGTACAAGTTTATTATGATGTTGGCATATTTGCATACATGGCATGTTACATGGCCCGGGCGGTGAGAAAGTCATAACTAATCCGGGGAAGGTCGGTGGGAAAGTTATGACTAATCCGAAGAGCCAAAGAGTAAGTCCTACATCGTGATTCCATTCACCGCGGTGAACGGAAGCGAGTAGGCACCCTCCATCTTCGGGATGGAAGGGGGAGAGGGTGCACACCGACGGGTGTGTACTCAACCATACCGGTATGAGTTTCCAAGGAGACATGAGCATCGCATTGCACTGCATACATATTGATGATGATGATGATGATGATGATATGTGACCATGAATGAGATGGTTTACATGATGTGAGATATTATTGCTATGTAATTGTTCTTGTTGTACCATTGCAATATGCTTGCTGAGTTTTGAACTCACGCTTGTGTTTTCTTGTTGTTTTAGGTACCATGAGAACGGCATGCGGGGAAGGGAAATAGTCACACGTCCGCACGTAGCTTCACCCATTTTGGTTCCACAAGTCGTTCAATTAGTTTTGATAATAAACTGCGTGTGATGATTATTGCTTTAAGGTTTAGCTTTGCCATATGAGAATTTTATTGTTCGTTTGACTCTTGGAGACAATAAGTGCTTGATAATAGACTTATATTTTCGTTAAATCTTTAATTATTGCTGTTTTAGCTGTCTCTCATATTGCCTTATATTGCTATACTGTTGTTGCTCCTTCAATTCATGTTAAAACAAAGGAGATGCTGCCGAAATCTCGGTTTTTAGCATGTGCGTCTTTGCTGGAATTTATGTTTAATTGTGGTTTTTAGATGTTGTTTAGCTTATGTTTGGTAGCATTCAGGCATATTAAATGCCGGGGTGTTACAGTTGGTATCAGAGCGTGCTGTAGGTCCTTGGAATGTGTATTTTTAGTGTCATGCTATAGGGTACTACTAAAAGTTGATGTGGAATAACTTAGCAACATGGCTTAGGTCTTAACTAAAATTTTGTCATAGGATAGCAACATTAAAACTTGCAAAAGTGGAATAAGTAATTTAAAATTTTGACACACTTGGTTGCACAGTAGGTTGGGGTTTTGGTTCATCATTGCATTGCGCTTGATTATTTAATGAATATTATGTCTGTGTGTTCTTGATTATATGATGTTGTGTTTATGGTTATGTGATCGGACGGTTGTCTGTCTGTAGCAGCCATGCCGAGGGGTAGAGGCCGTGGTCGCCGTGGCCGTGGAGGCCGGGGGCGAGGTTCTCAGGGAGTTGCGGAGTCTGTTGCTGAGGGTAGCGTTTCGCTCAAAGCTCATGGGCCAGCTCAGGAGGAGCTTCCAGCCGGCATCGGGGCGGAGGTACCCGCCGCCAATGAGGATTTAGTTCAGCTCTGCAGAGGGAGATTCAGAGTCTGCGCTAGCGAGCCAAGGGGCAGCCCCTACTATTGTGCTCTCCCCTGCAGCGGCCACGCCGTTGCCCCTCGTGTCGGAGCCGAGGATGAGTCTCGGGAGTGGATGTCCCTCGGCCTTGACACTTTTGATGGAGCGGGCACGCCGATCCAGTCCATAGATTGGCTGCGGTACATGGAGAGGCGCTTGAGGTCCTAGAGTTGACCTCGGTCCAGCAGGGTCGCTTTGTGGCCTTTCATGAAAGGCCAAGGCGATATCTGGTGGGAGGGGTTCGGCCGCTAGAGCCCCGATCTTGGTCCAATCACTTGGGAGGACTTTGTGGCTCGCTTCGAGCCAAGTTCTACCTGCAGTCTTTCCTTGAGAAGATGGAGCATACTCGACGACTCTTTCCCAGGAAAGAGGTTGGTGGCAGTATGAGGTGGAGTTCAACAGCGTGGTGCGCTTCTGCACGTACTGTGGCAAATTACGATCGGGAGAAGGCAAGGAGGTTCCGTAGGGGCCTCAACCAGAGTTCAGAGTTATCATGGGGGCGATCGTCCTCGTGACTTCGCTCCGTGGTGGAGCAGCGTAAGGGCATGGAGCTTGAGTTGGAGCTCTCCGGGAAAGGCGTAACCGGGTGGTTCAGGTTCCTCGGCCCAGCGGGGCCTAAGAGGACCTTTGGTGGAGGAGGTGGGTCTTCTCAGCGACCCACCTTCAAGAAGTTCAAGGGAGGACAGGGCTCCACCTCAGGGGCTAAGATGAGGCCGCCCCAGTCGTCTTCCTCGCAAGTGGCTGTTCTTCCTGTGCCTAGGCAGGGCATGTTGTGTTTCAAGTGCGGTGATGAGCACCGTGTTGCAGAGTGTGGTTGGACCGGGAGTTGCAACCACTGTGGCAAGCCTGACCACATGGGATGAGTCTGCCGGATGAATCCCGGTAGCATCATCAAGTGGGAGACGGTGCCTTCTCCACCCACTCCAGCAGCGTCTTCCAGAGGATCGGTGCACATGATGGCTGCTCCTGCTCCTCAGCCGCCCTTTGTGTGGGCGCCACCAGCGGCTCACTGGTGCCCGCAGCCGTCTGCTCCTCCGCAGTTGCCTCCTCCGCCCCCAGCTCTGTTGGGGCATCACCGAGTCGGGCTCCTCATCGCCCCAGCGCCACCAGGAGTGTACGCTTTGCCGACCGCCAAGTCAGCCGGGCATCCAGAGGTGGTTTCAGGTACTCTGTTCGTGGATTCCGTTGATGCCTTTGTTCTGTTTGATTCCGGAGCATCCTATTCTTTTGTGTCGTCTGAGTTTGCTAGTAGATCTAAGTTGGGAGTTCAGCGGATTTCTGAGTCTGTGTTAGTCAGTTCTCCTGGGGGTTTGATTGCTAGTTCCTTGGTTTGCCCGGGTTGCACCATTGTCATTGATGATGAGGTTTTCTTCGCCAATCTTATGGTGATCCAGTTGGCTCCTTTTGATGTCATTTTGGGCATGGACTGGCTGCATCAGTACCGTGCTAAGATCTGTTGTTTCTGGAAGACGGTTGCCTTGCAAGCCCCGTCAGGGGTAGAGTTGACCTTTCAGGGTGGTATACCCTCCAATTCCGTCTTTGCTTTGGCTAGTCTGTTTTCTGGTCGCCGTTTGAAGCAGTTGGGTTTCCTCATGGCTATGTCAGAAAAGCCATCTTCTTCAGTTTCCATTGAGGAGATTCCTGTAGTGAAGGAGTTTGTTGATGTGCTCCCTGACGAGTTGCCTGGTTTACCTCCTGTGAGGAATGTGGAGTTTCGTATCGATCTTGTTCTTGGCACTCGACCTATTTCTATCTCTCCATACCGCTTGGCTCGTCCTTTTCAAGACGAGTTGAAAAAGCAGTTGGAGGATTTGTTGGCCAAGGGCTTTATTCGGCGTAGCGTTTCACCATGGGGAGCACCCGTTCTCTTCGTCTCGAAGAAGGATGGAAGTTGGCGCATGTGCATTGATTATCGTGCTCTTAATCAAGTGACAGTCAAGAACAAGTATCCTTTGCCTCGCATCGAGGATCTGTTTGACCAACTGAAGGGAGCAAAGGTGTTCTCCAAGATTGATCTTCAGTCGGGGTACAATCAGATCCGTGTGAGGGAGCAGGACATTGAGAAGACTGCTTTCTCCACTAGGTATGGGCATTATGAATTTAAAGTTGTCTTTTGGACTAACTAATGCTCCTGCTGTCTTTATGGAGGCGATGAACAGTATGCTACACAAGTACCTCGATGAGTTTGTGGTAGTGTTCATCGATGACATTCTGGTTTACTCTAAATCAGAAGAGGAGCATGAGCGATACTTAAGGCTTGTGCTGAGCACCTTGAGGGAGAATCAGTTCTTTGCTAAGCTGAAAAAGTGCGAATTCTGGATTTCAGAAGTGGGTTTTCTTGGCCACATCATCAATCCAGAGGGCATATCCGTAGATCCTAGCAAAGTCTCAGCAGTTTTGGATTGGAAGAGGCCTTCCAATGTCAAAGAGGTGCGTAGTTTCCTTGGGTTAGCTGGCTACTATCGGTGTTTTGTGCAGGATTTCTCTATCATTGCCAAGCCACTTTCGCAGCTGACTCAGAAGGGGATGAAATTCCAGTGGACTGCAGAGTGTGAGCACAGTTTCTGCACTTTGAAGGAGAAGTTAGTGACTGCTCCTGTTCTTACCCTTCCCGAGCCGGGGAAGCGCTTCACTGTTTATTCTGATGCTTCACGTTTGGGACTTGGTTGTGTGCTCATGCAAGATGGCAAGGTGATTGCTTACGCATCAAGGCAGCTGAAAAAGCATGAGCAGAACTATCCCACGCATGATCTTGAGCTAGCCGTTGTGGTGTTTGCATTGAAGATATGGAGGCACTATCTGTATGGTGAGTGGTGAGTCTTGTGATATCTTCACTGATCACAAGAGCATCAAGTACATCTTTACTGAGAAAGATTTGAATTTGAGGCAGAGGAGGTGGCTAGAATTGATAAAGGACTATGACCTCACTATCCAGTACCATCCGGGTAAGGCAGATGTGGTGGCTGACGCTCTTAGTCGCAAGACAATGCCCTCTGTCGTTGATTGTCTTGTTGCTGATTTTGAGCGTTTGAGAGTCTTCTACTGCTTTGCGGGGACCGTGCAAGCTGAAACTCAATTGATTCTTGAGTCAGCGATTCCCGAGCGTGTGCGGGAGGCACAGCAGCATGATCGGTTGCTCCAGCAGGTGAGGAAACGCCTTGAGGATGGCAAGTTTGGAGACTTTACCGTTGATGATGTGGGAGCTTTGAGGTTTCAGGGTCGTCTGTGCGTGCCTCAGAAATCCCAAGTGAAAGAGGACATTCTGAAAGAAGCTCATCGCACCCCGTACACGGTCCAACCTGGGGAGACCAAGATGTACAGGGACTTGAAAAAGAATTTCTGGTGGAAAAGGATGAGAGTGGATATTGCCAAGTATGTGGCGTCTTGTGGGATTTGTTAGAAGATCAAGGCTGAGCATAAGCGTCCACGGTCATTGCGACCATTGGAGATTCCTGTGTGGCCATGGGATGACATCTCCATGGATTTCGTGGTTGGCATACCTAGTACTCCACGAGGGAAGGATGCTGTTTGGGTTGTGGTGGACCATCTCAGCAAGTCTGCGCATTTCATTCCTATCCGCACTACCAATTCCGCGAGCGACTTGGCTCCCATCTATGTGTGGGAAATTGTGAGACTGCATGGTGTACCCAAGACCATTATTTCTGATCGGGATGCGAAGTTTGTCTCCAAATTCTAGGAGAGTTTGCAGAGTGCTTTGGGTACGCAGCTTCGCCTTAGTACCGCTTTTCACCCTCAGACGGATGGGCAGTCTGAGCGTACCATCCAGACTTTGGAAGACATGCTCAGGGCCTGTGTGATGGCTTGGAAAGGTAGCTGGGAAGATCATTTGCCTCTTGCAGAGTTTGCTTACAATAACAGCTATCATTCCAGCATCCGGGCTGCTCCTTATGAGGTACTGTATGGCCGGAAGTGCAGAGCGCCACTTTGTTGGGATGCTGTGGGCGAGAGAGCAGTTCTTGGACCGGATTGGGTTCAGCAGACTGTTGATCGCATGGCGGAGGTACGGCAGAACCTTTTCGTAGCGCAGAGCAGACAGAAAAGCTATGCTGATGTGAGGCGGCGAGATTTGGAGTTTGAGGTGGGTGATAGCGTACTCTTGCGAGTATCTCCCACCAAGGGTGTGGTGCGTTTTGGCACCAAAGGAAAGCTCAGTCCGAGGTTTGTTGGGCCATTTCCTATCATCGCCCGAGTTGGTAGGCTGGCCTATCGTCTGGAGCTACCGGAATCCATGCAAGGTGTGCATAATGTGTTCCATGTCTCGATGTTGAGGAAATACTTGCATGATCCCGAGTTGGTGGTTCCATTGGAACCATTAGTGCTTGAGCAGGACCTCACCTTCGAGTCCCGTCCTGTGGAAATTCTGGGGACTTCGGAGCGAGTGATGAAGAACAGGACGCTTAAGTTTGTCAAGGTCTTGTGGTCACATCAGACCGAGAGAGAGGCGACTTGGGAGCTGGAGTCTCGCATGCGCGAGAAGTATCCCGATCTTTTCGCCTCAGGTATGTGATGTGAAACCTAGCTATCTTCAGTTTTGCTGGGTTGCGTTTTGGTGCGTTTAGATTCGAGGTCGAATCCTGTTGAAGGGGGAAGACTGACACCACGGAGTGTCGTAACCTAATTTAACGTGCATAATGAGGTTAAAAACATTATGAAATATGGTATTGGAGGTTAAAACCATAAGGTATGGAGGTTATTAGCGTTTTCGGGCCGTTTCCGGGGAGTTTCGGGCCTAGGGGAAAGGGTGGTGGGCTTTGGTGGGATGGAGTATGAGTTCATTTAGGATTAGGAATCCTATTTGGGGCTGGTTAGAGGGCTTCCCCTGCCCTTATTTGCGCCCCCACTCCCCTTTGGGCGCCCCCACACCTCCACCTTGGCCCTAGCCGCACCACCCCCCCTCTCCCCTTGTGGTCGTGCGCCCCCTCCCCTTGCCCCCATTGCTTCCCACCTCTCCACCACATCTCCTCCACCCCCTTGCTGCCCTAGGGTAGCCTCCCCACCCCTGCACCTCGAGGATCCATCCGTTGGAGCGAGGAGCGAGGAGCGAACCGGGAGGAGATCCATTCAGTTTTCGTGCGTCGGGCGAAGGTATGGCCATGGGACTCCTTGGGGTTGGGCTAGGTACTGTTATAAGGGTCATTGTCATTTTTTCAGATCAATTGGTGGTGCTGGAATTGAGTAGATTGGATTAGATCTAGAAGTTGCCACGTTCTCTGTTTCGGGCAGCATGAGCAGTCGACCTAGGGTTTGGTTTTTCGCCAATTTAGACTCGGAATTTGGTCGTACAGATGTTGAAGAAGTTGTAGGTAATTTCAATACCTTTTAGTGGGTATAAAGAACTTTAAATTCGTCCCAGCCGTTTGAAAGTTATGGTTGTTTTACCGAGCGTGTAAAAATCTGTGACGTGATTGGAACAGATCACGGTATTCTGTAGATTAAACCACTTTAGAGTCCGAATCAGTCTTTCCTTATACTTAGAAAAAGTTGGAACATTTCCTAAGCTACGCGATGATGTACTCGTTTAATTGATTCAGAGTCCCAGAACTCAAGTTATGCCTTTTGGAAGGCTGCTGTCCCGACGGGACAGAACCTCTGTTTTTGGGTGTTGCGAGTAGTTGGCAATGTCGGGGTAGATGAGGGTTTGCGTACTGTTTTGTGGTCATGATTGTGAGTGTGTGGTACCTATGTGCAGGTGGTGTGACCCCGGGAGTTCCTTCTACTTCCCGCCAATCCGTTGCCCGTGGTTGAGGCAAGTGCATTGTAATGGATAGCGGTTTGTAGGTTACTAGTTGAGACTAGATGAACTTGATTTTATGACATGATCACTTGCCATGCTTTAATGATTTCCTATGATATGATGAGTATGCTATGATGCCATGTGTTAAAAGTACAAGTTTATTATGATGTTGGCATATTTACATACATGGCATGTTACATGGCCCGGGCGGTGAGAAAGTCATAACTAATCCGGGGAAGGTCGGTGAGAAAGTTATGACTAATCCGGAGAGCCAAAGAGTAAGTCCTACATCGTGATTCCATTCACCGCGGTGAACGGAAGCGAGGAGTAGGCACCCTCCATCTTCGGGATGGAAGGGGGGAGAGGGTGCACACCGACGGGTGTGTACTCAACCATACCGGTATGAGTTTCCAAGGAGACATGAGCATCGCATTGCACTGCATACATATTGATGATGATGATGATGATATGTGACCATGAATGAGATGGTTTACATGATGTGAGATATTATTGCTATGTAATTATTCTTGTTGTACCATTGCAATATGCTTGCTGAGTTTTGAACTCACGCTTGTGTTTTCTTGTTGTTTTAGGTACCATGAGAACGGCATGCGGGGAAGGGAAATAGTCACACGTCTGCACGTAGCTTCACCCATTTTGGTTCCACAAGTCGTTCAATTAGTTTTGATAATAAACTGCGTGTGATGATTATTGCTTTAAGGTTTAGCTTTGCCATATAAGAGTTTTATTGTTCGTTTGACTCTTGGAGACAATAAGTGCTTGATAATGGACTTATATTGTCGTTAAGTCTTTAATTATTGCTGTTTTAGCTGTCTCTCATATTGCCTTATATTGCTATACTGTTGTTGCTCCTTCAATTCATGTTAAAACAAAGGAGATGCTGCCGAAATCTCGGTTTTTAGCATGTGCGCCTTTGCTGGAATTTATGTTTAATTGTGGTTTTTAGATGTTATTTAGCTTATGTTTGGTAGCATTCAGGCATATTAAATACCGGGGTGTTACATGCACGAATTGCCTCATCAAAAACTGTAACACCCCGTCATTTAATATGCCTGAATGCTACCAAACATAAGCTAAACAACATCTAAATACCACCATTAACATAAAATTCCAGCAAAGGCGCATAGGCTAAAAACCGAGATTTCGGCAGCTCCTCCTTTGTTTTAACATGAATTTAAGGAGTAACAGCAGTATAGCATTATAAGGCAATATGAGAGACATCTAAAATAGCAAGAAATAGAGTCTTAACGACAAAATAAGACTATCATCAAGCACTTAATGTCTACAAGTGTCAAACGAACAATAAAACTCTCATTAAGCAAGCTAAGCCTTAAATCAATGATCATCACACGCAATTTATTATCAAACTAATAGAATGACTTGGGGAATCAATATGGTGAAGCTACGTGTGGGCGTGTGACTATTCCCCTTTCCCGCATGCCGTTCTCATGGTACCTAAAACAACAAGAAAACACAAGCGTGAGTTCGAAACTCAGCAAGCATATTGCAATGGACAACAAGAACATCAATCATGGCAATAACATCTCCCATCATGTAAATCATCTTATTTGTAAACACTTAACATTGTCATCATCAATATGTATGCGATGTAATGCAATGCTCATGTCTCCTTGGAAACTCATACCGGTATGGTTGAGTACACACCCGTCAGTGTGCACCCTCTCCCCCCTTCCATCCCGAAGATGGAGGGTGCCTACTCCTCGCTTCCGTTCACCGTGGTGAATGGAATCACAATGTAGGACTTACTCATTGGCTTTCCGGATTAGTCATAACTTTCTCACCGACCTTCCCGGACTAGTTATGACTTTCTCACCGCCCGAGCCATGTAACATGCCATGTATGCATTTATGCCAACATCATATTTAACTCACATATTAACACATGGCACCATAACATATTAAACATGCTCATCATATCATTGGCAAATCATAAAAGCATGGCAAGTGATCATATATCATGTAGTCAATTCCATCTATTCTCAACAAGCAACCTACAAATCGCTATCCATCACAACACACTTGCCTCAACCACGGGCAACGGATTGGCGGGAAGTAGAGGGCACTCCCGGGGTTGCACCACCTGCACATAGGTACCACACGCTCACAATCATGTCCACAAAACAGTACGCAAACCCTCATCTACCCCGACATTGCCAACTACTCGCAAAACCTAAAAAAGAGGTTCTGTCCCGGCGGGACAGCAGCCTTGCAAAAGGCATAACTTGAGTTCTGGGACTCCGAATCAATTAAACGAGTACATCCCCGCGTAGCTTAGGAAATTTCCCAACTTTCTCTAGGCATAAGGAAAGACTGATTCGGCCTCTAAAGTTGTTAAATCTACAGATTACCGAGATCTGTTCCAATCGCGTCACAGATTTTAATACGCTCGGTAAAATAGTCATAACTTTGAAACAGCTGGGCGGAATTTAACGTTCTTTATATGCACGGAAACATAATAAAATTATCTACAACTTCTTAAAAGTCCGTACAGTCAGATTCGAAATCTAAATTGGCGAAAACAGGAACCCTAGGTCGACTGCTCATGCTGTCCCAAAACAGAAACGTGGCAACGTCTAGATCTAACCCAAATTACTCCAATCCAGCACCACAAATTGATCTAAAAACTTGATAATCACCTTAATAACAGTACCTAGATCAATCCCAGGGAACCCCATGATCATACCTTTGCCCGACGCCCGAAAACTCCAATCAATCTCCTCGCGGATCGCTCCTCGCTCCACGCTCCTCGCTCCTCGCTCCTCACTCCACGCTCCACGCTCCTCACTCCACGGGATGATTCCACGAGGTGCAGGGGTGGGGTGGACACCCTAGGGCAGCAAGGGGTGGAGGAGAGGTGGTGGAGAGGTGGGGAGCAAAGGGGCAAGGGAGGGGGAGGCGCACGGCCAAGGGAGGAGGGAGGCGGCTAGGGCAAGGGCAAGTGGGGGGAAGGGCGCACAAGGGGCAGGGGTGAACGCCCAAGGGCTGGTGGGGAGCCCTTTTACCAGCCCACACACCCAATCCTAGTCCGTTACGGAGACCTACTCCATCCCACCTAAGCCCACTTAAGGCCCAAACTCCCCCGGGAAGGCCCAAAACCCCGAAAACGGCCCGGAAACGGCCCGGAAACGTTATTAACCTCCATACATTATGGTTTTAACCTGCCATACCATATTTCATAAAGTTTTTGACCTTAACATGCACCATTTAAAAGGTTACGACACTGCGTGGTGACACATCACTTCAAACGGCCCAAAAACGCGAGTAAACCTCAAGCCGAAAGGTTTTATTCTCTAATTTCACATTCTATAATGTCACACCATACCGTAGTGTCACAAAAACCTTATGTAAGAAAACTTCAATGAAAAACTTAGTAAGGAAAAGAGTAAAATCCATCCAAACTTCAATGTTAATCTTCTAGATTCATGTTGGGTACTCAAACTTCATGTTCGAGATTTATGTAGGAGTATGTGAAAATTCTCCCCCTGAAATCTGCACTTCTCTAAGCCTAATCATCCTGATTCCTCTAACACATCTTTCAAAGGAAGATGCCGGGAATGACTTAGTGAATAAATCTGTGAGATTTTCACACGACTTAGTATGCAGTATCTTTATCTCATTTATCTTATGCATTTCATGAGCATAAAAGAACTTGGGGTTGATATGCTTCGTGAGATTACTTTTCACATATCCCATTTGCACTTGAGCAACACAAGCTGCATTATCTTCATAGATAATAGTGGGGGTTTGTTCCATGTTCAAACCACATGACTTCTGGATGTGGTGAACCATTCTTTGAAGCCATGCACATTCTCGGGAGGCTTCATACAATGCAATGATTTTTGAGTGGTTTGTCGACGTCGAAACAAGTGTCTGCTTAGACGACTTCCAAGAGATTGTTGTTCCTCCACAAAGGAAAACATACCCGGTTTGTGACTTGCCAGTATGCGGGTCCGATAGGTACCTAGCATCGGCATAGCCAACCAAATTCAATTCATTGTTTCTTCTGTAAAACAAGCCGAGATCTTTGCTTCCTTGGATGTAGTGGAAGATGTCCTTCACCCCTTTCCAATGCCTTTTGGTGGGTTCTGCACTGTATCGTGCTAGCAAATTCACGGCGAACGAAATGTCCAGCCTAGTGCTATTCGCAAGGTACATGAGCGCTCCAATTGCACTCAAATATGGGAATTCCGCTCCTAGGACTTCCTCCCCCTCTTCTCTAGGCCTGTATAGGTCTAGGTCTGCTTGGAGTGACCTTCCGACCATTAGGGTCTTTGCGGGGTTTGCCTTTTCAAAACCAAATCTCTCCAACACTTTCTGTATGTAGGATGATTGGTGTACCAAGATTCTGCCTTGGACATGTTCAAGCTGCAAGCCTAAACAGAACATGGTTTTACCCAAGTCTTTCATTTCAAACTCAGACTTCAAGTATGAGCATGCTTCTTCAATCTCTTCATCCGTCCCAATGATGTTCAAGTCATCTACATAGACGGAGATTATACAAAATCCATTCGGGGATCGTTGTATAAACACACATGGACAATCTTCGCTGTTCGTGTAGCCTTTCTTGCAGAGAAAGTCACTCAAGCGATTGTACCACATTCTTCCTAACTGCTTCAGTCCATACAGTGATTTCTCCAATTTCACACTGTATAGGTTTCTGTTTGCTCTGTCTTGGTTCAGGATCGGTATACCTTCCGGTACTTTCATGTATATCTCCGAATCCAAGTTTCCATACAACTATGCTGTGACAACATCCATTAGCTTCATTCTCAACTTCAAGTTGACTGCTATTGAGATCAAGTATCTAAAGGTAATTCCACCCATGACCGGAGAATAGGTTTCTTCACAATCAACCCCCAAACGTTGAGTGAAACCTTGAGCGACAAGCCTTGCCTTGTTCCTTACAACTTCATTGTTTTCATTCCTCTTCCGAACAAAAACCCATTTGTAACCTACGGGGTTTATATGGGGAGGCGTGCGACACACAGGCCCAAACACCTCTCTTTTGTTCAGAGATGCTAACTTTGCAGTGATTGCCTTCTTCCATTCTTCCTAATCGAGCCTTTTCTTGCACTCTGCAAGATATGTAGGTTCGGGATCATGATCAATGATCGTGGCAATCTTCTTTGCAAAGTATGCATCAACATTGGCTGTTGCTCTATTCATAGATTCTCCTGTTATTACAAAGTTTATGGCCATTTCGTCATGGTGTGATTCATGCACTTCTACTTGCTCTTCTCTGCTATTTCCCATTTCAGGAGCAAGTTCCTTAGTTTTTCTCCGCCAATGTGTGCGCATACATTATTTCTGGCGGCTTCTTCCAATGGAAGATTCAGATCTGGAATTGCCTTTTCCACAGGCTTCTTTCCAGTAACAGGTCTCAACTGGCTCCCTTTCTTGCTTTGAGGCACTTTTGTGATTGGCTGTGGTAAGTCCTCTTGCCCAGTTTTCCCCAGACGTCTACGGGTACTTTGGGTTTGAGAAGCCAGATTTCCTGTTCTTTTTCTTTGAGGCCTCTGAACAGGATGAGGGATACCTTCTGCTTTCTTTGGTATTTTCACCCTCTCTGGTGCATTTCTTGCTGGTACATGCGACTTAACCACGCTCTTTAGATCACAAAAATGATCAGGCAATTCATTTGCTAGATTCTGCAAATCAATTATCTTCTGTACTTCTTGATTTGCTTCATTAGTGCGAGGGTCATGTGTGGGGATCCTAATGGAATGTCATATTATTTCACAACATTTTTCATCCAATGGTTGATTCTCTCCCCCTAATGATGGGAAACGGTCCTCGTCAAAGATGCAATCAGCGAATCGGGCTGTATGCAAGTCTCCAGTCATGGGTTCCAAATACCTGATTAAGGATGCACTCTCATAACCAACGTATATCCCAGACTTGCGGAGAGGGCCCATTGCAGTCCGCTGTGGGGGTGGTATAGGTACATATACCATACAACCAAATTTTCTAAGATGGGAAATCTTTGGGATGACCCCTTGCACTAATTGCATAAGTGAATGGATGTTGTAAGCCGATGGTCTATAATTGATGAGTGCTGCTGCGTGCAGGACTACGTGTCCCCAACAAGTGTTGGGCAAGTTATAACTCTGCAAGAGCAGCCGGGCTATGGACTTAATCCTCTTTATTAGTGCTTCAGCTAGTCCGTTTTGCGTATGGACGTGCGGTACAGAGTGCTCAACAGTTATTTCAGTCGCTGTGCAATAATCATCAAATGCCTTGGAAGTAAATTCATCGGCATTGTCCATTCGAATGGACTTCACGCGATGATCAGGAAAAGCATTCTTAATTCTGATGATCTGCGAGATCAGCTTTGCGAATGCATGATTCCTTATTGACAGCAAACATACATGCGACTATTTCAAGGATGCATCAATGAGCACCATGAAGTACCGAAATGGCCCCGATAGGGGCTGGATCGGGCTGCAAATATCCACCTGAATGCGTTCCAGGAATGCAGGGATTTCATTTTGCACTTTCATAACAGAAGGTCTAATTATTAATTTCCCGGTGGCACATGCATGGCACACAAAATCTTCATGATTCGAAATTTTTTTAACATTAATGCCATGACCTTGTGAGTTATTAACTATGTTTCTCATCATTCTAATACCAGGATGGCCTAATCTACAATGCCATAAAGAAAATAATTCAGAGCTTCTAAAGATAGTCTTCAAAGAAGTATACACTATGGGTGCATTGATTCTCATGTAGTACAACCTAGATTCATACGAGGGACATTTTTCTAATTCCATTTTTCCATACTCCGTGTGCTTCACAATGCACAAATGCTCTTTGCCATTTTCTTTATTGGTTTCTACGTGAAACCCATTGGCGCGGATATATTTAAAACTTAAGAGAATGCGAGTTGATTCAGGGTACAAGAGTGCTTCTTCAATTACCAAAGTTGTTCCCAAATGGTGGCTCTTCCAGAGCATATTATATGCATATCGCTTTCTGCGATTGTCGTAATCCTTCTAGCGTTCTTCGTGATCATCTGGAAGTATTTCGACTCTCTTAAGATGGTATTTGTTGTGCCACTATCAACAAAGCATATTTCCTCCATTGGGCGCTACACGATTTCTAGATAAAAAGAAATATAATTCTAATCAGACAGTGGCAAAGTAATACAAACATTGCTTGCAAATAAAGAATACTGGAATAAAGAATAAACTGCAATTCTTATTCATGAGAAAAGGTATGCTCTTCTAGAGCTTGCAATTCATTATTTAAAATTCATTAACAACCACTGTTCTGTAGTTTGCAAACTTCAGGAGAATTCAATCTTGCTGTGCTTGGAGCAAGATGGTGGACTTGAGCTTCTCGAACCGCTTCTGAAGTGCAGTTCATAACTCAAGTGTACTCACCTCAGCCATGTATTCATTCTTCAGAGTTGCTGAAAGGTGATGCCTGAGAAAGGGCAAAGTTTGATCATTTTGCTCGGCGGTAGGTTGTGCGTCCTTCGAGGACCCTAAGCTGGTGGTAGCTTCGAACTTCTTGCTCGCAAGCATGATCTTCAAATCTGATGCCCATGTGAGATAGTTCTGACCATTCGGGGTCAGTTCTTCAAACTCACATTTGACAATGCCAGGTATTTGCATATTCACAAGATTCTTCATTAGATTACTTCATGTAATCTTATAGAGAGTGGTTGCAAGATTCATAAATGCATAATTAAATTCTTATGAATTTCCAAAGAACTAAAAGAAAGCAATAATTGCAAGATTCATAAATGCAAGATTCATAAGTACAAGATTCATAAATGCAAGATTCATAAGTACAAGATTCATAAATACAAGATTCATAAATGCAAGATTCGTAAATATTCATAAAGATTCATAAATACAGCTTCGTGCAAGTATGTGATCGACTTCGTGAAACCGATTAGATTCATGCGCGCGATCGGCTTTATACATGCGATCAGATTCATGCACACGATCAACTTCGTGCGATCAGTTTCATGCGCGTGATCGGCTTCGTGCAATCGGCTTCATACGCGCGTTTGCAATTTATGGATCAAAACAATAATCGCACAATTCATAAACAGATTCATAAATGCATAAAATGATGCTAAGAAAATTAGAAACCAGATCCAATTAATTTTCTGGAATTTTCTAACATTTTTAATATTTTTTCTGGCAATTTCAAAAAATTTTGGAATTTCTAATCAGTTTTCAAGTTTCTAATGCATTTTTCGTAAAAAAAAAGAAATAATAGAAATAAAAGGGGAAAACCGAGGAGGGGTAAAAGGGAAATTTTGCCCTTCCTCCCCTGTCTTATCCGGACTCCATTCATTTCAAAACCGGTGGGCAAGTGGACTTCATGTGCAATTGGAGCCGATCGGACTTCTAGGCCTCGCGAGGGAGCCAATTAGCGCAGAGGATCAGCAACTCCACCAGCAGGGGATCAGCCGAGCGATTGAAGTGGTGCCGAAGCTGGCATCCGGA
Organism: Rhipidocladum racemiflorum; assembly: GCA_036346355.1. Taxonomy (NCBI): domain Eukaryota; kingdom Viridiplantae; phylum Streptophyta; class Magnoliopsida; order Poales; family Poaceae; genus Rhipidocladum; species Rhipidocladum racemiflorum. The sequence continues at coordinate 38,810,469 of CM070581.1, forward strand.
CAGCCAACTCGCGTGTCAGGCCAGGGGCGCGACGGCAGCCTGCGAGGCTCGTCGGGCCAAGGTTGTGGCGGCCTGCTTTCGACGCTGCAGCGGTGGGCCAAGGGGCGCGGAGGCGATGTGCGGCTGCGCGTCGGGCAGCCGGGCATGCGCGATGGTGCTTCGACGGTCGTGGTCTGCGATGCAATCCGGCCGGCCATGGGCGCTGCGACGACAACTTCGGGCCGTGTGGATGCCGAGGCAGCATGGAGGTGCTGGGTGCATCGGCAACAACGGCTGCTTCGGCGTCGCGGCGATGGTCCTGGTTCTGCACGCGGACGACGGTGCATGTAGCCGGGCATAGTCACCGAGCGTGGCTTCATGTGGCAGCGCGCAGAGCCAGGCTGGCGACTTCGAGTCGCACGGGAGGCGTTTGGCACTGCGTAGTGACTTCGTGCTTCATGATATCGGCCGAGCCGGAAGAGCTGCGCTCGGCGGCGATCTTCGAGCCAAGGCACCAGGCTGGGGCACCAAGAAGTCATGGTGGCGCGGCTTCATGCCGACGCAATGGTGCGGGTCCGTCCGGGCCCATCTCGGTGCATGGTGGTGCTGCGCTTCAGGCGCTTCTGGCGGAGCCGATCTTCGTGCGGCGGTCAGCCAGTGGTCGGCACTTCTAATGCCGGCAGGGGCGGCTTCGAGCTGTTGGGTATTGTAGCTTCATGCTACGTATCGTAATTTTGCTGTGTAGAACGCATTGTACTGTAATTTTTTGTACTGTAGCTTCATGCCACATGACGAACACGATACTAGATGCGTAGAATAGATGCATGCATTTATTCATACGATATTAGATCAATCCCGCGTTTCTCACCATTTCAATCCATTTGCCGGGTAGAGCTTCATGCTGATAACGTGTTAGACAACCTCGCTATCGAATAGTCCGGGGTTGCCTAATAGATCTAAACTGGAGAACGGAGAGAGGGAGAGAGACACAATGTATGAGGAACTACTCTGCTTTATTATTCTGATTGCACGTGTACAATGGGGTGACCCCCTGCCTCCTATTTATAACCTATAGATAGGGTTTCAGGAGAGTCCATATGGGCCACGATGGGCTGAGTTTCCTAACACAAAGAACCCCGCGGAGCAACACACCAAAACATAAAAACCTCAAATGGCAAAGCTATAATTTGGCTGAGATCAAAGCAAAGCACAAAGCTGAAGAAATCCGTCAGTTGCAAAGGCTTAAAAAGCAATCGTTCATACCAGAGTGCTCACCACGATAGCAACCCTACCTTGGTTCACCAACGTGTGAAGTAGGACAGCACGCATGCATGTAACTGGGAACGCGGAAAGAGAGTGCGCTCATCGTCGTCGTGCCCGCACTCGCATTGATACGCGCTCCTTGTGGGTTGTAACATCCCAAATTTGTGCCTTTATTTAATTTACTAAGTTATTTGAATTTTTGGAATTTTCTGGAATTTAATTAGATTTATTTGGATTTAATTTAAACTAAGTCCTTTATTGAATTATTTAGACATTTAAAAGTTTCAAATAAAATTTTGTTGGAAATATTTTATTTGAGTCCAAAATGTCTCAAAGTATTTTCCAGAATTTTTCTGGAATTTTTCTGAGCATTTTGCTATTTTTCTTGATTTATTTGAATTTCTAGAATTAATTTAATTAGAAAAATTGGAAAAACCCTAATGGGTTGCACTATTGGTCTGACCCGGGTCAGACTCGAGTCCGACCTTGCCAAGCCGCACCGAGCCGGACCCTATTCGCGCGGACTGTTGGATCGAGATCCAACGGCCAGGATCGAGCCACGTGCCGCGTGCGCTCAAACACCGGATCAGGATCTCACAGCTGAGATCACGCCGCGTCGCGCGTGCATGCAACCCGCCGGATCGTGTCCACGTGGACGCCCGTGATGCGGCCATGTCATCGTCTTCGAGCTCGACTCGGACTTCGTCGGAATCCGCCATTCCCGCAGAGGGCACGCTTGCCGAGCCGCTATTTAATGCGTGGACCCGCGCGCGAGGTTCACCTTTCCTCGGTGAGTGTTTGCCATAGATCCATGTCGCTCGAGCCGCCGCCTTTTGTTCTATATTGCTCGCCGATGTTGAGGGTAGCCGCCGCGTGTTTTGTCGTTTTCGCCGCCGTCAAGCCGCCTTCCGTCGTGTGCGATCCATATTCGGAACCACATTGTTGAGGCGCTTCAAACGGTACCATTCACTTCGCCGGAGGATGGTTGGAACGCCGTTGCCGTGGTCATCGTCTTCCTCTCTGGCCACCTCTGCCCCGCCGCGCCATTGCTGGATCCACGAACTCCCTCAGCCATCCGATCAAGATCCAACGCCCCAGGTTCGTCCATGTCGCCGCCCGTGTAAAATGCTAGATTAGAAGCTAACCATTAGATATAGATCGTACGGTTAGGGTTAGATCCCGTGTTACTGTTTAGATCTATTAGTATCCATTAGATCTAGATCCAATGCACCATATTAAGCCACGTAGACCTTTAATACACCGTGCTAGATTAGATGCTGGCCGTTAGATCTAGATGGAGTTTTAGAACTCAAGTTATGCTAAGCTTCGATAAAATGTACTCGTTTGCTTGATTTGGAGTTTTAGAACTCAAGTTATGCTAGTTGGAAGCCCGCTATCCCGTCGGGACAGATTCTCTGTTTTCGGGTTTTAGGAGTAGTTTGCGAAGTCGGGTTAGATGATTGTTCTTGTACTGTTTTGTGGGCACGATTTGAGTGTGTTGTACCTATGTGCAGGTGGTGTGACATCGGGAGTGCCTTCAACCTCTCGCCACTCCGTCGCTCATGGTTGAAAGCAAGTGTATTGGGATGGGTTTGGGTGTTGTATGACTATTAGACTTGCATAGGTGCAATATGGCTACATGATGTGTTAAATTGCCATGCTTGATATTTTCTTATGATATGATGAACATGGTTACATATGGATTATGAAATTGTTGTATTAAATGTTTATGCAAGTTTATACATGTTCATGTCATATGTGCATTCATAATGGAAGAGGCGACCCATTCTGATGCGGGCCTCTGTGTTCACACGTAGTGAACACGAAAGACCTACCTCGTAGTCCCATCCACGGTTGTGTATGGGAGCGAGTCAGTAAGAGTAGGCACCCTCCATCTACGGGATGGAAGGGGAAGAGGGTGCACACCGACGGGTGTGCACTCGGCAATACCGGTATGTGCTTCAAAGAGACATGTGCATTGCATTGTATATATGATGATGTTTAATGAGATGCTCACGATGTTCCATGAGATGTTTACGAAGATGATTATGAGATGATTATGATGATGTTGTATGAAAGGTTAACGAAAATTTTATGAATGTTGTAAATGTCTACTCCATTGCAATACACTTTGCTGAGTGATGAACTCACGCTTGTTGTTTGATGTTTCCTTTAGGTACCTCGGGATCGGCTTATGGGAAAGGGAACTAGCGACATGTCTTCAGTTAGTTGCACCCAATTAGACAACTATACACTTCCATTCATAGTTGTGAGGTTTACCCTGGTTTATGCAATATGGTGCTTTGGTTCCCTTCTTCCCTTCATAATCGTTCATGAAACATTGGAGTTTATGTTATGGGCTTGAAATGATGATTTATCTCCTGTTAGTGCTGTTTAGATGTCATCTATTATGCTATTATGATGTGATAATATTATATTGCTTCTAACCATGGAAAAACAAAGGATATGCTGCTGAAATTTCGGTTAAGCATTTAACGTAGATGCTGTAATTTAAAGTAAAATATGTGCTTTGTGTGTTGCTAGTATCGGTTGTGGTGACATTCGCGACATACTAGGTGCCGGGGTGTTACAGTTGGTATCAGAGCAGGTTTTAGGTCCGTGGTGTATGAACTTAGCGAAATACTATAGGGTTAACTAAAATTGTGACTTGGGATAACCTAGAAACATGGCTTAAGTTATACTTAAAATTTTGCCATAGGGTAGCAACATTAAAACTTGTGTAAGTGGAATAACTAATCTAAAATTTGACACACATGGATGCACTGTAGGAAAGGGTATGGGTATCGTTGCTTTACACTTAAATATTGTATTTAAGCTTTGATGTTGAATGCTATATTTGATAATGTAAGTTGCTATGTTGTTGAGAGAATTGATTGGATTGTTCTTGTTATTGTGATAAAGTGGGGTTGTGGTGCCAAAGGGTTTCGGTCACTTTGTTTTGTTCATAGTAAGGGTGTGGTTTTACTGTGTGGTCAGTTAGCGCCATCATCGAAGAATTATTAACCCCTGTGGGAGAAGAGTGCTTACCCTTTCTGTCGTAGATCGGGTAGTTGACTGGAGTCAAGTAAAAGAGTTTGGTGGTGGATTTCTTCGGATGTTCGGCATTTGTTTTGTTCATAGTAAGGATATGACATTTTAGAATTCGGCATTTTGGTACGACTTTATAGCGTGTTTTTGGGCCGTTTTCGGGTGTTTAGGCCTCTCCGGGGGACTTTGGGCCTTAGGGGTTGAGTTGGGCCTCCGGTGGAAGGGTTTGGGCCAAAGGGGGGGACTTTTGGGCAGCCAAATCTGGCACCCACCCCTTGGTGCACCCCCCACTGCCTTTCCCAACCCTAGCCACCACCCCCTAGCCCCCCATGCGCCTCCACCCTTCCCCTTCCTCTCCATCTTCCCCCATGGCGCCTCCACCTCTCCCCTCCCCTCTCCACCTTCCTTGCTGCCCTAGGGGACCCCTCACCTCGCCAACCCACTGTTTTCACCATTGGAGCGCTCCACGACGAGGAGATCTGGTGGATTTGGAGCGAGGAAGGAGATCGCATGAACCGGGAGGAGATTCGTCGGTTCATCGTTCGTCGAGCAAAGGTATGGCTAGGGAAATCCTTGGGGTTGGTCTAGGTACTGTGCTAGAGGGTATTTGGATGATTTTAGATCAAGTGGTGGTGCTGTGATTGGGTAGATTAGATGAAAACTAGAGTTTGCCACGTTCTTTGCTTCGGGCAGATTGTGCAGTCGACCTAGGGTTTGAATTTTCATGAAATTAGATTCGGAATTTGGTCAGCCGCCTGTTGAGAAAGTTGTAGGTAACTTCAATACCTTTCAATGTACATAAAGAACGTCCAATTCCACCTAGCCGTTTGAATGTTATGGTCATTTTGCCGAACGTGTTCAAAACTGTGACGAGATTGGAACAGATTACGTTGTTCTGTAGATTAAACAATTTTAGAGGCCGAATCAGCTTTTTCTAATACTTATAAAAAGCTAGGAAATTTCCTAAGCTTCACGATGATATACTCGTTTACTTGATTTGGAGTCCTATAACCCAAGTTATGCTAGTTTGAATCCTGCTGTCCCAGCGGGACAGATTCTCTGTTTTTCAATTTTGGGAGTAGTTTGCGAAGTCGGGTTAGATGAGCGAGTGGGTACTATTTTGTGGGCACGTTTTGAGTGTGTGGTCTCTATGTGCAGGTGGTGTGACCCCGGGAGTGCCCTCAACCTCTCGCCAATCCGTCGCCCGAGGTTAAGGCAAGTGTATTTTAATGGGTAGCGTGTTGAATGTTGATAATTGAGACTAGGTGCAAATTATTTACATGATGTGCTATCTTGTCATGATTACATGTTGTGATATCTTGCTATGATTAGTGCTTGCCCATGTCATGATGAAAATGGATTAATATGATGCTATGCCATGTTTAGTTCGGTTTGATGCAAGTTGTTTATGTTTATGGCATATGTTGCATACATGCCATGAAAGCTGGCCCGGTCGGTGAGAACGTCATAACTAGTCCGGTAAGGTCGGTGAGAAAGTTATGACTAATCCAGAGCGCCATGGTTGTAAGACCTACCTCGTGATTCCACCCACGTGGTGAGTGGAAGCGATGCGTAGGCACCCTCCATCTACGGGATGGAAGGGGGAAGAGGGTGCACGCCGACGGGTGTGCACTCAGCAATACCAGTATATGCTTCCAGGAGACATGTGCATCGCATTGCATTGCATACATGATGATGAAAATGAGTTGTGAACAATGTGCTTGGTCATGGCTATGATGTTGTGGATGAAATTATGATTTGATCATGATGTTAAAGTATGGTATGTATTGTTGTTGGCCTTGATTTATTCTTTATGACCTATTGCGATATACTTGCTAAGTGATGAACTCACGCTTGTGTTTTATGTTGTTTTTAGGTACCATGAAGCCGACATGCAGGAAAGGGGCTTAGTGGCACATCATCATAATGTTTCACTCATTAAGATATATACAATTTTGCCATTCATAGTTATGATTATAAGTTAATGCGTTGAGAACTTGGAGTATGACTTATTTGTGTGCTTAGTCATATTATTTACTTCATTTTAGATCATGGAGTGGTTAAATTCATTATGCTAGACTTAAATAGTTGCTATGTTACCTGTTATTGCTGCCTTAGATGCTTCCCAATAGGGACTAGATGTTGTTTAGTCTATGTTGGTGACATCCAGGGCATACTAGATGTTGTTTATTCTATGTTGGTGACATCCAGGGCATTCTAGATGTTGTTTAGTCTATGTTGGTGACATCCAGGACATAGACTAAAAAATATCTAAATACCACATCTAAAGGTAAAATACAGCAAAGGAGTACATGCAAAAAAACCAAAAAATTCGGCAGCATCTCCTTTGTTTTTCCATGGTACGGAGCATCAACAATAATATCACAAGTTATATCTTAATGGGAAGCACCTAAAGCAGCAATAACAGGTGACATAGCAACTATTTAAGTCTATCATAACGAATTTAACCACTCCATGATCTAAAACGAAGTAAATAATATGACCAACCACACAAATAAGTCATACTCCAAGTTCTCAACGCATTAAATTATAATCATAACTACGAATGGCAAAATTGTCTATATCTTAAAGGGTGAAACTTTGTGAAGATGTGCCACTAAGCCACTTTCCCGCATGCCGGTTTCATGGTACCTAAAAACAACATAAAACACAAGCGTGAGTTCATCACTCTGCAAGTATATCGCAATAGGTCATAAAGAATAAATCAAGGCCAACAACAATACATACCATACTTTAACATCATGATCAAATCATAATTTCATCCACAACATCATAGCCATGACCAAGCACATTGTTCACAACTCATTTTCATCATCATGTATGCAATGCAATGCGATGCACATGTCTCCTGGAAGCATATACTGGTATTGATGAGTGCACACCCGTCGGCGTGCACCCTCTTTCCCTTCCATCTCGTAGATGGAGGGTGCCTACGCATCGCTTCCACTGACCACGTGGGTGGAATCACGAGGTAGGTCTTACAACCATGGCGCTCTGGATTAGTCATAACTTTATCACCGACCTTATCGGACTAGTTATGACGTTCTCACCGACCGGGCCATCTTTCATGCCATGTATGCAACATATGCCATAAACATAAACAACCTGCATCAAACCGAACTAAACATGGCATATCATCATATTAATACATTTTCATCATGACATGGGCAAGCACTAATCATAGCAAGATATCACAACATGTAATCATGACAAGATAGCACATCATGTAAATAATTTGCACCTAGTCTCAATTATCAACATTCAACACGCTACCCATTACTATACACTTGCCTTAACCTCGGGCGACGGATTGGCGAGAGGATGAGGGCACTCCTGGGGTTACACCACCTGCACATACATACCACACACTCAAAACGTGCCCCCAAAATAGTACGCAAAAGCTCGTCTACCCCGACTTCACAAACTACTCCCAAAAACGAAAAACAGAGAATCTGTCCTCCCGGGACAGCAGACTTCAATGTAGCATAAATTTAGTTCTAGGACTCCGAATCGATTAAACGAGTACATCCTCGCCTAACTTAGGAAATTTCCTAACTTTTTCTAAGTATTGGGAAAAGCTGATTCGGCCTCTAAAGTTGTCTAATCTACAAAACACTACGTTCTGTCCGAGCTACGTCACAGATTTGAAGACGCTTGGTAAATCAAGCATAACTTTCAAACGGCTGGGCGGAATTGGACGTTCTTTATGTCCACTGAAAGGTATTGAAGTTAGATACAACTTTCTCAACAGGCGGCTGACTAAAATCTGAATCTAAGGTCGCGAAAAATCAAACCCTATGTCGACTACACAATCTGCCCGAAGAAGAGAACGTGGCAAACTCTAGTTTTCATTTAATCTACCCAATCACAGCACCACCACTTGATCTAAAAGCACCCAAATACCCTCTAGCACAGCACCTATACCAACCCTAAGGATTCCCCTAGCCATACCTTCGCCCGACGAACGATAAACCGACGAATCTCCTCCCGGTTCACGCGATCTCCTTCCTCGCCCCAAATCCACCGGATCTCCTTGTCGCGGGGCTTCCCGAAGGATGGATCAACGGGATGATGAGGTGGGGATCTCCTCTAGGGCAGCAAGGAGGGGTGGAGAGGGGAGGGAAGAGGTGGTGGCACCATGGGGGAAGATGGACAGGAAGGGGAAGGGTGGAGGCGCATGGGGGGCTAGGGGTGGTGGCTAGGGTTGGGAAAGGGAGTGGGGGGGCACCAAGGGGTGGGGGCCAGATTTGGCTGCCCAAAAGTCCACCCTCTTGGGCCCAAACCCTTCCACCGGAGGCCCAACTCAACCTCCAAGGCCCAAAGTCCCCTGGAGAGGCCCAAACACCCAAAAACGGCCCAAAAACACGCTATAAAGTCGTACCAAAATGCCGAATTCTAAAATGTCATATTCTGGGGTGTCACATTCTCTCCCCATTCACAGGATTCGACCCCGAATCCGAGACACACCACTTCGCAACGAACCAAATCGAAGGGAGCTAAGGTTCACTTCTCAGAACCCGGTCAGAAACCCCTACGATTTGCACTAGCCCGGACTCAAAAGCAAGGAGCTAAAGCTCGAAGATTGATGGCTCTAACGATAACTCACAATCAAAACTGGCCAAAATCTTACTCAACATAGAAACACAAAGCACTCACATACGGCCTCAGCACAACCCAAGCGGTAGGATAAATCCTCAAACAGACCAGAAAAGAAAACGATCTCACACTCCTCATTTCATACATTCCTTGGCACTAGAGTGCCCGATCCCTTTAACCAACGCTACTCTCCAGAAGAACACGGTACCAACCTCTAACCCCAACTCTAGATCTACCATCAGCCCTCACGTGCAAAAATGCTTTCACACCTCGACCTCTCTACTATGGTTCGTCATAAACAAGACAACATGAACCAAGCGGGACACATCATTCCAAGACTACCAATTGCTTGAACAAACGGGGTTAAAACCTTGCAAAAGATTGATCTTTTACAACTAGGCCAACCCCCACCGTTACCACTGAAGGAAAAACCTACTTTATAACCAGGGTCATTAAAACCCGCAAAACACTATCAATCGAGCAATCCCCATCGGTTGACACAGCTCACTCAGAGATCGGCGACAAAAAGATCCGATACACTTCCAAAAGGAAAAGCAATTACTAGCAACCACCAAGTGGTCCACTAATAATTTAAACAACCCCACCGAGGAACACATCGATGCCACAATTCTCCAAGAAGGTTTGAATTGGGTCATACAAAACCTTCCTTTACTCTTCACTTTTAAACCATTTACGATCAACTACTAGCCACACCAGATTTCTCTTACTAAGAAAGTCTCGCCCTCACATCCTTCCACTCAAAGGACCAAGACAAAGAGTACCACCATTGGGTAAGCTCAACCACCAACCATTAAGCCAATTGATCCCCATGCGTAACTTTGAGTCCAATGCACTACAATCACTTTGAAAAGAATTCGACAACAACCAAAGAGTATTCATTTTAATTTCCTAAGCCAAGACGCAAAGGAAACACAAATCTCCTACACCACCACCAACATACCAGAAATTCTTCATTGTTTCTTTTCATACCAGAAAGAAATAGAAATCTCGATTTGTGACATGAATGCACACTTTTCAAGAGCACTCCGAATTAGTCATATATCTATATATGACTTTCTCACCGACCTGGCTCATCGACTATTTCATCATTAAATATCTATAAACAATGTCATGCTTCCTTTTCACCATTCATTCTTCATGTAACAACAATACCAAGTAGTCATTCACAAAAAGACTTCTTCCTCGGTACACATGATTGAAACACAATTAACATCGATGGCTGCGAAATTCATATAAACCATGACGGCAACACCATTAACAGGAAAACACCACATCATAAAAGAACCCACGTCAATTGAAAAACTAAACTTGCAAAACCTCGCATTTTAACCACAATCAACATTTGAAAAAGAAAATCGGCTCCAAAGTTAAACATCTGCACATACAACCGCCATAAATTTTCCCAAAGAGAAAGGGAAACTCATTCCCAAAAGAGAACACTTCACTAACAGCATCACCGATGAAACATCCATTAAAACCACCTTTTGAAGCACTTGCAAACACCACACAGATTTTCCAAATAACTCCAACTCTAGCCAAAAAGGATTACAAATTAAACGTCGTGAGTTTTCCAACACAACCCTCTATGTCCATCTGTTTCCTTTCAATTTATTCCAAGGATAACTCAGTGTGAACGCGAAGGAGCGCGATCCACTCAAAAACTTTTGGGTGTAAATCTATACTCACAACACAAACTAAACAAATTAGCCAAAACCAAAGGATTGGCACCAATTTCTACGAGTTTTAGGGAAATTCTGAAACGCAACATAAGGAACACCTTGACCAAAACCCTTCAACCAAAATGGCAAACAACCAAACCACCGAAGGTTTAGACACAAGCTCAGCATGAAACCCACCATTTCTAGTATTCCACTATACTTACCATTTAAGCGTTCAATATTCACTATTTACTCATCGAGAAGCCCGTCATAATTCAACCAAGAGATACATAACCAATTCTTTATCTAGTTACCTTTCCCAACACTTATAAATAAAGTTTATGACGATTATCAAAAGACATTCAACCAATACTACCTCATCATGATCCCCACAGACCAACACATCATATAACAACGTATTCTATATTTCAAACATAGTACTTCCACGGATACTTAAACGTGATCAACCTATCAATTTTATTCCATCCATACGCCAACATCTAGACAATTGAAACTTGTTCAATCAATAAATGACTTCAACATGTAAATATTATCCCTACAAGACCAAGTTCGTAACTATGATTCTAAGACATACATGCATTAAGGATAAAATTCTACATCATGTTAATTATCCATGATTCACTCCATCACAACACGTTACAATAACCTCCATTTTAACAATGGTTTCCAACAAGTAATCTACACAATTACCACCACTACTAAGTCATCAATATCAATAAATGGGTATAATCATAAAACAACCGCATTGTTTTTAGTTACTCTATCCATAGGTTATAACACAATTGCCACTACCCAACATATTCCAACTATTAAAATAAATTTAATAAGTTAGATCAGCACAATGTTCTTAAAACAACAACAAGACCTATGTTTTTCCCAATTGACATCGGTACTAGCATTATAGGAACACTTATGCATGCTCCCAAATATACTAATGGTTTGCAACAACATAAATAGCAACTCTAATCAACTTCCAAGTTAAGGTCACAAGCCAGCATGATTGAATTTCTCTACTAACACGTTAAATTAGAACATCTTTAAACATCCAGCAAGGTTTCTTTAACAATATCAGTAATTTACATCATCTTAATGTTCTAACTATGCATCAGGGTTTAAACTTTAAACATTAACGAGGATCATAAGCACTTTTAAAGCAAGGCAACATGTTCTAAGCATGTATATTAACCCATTTAATCATTCTCGCTACAGAGTAAACTACAACACCAGTAGTCTATTTATTCTCAAACTAGAGATAATAATCACATTGAATTGATTCAACTCACAATTTAACTTAGCAACACGTCATTCCATAAACCACAGCTCAAGAACCAAAACGATCACCAACAAACAATTTCTCCTTTCCAAGCGTGGAAGAAAAATAAAACTCCAACAGACATGTAGGAGAGCTCAACTCTCAAATTTCCAGCTCTGATGGCCAAAACTCCTAAAGAAATCTCAAGATCTACAATTTCCAAGAAGGAAGATGGAGGCACCAGGAAAAATAAATGTTCCACCAAATCCTTTTTCGATAAAGATTCAAACTCAATGCCACCCAACTTAAGGTCTGCACAAGGAGAAACTTCAACACAATCTTAGATAGGGAGAACAACAACCACACATGTTTCCTCCCCAAGACAGTCCACCATTACCAACAAAACCGGGTGTCAAAGCAAAAATAGCGACCAAAAGACACGCAACACATAACTCTTCTTCTTCGCCTTCAACCAAGGAAGACAAAACCACAAAATACCTACGGAACAATCCGCGAGAATCCAATACCGACAAACTTTTCTTTTGATTTCAATCAACTAAAACCAAGAAAACCAACCACACCGATCGCCAGAACGGTAAAAGAAATCCAAAAGGATCCGCCATCAACTTTTATAATCAACTCCAACCAACTACCTGGTCTACGACAGAAAGGATAAGCACTCTTCTCCTACAAGGGTTAAAATTCTTCGGTGATGGCGTTAACTGGCCACACCGTCAAACCACACCCTCACTATGAACAAAAAGAGGTGACCAAAACCCTTCGGCACCCCAACCCCACTTAATCAAACATATAGCATCTCAATCAATACTTTCATAAATATAACATCATACTTCATCAAAATGCAGCATTTAACATCAGAGCATAAATACAATATTTAAGCGGATAGCATCGATACCCATACCATTCCTACTGTGCATCAGAGTGTGTCAAGTTTTAAATTAGTTAACCAAACTATTGCAGATTTTAAGGTTATTGCCCTAAGGCCAAATTTTAACAAGTAAACCTATGCCATGTTTCTACTTTTCCAAGTCAATATTTTAGTTTACTCTAGAGTAAATTACTGCATTCACATTCCACGGACCTGAAGCCCGCTCTGATACCAACTAGAACACCCCGGCATCTAGTATGCCCTGGATGTCACCAACATAGACTACACAACATCTAAATACCACATCTAAAGGTAAAATACAGCAAAGGAGTACATGCAAAAAAAAAAACCAAAAATTTCGGCAGCATCTCCTTTGTTTTTCCATGGTACGGAGCATCAACAATAATATCACAAGTTATGTCATAATGGGAAGCACCTAAAGCAGCAATAACAGGTGACATAACAACTATTTAAGTCTATCATAACGAATTTAACCACTCCATGATCTAAAACGAAGTAAATAATATGACCAAGCACACAAATAAGTCATACTCCAAGTTCTCAACGCATTAACTTATAATCACAACTACGAATGGCAAAATTGTCTATATCTTAAAGGGTGAAACTTTGTGAAGATGTGCCACTAAGCCCCTTTCCCGCATGCCGGTTTCATGGTACCTAAAAACAACATAAAACACAAGCGTGAGTTCATCACTCAGCAAGTATATCACAAAAGGTCATAAAGAATAAATCAAGGCCAACAACAATACATACCATACTTTAACATCATGATCAAATCATAATTTCATCCACAACATCATAGCCATGACCAAGCACATTGTTCACAACTCATTATCATCATGTATGCAATGCGATGCGATGCACATGTCTCCTGGAAGCATATACCGGTATTGCTGAGTGCACACCCATCGGCGTGCACCCTCTTCCCCCTTCCATCCCGTAGATGGAGGGTACCTACGCATCGCTTCCACTCACCACGTGGGTGGAATCACGAGGTAGGTCTTACAACCATGGCGCTCCGGATTAGTCATAACATTCTCACCGACCTTACCGGACTAGTTATGACATTCTCACCGACCGGGCCATCTTTCATGCCGTGTATGCAACATATGCCATAAACATAAACAACTTGCATCAAACCGAACTAAACATGGCATAGCATCATATTAATACATTTTCATCATGACATGGGCAAGCTCTAATCATTGCAAGATATCACAACATGTAATCATGACAAGATAACACATCATGTAAATATTTTGCACCTAGTCTCAATTATCAACATTCAACACGCTACCCATTACTATATACTTGCCTTAACCTCGGGCGACGGATTGGCGAGAGGATGAGGGCACTCCCGGGGTTACACCACCTGCACATACATACCACACACTCAAAACGCGCCCCCAAAATAGGACGCAAAAGCTCGTCTACCCCGACTTCACAAACAACTCCCAAAAACGAAAAACAGAGAATCTGTCCTTCCGGGACAGTAGATTTCAATGTTGCATAACTTTAGTTCTAGGACTCCGAATCGATTAAACGAGTACATCCTCGCATAGCTTAGGAAATTTCCTAACTTTTTCTAAGTATTTTCAAAAGCTGATTCGGCCTCTAAAGTTGTCTAATCTACAAAAAAACTACGTTCTATCCCAGCTACGTCACAGATTTGAACACGCTCGGTAAATCGAGCATAGCTTTCAAACGGCTGGGCAGAATTGGACGTTCTTTACGTCCACTGAAAAGTATTGGAGTTATATACAACTTTCTCAACAGGCGGCTCACCAAATTGCGAATCTAAGGTCGCGAAAACTCAAACCCTAGGTCGACTGCACAATCTGCCCGAAGCAGAGAACGTGGCAAACTCTAGTTTTCATCTAATCTACCCAATCACAGCACCACCACTTGATCTAAAAGCATCCAAATACCCTCTAGCACAGCACCTATACCAACCCCAAGGATTCCCCTAGCCATACCTTCGCCAGACGAACGATGAACCGACGAATCTCCTCCCGGTTCACGCGATCTCCTTCCTCGCTCCAAATCCCCCGGATCTCCTTGTCTTGGGGCTTCCTGAAGGATGGATCAGCGGGATGGCGAGGTGGGGATCTCCTCTAGGGCAGCAAGGGGGGGTGGAGAGGGGAGGGGAGAGGTGGTGGCACCATGGGGGAAGATGGAGAGGAACGGGAAGGGTGGAGGCGCATGGGGGGCTAGGGGGTGGCGGCTAGGATTGGGAAAGGGAGTGGGGTGCGTACCAAGGGGTGGGTGCCAGATTTGGCTGCCCAAAAGTCCCCCCCTTGGTACCAAACCCTTCCACCGGAGGCCCAACTCAACCCCCAATGCCCAAACTCCCCCGGAGAGGTCCAAACACCCGAAAACGGCCCAAAAACACTATAAAGTCGTACCAAAATGCCGAATTCTAAAATGTCATATTCTGGGGTTTACAGTTGGTATCAGAGCCAGGTTGGTGGTTGTAGTGCATTGGACTCAAAGTTACGCATGGGGATCAATTGGGTTGATGGTTGGTGCTTGAGCTTACCCAATGGTGGTACTCTTTGTCTTGGTCCTTTGAGTGGAAGGTTGTGAGGGCGAGACTTTCTTAGTAAGAGAAATCTGGTGTGGCTAGTAGTTGATCGTAAATGGTTTAAAAGTGAAGAGGAAAGGAAGGTTGTGTATGACCCAATTCAAACCTTCTTGGAGAATTGTGTCGTTGATGTGTTCCTTGGTAGGGTTGATTAAATTATTAGCGGACCATTTGGTGGTTGCTAGTAATTGCCTTTCCTTTTCGAAGTGTATTGGATCTTTTTGTCGCCGATCTTTAAAGCGAGTTGTGTCAACCAAAGTGGATTGCTCGGTTGTATTGTTTTTGCGGGTTTCAAGACCCTGGTTATAAAGTAGGCTTTTCCTTCGATGGTAACGGTGGGTGTTGGCCTTATTGTAAAAGATCAATTTTTTTGCAAGGTTTTAACCCCGTTTGTTCAAGCAATTGGTAGTCTTGGAATGATGTGTCCCGCTTGGTTCGCGTCGTCTTATTTATGACGAACCACAGTAGAGAGGTTGAGGTGTGAAAGCATTTTTGCATGTGAGAGCTGAAGGGGGATCTAGAGTTGGAGTTAGAGGTTGGTACCATGTTCTTCTGGAGAGTAGCATTGGTTAAAGGGATCGGGCACTCTAGTGCCAAGGAATGTATGAAATGAGGAGTGTGAGATCGTTTTCTTTTGTGGTCTGTTTGAGGATTTATCCTACCGCTTGGGTCGTGCTGAGGCCGTATGTGAGTGCTTTGTGTTTCAATGTTGAGTAAGATTCTGGCAAGTTTTGATTGTGAGTTATCGTTAGAGCCATCAATCTTCGAGCTTTAGCTCCTTGCTTTTGAGTCCGGGCTAGTGCAAATCGTAGGGGTTTCTGAGCGGGTTCTGAGAAGTGAACCTTAGCTCCCTTCGATTTGGTTGGTTGCTAAGTGGTGTGTCTCAGATTCGGGGTCGAATCCTGTGAAGGGGGAGAGAATATGACACCCCAGAATATGACATTTTAGAATTCGGCATTTTGGTACGACTTTATAGCGTGTTTTTGGGCCATTTTCGGGTGTTTGGGCCTCTCCAGGGGACTTTGGGCCTTGGGGGTTGAGTTGGGCCTCCGGTGGAAGGGTTTGGGCCCAAGGGGAGGACTTTTGGGCAGCCAAATCTGCCCCCACCCCTTGGTGCACCCCCACTCCCTTTCCCAACCGTAGCCGCCACCCCCTAGCCCGCCCATGCGCCTCCACCTAACCTCTCCATCTTCCCCCATGGCGCCTCCACCTCTCCCCTCCCCTCTCCACCTTCCTTGCAGCCCTAGGGGAGCCCCTCACCTCGCCAACCCACTGTTTTCACCATTGGGGCGCTCCGCGACGAGGAGATCCGGTAGATTTGGAGCGAGGAAGGAGATCGCGTGAACCGGGAGGAGATTCGTCGGTTCATCGTTCGTCGGGCGAAGGTATGGCTAGGGAAATCCTTGGGGTTGGTCTAGGTACTGTGGTAGAGGGTATTTGGATGATTTTAGATCAATTGGTGGTGCTGTGATTGGGTAGATTAGATGAAAACTAGAGTTTGCCACGTTCTCTGCTTCGGGCAAATTGTGCAGTTGACCTAGGGTTTGAATTTTTGTGACCTTATATTCGGAATTTGGTCAACCGCCTGTTGAGAAAGTTGTAGGTAACTTCAATACCTTTCAGTGGTCATAAAGAACATCCAATTCCACCCAGCCGTTTGAAAGTTATGGTTGATTTACCGAACATGTTCAAAACTGTGATGAGATTGGAATAGATTATGTTGTTCTGTAGATTAAACAATTTTAGAGGCCGAATCAGCTTTTCCCAATACTTAGAAAAAGCTAGGCAATTTGCTAAGCTTTGCGATGATGTACTCGTTTACTTGATTTAGAGTTCTATAACCCAAGTTATGCTAGTTTGAAGCCTGCTGTCCCGGCGGGATAGATTCTCTGTTTTTCAATTTTGGGAGTAGTTTGCGAAGTTGGGGTAGATGAGCGAGTGGGTACTGTTTTGTGGGCACGTTTTGAGTGTGTGGTCTCTATGTGCAGGTGGTGTGACCCCGGGAGTGCCCTCAACCTCTCGCCAATCCGTCGCCCGATGTTAAGGCAAGTGTATTTTAATGGGTAGCGTGTTGAATGTTGATAATTGAGACTAGGTGCAAATTATTTACATGATGTGCTATCTTGTCATGATTACATGTTGTGATATCTTGCTATGATTAGTGCTTGCCCATGTCATGATGAAAATGGATTAATATGATGCTATGCCATGTTTAGTTCGGTTTGATGCAAGTTGTTTATGTTTATGGCATATGTTGCATACATGGCATGAAAGCTAGCCCGGTCGGTGAGAACGTCATAACTAGTCAGGTAAGGTCGGTGAAAAGTTATGACTAATCCAGAGCGCCATGGTTGTAAGACCTACCTCGTGATTCCACCCACGTGGTGAGTGGAAGCGATGCGTAGGCACCCTCCATCTACGGGATGGAAGGGGGAAGAGGGTGCACGCCGACGGGTGTGCACTCAGTAATACCAGTATATGCTTCCAGGAGACATGTGCATCGCATTGCATTGCATACATGATGATGAAAATGAGTTGTGAACAATGTGCTTGGTCATGGCTATGATGTTGTGGATGAAATTATGATTTGATCATGATGTTAAAGTATGGTATGTATTGTTGTTGGCCTTGATTTATTCTTTATGACCTATTGCGATATACTTGCTGAGTGATGAACTCACGCTTGTGTTTTATGTTGTTTTTAGGTACTATGAAACCGACATGCGGGAAAGGGGCTTAGTGACACATCATCACAAAGTTTCACTCATTAAGATATATACAATTTTGCCATTCATAGTTATGATTATAAGTTAATGTGTTGAGAACTTGGAGTATGACTTATTTGTGTGCTTGGTCATATTATTTACTTCGTTTTAGATCATGGAGTGGTTAAATTCATTATGCTAGACTTAAATTGTTGCTATGTTACCTTTTATTGCTGCTTTAGATGCTTCCCATTATGATATAACTTGTGATATTATTGTTGATGCTCCGTACCATGGAAAAACAAAGGAGATGCTGCCGAAATTTTTGGTTTTTGCATGTACTCCTTTGCTGTAATTTACCTTTAGATGTGGTATTTAGATGTTGTTTAGTCTATGTTTGGTGACATCCAAGGCATACTAGATGCCGGGGTGTTACACTGTTCGTCAAGAGTAGGTGGACCATGACGGTGTTTAGAAAATTTTGTGTCCGTGATATGTGGTATACACCAATGTGGTTTATGGAATGATGTATTGCTAAGTTAATTTGTGAGTTGAATCAATTCAATGTGATTGTTATCTTTAGCTTGAGAATAAATAGATTACTAGTGTTGTTGTTTACTCTGTAGCGAGAATGACTAAATGTGTTAATGCATATGTTTATAATCTGTTGCTTTTCTTTAAAAGTGCTTATGACCCTCGATACTGGTTAAAGTTTTAAACCCTGATGCATAGTTAGAACATTAAGATGATGTAAACTACTGATATTGTTAAAGAAACCTTACTGGTTGTTTAAAGATGTTCTAATTTAGTGTGTTAATAGAGAAATTTAATCGTGCTGGCTAGTGACTTTAATTTGGAAGTTGATTAGAGTTGTTATTTATGTCGTTGCAAACTATTAGTATATTTGGAAGTATGCAGTTGTGTTCCTATAATGCTAGTATCAATGTCAATTGGGAAGACATAGGTTTTGTGGTTGCCTTAAGAGCTTTGTGATGGTTTAACTTATTCAATTTATTTTAAATAGTTGGAGTATGTTGTGTAGTGGCAATTTTGTTATAACCTATGTATAGGGTAGCTAAAAGTAATGTTGTTGTTTGATGATTATGCCCATTTATTGTTATTGATGACTTAGTAGTGGTGGTAATTGTTTAGATTACTTGCTGAAAAACCATGGTTAAATGGAGGAAATTGTAACATGTTGTGATGGAGTGAACCTTGGATAATTAACATGATGTAGAATTTATTCTTAATGAATGCATATCTTAGAATCATATTTACGAACTTTGTCTGGTGGAGATAATATTTCCTTGTTGGAGTCATTTATTGATTGAACAAGTTTCAATTGTCAAGATGTTGACGTATGGATGGTGTAAAATTGATAGGTTGATCATGCAAAAGTATTTGTTGAAGTATTATGTTCTAAATTGAGAATATAATTGATGGGTTTCGAAGCATGGAAAACAAAAATTTTCCTACGAATGCAACCAAACACCAAGATCATATCTAGGAGATGCATGCAAACGGTTTCAGAAGGACTCACCCTCGTAGACCGAAAGCGGGAATAACGTTCCCGCAAACAAACGTGGTTGAAGTAGAGGTACACGCCCGACTTCAAAGTCGCGAAGATGAGCGCCACAACGGCGCCTCGTGTACTTGGTCACACGTGCGGAACAACGGCGACCTCCAATCCCTCGATCCGGGCAGCGAGTAGAGGATCCACGGAAACTCCAACAACACTACGACTTAGTGGTGGTGGTGGAGAAAAGCTGTTTCGGCGCTTCGCAAGCTACTGCTTGAAAGGTGGAACAGCAGGAGGAAGGAGAAAAGACCAACCAAAGGGTCATTGAGATTAGTCATGAGAGAGGAGCTCCACCCTCCCTTTTATAGGAGTGAGTTGACTCTCCATTCTCTCCATGTGAATGGACTCTCCATTCTCTCCATGTGAATGGACTCTCCATGTGAATGGACTTTCCATTCTCTCCATGTGAATGGACTCTCCATGTGAATGGACTCTCCATTCTCTCCATGTGAATGGACTCTCCATGTGAATGGACTCTCCATTCTCTTCATGTGAATGGACTCTCCATGTGAATGGACTCTCCATTCTCTTCATGTGAATGTTCGATATCCCGAAACTATTCCTGCTGTCCAAACTTTTCTCCGGTGTTCCGTATCCACTCAAAAGCGTCGATGAACCTTAAGTGTGTCACCCTACGGTTCGTGAATAAAATGGACATGATCAAGACACCTCTCGATCAATAATCATCGGGATCTGGAGATCCATAATGACTCCCACTTACTCAACGATGAACTAGTGATCGTGTGAACCAAAACCAACATAACCAATTCCTTTTGTCTCGCGATATATTACTTATCCGAGATCCGATCATTAGTATCAACTATACCTAGTTTGATCCCGTTACCGATAAGTACTCTTTACTCGTTAGTGATATGACATTCTTGTGACCTAGTCACGTGCTTGCAAGCGATG
This sequence comes from Rhipidocladum racemiflorum, assembly GCA_036346355.1. NCBI lineage: Eukaryota > Viridiplantae > Streptophyta > Magnoliopsida > Poales > Poaceae > Rhipidocladum > Rhipidocladum racemiflorum. Next base: position 38,831,018 of record CM070581.1, read on the forward strand.
TCAATGTGATATCACCGAGAGGGCCCAGTATATCTCTCAGTCATCACGGATGGACAAATCCCACTCTTGATGCATGAGCCTCAACTAATACTTTCATAGTACCCAAATCCATCTTTATAGTCACCGTGTTACGGAGTGACGCGTTTGATGTCATCAAAGTACTCTTCCGAGTTAGTGATTGACATCATCTCATGGTCTAAGGAAAAAGCTATTTTGTATATGTTCAAGACAGCAACAAACTTTAATGACTTGATCGAATTTGCTATACCAACTTGGGTGTGTGTTCATCACATCATTCTTCTAATAATGTGACCCCGTTATTAACAACATCCAATGTTCATGATCAGGAAACCTTGATCATCAGTTAATCAACAAGCTAGTTTAAAAGAGAGGCTTTACTAGGAACCTTTTGTTTGTTTATTACACACACATGTATCAACGTTTCCGGTTAATACAATTTTAGCATGAGAAATAAACATCTATTATAAACATGGAATAAGATAATAAACAATTTATTATTGCCTCTCGGGCATATTCCCTTCAATAATGTTATATGATGTGTTTGTCTGTGGGGATCAGGATGAGGTAGTATTGGTTAGATGTCTTTTTGATAAGCATCATAAACTTTATTTATAAGTGTTGGGAAAGGTAACTCGAGGAAGAATTTGTTATGTACTTTTTGGTTGATTCATGATGGGGCTTCTCAAGGAGTAAATAGTGAATATTGAAGTCTTTAGTGGAAAGCATAGTGGAATACAAGAGATGGTTGTATTTATGCTGAGCTTGTGTTTAGAATCTTTTAAACGGGTTTGGTTGTTTGCTATCCCGATTGAATGCTTTTGGTCAAGGTGTTCTTTATGTTGTGTTTTAGAGTTTCCCTAAAACTCGTAGTGATTGGTGCTAATCTTTGGTTTTGGCTAATTTTTTTAGTTGGTGCTATGAGTATGAAATTGCATCCAAGAGTCTTTGAGTGGATCGCGCTCCTTCGTGTTCGCACTGAATCATCTTTGGAGTAAATTTGAAAGGAAGTAGAAGGACATAGTGGGTTGTGTTGGAGATTCTTGAGATTCAATTCATAACTCTATTTGGCTAGAGTTGGAGTTATTTGGAAAATGTGTGTGGTGTTTGCAAATGCTTCATAAGGTGGGTTTTATGAATGTTTCATAAGTGATTTTGTTAGTGAAGTGTTCCCTTTTGAAATGAGTTTTCCTTTCTCTTTGAGAAAAATTTGTGGTGGTTGTGTGTGCAGATGTTTGACTTTCGAGTTGATGTTCTTTTCCAAAATGTTGATTTTGGTTAGAATGCGAGGTTATGCAAGGTTAGCTTTAAATTGATAGTGGGTTTTGACACGAAGTGGTGTTTTGCTATTAAATGGGGTTGCTATCATAGTTATATGATTTAGCGCAATCATCGATGTTATTTGTGTTCAATCATGTGATACCGATTGAGAAGTCTTTTGGAGAATGACTATTTGGTATTGTTGTTACATGATGAATGAATGGTGAAAAGGAAGCATGACATCGTTTATAGATGTTTAATGATAAAAGAGTCGATGAGCCAGGTCGGTGAGAAAGTCATATATGGATATATGACTAATCCGGAGTGCTCTTGAAAAAGTTTGCATTCACGTCATGAATCGAGATGTCCATTTCTTTTTAGTGTGAAAAGAAAGAATGAAGAATTTCTGGTATATTGGTTGTGGAGAAAGAGATTTGTGTTCCCTTTGCGATTTGGCTTAGGAAAATAAAAAAATGTTCTTTGGTTGATTTCGAATTCTTTCCAAAGTGGTTTCTAGCGCTTTGGGGTTCGAGTTGTTGTATGTGGATCAATTGGGTCTATGGTTGAGCTTACACAATGATTGTATTCTTTGTCTTGGTCCTTTGAGTAGAAGAATGTGAGTGCGGGACCTTCTTAGTAAGAGAAATCTAGTGTGAGTTGTTAACGAGCTAAGCCATTAGGTGTTGCTAGTAGTTGATCGTGAATAATTTAAAAGTGAGGAGTAAATGAAGGTTGGGTTTGACTCAATTCAAACTTTCTTGGAGAATTGTGTCGTTGAGGTGTTTCTCGGTAGTGGACCACTTGGAAGTGGCTGGTAATTGCATTACCTTTTTGGATCTTTTTGTCGATGAACTATGAGCGAGTTGTATCAACCGAAGAGGATTGTTCGGTTGTTATTGTTTTGTGGGTTTTAAGGACCTGGGTTATAAAGTAGGCTTTTCCTTTCGGTGGTAGCGGTGGGTGTTTGCCTTGTTGTAAAAGATCAATCTTTTGCAAGGTTTTAACCCCGTTTGTTCAAGCAGTTGATAGTCTTGGAGTGATGTGTCCCGCTTGGTTCGCGTTGTCTTGATTATGACGAACCACAGTAGAGAGGTTGAGGTGTTAAAACACTTTTGCACGTGAGAGCTGAAGGGGGATCTAGAGTTGGAGTTAGAGGTTGGTACCGTGTTCTTCTGGAGAGTAGCGTTGGTTAAAGGGATCGGGCACTCTAGTGTCAAGGAATGTATGAAATTAGGAGTGTGATACCGTTTTCTTTTGTGGTTGTTTGAGGATTTATCCTATCGCTTGGGTCGTGCTGAGGCCTTGTGTGAGTGCTTTGTGTTTCAATGTTGAGTAAAGTTCTCACAAGTTTTGATTGTGAGTTATCATTAGAGCCGTTGGTCTTCGAACCTAAGCGTCTTGTCATCGAGTCTCGATCAGAGTAGTTCCAGTGGTTTTATTTAGAGAGAGAAGTGACCTAGGAGTTGAAGTCTCGCAGGGGCAAGCAATACCCAGATTTATTCTTTTTAGGTTTGAAAAGTGAAACTTAGTTTCTTTCATTCGGATGTTGGCGTAGTGGCGTGTCTCGGATTCGGGGTCGAATCCTGTTAAGGGGGAGACAATGTGAAACTACAGAATGACGGAATGTGACTATAGATTCTGGCATTAAGGTACGACTTTTGTAATGTGTTTTTAGGCATTTTCTGGGAGTTTGGGCCTTTCCATGGGAGAATTTGGGCCTTCCGGGGGAGTTTGGGCCTTGGGGGATCTAACTCGGGCCTTAGGGGACCATTATGGGCCGAAGGTGGGGAAGAATTGGCCCAAGTGGAGGTGCTATTGGGCGGCAAACCCTGCTGCCCAGCCCCATGCGCCCCCCAAAGCAAACCCTAGCGGCCCCCTTAGCCCTTGCGCCTCCCCTTGCCTCCTCCTTAGCCGCCCCCTCCACTTGCTCCTCCACCTCCCCACCTCTAGCCGGCCCTAGGGCCTTCCCCTCCATGCGATCTCGTTGTTCGGGAGCTCTCCATCCACGGGGAACCAGCGATTCCGGCGATTTCGACATCCCCGGCGTTTGGAGAGGAGATCAGGCTGCGAGGAGGCGAAGTTCGTCGATCGAGTGTCTCACCAAGAAGAGGTAAGGATTTGGGGTCTTGCTCGGGGTGGTCTAGATGCTGTTATATGGGTAAATTCATTGCTAAATTTGGTGTTTAGGTGTTGTGGTTAGATGGCTTTAGAGGGAATTGCAATGCTGTCCCACATTCTGCCCTCGGGCAGATTGGACGTCGGACATAGGGCTTGAGTTTTGGCAATTTTAGATGCGTTTTCTGGTCGTCCGGCTGTTGAGAAAGTTGTAGTTAATTGAATTACCTTTAATTGGACAACAAGAACGCAAAATTCCGATCAACGGTTTAAATGTTATGGCCATTTTACCGAACGTTATCAAATCTGTGACGTGTTTGGGACAGATCGTGTTCATCTGTAGATTAGACAATTTTAGAAGCCGATTCAGTCTTCTCCAATACTTACAAAAAGTTAGAAAGTCTCATAAGCTTCGATAAAATGTACTCGTTTGATTCATTTGGAGTTTTATAACTCAAGTTATGCTAGTTGGAAGCCCGCTGTCCCGTCGGGACAGATTCTCTATTTTCGGGTTTTAGGAGTAGTTTGCGGAGTCGGGTTAGATGATCGTTCTTGTACTGTTTTGTGGGCACGATTTGAGTGTGTTGTACCTATGTGCAGGTGGTGTGACATCGGGAGTGCCCTCAACCTCTCGCCACTCCGTCGCTTATGGTTGAAGGCAAGTGTATTGGGATGGGTTTGGGTGTTGTATGACTATTAGACTTGCATAGGTGCAATATGGCTACATGATGTGTTAACTTGCCATGCTTGATATTTTCCTATGATATGATGAACATGGTTACATATGGATTATGAAATTGTTGTATTAAATATTTATGCAAGTTTATACATGTTCATGTCATATGTGCATTCATAATGGAAGAGGCGACCCATTCTGATGCGGGCCTCTGTGTTCACACGTAGTGAACACGAAAGACCTACCTCGTAGTCCCATCCACGGTTGTGTATGGGAGCGAGTCAGTAAGAGTAGGCACCCTCCATCTACGGGATGGAAGGGGAAGAGGGTGCACACCGATGGGTGTGCACTCGGCAATACCGGTATGTGCTTCAAAGAGACATGTGCATTGCATTGCATGTATGATGATGTTTAATGAGATGCTCATGATGTTCCATGAGATGTTTACGAAGATGATTATGAGATGATTATGATGATGTTGTATGAAAGGTTAACGAAAATGTTATGAATGTTGTTAATGTGTACTCCAAGGCAATACACTTTGCTGAGTGATGAACTCACGCTTGTTGTTTGATGTTTCCTTTAGGTACCTCGAGATCGGCTTATGGGAAAGGGAACTAGCGACATGTCTTCAGTTAGTTGCACCCAATTAGACAACTATACACTTCCATTCATAGTTGTGATGTTTACCCTGGTTTATGCTATATGGTGCTTTGGTTCCCTTATTCCCTTCATAATCGTTCATGAAACGTTGGAGTTTATGTTATGGGCTTGAAATGATGATTTATCTCCTGTTAGTGCTGTTTAGATGTCATCTATTATGCTATTATGATGTAATAATATTATGTTGCTTCTAACCATGGAAAAACAAAGGATATGGTGCCGAAATTTCGGTTAAGCATTTAGCGTAGTTGCTGAAATTTAATGTAAAATATGTGCTTTGTGTGTTGCTAGTATCGGTTGTGGTGACATTCGCGGCATACTAGGTGCCGGGGTGTTACACCGGTGGACCGAGTCCACCGTGGGCCCAAGCGTGAGCGTGGACCGGGTCTATAGACCGGATGACACAAGCCTGACGCAATAAATCGATTTTCCTTTAGAAAAATAGTTCGGTGGAAAACCTATTTCGGCGCTGACGTTAGCTGACATCATATTTCAGAATTTTCAATAGAAAAATAAAAGAATTAATTCGGTTTATTGTTTTAATTGATTTTTCAAACTTCAAACGGCTATAACTTTTGTGTTTAACTCCGATTGAGGTGATTCTAGTTTCTAAATTTTTATAAAATTGAGTTCTATTTAATGGTGAATTTTATTTAATTTTTGGATATGAGTTTTTCTCTATTTTATTTATTTGTTGTTTATTTATCCAATACGCGTAGACGTTGAACTACCCGATGGCTTCGAAGGAGAAATTTTGACCCAGGAACAAGTTCAAGACCCAGAACTAGTACTCATTGAAGGCAAGTTATTCTTTGACCATGTTGATCCCACTTTTGAAACTATGTTGGTTTAAATTATTGCATGCTAGTTTAATTAAAATGCTTTTGAATAATTCCGGGAATAGTTATATGACGTATATGATTATGCCACCTTGTCTACATTAATTGTATGCCATGAATCATTTGTCACCCTAGGATGTGGATTAATAGTTGGACACTAATACTTTGCCAACATGGGTTAATTAGACCGTAATTAGCCAGCTTAGCCATGCAATCGTGTTATTGATATAATTTTGAATGTCGGAAATTAATCTTGACTTAATGAGAGATGGAACATGATTTTGGAAATTGCTACATGTGTTGTTGATGATGTTGATGGCACGTGGTGCATGGTAATCAACTGGGTGATTAAATGATTTAGACTGGGGCAAGTGGCAAGATTGTTCTGGTGGGCCAGATGTGGCACTTGGGAGGTCGCATTTGGTTTTATTGCTTTGGTTACTTATGAATCCTTGGGTAGTCTTGCCTCGGTCACCCTAAGGACTTAACCTTGCAAGAATTTGAACTGAGTCCACCATACAGCCACAAGTCTGGAATGGGACAAACCTAGCCGAGTAAACTGTGATATCTAGTCCTTTGTACTGTCGTGGTGGTGTGAGGCCCGGGTAGGCTCACATGGCGCAAGAGGGGGGCCCTGAGTGTGGTAACCAGTCCCTTCAGTGTTGAAACCTTAGCGGGCAGTACCGGGTCTAGAAGTAGCTTTGGAAATGCTTTGTTACGATCACTCGCCTTGGTGGTGTTTAGTTGTACCTTGTGGGTAAAGTGTATAACCTCTGCAGAGTGTACAACCTATTCAAATAGCCGAGTCCACGGTATTGGACATTGCTCGGTGATTACAGTTAATGGTTAGACTTTCGTGAAAATAACTTTTGGTCACTTGGTATGGAAATGATGAACCTGCTTTAGATGAATAAATGTTTTACTTGTGAAACTGCTTATGAAAGTTATTATTGTTATTACTGTTTTACTGCTTTCCAATCAATGACTGTTATTTATGAATGTTGCTTATTGCAAAAGAACCTTTTAGCCTGTTGTTGGAATAAGCCATGCAGTAGCTATTAGACTGCATTTCTGTGCATGACTTGCTGAGTGTTTTTAAGTACCCACCCTTGCCACAATACAATCATCAGTTGAAGAAGAATTGACGCCAGCATTGGAGGATGAGTTCCAGGAGGAGCCAACGAACTAGGGGCGAGCCCTGTCAGTTGCCTGTGGCATATTGGTTGGCGCCACACATTTTCTTTATTTTTCGCTACAAATTTATTTGAGTAAGACTTAAGCCCTGCGAGGCGTACTTTTGTAACTTGACCATAAGGTCAAGTAACTGGCTATATTTCCTTTCAATAAAGTACTTTACTATTTCGTTGAGTATGATTGTGGTATTTACCGATGTTGAGACTGTGTGCACTAGCATGATCTTGGACTAGTGTTGAATGCACAAAGGGTCCGGATTTGCACATTTGTGTCCCGACAGAGGTGGTATCAGAGCCATACTGACCGTAGGACCTATCCTTAGTTAGAATGGTCATAGTGAGGATAAAACTATTTTCTAAAGTTAAAAGTTGCCAAGATAATGAATGAATTCTTAACTTATCCCCTCTTTCTTGTTCATACCCCTTACTGAATTATTTTTGTCTCAACTTTGATTTAAAATGTTGCGTTCTCGCGTGAGTATCTTTGGTAGATGAAGAAGATCAACAACTATGTTGAACGTGAGGGAGGTTACGCCGCTGAGTTGTGGCGTATGATGCAACTACTTGGGGGGTTTTGACAGACCAATCTACCAGGGAACTACCATAGTAAAGGCAGGACTGGTCCAAGCATGGGATGTCAAGATCACTATGTATGCCAGAGAGAAGACCAATGCGAGTCGTCCTATCTACATCACAGTGAGGAGATCTTCGTTTGAGGCTGGGATCCAAGAGACGTCACGTCGGGCGATGTGACACTATGGGATGTCGAGACACTATAAAAGGTGAAATTAGAGAATGTGACTTTATAAAATGTGAAAATGAAGGTTAAAACTTTATGTTATGCCGTTTAATCGCGTTTCCAGGCCAATTTCAGGGGTTTGGGCCTTTCCGGGGAAACTTGGGCCTTAGGGGGATCTTTTTGGGCCTTAGGTGGAGCCTCCTTGGCCCATGTGGGGAGGAGGGGGCTGCCAACCTGCCCTACGGCTCCCCCATACCCTCCCCCATGCGCCCCACCTCCTCCTCTCCCTCCCATAGCTGCCACACCCCTTTTGCCCCTTGCCGTGCGCCTCCCCTCCCCTCCCCTTGCGCCACCACCCCCTCCACCACCTCCCCACCCTCCTTGCGGCCCTTGGGGAGTTCTCCACCTCACCACCCCGCAGATCCGTCCATTGGAGCGCTCCGCGACGAGGAGATCCGGTGGATTTGGAGCGAGGAAGGAGATCGCGCGAACCGGGAGGAGATCCGTTGGTTCTTCGTTCGTCGGGCGAAGGTATGGCCACGGGAATCCTTGGGGTGGGTCTAGGTACTGTTTTAGGGGTTGATATCATGTTTTTATATCAATTGGTGGTGCTGTAATTGGGTAGATTAGATGAAATCTAGAGTTTGCCACATTCTCTGTTTTGGGCAGAATGAGCAGTCGACCTAGGGTTTGAGATTTTGCCAATTTAGATTCGGAATTTGGTCAGTCGCCTGTTGAGGAAGTTGTAGGTAATTTCAATACCTTTCAGTGGACATAAAGAACGTCCAATTACACCTAGACGTTTGAAAGTTATGCTCGTTTTACCGAACGTGTTAAAAACTGTGACGAGATTGGAACAGATCACGGTATTATGTAGATTAAACCACTTTAGAGGCCGAATCAGTTTTTCTGTATACTTAGACAAAGTTAGGAAATTTCCTAAGCTACGCGAAGATGTACTCGTTTAATCAATTTGGAGTTTTAGAACTCAAGTTATGTTCGTTGGAAGTCTGCTGTCCCGACGGGACAGAACCTCTATTTTTGGGTTTTGCGAGTAGTTTGCGATGTCGGGGTAGAAAAGTGTTTGCATACTGTTTTGGGGGCACGTTTTGAGTGTGTGGTTTGTGTGTGTAGGTGGTGTGACCCCGGGAGTGCCCTCATCCTCTCGCCAATCCGTCGCCCGAGGTTAAGGCAAGTGTATTGGAATGGGTATCGTTTAGATTGTTGCTAAACTTGATTGGATACAACTTGCTTTATGATATGATGCTAAGAATGATGTTTGCCTATGACATGATGAACATGATTTCATATTGATTATGATTGTGTGGTATTTAATGTTTATGCCAATATTTACATGTTTATGTTATATGTGCATTCATAATGGAAGAGGCGTCCCATGCTGATGCGGGCCTCTGTGTTCACACGTAGTGAACACGAAAGACCTACCTCGTAGTCCCATCCACGTGTGTGCATGGGAGCGAGTCAGTAAGAGTAGGCAACCTCCATCTACGGGATGGAAGGGGAAGGGGGTGCACGCAGACAGGTGTGCACTCGGCAATACCGGTATGTGCTTCGTGGAGATATGAGCATTTGCATTGCATACATGATGATGATGAAATGAGTACAATGATGTTGAGACATGAGTATGATATGGTATATGCAACTATGACTTGTTCATGATATTGATCATGGTATGTAGTGATGATAACGTTGAATTGTTCTTGTTGGTCCATTGCAATATACTAGCTGAGTGTTGAACTCACGCTCGTGCTTTCTTGTTGTTCTAGGTACCATGAGACCGGCATGCGGGGAAGGGAACTAGTCATACTCCTACACGTAGCGTCACACATTTGTTTCCACAGTTATTCAGTTGGTGTTTTGATAATAAATTTAGTGTGATGCAAACTGGTTTATGGTTTAGTTTTGTGTTCTGAGAGCCTTACTGTTCGTTTGGATCATGGAGACTTTAAATGCTTAAAGTTGTACTTATATTACTGTCATACCACTATTTATTGCTGTTTTAGATGTCTCATTTATTGCCATACATTACTATGATATAGTTGTTGCTTCAATTCATGTTAAAACAAAGGAGATGCTGCCGAAATTTCGGTTTTTAGCATTTGTGCCTTTGCTGTAATTTATCTTTATTTATGGATTTTAAGTGTTGTTTAGTCTATGTTTGGTAGCATTCGGGCATACTAGATGCCGGGGTGTTACAGGCGATGCGGCAGATCGCTTGCACCTACTCTTCAGAGTTGGAGGGCACTGTGTTTCGTCACCATCAGCGCAGAGATAGCCGCCTCGATCGGGAGTTGATAGCGGAGGAGGACGCCACGATCACTCACATGGCAAGGTTTGTTGTCTCCCAGGAGGATGCTATCAATGAGACAGTTTAGGAGTTACAGAGGGCCCACGATGAAGTCGAGGATGTGAGGAGGCAGTTGCGAGAGACTCGGGAGTATATTACTCACTCTTCACGGAGGATCGACGAGTTGGAGATGGCACTGTACAGGCCAGCACCGGAGCCAGTGTTGGAGCTGCATGACCCAGACCCTGAGGAGCCAGAGCAGCAGCCAGCGCTAGAGTTGGATGAGGACGTTGCTTCATCGACCACAGCTGTCGTTGGTCATGGAGATCGCTTCGCGCCGATGCTGTCACACCCGCCCAAGTGTACCACGGGTTGCCCATGGGGGATGGCTCGATGAGTGAGCATTTAGGTTTAGCAGTTGAGACTTCAGTGTTGAGTCGCATCTTAGATTAATAAGAGTCACCCTTTAGGCGTTAGACACCAGTTTGTTAGTTTAATTTGGATCTTCTTGATTGCTGAGTGTGTAGTATGTGTTGCAAAGCCCTTAGGCATTATGAGCAACCATACCAAGTTATTATTGAATAATTAATAAAGTTGGATTTTGAGTTACACCTTTCACCCCGCATAAGTCCTCTACTACTTGTCTATTCTTGTTCCCCTCTCGTCCCTAAACCTTGGAGCAATCAACAGATGGTGAACACTCGTGACAACAATGGGGGAAGTGGAAGTGATTCTCGCCCCACAGGAAACCCCAATGATGGAGCACCTGCGCCCCAACCAACACCGCCAGTTGATATGCAGAACTTTGGAGCTTTCCTTGCCGCTCAAACACAGTTGATGCATGCCATGATACAACAGATGCAGCAAGTTACTGCCCAAGCCGCTACCAATCATGCTAACCAAGCTAATCAGGGACAGCGTCAGAACTCCAGACTTTCAGAGTTCAGAGGACTCATCTGCCCACATTTTCTGGGAATGCAAACCTGTAACACCCCGGCATTTAATATGCCCGAATGCTACCAAACATAGTCTAAATGACATCTAAATACCATAAACTAAGATAAATTACAGCAAAGGAGCAAATGCTAAAAAACCGAAATTTTGGCAGCATCTCCTTTGTTTTAACATGAATTGGAGCAAGAGTAATAACAAGGCAAGTTATATCATAGCATAAGACATCTAAAACAGCAATAACAATGAGTAAAGCATCACTTATGTCTAAAATAAGGAATTCAACCATTTCAACAAATATAACCAACCAAACGATGAATTCAAGCCCATACACCAAGATTCATGGCACTAATCATTATTATCATGGCTCCCACTGATTAAACTGTATAATAATGTGAAGCTATGTGTAAATGTGTAGCTAATGCCCTTTTTCCCGCATGCCGGTTTCATGGTACCTAAGAAAAAACAACATAAACACAAGCGTGAGTTAATCACTCAGCAAGTATATTGCAATGGAACAAGAATATACATTCTAATACCTTCATCACCACTTTTCACATACAACATCATACACATCTCATATTCATAGCGTAAGCATATCATTGACATCATCATATATCATCATCATATAACATCCTCATATAATGCAATGCAATGCGATGCACATATCTCCTGGAAACTCATACCGGTATGGTTGAGTACACACCCGTCGGTGTGCACCGTCTCCCCCCTTCCATCCCGAAGATGGAGGGTGCCTACTCCTCGCTTCCCCACACCGCGGTGGATGGAATCACGATGTAGGACTTACTCATTGGCTCTCTGAAATAGTCATAACTTTCTCACCGACCTTCCCCGGACTAGTTATGACTTTCTCACCGCCCGGGCCATGTATCATGACATGTATGCAAACATGCCAACATCATAAATAACTTGTACATTAACACATGGCTTCATAGCATAGTAAGCATATTCATCATATCATTGGCAATCATTAAAGCATGGCATTTGAACATATCATATATTAAATTTCAATCACAACCGATCAAGCAAACGATAACCCGCTACCCATTCCAATACACTTGCCTCAACCACGGCGACGGATTGGCGAGAAGTAGAAGGCACTCCCAAGGTCACACCACCTGCACATAGGGACCACACACTCACAATCATGTCCACAAAATAGTAAGCAAACCCTCTTCTACCCCGACATCGCAAACTACTCGCTAAACCAAAAAACAGAGGTTCTGTCCCGTCGGGACAGCAGCCTTCCAAAAGGCACAACTTGAGTTCTAAGACTCTGAATCAATTAAACGAGTATATCCTCACGTAGCTTAGGAAATTTCCTAACTTTTTCTAAGTATATGGAAAAGCTGATTCGGACTCTAAAGTTGTTTAATCTACAAAACACCGTGATCTGTTCCAATCACGTCACAGATTTTAACACGCTCGGTAAAACAGCCATAACTTTCAAACGGCTGGGCGGAATTGGACGTTCTTTATACCCACGGAAATATATTGAAATTACCTACAACTTCTTCAACAGCCGTACGACCAAATTCCGAATCTAAATTGGCGAAAACCCGAACCCTAGGTCGACTGCACATGCTGCCCGAAACAGAGAACGTGGCAACTTCTAGATCTAATCTAATCTACTCAATTCCAGCACCACCAATTGATATAAAAACATGATAATCACCCTTATAACATATCCTAGACCAACCCCAAGGATTCCCATGGCCATACCTTCGCCCGACGCACGAAAACCCAATAGATCTCCTCCCGGTTCGCGCGACCTCCTTCCTCGCTCCAATCCCGACGGATCTCCTCGTCGTGGAGCGCTCCAACGGATGGATCTTTGAGGTGTTGAGGTGGAGAACTCCCCTAGGGGCAGCAAGGGAGGTGGAGAGGTGGTGGAGAGGTGGTGGTGCAAGGGGAAGGTGAGATGGTGGCGCATGGCAAGGGGCAAGGGGCAAGGGGGCGGCGGCTATGGGAGGGGGAGGAGGAGGAGGTGGGGCGCATGGGGAGGTGTTGGGGGCGCCCTAGGGCAGGGTGGCTGCCCCCTCCTATTTGGAAGTATGTAGTTGTGTCTCTACAATGCTAGTATTGATATCAATTGAGAAGATATAAGACTTATTGTTAATGATGTTGTTAAGCACATTGTGCTGATCTAACTTATTAAATCTAATTTAATAGTTGGAGTATGTTGTGTAGTGACAATTTTGTTGCAACCTATGTGTAAGGTAGCTAAAAGCAATGTTGTTGATTGATAATTATGCAAAGAATTGATATTGATGCCTTGGTAGTGTTGTTAATTGTTGGAAACCATTGATCCAATAGAAGAAAAGTGTAAAACTGTGGTATTATGTTGAGTACATGTTGTGATGGGATGAACAATGGATAATAATCATGATGCAAGATTTTAACCTTAATGAATGCATATCTTAGAATCCTAATTACGAATTTTATCTTGTAGAGATATTACTTATTTGTTGGAATGGTTGAATCCCTTATTTTAGACATAAGTGATGCTTTACTCATTGTTATTGCTGTTTTAGATGTCTTATGTTATGATATAACTTGCCTTGTTATTACTCTTGCTCCAATTCATGTTAAAACAAAGGAGATGCTGCCGAAATTTCGGTTTTTTAGCATTTGCTCCTTTGCTGTAATTTATCTTAGTTTATGGTATTTAGATGTCGTTTAGACTATGTTTGGTAGCATTCGGGCATATTAAATGCCAGGGTGTTACAAAACCCACTAGAGGCAGATGATTGGTTGAGGTCAATAGAGAGGAAGCTGCACATTACTCGGTGCATTGGGAATGAGAGAGTACTCTATGCCTCTCATCAGCTAGAAGAGACTGCAGCTGAATGGTGGGAGAATTTCTGCGCTTCACATGAGAACCCACAGGAGATCACTGTAACACCCCGGCATCTAGTATGCCCTGGATGTCACCAACATAGCAAGAATAGGAACTAAATACCACAATTAAGAATAAATTGCAGCAAGGGTGTAAATGCTTGAAACAAAATTTCGGCAACATATACTTTGTTTTTCCATAGATTTCAGCATCAATAATCATAACATGGCAAGATAGCATAATAGAGAACAATTCTAACATGATAGCTAAGGATTTCATCAACCATTCAAGTCCATCACATACTTTACCCATCACATAAACCAATTATGAATAAACATTGAATCATGGGCATCGACGAGGCAATTAACCATTATAAAAATGAGCCTAACGACCAACATAATTGAGGGAAACGTTGGGTGGTGTTTATTTGAATGAAGTTATGTGTGGATGTGCATCTAGCTCCCTTTCACACATGCCGAACTCAAGGTACCTAAAAAAATATCAAACAACAAGCGTGAGTTCATCACTCAGCAAAGTGTACTGCAATGGATTAGAGCATCAACATTAATCAATAGCATCATTATTACATATCATAACACATCGTCATAAGCATCTCATAATCATCTCCATGAACATCTCATAATCATCTTCATTCATGCAATGCGATGCGATGCGATGCACATGTCTCTTTGAAGCACATACCGGTATTGCCGAGTGCACACCCGTCGGCGTGCACCCTCTTCCCCTTCCATCCCGTAGATGGAGGGTGCCTACTCCTCGCTTCCATTCACAACGGTGGATGGAATCACAAGGTAGGTCTTACTCAATGGCGCTCCGGATTAGTCATAACTTTCTCACCGACCTTACCGGACTAGTTATGACTTTCTCACCGACCTGGCCAGTTCTCATGCCATGTATGCAATTATGCCTTAAACATAAACAACTTGCACATAACTCAACTAATCATTGCATAGCATCATGATAAGGCATTTTCATAATATCATGGGCAAACACTAATCATGGCAAGATAGAATATCATGTAATCAATTTGCATCTAATCAAGATTAGCAACATACAACACGCTACCCATTCCAATACACTTGCCTTAACCCTTCGGAACGGTGTGGTGAGATGATGATGCAATCCTGGGGTCACACCACCTACCAATACATGTTTTCCACTCAATATCATACCACCCAAGCAAGTACAAAACTCAGAACACAACGATTCTACCCGAAAACCTGAAAAACAGACCAATCTGTCCGTCGGGACAGCGGGCTTCCAACAATCATAACTTCAGTTCTAAGACTCCAAATTACGTAAACGAGTACATTTTCTCATATCTTAGGAAATTTCCTAGCTTTTTCTAAGTATTGGGAAAAACTGATTCGGTCTCTAAAATTGCCTAATTTACAGATCCACCCGATCTATCCCAATCGTGTCACAATTTTGAACACATTCGTTAAAACAGCCATAACTTTCAAACGGCTGATCAGAATTACGCGTTCTTGGTGTCCACTGAAAGGTACTGAAATTATCTACAACTTTCTCAACATACAGATGACCAGAAAACGCCTTTAAAATTGTGAAATCTTAAGCCCTAGGTCGGACGCCCGATCTGCCCGAAACAGAATACCTTGCAAACTCTAGATTTCATCAAATCTAACCAATGGCAGCACAACCTTTTGATCTAATAGCATGAAATCCTCCATTAACATAGCACCTAATCCACCCCAAAGGTTTCCCATCCCCATACCTTAGCCCGACGAACGAAGAACCGATGAACACACCTCCCGATTGCCCGATCTTCCTCCACGCGCCAATCCCACCGGATCCTCTCATTGTGGAGCTCTCCAATGGCGAGGGCAACGACGTGGTAGAGCGTGGAAGCAAGGGGTGGGGGTGGAGCTCGCCTAGGGCCGGCTAGAGGTGGTGGGGAGGAAGAGGAAGGAGGGGCGCATGGCATGGGGTGGCGGAGAGAGAGGGTGGCGGCTAGGGTTTGAGGGAAGAGGGGTGGGGCGCACCAAGGGGTGGGGGCTATGGTTGGCTGCCCAAAAGTCCCCCCTTGGGCCCAAACCCTTCCACTGGAGGCCCAACTCAACCCCAAGGCCCAAAGTCCCCCGAAAAGGCCCAAACACCCAGAAACGGCCCAAAAACACGCTATAAAGTCGTACCGAAAGCCGTATTCTATACTGTCACATTCCGTAATATCACAGTCACCTGGGAAGAGTTTACTATTGCTTTCTATAAGTATCATGTGCCGCCATTAGGGTTCACGAATCGCAACCATATGGGACCAAGCCAATCATATTGAATCAGATTGGGTCAATCTGATTGATCTGTGGAGATTTTGAGAGTGTTTTCTTTTAACAGAACACACGCTGCCCCTTGGACCCCACCAGGGGCGCTGCTCCTTGAACCCCGCCTTGGGCACTGCCCCTTGACACTGAGGCGCCGCCCTGGAACCTCGGGCTGTCAGAGAATCTATTTTGTTTAACTCGTTTTTGCAGGATGTTGTGTGAAATAGTATGGCTTATGTGTATGTGATGCATGTAATATTTACATGGCCTGCGTGCTGTGTCAAGCCATAAGGCTATTTCAATCTAAAATGTATAACGACCTGCGTGTCGACTTGTGATGTTTCAAACCCTCATGTAATATTCATTATCAAAGTTGTAAGGAGTTGCATCTACAATGATGAAGATGGTGGCATCAAGCATGATGCCAAGGTGAACAATCAAGCATGATGGCAAGGTGAACAATCAAGCATGATGATGGAGATCCTAATGCTAAGGGCCATACTATTTCACATCTTAATTTGATTATATGTGGATGTGTGTTTAATCCTTGCTATTTTCTTTATGCTCATTGCATGTGATGCCATGTTCATAGTAGATATTGTTCATCCCTATAGTTAAAAATTTAAATCACACTTGTCCATCCAATTGTTGCACCTATCAAGAATTTAGATCGCTATTAATATGACTGCCAAAGTAGTTTATCAATGGCTATCTTAATATATGATAGGGATGTGTTGGACACATTGCGCATAACAATGGTTGATTTAATCAAGCTATCAAAACGGTTTTGGGCTTGAGGACATAAGTGGTTGGGACTTGATTTCGGTAATGAAGGAACTGATACAAGACAATTGGTGTCTAGGAAAACACACATGAGGCTTGGTTTTTTAATTGGCACCCGGAAACGGGAAGTGCTCCCACCCTCATGTGAGCCCTAGGGGCAGGTTGACCTAGCCATGAGTCAAGTTGACGGAGTCATTCATTACAAGTTTTCATACCTAACCAACAAGAAACGAGAACAAAGTTTTTGTTGCTCGAAATGGTGTCTTTTTAGAGAAAGATTTTCTTTCCAAAAAAATCAGTGGGAGTGATGTGCATCTCGATGAAATTCGAGAATCGCATGAATATGTTCAAGCTACCACTGAACCTTCACAAGATGTACAAAGTGTTGTACAGCCTATGGAAGAGACGCCAGCCCTACGTAGGTCGGGGAGGCTGCATCATGAACCCATAAGATATGGACATGACATATTATTGTTGGACAATGATGAGCCCACGACTTACAAAGAAGCGATGATGGACCCAAACTCCGAAAAATGGCTTGGAGCCATGAGATCCGGAATTCAATCCATGCATGACAATCAAGTTTGGAACTTGGTGGATCCTCCTCATGGTGTAAAAACCATTGAGTGCAAATGGATTTTCAAAAAGAAAATAGACATGGATAGAAACGTTCAGATCTATAAGGGACGGTTGGTGGCAAAGGGTTTCAAACAAGTTCAAGGAATTGACTATGATGAAACCTTCTCACCGGTAGCCATGCTTAAGTCTGTTCGGATCATTTTAGCTATTGCTGCATATTTTGATTATGAAATTTGGCAGATAGACGTCAAAACAGCTTTCCTTAATAGGAATCTTTTTGAGGATGCATACATGATACAACCTGAAGGTTTTATCGATCCTAAAAATGCTAAAAAGGTATGCAAGCTTCAAAGGTCCATTTATGGGTTGAAGAAAGCATCTCGGAGTTGGAACATTCATTTTGATGAAGTAGTCAAAGGATTTGACTTCATCAAAAACGAAGAAGAGCCTTGTGTTTACAAGAAGGCTAGTGGGATTTGCTAAATGGTTTAAGAACCATATAAGCGAGAAGTAGGATGGGGTTAGTGATCACCTACGTGCACTCTCATGTGGTCCAGATCTGCGTGTCAGAATATATTCAACTTGCAATGTTAATGGTGTTCGATACAACACCGTTGATCGTGAGAAAAACTTGAAGACACAAAATAGTTCCATCATGGCCGATGGTACACATAATGGGTAGCCTACTGAATTTTATGGTTCATTGAAAGAGATCATTGAGTTGGTATATAATTCAGATCTACACGTTCGTCGATCGGTGGTCCTATTTCAATGTGATTGGTATGATCAAGATGCCAAGATGAGAGCCATCAAAGATGTGGGTATTTCAAATCCATCAATATTGAGGGGTTGTGGTACAAGACTGATTCTTTTATTTTGGCTACTCAATCAAAAAAGGTATTTTACTTACAAGACACGCTATTAGGGAAAAAATGGCGAGTTGTACAGAAGTTCGAGCATCGTCATCTATATAGTGTGGCTGAAATTGACATGACCAAAAATGTTGGTGCATATCAAGGAGAAGATGGTTCTGATACCGAATATAATGTGCAATCTAGTAATGCACCTTCAGAGAGTTTGCGCCGCAATGACGAGGATGAAGTCTTAGCTGTTGATGCTAATTTAGTGCAGAATGTGCACGACACCAATGGAAATGAGGACAATTTGAGCGAATCTGAAGAAGAAGATGACACTACGGTGCAGTTTGTCAATGATAATGAGCGTGAAGATATTCCGTTGTGTGACACCGATGAGGATTAGTTCTACCAGAACAAAGGATAAGAAGATATACCCGTCAAATTCCAATCTCTAATCTGGTTGATCAAACCATATTATTAAGTTTATATAAATTTTAATTATTCTTTGATCAAACTTCATTATTGAAACATTTGGCAGTTATATCTCTCGGACTTTTTTTTATCCAACCTCGTTATTGAAAAAACATGGCTACAATATTACCCACATAAATTTTTAGGACCGCCAAAAGCCATCTCCTCTCCCCAAATAATGCGTCCAGGGCGGCCGCCGCACACACCCAAACCCTACTTCTTCCCCCCAAATCCCTCCACCACCAACCGAGTATCCCATCATCATCGTCGCCGCCACCTCGACGCCACAACCCTACTTCCCCCAAATCGTCTCCACCACTAGCTGACTATCCCCATCGTCAATGTCACCCCCACCTCGACGCCACAACCCTACTTCCCCCAAATCACCTCCACCACCAGCTAAGTATCCCCATCATCGTCGTCGCCCCCACCTCGACGCACCTCCCACATGCGAGCAAGACCGGTTCAAGGCAGAGGCGCGTGAAGGGGGAGCTGCTCCATGCTCTCTTCTCCCCTGAGTCCTCATCTACATCCACCTCGACGCACCTCCTCCAAGTGAACAGGTGCGATTTGTCTTTCCTTTCTTCTACACCCTCCCCGCCTCTTCCTTCCTATGCTCCAGTAGCATCAACCATATGTGTCGTAGCCAAGACAGCAACTTAGATCTATTGATTTCTAATCGAAATGCTATGTGATTTATGGATGTTTTTCATGGTAAGCACTGCACCAATTTCAGAAAGGCACCAAACCTAGTTTAGTTATTTCTTTGGATTGTTAATTGAGGAAACATTGATCTATAATAGAAATAAGTTACATGCGTAATATCAGATAAAATAACTGAAATGTACCTTTTGTATGCACTACATATGTTTTATATCGAAACTCTTGCCTGCAAGATAACAAATTTTAGACTGCAGTAGCAAGTTATGAGCATTTTGATTGCACATGTAGTTTTTCTGGCTAAAGATGTGTATGTGCGATTTTGATTTGTACACGCTTGTACCTCCTTGCACAATCTGGATGAGGAAGAGATCTCAGTTTGAACTATTACAACGATCAATTCAGTTTTATGTACCAAAAAAGACTTTCTTGATGGAAGTATACCAGATCAATAACAATTTTTCAAACTGTTGCTGTTTATAACATACATATTTACAGGTAGGCAGAGAGTTTAGAGTGTTAGTGTTATGCCCTTGAGGCAGTCATATAGATGATTGTAACATGACTATGTTTATGAATAATAATATGATTATTGGTACAATGAATGTATATCATTATATTGATCAGTAAGTATGTGACTTGCTTATGAAACTCTCTACTCATTGATATAATTCGATAAGTATCTCTGATCGGATATCATCGTAGTGGACAACGATGAATTGATCAGCACATGTACTGATCGATGATCATGTTTCATAGATCATGAGATATGGAGATATCATCAATACATTGTGAACGCATGTTGGAGAACATGTGTTAGATGGACCCGCAATGGGACATTGCGAGAATGTTGCATTCTTATATGTCATCAGTGTATCTCATACATAGTAGATGTATGATCCTTAGACCTGAGATTGTCACATTCTCTACATATGTAATAGTTTTCCTTGGGGTTACCAAACACTATTTCCTAACCGGATAGTTATAAAGGTAGCTTTCATGTTTACTATGAAACATGCAGAGGGAAGTGAGCAGTCAAGATGGAATTTACCACTCCAATGTAATGGAGATATATGTCTAGGCCACTCGTGTGATAGGATTAAGGAAGTGAATGGCCATGCCATGATTGAGAAGTTAATCACAACTTATTAATATATCACGGATACGAGAGTTGGATTGAACTGTCAAAGGATGACATGCTTCTCGCCTTGAGTTCGATCTTCATATAGTTTGGCAAAAGGATTATTACATTAGTACTTTAATCATATGCGTTTGGGAGTTGGCATGCTCTGCAAGGAGCCGCTTCCAACTATTGGATTAGAAAAGGGTTTTCCGAATCCATGTCCAAATGCGCTTGAACCTACAGGGTCACACACTTAACGCGCTGGGATGCATTAATTCGGATTGGATCCGTAATTAATGGACCTCGTGGGCTTAGCGCGTAGATGGGCCCTGACTGCCTAGGGTTTCACCTCGTGGCTATATAAGGAGGGGAGGAGGCTAGACTCAGAACACATTTTTTTGTGCGGTTTAGAGGTGTTTCACCAGAAACCCTAGCCACCTCCTCTCGTTGCCCCTACCGAGCGACCCGGTGCTTGCACACTAACGCACGGCGTTCCATCCTCGGACGTGTGGACTGTTGTGGTGGCGCTGCTACTACTGTGGCATGGAGAGGACAATCCGTGGAGTGGACGATCTGCGGAGAGGACGATCCGCGGCGAGGACGATCCACGCCGAGAACGATCCACTACAACGACGTGCGAAGGATTCCGCAACTGCGCGTCTAGTGGTAATAAATCTATGATACCCTTCTTGCGAGTAGCTTTTCTGGTTTGCGGTAGAAATTTTAATTTGTGCTAGAGTAGCATACCGCATTCCCCAACATAGAGTAGTAACAGAAGATGTTGCATCATTCCCTTTTGTAATTTGTTAAGGCATAGTAGAGAGTGTTTGACCTTTTTTTATATTTGTGACTAGCAAGAGCTAATCTCCCAGGCCTTGGCATCATAGAAGCATCCAATGAGAAAACGCAGCAGAGCCACAGGTTATCTTACTGTAATTATCATTTTGTATAAAATTATCTTTGTGTTTCTTCATGAAGCATAAGTCATACCTATTAAAATAGGCTTTCATTTATCCAAACAATTATATTGTTGTTTTCATAATAGAACCTGAACCGTGCGAATGTGAGAAAACACGGCTTCGAAATATGGTGTCGATTCAAGACAGATTTCAATCCCTTGGCCTCTCAAGATTTAAAACCATAATTCAAGCAGCAAGCACTCCCCATTCACCTGTTAAGGCTAACAACTCAGGCCATAGAAACACAGAAGACCCTGATTACGATCCTGAAGTGGATATGGGGTCCGTGGGAGATGAAAATGTCACCATCACTTCACCCTCCAAGGTGCTTGTTCATTTAACTTGTTGGGCGGTCTTAGGATGTTTAGTGCAGTACTGTTTTGCATTGAATCTATTTATTTTCTTGATTTCATGCCTTTATGTATTTTTTTTGTGTTACTTTCTATTTAATTCGATTCACATATTTCCATTATGATGTTTTCTTGTTTATCAGAAACTGTATAAGAGGGTTGCCCATAGGACTACACAAAGTATTGAAAAGGTTCAATATGCATGAATCTAAGAGAGGTTTCATGCCAATGTCACATGGCATCAGTCTGAGCAAGAATCAGCGTCCTTCGACAACTGATGAGCGAGACAGGATGAGCAAGATTCCATATGCTTCGGCTATTGGATCTATCATGTATGCCATGATCTCAGACGCCAGATGTCTCATATGCTCTAAGTGTCACAAGTAGATACCAAGCGGATCCCGGTGATGGTCATTGGATAGCCGTGAAAAACATCCTAAAGTACTTGAGAAGAACTAAGGGTATGTTCCTAGTCTTTGGAGGTGAGGAAGAACTGGTTGTAAAAGGTTACACCGATGCAAGCTTCCAAACTAACAAAGATGATTTTTTATCACAATCCGGTTTTGTGTTTACACTAAATGGAGGAGCAGTAAGCTAGAAGAGTTCCAAGCAAAGCACGGTGGCTGACTCTATGATAGAAGCGGAGTATATTGCGGCTTCGGATGCCGCAAAAGAAGCTGTATGGATAAAGTAGTGTATCTCAGAGCTTGGTGTGGTCACTAGTGCCTCTAGTCCAATGGACATCTATTGCGATAATAGTTGTGCCATTGCACAAGCAAAAGAGCCTAGATCACATCAGAAGTCTAAACATATACTCCGAGGCTTTCACCTTATTCGCGAGATTGTGGATAGAGGTGACGTGAAGATATGCAAAGTACATATGGAAGCCAATGTGGCTGATCCGTTGACAAAGCCACTGCCACATCCTAAGCATGAGGAGCACACGAGGTCTATTGGTATTAGATACTTAATTGATTGACTCAAGTGCAAGTGGGAGATTGTTAGTGTTATGCCGTTGAGGAAATCATATGGATGATTGTAACATGACTATGTTTATGAATAATAATATGATTATTGGTCCAATGAATGTATATCATTGTTTTGATCAACAAGTGTGTGACTTGTTTATGAAGCTCTTTACTTATTGATATAATTCGATAAATATCTCTGATCGGATATCATCGTATAGGACAACGATGAATAGATCAGCACATGTATTGTTCGATGATCATGTTTCATAGATCATGGGATATGGAGATATCATCAATACATTGTGGACGCATGTTGAAGAACATGTGTTAGATAGACCCACAATGGGACACTGCGAGAATGTTACATTCTTATGTGTCATCAGTGTATCTCATACATAGTAGATGTATGATCCTTAGACCTGAGATTGTCATATTCCCTAAATGTGTAATAGTTTACCTTGGGGTTACCAAACACTATTTCCTAACTGGATAGTTATAAAGGTAGCTTTCATGTTTACTATGAAATATGCAGAGGGAAGTGAGCAGTCAAGATGGAATTTGCCACTCCAATGTAACAGAGATATATGTCTAGGCCTCTCGTGTGATATGATTAAGGAAGTGCATGGCCATGCCGTGATTGAGAAGTCAATCACAACTTATTAATATATCACGGATACAAGAGATGGATTGAACTGTCAAAGGATTACTTGCTTCTCGCCTTGAGTTCGATCTTCATATAGTTTGGCAAAGGGATTATTACATCAGCACTTTAATCATAAGCATTTGGGAGTTGGCATGCTCTGCAAGGAGCCGCTACCGACTATTGGATTAGAAAAAGGGTTTTTCGAATCCATGTCCAAATGCGCATGAACCTACAGGGTCACACACTTAACGGGCTGGGACACATTAATTCGGATTGGATCCGTAATTAATGGACCTCGTGGGCTTAACGCATTGATGGGCCCGGACTGCCTAGGGTTTCACCTCGTGGCTATATAAGGAGGGGAGGAGGCTAGATGCAGGACACACTTTTCATGCGGTTTAGAGGTGTTTCACCAGAAACCCTAGCCACCTCCTCTCGTTGCCCCTGCCGAGCGACCCGGTGCTTGCACACCAACGCACGGCGTTCCATCTCCGGACGTGTGGACTGCTATGGTGACGCTGCTGCTACTGCGGCGTGGAGAGGACGATCCATGACGAGGACGATCCATGGCGAGGACGATCCGCGGCGAGGACGATCCGCGGCAAGGACGATCTGAGGCGAGGATGATCCGAGGCGAGGACGATCCGCGCCGAGAACGATCCACTACAACGACGTGCGAAGGATTCCGCAACTGCGCGTCTAGTGGTAATATATCTATGATCCCCTTCTTGCGAGTAGCTTTTCTGGTTTGCGGTAGAAATTTTAATTTGTGCTAGTGTAGCATACCGCGTTCCCCAACAGCTCCCACCCCTTGGTGTGCCCCCTACCCCTCCAATTCCTAGCCACCGCCCCTCCTCCAAGCCACCCCTTCCCCATGAGCCACCCCTCCCTCCACCTTCCTCCCCACCTCCCCTAGCCGGCCCTAGGTGAGTTCCACCCCCACCCCTTGCTGCCACGCCCTTCCCCTCCGATGATTTCGCCATTGGGAAGCTCCGCAACCGGGAGGAACCGGCGGATCCGTCGCGAGGAAGGAGATCGGGGGAACCGGGAGGAGAAGAGTCGTCGTTCGTCGGTTCATCGTTCGTCGGGCGAAGGTATGGCTAGGGGTAATCCTTGGGGATTGTCTAGGTGCTGTGCTAGTGGATGTTTTGGTGTTGTTAGATCGAAAGGTGGTGCTGCGATTGGATAGATTTGATGAAAACTAGAGATTGCATAGTGTTCTGCTTCGGGCAGATTGGGCACACGACCTAGGGTTTGAGTTTTTGTAATTTTAGAGTCGGAATTTGGTTGGCCGCCTATTGAGGAAGTTGTATATAACTTCAATACCTTTAATTGGACACAAAGAACATCCAATTCCGCCTAGCCGTTTGAAAGTTATGGCTGTTTTACCGAACGTGTTCAAAACTGTGACGTAATTGGGACATAACGTAATGTTTTGTAGATTAATCAATTTTAGAGGCCGAATCAGATTTTTTCCAATACTTAGAAAAAGCTAGAAAATTTCCTAAGCTTTGAGAAAATGTACTCGTTCGTCTGATTTGGAGTTTTTAAGCCCGAGTTATGGCCTTCCGAAGGCTGCTGTCCCATTGGACAGAACCTCTGTTTTTGGGTATTGGGAGTAGATCGCAAAGCCGGTTTAACTAAGTGTTCTTGTGTGGTCTTGTGTGCATATGGTTGAGTGTGTGGTATCTATGTGCAGTTGGTGTGACCCCGGGAGTGCCCTCATCCTCTCGCCAATCCGTCGCCCGCGGCTAAGGCAAGTGTATTGGAATGGGTATGTGACACCTCGGAGTGTCGTATCCTTAATTTTTGAACATGATAAGGTTAAATACAGTATGAGATGTGGAAATAAGGTTAAAATCATAAGGATCGGGGGTTAATAACGTTTCCGGGCCGTTTCCCGAGGGTTTTGGGCCTTCACGAGGAGTTTTGGGCCTTGGTGGGCTTTGGTGGGATGGATTAGGACTCAACGGACTAGGATTGGGTTGAGGGCTGTTAAAGGCTTCCCCAGCCCCTTGCGCCCCACCTCCCCATATTGCGCCTCCACCTTCCCCTGCGCCCCTCTCCTCCCTCACCCCTCCTGCCCTAGCTCACGAAACCGTCGCATCCCTCTTTTCCTCCACCTCTCCACACCACCTCCTCCACCCTTGCTGCCCCTAGGGTGGCCTCCCCATCCCTGCACCTTGTGGAGTCATCCCGTGGAAGGCGGAGGCGAGCCAGGAACAAGGAGCGAGGCGAGAAACGTGGAGCGAGAGCGATTCAGCGAGAGATTCAAGCGGAGATTGATTGGAGTTTTGGCGCTCGGGCAAAGGTATGATCTTGGGGATCCTTGGGGATGATCTAGGTACTGTTATTAGGGTGTTTATCAAGTTTTTAGATCAATTGGAGGCGCTGGTTTGAAGTAATTTGGGTTAGATCTAAACTTGTCCACGTTTCTGTTTTCGGGCAGATTGGAGCAGTCGAACTAGGGTTCGAGTTTCCGTCGATTTAGAATCGAATCAGACCGTACGGACTTCTAGGAAGTTGTAGATAATTTAATTATCTTTCCGTGGACGTAAAGCACGTTAATTTCCGATCAGCCGTTTGAAAGTTATGGCTGTTTTACCGAGCGCCTAAAAATCTGTGACGTAACTGGAACAGATTGTGGTAATCTGTCGATTAAACAATTTTAGAGTCCGAATCAGTCTTTCCTATAACTAGAAAAAGTTGGGAAATTTCCTAAGCTTCGCCGACGGTGTACTCGTTTATTCGATTTGGAGTCCCAGAACTCAAGTTATGCCTTTTTGCAAGGCTGCTGTTCCGACGACAGAACCTCTGTTTTTAGGTTTTGCTTGAAGTAGTTGGCAATGTCGGGTTAGATGGGGGCGTGTGTACTGTTTTGAGGTTATGATTGTGAGTGTGTGATGCCTATGTGCAGGTGGTGTGACCCGGAGTTCCCTCTTCTTCCCGCCAATCCGCTGCACGTGGTTGAGGCAAGTGTGTTGTGATGGATAGCAAGTT
This sequence comes from Rhipidocladum racemiflorum, assembly GCA_036346355.1. NCBI lineage: Eukaryota > Viridiplantae > Streptophyta > Magnoliopsida > Poales > Poaceae > Rhipidocladum > Rhipidocladum racemiflorum. The sequence continues at coordinate 38,857,336 of CM070581.1, forward strand.
GTAGGTTGCATGTTGAAATTAGATGGAATTGCCTACATGATATATGTCCACTGCCATGTTTTAATGATTGATATGATATGATGAGCATGTTTAACATATTATGATGCCATGTGTTAATATGTGAATTGAATATGATATTTGGCATGGTTGCATGCATGTCATGAGATAGGGCGAGGCGGTGAGAAAGTCTTAACTAGTCCGGCAAGGTCGGTGAAAGTTATGACTAGTCCGGGCGCCATTGAGTAAGTCCTATGTCGTGATTCCATCCACGTGGTGTTTGGAAGCGAGTAGGCACCCTCCATCTTCGGATGGAAGGGGAAAGGGTGCACACCGACGGTGTGTACTTCCCATACCGGTATGAGGTTCAGAGGGTCAGAGCAATGCATTACATCGCATACAAATTGATGATGATATTGATAAGTATTCATGAATGAGATGTTATACATGATGAAAGATGTTATTGACTTGTTGTTATGCTTGTTGTCCATTGCAGTATGCTTGCTGAGTTTTCGAACTCACCCTTGTGTTTTCTTGTTGTTTTAGGTACCATGAGAACGGCATGCGGGAAAGGGAATAGTCACACGCCTCACACGTTGCTTCACCTTAATGTTTCCCAAGTCAATTCATTTAGTTGGATAATAAATTGCGTGTGATGGCCTTTAAATTAAGTCTTAGCTTGGTTAATGAGAGTTCTATTGTTTGTTTGACACTTGGAACCTTAAGAGCTTAATGTTAGTCTCTTATTGTCGTTAAGACTTTATTTATTGCTGTTTTAGATGGTTCTCTTATTGCCATATAATGCTATATTGTTGCTGTTCCTTAAATTCATGATAAAACAAAGGAGGTGCTGCCGAAATCTCGGTTTTAGCCTATGCACCTTTGCTGGAATTTTATGTTAAATGTGGTATTTAGCTGTTGTTTAGCTTATGTTTGGTAGCGATCGGGCATATTAAATGCCTGGGTGTTACAATTTGGCATCGTAGGCGGCCAGTAGGTCCTCGGGTATGTGAATTTTTAGTGTCATGCTATAGGGTACAACTAAAATGTGATGTGGAATAACTTAGAAACATGGCTTAGGTTCTAACTAAAACCTTGTTATAGGATAGCAACGTTAAAACTTGTAAAAGTGGTATAACTAATCTAAAATCGACACACTTGGTTGCCTGACAAGTAGGATGGGTTTTGGTTCATCAATGCATCGCGCTTGATTATGTGATAAGGAATATGCTTATGATGATGTTTGATCTATGATCTTGATTGTGTGCTTTGGTGTTTGGGTGGTTGTCTGCCTAAGCGGTATGTCGAGAGTGGCCGTGGGATGTGGCGTGGAGGGTGCGAGGCTCCAGGAGTTGAGGAGTCTGTTCTTGAGGGTAGCGTTGCATAATGCTCGTGGAGGCCAGCTCGGGAGGAGCTTCAGCTGTGCGGTCGGCGGTGCCCGCCCGCCAATGAAGATTTAGTCCGAGGCTCTGCGGAGGAGATCGGAGCTGCGCCCGGCGGTGCAGGCAGCCTCGCGCATTGTGCCTCCCCGCATGTGCTCCTCCTGTTGCCGGCACGCAGGAGCCAGGATGAGTCTCCGAGTGGATGTCCCTCCGTCTTGACACTTTTGATGGAAGCAGCACGCCCGATCGATCCAAATTAGGCATGGGTACATGGAGAAAGCGATTTGAGGTCCTAGAATTGACCTCGGTTGAGAGGACTCGCTTTGTGGCTTTTCAGGTGAAGGGCCAAGGCGATATCTCGTGGGAGGGTTCTGTTTGCTAGAACCCCCGATCTGGTCCGAGTTCACTGACCTGGGAGGACTTTGTGGCTCGCCCAGGCCAAGTTCCACCCGTAGTCTTTCCTTGAGAGGATGGAGCTTACTGACCACTCTTTCCCGAGGAAAGAGGTCAGGTGTGGCAGAGTATGAGAAGGAGTTCAACGGCGTGGTGCGCCGTGCCCGTGTGGCGTAAGCGATCGGGAGAAAGCTAGGAGGTTCCGTGAGGGGCCTCAACCAGGAGTTGAGTTGTCATGGGGGGCGTCCTCGTGACTTCGCTCTGTGGTGGAGCAAGCGAAGGGCATGGAGCCTCGAGTTGGAGCTCTCCCGGGACAAGCGAGAACCCGAGGTTCGGGGTTCTGCGCGGACAAAGGGGGCCGAAGAGGACCTTGGTGGAGGAGGTGGGTCCTCTCAGCGTCCCACCTTCAAGAAGTTCAAGGAGAGATGAGGCTCCTCCTCGGGGGCTAAGATGGGGTCACGCCCGATGCCTTCAGCGCTGTAAATCGCCCTGTGTCTGGCAGGGCATAAAGTGCAAGTAAGTGCGGTGGCGAGCACCGTGCTTGAGTGTGGTTGGACCTGGGAGTTGCAACCACTGCAAGCCCTCGCCATATGGGCGATCTGCCGGATGAACCCGGTAGCATCATCAAGTGAGACGGTGCCTTCTCCTCCCACTCCAAGCGCTCTCTAGAGGATCGGTGCACATGATGGTCTCGCTTCTCAGCCACCACTGCGTATGCCACCCAGGCGTCTTGTGCCGCAGTCGCCCTCTCCTCTCTTGCCTCCGCCCCAAACCTTGATGGGGCATCAGCCTGAGTCGGGGCTCATCGGCGCCACGAGTGTCAGACTGCCAGGATCGCGAGTCACGGCATCCGGAGGTGGTTTCAGTGTACGCTCAGGATTCCGTTGATGCCTTTGTTCTATTTGATTCCTGAGCATCCTATTCTTTGTGTCGTCGGAGTTTGCTAGCAGAGCTAAGTTGGGAGTTCAATGGATTTCTCTGAGTCCGTGTTAGTCGATTCTCTGGGGGTTTGATTGCTAGTTCTTTGGTTTGCCCTGGTTGCACCATTGCCATTGATGATGAGGTTTTCTTTGCCAATCTCATGGTGATCCAGATTGGCTCCTTTTGATGTCATTTTGGGCATGGACCGCTGCATCAGTACCGTGCTAAGATCTGTTGTTTACGGAAGACAACACTTGCCTTGCGAGGCCCCGTCCGTGGAAGAGTTGACCTTCAGTGGTGGTATACCCTCTGGTTCCAGTCTTTGCTTGACTAGTTTGTTTTACGGTCGGCGTTTGAGGTCATGGGTTTCCTCATGACTTTGTCTCGAGAAACCATCTTCCCTCAGTTCCATTGAGGAGATTTCTGTAGTGAAGGAGTTCGTTGATGTGTTCCCCGACGAGTTGCTGGTCTACCTCCCTGTGAGGAATGTGGAGTTTCGTGATTGATCTTGCTCAGGGCACTCGACCTATTTCTATCTCTCCATACCGCTTGGCTCGACCTTTTCAAGACGAGTTGAAGAAGCGATTGGAGGATTCTGCCAAAGGCTTCATTCGGCGTAGCGTATCGCCATATGGGAGCACCCGCCCTCTTCGTCTCGAAGAAGGATGGAAGTTGGCGTATGTGCATTGATTATCGTGCTCTTAACCAGTGACAGTCAAAAACAAGTATCCTTTGCCTCGCATCGAGGATCTGTTTGACCAAGCCCGAAGGGAGCAAGGTGTTCTCCAAAATTGATCTTGATCGGGTATAATCGGATCCGTGTGAGGGAAGCGAGGACATTGAGAAGACCAGCTTTCTCCACTAGGTATGGGCATTATGAATTTAAAGTTATGTCTTTTGGACTAACTAATGCTCCTCTTTGTCTTTATGGAGGCGATGAACAGTATGCTACACAAGTACCTTGATGAGTTTGTGGTAGTGTTCATCGATGACATTCTAGATTTACTCTAAATGGAAGAGGAGCATGAGCGACACTTGAGGCTTAGCTTTGAGTACCTGAGGAGAATCAATTCTTTGCTAATTTGAAAAAGTGCGAGTTCTGGATTTCGTGAAGTGGGTTTTCTTGTACATCATCAATCCGGAGGGCATATCGGTAGATCCTAGCAAAGTCTCAGAGTTTTGGATTGGAAGAGGCCTTCCAATGTCAAAGAGGTGCGTAGTTTCGCCTTAGGTTTGGTGGATACTATCGGCGCTTTGTGCAGATTTCTCTATCATTGCCAAGCCACTTTCACAACGACTCGTATGGATGAAGTTCAGTGGATGAGTGTGAGCACGACTTCTGCCACTTTGAAGGAGAAGAAGTTAGTGGCTACTCTGTTCTTACCCTTCCCGAAGGGAAGCGCTTCACTTGTTTATTCTCGATGCTTCTCGGTTGGGACTTGATTGTGTGCTCATGCAAAATGGCAAGGTGATTGCTTATGCTTCGAGGCAATTTGAAAAGCATGAGCAGTAACTATCCCACCCATGATCTTGAGCTAGCCGTGGTGTTTGCATTGAAGATATGGAGGCATTATTTTGTCTGGCGAATCTTGTGATATTTTACTGCGATCACATAAGAGCCTCAGAAGTACATCTTTACTCGTAAAGATTTGAACTTGAGGCGAGAGGAGGTGGCTAGAGTTGATAAAGGATTATGACCTCACTATCCGGTATCATCCGGGGAAGGCAAATGTGGTGGCCGACGCGCTCTCGATGCAAGACAATGCCCCTGTTGTTGATTGTCTTGTTTGCTGATTTTGAGCGTTTGGAGTCTCCCATCTTGCTGCGGGGACCGTGCAAGCTGGAAACTCAATTGATTCTTGAGTCGATTCCCGAGCTGCAGCGGGAGGCACAAAGAAGATGATCGCTTGCTCCAGCCAGTGAGGAAACGCCGAGGATGCAAGTCGGAGACTTTACCCGTTGATGATCAGAGTTTTGAGGTTTCAGGGCCGTCAGGCGTGCCCAAATCTCAAGTGAAAGAAGACATTACGAGAGAAGCTCATCGCACCCGTACACGGTCCATCCCGGAGAGACCAAGATGTACAGGACTTGAAGAAGAATTTCTGGTGGAAAAGGATGAGAGTGGATATTGCCAAGTATGTGGCGTCTTGTGGATCTGTCGAGAAGATCAAAAGTGAGCATAAGCGTCCCGTCACGGTGTACCATTGGAGGTTCTGTGTGGCCATGGGATGACATCTCCATGGATTTCGTAGTTGGTCTACCTCGTTCTCCACGAGGAAGGATGCGTTTGGGTTGTGGTGGTGGACCGTCTCGGCAAAGTCTGCGCATTTCATTCCCATCCATACGACCAATTCACAGCGAGTTGGCTCCCATCTATGTGCGGGAGATTGTGAGATTGCATGGTGTACCCAAGACCATTATCTCGATCAGGATGCGAAGTTAGTCTCAAGTTCTCGGGAGAGTTGCGAGTGCTTTGGGTACGCAGCTTTGCCTTAGTACCGCTTTTCACCCCTCGAGCGTGGGCGATCTGAGCGCATCATCCAAACTTTGGAGGACATGCTCGGGAGCCTGTGTGATGGCTTGGAAGGGTAGCTGGGAAGACCATTTGCCCCTTGCAGAGTTTGCTTACAATAACAGCTACCATTCCGGCATCCAGATTGCTCCTTATGAGGTAGTCTTGTATGGTCGGAAGTGCAGATCGCCACTTTGTTGGGATCTTTGTGGGCGAAGAAGCTATTCTTGGGCGGATTGGGATTGTTGTTCGCGTGTCGGAGGTTCTGAGAACCTTCTCGCAGCACAGAAGCGAGCGAAGAGCTATATGATGTGGAGCGAGACTTGGAGTTTGAGGTGGGTGATAAGCGTACTCTTGCAGTATCTCCCACCAAGGGTGTGGTGCGTTTGGCACCAAAGCGAAAGCCTTCAGTCCAAGGTATGTTGGGCCTTTTTCCTATCCTCGCCCGAGTTGGCAGGTTGGCCTATCGCCTAGAGCTACTGGAATCCATGCAAGGTGTGCATGATGTGTTCCATGTCTCGATGTTGAGGAAATACTTGCATGATCCGGAGTTGGTGGTTCCATTGGAACCATTAGTGCTTCAGCGAGACCTCACCTTCGAGTCCCGTCCTGTGGGAATGCAGGGACTTCAGAGCGAGTGATGAAGAGCAGGGGCGCTTAAGTTTGTCAAGGTCTTGTGGTCACATCGCATCGGCCAGAGAAGCGACTTGGGAGTCGAATCTCGCATGCGCGAGTATCGAGCTTTTCACCTCAGGTATGTGATGTGAAAATCTGGCTGTCTTTGGTTTTCTTTGGGTTTCGTGATTGGTGCGTTTAGATTCGAGGTCGAATCCCGCTGAAGGGAAGAATGTGACACCTCGAGTGTCGTATCCTTAATTTTTGAACATGATAAGGTTAAATACAGTATGAGATGTGGAAATAAGGTTAAATCATAAGGATCGAGGGTTAATAACGTTTCCGGCCGTTTCGGGCGTTTTCGGGTTTTGGGCCTTCCCTGAGGAGTTTTGGGCCTTGGTAGGCTTTGGTGGGATGGATTAGGACTCCGTAACGGACTAGGATTGGGTTGAGGCTGTTAAAGGGGCTTCCCCAGCCCTTGCGCCCACCTCCCATAATTGCGCCCCTTCCTTCCCCTTGCGCCCTCTCCTCCCTCCCCTCCCCTAAGCCCTAGCCCCCAAACCGTCGCATCCCCTCTTTTCTCCACCTCCACACCACCTCCCCTCCACCCCTTGCTGCCCTAGGGTGGCCTCCCCATCCCTGCACCTTGTGGAGTCATCCCGTGGGCGCAGGAGCGAGGAGCAAGGGAAGCGAGGCGAGGAACGTGGAGCGAGGAGCGATTCGCGAGGAGATTCAGCGGAGATTGATTGGAGTTTTGCGCTTCGGGCAAAGGTATGATCTTAAGGGATCCTTGGGGATGATCTAGGTACTGTTATTAGGGTGTTTATCAAGTTTTTAGATCAATTGGAGGCGCTGGTTTGAAGTAATTTGGGTTAGATCTAAACTTGTCCACGTTTCTGTTTTCGGGCAGATTGAGCAGTCGAACTAGGGTTCGAGTTTCCGTCGATTTAGAATCCGAATCAGACCGTACGGACTTCTAGGAAGTTGTAGATAATTTAATTATCTTTCCGTGGACGTAAAGCACGTTAATTTCCGATCAGCCGTTTGAAAGTTATGGCTGTTTTACCGAGCGCCTAAAAATCTGTGACGTAACTGGAACAGATTGTGGTAATCTGTCGATTAAACAATTTTAGAGTCCGAATCAGTCTTTCCTATAACTAGAAAAAGTTGGGAAATTTCTAAGCTTCGCGACAGGTGTACTCGTTTATTCGATTTGGAGTCCCAGAACTCAAGTTATGCCTTTTGCAAGGCTGCTGTTCGCCGGGACAGAACCTCTGTTTTTAGGTTTTTGCGAAGTAGTTGGCAATGTCGGGTTAGATGGGGGCGTGTGTACTGTTTTGAGGTTATGATTGTGAGTGTGTGATGCCTATGTGCAGGTGGTGTGACCCGGAGTTCCCTCTTCTTCCCGCCAATCCGTTGCACGTGGTTGAGGCAAGTGTGTTGTGATGGATAGCAAGTTGTAGGTTGCATGTTGAAATTAGATGGAATTGCCTACATGATATATGTCCACTTGCCATGTTTTAATGATTGATATGATATGATGATATGCATGTTTAACATATTATGATGCCATGTGTTAATATGTGAATTGAATATGATATTTGGCATGGTTGCATGCATGTCATGAGATAGGGCGAGGGCGGTGAGAAAGTCTTAACTAGTCCGGCAAGGTCGAGAAAGTTATGACTAGTCCGGGCGCCATTGAGTAAGTCCTATGTCGTGATTCCATCCACGTGGTGTTTGGAAGGCGAGTAGGCACCCTCCATCTTCGGGATGGAAGGGGAAAGGGTGCACACCGACGGTGTGTACTTCCCATACCGGTATGAGGTTCAGGGTCGAGGAGCAATGCATTACATCGCATACAAATTGATGATGATATTGATAAGTATTCATGAATGAGATGTTATACATGATGAAAGATGTTATTGACTTGTTGTTATGCTTGTTGTCCATTGCAGTATGCTTGCTGAGTTTTCGAACTCACCCTTGTGTTTTCTTGTTGTTTTAGGTACCATGAGAACGGCATGCGGGAAAGGGGAATAGTCACACGCGCTCTACGTTGCTTCACCTTAATGTTTCCCCAAGTCAATTCATTTAGTTGGATAATAAATTGCGTGTGATGGCCTTTAAATTAAGTCTTAGCTTGGTTAATGAGAGTTCTATTGTTTGTTTGACACTTGGAACCTTAAGAGCTTAATGTTAGTCTCTTATTGTCGTTAAGACTTTATTTATTGTTGTTTTAGATGGTTCTCTTATTGCCATATAATGCTATATTGTTGCTGTTCCTTAAATTCATGATAAAACAAAGGAGGTGCTGCCGAAATCTCGGTTTTTAGCCTATGCACCTTTGCTGGAATTTTATGTTAAATGTGGTATTTAGCTGTTGTTTAGCTTGTGTTTGGTAGCAGTCGGGCATATTAAATGCCGGGGTGTTACAGGGTAGCATGTTGTTTGTTTGCCGGTCTTGATTAGATGCAAATTGATTACATGATGTGCTATCTTGCCATGATTAGTGTTTGCCTATGATATGATGAAAATGGATTATTACGATGCTATGCAATGATTAGTTGAGGTTATGTGCAAGTTGTTTATGTTTATGGCATAATTGCATACATGGCATGAGAACTGGCCAGGTCGGTGAGAAAGTCATAACTATTCTGGTAAGGTCGGTGAGAAAGTTATGACTAATCCGGAGCGCCATTGAGTAAGTCCTACCTCATGATTCCATTCACGGTTGTGAATGGAAGCGAGGAGTAGGCACCCTCCGTCTACGGGATGGAAGGGGAAAGAGGGTGCACGCCGACGGGTGTGCACTCGGCAATACCGGTATGTGCTTCAAGGAGACATGTGCATTGCATTGCATTGCATACATGATGATGGTGATGGGATGTGTATAATGAGATTTGGACATGATTATGATGCTAAGCATGATGTATAGCGATGTTAACATTGAACTGTTCTTTATGTTCCATTGCAATATACTTGCTGAGTGATGAACTCACACTTGTGTTTTATGTTGTTTTTAGGTACCATGAAACCGACATGCGGGAAAGGGCATTAGCTACACTTCTACATGTAGCTTCACACTTATAGACAGTTTAATCATTTTGATTCATAATAATAAGAATAGTGCCATGAAACTTGGTGTATGGCTTGGTTTTGAGCTTAAGTTCATCGTTTGATTCGTTATAATTTGTGGAATGGTTAAATTCCTTATTTTAGACATAAGTGATGCTATATCAATTGTTATTCCTGTTTTAGATGTCTCATATCATGCTATATCTTGCCTTATTATTACTGTTGCTTCAATTCATGGAAAAACAAAGGAGATGCTGCCGAAATTTTCGGTTTTAGCATTTGCACCTTTGCTGTAATTTATCTTTATTTGTGGTATTTAGATGTTGTTTAGTCTATGTTTGGTAACATTCAGGCACACTAGATGCCGAGGTGTTACATTCAGAGCCAAGGACAAGAACCTATTGTGGAACCTAGGAGTCCCGTTAGGGACTGGTCTTATGAAGGAGAAAGTTTTGATACGGCCGAAGGTGGTGAACCTGTTGCCCCTAATGAGAACAACCAGTCAGACAATGCAGGCATGTTTTTTTTACCTTGCTCCTTTACTAATCTGTATAGTTCTTGTTCTCTAACTCTTTGGATGACAACTTTGTAGATGCACCAATACTTGCTTGTAGAGGGAAGAGGCCCCAAACAATGGGCAAATCACTTGACAAGATGACTATAGCTATGGGTAGAAGGATGCCCATCCAATTTACAGAAGGGTTCAGGAGGCCACAAAATTCAGAGCAAGCTGCTAAGTTAGCTCCGGAGGCTGGCATTCACATTAGGCAATCTGTGCCTATCTTCACACACTGGAAGGAGTACAAGACCAACACTTCTAATTTAGACAATTTCATGGGCAAATTATCTGTAAGTAATTAATTCTTTCCCACTAACATGTTTTCTTCTATCTGATTAACAACTGCTTATACATGTTCATGATATCTTTTTTCTGCTTAACTGCTTATATCTAATTGATTGATAGACAAGGCTAGCCATGGACACTACTGCAAAGCCAACGAATGATGCATGCACTGATTTATTCAAGGGTGCGATACGCCAAGCTAAGCATAGGCTCAAGAAGCGATTTTTTGATGGTGTTCCAGCTAATGAAATCAGTGCAACATCTCCTGTACCTCAATTGTCTAATGATGAGTGGAGCAAGCTAGTTAAGAAATTGTGAGACCCAAAAAATAAGGTATTGTAACCACGTTCTTCTTTTAAGATTCTATTGCTGAATGTGACTAACAACAAAGTATTTCCTAGGAAATCTCTGAAAAGAACAAGGACAATCGTGCCAAAGTCCAGTTCCATCAGGCTACAGGATCTTGTAGCTATATATCGCACTGCCATGCTCTTGTACGTACCCATCATCTTCTTATTATTGTTTTTCTATCCAAAAGGTACTAACCATTGATTTTGTTCTCTTTCATACTAAAATACAGAAGGATAAGAACAAAGATCGAGAGTTAGATGCAGTGGAAATCTTTAAGGAATGCCACAATAGCAAGAAAAAGGGATTCTCTCAACCAGTGCAGCATGCAATTGTATGTCCCTGCCATTCCTACCTTTTTATCGTTACTGTTATAATGTGATAAGCACTAATGATACTGCCTTTATCTCAACTATTGCTACCTTGTTTAATTATGTAACCTGAACATAAAAATCTGGTTGCTCTGTGATGTTGTGACTTTTTTACTACTGTGAATGTTATTTATGCATAGTTGCTATGCAATTGGTCATGGTAGAATACAAGTTTGTGCCATTCTACTCTAGAAATGGACTCACATTAAGGTTTCTTGCTAGAATATGAAATAGGGTACCAACAGTTTTATTTCTACAATTGTCAACAATGCTATTGGTAGGTGTATATACAAGTGTAGCAACACTGTTCCAGTAGCTTACCTACCATCAATTTTTATAGCTAAGATGGTTTTTGGTATTTGAACTAAGTTACTCTAGTATACTTGTACAACTTTTCCTTGGATGTTTAGCACACGTGTAGAAAGTTCAGCAAGCTAGGTATAATTTTCACGTTGTTGTTTGTTGTGCTAGTGATGTCTTCTTGCCAAAAACCACTGGTGTGCTCTACCATTTCAGCACTAAAAGCTTATTTCTTTCTGCATTGCAGTCAAATCCTAGGGCATAGACTCTTAGAATAAAGGTAGTAATGAGCAATCAAAATTGCAAAATTCTGGAATTAAGTGCTTAGTAATCTGGGATGTGTGTTAAGACTAATTTTAGTGCAAAAAGTATTAGTGCTGTGACTAGTGAATTAGTAGCTATGTCAACTAGATTGATTTATAGGCAATATAAGTCATCTTCTTGTTAAGTCTGACCTATTAGATGAACCAAAAAAATGCTCATGGTTGATACTTCTACACCTGCTTTGCCCAGATTTCGAAGTACATGCACATTTTATAAAATTAACTCTTAATGTCTAGTACATTTACATTTCGTAATATGCATATAATACTTCAATCTTATGTTCATTATTCTTTTCTTCAGTATGTACCTTCATTCTTTCTTATGAAAAATAATTGTTTACTAAAACCTATAGAGATAATTGCTCACTTTTTGCTTCTTTTGATAATTTAGGCTCAGATGGAAGAAATGATGCAGCCTGTTGTAGATGGACAAACACCAACATCCACTATAGAGGTTGTTTCTATGGTTCTCAGTAAGAGTGGTGCAAGCAGCAGCAAATTTTTGAAGAATGTTGGCTTAGAGAGAATCTCTCCAAAAACTACTAATTCATCGGCTGAAAAATAACTTCAGGAACAACTTGATAAGGAGAGACAACAAACAGCTTCACTTCGCAAGGAACTTGAAGAATTGAAGCAAAAGGGAGAAGAAGCAATTATGTCAACCCTGAGAGAATTGGAAGAAGTCAGGAGGAGTCAGGAGGAAAGTAGGAAGAGACAGGAGGAAAGTGATGCAATTCTTCATCATCTCTTGAGCTATGCAAGTCAATCCCACTGACTTCACATGATACCATATTTTGTTCTAGGCTAGTACTTGGTTGCAGTGCTTTTTATTTTGTGTTGGTGAATTTTTGTTAGAAACTATTAAACTTTGTGATGAATGCTTGTGACTTGCTGACAAAATGTTGCTATGCATTGGTCAAACACTTAATCTTATATCTGCTGCTATGTTTAATCTTATATCTGCTGCTATGTTTAATATAATATATATGTTCCAATTGGTACCCTTGATAATGTGCTGAATGTGATTATGTGATGATGAAATGGGTTTAGGCTAAATGTAATTCTGTAATGTTAAATTTGTGGATTGGACCATAAGTGTTCATGTAATTCTGGGAATGGGCTATGCATTGTGAATGTAATTCTATAAGTGATGAAAAACATGGACATATGGTACCTATCTATAATGAAATTATTCGTTACCACCTGAGATCCTGAACGATAACATGGCATAGACACATTCAATGACAAAATTAATGTCCACGTGGCTTTTACCTATGACGAAATTAGTCGTCACTAAACATGCCACCTAACCTGACACACGTGGCATAGACATGTTCAATGACGAAATTGATGTCCACGTGGCTTCTATCGATGACAAAATTGTTTGTCACTGAAAATGCCACGTCACCTGACACCCTGGCCGATGACGTGGCGAGGCATTCATATATGACGAAATTGTTCATCACTAAACTTGCCACGTCATTCGGCACGTTGGCTGATGACGTGGCAAGGGACGGCCGAGTATGTGATTTATGACAAAATGGCACATATCAGTAACGAATTTCCCTCGTTATAGAAGATACCTATTCAGTGAGGGTTATGTATTTCGTCATAGATTGTTCCCTATTCTATGACGAAACAACACGATTCATCACCGTGTAACAAATGTGACGCAATATAGATGACGGTTCTTGTTTTGTCACAAATTCGTCACAGAAAAACAACAGTGACCTTTTAGGAGTTTTTCATGACATGTTTAGGACGTCATAGATTACCATTTTTCTAGTAGTTGCACACGCGAAGTTTGCCATTTTTCTTAATTACAGGAACGATGTTAGAAACCCACTCAACATATCGACAAGGCAAGGTAAACTTAGCTTCTAATAAATCACACTATCTCTTCTTTTATTTTGTCATGCATGGCTGGATTAAAACGTTTAGGAGACTAATTAAATGGCATATTGCCTGGTTTTATCAGTAGCCAATGTTCAACAAGTTGTTGGCTTAAGCCAATCATCTCATGATATTCTGAAGCAAAACAATCTTTATAATTTTTTAGCAAGTCGACTAACTTTCTCTTATAATCTATCAGCTTTGAGCTAATAAAAGCTAGCCTTTTCCTATCACCATCGCCTATATCTACTTCTTCTAGTGGATTTGAAGATGTAAAATCTTGTCCAAACCTCTCAATGTCTTTGAAATCCTCAATGGCTTCATATCTATCCGTTGTCTGCCGATAGCATTGTATTTTATCCTGTAAAATTTTTATTGCCGATTTGGACTCCATCAGCATAAAATCTCATTTGTCTGATCAAAGGTACTTAGCTTCACATTGATCAGAGTTACACATGTCTAGCTTATGCATATAAAATCACAGTCCTCAAGTGCTTTGCCCGATATGCAGTAAGCCCCGTCATGCTACCAATTGATCTTTGGACTAGCCATGGCTATATGAGCTTGATGTGTCGACTTCTATCACCTCAACTTCATCACTATTCCACTGTATCAACTTTTGATGCTTAGTCCATGGAATGCAATAGTTAGCTTGTATCTAATCTCTACCAAGCAACACACTGTAACTTCTTATGGCATTAACCACAAAGAAAGCTTTCGACCAATTCTTATTATCGACAGTGAGCTCGGTCACCATGACACCTTTGGCCTTTGTGGGATCGCCAGTGAATTCATTCAACACCATGTTAGTTTTAATGAGATATTCATTGGACTTACCCAATTTTTTGCAAGTTGAGTAAGGAATCAAATTAACAGTGGCCCCACCATCCCCCAGCATCCTTGATATGAGCTTACCATTGATATGGCCTCCCAAATACAACGGCTTTAGATGCTGATGATCCACTTATGATTTTTCGAAGATAGCATCATGTGAACCAAAATATAATTACGCAAATGAGTCCTTAGCCGATGGCACACATACCTTGCACTCTACAGGGATGGTGAACACAATGTTGATGTCCATCGGTGGAGGTGAATCGTTACGAACAATGGGGGAATCCAAGTCATCGGCGGAATTAAATTCTTCCCGAACGATTTTCTTTTTCCTCCATTCCTTCTTGACAAACTTAATCAAATGAAGCTCATTAAAATCTTCATCCCTCTTTTTCTCATGATTGGCTTCCCTCTATTCTTGAGTTCTTAATCGTTGAAAGAGTCTCCTTTGGGACTTGCTCAATCTTGAAGGACACCATCATGGAAAGGGCTCTATCAACTTGCATATTTTGCCAATCAAGTACACTTCCATTTTTATGTGCCCTTGGTCTGGTCGCGATTGTTCTCCAATCGGCACATAAATTCTTTCGTGAACTAGTTTCCTCTAGTCTTTATCGCGTTGGCTTGGGCCTATCCAGATAATTTTTCTTTAGCTGACCAACAGTGTTCTTAGCTTTACCCATGGTAATGTTGCATCGGGCAGAAATCTGGTGAAAGCAGAGCCAATCCCCTCTCCCAGCAAAATTACCAAAAGGGACATTGCTCGTGAGCCCTCTTAGCACCAATAGGCTGATGAAGGGGACTTCGCCGCATTCCCTGACCCCTCCTCTCATACTTAGCTAACAACTAGGAAAATGTTGGTTTGTACTTCTGAATTAGCTTCCGTGGTAGCAAAGATCTTTCAGCTTTGTACCACTTGCCGACTTCAAGCTCACCTTTTATCTTTATCATTCTTGATTGTTTACCTTCGTGGTCGATCTAAATCTGAATAGAACCAACCGTGATCTTGATAGTTTCATCATTCTTCACTATAGTCTTCACATCGACCTGTTGAGATAGCTTAGCCGATCTTGCTAGCGAATGGATTTGATCTCGTACCAACTCTATCCCTTTTGCCAAGCAGCTAACCATGTTAACTTGAAAAGGATTAGCATCCAACTGCATTACAGGCTCCGCTACTAATTTTAATCGGCCGACCTCAATAGCCGACTGAATCTGTTGACGAAAAATATTGCAATCATTAGTATTATGTAAAAAAGAATGATGCCACTTACAATATGTTCATTTATTGATTTCTTTAGACGATGGCAAAGTGTGACCCTCAGGCAATCGTATAATTTTTTCTTGTAATAATAAATTGAAACTGCGATCACACTTGGTTAAATCAAAAGCGTATTTAATTTAGGACTTAGCTTTAGTTGACTTAAGCCAAGAATAGACCAGGGACTTTTTACTTCCCTTAATCTATTCTGCTACATTTATTTTGGTCTTATCTTCCTCGAATGAGCTACCCGACTCATATTCAATGAGATTAACTTCAGACTTCTCTTTTTCCTTGTTGCTTTCGAATCTGTCTTTGAAACCTTTGTTTTCAAATAATCAGCTTTCTATAGCCGATACTCAATTCAATAGGTGGCTTAAATCAGTAAACTCTTAGCCACCAAATCTCTCCTTCAAGGGAGGAAATGACAAATCAACCAATGTAACGCTAAAGCACCAATTTCTAACTTATCATAATCTTTTAATATAATTGATTACCGATTCCCCAAACTTTTGTTGGATAGAGCTCAAATATGATATCCTTAATTATAAGCTCCTACATAAAAAGTACTTGTAGAATCGGCTCTTCAAATCCGTCCAAGTGTTGATCGAATTTAGCGTAATGTAGTAAACCAAGTAAAAACTGCCCCCAATAGTGACAATGGGAACAGTTTTATTTTCAACCATCAGACTAGGCCACCTAGCGGCACTATGCCACAAAATGTCCGATGTGCTCCAATATTGTCATCGAGTCATTCCATGAGAATTTTGCAAAATTGAGGATCATGTACCCATCGGGGTACGGAATCCGATCGATATAATCAGGGTACAGCTTCCTATAGCCGATAGTCCACCCTCAGACTGGATACTAAATTGATCTCTTAGCACAACGCAAAATACCCTCGGTCCAATTAGTTTCTTTGGCCGATGCCACCCGTGCTTAAGGGGTCTGCCAATTAGGGGCAAAATCAATATTCTGCCCCCCGAGTGCAAACTCAGGCTTGCGTGGTAGCAAGGGTATATCAAAAAATGCGATTGCTCATAACCAACATTTTGCCATCTAAATACCGGTTCTAGGAGTGGAGCAAACGGTTTGGCGAATGATACAACCCTATACGGGGCCAGATACCTTGTAGGAATCGACTTAACATAATGTGGATGTACATGAGTCTTAATCAGGTGGACAATTGATTTAGGTTAGACGTAGAATGGAGCATATGTAGGTAAACTAGTTTGGGAATCCAATTTAGAGCCATCGGTGTATGCCTGATAATGGGAATCCCACTTGCGCCAGGATACCACGGCAAAACCACGGTCGGCTCTGCTGGTGCCATAGTAGGAATAGTAGCTGACGATTTTGGGTCGACCACTGGCTTTATGGTATGAGCATTTTGGACAATGGAGTAAAATGGGTAGGTTGGCAGAGATTGCATAGGGTCAAGCAAAGTCCTTGTGACACTACGGATTGGTGTGACATTATAAAATGTGAGTTTAGAGGATAAAACCTTACGGCTCGAGGTTTACTTGCGTTTTCGGGTCTTGGGGGGGATTAAGTGATATGACACCACGGAGTGTCGTAACCTTATTTAATTTGCTTGATGAGGTCAAAAACTTTATAAAATATGAAATTGGAGGTTAAAACTTTACGTTATGCCGTTTAATCGCGTTTCCGGGCCGATTTTGGGAGATTGGGCCTTTCCGGGGGAGTTTGGGCCCAAGGGGGGAAGAACCGTGGGCTTTTGTGGAGAGAGATTGGCCCATGGAGGGGGAGAACTAGGGTAAAGGGGCTAGGGGCGCCTCCTCCCAGCCCTAGCCGCCTCCCCACACGCCTCCACCTCCCCCTTGCGCCTCCACCAATTCCCTCCTCCCTCTAGTCCTCTTCCTCCACCTCCACCTCAAGCCGCGCCACCCCCCTCCTCCTTGCGCCCCCAAGGACGCCCCCTCGCTGCCACGACACGTCTACGTGCTGCCCTCGCTGTTTGGAAGAACCGCGACGAAGGATCCCGAAGGATTTGGCGCGTGGGAGCGAGATCGGGTGATCGAGAGACATTCTTCGTGTTCGTCGTTCGTCGGACTAAGGTATGTCCATGGGGAAACCTTGGGGAAGGTCTAGGTGCTATTCTCATGGTAGATTTGGAGTTTTTAGATCAAGAGGACGTGCTGCCATGGAGTAGATCTGAAAAGAACTAGAGTTCGTATTGTACTCAGTTTCGGGCAGATTTGGAGTCCGTGTTAGGGCGTGCGATTTCGCAATTTTAGAGTCGGAATTTGGCCGACATCCTGTTGAAGAAGTTGTAGGTATCGTCAAGATCTATTTTGTGTATTTTTTTTAGAATTGTTGGAGCTACGGTCTGAAAGTTATGGCCGTTTTGGTGGGCGCTTTCCAATCTGTGTCGAGGTTGGGACAGTCTGTGTTCAACATTAGATTAAACTAATTTAGATTTCGAATCTGACCGTATGGACTTCTAGGAAGTTGTAGATAATTTCATTACCTTTCAGTGGACGTAAAGCACGTTAAATTCCGATCAGCCGTTTGAAAGTTATGGCTGTTTTACCGAGCGCCTAAAAATCTGTGATGCGAATGGAACAGATCTCGGTAATCTGTAGATTAAACAACTTTAGAGGCCGAATCAGTCTTTCCTTATACCTAGAGAAAGTTGGGAAATTTCCTAAGCTACGCGAGGATGTACTCGTTTAATTTATTCGGAGTCCCATAACTCAAGTTAAGCCTTTTGCAAGGCTGCTGTCCCGCCGGGACAGAACCTCTGTTTTTAGGTTTTGCGAGTAGTTGGCAATGTCGGGTTAGATGGGGGTTAGCGTACTGTTTTGAGGTTATGATTGTGAGTGTGTGATGCCTATGTGCAGGTGGTGTGACCCCGGGAGTGCCCTCTTCTTCCCGCCAATCCGTTGCACGTGGTTGAGGCAAGTGTGTTGTGATGGATAGCGAGTTGTAGGTTGCATGTTGAAATTAGATGGAATTGTCTATACGATTATGATCACTTGCCATGTTTTAATGATTGCTATGATATGATGAGCATGTTTAAGATGTTATGATGCCATGTGTTAATATATGAGTTTTATATATTGTTGGCATGCTTGCATACATGACATGTTACATGGCCCGGGCGGTGAGAAAGTCATTAACTAATCCGGGAAGGTCGGTGAGAAAGTTATGACTAATCCGGAGAGCCATTAGAGTAAGTCCTACATCGTGATTCCATCTACCGTGGGTGGTGGAAGCGAGGAGTAGGCACCCCTCCATCTTCGGGATGGAAGGGGGGAGAGGGTGCACACCGACGGGTGTGTACTCAACCATACCGGTATGAGTTTCCAAGGAGATATGAGCATAACATTGCATTGCATTGCAATACATATTTACTGATGATGATGTTGTTATGTGCTCAAGTATGAGATGTTATATGTGGTGTGAGGTATTATTGTCTTGTAAATGATCTTGTTGTCCATTACAATATGCTTGCTGAGTTTTCGAACTCACGCTTGTGTTTTATGTTGTTTTTAGGTACTTGAGATCAGCATGTGGGAAAAAGGGGTCTAGCTACACTTCCTCACGTAGCACTCATAATCTAGATAATTCACCCATTTCTATGGAAACATGGCAATAAGTTATGTTGATTTTGGTGTATGGATATTATGTGTGTTGGTTTCCCTCATGTGTGCCATGTGGGTCTTTGGAGCGATTTACTTTATCATCCTAGTCTTAATTGATGCTTATTCCATGATTATCATTGCTTGTTGTTATTCTAGTTGATGCTCATCTATTGTTGTCGATGCATATTGATATCCTGATTGAGATATATATTGATATGATATTGTGATGCTCAAATTTATGCTAAAACAAAGGAGATGCTGCCAAAATTTTCCATTTAATCATGGTATTAATTGTTGTATGGTCTTTGTTGGTGACATTCTGGGCTTAGTAGAAACTAGGGTGTTACAGTTGGTATCAGAGCGGGCTGTAGGTCCTTGGAATGTGAATTTCTAGTGACATGCTATAGGGTACAACTAAAATGTGATGTGGAATAACTTAGAAACATGGCTTAGGTCTTAACTAAAATTTTGTTATAGGATAGCAACATTAAAACTTGCAAAAGTGGTATAACTAATCTAAAATTTGACACACAATGGATGCACAGTAGGAAAGGGTATGGGAATCGTTTCTTTACGCTTAAATGTTGTATTTAAGCTTGATGTTGAATGCTTCATTTGACAATGCATGTTGCTATGTCAGTGATTTATGTTGTGGTGATAAGAGTGGGGTTGTGGTACCGAAGGGTTTCGGTCACCTCTTTCTGTTTATAGTAAGGGTGAGGTTTGACGGTGTGGCCGGTTAGCGCCATCACCGAAGAACTGTTAAACCCTGTAGGAGGAGAGCGCTTACCCTTTCTGTTGTAGATCGGGTGGTTGATTGGAGGCAAAAAAGGAAGAATTAATGGTGGTTTCCTTCGTATGTTCCTTGCCGTTCTGACGGTCGGTGTTTGTTGCTTCTCTTGGCTTTAGTTGATTTGAATCAAATGAAAAGTGATGGGTTTTCGCGGATCATTCCGTTTGCGGTGTGTGGTTTTGTCTTCCTTGGGTGAAGACGAAGAAGGGGAGTCTAGTGTTGCGCTTCTTTTGGGCGCCTTTCCAGCTTTGATGCCTGTTAATTGCTTTTTGACGAACAAGCATTCGATTTATTCCTGTGGTTGTCTTTCTCCGAGGCTAAAGGAGTTTTGTTCGGAGTTGTGCCAGACCCGACGGTCAGGGCTGAGGATCTGTGTCTTTGTGGAAGTAAGTGGTGTTTGATTCGTTTTTTTGCTGGTTTAAGAAAATCATCTTTGAAGAACCCTTCCTATTTTGTGAAAGTTTGGAGTTAGGGTTTATTGGCAAAGGTATATTTGATCGATTGGTTCCCTCCAGTAGGAGTCTTTGAGATTTAAAAAAGTGTTTTGGAGAATTCCTTTGCATGACCAAGTTTGGGTTTGTCTCATCGCAATTTTGAGAGTCAAATTTTCCTTATGAATTTGGGATGAGTTTTAAAACTAAAATGCTGCAAACAAAGTAAGTAGTCTTTTGACTGAAATCATTTGTCCCTAGTAAGAATTGTTGTTTAGCATGTTATGTAGTAGGTAACAATGTGGTTTATGGATTGATGTGTTGCTAAGTTACATTTTGAGTTGAATCAATTCAATGTGATTAATATCTCTAGCTTGAGAATAAATAGACTACCAGTGTTGTAGTTTACTCTTAGCGAGAATGATTAAATGTGTTAATGTACATGCTTAGAATATGTTGCTTTGTTATAAAAGTGCTTATGACCCCCCGATAATGTTTAAAAGTTTTAAACCCTGATGCATAGTTAAAACATTAAGGTGATGTAGACTTTATTACCGATTAAAGAAACTTTGCTGGTTGTTTAAAGACGTTCTAATCTAATGGAGTAATAGAGGAATTTAATCGTATTGCCTAGTGACTTTAATTTGGAAGTTGATTAGAATTGCTATTTATGTTGTTGCAAACCATTAGTATATTTGGAAGTATGCGTATGTGTTCCTATAAATGCTAGTATTGATATCAATTGAGAAGACATAAGACTTATTCTTAATGATATTGTTAAGGGCAGTGTTAATGCTAGTATTCAATCTATTTTAAATAGTTGGGGTATGTTGTGTGGTGGTAATTTGGTTATCACCTATGTATAGGATAGCTAAAAGCAATATGTTGATTGATGATAATCAAATTTTTGATATTGATGACTTAGTAGTGGTGGTAATTGTTTAGATTACTTCTTGGAAGCCATTGTTAAAGTGGAGGTTATTATAACATGTTATGATGGAGTGAACCATGGATAATTAACATGATGTAGAATTTAATCCTTAATGAGTGTATACCTTCGAATCATGTTTTCGAATTTTATCTCGTAGAGTTTTATCCTTAATGAATGTATGCCTTGGAATCCTAGTTATGAACTTTGTCTTGTAGAGATAATATTTACATGTTGAAGTCGTTGTTTAACTGAATCAGGTTCGGTTGTCGAGACGTGAATATATAGGTGGCATGAAATTTATATGCTGATCTTGCTGAAAGATTTATTGAAATACTATGTTTCCAACTTGGAATAAGATGTATTATGATTCGGTGACCCGTGAGGGCCATGTCATTATAGTCTTGGTTGAGTGCCTTTTTGATAAGCATCATAAACCCTTATTAAAAGTGTTGGGAATGGTAACTAGAGGAAGAATTTGTTGTGAAGCTTTTGGTTTAATTGTGTTGGGGCTCCTCAGGGAGTAGATAGTAATTATTGAATTCTTTTAATAGAAAGCGTAGTGGAGTACTAGAGATGATTCTTTTTATGCTGAGCTTGTGTTTAGAAGCTTTTGGACTGGTTTGGTTGTTTGCCATTTTTGGTTGAATGCTTTCGGTTGAGGTGTTCCTTATGTTGAGTTTCAGAGTTTCCCCAAAACTCGTAGCGTTTGTTGTCGGCCTTTGGTTTTGGCAAAATTGTTTAGTTCGTGTTGTGAGTTTGAATTCGCATTCCAAAATTTTTTGAGTGGATCGCACTCCTTCGCGTCCATGCTGAATTATCTTTGGAATGAATCTTAAAGGAAACCAATGGCATAGAGGGCTATGTTGGAAAACTCACGAGATTTAGTTTGTAATCTTTTCTTTGCTAGAGTTGGAGTTATTTGGAAAAGTCTGTGTAGAGTTTGCAAGTGTTTCAAAAAGTGGTTTTTGTGGATGTTTCATTGGCGATGCCGTTAGTGAGGTGTTCTCTTTTGAAAATAAGTTTCCCCTTCTCTTTGAGAAAACTTATTGGCGGTTGCTTGTGCAGTTATTTGACTTTGGAGTCGATGTTCTTTTCCAAAATGGTGATTTTGGTTAAAATGCGATGTTTGCAAGTTTAGTTATCTATCGTTGGTGGGTTCTGATATGATGTGGTGCCTTAACTGTTAACTATGTTGCCGACATAGTGTATATGAATTAGCGCAACTCTCGATGTTATTCGAGATTTATTCATGTGATACCTAAAGAAGTCGTTATGTGAATGATTATTCGGTATTGTGTTACATGAAGAATGAATGGTGAAAAGTAAACATGACATCGCTTTTAGATGTTAATTAATAAAAGAGTCGTTGAGCTGTCGGTGAGAAAGTCATATATGGAGATATGACTAATCCGAGTGCTCTTGAAGAATGTGCATTTATGTCTTGAAACGAAGTTTTCCCTTGCTTTCTAATATGAAAAGAAACGAATGAAGAAATTATGGTATGTTGGTTGTGGTGTAGGAGATTTGTGATTCCTTTGCGTCTTGGCTTAGGAAGTTAAAATGAATGCTCTTTGGCTGTTGACAAATCCTTTCCAAAGTGATTGTGGTGCATGGGATTCAAAGTTGTGCATGGGGATCATTTGGGTTCATGGTTTGTGGCGTTGCTAGTGGTTGATCGTGACTAGTTTGGAAGTGAAGAGTTAAGGAAGGTTGGGTATGGCCCAATTCAAACTTTCTTGGAGAATTGTGTTGTTGAGATGTTCCTCGGTAGGGTTGATTAAATTATTAGGGGACCACTTGGTGGTTGCTAGTGATCACTTTTCCTTTTGAAGTGTATTGGATCTTTTGTCGTTGGGCAAGGAGCGAGTTGTGTCAACCACAGAGGAACATTCGGTCTTTTCTGTTGAGCGAGTCTTAAGGATCCTGGATATAAAGTAGGTTGTTCCTTCTGGTGGTAATCTTAGAGCGTTATGTCTCTCCTGTTTCGCGTCGTCTTGAGTACAAGGAACCACAGAAGGGAGGTTGGTACCGTGTTCTTCTGGAGAGTAGCATTAGTTAAAGGGATCGGGCACTTTAGTGCCAAGGAATGCATGGAATGAGGAGTGTGAGATTGTTTTATTTCGTGTTACGATTGGGACTTTACCCTACCGCTTGGGTCATCTTTGAGGCCGTATGTGAGTGCATTTGTGTTTCAATGATTGAGTAAGAATTTCGGCAAGTTTTGAATGTGAAGTTGTCTTTAGAGCCGTCGCCTTGAGCCTTAGCTCCTTGTTCGAGCGGTGGCTGGTGCAAATCGTAGGGGCTTTTAAGCGGGTTACGAGGCGTGAACCATCGCTCCCTTTGATTTGGTTGTTTGCGAAATGGCGTGTCTCGGATTCGAGGTCAAATCCTGTTGAAGGGAAGAATGTGACACTACGGATTGGTGTGACATTATAAAATGTGAGTTTAGAGGATAAAACCTTACGGCTCGAGGTTTACTTATGCGTTTGGTCTTGGGGGATTAAGTGATATGACACCACGGAGTGTCGTAACCTTATTTAATTTGCTTGATGAGGTCAAAAACTTTATAAAATATGAAATTGGAGGTTAAAACTTTACGTTATGCCGTTTAATCGCGTTTCCGGGCCGATTTTGGGAGATTGGGCCTTTCCGGGGGAGTTTGGGCCCAAGGGGGGAAGAACCGTGGGCTTTTGTGGAGAGAGATTGGCCCATGGAGGGGGGAGAATGTGGGTAAATGGGCTAGGGGTGCCTCCTCCCTGCCCTAGCCGCCTCCCCACACGCCTCCACCTCCCCCTTGCACCTCCACCAATTCCCTCCTCCCTCTAGTCCTCTTCCTCCACCTCAAGCCGCGCCACCCCCCCCTCCTCCTTGCGCCCCCAAGGACGCCCCCTCGCTGCCACGACACGTCTACGTGCTGCCCTCGCAGTTTGGAAGAACCGCGACGAGGGATCCCGAAGGATTTGGCGCGTGGGAGCGAGATCGGGTGATCGAGAGACATTCTTCGTGTTCGTCGTTCGTCGGACTAAGGTATGTCCATGGGGAAACCTTGGGGAAGGTCTAGGTGCTGTTCTCATGGTAGATTTGGAGTTTTTAGATCAAGAGGACGTGCTGCCATGGAGTAGATCTGAAAAGAACTAGAGTTCGTATTGTACTCAGTTTCGGGCAGATTTGGAGTCCGTGTTAGGGCGTGCGATTTCGCAATTTTAGAATCGGAATTTTGCCGACCTCCTGTTGAGAAAGTTGTAGGTATCGTCAAGACCTATCTTGTGTATTTTTTTGAGAATTTTTGGAGTTACGGTCTGAAAGTTATGGCCGTTTTGGTGGGCGCTGTCCAATCTGTGTCGAGGTTGGGACAGTCTGTGTTCAACATTAGATTAAACTAATTTAGATTTCGAATCTGACCGTACGGACTTCTAGGAAGTTGTATATAATTTCATTACCTTTCAGTGGACGTAAAGCACGTTAAATTCCGATCAGCCGTTTGAAAGTTATGGCTGTTTTACCGAGCGCCTAAAAATCTGTGACGTGATTGGAACAGATCTCGGTAATCTGTAGATTAAACAACTTTAGAGGCCGAATCAGTCTTTCCTTATACCTAGAGAAAGTTGGGAAATTTCCTAAGCTACGCGAGGATGTACTCGTTTAATTTATTCGGAGTCCCAGAACTCAAGTTAAGCCTTTTGCAAGGCTGCTGTCCCGCCGGGACAGAACCTCTGTTTTTAGGTTTTGCGAGTAGTTGGCAATGTCGGGTTAGATGGGGGTTAGCGTACTGTTTTGAGGTTATGATTGTGAGTGTGTGATGCCTATGTGCAGGTGGTGTGACCCCGGGAGTGCCCTCTTCTTCCCGCCAATCCGTTGCACGTGGTTGAGGCAAGTGTGTTGTGATGGATAGCGAGTTGTAGGTTGCATGTTGAAATTAGATGGAATTGTCTATACGATTATGATCACTTGCCATGTTTTAATGATTGCTATGATATGATGAGCATGTTTAAGATGTTATGATGCTATGTGTTAATATATGAGTTTTATATATTGTTGGCATGCTTGCATACATGACATGTTACATAGCCCGGGCGGTGAGAAAGTCATTAACTAATCCGGGAAGGTCGGTGAGAAAGTTATGACTAATCCGGAGAGCCATTAGAGTAAGTCCTACATCGTGATTCCATCTACCGTGGGTGGTGGAAGCGAGGAGTAGGCACCCTCCATCTTCGGGATGGAAGGGGGGAGAGGGTGCACATCGACGGGTGTGTACTCAACCATACCGGTATGAGTTTCCAAGGAGATATGAGCATAACATTGCATTGCATTGCAATACATATTTACTGATGATGATGTTGTTATGTGCTCAAGTATGAGATGTTATATGTGGTGTGAGGTATTATTGTCTTGTAAATGATCTTGTTGTCCATTACAATATGCTTGCTGAGTTTTCGAACTCACGCTTGTGTTTTATGTTGTTTTTAGGTACTTGAGATCAGCATGCGGGAAAAAGGGGTCTAGCTACACTTCCTCACGTAGCACTCATAATCTAGATAATTCACCCATTTCTATGGAAACACGGCAATAAGTTATGTTGATTTTGGTGTATGGATATTATGTGTGTTGGTTTCCCTCATGTGTGCCATGTGGGTCTTTGGAGCGATTTACTTTATCATCCTAGTCTTAATTGATGCTTATTCCATGATTATCATTGCTTGTTGTTATTCTAGTTGATGCTCATCTATTGTTGTCGATGCATATTGATATCCTGATTGAGATATATATTGATATGATATTGTGATGCTCAAATTTATGCTAAAACAAAGGAGATGCTGCCGAAATTTTCCATTTAATCATGGTATTAATTGTTGTATGGTCTTTGTTGGTGACATTCTGGGCTTAGTAGAAGCTGGGGTGTTATAGTCCTAGCCGACACCAGCTCTTGCGCGACTTCTTTCACGCTGTTGGCTATCATCGCCTTGAGCATGGTTACTAAAGCCGATGACTAGTTGATAAGAGCATGATGTATAGATTGATTTATTTTATCTAATAATTCCACTTACGTGGGTATGTATTGGCTTACTTGCCTATTTTCAGTAGCACCTGAAGTCTCCTTGTCACCGAAGTTGACCGTTAGCAACGCGGTTTTCTGCGTGATTCTGCGTCGAGTTTTCTAATAGCAATTAAGTATCATTAGCTCCAACGCAGCTTTTTGATCTTCAATTTCTTTCCACTGCTTGGGCGTTAAATTGTCCAATGTAGGGATGATTATCACCTCAGGATTGACATCGGCTGGAGAGATTGATTTTCCTATAGAAGACAGTCATTGATATGCTAATCAGTCCCACCAGGTGTGCCAAAAGTGTTTGATGCTAAAAAAAATTTGAAGATGGGTTAATTGGCGATCAACACACGCAAACACCAGATTTAATTCTGGGTGCAAGCGTGCCAGCCAATTTGATCCTACAATCAGCAAGAAAAATAGTATATGATTCAATCGGCCGTTAAGCCAATTAATTCTTTTAATAGCTTTGATCTAATGTAAACAGCTATTCTAGCTGATTAGAAGTAACTGATAAATCTAAACAACCTGATTGAGGTGATTAGGTAAAGATAAAGGTAGATTTTTCTTGAAAAAGGCGACGCGCAACAAGATCGGAGAAAAAGCATGAAGGTGAACTGGTAGGCTACGCGAGCATAAAACAATTTTTCTCTACCACGAATCATACAAGATCACATGTGAGTAGGGGATCATGAATCGTTACCCTTGACGAGCCGATGCAGCGGAAGTAGATACGTGCGCATAGAGGAAGTAGTCGTTCACGTCCTGATCAACGCCGAGAGTTCCCGATCTGGTCAAGACGATCACCGAACATCGCCGGAGATCCAACCGAATAGCGCGTCCGCGTGCGGCAGCGCCTCTACCGGTATCCACACGTACCGAGCAGGAATGCCATGCAGGGTGTGATAGCACCTCACCACACGGCTAGGGTTTTTGGGGAGCAGGAGGGGCGCACGGCGGCTCAACGTGGTGAGGGCTCTCCTCATACCCCACGCACCATCCTGTACTCGCCTTTTATAGATAGGCTAGTCGGCCGAAGCCCGCTAGGGTTCCATCTCCAACGCGGATCTCATTCACGTGCAAACCCATTAAATAGTCCCAACTAGTTAAGTGTGTGACCCGTTAGGTTCAGTGCAAGTCGGACGTGAATCTGGAAACCCTTTTCCAATTTACTTATCAACAGCGGCACCTAGCAGTACGTATTGACCCACCAAATGCACAGAATCAATTTTTGACTGAACCTTGATACACTCACATACCGATCCCTTTGCCACACGATACCAGTCAAGCTCAAGGCGAGATGCGTGCTACCCTTGTTGATAGCTCGACCACTTCACTCGACAGTGTGATGGATACAAACCATGACCAACTCCTTAGTCAACTTAGCACGGCCGTGCACTTTCCCTATCCATCCACACGAGGGGCCCAGAGGTATCTCTCCCGTTATCTAGGAGGGGCAAATCCCATCTTGATCATCACACACTTGGCGATGTATCATGGCATACCCAGTAATCATCTTTATAACTACCCTATTACGGTGTAGCATTTGATGACACCAAAGCATACAAGTTTACATGTTAGGCATCCATGACAATCTCAGATCTAAGGACCATATAGGCGTACAACTCGAGACTATACACTGATGGCATTATAAGATATAACAACTCACAGCGTCTCGGAGTGGGTCTTGTCCGACTACCCATGTTCTTCAACATGTGTCCACATTATTGATTCGATATCTCCATATCTATGGTATGTGAAACATTACCATCAACCAATATATGTGCTGATCAAATCATCACCGCTCCTTGTAATGATATGGATCAGGGCCCGTTTAGAATAATGTCACTTGACAATGTGTTTCACAATCAGATCGTACAAAATGAACAAAATCGTAACATTTATTCAGGGAACCGATAAACAAAGTTATCATAATTACATGAACAAAGACGTATTACAATCATCACCACGATTGATCTAGGGCATATTCCCTTCAAAGCAGACCTGGTCGGTGTAAGTCGACAAAACTAATAATCGGCGATACGTAACTTTATTGATCAAGCGAATTATAGAAGGAAGATTACAAAACTAAAATTCTACTCCTAGTCGATGAAATAGTGAAAAGTAATGCAAGTTGGTTAATTGATTGTGTGTCTCCCTTCGCCTTGCCTGTTGGGCCTTTTTATAGAGTATAGGCCAATTGTATACTTCTCCAACTCTCGGATAAATATGTATCGGCTTCAATTTTTAGAAATAAACTTTTTGCCCAAACCAATGATAAGCTTTGATTTCACATCCATATCCAATCCTTTTTCCAAATCGGCTTAAAACTACCAAATCAGTCATGTCTGCCCGATTGACTAAGGGCACCAAATCCTAGTGTCAACAATTGCTTATTTATTTTTTATTTTCATTCAACACCGTCGCCAAAAGGTAAAGATTGCTCTCAGATGCATGTGATCCAGGCATTCTCGGGTGCATAGACCCGAGCGTCCCAAGTGCGAGGACTTGGACGTTCCCGAGCGTGTGGTCACGAACATTATTGGGCGCATGGTCCCAAGTTTATTTTTATTTATTGTTAATGTTCATATCATTATGCTATTCTTGTTTACCTTGATTAGTATTGATGATAATTGTTTTCAAAAAGGTTACTAAAATTGTTGATAAAATTATGGTACAAATAATGAAAAAAGTAAGAAGAGGTAACATTACGAGTAACCGATGTGTTAGGGTGTTAGAGAGAATACAATGTTAGTGATATGCCCTTGAGGGAATCATGGAGATGATTGTATCATGTCTATGTTTATGTAATAATATGGTTATTTTGTCATGTTAATAAATATTATTAGTGTTGATCAACATGTATGTGACTTATTCATGAAACTCCTTGTTTATGTTTTGATATTATTCTGAATTATTCCTGGCCTTATATTATCATATGGGACAATTGTGATCTATAGGTCAGCACATGTATTAATTGATGGTCATGTTTTACGGATCATGGATATAGGGATATTACATCAATAATGTGGGCATATGTTAGAGAACATGATGTTGGAGTGATTCACCATGAGACACTACGGGAATTGCTATATTCTTAAGTGTCATCAGTTGGTCTCATACATAGTGTATGTGAGACTGTTAGACCTGAGATTGTCATGGTTTCCTACTTGTGTAATAGTATAGCGGTTGTCAAACGCTACTCCGTAGCTGGGTAGTCATGAATGTAGCTTTCAGGTTTGCTATGAAACATGCGAAGGAATGTGAGCGATCAAGGTGGAATTTGCCCATCCTA
This sequence comes from Rhipidocladum racemiflorum, assembly GCA_036346355.1. Taxonomy (NCBI): domain Eukaryota; kingdom Viridiplantae; phylum Streptophyta; class Magnoliopsida; order Poales; family Poaceae; genus Rhipidocladum; species Rhipidocladum racemiflorum. The sequence continues at coordinate 38,886,510 of CM070581.1, forward strand.
TATAACGGGAGAGATATCTTTGGCCCCTCAATGTGGTTGGATTAAGGAAGTGTATGGCCATACCAAATGTGATTGAGGAGTCAATTGCAACTTAGTAATCTACTATAGAAAGAATGAAGGATCGAGCTATCATAGGGTGGCACGTTTCTCGCCTTAATTTTGATCTGGTATCATGAGGTAAAGAGATTAGTACATGAGTACTATATAGGTTTGTTCGATATGATCTTCGTGTGTATTTGGAAGTTGCTATATCATGTTAGGGGCCGCTTCTGACTTATGGGCCGAAAGGAATTTTGGCCTATGGCCAAATATGCATGTAACTATAGGATCACACGCTTAAGGGGTTGGAATATAGTGGTTCGGATTTGATCCTTCATTAATGGGCTAAGTGGGCTTTGCACCTTAGTTAGGCCCTAACGTAAGGTTCCACCAAAGGGAGATGGCTATTTAAAGGGAGTTCGTGGTCGTAATTAAGAGACAGCCGCAACCATTGAAACCATAGCCATCACCACTCGAGCCTTCCCTTGCGTGCTAGTGATAGCATACCAACGCTCAACATTCCTTCTCCGAACATGTGGACTTAGTAGAGGTGTTGCTGCTACTACGTTACTGATCAAGACGATCAACTACCTCACGAGGAAGATTGAGCATTGCAACAGGATGCGCGCTACATTGAATCAGGCCGCATCAACTCTCCTTCCACTGCACTGCGCATCTAGTGGTAATAATCTATGATCATTTACTTGTTTAGCTTCTTGATTTATGCATTAAAATTTTTAATTTGTGCGAATATAGCTTACCCATATCCCTTCGTACGAGTGAGCTGTAGTATTGTATTTTTTTCTCGTGCCTGAGGGTTGGGATTGCGAGAGACGAGCGAAAGTCTGCTGCTACTAGCTACTTCTTGGGAATACAAGAAGATGGGATGATCTTTTGTGTAAACTAGACGGAGACATGCGCTATGCCACGCCTTGTAAATTATTAGGATTTTTTTTTACGAAAAGGCGTGCTCCGAGTCTAGGGACAATTCTTTCAAAATGTAAGGCTTTTTTCACAAAAAGGGTTTGGACCTGTATGCGAATACATGAAACTATAGGGTACTTCATGCAAAAGAGCTAGGGAGGACTAAACATAATTTCTGGAGCCATACGTGTCTCTGCATAATCATGAGATTTTTTTGCAAAAGAGACGACAAAAGGATCTGAACATAATATCAGATTTTGTGAAGGATTTTTCCAGAAACCGGTTGACGTGGCGCTCCTAGGGCGGCCGATCCTTGCAGCTTTAGATAAGTAGTATATGTACATGTAATATCGATTAGATAATTAACGCTTAGCCTATGAGATTTTGAATTTAAGTTATTGGAGGGACTATACATTTGTTTCTAGAGTTTTGTTCCACACAAGGTCAAGAGGATCTGGAAATTTTCTGAAGCCAGCCCATTGCTATATATGTCCGTCACTGCGAGGCCAAACCATTCAGTTTTCGTACAAAATGTACCAAATATATATGCTGATTATTTTTCCACGAGTTCAGAAAATGCTCGTTAGTCTGAGTGATCAGGGTTCACAATATTATTTCATGATTTTTTATCATACTGGTCCGACTCAAAAAACGGAACCGATCGATAAATAGGTCCAATTCAGATTCGAATTCAAAAAAATTGTAAATATTTATCCAAAACTTCCTAAAATTAGTATTAATTGTTTTAAGATGTTTTTGAGCAAAACCAAATTTTTGAGATGTTTTTGAAAAACAAAATTTTTGAGACCTTTTTTTTCAATTTTTCTTGATTTTTTTCAATTTGCGCTAAGTCTGCCGATTTTCGATTTAAACCGATCAAAAATCGGTACAAACTAAATTATTTCGCAGTTGTTTGATCGCCGAGTTCAAAAAATTTTATTTTGAATTTTGTTCGGTTTTTACCGAGTTTTGACAAAATTTACTACCGATGCGTGTTATGATTTTTGACGTCGATTCGAAAATGTAAACACTGTGAGTCACTAGAGTTGGTCCAGAAAGTGAATGTAGTGAAACGCATGAGCATGTCATGTTTCCCTATCCCATGTTGATTCGCGCATGGGCAAAGTGGCTTTTCTGGTTACTCCTTCGCCCAATGTATATAATATTGTAATGCAAAATTACTGTGATGTTTTTTTTTATACCTAATAAATATTTAACTTTACTTTATATTTTTCACTATACATACATTGAATATAGTGTTTATAGATAATAATTAAGAGTAGTGTAGTTATTTTTATTGTTTTTTAATTTATGTAAACAAGCTATAAACTCGCAAATGGCGCACGCTACACAAGCAACTAGAGGTTGGTATTCGGTTTTTTTTGTTTAAAAATATTTATGTTTTTGAGAAGTGTTAACCGAACCGAATCGAATAATTTTGAAAACCGAACCGAATTAACCAAATTTATTCGGTTCGGTTATTTCAGTGTTTCGGTTCACTGAAACCAAGCATCAGGTCCCCGACTGGCCAACTCCCCATGCGTTGCCTTGTGCTCGCCGCCTCACTCACCGGTCGGCGATGTAGAAGGAGGCTATGAACCATGGTGTCAAACATGGTGAGCATCATCGCCGACCGCAGGCCCTCCCGGATCTGCATCGGCCCGCCCAGGAGGCTAGTTGGGTTGCCGCTCCACTCTGCCCTCAGCACAGGCCTGCCATGGTCTCTGCTGCGGATATATCCTTCGTGCTGCCCCTCGAAAGCTTTTGGAGATCGGCGCTGAGGGAGGGAGCCGCGTGGTGGCGCGAGGGCGAGGGAGGGAGGCGGTGGTCGACGGTGCGAGGGAGGGAGCCCGGAGCGGCACGCATGGAGGGAGGAGGCAACCGGCCAGTCGAGAGGGTGAGGGAGGGAGGAGTGGCCGCAGTGCCACCAGCACGGGGAATGGCCCGAGTGCCCGACTCTGGAGTCTGGATGGAGAATTTTGATGGGAGGGAGAGCTGAAGAGGAGTAACGTGATTCGGTTAGTGGGTCTCTCGTATTACAAAACCAAACCGAAAAATAAAAAATGAATAGTGTCACAATAAAAACTGAAAACCAAAAACCGATTTTTTTAATTAATTCGGTTTGATTCCGTTCCTACCAGCAACACAGCTTTGTTGCCGTGGTGGGCAAAGCGCGCGAGACGCGGACAAAAAGATGGCGATCTCAAGCTATCAGCCGTGGCCATGCCCTACTCTCGATAGCTGCACGCACACTGTCAATTTACCATTGGATTGGGAAGAATATGGGATCGGCTGCATAGCTGCCAGCATGTAACTGCACTCGTGCCTTGTGGCAATGACATATCGGATAACACCATGGCATGCAAATTGCAAAATCTGGAGGTTTCAGGTTTTTGTACCTTGAATCGGCTGCCTGGTTGATAGTACAAACTGAGTTGGAAAAGGAAGAAGATTAGTTAGTTTCTATTACACGCAACTTCAGATTTCCCTGCATAAAGAGGAAAACAAATGTGGCCATTCTGAAGGCTTAAGGCTGGCCCTATTTTGTATATTCATATATTCAGATGTTGAAGTGTTGCAATGAACAACTCAGGAGTTTTAACATGATGTTTGTTTTCCTCCAAAGAGTGTAGGATAGGCGCAATGATGATTTATATAATTATATAGTTTTGATTGCTAAAATTTCGATTAATTGACGATAATATTGATTAAATAATAATCATTTGTTTTTGTTTTTTGTTTTTGTTTTTGTTATACAGTTTAAGGGGTGCTTGGATTAGCGGTATTTCATTGGAATGTTTTAGAATCTAGTTTAAATTTAAACTAAATCCCAAAACCTCCCAAGAAATTACCACTCATCCAAGCAGAGCCTAAATGGTTTTTTTCAATCCGAGTCATATTGGTGACCATGTTCGCATTTGATTTGTATTTACCCCACATCTGTATTTGATGCTATTCGCTGGTATTTGTATATGTGGTATCGTATGCAGTGAAAATAATTCATGATTTGATAGTCACACTACTACAGATTCATACATCATAATCGGTTCTTTTTTGTCATCACAGTCGGTTTTGGTGGCGATAGACAGTCTAGCGACAGTGATAAGGTAGATATATCACAGTTGGTTTTAACCCGACAGTAATAAACTATCATCACTGTCGATTCTTTGTCGGAACTGACTGTGATAATAAGCTTATCACAATCGGTTCTCTCTTAGAACCGATTGAGATAATAATAATATCACAATCGGTTCTATTTTAGAACCGATTGAAATGATTACAGTATCACAATCGGTACGAATAAAAAACCGATTGGAATAAGGATATTATCACCATCGGTTTTACCTCAGAACCTATTGAGATAATCATAATATCACAATCGGTTCTATTTTAGAACCGGTTGAAATTATTACAGTATCACAATCGGTACAATAAAAAACCGATTGAGATGAGAATATTATCACAATGGGTTCTAGCAACGAACCGATTGTGATACTCTACCGATCCCAATCGGTTCCAACAAGAGCCGATTGTGACACTATACCTATCCCAATCTAAGGGATACATATCATCCACCCATTCGGTGAATTTGCAATCATCTATCTGCAAGTAAGAGTACATGTCATATAGCGAGTCATGCATCGAATGGTATGTAAGAGTTAGACTGGTTACCATGAAAAGAGGGCATTGGTAGAAATGACGTCCTGAGCTAGAATGGGACTCATCGCAAACCTGCACAATGGTGCCGAGGTCGTGCTTACATGTCGACCACTTCAAGGGGCGGAGTGGGAAGCCATCATGGATTGGATTTTTGGGGGGTGTAGTGGTCCCTTTTGTGAATGGGAAGATCTGGGATGGGGGAATCTGGGTGGGGTCTTGGGGGCCGCAGATTTCATGGGCCTCAAGTGAAGGGTCACGACCTCAAAACCATGAAGGGTCAGTGGCTCAAGGTGCGGTCTGACCCTTTCTTCCTCGTCTACCCCTCCCATGGCTTAAGGTACCTCCTTTGTCTGTCATTGCAATGGAGTGGAAGTTGGGCTAGTGAAGAAGTGTTGCTTAAGTGGCCGGTGGTTTTATTGGCAAATCGGTCTGAAAAAGCCTGCTACAGCATTTTTGAGAGGAGCCGCCCAGACCGTCCTCGGGTTATTGAAGGTTTAGCCGTCCCAACCGGATTTAGAGGCTAACAACGGATCGTCGAGGGCGCTCGCAGTGTTAGCACCCAAGCCCAATTGCGACAACATTGGAACCCTTCAAATAACTCAACAACAATCCTGGTATTCCCCCGGTACGCGACCCTAAGCTCGCCCAGGATCCCCGCATACCGGTTCCCAATGACATATCAGCTCAATTTGCATAAAGGGGCAACGAACTCGGAACCCCACAACCAGACACGCAACGCGGAAGCCAAACCAAACCAAACGACCACGGCACGAAGACAAAACCCCAACAACCACACCTCAAACACAAAGAACGACAAAGAAGGGAGGATACAAAAACATGAGATGAGTACCAAAGTACACCGAGTTCAACAACAAAAGAGACAAATATTCGAGCCTAGAACATAACCTAACTTGCGACTATCTATACAACAAAAGCATACACGAATACCAGAATAAACCAAAAGTAAAACATCTCCGGAAGTGTCCTGCCTCCGAACACTTCCGGGCGTGTACGACGGCGGTAGCCTCTACTCAACGCCCCACCCGATCATCGAGAGGCAGTACGGACAGAACTCACATCTGCCCTGATCCTCACCTAAAAACCACAACAGCAGAAGCATAAGTACAGAAGGTACTCGCAAGACTTACCCGTGGTCCATATATGACCGACTCGAAAGGAGTATGCATTTGGAAGTAGCAAGGAAGTCGGCTGAAGTTAAAAGTGCGAAAAGCTTAACTTTGTTGATTATTTAGTATTGCTATTCAATTCACAATTTAAAGCAGTTGTAACGGCACCTACTTCTAGAGTGGAGTTCATCATTCAATATTAACAGAGCAAGTGATCTCATAACATTTTCGAGCTCAAGCCCAAAGGCGAACTTCAGTTCAAGTTGTTACTACATGAAGTGTCAGATAACCAAGCGTGCTCATATCCGAGAGCGCGGCAATTCGAATCGCTTAATTAACCCTGCAGGGAAACATTGACCGCACGACATGTGCCACAAGGACCTCATGTCAACCCTCCTCCCACCCATACCAATTCGTTGGGGCATCTTCATGCGGTCCGAGCACCTAGCACCCCCTCGAGCGGCCCAAGCCCGGCTTGGCCCTCGAGGGTCGGCCTAAGCCTCGCCCTCAACCACGCCCAACCGCATGAGGTCATGGCCCATCGAACGGCATGCAATGAAAGAAAAGCTTTACCGTCCCATTCCGGCATGCGATCAACAAAGTGTGCTCGGTCATAGGCAATCATCGGATCGGTCCTTAACTGACACAGGCGAGACTACCAAACTTGGGTCTCCACACCCAAGTGCCCCAACTCTCTCGCCCGGTCCCATTTCATATTCCATTTCTACTCATAACCATAACCATCACCATTGCAACCCAATGTTTGTAAAGTGGAACAATCTCAAGCGATGGAACCCTCCATCACTTGGCCCATACCCGACTTCTAAGCAAACTAAGCATGGACACAATATACTTACCCATATACTAGCTCCAAGGAGGTGTTAAGCAAGTTCCAGTGGATGTAAGTGCAGCAAATAGGTTCTACTTTCAATCCCACAATCTAACTCCTAATGCATAACTTAACATCCAATAAGCAATTGATTCACAAAAGTAAATTGCATAATAGGGTGGAATATGCATAGGTGCTTGCCTGATGCTTCTGCTTGCGTATCGACGACAAGTTGCTCGTCAAGAATCCCCTCAACCACGGTCACGTCAGTCACCGCGGTCTCGTTCTCTACACGAGTACAATTCACAATCAAGATGCATGCGATGCAATGCGAAAGAAGAGAAAATACAAATGCAAACCCCCCCCCCCCGCCGCAAAACAACTCAACTGGCGAATACTGCGCGAACCGCAGACCAGCCAACCCGGACAGTCCGGGTTTAATATCCGGACAGTCCGGGTCATCCGGACATTGCGGATAATTCATTCGGACACTCCGGACGACCTAGGACTTGGAAATCAACGGGCGACATTGGAGTGCTCCCAAGTCCTATTACTTCGCGAATGCCCGATCTATGACTTTCCTACACTCGGCAAAGCCGGAGAAGCTTCGAGCTAGCACAACCCACACTAAAACGATGCCCGACCATGTAGCCCCAACCAAACTTGATCCAAATCCTCGGGATGGCATCACCACTACCCGATCTACAACCCTAACATCCAACATTCCCCCAATCCAACCCCCAAATCCAAACTACACCCCCAAAACCCTAACATTTCCAACGCTGGCCCCCAAAGACCCCGATCTACTAAACCTAGCCTCCAAAAGCTCCTAGAACCCAAGAACTAAGGACCCAACTCCAAGATGAGACCTTACCTTCAAGGAGGAGGGAGGAGACGGAGGGGAAATCACGTAGGGGAAGGAGGACACCGATTGGAGAAGAGCTTGAGGACACCAAGGTGGGGGAAGTCACCGGGGAGGAGCACGGGAGGTCACCGGCTGGTGGGCAGTCGCTGGAGACGGGCTAGGTGGAGGAGAGCACGCTCAAGGAAGTGGAGAACAAAGGTAGGGGAGGAAGTGAGGTAGAGACCAAGAGAAACGGGCCGTTTATACTAAACCCCCCGACAAGTCCGGATACTCCGGATGCTCAACCCGGAGACTCTGGGTTGGGGTCTTCGGTAGCATTAACCCGGACACTTCGAACAATTGGTCCGGATACTCCGGGTTGAGGTGTTCGGACGAGCTAATCCGGATACTCCGGACATTAAATCCGGACATTCCGGGTTATATCCGGACATTCCGGATGTTTAATCCGGACACTTCAGATTTCCCAGAATTTTTGCAATTGGGGCCTTGACTTTTGTCTAATCAACCTGAGAAAGATGATGCCCGCGAGATGTCTAATCGGCCTAACAAAGCAATAGGTAGTGTGTTATCACTTCACGGTGCGCAAAGTATTGTCCAATCGGCCTGACAAAGCTACTAGTCTAACAAAGCCGGCTGCAGCGTATTGTCACTTTGGTGTAAGAAAGCGGTGGAATGAGTGTTGTCAAATCGTGTTATCTCATAGGTCTTGCAGTAAGTGCTGGTATTGTAACACCCCAAAAATCTCAACTGTTGTATAAGAACAAATCGACAGCATTTCCCCTAAAACAAGACAATACGGAAGCAATTCAAATAGGAATAATATCACGACATTAGTACTAGAGACAATGAGTCTAAATCAACCAGGTATCAACCATAAGTATAACACATCTCTAATGGGACAACCATAAACGAGAACAAGTTAAAGGGAACAACAATGGGTCGATATGTAATAAAATTGCATCCAACTAATGAATTATTTAAAGCACTAGTTCATGTGAGTCGTGATGACATCAGAAGATTTATTGTGTTGCTAGCCCACCCTTCATGCTTACGACTCACGTGCGCTACCTGGAAACATCAAAAGCGACAAGTAGTGAGATTGGGTAATCTCGACAAAGCGGAACAACTAATACAAATAACACATCCACCATATATCTAGCATTCCACAATCCTCATATCCAATACCACATCAAGGAGTCCACACCACTTCAAGAAATGCATATGATTGTGCACATGCTTATGCCATGATCCTCCTCACCGTGCCCTTTCTCGTGAACACACGGTGTTGTACGTCTGATCGCGCCTTGGCGTCGACAAAACTTCCAATGCATGATTATGCAGTTAATGCTTCATGCATGGATTCAATTCAGAATCTCCCACACTGAGTTCACATGTTTGCCTATCATCTTATAGCATAGATAGAAAGCAAATAACATTGAGATGAAGTATTTAGACAATTCATCAGGTAAACAACATCATTCTTAACATTACTCATGATTCATAGCCAAACCACAACATCACAATTCTAGTCAAGATATTGCAATCCTCAAAGCAAGTGATTAAACCATGTATGATTGCTGTAATTGGAGTTTATAATGAAGGCGAAGCAAACAACGATGTATAGCTTAACAATACAACTACTTCCACTTGCCTTTACCGACGTGGACGATGAACCTAGTTGCGCTCAGCAGTGGCACCACCTGAACAAACATTATTTCAGTACATAACGACATCACAATTCATCACACAATTCAAACACATGCTTCCTACTCCACGTTCCCGATTAAACGCCAAAAACCCCGATCTGTCCGGATCGAACAGCAGCACCCTCTCTTCTTAATTTCGTATCTTTTTTCTACTGTTCATAAAAATACAGAAAAATTACCGTAGCTAGATATTGACGATATCTACAACTTTCATGAAGGTCAAAAATTTCAATTCTGCTGTTAAATATGCCTAAACAACCGTCCAACACAGTGGACGAAATCTGTTTCCAGATTCTGTTCGTCATCTTCCAACAGAGATAACTCTCAGACCGACGGCCCAAAAATTCTGAAAAAAATACAGAAGCTAGGTCTCGACGTTATCTACAACTTTCTGGTTATAGGTTTTTGCAGTAAAAATCATCTATGCCACGTAAAATGCAAAACAATCCGCGCTGCACAATCTCCCCTTCCAAAAACAGAACCACGTGAACATCTACCCTTCTCCCCCATCAAGATCCATCCAAACCACTCACCACCAGATCTAATACACTCCTAATCCCTAGGTAGAATAGGGGTAAAAGATTAGGAATTTTACCTTGAGTTCCTGTGATGCCCTAGAATTTGAGAGCGATCCTAGGGTTTTCTTTCTTGGTTGTTCCGGAAAGAAAGAGGGTTTTGTCGGGGAATGAAATAATTGAAGATTATGCGCCAATTTAATATTAAAAATTGGAGTTTTGGGCTAGTTTCCGCTGGGCTGAGGCAACCTAGGCCTGGGCCGGGAATTCCTTTTTCCCCCTCTCCTCCCCATGCCTTGGTGGGCCGGCCCACCTCCCCCTTTAAGTGGCGCCCCCTCCCCCCAAACCCTAAAGCGCCTCCCTTCCTCCCCCCTAGCAGCCACACCCCCTCCTCTTCCTCCCCTGCGTGGTGGCTCAAGATCCACCGCGAAACGCGAAGGAGAAAACGAGAAGAGGATCCGTGGAGGCGAGGAGGACGAACAGATTTCCGTTACGGGGATCGTCGCGCGTTCTTCGTGGGTTCGCAAGGGGAACTCAAGGTGGTGCCACTTCTTTGGCGAACTCAGGTTCATCGTCCACGTCGGTAAAGGCAAGTGGAAGTAGTTGTATTGTTAAGCTATACATTGCCGTTTGCTTACTTTGCCTTATAAACTCCAATTACAAAGAATCATACATGGTTTAATCACTTGCGTTGAGGTAAGGTGAAGAAGGATGTTGTTTACCGGATGAATTGTCTAAACATTTCATCTCTATGATATTTGTTTTCTATCCATGCTATATGATGATATGAAAACATGTGGACTCAGTGGGAGGAGTTATGAATGAATTCATGCATGAAGCATTAACTGCATAATCATGCATTGAAGTTTGTCGACGCCTTGGCGTGCAAATCTGGGTACAACACCGTGTGTTCCTGAGAAAGGGCACGGTGAGGAGGAACATGGCATAAGCATGTGCATCCATCATATGCATTTTACTGAAGTGGTGTGGACTCTTTGATGGGGTATTGTATATGAGGAATGTGGACTCTTTGATGTGGTATTGTATATGAGGAATGTGGACTCTTTGATGTGGTATTGTATATGAGGAATGTGGAATGATAGATATATGGTGGATGTTTTATTTGTATTAGTTGTTCCGCTTCGAGATTACCCAATCTCACTACTTGCTGTTTTGATGTTTTCAGGTAGCGCACGTGAGTCGTAAGCATGAAGGGTGGGCTAGCAACACAATAAATTTTCTGTTGTCATCACGACTCATATGATCTAGTGTTTTAAATAATTCATTAGTTGGATGCAATTTTATTTCATTTAGACCTATTGTTGTTCCCTTTAAACTTGTTCTCGTTTATGGTTGTCCCTTTATAGATGTGTTTTATTTATGGTTAATACCTGGTTGAATTAGACTCGTTGTCTCTAGTTTTGATGTCGTGATATTATTCCTATCCGAATTGCTTCCGTACTATCCTGTTTTAGGGAAATCTTGTCGATCTGTTCTTGTACAACAGTTTAGATTTATGGGGTGTTACAGTTGGTATCAGAGCCAGGTTGTAGGTCCTTGGAATGTGTATTTTTAGTGTCATACTATAGGATACAACTAAAATGTGATGTGGAATAACTTAGAAACATGGCCTAGGTTTTAACTAAAATTTTGTCATAGGATAGCAACATTAAAACTTGTGTAAGTGGAATCACTAATTTAAAATCTGACACACATGGATGCACAGTAGGAAAGGGTATGGGTACCGTTGCTTTCCGTTTAAATATTGTATCTAAGCTTTGATGTTGAATGCTACTTTTGATGTTGTATAATGCTATATTTATGATGGATTTGATTGAGTTGCTTCATTTGTGAGGAAGTGGGGTTGTGTTGCCGAAGTGTTTCGGTCACCTCTTTTTGTTCATAGTAAGGGTGGTTTGATGGTGTGGCCGGTTAACGCCATCACCGAAGAATTATTAACCCCTGTAGGAGGAGTGCTTACCCTTTCTGTCGTGGATCGGGTAGTTGACTGGAGTCAAATAGAAGAGATTGGTGGTAGATTCATTCGGATGTTCTTTATCGTTCTGAAGGTCGGTCTTGGTTGGTTTTCTTGGTTTTAGTTGATTGAAATCAGAAGAAAAGTGTTTGGAATTTGGATTTTCACGGAGTGTGCCTTCGGTGTTTCTTGGTTTTGTCTTCTTTGGGTGAAGACAAAGAAGGGGAGTTTTGTGTTGTGCGTCTTTGGTCGCCTTTTTGACTTTGACACCTGTTTAGTTGGTTGCCTTGCAAAGAAAGGTATAGCTTTTGGTTCTTGTGTGTATTGCTCCGAGTTTAAAAGAAGTTATTGAAGCGTGTGTAAAAAGTTAAGTTGTGTCGATTTATGTTTTGTGCCTTTGTTCGTAAAGGTTTACTTGATCGCTTGGTTCCCTTCGGTGGGAGTCTTTAAGATTGAAATGTGTTTTGGAGTCATGTCCTATTGCAAATTTGAGAGTCAAGCTTCTTTGTGAGTTTTGGTTGAGTATTAAAAGAAAAAAATGCTGCAAATAAAGTAAGTATTCGTTTGGTGAAATTACTTGTTAAAAGTGGAAATTGTTGTTTAGCATGTTATGTAGTATGTAACAATGTGGTTTATAGAAATGATGTACTCCTTAGTTAATTTGCGAGTTGAATCAATTAAGTGTAATTGTTACCTTTAGCTTAAGATTAAATGAACCTCTAGTGATGTAGAGTACCCCGTAGTGGGGATGATTAAATGTGTTAATGTACATGCTTATAATCTGTTGCTTTGCTTTAAAAGTGCTTATGACCCCCGATAATGTTTAAGGTTTTAAACCCTGATGCATGGTTAGAACATTAAGATGAGGTAGACTGCGGTTATTGTTAAAGAAACTTTGCTAGTTGTTTAAAGATGTTCAAATCTAACGGATTAATAGAGAAAATTTAATTGTGTTGACTAGCGACTTTAATTTGGAAGTTGATTAGAATTGCTATTTACGTTGTTGCAACCTACTAGTATGTTGTGTGGTGGTAATTTTGTTATCACCTATGTATAGGGTAGCCAAAAGTAATGTTGATGGTTGATGTTTATGCCCATTTGTTGTTATTGATGACTTGGTAGGGTTGCTAATTGTTGGAAACCATTGATCCAATAGAGAAAAGTGTAAAACTGTGGAATTATGTCGAGTTCATGTTGTGATGGGATGAACATTGGATAACAATCATGATGCAAGATTTTAACCTTAATGAATGCATGTCTTAGAATCCTGTTTACGAATTTTATCTTGTAGAGATAATACTTATTGGTTGAAGTCATTTTATTGATTGAACAAGTTTTAATTGTCAAGATGTTGATGTATGGATGGTATAAAATTGATACGTTGATCATGCTTAAGTATATGTTGAAGTACTATGTTTGAAATATAGAATACATTGATATATGATGTGTTGTCTGTGGGGATCATGATGAGGTAGTATAGAATGGAAGACGTTTTGTTAATCATCATAAACTGTATTTATAAATGTTGGGAAAGGTAACTAGAGAAAGAATTGGTTATGTAGCTTTTGGTTGAATTATATTGAGGCTTCTCGATGAGTAAATAGTGTATATTGAATGCTTAAATGGTAAGTATAGTGGAATACTAGATATGGTGGCTTTCATCCTAAGCCTGTATCTAAAACCTTTTGGACTGGTTTGGTTGGTTGCTATTTTGGTTGAATACTTTTTGTCGAAGTGTTTCTTCTGTTGTGTTTGAGTTTCCTAAAACTCGTAGTGATTAATGCCAACCTTTGGATTTGGCTAACTTGTTTAGTTTGCACTATGAGTATGGATTTACACCCAAAAGTCTTTGAGTGGATCGCGCCCTTCGCGTTCGCACTGAATTATCTTTGGAATTAATTTTAAAGGAAGCAGATGGACATAGTGGGTTGTGTTGGAAATTCTTGAGATTTAATTTGTAACTCTTTTTGACTAGAGTTGGATTTATTTGCATGATGTGTGTGACGTTTGCGAGTGCTTCAAAAAGGTGGATTATATGAGTGTTTCATAAGTGAATTTGGTTAGTGAAGAGTTCTCTTTTGGGAATGAATTTCCCTTTCTTTCGAGAAAAAAAATTGTGGCGGTTGTTTGTGCAGATGTTTGACTTTGGAGTCGATGTTCTTTTCCAAAATATTGATTTTGGTTAAAATGCGATGTTTTGCAAGTTTAGCTTTCTATCATTGGTGGGTTTTGATATGATGTGGTGCCTTCATCATAACTATGCTGCCGACATAGTTTATATGAATTAGCGCAATCCTCGGTGTTATTCGAGTTTTATTCGTGTGTTACAGAGGAAAAAGTCGTCTTGTAAATGACTATTCGATAGTGTTGTTACATGATGAATGAATGGTGAAAAGTAAACATGACATTGTCTATAGATGTTAAATGATAAAAGAGTTGTTTAGCCAGGTCGGTGAGAAAGTCATATATGGATATATGACTAATCCGGAGTGCTCTTGGAAAGCTGCATGCATGTCCTGAATCGAGATTTCAATTGCCTTCTAGTACGGGAAGTAAGAACGAATATCTTCTGATATGTTGGTTGTGGTGTAAGAGATATGAGCTTTCTTTGCATTTGGCTTAGGAAAAAAAATAAAATGAGTACTCTTGGGTTGTTGCCGAATTTTTTCCAAAGTGGCTTTTAGCGCTTTGGAGTTCGAGTTGTTGGATGTGAATCATTTGGGGATCATGGGTCTTGGTTGAGCTTCCTCAATGATTCTACCCTTGGTTCTGATTCTTTGAAAGGAAGAATGCAAGGGCGAAACCTTCTAAGAAAGAGGAATTTAGTGTGGGTTGGTAATGACATAAGATATTAGATGTTGCTAGTAGATGATCGTAAAAAGTTTAAAAGTGAAGAGTAAAGGAAGGTTGTGTATGATTCAATCCAAACCTTCTTGGAGAATTGGGTCATTGATGTGTACCTAGGTGGGGCTGTTTAAATTATTAGTGGACCACTTGGTGGTTGCTAGTAATTGTTTTTCCTTTTCAGAGTGTATTGGACCTTTCTGTCGCTGAGGTTGAGCGAGGTTGTGTCAACCATAGCGATTTTGTTCTTATTCTTGTCTCTTGCGGGTTTAAGGACCCTGGTTGTAAAGTAGGCCTTTCCTTTTGGTGGTAGTGTTGGGTATTGGTTTGTTGTTGAAGATCAATTTTTTGCAAGGTTCTAACCTCGTTTGTTCAAATAGCTGGTGGTCTTGGAGTGTATGTCTCACCTGGTTTGGTGTCGTCTTGAAAACGGCGAACCACAGTAGAGGGGTTGTGGTGTGGAAACACGTTTGTGCGTGGGAGATGAAGAGGGTTCTAGAGACTGGTACCGTTTTCTTCTGGAGAGTGGTTGGAATAAGGAGTGCGAGACCGTTTTCTTTCATGGTCTATTTGGGAATTGAAGTGAAGGTGGAACCGTGAGAGGTTGCACTCTGTTGAGCTAAATCAACATTTTCTCGCTAGTGTTGGTTTTGAGAACTCGCTTGTCGTTTATTCCGGTTTGAGTCTTTGTGTGAATGTTTTGTGTTGCAAAGAAGTCTTTTGTCCCTTGGGGACTTTGTTGTTGATTTTGGTGTGTCTTAGATTCGGGGACGAATCCTTTTAAGGTGGGGAGATTGTGATGCCCTAGAATTTGAGAGCGATCCTAGGGTTTTCTTTCTTGGTTGTTGTCGGGACCCCGAATTTGCAATCCGACCGTATTCAAAGACTAGTCCAGAACGCTAGTGCTAGCACACAGTCTTAACATCCAGATATCACAATCATACCAAACGATACTATCAAAGTACTTTTATTTAAATAATCGAAGGGTTACTCGACCTTATGGCCTAGTTACAAATATATGCCTTGTAAGGCTTAAACTTATTAAAAAAGAAACAACAGCAATGAAAATCAAATAACTTATTGCCATCCAAGTATACCACAGGCAACCCTGACTCGGGCTCGCATCCCTAAGTAGTCGGGTCCTCTTGAAATCCTCCTCCGAAATCGGCGTAATTTCCTCTTCAATCGTATTGTGTTGAGGCAAGGGTGAGTACTTGGCACTCAAGAAGTCATGCAGTAATGCAAGCTAATATACTATATGCGCATGGCTTGGTACAAAGGAATAGCTCAGGTATATTTGGCAAGAAACAGCTTTTTGACAAGTAATATAAGTAGATTCGAAAGCGAGGGAATAAGTAAAGCATAAATAACTTTTCAAGAAGTTTAACAAACATTTTCCATCCTAAACCACATTTCCATCAACTTTTGCTAAAACCAACCCAACTTTTCAAATCCAAGTTATTTTTAAAAATCTAACCCTTGACTGTAATTTCGAGCAATGTCCAGACTGCAGTGGACTCGCTTATTCAAATAGATTCTACACTGCCAGTGAGGTTATGCACTTTACCCACAAGATACAATCCACCACCACGCTACCGTGAATCGCCATACAAGAGTATGCGAATGAGCGATCATAACAAAGCCTTCTAAGCCTCAAACAACAATGTGGTCCTCTCCTGTCAGGCTCTACACCATCCCTTCCCTTAGCCAAGGCGAAGTATGGGACCAACACACCGCTAGATGGGTACTGCCACGCCCACGATACGCCTCCTGCATAATCACACAAACTGTAATCGACACCCCCAGGCTCCACAAGTGAGTCCTTAGCGACTTAGTCAACTAGGGCCGTCCCCATTCCAACCATGTGGCTGCAAGTATGACCCGCTTCAAAGGCTTGCAGGTTAAGTCCTTAGAGTGACCAGGGCAAGACTACCCAAACCAAATCAACACTCCCAATGCCACAAACCGCCCACTCCGACACTTCTTGCCACATGCCCTGGTCCGAAACCTGTTTTATCAAACCCCGCTTGATTACTATGCACCACGTGCCATCAACATCACATGATACTTTTTCCAAAACAGGTTCAATATATCATTAATTCAATATTAGCATTTGATTATCCAAAATCATGTCATGAGCACGTAGCGTGCTCCAAGCAAAGATACTACAACGATCTAAACCCATGTTGGCAATTTAATAATGTCCAACTAGTAAACCACAACTAGGGTGACAAAGGGTCATGGCACATACTTTAAGTAGTCAAGGTGTCATACAAAGAAATCGGGTATTTATCTAACCCCCATGTTTAAGCAAAGTATCTTTCTAATTGAACTAGTATGCAATAGTTTAAATCAAAATAGATTTCAAATAGGATCAATATGGTCAAAGCACAACTTGCCTTCAAAAAGCACTTGCTCTTGGTCTTGAGTTGGATCCTGAGTCAACACTTCTCCTTCGAATCCTTCCCACTTCAACGCTCTTTACTGCAGCGTGCAAATAGCAAATACACGAATAAACACTAGGCAAAACATCCTAAAACTCCAAATAAAATCCATAAACAGAGAGAACATAATTTTCGATTTTTAGAAACCGAATCGTCAAATTTGGAGTTAAACGAAAGTTATGATTATTTAAAGTTTAAATAATCAATTAAATAATTTTGTTACAGAGAAAAACTTTAGTCCAAAAATTAAATAAAATTTATATTTAGGTAGATCTTAATTTTATACAAATTTAGAAATTTGAATCGCTCAATCGAGTTGAAACGCAAAAGTTATAAGCGCTTGAAGTTTGAATCTAAATTTGAAATCATTATTCAATTAACAAATCATTTTCTTTTCGAAATTAATTATTGCGTCAAAGATGGACACGTGGCAGCTCCCGATTGGCCTGCTCGACGCCAGCTTGTCCATGGGCTTGGTCCACGCCGGCTCGTCCACGGTGGACTCAGCCCACTGGCCACGGATCGGATATGTGGGCTCACCGGTGACGCTATCGACGCCGCCGCTGGTCAAGTTAGCCATCGACACGTGCCCTTCGACACGCGGGCCTCACAGGTCGCCATTACACTGCCACGCGTGCGCTGCGGATGCCTGCGACCGCGCTTGGCCCAACTTCTCCCGACACGTGGCGCACTCGCCCTGGTTTGAAAATCACCCGCCGATTGATTCGTGGTTTAATACGCTGAAACTACTGATGCTCGGTGGGCCGCTCGATCTAGATCGGACTGGCTTCGTATCTAATCTATATAATCGCATCAAGCTACTAGACGTGGCGATCAGGAACCGCTGGATCTTGATCCAACCCGGCCCGCATCTAATCTGGCTTCTAGGTTTGGGAAACACGTGAACTCACCGCTGCCGCCCGATCTCGATCCGACGGCCACGTAGCTCACGAGGGCCGATGGCTTCTGCGGGTGGCGCACGGACCGCCGGAGAGTCGAAGATTTCCACGACGAAGCCCAACGGGCGTCCCGGTTGCTCCGGCGAGATGAAGGGTCCTTCGCGCGCTCTCGCCGCTGCGAGTCCGGATTCGAGGTCAACGGGCGCAGGGACGGGGGCGACGGGCGCTGAATCGGGCAAAGACCTGCGGGCGGAGCAAATGCCCAAGAACCATGCGAAGCTCGCGACGGCTAAACTGCCGCGATTTAGCCTCGCTGTGGAAGTAGAGAAGGGAGAGCGCGATCACGCGGCTCCTTTCGGGTATGCCCCGGCATTAAATAGCCTCTGGCCTGGCAGAAAAACGAAACCTAACTTGCTACGCGGCACACGCACAAAGTGAGTCCTGGCCGGCCACTTCGGAAGACGACTAAATCGTGGCCGCCCATGGCACAACCTAACGGCCACGATCGCCTTGGACGTCCGGCCCGACACTCGCCAAGCCTGGTCATGGGCGGATCTCGGTACCGCTGGATCTTGGATCCAACTGGCCGACGCTTAGGGTTGGGAGCCGGTTTGGTTGAGCCAATCTGCTCAAGGTCGGACTCGAGTCCGACTCACTGATGAACAAGATTTGACCGAAGGATTTTTCCAATGATTTAATATTTAAAATAATTCCCGTGAATTTATTTAATTCATTAAAATAGCAAATGGCTCGTAAAATTCTAGAAAATTCGAAAATATTTTGGATCATTTTGACTCAAATAAAATATTTCCAACAAAAATTTATTTGCAAATTTAAATTTTTAATTATTTCAAAATGGAATAAATTCAAATAAATTCCAAATAAATCCAAATAAATTAAAATTCCAAAATTCACCAAAGTGCCAAATCACACATGAATTTAAGGAAAGCAAATTTTGGGGTGTTACAAACCTCCCCTTAATAGAATCTCGTCCCTAGATTCGTATCACTAAAGGAATAGGTTTGGAAACTCTTTCTTCAAATCCTCTTCACAGCTCCCTAAGTCGCTTCGCTTCATGGTTGCTCCAATCGAACTCTACGTAAACGTTGACTTTGTTTCTAGTTTTCGATCCATTGTGTCTAGAATCTCACAGATGTTCCTTATAAGTCAAATCCTCATGCAACTCAATTGACTTCTAGCGTGTCTGCTCGTGAACTCTAGAGACATTTCTTCAACTGGGACACATGGAATACATCATGTACCTCCGCAACGCATCGTGGGTAATTCCAAATTGATAAGCAACTCCAGCCTTCGCTAGCTCAAAATCTTAAATGGTCTCAACATAACTGGGTGCAAGTTTCCCTTGGCATGGAACCTCTTAACTTCTGAGAGGCGAATTTGAGGTATACAAAGTCTTCTCGTTCAAAACTCAAATCTCTACGGACGATTGTCAAGATAACTCTTCTGCCTTTAGATTGGGCTATCTTCAACCTTTCCTAATCATGGCGATCTGCTCTTCAAATTTTCTTGAAGAATATCAAAGCCCAAAGACACTAAGCGCTCCGCTGGCCTCATTCCAATTCAATGGCGTCCACAGGGTCGACCATACAAGGCCTCAAAAGGTGACATCTCAGAACTAGCCTCGATAACTATTGTTGTAACTAAACTCGGATACGACAAACTCTTATCCCAAGAGGTAGCATAAGCTAATGCACAAGCTCTTAGCATATCCTCCGTACCTGGTTGACTTTCTTTCGGTCTGTCCATCCGTCTGTGGATGATAAGTCAGACCAAGTTTAAATCGTTCCATGGCTTCATGCAACTTATTCCGTAACCTTGAGGTAAATTGGGTACCTCTGTCCGATACAATCCTCTTTGGTACACCTGCAAACAGACAATCCCCATCATGTACAACTCGCTTAACTTATCTCCGTAAAGTGGTCTTCACTGGGATAAATGGGCTACTTTAGTCGTGCGATCCACTATAACCCATATGGAGTCATAACCTCCTTGAGTCTTTAAGAAACCTGCAATGAAATCCATTCCGATTTCCTCCCACTTCCACTCGTGTATTTTCAGCAGCCAGAATAATCCTGCTGGTTTCGATGCATTGCCTTGACTCTCCGGGCATACGCCGCACAATGCAACATGCTCCAACTTCACGCTTCATACTTGGCCACCGTAATCTCCTTCAGATCCCGATACATCTTGGCGCTTCCAGATGAATTGAGTACTTGGAGTCATGGGCTTCCTCCAAAATCGCCGCTTTGAATCTCCTCCTTGTCAAAGTACACAACCGATCCTTCATCCACAACGTGCCTTGTTCATCCAATTTGAAGTCCTCCTCTGCCTTCCTCCTTTTGACTTAATCCTCGCTGATCCCGGTCATCATCCTTCGTCCTTCTCGATCTGATCCTCTAGGGTAGGCTTTACTTCCAATGCGGCCAAGAATCCTTAGGTACAACCTCAATCTTCATCTTTCAAAATCCCTCACATAACTCATCCTCGACTTGTGGCTAGCAACGCACTCACTGTGCATGGCTTTTCCGACTCAGAGCATCGGCCATTACGCTGGCCTTCCCCGGATGGTAATGGATCCCAACATTGTAGTCCTTGATTAACTCTAACCATCTCTCCGCCTCATATTCAGATCCGACTGGTGAATATGTACTTAAGGCTCTTATGATCCAGTATATACTTCACATCTGCTTTCAATCGATAGTGACGCCATATTTTCAAAGCATGCACTACTACGGCTAACTCTAGGTCATGTGTCGATAATTTTTCATGCGCCTCAACCGCCTTGATGCATGTAAGCGACGACCTTTCCATTCTCCGTGACAAGACACATCCAGTCCCTGCGATGCAAGGTCACAATAAATATCGGCTTTGAGCAACATCCCTAGAGAACTAACACCTGCTGATGTCAATCGCTTCAGCTCCCTGAAATCCTTTCTCACATTCTCAAGCGCCCATGCAAACTTCTTTCTTCTTCAAAGAATTGCGTAAGAGGTTTCGCAATTGTAGAAGCCTTCGATGAAACGGCGGTAGTATCCTCGCCATTCCAAGGAAACTCCGAACCGGGTCACAGCCCCTACTGCTCCCAATGTAACACCGCTTACTTTGCTTGGATCCACGGCTGATTCTTCAAGCGGTCATTACATGTCCAAGAAACTCCACTTTGTCCTTCCAAAAGTCACACTTGTCGAACTTCGCTAAAAGTTGTCGTTCCTCAAATTTTCCAAAACTCGCCTAAGTGTTCTAAGCATGTTCATCCTCTCGCCTTGGAGTAGACCAGGATATCGTCTATGAACACGACGACAAACTTGTCCAAATATTCCATGAACACCTTATTCATCATATTCATGAAATAAGCCGGCGCATTCGTCACCCAAAGGACATAATCAGAACTCGTAATGTCCATATCTTGACGAGAATGCGCAATTTTGAATATCTTATCGATCGGATCTTCAACTGATGGTATCCCGATCTCAGTCAATTTTGAGAAAACTCGCTCCTCTTAATCGATCAAACAAATCATCAATCCTCGGTAGCGGATACTTATTCTTCACTTGATTTCGCTGGAGTGCACTAGCGAGTCAATGCACATCCTAAACTCCCGCCCTTCTTCGACAAACAAAACCTGGGTGCTCCTACTACGGCGATTTAACTTGGTCCGACAAATCCTTTCTCCATTAATCCCTCCAAATGCTTCTTCCATTTCTACCAACTCCTCAGACATCCGATAGGATCTCTTTACTATCTATGGCGCATCTTGTGCATAAGCTCTATCACAAACTCTATGTCCCGTCTCGCGGCATACCGTAGATCCTGAAAACATTCAGGTACTCATTCACTACCGACATCCTCTATGCCGATTGCCTTGGTAATGCGTTAACCATCAACTGGCCCATCTCTAATCACAGTGGCTTGAAATTCCACCTTCTTCCTCACACGGTTCCTTGCAATCGAGATAGTCCTTCATTCACAATCCAATACAAACTTTGTGCTTGGATAACCAATCCATTCCCAATATGACGCCTAAGGTCCGGGTCTCCAAAATTAGAAGGTTTGCTAGAACTCTATTCCATCTATTAGTATTCTCACTCCCGAACATCCTACTTCCGCTCGAGTTCTAACTGTGGGTTTGAACTAAAAGCATGCACTTAAGTCTTGAAATCCTAAATCATTTCTAGTAGCAAAGCCTTGCGAAACAAACGAATGCGAAGCTCAGAGTCAAACAAAATCACAGGTGTACTCGAAAGTTAACAAGTAATCTTACCCAAGATGACGTCTGTGAGATATTCAAGTAGAAGGTAATTCATGTGACATGGTTGACTCGGCCTCTCACCACGGCCCGTGTGGCTCTGCGTGCTGGCGCCCTAGCTGGGGTGGTTCCTAGGTTGAAGCGAACCGGGTCGCTCCGCCTGCCTTCTTGGACAATCATGGCAAAGTGTCTCGGCTCGCTGCGCGTTGTAGCATTGCCACTGTTTCGCTAATCGCCGCCTGAGTAGCGCCATGTGGGCTGGGTCCTGAAGTTCTCGATTGGCAGGTCTTGAGTGCTGGGGATGGTGTCCTTGTTGCATTCTCAGGGTTGGAATCAAGAATTGATTTGGTGCAACTCTCAAGCGCTGCTATGCTCCCTCGACGTGATCCTTGGCCGTTGCATCCTCGCGCTCCTGCTTCATCCAGTTCCTTGCGCTTGTCCTCAAGAATAAGCGCCTTTATTCACCAACTCTTGGAAATCTCGAAAGGTGTGGGTGATCAACCCTACTTGCAATCCCGAGTTAAGTCCCTTCATAAAACGAGATCGTTCTGCTTTATCCGTCGCTACATCCTCAGGTGCGAGCGCGTTACAGCCGTGTGTGAACTTGTTCAGAGTCGGCCACCGTGCCGATTACCTTGCTTCAGCTGCTCAACTCCTCCTTCTTAAGGTCCATGATTCCTTCGTGCACGTGGATACCGCTTAATGCAACGTGAACTCTTCCCAAGTGATATCTTGAGGGTTCTCTCACAAGGGCATGTAGGTTCTCCCACCATTCAAGCGGCCATTGCCTTCCACCATGAGAAGCGAGAGTACCTTCTCATTCCTATGCATTGAGCTATGTGTAGCTTCCTCTCAATTGATCTTAACCAATCGGCTTACCCAATGGATTGGCATTCCCAGAGAAAGTGGGGTGGTGAGTTCTCATGAACTCGACACTTTGTATTCAAGCGTGGTCCCCGACAACTTGATTAGCAAAGTGGCCTGAGCAAAGGACGTGCTGCATTTGTTGCATCATAGCATGCATCAACTCGAGTCTCTGGGCAGCAAGAAACGCCCAAATTCCTGCATATCCAAAGTAAGCCGGGTGCTCCATCATTGGGGTTTTCTGCTAGAGATCCACTCCCATTGCTTCCAAAGTTCCCACGGGTGTTCACCATCCTGGCCGATTTGCTCTAGGTTTAGAGATGAGAGGGAAACAAGAATAGAACAAGTAATATGGAACCTATGCGGGCTTAAAGGTGTATCCTTAAGGTCCAACTTTATTATTAATAACTTGGTATGGTCACATAATGCCTAAGGGCCTTGCAACACATAACGCAAAATCAAAGAAACAAAGCAAATCCAAATCGAACTAACTCGAGTCTAACGCCTAAAGGGTGACTTCCTTTATTCTATGACGCGACTCGCTAAGGAGTCTCACTATAGAACCTATGCTCCCTCATCGGAAAACCTCCATCCGTCACAAGAGTGCTTTACGAAGAACTCGGAATTTTTAAATTGTGACAAGGTAAGGGAGAATTTCAGCAAGAGACAAGAAAAGAGAGAAGGGATAAGTCGAGATGTCATTTCTTGTCTTCACAAATTTTAGCTTTAGAAAATAGGTTTTATCCTCACTACGACCATTCTAGCTTAGGGTTGAGCTCTACGTCAAGTATGGCTCGATACACCTACTGTCTGGGACCTCGAATTTGCAAATCCCGACCCTCTCGTGTATTGGCCAAGACTAGTCCAGGAACGCCGCTATAGTGCACACAAATTCCTAACATCGATATATCACAATCATACCAAACGATACTATCAAAGTACTTTATTTAAATAATCAAAGGGTTACTCGACCTTATGGCCGAGTTACAAATATATGCCTTGAAGGCTAAAACTTATTAAAAGAGAAAACAATGAAATGAAAATCAAATAAATTCAAGGCGCCATCCAAGATACCACAGCAATCGATCGGCTCAGCATCCCTAAGTAGTCGGGTCCTCTTGGAAATCCTCCTCCTAAATCCGGGCGTAATCTCCTCTTCAACTCGGTATTGTGTTGAGGCAAGGGTGAGTACTTGCCCAGTACTCAAGAAGTCATGCAATGCACGCAAGCTAATATACTATATGCATGGCTTGGTACAAAGGAATAGCTCAGTATATTTGGCAGAAATGCCTTTTGACAAGTAATATAAGTAGATTCGGAAGCAGTGGGAATAAGTAAAGCATAAATAACTTTTTCAAGAAGTTTAACAAACATTTTTCCCATCCTAAACCACATTTCCATCAACTTCTTTACTAAACCAACCCAACTTTTTCAAATCCAAGTTATTTTCGTAAAATCTAACCCTTGACTCTGTAATTTCCCGAGCAATGTCCAGCATCGCGGACTCGCTTATTCAAATAGATTCTACACTCGCAGAGGTTATGCACTTTACCCACAAGATACAATCCACTCACCACGCCACCTCAGGAATCGCCATACAAGAGTATGCGAATGAGCGATCATAACAAAGCCTTTCGAAGCCTCAAACAACACAGTGGTCCTCTCCTGCTCAGGCTCTACACCATCCCTTCCTTAGCCAAGGCGAAGTATGGGACCAACACACCGCTAGATGGGTACTGCCACAGCCCACGATACGCCTCCCCCCGCACAATCACACAAACGGTGTAACCGACACCCTGAGGCTCCACAAGTGAGTCTCTTAGCGACTTAGTCAACTAGGCCGCCCCATTCCAGCCATGTGGTTGCAAGTATGACCCACCCAAAGGCTTGCAAGGTTAAGTCCTTAGAGTGACCAGGGCAAGACTACCCGAAACCAAATCAACACTCCCAATGCCACAACCGGCCCACCTGACATTTTGCCACATGCCCCTGGCCGAAATCGCTTATCAAACCCCGCTTGATTACCATGCACCACGTACATCAACATCACATGATACTTTTCCAAAACAGGTTCAATATATCATTAATTCAATATTAGCATTTGATTATCCAAAATCATGTCATGAGCACGAAGCAGTGTCTAAGCAGAGATACTACAACCATCTAAACCCATGTTGGCAATTTAATAATGTCCAACTAGTAAACCACAACTAGGGTGACAAAGGGTCATGGCACATACTTAAGTAGTCAAGGTGTCATACAAGCAAATTGGTATTTATCTAACCCCATGTTTAAGCAAAGTATCTTTCTAATCGAACTAGCATGCAATAGTTTAAATCAAAATAGATTTCAAAATAGGATCAATATGGTCAAAGCACAACTTGCCTTCAAAAGCACTTGCTCTTGGTCTTGAGTTGGATCCTCAGTCAACACTTCTCCTTCGAATCCTTCCCAAGACTTCAACGCTCACTGCGTAGCGTGCAAATAGCAAATACACGAAGACCGACACTAGGCAAAAACATCCCAAAACCCAAATAAAATCCATAAACAGAGAGAACATAATTTTCTGGATTTTTAGAAACTGAATCACAAATTTGGAGTTAAAACGCAAAGTTATGATTATTTAAAGTTTAAATAATCAATTAAATAATTTTACAGAGAAAACTTTAGTCCAAAATTAAATAAAATTTATATTTAGGTAGATCTTAATTTTATACAAATTTAGAAATTTGAATCGCTTCAACCGGAGTTGAAACGCAAAGTTATAAGCTGCCAGTTTGAATCTAAATTTGAAATCATTATTCGAATTAACAAATCATTTTCTTTTCTGGAAATTAATTATTATACAAGATGGACACGTGGCAGCTCCTCGACATTGGCTCACGCCACGGTCCATGGGCTTGGTCCACGCTCGCCGCCGGGTCCACGCTGACTCGGGCCCATCGCCACGTGGATCGGCATGTGGGCCTCACTCGTGACGCTATCGGCCGACGCCGGCTATTACCGGGTTAGCTACCGACATGCGGGCCTTCGACACGCGGGCCTCAAGGTGTCAGCGTTACACGCACGCCTGCTGCGACGGCGCCGATCCCGCGCTTGTCCAACTTCCCGACACGTGGCGCAACTGCGCCTGCTGGTTTGAAAATCAACCTACGCCGGATTGGATCCGCGAAGTTTATACGCTGAAACTACTTCGATGCTCGTGGGCCGCTCGATCTAGATCCGGACGGCCCGCATCTAATCCTATAATCGCATCAAGCACAAGACGCGGGCGCGATTAGAACCGCTGGATCTTGATCCAACCGGCCCGCATCTAATCGGGTTTCTAGGGTTTGGGAAAACACGTGAACTCACCGCTGCCGTCCGACCGATCCTGACGGCACAGCTCGCCGCGAGGGTCGATGGTTTTTGCGTGGTGCGCACTGGCACGGCCGGAGTTGAAAGACGACGACGTAGCCCAACTATGCTCCGGTTGCTCCGGCGAGATGAAGGGTCCTTCTAGCGCGTCCTCGCCGCGGTGAGTCCGGATCTCGAGGTCAATACGCTAGGACGGGCGACGGCTACTTAACGAGCGCAAAGACTGCGGCGGAGCGGCGCGCAAACTCGAGTCAAGAATTACGGCGGAAGCCAGACGGCTAAATCGCGGCGACTTAGCCTCGTGAAGTAGAGAAGGGAGAGCGCGATCACTGGCGGTCTCGGTATGCCCCCGCATTAAATAGCCTCTGGCCGTGCGGCAAAACGGAAACCTAACTTGCACTACGCAATGGCGCGGCACAGTGGAGTCCCGGCTTCGGCCACGGGAAGACGCACGTAAATCGTGGCCGCCCACGTGGCACAACTAACGGCCATTTATCGCTTGCCGGGACGTCCTGATTCCCGACACCGTCCGTGCTTGGTTTCCGGATCTCGGCCAAATTGGATCTTGATCTTAACGCAATTGGATCTCGCTAGGGTTGGGAGCTGGGGTTTGGCTGAGCTAATCTGCTCGTGCCAATCGAGTCCCACTTGCCGGGATGAACAAGATTTGACCCGAAAGGATTTTTCCAACATTTAATATTTAAAATAATTCCCGAAAGACTTATTTAATTCATTAAAAATAGCAAATGGCCTTAAAAATTCCATAAAAATTCGAAAATATTTTGGATCATTTTGGACTCAAATAAAATATTTCCAACAAAAATTTATTTGCAAATTTAAATTCTTTAATTATTTCAAAATGGAATAAATTCAAATAAATTCCAAATAAATCCAAATAAATTCCAGAAAATTCCAAAAATTCACCAAAGTGCCAAATCACACATGAATTTAAGGAAAGCAAAATTTTGGGGTGTTACAGTTGTTCCGGAAAGAAAGAGGGTTTTGTCGGGGAATGAAATAATTGAAGATTATGCGGCAATTTAATATTAAAAATTGGACTTTTGGGCTAGTTTCATTGGCCGAGGCAACTGGGCACAGCCTGGGAATTCCTTTTCCCCTCTCCTCCCCATGCCTTGGTGGGCCGCCCACCTCCCCTTTAAGTGGCGCCTCCCCAAACCCTAAGGCGCCTCCTTCCTCCCCCTAGCAGCCACACCCCTCCTCTTCCTCCCTCGTGGTGGCTCAAGATCCACTGCAAACGCGAAGGAGAAAACGAGAAGAGGATCCGTGGAGGCGAGGAGGACAAACAGATTTCCGTTACGGGGATCGTTGCGCGTTCTTCGTGGGTTCGCAAGGGGGAACTCAAGGTGGTGCCACTGCTGGGCGTAACTAGGTTCATCGTCCACGTCGGTAAAGGCAAGTGGAAGTAGTTGTATTGTTAAGCTATACATTCTTTGTTTGCTTACTTTGCCTT
Organism: Rhipidocladum racemiflorum; assembly: GCA_036346355.1. Classification (NCBI taxonomy): domain Eukaryota; kingdom Viridiplantae; phylum Streptophyta; class Magnoliopsida; order Poales; family Poaceae; genus Rhipidocladum; species Rhipidocladum racemiflorum. Next base: position 38,914,296 of record CM070581.1, read on the forward strand.
ATAAACTCCAATTACAAAGAATCATACATGGTTTAATCACTTGCTTTGAGGTAAGGTGAAGAAGGATGTTGTTTCTGATGAATTGTCTAAACATTTCATCTCTATGATATTTGTTTTCTATCCATGCTATATGATGATATGCAAACATGTGGACTCAGTGGGAGGAGTTATGAATGAATTCATGCATGAAGCATTAACTGCATAATCATGCATTGGAAGTTTGTCGACGCCCTTGGCGCCGTCTTGGACAACACCGTGTGTTCCTGAGAAAGGGCACGGTGAGGAGGAACATGGCATAAGCATGTGCATCCATCATATGCATTTTACTGAAGTGGTGTGGACTCTTTGATGGGGTATTGTATATGAGGAATGTGGACTCTTTGATGTGGTATTGTATATGAAGAATGTGGACTCTTTGATGTGGTATTGTATATGAGGAATGTGGAATGATAGATATATGGTGGATGTTTTATTTGTATTAGTTGTTCCGCTTGCTGAGATTACCCAATCTCACTACTTGCTGTTTTGATGTTTTCAGGTAGCGCACGTGAGTCGTAAGCATGAAGGGTGGGCTAGCAACACAATAAATTTTCTGTTGTCATCACGACTCACATGATCTAGTGTTTTAAATAATTCATTAGTTGGATGCAATTTTATTTCATTTAGACCTATTGTTGTTCCCTTTAAACTTGTTCTCGTTTATAGTTGTCCCTTTATAGATGTGTTTTATTTATGGTTAATACCTGGTTGAATTAGACTCGTTGTCTCTAGTTTTGATGTCGTGATATTATTCCTATTCGAATTGCTTCCGTACTATCCTGTTTTAGGGGAAATGCTGTCGATCTGTTCTTGTACAACAGTTTAGATTTATGGGGTGTTACAGTTCCCCCTTGCGAACCCACGAAGAACGCGCGACGATCCCCGTAACAGAAATCTGTTCGTCCTCCTCGCCCCCACGGATCCTCTTCTCGTTTTCTCCTTCGAGTTTCGTGGTGGATCTTGAGCCACCACGCAAGGGGAGGAAGAGGTGGAGTGGGGCGGCTGCTAGGGGGAGAGGGGGAGGCGCCCTAGGGTTTGGGGTGGGGTGGCCGGCCACATGGGGAGGCGCCACCCCTTTAGGGGGAGGTGGGTCGGCCCACTTAGGGCGTGGGGAGGGGGAGGTGGGAGAAGAATTCCCGGCCCAGGCCCAAGTTTTCCTCGGCCCACTGTTTCTAGCCCGAATACTCCAAATTTAATATTAAAACGCCGCATAAACTTCAATTATTTAATTCCCCAACAATTTCCCTCATTCCTCCCGAAACAAAACCAGGAAAAGGAACCCTAGAATCACTCTGACGCTCTAAGGCATCACATTCTCCCCTCCTTAAAAGGATTTGTCCCCGAATCTACTCCTCTTTGCTACGGAACCTTAAAAAAAAGGAAGGCAAAATGGTAATCAACACTTTACCTTCAGCATCCTCAAAGAGTGCAGGGTACTTCTTCCGCATCTGGTCCTCAGGTTCCCAAGTTGCCTCCCGCTTAGTCTGATTGGTCCACAAAACTTTCACAAATCTGATGGTTCTCCTCCTCATGACTCGCTCTGAAGAGTCTAAAATTCGGAGTGGACGACACTCCATTGTCAAGTCTTGCTCAACTATAATCGGTTCCAGGTCAATCTTGTGCTCTGGGTCATGGAGATACTTCCGCAACATAGAGACATGGAAGACATCATGCACTCCTCTCAAAGAGTCTGGCAACTCCAGACGGTATGCCAAACTGCCCACCTGGGCCACCACTGGGAACGGACCAATATACCTCGGGCTAAGCTTGCCGGTGGTACCAAAACGAACAACACCCTTTGATGGAGATACCTTGAGGAGAACTTGATCACCCACCGAAAATTCCAACTCTCGCCTTCTGTTATCGGCATAACTCTTCTGACGGCTCTGGGCGGTCAGGAGGTTCCGTCGTATCTCTTGCACCTTCTCAAAGGTCTGTTGAACCCAATCCGGACCCTGCAATGATTTTTCACTAACTGTATCCCAACAAAGCGGAGAAACACACCTTCGACCATAAAGCGCCTCGAATGGAGCCATTCGAATACTAGCCTGGTAACTGTTATTGTAGGCAAACTATAGCAATGCCCTCCAAACTCTTCTCCTCCTCTCGACCCTCAACCATGGACCAAAGGACCCCTGATTTCAACATCTGGGAGTTTGGGAATAGCTTACACAAAAAGGAGAGGGAGTACCGCATAGCACTCCCCTGGAAAGTTATCTCTTGCCCAGAAGGAGCATGCAAAGTAACTGTCCTCCAAGCACAATCAATCACCGCACTTTGCATCGAGATAGCCACCCATGCCAAGGATGACATCAAACGGCTCCAAAGAAATCACTACCAAATTCGCCACGAACTCCTCATCTGGCTAGCGTAAAGTAGCGTACGACAGACCCTCGAATTAGAAATCAAGCCTTGTGGTGCACTAACCACCACGGCATCACCCAAGCTCTGTACTAACAGACCAGCCCGAAAAACAAAATCCACAGAAACAAACGAGTAGCTAGCGCCAGAGTCGAACAACACATGGGTAACCACAGAATTAACAGAAATAGTACCTGTCACCACATTGCCACAATCCACTTCCCCCGAGGAGGGCAAAGCGTGGACTCCCGAGGTAATCTGAGATGGAGTAGCCCTCGTCTCTGGATAAGTCAACGTAGGGACCCACGGCGAAGCCCCGGAAGAAGACGGCGGTGGAAGCTGGGGCATCCAGTAAGTCCCTGGAGGTGGTGCATGGTAGAACGAAGGAGTCGACATAGGCGCCGGGAGATACTGTGGGGTAGGAGCTGATGGCAACATATGCATCACGCCTCCCTAACGTTGTCCACCTGGTGAGGATGTCACCAGCTCCCAACGCAGCTTGCCGTTGGGGTTCTTCCGGCACACCACATCCTTGTGATCCTCCCGACCACAGATGGTGCACCTTCCCTTCCATGAGCATTCGCTGCGGCGATGGGAATCGCCACAACGAAAACATACCATCCCCATGCCAGGAGTGACGATGGCACGGTATTGGGGCGCACCTCCCCCTGAGGTGTCTTCTTTGAGCAGACGGCCACCATAGGGCCGTGACGATAGCTCTTCCCCTTCTTGCTCCAAGTACTGCAGGATTGGCCCTTCTTTTACGGAGGGCCCCTATCCTGCTCTCCCATGGTAGGTTTGCGATGCTCTTGATTGTAGTTCAAATTGCAGCTCTACACCAAGAGCTTGTTCAACCATTGTCCGAAAATCAACAATGGGAAAAGCGCCAAAGATATGATGAATGGCGGGGCGAAGACCCTGCTCGAACCGCCTAGCCTTCTCCACTCATCACGTGCCACATGGGGCACAAAACGTACAATCTGGTTGAAGCCAACCTCGTACTCCGCCACAGTCTTCTTGTCTTGGGTGTACCGTCCCAAGTCAATCTGCATCTTGTCGAGGAAGGTGGCGGAAAAGAACCGCCTCTCAAATTGCCGGACAAACTCCTCCCAAGAGGAGTCCCCCTGCGCACCCCTCGAGGACAAAGACACCCCTCCACCAGATTTGGGCTTCTCCTTCAAGAGGCTGTGCTACAAAGCGGACCACGATCTTGCGCCGCCACCTCAAAAGCGCCCAGCTGCAACTCCTTAAGGGCAGCCAATCCGCCGCTGGATCGGAGTGCCCGCACCATCAAAGCTTTCGACCTCGATCCAACCCACTCGCAGCTTGATGCCACCGCCGCGCGCCCATACCGGCACAGTGCTGCACAGCGCCACAGGGGCGGCCGGCGCGCCTGCCAAGACTCCGCAACTCCTCTGCATCGCTCTCATGGCGGCCACTAATTCCGCCGAACACCACCTCACTGGGTAGGTGGCTGCCTCTCCGACGGCTCGGGGCGTCGCCTCCCGAACGACACATCGCGCGTCCTTGGTGGCATCAGTACCCAAACCAGCCGCAAACAAACAATCACGCCAACAAGAACATAATCAAAATCACCAACAATCAAACCATAAATATAGTCGAACATACGCATGCCATGCAATGCAGCCCATCCCATCCTAATAGTGCAAGTGTGTCAATTTTAAAGTTTATTAGCCTATGGAAATTTTAAAACTTAACCCTAAGCAATGTTACTAATTTCACACAGCAAAATTTTAGTTCATGCTAGAATCTTTTCCTAAACTCATACACCAAGGACCTAAAGCCCGCTCTGATACCAACTGTAACACCCCATAAATCTCAACTGTTGTATAAGAACAAATCGACAGCATTTCCCCTAAAACAAGACAATACAGAAGCAATTCAAATAAGAATAATATCATGACATTAGTACTAGAGACAACGAGTCTAAATCAACCAGGTATCAACCATAAGTATAACACATCTCTAATGGGACAACCATAAACGAGAACAAGTTAAAGGGAACAACAATGGGTCGATATGTAATAAAATTGCATCCAACTAATGAATTATTTAAAGCACTAGTTCATGTGAGTCGTGATGACATCAGAATATTTATTGTGTTGCTAGCCCACCCTTCATGCTTACGACTCACGTGCGCTACCTGGAAACATCAAAACAGCAAGTAGTGAGATTGGGTAATCTCAGCAAGCGGAACAACTAATACAAATAACACATCCACCATATATCTAGCATTCCACAATCCTCATATCCAATACCACATCAAGGAGTCCACACCACTTCAGTAAAATGCATATGATTGTGCACATGCTTATGCCATGATCGGTACATATGGGTTACATACTAGGCATGAATTAACTTCATGTAGGTATTGCAGAACGTGATCGAGTTGGTAGTTTTGCTATTGCAGCACGACAGCAAACATAAACATGAAATGGATACTACAACATATTAGTTGAACATCATGAAGGCGTACATAAACATCAACTAGATACATCATTCTTAAACTACTTCAAATGGCATCCATGACCAACTTCATCTCCTTTGCAGGAAACGAACTACTTCGCAAGTATAGCATAAAGTACAACAAGAATACACACACAATCTTCTCCAACCACTTCACATGATCTAAAATACGCTCCATCTTAAACATCAGCATGTTCAGTCTCTGCTCGAGCATAGGGTCCATCCTCTGCTCCAGCTCAGGCTGCATCCTTTATGGTACTATGCTATTGGGATGCTCCATCGATGTATCCATGGTGTCCGCCCACTGGAAATATTGGCATTCTACAGCCTACGTGATGATGTAAACTTGCTTTGAGGACATGGAAAGGAAGCAGATCTATCAAGAAATAGACAACTCGAACAGGAAACTAATCATCAAAACTAGAAGAAATTGAACTATAGTTTCACTTATATAGGAAAAAAGGGCATTTGTAAAAAAAACCTGGGTGTTATTTCCCTCAGTGTTGGCGTAGAAGACATCAGCTTACACATGGCAGTTAAGGCAATCCACCCGCCTTGCAGTGGCAAGTGTAAGGGCCCTCCAATTCCCTGGCTCAACATTTGAGACATTGCCTTCAACCAAGTGGAGGAGGCAAGGCATGGGATGAGGAAGAGGATATGAGGATGCGGAGGCAGCATGGAGGCCTATTTATGGAGGTAATGGAAAGATTCGGTGGGGAATATGGCGCAAAAATTTCACTGGATATGTCGAATGCGCCCAGTCAGAAACACGCTGGGGTAAACTGGTATTTTCATGCGACGGTAATGGGAACTACATCGGTGACTTCTACTATTACACATAGAAAGCACACAAATGTAATAATTATAGCATGAAGACGCAAACATTATTTATCACATGATGTTAATTGAAAGTCATAGGCTTCTTTTAGGAATCATCCTAAAAGCAAGCAATTATCGTGCATTTCACACTGGAAGCATGGTCATACGACTGGTGCTTCAACTTTAGTTAATGTTAGTCCCCAAGGTGCTGGTGCTGCAACTACTGAGAAGTGTAAAAAATTTACAACTTTGATTGTGAACTTTTTGCGCTTGCCAGCATCCATGGAACAAGGTTGTAGCCTCTTCATATGTGCCATTACATCATCTCTATCACTTTTTTCTTTGCTCGCTAGACCTTGTCGTAGCTAATAGGATATCCCAATGTGTTAGCCACGTCAGCCCTCAGTAGCTTTGACAAAAAAGGGCATTTGTACAGAAGAAATTGAACTATATTTTCACTTACAGAGAAAAAAAGGGCATTTGTAAAACATCAGACCGTTATTTCCCTGAGTGTTGGTATAGAACACATTAGCTTGTACATCGACCTGCCTTGCAGTGGCAAGCGCAAGGACCCTCTGATTCCCTGAGCTCAATGTTTGAGGCATGGCCTTCACCCAAGTGGAGGACGCTGGAGTGAGATGAGGAAGAGGATATGAGAAAGTGGAGGTAGCATGGAGGCCTATTTATGGAGGCAGTGGAAAGATTCGATTGGAAAAAATGGTGCCAACATGAGGGTGGATACGTCCAACACATACAAGACAGAAACACGCAAGGGCAAGTTGGTGTTTTCATGCCCCAGTAATGGGCACTACATGTGTGACTTCTATTGCTACACATAGAAAGCAAACAAATACAATAATTATGATATGAAGATGCAAACATTATTTATGATATGAAGAAGCAAATATTTTTATGAGTCATCCTAAAAGCATGAATCCTCGTGCATTTCACACTCAAAGAATGATCATATGGCTGGTTCTTCGGCTCCAGTTAATGTTAGCCCCGAAGGTGTTGGTGCTCCAACAACTGAGAAGTACAGAAAATTGACAACTTTCAATGTCAACTTTGTGCACTTCCCAGCAGTTGTAGCACCAACACCTTTGGGGCTAACATTAACTGGAGCCGAAGAACCAGCCAAATGGTCATTCTTCGAGTATGAAATGCATGAGATTGCTTGCTATCAGTATGTCTGAAAGCATATAGTAATTACACATATGAAGTACGATACAACCCATACAACCACTAGCTCCTTGAAACCTCAACCGTAATCTGATGTCACTTTTGTACACTACGAAGTTGGTCCTATCAGTACGTGAACCGGTCTGGTGCATGCTTACCACTCCGCAAGTCATACCTTGTGTCTTGTGTCGTGGGAGTGCCTCATCAAGTTGGTTGGGTCCTAACTGTTGGTCATGAAACATGTCTTGCACCCACCCAGGGGGCTACATTGAAATGCACCGTTAGCATTGTGGACAAAAGAGAGTGCAACAAGTAATGAAAATTACACAAAGCACTTACCGATGATAGTTGCGGGGTTGTGGAGTGTTGTGCCCACTTCCTGAAGTCATCCCTAGAAACCCGCGAACACGTATTGTTAGATCAGTTATGTCTTGGTAATCACTTCAACTGCATAACACATACCTGCCATGGTGCCTCCATGCTGTACAAAGTGTAGGTCTGGCTAGACCAAGTCTCTCGAGGTGTGTGCTGCGGTAAGCCTGCTGGCGTGAACGTACCCCAAGCCGAACTTCCTGCTAGCAAGTCTTGCTCGGGGGTGTCCATGTCGGAGTTTGTGTCGACGTCTATAGTTGTACGTGCCGGCGACGGAGCATGTGCTTCATGTTCATGCCTGGACAATGACATACGTGCGGAGAGGTCCACATCGACGTGCGTGCTGTAAAGGGATATGATGTGTACGAAAATGTTAGGTACCTCCATTGCTAAGAAGTTCCACAAATGAAGGTATATTCAATAGCAGTTAATAAATTCAAATAGAGAGAATGTACCTGATGTGGCACCTGCAAAGATGATGTGCCTACACTAAAATTGTGCGTGTTGTAAGGTGTGTAGGTATGGCTGATCCCGAACTCCTACGATAAGCGTGCTGGAGCGAACGTACCTCAACCAGAACTTGCAGGCCGCAAGTCCCGCCTAGGCAAGTCCGTCTCCGAGTCTGTGTCAACCTCAGGAGTTGTACGTGCTAGTGGTGGAGCAGGTGCTTCACGCTGGTGTGTAGACAACGATGGAAGGAGAGAATGATCCCTGCGTGTGTGCTGTAAAAGGATATGGTATGACCAAAAAGGTTACATTGCGTAAATAGTACAAAGTTTGATAATTAAAAATACATCACATACTAGTGTGTCGGGACCCGAATATGCAAATCCGGACCCTCTGTGTATTCAGCACTAGTCCAGGATCACGCTAGTGCACACAGTCTCAACATAGATGAATATCACAATCATACACAGCGGAATAGTAAAAGTAACACAAATATAGAATATAAACTATTGAACGACCTTAAGGTCAACCTTACACTTGCGAAGCCTTGACGGCTTCAACTCCAATTAAGCAGCAGCGGAACGAAGAACATCGATGAATCCCATCAATACGCCACATGCAACTGACAAGGTTCGACTCCTAGATAATCGCCTTCTCACGGAACTTCTTCTTCTTCGACGATGAAGACTTTTGCTCACTGGTGATTGTTTGTTTGCAAGGGGTGAGTACATAAAGCACTCAGCAAGTCATGCACAGAATGCAAGTCTAATAACTAAATGCATGGCTTATTCCAAGTAACAGGCTGAATGGTTATTTTGCAGAAAAGCTACAATCATAAATAAACATAATAGATTGTAAAGCAATAAAACAAGTAATAACAGTAATAGATTCCACAGTTGTTTCACAAGTAAACCATTCCACATCCTTAAACAGTTATCACTTTTCCACAGGCAAACTGCCTCCAAACCCAAGTTCAATTTTGAGAAAAGCTAACCCTTGACTGTAATCCCCGAGCATTGTCCAGTACCTTGGACTCGGCTATTCGAATAGGTTTTACACTCTGCAGAGGTTATACACTTTACCCACAAGATACAATCAACTCACCACGTCAGCCGTGAATCGCCATACAAGAGTATGCGAATGAGTGATCATAACAAAGTCTTTCGGAAGCCTCTAACTATACAAGTGGACCTCTCCGGTTTTTGCCCTACACCATCCCTTCCCTTATCTAAGGCGAAGTATGGGACCGACATACCGTTGGATGGGTACCATGCCGCAGCCCTGGTACGCTCCCCCTTCAATCTACACAAACGGTGTAGTTGACACCCCGAGGTACCACAAGTAAGTTATTAGCAACTTAATCAACTAGGTCCGTCCCATTCCGGACATGTGGTGGTACGTTTGACTCAGTTCAAAGGCTTGCAAGGTTAAGTCCTTAGAGTGACTAGGGCAAGACTACCCAAAGCACCAAAACGATTTCCCCGGTGCCAACCATGGCCCACCAGCTCATTCTTGCCACTTGTCCCAGTCTAAATCATTTTATCACCCCAGTTGATTATTGCGCAACACAATGCCAACAACAACTCGACTTCCTTGAAGAAGCACGAAGGCCTCCGCATATCAACTTCATCGTGTCGGCAACACGTCACACGATTTCGAAATACATTGCATATTCCATTAATCAATATTGATATTTGTAATTCCAAAACGATGTCAAAGGTTCGTTGCAGGTCTAAGCAGACTAATACGTTCTATCTAACCCATGTTGGCAATTTATTAGCTACCAACTATTAATCAACAAACCTAGGGTGATAAATGAATCATGGCGTACAACTATTATAGACAAGGTGGCAATAACAAGTAGGTTAAAAATCTAATCCCAAATTAATTGAAATCGGTTTATATCCAACTAGCATGCAATAATTTGAAACAACATAAGTTTCGAAAATGGGATCAACATGGTCAAAGCACAACTTGCCTGGCCCTTGCAACTTTTACTGTTCTTTTACTCTTTATCCTTGATTCTTGATCCTCAACCTTCGATCTTCACTTCCTTGATCTTCAGCCCGTAGAACGATTTCCGGACGACACGTCTAACGATAAAGAAACACAAATACAACGAAACTCAAAAGACAATTCAAATAAACTCCAAATTAAGAACGAACAGCATTGGGCACAACGGCTTGGATGAATTTAGGAACTTGAAAGGATTGGATCGAAGATTGGACAAGAGAGGATGGGCTTTCGGAAGAACACCGAAAAGGAAAAGATTAATAACTGGGAAAGAAAGAATAATATTCCGAAGAATATTTCTTCCGAAGTTATTATCTTGATTGGACAGATAGCGACATATGGGCTCTCGATCTATAGATCGGGTCCATAAGGATATGTTAGTTCACAGTGAACTAAACTGATTCTCAAAGTTGACTTTTGTTGACCGAACGGACACAGTCAAACAAAAGAGAGACGGATAGATCGGGCACAGGGGTATGATAGATGGCCAATGGTCTATCGACCAAGTCCACGAATGAATTCTCGATTAATGGCAGATTAGGTTTTCAGGGATAAGACAAGACAAGTGTCTTACCACGATTGAAACAACGGGAAAGATTGAAAAGATAACAACGCGGCTCACGATGAACTTATTCCATCGAACCGGTCTTAGGATAGGGTCTTGATTCGGCTTTGAAGATGATATGACGATGAGACTAGGCTCACGTCATGATGATAGAACAGGTGAAGGCATCGCACTAGGGTTTGTGCAAGAATGCACGCATGCGATGACAACGAAGCGAAGAGAGCCAAGCGTTAACGATGAAGCGTTAACGATGGAATGTTAACGACGAAACGTTAACGGAGGAGCGTTAACGACAGAGCGTTAACGGCAAAACGTTAACGACGAAACGTTAACGACAGAGCGTTAACGACGAAACGTTAATGGCGGAGCGTTAACGGTGAAACGTTAACGGCAAAACGTTAACGGAGGAACGTTAACGGCGGAGCGTTAACGACGGAGCGTTAACGGTGAAACGTTAACGGCAACAGGTAACGGAGGAACGTTAACGGCGGAGGTCAAACAATGGTAGGATACTCATGAAGCGAAGTAGCGACCGTCGGTACAATGACATGGCCGCGGCAAAACGCTACCAAGGACGGCTGTAACACCCCAAAATTTTGCTTTTCTTAAATTCATGTGTGATTTGGCACTTTGGTGAAATTTTTGGAATTTTCTGGAATTTATTTGGATTTATCTGGAATTTATTTGAATTTATTCCATTTTGAAATAATTAAAGAATTTAATTTTGCAAATAAAATTTTGTTGGAAATATTTTATTTGAGTCCAAAATGTTCCAAAGTATTTTCCGTAATTTTTCCGAATTTTTCTCGAGTCTTTTGCTATTTTTAATGAATTAAATGAATTATCGGGAATTATTTTAAATATTAAATCGCTGGAAAATCAACTCGGTCTAGTATCGCTCATCCGACCGAAGTCGAACCCGAGTCGGACTCGAGTCCGACCGAGCCGATTGGCTCGATCAAACCAAATCAAAACTCCTAATCAATCCCAACCGTTGGATCAAGATCCAACGGCCGAGATCCGCCTGCACGGCTCGAGCCGTGATCCGCCCGGATCCGATCGCGCCGTCGCGATCGTGGCCGCTGATCGTGCCACGTGGGCGGTGTGCGTCGTCGTCTCCGCCGAGTCCGAGCCGGACTCGCCGCCGCGCCGCCGCCGTGTAGAATTAGGTTTCCGTCTCGGGCACGGACGCCGAGGCTATTTAAAGCCCTGGTCACGCCCCGAGGTTGCCCTCATCCTTGCGCACCCGTTTCCCCGAGCCATCTCGCCTGAGCCACCGCCGTTGCCCGTGCGAGCTCGCCGTAGTTGGAGGAGGTGACCGCCGCGGTTTGTGTTCGATTCCGCCGTCCGCCGCCTTCCGCCGAGAAGGAGCCCGGATCCTAATCCCCGTGACAAGACGCACCCGGCGGGAGGACTCATCTCGCCGAGCAACCCGAGCGCCGTCGGGCTCGCTGTCGTTCGTCTCCGGTGGCTGCAGCTCCGCTGCCGCCATCGCCCTCGCGAAGCTCAGGACCGTCCGATCTTGATCGTGCGGTTGAGGTGAAGTTCACGTGTTCTAAACCCGGTTAGATTCGACCGTTGGATCAAGATCCAACGGTTCACAATCGCCACGTCTTTGTAGTAGTGTTATTATAGGATTAGATCTGGACCGTCCGATCTAGATCGAACGGCCCACGATCATCGAGTAGATTCAACGTGTTAACCCTGGATCTAATCGCGCCGCCGAATTTCAAATCAACGGCCGGGATTGCGCCACGTGTCGGAAGTTGGACCGACGCGTCAGCGCCAGACGCTGCGTGTGGCGCGTGTCCTCGACACGCGGGCCCCGCATGTCGAGGGCCCACACGCCACCGCGCTTATGAGACCTCGCGACCGACAGTGGGTCCCACCGCCGCCTCACCCGAAGCCGTGGGACCGGTCCACCGTGGACCAAACTGCCGCGCCGTGGGTCGAGCCCATGAGTACCGGACGCCAGCCACCTAATCAGAGCGACACGTGTCCAAGCTGACGTAATAATTAATTTCCGAAAAAGAAAAATGATTTATTAATTCGAATAATGATTTCAGATTTTGTTTCAAACTTCAAACGCTTATAACTTTTGCGTTTCAACTCCGATTTGAGTGATTCAAATTTCTAAATTTGTATAAAATTCAGATCTACTCAAATATGAATTTTATTTAATTTTTGGACTAAAGTTTTTCTCTGTAATATTATTTAATTGATTATTTAAACTTTAATAAATCATAACTTTTGTATTTTAACTCCGATTTGAACGATTCCAGTTCCTAAAAATCCAGAAAATTATGTTCTCTCTGTTTATGGATTTTATTTGGATGTTTGGATACTTTTTGCCTATTGTTTATTCGTGTATTTGCTATTTGCACGCTTTTACGAGTAGACGTTGAAGTGCCTAAGGATTCAAGGAGAAGTGTTGACTCAGGATCCAACTCAAGACCAAGAGCAAGTACTTTTTGAAGGCAAGTTGTGCTTTGACCATGTTGATCCTATTTCGAAATCTATTTTGATTTAAACTATTGCATGCTAGTTCAATTAGAAAAATACTTTGTTTAAACCTGGGGTTAGATAAATACCAATTTGCTATATGACACCTTGATTACTTAAGTATGTGCCATGACCCTTTGTCACCCTAGTTGTGGTTTACTAGTTGGACATTATTAAATTGCCAACATGGGTTTAGACCGTTGTAGTATAACGCTTAGACTCACGTGCTCATGACATGATTTTGGACAATCAAATGTTAATATTGACTTAATGATATATTGAACCTGTTTTGGGAAAAGTATCATGTGATGTTGATGGCACGTGGTGCATGGTAATCAACCGGGGTTTGATAAACGCTTTTGACCTGGCATGTGGCAAGAGTAATCAGGTGGGCAGTTGTGGCATTGGGAGTGTTGATTTGGTTTTTCGTAGTCTTGCCCTGGTCACTCTAAGGACTTAACCTTGCAAGCCTTTGAACTGGTCATACTTGCAACCACATGGTCGGAATGGGACGGCCCTAGTTGACTAAGTCGCTAAGGACTCGCTTGTGGAGCCTCAGGGTGTCAATTACACCGCTTGTGTGATTGTGCGGGGAGCGTATCGTGGTCGTGGGCCGATACCCATCTAACGGTGTGTTGGTCCCATACTTCGCCTTGGCTAAGGGAAGGGATGGTGTAGAGCACGAACCTGAGAGGACCACCTGTGTTGTTTGAGGCTTCCAGAAGGCTTTGTTACTGAACTCGCCTTTGTGGTGTTTGACTGTATCTTGTGGGTAAAGTGCATAACCTCTGCAGAGTTTAGAATCTATTTAAATAGCCGAGTCCACTGATCGACAATGCTCGAATTACAAATAAGGGTTAGACTTTCTGAAAATAACTTGGATTTGGAAGTTGGTTTGGTTTAATAATGAAGATGATGGAAATATGGTTTAGGATGGGGAAAAATGTTTATTAAACTTCTTGAAAAGATTATTTACGCTTTACTTATTTCTACTGCTTTGAATCTACTTATATTACTTTTCGAATCTTTGTTTCATCGCAAATATACCTTGAGCTATTCCTTTGTATCAAGCCATGCATATAGTATATTAGCTTGCATTCTCATGCATGACTTGTCGAGTACCAAGTACTCACCCTTGCCACAACACAATACCAGATCAAGAGGAGACAACCCCAGCTTCGGAGGCGCAATTCCAAGATGATCCGTCTACGTAGGGATGCGAGCCCGCCAGTTGCCTGTGGTATCTTGGATGGCGCCACGGTTATCTTATTTTCCGCTATTATTTCTCTTTTAATAAGTTTCGCCTATGCAGGCATACATTTGTAACTTGACCATAAGGTCAAGTAACCGCTTGGTTATTTAAATAAAGCACTTTTGATAATATCTATGGGTATGATTGTGATATTTACCGATGTTAAGATCAGGTGCACTAGCTGCTCCTCGACTAGTGCTGAATACACAGAGGGTCCTGATTTGCAAATTCGGGTCCCGACAGAGGTGGTATCGAGCCATACTTGACCGTGAGGCTCAACCCTAAGCTAGAATGGTCGTAGTAAGGATAAAACCTATTTTCTAAAGCTAAAAATTTGTCAAGATAAGAAATGACATCTCGACTTATCCCCTTCTCTCTTTTCTTGCCTCTTGCTGAAATTTTCCCTTACCTTGTCACAATTTAAAAATTCCGAGTTCTTACGTAAAGCACTCTTGTGATAGATGGAGGAGGAGTTCAACTACGTTGATCTCGGGAGTTGGTCACGCTGCGGAACTTTGGCATATGCTGAGACTCTCGGAGATTTTGAAAAGCCCCAATACCAAGTGGAAGTGATCGGACAAGCGGGATTGATCAAGGCTTGTGACGTGAGGATTGAGGTACCGCTAGGAAAAGGGCCCAGGCAATCGCTCGATACACCGTGACCGCCAGGAGATCTACAATGCAGATGGGTATCCAAGAAGTATCACGACGAGCAATGCGGCACATTACCCGTATCTACGCCAGAGAATTGGAGCGTACGGTGTTCCGTTACCATCCGCGCAGCGATAACCTTCTTGACCCAAGGCGATTCGTGATGAGGATGCCACGGTTACACGATTGGCACGATTTGTCGCCCAGGAGGATGTACTAGATAATACAAGCAAGGAGCTACAGAAGGCCCGCAAGGAGATCACGACAGAGAAGAACAGATGGAGGGAAGCTCAAGAGTATGTGGCACACCTTCTACGAAGGATTGACGAGTTGGAGATGACCTTGTACGGTCCAGACCCAGAGCCAAGATTGAGCTACACGAGCCAGATCCAGAGGAGTCGATCTCGATGAGGACATCGCTTCTTCGACTACCACAGAGGACACAGATTGCTTTGGACATGGCGATCAAGTTTTCGCCTATGCCACAAAGACCCGTACTGTGCCGTGGAGGTTTTCGATGAGTGAGCATGGGTTCTTTAGTGAGACTCCTTCGCCGAGTCACACATAAAAGAAAGAGTCACCCTTTAGGCGTTAGACTCGGTGTTAGTTCGATTTGGATTTTCATTGCTTGCTGAGTGTGCAGTATGTGTTGCAAGGCCCTTAGGCATTGTAAGCAGCCATACCAAGTTATTAAATAATAAAGTTGGACCTTAAGACTACACCTTTCGCCCCGCATAAGTTCCATATTACTTGTCCATTCTTGTTTCCCTCTCATCTCTAAACCTAGAGTAAATCGACAGATGGTGAACACCCGTGGAAACTTTGGAAGCAATGGGAGTGGTTCTCGCCCAGCAGAAAACCCTAATGATGGAGCACCAAAGACCGCCATGGATATGCAGAATTTCGAGCTTTTCTTGCTGCCTGCACTCGATTGATGCATGCTATGATGCAACAAATGCAGCACGTCCTTTGCTCAAGCCACTTTGCTAATCAAGTTAATCATGGACAACGCCGTAATACAAGACTATCGAGTTCATGAGAACTCACCCACCCACTTTCTCTCGGGAATGCCAATCCATTGGAGGCCGATGATTGGTTAAGATCAATCGAGAGGAAGCTACACATAGCTCAATGCATAGGAAATGAGAAGGTACTCTACGCTTCTCATCGCTTGGAAGGAACAATTGCCGAATGGTGGGAGAACTTCGTGCCACGCAGAGAACCCTCAAGATATCACTTGGGAAGAGTTCACACCGCATTCGACAAGATCACGTGCCTGAAGGAATCATGGACCTTAAGAAGGAGGAGTTCAGAGCATCAAGCAAGGTAATCGCCCGGTGGTCGACTACGAACAAGTTCACACAGCCTAGCACGCTACGCACTGAGGATGTAGCGACAGATAAATCCAGATGCCTCGTTTTATGAAGGGACTTAACTCAGATTGCAAGTAGGGTTGATCACCCACACCTTTCCGCATTTCCAAGAGTTGGTGAATAAGGCGCTTATTCTTGAGGACAAGCGCAAGGAACTGGATGAGAACAGAAGCGCAGGATGCAACAAAGCAAGGATCACGCCAGGAACGCATACCGCTGAGAGTTGCACCAAATCAATTCTTGATTCCAACCACGTAATGCAACGAGGACACCATCCCGGACCAAGACCTGCCAATCGTAACTACTGCACCCAGCCCGCTAGAAACGCTACCCCAGGCAAATCAAGAAGGAACAAAGGTGAGACGCCGCTACAAGCGCAACGAGCCAGACACTTTGCCAACATTGTCCAAAGAAGACAGCAGAGTGACCCGGCCGCTTCAATCTAGGAACCACCCCAGCTAGGACGCCCGACCAGGAGCCATACCCTGCACTCAGGTGAGAGGCCGAAGTCAACCATGTCACCGCAGATGCACCGCAGAATGCTACTGGACGTCGTACTAGGTAAGTTACTTGTTAACTCGATGCACCTGTGATTTTGTTTGACTCGAGCTTCAGATTCGCTTGTTTCGCAAGGCTTTGCTACTAGAAATGATTTGAGGATTGCAAGGCTTAAGTGCATGCTTTTAGTTCAAACCCTGGTTCCGAACTCCGAACGAAAGTAGGATGTTCCGGGTGAGAATACTAATAGATGGAATAGAGTTCCTAGCAAACCTTATAATTTTGGAGACCTGCACCTAGACGTTATATTGGGAATGGATTGGTTATCCAAGCACAAGGTGTATTGGATTGTGGACGAAGGACTATCTCGATTGAGAGCCCGTGTGGGAAGAAAGTGGAATTTCTAGCCACCGCAGCTAGAGATGGGCAGTTGATGGTTAACGATGCAAGGCAATCAGCATAGAGGATGTCTCAAGAGTGAATGAGTACCCGATGTTTTTCCCGAGATCTACAGTATGCCGCAGACAGGGACATAGAGTTTGTGATAGAGCTTGTACCTGCACAAAGACCGATAGCAAAGAGACCCTATCGGATGTCCACCGAGGAGTTGGTAGAAATGAAGAAACAAATAGAAGAGTTAATGGAGAAAGGATTTATCAGACCAAGTTAGTCGCCGTAGGGAGCACAGTTTATTTGTCAAGAAGAAGGACGGAGTTTCAGGATGTGCATTGACTACCGTGCACTCAATGAAGTCACCGTGAAGAATAAGTATCCGCTACCCGGATTGATGATTTGTTTGACCGATTAAGAGGAGCCGGAGTTTTCTCCAAGATTGATCTCGAGATCGGGATACCATCGATTGAAGATCCGATCGTAAGATATTCAAGACTGCATTCTCGTCAAGATATGGACATTACGAGTTTACGATTATGTCTTTCGGTGCGACAAATGCGCCAAAGATATTTCATGAATATGATGAATAAGGTGTTCATGGAATATTTGGACAAGTTTGTCGTCGTGTTCATAGACGATATCCTAATCTACTCCAAGACAGAGCGAACATGCCGAACACTTAAGGCGAGTTTTGGAAAAGCCGAGGAACGACAACTTTTCGCCAAGTTCAGCAAGTGTGATTTTTGGAAGGACAAGGTGGAGTTTCTTGGACATGTAATGACCGCATGAAGGAGTCGCCGTAGATCCAAGCAAAGTAGAAGCCGTGTTACATTGGGAGCACCAAGACTGTGACCAGTTCGGAGTTTCCTTGGAATGGCAGGATACTACCGCCGTTTCATCGAAGGCTTTTCGACAATTGCGAAACCTCTTACGCAATCTGAAGAAGGAAAAGAAGTTTGCATGGACGCGGAATGTGAGAAAGGATTTCAGGAGCTGAAGAAGCGATTGACGCCAAGACCGGTGTTAGTTCTACCTGATGTTGCTCAAAGCTTCGATATTTATTGTGACGACGCGCCAAGGACTTGGATGTGTGCCGATGCGTAATGGAAAGGTCGTCGCGTATGCATCAAGGCGATTGAGGCCGCATGAGGAAAATTATCCGACACATGACCTAGAGTTAGCCGCCGTAGTGCATGCCTTGAAGATATGGCGTCACTATCTCGATTGGAAAGCAGATGTGAAGTGTATACGGATCATAAGAGCCTTAAGTACATATTCACCAGTCGGATCTGAATATGAGGCGAGGAGATGGTTAGAGTTGATCAAGGACTACAATGTTGGAATCCATTACCATCCCTGAAGGCCAACGTAGTAGCCGACGCCCGAGTCGGAAAAGCCATACCGTGAGTACGTTGCTAGCCACAAGTCAGACGAGTTATGTGAGGATTTTCGAAAATGAAGATTGAGGTAGTACCTAGCGGATTCTTGGCCGCATTAGAAGTAAAGCCTACCCTAGAGGATCAGATCCGAGAAGGATGTAGGATGATGACAAGATCCGCAGGATTAAGTCCATCAAGGAGGAAGGCAAGGCAGAGGACTTCAAGTTGGATGAGCAAGGCACGTTGTGGATGAAGGATCGTATTTGTGTGCCTAACAAAAAGGAGTTAAAGCAATCGATTCTCGAAGAAGCCCATGACTCTAAGTACTCGATTCATCCTGAAGCGCCAAGATGTATCAGATCTCAAGGAGAGATTCCGTGGCCGAGTATGAAACGTGAAGTTGCCGAGCATGTTGCATTGTGCGACGTATGCCGCAGAGTCAAGGCAATGCATCGAGACCAGCGAGATTGCTACAACCGCTGAAAATACCCGAGTGGAAGTGGGAGGAAATCGAATGGATTTCATTACCGGTTTGTCAAGACTCAAGGAGGTTATGACTCCATATGGGTTATAGTGGATCGCTTGACTAAAGTAGCCCATTTTATCCCCGTGAAGACCACTTACTCGAGATAAATTAGCGAATTATACATGATCGTGGATTGTCTGCTTGCACGGAGTGCCAAAGAGGATTGTATCAGACGAGAGGTACCCAATTTACCTCAAGGTTCTGGAATAAGTTGCATGAAGCCATGGGAACCCGTTTGAACTTCAAGATGACTTATCATCCATGCATCGACGGGACAGACCGAAAGAGTCAACCAGATTCTGGAAGATATGTTGAGAGCTTGTGCATTGGCTTATGCTACCTCTTGGGATAAGAGTTTGCCGTATGCCGAGTTTAGTTACAACAATAGTTATCAAGCTAGTTTACGATGTCACCTTTTGAGGCATCAGATGGTCGACTCGCCGGACGCCATTGAATTGGAATGAGACTGGCCGAGCGCCGTGTCTTTGGGCCTGATATTCTTCAAGAGGTCAAGAAACGGTCGCCATGATTAGGGAAAGGTTGAAGATAGCCCAATCACGACAAAAGAGTTATCTTGACAATCGTCGCGAGACTTGAGTTTTGAACCGTAAGACTTTGTATACCTCGAGTTACGCCTCTCGGGGGAGTTAAGAGGTTCCATGCCAAAGGGAAACTTCGCACCCGTTATGTTGGACCATTTAAGATTTTGAGTCGCAGAGGCGGTTGCTTACCGAGTTGCCACGATGCGTTAAGCAGGAGTGCATGACGTATTCCATGTGTCCTGATTGAAGAAGTGTCTCCGAGTTCTGAGGAGCAGAACACCGCTAGAGTCAATTGAGTTGCAAGAAGATTTGACTTATAAGGAACATCCCGTGAGGATTCTAGACACAATGGATCGAGAAACCGTAAATAAGTCAACCCGCTTCAGAGAGTTCAGGAGTAACCATGCAGAGAGCGGCGACTTAGGGAGCGAAGAGGATTTGAAGAAAGAGTTTCCAAACCTATTCCTTTAGTAAGCCCTGAATCTCGGGGACGAGATTCTATTAAGGGGGGAGGTTTGTAACACCCCAAAATTTTGCTTTTCTTAAATTCATGTGTGATTTGGCACTTTGGTGAAATTTTTGGAATTTTCTGGAATTTATTTGGATTTATCTGGAATTTATTCCATTTTGAAATAATTAAAGAATTTAATTTTGCAAATAAAATTTTGTTGGAAATATTTTATTTGAGTCCAAAATGTTCCAAAGTATTTTCCAGAAGTTTTCTGGAATTTTTCTGAGTCTTTTGCTATTTTTAATGAATTAAATGAATTACTGGGAATTATTTTAAATATTAAATCGCTGGAAAATCAACTCGGTCTAGTATCGTTCATCCGACCGAAGTCGGAACCCGAAGTCGGACCCGAACCCGACCCGAGCCAGTTGGCTCGATCAAACCAGCTCAAAACCCTAATCAATCCCAACCGTTGGATCAAGATCCAACGGCTGAGATCCGCCCGTACCGGTTCGAGCCGTATCCGGCCCGGATCCGATCGCGCCCGTGCGATCGTGGCCGTTGATCGTGCCACGTGGACGGCTGTGCGTCATCGTCTCCGCCGAGTCCGAGCGGACTCGCCGCCAGCCCGCCGCGTAGTGTAGAATTAGGTTTCCGTCTCGCACGGGCCGAGGCTATTTAAAGCCCTGGTCACGCCCGAGGTTGCCCTCATCCTTGCGCACCCGTTTCCCGAGCCATCTCGCTGAGCCACCGCCGCGTTGCCGTCGTGCGAGCTCGCCAGAGTTGGAGGAGGTGACCGCCGCGGTTTTGTTCGATTCCGTCGCCGTCCGTCGTCTTCCGCCAGAAGGAGCCCGGTCCTAATCCCGTGACAAGACGCACCCGAAGGAAGGACTCATCTCGCCGGAGCAACCCGAGCGCCCGTCGGGCTCGTCGTCGTTCTCGTCTCCGGTGGGCTGCAGCTCCGCCCGCGTCGCCATCGCCCTCGCGAAGCTTCGTGGACCGTCCGATCTTGATCGTGCGGTTGAGGTGAGTTCACGTGTTCTAAACCCGGTTAGATCTGGACCGTTGGATCAAGATCCAACGGTTCACAATCGCCACGTCTTTGTAGTAGTGTTATTATAGGATTAGATCTGGACCGTCCGATCTAGATCGAACGCCCACGATCATCGAGTAGATTCAACGTGTTAACCCTGGATCTAATCGCGCCGCCGAATTTCAAATCAACGGTAGGGATTGCGCCCGCGTGTCGGGAAGTTGGACCGACGCGGTCAGCGCCAGTGCAGCGTGTGGCGCGTGTCCACACGCTGGCCCCGCATGTCGAGGAGGCCCACGTCAGCCGCGTTTGCGTGAGACCCCGCACTGACAGGTGGGTACCACCTGTCAGCCTCACCCGAGCTGTGGACCGGGTCCACCGTGGACCAAACCCCGCCGTGGTCTGAGCACATGAGCCGGTGACGTCGACCAGCCAATCAGAGCTGACACGTGTCCAAGCCGACGTAATAATTAATTTCCGAAAGAAAAATGATTTATTAATTCGAATAATGATTTGATTTTGTTTCAAACTTCAAACGCTTATAACTTTTATGCGTTTCAACTCCGATTTGAGTGATTCAAATTTCTAAATTTGTATAAAATTCAGATCTACTCAAATATGAATTTTATTTAATTTTTGGACTAAAGTTTTTCTCTGTAATATTATTTAATTGATTATTTAAACTTTAATAAATCATAACTTTTGCATTTTAACTCCGATTTGAACGATTCCAGTTCCTAAAAATCCAGAAAATTATGTTCTCTCTGTTTATGGATTTTATTTGGATGTTTGGATACTTTTTGCCTATTGTTTATTCGTGTATTTGCTATTTGCACGCTTTACGAGTAGACGTTGAAGTGCCGGAAGGATTCGAAGGAGAAGTGTTGACTCAGATCCAACTCAAGACCAAGAGCAAGTACTTTTTGAAGGCAAGTTGTGCTTTGACCATGTTGATCCTATTTGAAATCTATTTTGATTTAAACTATTGCATGCTAGTTCAATTAGAAAAATACTTTGTTTAAACACTGGGGTTAGATAAATACCAATTTGCTATATGACACCTTGATTACTTAAGTATGTGCCATGACCCTTTGTCACCCTAGTTGTGGTTTACTAGTTGGACATTATTAAATTGCCAACATGGGTTTAGACCGTTGTAGTATCCGCTTAGACACCTTTCGTGCTCATGACATGATTTTGGACAATCAAATGTTAATATTGACTTAATGATATATTGAACCTGTTTTGGGAAAAGTATCATGTGATGTTGATGGCACGTGGTGCATGGTAATCAAGCGGGGTTTGATAAACGATTTTTGGCCGGGGCATGTGGCAAGAGTAATCAGTGGGCCGATTGTGGCATTGGGAGTGTTGATTTGGTTTTTCGTAGTCTTGCCCTGGTCACTCTAAGGACTTAACCTTGCAAGCCTTTGAACTGGTCATACTTGCAACCACATGGTGGAATGGGACGGCCCTAGTTGACTAAGTCGCTAAGGACTCGCTTGTGGAGCCTCAGGGTGTCAATTACACCGTTTGTGTGATTGTGCGGGGAGCGTATCGTGGTCGTGGGCCGATACCCATCTAACGGTGTGTTGGTCCCATACTTCGCCTTGGCTAAGGGAAGGGATGGTGTAGAGCACGAACCTGAGAGGACCACCTATGTTGTTTGAGGCTTCCGAAAGGCTTTATTCTGAGGAACTTCGCCTTTGTGGTGTTTGACTGTATCTTGTGGGTAAAGTGCATAACCTCTGCAGAGTTTAGAATCTATTTAAATAGCCGAGTCCACTGTGATCGACAATGCTCGGGAATTACAATCAAGGGTTAGACTTTACGAAAATAAATTGGATTTGTAATTTGGTTTGGTTTAATAATGAAGATGATGGAAATATGGTTTAGTATGGTGAAAAATGTTTATTAAACTTCTTGAAAGGATTATTTAAGCTTTACTTATTTCTACGCTTTGAATCTACTTATATTACTTTTCGAATGTCAAGTTTCGCAAATATACCTTGAGCTATTCCTTTGTATCAAGCCATGCATATAGTATATTAGCTTGCATTCTCGCATGACTTGCTGAGTACCAAGTACTCACCCTTGCCTCAACACAATACCGCTTGAAGAGGAGACTACGCCCGGAGGAGGAGGAATTCCAAGAGGATCCGTCTACTTAGGGATGCGAGCCCAGTCAGTTGCCTGTGGTATACTGGATGGCGCCACGAAGTTATCTTATTTTCCGCTGCTATTATTTCTCTTTTAATAAGTTTCGCCTTGCGAGGCATACATTTGTAACTTGACCATAAGGTCAAGTAACCAGTTTGGTTATTTAAATAAAGCACTTTTGATAATATCGATGGGTATGATTGTGATATTTACCGATGTTAAGACTGTGTGCACTAGCGCGTTCCTGGACTAGTGCTGAATACACAGAGGGTCCGGATTTGCAAATTCGGGGTCCCGACAACGGCTAACCGGTGTGCGAACCGGCGGCACGGGCTAGGTTGAAAAATAACGATTTAAGGCCGGCACCGGGCTTCTCAGCAAACGGAGACCAAAAGAACCTTAAGGATGGATCAAAACAGTACAAGATGATCCTCCGGACGCGACAACACGGCCGGAGCGAACCAAAATAGCCGGCGTCAAAAGGCGACGCGCGGCGACGGCAAACGGTGGCCTAAATATATAAAAAAAATTCCGGAGGATGGGATGGCAAAGGGGGAATGTCTACTGCGTAGAATGCGGCGAGACGAGCTCAACGGTATAGGCGGATTTTGCGGCGCCCCTCCGGATTAATCACAAACTGCCGTTTAACGGGTTTCAGATCAAAACTTTGGACGGCCATAACTTCTAGAATAATGATCGGAACTTAACGAAATTTGACCAAGATCTAGATGGGACCAAGAGGCACACCGTGACTCAGGTGGCTCGAAGAAATACATTCTGGAACAGCGGGGAACGCGCGAGGAAGTTTGCCGCTGTCTGAAACGCAATATGTTCGTAGTCTGATTGGAGAGATTATTTTTCTGCGCCAAATCCAGAGGGCAAAACCGTGAGTCAAGATGTGCATCACGTAGAGGACATCCCCAGGAGTCTACACAAAAAATTTCACGGTCAAACTCGAAAAATTGAGGGAGTTATGGCCTCGGCAAGATTCAAGATTGAAACGGCCATAACTTTTGATCCCCTGGGCCAAATTGGCTGAATTTTGGACAGCAAGCATATGGTACCTTGTGGCACACCATGGATAAGACGGATCTCGAAAAGAGTCGACGAGCTGCCCGGGACGCGGCTCCAAAGTTCGGCCGTTGTCGGGCGACGTTCGGGCGACATTGGATGGTTTTGGAATTTTAGAAAATTCATCTGAGGTCTAGGGGACGTGTGGGAGGTCTACAAAGGTTAGGGGTGGTGGCTAGGTCAAGCAAAAAAAATTTGGACGCGTTTGGAGCAAAAACGGGCCTTGTAGGCATTTTACGAGCACAAACCGTGCATGGCTCGGACTGGGCTGACGTGGCGCGCTGTGGTGGCGACACGTGGCATTTTCGAATAAAAACGATTCCGAAAATTCAAATAAATCATATGAAGCAATAAAAATACCCGAAAAATTCTAAAAAAATTCTAGAAAATATTTTGAGATATTTTGAACTTAAATAAAATATTTTCAGATAAAATTTATATAAACTTTTCTAAATAATTAATTAATTTCAATAAAAGGGCTTAATACAAATCGATCCCGAATAAATCATTTTAGGCAATAAAAATAACCGAAAAATTCTAGAAAAATTCTAGAAAATATTTTGAGATATTTTAAACTCAAATAAAATATTTTCAAGAAAACTTTATATAAACTTTTCCAAATAATTAATTAATTTCAATAAAAGGGCTTAATTCAAATCAAATTCAAATAAATCAATAGAGGTAATAAAAATACCAGAAAAATTCTAGAAAAAATCTAGAAAATAATTTGAGACATTTTAAACTCAAATAAAATATTTTCAACAAAACTTTATATGAAATTTTCCAAATAATTAATTAATTTCCATAAAAGGGGCTTAATACAAATCCATTTCAATTAAATCCAATAAATAGCAAACGAGCTCCGAAAAATCTCAAAAATTACAGAAGAACTTCTTGAAACACAAGGAATCCAAATAAAATAAAATAAATTTTATTTGAGGTTTAGAATAATCAAATTAAATTGTTTTAGCTTTTAGAAAATTCAAATCAAGCTTTATAAACACGATAAAATCAACGAAATTTTTGGGAAGCTAAACAAAACCAAAATTTTTGAAAACCCAAATTTTGGGATGTTACATAGTGTATCCTAAAAGCTAGGCTGAGATGAAGACATGCAAGCGAAGCTCGATCATCATCTGGTCGCACTCGGGCACGATGACCTAGGAGATGGAGGATGGGCACCTCGCTCAGCACCCTATAACGCGACGTCACTATGATGGTCATAGGTAAGTATCTTCACTATGCCCTGCGTATCATCCAACACAGAACGTAGAACCCCAAGTAGGCCTGACACAGTGTTGTGCCTCCCATGCCATAGTGCAGTGGAAGCCTCATCGATGGTACGGTTCGCATGATCATACTGCATAGACAACACGAGATGTTGGTTAGTTCTCAAAATATGAATGAAATATAATGTAGGCTCATACCGTGTCGTCATGCCGTGCTGTGCAGTGTGGAGGGTGGCCGAGGCCCCAACCTATTAGCGTGCGTGACCTCCTCTAGCCTCGGAGGAGTAGGTCCAGTAAGTCTAGCACGTGTACATGGCACGTACCACTCCAAGGATGGAATGTATGAGTCCACATCATACAGTCGATCCTCGATCACTACCTGCTCCATGGTGGAATCCACCCATGCTGTGATCCATGGTAATTGCGTCTTGCTCCAGTCATCACTCTGTTGCACCCTCCGCGATTTCTTGCGGGAAACATAGTGGCAAGTTATGAGTTAGAATTACATCATGTAGACTCGTTGCGAGAAACATAATAGAAAGTTACGATTTACACTTACATATGCACTTTTCATGGCAGAGTTGGGCCAACTTGAGGGGGGATTTGTTGATGAAGTTTGAACTAGCACATCACTCGGGCAGGGCAATACACCTCCGCCATGTGATAGAATATGAGGTGGCACCTCGTCAACCAGTAACGAACTTCCTGCCCACATTGCATTGACAATCCATGATGTGCCATACTAAGCAAGAGCTCTGCAGTCTATGGTTGACATATGATTTCATCTTCATGTAGGTTCTCGAAATAGTAATTGAACTCTAGGTAGACTCTCCGAGGCCTCTCCCTAGCCCATCTCAAATGGTTGGCCGTCCATCACATACCCATGGTTGGCCTGTCGACTGGGTACCTACCCTCTCCGTAGAACAGAGCAACTAATGGATACAGGTGAACATGCTCCTTGAAGTATGGTCACCCGACAGGAAAGTGCTCCCATAACCATATTTGAAGCAAAGTGTAGCACACTGCAAGAACAGGCTCCTGTCTAGTTGTCTTCATGCAACCTACGCACAATCCCTGGTCGTAGAGAACCGAGGACCCAAAACTGTACTATGGCAGGACCTCTAGCTGGGCATCAGCCAAAGTCTCCTCAATGTGGATGTAGCTTAGATACACACAATCTCCTTGAGTAGAAGGGAACAACACCCAGCCGAACAAAAAGAGCAGGTATGCAACAATGTGAGTCTTCACAACATACTCTGGCTCATCAGCGGGGCATTGCATGTATCAGTGAAGCCATGATTGTGAAACCCTCCTAGAGTTCTCTAGAATGAAATGACCAAACCTGTGCTCCAATCTGACCCTCCAGTCAGGCCTCTTGGGTGGTGAAACTATCGTTGTGCCCCTGATAGGTAAACCGGTAATGACAGTAACATCCTGGAGGGTGGCAGTCATCTCCCCCAATTGTAAGTGCATGGAACGTGTGGATCGGTGTGCAGCTGTTTTGGCTTGTTACATGTGCATGTCATGATATTAAATATTGTGCACACTTGTTTACAATAGTCCCTACAATGGCCTTCAACGAACTTCTCCCATAGACAAACTTCAAACTTTCGCCTAATTCCATCCATGGTGCGGGCAACGTGCGAGCATGCCTTCTTAATTTTCCTCTCCATGTATGCATGCATACATTCAGAGAACTACTTCCCCTCATCCAGGTGCCTTCTCGGATTCATTCTCCTATTGACAAAGTACCCAATGATTTTGTTTCAGGTCTCTTCCATGATGGCACTGATTAGAAGGGATCGAACGTCCTTCAGAACACTGTTGTAAATCTCTAACATATTAGTAGTCATTATGTTGTACCTTGTGTCATTCCTATCAAGGAGCAGGACCACTTCTCTAGCTCTAAAGCATGCAACTGTACCCACTGTGAGGAGTCATTGACCTGGCCCTCCTCGAACTCCATCCTATGATTCGAGGTCTCCTCATCCAATGCTCTCCATATTGCTCTGAACTTCCACCTCTGGTTTTGCATGCACAACCTCTTGAACATCTTTATGACTTCCTTGTTGCGGAACCTCCTATGCAAGTTCACGACAAGATGCCTCATGCACCAGCAATTGACAATATCATTCCATTGGAACGGTGGTTGTGTCCCTCCTTGCATGGTGATGATGGCGGACATTAACCCAGCATGTCTATCTGTGATGAGCTATACATTCGGGCAATCTTGGACAATAGTTTGCTTGATATTAAGTACGAACCACAACCAAATCTCCGTGTTCTAGCTTTCCACGATTGCATAAGCCATCAGAAGTATAGGGTCATTCGTGTTCACTGTGACCACCATCAGTATGGTGCCCTTGTACTTGCCGAACATAAAAGTCTATCCATTGTCAACACAGGCCAGCAGTACTTGAAACCTTAGACGGCTGGTCCAAATGCCCAAAACACACAGTCTAGGATGAAGCAGTTTGGACCCTTCGTGGGATGTGGTCTATCCATCTTGTTGATGTACGTCCCAGGATTGGCTTGAGCAATCTGCTGAAGCATCTGTGGAACAAGGTTGTATGCCTCTTCATATGTGTCGTACATCATCTCTATAACTTTTTCTTTGCTTGCCACACCTTGCCGTAGCTAACATGATATCCCACCATGTGTTAGTGTTATGCCCTTGAGGCGATCATATAGATGATTGTAGCATGACTATGTTTATGAATAATAATATGATTATTGGTCTAATGAATGTATATCATTATATTGATCAGCAAGTATGTGACCTGCTTATGAAACTCTTTACTTATTGATATCATTATATTGATCAGCAAGGATCATACATCTACTATGTAAATACATTGTGAACACATGTTGAAGAACATGGGTTAGATAGACCCACAATGGGACACTGCGAGAATGTTACATTCGTATGTGTCATCAGTGTATCTCATACATAGTAGATGTATGATCCTTAGACCTAAGATTGTCACATTCCCTACATGTGTAATAGTTTACCTTGGGGTTACCAAACACTATTTTCCAACCGAATAGTTATAAAGGTAGCTTTCATGTTTGCTATGAACACATGCAGAGGGAAGTGAGCAGTCAAAATGGAATTTGCCACTCCAGTGTAACGGAGATATATGTTTGGGCCACTCGTGTGATATGATTAAGGAAGTACATGGCCATGCCATGATTGAGGAGTCAATCACAACTTATTAATATTTCACGAATACGAGAGATGGATTGAATTGTCAAAGGATGACATGCTTCTCGCCTTGAGTTCAATCTTCATATAGTTTGGCAAAGGGATTATTACATAAGTACTTTTGATAGGTTCTAGCCGATTTGATCATGGTGTGTTTGGGAGTTAGCATGCCCTGCAAGGAGCCGCTACCAACTATTGGATTGGAAAAGAGTTTTTTGAATCCATGTCCAAATGTACATGAACCTGTAGGGTCGCACACTTAACGGGCTGGGACGTATTAATTCATATTGGATCCATAATTAATGGACCACATGGGCTTAGCAGGATAATGGGCCCTGGCTTAGGGTTTCATCTCGTGGCTATATAAGGAGAGGAGAAGGGTGGGCGAGATGAGTTTTTTCACAGAGAGAGCCTCACCCGAAACTCTAGCCTCCACCTTTCATTGCCTCGCCGAGCGACTAGGTGCTTGCACACCAACGCACGGAATTCCATCCCCGGACGTGTGGATACCATAGAGGCGTTACTACAGTTGCTATGGTGCTGATCGTTAAGGAGGAGTACGTACGACGATGACGTGCTACGGTGGTGATCGGTGAGGAGGACACGTTCGACATGACGTGAACGACTACTTCATGTACCTCAACACGCGCGATGTGAGAAGCGGCTTCTCCAACTCGTCTTCCGCTGCCTCTACGCGTCAAGGGTAACGATCCATGATCTCCTACTCGCATGATGTCCTGGGTGATCGCGGTAGAATTTTTAAAATTGTGCTAATGTAGCCTACCCGTTCCTTAACACAATGTTAACCACGTCAGCCAACAGTAGCTTTGAAGAAATAGTCACGTCCATCGTGACCAAGTAAGAAATCAGGCTCACCACGTATGAGGATGTGACATTTCTATGCTTTCGTGGTGGCTTAGTAAGCACACACGTGTTGTGACACTACGGAATGGTGTGACATTATTTAACGTGAATGTTAAGGTCAAAAAAACTTTATGAAATATGGTATTGGAGGTTAAAACCATATGATAGGAGGCTTAATAGCGTTTCCGGGCCGTTTCTGGGGTTTTGGGCCTTTCCGGGGGAGTTTGGGCCTAAAGGAAAGGGTCGTGGGCTTTGGTGGGATGGAGTTTGAGTCCTAATAGGAGTAAGAGACCTGGTTGGGGGCCTCCCTCAGCCCCTTTAGGCGTTCACCCCCTGCCAGGGTTCACAAAACCGCGGAAAACCGCTCGAAAACCGCGGTTTTCGAGCGTACCGCTCCGGTTCGAGATGCAAAACCGTTCGGTAAACCGGTCTAATTAAAAAACAAATTAAAAAAATTTAAAAAGTTTGAAAAAATTTGTATATTCGGTTTTTCGTGAAAAAACGCGGTTTTTCGCGTAAAACCGCGGTTTTTCGCGAAAAACCGCTGAAAACCGTTTTCGAAGAGGCCGGGTTAGTTTTTCGTGAAACCCTAGCGGTTTTTCGTAAAACCGGCGGTTTATCGTGAAAAACGCGGTTTACCGCCAAAGCCGAATCGATTTCAAATTTTTTCAAATTTTTGGATTTTTCAACTCTTCGGTTTTAGCGGTTTTTATCGGTTTTAGCGGTTTTGCGAAAACGTCTGCATGGCAGCCGGTTTTGCGGTTTCGGTTTTGTGAACCCTGCCCCCAGCCCTTGCGCCCCCACAAGTCCTAGCCGCCCCCCCACACCTCCGCACCTCCTCCTTGTGGCGCCTCCACCTCCCCCATTGCTCCCCATTGCTCCACCACCTCTCCACCACCTCTCCTCCTCCCTTGCTGCCCCTAGGGGAGTTCTCCACCTCCACACCTCAAAGATCTATCCGTTGGAGCGCTCCGCGACGAGGAGATCCGGTGGGATTGGACTGAGGAAGGAGATCGCGCGAACCGGGAGGAGATCTATTGGGTTTTCGTGCGTTGGGCAAAGGTATGGCCATGGGAATCCTTGGGGTTGGTCTAGGTACTGTTATAAGGGTGTTTATCAAGTTTTTAGATCAATTGGTGGTACTAGAATTGAGT
This sequence comes from Rhipidocladum racemiflorum, assembly GCA_036346355.1. Lineage (NCBI taxonomy): Eukaryota > Viridiplantae > Streptophyta > Magnoliopsida > Poales > Poaceae > Rhipidocladum > Rhipidocladum racemiflorum. The sequence goes on from CM070581.1 coordinate 38,944,861, forward strand.
AGATTGGATTAGATCTAGAAGTTGCCACGTTCTCTGTTTCGGGCAGCATGAGCAGTTGACCTAGGGTTCGGTTTTTCGCCAAATTAGAGTTGGAATCTGGTCGTACGGACTTTGAAGAAGTTGTAGATAATTTCATTATCTTTCCGTGGATATAAAGAACGTTAAATTCCGCCCAGCCGTTTGAATGTTATGGCTGTTTTACCGAGCATGTTAAAATCTGTGACGTGATTGGAACAGATCACGGTATTTTGTAGATTAAACAACTTTAGATTCCGAATCAGTCTTTCCCTATACCTAGAAAAAGTTGGGAAATTTCCTAAGCTACGCGAGGATGTACTCGTTTAATTGATTCGGAGTATTAGAACCCGAGTTATGCCTTTTGGAAGGCTGCTGTCCCGACGGGACAGAACCTTTGTTCTTAGGTTTTGCGAGTAGTTGGCAATGTCGGGGTAGATGAGGGTTTGCGTACTGTTTTGTGGAAATGATTGTGAGTGTGTGATACCTATGTGCAGGTGGTGCGACCCCGGGAATGCCTTCTACTTCCCGCCAATCCGTTGCCCGTGGTTGAGGCAAGTGTGTTGTAATGGATACCGATTTGTAGGTTGCTTGTTGAGAATAGATGGAATTGACTACATGATATATGATCACTTGCCATGCTTTAATGATTGCCAATGATATGATGAGCATGTTTATTATGTTATGATGCCATGTGTTAATGTACGAGTTAAATATGATGTTGAGATAATTGCATACATGGCATGTTACATGGCCCGGGCGGTGAGAAAGTCATAACTAGTCCGGGGAAGGTCGGTGAGAAAGTTATGACTAATCCGGAGAGCCATTGAGTAAGTCCTACATCGTGATTCCATCCACGTGGTGTTTGGAAGCGAGGAGTAGGCACCCTCCATCTTCAGGATGGAAGGGGGGAGAGGGTGCACACCGACGGATGTGTACTCAACCATACCGGTATGAGTTTCCAAGGAGACATGAGCATTGCATTGCATTGCATACGTAATGATGATGATAATGTTATGTGTTCATGAATGAGATGATATACATGATGTGAGACATTATTGCCATGTTATTGTTCTTGTTGTCCATTGCAATATGCTTGCTGAGTGATGAACTCACGCTTGTGTTTATGTTGTTTTGTTTTAGGTACCATGAATCCGGCATGCGGGGAAGGGAAATAGTTACACTTCCACACGTAGCTTCAATCTTTTGATTTCACAAGTCATTCAATTAGTGTTGATAATAAATTGCGTGTGATGATCATTGCTTTAAGGCTTAGCTTTGCTAAATGAGAATCTTTTCGTTCGTTTGACTCTTGGAGACATTATATGTTTGGAACTAGACTTACATTGTTGCTAAATCGTTAATTATTGCTGTTTTAGATGCTTTCCATTATGATATAACTTGTGTTACTGTTGTTGCTCCTTCAATTCATGTTAAAACAAAGGAGATGCTGCCGAAATCTCGGTTTTTAGCATGTGCGCCTTTGCTGGAATTTATGTTTAATTGTGGTATTTAGATGTTGTTTAGCTTATGTTTGGTAGCATTTAGATCATGAGCCGGACTCAATTTTCCAATAAACCAGTAAGTTTTGCATGTACGTCGGACCAATTTCTTTGGTCAGTCGTGAACGGCTTTTTGAGGATTGATTTTGCATGTACGACGGACTGATTTCTTTTAGTCTGTCGTGAACGTGTTTTCGCCGGAATGATTTCTTCTTGAAACCGAGACTTTCACTTGTACACCGGACCGATTTTGTTGGTCCGTTGTGAATGTTTTTTTTGAGTGACTTTTTCATGTGTACGCCGGACCATATTTTTTGGTCCATCGTGAATGCGTTTTTGCTCGATTAGGGTTTTGAGCAAAATTGGAATTGTGTTTGATTTGTTTTTGAGATTATGAAATTTGTGGAAATTTCATGATGCTTGAAGTGGACTTTATGCAATGCTCATGTTAGTATTTGCATGGATTGATGTGAGTCAAGTTGTGGACTTGTGCTCGGAATTGTTTTGTGGTTTGTTCATGTGCAGGTATTGCTCGAAGACGAACGTGGTCAATGACGGGACCGGAACTATGTTCATGGAGGAGCTGAGGTTCGGGACTAGGTTCAGGGAGGAACTGAGGTCTTGGTGGTCAAGGATGTCATGCGGGACGTTCGGGCTAAGAGAATGGTGCACATGAAGAATGGTTAGTCACGTTAGAATGGCAGGAGGTCATTCGCGTGCAAAGTGTTAGTCACGTGAGTATGGCAGGTGGCCATACGCGTGCAAAGTGTTAGTCACGTGAGTATGGTAGGGTTGCCATACGCGTGCAAGAGTTGTACTCGGCCAGGTTGGGCCAAGAGGAGTTGTATACATACTCCTTCTAGATTTGGAATTGTATTCAGAACTCCTTGTGTTTTGCTCCTTTAAATAGGAGGGGTTGTCTCCTGTTGAAGGGCGTCGAATTGAGGAGAGCCAGGCGCATAGAGCCTTGTGCTCAAAGTTTAGGGTTTGTACTCTTTTGATGAGAGTACTTTAGACAAAAGAAATAAATATCAATTCTTCTAGTTCCTTGTGTGCTACAATATTCTCTTTTGGTTCTTGTTTGCATACTTGTTCTAGTTCTAGATTGGTGTTGATTTTCAGTTTTGGAAGGCCAAGATGGAGGCCTTCATCCAAGCACAAGGCTTCACAATTTGGGAGAAGGTCTACAAGCCATATGAAGTCCCTGCAAACGATAACGTCAACGACACCAATCGCACACATATTGAAGCAAACAGCAAGGCGCGCAACTTGATCATCCAAGGTTTGGGACGCATCGACTTTGACCGTGTGATCCATCTCAAATCCGCACATGAGGTATGGAAATCTCTTTGTGATTACCATGAGGGTTCTAACACTATTAAAGAGGTTCGTCAAGATCTTTACAAAAAAGAATACATGCGATTTGAGATGAAACCCGGTGAGTCGCTAGATGACTTCTTTGCACGTTTCAATAAAATTCTTAGTAATCTTCATGCTATTGGAGTTAGCTTTGATGATGCTGCTAATGCTAGACAATTGCTTGGTGCTTTAGACATGTCTATTTGGGAGATGAAAGTTACATCCATTAGAGAATCTACTGTCATGAGTACACTTACCTTAGATGTTCTTTATTCCAAGTTGAAAACTCATGAATTAGATGTTCTTGCTAGAAAGAATGATCATAAATCAATTGCTTTGACATCTCAATCTAGCATATCTCATAATAGTGCTGCTTCAAGTTTTGCTCTATCTTTCTTGTCTTCACTAACCGATGAGCAGTTGAGCAATTCCCGAGAGAAAAGACTTGTCACTACTCTCTTCTCGCTTTAACAAAGCTTTACAAAATGTGAGAATGAGAAAGAGAGGTGGTGGTGGCCCTCCAAGATGCTATGAGTGTGGTGATCTCGACCATATTCGTCCAAACTGTCCTAAACTTGCAGGTAAAGCATCAAGGGAGGAGAAGGACAACGACAGAAGAAAAGAGAAGAAGTTCTCTTCAAGTAATAGAAAGAAGAAGAGCTTCATCAACAACAAAGTTGTCCACCGAGTTCTTTCCGCTCTTGAACAAGTCAATTTGAGTGATGTGGATTCAGGGAGCAGTGAGGACGATGCAACTCCAAGCAAGCATGAGTTGACGGGGTTGTGTCTCATGGCTAAAAGCAGCAACAGCTTTACTGAGGATGACCACGACAGCGACTTCAATGAGGTAGATCCTTCTTACGATGAATTAGCTATTGCTGTTGCTCGACTTGGTAAATTGCTTGATAAACATGACAAGAAAATTAAGAAACATGATTTTGTTGTTGAGTCATTGAATGCTGAAATTGCTAGACTTAAAACCTTGATTCCTGATGATGATGCTTACAAATCATGTGACTTAATTTACAATGAGCTTACTTTTCTTAGGAAAGAACATGTTACCTTGTTAGAGCAAATCAATGCTGAAAATGAGAAAAATGAGAAACTTGTTAAACATGCTAGTTGTTCTACCATTGATTTACATGATACAACTCCATGTTCTATATGCTCCATACTAGAATTGAAGTTGCATGATACAAATGCTAGGGTTTCTCAAATGACAGAAGATTTGCTTACACATGAGGTTCTTTCATGCTCAACTTGTCGCAAGCAAAAAGGAAAAGTGGACGTTCCCTGTAATAATTGTTTAACTCTTTCTCGAAAAATTGATTACTTGGAAAAGTCATTAGAACGTTTCACTAAAGGAAAGAAAAACCTAAACATGATCTTGGATCAATCAAAAGTCAGCACTCATAACAAAGTTTTAGGTTTTGATTCTTATGCTCATCATAAATCACATGCTCCCACTGTTGTCAAAACACTTGAAAGTGGAAAATTTGAAATTGTCAATGAGCCTAAGAAAACTGTCTTTAAATCTATTTGGTCTTTTATCTTCTACTATGATGAATGCAAAATGTGCTTCTACTGTTAAAGCAAAACATCATGTTAAGTACACTTGCACTCATTGTGGTAGAGATGGACATTTAGTAGACTTTTGCTTTAGACTAGCCAAACAACAAAAGAAAGAAAGAGTTAAGGCTAGGTCTAATTTCATACAGGCACGCTTTGTTTCTCATTATGTGCCTAGGGTGATGCAAACATCTTTTGTTGCTAAGAACACGAGAAAAGACAAATCTGTTTTTGTGCATAAGAATGCTCGTGTTGTGCCTACTGTTGTGCGTCGTGTGTCTCAGTACTGGATTCCTAAACATCTTATTTCTAACCCCAGTACCGAGACCTCGACATTTTCTGCTTCTATGTAGGCTTCTCACGCGAGGAAGGAGAACATATGGCTAGTGGATTCTGGATGCTCACGCCACATGTTCGGTGATAAGTTTTGGTTCTCCTTCACTCGTGCATCTCATGCTGAAAGTGTTACTTTTGGAGATGCTTCTTTCACTTCTGTTTTCGCAAAAGGTACAGTGAGGATACAGGTGCATATGTTCAGGGGGAGAGTATTTTTTGTTCATGAAGACGACGACGAGGATGATGTTGAGAATGAGGAAGGCTGGATGTACAATTTGCTGTGTGCTTGTGTGCTCGTTTTCAAGCTTCCCCCCGTGCTTCACATCGACAGGCTGTCAAGCGAATTTTCAGGTATCTTCATGGTACTCAAAATTTTGGCATTTGGCTTTCTGCTTCCTCATGCATTAGTTTAAGAGCTTTTTCTGATGCTGATTTTGGAGGATGTAGAATTGATAGAAAAATACATCTGGTTCATGCTACTTCTTGGGTAGTTCTCTTTCTTGAGCATATTGAGATTAAATTTCATTTTCTCAGAGATCATGTAGAAAAACAAAATATTGTGCTTCATCATGTGGATACTGAACATCAATTGGCAGACATTTTCACAAAACATTTGTCTTCTTCTCGTTTTGTTTTTATTCGAGGAGAACTTGGGATTGTTCATCCAATGGGTTTGTTTTGAGGGGGAGTTTCCTTGCCAAGTTATTTCACTTGATGAGCTTACTTTATCATATTTCTTTATATATTATGTAATTGAGCTAATATATGATAATCTAAATTGTTCCACTTGAACTAAAAAATGACTTTGTGGAATTCCTTGGTCAGATTGCCTATAGCTAAATACTTTGTGGTATCTTACTCTTCTAGGCTTGATATTGAATCTCCTTGACAAATTTTGGCTATGAAGCAAGTGTATTTTCAACTTTACTCTTTCATAAGACCTTTTAATCACTTTTGCATGTTTACAATCAAAGAAAAAGAAAAAGAAAAGGGAATCAATAAAAAAGGGGTTGTTAAAAGCAAAAGCCTAAAGTAATGTGCTTCAGGCATGCTTTCCCTAAAAAGACAAGATGTATGCTTCAAGCATGCCATTCCCTCAAAGATAAGATGTATGCTTCAAGCATGCCAATACAAGAAAAAGAAAGAAGTATGCTTCAAGCATGCCACATGCAATTTATTATTTAAAGATTAAAATTGGTCTACTAGATTGGAGTTGAAACTACTTGCTCGCCCTGATTTGTTATTTGCTTCAACTTTGAGCCTTTGTTTTTCTACTAAAGGTTTTGCTTAGTACTTGGCTATAGTTGACTGAATTGAGGTTGAGATGCATGTCATTCCCTAACTTGCTAAAATCACATCAAGATCATGTATTTTTCATGTTATGTGATATATAAGGTTATATGATCGAATGAGCTCATCTTTTCCAATCTTGACACTCCCTTGTTTCTCCTTGTGAAATCTTTGCTACAGGAAAAATTTTGAACCTGTTCTCTCTTTTGTACTCTTGATGAATCCATTGTCAAAGGGGGAGAAATTTCGGAATCGTTGAAAAGTTTAAGGAAAAAGGGGGAGAAGAAAAAGGGGGAGTTGTTTTTGGAAATTTGAGAATTTTGGGACAAGTTCGGAGAATTTTGAAATTTTTGGGCACATTGCACATTGCACATTCACACACATTTTCCTTCTCAGGGGGAGATTTTGTTTTGCATTTTGGTCAAAGGGGGAATTCTGTGTTTTCTCTTTTTGGTCCTTGATCCTTTGGATTTCAAAATCTTTTGTAAAGTGAATGCCAAATGTTCAATTCTTAGTGGTGTTGCCAATGTTTTCATCAAGGGGGAGATTGTGAAATCATGTACTAAAAAATTGGCTTAGAATTGAATTTGCAAAATGTGTTTGATCATGTGTTTTGACATTTTGACAAGAAACAGTAAGTTTCGTTTTGGCGCCGGACCAAACTTAAAGAAAACAGTAAGTTTCCCATCTACGACGGACCAAATTTGTTGGTCTGTCGTAAACATGCTTTGGCAACCTCATTTTCCCATGTACGACAAACCAAGTTTTTGGGTCTGTCGTGGACGTGCTTTTGAGATCATGAGCCGGACTCAATTTTCCAATAAACCAGTAAGTTTTGCATGTACGTCGGACCAATTTCTTTGGTCAGTCGTGAACGGCTTTTTGAGGATTGATTTCGCATGTACGACGGACTGATTTCTTTTAGTCTGTCGTGAACGTGTTTTCGCCGGAATGATTTCTTCTTGAAACCGAGACTTTCACTTGTACACCGGACCGATTTTGTTGGTCCGTTGTGAATGTTTTTTTTGAGTGACTTTTTCATGTGTACGCCGGACCATATTTTTTGGTCCATCGTGAATGCGTTTTTGCTCGATTAGGGTTTTGAGCAAAATTGGAATTGTGTTTGATTTGTTTTTGAGATTATGAAATTTGTGGAAATTTCATGATGCTTGAAGTGGACTTTATGCAATGCTCGTGTGAGTATTTGCATGGATTGATGTGAGTCAAGTCGTGGACTTGTGCTCGGAATTGTTTTGTGGTTTGTTCATGTGCAGGTATTGCTCGAAGACGAACGTGGTCAATTATGGGACCGGAACTAGGTTCATGGAGGAGCTGAGGTTCGGGACTAGGTTCAGGGAGGAACAAAGGTCTTGGTGGTCAAGGATGTCATGCGGGACGTTCGGGCTAAGAGAATGGTGCACATGAAGAATGGTTAGTCACGTGAGAATGGCAGGAGGTCATTCGCGTGCAAAGTGTTAGTCACGTGAGTATGGCAGGTGGCCATACGCGTGCAAAGTGTTAGTCACGTGAGTATGGTAGGGTTGCCATACGCGTGCAAGAGTTGTACTCGGCCAGGTTGGGCCAAGAGGAGTTGTATACATACTCCTTCTAGATTAGGAATTGTATTCAGAACTCCTTGTGTTTTACTCCTTTAAATAGGAGGGGTTGTCTCCTGTTGAAGGGCATCGAATTGAGGAGAACCAGGCGCATAGAGCCTTGTGCTCAAAGTTTAGGGTTTGTACTCTTTTGATGAGAGTACTTTAGACAAAAGAAATAAATATCAATTCTTCTAGTTCCTTGTGTGCTACAATATTCTCTTTTGGTTCTTGTTTGCATACTTGTTCTAGTTCTAGATTGGTTTTTGTTCTTTGAGTTTCATCTTGATTTGATCCATCAAAAACCTCTCTAGGGTATCGATCTAGTGTTCCTCAAAGTCTTGTTGATAAATCTTTTGTTATTCTTGATCAATCTACAAGTTTCGATTAGATTGATTTTCGTCAAGTTCTGGAATAGCAAGCTTGCGAAGCTTATAACTTTTTATCCGTAAGTCCGATCGAGCTGATTCTTTTTGGGTTCGTTTCGTATTGGAGTCTAGTTTCTTGTGTCCAAATTTCAGATCGATCCAACGGTTGTATCTCCAGGAATTCGCGTTTTATCAAGCCTCTATCAATCTGTTTTTGTCAAATCCGAGGCAATCTTTTGGTTTCTTTTGGGGTGAAGTTTTTAATAGATCAAAAATTTGGTTTTAGCTTCCGGTCAATCATTCACCCCCCTCTGATTGCTAGTTGCTTATATCTCGATCCTACAGATAGCAACATTAAAACTTGCAAAAGTGATATAACTAATCTAAAATTTGACACACACTGGATGCACAGTAGGAAAGGGTATGGGTATCGTTCCTTTACGCTTAAATGTTGTACTTAAGCTATAATGTTGAATGCTTCATTTGATAAAGCATGTTGCTATGTCTATGAGATAAATGATTGAATTGTTCTTGTTATTTGTGATATAGTGGGTTGTGGTGCCGAAGGATTTCGGTCACCTCTTTTTGTTCATAGTAAGGGTGAGGTTTGTGGTGTGGCGGTTAGCGCCATCACCGAAGAACTATTAACCCCTGTAGGAAAAGAGTGCTTACCCTTTCTGTCGTAGATCGGGTAGTTGACTGGAGTCAAATAGAAGAGTTTGGTGGTGGATTCCTTCGTATGTTCTTTATCTTTCTATGGTCGTTCTTGGTTGGTTTTCTTGGTTTTAGTTGATGGAAACCAAAAGAAAAGTGTTTGGTATTGGATTTTCGCGGATTGTTCCGTATGTGGTGTGTGGGTTTGTCTTCCTTGGTTGAAGACGAAGAAGAGGAGTCTAGTGTTGCGCTTCTTTTGGGCGCCTTTCCAGTTTTAATGCCTAGTTTGTTGATTGTTTTATAGGGAAGAAGCATTCAATTTATTCATGTGTTTGTCTTTCTCAGGAGTTAAAAGAGTTTTTGCGGAGTTGTGCCGGACACAGTGTCGGGCTGAAGTTACGTGGCTTTGTAGGAGTAAGTGGTGTTTGATTTCGTCATTTTACTGGTTTGAGAAATCATCTTTGAAAAATCCTTCTTGTTTCGTGAAAGTTTGGGGTTTGAGATTAAGGTTTTATTTGAAATGGATTACTTGGTCGCTTGGTTTCTGTTAAGAAAATTGTCTTTCAACCATTTTCCTTTATGGGAGTCTTTGAGAATGAAAAGTGTTTTGGAGAATTCCTTTTGCATGACCAAGTTTGGGTTTGTCTCATTGCAATTTTGAGAGTCAAGTTTCCTTATGAACTCGGGATGAGCTTTAAAACTAAAATGTTGCAAACAAAGTAAGTAATCTTTTGACCGAAATCGTTTGTCCCTAGTAAGAATTGCTGTTTAGCATATTATGTAGCATGTACCAATGTGGTTTATGGGATGATGCATTGTTAAGTTAATTTTTGAGTTGAAACAATTCAATGCGGTTGTTATCTCTAGCTTGAGAATAAATAGACTACTAGTGTTGTAGTTTACTCTTAGCGAGAATGATTGAATGTGCTAAAGTACATGCTTAGAATCTGTTGCCTTGCTTTAAAAGTGCTTATGATCCTTGTTAATGTTAAAAGTTTAAACCTTGATGCATAGTTGAAACATTAAGATGATGTAGACTGCTGTTATTGTTAAAGAAACTTTGCTGGTTGTTTAAAGATGCTCTAATCTAATGGATTAATAGAGAAATTTAATCGTGTTGACTAGTGGCTTTAATTTGGAAGTTGATTAGAGTTGTATTTATGTTGTTGCAAAATACTAGTATATTTGGAAGTATGCAGTTGTGTCTCTACAATGCTAGTATTGATATCAATTGAGAAGACATAAGACTTTTTGTTAATGATGTTGTTAAAGGCAGTGTTAATGTTAGTATTCAATCTATTTTAAATAGTTGGAGTATGTTGTGTGGTGGTAGTTTTTGTTATCACATTTGAATAGAGTAGCTAAAAGAAATGTTGTTGGTTGATGAACATGCCCATTTGTTGTTATTGATGACTAAGTAGTGGTGGTAACTGTTTAGATTACTCGTTAGAAAATCATGGTTAAATAGAGGAAAATGTTAACATGTTGCGATGGAGTGAGCTTTGGATAATTAATATGATAAATGGTCTTATCCTTAATGAAAGTATAACTTAGAGTTTCACTTACGAATTCTTCCCTGTGGAGATAATATTTACATGTTGAAGTCGTTGTTTAACTGAATAAGGTTCAGTTGTCGAGACGTGAATATATAGGAAGTATGAAATTTATATGTTGATCTTGCTGAAAGATTTGTTGAAGTACTATGCTCCAATAGGGAATAAGAAGTATTATGATTCAGTGATCTGTGGGGATCATGTCAACATAGTATTGGTTGGGTGCATTTTTTATAAGCATCATAAACCCTAATTAAAAGTGTTAGGAATGGTAACTAGAGGAAGAATTCGTTGTGAAGCTTTTGGTTTAATTGTGTTGGGGCTTCTCAGGGAGTAAATAGTGATTATTGAAGTCTTTAATGGAAAGCGTAGTGGAGTACTAGAGATGGTTCTTTTATGCTTGAGCTTATGTTCAAAAGCTTTTGGACTGGTCGGTTGTTTGCCCTTTTGGTTGAAGGGTTTTCGGTCAAGATGTTCCATATCTTTGTGTTTGAGTTTCCTAAAACTCGTAGAAATTGGTGCAAATATTTGGTTTTGGCTAATTTGTTTAGTTGGTGCTATGAGTATGGATTTACACCCCAAAAGTTTTTTAGTCGATCGCGCCCTTTCGCGTTCGCACTGAATTATCTTTGGAATTAATTTTAAAAGGAAGCAGATGGTCATAAAGGGTTGTGTTGGAAACTTTTGAGTTAAGCCCTTGATGTGTAACTCTGTTTGGCTAGAGTTGGAGTCATTTGGAAAATGTGTCTGGTGTGCGGATGTTTCACAAGTCTGGTTTTTATGAAAGTTTCATAAGTGAATTTGGTTAGTTAGGAGTTTTCTTTTGGGATTGAGTTTCCCTCTTTTTTGATAAAATTTATGGCGGTTGTGTGTGCAGATGTTTGACTTTGGAGTCGATGTTCTGTTCCAAAAGGTTGAGTTTGTTTTTGCGAGGTGTTGCAAGGTTAGTTTTAAATGGATGATGGGTTTTCACACGATGTGGTGTTTTGTTGTTAACGTTGTTGCCGTCATAGTCTATATGATTTAGCGCAACTGTCAGTGTTATGTGTATTTCAATCATGTGATACCGAGGAAGAAGTCTTTTTGTGAATGACTTTTCGGTATTGTTGTTATATGATGAATGAATGGTGAAAAGTAAACAAGACATCGTGTATAGATGTTAAATGATAAAAGAGTCATTGAGCCAGGTCGGTGAGAAAGTCATATATGAAGATATGACTATTCCAGAGTGCTCTTGAAGTATGTGCATTCATGTCATGAAACGAGATTTCTTTTGCTTTCTAGTATGAAAAGAAAAGAATGAATAATTTCTGGTGTTGATTGTGGTGAAGGGATGTGTGTTTCCTTTGCGTTTTGGCTTAGGAAATTAAAATGAATACTCTCTGGTTGTTGTCGAATCCTTTCCAAAGTGGTTTTAACGCTTTGGGGTTTGAGTTGTTGGATGAGGGCCACTTGGGTTCATGTTATGGTTGAGCTCACTCAATGATTGTGCTCTTTATCGTGGTCCTTTGAGTGGAAGGTTGTGTATGACTCAATGCAAACCTTCGTGGAGAATTGTGTCGTTGAGGTGTTCCTCAGTAGGGTTGATTACATTTTGAGTGGACCACTTGGTGGTTACTAGTGATCGTTTTTCCTTTTGAAGTGTATTGGTGCTTTTGTCATTGGGCAAGAAGCGAGTTGCGTCAAACCGCAGGGGAAAGTTCGGTCGTTTCTGTTACGCGAGTCTTACGGATCCTGGTTAAAGTAGGTTGTTCGTTCTGTGGTAATCTTAGAGCATTGTGTCTCTCCTGCTTCGCGTCGTCTTGAGTACAAGGAACCACAGAAGGGAGGTTGGTACCGTGTTTTTCTGGAGAGTAGCCTGAGTTAAAGGGATCGGGCACTTCAGTGCCAAGGAATGCTTAGAACGAGGAGTATGAGACCGTTTTCCTGCGTGGTCTGTTTGGGATTTTATCCTATCGCTTGGGTCATGCCGAGGCCTTGTTTGAGTGCTTTGTGTTTCAATGTTGAGTAAAGTTCTCGCAAGTTTTTGAGTGTGAGTTATCTTTAGAGCTGTCAGTCTTTGATCCTTAGCTCCTTGCCTCTGAGTGCTGGCTGGTGCAAGTCGTAGGGGCTTCTAAGCGGGTTCTGAGGTGTGGACCATAACTCCCTTTGATTTGATTGTTTGCGAAGTGGCGTGTCTTGGATTCGGGGTCGAATCCTGCTGAAGGGGGGGGAGAATGTGACACTACGGAATGGTGTGACATTATTTAACGTGAATGTTAAGGTCAAAAAAACTTTATGAAATATGGTATTGGAGGTTAAAACCATATGATAGGAGGCTTAATAGCGTTTCTGGGCCGTTTTCGGGCCGTTTCCGGTGTTTTGGGCCTTTCCGGGGGAGTTTGGGCCTAAAGAAAAGGGTCGTGAGCTTTGGTGGGATGAAGTTTGAGTCCTAATAGGAGTAGGAGACCTGGTTGGGGGCCTCCCCCAGCCCCTTTAGGCGTTCACCCCCTGCCCTTGCGCCCCCACAAGTCCTAGCCCCCCCCACACCTCCCCACCTCCTCCTTGTGGCGCCTCCACCTCCCCCATTGCTCCCCATTGCTCCACCACCTCTCCACCACCTCTCCTCCTCCCTTGCTACCCCTAGGGGAGTTCTCCACCTCCACACCTCAAAGATCTATCCGTTGGAGCGCTCCGCGACGAGGAGATCCGGTGGGATTGGAGCGAGGAAGGAGATCGCGCGAACCGGGAGGAGATCTATTGGGTTTTCGTGCGTTGGGCAAAGGTATGGCCATGGGAATCCTTGGGGTTGGTCTAGGTACTGTTATAAGGGTGTTTATCAAGTTTTTAGATCAATTGGTGGTACTAGAATTGAGTAGATTGGATTAGATCTAGAAGTTGCCACGTTCTCTGTTTCGGGCAGCATGAGCAGTCGACCTAGGGTTCGGTTTTTTGCCAAATTAGAGTTGGAATCTGGTCGTACGGACTTTGAATAAGTTGTAGATAATTTCGTTATCTTTCCGTGGATATAAAGAACGTTAAATTCTGCCCAGCCGTTTGAATGTTATGGCTGTTTTACCGAGCGTGTTAAAATCTGTGACGTGATTGGAACAGATCACGGTATTTTGTAGATTAAACAACTTTAGAGTCCGAATCAGTCTTTCCCTATACCTAGAAAAAGTTGGGAAATTTCCTAAGCTACGCGAGGATGTACTCGTTTAATTGATTCAGAGTCTTAGAACCCGAGTTATGCCTTTTGGAAGGCTGCTGTCCCGACGGGACAGAACCTCTGTTTTTAGGTTTTGCGAGTAGTTGGCAATGTCGGGGTAGATGAGGGTTTGCGTACTGTTTTGTGGACATGATTGTGAGTGTGTGATACCTATGTGCAGGTGGTGCGACCCCGGGAGTGCCTTCTACTTCCCGCCAATTCGTTGCCCGTGGTTGAGGCAAGTATGTTGTAATGGATACCGATTTGTAGGTTGCTTGTTGAGAATAGATGGAATTGACTACATGATATATGATCACTTGCCATGCTTTAATGATTGCCAATGATATTATGAGCATGTTTATTATGTTATGATGCCATGTGTTTATGTACGAGTTAAATATGATGTTGGCATAATTGCATACATGGCATGTTACATGGCCCGGGCGGTGAGAAAGTCATAACTAGTCCGGGGAAGGTCGGTGAGAAAGTTATGACTAATCCGGAGAGCCATTGAGTAAGTCCTACATCGTGATTCCATCCACGTGGTGTTTGGAAGCGAGGAGTAGGCACCCTCCATCTTCGGGATGGAAGGGGGGAGAGGGTGCACACCGACGGGTGTGTACTCAACCATACCGGTATGAGTTTTCAAGGAGACATGAGCATTGCATTGCATTGCATTGCATACGTAATGATGATGATAATGTTATGTGTTCATGAATGAGATGATATACATGATGTGAGACATTATTGCCATGTTATTGTTCTTGTTGTCCATTGCAATATGCTTGCTGAGTGATGAACTCACGCTTGTGTTTATGTTGTTTTGTTTTAGGTACCATGAATCCGGCATGCGGGGAAGGGAAATAGTCATACTTCCACACGTAGCTTCAATCTTTTGATTTCACAAGTCATTCAATTAGTGTTGATAATAAATTGCGTGTGATGATCATTGCTTTAAGGCTTAGCTTTGCTAAATGAGAATCTTTTCGTTCGTTTGACTCTTGGAGACATTATATGTTTGGAACTAGACTTACATTGTTGCTAAGTCGTTAATTATTACTGTTTTAGATGCTTTCCATTATGATATAACTTGTGTTACTGTTGTTGCTCCTTCAATTCATGTTAAAACAAAGGAGATGCTGCCGAAATCTCGGTTTTTAGCATGTGCGCCTTTGCTGGAATTTATGTTTAATTGTGGTATTTAGATGTTGTTTAGCTTATGTTTGGTAGCATTCAGGCATATTAAATGTCGGGGTGTTACGTGTGATCTGCCAGGATAGTTATCCTGAAGCCCAAGGTCATGCCCTTGAATTTCTAAGCATGGATCTTGCTAGGACACTCAGGATCCATGCAGTTCACAATATACGTATCCTGGTTGGACTTGTACACCCGATACATGTGGTTTATGTTCTCCTCATATTTTGCAATTGCATGCTAAGCGGCACTCTTTGTAGGGAAGCGTTGCTCTACCAGCAGAGTGTCTTGATCGAAGGCCTAATTAGTGTTGGCTTTGTCTGGAAACACGAGCAAAGCCATTGCCAGATCATCAAGACACGAAGACACGTACTCCACATCAGTGGACACAATGCCACCGACAGGAGCTGCATCGTCATCTTCGCTACTATCGATGTCATCATCCTTGTCATCATCGGATATTGCTTCGTCCTCCAGGGATTTTAGTTGTCCATGGCAATCAATGTGAGTGGACCACCACTGCCCAACATCTTCGTTCGGTTGAAATTCATCTGCAGCAATGTCCTCACAGATGCCCCGAGAGGATGCTTCGATGGCAACACCATCGCCCCCAGAAGACTCAAGGTTTCTGCTCTGTCCAGGAAGCACACATACACCATCGGCTGATGGTGTCATCAGCAGAGGATTCATCACAATTTGCATATATTCCCCCATATTGCGCTTCCCGCGATCTTGCACAGCTCTCACAAATAGTCGGTCGAACCTCTAACAACTCTAGCATGCACGGCCTCAATAACAAGCTTCTTTCAGGCAGTCTCCCCATCAAATGCACTCCTCACGCACCTACAAAGCTCGGCTAGACCCATCTCCGTCAAACTGGGAGCCTGGATCACCTTTTGTTCGTAGTTTGAAAGGTCCACCCCATATGGACCCTATCGAACAACGCCGTCACCATAAAACACGAACAAATCTTGAATATCTATCATGTAGTACCTACCACAACAAATGACACATGCGTAGTAAATACTAACATACAGTTTGTCAAATCCCTAATCAATGCTAATATAAAAAAAATATGTGATGTTAATTTTCATGTACTACTTTTCAAGTAATTATGCACCATTATTTATGCTTTGTATCATCAATTCATGTACTACTCATTTCATAAGCATCATATCATTCATGTCGTATTATTTGCACTAACATCACACCAATTATTACTATTATTTATGTATTATATCGTCAATTCGTGTACTATTCTTTGTAGTGTTGCTGTTATTTAATGCATGACTCGTTGCCCTAATTAATACTGTCATTTTATGTACTACATGATGTACTAATATTGTCAATTCATATACCATTAATTATATTATTATTTTACTAATCACACAAATGTTCTCGTAATATTATCCGAACATTATTAAAGTTATGCATATATTGTAGTATTACTTCTATTTTATGTATTACTAATTCTGTCATATCATACTGGTACTACACTAATCTTATAATACTCATACTAATATTTGACTAATATTAGGCCATTATTTATGCATTGTATCGTTATTTTCTGTACTACTAATTATATTAATATTATCATTAAATGTATTAATACCATTATTTTAAGTACTATTAATTGCAGTAAAATCACACTAAGTACACATCATTAATTATTTACGCATTCGGTCCTCATTTCATGAACTACTCACTATACCAACATAGTCATTTCATACTACTACTTTCACTAACATCACACTAATTATACCCTATTTTACGTACTGCTCATTACATTACTACTTTCATTTCATGTACTATTTGTTGTACTAATATAGTGGTTTTACTTACTGCTAGTTATACTAATATTCTACTAATTACACTAATATTACAAGAAGATTGTACTAACATTCCTGAAGATTTCAAACTAACCTTCCTAAAGATGTGCTGAAGATCACTAAAGCCCGAGCAACATACAAAATAATATTCATGAAGAATTCCTGCAACATACAAATCCCGAATTAAATACCAAAAAAGGTTAACTCTAAATAAATTCCACCAAATTATGAACACCAACTAAATTACTATGGAATTTCGATTTTCAATTTTTGTTTGCACTTCTTTTTTGCCTCCCTATTTTTTCCCGTCTCTCCTCTTCGCGCTCTCAGTTTTTCAACTCACTCGAAACTTGCCGAACTATCGCGCTCTACCCCTGGTTTCTTAGCCTCTCGTGACCGCCTGATACAAATTATCACAACGGTCGTAATTTATAACCAGGGACCGAGTTCATGCGTGGAAGAAACAAACACTGGTCGATGCTTTTGGCGCATGGATGGGACGGAGAGATAGGACGTAAAGAAAAAATCGCGCGACGACGGAGGTGCTTCAGCCCAGGCCCTGTCGACGTTTGTTGTTGGCAATAAATTATATGGGGCTATGTGCTGGATCGGAACTCGATGGTAACACAAGACAAGGGATTAGACAAGTCCAGGCCCTCGACGGTGGAGGTAACACCCTAGTCCTGTGTTTTGGGATTATGATATGTATGTATCTCTGTTGTGTTTTCTCGTGTCTCTCTCGTCTCTTGCACCCCTTGCCCCCTTTATATAGGTAGGGGGCTGAGGGATCCGAGTCAGTTACATGATGGAGATTCTATCTCTAGAATACAATCGTATCTTTCCTAACAATAGTAAGTTACCATCTTCTATCTTTTCTTGCGGCCCACGGTCGTTAGAGTCCGAGTGGTACCCGAGCCTCTATAGCGGTCCCTGGACATCTCCTCTTGATGGGTCCTGGCGGGCCGCCGTGTGCATACCCAGGGTTTACATACTCCATAGTAGCCCCCGAGTGCTTCGTGATCGAGTTGCCATCTTTCTGGTTGCACCCAACCAAGTCTTGCCTCATGCCAAGTGCCCTTGGTCTTTTGGCATAGCTTCCCAACTAGTCTTCCTTTAGCGCCGAATGTTTTGGTGCAAGCAGGGAGATTGCGAAGAACTTGAGAAGAGCCCTACTGGTCGAGAATGCCAAGTGACAATTAATATATCCAATAGGATACTGGTGATCAGCCCATCCTGGAGCGCACCATGATTTGAATAAGTCTTAGCCGAGTGGTACATGTAGCCTGCTGCCTTGATGCACAGCTGACAACCCATCACGGGACATACCCTTAGAGACAATTACTCAAAATCAGTTCGTGACACCCGGCTTCGGCTTGCGGTGACCGACAATTGGCCTATATCCCTAATTGGGCTGGGCCAGAGAGCGCCAATGCTAGATATCTTAGAAACACAGTTGGCGGCCCAGATAAAATATGGTGTTTTGGTCGTTTCACCATATCTTTCTGGGGTTAACTTGATCATGGCAGCTTTGTTTCCCCCGAGGTGTTTTCAACTTAATGACGTCATGCTTATCCACGCCTAACTCGACTTCTCGTGCTGACACATAACCGCTCCAGTTTCCCATGCCAGCATTTATTTGAAGCGCTTCGTCTTCCTCGCTCTATGTATAAAAGGATGTCACCGCCACGTGAGCGATCACCCACTTCCCAACCTTGGTCTCCCCAGCGTCCCTTAGCTTCTCTCGCAGAACTCTGATGGTCGACGCCCCGCCAGCGCCTACTAACAAGGAAGCCTTCCTCGCCGAACTCTGGGCAGACTTCGACCTCGCCATGGCCGAACTCGCCGAGTAGGAGGGCGTCCTCTGTGATGCCGCCAACGTCGACAAGCTCCTTAAGGTCGTCCCAAAGCTCGTCGAGGTGAGGGATGTCCTCATCGAGGCGGTAGGGCGCGCGCGCCGCGATTAGGGCTTCCCTTTTTTTCTCTGCATGTAAATTTTACATAATATAATATTAGTATAATAGAAATAATATCAGACTTTTATACGAATCTTAGTCTTTGCTCGTTCTTCTATTTGCTTGGTTTTTGAATCCACCCGAGTAGCCTATCCCTTACATTTAGTCGCTCTGCCCGACTAACCTAGCCCCCAAGCGCCGGGTACTCAGCTCATGGCCCTTTTCCCCAGACATGCCTTCTCGGGTGACTAGAATTTGCCGTACATGGGGTCGGAGTTTCATGACTTGAGTTTTCGGCATTCTCGGGCCTCTTCGCCTTTGTTAGGGAAAAAGAGTAATCAGGACAATCGAAACGTGATCGATGTATAAAACTCAAGTGTAAAAATGACGTAGCTGTTCTGTATTGCCGAGGACCACGTCGTCTTCTCGCCTGACTCTGTAAGCCCCTATGCACGTTGCTTTGTTGGCGATGTAAGGACACTCCCAGCTTGGGGAGAACTTTGGTAGAGCCAAGTCGCGCTCGGGAGGGCAAACACTTATTAAGTGTAGCCCCCCGCTTAGAGGTTAGTTTGAACAACAACTGAATCGTAAGGCAGGAACTTTTGTTTCGAGAACACATGCACGTGCAAACATGCACTTATTAAGTGTAGCCCCTGGCTTAGGAGTTAGATGGGTAACAACTAAGTCATAAGGCAAGAAATAACTTTATTTATAATGGCACAGGCGAGCAAAGAGTTTAAGTGTAAAAGTGACGTAGCTGTTCTACATTCCACGTATAGTTGATGACGACGCCGTCTTCTCGCTTGGGTTTGTAAGCCCCCGGGTGTGTTACTTCTTCGACAATGTAGGGGCCTTCCCAGCTTGGGGAGAGCTTGTGCTCGCTTTTTTTATTCTTTCTTAGAACCAAATCTCCTTTAGAGAAAATGCGGCCCCGCACATTGCGATCATGGTAGCGTCGTAGACCCTAGAGGTATCTGGCCGACTGGATTGCAGTGATGTCCCTGACTTCTTCTAGTTGGTCGATGTCTTCCACTCAGCTTTCCTCCGACTCATCCTCTTTGTACCTCTGGATCCTCGGGGATCTGAATTCTAATTCAGTGGGTAGGACCGTCTCAGAACCGTATACCAGGAAAAAGGGTGACTACCAGGTTGCTCTGCTGGGGGAAGTCCTTAGCCCCCAGAGTACCGAAGGCAATTCCTTGACCCGCCGCGTGGCATATGGCTTGAGGCGATCAAATACCCTTGCTTTTAGTCCTTGCAGCACCATGCTGTTGGCTCGTTTGACCTAACCGTTGCTTCGCGGGTGCGCTACAGAAGCAAAGCAGATCTTGATTCCAAGTTCTTCACACCAGTCTTGAAATTCGGCACTTCTGAATTGAGTGTCGTTGTCTGTTATGATTCTATTTGGAACGCCGAACCGGACCACGATTTCTTGGAAGAATTCCCTGGCTTTGGCTGCTGTAATGGTGGCGACGGGATTGGCTTCAACCCACTTTATGAACTTATCGATGGCGACGAAAAGGTGAGTAAAACTGCCTTGTGCCTTTTGCAAGGGCCTGACCATGTCGAGTCCCCAGACTGTGAATGGCCAGGTGATTAGGATGGTTTGTAACTCTTCTGCTGGCACATGGATTTGCTGAGCAAAGAATTGACATCCTTCGCAGGTACATACGATGTCCTCTGTGTCTGTTACCACTGTTGGCTAGAAGAAGCCCTAGCGATAGGCTTTTCCGACTAGGGTCCTTGATGCTGCGTGATGTCCGCATACTCCCGAGTGGATTTGCTTGAGGAGATTTCTTCCCTCCTGTTCTGATATGCACCGTCTGAGAATCCCAGAGGCACTCTTTCAAAAGAGTTCCTCCCCGACTACGATGTAGTGTTTACTTCTGCGTGCGATGCGCTCTGCCTGCATGCGATCTTCAGGAAGTTCGTCTTTCATTAAGTAATCCAAGTTCGTCTTTCATTAAGTAATACAAGTAAGGGGTTGTCCAGTCGGGGTTGATAACTAGCACATCATTATCGGCCGACTGCTGCTCTAACTTGTCTTCTTATCGCGGGCTTGCCATAGGTTTATGGAGCTCTTCGACGAATACTCTAGGCGGCACTGCTGTCCAACTGGAATCCAGCCTGGTGAGCTCGTCTGCTACCTCGTTATCTTGGTGAAGCATGTGTGAGAGTTCTAGTCCATCAAATTTGTCTTCCAGCTTGAGCACCTCCTGGCAGTACGCGGCCATCTTATCATCAACGCATGACCAGTCCTTTTGCACTTGGTTGATCACAAGCTGAGAATCTCCACGAACCGCCAGTCGTCGAATTCTGAGTGAAATGGCGATACAAAGTCCGTGGATGAGAGCCTCGTCCTCGGTGATGTTGTTTGATGCTGGAAAATGAATCTGAAGGACATATTTCAACTTTTCTCCTTTCAGAGAGGCAAATATTATACTTGCTCCCGCACCGTTGAGTGTGAGGGAGTCATCGAAATGCATTGTCCAGTATTCGAGATCCTTGGAGGGCATAGGGTTTTGCAGTTCCGTCCACTCGGCGGTGAAGTCGGCAAGTGCCTGTGATTTGATGGCGGTGTGTGGCTTGAATGTAATCTCGAAGGCTCCAAGCTTGGCTGCCCACTTTGCAATCCTCCCGGTAGCCTCCCTATTATGGAGTATGTCTCCAATCGGGAAGGCAGTGATGACCGAAATTGCGTGCACTTGGAAATAATACTTGAGCTTGCGGGAAGTGACCAATACAGCATATAGCAATTTTTGTATCTACGGGTACCGTACCTTGGACTCGCCCAATACTTCTCTAACGAAGTAAATCGGATATTGTACCTTTTGTACGTGCCCCGGCTCCTCTCGCTCCACAACAATCGCTGCGCTGACTACGTGAGTTGTTGCTGCTATGTAAAGCATGAGAGGTTCTTCTGGCATTGGGGAAGTCAGTGTTGGGGGTGTCGTTAAGAAGGTTTTGAGGTCTTCAAAAGCCTGCTGTGCCTCCGTGGCCCATTGGAACTTGTCCTGCTTCTTGAGGAGCTTGAAAAATGGTGTCCCCCGTGTCCCAAGGCGAGAGATGAATCTGTCGAGTGCCACCATGCAACCTGTGAGTTTCTGAACATCCTTTTGACAAGTTGGCGGCTTCATCTTTAGGATGGCGTTGATTTTCTCAGGATTTGCCTCAATGCCGCGGTGGGACATAATGAATCCAAGCAGTTTTCCCGAAGGGACTCCGAAAACACACTTATCGGGATTGAACTTCATCCTGTAAGCCCTTAAGCTTTCAAATGTCTCAGCTAAGTCGGAGGTGAGGTCCCCCCTCAGCTGAGTTTTGACCACGATGTCGTCCACATATGCCTCCATGTTGCTTCCGAGTTGAGTGTGAAAACACCACTGTATCGCGCGCTGATAGGTCGCGCCAGCGTTTTTCAACCCGAATGGCATTGTGACATAGCAAAAGGCTCCGAACGATGTGATGAATGAAGTCTTGATGCAGTCTTCTTCCTTGAGATTGATCTGGTGATACCCCGAGTAGGCATCAAGGAAACTCAGGAGCTCACAGTCAACGGTTGAGTCCACCACTTAATCGATGCAAGGCAGCCCGAATGGACCTTTGGGACATGCTTTGTTGAGATCGGTATAGTCAACACACATGCCCCCACTTTTATTCTTTTTGCAGATGAGAACTGGGTTTGCTAGCCAGTCCGGATGATACAGTTCTTTTATAAAGCCTGCGACTAAAAGTTTAGTGATCTCCTCCCTGATCGCATCCCGCCGGTCTTGAGCGAACCGCCGGAGTCGCTGCTTGACAGGCTTTGCCTTCTCGTCGGCGTTGAGGGCGTGCTCGATCACCTCCCTTGGAACGCCGAGCATGTCGGACGGCCTCCATGCAAAGATGTCCTAGTTCTTCGAAGGAAGGTGACGAGCGTATCTTCCTATTTCTCATCGAGCCCTGTCCCAACTAAGGCTGTTTTGGCTGGGTTGGACAGGTCGAGTGCTATCTTTTTGACCTCTTCGTCAGGCTTGATTCCTGACTTAGCCTGCTTTCTGGTGGGAATATCTTCATCCTGCTGAGTGGAAGCTGTCAGTCGGAGTTTTTCCAAGTCGGCTGACTCCCGTGTTGCCTCGGCCAGCTCGCAGCTCTTCCTGTCGCACAGGAAAGACTGTTTGACATCACCACGCACTGTGATAATGTCCTTTGGGCCCGGCATCTTCAGTGTCGAGTAAGTGTAGTGGGGCACCGCCATGAGTTTGGCTAAGCCCGGTCTCCCTAAGATAGCGTGATACGCTGTCTCAAAATCGACTACCTCAAAACTCATGTGCTCGGTCCGGTAATTGTCCTTCGTGCTGAACGCAACGGGCAGGATGATCTGCCCGAGTGGTATGGAGGATGTCCCGGGGATTACCCCATGGAATGGTGATGAGCTTGATCTTAATTCGGAGCGAGAGATCTTCATGTCGTCGAAGGTCTTTACAAAAAGGATGTTGAGCCCGCTTCCGCCGTTAATGAGCACCTTTTTGAGCTTCACACTACGGATGACTGGGTTCAGCACCAAGGGGTACCTGCCTTGGTACGATATATGATCGGGGTGATCCGAGCGATCAAAGGTGATTGGGACTTCGGACCATCGCAAGTATTGGGGAGCCGCAGGTGTGATTGCATTGATGCCCCGAGCGATGAGCTTCTGCTTCTGCTTGGACTCATACGCGCCCGAGCCCCCAAATATGAAGTTGATTTCATTCTCGATTTCTTGATAATCATCTTCCGCGGGAGAATCTCCTTTCTTGCTGGCCTCTCCTTTTTCTTTGGGGTCCGACTGCTTGTTATTCTCTCACGCAAATCTCTTCAGGTGAAAGCAGTCTTTTGCGGCGTGCTTTCCTTTTAGATGGAAGAGGCATTGCGTGTTCATTACCTCATCGTAGTCCTTGGTTTGTGGCGCCTTTGTCCAGGCGCGCTCAGCCGCTAAACTAGCTCCTCACCTTTCCGCTTCCTGTCCTTCTATTTTGAGGACTCGGCATGGTCTTTCTTGTCCTTCTGTTGCGGGCGATCCTCTCAGCGCTCGGCCAAGGCGTCTGAGGCTGTAGCATATCGGTCAGCTAGGGTGAACAATTCCTTACCATGGTCAGAGGTTTCCGGGACATATTCTTGATGAGGTCGGGATCGCTGACTCCTTTCTGAAATGCCGCGATGACAACCGCGTCTGAGATGTCTCGAACCGTATTCTTTTTCTGCGTAAAGCGTTGGATGAAGTCTCACAGGGATTCGTTCTTCTTCTGATGAAGCTGATACAGATCCCATGGAGTTCTAGTCCTCTTGTACGTGCCCTGAAAATTTGTGATAAACTGCTCACAGAGATCTCCCCAAGAGTCTATAGAATTCCTAGGTAGACATGTAAGCCACACTTGAGCTGACGGGGTGAGCATGACTAGCAAGTAATTTGCCATTACGCTGCTGTTGCCGCCGGCCACCTTAACTGCTAGGGCGTAGACTTGCAGCCAGGCTTCGGGGTCTCTTTCCCCGTCAAACTTGACAATGCCCTTCGGGTTGAAACCGTCGGGCCATACTACTCGGCGGAGCCGAGTGGTAAATGCTCAAACCTCGTCAATGGGCTCCTCCTCCCGGCGGGGTAAGTGTCGTTGTGGCGGGGATTCCGCTTGGTAATCGTTGTTGTTGCAACGATCTGGAAGGTGGTGGTTCCTGCGTCCGCTGAGGCCTGCGTTTTGATTCTCCCGGTCGTGGTGGTTGTTATCGCGACGTCAGTTGTTATCGTGACGCTACTTGTCCTGGTGGTGGTCGGTACCAAAGCGCTCGCAGTCGTCCTCGCGTCGGCGTTGCTCGTCGGCTTCCCGCTCCTGCCTCTTGGTGTTGAGATCGTGGCGGAGGTCGCAGTGGATGGTCGAGCGCAAGTCCTCGTCATAATGGAGCCTGCGCCGACTACTCCCTGCCCAACTGCTGCTAGTCCGACTGCTAGCCGTGTGCGTCTCCGGATGCGTGCGAGGGGGTTTCGTCACTGCCTGATCTCGCTGGTTGTGCTGAACTACTGCTGCCATTACCATGGCTTTAACCTGTGCCATAATCGAGGCAGCCAGGCTATCGAGCTCGAGGATTGAGCCCAAAGTGTCAATGAGCGTCTTGGAGGTCACAATGTTTTGTTGTGGCGTGCGGAAAACCAATTGGTTTCCCACCTTTTCATGCAAGATGTCGGCTCGGTTTTGGAGTGACCGAGTGCTTGCTTCTTGGGTCTTCTAGGAGGGTGCCCTGCCTCCACTGCTTCTTCGTTCTCCTGTCGGTATTGTGATTCGGAGCGACCGTCCTCAATCACGCACACCATACGACAGTCAATCTTTGTGCGGGGGGGGGGGGATATGGGAGAAACTCGTCCCTGTCTGGGTTCACCCCAGATCGGATATGATCAGAGTCCGAGAGGGTGAGCGCGCAAAGCTTGTTGGCGACGGAGCAGAAACTCCCGAAATAGAATACCTGACCAGGAGCGAAGGTGGGGTTTTCTCTATTGACGGAAGCCATCGAGCTCGTTGAGATTAATCTTCGCGCTTCCCTTACCTGGCTTGCCAACTGTCGACGTTTGTTGTCGGCAATAAATTATATGGGGCTATGCGCTGGATCGGAACTCGATGGTAACACAAGACAAGGGATTAGACAGGTTCGGGCCCTCGACGGTGGAGGTAACACCCTAGTCCTGTGTTCTGGGATTATGAGATGTATGTATCTCTGTTGTGTTTTCTCGTGTCTCTCTTGTCTCTTGCACCCCTTGCCCCCTTTATATAGGTAGGGGGCTGAGGGATCCGAGTTGGTTACATGATGGAGATTCTATCTCCAAAATACAATCGTATCTTTTCTAACAATAGTTAGTTACTATCTTTTATCTTTTCTTGCGGCCCACGGTCGTTAGAGTCCGAGTGGTACCCGAGCCTCTATAGCCGTCCCTGGACATCTCCTCTTGATGGGTCCTAGCGGGCCGTCGTGTGCATACCCAGGGTTTACATACTCCACAGGCCCGGTTTTGGGGAGACGACGCGTGCGTAGCCACCCGGGGCCGATCTCTAACAGAGCCGACGCATGGAGGGAAACCGATTTCTTTTTCGCGCGAGGCAGTGGATAAAGGGAGGTGCGATCTTGGGCGCCTGCTTTGGCGATCTGATGCCCCCTGTGCTGCGTGGGCCCACGTTGAGTGGTGAAGCCACACACCTGAGGCGTGACTTTGTGCAACCGGGTAGGTGCAGCGCCTCCACGGCGTGGTTCAAGGCATTTCAGCGACTCCCGTGCGCGACGTGGGGCTACATCTGTTATTCCCACGCTATAGAATCTATTTTCACAAAAAAAAAAGGATAAAAGAGCCAGTAGAGTAAAATTTTCATTAATAATTATTACTGTACACTACCTACGCCAAAAAAAATTTCGAAGTTGAGAGCTTCTCAACAGAGTCCTCACGAACGGAGGTTACAAGAAACCGAGGGCAAAATGCTCGCCACACGCAGTACTTGCAAGTGGCAACACGTTAGGAACAGAAAGACTACAAGCAAATTTTGCACAGCAACATCTGACTTATTTAACTTCCTATGTTTGATTTCAACATTAAGGACATTCATCCAAGACATAATTCCTCTCCAACGTGCAGAAACTATGTAGTAGCATCATCGGATGGACAGATCCCAGATTATGCGCTAACCTTGAAGCACCCAACACAAATCCCGGGCTTTGCCCTTGCAAACGGATAAGAGCAAATATAATAGTAAAATCCATTATTTACTTTATCTTTTATCTATATCATTTAGAGTAAGTAAAAAATTATCTTGTATAATAATTATCTCTAAGGGTTGTCTAGATGCTATATAATAATTATTATCTCTTTTTTAGTACATAAGCATTCTATCTATGCTTCCAGTATAAAGTTGGCTCCTATTTAACAGTTAGCCATCTTCTATCTTCTTTTTTCTCACTCTTTTATATAGACTAAAACTGATGTGTATAAATTAAGAATTAACTAAGATAATTTTATTGTACATCCTCTAATGGCATGTCGCCGTGTCGACGCGGGGAATGCATCAAAAACCACGCTGTCCATACTAATCCTCCACTAATCAGGATTATCGGTGGCCCAATGGACGAGGGGCCCACCTAGGAGGAGGCCGCGATCCGCGCAGAATTCCAGGGGGACGTGTGGAGCCGTCACACTGGACCCAAAACGCCGACCACGGCTTGGATGGCGTGTGCTGCACTGGACACAGCCTTTTATTTTATTTATTTATTTATTGATGAGGTGCCGTTGTTGGGGGAATTGCTAATTGAGAGGTGCCGTAGTTATCTCCAGCAATTTCGCTTCATTCCATTTCCTTCTCTATTCTCTTCCCCATATTCATTCCTTTTATTTCCTACCATCTCCAGCAGTATCCCCTCAAGGGATTTGTGAAGGGATTGGAGAGAGAATCCCTTTCTAAAGGGATTCACTGTTTAAATCCCTTTTGAAGGGAATCGTGAAGGGAATCCGCTAGAGCACTTGGGATCTGTTCGCGAAGGGATTTGGAGAGGAAGGGAAGCTGCTGGAGAAGCATCTTGTTTTGGGAGGATACTGATTAAATCGTAAAGAGTGGATACTGATTATTTAACTTTTATTTGTTTTAAGATTTACCCAATTTATATTGGGAGAAATGCATAGAAGCACTACTCTTGCTTATTTAAAGGCATCATCATCAAATATTTAGTGAGGATGTCCTCTTATAACAAGTGACAACACATCACTTTCCTTCCTCTAGAAATCTCTCTTATTGTGATAAGTGGTAGCACATCATTATTTCCCCTCTTCATTCCCATCAAACCCCTCTCTTTGTGACAATTGGTAGTACCTCCCTCATTCCTCCTCGAAGGCTTTCTCGTCATAACATATAGCACCATTTTCTTCTCCATTCTCTCACTCAAACTCAAAAACAATCTTTGTATTTGAAATTTTTTCAGGCCTTTCAACCGAAAGTTTTTTGTTTGAAAGTTTTCGGAGATGAAACTTTTTTATTTGAATTTTTTGAGTTAAAATTTTGTAATTTGAAAAATTTCGAGTTGAAACTTTTCGATTTGAAACTTTATGATTTAAAATTTTTGAGTGGAATTTTAATCAAAACTTTTGAACTGAAAGTTTTTTTAAATAGAGACTTTTGAAATGAAAGTTTTTGAATTGAATGTCTTTGGATTCGAAACTTTTTGATTTGGAACTTTTCGAGTTGAAACACTCTAATTTGAAATTTTTTATTTAAAACATTCCAAGTTGAAACTTTCTAATTTCAAACTTTTTTGATTTAAATTTTTTTGAGTTGATACTTTCTAAATTGAGAATTTTTTATTTAAATTTTTTTGAGTTAAAATTTTCTAATTTGAAAATTTCTGATTCAAATTTTTTTTGAGTTGAAAATTTTGACGTGAATTTTTTTCAAGTGGTAGATTTCTGTTTAGATGTTTAAAAGTAAAAATTTTACAATTTGAATTTTTGTGTTAGAGTGCATGAAAGGAAGATGGGGGAAGTGGAGAAGATGGCCAATGGCATCTACTCGTACCCCATCACGGTTGCGAGGGATGGATAATTGACTGCTAAGAGACTAATCGTGATAGTCGATTAATCGAGATTGAAAGGGTGATTGTGTGTTCTTATTAATTAATTACACACATTTTTATTTATTTACCTAATACTATTTGTCATGTTTTGCATGTTCATTGTTTATACTTCATCCATATGGTACGTACTTGTGAAGACTATTGCACAATATTATAATTCAATTTATCCTAATAAGCGAATAAAAATAAGTTATTTTTCTTGATGAACGGAAAAAATGACAATTAATTGGATTATGTAACCAACTAGTCAGAGCTGCGCGCTCCGCCGCGCCGTGCGAAATTTGATCCAAATTTTTGTCTCTAAAAAAAGGCAGGAATATCTAAGTTTTTTTTGTTCGCTTGGGTATTTCTTGAAAAAAAGACGCTAAGTAAGATCCGTCGACGAACCAGCGAAACAACGGCGCTTTTTTGGGGAAAAAAAGAATAACACATGTTCCGAGAAATATTAGATCCCAAAGAAAAAAAAACTATAGACGCCGAGTTTAACATCCTATGCGGTCAATGGGCAATAATACATGTCATAAAAAATATTAGAGATCGAGCCGCAAAAGAAATTTTAGATGCCGAGTTTAACATCCTATGTGCTTATTTTCCTGCGAAAAATGAGCAAAAACGAGTAAAAACGGAGAAACGACGGACGAAAAACGAATTACCATTTTTTTGGGGGTAAACGTCCAACGAAAACATTTTTCCCATGCTCCGGAGAGAAAATGGATCACGAAAATATTTTTTTTTCAGGCAAAACGGAGAAAGGAAACGACCTCCCATTTTTTTTGGGGGGGAAATAGCCACCGAAAACATTTTCCCCATGCTCCGGAGGAAAAACGGCTCACGAAAATATTTTTTCCGGACAAAACGGAGAAAGGAAACGGTTTTCTATTTTTTTTTTGTTGATAAACGGCCAACGAAAACATTTTTCCCATGCTCCGGAGGGAAAACGGATCACGAAAACATTTTTTTCGGGTAAAACAGAGAAAGGAAACGGTCTCTCATTTTTTTTAGGGGCGAAATAGCCATCGAAAACATTTTTCCCATGCTCCGGAGGAAAAACGGATCACGAAAACATTTTTTTCGGGTTACCGAAAATATTTTTCGCATGTTCTGGAGAAAAAACGGACCCCGAAAAACATTTTTTTAAGACAAAACGGAGAAAGAACCCAAACGTAAAGCGTGAGGACCTAATTGTTATAATTTTGGACCTGTTCGCTATTTTGAATAATTAGGAAAAGGCTCGCTCGCGATTCGCGCTTAACAGGAGGGCCTCCATGCAAAACGTGAAACCAGGGACCTAAACGCTAACCGAAAAAAACATTCTCCTCTCACATAAAATCGCGCAAGGACCTGAACGTAATTTGGAAGAAATTGGGGGGCCTTTTCGCGAAAACGACATGGACACGTGGGAGGGCTGCCTGCTCTCCAATCCCTTCCCCTATAAGGGGTTTACTATTTGGAAGAAATTGGGGGGCCTTTTCGCGAAAACGACATGGACACGTGGGAGGGCTGCCTGCTCTCCAATCCCTTCCCCTATAAGGGGTCTACTATTAATTATCCTAATAGCGACTAATTGGCCGACTGGGAAGTTCTTCACAACAATAATGCAAATAATAGAAATTGATTAGCGTCGTTTGTGGAATTCATTCAACCATGCAAATTTAGCAACGCTAGCATCCAAAGATACAAATTATTTACGCGAACTCCCCATGCTTTTCAGCTCTCTCAAATCACAGGTTTTTTTTTTTTTTTTCAAATACAAAATTCCCATCAGTGTTTCTTTTTTGTTGAAGTCCTGGGAAGTTAGCAACATGAACATCACAAAATACGATTTTCCACTCTAGAACGAAAACATTAGTAGAGAAGGATTATCAGTATTTCTTTCTCTGCCACAACAGCCATCCTGATAACATGGATGCCTTTAAGTTTGAGAATTGCAGGTCTATGTGCCTAGCCCATCATGCTATATACACGGTCTGATAAATGAGGTACAACTGCAACAACTAGCTCTACGTATAATTCTATAACCTCAATGAAACGGAATGGCACAAGTACAAAACCTATAGCAAGAACGGTTGGTGATAGGCTGATAGCAGCCACGTGACAAAATTGCTACTCTACATATCACCATTAATAATTATCTCACTAGTAGTGCTAGTACTACTTGTGAATTGTGAGCAAGGGAGGGTCTTTCCACCCTGTGGCCTCTTAGAGTTACATAATTGCAAAAGCATCCCCGCTAAAAATGCAGTTTCAAATATGCCCCTGTAAGACCGACCGACCGACTTGGTCAAATGTGTAGTCCGCCATTCGAGCGTCAACTGGCTAGATAAGCTAGAGGTTAGCTGCTGAACCTTCAAGTCAACAAAGTATCTGTGGAAAATCCAAAATATCGCTATCAACTTATCAAGTGATGACGCTCATACGAAAGACAATTCCATTCTTTTGCAACTGGATCTTTCCCGATGTTTATTTATGCATGTTGCGCGTAATCTATGTTAGCGGTTGCATTTCCTTATATATACAAACTTATAACGAGCAGTGCTTTTCCTCCTAATACAAACTGCACGAATCTTGAAATAAGCGAAGAGGTAAGTAATTATCATCTACCCTTCATTCATGCTGTAATATTTGTGCAACTTTAAAAAATAAAAGCACAGAAACACCTCTTACTTATGAGATTTTCAGGGACATGGGTGTATTTTCACCACCTTGGTTGGTCAAAGCAATTTGAATTTTTTTAATATTTTTATTCCATCGATATTATAAATTTCGACTGAAATGTAAGATTTCACCAAAACCGAAATGTTGAACCTTGCCTACCATATCACTGCGTCATCAGGAAGAGTTAATTACGCCAGGTTTCAGAAAATAATGAGGGGCTGACTCTTGGGGACCACTCTGAATCAAACCCATGTGACTCCGTGAGGCCCCTAGATGGATTGATCTCTCAACACGTGGTGCCCCAGATCTAAACCCTTAATCATCCGTTTCCTCCTACTTTTTTTCCAGCCAAGAAATTAGAGGAAAAAAAAAACTTCTTGTATCTTTTTGAAAAAAAAAAATACATTTCATGTATAAGATCCTGTTTAGTAGAGCTCTAACTCCATCAGATTCGTAAATATGTTGGAACTGGGTATTCTTAGCTCCACCAGATCTGTAGAGCTAGAGCTATATGTATATTAGAGTGTTTAGGTGGATCATCTTGTTTACATTTTAAAATAAAAATAAAAATTTAATTTACTTTATTTTAAACTACAAGCTTCAGATCTAAAGTGGAGCTGGGATTGTGCTAAACAAAGCCTAAGTTAAACGGTTGGGCAACAGCAAGAGGGTTGAGATGATAAACGCTACCCCTTCCAAGGAGTTCATAATTTTTTTTGAATGTATTATAATTTTGTGGTCCAAAGTGACTTTGTAACTTTGTGGGGTCTTGAATCATGCCGGTATGATCCAGATCATAATCTTTACTTTCTGTTTTCTGCCCCCCCTCCCCCCCCACCCTACTTCTTTACTTGAGGGCACTATTGTGCAGTTCTTCGATCTTTACAAAATATATGAATTGTAACCATGTTGTTAGACATTATCAACTTGTTCGCTCAACAAAAAATAACAAACTTGCCGTTTAAAGGCTCTTGTAAGGTTTACACGCTACACTAGTTCTCTCTCGCGATCGTCTCAACTGTTGTATATATTCTCGTCAAAATCAGTGAATATTATTATGCTACGGTACAGACATCTGTACGCTACAAAAGATGCACTGCTTTTGCAAAGCATAGAAGGGTAGATTTGGATGGTTTGAACCAAAATTCTTGTGTGCTTTCTGTTTTGTTGTTTTGTCGCGCTAGAAGGAAGAAATTTGAAATTTCGCATATGCAAAATGTGGGAAAAGGCTAGTCTAGCATGTGGCATATGTGGATTACAACTACCTTCATTGTTTTTTTTTGGACAAATTGGCAACGGTATGGTTGCCATAATCTCGATTCTAGTGACTAGATACTACTTTTTACTACTCGATATTAAAGTCTTAATTTGGTAAGTTTTAATATTATTATGATTCTATAATTTTGTAGGATTATGATCAAAATTTTTATACGATCCTACCCAATTCTACCGATTCTAGTGATTTTTTATAAACGATTACTTGTATATGTCCCTCTAATTATAATTTTTACTTTTTATTTCTTATGTCCATTATAATTTGCATAAATAACAAAATGATATTTCCTTTGCACTATATTTTTGTAAACATAAGTTCGAAAGGCATAGTTTTTAAAATGTAGAAGGGATAAAAATACAAGGTAGATTAAAAAAAATGTTTCTTTGGCAGGAACAGATAGGATCTTAGATTCCACATCGATCCTACGAATCAAAATCCTACTGAAGAAGTGCCAATCCGATTTATGATCACGATTTTGACAACCTTAAGAGGTAAAAACACACACACAAAAGTTGTTGTTTTTTTAATCAAAACTGCTATGTGTAGGTTTCGTGGAGATCGTGTTCGCTATAGTTAGCAAATTTCATGTGATCTTTCTTTTTACTATTTTCAATTTTCAATGTAACATATATTCTACTTCGTAAGATCTGTAATTACTTGCTTTTATTTTGGTTAAAAAATAACCTATTTGAAATGTGCTGAAAAGGACCACCTGCTCTGGCCCAAGCATCATGCATCATGCACCGCACAAATCCAAAGAATCACATCCAATTCATCATTCAATGAGTCCTAAACATTTCGGCCAGTCGCAAAATGACTAATTAATAAAAAAATAATCAGCAGCATACGAAATCAAAACGCCGTTGCATCATGCATGCAATGCAATCCAAAATTGCAAACGGAACAACTTTTCTTTAGAGGGAGGGAGAAAAAAACCAAAAGTTCTTCCCCCTAGGCCCCTACCCCTTCCTCACTTTTCAATATCACCTCCCTTGCAAGGCTGCTTCTGCTGTCCCTCTCTCTCTCCCATCTCTCTCTAGATTCCAATTCCAATACTTTCCCCTATTCCTGGGCAAGCCCATCATGAGAGGAGGCTCTACTCTAGCCTGGGCCTAGAGAGAGAGAGAGAGAGAGAGAGAAGACACAGGGAGTAATACAACAGAACCAGGACAGGAGAGAGAGAAGAGAGGAGAGGAGGAGAGAGAACCTAAGAGGCAAGAAGAAACTCCTGGATTGGGGGGCAGCTGGTGAGCAAGAAAGGACTCCTTCGTTTCTTGCTATTTCCCTTCCATTGCGCTCAATTCTTTGCTTCTTCTTGTGCTGTTACAGATCAGGGCGAGAAGGGTCCCGGAGGGAAGAGGCGTTTCTTGTATTCGCCGGAGAAGCGCCGGCGGTGGAGGCTGATGGCCGGCGTTGACGCGGCCAGGTACGCGCACAGCCCGGCGCACCACGCCCTGGCGACGCGGGACCACGCCGCCCTGCGCCGCGTGCTTGACGCGCTCCCGCGGGCGCGGAAGCCCGAGGAGATCCGGACGGAGGCGGACTCCGTCGCCGAGGAGGGGCGCGCGGACGCCGTCTCGGCCGTCATCGACCGCCGCGACGTCCCCGGGCGCGAGACCCCTCTCCACCTCGCCGTCCGCCTCGGCGACGCCACGGCGGTCGAGATGCTCATGGCGGCGGGGGCTGACTGGAGCCTGCAGAACGAGCAGGGCTGGAGCGCGCTCCAGGAGGCCATCTGCGCGCGCGAGGAGGCGCTGGCCCGCGTCATAGTTCGCCACTACCAGCCCCTCGCCTGGGCCAAGTGGTGCCGCCGCCTGCCTCGCGTCGTCGCCGCCATGCGCCGGATGCGGGACTTCTACATGGAGATCACATTCCACTTCGAGAGCTCCGTCATACCCTTCATCTCCCGCATCGCGCCCTCTGACACCTACAGGGTGTGGAAGCGCGGTGCCAACCTCCGCGCCGACATGACGCTCGCTGGCTTCGATGGGTTCAAGATCCAGCGCTCAGACCAGACCATACTGTTTCTTGGGGAGGGGTCGGAGGACGGCAAGGTGCCTCCAGGGTCGCTATGCATGATTAACCATAAGGATAAGGAGGTGATGAACGCTCTGGAGGGAGCTGGTGCGCCGTCCTCGGAGGCGGAGGTCCAGCAGGAGGTCATTGCGATGTCACAGACGAATATCTTTCGTCCGGGGATAGACGTCACTCAAGCAGTGCTGCTTCCGCAGCTCACATGGCGGCGGCAGGAGAAGACAGAGGCGGTTGGCCCATGGAAGGCCAAGGTGTATGACATGCACCATGTGATGGTGAGTGTAAAGTCAAGGAGGGTCCCTGGTGCGATGACGGATGAGGAGTTCTTTTCAGCTTGTAATGAGAATGATACTGAGAGTGAGGGGTTCGATGATGTTCTGACTGAGGAGGAGAAGAGGCAGTTGGAAGCCGCGCTTAAGATGGATTCTCCAGATGCTGGTGCTGAAGGCCAGCCTGATGTGTTTGTAGGTCCTAGACATAGTTGCTTTGAGCCAAGGGAGAGGGAGATACCAATTGAGGACTTGAGCATTTCTGGAAATGTGGAGGGTAAGCATGACAAGAGAGGTTGGTTTAGTAATTGGGGAAAAAGGGGGCAGAGTAGCAAACAGGAGGGGACGAAGAAAATGGCACATCCAAGGAGTTCACTCTGTGTAGATGAGAAGATGAGCGACATCCTCATTGAATCTCCGTCAGATGTACAAACTAGACCAGGAAGGCATTCAGTAGATGTAGTAAGAGGGGATGAGAGCAGAAGGGGCAAGGAAAGGGATTATCGGAAACCTGCTACTTCTTCGGAGAGTGGGCATAGGCGCAAAGAAAGTAGCAAAGAAAGCGAGTATAAGAAAGGTCTAAGGCCTGTTCTTTGGCTTTCTCCTAACTTCCCCCTTCGGACTGAGGAGCTCTTACCACTTCTTGATATTCTTGCAAACAAGGTCAAGGCAATCCGTCGTTTGAGGGAGCTACTTACAACAAAACTGCCTCCAGGAACTTTTCCAGTCAAGGTATGGGTCCAGCATAACTGTTTTGTGATGCAATATCTTTTTAGAGCAAGCATACAGTTTATTCTTGGTTGCTAAAGCTACAGTAATCATGTGGTTATTTGATTGACAGTTGAATACTGTTTAATCTTTAATATGCTTGGTTCTGGTTGTCAAATATGCAGCCCTTCATACTCTGTCACTTTGATAGTTCAGAAAAATCACCGCCATATAAATCCATTACAGATTGCATGGCTCAAGACATGCATATATTATTGAACTATTAGAGAACCACTTGACGGTAGTTAACATATTTACACACTTCTGTATTTTTTATCCTCAATAATACACCACTTTGTACATTTTCTTTTTGTAAAAAATTCAAAGTCCTTGTTGGCACTTTACACTGGATATACTGGTTACTTGTTGGTACATTGAGGCATTGATAACAGCTTAATATGAAGCAAAGTGATCATTTGGTGTTTTGAATTGATGGCACACCATATCTGCAACATAGCTATTTAACTCTGAAATGAATTGATTTAATTCCAAGAAAGGCGTTATGCATGAAATTCCCAAGAGAGGCCTTATGCATGAATCACAAGAGAGTTCTTATTCTGTTCCTCTTGTTTGTCTTTTCTTTCTTGATACTCTTGTATCCATTGTGAAAGAAAATAATAACGATACGAGGCATAGCTCTTTTTGGATGAACAAGACTGATAACCATGCAAACAGGCTCTCTGGTAATAGATTAGCATAAAGTAGGTAGCAAGATCAATTTAATCGTCTCTGTTTTGCTAGTTGTTTGCCATTCCTGGCTTCAATGAATATATATCTTATATCATAATATAAACCCCTTTTGTTTTACCGAACATGTGAAGCAACTACCAGTTTGTCACTTGGAAGTCTAAGTATCAAATAGTCTGTTCCCCTAGGCGCTAGGAGGGCGGCAGACCAACGCCTAGCGCCCAATCACCGCCTAGGCGGGAAAAATTGGCCTAGGCGGCTAGGCGGGATGGACAGGCCTAGCGCCTAGTGGAACAGTGCAAATAGTTGGATGTTTGTTTCCTTTTTCTGATAGCTGCAGACTATAACTGGACACATACTTATCACTGTTACCTGATCAATGCATAACATTCATTTTACATTTTTGAGTTAAATGAAAGATGTTTTCTAATAGAAAAAAAATGCACCTTGATTTTATTAGTTCTATATGGATGTGTTTCATTTATATCTATTTGGAATTTTGGATGTGTTGATCAAAGAACTGAGAACATTTCTGCTATATACCAACAAATGATTGAACCTGGTTACTGGTATTATTATTGCTGTAATCATATTATGAATTTCATAGTTGGGTATTGGGTGATTTGAATGTCTGAGTGGACAGCATTCTATGCGAGTTTTTCATCATTCTTAGGACTAAAAGAGCTAAAGGATACTGTAGTTTTACAATTTTATGCTATCATTTGATGTTATCCATAAAAATGACCTCAAATAGTACATATGTAGTTTAATTTCTATTACATATGTAGTTTAATTTCTGCTTGAAGTTTCCTCTCTCTTTTTTTTCATATGGCTGTGATTCTCTTAGTGGTTTAGTGTGTATTTGATCAATAGGTGGTGCCTCTTAATTTGAGCTTTGTTTTCATCTCTCTATTATTGACCCTTTGTTATGCATATCCTGAGGGTTGTTTATGCCCTATCCACCTGTTTCTTTGAGGCTCGTAGCGTTTTAATAATTCACGTAATAAAACAGAAGCATACTGGCAACAATTTGGTACCTTTATCCAGTTGTACAAATATACAGCCCTATGTAGCATGCTGGTAACAACTTGATCTACTTATCCAATTATACAAGTGAACTATAGTAACTTTACAAAACAGAAGCATATGTGCCAAAAAATAATTTCTTTATCTAACTTGGCACGAACACAAGGGCATACAGCATACTAGGAAAAGCAGGACCTATTTATCCAACTGTACAAATGAAGTATACTACTGAAGTAAGTACTAACACTTATGACTGATATTCATACCATCATAAGCATCTAAGGATCAGTGAATTAGAACATAAATTAATTCCTACGAATGAACCCATAAAGATAGGTGGACTGGGAGGAAGATGGCTGGCCCATTCCACTGCAGGTTTTGCAGCAATCAAAGGAAAGTTCTGTAGTTATAGATTGAAAGTTTAGAGTGCAATGCCATTGTTGAGGGCTGTATTAGGTTCCTCTTCCTCTTTTTTTTTCTTCTTGGGATTTAATTTCAGTTCCAGTTTCAACATAAGAATAAAATCTGTTTGGGAATCTAAATGATTTTTTTAAAGTATTACGTAATACCTAATTAATATCTGTAGCCAAAGACTTCCAACAAGTTGGGTGAACAAAAGACACTTTCTGGCCATTGTAGGTTGTGTTTCATATGATTCAAAACATTCTAAATCAATTAACTCATCCTGAATGAAATAACTAGGCTAGGATCACGCTAGTGCACATAGTGGCAATATAAATGAAATATCTACTCCATGCACAGCAAAATATGAATAAACGAATAAAGTTTATAATTAAATTGTGAGATGACCTTATGGTCGAGTTTACATTCATTAAGACACGCAGGGCTTAAGCATTAAATAAGGAAACTGCAGCGGAAAGGGCTGGGGCTCAAATCCTAACAACCATCATCTTCACGATACTTCTCCAAAGCAGGTGTTGACTCTTCTTCAATGATTGATGATTATTGCAAGGGTGAGCATATGGAGTACTCAATAAGTTGTGCACATAATGCAAACATAATAAACTATATGCAAGGCTTACTCAAAGAATGGCTGATATGGTTATTTTTGCGCAAAGAAGTCTTTAGCAATTGAACACGATAATAGATTGAAAACATAAGTAAAATAAATTATAGTAATAATAAATTATTCATAAATTCTCAAGTTTGGCACACAACCTACCATGGTTGTCAAGGCGAGGCGAGGCGGCTAGCCTATCGCCTGGACGCCTAGGCGACTAGGCGGGCGCCTAGGCGAGGATTAAGCGAAGGTTCAGTGTATCATATTATCACCAATAGATATATATACCTTGTATGGACACCTAGGGATTAGGCTACCAAAAATATTATCACCACCAATACATCTATGACATATATACCTTGTATGAATGCGTTCACTCATTCATATAGTAAGAGTAATACATGTATCTGCGTGTAATTGGGCTAAATTTGCTATATTATAGCCATAAGCCCACCAATTTCACTCATTTCTCACACAGTCCAATAGAAAGGCCCATTTGCCCGCAATCCTTAGTTCCTCACTTGAAACCCTAGCCTCAATCCTCAATCCTCTATCTCTGTGGCGGCTGGTGACGGGGCAAGCGCAGCAGAGTAGCAGAGGAGGCTACAAGCAAATGAGGGATTCGGCGAGGGCAGCCACCACAGAGGAGGCTCATGAGAGGCGGCCACTGGCGGGAGGGAAGGAGAGGAGGAGGCGGCAGGAGGATTTGCAAATGACTGGCGGCAGAAGTGTTTGCGGCGAATGCGGCGGATCCTTCGCTTGTCCTCAGCCTACGGAGCCAAGTCCCAACCCTAGGCGGCCGACAGAGGTATGCTCGAGCTCGTCACCTTATCCGCTCCTCCTCCCAAGTCCCAACCCTAGGCGGCCGCCCGACCGGTCTAGGCGGACGCCTTGACCCGGCCAAGCGAGGCGAATGCTTCCGGCAAGCTCCCTCTAGCGACGCCTTGACATCCATGCAACCTACACCATTTTCCTTTTCCTCGCACACAACTTTTTCCAGTTTTGTTTTATAAAATCTAACCTTTATGTGAAATTTTCAAGCATTGTCCATAACCGGAGACACGGCTATTCGAATAGTTTTACACTGTGCAGCGATTATACATTTTACCTACAAGATATGATCAATCTCGTAATGTCGGCCATAACACTTTTCCTTTGACGTGCGACTAAGAAGATCATAACAAACCCTTTCAGAAACTTTATAAGAACATTGACCCACCTGATAAGTCTGATCTTGCCATTCCACCCTCACACAGAGCAGAAGAATGGGAGCGACTCACCGTTGGACTAGGAATAATAACTGTTAGAGATGTGGCGCCGCTGTAGCACACCCTGCCCGACTGTGCACACAGCTTAGTCTACCACCTGAGGTATCACATGACTTGGTAACTTACTGAGTTAGGTTTGTTCCATTCCAAACAAGTGGTTGTATGATTATCTTAGTTCAATGGCTTACAAGATTAAGTCCTTAATTGCTGACGGGAAGACTTCCAATCTACTTGTTCACACAAAACCATATTAATGGTTTCACACAAAATCTCCAACTGAATGTCACGTAGACCCATCGGCACACATCCTTTTGTCACTTGCCTTAATCTAAATCATTTACCACCCCCGCTAATTATAGTGCAACATATGCCATCAACATCATATCATCGTGTGATAACACTTGACACTCTTTTCACAAAGATATTTCATAATCACTTAGTCATGATTGAATTTGCAACTTCAAAATGATATTAATAACCTGTTGCATGGCTAAGCACACTAATCATGTTTTAAGCCAACCCACGTTGGTGATATATTAGTGACCAATAAGTAATTAACCAATCTAGGGTGACAAACGATTATGGCATACACATGACAGTATCTATAATTCAATAGGTTGCGTGACTAATCCTGAAATAATTAAACAGTTGGTAATTTGAACTAGTATGTAATAATTTGAAACAAAAGTAACTTTTATAAAATTTGGGTTCAACATGATTAAAGCATAACTTTCCTTGGAATAGGTCCTAGTCTTGATCTTGAGTCAACTCTTCTCCTTTGAACGCTCTCGACATTTCAACGTCCACGTGAAAGGAACGATGGAAAGCAAATAAACAAAGAACGGAGGAAAAAAAACTCCAAAAATCAAAATAAATATATTGGAATGTAGGGCTTGTTTTTAGATGAATTTAGGAACTTGAACGAACTCAAATCGGAATTTGTATGAAGGATATTGGCCTTTCGGAAGATTTATAGCACTAGAAAATCTGGAAATTGAGAGAAAGGAGAATATTCTAAGAATATTCCTTTTAGTGAGACTTACAGGTGGGACGGGGAATATTCGGGTATCTTTTTATTTTCCAAAATTTAGAAAAATACCCGAGACATTGACACGGTCCATGGTAGACCAAGTCCACCTACTTGTCTAGGTTAGGCTGATGTAGCGCTAGCATAGCCGACACGTGGCACAATCGTGGTAGTCGATGTGGCAAGGACGCTCAGGATGACTTGGTGCTGGCTTAGCGCACGTGGCGTCAGCCACGTCAGCGGCGGCGCTCTAGGACCTAGGGCCACTGGTGAACGTCAGCGAGTGGTGGTGCTACTCAGGCGATTATGTCAGTGACGCTTTTGGGTCTACACAAGGTTGCATCTAGGAAAGCTTGGAGTGGCAAAGCTAGTGTCATGGTAGGCAGGCGGCGACAGCCTTCTCGATGACGGTGACCTACGATGATGCTCCGGCGACAAGGTGGTGCGCACTATGTAGAACATGCGACAACGATCATGATGTTGGGTTCTAATGGAAGCTCCCTGGCAGCTATAGGATTAGGCTGTGAAATGGCGACGATGGAGGAGATTGAATTGGCTTAATCTCGATGCATGGTGATCCAAACTTGAATCTATTCAATGGCGAAGTAGATCAAGGGCTAGAACACGAGGTGATGCGGTCAATAATGCAAAAAAACAAGAAGCTCACTGGCGTGACGAGGAACACAGAAGCATGCGGCGGGCACGGTGGCTTTGCTCAGAGTTGTGGAAGACGACTTGCACGGCAATTTTCGGCATTAGGGCTAGGGTTTCGAGGTGTGGATGGTTGCGGAGGCATGGCGTGCCCTTTTGCCCCTTTTGTCCACGAAGGATGGCATGTATTTAGCGTCGAGATCAACACGGAGGTGTAGTCCGACGTGGGGATGATGTTGTAACACCCTGGCACCCCACGTGCCCCGAATGTTACATTCTCAAGCAATAAGCATCACAAGACACTAAAGAATAAAAGCAATGCTAATAGGTTGCCGAACTTACTAAAAAAATTCAGCATCACCACTCAGTAGACAAAAGACAATATTCAATCTAATAACAACAACAAAAACAAGTCATGGTATCCATTAACCATCATGACCAACTAAGCATATACAACAGGTCATGGTATCCATTAACCATCACGACCATCGACTTAGGGAGTTAAACAACATGCCAACCACTACTTACAAGCTAACTACTCAAAATCAAGTTTTCTACCACTAACACCATAACCAAAAGTACAGATGCTGCATTATTCTAACTATGTTAAGCCATTGTGAGTGAAGTGCTAGCCCGTCTCTCAAAATGCCGCTCTGGAGGTACCTAAAATAGAAACATCAAAGCATAAGCATGAGTTCATCACTCAACAAAGTGTAATGCGGTAAGGATATAAGACATAAACAGGTAATATGCATATATACAACAAAACTTGTATCCAATCAAGGAAAAGAACACAATTAACTCATCATTTGCATTTCTTTCTCCATATGATGCAACATGCGTGCTTATGAATGCATCTTTATTTAGCTCATACCGGTATTGCCGAGTGCACACCCGTCGGTGTGCACCCTCTCATTCTCTTCCATCCTGTGGAGGGGTCTACTCTTACTGTCTCGCTCCCATTCACCTCGATAAGTGGAACTACGAAGTAGGACTTTTGTGCTCACTACGTGTGAGCACAGAGGCCCGCATCAGAATGGATCGCCTCTTCCATTATGAATGCACATATGCGATAGACATGAATAAATTTGCAAGTACACTCATTTCTAACAATTGCATAGCCATAATTAGATACATGATCATTAACTAACTCTCACATACATAGCCTAACAATTCATATTCATCAATCAATTTCAAGAACAAAACATGGCAACACAACATATCAAACGGTTAAATCACAACAATACAAAATCATATGACCACCAAGCCACATTCACCAATTCATATTCATATAATCAATTTCAAGAACAAAACATGGCAACACAACATATCAAACGGTTAAATCACAACAATACAAAATCATATGATCACCAAGCCACATTCACCACAATACACTTGCCTCAACCGCGAGGAGCGGGGTGGCGTGAGGAAGAAGCCACACCCGAAGCTGCTCCACCTGAAAATAAACAACATTTGCATACTTACACTCGAAACTATATAAGTTACAACATCACAATACGCATCCACGCCCTAACCCAAAAACAACCCAACCGCGATCCAGGACAGCAAGCGCGCAAACGAGCGTAACTTGCAATTGGCTAAACCAAAATTTGAGTTCTTGGACTCTAAACGACCACAAGAGGAAAATCTATAGTTACCCCGCAGCCATTCATTCAGGAAATGAACTTAAAGTCCTCAAATTGCACTTTGAACCTCAGACCAAAACTCTGAACTTTTCAGCATAGTCTAGTTTCAGGATAGCAACTTCAAT
Organism: Rhipidocladum racemiflorum; assembly: GCA_036346355.1. Lineage (NCBI taxonomy): Eukaryota > Viridiplantae > Streptophyta > Magnoliopsida > Poales > Poaceae > Rhipidocladum > Rhipidocladum racemiflorum. The sequence goes on from CM070581.1 coordinate 38,987,326, forward strand.
TCAACATAACTTTTGATTCTTAAATCCAAATCAAAGAAACAAATACATTTTATTAATCTACAGGAAATTTCTTAGCTTTCTCTAGGCAAACAAAAATTCTAATTCGACTTGCAACGCCCTAAACATCAGTTGAACATTTCAGCCACCAAAATCAACACAATCTGGATAGCCAGCACTAAAAAGGACATAACTTTTAATTGGCTTAATGGATTTGAGTGTTCTTGTGCTTCAATTAAAAGGGAAAGGATAAGCCACAACTTCTTCTACAGCCGAAAAACCAGTAGATGATTTTATCTTGCCTAAATGGAAGCTACAAAACTGCTGTTGAACCTGCTAGAAAAACAGCACAGTGTTCCCTCCAATCCTAGAGCCATTTTCCCTCCAAAACTCCCAAATCTAAGAACCCTAAACCACTCTAACCAGTCAAGGACCTCTATAGCTGAGCACAAAGCAACTTCCAAAGCTTACCTCCGAAACAAAGAAGAGGGAGGAAGGGGGAGAGCTGTGCTGCTCGGCTGCATCAAGGAGGAGAGGCGCCGGCTGAGGGAGACGTCTAGGGAGAGGAGTCGGCCAGGGTAGGGAGGAGCAGGGATGGGGGAGGCTTCCTTGGTTGTGGCTGGGGAGGAGGAGGCCCCAATTGCTCCTGCTGCTGTCGAGTGGAGGGGGAGAAGAAACTGAAGTGGCTTAGTTGATGTAGCCGAGTGGAGGAAGGAGAGAGAGAGAGAGCGAGAGGGAGGGAGGGGGGAGGGAGGGAGGGAGATTACGTGGAGGAGTGGGAAGGAGAAAAGATGGGTGAATATTCTTTTTCTCTCCCACACCAAACTTAAGTGACAATCCTGTAGATCAACGGAAAGGTCCACCAATTTCCCGGACGAGAAATTCTAAAACTTAGAGCAAAGTTAAGCGACGTTATAGATATATAGTGCATTGATAGGTGGGCCCTACATGTCAACAGCACATCGTGGGCGTTGGGCTGGCTGGGTTGGGCTGTGGTGCAGCGTTGGGCTGAGGCGTGGCTGGCTGGGCTGGAGAGAGGAACGATCCAACGGGGTGGGTTTCAGCTCAAAAGGAAATTCCGGCATTTTACTTAGTTTTTCTTTTCAGAAAATAAAAAAATGCAAAAGAGCACAAATAAAACAGAAGACACTTGAAAAAATTCTGAGAAAAATGCGGAAATATTTCCAAGCACAAGGAACTCTAATAAAATAATGTTGATAATTGTTCACCTAAGGTTTAATCATGTTAAAGCATTTTTTTATTTATGAAAGTCCTATATTAAGCTTTAATTAGCAAATAAAATGGTGAAAATTTTTGGAGGGCTACACTACACAAAAGGTTTCAAAAATGGCAAAAATTGGGATGTTACACAAAGCTATCTTAATACTCTTGGCTCTTGCTCTAGTGACCGAGTGCAAAACCTAGTAAAAAAAAAGTACCATGCTGCATGTGCAATCATTATCTATTTACTTACATGCGTTGACAGCCTCTTTTGGGTTGTTAACCATCTTCAGGAGAACACTTGTGGATAATATGAACTAGCCTGTATATTTTATACCACTCATGAATCATGATATTGCTATTTTAACCACTAAACTTGGATGGGCACTTCAGGCTGGTAGTTTGTAACTGTTTGCCTTGACTAGATAAGATCTCATAGAAGCAACTGATGCCTCACCAAATAGAGTTTTGTCCCCTTTTGATCCATTTTTATTGTGCAAGGTTGACAGAACTAACTATTGTATATTTTGCTGTGAATTTATATCTGTATTGCTGATTTTTATCAAATCTGTTCCCCAAGATTGGATGCCTAAGCACTCGTCATTTTCTTGTGCTAGATTATCAGATTCATAGTTCTTTTGGATATATTGTAGTTTCATGATCTGATAGATTCATATTTATTACCAAAAGAGCGCCATAAATCAACTTTATAAGTCTATGCGTAGATTGTCAGATCAATAGTTCTTTTGGATTTATTTTTCCAGTGAAGTATGCATTCAACAATCACCATCTATTTTTGGCTCAATAGTCAATAGGATATGTTATCTAATAGTATGCACTTCTATTGTCAGGTGCAATGACCATAGTAAGTAGGTAACGAATGATGGAAAGAGTAGTGCTTGGCAAAATTGTTAAATGAAATCAGTTATCTTATTTGCCATAGATGCCTATTAATATTGATTGAACAGTAGAGTTAATGTTCTGTCCGTTGTTGCTCTTTGTTGAATTAGTATTGTTTTTTTGTTTGTGTGGTGAATTGGCAATTCATTAACAAGTTATTTCTTTCAGGTTGCCATTCCAGTTGTACCTACAATCAGAGTGCTTGTGACATTCACAAAGTTTGAAGAGCTGCAGCCATTAGAGGAGTTCACCACGCCCCCTTCCAGCCCTGATAATAGCAAGAGCCCAGCAACACAGTCATCTTCAAGTTCCTGGATTCAGTGGATCAAGGCTCCTTACCGCCAGAACTTCTCGACAGCGCCAGGCCCTAGCAGCCGTGTGGAGGACATCCAGGACCCATTTGCCATCCCTGCTGATTACGTGTGGACAACACCCGAAGAGAAGAAAAAGAAGACAAAAGAAAACAAGAACAAGTCGAAGAAAGGCAGAAGCGCGACATAGATAGATAGCATTGGTGGTTTGAGATATGTTGCGGACGACCCTGAAATCCTTAAAAAGAGCAATACTTGGTGATATCATCTTATCTAACAGGAAGGATGAGTGGGAGAGCTGAAGATTTCGACGGGCTTCAGGTGATCGATGTCGAATGTCAAGAAACAACCGCTTGTCTTGTTTGGATGTGACAAAAAGATTTGTTCGTAACATTCTTTCGTTTAACCCAAATCATTGCAATCCAATGTACTATTGCTGCAGCCGTACTGGTAGATTTTAACCGAGGTGGTTTCTGATATTGCTGATGGAGGGAATTCTTCATTTGCCATTGAATATGGCCGGTTCTTTGATATGTCACTAAAAAAAGTGTTTCCTTCCACCACTGGAATTCAATTTTTATTCCTTTGTGTCGCTGTCGCCCATTCCAATCAACAAACTGCTAATTTAGTTGCAAAAATACCCTTCTTCCTCAAGGTGGGGAAGAAGATGCTCGGAGGGGGAGAAGCACAGGATCTGGAGCTTGTAGGTGACGACGAACTCGGCTGTCGCCTCCTCCCCAGCTCCCTTTGGCGTTGACACCCTTCTACCAATGGCCAGCCTTCGGCTCCCTAGCTCCTGCCGGCGTCGCTGGCTTGTTCCTTGTGGCTAGCCTTCGACTCCCTAGCTCCCACCGGTGTCGTCGCCTTGTGGGTAGCACGGCGGAGGCACGGACACAGATCTACTGTCACAACTTTATTGTTGATGGCTATATTATGTCACTTATCTATAATGGTTTTATTTCACTAGATTTTTAATATTGTCGAGGTTATGAGTGATGATTTTTTTTGAGAGAAAGTAATGTTAGGCTTTGTACAGATGACCATCTCTTGTTCTCTCATCGGTCAATGAGCGAGAAAGAGAGGGAGGCAACGGTCGAGAGAGGGGGAGCAACGGGTGAGAGAGAGAGAGAGAGAGAGCTGCGAGATGGAGCAACGGGCGAGAGAGAACTGAAAGAGATTGAGCAATATGTGTCTCCGTTTCCTTTCCTCTCGTCGCAAGTGTAAATGGGCTGGGCCTGGGCTGGCACGGTATGAAGCAGACACGAAGCACAAATGGGTCATGCCTGGGCTCGCCGAAGGCGAGCCGGGCCGACACTGCACGGCACGGCATAGTAGGCACGATGGGCCGTCAGCCCCAGCACGGTTCAGGCATGAAGCACGATAGGCCCATGCCGGGCCGGCCCGGCACGACACAATGCCCATGTCTACTCCCCACCCAAAACCCGGTGGTCTCTTCCCCATCGCCCGCCACCGGCCTCCCTAGCTCCTGTTAGTGCTGCCACCTAGAGATGGCCAAACAGGTCATCCAGTACGGAATGGCCCATTTAGGCATGGCCTGTGTAATATCCCAAAATTTTCTTTTATTCAATTTATTGAGTTATTTAAATTTTTGAAATTTTCTAGAATTTATTTGGATTTAATTTGAATTAATTCCTTTCTTGAGTTATTTAAATATTTAAAAATTTTGAATAAAGTTTTATTAGAAATATTTTATTTTAGTCTAAAATGTCTCAATGTATTTTCCAAAATTTTTCTGAGCATTTTGCTATTTTTCTTGATTTATTTGAATTTCTAGGAGTATTATCGTTGGATCGCTCGCGTGTGGATGCCCAGGATTGTTCCACGTCGTCTCCGTGTTCGTGTCGGAGAGCGCCATCGTGGGCCGTTGAGACCGTTTTGACGTCTGCGAATTGCACGCATGCCGAGGCCCTATTTAATGCGCCGCCCCGTGCAACGTGCTCGTTTCTTCTCCTCGCACGTTTTGCCTCAGGTCTCGCCGCTCGAGTCGCGCCCTAGCCGCTGCAATTGCTCGCCGGAGTCGTGAGAGGGAGCCGCTGCGGGATTTGGTAGATTACGTCGTCGTCTAGCTGTCTCCGCCGCGTCGTGACCCGGATTTGGAACCCCCAGGACGAGGCGCTTCGGCTGCGACTATTCACTTCGCCGGAAACCCACGAAAACGCCGTCGCGGGGGTCATCTTCTCCGTCTCCGGTCAGCCAGCCCCGCTGCACCACCATCGGGCTATTCGAGCTCTGTCAACCGTTCGATCAAGATCAGACGCACAAGGTTAGTCCACGTTGCCACCCTTGTGAACCCATTGGATTAGATCGTACGGTCCAGATTAGATCTAGTATTACTATTGAGATCTAATTGTAGTCGTTAGATTTAGATCGTGCGGGCGAGAGTAAGCCATGTAGTTTTGTACTGCACCATGCTAGATTAGATCTCAACCATCCGATCATAGATGTACGATTGAGATCGATTCACGTGTTAGCGCTAGATTTAATCGCAGGTGTCCGATCTGCGATGTACGGCTTAGATCGAGCCACGCGTCTCACGCCGGGTCATTCCACGTCGTCCCCAAACGCAGCGAATTCGATTGAATCTCAGCCGTCCGATCCGAATTGAACGGACTGGATTGGATCGCATAGATCCATATGCGTGAGGTTAGATTAAATCGTAGCCATCGATTTTGGAATCAACGGTCGAGATCGTGCCACGTTGCGGGAAACCGAAGCTGCACGGCCAGAGCCGATCGTCGTTGACGTTAGCAATGACGTCAGCATCGGGCCCACTTGTTAGCCACCGCACCCACGCGGTGTGACGTCAGCGATGACATCATAATGACGTCATTGGTGGGGCCCATGTGTCAGCCAAGCCGAACCGTGTCATGCTGATGTCAGCATGATGTCATCTAGGGCGGGACCCACCTATCAGTGACACGTGGTTCGGTGGACCGAGTCCACCGTGGACCCGAGCATAACCGTGGACTAGGTCCGTGGACTAGGTCAATGGACCGGCTAACGCAAGCATGACGCAATAAATCGATTTTCCTTTAGAAAAATAATTTGGCCGAAAATCATTTCGGTGCTGACGTCATAATTCGGATTTTTCAATAGAAAGATAAATGGATTAATTCGGTTTAATCTTTTTAATTGATTTTCAAACTTCATACGGTTATAACTTTTGCGTTTTAACTCCGATTGAGGCAATTCTAGTTTATAAATTTTTGTAAAATTGAGCTCTATTTATTGGTGAATTTTTTAATTTTTGGACATGAGTGTTTCTCTGTTTTTTTTATTTGTTGTTTATTTATCCGATTCGCGTAAACGTTGAATTGCCCGAAGGTTTCGAGGGAGAGGTTTTGACCCAGGAACAAGTTCAAGACCAGGAACAAGACCTTTTCCAAGGCAAGTTATGCTTTGACCATATTGATCCCACTTTTGAAATTATATTTATTTAAATTATTGCATGCTAATTTAATTAAAAATGCTTTTAATTAATTCTGGGAATAGCTATTCAACCTACTTGTTGTATGCCACTTTGTCTAGAATAATTGTATGCCATGAATCATTTGTCACCCTAGATTGTGGAATATTAGTTGGACATTAATAAGTTGCCAACATGGGTTAATTAGATCGTAATTAGCCTGCTTAGCCATGCAATTGTGTTATTGATATAATTTTGAATGTCAGAAATTAATTTTGACTTAATGAGAGATGGAACATGTTTTTGGAAATTGCGACATGTTATTGATGATGTTGATGGCACGTGGTGTATGGTAATCAACTGGGTGATAAAATGATTTAGATTGAGGCAAGTGGCAAGATTGTTTCTGGTGGGCGAGAAGTGACACATAGGAGGTCATATTTGGTGTTTGCTGTTTTGGACATTGTGAATTCTTGGGTAGTCTTGCCTTAGTCAATCTAAGGACTTAACCTTGCAAGAATTTGAACTGAGTCTGACATACAGCCACAAGTCTGGAATGTGACAGACCTGGCCGAGTAAACTGTGATGTCTAGATTTCGGTGCTATCATGGTGGCGTGAGTCCTGGGTTAACGGGTAGACTCACAGGCGCAAGAGGGGGCCCCTGAGTGTGGTAACAGTCCCTTCAGTGTTGAAACCTTAGCGGGCAGTACCAGGTCTAGAAGTAGCTTTGGAAAGGCTTTGTTACGGTCACTTGCCTTTGTGGTTTTTTATTATATCTTGTGGGTAAAGTGTATAACCTATGCAGAGTGTACAATTTATTCGAATAGCCGAGTCCACGGTATTGGACATTGCTCGGTGATTACAGTCAAGGGTTAGACTTTTATGAAAATGAACTTGGGTTATGGATACTCGGTATTGGAAATGACAAACTTGTGTAGGTGATAAATGCTTTACTTGGGAAATTGTTTACGAAGTTATTATTGTTATTACTATTTTACCGCTTTCCAATCTATTACTGTTATTCATGATTCTGTTAAGGGGGGGGATCTGAAGAAAGAGTTTCCAAACCTATTCCTTAGTCAGCCCTGAATCTCGGGGTCGAGATTCTGTTAAGGGGGAGGTTTGTAACACCCCAATTTTCTCTTTTCATGTATTTAAATGTTATTTTGCATTTTTGAAAATTTTTGGAATTTTCTGGATTTTATTTGGATTTATTTTGAATTTATTCCCTTTTGAGATAATTAAATAATTAAGCATTTCAAATAAAGTTTTATTGGAAATATTTTATTTGAGTCTAAAATGTCTCAAAGTATTTTCCAGAATTTTTCTGGAAATTGTTTTGATGATTTTGCTATTTTTCTTGAATTAATTGAATTTCTAGAATTTATTTTAAATATTAAATCGCTGGAAATTACCCGAGTGGGTTTTACTGTTCATCCGACCGGGCCGAACCGGAGTCAGACTCGAGTCTGACTCGAACCGGACTCAAGCCCAACTCGTGCCGGACCGAACCGTAACGCGCGTTGTAACATCCCAAAATTTGGTTTATTTACATTTATTAAGTTATTTGAATTTTTGAGAATTTTCTGGAATTTAATTGGAAAATTTGGAATTTATTTGAACATAAGCCTGCTTGAACTAATTGAATTAAATAAAGATCATGCATTTTTGCATAAGCATAAAATCTAAAAATTCGTTTATAATTAATATAATTGGTAGACGATAGTGTTCGCTTCAAATATTTTTGAAAAATATGTCATATAACGTACGTCGTTGATTTTATAAAAATCGGTACAGGTGTCTGATTCACGAAAAGAATTTTCGCGGAAAATCTACACGTCGAAAAATCGCGAAACTAACTTTGTTAAGTTCCAAATAGTTCTTAGTATTTTAAAGGAATTTTTCCTATTTTTAGAACCTCCCTGTTATTTTTTTTATCCGCAACACATTCTGGAACGTATATGCGTATACCTGTATACGTGACTGCTTGACCTTTCCATTCTCCATGCGTGGACGATTGATTTACTCCAGCCGATTTCTCTGCCAACAATGGTTCGATTTATCTAGCCAGTTTCCATTTTCTCGGCCACGCTTGAATGCATGTAGTCACTAATTTATTTTTTTCCCATGCATGTAGTAACGGGAATGTGAAGGTTTCTTGTAATGAGAACGTTTCCAATTTTTCCCAACCGTTGCATGTAAGAAGGAATCACGTATTCCTTAAACAAAGCCGCATGCATGGAGTGCTGTTTTCCATTTCGTTTAATGCATGCATGAAGCCGTTCTCCATTCTCCACATGCATGGAAATTCTCTTCATTGAAGATGTTCTCATTCCAGCCATTTTTTTTATTCCCAGCCGTTTCTTCTCGGAACGTTTCCTCTCCTCAGGCAGGAAAGGCTGGGACGGTTCCTAATTGATTCGTTGTTTCTTTTCCAGCTAGCCATACTAGTTAATTTCCATTCTTCCAGCCACTACTAGCCCGTCACTTCTCTCCATTGTTCATCCCAACCATTGGTTATCCTGACATGAGAAAAATTATTTTATCTTCTCCTCTACATTCACATCTTCTTGCCTCCCTCGCCGACTGACTGCTGCGGTTGCTCGTCCGACCGACCATGCGCTCCTTTCGTCGTTGACACTGCTGGCGTACTCGTCAGCCTCGCCTCCTTTCGCGCCGACGATCCGTGCTACTGCCGCCGCCACCATCGTCGTCGTCGTCGTCGCCGTCGTCGCCGCTGCCGTCGTGTACTGCTGCCGCCGTGTACCACCGTTGGTCGCTTCCGTCGTCTACGTCATCATCGCCGTCGTCTTGTCGGCCTCACCGTCTCCTGCACTGCTGCCGCCGCCGATCGGTACTCCCTCTTTTCTCTCGCGCGCCCTGTCTCTGTTAATCAGTTAATCTTGTCATCTGTAGTTGCGCATGCATATATATGTTAGTCAGGTATACATGTATATTTGTTAGTACGCAGGGTGTATAATCTTCTATATGCGTGTAGATAAATATTAGACCCAATGCATGTACGTACATATATAGATATATGTGTTAGCATGTATACGTAAGCATTAGACTGTATGTATATGTAGATATTGGGTTACGCGTATATTTGTTGGCATAGCCGATCGCGACTCCTCTCTAGCCTGCATGCACAAGCGCGTCGTCGCCGTAGCCACCGCCGCGCCGATCGATTCCGATCGATCGCGCCGCTGCCGCCTTCTCGCCGATCAAGGCCATTCCGCCTCGTCGTCTGGCCGGTCTCTGTTTTTTTTTTCTCACGTAGCAAATGCCCAAACCGAACCCATGTTCATCCAAGGAGTATACACATATACAAAGGGGAATAGTGCCATGCAAAAAGGGTTACGTAATTCATTTTTCTCCAAATTGCGCATTTTGTCTTTTTCGCTACAAATTCGTTTTAAGTCCGAATTGTTTGCAACAAATTTTGTTAACTAGTAGAAATTAATACATTTCTACAGTAATTTTTATGAATTTTTATGAATAAATTTGTACTGCTAAATTATTTGCGGAAAGTCCAAACTTACGAATTTTGTATCTTTTAAACTATACGTCCAAAAATTCCAAAATAAATTTAATAAATCTTAGAAAATGCTAAAATATTTATCTAGAAATTTGCATGGGGGTTATAAGCTAGTTTGGTTTGTAGCATTGTTTTTGAATGTGTGTTTATATGTTGTTCCGAGTGTTTATTTGGTTCTTTATTTGCTACGCGTAGACATCGAGTTGTGTGACGCTATCGGAAGCGAAGCTCAAGACCAAGATCAAGATCCAGACCAAGACTCGCTGTTTTACGAAGGCAAGTTGTGCTTTGACCATATTGCTCCTAGTTTTTGAAATGTATTTTGATTTAAATTATGCATGCTATGCTGATTAAAATGAATTAATTTAATTTGGGTAAAATAGTTAATAAACCTAATTGTTAATTCTATCCTTGTTAATAAGATTTGTATGTCATATAGTACATTGTCACCTTAAGTTGGGATTAATTGTTGGATGATATGATTGTGCCAACACGGGAGGCTAGACCGTGAATAGTTGCTTAGCCATGCTTACGTGAAATGTGTTTCAAATGGCAAAATAATATTGACTAATGATATACGGAATGAATTTTGGAATCAGTGTAATCTTGCCACGTGATGATGTGAAGTGTAGGTACCTTTGTGGTTCTACATGGTAACTGATATTATTGTTGGCATGTGTTGCACAATAATGGAACAGGGGTGGGAAAAGATTTAGTCTGGGGCAAGTGGTATGATGCTTTACGCCAGGTGAGCCTTTATGGCACAGATTTTGAAATAACAGCTTTTGCGACAATGGGATGAGTGATGTGAGAATATTTGGGTCAGGGACTGTGAGAAGGATGTCTTGCCCTGGACAGTTAAGAACTTCACCTTGCAAGCTTTTGAACTGGGCCTTACGTACAACCACATGACTGGAGTGGGACGGTCCTAGTTTAGTAGGATTCTGAAATCTTACCTTTGATACCTCAGGGTGACAGTTACGTCGGGGTAACTGTGTGGGGGAGCGTACCGGAGCTACGGCTTGGTACCCTATCCAACGGTATGTCGGTCCTATACTTCATCTCTGCTGAGAGAAGGGATAGTGTATGGCAACCGGAGAGGGTCATAGGTGGAGATCGAGGTTTCCAAAAAGCTTTGTTATGATCACTCATTCGCATACTCTTGTATGACGATTCACGGCTGACGTGGTGAGTTGATTATAACTTGTGGGAAAAGTGTACAACCTCTGCAGAGTGTGTCAAAACTATTCGAATAGCCGAGTCCACGGTACTGGACAAAGCTCGGGGATTACAGTCAAGGGATAGATTTTCTAAAAATGAATTGTGGGAATGGGTGGCTGTAGGCCAGAGATAATTGCGAAAGTGATATAGGGCTTTGTGCCAAACTGCTTGGAAAGAGATTGATAACCTATTATATAATATGGTTTTACCGCTTTTGAATCTATTAAGATTATTTAATCAAAGTGAAATGCTGTTTGATTCAAATTAACCACTTAAGCCATTCCTTTGGAAGAAGCCATGCATATAGTAATAGAATTGCATCTCTGTGCATGACTTGCTGAGTATGTTGTATACTCACCCTTGCTTCCAACACAATCATCAGTTGAGGAGAAGACTACAACTTCAAAGGATGAGAAGTTCCGCGAGGAGGCCGTTATCTAGGAGTTGAACCTTGTCAGTTGCCTGTGGCATATTGATGGGGGTCACTGACGTTCTTCATTCCGCTGCTGATTATTTACTTTTGTTATAGTAAGCCCTGCGTGGCTGAATATTGTAAGGTGACCTTAAGGTCTTGTAACAATTTATATTAAGGTTTTGATGTACTTTATTTATATTTCCGCTGTGTATGGATGTGATATTTAACCCTGTTTGACTGTGTGTACTAGCGCAATCCTGGATTAGTACAGAATACACAAAGGGTTCGGATTTGCAGATTCGGGTCCCGACACGCGTCACCGTTGGATCGAGATCCAACGGCCAGCGATGCGCCACGTCGCCCAATCCGAATCCCAGTCGGATTCCGCCGCCGCAGCCGAGTGGGCCTCGGTTTCCGCGGATTTCACGGACGCTAAGGCCACTATTTAATGTGTCGCCACCCGTGTCGTGGTCTCCTCTTCCGTGCGCACCCGTAGCCCTAAGTCTCCGAGCTCAAGCCACCACCGTTCGCCCGTGAGAGCTCGCCATAGTTGGATCCCTGCCCTGCCACGGTTTTCCGCCGTTTGCCGTCGTTTTCGCCGTTTGCCGTCGTTTTCGCCGTCGTCCGCCGTGATCGAGCCCAGATCCGGAACCGTCGCGACGAGGCGCGTCTGGGCATACCTCTCACTTCACCGAAGCGTGCCCGAAGCGCCGTTGGCTAGGTCGTCGTCACCAGCTCCGGCGTCCTTTGCTCCGCCGCGCCACCACCGGAACCGCGAGCTTCCTCAGCCGTTGGATCTTCATCGCATGGCCAGGATTCGTCCACGTCACCCATGGGTAAGTTCCACGTTTTCATTTTTAGATCTGTTATCAGCCGTTGGATCTAGATCCAACGCTCTAGATTGAGCCACGTAGCCTTAAACTGCACTGAGTTAGGGTTGATCTCCGCCGTTAGATCTAGATCGTACGGTTAAGTTTAACCCGCGTTGTAGCGTTAGATGCGTTCTCAACCGTTCGATCAAGACCGAACGGTGTAGATTGAGCCACGCGTCGCACGCCAGGTCATGCCACGTCACCCCTACGATGCGGCAAAAACCCGATCGGATCTGGACCGTCCGATCTAAATCGAACGGTCCAGATTGACCGCGTTATTTCCAAACGCGTGAGGATAGATCTGATCTCGATCGTTGGATTCCAAACCAACGGCCCAGATCACGCCACGTGTGAGGGAGCCGAATCGGCGCGATCCACGGGGGCACGCCCGGTCGGCGCTGACGTCATGCGTGATGTTAGCGTGGGGCCCGCGTGTCAGCCTGTCAGCCAACGGCACCATGACATCATTCGTGACGTCATGATGACGTCACGGTGGGGCCCGCATGTCAGTCCGCTTGGCCGAGCCGTGCTGACGTCAGCGCTGTCGTCACCCGAGTGGGTCCCGCGTGTCAGTGACATGTGCACCTGTGGACCGGGTCCACGGTGGACCAAAACCGAACCGTGGACCAAGTCCATGGACTGGATGACGCAAGCTGACGTCATAATCCGATTTTTCAACAAAAAATAATTCGGTGGAAATTCAATTTTCACGTTGACGTCATCTGACGTCATAAATCGGATTTTTCTATAGAAAAATAAATGAATTAATTCGGTTTATTCTTTTATTTGAATTTTCAAACTTCAAACGCTTATAACTTTTGCATTTTAACTCCGATTTGAGTGATTCCAATTTCTAAATTTTTATAAAATCGAGCTCTACATAATGGAGAATTTTATTTAATTTTTAGAGATAAGTTTTCTCTGATTATATGTATTTAATTAATTTTCCAAACTTTAAACGGCTATAACTTTTGCGTTTTAACTCCGATTTGGACGATTCAAATTTCTAAAAATTTCTAAAAATGTGCTCTCTCTGTTTATGCAGTTTATTTGAATTTTTGGACACTTTTTGCTACTGTTTATTTATGTTATTGCTATTTGCACGCGTTACGAGTAGACGTTGAAGTGCCCGAAGGCTTCGAAGGTGAAGTTTTGACCCAAGAGCCAGCTCAGGACCAAGAGCAAGTACTTTTTGAGGGCAAGTTATGCTTTGACCATATTGATCCCATTTTTGAAATTAATTTAATTTAAATTATTGCATGCTAATTTAATTAGAAATTGTTTAAATTATTTCTGGGAATTAGATAAATGCCAAATTGCAGTATGACACCTTGACTATTTAATTATGTGCCATGAACCCTCATCACCCTAGTTGTGGAATATGTAGTTGGACATTATTAAATTGCCAACATTGGGTATTTATATCGTTGTAGTATATTGCTTAGACCTGCTACGTGCATATGACATGATTTTGGACAATCAAATGTTAATATTGACTTAATGAGATATTGAACCTGTTTTGGAGAAGTATCATGTGTTGTGATGATGATGATGGCACGTGGTGTATGGTAATCAACCGGGTTTGATAAATAGATTTAGACCGGGGCAAGTGGCAAGAATGATGCGGAGGGTCAAGAGTGGCACTGGGGATGTCGTTTTAGTTCTTCAGGTAGTCTTGCCCTGGTCATCCTAAGGACATAACCTGGCAAGCCTTTGATCTGAGTCGATCGTGCAACCACATGTCTGTAATGGGACGGACCTAGTTGAGTAAGTTACTAATAACTTGCATGTGGTACCTCGGGGTGTCAACTACACTTTTTGTGTAGCTTGAAAGGGGAGCGTACCAGGGCTATGGCATGGTACCCGTCGAACGGTATGTCGGTCCCATACTTCGCCTCTGCTAAGGGAAGGGATGGTGTATGGCAAAAACCGGGGAGGTTCACTTGTATAGTTTGCGGTCTCTGAAATGCTTTGTTACGATCACACGCCTTTGTGGTATTTGACTGTATCTTGTGGGTAAAGTGCATAACCTCTGCAGAGTGTACAACCTATTCGAATAGCCGAGTCCACGGCATTGGACACTTCTCGGGGATTACAGTCAAGGGTTAGACTTTCATGAAAACAACTTGGACTTGAAAAGTTTGGTTGGTTTTAATGATGACGTTGATGGAAATGTGGATTAGGAAAGGAGAGAGATTTCACTTAACTCTTGGTAAAGTTATTGATATTATCATTACTTTTACTGCTTTCGAATCTACTTATGCTATTTGTTAATTGCTGTTTACTGTAAACCAACCATGGAACATTCCTTGTACTAAACCATGCATGTAGAATATTAGTTTGAATTCTGTGCATGACTTGTTGAGTACCAAGTACTCACCCCTTGCAACAATACAACACCAGTTGAAGAAGAGGCAACGCCAGCTTCGGAGGAAGAACGTCAGGAGGAACCGTTTATCTAGGGAGCGAACCCAGTCTGTTGCCTGTGGTATTCTGGATGGCGCCATGTTGATGCTTTTATTCCGCTGCAATTTATTTCCATTAATAATTTTTCGCCCTGTGTGGCGTACTCTTGTAACTTGACCATAAGGTCGTGCAACCAGTTTGGTTATTTCAAATAAAGTACTTTACTACTACCGATGTGTATGATTGTGATATTTACCAATGTTGAGACTGTGTGCACTAGCGTGATCCTGGACTAGTGCTGAATACACAGAGGGTCCGGATTTGCAAATTCGAGTCCCGATAGAGGTGGTATCAGAGCCATACTGATTGTAGGACTACCATTAGCTAGAATGGTCGTAGTAAGGATAAAACCTATTTTCTAAAGTTAAAACTTGACAAGATGATGAATTAAATCTCGACTTATCCCCTTCTCTCTCTTCATACCCCTTTTGCTGATTACTTCTTGCTCTCATTTCGATTTTAAAATGTTGCGTTCATACACGAGAATCTTTTGGCAGATGAATATGCTCAACAATTACGCCGAGCGAGAGGGAGGCTACACCGCCGAGTTGTGGCGTATGTTACAAGTTGTTGGAGGTTTCGAGAGGCCACTTTACCAGGGGACCACCATAGTGCAGGCTGGATTGGTCAAGGCATGGGACATCAAGATCACAGTGTATGCTCGAGAGAATACGAAGTTCAGTCGCCCATGCTACTTCACGACCAGGAGGTATACATTTGAGATGGGAATCCAGGAGGTGTTGCGCCGAGCTATGAGGCACATCGCTCGCACCTACTCTAGAGAGCTGGAGGGCACAGTGTTTCGTCACCACCCACGCCGAGACAACAGGATCGAGCGGGAGCCGATAGAAGATGAAGATGTCACCGTCACACACTTGGCGAGGTTCGTCGTCGCACTAGAGGATGCCCTCGATAATACGATGCAGGAGTTGCAGAAGGCCCATGAGGAGGTCAAGAAAGAGAAGAAGAGTCTGCAGGAGGTTCGCGAATATATGTCCCATCTTCTGCGAAGGATTGATGAGCTGGAGATGGCATTGTATGGACAGGGGCCAGAGCCAGTACTAGAGCTGCACGAGCCAGATCCCGAGGAGCCACAACCAGAGCCACAGCCTACGCCTGAGCCGCAGCTGGAGCTAGAGGAGGACGTCGCGTCATCGACCACAGCTGTTGTTGGTCACGGAGACTGCTTCGTGCCAATGCCGCCGCACCCACCGAAAGGAGGTAGTGGAGGTTGGGTCGAGGAGTGAGCGTTCAGGATTAGAAGTTGAGACTCCTTCGTCGAGTCGTATGTAGGAATAAAGAGTCACCCTTAGAGGCGTTAGACTTCAGTGGGATAGTTTAATTTGGATTTTCATTGATTGCTGAGTGTGCAGTATGTGTTGCAAGGCCCTTAGGCATTGTAAGCAACCATACCAAGTTATTAATAAATAATAAAGTTGGATTTTGAGTTACACCTTCCACTCCGTGTAAGTTTCTCTATTACTTATCTATGCTTGTTTCCCCCTCATCTCTAAACCTTGGAGTAATCGACAGATGGTGAACACTCGCGGAAACCTTGGAGGCAACGGAAGTGGTTCTCGCCCAGCTGAAAACCCTAATGATGGATTACCTGCACCCCAGCCAGCACCGCCAGTTGACATGCAGAACTTTGGAGCTTTCCTTGCTGCACAGACCCAATTGATGCATGCCATGATGCAACAGATGCAGCAAGTCACCGCTCAGGCCGCTGCTAACCAAACAAATCAGGGGCAGCGTTAGAACTCAAGGCTGTCAGAGTTTATGAGGACTCATCCGCCCACCTTTTTCGGAAATGCCAATCCACTGGAGGCAGATGATTGGCTAAGGTCAATAGAAAGGAAGCTGCACATTACCCAATGTGTGGGAAATGAGAGGGTGCTTTACGCATCTCATCAGCTAGAAGGGACCGCAGCAGAATGGTGGGAGAATTACTGTGCTACACAGGAAAACCCACAAGATATCACTTGGGAGGAGTTCACCGCCGCCTTCCGTCAGTATCATGTGCCGGAGGGAATAATGGATCTCAAGAAGGTGGAATTCAGAGCTCTGAAGCAAGACAGCCAGCCAGTGGCTGAATATCTGAATAAGTTTACTCAGCTAACCCGCTACGCATCTGTAGACATAGCAACAGACAAGGCCAGGCAGTCTCGCTTCATGAAGGGACTGAACTCTGGACTGCAGGTGGGACTGATCACCCACACCTTTCCAGACTTCCAAGAGCTTGTGAAAAAGGCGCTCATCCTGGAGGACAAGCGCAAGGAATTAGATGACAATCGAAAGCGCAGGATGGCACAGCAGGGAGCACGCCAAGGAGGACAACGCCTGAGGGTTGCACCCAACCAATTCTTCAGATTCCAGCCGCAGAATGCTGCAAGGACGTCGTCGCCAGCACCAAGACCTACCAACCAGAATTACCAGACTCCAGCTCCAGCCAGGAATGCCGCTGCGAGCAGCCAGCAGGGCACAGTGAGGCGTTGTTATACATGCAACGAGCCAGGGCACTTCTCTAACAACTGCCCCAAGAAGACAGCAAAAGTGACCTCCGTTCGCTTCAATCTGGGATCCACGCCAGCAAGAACACCTGCACCAGGAGCAAACTGTGGGACAGCACAGCCAGGAGCCGCGCCCCAGACTGTGGTGAGAGGCTGAGTCAATCACGTGACCGCAGATGCACTACAGAATGCTACGGACATCATACTGGGTAAGTTACTTATCAACTCAGTACCTGCAACAGTTTTGTTTGACTCTGGAGCTTCGCATTCTTCTGTTTCTCGAGATTTTGTTTCCAAGAATGATTTGGAGATTGTGGAACTTAAATGCATGCTTATAGTTCAAACCCCTGGGTTAGAACTCCGATCACAAGTAGGATGTTCTGGGGTAAGAGTACTAATAGATGGGGTAGAGTTCCTAGCGAACCTTATTATGTTCGGAACCCAGACCTTAGATGTCATTTTGGGAATGGATTGTGTAGGATCGAAGTATACGAATATAGCAATCAGAGGGGGGGTGAATGATTGTGCGGAAGCTAAAACCAAATTCTTGACCTATTAAAAGTTCACCCCAAAACAGAACCAAATAATTGCCTCGTTTTCGACAAAAATAGAATGACAGAGGTTTGGTAAAACGCGAATTTCTGGAGATCCAACCGTCGGATCGATCTGAAATTTGGATACAAAAAACTAGATTCTAGTACGAACCGAACCCAAAAAGAATCAGCTCGATCGGACTTACGGATCAAAAGTTATGAGCTTCGCAAACTTGCTGATCCAGAACTTGACGAGAATCAATCTAATCAAAACTTCAAGATTAAACAAGAACGACAAAAGATTGATCAACTAGACTTTGAGAAACACTAGATCAATACCCTAGAGAGGTTTTTGATGGATCAAATCAAGATGAAACTCAACGATCAAAAACCAATCTAGAATTAGAACAAGCATGCAAACAAGAACCAAAACAGAAAATACTGTAGCGACGTGGTTACTGTAGCACGCAAAAATCTTGGAAGAATTGATCTTTATTTCTTGTCTAAAATACTCTCATCAAAAGAGTACAAACCCTAAAACCAAGCTCAAAGCTTGATGCGCTCAGCTCTACTTGGTGCCTTTCAACAGGAGACCCCCCACCTATTTAAAGCACCAACCCATAAGGAGTTCTGAATACGATTCCTATTCCCTAAAAGGAATCCGTATCCAACACAACTCTACTTGGCCCAACCTGGCCGAGTACAACTCTTGCACGCGTATGGCAACCCTACCATACTCACGTGACTAACACTTTGCACGCGTATGGCCACCTGCCATACTCACGTGACTAACACTTTGCACGCGAATGACCTCCTGCCATTCTCACGTGACTAACCATTCTTCATGTGCACCATTCTCCTAGCCCGAACGTCCCGCATGACATCTTTGACCACCAAGACCTCAGTTCCTCCTGAAACTAGTCCCGAACCTCAGTTCCTCCATGAACCTAGTTCCGGTCCCGTCATCGACCACATTCGTCTTCGAGCAATACCTGCACATGAACAAACCACAAAACAAATCCGAGCACAAGTCCACGACTTGACTCAATGTCAATCCATGCAACTACTCACACGAGCATTGCATAAAGTCCACTTCAAAAGAAGCATCATGAAATCATCACAAATTTCATAATCTCAAATTCAAATCTTTTTAATTCTGCTCAAAACCCTAATTCAGCAAAAACGCATTCACGACGGACAAGGAAATATGGTCCGGCGTACACATGAAAAATCACTCAAAAAAACCATTCTAGCAGACGGACAAAATCGGTCCGTTGTACAAGTGAAAGTTTCGGTTCCAAGAAGAAATCATTCTGGCGAAAACACGTTCACGACGGACAAACAAAATCGGTCCGTCGTACATGGGAAAATGAGGTTGCCAAAGCATGTTTTCGACAGACCAACAAAGTTTGTCCGTCGTAGATGGGAAACTTACTGTTTTCTTTAAGTTTGGTCCGGCGCCAAAGCGAAACTTACTGTTTCTTGTCAAATTGATAAAACACATGAACAAACACATTTTGCAAATTCAATTCTAAGCCAATTTTTCAACACATGATTTCACAATCTCCCCCTTGATGAAAACATTGGCAACACCACTTTAGAATTGAACATTTGGCATTCACTTTACAAAAGATTTTGAAATCCAAAAGATCAAGGACCAAAAAGAGAAAAACACAGAATTCCCTCTTTGACCAAAATGTAAAACAAAATCTCCCCCTGAGAAGGAACATGTGTGTGAATGTGCAATGTGCCCAAAAATTCCAAAATTCTCCAAACTTCTCCCAAAATTCTCAAATTTCCAAACACAACTCCCCCTTTTTCTTCTCCCCCTTTTTCCTTAAACTTTTCAATGATTCCCAAATTTCTCCCCCTTTGACAATGGATTCATCAAGAGTACAAAAAAGAGAATTTGTTCAAAATTTTTCCTGTAGCAAAGATTTCACAAGGAGAAACAAGGGAGTGCCAAGATAGGAAAAGATGAGCTCATTCGATCATATAACCTTATATATCACATAATATGCAAAATACATGATCTTGAAGTGATTTTAACAAGTTAGGGAATGACATGCATCTCAACCTCAATTTAGTCAACTATAGCCAAGTACTAAGCAAGATCTTAGCAGAAAAAGCAAGGCTTTAAAAAAATTGAAGCAACTAACAACTTAGGGCGAGCAAGTAGTTTCAACTCCAATCTAGTAGACCAATTTAATCTTTAAACAATAAATCGCATGTGGCATGCTTGAAGCATACTTCTTTTATTTTCTAGGAGTGGCATGCTTGAAGCATACATCTTATCTTTGAGGGAATGGCATGCTTGAAGCATACATCTTATTTTTTAAGGAAAGCATGCCTGAAGCATACAACTTGAAGCTTTTGCTTTTAACACCCCTTTTTTTTATTCCCTTTTCTTTTTTCTTTTTCTTTGATTGTAAACATTCAAAAGTGATTAAAAGGTCTTTTGAAAGAGTAAAGCTGAAAACACACTTGCTTCATAGCCCAAATTTGTCAAGAAGATTCAATATCAAGCCTAGAAGAGTGAGATATCACAGAGTATTTAGCTATAGGCAATCAGTCCAGGGAATTCCGCAATGTCATTTGTAGTTCAAGTGAGACAATTAGATTATCATATATTAGCTCAATTACATAATATATAAAGAAATATGATAAAGTGAGCTCATTAAGTGAAAGAACTTGGCAAGGAAACTCCCCCTCAAAACAAACCCATTGGATGAACAATCCCAAGTTCTCCCCGAATAAAAGCAAAACGAGAAGAAGACAAAGGTTTTGTGAAAATGTCTGCCAATTGATGTTCAGTATCCACATGATGAAGCACAATATTTTCTTTTTCAACATGATCTCTAAGAAAGTAAAATCCAGTATCAATATGCTCAAGAAAAGGGATTACTCAAGAGGTGGCACGAACCAAATCAAATCAACATCCTCCAAAGTCAACATCAGAAAAAGCTCTTAAACTAATCCATGAGGAAGCAGAAAGCCAAATGCCAAAATCTTGAGTTCTATGAAGATACCTGAAAATCCTTTTGATAGCTTGTCGATGTGAAGCACGTGGGAAGCTTGAAAACAAGCACACAAGCACACACAAGCACGTGGGAAGAGTCTCTCATGTAAACCTCTAATTATCTCATCCTCAACAGCATTATCATCATCTTTATGAACAAAGACACTCTCCCCCTGAACATATGCACTTGTACCTGCATCATTTGGACTAGTGCCTTTTGCGAAAATAGAAGTGGAAGAAGCATCTCCAAAGGCAACACTTTCAGCATGAGATGCACGAGTGAAGGAGAACCAAATCTTATCACTAAACATATGAAGTGAGCATCCGAAATTCACTAGCCACATGTTCTCCCTCCTCGCGTGAGAAGCCTACATATAAGCAGAAAGTGTCGAGGTCTCGATCTTGGGTTAGAAATAAGATGTTTAGGAATCCAAAGATGAGAGACACCCGACGCACAACAAGATGGGCACAACACGAGTATTCTTATGCACAAAATCAGATTTGCCTTTTCCCGTGTTTTTAGCATCAAAAGGTGTTTGTTTCACCCTAGGCACATAATGAGAAGTGGAGTGTGCCTTTCTGAAATTAGACCTAGCATTAAACCTTTCTCTCTTTTGTTGTTTAGCTAGTCTAAAGCAAAAGTCTACTAAATGTCCATCTCTACCACAATGAGTGCAAGTGTACTTAACATTATGTTTAGCTTTGGAAGTAGAAGCAACATTTGCATTCATCATAGTAGAAGATAAAAGGCCAGCAGATTTGAAGACAATTTTCTTAGGCTCATTTGAAATCTCAAGTTTGTCATTGCAAGGAGCATAAACAACAGAGCGAGGTTTAGTTTCATATGAAGCATGAAGATCAAAACCTAAACCTTTCTTGTTTGAGCTAACCTTAGATTGATCCAAAATCATGTTCAACTTTTTCTTGCCATTAGTGAATCGTTCCAAAGAACTTTGCAAGTAATCAACTTTCTTAGCAAGAGTTAAACAATTGTTGCAAGGAACGTCCACTTTTCCTTTTTGCTTGCGACAAGTTGAGCATGAAAGAACCTCATTTGTAAGCAAATCTTCAGTCAATTGAGAAGCCCTAGCATTTGCATCATGCAACTTCAATTCTAGTATGGAGCATATAGAACATGGAGTTGTATCATGTAAATCAATGGTAGAACAACTAGCATGTTTAACAAGTTTATCATTTTTCTCATTTTCAGCATTGATTTGCTCTAACAAGGTAACATGTTCTTTCCTAAGCAAAGTAAGCTCATTGTAAATTAAGTCACATGATTTGCAAGCATCATCATCAGGAATCAAGGTTTTAAGTCTAGCAATTTCAGCATTCAATGACTCAACAACAAAATCATGTTTCTTAATTTTCTTGTCACGTTTATCAAGCAATTTACCAAGTCGAGCACAAGCAATAGCTAATTCATCGTAAGAAGGATCTACCTCATTGAAGTCATTTGTCGTGGTCGCCCTCGATAAAATTTGTCCTTGTTGCTTGCCATGAGACATAATCCTATCAAATCATGCTTGCTTGGAGTTGCATCATCTTCGCTGCTCTCCGAGTCCACATCGCTCAAATTGACTTGTTCAAGAGCGGAAAGAACTCGGTGAACCACCTTGCAGTTGATGAAGCTCTTCTTCTTCCTATCATTTGACGAGAACCTTTTCTTCTCATTCCTTCTGTCGTTGTCCTTCTCCTCCTTTGATGTTTTTCCTGCAAGCTTAGGACAATTTGTGCGAATATGGTTGAGGTCACCACACTCATAGCATCTTGGAGGACCACCTCTCTTTCTCATTCTCACATTCTGCAAAGCTTTGTTAAAGCGAGAAGAGAGTAGTGCCGATCTTCTTCAGAAACTCTTCAAGTTGCTCATCTGTTAAAGAAGACATGGAAGACAAGGCAAAGCTCGAAGAAGAATTTGCATTTGACATGTTAGGGTTAGAGATCAAAGCAATTGATTTAATATTCCCTTTCCTGGCAAGAACATCTAATTCATGAGTTTTCGCTTAGAATAAAGAACATCTAATGTAAGTGTGCTCATGACAAGAGATTCCTGTATAGATGTTACTTTCATCTCCCACACCGACATGTCCAAAGCACTAAGCAATTGTCGAGCATTTGCAGCATCGGTGTAGCTAACTCCAACAAAGACGTAGATTGCTAAGAATTTTATTGAAACGTGCAAAGAAGTCATCTACAGATTCACTAGGTTTCATCTCAAAACGCATGTATTCCTTTTTGTAAATATCTTGGCGAACCTCTTTGTGATGTTAGAACCCTCATGGTAATCACAAAGAGATTTCCATACCTCATATCGGATCGAAGATGAACCACACGATCAAAGTCGCTGCGTCCCAAGCCTTGGATGATCAAGTTGCGCGCCTTGCTGTTTGCTTCAACATGTGTGCGATTGGTGTCGTTGACGTTGTCGTTTGCAGGGACTTCATATGGCTTGTAGACCTTCTCCCAAATTGCGAATCCCTAAGCTTGGATGAACGCCTCCATCTTGGCCTTCCAAAACTGAAAATCAACACCATTGAACACACAAGGTTTTGTCGAATAATGATCCATTGATCTAATCACCGATTAAGATAGATTAGAAAAACCTTGCTCTGGTACCACTTGTAGGATCGAAGTATACGAATATAGCAATCAGAGGGGGGGTGAATGATTGTGCGGAAGCTAAAACCAAATTCTTGACCTATTAAAAGTTCACCCCAAAACAGAACCAAATAATTGCCTCGTTTTCGACAAAAACAGAATGACAGAGGTTTGGTAAAACGCGAATTTCTGGAGATCCAACCGTCGGATCGATCTGAAATTTGGATACAAAAAACTAGATTCCAGTACGAACCGAACCCAAAAAGAATCAGCTCGATCGGACTTACGGATCAAAAGTTATGAGCTTCGCAAACTTGCTGATTCAGAACTTGACGAGAATCAATCTAATCAAAACTTCAAGATTAAACAAGAACGACAAAAGATTGATCAACTAGACTTTGAGAAACACTAGATCAATACCCTAGAGAGGTTTTTGATGGATCAAATCAAGATGAAACTCAACGATCAAAAACCAATCTAGAATTAGAACAAGCATGCAAACAAGAACCAAAACAGAAAATACTGTAGCGACGTGGTTATCAGAGCACGCAAAAATCTTGGAAGAATTGATCTTTATTTCTTGTCTAAAATACTCTCATCAAAAGAGTACAAACCCTAAAACCAAGCTCAAAGCTTGATGTGCTCAGCTCTACTTGGTGCCTTTCAACAGGAGACCCCCACCTATTTAAAGCACCAACCCATAAGGAGTTCTGAATACGATTCCTATTCCTAAAAGGAATCCATTATCCAACACAACTCTACTTGGCCCAACCTGGCCGAGTACAACTCTTACTGCCAGCGTATGGCAACCCTACCATACTCACGTGACTAACACTTTGCACGCGTATGGCCACCTGCCATACTCACGTGACTAACACTTTGCATGCGAATGACCTCCTGCCATTCTCACGTGACTAACCATTCTTCATGTGCACCATTCTCCTAGCCCGAACGTCCCGCATGACATCCTTGACCACCAAGACCTCAGTTCCTCCTGAACCTAGTCCCGAACCTCAGTTCCTCCATGAACCTAGTTCCGGTCCCGTCATCGACCACATTCGTCTTTGAGCAATACCTGCACATGAACAAACCACAAAACAAATCCGAGCACAAGTCCACGACTTGACTCAATGTCAATCCATGCAACTACTCACACGAGCATTGCATAAAGTCCACTTCAAAAGAAGCATCATGAAATCATCACAAATTTCATAATCTCAAATTCAAATCTTTTCAATTCTGCTCAAAACCCTAATTCAGCAAAAACGCATTCACGACGGACAAGGAAATATGGTCCGGCGTACACATGAAAAATCACTCAAAAAAACCATTCTAGCAGACCAGACAAAATCGGTCCGTTGTACAAGTGAAAGTTTCGGTTCCAAGAAGAAATCATTCTGGCGAAAACACGTTCACGACGGACAAACAAAATCGGTCCGTCGTACATGGGAAAATGAGGTTGCCAAAGCATGTTTTCGACAGACCAACAAAGTTTGTCCGTCGTAGATGGGAAACTTACTGTTTTCTTTAAGTTTGGTCCGGCGCCAAAGCGAAACTTACTGTTTCTTGTCAAATTGATAAAACACATGAACAAACACATTTTGCAAATTCAATTCTAAGCCAATTTTTCAACACATGATTTCACAGATTGGTTGACCAAGCACAAGGCCGTGCTCGACTGTGGAAGAAGGATCATCTCTGTTGAGAGCCCATGCGGAAGAAAAGTGGAATTTCAAGCGATCGCCATTCGAGATGGACAGTTGATGGTCAACAGCGCGAAGGCAATCAACTTGGAGGATGTCTTAGTGGTGAATAAGTATCCTGATGTTTTTCCTGAAGATTTACCTGGTATGCCGCCAGACAGAGACATTGAGTTTGTAATTAAGCTAGTACCTAGAACAACACCGATAGCGAAGAGACCCTATCGGATGTTAACCGAAGAATTAGTAGAGATGAAGAAACAGCTTGAAGAGTTGATGGAGAAAGGATTCATTAGAGCTAGTTCGTCGCCATGGGGAGCACCAGTTCTGTTCGTCAAGAAGAAGGATGGGAGTTTTAGGATGTGCATAGATTACCGTGCGCTCAATGGAGTCAACGTGAAGAACAAATACCAGCTACCCAGGATTGATGATCTGTTTGATCAGCTAAGAGGAGCCGGAGTTTTCTCGAAGATTGATTTGAGATCGGGATACCATCAATTGAAGATCCGATCAGAAGATATTCCGAAGACTGCATTCTCGTCGAGATACAGACATTACGAGTTCACCGTTATGTCCTTTGGTTTGACAAATGCGCCAGCTTATTTCATGAATCTGATGAACAAGGTTTTCATGGAGTATTTGGACAAGTTCGTTGTTGTATTCATAGATGACATTTTAGTCTACTCCAAGACAAGGGAAGAGCACGCAGAACACCTGAGGCTAGTTTTGGAGAAACTGAGGGAACTGCAACTCTTTGCCAAATTCAGCAAGTGTGATTTCTGGAAAGACAAGGTAGAGTTCCTTAGACATGTCATGACCATAGAAGGAGTTGAAGTTGATCCAAGCAAGGTGGAAGCCGTGTTACATTAGGAACAACCGAAGATAGTGACCCAGATCTGTAGTTTTCTGGGGATGGCGGGTTATTACCGCCGCTTCATTGAAGGATTTTCGACAATTGCGAGACCTCTTACGCAATTGTTGAAAAAAGAGTTTACTTGGACACCGGAGTGCGAGAAAGGTTTTCAAGAGCTGAAGAAGCGATTGACATCAGCACCTGTGTTTGTCCTACCTGATGTTAATCAGAGCTTTGATATCTATTGTGATGCATCGCGCTAGGGACTTGGATGCGTGTTGATGCAAAAGCGGAAGGTCGTTGCATATGCATCAAGGCAGTTGAGGCCGCATGAAGAGAATTACCCGACGCATGTCCTGGAATTAGCAGCCGTAGTGCATGACTTGAAGTTGTGGCGTCATTACCTGATTGGGAATAGATGTGAAGTGTATACGAACCACAAGAGTCTCAAATACATCTTCACCCAATCGGATCT
This sequence comes from Rhipidocladum racemiflorum, assembly GCA_036346355.1. Lineage (NCBI taxonomy): Eukaryota > Viridiplantae > Streptophyta > Magnoliopsida > Poales > Poaceae > Rhipidocladum > Rhipidocladum racemiflorum. The sequence continues at coordinate 39,013,389 of CM070581.1, forward strand.
GAATATGAGGCAAAGGAGATGGTTAGAGTTGATCAAGGACTAAAATGTAGGAATCCATTACCATCCTGGAAAGGTCAATGTGGTGGCCGATGCCTTGAGTCGGAAAAGCCACACTGTGAATATGATGATAGCAGGAAGTCAGGACAAGCTGTGCAAGGAGTTTCAGAAGCTGAAGCTAGAAGTAGTACAGGAAGGATTCCTAGCCACTTTGGAAGTAAAACCTACCTTAGAGGACCAAATTCGTGAAGGACAGAAGGATGACGCCAAGATCCAAAGGATCAAGTCCAAAATGGATGAAGGAAAGGCTAAGGACTTCAAGCTGGATGAGCAGGGTACATTGTGGATTAAGGGCCACATCTGTGTACCGAACAAGAAAGAGCTGAAGCAGTTGATTCTGGAGGAAGCCCATGACTCCAACTATTCCATTCATCCAGGAAGTGCCAAGATGTACCAACACCTAAAGGAGAGATTCTGGTGGCCAAGCATGAAACGTGAGGTTGCCGAGCATGTTGCGTTGTGTGTTGTGCCAAAGAGTTAAAGCAATGCACCAAAGGCCAGCCGGGTTGCTGCAACTGTTGAAGATTCCTGAGTAGAAGTGGGAGGAAATCGGAATGGACTTCATCATCGGGTTGCCGAAGACTCAGGGAGGATATGACTCCATATGGGTTGTAGTAGACCGCTTGACCAAAGTCGCTCATTTTATCCCTGTAAAGACCACTTACTCGGGAGATAAGTTAGCGGAATTGTACATGACCAGGATCGTCTGTTTACACGGAGTACTAAAGAAGATTATATCGGACAAAGGTACCTAATTTACCTCGAGATTCTAGAATAAGCTGCATGAAGCCATGGGCACCCGCTTGAACTTCAGTACGGCATATCATCCGTAGACGGATGGACAGACCGAAAGAGTCAATCAGGTTCTGGAGGATATGCTAAGATCTTGTGCATTGGCTTATGCTATCTCATGGGACAAGAGTTTGCCGTATGTCGAGTTCAGCTATAATAACATTATCAGGCCAGTCTACAGATGTCACCTTTTGGGGCATTGTACGGTCGGCCCTGTCGAACACCGTTGAACTGGAATGAGACGGTTGAACGACATGTCTTTGGACTGGATATTCTTCAAGAGGCCGAAGAACAGATCGCCATGATCCGAGAAAGACAGAAGATAGCTCTGTCAAGACAAAAGAGTTATGTCGATAACCATCATCGAGACTTGAGTTTTGAACCGGAAGATTTCGTATATCTCAGGGTTACACCTCTCAAGGGAGTTAAGAGGTTTCACGCCAAAGGAAAACTCGCACTACGCTATGTCGGTCCGTTCAAAGTCCTAAGTCGCAGAGGTGAAGTTGCTTACCAGCTAGAGTTGCCGCAGTCGTTGGCAGGAGTGCATGACGTGTTCCATGTGTCACAACTAAAGAAGTGTCTCCGAGTGCCAGACGAGCAAACCCCTTTGGAATCGATCGAGCTTCAGGAAGATCTGACATACAAGGAGCACCCTGTGAAGATTCTGGACACCATGGATCGAGAAACAAGAAATAAGTCAACCCGTTTCTGTAGAGTCCAGTGGAGCAACCACGCCGAAAGTGAAGCAACTTGGGAGCGTGAAGAGGATCTGAAGAAAGTGTTTCGAAACCTATTCCTTAGTCAGCCCTGAATCTCGGGGCCGAGATTCTGTTAAGGGGGAGGTTTGTAACACCCTAATTTTTGATTTTCATGTATTTAAATGTTATTTTGCATTTTTGAGAATTTTTGGAATTTGCTGGAATTTATTTGGATTTAATTTGAATTTATTCCCTTTTAAGATAATTAAATAATTAAGCATTTCAAATAAAGTTTTGTTGGAAATATTTTATTTGAGTCCAAAATGTCTCAAAGTATTTTCCAGAATTTTTCTGATTATTTTGCTATTTTTCTTGAGTTAATTGAATTTCTAGAAATTATTTTAAATATTAAATCGCTGGAAATTACCCGAGCGGGTTTTACTGTTCATCAGACCGAGTCAAACCAGAGTCAGACTCGAGTCTGACTCGAACCGGACTCAAGCCCGACTCGTGCCAGACCGAATCCTAACGCGCGTGACCGTTGGATCGAGATCCAACGGCCAGTGATGCGCCACGTCGCCCAATCCGAATCCCCGTCAGATTCTGCCGCCGCAGCTGAGTGGGCCTCGGTTTCCACGGATTTCACGGACGCAGAGGCCAATATTTAATGCGCCGCCACCCATGTCGTGGTCTCCTCTTCCGTGCGCACCCGTAGCCCTAAGTCTCCAAGCTCAAGCCGCCGCCGTTCGCCCGCGAGAGCTCGCTGTAGTTGGATCCCTGCCCTACCGCGGTTTTCCGCCGTTTGCCGTCGTTTTCGCCGTGATCGAGCCCAGATCCGGAACCGTCGCGACAAGACACGTCTAGGCGTACCTCTCACTTCACCAGAGCGTGCCCAAAGCGCCGTTGGCTAGGTCGTCGTCCCCAGCTCCGGCGTCCTTTGCTCCGTCGCGCCATCACCAGAACCGCGAGCTTCCTTAGCCGTTGGATCTTCATCGCACGGCAAGGATTCGTCCATGTCACCCGTGGGTAAGTTCCACGTTTTAATTATTTGATCAGTTATCAGCTGTTGGATCTAGATCCAACGCTCTAGATTGAGCCACGTAGCCTTAAACCGCACTGAGCTAGGGTTGATCTCCGCCGTTAGATCTAGATCGTACGGTTAAGTTTAACCCGCGTTGTAGCGTTAGATGCATTCTCAACCGTTCGATCAAGACTGAACGGTGTAGATTGAGCCACACGTCGCACGCCGGGTCATGCCACGTCACCCCTACGATGCGGCAAAAACCCGATCGGATCTAGACCGTCCGATCTAAATCGAACGGTCCAGATTGACCGCGTTATTTCCAAACGCGTGAGGATAGATCTGATCTCGACCGTTGAATTCCAAACCAACGGCCCAGATCGCGCCACGTGTGCGGGAGCCGAATCGGCGCGGTCCACGGGGGTGCGCCCGGTCGCCGCTGACATCACGCGTGACGTCAGCGTGAGGCCCGCGTGTCAGCGTGTCAACCAACGGCACCATGACGTCATCCGTGACATCATGATGACGTAACGGTGGGGCCCGCATGTCAGTCCGCTTGGCCGAGCCGTGCTGACGTCAGCGCTGTCGTCACCCGAGTGGGTCCCGCGTGTTAGTGACACGTACACCGGTGGACCGAAGCCGAACCGTGGACCGAGTCCATGGACCAGATGACGCAAGCTGACGTCATAATCCGATTTTTCAATAAAAAATAATTCGGTGGAAATTCAATTTTCACGCTGACGTCAGCTGATGTCATAAATCGGATTTTTCAATAGAAAAATAAATGAATTAATTCGGTTTAATCTTTTATTTGAATTTTCATTCTTCGAACGCTCATAACTTTTGCATTTTTACTCCGATTTGGGTGATTCCAATATCTAAATATTTATAAAATTAAGCTCTACAAAATGGTGAATTTTATTTAATTTTTGGACATAAGTTTTCTCTGTTTATATTTATTTAATTAATTTTCCAAACTTTAAACGGGTATAACTTTTGCGTTTTAACTCCGATTTGGACGATTCAAATTTTTAAAAATTTATAAAAATATGCTCTCTCTGTTTATGAAGTTTATTTGAATTTTTGGACACTTTTTGCTACTATTTATTTATGTGATTGCTATTTGCACGCGTTACGAGTAGACGTTGAAGTGCCCGAAGGCTTCGAAGGTGAAGTTTTGACCCAAGAGCCAGCTCAGGACCATGTTGATCCTATTTTTGAAATTAATTTAATTTAAATTATTGCATGCTAATTTAATTAGAAATTTTTTAAATTATTTCTGAAAATTAAATAAATGCCAAATTGCAGTATGACACCTTGACTATTTAATTATGTGCCATGAACCCTCGTAACCCTAGTTGTGGAATATGTAGTTGGACATTATTAAATTGGCAACATTGGGTATTTAGATCGTTGTAGTATATTGCTTAGACCTGCTACGTGCACATGACATGATTTTGGACAATCAAATGTTAATAATGACTTAATGAGATATTGAACCTGTTTTGGAGAAGTATCATGTGTTGTGATGACGATGATGGCAAGTGGTGCATGGTAATCTACTGGGTTTGATAAATAGATTTAGACTGGGGCAAGTGGCAAGAATGATGCGGTGGGCCATGAGTGGCACCGGGGATGTCGTTTTGGTTCTTCGGGTAGTCTTGCCCTGGTCATCCTAAGGACTTAATCTTGCAAGCCTTTGATCTGAGTCGATCGTGCAACCACATGTCTGTAATGGGACGGATCTAGTTGAGTAAGTTACTAATAACTTGCATGTGGTACCTCGGAGTGTCAACTACACCTTTTGTGTAGCTTGAAAGGGGAGCATACCAGGGCTACGGCCTGGTACCCGTCCAACGGTATGTCGGTCCCATACTTCGCCTCTATTAAGGGAAGGGATGGTATATGGCAAAAACCGGAGAGGTTCACTTGTATAGTTTGCGGTCTCTAAAATGCTTTGTTACGATCACACACCTTTGTGGTGTTTGACTGTAGCTTGTGGGTAAAGTGCATAACCTCTGCAGAGTGTACAACCTATTCGAATAGCCGAGTCCATGGCACTGGACACTGCTCGGGGAATACAGTCAAGGGTTAGACTTTCATGAAAACAACTTGGACTTCAAAAGTTTGGTTGGGTTTAATGATGATGTTGATGGAAATGTGGATTAGGAAAGGAGAGAGCTTTCACTTAACTCCTGGAAAAGTTATTGATATTATCTTTACTTTTGCTGCTTTCGAATCTACTTATGCTATTTGTTAATTGCTGTTTACTGCAAACGAACCATGGAACATTCCTTGTACTAAACCATGCATGTAGAATATTAGTTTGCATTCTGTGCATGACTTGCTGAGTACCAAGCACTCACCCGTTGCAACAATACAACACTAGTTGAAGAAGAGGCGACACCAGCTTTGGAGGAAGAACTTCAGGAGGAACCGTCTATCTAGGGAGCGAGCCCAGTCAGTTGCCTGTGGTATACTGGATGGCACCACGTTGATGCTTTTATTCCGCTGCAATTTGTTTCCTTTAATAATTTTTCGCCCTGTCTGGCGTACTCATGTAACTTGACCATAATGTCGAGCAACTAGTTTGGTTATTTCAAACAAAGTACTTTACTACTACCGATGTGTATGATTGTGATTTTTACCGATGTTGAGACTGTGTGCACTAGCGTGATCCTGGACTAGTGCTGAATACACAGAGGGTCTGGATTTGCAAATTCGGGTCCCGACAATTATTTTCTCGTGTTTATAAAGCTTGATTTGAATTTACTAAAAGCTAAAACAATTTAATTTGATTATTTTATACTTCAAATAAAAGAAATTTAATTTTATTTGGGTTCCTTGTGCTTCAAGAAATTCTTCTGTAATTTTTGAGATTTTTCGGAGCTAGTTTGCTATTTATTAGATTTATTCGGAATCGATTTGTATTAAGCCATTTTATTGAAATTAATTAATTATTTGGAAAAGTTTATATAAAGTTTTGTTGCAAATATTTTATTTGAGTTCAAAATATCGTAAAATATTTTCTAGAATTTTCTAGAATTTTTCCAGTATTTTTATTGCCCTAAATAATTAATTTGAATTTTTAGGATTTATTTTAATTGAAAAATTGTTGAAAAATCCAGAAATTGCTGCTGGGCTCAATCTCTATATTCCTTCCCGCGCAGGCCCGCCAGCCATCCGGCCCAACCGCCACCCCGCCGACCCACCTCCCGCCAGCCCACCCGCGCTAGCGCGCGCATTGGCCACGCCCCTGCCTGGGCCGCGCGCCTCAATGGGCCGTCTCCACACGTGCTGCACCAGCTTGGGCCATGTCGCCCACTCTCCCTCAACCGCCGGATGGAGATCCAAGGGCCCGAAATCGGCCACGTCATCAGAGTTCCGATCTCGCACGCCACATGCTCGATTAAATGCCTATTTGACCCCTTTTTGCTCCAAACGCGTCCAAACTTTATTTTTCTTGACCTAGCTGCCAACTCAATCCAGTATAGACCTCCCATGACCTCTCCCACGCCCCCTAGACCTCAGATCAATTTTTAAAAACTCCAAAACCGCCGTCGAGACCTCTGGACGTCGCCCAAACACCGACCGAACTTTGGAGTGCGACTGCCTTCAGTTCATCGACTCTTTTTGAGATCTGTCTTTGCCATGGTGAGCTATGATGTCCCATATGTCTTCTCTCAAAATTTCGTCCAATTTGTCCCAAAGAATCAAAAGTTATAACCGTTTCAATCTTGAATATTGCCGAGGCCATATCTCCCTCAATTTTTCGAGTTAGACCTTGAACTTTTTACTGTAGGCTCTCCTTGATGACCTCTACGTGATGCATATCCTATCCCAGGGATTTGCCATCTGGATTTTGTGCCGAAAATTCTTTTCTCCGATCAGACTGTGTTTCAAACAGCGACAATCATCCTCGTGCTTTCCCCGCTGTTCCAGCAGGTAAATCTCTGAGCCACCTACATCACGGTGTTCCTCTTGGTCCGATCTATCTCTTGGTCAAATTTCGTTATGTTCCGATCATTATCCTAGAAGTTACGGCTGTCCAAAGTTTAGCCCCAAAACCTGTTAATCGGCAGTTTGTGATCAATCCGTTGGGGCGCGCAAAATCCGCCTATATCGTTGAGTTCGTCTCATCATGTTCTACATGATGGACATTCCCCCTTTGCCATCCCATCCTTTGGAATCTTTTTATTTATAATTAGGCCATCTTTTTCAGCCGCCCCGCGCCGTCTTTTGACGCTGGCTATTTTAGCTCGCTCCAGCCATGTTGTCGCGTCTGGTGGATCATCATGTACTATTTTGGACCATCCTTAGAATTCTCTTGGCCTCCGTTCTGTAACACCCCGGCATTTAATATGCCCGAATGCTACCAAACATAGACTAAGCAACCTCTAAATACCATAATTACAAGTAAATTACAGCAAAGGAACAAATGCTAATACCGAAAATTTCGGCAGCATCTCCTTTGTTTTTCCATGAATTGAAGAAACAACAATCTTAACATATCAAGATAGCATAAATAATGATAGAAATAACTTGAGAAAACAGGAATTTCAGCCATCATACAGCTAAGGATATAAGCCTATCCGTCTCATATCAAATATGAACTAATCATTTACTCATGGAAACCAACAAGCATCAAGACCACAGTTTAGTTCAGTGAATTAACCATCACAATTAAAGGAAGGAACATGTCATTGTTTATATGTGTGATGCTAAGTGATGACGTGTGACTAGCTCCCTTTCCCGCATGCCGGTTTCATGGTACCTAAGAAAAACAACATAAACACAAGCGTGAGTTCATCACTCAGCAAGTATATTGCAATGGAACAAGAAAATACATTCCAATACCTTCGTCACCACTTTTCACATACGACATCATACACATCTCATATTCATAGTGTAAGCATATCATTGACATCATCATATATCATCATCATATAACATCCTCATATAATGCAATGCGATGCACATATCTCTTGGAAACTCATACCGGTATGGTTGAGTACACACCCGTCGGTGTGCACCCTCGCCCCCCTTCCATCCCGAAGATGGAGGGTGCCTACTCCTCGCTTCCATACACCGCGGTGGATGGAATCACGATGTAGGACTTACTCATTGGCTCTCCGGAATAGTCAACTTTCTCACCGACCTTCCCCGGACTAGTTATGACTTTCTCACCGCCCGAGCCATGTATCATGCCATGTATGCAAACATGCCAACATCATAAATAACTTGTACATTAACACATGGCATCATAACATAATAAGCATATTCATCATATCAATGGCAATCATTAAAGCATGGCATGTGAACATATCATATATTAACTTTCAATCTCAACCAATCTAGCAAACCACAACCCGCTACCCATTCCAATACACTTGCCTCAACCACGGACGACGGATTGGCGAGGCGTAGAGGGCACCCCCGGGGTCAGAACACCTGCACATAGGTACCACACACTCAAAATCATGCCCACAAAACAATACGCAAACACTCTTCTACCCCGACTTCGCAAACTACCCGCACAACCCAAAAACAGAGGTTCTGTCCCGTCGGGACAGCAGACTTGCAGCGACCATAACTCAGGTTCTATGACTCCGAATTGATTAAACGAGTACATCCTCGCATAGCTTAGGAAATTTCCTAACTTTTTCTAAGTATATGGAAAAATTGATTCGGATTCTAAAGTGGTTTAATCTACAGAATACCGTGATCTGTTCCAATCACGTCACAGTTTTTAACACGTTCGATAAAACGAGCATAAATTTCAAACGGCTAGGCGGAATTGGACGTTCTTTATACCCACTGAAAGTTATTGAAATTATCTACAACTTCCTCAACAGGCGGATGATAAAAATCCGATTCTAAATTGGCGAAAACCCAAACCCTAGGTCGACTGCTCATGCTGTCCGAAATAGAGAACGTGGCAAACTCTAGATTCCATCTAATCTACCCAACAGCACCACTAATTGATCTAAAAACATGATATTAACCCCTAGAACAGAACCTAGACCAACCCCAAGGATCCCCGTGGCCATACCTTCGTTCGACGAATGAAAACCCAACGGATCTCCTCCCGGTTCGTGCGATCTCCTTCCTTGCTCCAAATCCACCGGATCTCCTCGTTGCGGAGCGCTCCACTGGACGGATCTGTGGGGTGGTGAGGTGGAGAACTCCCCTAGGGGCAGCAAGGGAGGTGGAGAGGGGAGGAGAGGGGTGGTGGCGCCATGGGGGAGATGGAGAGGAAGGGGAAGGGTGGAGGCGCATGGGGGGCTAAGGGGTGGCGGCTAGGGTTGGGAGAGGGAGTGGGGGGTGCACCAAGGGGTGGGGGCCAGATTTGGCTGCCCAAAAGTCCCCCCTTGGGCCCAAACCCTTCCACCGGAGGCCCAACTCAACCCCAAGGCCCAAAGTCCCCCGGAGAGGCCCAAACACCCGAAAACAGCCCAAAAACACGCTATAAAAGGCATAACGTAAAGTTTTAACCTCCATTTTCACATTTTTTAAAGTTTTTGACCTCAACATTTACATTTTATAAGATACGACACTCCGTGGTGTCACATTCTCCCCCCTTCAACAGGATTCGTCCTCGAATCCAAGACACACCAATACGCAACCCAGCAAAGCAAAAGATAGCTAGGTTTCACATCTCATACCTGAGGCGAAAAGCTCGGGGTACTTCTCGCGCATGCGAGACTCCAGTTCCCAAACCGCTTCTCTCTCTGACTAAAGCCACCAGAACTACACTGATCGAGACCCGATGGTAAGATGCTTAGGCTCGAAGACCCACAGTTCTAATGATAACCCACGATCAACCTCTTGCAAGAACTTTACTCAACATTGAAACCCAAAGCACCCATACAAGGCCTCGGCATGACCCAAGCAATAGGATAAAATCCCAAACAGACTACGAAAGGAAACGGTCTCACACTCTTCCTTCGATACATCCCTTGGCACTAAAGTGCCGGATCCCTTTAACCAAAGCCACTCTCCAGAAGGACATGGTACCAACTTCTGGATCCATCTTCCGCTCCCACGCACAACAGTGATTCACGTCTCAACCTCTCAACTGTGGTTCGTCATATTCGCGACGACGCAAACCAAGTGAGACACAACACTCTAAGATTACTAACTGCTTGAACCATCGGGGTTACATTCTGATCTTTTACAACAAGACCAACACCCACCCCACTACCACCAAAAGGAGAAGCCTACTTTATAGCCAGGGTTCTGAAAACCCGCAAAATCAATAACAACCGAACATTCCACTTTGGTTGGCACAACACGCTCAATAGCCCGGCGACAAAAAGATCCAATACTCTTCGAAAACCGAAAGCAATTACTAGCAACCACCAAGTGGTCCACTAATAATTTGATCAACCCTACCGAGGAACACATAAACGGAAACAATTCTCCAAGAAGGTTTGAATTGGGACATAGACAAGCTTCCTTTACTCTTCACTTCTACACCATTTACGATCAACTACTAGTGTGATGCCCTAGAACTTGAGAGTGGTTGTAGGGTTTTTCTTCCTTGTTTTTGTTTCGGAAAGGAATGTCGGTTTTGTCGGGGGATGAAACAATTGAAGAAAATGTTGTTTTTAATATTAATTTTGGGGTTTTGGGCTAAGGGAAAAAGGCCGAAGAAAACCTGGGCCTGGACCGGGAATCCCCTCCCCACCTCCACCTTCCCACTCCTCCCTAGCGGGCCGGCCCACCTCCCCACCCCATGTGGTGCGCCCCCCTTCAGGGTCGCACCCCTCCCCTAACCCTAGGCAGCCACCTCTCCCTCCCCTTCCTTCCCTACGTGGTGGCTCAACGATCCGCTGCGCATCGCGAAGGAGACGGCGAGAAGTGACTCCGTGGAGGCGTGGAGGACGAGCAGATCGCCGATTCGGGGTTCATCGCTGTTCTTCGTGGGATCGCAAGGGAGAACATTAGGTAAAATTCCAAACTTTTACCTCTGTTTTACCTAGGTTTTGGGAGTGTTTTAGATCTGGTGGGGATTGGATTGGATGGGATTTGAAGGGGGTGAAGGGTAGATGATCACGTGGTGCTATTTCTGGAAGGGGGATTTGTGCAGCGCGGATTGTTTCGCGTTTTACGGCATAGATGATTTTTCCTGCCAAAACCTATAACTAGAAAAAGTTGTAGATAACGTCGAGACCTAGCTTCTGTATTTTTTCAGAATTTTTGGGAAAGTGTTCTGAGAGTTATCGCTGTTGCAAACCGACGAACAGAATCTGGGAACAGATTTCATCCACTGTGTTGGACGACTGTTTAGGTATATTTAACAGAGGAATTAGAATTTATGATCTTCTGGAAAGTTGTAGATCTCGTCAATATCTAGTTTCCTGTAATTTTTCATATTTTTATGTTCTGTAGAAAAAAAGATACGAAAAAGAGAATGGGGTTGCTGCTGTTCGATCCGACAGATCGGGGTTTCGTGTTGGAAAAGGGGAACGGGTTGTAGGTGGAATTGCGTGTTTGAGTTGTGTGATCAGTTGTGCTGTTATTACATACCGAAAATATGCTTGTACAGGTGGTGCCCCTTCTGGACGCAACTAGATCCGCTGCCTCACGCCGGTAAAGGCAAGTGGAAGTAGTGTTATGGTTGAGCTATACTCGTGGTTTGCATTGCCTTCGTTATAATCCGATTACATTAATCATACATGGTTTAATCAATTGCTATGATGATTAAGTATATTTAGATTAGCATTGTGATGATGTGCTTTGGCTATGAATCATGAGTAAAGAGAAGAATGATGTTGTCTACTTGTTGAATTGTCTAAATAGTTCATCTCAATGTTATTTTTTTTTTTTTTCTACCCATGTTATATGAGGGTATGCAAACATGTGGACTCCATGTGGAAGTTTGTGAATGAATTCATGCATGAAGCATTAACTGCATATTCATGCATTGGAAGTTTGTCGACGCCTAAGGCGCGATCAAGACAAGACAACACCGTGTGTTCCTGAGAAAGGGCACGGTGAGGAGGATCATGGCATAAGCATGTGCATCAATCATATGCATTTTACTGAAGTGGTGTGGACCCTTTGATGTGGTATTGTATATGAGGAATGTGGACTCTTTGATGTGGTATTGTATATGAGGAATGTGGAATGATAGATATATGGTGGATGTTTTATTTGTATTAGTTGTTCATTATTGAGATTACCCAATCCAATTCACCCTTGTTATTTTGCTGTTTTGTAGTTCTCATGAGTCGTAAGATTGAAGGGTGGGCTTAGTAGCACAATCAACTCCTCCGGGGTCATCACGAACCACATGGACTAGTGCATTTAATAACTCATTAGCTTGCTGAAATGTTATTAATCATAGACCTTGTATGTCCTCTTTGAGCCGTGTTTACGCTTATGTTTGTTTTCCTGGTTGATTTAGACTTGTTATTTCTAGTATTGATGCTTTTATGTTATTCCTGATTGTAATGTTTATTATGAATCTTGTTGTCGCTCCGCTTTGTCCTAATTTTAGGGGAGATGTCATTAAATTTTCTTGTACGATACTTTAGATTTGTAGGGTGTTACAAATTTGGTATCAAAGTGAGCTTGAGTGTCCATGGTGTATGAATTTAGTGAAATACCATAGGGTTAACTAAAATTTTTTTGATGTGGATAACCTAGAAACATGGCCTAGGTTTTAACTAAAATTTTGTCATAGATAGCAACATTAAAACTTGTGTAAGTGGAATCACTAATTTAAAATTTGACACACTTGGATGCACAGAGGAAAGGGTATGGGTACCGTTGCTTTCCGCTTAATTATTGTATCTAAGCTTTGATGTTGAATGCTACTTTTGATGTTGTATAATGCTATATTTATGATGGATTTGTTTGAGTTGCTTCATTTGTGATGAAGTGGGGTGGTGGTGCCGAAGGGTTTTCGGCCATCTTTGTTCTTAGTAAGGGTGTGGTTTGACGGTGTGGCTAACGCCATCACCGAAGAATTATTAACCCTCAGAGGAGGAGTGCTTACCCTTTTCTCTCGTCGTGGATTGGGTAGTTGACTGAGTCAAATAGAAGAGATTGGTGGTAGAATCATTCTGATGTTCTTATCGCTCGACGGTCGGTCTTGGTTGGTTCTCTTGGTTTTAGTTGATTGAAATCAGAAGAAAAGTGTTTGGAATTTGGATTTTCGTGAGTGTGCCTTCGGTGTTTATTTTGGTTTTGTCTTCTTTGGGTGAAGACAAAGAAGGGGAGTTTTGTGTTGCGCGCCTTTGGTCGCTCGTTGACCTTGACACTGCTTAGTTGGTTGCCTTGCAAAGAAAGGTTTAGTTTTTGGTTCTTGTGTGTCTTGCTCGAGTTTAAAAGAAGTTATTGAAGCGTGTGTAAAAAGTTAAGTTGTGTCGATTTATGTTTTGTGCCTTTGTTCAGAAGGTTTACTTGATCGCTTGGTTCCTCTCGTGGGAGTCTTTAAGATTGAAATGTGTTTTGGAGTCATGTCCTATTGCAACTTTGATTATCGAGCTTCTTTGTGAGTTTTGGTTGAGTATTAAAAGAAGAATGCTGCAAAATAAAGTAAGTATTCGCTTGACTCAAATTACTTGTTAAAAGTGAAAATTGTTGATTAACATGTCTTGTAGGGTGTAACAATGTGGTTTATAGAAATGATGTACTCTTTAGTTAATTTTAAGTAGTTGAATCAATTAAGTGTAATTAAGCTACCTTTAGCTTAAGATTAAATGAACCTCTAGTGATGTAGAGTACCCTACAGTGGGGATGATTAAATGTGTTAATGTACATGCTTATAATCTATTGCTTTGCTTTGAAAGTGCTTATGACCCCGACATAATGTTTAAGGTTTTAAACCCCTGATGCATGGTTAGAACATTAAGATGAGGTAGACTGCTGTTATTGTTAAAGAAACTTTGTGGTTGTTTAAAGATGGTCTAATCTAACGGATTAATAGAGGAAAATTTAATCGTGTTGACTAGCGACTTTAATTTGGAAGTTGATTAGAGTTGCTATTTACGTTGTTGCAATCCTACTAGTATATTTGGAAGTAGGTAGTTGTGTCTCTACAATACTAGTATTGATATCAATTGAGAAGACATAAGACTTATTGTTAATGATGTTGTTAAGGGCAGTGTTAATGCTAGTATTCGATTCATTTTAAATAGTTGGAGTATGTTGTGTGGTGGTAATTTTGTTATCACCTATGTATAGGTAGCTAAAAGCAATGTTGTTGGTTGATGATTATGCCCATTTGTTGTTACTGATAAGTTGGTAGGGTTGTTAATTGTTGGAAACCATTGATGCAATAGAAAAAAATGTAAAATCTGTGAAATTATGTCGAGTACATGTTGTGATGGGATGAACATTGATAGCAATCATGATGCAAGATTTTAACCTTAATGAATGCATGTCTTAGAATCCTGCTTACGAATTTTATCTTGTAGAGGTAATACTTATTGGTTGAAGTCATTTTATTGATTGAACAAGAGTTTTAATTGTCAAGATGTTGATGTATGGATGGTATAAAATTGATACGCTGATCATGCTTAAGTATCTCAATGAGGTACTATGTTTGAAATATAGAATACATTGTTATATGATGTGTTGGTCTGTGGGGATCATGATGAGGTAGTATAGAATGGAAGACGCTTTGTTAATCATCATAAACTGTATTTTTAAATGTTGGGAAAGGTAACTAGAGAAAGAATTGGTTATGTAGCTTTTGGGAATTATTGAGGCTTCTCGATGATAAAATAGTGTATATTGAATGCTTAAATGGTAAGTACAAGGGAATACTAGATATGGTGGTTTTCACCCCGAGCCTGTGTCTAAAAAAAAAAAAACCTTTTGGACGGGTTTGGTTGGTTGCTATTTTGGTTGAATACTTTTGTCGTAAGTGTTTCTTCATGGGTTTCGTAGTTTCCCTAAAACTCGTAGTGATTAATGCCAACCTTTGGATTTGGCTAACTTGTTTGGTTTGCACTATGAGTTTGGATTTACATCCAAAAGTCTTTGAGTGGATCGCACTCCTTCGTCGCACTGAATTATCTTTGGAATTAATTTTAAAGGAAACAGATGGACATAGTGAGTTGTATTGGAAACTCTTGAGATTTAATTTGCAACTTTTTTACTAGAGTTGGATTTATTTGCATGATGTGTGTATGGCGCTTATAGTGCTTCAAAAGGTGGATTATATGAGGGTTTCATAAGTGAATTTGGTTAGTGAAGAGTTCTCTTTGGGAATGAGTTTCTTCTTTCAAAAAAAAAAAAAAAAAAATTGTGGCGGTTGTGTAGTGATGTTTGACTTTGGAGTCAATGTTCTTTCCAAAACGCTAATTTTGGTTAAAATGCGATGTTTTGCAAGTTTAGCTTTCTACCATTGGTGGGTTTTGATACGATGTGGTGCCTTCATGTTAACTATGATGCCGATATAGTTTATATGAATTAGCGCAATCCTCGATGTTATTCGAAGTTTTATTCATGGGTTACATAGAAGAGGTCGTGTTGTAAAATGACTATTCGATAGTGCCGTTACATGATGAATGAATGGTGAAGAGTAAACATGACGTTGTCTATAGATGTTAAATGATAAAAGAGTCGTTGAGCCAGGTCGGTGAGAAAGTCATATATGGATATATGACTAATCCCGAGTGCTCTTGGTAAGCCGCATGCATGTCCCGAATCGAATTTCATTTGCCTTCTAGTACGGGAAGTAAGAACGAATATCTTCCTGATATGTTGGTTGTGGTGTATGAGATCCGAGCTTTCTTTGCATCTTGGCTTAGGAAAAATAAAAAAAAATAAAATAAAAATAAAATAAAATGAGTACTCTTGGGTTGTTGTCGAATTCTTTCCAAAGTGGCTTTTAGCGCTTTTGGAGTTCGAAAGGTTGTTGATGTGAATCATTTGGGGATCATGGGTCTTGGTTGAGCTTCCTCAATGATTCTACCCTTGGTTATGATTCTTTGAAAGGAAGAATGTGAAGGCTAAACCTTCTTACAAGGAAAACTAGTGTGGGTCGATTGTAAGTAGTTTAAAAGTGAAGAGTAAGGGAAGGTTGTGTTTAACTCAATTCAAACCTTCTTGGAGAATTGGGTCATTGATGTGTTCCTGGGGTTGCTTATTTTAGTAGTGGACAACTTGGAAGTCGTGGTGTAATTACATTAATTTTTGGAACTTTTTTGTCGCTGTTCGAAGCGAGTTTGTGTCAACCGTAGTGATTGTGTTCGGCTTGTTATTGTTTCTGTGGATTTACTGACCCTGCTGTAAAGTAGGCTATCTCTCGTCTATCGTAAGGGTGGATATTGGTTCTTTTGTAAAAGATCAAACACTTGTAGGAGATAGAGAGTTTGTGTTTGGGTTGATTTAGAGACTTACCTAGAGCGTTGTGTCTCATGTTTCAAGCTGGCCCTGCAATGCGCGAACCTGGTGGTAGAGGAGTTGAGATTGGAATGCGAGTTTCATGATCGGGTTGAAGAGAGGAGTGAGTTGAGATTCCAGATCGATACCAGATTCACCTAATAGGTGTCCTTTATTTAATAGGGGAATAGTTCGTTAGTGTCCAATGAAAGTTTTGTGACCAATTAGTCCGAAAGGATGCAACTTGGGGAACTCGAGGACCGGATGCGGAAGAAGTATCCCGCACTCTTGAGGATGTCGAAGGTAAATTGTTGTTTACCTTTTGCCTTCCTTTTCTTTTCTTTTCTTTTCTTTCCGTAGCTAAAAGGAGAAGATTCGGGACTAATCCTTTTGGAGGGAGAATGTGATGCCCTAGAACTTGAGAGTGGTTGTAGGGTTTTTCTTCCTTGTTTTTGTTTCTGAAAGGAATGCTCAGGTTTGTCTGGGGATGAAACAATTGAAGAAAATGCTGTTTTTAATATTAATTTTGGGGTTTTGGGCTAAGGGAAAAAGGCCGAAGAAAACCTGGGCCTGGACCGGAATCCTCCCCACCTCCACCTTCCCACCTCCCTAGTGGGCCGGCCCACCTCCCCCACCCCATGTGGTGCGCCCCCCCTTGTGGCCGCACCCCTCCCCTAACCCTAGGCAGCCACCTCTCCCTCCCCTTCCTTCCCTACGTGGTGGCTCAACGATCCGCTGCGCATCGCGAAGGAGACGGCGAGAAGTGACTCCGTGGAGGCGTGGAGGATTTGAGCAGATCGCCGACCGGGGTTCATCGCTGTTCTTCGTGGGATCGCAAGGAGAACATTAGGTAAAATTCCCAAACTTTTACCTCTGTTTTACCTAGGTTTTGGGAGTGTTTTAGATCTGTGGTGATTGGATTGGATGGGATTTGAAGGGGGTGAAGGGTAGATGATCAAGTGGTGCTATTTCTGGAAGGGGGATTTGTGCAGCGCGGATTGTTTCGCGTTTTACGTGGCATAGATGTTTTTTCCTGCCAAAACCTATAACTAGAAAGTTGTAGATAACGTCGAGACCTAGCTTCTGTATTTTTTTCAGAATTTTTGGGAAAGTGTTCTGAGAGTTATCGCTGTTGCAAACCTGACGAACAGAATCTGGGAACAGATTTCATCCACTGTGTTGGACGACTGTTTAGGCATATTTAACAGAGGAATTAGAATTTATGATCTTCTGAAAGTTGTAGATCTCGTCAATATCTAGCTCCTGTAATTTTTTCATATTTTTATGTTCTGTAGAAAAAAGATACGAAAAAGAGAATGGGGTTACTGTCTCGATCCGACAGATCGGGTTTCGTGTTGGAAAAGGGGAACGGTTGTAGGAATTGGCGTTGTTTGAGTTGTGTGATCAGTTGTGCTGTTATTACATACTGAAAATATGCTTGTACAGGTGGTGCCCCTTCTGACGCAATTAAACTAGATCCGCTGCCTCACGCCAAAGGCAAGTGGAAGTAGTGTTATGGTTGAGCTATACCTCGTGGTTTGCATTGCCTTCGTTATAATCTCCGATTACATTAATCATACATGGTTTAATCAATTGCTATGATGATTGCGATATTTAGATTAGCATTGTGATGATGTGCTTTGGCTATGAATCATGAGTAAAGAGAAGAATGATGTTGTCTACTTGTTGAATTGTCTAAATAGTTCATCTCAATGTTATTTTTTTTTTTTTCTACCCATGTTATATGAGGGTATGCAAACATGTGGACTCCATGTGGAAGTTTGTGAATGAATTCATGCATGAAGCATTAACTGCATATTCATGCATTGGAAGTTTGTCGACGCCAGCGCGGCGCACTCAGATTGCACAACACCGTGTGTTCCCGAAAGGGCACGGTGAGGAGGATCATGGCATAAGCATGTGCATCAATCATATGCATTTTACCAAGTGGTGTGGACCCTTTGATGTGGTATTGTATATGAGGAATGTGGACTTTGATGTGGTATTGTATATGAGGAATGTGGAATGATAGATATATGGTGGATGTTTTATTTGTATTAGTTGTTCTTTGGCCGAGATTACCCCAATCTCACCCTTGTTATTTTGTCAAGCTGTGTAGTTCTCGCGAGTCGTAAGATTGAAGGGTGGCTTAGTAGCACAATCAACTCCTCCGGGTCATCACGAACCACATGGACTAGTGCATTTAATAACTCATTAGCTTGCTGAAATGTTATTAATCATAGACCTGTTGATGTCCTCTTTGAGCCGTGGTTTACGCTTTATGTTTGTTTTTCGTTGATTTAGACTTGTTATTTCTAGTATTGATGCTTTTATGTTATTCCTGATTGTAATGTTTATTATGAATCTTGTTGTCGCTTCCGTTTTGTCCTAATTTTAGGGGAGATGCTGTCGAAATTTTCTTGTACGACAGTTTAGATTTGTAGGGTGTTACAACTAGCCACACAAGATTTCTCTTACTAAGAAAGCCTCGCCCTCACATCCTTCCACTTAAAGGACCAGAACAAACAGTACCATTGATGAGTCAGCCCAACCGTAACACGAACCCAATTGGTCCACATACAACAACTCGAACTCCAAAGCGCTAAAAGCCACATTGGAAAGAGTTCGGCAACAACCAAAGAGTACTCATTTTATTTTTCCTAAGCCAAGATGCAAAGAAAGCTCAGATCTCTTGCACCACAACCAACATACCAGAAGATATTCATTCTTACTTCTCGTACTAGAAGGCAATTGAAATCTCGATTCAGGACATGCATGCAGCTTTCCAAGAGCACTCCGGATTAGTCATATATCCATATATGACTTTCTCACCGACCTGGCTCAACGACTCTTTTATCATTTAACATCTATAAACGATGTCATGATTACTTTTCACCATTCATTCATCATGTAACAACACTACCGAATAGTCATTCACAAGACGACTTCTTCCTCTGTATCACATGAATAAAACTCGAATAACATCGAGGATTGCGCTAATTCATATAAACTATGACGGCAGCATAGTTAACAGCAAAACACCACGTCGTGTCAAAACCCACCATCCATTTAAAGCTAACCTTGCAAAACCTCGCATTCTAACCAAAATCAACATTTTGGAACAGAATATCAACTCCAAAGTCAAATGTCTACACACACAACCACCGCAATTTTTTTTTCAAAGAGAAAGAGAAATTCATTTCAAAAGGGAACACTTTACTAACAAAATCACTTATGAACTATTCATAAAATCCACCTTGTGAAGCATTTTCAAACACCGCACACATTTTCAAATAACTCCAACTCTAGCCAAATGGAGTTACAAATTGAATCTCAAGAATCTCCAACACAACCCACTAAGACCTTCTGCTTCCTTTAAAATTTACTCCAAATATGATGCAGCGCGAACGCGAAGGAGCGCGATCTTCTCAAAGACTTTTGGGTGTAAAACCATACTCATAGCATAAACTGAACAAATTAGCCAAATCCAAAAATAGACACCAATTTCTACGAGTTTTAGGGAAACTCTGAAACACAGCATAAGGAATACTTTGACCAAAAGCATTCAACCAAGATAGCAAACAACCAAACCAATCCATAAGGTTTTAAACACCAGCTTAGCATAAATACAATCATCTCTAGTGTTCCACTACGCTTTCCATTAAAGACTTCAAAATTCACTACTTACTCATTGAGGAAGTCCAACCGGATTTAACAAAATTTACATAACAATTTCTTTCTCTAGTTACCATTCCCAGCACTTATAAATAAAGTTTACGATGTTTATAAAAAAAAACATCCAACCAATACTACTTCATCCTGTTCCCCAAAGACAAACACATCATACAACATCCTATTCTCATTCTAAAACATAATACTTCAACAAATACTTTAGCATGATCAACCTATCAATTTTATACCATCCATAAGTCAACATCTTGACAATTGGAATCTGTTCAATC
Organism: Rhipidocladum racemiflorum; assembly: GCA_036346355.1. NCBI lineage: Eukaryota > Viridiplantae > Streptophyta > Magnoliopsida > Poales > Poaceae > Rhipidocladum > Rhipidocladum racemiflorum. Next base: position 39,033,263 of record CM070581.1, read on the forward strand.
AATAAATGACTTCAACAAGTAAATATTATCTCCACAAGGCAAAGCTCATAACTATGATTCTAAGACATACATTCATTAAGGATAAAATTCTACATCATATTAATTATCCATGGTCCACTCCATCACAACATGTTACAGTAACCTCCATTTTTAACAAGGATTTTCAACCATTAATATAAGCAATTACCACCACTACTAAGCCATCAATATCAACAAACGGCATAATCATCAACCAACAACATTACGTTTAGCTACTCTATACATAGGTTATAACAAAATTACCACCAAACAACATACTCCAACTATTGAGAACAGATTGAATACTAGCATTAACACTGCCCTTAACAACATCATTAACAATAAGTCTTATGTCTTCTCAATTGATATCAATACTAGCATTGTAGAGACACAACTGCATACATCCAAATATACTAGTAGTTTGCAACAACAAAAAAATAGCAACTCTAATCAACTTCTAAGTTAAAGCCACTAGCCAACACGATTAAATTTCTCTATTAACCCGTTAGATTAGAACATCTTTAAACAACCAGCAAAGTTTCTTTAACAATAACAGCTGTCTACATCATCTTAATGTTCTAACTATGCATCAGGGTTTAAAACTTTAAACATAATCGGGGGTCATAAGCACTTTTAAAGCAAAGCGACAGATTCTAAACATGTACATTAACACCTTTAATCATTCTTGCTATAGAGTAATCTACAACACTAGAAGTTCATTTAATCTTAAGCTAAAGATAACAATTACATTTAATTGATTCAACTCGCAATTTAACTAAGGAGCACATCATTTCCATAAACCACATTGTTACATATTACATAACATGCTAAACAACAATTTTCACTTTTGACAAGTAATTTCAGTCAAACGAATACTTACTTTATTTGCAGCATTATTCTTTTAATACTCATCCAAAGCTCACAAAGAAGCTTGACTCTCAAAGTTGCAATGGGACATGACTGCAAAGCACATTTAAATCTTAAAGACTCCCACAGGAGGGAACCAAGCGACCAAGTAAACCTTTACGGACAAAGGCACAAAACATAAATCGACACAACTTACCCTTTTTTTTGCACACGCTTCAATAACTTCTTTTAAACTCAAAGTAAGACACAGAAGAACCAAAACTATACTTTTCTTTGCAAGGCAACCAACAGAACCGGTGTCAAAGCAAAAAGGCGACCAAAAGACGCGCAACACAAAACTCTTCTTCTTTGTCTTCACCTAAAGAAGACAAAACCAAGAAACACCGAAGGGACACTCCGCGAAAATCCAATTCCAAACACTTTTGTTTTGACTTCAATCAACCAGAGCCAAGAAAACCAACCGAAACTGACCGTCAGAACGATAAAAAACATCCGAAGGAATCTACCACCAATCACTTCTATTTGACTCCAGTCAACTGCCCGATCTACGATAGAAAGGGTAAGCACTCCTCCTACAGGGGTTAATAATTCTTCGGTGATGGCGCTAACCGGCCACACCGTCAAACCACACCCTTACTATGAACAAAAAGAAGTGACCGAAACCCTTCGGCACCACAACCCCACTTTATCACAATACCAAGAACAATACAATCAAATCTCTCAATAACATGGCAACATACATTACCAACTTTAGCATTCAACATCAAAGCTTAAATACAACATTTAAGCGTAAGCAACGATACCCATACCCTTTTCCTACTGTGCATCCATGTGTGTCAAATTCTAATACCGAAAATTTCGGCAGCATCTCCTTTGTTTTTCCATGAATTGAAGCAACAACTGTAACACCCCGGCATTTACTATGCCTGAATGCTACCAAACATAAGCTAAACAACATCTAAATACCACATTTAACATAAAATTCCAGCAAGGGCGCATATGCTAAAAACCGAGATTTCAGCAGCATCTCCTTTGTTTTAACATGAATTGAAGGAGCAACAACAGTATAATAATATAAGGCAATATGAGAGACATCTAAAACAGCAATAATTAGAGTCTTAACGACAATATAAGACTATCATCAAGCACTTAATGTCTCCAAGTGTCAAACGAACAATAAAACCCCCATAAAGCAAAGCTAAGCCTTAAATCAATGAGCAACACACGCAATTTATTATCAAACTAATAGAATGACTTATGGAATCAATATGGTGAAGCTACGTGTGGGCGTGTGACTATTTCCCTTCCCCGCATGCTGTTCTCATGGTACCTAAAACAACAAGAAAACACAAGCGTGAGTTCGAAACTCAGCAAGCATATTGCAATGGACAACAAGAACAATATCATGGCAATAACATCTCCCATCATGTATATCATCTCATTCATGAACACTTAACAATATCATCATCATTATGTATGCAATGTAATGCAATGCTCATGTCTCCTTGGAAACTCATACCTGTATGGTTGAGTACACACCCGTCGGTGTGCACCCTCTCCCCCCTTCCATCCCGAAGATGGAGGGTGCCTACTCCTCGCTTCCAAACACCGCGGTGGATGGAATCACAATGTAGGACTTACTCAATGGCTCTCCGGATTAGTCATAACTTTCTCACCGACCTTCCCCGGACTAGTTATGACTTTCTCACCGCCCGGGCCAAGTAACATGCCATGTATGCAATTATGCCAACATCATATTTAACTCGTATATTAACACATGGCATCATAACATAATAAACATGCTCATCATAGCATTGGCAATCATTAAAGCATGGCAAGTGATCATATATCATGTAGTCAACTTCATCTATTCTCAACAAACAACCTACAAATCGCTATCCATTACAACACACTTGCCTCAACCACGGGCAACGGATTGGCGGGAAGTAGAGGGCACTCCCAGGGTCGCACCACCTGCACATAGGCATCACACACTCACAATACTGCCCACAAAATAGTACGCAAATCCTCATCTACCCCGACATTGCCAACTACTCGAAATAACCTAAAACAGAGGTTCTGTCCCGTCGGGACAGCAGCCTTGCAAAGAGCATAACTTGAGTTCTGGGACTCCGAATCAATTAAACGAGTACATCCTCGCGTATCTTAGAAAATTTCCCAACTTTCTCTAGGTATAAGGAAAGACTGATTCGGACTCTAAAATTGTTTAATCTACAGATTACCGTGATCTGTTCCAATTACGTCACAGATTTTAACACGCTCGGTAAAACAGCCATAACTTTCAAACGGCTGGGCAGAATTTAACGTTCTTTATACCCACTGAAATATAATGAAATTATCTACAACTTCTTCAACATCCGTACGGACAGATTCGGATTCTAAATTGACGAAAACACAAACCCTAGGTCGACTGCTCATACTGTCCCAAAACAGTAACGTGGCAACATCTAGATCTAATCCAAATTACTCAAATCCAGCACCACGAATTAATCTGAAAACTTGAAAAACACCCTAATAACAGTACCTAGATCAACCCCAAGGATCCCCATGATCATAGCTTTGCCCGACGCACGAAAACTCCAATAGATCTCCTCGCTCCTCGCTCCACGTTCCTCGCTCCTCGCTCCTCGCTCCTTGCTCCTCGCTCCAATGGATGGTTCCACGAGGTGCAGGGGTGGGGAGGCCACCCTAGGGAAGCAAGGGGGTGGAGGAGAGGTGGTGGAGAGGTGGGGAGGTGGAGAGGTGCAAGGGAGGGGCGCACGGCACAAAGGGGAGAGGGGAGGGGAGGGCGGCTAGGGCAAGGAGAGGTGGGGGGCGCACCAATGGGGGGGTGGGGCGCACCAAGGGCAGGGGGGAGGCCTTTTACCAGCCCCCACACCCAATCCTAATCCTAAATGGATTCCTACTCCATCCCACCAAAGCCCACAACCCCCTCTTTAAGGCCCAAAATCCCCCGGAAAGGCCCAAAACCCCGGAAACGTTAAAAACCTCCAAACCTTAAGGTTTTAACCTTATTTCCACATCTCATACTGTTTTTGACCTTATCATGCACGTTAAATAAGGTTACGACACTCCGTGGTGTCACAACACTTCAAAAGGCCCAAAAACGCGAGTAAACCTCAAACCGAAAGGTTTTAATCTCTAATTTCACATTCTAAAATGTCACACCATACCGTAGTGTCACATTCTTCCCCCCTTCAACAGGATTCGACCTCGAATCCGAAGGACGCCATAATCAACAACAAAGTCCCCAAGGGACAAAAGGCTTCTCTGCAGCTCAAAACATTCGCACAATGACTAAAACCGGAACAAACGGCAAACGAGTTCCCAAAATCAACACTTAACGAAAAAGTGTTGATCTAGCTCAACTAAGGGCAACCGCTCACAGTTCGACCTTCACTTCAAATCCCAAACAAAATCTGCGTTTCAACTGCGAAGGGCTCCAACAACCCAAAACGCTCGAATCCTCACGACAAACACTTCACACTTCTATCACAACCAACCTGACTACACACTGCAATACACTCAACATGACACAATCAAGCGACTCACAATTCCTTTAACGACCTCTCTACATTCCCGAAAATTTCCATCGAGGGGAATAACTCATTAAGGCACACTTGCCTTTCCGATACACGATCATGCTAACATTCATTCCATTCTCTCCCAGGCAAGACTCAAACCCGGAAACAACTAGTTAAGACAATTGCTCACGACAGGACAAATATCACCGAACTACCGTCAACTTCACTTCCACCCATCGCTACTCTTAATAATGGTTAAACCCATACATCATCAACCTCCATCACAAACCACCCTTATACCACTAAGGTTCGACACCTAGCCCCAAGCTAGGATCGAAAAACCTTACCAAACCACAATTGGTTCCTTTCTTAAGAGAGTCTCGCCCTCACACAAAAACACTTAGCTATCAAGCCCAAGTGTACACACGACAACTCAAACCCAAAGCGTTAACAACCATTTTGGAAAGAATTCGGCAACATCCAAGCCAAATCACAAAGGAAGCATAAATCCCCTACACCACAACCAAAATACCATAATTTCTTCGTTCTTTCTTTTCATACTAGAAAGAAATGGACATCTCGATTCTTGACATGCATGCACACTTTTCAAGAGCACTCCGGATTAGTCATATATCCTTATATGACTTTCTCACCGACCTGGCTCGTCGACTCCTTTATGATTAATTACGCATACACAATGTCTCGTTTTCCTTTTTCACCCTTCATTCATCATGTAACAACGGCACCGAATAGTCATTCACCAAATGACTTCTTCCTCGGTATCAAATGATGGAAACGCAATTAACATCGAAGGTTGCGGAAATTCATATAGACTATGACGGCAGCATAGTTGACAGTAAAACACCACGTCGTAAAAGAACCCACATCAATTGAAAACTGAACTTGCACAACATTGCATTTCATCCAAATACAACATTTTGGAAGAGAACATCAAAATTTCAAGTCGAGCATCTGCTCCCACAACCATCACAAACTTCCTCAAGGAGAGGGAAACTCATTCCCAAAAGGGGAACACCTCACTAACAAAATCACTTTGTAAAATATCGGGACCCGACTCTGCAAATCCGTACCCTCTGTGTATTCAGCATTAGTCCAGGAGCGCGCTAGTGCACACAGTCTTAACATCGGTAAATATCACAATCATACCACTCGATACTAATAAAGTACTTTAATTAAATAGTCAAACTGGTTGCTCGACCTTATGGTCAAGTTACAAATGTACGCCTCGCAGGGCGAAACTTATTAAGAGAGAAATAATAGCAGCGGAAAAATAAGATAACTTCGTGGAGCCATCCAAAGATACCACAGGCAATCGATCGGGCTCGCTCCCTAAGTAGACGGTCCCTCTTGGAGCTCCTCCTCCAAAGCTGGTGTAGTCTCCTCTTCAACTGGTGTTGTATTGTGGCAAGGGTGAGTACTTGGTACTCAGCAAGTCATGCACAGAATGCAGCTAATATACTACATGCATGGCTTAATACAAAGGAATAGCTCAGGGTATATTTGCAATAAAACAGCATTTGACAAGTAGCATAAGTAGATTCGAAAGCAATAGAAACAAGTATAGTATCAATAACTTTTCCAGGAGTTTAATCAACATTCTTCCCATTCCTAAACCACATTTCCATCAACATCATTGTTTAACCAAACCCAACCTTTCAAGTCCAAGTTATTTTCAAGAAAATCTAACCCTTGACTGTAATTCCAGAGCGATATCCAATACCGCGGACACGGCTATTCGAATAGATTCTACACTCTGCAGAGGTTATGCACTTTACCCACAAGATACAGTCAAACACCACAAAGGCGAGTTCCCGTAACAAAGTCTTTCGGAAACTTCTAACAATACAAGTGAGCCTCCCCGGTTATTGCACACTAACCCTTCCCTTAGCTAAGGCGAAGTTTAAGACAATCAACCGTTAGATGGGTACCTGGCCTCAGCCCCGGTACGCTCCCCGTACAACTTACACAAAGGGTGTAGTTGACCTCCTGAGGTTCCACAGGTACGTTATTAGCAACTTAGTCAACTAGGTCCGTCCCATTACAGACATGTGGTTGCAAGATTGACTCAGTTCAAAGGCTTGCAAGGTTAAGTCCTTAGGGTGACCAGGGCAAGACTACCCGAAGAACCAAAACAACATTCCCAGTGCCACAACTGGCCCACCTGATCATCCTTGCCACATGCCCCGGTCGAAAACTATTTATCAAACCACAGTTGATTACCATGCACCACGTGCCATCAACATCACATGATACTTTTCCAAAACAGGTTCAATATATCATTAAGTCAACATTAACATTTGATTGTCCAAAAATCATGTCATGAGCACGTAGCAGGTCTAAGCAATATACTACAACGGTCTAAATCCATGTTGGCAATTTTAGTAATGTCCAACTAGTAATCCACAACTAGGGTGACAAGGGGTCATGGCACATATATAAGTAATCAAGGTGTCATACAGCAAATTGGTATTTATATAATTTCCCATATTTAAATAAGGTATTTTCTAATTGAACTAGCATGCAGTAAGTTAAATCAAAATAAGTTTCAAAATAGGATCAACATGGTCAAAGCACAACTTGCCTTCAAAAAGTACTTGTTCTTGGTCTTGAGTTGGATCCTGAATCAATACTTCTCCTTCGAATCCTTCTGGCACTTCAACGTCTACTCGTAACGCGTGCAAATAGCAATACACGAATAAACAATAGGCAAAAAGTGTCCAAACATCCAAATAAAATCCATAAACAGAGATAACATAATTTTATGAATTTTTAGGAACTGGAATCGCTCAATTCGGAGTTAAAACACAAAAGTTATAGCATTTTGAAGTTTAAATAACCAATTAAATAATATTACAGAGGAAAACTTTAGTCCAAAAATTAAATAAAATTCATATTTGAGTAGATCTGAATTTTATACAAATTTAGAAATTTGAGTAACTCGAATCGGAGTTGAAACGCAAAAGTTATAAGCGTTTGAAGTTTGAATCAAAATCTGAAATCATTATTTCGAATTAATAAATCATTTTATTTTTCGGAAATTAATTATTGCGTCAGCGAGGACACGTGGCAGCCTCTGATTGGGCGGCGGCGTCGGTAGGTCCATGGGCTCGGCCACGGTTCGGCTCGGTCCACCGTGGACTCGGTCCACGGCTCACGTGAGCCCGGCGGTGGGGCCACTCGGGTAGCGTCATTCTTGGCGTCGGCCGAAGTCGATCCGTTCGCCGACAAGTGGGACCGCGGCGTCATGGATGACGTCATGGTGCGATCGCCGACACGCGGAGCCGGCGTGTCGGTGACCCACCTGCCAGCCAGCGTGGGCACGGCGGCTTCGGCTCCGGACCGCGTGGCACGATCGTGTCCGTTGATTTGAAGATCAGCGGCGCGATTAGATCCAGGTGTTAACACGTTGAAAACTACACGGTGATCGTGGGCGTTGGATCTTGATCCAGCGGTTGAAAACAACCTTAACCCGTAACGTTATCCACGTTACGAGATGGCGTGGCGATCGTAGGCCGTTGGATCTTGATCCAACGGTCGGATCTGATCTGGGTTCTAAGTGCGAGGGAGAACGTGGGCTTACCGCGGCCGTGCGATCTGATCGGACGACTATCCGAGCTTCGATGACGGCGATGGCACGCCGCGGCGCTTAGCTTGGCCGAGATGAAGACGATGACCACGGCCTCGGCGTTTGAGCGCTCGGCGTGGTGAGTTGTCCTACGAGTGCGCCTGGCCGGGGTTCGGATCCGGTCTTGACGCCTTGAGGAAGGCGGGCGTCGGCGGAAAACGGCTAGAACATGGCGGCTTCCCTCAAACTTCGGCGGCGATTTGGCGAACCTATGGCGGCGGGGCTCGGTGAGCTAGAAGGCGATGGCTGCGAGGTCAAAGGCGGTCCTCGAGGTGCAACCGGGCATTAAATACCCTCGGCGTCCGCGAAAACGGAAACCTAGACCCACACGGCGGCGGGCGGCGGCGGAGTCTGCTTTCGGATCCGGCGGGGGCGGCGACGACGGCCGAATCCGCGTGGCGCGATCAACGGCCACGATCGCCGCAGTCAAAACCGGATCCGGCGGTCTCGGCTCGAACCGTCGCGATCCAATCGGGCCGTTGGATCTCGATCCAACGGTCGGGATCAACAGGTTAGGGTTGGGTTCGGCCAGGCTCGGTGGCTCGGGTCGGACTCGAGTCTGACTCGGGTGCGGCTCGGTCGGATGAATAGTGAAACCCGATCGCATTTTTCCAGCGATTTAATAATTAAAATAATTTCCAGTAATTCATTTAATTCAAGAAAAATAGTAAAATACTCAGAAAAATTCAGAAAAATTAGAAAAATATTTTAGGGCATTTGGGACTCAAATAAAATATTTCCAACAAATTTTTATTTGCAAAATTTAATTCTTTAATTATTTCAAAATGAAATAAATTCAAATAAATTCCAAATAAATCCAAATAAATCCCAGAAAATTCCAAAAATTCACCAAAGTGCCAAATCACACATGAACTTAAGAAAAGCAAAATTTTGGGGTGTTACAAACCTCCGCCCCTTAACAGAATCTCGTCCCCGAGATTCAAGGCTTACTAAAGAATAGGTTCGGAAACTCTTTCTTCAAATCCTCTTCGCGCTCCCAAGTTGCTTCGCTCTCTGCATGGTTGCTCCATTGAACTCTACAGAAGCGGGTTGACTTGTTCCTCGTCTCTCGATCCATTGTGTCTAGAATCTTCACGGGGTGCTCCTTGTAAGTCAAATCTTCTTGCAACTCAATTGACTCTAGCGGTGTCTGTTCCTCAGGGACTCGGAGACACTTCTTCAACTGGGACACGTGGAACACATCATGTACTCCTGCCAACAGCTGTGGCAACTCCAGCTGGTAGGCAACTTCGCCTCTGCGGCTCAAAATCTTAAATGGTCCAACATAACGGGGTGCAAGTTTCCCTTTGGCATGGAACGTCTTAACTCCCCTAAGAGGCGTAACTCTGAGGTATACAAAGTCTTCTGGTTCAAAACTCAAATCCCGGCGACGATTGTCGGCATAACTCTTCTGTCGTGATTGGGCTATCTTCAACCTTTCCCTAATCATGGCAATCTGCTCTTCAGCTTCTTGAAGAATATCAGGCCCGAAGACACGGCGCTCGCCGGTCTCATTCCAGTTTAATGGCGTTCGACAGGGTCGACCATACAGTGCCTCAAAAGGTGACATCTGTAAACTAGCCTGGTAACTATTATTGTAACTGAACTCGGCATACGGCAAGCTCTTATCCCAAGAGGTAGCATAAGCCAATGCACACGCTCTTAGCATATCTTCCAGAATCTGATTGACTCCTTCGGTCTGTCCATCCGTCTGTGGATGATAGGCTGTACTGAAGATCAAACGGGTTCCCATGGCTTCATGCAACTTATTCCAGAACCTTGAGGTAAATTGGGTACCTCTGTCCGATACAATCCTCTTTGGCACTCCGTGCAACCAGATGATCCTGATCATGTACAACTCTGCTAATTTATCTCCCGAGTAGGTGGTCTTCACGGGGATAAAGTGGGCTACTTTGGTCAAGCGATCCACTATAACCCATATGGAGTCATAACCTCCTTGAGTCTTAGGCAAACTGTCGGGACCCCGAATTTGCAAATCCGGACCCTCTGTGTATTCAGCACTAGTCCAGGAACGGGCTAGTGCACACAGTCTTAACATCGGTAAATATCACAATCATACCACTCGATACTAGTAAAGTACTTTAATTAAATAGTCAAACTGGTTACTCGACCTTATGGTCAAGTTACAAATGTACGCCTCGCAGGGCGACACTTATTAAGAGAGAAATAATAGCAGCGGAAAAAATAAGATAACATCGTGGCGCCATCCAGTATACCACAGGCAACTGACTGGGCTCGCTCCCTAAGTAGACGGTTCCTCTTGGAGCTCCTCCTCCAAAGCTGGTGTAGTCTCCTCTCCAACTGGTGTTGTATTGTGGCAAGGGTGAGTACTTGGTACTCAGCAAGTCATGCACAGAATGCAACTAATATACTACATGCATGGCTTACTACAAAGGAATAGCTCAGGGTATATTTGCAGTAAAACAGCATTTGACAAATATCATAAGTAGATTCGAAAGCAGTAGTAACAAATAAAGTATAATTAACCTTTCAAGAAGTTTAGTAAACATCTTCCCCATCCTAATCCACATTTCCATAAACATCGTTATTTAACCAATCCCAACCTTCCAAGTCCAAGTTGTTTTTGAGAAAATCTAACCCTTGACTGTAATTCCCGAGCGATGTCCAATACCGCGGACACGGCTATTCGAATAGATTCTACACTCTGCAGAGGTTATGCACTTTACCCACAAGATATAGTCAAACACCACAAAGGCGAGTTCAGTAACAAAGTCTTTGGAAACTTCTAACAATACAAGTGAGCCTCCCTGTTATTGCACACTAACCCTTCCCTTAGCTAAGGCGAAGTTTAGGCCAATCAACCGTTAGATGGGTACTGGCCTCGGCCCGATGCGCTCCCCCGTACAACTTACACAAAGGGTGTAGTTGACCTCCTGAGGTCTCACAGGTACGTTATTAGCAACTTAATCAACTAGGTCCGTCCCATTACAGACATGTGGTTGCACGCTTGACTCAGTTCAAAGGCTTGCAAGGTTAAGTCCTTAGGGTGACCAGGGCAAGACTACCCGAAGAACCAAATCAACATCCCAGTGCCAAAACTGGCCCACCTTATCATTCTTGCCACATGCCCCGGTCGAAAACTATTTATCAAACCCCAGTTGATTACCATGCACCACGTGCCATCAACATCACGCGTTTCCAAAATAGGTTCAATATATCATTAAGTCAATATTAACATTTAATTGTCCAAAATCATGTCATGAGCACGTAGCAGGTCTAAGCAGTATACTACAACGGTCTAAAACCCATGTTGGCAATTTAATAATGTCCAACTAATAATCCACAACTAGGGTGACAAGGGTCATGGCACATATTTAAATAATCAAGGTGTCATACAGCAAATTGGTATTTATCTAATCCCCCATATTTAAATAAAGTATTTTCTAATTGAACTAGCATGCAATAAGTTAAATCAAAATAGGTTTCAAAATAGGATCAACATGGTCAAAGCACAACTTGCCTTCAAAAAGTACTTGTTCTTGGTCTTGAGTTGGATCCTGAGTCAATACTTCTCCTTCGAATCCTTCCGGCACTTCAACGTCTACTCGTAAAGCGTGCAAATAGCAATACACGAATAAACAATAGGCAAAAAGTGTCCAAATATCCAAATAAAATCCATAAACAGAGAGAACATAATTTTATGAATTTTTAGGAACTGGAATCGTTCAAATCGGAGTTAAAATGCAAAAGTTATAATTATTTAAATTTTAAATAATCAATTAAATAATTTTACAGAGAAAAACTTTAGTCCAAAAATTAAATAAAATTCATATTTAGGTAGATCTCAATTTTATACAAATTTAGAAATTTGAATCACTCAAATCGGAGTTGAAACGCAAAAGTTATAAGTGTTTGAAGTTTGAAACAAAATCTGAAATCATTATTTCGAATTAATAAATCATTTTCTTTTTGAAAATTAATTATTGCGTCGGCGAGGACACGTGGCAGCCTCGATTGGTCTGCGGCGTTAGCAGTCCATGTACTTGGTCCACGCTCGGCTCGGGTCTACCTGTGGACTCGGTCCACGACTCCACATGTCGGCGGTGGGTCCCCTCGGGTAGCGTCGCTGCGGCGTCGGTGAGGCTCGACCGCAGTCGACATGTGGGACCCAGGCGTCATTCTTGGCGTCGGCGCTCGGCTGGGACGGCCGTGACATCTGGGCCCCGCGTGTCGATGTCACCTGCCAGCCAGCGTGGGCCAGACCGCGGCGGTCAGTCTTCCTGGACGCGTGGCGCAATCTCGGCCGTTGATTTGAAAATCAACGGCCCAGATTAGATCTGGCTCTCACGCGTTTGTGTTAACGCGTTTGATCTGGACCGTTGGATCTAGATCCAACAGTCGAGATTGGATCTGGGATTTTGGACGGAATCTCACCGTGAGATGACGTGGCGCAATCTGGGACGTTGGATTGGAATCGGACGGCGGGGCGAGCTCGGGGTCCGGCGATGGCTTGTGGCGGCGCTGGCTCGCCGGGATTGGGGACGACGACCATGGCAACGGGCGCCGGGCGTGCTCGGCGAGTGAGAGGTCCTTCCGACGCGGCTTGACCTCCTGATTCGGATCGACCTCAACGGCGGAGGGCAGCGGAGGCAGCGGCTGTCGGCGAAAAACTCTGGCGAACGCTACGGCAACTTCACGGCGATTGCGGCTAGGCAGCGGCGGCTCGGCGGCGTTGTCTAGGCTACTGGTGCGCAATGAAGCGGGCTTCCACGATGGCGGCGACGGCGCAATAAATAGGGGCCTCGGCTTCCGGTGTATCGCGCGAGGCGAGGTCGACACCGGCGGCGAATCCGGCGACTCGGATTGGGTGACGTGGCGCGCGCACAGCCGTTGGATCGAGATCCAACGGTGCGTGGGTTTGGGTTCGGGTCGGACTCGGGCGAGCTGGCTAGCTCGGTCGGGCTCGGGTCCGGCGACGTGGCTCAATCGTGGCCGTTGGATCAAGATCCAACGGTCACACAGGTTTGGGCTCGGCCGAGCGGGTTCGGCTGGACCAACTGGTGCGGGTCGGACTCGAGTCTGACTCGGACTCGAGTCCGGTCGGATGAACAGTAAAACCCACTCGCATTTAAATAATCCAATTAAATTCCCAGAAATTCAATTAAATCATTAAAAATAGTAAAAGACTCAGAAAAATTCTGAAAAATATTTTAGGGTATTTGGGACTCAAATAAAATATTTCCAACAAAATTTTATTTGCAAAGTTAAATTCTTTAATTCTTTCAAAATGGAATAAATTCAAATAAATTCCAAATAAATCCAAATAAATTCCAGAAAATTCCAAAAATTCACCAAAGTGCCAAATCACACATAGATTTAAGAAAAGCAAAATTTTGGGGTGTTACACAAACCGGTAATGAAATCCATTCCGATTTCCTCCCACTTCCACTCAGGTATTTTCAGCGGCTGCAACAATCCTGCTGGTCTCTAATGCATTGCCTTAACTCTCTGGCATACGTCGCACAATGCAACATGTTCGGCAACTTCACGCTTCATGCTCGGCCACCAGAATCTTTCCTTCAAATCCTGATACATCTTGGCGCTTCCAGGATGAATTGAATACTTGGAGTCATGGGCTTTTTCTAGAATCAACTGCTTCAGCTCCTTTTTGTTCGGCACACAAATGCGATCCTTCATCCATAACGTGCCTTCCTCATCCAACTTGAATCCTCTGCCTTGCCTTCTTCCTTGATGGACTTAATCCTGCGGATCTTGTCATCATCCTTCTGTCCTTCTCGGATCTGATCCTCTAGGGTAGGCTTTACTTCCAATGCGGCCAAGAATCCGCTAGGTACCACCTCAATCTTCATTCTCTGGAAATCCTCACATAGCTCATCCTGACTTGTGGCTAGCAACATACTCACAGTATGGCTTTTCCGACTCAGAGCATCGGCTACTACGTTGGCCTTCCCGGGATGGTAATGGACTCCAACATTGTAGTCCTTGATCAACTCTAACCATCTTCTCTGCCTCATGTTCAAGTCTGATTGGGTGAAGATGTACTTAAGACTCTTATGGTCCGTGTATACTTCACATTTGTTCTCGATCAGATAGTGACGCCATATCTTCAAGGCATGCACTACGGCAGCTAACTCTAGGTCATGCGTCGGATAGTTCTCCTCATGCGGCCTCAACTGTCTTGATGCATAAGCGACGACCTTTCCATTCTGCATCAACACACATCCAAGTCCTTGACGCGATGCATCATAATAAATATCAAAGCTTTGATTGACGTCCGGTAGGACTAACACCGGCGCTGATGTCAATCGTTTCTTCAGTTCTTGAAAACCTTTCTCGCACTCTGGCGTCCATGCAAACTTCTTCTCCTTTTTCAGCAATTGCGTGAGAGGTTTCGCAATTGTCGAAAAGCCTTCAATGAAACGGCGATAGTAACCTGCCATTCCAAGGAAACTCCGGATCTGGAGTTCTGGTTTTATTTACTCCCAATGTAACACTGCCTCTACCTTGCTTGGATCTACGGTGACTCCTTCTGCGGTCATTACATGTCCGAGGAATTCCACCTTGTCCTTCCAAAAATCACACTTACTGAACTTGGCGAAGAGTTGCTGTTCCCTCAGCTTTTCCAAAACTCGCCTCAAGTGTTCGACATGTTCATCCTCTGTCTTAGAGTAGATTAGGATATCATCTATGAACACAACAACAAACTTGTCCAAATATTCCATGAACACCTTATTCATCATATTCATGAAATATGCTGGCGCATTCGTCAGACCAAAGGACATAACTGTAAACTCGTAATGTCCATATCTTGACGAGAATGCGGTCTTCGGAATATCCTCTGATCGGATCTTCAACTGATGGTATCCCGATCTCAGATCAATCTTGGAGAAAACTCCGGCTCCTCTCAGCTGATCAAACAAATCATCGATCCTGGGTAGCGGGTACTTATTCTTCACGGTGACTTCATTAAGTGCACAATAGTCAATGCACATCCTGAAACTCCTATCCTTCTTCTTGACGAACAAAACTGGCGCTCCCCACGGCGACGAACTCAGTCTGATAAATCCTTTCTCCATTAACTCTTCAAGTTGCTTTTTCATCTCTACCAATTCCTCGGTGGACATCCGATAAGGTCTCTTTGCTATTGGCGCTGTACCAGGTACAAGCTCTATCACAAACTCTATGTCCCTGTCCGGCGGCATACCAGGTAGATCTTCAGAAAAACATCTGGGTACTCATTCACTACTGAGACATTCTCTATGCTGATTGCCTTGGTGCTGTTAACCATCAACTGTCCATCTCTAACGGTGGTAGCTTGAAATTCCACTTTCTTTCCACACGGGCTCTCAACTGAGATAGTCCTTCGTCCACAATCCAATACGGCCTTGTGCTTGGATAACCAATCCATTCCCAAAATAACATCTAAGGTCTGGGTTTCCAAAATAATAAGGTTCGCTAGGAACTCTATCCCATCTATTAGTATTCTCACCCCAGAACATCCTACTTTCGTTCGGAGTTCAGAACCAGGGGTTTGAACTAAAAGCATGCATTTAAGCCTTGCAATCCCCAAATCATTTCTAGCAGCAAAGCCTTGTGAAACAAACGAATGCGAAGCTCCAGAATCAAACAAAACTGTCGCAGGTACTGAGTTAACAAGTAACTTACCCAGTACGACGTCCGTAGCATTCTGCAGTGCATCTGCGGTGACATGGTTGACTCGGCCTCTCACCACAGCCTAGGGTGTGGCTCCTGTCTTTGGCGTCTGGCCGTGTGGATCCCAGTTGAAGCGGGTGAGGTCACTCATTTGTTTTCTTAGGACAACTGTTGGCAAAGTGCCCTGGCTCGTTGAAATTGTAGCAGCGTCTCACTGTTCCTTGTTGACTACCTGAAGCAGTGTTTCTGGCTGGGACTGGGGTCTGATAGTTCTGGTTGACGGGTCTTGGTGCTGGTGACGGTGTCCTTGTTGCATTCTGTGGCTGGAATCTGAAAAACTGATTTGGTGCAACTCTCAATCGTTGCTGCGCTCCCTGACGCGATCCCTGATGCTGCATCCTGCGCTTCCTGTTCTCATCCAGTTCCTTGCGCTTGTCCTCAAGAATAAGCGCCTTATTCACCAGTTCCTGGAAATCTGGAAAGGTGTGGGTGATCATCCCACCTGCAATCCTGAGTTAAGTCCCTTCATGAAACGAGACTGTCTAGCTTTATCTGTCGCTACATCCTCAGGTGCGTAGCGAGCAAGCTGTGTGAACTTGTTCAGGTATTCGGCCACTGGCTGATTACCTTGCTTCAGTGCTCTGAACTCCTCCTTCTTGAGATCCATGATTCCTTCAGGCACGTGATACTGACGGAATGCAACTGTAAACTCCTCCCAAGTGATATCTTGAGGGTTCTCTTGTGTGGCACAGAAGTTCTCCCACCATTCGGCGGCTGTTCCTTCCAACTGATGAGAAGCGTAGAGTACCTTCTCATTTCCTATGCATTGAGCGATGTGTAGCTTCCTCTCAATTGACCTTAACCAATCATCGGCCTCCAATGGATTGGCATTCCCAGAGAAAGTGGGTGGGTGAGTCCTCATGAACTCTAACAGTCTTGTATTCTGGCGTTGTCCCTGATTGACTTGGTTAGCTGTGGCCTGAGCAGTGACATGCTGCATCTGTTGCATCATGGCATGCATCAACTGAGTCTGAGCAGCAAGAAAAGCTCCGAAATTCTACATATCAACTGGCGGTGCTGGTGCTCCATCATTGGGGTTTTCTGCTGGGCGAGAACCACTTCCATTGCCTCCAAGGTTTCCACGAGTGTTTACCATCTGTCGATTGCTCCAAGGTTTCAGAGATGAGAGGAAACAGGAATAGATAAGTAATATGGAACTTATGCGGGGCGAAAGGTATAACTTTAAGGTCCAACTTTATTATTTTAATCAATAGTAACTTGGTATGGTTGCTTACAATGCCTAGGGGCCTTGCAACACATACTGCGCACTCAGCAAACAATGAAAAATCCAAATCGAACTAACACTAGAGTCTAACGCCTAAAGGGTGACTCTTTATTCTATGACGCGACTCGGCGAAGGAGTCTCACTATAAAACCTACGCTCACTCATCGAGGAAACCTCCACGGCCTGGGTACGGACGCTGCGGCATAGGCGCGAAACGATTGCCATGTCCAGCAACTGTGTCATCTGTGGTAGTCGAAGAAGCAGTGTCCTCCTCGGCTACGGCTCCTCAGTGCAGCTCGTGCAGCTCGAGCATTGGCTCCAGCTCTGGTGCGTACAATGCCGTCTCTAACTCTCCAATCCTTTGCAGAAGGTGTGACACATACTCTTGAGCTTCCCGCCATCTGTTCTTCTCTGTTGTGATCTCGTTGCGGGCCTTCTGTAGCTCCTTGCTTGTATCATCGAGTACATCCTCCTGGGCGACAACAAGTCGTGCCAACTGTGTGACCATGGCATTCTCATCCTGAATCGCCTTCGGGTCAAGAAGGTTATTGCTGCGCGGATGATAACGGAACACCGTGCTCTCCAACTCTCTGGCGTAGATGCGGGTAATGTGCCGCATTGCTCGTCGTGACACCTCTTGGATACCCATCTGCATTGTAGACCTCCTGGCAGTGCAGTGTATCGGGTGATTGCCTGGGCCCTTCTTCCTAGCAGGTACCAAAATCTTCACGTCACAAGCCTTGATCAATCCTGCTTGTCGGATCACGTCCACTTGGTATTGCGGCTTCTCAAAATCTCCGAGAGTTTGTAGTATACGCCAAAGTTCTGCAGCGTGACCAACCTCCAGATCGACGTAGTTGAACTCTCCCTCCATCTGTCACAAGAGTGCTCACGTAAGAACTCGCAATTTTTAAATCGTGATAAGGTAAGGAAAAATTCAGAAAGAGACAAGAAAAGAGGGAAGGTGATAAGTCGAGATGTCATTTCTTATCTTGACGAACTTTTAGCCTTTAGAAAATAAATTTTAACCTCTCTACGACCATTCTAGCTAGGGTTGAGCCTACGGTCAGTATGGCTCTGATACCACCTCTGTCGGGACCCGAATCTGCAAATCCGGACCCTCTGTGTATTCAGCACTAGTCCAGGACGCAGCTTAGTGCACACAGTCTTAACATCGGTAAATATCACAATCATACCACTCGATACTAATAAAGTACTTTAATTAAATAGTCAAACTGGTTGCTCGACCTTATGGTCAAGTTACAAATGTACGCCTCGCAGGGCGAAACATATTAAGAGAGAAATAATAGCAGCGGAAAAATAAGATAACTTCGTGGCGCCATCCAGTATACCACAGTAATCGACCGGCTCGCTCCCTAAGTAGACGGTCCCTCTTGAAGCTCCTCCTCCAAAGCTGGTGTAGTCTCCTCTTCAACTGGTGTTGTATTGTGGCAAGGGTGAGTACTTGGTACTCAGCAAGTCATGCACAGAACGCAGCTAATATACTACATGCATGGCTTAATACAAAGGAATAGCTCAGGGTATATTTGCAATAAAATAGCATTTGACAAGTAGCATAAGTAGATTCGAAAGCAATAGAAACAAGTATAGTATCAATAACTTTTCCAGGAGTTTAATCAACATTCTTCCCATTCCTAAACCACATTTCCATCAACATCATTGTTTAACCAAACCCAACCTTTCAAGTCCAAGTTATTTTCAAGAAAATCTAACCCTTGACTGTAATTCCCGAGCGATGTCCAATACCGCGGACACGGCTATTCGAATAGATTCTACACTCTGCAGAGGTTATGCACTTTACCCACAAGATACAGTCAAACACCACAAAGGCGAGTTCCCGTAACAAAGTCTTTCGGAAACTTCTAACAATACAAGTGAGCCTCCCCGGTTATTGCACACTAACCCTTCCCTTAGCTAAGGCGAAGTTTAGGCCAATCAACCGTTAGATGGGTACCTGGCCTCAGCCCCGGTACGCTCCCCCGTACAACTTACACAAAGGGTGTAGTTGACCTCCTGTGGTTCCACAGGTACGTTATTAGCAACTTAGTCAACTAGGTCCGTCCCATTACAGACATGTGGTTGCAAGATTGACTCAGTTCAAAGGCTTGCAAGGTTAAGTCCTTAGGGTGACCAGGGCAAGACTACCCGAAGAACCAAAACAACATTCCCAGTGCCACAACTGGCCCACCTGATCATCCTTGCCACATGCCCCGGTCGAAAACTATTTATCAAACCCCAGTTGATTACCATGCACCACGTGCCATCAACATCACATGATACTTTTCCAAAACAGGTTCAATATATCATTAAGTCAATATTAACATTTGATTGTCCAAAAATCATGTCATGAGCACGTAGCAGGTCTAAGCAATATACTACAACGGTCTAAACCCATGTTGGCAATTTTAGTAATGTCCAACTAGTAATCCACAACTAGGGTGACAAGGGGTCATGGCACATATATAAGTAATCAAGGTGTCATACAGCAAATTGGTATTTATCTAATTTCCCATATTTAAATAAGGTATTTTCTAATTGAACTAGCATGCAGTAAGTTAAATCAAAATAAGTTTCAAAATAGGATCAACATGGTCAAAGCACAACTTGCCTTCAAAAAGTACTTATTCTTGGTCTTGAGTTGGATCCTGAGTCAATACTTCTCCTTCGAATCCTTCCGGCACTTCAACGTCTACTCGTAACGCGTGCAAATAGCAATACACGAATAAACAATAGGCAAAAAGTGTCCAAACATCCAAATAAAATCCATAAACAGAGAGAACATAATTTTATGAATTTTTAGGAACTGGAATCGCTCAATTCGGATTTAAAACACAAAAGTAATAGCATTTTGAAGTTTAAATAATAAATTAAATAATATTATAGAGGAAAACTTTAGTCCAAAAATTAAATAAAATTCATATTTGAGTAGATCTGAATTTTATACAAATTTAGAAATTTGAATAACTCGAATCGGAGTTGAAACGCAAAAGTTATAAGCGTTTGAAGTTTGAATCAAAATTTGAAATCATTATTTCGAATTAATAAATCATTTTATTTTTCGGAAATTAATTATTGCGTCAGCGAGGACACGTGGCAGCCTCTGATTGGGCGACTGACGTCAGCCGGTCCATGGGCTCAGCCCACGGTTCGGCTCGGTCCACCGTGGACTCGGTCCACGGCTCACGTGAGACTAACAGGTGGGGCCACTCGGGTAGCGTCATTCTTGGCGTCGGCCGGGGAGTCGATCCGTTCGCGACAAGTGGGACCTTTGTGGCGTCATGGATGACGTCATGGTGCGGTCGCTGACAAGCGGGCCCAGCGTGTCAGTGACCCACACGCCAGCGTGGCACGGCGGCTCGGCTCCGGACCGCGTGGCACGATCGTGTCCGTTGATTTGAAGATCAACGGCGCGATTAGATCCAGGGTTAACACGTTGAAAACTACACGGTGATCGTGGGCGTTGGATCTTGATCCAGCGGTTGAAAACAACCTTAACTCGTAACGTTATCCACGTTACGGATGACGTGGCCGATCGTGGGCCGTTGGATCTTGATCCAACGGTCGGATCTGATCTGGGTTCTAAGTGCGAGGGAGAACGTGGGCTTACCGCGACCGTGCGATCCTGATCGGACGGCTGTCCGAGCTCGATGACGGCGATGGCACGCGGCGGCGCTAGCATGGCCGGGGATGAAGACGATGACCACGGCCTCGGCGTTTCGGGCGCGCTCCGGCGAGGTGAGTTGTCCCTACGGGTGCGCTTGGCTTCGGTGGTTCCGGATCCGGTCTTGGACGCGGCAGTGGACGGCGGGCGTCGGCGGAAAACGGCTAGAACCGCGTCGGCTTCCCCTCAAACTTCGGCGAGCGATTCCGGCGAACCTACGGCGGCTGGGGCTCGGTGAGCTAGGCGATGGCTGCGAGGTCAAGGCGGTCCTCGAGGTGCAACCGGGCATTAAATACCCTCGGCGTCCGTAGAAAAGCGAAAACCTAGACCCACACGGCGGCGGGCGCGGCGGCGGAGTCCGGCTCGGATCCGGCGGGGACGACGACGGTCGACCGTCCACGTGGCGCGATCAACGGCCACGATCGCACGGTCGAAACCGGATCCGGCCCGGTCTCGGCTCGAACCGATGCGATCCAATCCGGACCGTTGGATCTTGATCCAACGGTCGGGATCAACTTGGGTTAGGGTTGCGTTCGACCGACTCGGCTGGCTCGGGTCGGACTCGAGTCTAACTCGGGTGCGGCTCGGTCGGATGAACAGTGAAACCCGATCTCATTTTTCCAGCGATTTAATAATTAAAATAATTTCCAGTAATTCATTTAATTCAAGAAAAATAGTAAAATACTCAGAAAAATTCCCGAAAAATTCTGAAAAATATTTTAGGGCATTTGGGACTCAAATAAAATATTTCCAACAAATTTTTATTTGCAAAATTTAATTCTTTAATTATTTCAAAATGGAATAAATTCAAATAAATTCCAAATAAATCCAAATAAATCCCAGAAAATTCCAAAAATTCACCAAAGTGCCAAATCACACATGAACTTAAGAAAAGCAAAATTTTGGGGTGTTACATAAAACTTTCATAAATTCCACCTTTTTGAAGCACTCGCAAACATCACACACATTTTCAAAACAACTCCAACTCTAGCCAAAAAGAGTTACAAATTAAATCTCAAGAGTTTCCAACACAACCCACTAAGTCCATCTGTTTCCTTTAAAATTTATTCTAAAGATAATTCAATGTGGACGCGAAGGAGCGCGATCCACTCAAAAACTTTTGGAGTGTAAATCCATACTCATAGCACCGACTAAACAAATTAGCCAAAACCAAATATTTGCACCAATTTCTACGAGTTTTAGGGAAACTCTGAAACACAGCATATGGAACACCTTGACCGAAAACCCTTCAACCAAAATGGCAAACAACCAAACCAGTCCAAAAGCTTTTAAACACAAGCTCAATCATAAAAAGAACCATCTCTAGTACTCCACTACGCTTTCCATTAAAAGACTTCACAACAAATGCTTTCTCTTATTATCTTCCCCAAATTCTTATAATTAAGGTTTATGATGCTTACTAAAAGACATCCCATGAAGACTAAGTCAACAAGATCCCTATTGACCAACATAACAAATAACATCATATTCTAGATTTGAAACAAGTGCTCCAACAAAACTTTCAGCGGGACCAACCAATAACTTTCATACCACCTATATGTAAACGTCTCGACAATCGAAACTTATTCAGTTAACAAGCGACTTCAACAAGTAAATATTATCTCCACAAGACAAGGTTCGTAAATACGATTCTACGACATACATTCATTAAGGATGAAATTGTACATCATGTTAATTATCCAAAGCTCATTCCATCGCAACATGTTAAAATTTTCCTCTATTTTAACCATGGTTTTCAACAAGTAATCTAAACAATTACCACCACTACTAGATTATTAATAACAACCAACGAGCATAATCATCAAACGACAACATTACTTTTAGCTACTCCTATAGACAAAGTTACAACCAAATTGTCACTACACAACATACTCCAGCTATTAAATTAAATTTAATAAGTTAGACCAGCACGAAGTTCTTGCAATATCATCAAACTACAAACACATATCTTTCCAATTGGCCTCGACACTAGCATTTTAGGAACACGACTGCATACTTCCAACCATGCTAATAATTTGCAACAACATAAATAGCAACTCTAATCAACTTCCAAATTAAAGCCACTAGTCAACCTGATTAAATTTCTCTATTAATCCATTAGATTAGAGCATCTTTAAACAACCAGCAAAGTTTCTTTAACATTAACAGCAGTCTACATCATCTTAATGTTTCAACCATACATCAGGGTTTAAAACTTTAAACATTAACGAGGATCATAAGCACTTTTAAAGCAAGGCAACAGATTCTAAGCATGTACATTAACCCATTCAATCATTCTCGCTAAGAGTAAACTACAACACTAGTAGTCTATTTATTCTCAAGCTAGAGATATTAATCGCATTGAATTGATTCAACTCAAAATTTAACTTAGCAACACATCAATCCATAAATCACATTGTTACCTACTACATAACATGCTAAACATCAATTCTTACTAGGGACAAACGATTTCAGTCAAAAGACTACTTACTTTGTTTGCAGCATTTTAGTTTTAAAACTCATTCCAAATTCATAAGGAAACTTGACTCTCAAAATTGCCATGAGACAAACCCAAACTTGGTCGTGCAAAGGAATTCTCCAAAACACCTTTCAATCTCAAAGACTTCCACAGGAGAGAACCAACCGATCAAATAAACCTTTGCAAATAAAACCTTAGCACCAAACCCCAATCTTTCACGAAACAAGAAGGGTTTTTCAAAGATGATTTCTTAAACCAGTAAAATAACGAAATCAAACACCACGTACTACTACAAAGCCACAGAACTTCAGCCCTGACAGCCAGGTCTGGCACAACTCCGCAATAACTCCTTTAACCTCAGAGAAAGACAAACACAGGGATAAATTGAATGCTTGTTCCCCATAATGCAATCAACAGGCATCAAAACTGGAAAGGCGCCCAAAAGAAGCGCAACACTAGACTCCTCTTCTTCGTCTTCAACCAAGGAAGACAAAACCACACACCGCATACGGAACGATCCGCGAAAACCCAACACTTTTCATTTGATTCAAATCTACTAAAGCCAAGAAAAGCAACGAACACCGACCGTCAGAACGGCAAAGAACATACGAAGGAAACCACCATTAACTCTTCTATTTGACTCCAGTCAACTACCCGATCAACAACAGAAAGGATAAGCACTCTTCTCCCACAGGGGTTAATAGTTCTTCGGTGATGGCGCTAACCGGCCACACCGTCAAACCTCACCCTTACTATGAAATAATAGAGGTGACCGAAAACCTTCGGCACCAAAACCCCACTTTTATCACCACAACAGGAATAATTCAATCATTTATCTCATAGACATAGCAACGTACTATATCAAATATAGCATTTATCAACAAGGCTTAAATACAACATTTAAGCGTAAACAACGATATCCATACCCTTCCTACTGTGCATCCATGTGTGTCAAATTTTAGATTAGTTATACCACTTTTGCAAGTTTTAATGTTGCTATCCTATGACAAAATTTTAGTAAAAACCTAAGCCATGTTTCTAAGTTATTCCACATCACATTTTAGTTGTACCCTATAGCATGACACTAAAAATACACATTCCAAGGACCTACAAATTTCGCTCGATACTAATCAGAATAACACTCAAAGATTTACTATGCCTGAATGCTACCAAACATAAGCTAAACAACATCTAAATACCACATTTAACATAAAATTCCAGCAAGGGCGCATATGCTAAAAACCGAGATTTCAGCAGCATCTCCTTTGTTTTAACATGAATTGAAGGAGCAACAACAGTATAATAATATAAGGCAATATGAGAGACATCTAAAACAGCAATAATTAGAGTCTTAACGACAATATAAGACTATCATCAAGCACTTAATGTCTCCAAGTGTCAAACGAACAATAAAACTCTCATAAAGCAAAGCTAAGACTTAAATCAATGAGCAACACACGCAATTTATTATGAAACTAATAGAATGACTTGTGAAATCAATATGGTGAAGCTACATGTGGGCGTGTGACTATTTCCCTTCCCCGCATGCCGTTCTCATGGTACCTAAAAAAACAAGAAAACACAAGCGTGAGTTCGAAACTCAGCAAGCATATTGCAATGGACAACAAGAACAATATCATGGCAATAACATCTCCCATCATGTATATCATCTCATTCATGAACACTTAACAATATCATCATCATTATGTATGCAATGTAATGCAATGCTCATGTCTCCTTGGAAACTCATACCGGTATGGTTGAGTACACACCCGTCGGTGTGCACCCTCTCCCCCCTTCCATCCCGAAGATGGAGGGTGCCTACTCCTCGCTTCCAAACACCGCGGTGGACGGAATCACAATGTAGGACTTACTCAATGGCTCTCCGGATTAGTCATAACTTTCTCACCAACCTTCCCCGGACTAGTTATGACTTTCTCACCGCCCGGGCCAAGTAACATGCCATGTATGCAATTATGCCAACATCATATTTAACTCGTATATTAACACATGGCATCATAACATAATAAACATGCTCATCATACCATTGGCAATCATTAAAGCATGGCAAGTGATCATATATCATGTAGTCAACTTCATCTATTCTCAACAAACAACCTACAAATCGCTATCCATTACAACACACTTGCCTCAACCACGGGCAACGGATTGGCGGGAAGTAGAGGGCACTCCCGGGGTCGCACCACCTGCACATAGGCATCACACGCTCACAATGTTGCCCACAAAACAGTACGCAAAACCTCATCTACCCCGACATTGCCAACTACTCGAAATAACCAAAAACAGAGGTTCTGTCCCGTCGGGACAGCAGCCTTGCAAAGAGCATAACTTGAGTTCTAGGACTCCGAATCAATTAAACGACTACATACTCGCATAGCTTAGGAAATTTCCCAACTTTCTCTAGGTATAAGGAAAGACTGATTCGGAATCTAAAGTTGTTTAATCTACAGATTACCGTGATCTGTTCCAATTACGTCACAGATTTTAACACGCTCGGTAAAACAACCATAACTTTCAAACGGCTGGGCGGAATTTAACGTTCTTTATACCCACTGAAAGATAATGAAATTATCTACAACTTCTTCAACATCCATACGGACAGATTCGGATTCTAAATTGACGAAAACGCAAACCCTAGGTCGACTGCTCATGCTGTCTCGAAACAGTAACGTGGCAACATCTAGATCTAATCCAAATTACTCAAATTCAGCACCACCAATTGATCTAAAAACTTGAAAAACACCCTAAGAACAGTACCTAGATCAACCCCAAGGATCCCCATGATCATACTTTTGCCCGACGCATGAAAACTCCAATAGATCTCCTCGCTCCTCGCTCCACGTTCCTCGCTCCTCGCTCCTCGCTCTCAACTGAGATAGTTCTTCGTCCACAATCCAATACGGCCTTGTGCTTGGATAACCAATCCATTCCCAAAATAACATCTAAGGTCTGGGTCTCCAAAATAATAAGGTTCGCTAGGAACTCTATCCCATCTATTAGTATTCTCACCCCAGAACATCCTACTTTCGTTCGGAGTTCGGAACCAGGGGTTTGAATCAAAAGCATGCATTTAAGTCTTGCAATCTCCAAATCATTTTTAGCAGCAAAGCTTTGAGAAACAAAAGAATGCTGAAGCTCGTAATCAAACAAAATCGTTGCTTTGATGCTGAGTTAACAAGTAACTTACCCAGTACGACGTCCGTGGCATTCTGCAGTGCATCTACGGTGACATGATTGACTCGGCCTCTCACCACGGTCTGGGGTGCTGCTCCTGGCTGTGCTACCCCTCGGTTTGCTCCTGATGCTGGCGTCCTAGCTGGTGTGGATCCCATATTGAAGCGAACTGGGGTCACTCCTGCGGTCTTCTTAGGACAACTGTTTGCAAAGTGTCCTGGCTCGTTGCAATTGTAGCAGTGTCTCACTGTCCCCTGTTATTTGCTGAGCGGCGTTTACGGCGGGGTGAGTCGATAGTTCTGATTGACGGGTCTTGGTGCTGGTGACGGTGTCCTTGTAGCATTCTGTGGCTGGAATCTGAAAAACTGATTTGGCGCAACCCTCAAACGTTGCTGCGCTTCCTGACGGGATCCCTGATGCTGCATCCTGCGTTTCCTGTTCTCATCCAGTTCCTTGCGCTTGTCCTCAAGAATAAGCGCCTTATTCACTAGCCCCTGGAAATCTGGAAAGGTGTGGGTGATCAGTCCCACCTGTAGTCCTGAGTTAAGTCCCTTCATGAAGCGAGACTGTCTGGCTTTATCTGTCGCTACATCCTCAGGTGCGTAGCGTGCATGCTGTGTGAACTTGTTCAGGTATTCGGCCACTGGCTGATTACCTTGCTTCAGTGCTCTGAACTCCTCCTTCTTGAGATCCATGATTCCTTCAGGCACGTGATCTTGTGGAACACAGTGTGAACTCCTCCCAAGTGATGTCCTGAGGGTTCTCTTGCGTGGCACGAAGTTCTCCCACCATTCAATGTTGTTCCTTCCAACTGATGAGAAGCGTAGAGTACCTTCTCATTTCCTATGCATTGAGCAATGTGTAGCTTCCTCTCAATTGACTTTAACCAATCATCAGCCTCCAACGGATTGGCATTCCCAGAAAAAGTGGGTGGGTGAGTCCTCATGAACTCTGACAGTCTTGTATTCTGGCGTTGTCCCTGATTGACTTGATTAGCGGTGGCCTGAGCAGTGACGTGTTGCATCTGTTGCATCATGGCATGCATCAACTGAGTCTGAGCAGCGAGAAAAGTTCCGAAATTCTGCATATCAACTGGCGGTGCTGGTGCTCCATCATTGGGGTTTCCAGCTGGGCGAGAACCACTTCCATTGCCTCCAAGGTTTCCGCGGGTGTTCACCATCTATCGGTTGCTCCAAGGCTTAGAGATGAGAGGGAACAAGGATAGACAAGTAATAGGGAAATTTATGCGGGGGAAAAGTGTAACTCAAAATCCAACTTTATTATTAATAATAATAGTAATAACTTGGTATGGTTGCTTACAACGCCTAAGGGCCTTGCAACACATACTGCACACTCAGCAAACAAGGAAAATCCAACGCCTCTAAAGGGTGACTCTTATTCTATAACGCGACTCGACGAAGGTGCCCAACCTTAACGACTACGCTCACTCATCGAGAAAACCTCCACTGCCTCCTCGCGGCGGGTGCGGCGGCATCGGCGCGAAACAATCGCCATGCCTCACAATCTGCAATTTGTGGTTGACGACCAGCGTCCTCCTCAGCTCTGGATCTGGCATTCTTTGTGCGTGGGCGGCGCCGTGCAGGTGGCGCCTCTTCTGGTTCTTCCTCTGGGTCTGGAGCGTCCAACTCCAACACTGGATCGGGTCCCTGGCCATACAGTGCAGTCTCCAACTCTGCGATCCTTCCCGCAGCATAAGCGACATACTCACAGGCATTCTCTAAGAGCTTCTTCTCCTCCTCGACCTGCTCACGAGCCTTCTTCAATTCCTGAACTGTGTCTTCGATCAGCTCCTCCTGAGCGATGACGAATCTGGCTAAGTGAGTGATGGTAGCGTCCTCATCTTCTATCGGCTTCCGTTGAGCTCTGCTGTCTCGGCGTAGGTGGTGATGGAACACTGTGCCTTCCACCTCCCTGGAGTAAGTGCGGGCGATCTGCTGCATTGCTCGACGCGACACCTCTTGGATTCAAATCTCAAAGGTAGACCTCCTGGCTGTGAAGTGAAAAGTGCGGCTGAACTTTGTCTTCTCTCGGGCATGCACCGTGATTCGGACGTCCCATCCAACGACAAGTCCTGCCTGCACGAGTGTCGTCCCTCGGTAGAGCGGCCTCTCAAAACCTCCAAGAAACTGAAGCAAACGCCACAACTCGGCGGCATAGCCTCCTTCACGCTCGGCGTAGTTGTTCTTCATCATCATCTGCCAAAAGACGCCCGCGTAAGAACGCAGCACTTTAAAAATCAATGTGGAAGACGAAAAGAACTCAGCAAGGGTATGAACAAGAAAGAAAAGGGGTGAGTCGAGAATTCATTCATTATATTGACCTCTTTTAACTTTAGAAAATAGGTTTTACCCTCACTACGACCATTCTATCTATAGGTGAGCCTACAGTCAGTATGGCTCTGATACCACCTCTGTCGGGACCCGAATTTGCAAATCCGGACCCTCTGTGTATTCAGCACTAGTCCAGGAACGCGCTAGTGCACACAGTCTTAACATCGGTAATTATCACAATCATACCACTCGATACTAATAAAGTACTTTAATTAAATAGTCAAACTGGTTGCTCGACCTTATGGTCAAGCTACAAATATATACATACGCAGGCTAAACTTATTAAGAGAGAAATAGTAGCAAATGAAAATAAGATAACATCGTGGCGCCATCCAAAGATACCACAGGCAACCGACCGGGCTCGCTCCTAAGTAGACGGTTCCTCTTGGAGCTCCTCCTCCAAAGCCGTGTAGTCTCCTCTTCAACTGTGTTGTATTGCGGCAAGGGTGAGTACTTGGTACTCAAAGAAGTCATGCACAGTAATGCAAGCTAATATACTATATGCATGGCTTGATACAAAGGAATAGCTCAAGGTATATTTGCAGAAATGACATTTGACAAGTAGCATAAGTAGATTCGAAAGCAGTAGAAACAAGTATAACATCAATAACTTTTCCAGGAGTTTAATCAACATCTTTCCCATTCCTAATCCACATTTCCATCGACATCATTGTTTAACCAAACCCCACCTTTTAATCCAAGTTATTTTCAAGAAAGTCTAACCCTTGACTGTAATTCCCGAGCGATGTCCAATACCGCGGACACGGCTATTCGAATAGATTTTACACTCTGTAGAGGTTATGCACTTTACCCACAAGATACAGTCAAACACCACAAAGGCGAGTTCCCGTAACAAAGTCTTTCTAAACTTCTAACAAGACAAGTGGTCCTCCCGGTTGTTGCACACTAACCCTTCCCTTAGCTAAGGCGAAGTTTAGGCCAACCAACCGTTAGATGGGTACTGGCCGAGCCCCTGACGCTCCCCTACAACTTACACAAAGGGTGTAGTTGACCTCCCGAGGTCCCACAGTGCGTTATTAGCAACTTAATCAACTAGGTCCGTCCCATTCTGAGACATGTGGTTGCACGTTAGACCCAGTTCAAAGGCTTGCAAGGTGAAGTCCTTAGGGTGACCCGGGGCAAGACTACCCGAAAAACCAACACAACGTTCCCGGTGCCACCACTGGCCCACCCGATCATTCTTGCCACATGCCCCGGTCGAAAACTATTTATCAAACCCCAGTTGATTACCATGCACCACGTGCCATCAACATCACATGATACCTTTCTAAAACATGTTCAATATATCATTAAGTCAATATTAACGTTTGATTATCCAAAATCATGTCATGAGCACGTAGCAGGTCTAAGCAATATGCTACAACGATCTAAATTCCCATGTTGGCAATTTAATAATGTCCAACTTAGTAAACCACAACTAGGGTGACAAGGGTCATGGCACATATTTAATTAACCAAGGTGTCATACAGCAATTAGGCATTTATCTAATTTCCCAGAATTAAATAAAGTATTTTCTAATTGAACTAGCATGCAATACATTGAATCAAAATAGATTTCAAAATGGGAGCAACATGGTCAAAGCACAACTTGCCTTCAAAAAGTACTTGCTCTTGGTCCTGAGCTGGCTCCTGGGTCAATACTTCTCCTTCGAATCCTTCCGGCACTTCAACGTCTACTCGTAACATGTGCAAATAGTAACAAATGAATAAAACAGTAGACAAAAATTGTCCAAACATCCAAATAAAGTCCATAAACAGAGATGGCATAATTTTATAAATTTTAAAAACTGGAATCGTCAAATTCGGAGTTTAAACGCGAAAGTTATAGCATTTTGAAGTTTAAATAATCAATTAAATAATATTACAGAGAAAAACTTTAGTCCAAAAATTAAATAAAATTCATAATTAGGTAGATCTCAATTTTATACAAATTTAGAAATTTGAATCACTCAAATCGGAGTTAAAATGCAAAAGTTATAAGCGTTTGAAGTTTGAATCAGAATTTGGAATCAATAAATCGAATTAATTAAATAATTTCTTTTTTTTGGAAAAAGGTTTATTGCGTCAGCAGTGACACGTGTCGGTCTCTGATTGGTCCGCTGACGTCAGCCGGTTCACGGACTCGGTCCATGCTCGGCTCGGGTTCACCGTGGACCGGTCCACGGCTCACATGCGACTGCCAGGTGGGACCCAGGGGGGTGACGTCATCGCTGACGTCAGCGGGGACTCAGCCCGTTGCTGACAGGTGGGACCCACTGGTGACGTCATTGCTGGCGTCACCTTACGGCTGGGGTGGCCGCTGACAGGTGGGCCCCCATGACGTCACGGTGCAGTTGCGGCTGAGCCGCTGACACGCGGGCCCGGCGTGTCAGTGACACGCACGCAGGCCGCCGCGCCATCGCGCGATCACTTTCCGACGCTGTGGCATGATCTCGGCCGTTGATTCAAAAATCAACGGCCCAGATTGGATCTGGTGACGCACGTTTGGGGTGAACGTGGTCAATCTGGACCGTTGGATCTAGATCCAACGGTTGAAAACGAATCTAACCCGTAATGCTATCTACAGTACGGGCGACGTGGCCGATCATGGGCCGTTGGATCTTGATCCAACGGTCTAGATCTGATCTGGGTTCTAGGGTTTGGGGAGAACGTGGGCTCACCGTGACGGTCGGATCTTGATCGTACGGCTGTGCGAGCTCGGGGGCGGCGATGGCTGCGCGGCGGGGCTGGCTCGGCCGGAGACGAAGACGGCGACCACGGCCTCGGCGTTTCGGGCGCGCTCCGGCGAAGTGAGTTGGCCTCACGGGTGCGCCTTGGTCTGGGCTTCTCGGATCCGGACTCAACGGTGACGGGGAACGGCGGATGACGGCGGGGCGAAGCAAAAACCGTGGCGGAGCTTGCGCGCAACTACGGCGAGCGATTGCGGCTAGGCGGCGGCGACTAGGGCTCGATGAGTTGGGGCAAAAGGTGCGCACGGCAAAGGGCTTCAACGGGGCATTAAATAGTGCCTCGACGTGCGCGAAATCCGCGAAACCCTAACCGAACTCGGCGGCGACGCGGCGGAGGAATCCGGCTCAGATTCGGCGGAGACGACGACGGACAGCCGTCCACGTGGCGCGACCAACGGCCACGATTGGCTCGGGCGCGATCGGGTCCGGACCGGATCCGGTTGGATCGGTGCGGCTCAATCTCGACCGTTGGATCTTGATCCAACGGTCCCGCGCGATTAGGCTTTAAACGCGGTCCGGTCAAGTCAGCTGGCTCGGGTCGGACTCGAGCTCGAGTCTGACTCGGGCTCGGTCGGATGAACAGTGACCGACTCGGTTTGATTTTCCAGCGACTTAAATATTCAAATTAATTTCCAGAAATTCATTTAATTCAAGAAAAAAATAGCAAAATACTCAGAAAAATTCCAGAAAAATTCTGGAAAATATTTTGGGGCATTTTGGACTCAAATAAAATATTTCCAACAAAATTTTATTTGCAAAGTTAAATTCTTCAATTATTTCAAAATGGAATAAATTCAAATAAATTCCAAATAAATCCAAATAAATTCAAGAAAATTCCAAAAATTCACCAAAGTGCCAAATCACACATAAATTAAAGAAAAGCAAAATTTTAGGGTGTTACAAACCTCCCCCCTTAACAGAATCTCGTCCCCGAGATTCAGGGCTTTCTAAAGAAATAGGTTCGGAAACTCTTTCTTCAAATCCTCTTCGCGCTCCCAAGTTGCTCCACTCTCCGCGTGGTTGCTCCATTGAACTCTGCAGAAACGGGTTGACTTGTTCCTCGTCTCTCGATCCATGGTGTCCAGAATCTTTACGGGGTGCTCCTTGTAAGTCAGATCTTCTTGCAACTCAATTGACTCTAGCGGTGTCTTCTCCTCAGGTACTCGGAGACACTTCTTCAGCTGGGACACGTGGAACACGTCATGCACTCCTGCTAGTGATTGCGGTAACTCTAGCTGATAAGCAACTTCACCTCTCAAGGTGAGAACCTTGAATGGTCCAACATATCTCGGCGCGAGTTTTCCTTTGGCATGGAATCTCTTAACTCCTCTGAGCGGTGTGACTCTGAGATACACGAAATCTTCTGGTTCAAAACTCAGGTCTCGGCGATGGTTGTCAGCATAACTCTTCTGTCGCGATTGGGCTATCTTTAATCTCTCCCTAATCATGGCAATCTGTCCTTCGGCTTCTTGAAGAATATCCGGCCCAAAGACACGGCTTTCACCTGTCTCATTCCAGTTCAACGGTGTCCGACAGGGTCGACCATATAGTGCTTCAAATGGTGACATTTGCAAACTTGCTTGGTAACTGTTGTTGTAGCTGAACTCGGCGTACGGCAGACTTTTATCCCAAGTGGTAGCATAAGCTAAAGCACAAGCTCGTAGCATGTCCTCTAGAATCTGATTAACTCTTTCTGTTTGCCCATCCGTCTGTGGATGATAAGCTGTACTGAAGTTCAAACGGGTTCCCATGGCTTCATGTAGTTTATTCCAGAACCTCAAGGTAAACTGGGTACCTCTGTCCGATACAATCTTTTTCGGCACTCCGTGCAAACAGACGATCCTGGTCATGTACAACTCGGCTAACTTATCTCCCGAATAGGTGGTCTTTACGGGGATGAAATGGGCTACCTTAGTCAAGCGGTCCACTATGACCCATATGGAGTCATATCCTCCCTGAGTCTTGGGTAAACCGGTAATGAAATCCATTCCGATTTCCTCCCATTTCCACTCAGGTATCTTCAACGGCTGTAACAATCCTGCTGGTCTCTGATGCATTTCCTTGACTCTCTGGCATATGTCGCACATCGCAACATGCTCGGCAACTTCACGCTTCTTGCTCGGCCACCAGAATCTTTCTTTCAAATCCTGATACATCTTGGCACTTCCAGGATGAATTGAATACTTAGAGTCATGGGCTTCTTCTAGAATCAGCTGCTTCAGTTCCTTCTTGTTCGGCACACAAATTCGATCCTTCATCCATAACGTGCCTTGTTCATCCAACTTGAAGTCCTCTGCCTTGCCTTCATCCATGTCGGACTTAATCCTGCGAATCTTGTCATCATCCTCCTGTCCTTCTCGGATCTGATCTTCCAGGTTAGGCTTAACTTCCAATGCGGCTAAGAATCCTTCTGGTACCACTTCAATCTGCATTCTCTGGAAATCCTCACATAGCTCATTCTGGCTTGTGGCTAGCAACATATTCACGGTATGGCTTTTCCGACTTAGAGCATCGGCAACTACGTTGGCTTTTCCGGGATGGTAATGGATTCCAACATTGTAGTCCTTGATCAACTCCAACCATCTCCTTTGTCTCATATTCAAGTCCGATTGGGTGAAGATGTACTTAAGACTCTTATGGTCCGTGTATACTTCACATCTGTTTCCAATTAAATAGTGACGCCATAATTTCAAAGCATGCACTACGGCAGCTAGCTCCAGATCATGCGTCGGATAATTCTCCTCATGCGGCCTCAACTGCCTTGACTCGTAGTTTACGACTCCTCCCATTCTCAGACAAAGACGCATCCAAGTCCTTGGCGCGATGCGTCACAATAAATATCAAAGCTTTGATTAACATCCGGTAGAACTAACACTGGCGTTGATGTCAATCGTTTCTTCAGCTCCTGAAAACCTTTCTCACACTCCGGCGTCCATGCAAACTTCATCTCCTTTTTCAACAATTGCGTAAGAGGCTTTGCAATTGTCGAAAAGCCTTCAATGAAACGGCGGTAGTAACCTGCCATTCCTAGGAAACTCCGGATCTGGGTCACGGTCTTCGGCTGTTCCCAATGTAACACAGCTTCTACCTTGCTTGGATCAACGGCGACTCCTTCTGCGGTCATTACATGTCCGAGGAACTCCACCTTGTCCTTCCAAAAGTCACACTTGCTGAACTTGGCGAAAAGTTGCTGTTCCCTTAGCTTTTCCAAAACTCGCCTCAAGTGTTCGGCATGTTCATCCTCTGTCTTGGAGTAGATTAGGATATCATCTATGAACACAACAACAAATTTGTCCAAATATTCCATGAACACCTTATTCATCATATTCATGAAATATGCTGGCGCATTCGTCAGACCAAAGGACATAACAGTAAACTCATAATGTCCGTATCTTGACGAGAATGCGGTCTTCGGGATATCTTCTGATCGGATCTTCAACTGATGGTACCCCGATCTCAGATCAATCTTGGAGAAAACTCCGGCTCCTCTCAGCTGATCAAACAAATCATCGATCCTGGGTAGCGGATACTTATTCTTCACGGTGACTTCATTGAGTGCACGGTAGTCAATGCACATCCTGAAACTTCCGTCCTTCTTCTTGACAAACAAAACTGGCGCTCCCCACGGCGATGAACTCGGTCTGATAAATCCTTTCTCCATTAGCTCTTCAAGCTGCTTCTTCATCTCTACCAATTCTTCGGTGGACATCCGGTAAGGTCTCTTTGCTATCGGCGCTGTACCAGGTACAAGCTCTATCACAAACTCTATGTCCCTGTCTGGCGGCATACTGTAGATCTTCGTGAAAACATCTGGATACTCATTTACCACCGCAACATCTTCTATGCTGATTACCTTGGTACTGTTAACCATCAACTGTCCATCTCTAACGGCGGTAGCTTGAAATTCCACTTTCTTTCCACACGGGCTCTCAACTGAGATAGTCCTTCGTCCACAATCCAATACGGCCTTGTGCTTGGATAACCAATCCATTCCCAAAATAACATCTAAGGTCTGGGTCTCCATAATAATAAGGTTCGCTAGGAACTCTATCCCATCTATTAGTATTCTCACCCTTAACATCCTACTTTCGCTCGGAGTTCGGAACTGTGGGTTTGAACCAAAAGCATGCATTTAAGTCTTGCAATCTCCAAATCATTTTTAGCAGCAAAGCTTTGAGAAACAAAAGAATGCGAAGCTCGAGAATCAAACAAAGCTGTTCTTTGATGCGAGTTAACAAGTAACTTACCCAAGACGACGCCTGCGTGGCATTCTGCAGTGCATCTGCGGTGACATGATTGACTCGGCCTCTCACCACGGTCTGGGGTGCTGCTCCTGGCTGTGCTATCCCTCGGTTTGCTCCTGGTGCTGGCGTCCTGGCTGGTGTGGATCCCAGATTGAAGCGAACTGGGGTCACTCCTGCGGTCTTCTTAGGACAACTGTTGGCAAAGTGTCCTGGCTCGTTGCAATTGTAGCAGCGTCTCACTGTCCCCTGTTGACTGCCTGAAGCGACGTTTCTGGCTGGGGCTGGGGTCTGATAGTTCTGATTGACGGGTCTTGGTGCTGGTGACGGTGTCCTTGTAGCATTCTGTGGCTGGAATCTGAAAAACTGATTTGGCGCAACCCTCAAACGTTGCTACGATTCCTGACGCGATCCCTGATGCTGCATCCTGCGCTTCCTGTTCTCATCCAGTTCCTTGCGCTTGTCCTCAAGAATAAGCGCCTTATTCACCAGCTCCTGGAAATCTGGAAAGGTGTGGGTGATCAGTCCCACCTGTAGTCCTGAGTTAAGTCCCTTCATGAAGCGAGACTGTCTGGCTTTATCTGTCGCTACAACCTCAGGTGCGTAGCGTGCAAGCTGTGTGAACTTGTTCAGGTATTCGGCCACTGGCTGATTACCTTGCTTCAGTGCTCTGAACCCCTCCTTCTCGAGATCCATGATTCCTTCAGGCACGTGATACTGACGAAACGCAGCTGTGAACTCCTCCCAAGTGATGTCCTGAGGGTTCTCTTGCGTGGCACAGAAGTTCTCCCACCATTCAGCGGCTGTTCCTTCCAACTGATGAGAAGCGTAGAGTACCTTCTCATTTCCCATGCATTGAGCAATGTGTAGCTTCCTCTCAATTGACCTTAACCAATCATCAGCCTCCAACGGATTGGCATTCCCAGAAAAAGTGGGTGGGTGAGTCCTCATGAACTCTGACAGTCTTGTATTCTGGCGTTGTCCCTGATTGACTTGATTAGCGGTGGCCTGAGCAGTGACGTGTTGCATCTGTTGCATCATGGCATGCATCAACTGAGTCTGAGCAGCGAGAAAAGCTCTGAAATTCTGCATATCAACTGGCGGTACTGGTGCTCCATCATTGGGGTTTCCAGCTGGGCGAGAACCACTTCCATTGCCTCCAAGGTTTCGGCGGGTGTTCGCCATCTGTCGGTTGCTCCAAGGCTTAGAGATGAGAGGGAACAAGAATAGACAAGTAACAGGGAAACTTATGCGGGGGAAAAGTGTAACTCAAAATCCAACTTTATTATTAATAATAATAGTAATAACTTGGTATGGTTGCTTACAACGCCTAAGGGCCTTGCAACACATACTGCACACTCGGCAAACAAGGAAAATCCAACGCCTCTAAAGGGTGACTCTTATTCTATAACGCGACTCGACGAAGGAGTCCTAACCTTAACGACTACGCTCAGTCATCGAGAAAACCTCCACTGCCTCCTCGCGGTGGGTGCGGCGGCATCGGCGCGAAACAATCGCCATGCCCCACAACTGCAGCTGTGGTTGACGACGCGGCGTCCTCCTCTGGCTCTTGATCTGGCTGTTGCTGTGGCTGTGGCGCTGGTGCAGGTGGCGCCTCTTCTGGTTCTTCCTCTGGGTCTGGAGCGTCCAACTCCAACACTAGATCGGGTCCCTGGCCATACAGTGCAGTCTCCAACTCTGCGATCCTTCCCGCAGCATAAGCGACATACTCACGGGCATTCTCTAAGTGCTTCTTCTCCTCCTCGACCTGCTCACGAGCCTTCTTCAATTCCTGAACTGTGTCTTCTATCAGCTCCTCCTGAGCGGCAACAAATCTGGCTAAGTGAGTGATGGTAGCGTCCTCATCTTCTATCGGCTTCCGTTGAGCTCTGCTGTCTCGGCGTGGGTGGTGATGGAACACTGTGCCTTCCAGCTCCCTGGAGTAAGTGCGGGCGATCTGCTGCATTGCTCGACGCGACACCTCTTGGATTCCAATCTCAAAGGAAGACCTCCTGGCTGTGAAGTGAAAAGGGCGGCTGATCTTTGTCTTCTCTCGGGCATACACCGTGATCCGGACGTCCCATCCAACGACCAGTCCTGCCTACACGAGTGTCGTCCCTCGGTAGAGCGGCCTCTCAAAACCTCCAAGAAACTGAAGCATACGCCACAACTCGGCGGCATAGCCTCCTTCACGCTCGGCGTAGTTGTTCTTCATCATCATCTGCCAAAAGACGCCCGCGTAAGAACGCAGCACTTTAAAAATCAATGTGGAAGACGAAAAGAACTCTGCAGGGGTATGAACAAGAAAGAAAGGGGGTGAGTCGAGAATTCATTCATTATCTTGACCTCTTTTATCTTTAGAAAATAGGTTTTATCCTCACTACGACCATTCTATCTATAGGTGAGCCTACAACAAGATGGCTCGATATTACCTCTGTCGGGACCCGAATTTGCAAATCCGGACCCTCTGTGTATTCAGCACTAGTCCAGGAACGCGCTAGTGCACATAGTCTTAACATCGGTAATTATCACAATCATACCACTCGATACTAATAAAGTACTTTAATTAAATAGTCAAACTGGTTGCTTGTAACACCCCAAAATTTTGCTTTTCTTAAATTCATGTGTGATTTGGCATTTTGGTGAATTTTTGGAATTTTCTGGAATTTATTTGGATTTATTTGGAATTTATTTGAATTTATTCCATTTTGAAATAATTAAAGAATTTAATTTTGCAAATAAAATTTTGTTGGAAATATTTTATTTGAGTCCAAAATGATCCAAAATATTTTCCGTAATTTTTCGAATTTTTCGAGTCTTTTGCTATTTTTAATGAATTAAATGAATTATCGAATTATTTTAAATATTAAATCGCTGGAAATTCAACTCGGGTCAAGTACTATTCCTCCGATCGAAGTCGTAACCCGAGTCGGACTCGAGTCCGACCCGAGCCACCGACTTGACCGAATCCACGTTGAACCTTAACCCACGTGGACCGTCGGATCGAGATCCAACGGTCATGATCGATCGACTCGACCCGAGCCGTGTCCGGACCGACCCGCTTCGCGCCAAGCCATCGTGGCCGTTGATCGCGCCACGTGGGCGGCCGCGATTTCGTCGTCCTCGCCGGATCCGGAAGCCGAGTCCTCCGCCGCCATCAGTGTCAACCTCGGTTTCCGCTCTACCACGAGCCGAGGTCCCCTTTAAATACGCCGCCGCCATCGGAAGCGCACAACCGTCGCATCGAGCCCCCTTCTCACCTCGCCTGAGCCGCCGTCGCCCGCTTATTGCTCGCCGAGTAGAGGAGGTCTTCCGCCATGATTTCGTTGATCCTCGCTGCATCCGCTGCCTTCTCCGACGACACCAAACCTACCGAGATCGCCAGTCAGCGCCAAGGCCTCGGGAGTGCCGGCCTTCACGCCGGAGTTGCACGGAACGCCGCGACGGAGGTCGTCTGCTCGCTCTCCGGTCAAGCCAACGCCGCCGCGTCGACATCAACCTCGCGAGCTCGGACAGCCGTCCGATCCAGATCTGACCGTCACGGTGAGATCACGTCTAGATCCTCGGATCTAATCCCAGCCGTTGGATCTAGATCCAACGGTCCAGATTGGCCACGTTCACCCCAGAACGTGCGTCACCCGATCCAATCTGGGCCGTTGATTTTCGAATCAACGGCCGAGATTGTGCCACGCGTCTTGGAAGTTGGACCGACGCGGTCAGCGCCGTCCACGCGCGCGTGCGTGTGACGCTGACACGCGGGGCCCGCGTGTCAGAGGGCCCGCGTGTCAGAGGGCTCGCATGTCAGTGGCTAATCCAGCCAAGCGCTGACGTCACCCATGACGTCACAGTGGGTCCCACATGTCAGCACCGTGGGCTAAGTCCCCGCTGACGTCAGCGATGACGTCACCCGAGTGGGCCCACATGTCAGCGACACGTAGAGTCGTGGACCGAGTCCACGGTAGACCCGAGCCGAGCGTGGACCGAGTCTATGGACCGGCTGACGTCAGCCAACCAATCAGAGGCTGCCACGTGTCCATGCTGACGCAATAATTAATTTCCGAAAAAGAAAATGATTTATTAATTCGAAATATTGATTCAAATTTAGATTCAAACTTCAAACGCTTATAACTTTTGCGTTTCAACTCCGATTTGAGTGATTCAAATTTCTAAATTTGTATAAAATTGAGATCTACCTAAATATGAATTTTATTTAATTTTTGGACTAAAGTTTTTCTTTGTAATATTATTTAATCGATTATTTAAACTTTAATAAATCATAACTTTTGCATTTTAACTCCGATTTGAACGATTCCAGTTCCTAAAAATCCAGAAAATTATGTTCTCTCTGTTTATGGATTTTATTTGGAGTTTTGGGATGTTTTTGCCTATTGTTTATTTACGTATTTGCTATTTGCACGCTTTGCGAGTAGACGTTGAAGTGCCGGAAGGATTCGAAGGAGAAGTATTGACTCAGGATCCAACTCAAGACCAAGAGCAAGTACTTTTTGAAGGCAAGTTGTGCTTTGACCATGTTGATCCTATTTCGAAATCTATTTTGATTTAAACTATTGCATGCTAGTTCAAGTAGAAAAATACTTTGTTTAAACTTGGGGATTAGATAAGTACCAATTTGCTGTATGACACCTTGATTATTTAAGTATGTGCCATGACCCCTTGTCACCCTAGTTGTGGTTTACTAGTTGGACATTATTAAATTGCCAACATGGGTTTAGACCGTTGTAGTATCGCTTAGACACGCTACGTGCTCATAACATGATTTTGGATAATCAAATGTTAATATTGACTTAATGATATATTGAACCTGTTTTGGAAAAGTATCATGTGATGTTGATGGCACGTGGTGCATGGTAATCAACTGGGGTTTGATAAACGATTTCGGCCAGGGCATGTGGCAAGAGTAATCAGTGGGCGGTGTGGCAATCGGGATGTTGATTTGGTTCTTCGGGTAGTCTTGCCCTGGTCACTCTAAGGACTTAACCTTGCAAGCCTTTGAACTGGGTCATACTTGCAACCACATGGCTGGAATGGGACGGCCCTAGTTGACTAAGTCGCTAAGGACTCACTTGTGGAGCCTCAGGGTGTCAATTACACCGTTTGTGTGATTGTACGGGGGAGCGTATCGTGGCTGTGGCCAGATACCCATCTAACGGTGTGTTGGTCCCATACTTCGCCTTGGCTAAGGGAAGGGATGGTGTAGAGCACGAACCTGAGAGGACCACTGTGTTGTTTGAGGCTTCCAAAGGCTTTGTTACTGAACTCGCCTTTGTGGTGTTTGACTGTATCTTGTGGGTAAAGTGCATAACCTCTGCAGAGTTTAGAATCTATTTAAATAGCCGAGTCCACTGTGATCGACAATGCTCGGGAATTACAACAAGGGTTAGACTTTCTGAAAATAACTTGGATTTGGAAGTTGGTTTGGTTTAATAATGAAGATGATGGAAATATGGTTTAGGATGGGGAAAAATGTTTATTAAACTTCTTGAAAAGTTATTTACGCTTTACTTATTTCTACTGCTTTCGAATCTACTTATATTACTTTTCAATGTCATGTTCGCAAATATACCTTGAGCTATTCCTTTGTATCAAGCCATGCATATAGTATATTAGCTTGCATTCTGTGCATGACTTGCTGAGTACCAAGTACTCACCCTTGCCTCAACACAATATCAGTTGAAGAAGAGACTGCACCAGCTTTGGAGGAGGAATTCCAAGAGGATCCGTCTACTTAGGGAAGCGAGCCCAGTCAGTTGCCTGTAGTATACTGGATGGCGCCACGAAGTTATTTGATTTTCCGCTGCTATTATTTCTCTTTTAATAAGTTTCGCCTTGCAAGGCATACATTTGTAACTTGACCATAAGGTCAAGTAACCAGTTTGGTTATTTAAATAAAGCACTTTTGATAATATCGATGGGTATGATTGTGATATTTACCGATGTTAAGACTGTGTGCACTAGCGCGTTCCTGGACTAGTGCTGAATACACAGAGGGTCCGGATTTGCAAATTCGGGGTCCCGACAGAGGTGGTATCAGAGCCATACTTGACCGTAGGCTCAACCCTAAGCTAGAATGGTCGTAGTGAGGATAAAACCTATTTTCTAAAGCTAAAAATTTGTGAAGACAAGAAATGACATCTCGACTTATCCCCTTCTCTCTTTTCTTGCCTCTTGCTGAAATTTTCCCTTACCTTGTCACGATTTAAAAATTCCGAGTTCTTACGTAAAGCACTCTTGTGACAGATGGCGGGAAGCTCAAGAGTATGTGGCACACCTTCTACGAAGGATTGACGAGTTGGAGATGACTTTGTACGGACTGCACTCCAGAGCCAAGATTTGAGCTACACGAGCGGATCCAGAGGAGTCGATCTCGATGAGGACACCGCTTCTTCAACTACCACAGAGGACACGATTCTTTGGACATGGCGATCAAGCTTCGTGCCTATGCCACAAAGACCCGCACTGTGCCGGGGAGGTTTTCTCGATGAGTGAGCATAGGTTCTATAGTGAGGCTCCTTCGCCGAGTCGCGTCATAAAAGAAAGAGTCACCCTTTAGGCGTTAGACTCCAGTGTTAGTTCGATTTGGATTTTCATTGCTTGCTGAGTGTGCAGTATGTGTTGCAAGGCCCTTAGGCATTGTAAGCAGCCATACCAAGTTATTAATAATAAAGTTGGACCTTAAAGTTACACCTTTCGCCCCGCATAAGTTCCATATTACTTGTCTATTCTTGTTTCCCTCTCATCTCTAAACCTAGAGCAAACCGACAGATGGTGAACACCCGTGGAAACTTTGGAAGCAATGGGAGTGGTTCTCGCCCAGCAGAAAACCCCAATGATGGAGCACCAGCACCGCCACTGGATATGCAGAATTTTGGAGCATTTCTTGCTGCCCAGACTCAGTTGATGCATGCTATGATGCAACAAATGCAGCACGTCACTGCTCAGGCCACTGCTAATCAAGTTAATCATGGACAACGCCAGAATACAAGACTATCAGAGTTCATGAGAACTCACCCACCCACTTTCTCTGGGAATGCCAATCCATTGGAGGCCGATGATTGGTTAAGATCAATCGAGAGGAAGCTACACATAGCTCAATGCATAGGAAATGAGAAGGTACTCTACGCTTCTCATCACCGAAGGAAACATTGGCCGAATGGTGGGAGAACTTCGTGCCACGCAAGAGAACCCTCAAGATATCACTTGGGAAGAGTTCACAAATGCATTCCGACAAGATCTCGTGCCTGAAGGAATCATGGACCTTAAGAAGGAGGAGTTCAGAGCATCAAGCAAGGTAATCACCGGTGGCCAACTACCTGAACAAGTTCACACAGCTAGCACGCTACGCACTGAGGATGTAGCGACAGATAAATCCGCATACCTCGTTTTATGAAGGGACTTAACTCAGATTGCAAGTAGGGTTGATCACCCACACCTTTCCAGATTTCCAAGAATTGGTGAATAAGGCGCTTATTCTTGAGGACAAGCGCAAGGAACCGGATGAGAACAGAAGCGCAGGATGCAACAAAGAAGGATCACGCCAGGAACGCACAAATGGCCTGAGAGTTGCACCAAATCAATTCTTCAGATTCCAACCACGTAATGCAACGAGGACACCATCCTCAGCACCAAGACCTGCCAATCAGAACTACTGCACCCAGCCCCGCTTAGAAACGCTACCCTGTGCAACAAGAAGGAATAGTGAGACGCCGCTACAATCGCAACGAGCCAGACACTTTGCCAACAGCTTGTCCAAAGAAGACAGCAGAATGACCCCATTTCGCTTCAATCTAGGAACCACCCCAGCTAGGACGCCAAAGCACAGGAGCCATACCCTGCATCGTGGTGAGAGGCCGAGTCAACCATGTCACCGCAGATGCACCGCAGAATGCTACTGACGTCGTGATCGGGTAAGTTACTTGTTAACTCAAGACTGCAACAGCTTTGTTTGACTCGAGCTTCGTGATTCGCTTGTTTCACAAGGCTTTGCTACTAGAAATGATTTGAGGATTGCAAGGCTTAAGTGCATGCTTTTAGTTCAAACTCCTGGTTCCAGAACTCCGAACGAAAGTAGGATGTTCCGGTGAGAATACTAATAGATGGAATAGAGTTCCTAGCAAACCTTATAATTTTGGAGACCTGCACCTAGACGTTATATTGGGAATGGATTGGTTATCCAAGCACAAGGTCAGTATTGGATTGTGGACGAAGGACTATCTCGATTGAGAGCCCGTGTGGGAAGAAAGTGGAATTTCAAGCTACCGCCGTTAGAGAAGGACAGCTTGATGGTTAACAGTACCAAGGCAATCAAGATAGAGGATGTCTCAAGAGTGAATGAGTACCCGATGTTTTTCCCGAAGATCTACCTGGTATGCCGCCAAACAGGGACATAGAGTTTGTGATAGAGCTTGTACTGCACAAGACCGATAGCAAAGAGACCCTATCGGATGTCCACCGAGGAGTTGGTAGAAATGAAGAAACAGCTAGAAGAGTTAATGGAGAAAGGATTTATCGACCGAGTTCGTCGCCGTGGGGAGCACCAGCTTTATTTGTCAAGAAGAAGGACGGAGTTTCAGGATGTGCATTGACTACCGTGCACTCAATGAAGTCACCGTGAAGAATAAGTATCCGCTACCGGATTGATGATTTGTTTGATCAGTTAAG
The DNA here is from genome assembly GCA_036346355.1 of Rhipidocladum racemiflorum. NCBI lineage: Eukaryota > Viridiplantae > Streptophyta > Magnoliopsida > Poales > Poaceae > Rhipidocladum > Rhipidocladum racemiflorum. The sequence goes on from CM070581.1 coordinate 39,077,656, forward strand.
AGGAGCCGGAGTTTTCTCCAAGATTGATCTCGAGATCGGGATACCATCGCTTGAAGATCCGATCGTAAGATATTCAAGATCGCATTCTCGCCAAGATATGGACATTACGAGTTTACGCTATGTCTTTCTGCCTGATTTAATGCGCCAAATTATTTCATGAATATGATGAATAAGGTGTTCATGGAATATTTGGACAAGTTTGTCGTCGTGTTCATAGACGATATCCTAATCTACTCCAAGACAGAGCGAACATGCCGAACACTTAAGGCGAGTTTTGGAAAAGCCGAGGAACAGCAACTTTTCGCCAAGTTCGCAAGTGTGATTTTTGGAAGGACAAGGTGGAGTTTCTTGGACATGTAATGACCGCAGAAGGAGTCACCGTAGATCCAAGCAAAGTAGAAGCTGTGTTACATTGGGAGCAAACAAGATCGTGACCCAGATTCGGAGTTTCCTTGGAATGGCAGGATACTACCGCCGCTTTCATCAAGGCTTTTCGACAATTGCGAAACCTCTTACGCAATCGCTGAAGAAGGAAAAGAAGTTTGCATGGACGCCAAAATGTGAGAAAGGATTTCAGGAGTCAAGAAGCGATTGACGCCAAGACCGGTGTTAGTTCTACCTGATGTTGCTCAAAGCTTCGATGTTTATTGTGACGACGCGCCAAGGACTTGGATGTGTCTTTGATGCAGAATGGAAAGGTCGCCGCTATGCATCAAGGCGCTTGAGGCCGCATGAGGAAAATTATCCGACACATGACCTAGAGTTAGGCTGTAGTGCATGCTTTGAAGATATGGCGTCACTATCTGATTGGAAACAGATGTGAAGTGTATACGGATCATAAGAGCCTTAAGTACATATTCACCCAGTCGGATCTGAATATGAGGCAAAGGAGATGGCTAGAGTTGATCAAGGACTATAATGTTGGAATCCATTACCATCCCGGGAAGGCCAACGTAGTAGCCGACGCTCTGAGTCGGAAAAGCCATACCGTGAGTACGTTGCTAGCCACAAGTCAGGACGAGTTATGTGAGGATTTTCAGAAAATGAAGATTGAGGTAGTACCTAGGGGATACTTGGCCGCATTAGAAGTAAAGCCTACCCTAGAGGATCAGATCCGAGAAGGACAGAAGGATGATGACAAGATCCGCAGGATTAAGTCCATCAAGGAGGAAGGCAAGGCAGAGGACTTCAAGTTGGATGAGCAAGGCACGTTGTGGATGAAGGATCGTATTTGTGTGCCTAACAAAAAGGAGTTAAAGCAACTGATTCTGGAAGAAGCCCATGACTCTAAGTACTCGATTCATCCTGGAAGCGCCAAGATGTATCAGGATCTGAAGGAGAGATTCTGGTGGCCGAGTATGAAACGTGAAGTTGCCGAGCATGTTGCATTGTGCGACGTATGCCGTAGAGTCAAGGCAATGCATCGTAGACCAGCAGGATTGCTACAACCGCCGAAAATACCCGAGTGGAAGTGGGAGGAAATCGGAATGGATTTCATTACCGGTTTGTCAAGACTCAAGGAGGTTATGACTCCATATGGGTTATAGTGGATCGCTTGACTAAAGTAGCCCATTTTATCCCCGTGAAGACCACTTACTCTGAGATAAATTAGCGTAATTATACATGATCGTGATTGTCTGCTTGCACGGAGTGCCAAAGAGGATTGTATCGACAGAGGTACCCGCTTACCTCAAGGTTCTGGAATAAGTTGCATGAAGCCATGGGAACCCGCTTGAACTTCAAGACAGCTTATCATCCATGCAGACGGACAGACCGAAGAGTCAACCAGATTCTCGAAGATATGTTGAGAGCTTGTGCATTGGCTTATGCTACCTCTTGGGATAAGAGTTTGCCGTATGCCGAGTTTAGTTACAACAATAGTTATCAAGCTAGTTTACAGATGTCACCTTTGAGGTATCAGATGGTCGACTCGCTTGACGCCATTGAATTGGAATGAGACCTAGCGCCGTGTCTTTGGGCCTCGACATTCTTCAAGAGTCTCAAGAATGATCGCCATGATTAGGGAAAGGTTGAAGATAGCCCAATCCACGACAAAAGAGTTATGCCGACAATCGCCGAGACTTGAGTTTTGAACCGTAAGACTTTGTTTACCTCGCATTACGCCTCTCAGGAGTTAAGAGGTTCCATGCCAAAGGGAAACTTGCACCCTGCTATGTTGGACCATTTAAGGTTTTGAGCCGCAGAGGCGAAGTTGCTTATCACCGGAGTTGCCGCAAATGCTGGCAGGAGTGCATGACGTATTCCATGTGTCCTGGGCTTGAAGAAGTGTCTCCGAGTTCCTGAGGAACAGACACCGCTAGAGTCAATTGAGTTGCAAGAGGATTTGACCTATAAGGAGCATCCCGTGAGGATTCTAGACACAATGGATCGAGAAACCAGAAATAAGTCAACCCGTTTCAGAGAGTTCAAAGTGGAGTAACCATGCAGAGAGCTAAGCGACTTGGGAGCGAAGAGGATTTGAAGGAAGAGTTTCCAAACCTATTCCTTTAGTAAGCCCTGAATCTCGAGGACGAGATTCTATTAAGGGGGGGAGGTTTGTAACACCCCAAAATTTTGCTTTTCTTAAATTCATGTGTGATTTGGCACTTTGGTGAATTTTTGGAATTTTCTGGAATTTATTTGGATTTATTTGGAATTTATTTGAATTTATTCCATTTTGAAATAATTAAAGAATTTAATTTCGCAAATAAAATTTTGTTGGAAATATTTTATTTGAGTCCAAAATGATCCAAAATATTTTCCAGAATTTTTCTCGAATTTTTCTCGAGTCTTTTGCTATTTTTAATGAATTAAAATGAATTATCGAATTATTTTAAATATTAAATCGCTGGAAATTCAACTCGGTCAAGTACTATTCCTCCGATCGAAGTCAACCCGAGTCGGACTCGAGTCCGACCGAGCCACCGACTTGACCGAACCACGCTGAACCTTAACCCACGTGGACCGCTTGATCGAGATCCAACGGTCATGATCGACCGACTTCGACCGAGCCGTGTCCGACCGGACCGTTCGCGCCAAGCCATCGTGGCCGTTGATCGCGCCACGTGGACGGCCGCGATTTCGCTGCCCTCGTCGGATCCGAGCCGAGTCCTCCACCGCCCGTCAGTGTCAACCTCGGTTTCGCGCTCTACACGAGCCGAGGTCCCTTTAAATACGCCGCCGCCGCCATCGGAAGCGCACAACCGTCGCACTCGAGCCCCCTTCTCACCTCGCTGAGCCGCCGCCGTCGCCCGCTATTGCTCGCCGGAGTAGAGGAGGTCTTCCGCCGCGTTTTTCGTTGATCCTCGCCGCATCCGCTGCCTTCCGACGACACCAAACCTGTGAATCGAGATCGCCGTGTCGCGCCGCGCCGGGAGTGCCGGCCTTCACGCCGGAGTTGCACGGAACGCCGCCGCGGGAGGTCGTCGTCTTCGTCTCCGGTCAAGCCAACGCCGCCGCGCGTCGACATCAACCTCGCGAGCTCGGACGGCCGATCCAGATCTGATCGGCGTCACGGTGAGATCACGCCTAGATCCTCGGATCTAATCCCACCGTTGGATCTAGATCCAACGGTCCAGATTGGCCACGTTCACCCCGTAACGCGTCGCTACCCGATCAATCGGGCCGTTGATTTTCGAATCAACGGCCGAGATTGTGCCACGCGCCTTGGAAGTTGGACCGACGCGGTCGGCCAGCCCACGCGCTGGCAGGTGACGCCGACACGCGGGCCCGCGTGTCGAGGGCCCGCATGTCGCTGGCTAATCCAGTTAAGCGCCGACGCCACCCATGACGCCACAGTGGGTCCCACATGTCAGCACCGTGCGGCTAAGTCCCCGCCGACGCCGGCCGATGACGCTACCCGAGTGGGCCCACATGTCGGCGACACGTGAAGCCGTGGACCGAGTCCACAGTAGACCCGAGCCGAGCGTGGACCGAGTCTATGGACCGGCTGACGTCAGCCAACCAATCAGAGGCTGCCACGTGTCCATGCTGACGCACTAATTAATTTCCGAAAAAGAAAATGATTTATTAATTCGAAATATTGATTCAAATTTAGATTAAAACTTCAAACGCTTATAACTTTTATGCTTCAACTCCGATTTGAGTGATTCAAATTTCTAAATTTGTATAAAATTGAGATCTACCTAAATATGAATTTTATTTAATTTTTGGACTAAAGTTTTTCTTTGTAATATTATTTAATCGATTATTTAAACTTTAATAAATCATAACTTTTGCATTTTAACTCCGATTTGAACGATTCCAGTTCCTAAAAATCCAGAAAATTATGTTCTCTCTGTTTATGGATTTTATTTGGAGTTTTGGGATGTTTTTGCCTATTGTTTATTTGCGTATTTGCTATTTGCACGCTTTGCGAGTAGACGTTGAAGTGCCGGAAGGATTCGAAGGAGAAGTATTGACTCAGGATCCAACTCAAGACCAAGAGCAAGTACTTTTTGAAGGCAAGTTGTGCTTTGACCATGTTGATCCTATTTCGAAAATCTATTTTGATTTAAACTATTGCATGCTAGTTCAAGTAGAAAAATACTTTGTTTAAACTTGGGGATTAGATAAGTACCAATTTGCTGTATGACACCTTGATTATTTAAGTATGTGCCATGACCCCTTGTCACCCTAGTTGTGGTTTACTAGTTGGACATTATTAAATTGCCAACATGGGTTTAGACCGTTGTAGTATACTGCTTAGACCTGCTACGTGCTCATAACATGATTTTGGATAATCAAATGTTAATATTGACTTAATGATATATTGAACCTGTTTTGGAAAAGTATCATGTGATGTTGATGGCACGTGGTGCATGGTAATCAACTGGGGTTTGATAAACGATTTCGGCCAGGCATGTGGCAAGAGTAATCAGTGGGCCAGTGTGGCCGGGATGTTGATTTGGTTCTTCGTAGTCTTGCCCTGGTCACTCTAAGGACTTAACCTTGCAAGCCTTTGAACTGGGTCATACTTGCAACCACATGGTCGAATGGGACGGCCCTAGTTGACTAAGTCGCTAAGGACTCACTTGTGGAGCCTCAGGGTGTCAATTACACCGCTTGTGTGATTGTATGGGGAGCGTATCGTGGCTGTGGCCGAGATACCCATCTAACGGTGTGTTGGTCCCATACTTCGCCTTGGCTAAGGGAAGGGATGGTGTAGAGCACGAACCTGAGAGGACCACCTGTGTTGTTTGAGGCTTCCAAGGCTTTGTTACTGAACTCGCCTTTGTGGTGTTTGACTCAGATCTTGTGGGTAAAGTGCATAACCTCTGCAGAGTTTAGAATCTATTTAAATAGCCGAGTCCACTGTGATCGACAATGCTCGGGAATTACAGTCAAGGGTTAGACTTTCTGAAAATAACTTGGATTAGAAATGTTTGTATGTTTTAATAATGAAGAAGATGGAAATATGGTTTAGGATGGGGAAAATTGATTATTAACCTTCTTGAAAGGTTATGAACGCGATACTTATATCTACAGCTTTAGAATCTACTTATATTACTTTTCGAATCTTTGTATCGCAAATATACCTTGAGCTATTCCTTTGTATCAAGCCATGCATATAGTATATTAGCTTGCATTCTCGGCATGACTTGCCGAGTACCAAGTACTCACCCTTGCCTCAACACAATATCGCTTGAAGAAGAGATCGCACTGACTTTGGAGGAGGAATTCCAAGAGGATCCGCTCTACTTAGGGAAGCGAGCCCGGTCGGTTGCCTGTGGTATACTGGATGGCGCCACGGTTATTTGATTTTCCGCCGCTATTATTTCTCTTTTAATAAGTTTCGCCTTGCAAGGCATACATTTGTAACTTGACCATAAGGTCAAGTAACCGCTTGGTTATTTAAATAAAGCACTTTTGATAATATCGATGGGTATGATTGTGATATTTACCGATGTTAAGACTGTGTGCACTAGCTGCGTTCTCGACTAGTGCTTGAATACACAGAGGGTCCGGATTTGCAAATTCGGGTCTCGACATTGCTCGACCTTATGGTCAAGCTACAAATATACATACGCAGGGCTAAACTTATTAAGAGAGAAATAGTAGCAATGAAAATAAGATAACATCGTGGCACCATCCAAAGATACCACAGTAATCGACCGGGCTCGCTTCCCTAAGTGGACGGTTCCTCTTGGAGCTCCTCCTCCAAAGCTGGTGTAGTCTCCTCTTCAACTGTGTTGTATTGCGGCAAGGGTGAGTACTTGGTACTCGAAGTCATGCATGTAATGCAAGCTAATATACTATATGCATGGCTTGATACAAAGGAATAGCTCAAGGTATATTTGCAGAAACAAGATTTGACAAGTAGCATAAGTAGATTCGAAGCAAAGAGAAACAAGTATAACATCAATAACTTTTCCAGGAGTTTAATCAACATCTTTCCCATTCCTAATCCACATTTCCATCGACATCATTGTTTAACCAAACCCCACCTTTTAATCCAAGTTATTTTCAAGAAAGTCTAACCCTTGACTGTAATTCCCGAGCGATATCCAATACCGCGGACACGGCTATTCGAATAGATTTTACACTCTACAGAGGTTATGCACTTTAGCCACAAGATACAGTCAAACACCACAAAGGCGAGTTCCCGTAACAAAGTCTTTCGGAAACTTCTAACAGTACAAGTGGTCCTCCCCGGTTGTTGCACACTAACCCTTCCCTTAGCTAAGGCGAAGTTTAGGCCAACCAACCGTTAGATGGGTACCTGGCCGCAGCCCCGGTACGCTCCCCCGTACATCTTACACAAAGGGTGTAGTTTACCTCCTGAGGTCCCACAGGTACATTATTAGCAACTTAATCAACTAGGTCCGTCCCATTACAGACATGTGGTTGCACGTTAGACCCAGTTCAAAGGCTTGCAAGGTGAAGTCCTTAGGGTGACCCGGGGCAAGACTACCCGAAAAACCAACACAACGTTCCCGGTGCCACCACTGGCCCACCCGATCATTCTTGCCACATGCCCCGGTCGAAAACTATTTATCAAACCCCAGTTGATTACCATGCACCACGTGCCATCAACATCACATGATACCTTTCTAAAACATGTTCAATATATCATTAAGTCAATATTAACGTTTGATTATCCAAAATCATGTCATGAGCATGTAGCAGGTCTAAGCAATATGCTACAACGATCTAAATTCCCATGTTGGCAATTTAATAATGTCCAACTTAGTAAACCACAACTAGGGTGACAAGGGTCATGGCACATATTTAATTAACCAAGGTGTCATACAAAGAATTAGGCATTTATCTAATTTCCCAGAATTAAATAAAGTATTTTCTAATTGAACTAGCATGCAATACATTGAATCAAAATAGATTTCAAAATGGGAGCAACATGGTCAAAGCACAACTTGCCTTCAAAAAGTACTTGCTCTTGGTCCTGAGCTGGCTCCTGGGTCAATACTTCTCCTTCGAATCCTTCCGGCACTTCAACGTCTACTCGTAACACGTGCAAATAGTAACAAATGAATAAAACAGTAGACAAAAATTGTCCAAACATCCAAATAAAGTCCATAAACAGAGAGGGCATAATTTTATAAATTTTTAGAAACTGGAATCGTCAAATTCGGAGTTTAAACGCGAAAGTTATAGCATTTTGAAGTTTAAATAATCAATTAAATAATATTACAGAGAAAAACTTTAGTCCAAAAATTAAATAAAATTCATAATTAGGTAGATCTCAATTTTATACAAATTTAGAAATTTGAATCACTCAAATCGGAGTTAAAATGCAAAAGTTATAAGCGTTTGAAGTTTGAATCAGAATTTGGAATCAATAAATCGAATTAATTAAATAATTTCTTTTTTTTGGAAAAAGGTTTATTGCGTCAGCAGTGACACGTGTCGGTCTCTGATTGGTCCGCTGACGTCAGCCGGTTCACGGACTCAGTTCATGCTCGGCTCGGGTTCACCGTGGACCCGGTCCACGGCTCACGTGCGACTGCCAGGTGGGACCCACGGGGGGGAGGGGTAACGTCATCGCTGACGTCGGCCGACTCACCTTGTCGGCAGGTGGGACCCACCGTGAAGTCATCGCATCACCTTACGGCTGGGGTGGCCGCTGACAGGTGGGCGCCCATGACGTCACGCAGTGCGATTCGGTGGCCGTGACCGACATCGCGGCGTGTCGCTGACACGCGTGGGTGTCTTTGGCCGCTGGCGACCGTGGCGGTCAGCCTTCCGGGACGCGTGGCACGATCTCGGCCGTTGATTCGAAAATCAACGGCCCAGATTGGATCTGGCGACGCACGTTTGGGGTGAACGTGGTCAATCTGGACCATTGGATCTACATCCAACGGTTGAAAATGAATCTAACCCGTAACGCTATCTTGGTGGTCAAGGATGTCATGCGGGACGTTCGGGCTAAGAGAATGGTGCACATGAAGAATGGTTAGTCACGTGAGAATGGCATGAGGTCATTCGCGTGCAAAGTGTTAGTCACGTGAGTATGGTAGGGTTGCCATACGCATGCAAGAGTTGTACTCGGCCAGGTTGGGCCAAGTGGAGTTGTGTTGAATACATGCTCTTTCTAGGATTAGGAGTGGGAATCCTTCTAGGATTAGGAATCCTTCTAGGATTAGGAATCCTTCTAGGATTAGGTGTGTTTGCCTTCTTTAAATAGAGGGGTTGCCTCCTGTTGAAGGCAATCAAGCTTTGAGCAAGATTTAGGGTTGTAATCTTTTGTTTGGAGTATTTTAGACAAAAGAAAGGAGAAATAAAGATGAAGTTCATCAAATCTTTCGGTGAGCTACAATTCTAGTTAGATTTATTCTCGCCATCTTCTGGAACAGTAAGCTTGTGAAGGTCATAACTTTTGATCCGTAAGTCCGATTGAGTTGATTCTTTTTGGGTTTGATTCGTATTGGAATCTAGTTTCTTGTGTCCAAATTTCAGATCGATCGGACAGTTTGATCTCTGGGAATTCGCGTTTTACCAAACCTCTATCATTCTGTTTTTTTCGAAAACGAGGCAATTATTTGGTTCTATTTTGGGGTAAACTTTTAATAGATCAAGAATTTGGTTTTAGCTTCCGCACAATCATTCACCCCCCCCTCTGATTGCTATATTCGGTCCTACAAGTGGTATCAGAGCTTGGCTCTACTAATCCATCTTAACAGGTGATTAGTAAACGGTAAGTTATGGCAACAGAGATATACTCGAACAAGCCGCCAATCTTCAATGGCACAGACTTTCCCCAAGCGGATTCGATGATCGCATACCTTCAAGCTCAAGGTAACGCTATTTGGCGCAAGGTAAAGATTCCATACGAGCTTCCTTCAAATGATGATATTGATAAAATCGAGTTTGAAAAAGATGTTGAAAACAATAATAGAGCTAGAAACATATTGCTTCAAGGACTTGCTAGAAAAGAATTCGATAGAGTCTGTCATTTACTCACTGCTCATGAAATTTGGAAATCTCTTCAAGATTATCATGAGGGCACTGACTCTGTAAAAGAAGCTAGGCAAGATCAATTTAAAAAGGAATACACTAGATTTGAAATGAACTCTGGAGAATCTCTAGATGATTGTTTTGCTCGCTTTAATGTAATCTTAAACAATCTTAGAGCTGTAGATGTAAAGTACACTGACTCTGAAAATGCTAGACATTTCCTATCATCTCTTGATCTTAAAATATGGCAAATGAAAGTGACTACTTTTAGGGAAGCTCACAAGATGAGTGAAATGACTTTGGATAAACTATATTCTAGTCTCAAGACTTTTGAGATAGACATTGTTTCAAGAACATCCAATGATAACTCTATGGCTCTTAATGCTAATTCCTCTTCATATGATAATGCTACTAGTTCTTCATCATCATATTCCATTACTGCTTTGAGTGCTCTTAGTGATGAACAGCTAGATCAAATACCAGAAGATACACTTGCTCTTCTTTCCAAGCGTGTCAATGCAGCTTACATGAGATCAAGGGAAAGAAAAGAAACCTCCATCCACTTTCGCTACAATCATGCGGCAAGCGGGGCACATCCGTGCTAAATGTTTCAAGAACAAAGATAGAGAGGAGAAGGAGCAAAGCAACTCCTCCAAGTCCTTCCGGCCAAGAGAGAGCAAGGATAAAAATAAGCAACGGACGAAGAAGATGCTCAACAAAGTCTTCGAGGCAATTGGTCGCTTGGACTTAAGCGACATTGATGACTCAACTGAAGATGAGAAGGAAGCGAAGCAAACTAAGTTAAAGAGAAGGATTTCACCGGATCGTGCTTCATGGCAAAAGGGAACACTAGTGATTCTAGTGACAACGACAAAGACCTCCAATGACGGTGATGAGGCAATGCCTTCGTATGATGAGCTTTGTGAAGTTTTAGTCATATTGAGAAAATCTTTAAGAAAATCTTCACTCAAAAATAAAAACTTAGAAAAAGATCTATCCATGCTAAAATCTAAAAACTTTGATCTTAGAAATTCAAATTCTAAAAATATCTGTGATACTTGCTTAGATCTCAAATTTGAAATTAAGTCTCTAAAAGAGGAACATGTCATTAAACTAGAACAAGTTTATGCCGAACAATTGAAAAATGAAAAACTTGTGAAAAATATTGGTTGCTCTCATCGATAGTTTACATGATCAAATTGCTTGCTCTAAATGTTCAATTCTTGAGTTGAAATTAAAAGATGCAAATTGTAGAGTTACACAATTAACAAATGACATGTTCACTCATGAAATTAACTCGTGTTCAAATTGCCGTAAATGTAAAGCTAAAATTGACACTCCTTGTGATAATTGTTTAACTCTTGCTAAGAAAGTTGATTACCTGCAAAATTCTTTGGAACGTTTCACCGATGGCAAGAAAAACCTAAACATGATTTTGGATGAATCAAAAGTCAGCACTCGTAACAAAGGTTTAGGTTTTGATTCTTATGCTCATCATAAATCACATGCTCCCCACTGTTGTCGAACACTTGGAAGTGGAAAATTTGAAATTGTCAATGAGCCTAAGAAAAATGTCTTTAAATCTGGTGGTCTTTTATCTTCTACTATGATGAATGCAAAATGTGCTTCTCTTGTTAAAGCAAAACATCATGTTAAGTACACTTGCACTCATTGTGGTAGAGATGGACATCTAGTAGACTTTTGCTTTAGACTAGCTAAACAACAAAAGAGAGAAAGGTTTAATGCTAGGTCTAATTTCAGATGCACGTTTCATTTCTCATTATGTGCCTAGGGTGATGCAAATACCTCTTGTTGCTAAGAACACGAGAAAAGACAAATCTTCTTTTATGCATAAGAATGCTCGTGTTGTGCCAATCGTTGTGCGTCGTGTGTCTCGATCTTGGATTCCTAAACATCTTATTTCTAACCCCAGTACTGAGACATCGACACTTTCTGCTTCTATGTAGGCTTCTCACGCGAGGAAGGAGAACATATGGCTAGTGGATTCCGGATGCTCACGCCACATGTCCGATGATAAGAATTGGTTCTCCTCCTTCACTTGTGCATCTCGTGCTAAAAGTGTTATTTTTCAAGATGCTTCCTCCACCTCTGTTTTCGCAAAAGGCACTAGTCCAAATAGTGCAGGTACAGGTGCATATGTTCAGGGGGAGAGTATCTTTGTTGATGAAGATGATGATGATGCTGTTGAGGATGAGATAATTGGAGTTTGCTGTGTGCTTGTGTGCTCGTTTTCAAGCTTCCCCGCGTGCTTCACATCGACAAGCTATCAAGAGGATTTTAAGGTATCTCCGTGGTACTCAAGATTTTTGCATTTGGCTTTCTGCTTCTTCACGCATTAGTTTAAGACCTTTCTCTGATGCTGAATTTGGAGGATGTGGAATTGATAGAAAAAGTACATCTGGTTCATGCCACTTCTTGAGTAATTCTCTTTCTTGGACACATTGTCATCAGATTTCATTTTCTTAGAGATCATGTTGAAAAAAGAGCTATTGAACTGAAATTTGTTGATTCGGGTGCTCAGCTTGCTGATATTTTCACTAAACCGCTTGATTTTTCTCGTTTTCACTAAATCATTTGTCACCCTAGGCTTCTTGAATAATAGTTGGCTTTAAATACATTGCCAACATGGGTTAGATATAACGTATTAGTTTGCTTAGACTTGCAACGTATCAATGACATCATTTTGGAAATACAAGGTTCAGTATTGACTAAAGAGATATGCAATGTATTTTTAAATGGTGTGACGTATTGCCGACATGATAATGTTGATATGCGGAGGCCTTCGTGCTTCTTCAAGGATGTTGAGTTGTTGTTGGCATTGTGTTGCGCAATAATCAACTAGGGTGATAAAATGTTTTGGACTGGGGCAAGTGGCAAGAATGAGCCGGTGGGCCATGGTTGGCACCGAGAAATTCATTTTGGTTCTTTGGGTAGTCTTACCCTGGTCACCCTAAGGACTTAACCTTGCAAGCCTTTGAACTGGGCCAAACGTACAACCACATGTCTGGAATGGGACGGACCTAGTTGAGTAGGTTGCTGATAACTTGCATGTGGTACCTCGGGGTGTCAACTGTACCTCTGTGTAGTTGAATGGGGGAGCGTACCAGGTGATGCGGCATGGTACCCGTCCGATGGTATGTCGATCCTATACTTCGCCTCTGTTGAGGGAAGGGATAGTGTATGGCAACTGGGGAGGTTCACTTGTGGAGTTAAAAACTTCCAAAAGGCTTTGTTATGATCGCTCATTCGCATACACTTGTATGGCGATTCACGGCTGACGTGGTCAGTCTATTATATCTTGTGGGTAAAGTGTATAACCTCTGTAGAGTGTAAAATCTTTTCGAATAGCCGTGTCCTCAGTATTGGACATTGCTCGGGGATTACAGTCAAGGGTTATCTTTTCTTAAAATGGAACTTGGGCTTGGAGGCGTTCTTGCCTGTGAAAAGTGATAACTGGTTAAGGAGATGGAATGGTTCACTTGTAAAACAACTGTGAAATTTTATTACTATTGTTATTTGTTTTACCGCTTTACAATCTATGAATATTTGTGAATGCTATTTATTGCAAAATAACCCCTTCAGCCTGTCATTTGGAATAAACCATGCATATAGTTATTAGACTTGCATTCTGTGCATGACTTGCTGAGTGCTTTATGTACTCACCCCTTGCAAACAACAATCACCAGTTGAGAGGAAGACTACTTCGTCGAAGAAGTTCCATGAGAAGGCGATTGTCTAGGAGTCGAACCCTGTCAGTTGCCTGTGGGGTATTGATGGGATTCACCGATATTCTTCATTCCGCTGCTGCTTATTTGGAGTTGAAGTCGTCAAGGTTTCGCAAAGGTAAGGTTGACCTTAAGGTCGTTCAATAGTTTATATTCTGTAATTGAGCTATTTTTACTATTCCGCTGTGTATGGTTGTGATATTCATCTATGTTGAGACTGTGTGCACTAGCGTGATCCTGGACTAGTTCTAAATACACAGAGGGTCCAGATTTGCACATTCGGGTCCCGACAGAGGTGGTATGAGAGCCATACTGACTGTAGGTCTTGACCCTATATAGATTGGCCATCTTTTGGATCTGTAAAATTATTTTCTAAAAGAGAAAATTCATCTTGAGAGAATAATAAATTCTCGACTTATCTTATTCTTCTATTATTTCCCCATTTGCTGAAATTTCTATCCTTCCCACCGGTTTAAATGAAAATCTTACCTGAGTCGTTCTGAATAGTTAACGATGTTCACACTTAAGGAGAAAGTATTAGGTGTCGCTGCCAGCCTTGAAGATCGTGAAGTGAGGAATCATCGAGCTCGAAGAGAAGTGGATCGATGAAGTGTTCCAGGAGCTTGAACCTTATCTTTGCTTTTCCCTCCTAAATAAACCCTAGAGTGGTTAATAGATGGAAATGACCGACCACAGAAGTGACTTCGAGGCAGTTCAAGTCAGTTCAGTTGCTACTACTGGAGTTAGCCGCTGTCCACTGTACCAACGGTGATAATTCAGCACTTGGATCAGTTTGTAACCGCCCAAACTCAGCTCATGTAGATGATGATGCAACAGATGAATGTTATTAGTGCCAAAATCAACCCCTCCACCGCTGAAGTCGCAACCTCCTGTTCACAATCAAAGTTTGCCTTGTTCATGAAGACTAAACCACCTACGTTTGATGGATTAGTGATGAGGACATCACTCCTATGCATACGACCGAGCCCCCTCCAGTTGTGATGCAAGGACCCATCACAAGAGCACGAGCACGACAATTGAATCAACAGGTGAGCTCCTTCCTAAGTGCCCGTGCAGATACTTGTGAGGATGGTATGCTACCTAATGATATTATTGATTATATTGTACTTAGGAACTTTGGAGAGGACCATGAAGGCCTTGGAAACCAGCAAGGACCAAGAGGGAGGCAAGGAGGGTGTCCAAGTCAAGTTGGAGGTTCAATTCATCTCGGAGTCGACCACCTCGGCCACCAGGAGCAGCGTTCACTAAAATCGTCGCCCAGGCCACAAACGGGCTCCGATTTTGATGATCCACATATGCATGGAAAGCTAAGGAGATAAGCTTTACAATGGCACTGGTTTCAGGTCATTTGGACTTCGGAGTCGACGGGAATCAACGTTTCAAGCTGGCGGACAGAATCTGTCCCAGGGTGCTGCGTCACCAATTTGGGCCGTTGGCCCATGTATCGTGTTGGAGTCCATCACGGACACATCTAGGGTTTCTAGGACGTCCCATAGCCTTTATATCCAGTAGCCGCCGCTAGGGTTTGCTTTGGGTTTTGCTTAGATTAATTCTGTCTTTGAACAGTATTGCCGTTCATCGGTTTGTGAGACCCCAACTCGTGAGATTCATCCTCAATTTTCAAATTCAGTGCATCTTTCTTGTTCTTGCTTGTGTTCTCGATTCATTGGCAGGGATTAGCCTTCGTGGCGAGGTCAGCCGGGCAGCGCACGGTTGATAACCAGAGGACGTGTGGTGCTGCGATTGCAGGGGTTTTTGATCGTGTCGATCAAGAAGCCGGATCGTGAGTGTCTCGCTCCGCCTAATCGACTTATCCTCCACCTGACGGAAGTTCGGGCATCCCTTTACACCCCCATCAAGTGGTATCAGAGCAAGGTTTACCGTCAGGTTCGCCTTCTCCCCGTAGTTTGATTTAGTTTTGCGTTCGTCCTATAGTCCACGAAAAAGCCAAAAAAAAAATTGCAGTTCATAGTCTACCATACCTAGAACCACGTCTAGCCTTTGCACAATTTCGGTTTCAGAGTCCGTAGTACTGAGTTTGTGTCCAGAATCGAGTCGTGTTGCTGGTTTAGATCGTGAACTTAATTTAGTCGTGTCTCACCTCCGCTGCATTCCATATCCTACAACCGATCCAATCGTATTTTGAGTCCTTGTTGGAATCGGTTTGTTTTGTGGTTCTCCTCAGATTCGGAGTCCTAGTTGTGTTAGGGTTTCTCCTTCATAGACCCTAATCCCCCCACCTCCTGTTAGCCATATCGCCACCCCTCATCACAGAACCTGCCACCACAGATCATCGCGTTCATATCCACTCCATACGCCCTTGAGTTTGGAGAGGTGCTTCCTAGAAAACCCTGATTCGGAGTCCTTCCGTAAAACGGCCATAACTTTTGCATACGGACTCGGAATTAGGCGATTTTTTTTTTCACGGACATCAGAAGAAAATTTTACATCCGATTCTCCCCTACTTTGTCGGGTTTGCCGAAATTATTTTTGCGAAATTCCCTCGGGAAGATTGAGTTCTCGGCCGCCGAAGTTTGAGCACGCTTTTCGGAAAACACTTCTTATTTCATATCGGTTTCATCTTACATCTGTTCAGGCTGAAAATTTGTGTACTATCTACCTTTGTGCTCCTGAGCCTAGGAAAAATATCAGAAAAATCAAAGAAAAAAATTGGTGAAAGAGGCATAGAGGCGTAGAGCCTAAAAAAAAAAAAAAAAAAAAAAAAAAGGCAGAAGCCAAGTTAGGTTTTTCAACCGTGCTGATAGAAGTAGAAGTGTTTGATGCGGTTCGATATCTGTTCATATACTCTGACGCCTTGTTGCTTGTCTCTACTTATTCCTTATTTTCGCGCGGCTAGACTAAGGCCACATTTAGACCAAAGAACTAGGGCAAGTACTTTGGACATTTATTCAGCATTACTATCTCATTCTTGCATTGTGTGCCACCCATCCATATAACCTTCCTACAGCTCCACATATAAATCCTTCTCGATCAAGACGCAGTTATTGACCCTTGCAATCGCTTCATCACACCCTCACGGTGTCACGAACCCGACCACCAGGTTGCACCGTCCCTCGTGTTGGTAAGAACCTGTAAGAACTTGGTAAGATTGCTTGAGAGCGTGAGATCCCACCTAGTAGTTCATAGGGCTCATAACACTTGTGCTTGTGTTTCCTTCTGTCCTTTTCTGCGCTAACCATGACAGTGGCAAGAAGGGCAGAACGAGGATGACGATGTTACCGCCGAAGACTGTGTCCTTCATTCGTAATTGTCGACCATGATGGACGAGATAAAAATGATGTTCAAGGAGCATGCCATGACGACGAACAAGACCCTTGAGAGCATCGATCGGCGAGTTTCCACCCTCACCGAGAGGATGGATGTCGTCGGCAAAACGCTCTCGGCGACCATTGAAGGAGGTGCAACCGTCAACATCGGCGCCAACCACGACAACAACGACCACGATGAGGATGGTGATTTTGAGGAAGATGAAGATGAGCAGCAAAGTGCCGCCAGGGAGCGTGCTGCTCAACGGGACGCCGTCTGCATGACCGTCTTCGCCGCAACCGTCACGGTATGGGAGGTAATAACCAGAACCGCAATGATGATCCTTTCGCTAAGGTAAAATTCACCATCCCTTCCTTTTCTGGAGCTTATGATGCTAATGCTTACTTAGATTGGGAGATGACGGTTGAGCAGAAATTTAACTCCCATCTAGTTCCCGAGATTCATAGGGTTAGACAAGCCACTAGTGAATTTAAAGATTTTGCTATAATCTGGTGGAATGAACTAGTAAATGCCCGCTACAACCTGATTCTTGGCGAGATTAAAAGATGCTATGCGTAATAGATTTGTCCCTCCTTCCTACCAACGTGATATGCGCAAGAGATTGCAACGATTAGATCAAGGTAGTATGGACTGCACAGAATATTACCAAGAGCTTCAAAAGGGTATGTTACGTTGTGGGGTAGTAGAGGAACCTGAGGATAAAATTGCTCATTTTTATGGTGGGTTGTGTCCAGAAATTCAGGATATTGTTGATTATAAAGAATATACCACTGTCAATCGCTTGTTTCATCTCGCTATGTTAGCAGAGAAGGAATTGCAGGGACGCCATTCCAAGAGCAGAGCAATGCCGGTAGCACTTTCACGCCCGAACGACTACGGGACAAGCAAAGACAGTGCCTTCTTCCACCTTTCGACCAGCGGCAACGCCACCTTTGCCGAACACACGACGGCCCGGCGGCGGTACCACCCACCCGTGCCACAGGCAGCAGCAAGTCGACCCGCCAAGCTCCTCCGCCGCTTCCACAGCCGTACATCGACGGGAATTCGCTGCCACAAGTGCCAAGGGATTGGCCACATCAAGAGAGAATGCCCCAGCCGGCGGGCATACATCGCCACCGATGACGGAGGTTACATCGGCACCTCCGATGTTGAGGGACGAGATCGACGACACCAGGGTGGACAACGACGAGGTTGATGACGAAGCCACCTTTGGCGCCGAGGATACCGCTGCGTACAGGTCCATCATTGTCCGGCGTGTCCTTAGCGCCTGCAGATGGAGCAATCCGAGCAGCAGCGGCGCCACAACTTGTTCCAGATTTTCTTCGTCATCAACGGTAAGCGAGCGCGTGATCATTGACTCCGGCGGTACCAATAACTTGGTGAGTACAGATTTGGTCAAGAAGCTTGGCTTGACCACACGCCCGCACTCCACATCCATACCACATTCGGTGGCTAAATGATTCGCAAAGCTAAGGTAACACAAACAGTTCGGGTTCATTTTTCCATTGGTTCATATTCTGATTTTGCTGATTGTGATGTGGTGCCGATGCAAGCTTGTTCTCTTTTATTGGGTCGCCCATGGGAATATGACATCGATGCACTTCACCACGGTAGAAGTAATAAATACACTTTTATGCATAAGGGAAAGAAAATTACACTTCTACCTTTGACCCCGCTGAAATTGTTAAATCGATAGGGAGCGGATTGCTAATGACAAGAAACCCATTGATGAAAAATCTGAAATTCAGCATGTAGCCAACCAAATAAAATTGAGGAATCCCGTCTTGCTTGCTACGAATCTGATCTTCCTGCAATTAGTAATGATGCTTTGTGCTATCTTTGTGATATGCAAAGATGCTTTGTTTTCATTGGATGATCTCGCTTGATGCTTTGCCTCCTCGTCACTAACCTTTGCAGGAGTATGCGGATGTTTTCCTCGCCAAGATACCTCCAGGACTCCCACCCCTACGAGGGATTGAGCACCAAATTGATTTGATACCAGAGCGAGTTTGCCAAACCGAGCCGCTTATAGGACCAACCCCGAGGAGACTAAGGAGATTCAGCGCCAAGTCCAAGATCTTTTGGACCGCGGTATATACGTGAGAGCCTTAGTCCTTGTCTTTGTTCTGTTATTTTGGTTCCTAAGAAAGATGGCGGTTGGCGCATGTGCGTAGATTGTAGAGCCATTAACAATATCACAATAAGGTACCGTCATCCTATTCCTAGGCTAGACGACATGCTTGATGAGTTAAGTGGTTCTATAATTTTCTCTAAGGTTGACTTGCGTAGTGGATACCACCAAATAAGAATGAAATTGGGAGATGAATGGAAAACAGCTTTTAAAACCAAGTTTGGATTGTATGAGTGGTTAGTCATGCCTTTTGGTTTAACTAATGCACCAAGCACCTTCATGCGCTTAATGAACGAGGTTTTACGAGTTTTCATTGGGAAATTTGTGGTGGTTTATTTCGATGATATATTGATTTACAGCAAGTCATTACATGAACATCTTGATCATCTACGTGCTGTTTTTGATGCTTTATGCGTCGCACGCTTATTTGGTAACCTCGAGAAGTGCACTTTTTGCACCGAACGAGTGTCGTTTCTTGGCTATGTTGTGACTCCGCAGGGAATTGAGGTTGATGAAGCCAAGGTGCACGCGATTAAGAGTTGGCCAACGCCCACGACGATTTCACAAGTGCGGAGCTTCCATGGACTTGCCGGATTTTACCGCCGTTTTGTGAAGGATTTCAGCACCATTGCAGCTCCATTGAATGAATTGACGAAGAAGGGAGTTGTGTTCCATTGGGGGGAACCACAGGAGAATGCCTTCAACCTTTTGAAAGATAAGCTTACTAATGCACCTTTACTCCAACTTCCTGATTTTAATAGGACCTTTGAGCTTGAATGTGATGCTAGTGGGATTGGAATTGGTGGTGTTTTGATGCAAGATAGAAAACACATTTGCTTATTTTAGCGAAAAATTGAGTGGTCCTGTTTTGAATTATTCCACGTATGATAAAGAATTGTATGCTCTTGTGCGATCTTTAGAAACGTGGCAACATTATCTTTGGCCCAAAGAATTTGTTATTCATTCTGATCATGAGTCGCTAAAACATATTCGCAATCAAGTGAAACTGAATCGTAGACATGCTAAATGGGTTGAATTTATTGAACCTTTTCCTTATGTTATCAAACACCAGAAAGGGAAGGATACTGTGATTGCGGATGCATTGTCTAGGAGATATACCATGTTGTCCCAACTTGATTGTCGTATATTTGGATTGGAATCAATTAAAGAACAATATGCTCATGATGATGACTTTAAAGATGTCTTGCTGCATTGCAAAGAGGGAAGAACATGGGACAAATATGTGATAAACGATGGATTTGTGTTTAGAGCTAACCGCCTATGTATTCCAGTTGGATCCGTTCGTTTTCTTTTGATACAGGAGGCCCATGGAGGAGGGTTGATGGGTCATTTTGGTGCCAAGAAGACGGAGGTCGTCTTTGTCTGCCCACTTCTTTTGGCCGAAGATGAGGCGAGACATTGAGAGGTTTGTATTCCGCTGCACTACATGTCAAAAGGCTAAGTCACGATTGAATCCACATGGTTTATATATGCCTCTTCCTGTTCCTAGCACTCCATGGGAGGATATATCTATGGACTTTGTTTTAGGATTGCCTAGGACCAAGAGGGGGAGGGATAGTATTTTTGTGGTGGTTGATAGATTTTCTAAGATGGCTCACTTTATTCCTTGTCATAAGAGCGACGATGCTGTTAATATTGCTAACCTTTTCTTTCAAGAAATCGTTCGCTTGCATGGTGTGCCTTCTACTATTGTTTCAGATCGTGACGCCAAGTTTTTGAGCCACTTTTGGAGAACTCTATGGAATACATTGGGGACCAAGCTGCTGTTTTCAACAACATGTCATCCCCAAACCGACGGCCAAACCGAGGTAGTAAATCGTACATTATCCACTATGTTGAGGGCTGTTTTGAAGAAGAATTTGAAGATGTGGGAAGAATGTTTGCCGCATGTTGAATTCGCTTATAATAGGGCGGTACATTCCACCACCAAGGTAAGTCCTTTTCAGGTAGTGTATGGCTTCAATCCCCATGCTCCTATTGATCTATTACCTTTACCTACTAGTGAACGAGTTAATCTTGATGCTAAGGAACGTGCTGAATTTATTCTGAAATTGCATGAAAAGACTAAAGAAAATATTGAAATGATGAATGAAAGGTATAGGACTGCGGGAAGTAAAGGTAGAAAGGAAGTAAAACTTGAACCGGGTGATTTAGTATGGTTACACTTGCGAAAGGATCGTTTTCAGAATTGAGAAAGTCTAAATTAATGCCTATAGCTGATGGTCCTTTCATGAGAATTGAGAAAATAATTGATACTGCATATAACCTTGAGTTGCCGCGCTTATTTTTGATTAGTTCCACATTTAACATTGCATATTTGAAACCGTTCAGGGGAGAAGAAGATGGGCTTGAGTCGAGGACGACTCCACTTCAAGAGGGGAGGATGATGAGGACATCACTCCTATGCATACGACCGAGCCCCCTCAGCTTGTGATGCAAGGACCCATCACAAGAGCACGAGCACGACAATTGAATCAACAGGTGAGCTCCTTCCTAAGTGCCCGTGCAGATACTTGTGAGGATGGTATGCTACCTAATGATATTATTGATTATATTGTACTTAGGAACTTTGGAGAGGACCATGAAGGCCTTGGAAACCAGCAAGGACCAAGAGGGAGGCAAGGAGGGTGTCCAAGTCAAGTTGGAGGTTCAATTCATCTCGGAGTCGACCACCTCGGCCACCAGGAGCAGCGTTCACTAAAATCGTCGCCCAGGCCACAAACGGGCTCCGATTTTGATGATCCACATATGCATGGAAAGCTAAGGAGATAAGCTTTACAATGGCACTGGTTTCAGGTCATTTGGACTTCGGAGTCGACGGGAATCAACGTTTCAAGCTGGCGGACAGAATCTGTCCCAGGGTGCTGCGTCACCAATTTGGGCCGTTGGCCCATGTATCGTGTTGGAGTCCATCACGGACACGTCTAGGGTTTCTAGGACGTCCCATAGCCTTTATATCCAGTAGCCGCCGCTAGGGTTTGCTTTGGGTTTTGCTTAGATTAATTCTGTCTTTGAACAGTATTGCCGTTCATCGGTTTGTGAGACCCCAACTCGTGAGATTCATCCTCAATTTTCAAATTCAGTGCATCTTTCTTGTTCTTGCTTGTGTTCTCGATTCATTGGCAGGGATTAGCCTTCGTGGCGAGGTCAGCCGGGCAGCGCACGGTTGATAACCAGAGGACGTGTGGTGCTGCGATTGCAGGGGTTTTTGATCGTGTCGATCAAGAAGCCGGATCGTGAGTGTCTCGCTCCGCCTAATCGACTTATCCTCCACCTGACGGAAGTTCGGGCATCCCTTTACACCCCCATCAATTAGCCACTCTCAAAGATGCAGAAATCTGGCTTTGTGTCATAGAAGTGCAGCTGGCTTTAGTGTAAGGTGAAGATGAAGAGAACGTTCCCTGCGCTACTTGTCAGTTAGAAGGCGATGCATTAGCCTGGTGGAAAGATTTCTATGCCACCTCTGAGGATGAACATACCATCACCTGGTTAGAGTTTACCGCCACCTTTCGTCGGATCTTCACTTCGCCAGAAGACAGTGAAACCACAATAATGCCAAGAAAGAATGGTGCCTTCGCACCCGATACCATACCTGGACGTTGTTCTTTGAAGTGTTGTCAACCCAACAAATCAGGAGATTGTGCATGCAATCCGTTGTAGAGAAATAGGACACACTGTTGATGAACATGCAATCAATTATTCCTACTGTGAAGGAAGCCATCTACCTGGAGAATGCCCTATGAACAACATCACGTGCTATCTATGTGAAGGTTGGAATCATTGCCTATCGGGACCCGAATTTGCAAATCCGGACTCTCTGTGTATTCAGCACTAGTCCAGGATCATGCTAGTGCACACAGTCTCAACATCGGTAAATATCACAATCATACACATCGATAGAAGTAAAGTACTTTAATTAAAATAACCAAACTGGTTGCTCGACCTTATGGTCAAGTTACAAGAGTACGCCACACAGGGCAAAAACTAATTAAAGAAAATAAATTGCAGCGGAATAAAAGCATCAATGTGGTGCCATCCAGTATACCACAGACAACTGACTGGGCCCGCTCCCTAGATAGACGGTTCCTCCTTAAGTTCTTCCTCCAAAGCTGGCGTCGCTTCTTCTTCAACTGGTGTTGTATTGTTGCAACGGGTGAGTACTTGGTACTCAGCAAGTCATGCACAGAATGCAAACTAATATTCTACATGCATGGCGTAGTACAAGGAATGTTTCAAGGTTCATTTGCAGTGAACAACAATTAACATGTAGTATAAGTAGATTTGAAAGCAGTAAAAGTAAAAATAATATCAATAACTTTTCCAGGAGTTAAGTAAACACTTTTCCTTTCCTAATCCACATTTCCATCAACGTCATCAATAAACCCAACCAAACTTTTCAAGTCCAAGTTGTTTTCATGAAAGTCTAACCCTTAACTGTAATCCCCGAGCAGTGTCCAGTGCCGTGGACTCGGCTATTCGAATAGGTTGTACACTCTGCAGAGGTTATGCACTTTACCTACAAGATACAGTCAAACACCACAAAGGCAAGTGATCGTAACAAAGCCTTTCGGAAATCGCAAACTGCACAAGTGAACCTCTCCGGTTTCTGCCATACACCATCCCTTCCCTCATTGAAGGCGAAGTATGGGACCGACATACTGTTGGGCGGGTACCATGCCATAGCTCTGGTACGCTCCCCTTTCAAGCTACACAAAAGGTGTAGTTGACACCCCGAGGTACCACATGCAAGTTATTAGTAACTTACTCAACTAGGTCCGTCCCATTACAGACATGTGGTTGCACGTTCGACTCAGATCAAAGGCTTGCAAGGTTAAGTCGTTAGGATGACCAGGGCAAGACTACCCGAAGAACCAAAACGACTTCCCCGGTGCCACTCATGGCCCACCACATCATCCTTGCCACTTGCACCGGTCTAAATCTATTTATCAAACCCAGTTGGTTACCATGCACCACGTGCCATCATCAACATCACAACACATGATACTTCTCAAAACAGGTTCAATATCTCATTAAGTCAATATTAACATTTGATTGTCCAAAATCATGTCATGTGCACGTAGCAGGTCTAAGCAATATACTACAACGGTCTAAATACCCAATGTCGGCAATTTAATAATGTCCAACTAAATATTCCACAACTAGGGTGACAAGGGTTCATGGCACATAATTTAAGTAATCAAGGTGTTATACTGCAATTTGGCATTTATCTAATTCCCAGAAATAATTTAAACAATTTCTAATTAAATTAACATGCAATACTTTAAATTAATTTAATTTCAAAGGTGGGATAAAAATGGTTAAAGCATAACTTGCCTTCAAAAAGTACTTGCTCTTGGTCCTGAGCTGGCTCCTGGGTCAAAACTTCACCTTCGTAGCCTTCGGGCACTTCAACGTCTACTCGTAACGCGTGCAAATAGCAATAACATAAATAAACAGTACACAAAAAGTGTCCAAAAATTCAAATAGAATTCATAAACAGAGAGATCACATTTTTATAAATTTTTAGAAATTTCAAACGTCCAAATCGGAGTTAAAACGCAAAAGTTATACCCGTTTAAAGTTCGGAAAATCAATTAAATAAATATAAACATAGAAAACTTATGTCCAAAAATTAAATAAAATTCACCATTTTGTGGAACTTAATTTTATAAAAATTTAGAAATTGGAATCACCGAAATCAGAGTTGAAATGCAAAAGTTATAAGCGTTTGAAGTTTGAAAAATCAATTAAAAGAATAAACCGGATTAATTCATTTATTTTTCTATTGAAAAACCCATTTATGACGTCAGCATTGCGTCAGCGGCAATTTTGAATTTCCACTCAATTATTTTTCTATTGAAAAATCGCATTATGACGTCATGCTTGCGTCAGCCGGTCCATGGACACGTTCCACGGCTCGGGTCCGGTCCACCGTCGACCCGGTCCACGAGTGCACGTTTCGTTGACATGTGGGACCCACTGGATGACATCATTGCTGACGTCATCACGCTCGGCCGCACGGTACTAACACGCGGGCCCAACCGTGACGTCACTGTTGACGTCACGGATGACATCATAGTGCGGTTGGCTGACCAGCTGACACGCGGGCGCTACGCTGACGTCACGCATGACGTCAGCGATGACCGGGCGCACCCGCGCTAACCGCGCCGGTTCGGCTGGATCTCGGCCGTTGATTTGAAATTCAACGGTCGGGATTGGATCTGGATCTCGCACGTTTGGGGTAACGTGGCTCGATCTGGACCGCACTATTCGAGTCGGACGGCTAAGATTGGATCGGGTTTCACCGCGTCATGGGGGCGACGTGGCATGTCCCGGCGTGCGATGCGTGGCTCGATCTACACCATTCGATCTCGATCAAACGGCTGAGAAAGCATCTAACGCTACAACGTGGGTTAACCCTAACCGTACGATCTAGATCTAACGGCTGAGATTAGATCTAACACGGTGCAGTCTATAGCTACGTGGCTCAATCTAAAGCGTTAGATCTAGATCCAATGGTTGAAAATAGATCTAAAAACCGTAACGTGGAAAACACTTACGAGTGACGTGGACGAATCTGGGCCGTTCGATGGGGATCCAACTACGGAGGAAGCTCGCGGTTCCGGCGATGGCGCGGCGGAGCAGAGGACAACGACGTGGCCAACGGCGCTTCAGGCACATTTCGACGAAGTGGATGGTCCTCCCCGACGCAGCTCGACGCGAGGGTTCCGGATCTGGGCTCCCACGCGGCGGAGGACGGCGGAGTCGACGGGAAACGATGGAAAACAGCAGCGGCGCACGTTTCCAACTATGGCGAGCGATTGTGGCGTGGCTACGGTGGCTGGAGCTCCAAGACTTAGGGCAAAACGTGCGCACGGAAATGGCGGTCACGACACGGGTGGCGGTGCATTAAATAGCGCCCTCGGCGTCCGTGAAAACCGCGGAAATCGAGGCCAACACGCGCGCGGCGGCAGAATCCGACGGCGGCTCGGACTAGTGACGTGGACGCATCCTGGCCGTCCACGTGCGCACGTCCAACGTCTGGGATCGCTCCGGGCGCGAGCGGGTCCGATCTGGCTCGGGCTCGGGTGACGTGGCGCAACGCAGGCCGTTGGATCTCGATCTAATGATCGCATGGGTTAGGGATTGGTCCGATTCGAGTCAGACTCGGGTTCGACTCGGTCGGATGAACAGTAAAACCGATTCGAATTTTCCAGCGATTTAATAATCAAAATAATTTCTAAAAATTCAAATAATTCAAGAAAAATAGCAAAATACTCAGAAAATTCCAAAAAAAATCTGAAAAATACTTTGAGACATTTTGGACTCAAATAAAATATTTCCAAAAAAAATTATTTAAAACTTTTCATTATTTAATTATCTCAAAAGGGAATAAATTGAAATTAAATCCAAATAAATCAAAATAAATTCCAAAAATTCTCAAAAAGTGTAAAATTTCAATTAAATTCATGAAAAGCAATAATTGGGGTGTTACATTGCCCATCTCAATGTCCCTTAGATGCAAGAGTGACCGCTGTGACCCAGCATCAACAAAAGAATGTTCGAGCCGTTATTGCTCACGAGTTAGCGAAAAAGAGAAGGATTGTCATCTGCATTTGCTGTGCCACGTGAAGAAATGAAAAAGAAAAATGTCAACCCTATCCACCTTCCTCAGGAAATCAGTAATACTTGGTCACCATGGAATTGTTTCTTGTGTGAGAAACACGAGGTCACTGGACTAGAAAATGCCCCATCAACCCGGCACAACGACCCAAACATTCAAGTTATAACTGTGATGAGTTAAATCATCTTGTTAAAGAATGCCCACAGAAATATCAAGAAATTTCTAAAGCCATGATCATTCCAGAAATTTCTTTAGTAAAGATTATAACACCGAAAGTGAGTGGTAAGACTTTGGCAGCAACTTGCTCAAGGAGTCAGTTGAAGCAAGAAGAGTTGATTAACAAGATCCTTGATCTAGAAGATGAGCACAAGGAATTGAAAGACCACCGTAAGCGTCGAAAAGTTTATCAAGAAGGACCACCGCAACAGCGAATGAGGAGTGCCCCTCAACAACTCAGTTGCCATACTACTCAGATTTTATTCAAGACACCTTCACCTGTGCTTCGCCCCGATAGTCAGAATTTTCATAACACCACCCCGGCAAAAAGTTTTCAAGGAAGAAGCCTGTTCTCTAGAGTTTGCTATGCTTGTCGCCAGCATGGACATCTTGCTAGTAACTACTCTCAGAAGAAAGTGATCACTGCGGATCGCATCGATCTCAGCCCTACCCCTACCAAGAGTAGTGCCATGTCAGGAGGATGCCAACAGAGGTCAGTTAAGCGTTGCTTCAGATGCAATGAGTCATGACACTATGCTAATAGTTGTCCTAGGAGAAAAGGTGTTATACTTGTCCACTTCAATCCTAGTCCCCCACCTACCGAGGCACTTGCGCTAGAAAGTGAATTGTGAAGCAGCTCAAGATGAAGCCATGCCGCAAGCGCCAGTAAAAGTCAAGACAACCATATTATGACTGTTGAAGCTTAGAAAGTATCAGATGTTGTACTGATCAAAAGTCATATGTAATGAAGGATGTTGAGAGTTAATTTGTCCCTTGTTAAGACTAAGTTCTTAATAAAGCTTACCATACTGGAAACCCATGCTAGAGATGTTTATTCTTGGAGTTAAATTAGTTACCCAAGAGAAAGGCAGTTTTGGTCTATGGTTGGAGATGTAATCAGTTAAGAGGAGTTAGAGAGTTTCTGAGATAAATTGCATTCAGGTTGACTTTAGTATACCTGAGACAGCTGAGAACCATCTACTACATTATGGTTGAGTCAATAAGTTGGATGTGCCATCACATCGGAAGAAAGAGTTGCTGCGTGTGCTTAATAACTACAAAGGATAATTGTCTTCCTGAAGAAATACTCTAGCCATCGCAGTGTACGCCAGCAAGCCAACACCATTACCCTAATAATAGTTGAACCTTGAGTTCAATGTGAAGGAGTATTCAATTGACATGGAGTTTAAGTCAGTACTGGAGAATCAAGACAACAAAGATAGTACAAGACAAACCAGAATATCGTTCGAGACTTGTTCAAGACTATAGAACTTCAAGTAGGTTTCGTCGTCAGATGCAACTTATTCAATTTCTCTGAGAAGTAGAAAATCAAGAGTTTAGGAACAAAAGAAAGGGAACCTGCCACTAGAGTTGCTGGAGACGTCAGCATGAGTGCATGAGATGTTCAATATTTCCTGACAGAGGAGGTATCAAGATTTCCTGCAGAAGAAGTGCCTTCTTGTGCCAGAGAAGCAGACACAGTTGGAGTCAGTAGAGTTGCAAGAGGATCTCATCCGTAAAGAGCAACCTACAAATTTTCGGATGTTATCAAGCGTTTGTTTAGAAGCGATCCTGTCCAGTGTTCAGTTGCTTGAAAGTTCGAAGAAGCCTCAAGTGTTGAGTCCCCCTGAACCTATTTCTATAGTTAGCCTTGAATCTCGGGGATGAGATTCTGTTAAGGGGGGAGGTCTGTAACATCCCAAAATTTGGGTTTTTTAAAAAATTTTTGTTTATTTTAGCTTCCCAAAAATTTTCGTTATTTTCTCGTGTTTATAAAGCTTGATTTGAATTTTCTAAAAGCTAAAACAACCTAATTTGATTATTTCATACTTTAAATAAAAAAAAAATTTATTTTATTTTGGTTCCTTGTGCTTCAAGAAATTTTTCTGTAATTTTTTAGATTTTTCGGAGCTCGTTTGCTATTTATTAGATTTATTCGGAATCGATTTGTATTAAGCCCTTTTATTGAAATTAATTAATTATTTGAAAAAGTTTATATAAATTTTTGTTGCAAATATTTTATTTGAGTTCAAAATATCTCAAAATATTTTCTAGAATTTTCCGGTATTTTTATTGCCCTAAATAATTAATTTGAATTTTTAGGATTTATTTTAATTGGAAAATTGTTGAAAATCCGGAAATTGTCGTTGGGCTCAATCTCTCTCTTCCTGCTCGCCACCCAGCCATCCGCCCAATCACACCCCGCCGCCCACTCTCCCGCCAAATTGCGCCGCACTAAATACAAGGCTGCGCCTCCGCATGGGCCGCAAGCCTCGATGGGCCGTCTCCACACGCGTTGCACCAGCTTGGGCCACGTCGCCCACTCTCCCTCATCCGCCGGATGGAGTTCCAAGGGCCAGAATTAGGCCACATCATCAGAGTTCCGATCTCGCACGCCACATGCTCGATTAAATGCTTATTTGACCCATTTTTGCTCCAAATGCGTCCAAACTTTATTTTTCTTGACCTAGCCGCCAACCCAACCCAGTATAGACCTCCCATGACCTCTCCCATTCCCCCTAGACCTCAGGTAAATTTTCCAAAACTCCAAAACCGCCGTCGAGACCTCCGGACGTTGCACGAACACTGGCCAAACTTTGGAGCACGACTACCATCAACTCATTGACTCTTTTTGATATTTGTATTTTCCATGGTGAGCTATGATGTCCCATCTATCTCCCCTCCAAATTTTGTCCAATTTGGCCCATGGAATCAAAAGTTATAGCCGTTTCAATATCGAATCTTGCCGAGGCCATATCTCCCTCAATTTTTCGAGTTAGACCTTCAAATTTTTACTGTAGACACTCCTTGATGTCCTCTATATGATGCACATCCTAACCCACAGATTTTCCATTAGGATTTTGCGCCAAAAATTCTTTTCTCCGATCAGACTGTGTTTCAAACAGCGACAATTATCCTCGCCCGTTCCCTGTTGTTCCTACTAGTAAATCTCCGAGCCACCTATGTCACGGTGTTCCTATTGTTCCGTTCTATCTCTCGGTCAAATTTTGTTTCCGATCATTATTCTAGAAGTTACGACCGTCCAAAGTTTAGCCCCGAAATCCGTTAATCAGCAGTTTGTGATCAATCCGTTGAGGCGCCGCAAAATCCGCCTATACCGTTGAGTTCGACTCGTCGCGTTCGACGTGGACATTCCTGTAGGACCGAGTAGGCAACTAGAGGGGGGGGGTGAATAGATGCCGAATAAAATTCAACTATTTCTTTCGGAAAATTAAAGACCCCTAAATAGCGGAAGAATATCTAATATCGTAGAGAACAAAACCCTAGATTAATTAGCGAGACAAATCGAACAAAAATCAAAACTAGTTCTAACAAAAGAAGAACAAATTTTCTAATCAAGAATCAAAGCAAAAAGGATAAAAGAATTGTATAACCCTTTTCTTTATTCCAAAGCCATCTTCCACATGATGACACCAAAAATCTTCTAATCTCAAAAGATTAGAAAACTCTACTATAAACCAACTAGATAGAGCACACAAGCTCTTCTTTGTTGTAGGCACCTTTTGCTTCTTGCCCTTTTCATTGGATTGATTTTCTAAACCCTTACAACCTCTATTTAAAGGGCTCCTATAGCAGTTGATTCCTTCTTGTATACGGCAAACCGCGGCTCTCCAACTCGGTCACGGCAGAAAGCATTAGCTTCCACGCCTTGCCTTCCTTCTCTCGGACACGGCCCGCGCCTTCGAGGCCAAGACGCCAGCCTTCAGCCTCAAAGACTTCTCGGACATGGCAAGATCGATCCCACTGCGCTCGGCCCGAACTCCACTCGGTTTCCAAAACTCCTGCGTACTGCTGCCGCCCATTGAGACTTTCCAGAGCCGGATCGATGCAAACACCACCTGGCTGCATGCAAACACACGCCACGCAGCAACTCACGCACACACACACCACTCACACCATGCACTCACGCACACACACAGCAATGCATGCACCACTCACGCACACATGCATGACACATACACACACGCAATGCAATACACACCATGCACTCACGCACACTAGCATGCACACACATGCTTGCATGAAAAAAAAAAAATCATATACACGCAGTGTGCGGCCCGCTGCCGCTACGCAGCTGCGATCGCTCGACGCCGTGTCGGCATTGCCGCTTTCTTGGGCCGCGCGCTGCAGCCGCCCCGTGCCTACGCGTCGGCCTCGCGAGCCTCTGCGCTGCAACGATCTCGACCTCACGTGCACCGTTTCTCTAGTCCGAAACATCTCGCATGACACCCTCGACCCTCACGACCTCGGTTCCTCCTCGAACCTAGTCTTGGTCCGTCATCGACCATGTTCGACCTCAAGCAACACCACGCGTGAACAAAAACACAAAAACATTTTCCGAGCCCAAGTCCGCGACTTGACTCACATTAATCCATACAACCACTAAATAATCAAACCACTTTCAAATCTTATCAAATAATCAAATCAATTTCAACTCCTTTCAAATACTCATCATCAAAAACAATTGGATCAAAAACAATGATCCTTCAATTCCCCCTTTGCCATCCCATCCTCTGGAATTTTTTTATATATATAATTAGGTCGTCTTTTGCCGCCGCCGCACGCCGTCTTTTGACGCTGACTATTTTAGCTCACTCCGGCCGTGTTGTCGCGTCCGGTGGATCATCATGTACTATTTTGGACCATCCTTAGAATTATTTTGGCCTCCGTTTGCCGTCAGAGCCCGATTCCGGCCTAAAACCGTTGTCTTTCAACCTAGCCGTTGTTATCGATTCGCATCTCGGTGATTGTCGCGCCCGAAATTGGAATTCCGAACACTCTATGTGATACACCAGTCCAGGATCACGCGGGTGTTCACAGATACAACAGAAATGAATACCATCACACATACATAGCGGAAATAATAATAATAAAATATTCAACTCATATAAAAATCGTTAAGACCTTAATGTCAGCTTTACAATATTAAGCCACGCAGGGCTGAGTTCAGAGTAAACAAATACCAGCGGAATGAAAATTATTCGTGGCGCCTCAGTATGCCATAGGCAACTGACTTGGCTTGCCCCTAGTTGTTCGCCTCTCCGTTCTGCTCCTCTTCATTGACTTGCAGATCCTCTTCTTCTGGTGTTGTGATTTTGGAGGGGTGAGTACAATGGTACTCAACAAGCTATGCACAGAATGCAACCTAATTGTGACACCACGGAGTGTCGTATCTTATAAAATATGAATGTTGTGGTCAAAAATTTTATAAAATGTGAAAATGAAGGTTAAAACTTTACGTTATGCCGTTTATAGCGTGTTTTTGGGCCGTTTTCGGGTGTTTGGGCCTCTCCGGGGGACTTTGGGCCTTGGGGTTGAGTTGGGCCTCCGGTGGAAGGGTTTGGGCCCAAGTGGGGGACTTTTGGGCAGCCAAATCTGGCTCCCACCCCTTGGTGCGCCCCCCACTCCCTCTCCCAACCCTAGCCGCCACCCCCTAGCCCCCCCATGTGCCTCCACCCTTCCCCTTCCTCTCCATCTTCCCCCATGGTGCCACCACCCCTCTCTTCCCCTCTCCACCTCCCTTGGTGCCCCTAGGGGAGTTATCCACCTCACCACCACGCAGATCCGTCCATTGGAGCGCTCCACGACGAGGAGATCCGGTGGATTTGGAGCAAGGAAGGAGATCGCGCGAACCGGGAGGAGATCCATTGGGTTTTCGTTCGTCGGGCGAAGGTATGGCCACAGGGATCCTTGGGGTTGGTCTAGATTCTATTATAAGGGTTAATATCATGTTTTTAGATCAATTGGTGGTGCTGGAATTGAGTAGATTAGATGAAATCTAGAAGTTGCCACGTTCTCTGTTTCGGACAGCATGAGCAGTCGACCTAGGGTTTGGGTTTTCGCATATTTAGATTTAGAATTTGGTCGGCCTCCTGTTGAAGAAGTCGTAGGTAATTTCAATACCTTTCAGTGGGTATAAAGAACGTCCAATTCTGCCCAGCCGTTTGAATGTTATGCTAGTTTTACCAAATGTTTAAAAATCTGTGACGTGATTGGAACAGATCACGGAATTAAACCACTTTAGAATCCGAATCAGTTTTTCCATATACTTAGAAAAAGTTAGGAATTTCCTAAGCTACGCGAGGATGTACTCGTTTAATTGATTCGGAGTCTTAGAACCCGAGTTATGCTCATTGCAAGTCGGCTGTCCCGACGGGACAGAACCTCTGTTTTTGGGTTGTGCGGGTAGTTTACGAAGTCGGGGTAGAAGAGTGTTTGCGTATTGTTTTGTGGGCATGATTTTGAGTGTGTGGTGCCTATGTGCAGGTGTTGTGACCCCGGGGGTGCCCTCTACGTCTCGCCAATCCGTCGCCCGTGGTTGAGGCAAGTGTATTGGAATGGGTAGCGGGTTGTAGTTTTCTAGATTGGTTGAGATTGAAGTTGAATATATGATATGTTCACATGCCATGCTTAAATGTTTGCCATTGATATGATGAATATGCTTATTATGTTATGGTGACATGTGTTAATGTACAAAGTTATTTATGATGTTGGCATGTTTGCATACATGGCATGATACATGGCCCGGGCGGTGAGAAAGTCATAACTAGTCCGGGGAAAGTTGGTGAGAAAGTTATCACTATTCCGGAGAGCCAATGAGTAAGTCCTACATCGTGATTCCATCCACCGCGGTGTATGGAAGCGAGGAGTAGGCACCTGACGAGTACCCGCGCCATGGGTACCCTCAGCGGCCCAAAAAGACGCATGGGCCGACCCAGGCCGATCAAGGCCCGAAGTTACGACCACCGGGTAAGGTCCGAAACCACGACCTGGTCTCCGATATCCCGGAGAAGCGACGGCATTTATTGCGTATCGGGCGCATTAAATGCCGGCCATAATGACGATGACGCAGCGGCACAAGTTCCCGACCCTCGCATTTACTACGAGCGGCGCGGCAACTACTGGCGACCCGGCCAGAGGCGAGGGAGCCGGCGGCCAGTCCCATCAGCCCGCCACTTTCGGACGACCGAAAGCACAGTCTTTTCCTCTTTTTTCCGAAACCAACAGTGTAACCTCCCACCTCGCCTATATAAAGGCGGGAGGGGCAAGCGTGTAAAAGGACGAACAAGAAAGGAGAATCAACACGATCCAACTCACACGAACTGGAGTAGGGACGTTCTGCCCGAACCAGTATACACCTTGTGCTCACCCGAGTCAAGCCGTTCGAGGAGAGGGAGCGTGCACCCCCGTCGACCTATACAAATTTACTAGCCGGTGCCCGAAACACCGACAGTTGGCGCGCCAGGTAGGGGCTGCGCACGTCGTCGCCGTTGCTTTCCCACTCAGCCTCCTCGACGGTCCTTTTCTTCGACATCACCATGCCGATAGCATCGATCCGCTTCGGCTCCCTCGACTTCATCACCACCGCGGCAGGACAGATGGTGATCGACCCCGCCGTGCTCCGGCGTCAAGCGCCCCCCGTGGGCCTTGGCGCCGTCTCCAACATCCTCAGTGACCTTCGGCTCGAGGTCCCCACACGGACCTCGACGCCGGAGCGCGCCAAAAGCTCCTTCGCCCCGAACGACCCGCAGGGGCGTCAAGCAGCAGCGGTTGCGCCCGTTGCGCCCTCATACTTCGTGGCAATGGTCGGCCACGCGCCCGACAACGACCATTCGGACAACTCCTCCGGCCACGGCTCTAGCGGAGGGAGAGATAAGAATGCACCACGCTATCATGAACTGCACATCGCGGCAAAGCAAATGACCCCTCCGCTACCCCGGTCACGCCGAAGACTCTCCTCCAACGCACCGAGGAAAACCACCAGACTCGCCGCGCCGACCTTCAGCGACGGCGCGAAGAGCTGGAGGTTCAAAAAGCCGAGCTTGACAAGCTTCAAGCCGACTTGGATCAGCATCCACCCACAGTTGTACCCGCACCTAGCGGCGCACGCCAGGTTCACCACCTGTTGGTCAAAGGGACCGACGATTCGTCGTTCTTCCCACACGCCGGCCAAAACATCGCCGCGGCAGCAATGTTGCTCCGCGGCATCCCTGAGCCAGATGATCCCACGGCCAAGGCAACCCACCAGAATCTCCGAGCGCTGGTGGAACGAGCAGCCGCGCAACATGCGCATGGCTCCGGATCACAGCGTTCGGGCGCCTCGACGGACGGCCGCGCGCGCTTCCTGAGCCACCGGCAAAACAAGGGCGATATCGCTTCGAACAACCCCAGGCATCACGCACCGTGCGCCAACGCTGGGCGACGAACGCGACGTTCGCGCCACCCTCCAGCGCCGAAGAAGGGCAGGAACGACCCGCCCGGACGCGTCGCCGATAGCTTCACGACGCGACCGCAGCCCGAGCCCCGATGGCCCCGGGCCGCGGGCATTCTGTCAAGGGATCCGCAGCGCGAGATTCCCTGCTAGGTTTCGAGCGCCGGTCAACATAGCCAAATACGCGGGGGCTACAAACCCCAGCGTGTGGCTAGAGGATTACCGGTTAGCATGCCGAGCAGGGGGAGCTACAGACGATCTTTTCGTCATCCAGTACCTCCCCATCTACTTGGCGGACTCAGCTCGAGCATGGCTCGAGTACCTGCCCGCCAACATTATCAGGGACTGGGCCGACCTCAGACACCACTTCGTTGGCAACTTCCAAGGCACATACAAGCGACCGGGGAACTCCTGGGACCTAAAGAGCTGCAAACAAGAACAGGAGAACCTCCGGGACTACATCCGGCGTTTCTCCCAACAATGCAACGAGCTCCCTGACATTCGCGACGCCGATGTCGTGGGGGCGTTCATCTACGGCACTACCTCCAAGACCCTGGTCCACAAGCTGGGGTGCGCGAAGCCCAGAACCACCAAAGAACTCTTGGACATCGCCACCAACCACGCCTCGGGCGAGGAGGCCGTAGAAGTCATCTTCGACAAAGGGAAGTCGAAGCGAGGAACTGGCGCCGAGCCCAGCCCCTCCTCCGACCGCCCCGACAAACGGAAGCGCCACGGCAAACAGGTCCGCGAGGACCGCATAGTCGCGTCACGACCAGCCGGGAAGCCGCAGAACCGCAACCCCCAACCATTTCGGAAATCGAGGGAGAGTCCGTGTCCGAACCACGGATACCCCGTCAGGCACAAGTACCGGGACTGCGAGGTCCTAAAGCGTTTCCTTTCCGGAGCCCCCACCACGCCGCGGGGCAAAGGGAGGAAGCAAGACCCAGCGCCGACCGACGGAGACAAAGGGGCGGACACCGGCTTCCCCGAAACCGACGGATGCCTCATGATCTTTGGCGGACCGGCGAGCTACGCCGACCGGAGGCAACTCAAGCTTGCTTACCGGGAGGTGCTCGTGGCAAACCCTGCCATACCCAAATACCTTCGGTGGTCGGAGTCCCCGATCACCTTCGACCGGACCGACCATCCCGACCACATCCCTCAACCAGGGAGGTACCCGCTTGTCGTCGATCCCATTGTGGGAACAAAGCGCTTGACCAAGGTGCTCATGGACGGTGGTAGCAGTCTCAACATTCTTTATGTCGAGACCCTCGACGCCATGGGGATCCCCCGCCCAAGCCTCCGACCAAGTAAGGCGCCTTTTCACGGCGTCGTCCCTGGCCAGGAGGCCCACCCGCTCGGGCAGGTCGACCTGCCCGTCACGTTCGGGAGCCCGGCCAACTTCCGCACCGAAACCCTCACCTTTGAGGTCGTGGATTTTGCCGGCTCCTACCACGCCATCTTGGGAAGACCATGCTACGCGAAGTTCATGGCGATCCCCAACTACACCTACCTGAAGCTGAAGATGCCCGGGCCGCGAGGGGTGATCACCGCGACTGCGTCTTTTCAACTCGCTTACAACTGCGAAGGATACCGCGAGTTGGCTTCGGCAGTCGTCGCGTCCGCCGAACTCGCCGGCCTCCGGGCCACGACCCA
This sequence comes from Rhipidocladum racemiflorum, assembly GCA_036346355.1. NCBI lineage: Eukaryota > Viridiplantae > Streptophyta > Magnoliopsida > Poales > Poaceae > Rhipidocladum > Rhipidocladum racemiflorum. The sequence goes on from CM070581.1 coordinate 39,114,006, forward strand.
GCAGTCTGCTCCCGACTCCCGCAAATCCGGATCAGGCTCCTTCAAATCCGCCGAGGACGCGAAGGCCATCCAAATCGACCCCGAAGATCCAGTCAAGACCGTTCGGATCGGGACCACGCTTCCTACCAAATAGGAAAGCGCGCTCGTCGATTTCCTCCGCGCCAACCGAGATATCTTCGCATGGAGGCCCTCCGACATGCCAGGAATCCCGAGGGAAGTCGCCGAGCACTCTCTGAACGTCCGGACCGGGTCTAGACCAGTCGCCCAGCGCCTGCGTCGCTTCGACGAAGAAAAGCGCACGGCCATAGGAGAAGAGATCGCCAAGCTCTTGGCCGCAGGGTTCATCAAAGAAGTTCGCCACCCCGAGTGGTTAGCCAACCCTGTACTTGTAAAAAAGAAGACCGGGCAATGGAGAATGTGTGTTGACTACACAAGCCTCAATAAGGCATGTCCGAAGGATCCATTCCCCTTGCCCCGCATCGATCAGGTGGTGGACTCCACCGCGGGATGTGAATGTCTGTCATTCCTGGACGCCTACTCAGGCTATCACCAGATCGCGATGAAGGAAGACGACCAACCTGCGACCTCGTTCATCACCCCGTACGGCTCGTTTTGTTACGTGACGATGCCATTTGGCCTGAAAAACGCGGGAGCTACATACCAACGATGTATGCAAATGTGTTTTTCCGATCAAATTGGCCGTAACGTCGAGGCGTACGTCGACGACATCGTTGTCAAGACCAGGAAGGTCGGCGACGTCATCACCGACCTGGAAGAGACTTTTGCAAACCTTCGACGGTACCGCATCAAGCTCAACCCCGAAAAATGCGTTTTCGGAGTGCCCAAAGGGAAGCTACTCGGCTTTATCGTCTCCGAGCGCGGCATCAAAGCCAGCCAAGACAAGATCTCCGCAATCTTGAGGATGGGGCCGATCAGCAACCTCAAAGGGGCCTGTGAGGTCGGCAGGATGCCTCGCGGCCTTGAGTCATTTCACGCCCCGCCGGCGAGCGCAGCTTGCCTCTTTACAAACTCCTCGAGGAAATCCGACCGATTCAATCGGGCGAAGGAAGCTCAGACGCGCCGATGCGCCGAAAGTTCTTCTAACCTCTCCTCCAAAGGTCTTTGGTTGCCCCGGCGCCAGAAGAACCTCTGCTGCTCTACATTTCCGCCACGACCCAGGTCGTCAGCGCGGTGCTCGTCGTGGAGCGAGCAGAGGAAGGACGGGGTCACAAGGCCCAACGACCGCCTACTGCCGTCGAAGTACTCTCCGAGTCCAAGGCGCGGTACCCACAGATGCAGAAGATGATCTACGCGGTTCTGATCACGAAAAGAAAGCTGGTACACTACTTCAACCGGCATCGCGTCTCCGTGGTGACTTCTCTACCACTCGGCGAGGTCATCCACAACCGCGACGCCTCCGGGAGAATTGCCAAATGGGCACTCGAGCTTAATGGGCACGACATAGTGTACATCCCTCGGACCGCCGTAAAATCTCAAGTTCTAGCCGACTTCGTCGCCGAGTGGACCGAAGCTCAGGCACCACCTCCACTCGAGGACCCCGAGTACTGGACAATGTACTTTGATGGATCCTTCACCAAAAACGGAGCCGGAGCCGGGGTTGTCATTGTTTCCCCACTCGGAAACAGGCTCCAATATGCCATCCGATTGCTCTTCGATGCAACCAACAACGTCGCCGAGTACGAGGCCCTCGTTATCGCCTCCGTGATCGCCGCCGACCTCGGAGCGCAGCGGCTGTACGTGCATGGCGATTCAAAACTGGTTGTCGACCAAGTCATGAAGGCCGCAGAACCTCGCGACAGCCGGATGGCAGCCTATTGTCAAGAGGTACGCAAACTGGAGCAGAAATTCAAGGGATTTGAGCTTCACCATAGCTACCGGCGGAACAACGGTGAGGCCGACCATCTGGCCAATCTTGCCTCCGCAGAGGGCCGGTCCCACCTGGGATTTTCGTCCTCGACCTACACCAAGCATCCATCCGACCCGACCGTCCGGATGACCGGATGGGTGACTCGCCGAAAGCACCCCCGCCAGACGACCAGCGACCGGAGGTTGAGATGACCAAGCCAAGCTGCAACGTCCTGATGACCAGCACCGATTGGAGAAAACCCTTCATCGATCGGCTGACCGACGGCTCCCTCCCCGACGACCCAACCGAGGCTCGCCGCCTCGCTCGACGGGCGAAATCCTTTGTACTGGTCGGCTACGACCTCTACAAAAGGAGCCCCTCTGGGATCCTCCAGAAGTGTATCCCGGTCGACCACGGAAGAGAGCTGCTCCACGACATCCACGGGGGAATTTGCGGACACCACGCTGGGTCACGGAGCTTGGTCGGGAAAGCCTTCCGACAAGGCTTCTACTGGCCAACTGCTGTAGCCGACTCTGAACAAATCGTCCGGACGTGCGAAGGGTGCCAATTCTTCGCCCGGCAAACTCATCTCCCAGCACAAGCCCTCCAGACGATCCCTATTACCTGGCCCTTCGCCGTTTGGGGACTCGACCTGGTCGGGCCTTTCAAAAAAGCGCCTGGGGGCTTCACCCACCTACTGGTCGCAGTGGACAAGTTTATCAAGTGGATAGAAGCTAAGCCGATCACGACCATCACTTCGGCGCAGGCGGCGGACTTCATCCGCAACATCGTTTACCGGTTTGGAGTCCCGAACTCCATCATCACCGACAATGGAACGCAATTCACGGGGAAGGAATTTCTCGAGCTCTGCGGCCTTCAAAGATTCGCGTGGATTGGGCGGCCGCCGCCCATCCGCTGGCAACGCCAAGTCGAACGCGCAAACGGCATGATCCTACAGGGGCTCAAACCACGGATCTTCGAAAGACTGAAGAGATACGCGGGACATTGGGCGGCTGAGGTGCCTCCCGTACTTTGGAGCCTGCGGACCACCCCAACCCGATCGACCGGATTCACGCCATTCTTCTTGGCGTACGGGGCGGAGGCCATCTTGCCAATCGACTTAAACTACGGCGCCCCAAGGGTTCGAGCCTTCGACGAAACCCGGCTCGAATCCAACAAGACGCCGCCGACCGGCTCGACGGCGCGAGATATCGCCATCATCCGCTCAGCCAAGTACCGGCCAGCACTACGGCGCTACCACGACCGCAAGGTTAGAGGTCGAGCGTTCAACGTGGCGACACAGTCCTGCGCCAGGTTCAGTCCAACAAAGACAAGCACAAGCTCTCCTCTCCTTGGGAAGGCCCCTTTACTGTGGTGGAAGTCCTTCGACCCGGCACCTACCGGCTCAAGGATCCCGATGGCAACATTCTGTCCAACGCCTGGAATATTGAAAAGCTAAGACGATTCTACCCTTAGCCCATTTCTCTTTTACCTCGTCTACTACCGTGAGCAGCCCGACCCTTGGTCGAGCCTACGCGTGGCGTCGGGGTGCGAACGCTCGTGTTAAACTTCTTCGCCTACTTTTCGGAAAAACGCTTGAACACGTCGACCACTGCTCGGATGGTCCCTTCGGACCCAAGAACAGTGATCCCGGCGCGCTTCACCAGAAAAGCACACCCAAAAAAAAAAAATAGCGAAAAAGCGCACACAAAACCTCCGGAGAATCCAAACACCTTTATTCCTTCCGATTCAACAGCATTTACATTCTTTGAGAAACGTAAAGCCTAAAAAACCAAAAAGTTTATCTTATTCTAGGGTCCTCCTCGCCTCGGTGATCTCCGGACTTATCGTCCCTCTCCAAGCGCGGCTTCAGCTTCCAAGACAATTTTCGCCAAAAACGCAGCAGAATCGCCGGTCGCCGAAATCCGCGACGGGAGAGCCTCGATCTGCCCGAGTGCGGCGCCAAGAGCCGGAAGCCCCCCGCCCCCCCCCTATGTGGCCTCTATGGTTCCCGGGGGAACTCGGGCCTTGCTGCAGAAGGGTCCACAGGCGGAGAGATGTACGGCAGCATGATTGGGGCGACCGGCAGCGCATTTATTAGCGCGGGCCTGGATGTCGCGGAAGACTCCAAGCTCCTTGAAGGAGAAGGGGCACGAGGGGGAACGGCGTCCTGTTCTCCGAATTGCTCGGGCGCTCGCGGCAGCGGTTCCCTCAGCTCGACGACCGCAGCCTGCCGCTCCCGTTCCCGCTCCTCCTCCTCCGCCTCCAGCTCCAGCAGCTCCCAGTCAATCTCGTCACCCGACGGGGCCACCGCTTCAAAGTGACCGGCTCGTCGCTCCAACTCCTCGCCCTCCGCCTCTTGTTGAAAGGCGTCCCAGTCGATCTCATCGATAGGTGGACTCTCGACCTTGGAACAAGATTGAGAGGGCAAAGCAGCCATGAAAGCGAGTCAAGAAGAGGTCTCAACGTCATCGGATGAAGTCCTCCACCGCCCGCCTATTTATAGGCGATCCGTAGCGACGGCGACGCTACTGGGGTACCCGCCAAGACTTATCGCGACCGCGCTTTTCAAGATGATGGCGTGGAAGCCGGCATCAAAGCCGACGGTCGCGGAAACCGGCGCCGCCAATACTCGCGTTGAACAAAACGCCTCGAGAAACCTCGCCAGTCGTAAGGAAAGATAAGTGAATATCTTCTTTTCCCACACTCGTTGTTACTCCTTCAAGTGGCGCGCGGCGGTAACAACCAAACCGCCTCGCACCACTCGGGGGCTACAAGAGTCCCGTGGGTCGGTGACACGACCAATCGCCGGGTCCTCCCGAAACGGCCAAACTTTCGACCGTATACTACGCCTCGCCCGGCCTGCCACGGTTGAAATAGTACTTAGCGGAAGAAGGAAGTGTTCAAGCGAGCGACCCACGATTGGTCGGGAACACCCTCCCACGGTCGCACTAACCAATCGACATGTTCTTGAGCGTTCTCTTGTTTCCCCGACTCCCTAACTTTGTAATGCGCACACCAACCTACGCCCGACCCCCGTGGTCCCCAAGGCAATGGACGGTAATAGTGCCCATCACAAACTAAAGGGCGCGAAAACAAGCACGGCAAAACACATGCCGCTTCCTTACAAACCTAGAAAGAGCAAAGAAAATCTTTAATCTCTCTCTCTATCGCTCATCTATGGAGGACGCCGGTCGGGAAACTGGTCGGCAATCGCCTCGCGTCGCGGTTCGACTCGAAGCTCCAAGGCGTCGATTTCCTCCTCGGACCAGTTCGCAAAGAACCCCGCTTACTACCGCTTTCATGGTCGATGCCGCCATAGTAAGAGAGCGAATAAACCAAAGGCCGAGGCAGCCCCGAGAACGGCACCGCCGCCGCCGGCCTCCACGTGGTCAGCACGCGCCAGGGTACTCCCGAAGCTCGAGCCTGGTTAAGAGTCCATCGACCCGAGACCCGATCACGGATCTCTCGGCCGACCGCCGCAAAAACATCACGGCCTCGATCCTCCTCCGCCACCTATCCACGCCACGGAAGAACAGCGCCACCTCGGTAAGCGCCCCGCCGCCTCTCGATCTTCACGCCGGCGGACCGGGACACAATCGACGACACCGAAGCCCTGTGGTCGTCTGAGAACTCGCCGACCGCGCTTAAGGCCCGGCCAAAGATCGGGGTGCGAAACCAGCCGCAAAACGAATCCGGCTTCACCATGGCGAAAACGAGCAAGAGGTGAGGACAAGGCGAGCCTCGGGCCGGCCCTCGCTGGGTCGGCGGACGACCCAATCGCTTTAAAACTCACGTCCTGGACCATACCTCGCGCTCTCATGGAGTCTGCCGACGGCGGCAGCCACCGCACTGGATCGGGCGAACGGTCCAAGGTCCGATACGGGATCGAGTAAGGAAAGGTTCTTCATGGATCGCCCCCAAGTGGGGTCGGATACCCGCGCCGGGATCATCCGCTAGGCAACCCCCCTCGCGAGGGGGGCCGCCAGGTTCCACCCGGATCACTCGCTTGAAGCTCCACGAGAGCGGCGCTCGAGCCAGCGAAGGCAAGCGCGCGTCTCTCACCCCCTCCAGGTCCCACACCTGCGGACGGGGCGTAAAACACGGATGATGGTAAACCCTCCACCCGACAAAGAACTCGCCAGCCCAAATGTGAACGAACTGCAACTAGCCCCGCCCCAGGTCAAGCGCAAGCATCGCGTGCCCGCCGGTGCTCTCCGACCAGCTCAGGGGCTCGGGGGCTACACCCAGTCGAAGACTATCCCCGACAAAGCGCACGGTGTCCCTGCACGGCAAACAAAGAATGGGCAGCGCAACCCCCCGACCTGCTCTCCGACCAGCTCAGGGGCTCGGGGGCTACACCCACCGGGTGCGCTCGCGCGCACCCGGTCGAAGACTATCCCCGACAAAGCGCAGTCGGGTGTCCCGGTACGGCGAAACAGCAGCCGGGCAAGGCGCAACCCCCCGACCTGCTCTCCGACCAGCTCGGGGGCTCGGGGGCTACACCCACCGGAAGGCCACACCGGTCGAAGACTATCCCCGACAAAGCGCAGTCGGGTGTCCCGCTACGGCGAAGCAGCAGCCGGGCAAGGCGCAACCCCCCGACCTGCTCTCCGACCAGCTCAGGGGCTCGGGGACTACACGCGCGCTTGGCCGAAAACTATCCCCGACAAAGCGCGATCGGGTGTCCCGCTACGCGGCGGGCAGGGCAAGCGCAACCCCCGACCGCTTCTCCGACCAGCTCGAGGGCTCGGGGACTACACCGGTGCGCCGCAGCACCGGCCGAAAACTATCCCCGACAAAGCGCTAGCTGGTGTCCCGCTACGGGCGGCAAGCAAATGGGCAGGCGCAACCCCCCGACCTGCTCTCCGACCAGCTCAGGGGCTCGGGGACTACACCCACCGGGTGCGCTCGCGCGCACCCGGTCGAAAACTATCCCCGACAAAGCGCAGTCGGGTGTCCCGCTACGGCGAACAAAGAAATGGCAGCGCAACCCCGACCTGCTTCTCCGACCAGCTCGGGGCTCAAGGTTACACCACCGGTGCGTTCACACCCGGTCGAAGACTATCCCCGACAAAGCGCAGTCGGGTGTCCCGGTCCGGCGAAACATCAGCCGGACAAGGCGTAACCCCCCGACCCGCTCTCCGACCAGCTCAGGGGCTCGGGGGCGCACCCGGTCGAAGACTCTGATCAAGTCAGGCGTACCGCACCACGGGGGCAAAACCCCCGGGCATCTCTCCGACCTGCCCGGGGGCTCGGGGGCTACTGACGAGTACCCGCGCCATGGGTACCCTCAGCGGCCCAAAAAGACGCATGGGCCGACCCAGGCCGATCAAGGCCCGAAGTTACGACCACCGGGTAAGGTCCGAAACCACGACCTGGTCTCCGATATCCCGGAGAAGCGACGGCATTTATTGCGTATCGGGCGCATTAAATGCCGGCCATAATGACGATGACGCAGCGGCACAAGTTCCCGACCCTCGCATTTACTACGAGCGGCGCGGCAACTACGGCGACCAGCAGCAGGGCAGGGGGAGCCGGCGGCCAGTCCCATCAGCCCGCCACTTTCGGACGACCGAAAGCACAGTCTTTTCCTCTTTTTTCCGAAACCAACAGTGTAACCTCCCACCTCGCCTATATAAAGGCGGGAGGGGCAAGCGTGTAAAAGGACGAACAAGAAAGGAGAATCAACACGATCCAACTCACACGAACTGGAGTAGGGACGTTCTGCCCGAACCAGTATACACCTTGTGCTCACCCGAGTCAAGCCGTTCGAGGAGAGGGAGCGTGCACCCCCGTCGACCTATACAAATTTACTAGCCGGTGCCCGAAACACCGACAGCACCCTCCATCTTCGGGATGGAAGGGGGGAGAGGGTGCACACCGACGGGTGTGTACTCAACCATACCGGTATGAGTTTTCAAGGAGACATGAGCATCGCATCGCATTGCATACATAATAATAATGAAAATGATATGTGATCATGAATGAGATGATAGACATGATGTGAGTTGTTGTAGCCATGAAATTGTTTCTTTTGTACCATTGCAATATACTTGCTGAGTGAGGAACTCACGCTTGTGTTTATGTTGTTTTTTTAGGTACCATGACACCGGCATGTGGAAAAGGGCATTAGCTACACATCTTCACGTAGTTCCAGTCACATTTACCAAATTTTGAGTCATGACCTTAATAATAGTGCCATGAATCTTGGGGTATGGATTAAATGGTGGTCGGGTCCCTTATTTGCTTCCTTATAGTTTATGGAGTGGTTGAACTTGATATTATTGCCTTATGTTGATGCTATATCCATTTACATTGCTTCTTTAGATGTCTTATGATATTATTACTTGCCTGTTATTGCTATTGTCTCAAATCATGTTAAAACAAAGGAGATGTTGCCGAAATTTTCGGTTTTAGCATTTGCTCCTTTGCTTTAATTTGTCTTTATTAGTGGTATTTAGGTGTTGTTTAGCCTATGTTTGGTAGCATTCGGGCATACTAGATGCCGGGGTGTTACACTAATATACCACATGCTAGGCTTATTCCATTGGAATGGCTTAACAGGTTTGTTTTGCAAAAGCATCATTTAACAAGTAGCATAAGTAGATTCGAAAGCAATAAAAATAAGTAGAATTAACAATAACTTTTCTAGTAGTTGAGTAAAAGCATTCCCGCATCCTAATCCATGTTTCCATTAACTTCCTCTTTTACCCCAACCACATTTATAATAATGTCTAACCCTTGACTGTAATCCCTGAGCAATGTCCAATAACGTGGACTCGGCTATTCAAATAGTTTGTACACTATGCAGAGCTTATACACTTTACCCACACGATATAGTTAAACACCACACAGGCGAGTAACCATAACAAAGTCTTTCTGAAACCTCTATCCTCGCATGCGTACCTCCCGGTATAGTTCCCACTGTCCCTTCCCTTTTGCGGAGCGGAAGTACAGGGCCAACGTATACCATTGAAGAGATGTAAGACCAATCGGTAAACACTACACCCTTCTTTCCACATTTATAGCTACAAAAACCACCTGAGGTCTCACATGCTAAGACTTCGGAATCATACTCAACTAGGTCTGTCCCACTCCAGACATGTGGGTGTATGTTAGGCCTAGTTCAAAGGCTTGCAAGGTTAAGTCCAAAGGTTAACCGTGGCAAGACTACCCAAAGTTCACAAAACCAAATTCAACAACATCTCTCCCATGTGCCACATCGCCCCCCTATTGATCACTTACCACTTGCCACAGTCTAAACCATTTTCCCACCCGGTTGGTTACCATGCACCATGCGCCACCAGCTTGTCAACAACACATGTTACATTCTTTCAAAACAGGTTCCATAGTTCAATAGTCAGTATTCAGTTTACTTCCAAATGGGTATTGTGGGATGTCCGAGAAAGGGGTCCCGCAGGAGAAGCCAATGACCAACCGGGACGAGGACGGAGCGGCAGGCCCAGAAACTAGAAGCATTACGAAGAGCCCATGGCCGTAACCTGACTTCTTCCCCAAGGCAGCTGGTTGTCACCTCGATGAAGCTTCGCGCTGCGTCAGGACAACCCCGTCAAAAGTAAAGCCTGCGACCTGGTGCCGACAAAGCCTGTAGGCACCAGAACCTGGCGCATCGGCAGGTCAGGTCGGGAAAGGAACGACCAAATCCCTTGGACGTAGTGGGGCTCGGTAGACAGAGACAAATCATGTACTCATGAAGCCACCTTGTCCAGGGCCAGGTGGCGCCCGTTTGTAGCGTATCCTTCCCCCAGTATATAAGGGGGAGGGAACAACCCTAAAAGAAGAGAAAAAGGAGACCACATCTAGATATCCAAGAACATAGGACTAGGGTATTATCTCCTCTGCGAGAGCCCGAACCTGTCAAAAAAAGATTGCCCTCGCATCCTGTGTTACCATCTTGCTCCGATCTCGCACGAATCCCCTAGGATCACAAATCTCATTGCCGGCGGAACCGATCGTCAACAATTGGCACGCCAGGTAGGGGCTTTTGTCAAGATCTTCGTCGATCTTGATGGCTGCGACGAGCAGAGTCGCCACAGTTTTCTCCCCGGATCAGGTCTTCCGCTTCGGAAGCCTGACCTTCATCACCAACAGCCTCGGGAACCTTTCCCTCTCTGAGGAGGCCGCGTTCCATCACGACGAGGTCTCCGGCGAGCCATCACCATGACTTCCGCGCAGATCGGGAGGTCCCCCTGTCTCGTGTTCTAAAGCACTGAGTAGGGGACTGAAGGCCCGGTCCTGCCTGGGAGTCGGACCCACGGGCACCGAGACTCGAATGGTGGGGGTTCTCACCGCCAAACCACTCGGCACCTCCGAGCGCCTGGAGCTATCCTCTTCAGTCTCGCCCAGCTCACCGGCCGAGTCAGAAGAGAGCCTGGAGAGTTGCTGGAATTTCTGTAGAGTCTGCATGATCGAGGGCTCGCGGACGGATTCGCAGCAACACCTCGAGACATCAGCCGCCGCCGACTTGGAAGGTGGCCGAAGAACAGAGCTGGACGCGTGGGCGCTGCGTGCCTCGCGAGATCGCTGGGCCAAGGCCAATGAAGACATTCTGCAAGCCAAGATGGGGGACCAAGCGGTCTTCCGTACTCCACAGCAGAATATCGTCACCTCCAAGACACTCCTGGATACCTTGAGCCCTATGCTGGGGGCTGGCGATCCAACCACCCCGATCGTGGCCCAAGTAAAGGCCATGGTGACGGCGGCAGCGATCCAGCAGGCCCAGACCGACTAGCCGGCAAAGGAGCGGTCACGCGCTCCGGCAAGGACCCAGACGGCCAGCAGTCGGCCAGGTCGGGAAGCCCACCACCAGGGACGTTATGTTCCTCCCCGCGGAGATGACTTGCGACACAGCCTCCAACGCGACCTCCGCTAGGACCTCGACGCCAAGCGCCGCGACCGAGAAAGGGAAGAGCAACACCGCCATGCCAATGAGTATGAACGTTACGGCATCCTTCCCCGAGATCGCGAAGCACGCCAAGCGCGATCCCCTCCACGTCGATCACCGCCCAGGGGTTGCCGCGGGGTCATCGAAGGGGTTCGCGCGTTTACTCCTCACCTACGCCGAGTGGTTTGGCCTGATGGGTTTAATCCCAAGGGCATCACTAGGTTTGACGGTGAGAGGGACCCGGAGGCTTGGTTTTAGGTGTATGCTCTGGCGGTCAGGGCTGCTGGGGGGATCAGAAAGTAATGGCATACTACCTACCGGTTACCCTCTCGCCCATGGGCCAAGCTTGGCTCACTGGACTCCCAACGAACTCTATAGATTCCTGGGGAGATCTGTTGTAACACCCCAAAAATTTGCTTTTCTTAAATTCATGTGTGATTTGGCACTTTGGTGAATTTTTGGAATTTTCTGGAATTTATTTGGATTTATTTGGAATTTATTTGAATTTATTCCATTTTGAAATAATTATAGAATTAAACTTCGCAAATAAAATTTTGTTGGAAATATTTTATTTGAGTCCAAAATGATCCAAAGTATTTTCCAGAATTTTTCTGGAATTTTTCTGAGTCTTTTGCTATTTTTAATGATTTAAATGAATTACTGGGAATTATTTTAATTATTAAATCGCTGGAAAATGCGAGTGGGTTTGCATCGTTTCATCCGATCGAGCCCGAGTCGACTCGAAGTTCGAGTCCGACTTAGCCCGACCGCGCTCGCGGGTCAAGCCAAACCCGCCGCCGGAACCTAATCAAGTGACCGTTGGATCCAGATCCAACGGCCACGATTGAGCCACGTCACCGAGCCCGAGCCCGACCGAGCCAGCCAGCTCGCCCAAGTCCGACCCGGACCCAAACTCGTGCACCGTTGGATCTCGATCCAACGGCTGTGAGCGTGCCACGTCACCTTGCCCGTGTCACCGCCGGACTCCGCCGCCGCAACGGAGAGGACCTCGGATTCCGCGCGTTTCACGGACGCCAAGGACCCTATTTATTGCACCGCCACCCATGTCAGGATCGCCGCTTCATTGCGCACCCGTAGCTCCAACCCACGCCGCTCAAGCCGCCGCCGTCAGCCCGCGCGAGCTCGCCGTAGTTGGAGGAGGTGTTCGCCGCGGTTTGCGCTGCCGCTCGCCGCCGTCCGCTGCCTTCCGCCGAAGGCGCCCCGATCCGGAATCCCTGCTTCGAGACGCACCCGAAGAGACCACCCACTTCGCCAGAGCGTGCCCGAAACGCCGTCGGTGTGGTCTTCGCTTCAACGCCGCCGCCGGAGCTCCGCGTGGACATCGCAGACCGCGAAGCTTCTCCACCGTCGGATCTTCATCGCACGGCCCAGATTCGGCCCACGCCACCCACGGTAAAGAATCACGTGTTAATCTCCAGATCTAATCTCAACCGTTAGATCTAGATCCAACGGCTTAGATTGAACCACGCTCATAGCGAGTAGATTGATCTTGACCGTCCGATCAAGATCGAACGGTCCAGATCAGTGGAGTTGATTTCCAAGCGCGTTAGCCAGATCTAATCTGGGCCGTTGATTTTCAAATCAACGGCCGAGATTGAGCCACGTGTCCGGGAAGGCTGACCGTCGCGGTCAGCGCCGCTGCCCACGCGTGCAGGTAGACGCTGACACGCGGGGCCCGCGTGTCAGAGGACCCACCTGTCAGCGACCGTGAGCCGTGGGCCGAGCCCACGGTGGACCGAGCCGAGACCGTGCGCCGGGTCCGTGGACCCGAGGCCACGCGTCGTCACCCGATTGGTCCACGTGTCCTCGCTGACGCAATAATGAATTTTCGAAAAAGAAAATGATTTATTAATTCGAAATAATGATTTCAGATTTTGATTCAAATTTCAAACGCTTATTACTTTTGCGTTTCAACTCCGATTTGAGTGATTCAAATTTCTAAATTTGTATAAAATTGAGATCTACCTAAATATGAATTTTATTTAATTTTTGGACTAAAGTTTTTCTCTGTAAAATTATTTAATTGATTATTTAAACTTTAAATAATCATAACTTTTGCATTTTAACTCCAAATTTGACGATTCCAGTTTCTAAAAATTCATAAAATTATGTTCTCTCTGTTTATGGATTTTATTTGGATGTTTGGACACTTTTTGCCTATTGTTTATTCATGTATTTGCCATTTGCACGCTTTACGAGTAGACGTTGAAGTGCCGGAAGGATTCGAAGGAGAAGTATTAACTCAGGATCCAACTCAAGACCAAGAGCAAGTACTTTTTGAAGGCAAGTTGTGCTTTGACCATGTTGATCCTATTTTGAAATCTATTTTGATTTAACCTACTGCATGCTAAGTTCAAATAGAAAAATACTTTATTTAAAAATGGGGAATTAGATAAGTACCAATTTGCTGTATGACACCTTGATTATTTAAATATGTGCCATAACCCCTTGTCACCCTAGTTGTGGATTACTAGTTGGACATTATTAGATTGCCAACATGGGTTTTAGACCGTTGTAGTATACTGCTTAGACCTGCTACGTGCTCATGACATGATTTTGGACAATCAAATGCTAATATTGACTTAATGATATATTGAACCTATTTTGGAAAGGTATCATGTGATGTTGATGGCACGTGGTGCATGGTAATCAACTGGGGTTTGATAAATAGTTTTCGACCGGGGCATGTGGCAAGAGTAATCAGTGGGCCGCTTGTGGCATTGGGGATGTTGATTTGGTTCTTCTGTAGTCTTGCCCTGGTCACCCTAAGGACTTAACCTTGCAAGCCTTTGAACTGGGTCTAACGTGCAACCACATGTCTCAGAATGGGACGGACCTAGTTGACTAAGTTGCTAATAACGCACTGTGGGACCTCAGGAGGTCAACTACACCCTTTGTGTAAGTTGTACGGGGAGCGCATCGGGCCGAGGCCAGTACCCATCTAACGGTTGATTGGCCTAGACTTCGCCTTAGCTAAGGGAAGGGTTAGTGTGCAATAACCGGGGAGGACCACTTGTATTGTTAGAAGTTTCCGAAAGACTTTGTTACGGGAACTCGCCTTTGTGGTGTTTGACTGTATCTTGTGGGTAAAGTGCATAACCTCTGCAGAGTATAGAATCTATTCGAATAGCCATGTCCGCGGTATTGGACATCGCCGAATTACACTTCAAGGGTTAGATTTTCTCAAAAATAACTTGGACTTGAAAGGTTGGGTTGGATTAATAATGATGTTGGAAATGTGGATTAGGAGGGGAAAAATGTTTATTAAACTTCTTGAAAGGTTATCTATGCTTTACTTGTTTCTACTGCTTTCGAATCTACTTATACTACTTGTCAAATGCTGTTTACTGCAAATATACCTTGAGCTATTCCTTTGTACCAAGCCATGCATATAGTATATTAGCCTGCATTCTGTGCATGACTTGCTGAGTACCAAGTACTCACCCTTGCCACCCTACAACACCAGTTGAAGAGGAGACTACACCAGCTTTGGAGGAGGAGCTCCAAGAGGATCCGTCTACTTAGGGAAGCGAGCCCAGTCAGTTGCCTGTGGTATACTGGATGGCGCCACGAAGTTATTTGATTTTCCGCTGCTACTATTTTCTCTCTTAATAAGTTTTGCCCTGCGAGGCGTACATTTGTGACTTGACCATAAGGTCGAGTAACCCGTTGGTTATTTAAATAAAGTACTTTATTAGTATCGAATGGTATGATTGTGATATTTACCGATGTTAAGACTGTGTGCACTAGCGCGTTCCTGGACTAGTGTTGAATACACAGAGGGTCCGGATTTGCAAATTCGGGGTCCCGACATCTGTGTGAGCAGTTTATTTCAAACTTCCAATGCACTTACGAGCGCCCTGGCACCCCCTGGGACCTGTATCAGTTGCACCAAAAGAGGAACGAGTCCCTGCGGGAGTTCGTCAAGCGCTTCATGCACAGAAAAAGCACTGTTCGGGATGTCACAGACACGGTCGTGATAGCTGCCTTCCAGAAGGGGGTCAATGACCCTGATCTTATCAAAAAGATGTCCCGGAAGCCGCCAACATCAGTTCGTGAACTGTTCGCTCTGGCGGACCGCTACGCTTCCGCCTCCGAGGCCCTGGCAAAACGGCACGATGAGAGGAAGGATCAGGCCGAGCCTGCCAGACGGAAGGAAAAGAAGCGCAAAGGTGAAGAGCTAGTGGTAGTCGCTCAACATGCCCACCCTCGTGCCCTCAAAGAGGATGGGTATGACAAGGTAATGAACTCGCTTTGCCCCTTCCATCCGAAGGGGAGACATGCCGCCAAGGATTGCTTCAATTTGAAGAGATTTGCCCGGGAGAGCAAGAAGCAGGCTGGGCAAGGTCCGAGTGGACATGCCGCCAAGCCGCCTCCCCCCGAAGCTGAGGAAGACTATCAGGAAGTCGATCTTGAGCTTAATTACATATTCGGGGGTTCGGCTGCGTACGAGTCCAAGCGGAAGCAAAAGCTTACCGCCCGAGACATCAACGCAATAGAGCCGGAGACCCCCCAGTATGTACAGTGGTCCGAGGTCACGATAACTTACGACCGCTCGGATCACCCGGATCGAGTCCCATTCCCCGGTAGATACCCGCTTGTCTTGGCGCCGGTTGTCTGCGGCATCAAGCTCAAGAGGCTATTGATTGATGGTGGAAGTGGGCTCAATGTCCTCTTTATGAAAACTCTCAACGACATGGGAATTCCGTGGTCGGAGCTTAAATGCAGGTCATCGCCTTTTCACGGCGTCATACCCGGAACGTCCGCGACACCGCTCGGACAAATCACTCTGCCGGTTACTTTCGGCGCAAGAGAAAACTATCGGACAGAGAACCTCAACTTCGAGGTGGCTGATTTCGCGACAGCGTATCATGCCATCTTGGGGAGACCAGCGCTGGCCAAGTTCATGGCAGTACCCCACTATGCGTATTTGACACTGAAAATGCCAGGGCCGAGTGGTATTATCGCTTTGCGCGGTGATATCAGGCAGTCTTTTTCTTGCGACAGGGAGAGCTGCAAGATGGCCGAGTCGCTGGAGGCACGAGCGGGTCGAGAGAAGATTCGGCAAGAGGCGGATTCAGACAAGCCGGAAGGAAGCGTCCCTGCCGGCAAAGCGCCGAACCCCAGAATTGGTCCCGAAGAAGGTACCAAGAGAATTATCCTCGACCCGTCCGATCCGGCTCAAACGGCCTTGATCGGGATAGGGCTCGGGGAGAAATAGGAGGATGCGCTCGTCACCTTTCTGTGGGCAAATAAAGACGTCTTTGCCTGGAAGCCGTCGGACATACCTGGAGTCCCCAGGGAGGTGATCGAGCATGCGCTGAACGTGAATGAATTGGCCAGGCTGGTCAAGCAAAGGTTACGACGGTTCGCCCAAGACCGCCGAGAAGCCATCAGGGAGGAGATCACAAAGCTGTTAGCCGCAGGTTTTATCAAAGAAGTGTATCATCCTGACTGGTTGGCAAACCCTGTACTCGTTCAAAAGAAGAATAAAAGTTGGCGCATGTGTGTTGACTATACCGACCTCAACAAGGCTTGCCCGAAAGATCCCTTTGGTCTACCCCACATCGATCAAGTGGTGGATTCCACTGCTGGATGTTAGCTCCTCAGTTTTCTGGACGCCTACTCAGGCTATCACCAAATCCGGCTTCGAGAGGAGGATTGCGAGAAGACTTCGTTTATCACCCCATTTGGAGCATATTGCTATGTCACGATGCCGTTCGGGCTGAAAAACGCTGGCGTAACCTATCAGCGCGCGATACAGCGGTGCTTTCACCATCAGCTCGGATGCAACGTGGAGGCATACGTGGATGATGTGGTGGTTAAAATGCAAGCTAAGGACAGTCTCACCTCTGATCTGGCCGAGACATTCGAAAGTCTAAGGGTGTTCTAGATGAGGTTGAACCTTGAAAAGTGTGTTTTCGGAGTTTCTTCCGGGAAACTACTCGGATTCATTGTCTCTCATCGCGGGATCGAGCCAAATCTAGAGAAGATTGGGGCCATCATGAGGATGGCGCCGCCTACCAGCCAAAAAGATGTTCAAAAGCTTACGGGCTGCATGGTAGCGCTTGGCAGGTTTATCTCCCGGTTGGGGATAAGGGGGATGCCTTTCTTCAAGCTCCTCAAAAAGCAGGATCGCTTCGAGTGGACAGCTGAGGCACAGCAAGCCTTCGAAGAACTCAAAGTGTTCCTCTCCACCCCCCAATCTTAGTCTCGCCGATGCCAGGTGAACTCCTCCTGCTTTACATAGCGGCAACAACTCATGTAGTCAGTGCCACAATAGTTGTGGACCGGGAAGAGTCAGGACACCGCTACGTCGTACAACGCCCAGTCTACTTCGTCAGTGAAGTACTGGGCGAATCCAAGGCACGATACCCTCAAGTTCAGAAGCTGCTGTATGCGATTTTGATCTCATCGCGGAAGCTGAAGCATTATTTCCAAGGACACTCGATTTCAGTAGTGACTTCTTTCCCTGTGGGAGAGGTCCTCCACAATCGAGAAGCTACTGGGAGAATCTCTAAATGGGCGGCTGAGCTTGGAGCCTTCGACATCTCGTTCAAGCCACGCACCGCCATCAAATCACAGGCCTTGGCCGACTTCACGGCCGAGTGGACCGAATTCCATGCTCCCCGCATCGAAGAAGAGCAGGAGTATTGGACCATGCACTTCGATGGATCTCTCATGCTTGGCGGGGCCGGGGCGGGAATTCTCCTCATCTCGCCGAGAGGCGATAGACTAAAGTACGTCCTTCGGATTCAGTTTTTGGCCTCGAACAACGCCGCAGAGTATGAGGCACTCATCCACGGGCTTCGCATCGCCATATCGCTCGGGATCCGGCGATTGGCGGTCCGCGGAGATTCGCAGTTGGTGGTGAGCCAGGTACAGAAGGACTGGTCGTGTGTCGATCAGACTATGACGGTGTATTGTCAACAGGTTCGGGAATTGGAAGGCAAGTTCGATGGATTGGAGTTGGTCCATGTCCTGCGCCGCAATAATGAAACAGTGGATGAGCTAGCCAAGATGGGAGCCACTCGGGCAGAGGTCCCGAGTGGAATCTTCGTCCAGGATCTTTACGAGCCAACAATCGCAAAACGACGAGAGCCAAGTAAGAATCCTGAGACTGATGTCCTGTCCGTTAACCCCGACTGGACGGCTCCATATCTGGATTACCTCTTGAAAGACGAACTTCCTGAAACTTCTGCTCTGGCCGAGCGCGTTTCACGACAAGCCAAGTCCTATGTGGTGATTGGGGGAGAGCTCTTCCGAAAGAGCGCCTCTGGCATTCTTAGGAGGTGCGTTCCACAACAAGTAGGAAAGGACCTACTCAGAGAGATCCACTCGGGAATGTGCGGCCATCACGCTGCATCGAGCGCCCTGGTCGGGAAAGCCTACCGGCAGGGCTTCTTTTGGCCTACGGCGGTGACGGATGCAAAGGAGATCGTTCGAACATGTGAGGGCTGCCAGTTCTACACGAGGCAGACACATTTGCTGGTGCAGGAGCTGCAGACCATCCCCATCTCTTGGCCCTTTGCGGTCTAGGGGCTCGACCTGGTCGGACCGCTCTAGAAGGCACAAGGCGGTTTCACCTACCTGTTCGTAGACATTGACAAGTTCACCAAGTGGATCGAAGCTAAACCAGTCGCCACGATCACTGCGGTCAAGGCCAAGGAGTTCTTCCAGGATATCGTGGTCAGATTCGGAGTTCCCAACCAGATCATTACAGACAATGGTACCCAATTCAGGAGCGAAGAATTCCAGGAGTGGTGCGAAGGCGTTGGAATCAAGATTTGCTTCGCCTCGGTAGGTCATCCACGGAGTAATGGGCAGGTTGAGCGGGCAAACGGCTTGGTCCTCCAGGGCCTCAAGGCCAGGATTTTTTATCGCCTCAAACCACATGCTGCCCGATGGGTGAAAGAGCTACCGTCAGTACTTTGGGGACTCAGAACCACTCCTAGCCGAGCTACTGGACAAACCCCTTTTTTCCTAGTTTACGGTGCAGAGGCGGTTTTACCAACTGAGCTAGAATTTGGATCCTTGAGGGTCCGGAATTACAAGGAAGCCGAGTCCGAGGAAGGCCGAGTGGTAGAACTTGATCAACTCGAGGAGGCCCGAAACGTTGCTGCCATTCTGTCGGCTAAGTACCTCTAGGGACTTCGGCGTTACCATTCTCGCAATGTCAGAAGTAGAGCCTTTTCAAAAGGAGATCTGGTCCTCAGAAAGAACCAGAAAAGTGAGCACAAGCTCTCTCCAATTTGGGAAGGTCCGTACATTGTGGAGGAGACGGTTCGACCGGGTGCCTATCGACTCAGACGCGAAGATGGCGCGGTTTTGGCGAACACTTGGAACGCCGAACAGCTACGTCGCTTCTACGCATAAGTTATGTACCCGACTCCCGTGCATTAAATAAAGCTGTCGATTATATAGTTCTTTGATCTGTCTTACTACGCTGTTGCCAAGTCGGTCCCGAGTGGTTATCACCCTACTAGCGTAGCGTCTAATCCAAATAGTGCTGATACAAATAAGGCGGAAACGCATGTTCGGGGTGAAGCCACGATAAGCGGCAAGATCCGGACGTTTGTATTAGCGCACAGAGAAGGAAAGACGAAGCTAGAAGAAGGCGCTAACCGCTCGAGAACGGCATTCTGTGGTTCTCGAACGCTTTCGGACACAAAAGTCGGAGCCACTAGTCCCCAATCAGTAGAAATCCGGCCTCCAGCACCTCGCTGCGGGGGCTGGAGCTATCGACTAGGGCAAACAATCGACAGAAAGACGATCAAACTTAGAAACATATAAACGGCACCGTACTAATACTTTATTTACTTTGCTGATCTTCTTTTTTCATTTTCTCGCGTAAAAAAGAGGGGGGAGACGCTGGTGCTGCTGCTGCTGGTGCGGCCGCTGGGAGCGCCGAGGGCGGGATGGCCGAGGTCAGGCGTAGCGCGCGCGACCCAGAGCCGCAAGGATCTTGTCCTCAACCACCCAAAGGGGTGGTATAAGGCGGACGAGGGTCGTGACGGCTAGGTTGTCGCGACGTTCGCGCCCTAACATCTCCATAATAACCTCGGCTACCTCAAAGAGCCCCGGCGCCACCTCCAACAAGGCGGCCACGGCGGCGGCGTCTCTGGCGGCCCCAGCCTCCTCCTCCGCCTCCAGTATGGCAAAGTCGTGCTCCTCCCAGAACTCCGCCTCCTCCCAGCTGAAGAGCAAGCCGTAGAAGCGCTGGAGAAAAAATGCCGCATAAGGGCCGACAAATCTCCTCATGTTAAACATGGAGGAAAGCTGGGAGGAAGAAGGAAAAGAAGGCTCGAAGAAAGGGACGATCGCTCAAGAGCGGTAACGCCCCATTTATAGGCCATGCATGGCCCTGAAGCTGAGACGACACCATTTAAATACACAGAAGATGAAGCGACGTTACGACGCTGCGGATACCCTCGAAGCACAAAGAAGATCAACACGTGTCAGGCGCAGTCCCGACGTAATCTGAACAGAACGAAGGGATATATCGCCAGACATGTGTAAGACACAGTTCAAATTAATTCAGCCCTCCCGCTAAGTTGGCCCAATTAAGCGGGAGGCAACAACGTAAACTTGGGGGCTGAACCACTCAGCCAGGAAGCCACAACGTGAGTCCCGACGCTCGAGAGATGCACGCCAACCACTTGGAAAAGCATGCCTGGGGCGAGAAGGTTACAAACTAAGCCCCGACGCTCGAGAGCTGCACGCCAGCCACTCGGAAAAGCGTGCCTGGGGCGAGAAGGTTACAAACTAAGTCCCGATGCTCGAGGGCTGAACCACTTGGCCAGGAGGGCGACAAGCGTTGTCCCGAGTGCCACTCAAAGTCCCGACGCTCGAGGGCCGAACCAGTCAGCCAGGAGGGCGACAAATGCTATTCAACCCAACAAAGTGCAAATGAGACTAGTCATGTGAAAACTTCGAGCAACGCCTCAGACAAGGGTTAGTGTTCGACACGAAGAGGTACATCAAACTCAGAATTCAAGATTCTCCAGTAAGGACTGCGATGTACTGGAAACCTCTTCGAGCAGCGCGTTAGCCTTGTCTTCGTCGCAAGCGAAACCCTCTTTAACAGCTTCAAGGTCAACTCTCGGATAGTGATATTTGACCATCGCCAACGCCTGGTTCGCACTCATGGTCGCCGACTCCTTTGCGTAAGCTTGATCCTGTCAGCACCTCCCGAGAGAAGCGGAACGGCGTCGTCTCCCTGGCTTGGTTCGGCTCCTTCGATACGCAGAAGGTGCAGAACTGGCTCGTAGGCGACGCGGAGCTCGGTGCGGCTTCGTTTGGCAGCGGTCATCTTCTCCTTGCATTCTGCACCAAAGCCAAGCTGCCATCAGAAAACACACCCAGCGCCAAGTACGTTCAATTCAAGTCAAAGAAGCTTACCCTCCAGCTCTCGCTGTGTCTTCTCCAAGCCAGCTCGAGTTTCGAGGTTAGAACTTTTTGAAGCCTCCAGACGTGCCCTCAGCTCAGCGATGATCGAGTCGCGTCCTGAAACGCGAGGGTGCCGTCATTCTTCCCAGTTATTTAAGAAAGTGTCCATGCCAAACCCAGGGGAGAATCTTGCCTTCGAGCGTATGCTCAAGCTCCGCTTTTTCCTCTCGGAGTGTCATGCACTGGGCCTCCAGCCCATGGACCTCTCTCCACCTTTCGTCGCCGATCTCGTTGATCTTGTCTTGATAATTTTGGTGCTCTTGGAGCTTGGGGAGCACCTTCCGAAAAAACTGTGATCGCTTCTCTGAGTGCTCCCCCATGTCCTAGGCGACACAGCGAAGTCTCAGGGGGGGTGGGGGGGCGCCCGCATTTCTTCATGATTAGCAGACTAAAGAAAGATAGAAGACTTACCCTGACAAGCTTGCTACACCTGATGGTGAGCTCGTAGAGCTCCATCCGAGCCGCAACCTCCGCTTCCTCGTCCTCCTCCATCCCTTTCCAGTCGGAACCCCCCTCACACCACACGGTCCGATTCGGGGGCTTCGGGAGAGGGCCAAGAGGCGGTGGCTCTCGATGGACCTCCTCCACTTCGGGATTCGAAGCTGGGTCAAGCCCGTCGGCCGCTGCATCACTCGACGGCTCGGCGGTCGACCCAGCAGCAGGAGGAGGCGGCGCCCCGGCCGCCGAAGGAGACGGCGACCTAGCCAGCGAGGAGGGGGTCCCCCTTGGAGAAGCCGGCTCCGGGGGCTCCTTTTCAGGAGACCCCCCACTGGGACATCCATAGTAGGAGTCCTGGGTTGACAAAAAGGAAGCATCTCAGCACAGGTAAGAACAAAAAGATAAGGATTACCCGAAAGAACACCTCCTGGATTTCTTAAACTTCATCCCAGGCCTCATCCGAGTCCCGGTGCCGCTCGGAGAGGAGCCCGACCCGACACCAGCAGTCGGGGCGGCCCCTGAGTCAGAGGGCCAGGGCTCTGCGCCTAGTGGCCTGGGGACACTGGAAGTCGAAGGCCCGGCCGGTGAGGGATCAGCAGCCTCCTCCACCGATTGCCGGCGCAGCTCCTCGGCCGAAATGTCAGTCGCTCACTTGGCCTGAACATTCCTCAGCCGAGAGAGGCCGACGACCGGAGAGTCAGAAAAGAAGGATTCACGCTCCTGAAAGGTGAACGATTGCACATTGTCAGAATCACAAATCAGGCAAAAATTATGGAACGACTTCTCGAGAGAGAGGGACACTCACAGGAGGAGGAGGGCTCGCCGCCGAAAACTTGTGAGGACAGCCCCTGTTAGTGATCTCGGTGCCAGGCGCAAAGAAGTCAACCACCCACGCCGCCAATGCATCTCTCGGAAGGGGCGCGCTCGTCTCCCGGGTGGGATCCTGAGTCCCGCTATACTGGAACCCCAAATGGATTCTTTCCTTTAAGGGTTGCACCCGGCGCTTGACAAAGCTGATCGCGATTCCGGGGCCAGACAGCCCCCGGCTTTTCAGATCATTGATCAACGCCAGAAGCTCAGTGACTTGGTTCAACCCGCCGCCATCTGGGGCATCACCCCAACATCGAGAAGCTTTAGGGGCGCGGCCAATGAAAGGGGCAAGAAAAGGATCAACATTTGCACAATAGAACCACTCCCGCTTCCAACCTTTGAGGGAAGTCTTGAGGGGGATGGCGAAGTAATGTTTCTTCAAGCCCTCTCGCAGCTGAAGTCCAGCGCCCCCAATGACACTGGGAGCAGCCCGGTTCGGATGAGGCTTGAGCAGGAAGAGGGAACGGAACAAGTCAAAGTGAGGACGTATCCCAAGATACGCCTCGCAAAGTTGAGCGAAGAGAGCAATGTGAAGAATGGAGTTTGGATTCAAGTTGATCAGCTCGATCTCGTAAAAGTGAAGGAGCCCTCGGAAAAAGGCGCTCCAAGAACGCTAAACCCCCGCCAAAAGAAGGACTCGAAGACCACGATCTCATTCTCCAGGGGTAGGGGGTAAGGCGGCGGGTCGGGTGGAGATCAACTCCAGCGGAGGAAGAACGCCGGTCACGACCAGCTCCTCCAGGCGGGACTCCGTAGTAATGGAGGCCTCCCACCCCACGGTCGCCGGATCGGCGTAACCCTCCGACGACGACGAAGAGTCCGAAGAAGAAGACATCTCGAAGAAGTAAACCCTGTGGGAGGAACCGCCGCGAGTCTTGGGTGCGAAACCGGAAACCCTAGGTCGCCAAGATCGCCAAATGAGATTCGAAGATTTCTCAGCCATGGTGGGGGAGGGGCAAAGATGTCTTTACCCCGACAAGGGTTTCCTCATTTATAAGAAATGAGTCTCAATTTTCGCCTTACGACGGGAAAAAGCAAGGGCTTTCTTACTTAATTCTGGGCCAGATCTAGGGCACGCCCCACGTTGGGCCGAGAGCTGTGTTGCGCAAAATGCGACTAGGTGTCAAGTCTGGTTCGAGGTTTGGGATAAAGTGCGCCCCATGATGGGCCTGAACGCCGGCCGCCACGGAAGATTGGGGCCGGGCATTTTTCGAACATCCTCCAGCGGTATGCTCCATAATTTGGGGTCAATTGCTGGTCACTATTGCATAGCGTGATCGGGTTGTGGGAGGATTTTACCAACACGGTCCTGAGAATGTGCTCCATGAGAGTCTGAAGCAGTGCGCCGTAAACGGGCATAGGCATTACTCTGAATGACCAAGGTATGCCCCATGAGGGTCGATCGAGCTTTGCAAGCCGATTGCCGCATCCCGCAAATGGACGCGGGTACCGCCCGGCCACGAGCCACTCGGCCACGAGCCGCTCGGCCACAAGCCGACATATTTCAGGTACGCCCCATGAGGGTCAATTGAGCTCGACAAGCCAGTTGCCACGCACTGTGAACGGGCGTGGGTACCACTCGGCCACGAGCCAAGAAACTATGGTACGCCCCATGAGGGTCAATTGAGCTCGACAAGCCAGTTGCCGCACACCGTGAACGGGCGCGGGTACCACTCGGCCATGAGCCAAGCAACTATGGTACGCCCCATGAGGGACAATTGAGCTCTGCGAGCCGGTTATCGCACACCGTAAATGGACGCGAGTACCACTCGGCCACGAGCCGACCAACCGCAATGATCCATCCCTCTATGCCCTGCAAAGATCGATGACGAGCGTAAGCGCTACTCGGACATCGAGTTGGGGAAAACATTGGGAATAAACCCGGCAATTAATAAGTCCTTTACGATCTTTTTTCCCATGAAATCTCTCTAACAGGACCAGAGGGGGAAATCCGATCTTAAAGCAAATGGGGGCTATTGTGGGATGTCCGAGAAAGGAATCCCGTAGGAGAAGCCAATGACCAACCAGGCTGAGGACGGAGCGGCAGGCCCAGAAACTAGAAGCATTACGAAGAGCCCATGGCCGTAACCTGACTTCTTCCCCAAGGCAGCTGGTTGTCACCTCGATGAAGCTTCGCGCCGCGTCAGGACAACCCCGTCGAAAGTAAAGCCTGCGACCTGGCGCCGACAGAGCCTGTAGGCACCATAACCTGTCGCATCGGCAGGTCAGGTCAGGAAAGGAACGACCAAATCCCCTGGACGTAGTGGGGCTCGGTAGACAGAGACAAATCATGTACTCATGAAGCCACCTTGTCCAGGGCCAGGTGGCGCCCGTTTGTAGCGTATCCTTCCCCCAGTATATAAGGGGGAGGGAACAACCCTAAAAGAAGAGAAAAAGGAGACCACATCTAGATATCCAAGAACACAGGACTAGGGTATTATCTCCTCTGCGAGAGCCCGAACCTGTCAAAAAAAGATTGCCCTTGCATCCTGTGTTACCATCTTGCTCCGATCTCGCACGAATCCCCTAGGATCACAAATCTCATTGCCAGCAGAACCGATCATCGACAGGTATCATTAGTTCGAATGACATGGCTAAGCTGAACTACCACGTTCTAGCTACCCCATTCTGGTGATTAATATTAACCAGTAAGTATAATCCAACCTAGGGTGACTAATGGTTTATTGGCATACAAGTATTATGGACAAGGTGACAATATCAAGTGGTATTTATCTAATCCCAAATTTAATCGAAAGCATCATAATTAAACTAGCATGCATAATTTAAAATAAACCAATATTTTAAAACATGGGAACAAAATGGTCAAAGCATAACTTGCCTTCAAAGAGCAGCTGGTTTTGGTCTAGATCTTGATCTTGAGCTTGTTCCTCGAAATCAACTCCCTCACACAATTCGACGTCTACGCGCAACAGATAAAGAACCAGATAAACACGCAGAACAACATACAAACAAACATTTAGGAAAATACTACAGATCAAAATTGCTTGTAATGTCATGAAAATTTCTAGATAATTATTTTAGCATTTTCTAAGATTTATAAAATTTATTTTTGACATTTTTTGGATGTGTAGTTTACGAGTGACAAAATTCATAAGTTTGGACATTGCGCGAATAATTTAACAGTATAAATCTAATTATAAAATTTTAGTAAAATTGACATAGCTAGGTATTATTTTTTACTAATTAACAAAATTTGTTGCCAGCAATTTGGACTTAAAATGAATTTGTAGCGAAAAAGACAAAAATCGCAATTCCTGAAAAAAAAACTCATGTACAACTAGCCTTCATTCCTTTTCTGCATGGCACTATTCACATTATATATGTGTATACTTCTAGCGTTTCCTTGACTTGGTAGTTCGGCTAGGCTAAAAGAGATTTGGCTGTAGAAAAAAACACAGAGAACAAAATCGGCCAGGCGACAGCACAGGGCGGCGAACGCAGTCGGCCGGACGCGGTCGGTCGGACGCGGGTGGTCGGACGCAGCCGGTCAGACGCAGTCCTAAAATGTGTGTGTAAACATGCCTGACACATATACATGCATGCAATTATAAAGTCTAAATGAAGGAAGAGGATATTAGAAAGAGGGTTGATCGGCTGGAACAAAAAGGCAAAATTCACGCAGGAAAAGACGGCCAAAATTTATATGGCGTAGAATATTTTGTTGCGGGATTTGTGTTTGTTTCCATGTATTCATCAGGATACTACATGAGGCTACAAGAAAGTCGGGATCAACCGATCGATAGAAACAGAGTGCACGCGCGCAAAAGAAAGGCGAGAAAGTACCGATCGACGACGGGCAGTAGCGCGGACCGTCGACACTGAAGGAGGCAAGTCCGGAGAGTACACCGGCGGCGGTGGCGATAACGGCGGCGACGAGAGGAGTGCGTGGTCGGCCTGACAAGCAGTAGCGACTAGGCGGCAGTCAGTCGGACGAGTCGGTCGTGTGGAGTTGAGGATAGTAGGTGATATGAGGAGAGGGGGAAATGGATGGCAGAATGGAATGTGCAGGAGTGTGGAGGTTACTAGTTCATGCGTTGCAAGGAGATGGAAAACGGCTAGAAAGTAATGAATGGAAACGGCTGGTGTTATGTCGGGACCCGAATTTGCAAATCCGGACCCTTTGTGTATTCAGCACTAGTCCAGGAACGCGTTAGTGCACACAGTCTTAACATCGGTAAATATCACAATCATACCACTCGATACTAATAAAGTACTTTAATTAAATAGTCAAACTGGTTGCTCGACCTTATGGTCAAGTTACAATGCAATGCGCCTCGCAGGCGAAACTTATTAAGAGAGAAATAATAGCAGCGGAAAATAAGATAACATCGTGGCGCCATCCAAGATACCACAGTAACCGATCGGGCTCGCTCCTAAGTAGACGGTTCCTCTTGGAGCTCCTCCTCCAAAGCCGTGTAGTCTCCTCTTCAACCGGGTGTTGTATTGCGGCAAGGGTGAGTACTTGGTACTCAGCAAGTCATGCACAGAATGCAAGCTAATATACTATATGCATGGCTTGATACAAAGGAATAGCTCAAGGTATATTTGCAGTAAAACAGCATTTTGACGGGTAGCATAAGTAGATTCGTAAGCAGTAAAAACAAGTATAGCATAAATAACTTTTCAAGGAGTTTAGTAAACATCTTTCCCATCCTAATCCACATTTCCGTCAACATCATTATTAATCCAACCCAACCTTTCAAGTCCAAGTTATTTTTGAGAAAATCTAACCCTTGATCAGTAATTCGAGCGATGTCGATCATGGACACGGCTATTCGAATAGATTCTACACTCTGCGAGAGGTTATGCACTTTACCCACAAGATACAAATCAAACACCACAAAGGCGAGTTCCCATAACAAAGTCTTTGGAAACTTCTAACAATACAAGTGAGCCTCCCGGTTATTGCACACTAACCCTTCCCTTAGCTAAGGCGAAGTTTAGGCCAATCAACTGTTAGATGGGTACTGGCCTCACTTCCAGATCGATCCCCTCGCACAACTTACACAAAGGGTGTAGTTGACCTCCCGAGGTCCCACAGTGCGTTATTAGCAACTTAATCAACTAGGTCCATCCCATTACGGACATGTGGTTGCAAGGTTGACTCGGTTCAAAGGCTTGCAAGGTTAAGTCTTTAGGGTACCAGGCAAGACTACCCAAGAACCAAATCAACATCCCGATTGCCACAACCGCCCACCTGATCATTCTTGCCACATGCCCCTACGAAAACTATTTATCAAACCCTAGTTGATTACCATGCACCACGTGCCATCAACATCACATGATACCTTTCCAAAACAGGTTCAATATATCATTAAGTCAATATTAACATTTGATTGTCCAAAATCATGTCATGAGCACGTAGCAGGTCTAAGCAACATACTACAACGATCTAATTTCCCATGTTGGCAATTTAATAATGTCCAACTAGTAAACCACAACTAGGGTGACAAGGGTCATGGCACATATTTAATTAATCAAGGTGTCATACAGCAATTTGGCATTTATCTAATTTCCCATATTTAAATAAAGTATTTTCTAATTGAACTAGCATGCAATAATTTGAACCAAAATAGGTTTCAAAATAGGATCAACATGGTCAAAGCACAACTTGCCTTCAAAAAGTACTTGTTCTTGGTCTTGAGTTGGATCCAGAGTCAATACTTCTCCTTCGAATCCCTCTGGCACTTCAACGTCTACTCGTAAAGCGTGCAAATAGCAATACACGAATAAACAATAGGCAAAAATTGTCCAAACATCCAAATAAAATCCATAAACAGAGAGAACATAATTTTATAAATTTTTAGAAACTAGAATCGTCAAATTTGGAGTTTAAATGCAAAAGTTATAACATTTCGAAGTTTAAATAATCAATTAAATAATATTACAAAGGAAAACTTTAGTCCAAAAATTAAATAAAATTCATAATTAAGTAGATCTCAATTTTATACAAATTTAGAAATTTGAATCACTCAAATCGGAGTTGAAACGCAAAAGTTATAAGCATTTGAAGTTTGAAACAAAATCTGAAATCATTATTTCGAATTAATAAATCATTTTCTTTTTCGAAAATTAATTATTGGCGCCAATGAGGACACGTGGCAGCCTTCGATTGGGCGGTGGCGTCGGTAGGTCCATGGGCGTGGTCCATGGTTTGGCTTGGTCCACCGTGGACTCGGTCCCACGGCTCACGTGTCGGCGACAGGTGGGACCACTCGGGTAGCGTCATTCTTTGGCGTCGGCCGCTCGACCACGGTCTTTGGCGGTGGGACCCATCGTGGACGTCATTCTTGGCGTCGGCGCCTTTCGGGACATTTGGCGACATGTGGGCCCGCCATGATGTCGGCGTGGCGTCATGGTGCGATGTGGCTGGCCGCCGACATCACGGGCCCTGTGTCGGCGTCACGCCGCATGCGCTCATGGATCGGCCGACCGCGCGGCGGTCAATCTCCCGCACACGTGGCTAGATCTCGGCCGTTGATTTGAAAATCAACGGCCCAGATTGGATCTGGACTCACGCGTTTGGGGTGAACGCGTTTGATCTGGACCGTTGGATCTAGATCCAACGGTCGAGATTGGATCTGGGATTTTTGGACGGAATCTCACCGTGAGATGACGTGGCGTGATCTGGGACGTTGGATCTGGATCGGACGGCTGAGGGAGCTCGAAGTCCGGCGATGGCTCACGGCGGCGCTGGGTCACCGGCGCAGGGAACGACGACCTAGCCGACGGCGTTTCGGGCGCGCTCCGGCGAGGTGAGAGGTCTCCTCCGACGCGGCTTGACCTCCCGGTTCTGGATCTGACCTCAACGGCGGCGGAGGACGACGGAGACGGCGGCAATCGGCGAAGAACTACGGCGGAACGCTACGGCAACTACGGCGAGCGATTGCGGCTAGACGGCGGCGGCTCAGGCGACGTTGTCTAGGGCTACGGGTGCGCAATGAAGCGGGCTTCACGATGGCGGCGACGGCGCAATAAATAGGGGCCTCGGCTTCCGTGTATCGCGCGGAGACCGAGGTCGACACGGCTGCGGCGGCGGAGTCCGACGGCGACTCGGATTGGGTGACGTGGCGCGCGCACAGCCGTTGGATCGAGATCCAACGGTGCGTGGGTTTGGGTTCGGGTCGGACTCGGGCGAGCTGGCTGGCTCGGTCGGGCTCGGGTCCGGCGACGTGGCTCAATCGTGGCCGTTGGATCAAGATCCAACGGTCACGCAGGTTTGGGCTCGGCCGAGCGGGTTCGGCTGGACCAACTGGCGCGGGTCGGACTCGAGTCTGACTCGGACTCGGGTCCGGTCGGAGGAACAGTAAAACCCACTCGCATTTAAATAATCCAATTAAATTCCCAGAAATTCAATTAAATCATTAAAAATAGCAAAAGACTCAGAAAAATTCTGGAAAATATTTTTGGGTATTTGGGACTCAAATAAAATATTTCCAACAAAATTTTATTTGCAAAGTTAAATTCTTTAATTCTTTTAAAATGGAATAAATTCAAATAAATTCCAAATAAATCCAAATAAATTCGAGAAAATTCCAAAAATTCACCAAAGTGCCAAATCACACATAGATTTAAGAAAAGCAAAATTTTGGGGTGTTACAAACCTCCCCCCTTAATAGAATCTCGTCCCCGAGATTCAGGGCTAACTAAGGAATAGGTTCGGAAACTCTTTCTTCAAATCCTCTTCGCGCTCCCAAGTCGCTTCACTGAACTCTACAGAAACGGGTCGACTTGTTCCTCGTCTCTCGATCCATTGTGTCTAGAATCTTCACGGGATGCTCCTTGTACGTCAAATCTTCTTGCAACTCAATTGACTCTAGCGGTGTCTGTTCCTCAGGTACTCGGAGACACTTCTTCAACTGGGACACGTGGAACACGTCATGTACTCCTGTCAACGACTGTGGCAACTCCAGCTGGTAAGCAACTTCGCCTCTGCGGCTCAAAATCTTAAATGGTCCAACATAACGGGGTGCAAGTTTCCCTTTAGCATGGAACCTCTTAACTCCCCTGAGAGGCGTAACTCTGAGGTATACAAAGTCTTCTGGTTCAAAACTCAAGTCCTGGCGACGATTGTCAGCATAACTCTTCTATCGTGATTGGGCTATCTTCAACCTTTCCCTAATCATGGCAATCTGCTCTTCAGCTTCTTGAAGAATATCAGGCCCGAAGACACGGCGCTCGCCGGTCTCATTCCAATTCAATGGCGTCCGACAGGGTCGACCATACAGTGCCTCAAAAGGTGACATCTCAGAAACTAGCCTGGTAACTATTGTTGTAATGGCCCAGAACTCGGCATACGGCAAACTCTTATCCCAAGAGGTAGCATAAGCCAATGCACACGCTCTTAACATATCCTCCGTAATCGATTGACTCTTTCTGGCCTGGTCCATCCGTCTGTGGATGATAGGTCAGATCTTGAAGTTCAAACGGGTTCCCATGGCTTCATGCAACTTATTCCAGAACCTTGAGGTAAATTGGGTACCTCTGTCCGATACAATCCTCTTTGGCACTCCGTGCAAACAGACGATCCTGACCATATACAACTCTGCTAACTTACCCCCCGAGTAGGTTGTCTTTACGGGGATAAAATGGGCTACTTTGGTCAAGCGATCCACTATAACCCATATGGAGTCATAACCTCCTTGAGTCTTAGGCAAACCGGTAATGAAATCCATTCCGATTTCCTCCCACTTCCACTCAGGTATTTTCAATGCATTGTAGTAATCCTGCTGGTCTCTGATGCATTGCCTTGACTCTCTGGCATACGTCGCACAATGCAACATGCTCGGCGACTTCATGCTTCATGCTCGGCCACCAGAATCTTTCCTTCAAATCTTGATACATTTTGGCGCTTCGGGATGAATTGAATACTTGGAGTCATGGGCTTCTTCCAAAATCAGTTGCTTTAATTCCTTCTTGTTGGGCACACAAATCCGATCCTTCATCCATAACGTGCCTTGCTCATCCAACTTGAAGTCCTCTGCCTTGCCTTCCTCCATGATGGTCTTAATCCTGCGGATCTTGTCATCATCCTTCTGTCCTTCCCGGATCTGGTCCTCTAGGGTAGGCTTCACTTCCAATGCGGCCAAGAATCCGCTTGGTACCACCTCAATCTTCATTCCCTGGAAATCCTCACATAGCTCATCCTGACTTGTGGCTAGCAACATACTCACCGTATGGCTTTTCCGACTCAGAGCATCGGCTACTACGTTGGCCTTCCCGGGATGGTAATGGATTCCAACATTGTAGTCCTTGATCAACTCTAACCATCTCCTCTGCCTCATATTCAGATCTGACTGGGTGAATATGTATTTAAGGCTCTTATGATCCGTAAACACTTCACATCTGTTCCCGATCAGATAGTGACGCCATATCTTCAAGGCATGCACTACGGCAGCTAACTCTAGGTCATGCGTCGGATAATTTTCCTCATGCGGCCTCAACTGCCTTGATGCATAAGCGACGACCTTTCCATTCTCGTGATCGCACACATTCAAGTCCTTGGCGCGATCGTCACAATAAATATCAAAGCTTTGATTAACATCCCAGAGAACTAACACCTGGCAGTCTTGATGTCAATCGCTTCTTCAGCTCCTGAAATCCTTTCTCACATTCTGGCGTCCATGCAAACTTCTTCTACTTTTTCAGCAATTGCGTAAGAGGTCTCGCAATTGTCGAGAAGCCTTCAATGAAACGGCGATAGTATCCTGCCATTCCAAGGAAACTTCTGATCTGGGTCACGGTCTTTGGCTGCTGTAACACCCCAAAATTTTGCTTTTCTTAAATTCATGTGTGATTTGGCACTTTGGTGAATTTTTGGAATTTTCTGGAATTTATTTGGATTTATTTGGAATTTATTTGAATTTATTCCATTTTGAAATAATTAAAGAATTTGATTTTGCAAATAAAATTTTGTTGGAAATATTTTATTTGAGTCCAAAATAATCCAAAATATTTTCCAGAATTTTTCTGGAATTTTTCTGAGTCATTTGCTATTTTTAATGAATTAAATGAATTACTGGGAATTATTTTAAATATTAAATCGCTGGAAATTCAACTCGGGTCGAGTACTGTTCATCCGACCGAGTCGGAACCCGAGTCGGACTCGAGTCCGACCCGAGCCAGTTGACTCGACCAAACCAGCTCCCAACCCTAATCAATCCCAACCGTCGGATCAAGATCCAACGGCTGAGATCCGCCGTGCGGCTCGAGCCGTATCCGCCCGGATCCGATTGCGCCCGTCGCGATCGTGGGCCGTTGATCGTGCCATGGGGCCAGGCGCCGTCGTCGTCTCGGCCGAGACCGAAGCCGGACTCGCCGCCCGCGCCCGCCGTGTAGAATTAGGTTTCCATCTCGGGCACGACGCCGAGGCTATTTAAAGCCCTGGTCACGCCCCGAGGTTTCCCTCATCCTTGCGCACCCGTTCCCCCGAGCCATCTCGCCTGAGCCGTCGCCGTTTGCCCGTACGAGTTCGCCGGAGTTGGAACTCTGTTGCGCCGCGGTTTCTTGCCGTTTCCGCTGCCGTCGTCGTCGTCTTCCGCCGAGAAGAAGCCCAGATCTGGAACCCCCGAAGCCAGGCGCACCCGAAGAGACCTTTCACTTCGCCGGAGCTGCACGGACACGCCGCGTGGGAGGTCGTCGTCTACGTCTCCGGTGCCCAAGCCTCGCCGCGCCATCGCCGGACCTCGCGAGCTCTGTGGACCGTCCGATCTTGATCGTGCGGTTGAGGTGAGTTCACGTGTTCCAAACCCGATTAGATCTGGACCGTTGGATCAAGATCCAACGGCCCACGATCGCCACGTGCGGTAGTAGTGTTATTATAGGATTAGATCTGGACCGTCCGATCTAGATCGAACGGCCCACGATCATCGAGTAGATTCAACGTGTTAACCCTGGATCTAATCGCGGCCGTCGAAATTCAAATCAACGGCCGAGATTGCGCCACGTGTCGGGAAGCCTGACCGTCGCGGTCAGCGCCGTCCACGCGCGTGTGGGCGCGTGTCTCTGACACGTGGGCCCCGCAAGTCAGAGGGCCCACGCGTCAGCCGCGTTTGCGTGAGACCCCGCACTGACAGGTGGGTCCCACCTGTCAGTCTCACCCGAGCCGTGGACCGGGTCCACCATGGACCGAACCGCGCCGTGGGCTGAGCCCATGAGCTGGCTGACGTCAGCCAACCAATCAGAGGCTGCCACGTGTCCATGCTGACGCAATAATTAATTTCCGAAAAAGAAAATGATTTATTAATTCGAAATAATGATTTCAGATTTTGATTCAAACTTCAAACGCTTATAACTTTTGCGTTTCAACTCCGATTTGAGTGATTCAAATTTCTAAATTTGTATAAAATTGAGATCTACCTAAAAATGAATTTTATTTAATTTTTGGACTAAAGTTTTCCTCTGTAAAATTATTTAATTGATTATTTAAACTTTAAATAATCATAACTTTTAATCTTAACTCCAAATTTGATGATTCCAGTTTCTAAAAATCCATAAAATTATGTTCTTTCTGTTTATGGATTTTATTTGGATGTTTGGACACTTTTTGCCTATTGTTTATTTGTGTATTTGCTATTTGCACGCTTTACGAGTAGACGTTGAAGTGCCGGAAGGATTCGAAGGAGAAGTATTGACTCAGGATCCAACTCAAGACCAAGAGCAAGTACTTTTTGAAGGCAAGTTGTGTTTTGACCATGTTGATCCTATTTCGAAATCTATTTTGATTTAAACTATTGCATGCTAGTTCAATTAGAAAAATACTTGGTTTAAACATGGGGGTTAGATAAGTACCAATTTGCTGTATGACACCTTGATTATCTAAGTATGTGCCATGACCTTTTGTCACCCTAGTTGTGGTTTACTAGTTGGACATTATTAAATTGCCAACATGGGTTTAGACCGTTGTAGTATATTGCTTAGACACCTTTCGTGCTCATGACATGATCTTGGACAATCAAATGCTAATATTGACTTAATGATATATTGAACCTGTTTTGGAAAGGTATCATGTGAAGTTGATGGCACGTGGTGCATGGTAATCAACTGGGGTTTGATAAACAGTTTTCGACTGGGGCATGTGGCAAGAGTAATCAGGTGGGCCAGTTGTGGCGTTGGGAATGTTGATTTGGTTCTTCGGGTAGTCTTGCCCTGGTCACCCTAAGGACTTAACCTTGCAAGCCTTTGAACTGGGTCTAACGTGCAACCACATGTCTGTAATGGGACGGACCTAGTTGACTAAGTTGCTAATAACGTACCTGTGGGACCTCAGGAGGTCAACTACACCCTTTGTGTAAGTTGTGCAGGGGAGCGCATCGGGCCGAGGCCAGTACCCATCTAACGGTTGATTGGCCTAGACTTCGCCTTAGCGAAGGGAAGGGTTAGTCTTGCGCAATAACCGGGAGGACCACTTGTATTGTTAGAGGTTTCCGAAAGACTTTGTTACTGAACTTCGCCTTTGTGGTGTTTGACTGTATCTTGTGGGTAAAGTGCATAACCTCTGCAGAGTTTAGAATTTATTCGAATAGCCGTGTCCGCGGTATTGGACATCGCTCGGGAATTACAGTCAAGGGTTAGATTTTCTCAAAAATAACTTTGGTTTGGAAGTTGGGTTGGTTTAATAATGAAGATGATGGAAATGTGGTTTAGGATGGGAAAATGTTTATTGAACTTCTTGAAAAGTTATTTATGCTTTACTTATTTCTACTGCTTTGAATCTACTTATATTACTTGTCAAAAGTCATTTCTTGCAAATACACCTTGAGCTATTCCTTTGTACCAAGCCATGCATATAGTATATTAGCTTGCATTACAGGCATGACTTGTCGGGTACCAAGTACTCACCCTTGCCTCAACACAACACCAGTTGAAGAGGAGACTACGCCAGCTTTGGAGGAGGAACTCCAAGAGGATCCGTCTACTTAGGGAAGCGAGCCCAGTCAGTTGCCTGTGGTATACTGGATGGCGCCACGAAGTTTATTTGATTTTCCGCTGCTACTATTTTTCTCTGAATAAGTTTCGCCTTGCGAGGCATATATTTGTAACTTGGCCATAAGGTCGAGTAACCACTTTGGTTATTTAAATAAAGTACTTTGATAATATCGAATGGTATGATTGTGATATTTACCAATGTTAAGACTGTGTGCACTAGCGCGTTCCTGGACTAGTGCTGCATACACAGAGGGTCCGGATTTGCAAATTCGGGGTCCCGACAGAGGTGGTATCAGAGCCATACTTGACTGTAGGCTCAACCCTAGCTAGAATGGTTGTAGTGAGGATAAAACCTATTTTCTAAAAGCTAAAAATTTGTGAAGACAAGAAATGACATCTCGACTTATCCCCTTCTCTCTTTTCTTGTCTCTTGCTGAAATTTTCCCTTACCTTGTCACAATTTAAAAAAAAATTCCGAGTTCTTACGTAAAGCACTCTTGTGACAGATGGAGGAAAGAGTTCAACTACGTTGATCTGGGAGTTGGTCACGCCGCGGAACTTTAGCATATGCTACAAACTCTCGGAGATTTTGAGAAGCCCCAATACCAAGTAGAAGTGATCAGACAAGCGGGATTGATCAAGGCTTGTGACGTGAAGATTGAGGTACCTGCTAGGAAAAAGGGCCCAGGCAATCGCCCG
The DNA here is from genome assembly GCA_036346355.1 of Rhipidocladum racemiflorum. Classification (NCBI taxonomy): domain Eukaryota; kingdom Viridiplantae; phylum Streptophyta; class Magnoliopsida; order Poales; family Poaceae; genus Rhipidocladum; species Rhipidocladum racemiflorum. Next base: position 39,150,206 of record CM070581.1, read on the forward strand.
ATACACCGTGACCGCCAGAGATCTACAATGCAGATGGGTATCCAAGAAGTATCACGACGAGCAATGCGGCACATTACCCGTATCTACGCCAGAGAGTTGGAGAGTACGGTGTTCCGTTATCATCCGCGCAGCGATAACCTTCTTGACCCGGCGATTCAGATGAGGATGCCACGGTTACACGCTTGGCACGATTTGTCGCCGCCAGGAGGATGTACTAGATAATACAAGCAAGGAGCTACAGAAGGCCCGCAAGGAGATCACGACAGAGAAGAACAGATGGCGGGAAGCTCAAGAGTATGTGGCACACCTTCTACGAAGGATTGACGAGTTGGAGATGACTTTGTACGGACCAGACCCAGAGCCAAGATTGAGCTACACGAGCGAGATCCAGAGGAGTCGGATCTCGATGAGGACACCGCTTCTTCGACTACCATAGAGGACACGATTCTTTGGACATGGCGATCGTTTACGCCTATGCCACAAAGACCGTGCCCTGTGCCGTGGAGGTTTTCTCGATGAGTGAGCATAGGTTCTATAGTGAGACTCCTTCGCCGAGTCACGTCATAGAATAAAGAGTCACCCTTTAGGCGTTAGACTCCAGAATTAGTTCGATTTGGATTTGCTTTGTTTGCTGAGTGTGCAGTATGTGTTGCAAGGCCCTTAGGCATTGTAAGCAGCCATACCAAGTTATTAAATAATAAAGTTGGACCTTAAAGTTACCCCTTTCGCCCCGCATAAGTTCCATATTACTCGTCTATTCTTGTTTCCCTCTCATCTCTAAACCTAGAGCAAACCGACAGATGGTGAACACCCGTGGAAACTTTGGAAGCAATGGGAGTGGTTCTCGCCCAGCAGAAAACCCCAATGATGGAGCACCAGCACCGCCACTGGATGTGCAGAATTTCGGAGCTTTTCTTGCTGCGCCTGCACTCGATTGATGCATGCTATGATGCAACAAATGCAGCACGTCCTTTGCTCAGGCCACGCTAATCAAGTTAATCATGGACAACGCCGTAATACAAGACTATCGAGTTCATGAGAACTCACCCACCCACTTTCTCTGGGAATGCCAATCCATTGGAGGCCGATGATTGGTTAAGATCAATCGAGAGGAAGCTACACATAGCTCAATGCATAGGATATGAGAAGGTACTTCACGCTTCTCATCACCGGAAGGAACAAATTACCGAATGGTGGGAGAACTTCGTGCCACGCAAGAGAACCCTCAAGATATCACTTGGGAAGAGTTCACAAATGCATTCGACAAGATCACGTGCTGAAGGAATCATGGACCTTAAGAAGGAGGAGTTCAGAGCATCAAGCAAGGTAATCAGCCCGGTCGACTACCTGAACAAGTTCACACAGCCTAGCACGCTACGCACCGAGGATGTAGCGACGGATAAAGCCGCATACCTCGTTTTATGAAGGGACTTAACTCAGGATTGCAAGTAGGATTGATCACCCACACCTTTCCAGATTTCCAAGAGCTGGTGAATAAGGCGCTTATTCTTGAGGACAAGCGCAAGGAACTGGATGAGAACAGAAGCGCGAGGATGCAACAAAGCAAGGATCACGCCAGGAACGCAATACCTGAGAGTTGCACCAAATCAATTCTTGATTCCAACCACGAGAATGCAACAAGGACACCATCCCGGACCAAGACCTGCCAATCGAACTACTGCACCCTAGCCCCACTAGAAACACTACTCGTGCACAAGAAGGAACAAGTGAGACGCCGCTACAAGCCGCAACGAGCCAGACACTTTGCCAACAGCTTGTCCAAAGAAGACAAAGCAGGAGTGACCCGGCCGCTTCAACCTAGGAACCACCCCAACTAGGACGCCAAAGACAGAGCCACACCCTGCATCGTGGTGAGAGGCCGAGTCAACCATGTCATCGCAGATGAACTGCAGAATGCTACGGACGTCGTACTGGGTAAGTTACTTGTTAACTCAGTACCTGCAACAGTTTTGTTTGACTCTGGAGCTTCGCATTCGTTTGTTTCGCAAGGCTTTGCTACTAGAAATGATTTGAGGATTGCAAGACTTAAGTGCATGCTTTTAGTTCAAACCCCTGGTTCCGAACTCCGAACGAAAGTAGGATGTTCCGGGGTGAGAATACTGATAGGTGGAATAGAGTTCCTAGCAAACCTTATAATTTTGGAGACCCAGACCTTAGACGTCATATTGGGAATGGATTGGTTATCCAAGCACAAGGCCGTATTGGATTGTGGACGAAGGACTATCTCAGTTGAGAGCCCGTGTGGGAAGAAAGTGGAATTTCAAGCCACTGCGATTAGAGATGGACAGTTGATGGTTAACAAGTACCAAGGCAATCGGCATAGAGGATGTCCCAAGAGTGAATGAGTACCAGGATGTTTTTCCCGAAGATCTACCCGGTATGCCGCGATAGGGACATAGAATTTGTAATAGAGCTTGTACACAGTACAAGACCGATAGCAAAGAGACCCTATCGGATGTCCACCGAGGAGTTGGTAGAGATGAAGAAACAAATAGAGGAGTTAATGGAGAAAGGATTTATCGACCGAGTTCGTCACCGTGGGGAGCACCGGTTTTGTTTGTCAAGAAGAAGGACGGGAGTTTCAGGATGTGCATTGACTACCGTGCACTCAATGAAGTCACCGTGAAGAATAAGTATCCGCTACCCAGGATTGATGATTTGTTTGATCAGCTGAGAGGAGCCGGAGTTTTCTCCAAGATTGACCTAAGATCGGGATACCATCGCTGAAGATCCGATCGAGAAGATATTCAAAACCGCATTTTCGTCAAGATATGGACATTACGAGTTTACAGTTATGTCCTTTGGTCTGACAAATGCGCCAGCATATTTCATGAATATGATGAATAAGGTGTTCATGGAATATTTGGACAAGTTTGTCGTCGTGTTCATAGACGATATCCTAATCTACTCCAAGACAGAGAGTGAACATGCCGAACACTTAAGGCGAGTTTTGGAAAAGGCGAGGAACAGCAACTTTTCGCCAAGTTCAGCAAGTGTGATTTTTGGAAGGACAAGGTGGAGTTTCTTGGACATGTAATGACCGCATGAAGGAGTCGCCAGAGATCCAAGCAAAGTAGAAGCTGTGTTACATTGGGAGCACCAAGATCGTGACCCATTCGGAGTTTCCTTGGAATGGCAGGATACTACCGCCGTTTCATCGAAGGCTTCTCGACAATTGCGAAACCTCTTACGCATCGCTGAAGAAGGAAAAGAAGTTTGCATGGACGCTTTAATGTGAGAAAGGTTTTCAGAGTCAAGAAGCGATTGACATCAAGACCGGTGTTAGTTCTACCGGATGTGGCTCAAAGCTTCGATATTTATTGTGACGCATCACGCCAAGGACTTGGATGTGTGCCGATGCAGAAGGGAAAGGTCGCCGCTTATGCATCAAGGCGATTGAGGCCGCATGAGGAAAATTATCCGACACATGACTTAGAGTTAGCTGCCGTAGTGCATGCTTTGAAGATATGGCGTCACTATCTCGATTGGAAACAGATGTGAAGTGTATACGGATCATAAGAGCCTTAAGTACATATTCACCCGATCGGATCTGAATATGAGGCGAGAGGAGATGGTTAGAGTTGATCAAAGACTATAATGTTGGAATCCATTACCATCCCGGAAGGCCAACGTAGTAGCCGATGCCCCGAGTCGGAAAAGCCATACCGTGAGTACGTTGCTAGCCACAAGTCGGGATGAGTTATGTGAGGATTTTCAGAATCGAAGATTGAGGTTGTACCTAGCGGATTCTTGGCCGCATTGGAAGTAAAGCCTACCCTAGAGGATCAGATCCGAGAAGGACAGAAGGATGATGACAAGATCCGCAGGATTAAGTCCATCAAGGAGGAAGGCAAGGCAGAGGATTTCAAGTTGGATGAGCAAGGCACGTTGTGGATGAAGGATCGCATTTGTGTGCCTAACAAAAAGGAGTTAAAGCAACTGATTTTGGAAGAAGCCCATGACTCCAAGTACTCAATTCATCCCGGAAGCGCCAAGATGTATCAGGATCTCAAGGAGAGATTCTCGTGGCCGAGTATGAAACGTGAAGTTGCCGAGCATGTTGCATTGTGCGACGTATGCCGTAGAGTCAAGGCAATGCATCAGAGACCAGCATGATTGCTACAGCCGCTGAATATACCTGAGTGGAAGTGGGATGAAATCGGAATGGATTTCATTACCAGTTTGCCGAAGACTCAAGGAGGTTATGACTCCATATGGGTTATAGTGGATCGCTTGACTAAAGTAGCCCATTTTATCCCCGTGAAGACCACTTACTCGGAGATAAATTAGCGTAATTGTACAATATCAGATTGTCTGCTTGCACGAGTGCCAAAGAGGATTGTATCGGACAGAGGTACCCAATTTACCTCAAGGTTCTGGAATAAGTTGCATGAAGCCATGGGAACCCGTTTGAACTTCAAGATACCTTATCATCCACGAGGCGGATGGACAGGCAGAAAGAGTCAACCAGATTCGAGGATATGTTGAGAGCTTGTGCATTAGCTTATGCTACTTCTTGGGATAAGAGTTTACCGTATGCCGAGTTCAGTTACAACAATAGTTATCGTGCTAGTTCTACGATGTCACCTTTTGAGGCCTTCAGATGGTCGACTGTCGGACGCCATTGAATTGGAATGAGACCGTGGCGCCGTGTCTTTGGGCCTGATATTCTTCAAGAGGTCAAGAGCGGTCGCTATGATTAGGGAAAGGTTGAAGATAGCCCAATCTCGACAGAAGAGTTATGCTGACAATCGTCGCCGAGATTTGAGTTTTGAACCAGAAGACTTTGTTTACCTCAGAGTTACGCCTCTCAGGGGAGTTAAGAGGTTCCATGCCAAAGGGAAACTCGCACCCCGTTATGTTGGACCGTTTAAGATTTTGAGTCGCAGAGGCGAAGTTGCCTATCAGCTGGAGTTGCCACAGTCGTTGGCAGGAGTGCATGATGTATTCCATGTGTCCTGAGGAACAGACACCGCTAGAGTCAATTGAGTTGCAAGAGGATTTGACTTATAAGGAGTATCCCGTGAGGATTCTAGACACAATGGATCGAGAAACTAGAAACAAGTCAACCCGTTTCAGAGTTCAAGGAGCAACCATGAAGAAAGCGAAGCGACTTGGGAGCGCGAAGAGGATTTGAAGAAAGAATTTCCAAACCTATTCCTTTAGTAAGCCCTGAATCTCGGGGACGAGATTCTATTAAGGGGGGGAGGTTTGTAACACCCCAAAATTTTGCTTTTCTTAAATTCATGTGTGATTTGGCACTTTGGTGAATTTTTGGAATTTTCTGGAATTTATTTGGATTTATTTGGAATTTATTTGAATTTATTCCATTTTGAAATAATTAAAGAATTTGATTTTGCAAATAAAATTTTGTTGGAAATATTTTATTTGAGTCCAAAATAATCCAAAATATTTTCCAGAATTTTTCTGGAATTTTTCTGAGTCATTTGCTATTTTTAATGAATTAAATGAATTACTGGGAATTATTTTAAATATTAAATCGCTGGAAATTCAACTCGGGTCGAGTACTGTTCATCCGACCGAGTCGGAACCCGAGTCGGACTCGAGTCCGACCCGAGCCAGTTGACTCGACCAAACCAGCTCCCAACCCTAATCAATCCCAACCGTCGGATCAAGATCCAACGGCTGAGATCCGCCCGTACCGGTTCGAGCCGTATCCGGCCCGGATCCGATTGCGCCCGTGCGATCGTGGCCGTTGATCGTGCCACGTGGACGGCTGTGCGTCGTCGTCTCCGCCGAGACCGAGCCGGACTCCGCCGCCGCGCCCGCCGCCGTGTAGAATTAGGTTTCCGTCTCGGGCACGAACGCCGAGGCTATTTAAAGCCCTGGTCACGCCCCGAGGTTTCCCTCATCCTTGCGCACCCGTTCCCCCGAGCCATCTCGCCTGAGCCGTCGCCGTTTGCCCGTACGAGTTCGCCGGAGTTGGAACTCTGTTGCGCCGCGGTTTGCGCCGTTTTCCGCCGTCGTCCGTCGTCTTCCGCCGAGAAGAAGCCCAGATCTGGAACCCCCGAAGCCAGGCGCACCCGAAGAGACCTTTCACTTCGCCGGAGCTGCACGGACACGCCGCGTGGGAGGTCGTCGTCTACGTCTCCGGTGCCCAAGCCTCGCCGCGCCATCGCCGGACCTCGCGAGCTCTGTGGACCGTCCGATCTTGATCGTGCGGTTGAGGTGAGTTCACGTGTTCCAAACCCGATTAGATCTGGACCGTTGGATCAAGATCCAACGGCCCACGATCGCCACGTGCTGTAGTAGTGTTATTATAGGATTAGATCTGGACCGTCCGATCTAGATCGAACGGCCCACGATCATCGAGTAGATTCAACGTGTTAACCCTGGATCTAATCGCGGCCGTCGAAATTCAAATCAACGGCCGAGATTGCGCCACGTGTCGGGAAGCCTGACCGTCGCGGTCAGCGCCGTCCACGCGCGTGGGGGGCGTGTCTCTGACACGTGGGCCCCGCAAGTCAGAGGGCCCACGCTGCGTCACCGCGTATGCGTGAGACCACTCGCGACCGACAGTGGGTCCCACTGTCGCCTCACCCGAGCCGTGGACCGGGTCCACCATGGACCGAACCGCGCCGTGGGCTGAGCCCATGAGCTGGCTGACGTCAGCCAACCAATCAGAGGCTGCCACGTGTCCATGCTGACGCAATAATTAATTTCCGAAAAAGAAAATGATTTATTAATTCGAAATAATGATTTCAGATTTTGATTCAAACTTCAAACGCTTATAACTTTTGCGTTTCAACTCCGATTTGAGTGATTCAAATTTCTAAATTTGTATAAAATTGAGATCTACCTAAAAATGAATTTTATTTAATTTTTGGACTAAAGTTTTCCTCTGTAAAATTATTTAATTGATTATTTAAACTTTAAATAATCATAACTTTTGCGTCTTAACTCAAAATTTGATTTATTCCAGTTTCTAAAAATCCATAAAATTATGTTCTTTCTGTTTATGGATTTTATTTGGATGTTTGGACACTTTTTGCCTATTGTTTATTTGTGTATTTGCTATTTGCACGCTTTACGAGTAGACGTTGAAGTGCCGGAAGGATTCGAAGGAGAAGTATTGACTCAGGATCCAACTCAAGACCAAGAGCAAGTACTTTTTGAAGGCAAGTTGTGCTTTGACCATGTTGATCCTATTTCGAAATCTATTTTGATTTAAACTATTGCATGCTAGTTCAATTAGAAAAATACTTGGTTTAAACATGGGGGTTAGATAAGTACCAATTTGCTGTATGACACCTTGATTATCTAAGTATGTGCCATGACCTTTTGTCACCCTAGTTGTGGTTTACTAGTTGGACATTATTAAATTGCCAACATGGGTTTAGACCGTTGTAGTATATTGCTTAGACCTGCTACGTGCTCATGACATGATCTTGGACAATCAAATGCTAATATTGACTTAATGATATATTGAACCTGTTTTGGAAAGGTATCATGTGAAGTTGATGGCACGTGGTGCATGGTAATCAACTGGGGTTTGATAAACAGTTTTCGACTGGGGCATGTGGCAAGAGTAATCAGGTGGGCCAGTTGTGGCGTTGGGAATGTTGATTTGGTTCTTCGGGTAGTCTTGCCCTGGTCACCCTAAGGACTTAACCTTGCAAGCCTTTGAACTGGGTCTAACGTGCAACCACATGTCTGTAATGGGACGGACCTAGTTGACTAAGTTGCTAATAACGTACCTGTGGGACCTCAGGAGGTCAACTACACCCTTTGTGTAAGTTGTACGGGGAGCGCATCTGGCCGAGGCCAGTACCCATCTAACGGTTGATTGGCCTAGACTTCGCCTTAGCGAAGGGAAGGGTTAGTGCTTGCAATAACCGGGAGGACCACTTGTATTGTTAGAGGTTTCCGAAAGACTTTGTTCACTGAACTCGCCTTTGTGGTGTTTGATCAGTATCTTGTGGGTAAAGTGCATAACCTCTGCAGAGTTTAGAATCTATTCGAATAGCCGTGTCCGCGGTATTGGACATCGCTCGGGAATTACAGTCAAGGGTTAGATTTTCTCAAAAATAACTTTGGTTTGGAAGTTGGGTTGGTTTAATAATGAAGATGATGGAAATGTGGTTTAGGATGGGAAAATGTTTATTGAACTTCTTGAAAAGTTATTTATGCTTTACTTATTTCTACTGCTTTCGAATCTACTTATATTACTTGTCAAAAGCTGTTTACTGCAAATACACCTTGAGCTATTCCTTTGTACCAAGCCATGCATATAGTATATTAGCTTGCATTAAGTGCATGACTTGTCGGGTACCAAGTACTCACCCTTGCCTCAACACAACACCGCTGAAGAGGAGACTACGCCGCTTTGGAGGAGGAACTCCAAGAGGATCCGTCTACTTAGGGAAGCGAGCCCAGTCAGTTGCCTGTGGTATACTGGATGGCGCCACGAAGTTTATTTGATTTTCCGCTGCTACTATTTTTCTCTGAATAAGTTTCGCCTTGCGAGGCATATATTTGTAACTTGGCCATAAGGTCGAGTAACCACTTTGGTTATTTAAATAAAGTACTTTGATAATATCGAATGGTATGATTGTGATATTTACCAATGTTAAGACTGTGTGCACTAGCGCGTTCCTGGACTAGTGTTGCATACACAGAGGGTCCGGATTTGCAAATTCGGGGTCCCGACAGCTGCTCCCAATGTAACACAGCTTCTACCTTGCTTGGATCAACGGTGACTCCTTCTGCGGTCATTACATGTCCGAGGAACTCCACCTTGTCCTTCCAAAAATCACACTTGCTGAACTTGGCGAAGAGTTGCTGTTCCCTCAGCTTTTCCAAAACTCGCCTCAAGTGCTCTGCATGTTCATCCTCTGTCTTGGAGTAGATTAGGATATCATCTATGAACACGACAACAAACTTGTCCAAATATTCCATGAACACCTTATTCATCATATTCATGAAATATCTTTGGTGCATTCGTTGCACCAAAGGACATAACTGTAAACTCGTAATGTCCATATCTTGACGAGAATGCGGTCTTTGGGATATCTTCTGATCGGATCTTCAACTGATGGTATCCCGATCTTAGGTCAATCTTGGAGAAAACTCTGGCTTCTCTCAGCTGATCAAACAAATCATCAATCCTGGGTAGCGGATACTTATTCTTCACGGTGACTTCATTAAGTGCACGGTAGTCAATGCACATCCTGAAACTCCCATCCTTCTTCTTGACAAACAGAACTGGTGCTCCCCACGGCGACGAACTCGGTCTGATAAATCCTTTCTCCATTAACTCTTCAAGTTGTTTCTTCATCTCTACCAATTCCTCGGTGGACATCCGATAAGGTCTCTTTGCTATCGGTCTTTGTGCAGTACAAGCTCTATCACAAACTCTATGTCCCTGTCCGGTGGCATACCAGGTAGATCTTCGGGAAAAACATCTGGGTACTCATTCACTACTGAGACATCCTCTATGCTGATTGTCTTGGTACTGTTAACCATCAACTGTCCATCTCTAACGGCAGTGGCTTGAAATTCTACTTTCTTTCCACACGGGCTCTCAACTGAGATAGTTCTTCATCCACAATCCAATACGGCCTTGTGCTTGGATAACCAATCCATTCCCAAAATGACGTCTAAGGTCTGGGTCTCCAAAATAATAAGGTTCGCTAGGAACTCTATCCCATCTATTAGTATTCTCACCCCGGAACATCCTACTTTCGTTCGGAGTTCGGAACCAGGGGTTTGAACTAAAAGCATGCATTTAAGTCTTGCAATCCCCAAATCATTTCTAGCAGCAAAGCCTTGTGAAACAAACGAATGCGAAGCTCCAGAATCAAACAAAATCAAGCAGGTGCACTCGAGTTAACAAGTAACTTACCCAAGATTTACGATGTCCAGTAGCATTCTGCGGTGCATCTGCGGTGACATGGTTGACTCGGCCTCTCACCACGCCTGCAGGCGTGACTCAGTGTCGGGCGTCCTAGCTGGGTGGATCCTAGATTGAAGCGAATCGGGTCACTCCTGCTGTCTTCTTTGGGCAATCATGGCAAAGTGTCTGGCTCGTTGCGCTTGTAGCAGCGTCTCACTGTCCCTTGTTGATTGCTCAAGCGGCGTTTACGGTTGGAGCTGGGTCCGATAGTTACGATTGACGGGTCTTGGTGCTGGTGACGGTGTCCTTGTTGTATTCTCATGGAATCGAAAAACTGATTTGGCACAACTCTCGATCATTTGTTGCATTCCTGGCGTGATCCTGCTTTGTTGCATCCTGCGCTTCTGTTCTCATCCAGTTCCTTGCGCTTGTCCTCAAGAATGAGCGCCTTATTCACAAGCTCCTGGAAATCTGGAAAGGTGTGGGTGATCAATCCCACCTGCAATCCTGAGTTAAGTCCCTTCATGAAATGAGACTGTCTGGCTTTATCTGTCGCTACATCCTCAGGTGCGTAGCGTGCCAGCTGTGTGAACTTGTTCAGGTATTCGGACACCGGCTGATTACCCTGCTTTAGTGCCCTGAACTCCTCCTTCTTGAGATCCATGATTCCTTCAGGCACGTGATCTTTGAAACGCAGCTGTGAACTCCTCCCAAGTGATCTCCTGAGGGTTCTCTTGCGTGGCACAGAAGTTCTCCCACCATTCGGCGGCTGTCCCTTCCAACTGATGAGAAGCGTAGAGTACCTTCTCATTTCCCATGCATTGAGCGATGTGTAGCTTCCTCTCAATTGACCTTAACCAATCATCAGCCTCCAACGGATTGGCATTCCCAGAAAAAGTGGGTGGATGAGTCCTCATGAACTCTGACAGTCTTATATTCTGGCGTTGTCCCTGATTAACTTGATTAGCAGTGGCCTGAGCAGCGACGTGTTGCATCTGTTGCATCATAGCATGCATCAACTGAGTCTGAGCATCAAGAAATGCTCCAAAATTCTGCATGTCCAGTGGCGGTGCTGGTGCTCCATCATTGGGGTTTTCTGTTGGGCGAGAACCACTTCCATTGCCTCCAAGGTTTCCGCGGGTGTTCACCATCTGTCGATTTGCTCTAGGTTTTAGAGATGAGAGGGAAACAAGAATAGATAAGTAATATGGAACTTATGCGGGGCGAAAGGTGTAACTTTAAGGTCTAACTTTATTATTTTAATCAATAGTAACTTGGTATGGTTGCTTACAATGCCTAAGGGCCTTGCAACACATACTGCACACTCAGCAAGCAATGAAAACCCAAATCGAACTAACACTGGAGTCTAACGCCTAAAGGGTGACTCTTTATTTTATGACGCGACCCGGCGAAGGAGTCTCACTATAGAACCTATGCTCGCTCATCGAGAAAACCTCCACGGCCTGGGTACGGACGTTGCGGCATAGGCGCGAAATGATTGCCATGTCCAGCAACGGTGTCATCTGTGGTAGTCGAAGAAGCAGTGTCCTCCTCAAGCTCCGGCTCCTCCGGGTCTGGCTCGTGCAGCTCGAGCATTGGCTCGCTGCAGTGCGCATAAAGGTCGTCTCTAACCTCCAATCCTTTGCAGAAGGTGTGACACATACTCTTGAGCTTCCCGCCATCTGTTCTTCTCTGTCGTGATCTCCTTGCGGGCCTTTTGTAGCTCCTTGCTTGTATCATCGAGTACATCCTCCTGGGCGACAACAAGTCGTGCCACAACCATGGCATCCTCATCCTAAATCGCCTTCGGGTCAAGAAGGTTATTGCTACGCGGGTGATAACGGAACACTGTGCCCTCCAACTCTCTGGCGTAGATACGGGTAATGTGCCGCATTGCTCGTCGTGACACCTCCTGGATACCCATCTGCATTGTAGACCTCCTGGCAGTGCAGTGTATCGGGCGATTGCCTGGGCCCTTCTTCCTAGCAGGTACCACAATCTTCACGTCACAAGCCTTGATCAATCCTGCCTGTCTGATCACGTCCACTTGGTATTGCGGCTTCTCAAAATCTCCAAGAGTTTGTAGCATACGCCAAAGTTCTGCGGCGTGACCAACCTCCAGGTCGACGTAGTTGAACTCTCCCTCCATATGTCACAAGAGTGCTTACGTAAGAACTCGGAATTTTTAGATCGTGACAAGGTAAGGAAAAATTCAGCAAGAGACAAGAAAAGAGAGAAGGGGATAAGTCGAGATATCATTTCTTATCTTGACGAATTTTTAGCTTCTAGAAAATAGGTTTTAACCTCTCTACGACCATTCTAGCTAGGGTTGAGCCTACGGTCAGTATGGCTCTGATACCACCTCTGTCGGGACCCGAATTTGCAAATCCGGACCCTCTGTGTATTCAGCACTAGTCCAGGAACGTGCTAGTGCACACAGTCTTAACATCGGTAAATATCACAATCATACCACTCGATACTAATAAAGTACTTTAATTAAATAGTCAAACTGGTTGCTCGACCTTATGGTCAAGTTACAAATGTACGCCTCGCAGGGCGAAAGTTATTAAGAGAGAAATAATAGCAGCGGAAAATAAGATAACATCGTGGTGCCATCCAGTATACCACAGGCAACTGACTAGGCTCGCTCCCTAAGTAGACGGTTCCTCTTGGAGCTCCTCCTCCAAAGCTGGTGTAGTCTCCTCTTCAACTGGTGTGGTATTGTGGCAAGGGTGAGTACTTGGTACTCAGCAAGTCATGCATGCAATGCAAAGCTAATAGACTATATGCATGGCTTGATACAAAGGAATAGCTCAAGGTATATTTGCAAAGAAACAAAGATTTGACAAGTAGCATAAGTAGATTCAGCGGTAGAAACAAGTATAGCATAAATAACTTTTCAAGGAGTTTAATAAACATCTTTCCCATCCTAATCCACATTTCCATCAACATCATTATTAATCCAACCCAACCTTTCAAATCCAAGTTATTTTTGAGAAAATCTAACCCTTGACTGTAATTCCCGAGCGATGTCCAAGATCATGAACACGGCTATTCGAATAGATTGTACACTCTGCAGAGGTTATGCACTTTACCCACAAGATACAGTCAAACACCACAAAGGCGAGTTCCCGTAACAAAGTCTTTCGGAAACTTCTAACAATACAAGTGAGCCTCCCCGGTTATTGCACACTAACCCTTCCCTTAGCTAAGGCGAAGTTTAGGCCAATCAACCGTTAGATGGGTACCTGGCCTCAGCCCCGGTACGCTCCCCCGTACAACTTACATAAAGGGTGTAGTTGTCCAAAATAATGTCATGAGCACGTAACAGGTATAAGCAACATACAACAACGATCTAATTTCCCATGTTGGCAATTTAATAATGTTCAACTAGTAAACCACAACTAGGGTGACAAGGGTCATGGCACATATTTAATTAATCAAGGTGTCATACAGCAATTTGGCATTTATCTAATTTCCCATATTTAAATAAAGTATTTTCTAATTGAACTAGCATGCAATAATTTTAACCAAAATAGGTTTCAAAATAGGATCAACATGGTCAAAGCACAACTTGACTTCAAAAAGTACTTGTTCTTGGTCTTGAGTTGGATCCTGAGTCAATACTTCTCCTTCGAATCCCTCCGGCACTTCAACGTCTACTCGTAAAGCGTGCAAATAGCAATACACGAATAAACAATAGGCAAAAAGTGTCCAAACATCCAAATAAAATCCATAAACAGAGAGAACATAATTTTATAAATTTTTAGAAACTGGAATCGTCAAATTTGGAGTTTAAATGCAAAAGTTATAACATTTCGAAGTTTAAATAATCAATTAAATAATATTACAGAGGAAAACTTTAGTCCAAAAATTAAATAAAATTCATAATTAGGTAGATCTCAATTTTATACAAATTTAGAAATTTGAATCACTCAAATCGGAGTTGAAACGCAAAAGTTATAAGCGTTTGAAGTTTGAAACAAAATCTGAAATCATTATTTCGAATTAATAAATCATTTTCTTTTGGAAATTAATTATTGCGTCGGCGAGGACACGTGGCAGCCTTCGATTGGGCGGTGGCGTCGGCCGGTCCATGGACGTGGTCCATGTTTTGGCTTAGTCCACCGTGGACTCGGTCCACGGCTCTACGTGTCGGCGGTGGGACCACTCGGGTGGCGTCATTCTTGGCGTCGGCCGGGCTCACCACGGTCGGCGGCAGTGGGACCCACTGTGACGTCATTGTTGATGTCAGCGCACTGCTGGGACAGCTGCTGACATGTGGGCCCGCCGTGACGTCAGCGTGACGTCATGGTGCAGTGTGGCTGGGCTGCTGACATGCGGGCCCCGCGTGTCAGCGTCGCAGCGCCGCCAGCGTGGGCCAGTCTTGACCGCGGCGGTCAATCTCCCGCACACGTGGCTAGATCTCGGCCGTTGATTTGAAAATCAACGGCCTAGATTGGATCTGGACTCACGCGTTTGGGGTGAACGCGTTGGATCTGGATCCTACGGTCGAGATTGGATCTGGGATTTTTGGACGAAATATCACCGTGAGATGACATGGCGTGATCTGGGACGTTGGATCTGGATCGGACGGCTGAGGGAGCTCGAAGTCCGGCGATGGCTCACGGCGGCGCTGGGTCACCGGCGCAGGGAACGGCGACCTAGCCGACGGCGTTTCAGGCGCGTTCCGGCGAGGTGAGAAGTCTCCTCCGACGCGGCTTGACCTCCCGGTTCTGGATCTGACCTCAACGGCGGCGGAGGACGACGGAGACGGCGGCAATCGGCGAAGAACTACGGCGGAACGCTACGGCAACTACGGCGAGCGATTGCGGCTAGACGGCGGCGGCTCAGGCGACGTTGTCTAGGGCTACGGGTGCGCAATGAAGCGGGCTTCACGATGGCGGCGACGGCGCAATAAATAGGGGCCTCGGCTTCCGTGTATCGCGCGGAGACCGAGGTCGACACGGCTGCGGCGGCGGAGTCCGACGGCGACTCGGATTGGGTGACGTGGCGCGCGCACAGCCGTTGGATCGAGATCCAACGGTGCGTGGGTTTGGGTTCGGGTCGGACTCGGGCGAGCTGGCTGGCTCGGTCGGGCTCGGGTCCGGCGACGTGGCTCAATCGTGGCCGTTGGATCAAGATCCAACGGTCACGCAGGTTTGGGCTCGGCCGAGCGGGTTCGGCTGGACCAACTGGCGCGGGTCGGACTCGAGTCTGACTCGGACTCGGGTCCGGTCGGAGGAACAGTAAAACCCACTCGCATTTAAATAATCCAATTAAATTTCCAGAAATTCAATTAAATCATTAAAAATAGCAAAAGACTCAGAAAAATTCGGAAAAATTCAAAAATATTTTAGGGTATTTGGGACTCAAATAAAATATTTCCAACAAAATTTTATTTGCAAAGTTAAATTCTTTAATTCTTTTAAAATGGAATAAATTCAAATAAATTCCAAATAAATCCAAATAAATTCCAGAAAATTCCAAAAATTCACCAAAGTGCCAAATCACACATAGATTTAAGAAAAGCAAAATTTTGGGGTGTTACATGTTACTAGTGCATGCGTTGGAATTGGAACGGCTGGAAAGAATGGAATGACCACGACGCTTCAGTGGAAAAGAAAAAAAAACTCCACGTTTCATGCATGGGAAAGCTTGCAACACTACTACGGAAAGGGCTTTTAGTACCGGTTTAAAAGAGCCTTTAGTACCGGTTTTTGAACCGGTACAGGCCATCCGGGACTGATGCTCAAGGGCATCAGTCCCGGTTCCCTCACCCGTCTTGATAGAGTATCGATGCGGTTGGTAGTCACACGTGGCGGCGCATCGTGAGACCAGTGGACCTTATCGATGGGTTGGTGTCTCCAACCGGTTACGATGAGCCCTCATCGATACTGTTGTTTTATCTAACCTGATCTGATGGGTTGTATATAATATATAGGTAAATATGTGTGTGTCCAATACTGGCTCTTATATATAATCTACTACAATATAGATAATCAAATCACGGTGACTTCATGTGTGTGTTAAATCACAACGAATTAAAACACATATAATCAATCATGCACATTTGCCTGATAATAAAATCATTGTACATTCATTAACAAATTTAATTACATATAATGTACTACAATATGCACACAACTTTAATTACAACTCAAGTATTTCTTTTCCTTCTGCTCATTGGGATTTTTACGTGCATCGCTCTTGCTAGCCGTAGATGTCGAGAATGACAATCACCGGTCCTTATCGAAGGGCCCCACCTATTAAAATTTGGTTCGTGGAACTCGCCTTTTGGATTTACAACCTCATCGTAAATGAAGCCAACGAGTTGTTCTTGAATTGCTCTCACTCGCGCCGTGAGTTCGAACCTTGTTCCGCCAAATATTGAGGCACTGCCATTAAGTCATTAACAAATCAATCCTTGAATTTGTATAAGATGTAAGGAGTAATATACATCGTTAAAGGTAGTAATTATATTTACTCACCCCTTGTCGCCTTTTAGCATGCGGTCGGCGACTCCGGTTTGGGTGTGCAAAAACTCACATACGTAATGCTTGCATAAATTGTTGCCCGCCGACTGACTCAAGATCTGCGGTTGAAAAAGTTGAAAGCGTGAAATGAATGCAAGGAAATTAACTTAACTAACCAAAAAGCTAGCTTTATGATATACGTACTTGAGAGGCTGTTGTAATTTCGAATTTCTCCTTGAATGCGCCCCTATTTTTAGCACAAAACTGTGCGAATGCACTACACATGTGATTACCAATTGTACATGATTAGAATTTGTTTCAAATGGAAGGAAATAGAAGTAATACAATAATGAAAGGAACAAGAATTAATACCGGTCGAGCAAATCGATGAAGGTTTGATACGTTTGAACTGGTTTCCTTCTCGAGTCCATAATTGTGATCCGACTATGATCTAGCTCGATCATAATAAGAATCCAGTGAAAACTGTACATATGTCAACATAGATAACTAATTAGTTCTAACATAGTGTTATGAAAAAGGAGTAGAACAAGGCGGTACGAAAACACATACTCATGTGCGTAGGGTAGATATATCCTTGACTTATATTGATGTCCCATTAGCGCATTGTATACGTTAGTCTGTGTTTCGCTTGGGCTGTATCTAACGGTTGTCTCATTGATAACTAATGGGTCCATGAATCCTATGTCAAAAATTTGATCCCTTCGGCATCTTTGTATCTCCATGCTACACAAGAAGAAATTAGTTAGGCTTGCAAGGTCCATAGTCTACAAGGGCACACACGATGGTTTTTTTGTAAATAAGACACTTACAGAGTCCTGCAACCCACCAAGGACGCGCTGAGGGCGTTTGTCTGGTATAGATCATACATGACGTGCCATTCCATAAAAAATTCACCGTCACCGTGAAAAAAATCTTGATCCTTGTACCGACAAAGAAACAATCAGACCATGCTTGATTGCGTCCAAGTACCATTCATGGAATTGTCGCATCTTTGTCGTTAGGTGGAGCAGCTCCTCACGCCTGACCAATGATCCACCCAATGTAAATGGCCATCTTACCTGGGCATACTCAATTTCTGTTGTGCCTAATATTTGACTTGGGTCAAGCCCAGTTTCATCAAAGAATTGTAGCATCGCCTTAGCCTTCTCCTTCTCCTTCTCCTCACCAACTTCTTGTAGCATTCCTTTCGCAATGTGCTCGTAGTTTGATTAGCGAGGCATTTTTTTGATCCTTCAAATTTGTAATAGTCGTCAAGCCTTTGTGAAATTCTTTCGTGCCAGGTTGAACCTTCTTCTTTGGTGACTTGGGTCTAAAAAATTCAGTTACCTCACCTTGTACAATCTTATTGGTCTCCTCGTCGGTCATATCGTACGCCAGCTTCGAAAGTGGACGCAACTTCTTGGATTGGGTGGAGGACCTCGTCTTCTTGGGAGCTGCTGGCTGAGCTGGCTTGTTTCCTTTGGTCGGCGCTGTCGGGACCCCGAATTTGCAAATCCGGACCCTCTGTGTATTCAGCACTAGTCCAGGAACGCGCTAGTGCACACAGTCTTAACATCGGTAAATATCACAATCATACCACTCGATACTAATAAAGTACTTTAATTAAATAGTCAAACTGGTTGCTCGACCTTATGGTCAAGTTACAAATGTACACCTCGCAGGGTGAAACTTATTAAGAGAGAAAATAGTAGCAGCGGAAAATCAAATAACTTCGTGGCGCCATCCAGTATACCACAGGCAACTGACTGGGCTCGCTTCCCTAAGTAGACGGATCCTCTTGGAGCTCCTCCTCCAAAGCTGGTGTAGTCTCCTCTTCAACTAGTGTTGTAGGGTGGCAAGGGTGAGTACTTGGTACTCAGCAAGTCATGCACAGAATGCAGGCTAATATACTATATGCATGGCTTGGTACAAAGGAATAGCTCAAGGTATATTTGCAGTAAACAGCATTTGACAAGTAGCGATGTCCAATACCGCGGACACGGCTATTCGAATAGATTGTACACTCTGCAGAGGTTATGCACTTTACCCACAAGATACAGTCAAACACCACAAAGGCGAGTTCCCGTAACAAAGTCTTTCGGAAACTTCTAACAATACAAGTGGTCCTCCCCGGTTATTGCACACTAACCCTTCCCTTAGCTAAGGCGAAGTTTAGGCCAATCAACCGTTAGATGGGTACCTGGCCTCACCAAGACGCTCCTCGTACAACTTACACAAAGGGTGTAGTTGACCTCCCGAGGTCCCGCAGTGCGTTATTAGCAACTTAGTCAACTAGGTCCGTCCCATTACTGGACATGTGGTTGCACGTTAGACCCAGTTCAAAGGCTTGCAAGGTTAAGTCCTTAGGGTGACCAGGGCAAGACTACCCGAAGAACCAAATCAACATCCCCAATGCCACAACTGGCCCACCTGATTATTCTTGCCACATGCCCCGGTCGAAAAACTATTTATCAAACCCCAGTTGATTACCATGCAGCACGTGCCATCAACATCACATGATACCTTTCCAAAACAGGTTCAATATATCATTAAGTCAATATTAACATTTGATTGTCCAAAATCATGTCATGAGAACGTAGCAGTCTAAGCAAAGATACTACAACGGTCTAAAACCCATGTTGGCAATTTAATAATGTCCAACTAGTAAACCACAACTAGGGTGACAAGGGGTCATGGCACATACTTAAGTAATCAAGGTGTCATACAGCAATTTGGCATTTATCTAATTCCCATATTTAAATAAAGTATTTTCTAATTGAACTAGCATGCAATAAGTTAAATCAAAATAGATTTCGAAATAGGATCAACATGGTCAAAGCACAACTTGCCTTCAAAAAGTACTTGTTCTTGGTCTTGAGTTGGATCCTGAGTCAATACTTCTCCTTCGAATCCTTCCGGCACTTCAACGTCTACTCGTAAAGCGTGCAAATAGCAATACACGAATAAACAATAGGCAAAAAGTGTCCAAACATCCAAATAAAATCCATAAACAGAGAGAACATAATTTTATGAATTTTTAGAAACTGGAATCGTCAAATTTGGAGTTAAAATGCAAAAGTTATGATTATTAAAGTTTAAATAATCAATTAAATAATTTTATAGAGAAAAACTTTAGTCCAAAAATTAAATAAAATTCATATTTAGGTAGATCTCAATTTTATGAATTTTTAGAAATTTGAATCATTCAAATCGGAGTTGAAACGCAAAAGTTATAAGCGTTTGAAGTTTTGAAATTCAAATCAATTATTAAACCGAATTATTAAATCATTTTCCTTTTCGGAAATTATTTATTGCGTCAGTAGTGACACGTGTCAGCATCTGATTGGTCCACGTGGACTTGCTAACGTCTCTGCCGGTTGAACCCACCGATGATGTCAGCATGACGTCATCGGCCACGTGGCACCACCCGGGTGCTACCACGTGTCCTGGTCCATGGACACGGCCCACGCGCGGCTCGGGTCCATGGTGGATCCGGCGCACGGCTTGGTGCGACTGACATGCGGGCCCGCATGTCAGCGGCCCACGTGCGCTCGCACGGTGCGGCGCTAAAGCTACGTGGCATAATCAGGGCCGTTCGATTCGGATCGGACGGTCCAGATCTATCTAAACGCGTGACAGAAGAAACCACGAGGCTCAATCACCACCATTGGATCTAGATCCAACGGTCCTTAGTAGATCCAACCATTTGAGCTGAATCTAATCTACACCGCCCGATTTAGATCTCGACGCCGTGATTAGATCCGCGCTAGGAACGATAACGGCGACGTGGCCTCACCTCAACCGACAGATGGAGATCGAAGCAGGCGAGGAGCTCCGGCGTCGATGGCGAGGTGGCGGCGCCCGGCTGGCCGGGACCGAGGAAGACGACCACGGCAACGGCGTTCACGCGCTCTCCGGCGAGGTGAGTGATCCCGGTCGGTGCGTCTCGGCGAGGGGATTTTGGATCCGGGCTTGGTGTCGACGGAGCGGCGCTGGATATGGCGGAAGACAGCGGAAACCACCGTGGAGACCCAACCAACTCCGGCGAGCAATCGGGCACGAGCAGCGGCTAGGGTTTCGGGAGGTGGGGCAAAAGGTGCGCCACGGTTGAAGCGGACCTCGAGGCGCGCGAGCTTTAAATAGCCTCGGCATGCGGCGTGAGGCGTAACCCTATGCCCACACGGCGAGCAGCCCGAGCCGGATCCGGCCGGGAAGACGATGCCTCCACCGGCCCACGTGGCGCGATCCACGGCCACGATGGCCTGGCGCGCACGGATCCGGATCGGATCCGATCGAACGGTGCGGCGCGGATCCTGACCGTTGGATCTTGATCCGACGGTCCACAATGGTTAGGGTTTGGACGCGGTTCGACCGAATCACGTGGCTCGGGTCGGACTCGAGTCTGACTCGGACTCGAGTCCGGTCGGATGAATAGTACTTGACCCGACTCGATTTTCCAGCGATTTAATAATTAAAATAATTTCCAGTAATTTATTTAATTCATTAAAAATAGCAAAAGACTCAGAAAAATTCCAGAAAAATTCTGGAAAATATTTTAGGGCATTTGGGACTCAAATAAAATATTTCCAACAAAACTTTATTTGAAAAAAATAAATTCTTTAATTATTTTAAAATGGAATAAATTCAAATAAATTCCAAATAAATCCAAATAAATTCCAGAAAATTCCAAAAATTCACCAAAGTGCCAAATCACACATGAATTTAAGAAAAGCAAAATTTTGGGGTGTTACAGGCGCCTTCTTGGGTGGAGACGGTCTTCTTGTGGGGCTTAAGTGCACGGGAGGTGGTGTAGAAGTCGGCGCATTCTTGGGAGGAGACGGGCTTCTCGTAGGGCATATGTGCGCGGGAGGTGGTGTAGGAGTCGGCGCCTTCTTGGGAGGAGATGGGCTTCTCCTAGGGCTTATGTGCGCGGGAGGTGGTGTAGGAGTCGGGCTTCTTCTTGGGCTTGGGTGTGCGGGAAGTGGTGTAGGAGTCGGCTTCTTCGCAGAGAGGACACATCCATGTTATCTCGAAAAATTATGTGCCGTTTGCGCCATAGGATGAAAGTGTGTACCGCCTCTCCTAGCTTCATTACTCACCGCCGGAATTTCGAGCTCAAGGTCCTCGTACCCTTGGCAAACCTCCTCCACCGAGACCTTGGAGTAGTTTGACGGTATCTATTGGCCATGGATGAGCTGCCTGGCTCCACTGGGTGAACCATGCCATGCGCCGCCTTCAAGGAGAGGTTTCGCGCCGACATGCAGCTCACAAGGTGTCTGCCGCTCGATGTCATCTACGGATACCCGCCCAAGTCCGCTTTCGGGTAGCTCCACCGGAAGCGCACTGCCCCGCCGTGAGGGGCTGATGATGTTAGGATTGCTGGGAGGTTCCTGGCATGTCTCCTGCTGTTGGCTCTGGGCTAACTGTTCCTCTATCTGAGTCATGCGTTCTTCAAGTGCACTAAGTTGTTGTGCATGTCGAGCCTTGCTTCTCATCCGACTCCTATAGGTCTCGGCGTCCTGAGCGAAACCAACCTTCCACGGGACGACGCCAACGCCTCGTGTACGTCCAGGGTGCTCCGGGTTTTGTAGAGCCCTTGTTAGCTCATCATTCTCCCTGTTTGGCATGAAGCTACCTTGGGAAGTCTCCTCGATGGACTGCACAAGCCTTCTGGCCACATCTCTCAAAGACCTCCCCAAACACCGCATTGCCGCTTATCATCGAGGCCACCACTCGTGAGCATAGAACCAATGCTTTGCAATTGTCAGGCCATTCCATTGTTGCGAGTGTGACACCCTTCGCTAGCAGGTCATGCTCCCTCTTCTCCCATTTGGGTATTGCTTGGCGGTAACCACCAGGGCCGAGTCGGTGGTGGTAATTCTTCTTCTGTGCATTCAGCTTGTTCTTCTCACTCAAACTTTGACCTTCCTCTGAAGTCTTGTAGTTCACTTAACGCTTCCGGTGATCTTGCAACCGGGAACTTGTTGAAGTCGGGCGTTCGATTCTCCTTGATATACTCTATGTTCAACTTCTTTTTATAAGTTTGGAATGCGATGGCCATCTTCTTGAGAGTGTAACTCTTCACCTTCTCTTCGGTCCCTTGGGGGAAGGTGAATGTCTCTCTGACATCGTTCCAAAGCATGTTTTTTGTATCTTCAGGAACCTGATCCCATTTTGCTACGCTAATGGGCACGTGGTCCCTAACGTGGACGCCGCATGCCGAATTGAATGGCCCAATCACCGTCAAGGGTTTCTGAGGTTGGCCGTTCTCGTTGACTTCGGTGACAACATATCTTGCCTTCGGCTTCTTGGTTGGACCTCGCTGTCGTGATTGCCCGCTTGGTTGATCGATCTGAAAGCATGGTACAATCATGAACGGGTCAAAATGTTGGCTTAGCATGATAGTGAAATCGACAATCATTAACGTGATTGATTGTTACCTCTGCGGCATCATCGTGCTCTGCGGCCTCATCGTGCTCTGCGGCCTCATAACCACCATCTCCCGCAATCAAATTTTCCATAAATTCTTCTTGATCAAATCCTTCGCCGTCCATCGTTGTTTCTTAGGCTAGAAGAAGGCACTGCAAATTAACGGCGTGGAAGACGGCGAGGAACAAATGCTGATTAGACCAACTCTACTTATACATTTCACATTTCAAATATACTGACACATCTCACATATACATCACATTTGACATATAATTACTCATCTGACACATCTCACATATACATAACATTACCTCCACCACATGAAAAAGAACAGATATTGACAATTGAGAATATATCTCTGGAGTAACCATTTCTTCACCAATGTAATCAATGGTACATAAATTGACGGTCTCTAGATCATTTACTGCAACTGGAACTTACATTGCAAATATATTACGTTCGCAACATATACCAAAAAGTTTCGATTCTATACAGGTGCCAATTCACCGTTGGCGGGAATGTTGCAATCTGGCAAAGTGACAATGTAATGGTCTAATTGCTCTAATTGCTGAAACAATACTAGCTAATGTCTAATTGATCAGTACAACATCATGTTAGCATTCATTCAACATCTGTTCTTGAACAAGATCACAACCGAAATAGAAATACTACACATTTTCCTCCAATTAGCAAATCCAACGTGAATCTACACCATACATGTACACCAGAGATATATTCTGAGGCAAGAAGCGGCGAGGGGGAGCACCGTCGGGGAGGCGCGGCACCGTCGGGGCGAAGCTCAGGAGGGCGGCGCCGTCGAGGAGGCGGCACCGTCGGTGGGGCGAGGTCCGGACGGCGGCGCTGATCCCAGGGCGGCGCCGTCGGGGAGGGCGGCACCGTCGGGTGGGGCGAGCTCGGGGCGGCGCGCGATCCGGAGGGCGAGCCGTCAGAGGGCGGCACCGTCGGGTGGGGGGCGAGCTCCGGGACGGCGAGGGGGGGGGGCGAGCTCCGGGAGGGCGGCGCCGTCGAAGCGAAGCTCGGGAGGGCTTCCGACGCCGGCACAAAGCTCGTGTGGCGGCAAGCGTCGAGAGGAGGAAATGGGATAAAATCGGGCGGGAGGAGCACTAAGGTGGGGAGGAAATGGCGGCAGGGAAGTTTATAGGGGCACCATCGGTCGGTTGGTGTATCCAACCGGATTGATATACACATCGATGCACGGTTGGATACACCAACCGGACTGATCATTCCACATATGAGGAAAACCTAGGGCGATGCTGGTGTATCCAACCGTGCGATTAGATCACATCAGTACTGGTTAAATACACCAACCGGTACTGATTAGAATTAAATTCAAACTCTATTTACAATAAAATGAAAGAAAAAAATGATTTTTTGCACTCTTATAATTCCAATGCAAATTGGAATCCTTGTTACTAGTCATTTATAAATTCCTTTTATAGTTTCTACAATTCAACAATAATATATAAACAAAATAAGGTTATTAATATAAATTAAAAATATAAAAAATAAAGTAATTTTTGCTTAAATTCAATTATTGCTTCTTTGCTTAATAAAAAATAATAAATCATTATTATTCCACACTAAAATGATTTACAAAAAATAAAAAAGGTAATTAATACACACCTAGTATGTTAGTAGTCTATTACACCAAAAGAAAGCAAAGTGATCCATCACAATAGACAATTTAGTAGCATGGGAACACAGTAGACAAGATTGGACTTATTTGCTAACTACTTTGTTTTTACAAGCGATCCTTCATTATGATCGTGGCGTACGTAAGGACAGTCCTCTGTATCATTCAGGTCACTAATGTCTACGTCCACTGTGAAAGGAGGCAGCTCGTCGAATTGATTATACTCTTCTTCGTCAGTGACGCCCTCAACTCCGACAATCCTTCTTTTACCTGAAAGAACCACGTGGCGCCTTGGTTGATCGCTCTTTGCTAGTCTTCTCATTTTGATTTATGTTTTCGGTAGATTTGTTATGCTGCCTCTTCCTTTTAGTAGGCTTGTCCTTCTGCTTTTTCTTTTTGCTGTCCATGTCCATCACATAGAATACTTGTGTCACATCATTAGCGAGCACGAATGGTTCATCCCTATAGGCCACTTGCTTGAGGTCCACAGTTGTCATACCGTACTCATCGATCTCCACTACTGCCGCTTGACCCATTGGCACCGAAACAGAGGGACTTTTAAAGGTCCGTACTCGAGCTCCCAAATCTCCTGTATGAAACCATAATAGGTATCCATCTTTCCATTTTTGTCCAAGGCATCTATACGGATGCCGCTGTTTTGGTTGGTGCTCTTGCTATCCTGGGCTGTTGTGTAAAATGTGTACCCATTTATCTCATACCCTTGGAATGATATGACTGTTGTGGATGGTCCCCGAGCCAAGAGTTTCAACTGTTCATCATCTGTATGGTTGCCCAACAGTTGCTTTTGTAACCAACCGCCGAAATGATCCATTTGCTCGATTGCGATCCACTTATCTGACTTCTCTGGGTATTGGGTGCGTAGACTCATCTCGTAATCATACATATATGGAGCCACTACAGTTGCTTGTTTCAATACTATGAAATGTGCTTGTTTAAATGAAAGTAGATCGTGGCTATAGGATTCTTTTCTCCCTAAAGTCCCTTTTCCCCGTAGCCTCCCCTCATGGCGTGATACAGGAATGCCAATCGGATTCAGATCATCAATGTAATTAACACAAAACTCGATCACCTCCTCTGTGCCGACACCCTGCGCAATGTAGCCTTCTGGACGAGACCGGTTACGAACATACTTCTTTAGGATGCCCATGTACCTCTCGAAAGGGAACATATTGTGGAGGAACACGGGTCCGAGAATTTGTATCTCTTTAACAATGTGGACCATGAGATGGACCATAATATCAAAGAATGATGGAGGGAAGATCATCTCAAGGCTAACTAGACTATTGACCATGTCGTCATGCAGATTACATAACTTATTCAGCTCGATGACCTTCTGCGAAACCGCGTTGAAGAACGAGCACAACTTTATGATTGTCCCTCGTACCCTGTCCGGCAGAATACCTCGCACCGCCACTAGGAGCAACTGTGTCATCAACACGTGACAATCATGGGATTTTATGTGTACGATTTTATTCTCTTTTGTGTTTATGAGTCTCCTTATGTTCGAGGAGTATCCAGAAGGGACCTTCACACTGTTCAAGAACTTAATCATATTTTTCTTCTCTTCCTTGCTCAGAGTGTAGCTCGCGGGGTGGAGGTAATGTTGTCCTTCCGCTCTCATTTCCGGATGTAGGTCGTTCCTGATTCCCAGCAGCTGTAGGTCCTTTCGTGCTTGAAGTGTATCTTTTGATTTGCCATACATATCTAGGAAGCCTAGCAGGTTCACGCAGACATTCTTTGTGATATGCATGAAGTCCAGTGAGTGGCGAACCTCTAAGTCTTTCGATGAAGGTAAGTCCCAAAATATTGACTTCTTCTTCCAAATGGGCTTTGTGTGATCTTGTTTTGTCGGGACAGTTTGCTACTTGGACCTTTTCCAAATACTACATTCAGATCGTTTACCAAAGAAAATACAAGAGCCCCACTGCGATGCGGGGGCTTCTTACGTTTCTCTTCCGTCCCATCAAAATTCTCACCCTTCCTCCTTAACGGGTCCTTCGTACGGAGGAATCTACTGGTGGCCCATGTACACAACTTTCGAGAGTTTTTTAGGTACTTGCTGTCCGTTTCCTCTAAGCAATGGATGCAGGCTTTATATCCTTTGATGGATAGGCCCGACAGGTTACCAAGTGCAGGCCAGTCGTTGATGGTTACAAATAGTAATGCACGTAAAATGAAGTGCTCTCTTTTGTACTCATCCCATACACGTACACCATCGTTCCACAATGTTAGCAGATCTTGAACCAACGGTTTGAGGTACACATCGATGTCGTTTCCAGGTTGCTTCGGGCCTTGGATAAGCAACGGCATCATAATGTACTTCCGCTTCATACACAGCCAAGGAGGAAGGTTGTAGATACACATAGTCACGGGCCAAGTGCTGTGACTGCTGCTCATCTCGCCATACGGGTTCATCCCATCTGTACTCAACCCAAACCTTATGTTCCTCGCATCCTCAGCAAAGTCCGGGTATGTTCTATTGACTTTCCTCCACTGGGAGCCATCAGCAGGGTGTCTTAGCCTTCCGTCCTCCTTACGGTCTTCTTTGTGCCAGCGCATCATCAGGGCATGCGCTTTATTCGCAAATAAACGCTTCAACCATGGTATTATAGGGAAATACCACACCACCTTACCAGGGGGCCTCTTCTTCTTACGCTGCCCCTCTACCTCACAGGTAAATCACGCCTGGTCTTATACCGCGAAGTTTTGCATACCGGACAAACATCCAAATCCTCGTACTCATTGCGATAAAGGATACAATCGTTACGACATGCATGTATCTTCTGTACCTCCAACCCCAAAGGGCAGACAACTTGTTTGGCATTGTAAGTAGTTTCGGGCAGTGTGTTCCCCTCTGGAAGTATCTTCTTGATGAGGCATAACAACTCGTCGAATCCCTTATCAGATAATCCATTGGTCGCCTTCCATTGCATCAGTTCTAGTGTAGTACGCAACTTTTTATGGCCCTGTTGGCTGTTTGGGTACAACAATGTTTTATGGTCCTCCCATAGGCGCTGGAACTTTTCGTAATGTCTTTCATCGATGTATTCTCCCTCTCCATCAAGCAGCATCTGGTCTAGGTCATCATTGCCAAACTCCCCAAATGTATCTTCGCAAGAGCCAGGTTGGCTAGCGTCGAAGATATTGTTCGCCTCTTCTTGTTCACCGTCTTCTTGTATAATTTCTTCTTCACCATGCTTGGTCCAACAGGTATAGTTTGTAATGAAACCTCTTGTGAGCAAATGGAAGTGAAGGTGTCTGGAGTTTGCCCACTCCTTCTCATTCTTGCAGTCTATGCATGGACAACATATGTAGCCTGACGTCGTGTATGCATCGGCCGCACGAAGAAAATCTTGCAAACCCTGCAAGAACTCCGGGGAGCGTCGGTCCATGTACATCCATCGCCGGTCCATCTACATTATATTACATCAAGGTAACTTTTAGCTCATTTTCCGATAATGAATTGTTCAACATTTCCCAAAATCCAAATCAAGACAACTATATTTTTACAATGATTTTATTTCATAATATACATTAAAGGCACTATATTTCATTACATATTTTTCCATAAAATGATTATTTGCTCCGGTATTCATACTCGACAAGTTTTTGCAACCTACTAAAATAATTAGTCAATGAAAATCTAGATTCAAATTTCTTCATCAATCGATGGAACCAAAACCTAAATATTAATGCAAGCATAATTTCACGACAGCTTTGCTCAAATTTTCAAAACTTTTTTTGAAAACTTTTTCACAAAATTTTTTAAAACTTTTCTCGAATCTTCAACTCATTTTATATTTTCTGTAAAGCCATTTATATTTTTAATATTGTTTTAATTCGCAAATGAATTTAAAATTCTTCTTTTTTGCACATAACTATTGCAATTTGAAGATCCTAAAAGCTATGATTTTCATGCACCATTCTTAATTTCCCCAACTATATATGCACCATCCTACATCAAACGATTGAATTAAAATGTAAATTTGAGCTAGATCCACACCTTAAATGCGAGCTATATTATAATCCAAGCAAATTTAAGCTTAGTTACCTTGGTTGCGAGTAAATTTTTGCATCCTACTTGAAAAGATCGAGCTAGAACTTTACATTTGTAATCTTTCATCGATTAATGGAAAAGATCAAATTTTCTTCATAATTCAAGCAAAGAAGAGGCTCCATTTAACACAAATGTAGTGAGGAATGATGGTACTAACCTTAGTTACCTTGCTTGGAGTAAAATGACCAAAATTTTAAAATTTGGGCAGCACCTCCCCTTCCTTGGAGCTCTTGCCCGAACTGCTGTTCTTCTCGTGGTGATCAAATGATCTTGGTCCGGCGAGAGGCGGGAGGAGGAACAAGTTTAAATTATGACAGAGTACCGGTTCACACAAGCCGTGCATCGATAGTTTCACATCGATCTTTTAGTGCCTTACACCGGTACTAATATCCACCTGCAACTGTAGCCGTTGCTACTAGATAGTACCGGTTCGGAATACAAACCGGTACTGATGTGACTATCAGTACCGGTTGGTACCTTTAACCGGTACTGACCACCACCCCCGAGCGTATGTTGATCCAAACGAATGCCTCTTCGAGTTGAGGCAGAGTACATGCGTATGTTCAAATGAAAAATCAGAATGCATATGTAAATAGAACAGCTAATATTTAATATTACCAACCGTTGAAAATGTTCAAATATACAGTGACATTACATAGTGGATAATTAACATTACATAAATAAAAAGTTCAATTATAAATGCGTCACTCGTGAGATTTGCCGCTGTCCTCGGCCCCATCCTTCTTTATCGTCGTCATCGTCATCGGTGGCGGCATGGTGAACGTCGTCCTCGGAGGAGGAGGATGATGAGCTCCCCCAACGGATGACGGTGACGTCCTCCTCCTCCTCTTCTTCCTCCTCCTCCTCCTCCTCGTCGTCGTCGTCCTCCTCGTCGTCCTCGTCGTCGTCGTCCTCGTCATCGTCCTCCTCCTCGTCGTCGTCGTCGGCACGCTTTCTTTTCTTGGTGGCGGCGGGAGGTGCCTGGGGTGGAGGCGGCACTGGGGACAATGGCTCAGAGTCGGAGGAGTCAGAGGAGTCAGAGGAGCTGGCGGGAGACACAGGCTCTGCCATGATCGGAAGAGGAAGATCGATCGAGACCGGTCTCTGTCAGTGCAGGTTCTCCATCTCGCTCACTCTGTTTATACTTCGCGCGGGATGAACACGAAGAGGCGACGCGCGGGATCGAGGCGTCGCGCGAGAGACTGTGCGTTGAATACAGCAACCGGCGTTTATCAGTACCGGTTGGTTACACTAACCGATGCTGATGTGGTCTCATCAGTAACGGTTGGTTACACCAACCCGTACTAAGAAGCCAAGGAGCAGAGCAGACTGCTTAGTACCGGTTCATGTAACCAATCGGTACTATCTTCAGTACCGGTTGGTTACATGAACCGGTACTAAGCAGTCTGCTCTGCTCCTTGGCTTCTTAGTACGGGTTGGTGTAACCAACCGGTACTGATGATACCACATCAGCACCGGTTAGTGTAACCAACCGGTACTGATGGTCCCCCCGGACCTGTAGACCGTTCAACCGGGACTGATGTAAATGCCAGTCCCGGTTCATGCATGACCGGTACTGATGGGCCGGTATGGAAGGTCAGATCTGTAGTAGTGCAATGCTTCATGCGTGGCTACTTGAAGTCATTCCTGAATCCATCCAAGCATGAAGTCATTCCTGTCCTATTAAACTACATGGAAATGGTTGGAAATCAAGGGAAAGAGAAGTGACGGGAAACGGCTGGAGTGAAAGCATACGTCGACATGTTCGTATATACACGTATATATACATATACGTTCAAAAAAACGTGTTGAGAAGAAAAAAAACAGAGAGGTTCTAAAAATCTGGAAAAATTCCACTAAAATACTAGGATCTATTTGGAACCTAACAAAGTTGGTTTCCCGATTTTTCGACATATAGATTTTTTGCAAAAAATCTTTTGGTGACTCAGACACTTGTACTAATTTTTATAAGATCAACGACTTAAGCTATATAACATGTTTTTCGAAACTATTTGAAGCGAACACTCTCGTCTACCAACTATCTTAATTATCAACAAAAATTTAGATTTTATGCTTATTCGAAAATGCATGATCTTTATTTAATACGATTAGTTCAATAAACGTGAATCCGACTTACTCGCGAGGCTTCCAAGTAGATTCCGGACAATTACAAATAATACCAGAACCACACTAAATATATTAAAAGAAATTTTTAGAACGTTACAAACCTCCCCCCTTAACATAATCTCGTCCCCGAGATTCAGGGTTAACTAGAGAATAGGTTAGGAAACTCCTTCTTCAGGTCTTCTTCACGCTCCCAAGTCGCTTCGTTTTCTGAGTGATTTCTCCATTGAACTCTGCAGAAGCGAATTGTCTTGTTCCTGGTCTCTCGTTCAGCTGTGTCTAAGATCTTGACTGGGTACTCTTTGTATGTCAGATCTTCTTGCAGATCAATCTCTTCCAGAGGTGTCTGCTCTGTTGGCACTGGAAGGCACTTCTTTAGTTAAGACACATGAAATACGTCATGCACACCTGCCAAGGATTGGGGTAACTCCAACTGATATGCGACTTCGCCTCTGCGACTCAAGATCTTGAATGGGTCGATGTATCTTGGGGCAAGTTTTCCTTTTGTGTGAAACCTTTTAACTCCTTTGAAAGGGGTGACTCTGAGGTATACATAGTCCTTTGGCTCAAAGCTTAACTCGCGGCGTCGGTTGTCCGCGTAACTCTTTTGTATCGATTGTGCAGTCTTCAGTCTGTCTCTAATCAAAGTAATCTTTTTCTCGGCATCTGAGAGTATGTCTGGTCCGAAGACTTGGCGTTCCCCTGTCTCGTTCCAATTTAACGATGTTCGACATGAACGACCATATAATGCTTCAAATGGAGACATTTTTAGGCTGGTTTGATAGCTGTTGTTATAACTAAATTATGTGTATGGCAGACATTTGTCCCACGAAGTGGCATATGATAGGGCACAAGCTCTTAACATATCCTTGAGTATCTGATTTACTCTTTTAGTCTGACCATCTGTCTGTGGATGGTATGCCGTACTAAAATTCAAACGGGTGCCCATTGCCGTATGCAACTTAAGGTAAATTGAGTACCTCGATCCGATACTATCTTCTTTGGTACACCATGCAAACACACAATTCGGGCTATATATAGCTCAGCTAATCGATCTCCAGTGTAAGTGGTCTTCACCGGGATGAAGTGGGCGACTTTGGTTACGCTATCAACTATCACCCATATTGAATCAAAACCTTATTGAGTTCTGGGTAAACCGGTAATGAAATTCATTCTGATTTCCTCCCACTTCCACTCAGGTACTTTCAAAGGTTGCAATAGTCCTGCTGGCCTCTAATGCATTGCTTTTACCCTCTGACATATATCACACAAGGCAACATGTTCGGCAACTTCGCGTTTCATGTTTGGCCACCAGAATCCTTCCTTGAGGTCTTGGTACATTTCTGCACTTCCTGGATGAATTGAGTACTTAGAATCATATGCTTCCTCAAGTATCAACTGCTTCAATTCAGGTTTATGAGGTACACATATTCTATTTTTCATCCATAAGGTACCCCACTCGTCGACTCTGAAGTCCTTAGCTTGGCTTTCATCCATCTTGGATTTGATCCTGAGAATCTTATCATCATCCTCTTGACCTTCCCTGATCTACTCTTCTAGAGTCGGCTTTACTTCCAGGGTAGCCAGATATCCTCTAGGTACGACCTCTAATCTTAGCTTTTGAAGCTCTTTACACAAGTCAAACTGGTTTTCTACAACCACCAAATTCAAGCTGTGGCTTTTCCGACTCAATGCATCAGCCACCACATTTGCTTTTCTTGGGTGGTAGTGGATCCCGATGTTATAATCCTTGATCAACTCCAACCATCTTCTTTGCCTCATATTAAGATCCGATTGGGTGAATATATACTTTAAACTTTTGTGGTCAGTATATATTTCACATCGGTTTCCCAGGAGATAGTGGCGCCATATTTTAAGGCCGCGCACTACAGCACCTAATTCCAGGTCATGAGTTGGGTAATTCTACTCATGTGGTCTTAACTGTCTCGAAGCGTAAGCCACTACTTTTCCATTTTGCATCAGAACACACCCAATTCCTTGACGCGAAGCATCACAGTAAATGTCGAAACCGTTCCCTACATCCGGCAACACTAAGACAGGTGCCGAAGTTAGACGCTTCTTCAGTTCCTGAAAACTCTTTTCGCACTCTGGCGTCCATACAACTTTTTCTCCTTTTTCAACAATTGCATAAGAGGTCTTGCAATTGATGAAAAACCCTCAATGAACCGGCGGTAATATCCGGTCATTCCAAGAAAACTTCTTATCTGGGTGACTGACTTTGGTTGCTCCCAATGTAACACTGCCTCCACTTTCTTCGGATCGACAGCTACCCCTTCGGCAGTCATTACATGACCCAGGAATTCTACCTTGTTTTTCCAGAAGTCACATTTGCCAAATTTTGCATATAGTTGGTTTTCTCTTAACTTCTCCAAAACCATCCTTAAGTGTTCTCATGCTCTTCTTCTGTTTTGGAGTAAATTAGGATGTCAACAATGAAAACGACGACAAACCTATCCAAGTATTCCATGAATACCTTGTTCATCATGTTCATGAAGTATGCCGGGGCATTGGTCAATCCAAAGGACATGACTGTGAATTCATAGTGCCCATACCTTGACGAAAAAGCTGTCTTTTGTATGTCCTCGGTCCGAATTTTTAATTGATGGTATCCGGATCGAAGGTCTACCTTAGAGAAGACTCCTGCTCCTCTTAACTGATCAAAAAGATCATCTATCCCGGGTAAAGGATATTTGTTCTTTATCGTCACCTCATGGAGCGCACGATAATCTATACACATTCTAAAACTTCCATCTTTCTTCTTGACGAACAACACCGGTGCTCCCCATGGGGATGAGCTAGGTTTGATGAATCCTTTTTCCATGAGTTCTGCAATCTGCCTGTTCATTTCCACTAGTTCCTCTGTGGACATCCTATAAGGCCTTTTCGCAATCAGAGCTGTGCCAGGCACCAGCTCAATAACGAACTCAATTTCTCTGTCTGGTGGCATACCAGGCAGGTCTTCGGGAAAAACATCAGGAAACTCTTTCACCACGGGCACATCCGCTAGACTCACGGTCTTCATGCTATTGACCATAAGTTTTCCATCGGTTGGTTGAAATTCCACTTTTGCTCCGTCTTGGTTCTCTACAGACACTACTCTGCGGCCACAATCCAATACGGCTTTGTGCTTGGTCAGCCAATCCATCCCAAGGATTACATCCAAGGTTTGGGTATCTAGCACAATTAAATTTGCTAGAAACTCTACCTCGTTTACGACCAACTTAACTCCCGAACATCCTAGGTTAGATTGAAGTTCCGACCCAGGTGATTGCACTACTAGTGTGCACTTAAGTTTTCTTAATTCCAACCCATTTCCCACAGCAAAGTCTTGCGAAATGAATGAATGTGAAGCACCAGAATCAAATAAAACGGTGGCAGGTACTGAGTTAACTGAAAACGTACCCAATACAACGTCCGTGGCATCTTGAGCTTCAGCAGTTGTGATATGATTCATGCGGCCTCGGACGATTGTGGAAGGTGCAGCTCCTGATTGATTGTTTACAGGCTGGCTGCTGGTGCTGGTGTCTTCATTGGTGTGGGCCCCAAATTAAAGCGAACTGGGGTCACATTGCCTCTCTTCGGGCATTGATTAGCAAAGTGTCCCGGTTCGTTGCAGCTGTAGCAACGCCTTATTATTGTATGCGGGTTTGAACCAGGTGTGTTGTTCCTCTGCTCAGGCGTTCTGAAGCCCTAGCTCGATGATCCGGGTGTAGCAGTTGTCTTCTGGCTGGTAAACTATGGCTTGACCCTTGCAAACTACTGAGGATTTATCCTTAACCTAATCAAGTTTGGACGTCCTCCCTGGCTGGTCATCCAGCGCTTGCGGTCCTCGCCAATATCCT
Source organism: Rhipidocladum racemiflorum (assembly GCA_036346355.1). Classification (NCBI taxonomy): domain Eukaryota; kingdom Viridiplantae; phylum Streptophyta; class Magnoliopsida; order Poales; family Poaceae; genus Rhipidocladum; species Rhipidocladum racemiflorum. Next base: position 39,184,707 of record CM070581.1, read on the forward strand.
TGCGCTTATCCTCAAGAATGAGCGCTTTGTTGACAAGTTCTTGAAAGTCCGAAAATGTGTGGATGATCAGTCCCACCTGTAACCCAGAGTTGAGTCCCTTCATGAATCGGTACTGCCTCGCTTTGTCCGTTGCCACATCCTCTAGCGCATAACGGACCAATTGAGTGAATTTGTTCAAATAGTCGGCCACGGATTGGCCTCCTTGTTTCAGAGATCTGAATTCCTCTTTCTTCAACTCCATCATACCCTCCAGCACATGATATTGGCGGAAGGCTGCCGTAAATTCCTCTCAAGTAATCTGCTGATGATGCTCATGAGATGCGCAGAAGTTCTCTCACCACTCTGTAGCAGTCCCCTCAAGCTGGTGTGAGTCATACAGGACCCTCTCATTGTCTGCACACTGAGATATGTGCAGTTTCCTCTCAATGGTCCTGAGCCAATCGTCCGCCTCTATCGGATTGGTATTCCCGGAGAATATTGGCGGCCTAGTTCTCATAAAGTCAGAGAGTCTGGACTGAAACTGGTTCCCCTGGTGTACGTTCTGATGATTGTTGTTGTTGGCGACAACTTGATTCTGCATCTGCTGCATAGTCTGCATCATAGTCTGCATCAACTGGGTTTGAGCAGCAAGAAAAGCTCCCAGATTCTGCATCTCAACTGGCGGCGCAGGCTGAGGATTTGGTGCTTCATTCTAGTTGCCTCCCTGGCGCGAACCACTTCCTCCAGCTCCAATGTTGCCACGAGTGTTCACCATCTGCTGTTTGCTCCAACAATTTAGAGGAGAGTGGAAAAGAATAGACAAGTAGGAAGAATCTTATGCAGGGAAGACAGGTGTAACCCAAAAACTTACACAAACAATATTAATAACTTGGTATGGTTGCTTATCCAAGCCTAAAAGCTATGCAACACATACTGCACACTCAGCAATCAAGGAGAACCGAATTTCCCTAGGCACACAACAATCTAGCGTCTAAAAGGGTAACACTCTTATCTTAGGAGACGCAACTCCCACACACGAGTCTCAACTAAATACTAAAGCACTAGTTCTTCAAGCTTCTGAAACACTCCATCGATCCACTTCTCTTCGAGCTCGATGATTCCTGACTTCACGATCTTCGGGGTCGGCAGCGACCTCCAACACTTTATCCTTAAGTGTAGAACATCGTTAACTATTCAGAATGACTCTGGTAAGATTTCCATTTAAACCAGTGGGGAGGGATAGAAATTTTCAGCAAGGGGGAAAGAATAGAAGAATAAGATAAGTCAAGAACTTATAATTCTTTCAAGTTAAATTTTCTCTTTTAGAACATAATTTTGAAGTTCCTAAAGACGGCCAATCTATCTAGGGTCAAGACCTACAGTCAGTATGGCTCTGATACCACCTCCTGTCGCGCTCGGAATTGGAATTTCGAACACTCTGTGTGATACACCAGTCCAGGATCACGCGGGTGTTCACAGATACAACAGAAATGAATACCATCACACATACACAACGGAAATAATAATAATAAAGTATTCAACTCATATAAAAATCATTAAGACCTTAAGGTCAGCCTTACAATATTAAGCCACGCAGGGCTGAGTTCAGAGTAAACAAATAGCAGCGGAATGAAAATTATTCGTGGCGCCTCAGTATGCCATAGGCAAATGACTTGGCTTGCCCCTAGTTGTTCGCCTCTCCATTCAGCTCCTCTTCATTGACTTGCAGATCCTCTTCTTCTGGTATTGTGATTTTGGAGGAGTGAGTACAATGGTACTCAACAAGCTATGCATAGAATGCAACCTAATATACCACATGCCAGGCTTATTCCAATGGAATGGCTTAACAGGTTTATTTTGCAAAAGCATCATTTAACAAGTAGCATAAGTAGATTCGAAAGCAGTAAAAATAAGTAGAATTAACAATAACTTTTCCAGTAGTTGAGTAAAAGCATTCCCACATCCTAATCCATGTTTCCATTAACTTCCTCTTTTACCCCAACCACATTTTTAATAATGTCTAACCCTTGATTGTAATCCCCGAGCAATGTCCAATAACGTGGACTCGGCTATTCGAATAGTTTGTACACTCTGCAGAGCTTATACACTTTACCCACACGATATAGTTAAACACCACACAAGCAAGTAACCATAACAAAGTCTTTCCGAAACCTCTATCCTCGCATGCGTACCTCCCGGTATAGTTCCCACTGTCCCTTCCCTTTTGAGGAGCGGAAGTACAGGGCCAACGTATACCGTTGAAGAGATGTAAGATCAATCGGTAAACACTACACCCTTTTTTCCACATTTATAGCTACAAAAACCACCTGAGGTCTCACATGCTAAGACTTCAGAATCATACTCAACTAGGTCTGTCCCACTCCAGACATGTGGTTGTATGTTAGGCCTAGTTCAAAGGCTTGCAAGGTTAAGTCCATCGGTTAACCGTGGCAAGACTACCCAAAGTTCACAAAACCAAATTCAACAACATCTCATCCATTGTAACACCCCAAATTTTGCTTTTCTTAAATTCATGTGTGATTTGGCACTTTGGTGAATTTTTGGAATTTTCTGGAATTTATTTGGATTTATTTGGAATTTATTTGAATTTATTCCATTTTGAAATAATTAAAGAATTAAACTTTGCAAATAAAAACTTGTTGGAAATATTTTATTTGAGTCCAAAATGTTCCAAAATATTTTCCAGAATTTTTCTGGAATTTTTCTGAGTCTTTTGCTATTTTTAATGATTTAATTGAATTTCTGAGATTTAATTGGATTAATTAAATGCGAGTGGGTTTTACTGTTCCTCCGACCGGACCCGAGTCCGAGTCAGACTCGAGTCCGACCCGCGCCAGTTGATCCAGCCGAACCCGCTCGGCCGAACCCAAACCCGCGTGACCGTTGGATCTTGATCCAACGGCCACGATTGAGCCACGTCACCCGAGCCCGAGCCCGAGCCCGACCGAGCCAGCCAGCTCGCCCGAGTCAGACCCGAACCCAAACCCACGCACCGTTGGATCTCGATCCAACGGCTGTGCGTGTGCCACGTCACCCTCTCCGTGTCGCCGTCGGACTCCGCCGCCGCAACGGAGTGGGCCTCGGTTTCCGCGCGTTTCACGGACGCCGAGGGCCCTATTTAATGCGCCGCCACCCGTGCCGTGACGCCCACTTCCCTGCGCACCCATAGCCCTAGACAACGTCGCCTGAGCCGCCGCCGTCTAGCCGCAATCGCTCGCCGTAGTTGCCGTAGCGCTCCGCCGTTGAGGTCAGATCCGGAACCGGGAGGTCAAGCCGCGTCGGAGGAGACCTCTCACTTCGCCGGAGCACGCCCGTAGCGCCGTTGTCGTGGTCGCCGTCCTCAACTCCGGTAAGCCAGCACTGCCGCAAGCCATCGCCGGACCCCGAGCTCGCTCCACCGTCCGATCCAGATCCAACGCCCCAGATCACGCCACGTCATCCCTGGTGAGTTTCCACGTTGAAAATCCTAGATCCATTCTCAGCCGTTAGATCTAAATCAAACGGTTAGGGTTAGCCACGTTGTTTTCGTTAGATTGAATCTTGACCGTCCGATCAAGATCGAACGGTCCAGATCAGCAAAGTTGTTTCCCAACGCGTTACGCTAGATCCAATCTGGGCCGTTGATTTTCATATCAACGGTCGAGATAGCGCCACGTGGCTCGAAGCCTGACCGCCGCGGTCAGCGCGGTCAGCGCCGCGCGTGAGAGCGTGTCTCTGACACGCGGGTCCCGCGTGTCAGAGGGCCCACCTGTCAGCGGCCACCCCAGCCGTGCGGTGACGCCAGCAATGACGTCACCAGTGGGTCCCACCTGTCAGCCGCACGTGAGCCGTGGACCGGGTCCACGGTAGACCCGAGCCAAACCATGGACCACGTCCATGAACCGGCTGACGTCAGCAAACCAATCAGAGGCTGCCACGTGTCCTCGCAGACGCAATAATTAATTTCTGAAAAAGAAAATGATTTATTAATTCGAAATAATGATTTCAGATTTTGTTTCAAACTTCAAACGCTTATAACTTTTGCGTTTCAACTCCGATTGAGTGATTCAAATTTCTAAATTTGTATAAAATTGAGATCTACCTAATGATGAATTTTATTTAATTTTTGGACTAAAGTTGTTCTCTGTAATATTATTTAATTGATTATTTAAACTTCAAAATGCTATAACTTCTGCAGTTTAACTCCGAATTTGACGATTCCAGTTTCTAAAAATTCATAAAATTATGTTCTCTCTGTTTATGAACTTTATTTGGATGTTTGGATACTTTTTGTCTACTGTTTTATTCATTTGTTGCTATTTGCACGCGTTACGAGTAGACGTTGAAGTGCCGGAAGGATTCGAAGGAGAAGTGTTGACCCAGGAGTCAGCTCAAGACCAAGAACAAGTACTTTTTGAAGGCAAGTTATGCTTTGACCATATTGATCCTATCTTGGAAACCTATTTTGATTTAACTTATTGCATGCTAGTTCAATTAGAAAATACTTTGTTTAATCCCGGGGAATTAGATAAATGCCAATTTGCTGTATGACACCTTGATTAATTAAATATGTGCCATGACCCCTTGTCACCCTAGTTGTAGATTACTAGTTGGACACTACTAAAATTGCCAACATGGGTTTTAGACCGTTGTAGTATATTGCTTAGACCTGCTACGTGTTCATGACATGATTTTGGACAATCAAATGTTAATATTGACTTAATGATATATTGAACCTGTTTTGGAAAGGAATCATGTGATGTTGATGGCACGTGGTGCATGGTAATCAACTGGGTGTTGATAAATAGCTTTTGACCGGGGCATGTGGCAAGAATGATCAGGTGGGCCAGTTGTGGCACCGGGAACGTTGGTTTGGTTCTTCGGGTAGTCTTGCCCTGGTCACCCTAAGGACTTCACCTTGCAAGCCTTTGAACTGAGTCAATCTTGCAACCACATGTCTGTAATGGGACGGACCTAGTTGATTAAGTTGCTAATAACGTACCTGTGGGACCTTAGGAGGTCAACTACACCCTTTGTGTAAGTTGTACGGGGGAGCGTACCGGGGCTGCGGCCAGGTACCCATCTAACGGTGGATTGACCTAAACTTCGCCTTTGCTAAGGGAAGGGTTAGTGTGCAACACCGGAGAGGACCACTTGTGCTGTTAAAAGTTTCCGAAAGACTTTGTTACGGGAACTCGCCTTTGTGGTGTTTGACTGTATCTTGTGGGTAAAGTGCATAACCTCTGCAGAGTGAAAAATCTATTCGAATAGCCGTGTCCGCGGTATTGGACATCGCTCGGGAATTACAGTCAAGGGTTAGACTTTCTTGAAAATAACTTGGACTTGAAAGGTTGGGTTTGGTTAAATAATGATGTTGATGGAAATGTGGTTTAGGAATGGGAAGGATGTTGATTAAACTTTTGGAAAGGTTATTTATGTTATACTTGTTTCTACTGCTTTCGAATCTACTTATGCTACTTGTCAAATGCTCTTTACTGCAAATACACCTTGAGCTACTCCTTTGTACCAAGCCATGCATATAGTATATTAGTTGCATTCTGTGCATGACTTGCTGAGTACCAAGTACTCACCCTTGCCGCAATACAACACCAGTTGAAGAAGAATCTACACCAGCTTTGGAGGAGGAGCTTCCAGAGGAACCATCTACTTAGGGAGCGAGCCCAGTCAGTTGCCTGTGGTATACTGGATGGCGCAACGAAGTTATCTTATTTTTCCGCTGCTATTATTTCTCTCTTAATAAGTTTCGCCCTGCGTGGCGTATATTTGTAAGTTGACCATAAGGTCGAGCAACCAGTTTGACTATTTAATTAAAGTACTTTATTAGTATCGAGTGGTATGATTGTGATATTTACCGATGTTAAGACTATGTGCACTAGCGTGTTCCTGGACTAGTGCTGAATACACAAAGGGTCTGGATTTGCAGATTCGGGTCCCGACAGAGGTGGTATCAGAGCCATACTGACTGTAGGCTCACCCATAGATAGAATGGTCATAGTGAGGATAAAACCTATTTTCTAAAGTTAAAAGTGGTCAAGATAATGAATGAATTCTCGACTTACCCCTTTTCTTTCTTGTTCATACCCCTGCTGAGTTCTTTTCGTCTTCCACATTGATTTTTAAAGTGCTGCGTTCTTACGCGAGCGTCTTTTGGCAGATGATGATGAAGAACAACTACGCCGAGCGTGAAGAAGGCTATGCCACCGAGTTGTGGCATATGCTCCAGTTTCTTGGAGGTTTTGAGAGGCCGCTCTACCGAGGGACTACACTTGTGCAGGCAGGACTGGTCACAGGATGGGACGTCCGGATCACGGTGTATGCCCGAGAGAAGACCAAGTTCAGTCGCCCTTTCCACTTCACAGCCAGGAGGTCTACCTTTGAGATGGGAATCCAGGAAGTATCGCGTCGAGCGATGCAGCAGATCGCTCGCACTTACTCCAGGGAGCTGGAAGGCAAAGTGTTCCATCACCACCCACGCCGAGATAGCAGAGCTCAACGTAAGCCGATAGAAGATGAGGATGCTACCATCACTCACTTAGCCAGATTCGTCGCCGCCCAGGAGGAGCTGATCGAAGACACCGTGCAGGAGTTAAAGAAGGCTCGCGAACAAGTTGAGGAGGAGAAGAAGCACTTGGGGAATGCTCGTGAGTATGTCGCTTTTGCTGCGGAAAGAATCGCAGAATTGGAAATCAGATCAGTATGGCCAGGGTCCCGATCCAGTGTTGGAGTTGGACGCTCCAGACCCAGAGGAGGAACCAGAAGAGGCGCCACCGGCACCCGCGCCACAACCACAGCAGCAGCCAGATCCAGAGCCAGAGGAGGACGCCGCGTCGTCAACCACAGCTGCAGTTGTGGGGCATGGCGATTGTTTCGCGCCGATGCCGCCGCACCCGCCGCGAGGAGGCAGTGGAGGTTTTCTCGATGAGTGAGCATAGTCGTTAAGGTTGAGACTCCTTCATCAAGTCGCGTTATAGAATAAGAGTCACCCTTTAGAGGCGTTGGATTTTCATTGTTTGCTGAGTGTGCAGTATGTGTTGCAAGGCCCTTAGGCATTGTAAGCAACCATACCAAGTTATTACTATTATTAATAATAAAGTTGGATTTTTGAGTTACACTTTTCCCCCGCATAAGTTTCCCTGTTACTTGTCTATTCTTATTCCCTCTCATCTCTAAGCCTTGGAGCAACCGACAGATGGTGAACACCCGCGGAAACCTTGGAGGCAATGGAAGTGGTTCTCGCCCAGCAGGGAACCCCAATGATGGAGCACCAGCACCGCCAGTTGACATGCAGAATTTCGGAGCTTTTCTTGCTGCTCAGACTCAGTTGATGCATGCCATGATGCAACAGATGCAGCACGTCATCGCTCAGGCACGCTAATCAAGTCAATCGGGGACAACGCCGTAATACAAGACTGCCGAGTTCATGAGGACTCACCCCCCCCCACTTTTTCTGGGAATGCCAATCCGTTGGAGGCTGATGATTGGTTAAGGTCAATTGAGAGGAAGCTACACATTGCTCAATGCATGGGAAATGAGAAGGTACTCTACGCTTCTCTTCAGTTGGTAGGAACAACATTGAATGGTGGGAGAACTTCGTGCCACGCAAGAGAACCCTCAAGATATCACTTGGGAGGAGTTCACAACTGCGTTTCAAGATTATCACGTGCCTGAAGGAATCATGGATCTCAAGAAGGAGGAGTTCAGAGCATCAAGCAAGGTAATCAGCCGGTGGCCGAATACCGAACAAGTTCACCACAGCCTTGCACGCTACGCACTGAGGATGTAGCGACAGATAAAGCTGCATAGTCTCGCTTCATGAAGGGACTTAACTCAGATTGCAGGTGGGATCGATCACCCACACCTTTCCAGATTTCCAGAATCGGTGAATAAGGCGCTTATTCTTGAGGACAAGCGCAAGGAACTGGATGAGAACAGAAGCGCAGGATGCGGCATCGTGATCGCGCGCCAGGAGCACAAAGCAACGCTTGAGGGTTGCGCCAAATCAGTTTTTCAGATTCCGCCGCAGAATGCAACCAGGACACCGTCACGGCCAAGACCCGTCAATCGAACTATCGGACCCAGCCCCAGCCCGAAACGTCGCTTGAGCGATCAACGAGGGACAAGTGAGATGCTGCTACAATTGCAACGAGCCAGGCACTTTGCCAACAAGTTGTCCTAAGAAGACAGCAGAGTGACCCCGGCCGCTTCAACTGGGATCCACACCAGCCAGACGCCAAAGACCAGGAGCCAACCGAGGGACAAAGACCAGGAGCAAGACCCTGCATCGCGTGGTGAGAGGCCGAGTCAATCATGTCACCGCAGATGCACTGCAGAATGCCACGGACGTCGTCTTTGGGTAAGTTACTTGTTAACTCGCATTACACCTGTGATTTTGTTTGATTCTGGAGCTTCGCATTCTTTTGTTTCTCAAAGCTTTACTGCTAAAAATGATTTGGAGATTGTAAGACTTAAATGCATGCTTTTGGTTCAAACCCCTGGTTCCGAACTCCGAACGAAAGTAGGATGTTCTAGGGTGAGAACACCAATAGATGGGATAGAGTTCCTAGCGAACCTTATTATTTTGGAGACCCAGACCTTAGATGTTATTTTGGGAATGGATTGGTTATCCAAGCACAAGATCGTATTGGATTGTGGACGAAGAACTATCTCAGTTGAGAGCCCATGTGGAAAGAAAGTGGAATTTCAAGCCACCGCCGTTAGAGATGGACAGTTGATGGTTAACAGTACCAAGGCAATCAGCATAGAGGATGTCTCAGTGGTGAATGAGTATCCAGATGTTTTTCCTGAAGATCTACAGTATGCCGCCAGACAGGACATAGAGTTTGTGATAGAGCTTGTACTGCAGCGCCGATAGCAAAGAGACCTTCTGATGTCCACCGAAGAATTGGTAGAGATGAAGAAGCAACTCGAAGAGCTAATGGAGAAAGGATTTATCGAGGCCGAGTTAAATCGCCGTGGGGAGCGCCAGTTTTGTTTGTCAAGAAGAAGGGCGGGAGTTTCAGGATGTGCATTGACTACCGTGCACTCAATGAAGTCACCGTGAAGAATAAGTACCGCTACCAGGATCGATGATCTGTTTGATCACCGAGAGGAGCCGGAGTTTTCTCCAAGATTGATCTAAGATCGGGATACCATCGCTTGAAGATCCGATCGAGAGGATATTCAAGACCGCATTCTCGTCAAGATACGGACATTCACGAAGTTCTTTGTTATGTCCTTTGGTCTAACGAATGCGCCAGCATATTTCATGAATATGATGAATAAAGTGTTCATGGAGTATTTGGACAAGTTTGTTGTTGTGTTCATAGATGATATTCTAATCTACTCCAAGACAGAGGATGAACATGCAGAGCACTTGAGGCGAGTTTTGGAAAAGCTGAGGGAACAGCAACTCTTCGCCAAGTTCAGCAAGTGTGATTTTTGGAAGGACAAGGTGGAGTTCCTCGGACATGTAATGACCGCAGAAGGAGTCGCCGTAGATCCAAGCAAGGTAGAAGCTGTGTTACATTGGGAATAGCCGAAGACCATGACCCAGATCCGGAGTTTTCTCGGAATGGCAGGTTACTACCGCCGTTTCATTGAAGGCTTTTCGACAATTGCGAAACCTCTTACGCAATTGCTGAAAAAGGAGAAGAAGTTTGCATGGACGCCGGAATGTGAGAAAGGTTTTCAGGAGCTGAAGAAGCGATTGACATCAGCGCCGGTGTTAGTCCTACCGGATGTTAATCAAAGCTTTGATATTTATTGTGACGCATCGCGCCAAGGATTTGGATGTGTGCTGATGCAGAATGGGAGGGTCGTCGCTTATGCATCAAGACAGTTGAGGCCACATGAGGAGAATTATCCGACGCATGACCTGGAGCTAGCTGCCGTAGTGCATGCCTTGAAATTATGGCGTCACTACTTAATTGGAAACAGATGTGAAGTATACACGGACCATAAGAGTCTTAAGTACATCTTCACCCAATCAGACCTGAACATGAGGCAGAGGAGATGGTTAGAGTTGATCAAGGACTACAATGTTGGAATCCATTACCATCCCGGAAAGGCCAACGTAGTTGCCGATGCTCTGAGTCGGAAAAGCCATACCGTGAACATGTTGCTAGCCACAAGTCAGGAAGAACTATGTGAGGATTTCCATAGAATGCAGATTGAAGTCGTACCAGAAGGATTCTTGCCCACATTGGAAGTGAAGCCCACCCTGGAGGATCAGATCCGAGAAGGACAGGAGGATGATGACAAGATCCGCAGGATTAAGTCCAACATGGATCCGCAGGGTTAGCCACGTTGTTTTCGTTAGATTGGATCTTGACCGTCCGATCAAGATCGAACGGTCCAGATCAGCGGAGTTGTTTTCCAACGCGTTACTCTAGATCCAATCTGGGCCGTTGATTTTCAAATCAACGGTCGAGATAGCGCCACGTGGCTGGAAGCCTGACCGCCGCGGTTAGCGCCGCGCGTGGGAGCGTGTCTCTGACACGCGGGGCCCGCGTGTCAGAGGGCCCACCTGTCAGCGGCCACCCCAGCCGTGCGGTGACGCCAGCAATGACGTCACCAATGGGTCCCACCTGTCAGCCGCACGTGAGCCGTGGACCGGGTCCACGGTAGACCCGAGCCAAACCATGGACCACGTCCATGAACCAGGTGACGTCAGCAGACCAATCAGAGGCTGCCACGTGTCCTCGCTGATGCAATAATTAATTTCCGAAAAAGAAAATGATTTATTAATTCGAAATAATGATTTCAGATTTTGTTTCAAACTTTAAACGCTTATAACTTTTGCGTTTCAACTCCGATTTGAGTGATTCAAATTTCTAAATTTGTATAAAATTGAGGTCTACCTAATGATGAATTTTATTTAATTTTTGGACTAAAGTTGTTCTCTGTAATATTATTTAATTGATTATTTAAACTTCAAAATGCTATAACTTTTGCAGTTTAACTCCGAATTTGACGATTCGAGTTTCTAAAAATTCATAAAATTATGTTCTCTCTGTTTATGAACTTTATTTGGATGTTTGGATACTTTTTGTTTACTGTTTTATTCATTTGTTGCTATTTGCACGCGTTACGAGTAGACGTTGAAGTGCCGGAAGGATTCGAAGGAGAAGTGTTGACCCAGGAGTCAGCTCAGGACCAAGAACAACTACTTTTTGAAGGCAAGTTATGCTTTGACCATATTGATCCTATCTTGGAAACCTATTTTGATTTAACTTATTGCATGCTAGTTCAATTAGAAAATACTTTGTTTAATCCTGGGGAATTAGATAAATGCCAATTTGCTGTATGACACCTTGATTAATTAAATATGTGCCATGACCCCTTGTCACCCTAGTTGTAGATTACTAGTTGGACACTACTAAAATTGCCAACATGGGTTTTAGACCGTTGTAGTATATTGCTTAGACCTGCTACGTGCTCATGACATGATTTTGGACAATCAAATGTTAATATTGACTTAATGATATATTGAACCTGTTTTGGAAAGGAATCATGTGATGTTGATGGCACGTGGTGCATGGTAATCAACTGGGTGTTGATAAATAGCTTTTGACCGGGGCATGTGGCAAGAATGATCAGGTGGGCCAGTTGTGGCACCGGGAACGTTGGTTTGGTTCTTCGGGTAGTCTTGCCCTGGTCACCCTAAGGACTTCACCTTGCAAGCCTTTGAACTGAGTCAATCTTGCAACCATATGTCTGTAATGGGACGGACCTAGTTGATTAAGTTGCTAATAACGTACCTGTGGGACCTCAGGAGGTCAACTACACCCTTTGTGTAAGTTGTACGGGGGAGGGGGAGCGTACCGGGGCTGCGGCCAGGTACCCATCTAACGGTGGATTGACCTAAACTTCGCCTTTGCTAAGGGAAGGGTTAGTGTGCAACACCGGAGAGGACCACTTGTGCTGTTAAAAGTTTCTGAAAGACTTTGTTACGGGAACTCGCCTTTGTGGTGTTTGACTGTATCTTGTGGGTAAAGTGCATAGCCTCTGCAGAGTGAAAAATCTATTCGAATAGCCGTGTCCACGGTATTGAACATCGCTCGGGAACTACAGTCAAGGGTTAGACTTTCTTGAAAATAACTTGGACTTGAAAGGTTGGGTTTGGTTAAATAATGATGTTGATGGAAATGTGGTTTAGGAATGGGAAGGATGTTGATTAAACTTTTGGAAAGGTTATTTATGTTATACTTGTTTCTACTGCTTTCGAATCTACTTATGCTACTTGTCAAATGCTCTTTACTGCAAATACACCTTGAGCTACTCCTTTGTACCAAGCCATGCATATAGTATATTAGTTGCATTCTGTGCATGACTTGCTGAGTACCAAGTACTCACCCTTGCCGCAATACAACACCAGTTGAAGAAGAATCTACACCAGCTTTGGAGGAGGAGCTTCCAGAGGAACCGTCTACTTAGGGAGCGAGCCCAGTCAGTTGCCTGTGGTATACTGGATGGCGCCACGAAGTTATCTTATTTTTCCGCTGCTATTATTTCTCTCTTAATAAGTTTCGCCCTGCGTGGCGTATATTTGTAACTTGACCATAAGGTCGAGCAACCAGTTTGACTATTTAATTAAAGTACTTTATTAGTATCGAGTGGTATGATTGTGATATTTACCGATGTTAAGACTGTGTGCACTAGCGTGTTCCTGGACTAGTGCTGAATACACAGAGGGTCCGGATTTGCAGATTCGGGTCCCGACATCCATGTGCCACATTGGCCCCCCCTATTGATCACTTGCCACTTGCCACTTGCCACAGTCTAAACCATTTTCCCACCTGGTTGGTTACCATGCACCATGCGCCACCAGCTTGTCAACAACACATGTTACATTCTTTCAAAACAGGTTCCATAGTTCAATAGTAAGTATTCAGTTTACTTCCAAATGGGTATCATTAGTTTGAATGACATGGCTAAGCTGAACTACCACGTTCTAGCTACCCCATTCTGGTGATTAATATTAACCAGTAAGTATAATCCAACCTAGGGTGACCAATGGTTTATTGGCATACAAGTATTATGGACAAGGTGACAATATCAAGTGGTATTTATCTAATCCCAAATTTAATCGAAAGCATCATAAATAAACTAGCATGCATAATTTAAAATAAACCAATATTTTAAAACATGGGAACAAAATGGTCAAAGCATAACTTGCCTTCAAAGATCAGCTGGTTTTGGTCTAGATCTTGATCTTGAGCTTGTTCCTCGAAATCAACTCCCTCACACAGTTTGACGTCTACGCGCAACAGATAAAGAACCAGATAAACACGTAGAACAACAAACAAACAAACATTTATGAAAATACTACAAATCAAACTAGCTTGTAATCTCATGAAAATTTCTAGATAATTAGTTTAGCATTTTCCAAGATTTATAAATTTTATTTTGACATTTTTTAGACGTGTAGTTTACGAGTGACAAAATTCATAAGTTTGGACATTCCACGAATAATTTAACATTATAAATCAAATTATAAAATTTCAGTATAATTAACATAGCTAGGTATTAATTTTTACTAATTAACAACATTTTGCTAGCGATTTGGACTTAAAACGAATTTGTAGAGAAAAAGACAAAATTCGCAATTCCTGAAAAAAAAGAACTCGTGTACAACTAGCCTTCATTCCTTTTCTGCATGGCACTATTCACGTTATATATGTGTATACTTCTAGCGTTTCCTTGACTTGGTAGTTCAAATAGGCTAAAAGAGATTTGGCTATAGAAAAAAAAACACAGAGAATGAAATCGGCCAGGCGACAGCACAGGGCGGCGAACGCAGTCGGCCGGACGCGGTCGGTCGGACGCGGGTGGTCGGACGCGGCCGGTCGGACACGGGTGGTCGGACGCAGCCGGTTGGATGCGGTTGGTCGGACGCAGTCCTAAAACGTGTGTGTAAACATGCCTGACACATATACATGCATGCAATTATAAAGTCTAAATGAACGAAGAGGATATTAGAAGGAGAGTTGATCGGCTGGAACCAAAAGGCAAATTTCACGCGGAAAAGACAGCCAAAATTTATATGGCGTAGAATATTTTGTTGTGGGATTTGTGTTTGTTTCCATGTATTCATCAGGATACTATATGAGGCTACGAGAAAGACGGGATCAACCGATCGATAGAAACAGAGCGCACGCGCGCAAAAGAAAGGCGAGAAAGCACCGATCGATGACGGGCAGTAGCGTGGACCGTCGACACAGAAGTAGGCGAGTCCGGAGAGTACACCAGCGGCGGTGGCGATAACGGCGACGGCGACGAGAGGAGTGCACGGTCGGCCGGACAAGAAGTAGCGACTAGGCGGCAGTCAGTCGACCGAGTCGGTCGTGTGGAGTTGAGGATAGCAGGTGATATGAGGAGAGGGGGGAATGGATGGCAGAATGGAATGTGCAGGCGTGTGGAGGTTACTAGTTCATGCGTTGCAAGGAGATGGAAAATGGCTAGAAAGTAATGAATGGAAACGGCTGGTGTTACTAGTGCATGAGTTGGAATTGGAACGGCTGGAAAGAATGGAATGACCACGACGCTTCAGTGGAAAAGAAAAAAAAAACTCCACGTTTCATGCATGGGAAAGCTTGCAACGCTTCATGTGTGGCTAGTTGGAAGTCATTCCTAAATCCATCCAAGCATGAAGTCGTTCCTGTCCTATTAAACTACAAAACATTTACTTGGAAATGGTTGGAAATCAAGGGAAAGAGAAGTGACAGGAAACGGCTGGAGTGAAAGCATACGTCGACATGTTCGTATATACACGTACATATACATATACGTTCAAAAAAACGTGTTGAGAAAAAAAAACAGAGAGGTTCTAAAAATCTGAAAAAATTCCACTAAAATACTAGGATCTATTTGGAACATAACAAAGTTAGTTTCGCGATTTTTCGACATGTAGATTTTTCGCGAAAATTCTTTTAGTGACTCAGACACCTATACAGATTTTTATAAAATCAACGACTTAAACTATATAACATGTTTTTCTAAATTATTTGAAGCGAACACTCTCATCTACCAACTGTCTTAATTATCAACAAAAATTTAGATTTTACGCTTATTCAAAAATGCTTGATCTTTATTTAATACGATTAGTTCAATAAACGTGAATCCGACTTACTCGCGAGGCTTCCAAGTAGATTCCAGAAAATTACAAATAATACTAGAACCACACTAAATATATTAAAAGAAATTTTTGGAACGTTACAGTGATCCATCCTTGGTAGCGTTTTATCGCGGTCATGTCGTTGCACCGACGGCCGATATCTTATTTCATGCGCATCTTGCCATTGCTTCGCGTTCATCGTTAACATTCCGTCGTTAACGTTCCGCCGTTAACGTTCCATCAACGTTTTGCCGTTAACGTTCCTCCGTTAACGTTTTGCCGTTAATGTTTCACCGTTAACACTCCGCCGTTAGCGTTTCGTCGTTAACATTTCGTAGTTAACGTTCCTCCGTTAACGTTTTGTCGTTAACGTTTCACCGTTAACGCTCTGTCGTTAACACTCCACCATTAATGTTTCGTCGTTAACGTTTCACCGTTAACGTTCCGCCGTTAACGCTTCACCGTTAACGCTCCACCGTTAACGTTTGCCGTTAACGCTTTGCTCTCACTTCATTGTCATCGCATGCGCGCACATAAGTGAATGCTCTAATGCGATGTCCTTACCTTTTCTATCGCATTGTTGTGATATAGCCCCATAACGATTCGCAGTGAATGCCGATCCCACTCGTCCTTGTCTTATCCTTGAATATATAATCTATCAGTCTCTCTCTTTTGGTGTGACTGTGTATCCGTTCGGTCAACAAAAGTCAACCTCGAGAATCAGCTTAGTTCATTGTGAACTAACGTATCCTTATGGACCCGGTCTATATATCGAGAGTCCATATGTCATTGACCGTCCAATCAAGATAATAACTTCGAAAGAAATATTCCTTGGAATATTATTCTTTCTTTCCCAGTTATTAATCTTTCCCTTTTCGGTGTTTTTTCGAAAGCCCGTTCTCTTTTGTCTAATCTTCAATCTAATCCGTTCGAGTTCTTGAATTCATCCAAGCTGTTGTGCCCAATGCTATTCGTTCTTAATTTGGAGTTTATTCGATTTGTCTTTTGATTTGGTTTGTATTTGCCTTTTTCTTTAATCGTTAGACGCGTCGTCCGGAAGTCGCTGGAAGGAGCCGTGGATCAAGAAAGCAGAGATTGAAGATCGAATATCAAGAATCAAAGATAAAGAGTAAAGAATAAAATTGTAATGGCCAGGCAAGTTGTGCTTTTACCATGTTGATCCCATTTTCGAAACTTATGTTGTTTCAAATTATTGCTTGCTAGTTTAAGTTAAACTGATTTTCATTAATATGGGATTAGATAATCAACCTACTTGTTATTGCCACCTTGTCTATAATAATTGTATGCCTTGAATCATTTGTCACCCTAGGTTTCTTGATTAATAGTTGGCTTTAAATACATTGCCAACATGGGTTAGATAGAACGTATTAGTTTACTTAGACTTGCAACGTATCAGTGACATCATTTTAGAAATACAAGGTTCAATATTGACTAAAGAGATATGCAATGTATTTTTAAATGGTGTGATGTATTGCCGACACAATAATGTTGATATGCAGAGGCCTTCGTGCTTCTTCAAGGATGTTAAGTTGTTGTTGGCATTGTGTTGAGCAATAATCAACTAGGGTGATAAAATGTTTTGGACTGGGGCAAGTGGCAAGAATGAGCTGGTGGGCCATGGTTCGCACCGGGAAAATCATTTTGGTTCTTGGGGTACTCTTTCCCTGGTCACCCTAAGGACTTAACCTTGCAAGCCTTTGAACTGGGCCAAACGTACAACCACATGTCTGGAATGGGACGGACCTAGTTGAGTAGGTTGCTGATAACTTGCATGTGGTACCTCGGGGTGTCAACTATACCTCTGTGTAGTTGAATGGGGGAGCGTACCAGGTGATGCGGCATGGTACCCATCCAACGGTATGTCGGTCCTATACTTCGCCTCTGCTGAGGGAAGGGATAGTGTATGGCAACCGGGGAGGTTCACTTGTGGAGTTAGAAACTTCCAAAAGGCTTTGTTATGATCGCTCATTCGCATACTTTTGTATGGCGATTCACGCCTGACGTGGTGAGTCGATTATATCTTGTGGGTAAAGTGTATAACCTCTGCTGAGTGTAAAATCTATTCGAATAGCTGTGTCCTCGGTATTGGACATTGCTCGGGGATTGCAGTCAAGGGTTAGCTTTTCTTAAAACGGAACTTGGGCTTGGAGGCGCTCTTGCCTGTGAAAAGTGATAACTGGTTAAGGAGATGGAATGGTTTACTTGTAAAACAACTGTGAAATTTTATTACAATTGTTATTTGTTTTACCGCTTTAAAATCTATTATGAATATTTGTGAATGCTGTTTATTGCAAAATAACCCCTTCAGCCTATCATTTGGAATAAGCCATGCATATAGTTATTAGACTTGCATTCTGTGCATGACTTGCTGAGTGCTTTATGTACTCAGCCCTTGCAAACAACAATCACTAGTTGAGAAGAAGACTACTTCGTTGAAGAAGAAGAAGTTCCATGAGAAGGCGATTGTCTAGGAGTCAAACCCTGTCAGTTGCCTGTGGCGTATTAATGGGATTCACCGATGTTCTTCGTTCCGCTGCTGCTTATTTGGAGTTGAAGCCGTCAAGGTTTCACAAATGTAAGGTTGACCTTAAGGTCGTTCAATAGTTTATATTCTGTAATTGAGCTATTTTTACTATTCCGCTGTGTATGGTTGTGATATTCATCTATGTTGAGACTGTGTGCATTAGCGTGATCATGGACTAGTGCTGAATACACAGAGGGTTTGGATTTGCACATTCGGGTCCCGACATAATTGGAATTAAATAATGAGCTTTATTAATATTTGGATACCACCTTAACAACTTTGCCAAGTGAAATCTCAATATAAGCAAATCTTGGTAAAGTAAAAAGAGTACAACCTATAGCTAGTGATACTGTTGACATCAAAATTTGGCACGTGGCCGATTTGGGAAAGGTACTAATTTTGGTAGGTGTTTAAAATAAAAAGGAATTTAGATAAGGCTTGTGTCGAGTCAATGGAGATTTTATTTTTGAGGGTTACGGCTGATACAGGTTACAATAGGGGTAAGATCGGAATAAAATCGATATCAGTTTCAAAGGAAGGTGTTTTGGGGAAGGTTGGAACCAAAATGAACATTGTTTTATAAGTTCAAGGAGGACACGATCGGTCCAGACGATATAAAAGAAGACAACGGGCAACATATACAAAAGGAATCTATCAACCCGCAAGAAAAACCAAGTAATACTTATAACTAGAGACACTAGCAACGGGAGAGGTCCAAAGGTCACAATGTATTAAATCGAAATTCCGAGTAGCAGGAGAACTAGATGAAGGAAAAGGTAAACGAATGTGGTGACCCAACTAGCAAGCGTGACAAAGAGCATCAGCGGTGCCATGGTTACATGAAATGGCTGTGGAGCGAGCTAGATGATGAAGAGCTTCGGCGCCGAGGTGACGAAGCCGACGGTGCCAAAGGGAGGCGCTGGTGGCAAGCATGGCATGTGGGGTGGTTGGCGATGGCAACAACGAGTAGAGGTCACCAGAACTATTGCACCTGGCAATCACGCTCCTGGTGCGAAGGTCCTTCATAGAAAGGCCATATGGGTCAAATTCAACTGAACAATTATTATCAATTGTAAAGAGATGAACAGAAATCAAATTTTTGATAATCTGAGGAGTGACTAGCACGTGACGAAGTTGGAGGGGACCGTGCGCGGCCGGGAGGTGAGTTGAGCCAACGGAAGTTATAGGAATCAAGGAGCCGTTGCCAACGACAATGTTAGAGGGAAAAGAAACAGGGGGAGGGAGGGAGATGGAGAGGTTATCGGGGTCGGATGTCAAGTCATTACTGGCACCGGAGTCCATGTAGCATGTGGTGGAGGGTGGCGGCGTCAACTGCATGGTGCTGAACGCACTTGTTGGCACCCAAATTTGACCGACCGAGATGGGTCCGGTCGTGACACGGGCTGGAAAAGTGGTGCAAGTCAGGATGGCAATGAACGATGGGAGTTATACCGGAAAGGGCATGATCGTGTAAGGCGTAAGCAGAAAGAGACCAAAGCCGGTACAACTTGGATTTGGTACGGCTGCGATCAAGATAGAAAGATAAGATCAAAGCCGACACGGTTAGAGAGTCTGTGATGGTCACGATCAAGACTATACCGACTATAAAAGGCAACGAGCTGCATAGAGAGAAGAGACACACATCCAAACAACCAATCAATTTACCAATACCTTTACCTTTCCTGCACTAGGAGTAGTTTTTGTAGCATTGTAATCTTTCCTCTGTAATACACTTTGATCAATACGAGTTGCGCATCTGAAGGATCGTTATTTTTGATCCAGTTGATTTTGATGATGAGTATTTGAAAAAGATTTGAAACCAGTTTGATATTTCGACAAGATTTATTTTTTGGTTTCTTTATTTGAAAAGATCTGAAATCAGTTTGATTATTTGAAAAGCTTTTTGATTTTTGCAAAGGTTTTTGTTCGTGTTTTGAAATCGTGTTCTTATAATATTTAATGCAATGCACTCCTGTGAGTGGTTGCATGGTTTAATGTGAGTCAAGTCGCGGACTTGTGCTCGGAATCGTTTTGTGGTTTGTTCATGTGCAGGTATTGCTCGAGGGCGAATGTGGTCGATGACGGGACTGGAACTAGGTTCATGGAGGAACTGAGGTTCGGGACTAGGTTCAGGGGGAACTGAGGTCTTGGTGGTCAAGGATGTCATGCGGGACGTTCGGGCTAAGAGAATGGTGCACATGAAGAATGGTTAGTCACGTGAGAATGGCATGAGGTCATTCGCGTGCAAAGTGTTAGTCACGTGAGTATGGTAGGGTTGCCATACGCGTGCAAGAGTTGTACTCGGCCAGGTTGGGCCAAGTGGAGTTGAGTTGAATACATGCTCTTTCTAGGATTAGGAGTGGGAATCCTTTTAGGATTAGGAATCCTTCTAGGATTAGGAATCCTTCTAGGATTAGGACTCCTTCTAGGATTAGGTGTGTTTGCCTTCTTTAAATAGAGGGGTTGCCTCCTGTTGAAGGCAATCAAGCTTTGAGCAAGCTTTAGAGTTGTACTCTTTTGTTTGGAGTATTTTAGACAAAAGAAAGGAGAAATAAATATCAAGTTCATCAAATCTTTCGGCGAGCTACAATTCTAGTTAGATTTATTCTCGCCATCTTCTGGAACAGTAAGCTTGCGAAGGTCATAACTTTTGATCCGTAAGTCCGATTGAGATGATTCTTTTTGGGTTTGATTCGTATTGGAATATAGTTTCTTGTGTCCAAATTTCAGATCGATCGGACAGTTGGATCTCTGGGAATTCATGTTTTACCAAACCTCTATCATTCTGTTTTTTTCGAAAACAAGGCAATTATTTGGTTCTATTTTGGGGTAATCTTTTAATAGATCAAGAATTTGGTTTTAGCTTCCGCACAATCATTCACCCCCCCTCTGATTGCTATATTCGGTCCTACAAGTGGTATCAGAGCAAGGCTCTACTAATCCATCTTAACAGGTGATTAGTAAACGGTAAGTTATGGCAACAGAGAAATACTCAAACAAGCCGCCAATCTTCGATGGCACAGACTTCCCCCACTGGCGGATCCGGATGACTGCATATCTTCAAGCTCAAGGTAACGCAATTTGGCGCAAGGTAAAAATTTCGTACGAGCTTCCTTCTAATGATGATATTGATAAAATCGAGTTTGAAAAAGATGTTGAAAACAATAATAGAGCTAGAAACATATTGCTTCAAGGACTTGCTAGAAAAGAATTCGATAGAGTCTGTCATTTACTCACTGCTCATGAAATTTGGAAATCTCTTCAAGATTATCATGAGGGCAATCGACTGTAAAAGAAGCTAGGCAAGATCAATTTAAAAAGGAATACACTAGATTTGAAATGAACTCGAGAATCTCTAGATGATTGTTTTGCTTGCTTTAACAGAATCTTAAACAATCTTAGAGTCAGTAGATGTAAAGTACATTGACTCTGAAAATGCTAGACATTTCCTATCATCTCTTGATCTTAAAATCTGGCAAATGAAAGTGACTGCTTTTAGGGAAGCTCACAAGATGAGTGAAATGACTTTGGATAAACTATATTCTAGTCTCAAGACTTTTGAGATAGACATTGTTTCAAGAACATCCAATGATAACTCTATGGCTCTTAATGCTAATTCCTCTTCATATGATAATGCTACTAGTTCTTCATCATCATATTCCATTACTGCTTTGAGTGCTCTTAGTGATGAACAGCTAGATCAAATACCAGAAGATACACTTGCTCTTCTTTCC
Source organism: Rhipidocladum racemiflorum (assembly GCA_036346355.1). NCBI lineage: Eukaryota > Viridiplantae > Streptophyta > Magnoliopsida > Poales > Poaceae > Rhipidocladum > Rhipidocladum racemiflorum. The sequence goes on from CM070581.1 coordinate 39,206,101, forward strand.
AAGCGTGTCAATGCAGCTTACATGAGATCAAGGGAAAGAAAAGGAGCCTCCATCCACTGCTACAAGCAAGGCAAGGCAGGGCACATCCGTGCTAAATGTTTCAAGAACAAAGATAGAGAGGAGAAGGAGCAAAGCAACTCCACCAAGTCCTTCCGGCCAAGAGAGAGCAAGGATAAAAATAAGCAACGGACGAAGAAGATGCTCAACAAAGTCTTCGAGGCAATTAGTCGCTTAGACTTAAGCGACATTGATGACTCAACTGAAGATGAGAAGGAAGCAAAGCAAACGAAGCTGAAAGAGAAGGATTTCACCGGACTGTGCTTCATGGCAAAAGGGAACACTAGTGATTCTAGTGACAACGACAGACCTCCAATGACGGTGATGAGGTAATGCCTTCGTATGATGAGCTTTGTGAAGTTTTAGTCATATTGAGAAAATCTTTAAGAAAATCTTCACTCAAAAATAAAAACTTAGAAAAAGATCTATCCATGCTAAAATCTGAAAACTTTGATCTTAGAAATTCAAATTCTGAAAATATTTGTGATACTTGCTTAGATCTCAAATTTGAAATTAAGTCTCTAAAAGAGGAACATGTCATTAAACTAGAACAAGTTTATGCTTGAACAATTGAAAAATGAAAAACTTGTGAAAAATATTGGTTGCTCTCATTGATAGTTTACATGATCAAATTGCTTGCTCTAAATGTTCAATTCTTGAGTTGAAATTAAAAGATGCAAATTGTAGAGTTACACAATTAACAAATGACATGTTCACTCATGAAATTAACTCGTGTTCAAATTGCCAGAAATAGAAAGCTAAAATTGACACTACTTGTGATAATTGTTTAACTCTTGCTAAGAAAGTTGATTACTTGCAAAATTCTTTGGAACGTTTCACTGATGGCAAGAAAAACCTAAACATGATTTTGGATCAATCAAAAGTCAGCACTCGTAACAAAGGTTTAGGTTTTGATTCTTATGCTCATCATAAATCACATGCTCCCATCGTTGTCAAAACACTTGGAAGTGGAAAATTTGAAATTATCAATGAGCCTAAGAAAAATGTCTTTAAATCTGGTGGTCTTTTATCTTCTACTATGATGAATGCAAAATGTGCTTCTCTTTGTTAAAGCAAAACATCATGTTAAGTACACTTGCACTCATTGTGGTAGAGATGGACATCTAGTAGACTTTTGCTTTAGACTAGCTAAACAACAAAAGAGAGAAAGGTTTAATGCTAGGTCTAATTTCAGACAGGCACGTTTCATTTCTCATTATGTGCCTAGGGTGATGCAAATACCTCTTGTTGCTAAGAACACGAGAAAAGACAAATCTTCTTTTATGCATAAGAATGCTCGTGTTGTGCCAAGCTGTTGTGCGTCGTGTGTCTCGATCGGATTCCTAAACATCTTATTTCTAACCCCGATCAGAGACATCGACACTTTCTGCTTCTATGTAGGCTTCTCACGCGAGGAAGGAGAACATATGGCTAGTGGATTAGGATGCTCACGCCACATGTCCGATGATAAGAATTGGTTCTCCTCCTTCACTTGTGCATCTCGTGCTAAAAGTGTTATTTTTCAAGATGCTTCCTCCACCTCTGTTTTCGCAAAGGCACTAGTCCAAATAGTGCAGTGCAGTGCATATGTTCAGGGGGAGAGTATCTTTGTTGATGAAGATGATGATGATCTTTGTTGAGGATGAGATAATTGGAGTTCTTTGTGTGCTTGTGTGCTCGTTTTCAAGCTTCCCCGCGTGCTTCACATCGACAAGCTATCAAGAGGATTTTAAGGTATCTCCGTGGTACTCAAGATTTTGGCATTTGGCTTTCTGCTTCTTCACGCATTAGTTTAAGACCTTTCTCTGATGCTGAATTTGGAGGATGTGGAATTGATAGAAAAAGTACATCTGGTTCATGCCACTTCTTGAGTAATTCTCTTTCTTGGACACATTGACATCAGATTTCATTTTCTTAGAGATCATGTTGAAAAAAGAGCTATTGAACTGAAATTTGTTGATTCGGGTGCTCAACTTGCTGATATTTTCACTAAACCGCTTGATTTTTCTCGTTTTGCTTTCTTACGCGGTGAACTTGGGATCATTCACCCCCATGGGTTGATTTGAGGGGGAGTCTTGAGTTTATCTCTTTTTGGGTTACTTGGCTTTGGTTCCTAGAAGTGATTTTTTTATTAGTGGTATTTTGACTTTACACCTCAAGTAAAAACCCCTGTTTACATTGCATCATGTAGTACAAAGCTTTGGTGATTATTCTTGTGTATATAGCCAAGTTAATGCTCAATGCTTTACTTATCACTAAAAGGCTAAAATAATTCAATTTGAGATGCTTTTCGAGAATATTTTGGCTCTTGCTCATTATGGTATTGCATTTGTGAAATAGGCTTAAAAGTTTCTTGTCATCTGTTGAAAGGCTAGAGCTGATTAGAAACTATGTGTGAGTTTTTTGTTGGACTTCAAATGATCATTATGAGTCTCAAGCAAAATCAGTGTTTTAATGTTAAAAGCAAGTTGAAAAAGATGCAAGCAAAAGCTACTTGGCTAAACACAAGTTTAGTACAATGTGCAGCTTCCTTGCCAAGGATTTAAATGCAAAAGATGCAAGAAAAGGCTACTTGTCTAAACAAAAGTTCAGAACAATGTGAAGCCACTTGCCAATTTAAATCGAGAAAGATACAAGAAAGAACTACCCTCTTGATACACAAGTATGGGCTAGTGTGCGATTACTTGTCATCCCTGTTGATCACAAAGCAAAATTGTCAAACTTGCTAAAAGAGAAAAAGGAAATTCAAATGGTTGAAAAAGGCTTGAGACAAATATTAGTGAATTTGAAAGTCTCTCTATGCTCATGATAGATTTCTTTTTCGCTTTGGCAAAATCTGTTTATGACATTTTACTTGTTTGCTCTAATTTGCTTATGCAATAACTATTCTATGTGTTAGAGCCTCCATATTCTCACAATTTGCTTTCTCATTGGATAATTTGATACAAAATGAGAAAGTTCTCCTAAAAACTCTTCAAATGCTTTACTTTGATTATATACCTTGAATATACTTCAAAGCTTGAGATCTGCATTCATTAAGGGGAGTTTTGAGATCTTGATGACTATTTTGTCAAAAGGGAGAACAAGTCAAGGAGGTTTTTGAATTGGGATTATTTGGTCTTTTGGTTCTTGCTCAATCTCTTGTCAAATCTTCTATTGTGTTTTGTCAAATTACTCATCAAGGGGGAGATTGAAGGATCGTTATTTTTGATCCAGTTGATTTTGATGATGAGTATTTGAAAAAGATTTGAAACCAGTTTGATATTTCGACAAGATTTATTTTTTGGTTTCTTTATTTGAAAAGATCTGAAATCAGTTTGATTATTTGAAAAGCTTTTTGATTTTTGCAAAGGTTTTTGTTCGTGTTTTGAAATCGTGTTCTTATAATATTTAATGCAATGCACTCCTGTGAGTGGTTGCATGGTTTAATGTGAGTCAAGTCGCGGACTTGTGCTCGGAATCGTTTTGTGGTTTGTTCATGTGCAGGTATTGCTCGAGGGCGAATGTGGTCGATGACGGGACTGGAATTTGATCCGTAAGTCCGATTGAGCTGATTCTTTTTGGGTTTGATTCGTATTGGAATATAGTTTCTTGTGTCCAAATTTCAGATCGATCGGACAGTTGGATCTCTGGGAATTCATGTTTTACCAAACCTCTATCATTCTGTTTTTTTTCGAAAACGAGGCAATTATTTGGTTCTATTTTGGGGTAATCTTTTAATAGATCAAGAATTTGGTTTTAGCTTCCGCACAATCATTCACCCCCCCTCTGATTGCTATATTCGGTCCTACAGCATCGCCGATTGTTGATCCTTGTTGCATTATGCCCTACCAAGCTCTTGTTTCTTCCGATCTTGTTGCGCATCGCCTTTTTCGGAGAAGCAGGATTTTACCCTTTCTGGTTGATTCGAAAGAGTCAATTAGGCTCAATTATCCGATTTGAGTTGGCTCGTCCTCGAGCCGGCGAGGACCATCCTACCGTCAAGGCGTAGATCGTTTCCTTTGGAGCGATCATCGTCTGAAGATACACCATCTTGTCGATTGCGGGATCAAATCGGCTGGCATGCTCGCGAACCTCGAACCCGGCATTCTCGCGTGTGTTGGCACGCCCGGTGGGACTCAAAGGAAATCTCGATGACGTCATAAGGAAAGACTACCGCCCCTACTGACGTCAACACCGACGCAATAATCATGCCTACTTTGGCCGATTTAACACCAGAACAACGCCAAGAGATTGAAGATCAGAAGGCGGCGTTTGAACAGATGATGCTAAGCTATTTCCAGAAGACATGGCGCGGTGTCACCCAGAAGATGGCGCTGCCGACGGTCAACCCTCTTGGAGCAATCACCCCGAACACCAACAACGAATCTGGGGTAAGCCAATACATGCCCACACAAGCAGCATTATCGGACATGATTAATCAGTCCATCAACCACGCGTTGCTGAACCAGTCATCGGCTTTAGTCACCACGCTCAAGCCGTTGATATATAACAATGTGAAACAAGTGGCGCAGGAGCTTGTAACAACCAAAGCCCTGTTTGATCCACCACAAGTTCTCCGCACGTACCCGGTTTACTCAATCGGTCCCGGTACTCAGGGGCTAAGGCCGATGGTTGAAAATAAACCATCGGCCGCACTCATGACACCTACACCACCACAGCCGATTGTCACCTTGCCTAGGGATCCCGGGACAAGCGAGGTCAAGCAGTACTACGCCCATACCGATGGCGCTAAAATGGGTACCACGGTTGGCGCGATCTTGAATGCACAGCATTCACATCAGGTGACTGCATACATAGAGCCTTTCTTACCACAGCCAGACTTTGTGCAGCACCAGATCATCGAGCAGGAGGCCGGGCGGAACTAACGACAGCAAAGATTGGTGGCACAACCCGAGTTTGCACTCGGGGGGCAGCACCAGGTTCAGCCCGAGCTCTCGCCCAAGGGGCATCACCATGACCTACCCGAGTTTACAATCATGGGACAGCGTCATGAAGCAACCGAGTTTGCACTCGGGGGGCATTGGCACGGACCAAACAGGCCAGCACCCCCACCACCGGTTGCACGACTCAGAGAAGCCAACTGGATGGACGCGATCACAAACGTCCTGCGAGACCAGTTCGGTATCCAGCCGAGAGGACGAAATCTCGGTTACAGAAAACCTTACCCCGACAACATCGATAGGATCCCATATCCCAATGGATACAGGGTCCCCGACTTCGCTAAGTTTTCAGGGGATGACGCAACCACCATCATGGAACACGTCGGCCGCTTCATAGTGCAATGCAGGGAAGCGGCGCATTCCGATGGGCTCAAAATAAAACTATTCCCATTATCTCTGTCTGGAGCGGCGTTCACATGGTTCACCACCCTACCTCCGAATTCGGTCAACACTTGGACCGATTTAGAAAGCCGATTCCATGAATACTTCTTTTGTGGAAATTTAGAGCCACGAATCTCTAATTTAAGTTCTGTACGGCAAAGGTTCGGGGAATCAGTAGCTAAGTATATCAAAAGGTTCAGGGAAGTCCGTAACTGATGCTTTAGCGTCACCTTGCCCGAAAATCAACTCGCCGACTTGGCTTTTCTGGGCTTAATTCCTCCACTTCGAGAGAAGTTCGGCGGGCAAGAATTTGCCAATTTAAGCCACTTATTACACAGAGTATCGGCTCAGGAAGGCCGATCCTATGAGAATAAGGGGTTTAAAGACAAGTTCAAAAGTAGTAAAGAAAAGGAAAAGCCGAAGGTTTACTTTGTGGAATACGAGTCAGATAATTCAGCCGATGATGAGGAAATAGATATCTATATAGCTGAGTGGGTCAAGGGTAATAAAAAACCTTTGGTATGCTCCTGGCTAAAATCGACTAAAGCCAAGTCGGAAGTCAAATATTCATTTGATGTTGCCAAATTTGACCGCATGTTCGACTTACTTTTACAAGAAAAGCTGGTGCGAGTCCCAGAAGGACACGTTATACCATTGGCTGAAGAATTAAAAAATCACAAATATTGCAAATGGCATAACTCTTTCTCACATAACACCAAGATTGTAATATCTTTCGTCAACAGATACAGTCGGCCATAGAAGACGGACGACTGAAGTTCGCAGAAGAACAAGACTTGCAGGTCGACAAGAATCCCTTTCCAGTCAACATGGTCAGCTGCTCGCTTAAAGGAAAGGAGATACAACAAGACGAAACCTGTTCACTAGCTGTATCGGTCACAAAAGCCAATAGGAAGACGGTGAACAAGGAAAAAACAGTACAGATGACCATTGGCTCGATCCAGATAGAGGTCGACCTTGAAGGAAAGCGATCCAAGATGGTCAGAGTGAAAGGTAAACCTGAAATCGGCAAATGGCAAAAAGCCGAAAGGCAAATACCACCAAAAAAGCCGATAATGAAGAATGGACCAACTTTTACTCAGCTGTTAGCTAAACACGAGAGGAGAGGATGGAAAACAGCCGACATATCCCGGCGGGCGCCGATAAGACAGTATCGACCGACGGCTGCTGAAAAAGCTCATGAGCAGTGCCCTTTGTGGCAATTCTGTTGGGAGAAGAGATTGGTTCTACCATCCCCCCATGCCTGTCCCATGCAGCATTACCCAAGGCAAAGCCAAGAGCATTTCTGCTTTCCCTCAGGAATAAGGCCGGGGCGGGGATACGAATCACCCTCAGGAGGTTATCAAAGGCCAGTCTATGAAAGAATCGGCGGACTGGAAGGGACGCCCGAGGGGTCGACAGACCAAAGCAAGGCCGAAGGACCAGAATTGGCCAAGCAGGGAGATCGGAGAAGGTCAGTCCATGAAAGAATTTCATGGCCAAAAGAGGACCAAACAGACGCTAGGGAGAAACGCAAGGCCGATCAGTTAGAATTGGCCAAATCCAGGATCCTTGAGAAGGTAGTCCCAGAAGAAGAACGCGATCAAAAGGACGGCACAACCGAGTTGGCTGGGAAAATCCGCCAGCCCGTAGAGCCAAAACCATGATGGTGCCCGGCTGGTCTCACGAAGTCGCAAAAACGTAGACTCCAGTGCCTCAAGACGCAAGAATCCAGGGAGGCTAAAGAGGAAAAACAGAGAGATGACACTTTCAATAAACTGTGCCCCGTAAATATCCCAAAGAAAGAATGGCGCAGGAAAGAAGCTGTCCCAGGTAGTCCTTCTATGGTTGAAGATGTGAACACACCCATGGCTGAGGACATGGAGACACCCACAGACAAACGCAGAAGCTTTTATGGCCGAATGCGGGGAAGGATCTGGGACCAAAGGAGTAGAGACATCTGTGGACGGAAGTCCAAATTCGCCTGCGGCTGATAACGAAGAAGATTCCGCATCAGATGGGGGGAGGCCATCAGCAGCACAAGGCGACGTATCTCCTCCGGTAAGCATCAACATGGTGTTCATCCTACCGGCCGAGTTCAGAGCTCAAGCCACCATGGTCCTGGAATCATGTGCGCAATTGTGCCTAGGGTCCTAGGAAGCAATTTTTGAAAAGCCGTAAGAAGATCACCAGCACTTGAGACCATTGTACCTAAAAGGGTATATCAATGGCAAGCCGATATCTAGGATGCTGGTAGATGGAGGTGCAACCGTCAACCTGATGCCATATTCGACGTGCAAGAAGATGGGAAAATCCAACGAGGACCTCATCAAAACCAACATGGTTCTCAACGACTTCATCGGGGATCCCACAGAAGCCAAGGGCGTCATGGTCACGGAATTGACTATCGGCAGCAAGACTTTGCCGACTGCTTTCTTCATGGTAGATGCCAAAGAAAGTTACAGTGTACTGTTAGGAAGAGACTGGATCCACGCTAATTGCTGCGTCCCATCTACCATGCATCAAAAATTGGTGCAATGGAATGGAGACGCGGTTGAAATCGTGGAAGCCAACACATCGGCTCACATCTCTATGGCTAGTTCCGATGCAAATTGGCCACATGAAGGAGCCTGGTGCATCCCAGGCAAAGCACTAGAAGACTGTGACTTTGCGTGCATCAATGACACAAAGATAAGTCCGATCAACATAAGGCCTAATGCAGTTGATCGGACAAGTGAAATCCTGCTACGATGGAAGCCCGCCTGAACACAAGATCATCAAGAAGCTACCAATACGCGACCGATAGTTCCGAGGCTATTGGAGACTTCGAAGACGACGAAAGACTCGGACAAGGATTTACATCAGCTGATCCATTGCAAGAAGTAGACATAGGAAACGGAGATCGGAAAAGGCCAACCTTCATTAATGCTAGGTTGCATGCCAAGTGCAAAGAAAGTCTTGTAAAGTTACTAAGAAAATACAATGACTGCTTTGCTTGGGAGTATTATGAGATGCCTGGTTTGGATCGTCAACTTGTCGAACATCGGCTACCAATAAAATCTGGGTATCGGCCGTTCAAGCAACCACCGAGATGTATTAACCCGGCAATGTACGAAAAGATCAAAGAGGAAATAGAGCAATTATTAGAAGCTAAATTCATCAGACCATGTCGGTATGCTGAATGGGTTTCCAACATCGTTCCAGTAACGAAAAAGAATGGGAAGATTAGAGTGTGCGTTGATTTCAGGGATATAAACAAAGCCACCCCCAAAGACGAGTACCCGATGCCTATAGCCGATATGCTTATCGGCGCTGCATCAGGGCACAAAATCATCAGCTTCCTTGATGGCAATGTAGGTTACAACCAGATCTTCATGGCGGAAGCCGATGTTCATAAAACAGCCTTCAGATGTCCTAGAGCACTAGGACTATTTGAGTGGGTTGTTATGACCTTCAGATTGAAAAACGCTGGAACCACGTACCAGAGGACTATGAATGTGATATTTCATGAGTTGATCGGCCGCATTGAGGAAATCTATATAGACGACGTGGTGGTAAAATCAGTAGGAGATCAACAACACTTAGTCGACTTGGAAGAAGTTCTCAAGAAGACCTGAATGCACGGTTTGAAAATGAATCCATTGAAGTGTGCATTTGGGGTATCGGCTGGGCAGTTTCTCAGGTTCATGGTACACGAAAGAGGAATAGAGGTAAACCAAGAACGAGTCAGGGCCATAGCCGATACAAAGCCTCCAAAGAACAAGAAGGACCTGCAGAAGCTGGTCAAAAAAATTAATTATCTGAGGAGGTTCATCTCGAATTTGTCAGGAAAAATCAACACATTTACTCCTTTGTTGAGATTGAAAGAGAATCAAGAATTCATATGGGGACAAGAGCAGCAAAAGACTTTCGATGATATCAAGAGATATTTATCGGAACCACTAGTGTTGATAGCACCACATAAAGGAACACCATTTAGATTGTACATATCAGCGGAAGAGATGATGATCGGGGCAGTTCTTATGCAAGAGGTCAAAGGAAAAGAACAGCCGATATTTTACTTAAGCCGGCGGTTGATAGATGCAGAAACCAGATACCCGCCGGTCGAGAAACTTTGCTTGTCCCTCTACTTTGCATGCACAAAGCTGAGACATTGCCTTGTTTGGTATAGCTCCAGATTCTCATTTTTTAGCTTCTGCTCTAGATTCTCTTAGAATCCGCTTCTTTGATAATCTGGAGCAACCTTGGAAAAGCGTTTGGCTAGCAGGTTGGCTCCAAAAACGATAAATGTGGGGATTAAAGGCAAATAGACATTTCTACCCGTAGTTGTAATACTTCAATTGTATTTATATGTTACCCCTTTGTTTTTGTACATAAATTCATTTAAGTTGTACGTATACACCATAATTCGTATGTTGTTCAGTAATACATAAATATGTCTTGTGTTGTGCAGTATACACCATAATTCATCTTATGTTGTGCACAGTCACTACACAAGTGCAAATGATTCGTTAGGTGTAAATGCCTCTCTCTCACGCTGAACTTTCATATTCTTGGTTGGTTAGCGATGTCACAGTGCACTCAAATGTCCAAAGTAAGCTCCGAATCAAGGCAAACAAAACCTGTGTATCTACCCCTTACTGATATGCCTTGGAGACACTTTTCTGCCATTAGAAACTAATAGGCTCCTATTCACAAGAAACACATAGATACCTTTGCAGAAAAACAATTCTACTATTTATGACGCAAGTATGTTGTGGTTCTTATGCCACACCTCACACTACTACAGATCTGGCCTTCCATACCGACCCATCAGTACCGATTGTATTTGAACCGGTACTGATAGTGACATCAATACCGGTTCATTAGCTACAGGGCTGTAGTAGGCTTTCAGTACCGGTTGGTAACACGAACCGGTACTGATGCCCTCACATTAGTACCGGTTCGTGACACGAACCGATGCGAAAATGCGGGCATCGATCGGTTCGTGTTACCAACCGATACTATGTGATGGCATCGCATGCGGTTCGTGTTACCAACCGGTACTGATGAGTGCATCAGTACCGGTTCGTGTTACGAACCGGTACTAATGCCTCGTTTCAGGAAAGTTCAAAAGGAATGCATATTCTATGTATATTAGTACGCGATGGTGGGTGAGTTGGTTAGAAGGGTGAGGTTGGAGTCACGAGGTTGCGGGTTCGAGTCCCACTTCTTCCATACATTCTCGATATATTTTGAAATATTTCTAGTACTATCGATGCAGGTTGGTGGAACCGCATGCGATGCCCAATGAGCATCAGTCCCGGATGGCTGGTACCGGTTCAAAAACCGGTACTGATGACCGTTGTTAACCGGGATTGATGGTCTGATCTGTAGTAGTGTCATGACTAGCGCTTTTATTAGATCATGACAAATATTTTCAATTATGAGGAGAAGCAAAGTATTGGTAAAGAAATGTTCCTTGATTTCTGTAAGATTTGAAGCATGTGTTGTAAATGAGTGTCAACAGAAGTTTACAAAACATCGCAAACATTGTATCTAAAGGCTATTTTGAGCAATGGCCCTCGCAAGGTCATCACGGAACCTATCCATTGATCTATCACTCGTCTGTGATGTTGAGACATCTGATGCATCTTGAGAAATGACATATCTTGCATATCTAGATGGTATTGTGGGCACATAATTAGGATCACGATAAAACCTATGGAAATCCCTATCCGTCGAAGCATGCTCGCGTATGAAGTTGTGCAATCCCATGGTTGCTGCAACAATCATCTTTTGCTTGGACATTTTAAAGCTCATCATCCTGAGAAGAATTCTCCATTTCATCTTCCACACACCAAAAGATCTCTCAATGATGTTACGACCACTTGAGTGCAATTTGTTAAACTTCTCTTTCTAGCTATTTGGAGCAGCACCTCTTTGAAATTCAGGAATATGATATCTTTGTCCCTTGTATGGCGCTAAGTAACCTGGCCTATTCGGATAACCAGCATCGACAAGGTAATATTTACCTATAAAATTGTATGCAAAAGTTATTTGTATTAATATCCAATTCTTGGGAATATTACAAGTAAATAAACCTATAAATAATATGAAAAAAATGAAATTACCCTGCGGAGGATGTGGAAAGACATTCCTATCTACGTCCAATGCATGATAAAGTACACTGGTATCGTGCATAGCTCCTGGCTGACCTATAGATGCATATGTGAAGCGCATGTCAAAATTGCATACCGCCATGACATTCTGATTTGTACTTCCTGATCTAACAATATATCTAACTTGATCTTCTGGGCCAACTGTTGCAAGGATATGTGTACCATCGATTGCTCCAATATAGTCTTTGAAATGTGGCCACATCCTCCGATCATTTCTAATTCCACTATGGACAGTAGAGAAGTTAGGATCATTTGGACGCACAAAATCCTTAGACATCATAACCACACACTCCAAAACCTCATCAAACTTTCTACTAATTGTCTCACCAGAATGCTTGGATCGATTCTGTGCTCTTCGGTTTGATTTGCAGCCACCGCATCTGTATAAGAAAATTGCCAATGCTTCAATTGAACTCATATGAGTAGTTGATCTCAAGTTGTATGTACTCACCAAATGATCATGTAGATTGTGAAAGATTGTAGCATTCATACGAAACATGCGGTGGCTTTCCCCTGGAGTGGTCAAAGTTTCTCTAACCCAACCCATTCCACTAAGACGTGAAGTCCTAGGATCATTCTTGTTCAAGTATGTTGAGTGATAATTTTCAATGATAATTGCAGTAACAGCAAGATGGCTTGACATCTCTTGTCGTATACGCATCATTTCCACATCACAATCATATTCTTCGTCTGATGTATTACTGCATTCGCTATCGCTTTCACAAGAAAACATATCTACATGAAAATTGGGAAAAAAAGTACCAACACACATTAGACAAATGGTAATGACAATAGTATAATAGTCCAACAAAATTAAGAAAAATGGTAATGACAATAGAAGTAATCACATACATAAATGAGACAAATGAGTAGTATCACGTTGAAATATATAGGGACTTATTGCATTGCAATATAAATAAATTCTTACACGAAAATTGAAATAAAAGATAGAATAGGAATATAAGGCAAACTACTTATTGGAATGCCTTCGTAAACATTTTAAGGTTACAACCTACTTTCTATTTGCCATACTTGGCATCATACTTCCTTTTGAGCCAATCAAATAGTGCTTCACCATTGTGCAATGTCGTAAACATTTCCCTTTGCTCCTTCTTTATGAAAATTTTAGAGGCAATAAAGTGCTCATTAGTCCCACTAATAGCACCGCACTCTTCAACCAATGCCATAACATCCTTGATGCTAAAGGCTGAGCTTTGCTCTCTTTTCTGTACAAATGCTTCAAAAGATGCATGTGATATCTCATTCAACTCAATCATTCTCTTCAATTGGTCTTGCATGACCGCAGATCCACTCTTTAGCTTCTTTCCCTTATCATTGGTAAGACCACACCTTCTCTTCCCTTTAATAATAATTGGTGACTCATCTTCTTGATCACTTCCATCTTTGTCATCATTGTCACCTTCTTCAACATCAATAGGTGTGGATGCACGCGCAGGACTTTAAGGCAAGCTTCCCATTGCAAGAGACCAATGGTCTTCCCCAGTGTTGCGAATGTCTTCGAACATCTTGGATAACAAGTCTATGTTTTGAAGTCCAGCCTTCTCAAATTTGCCACATCCTTTATATTCCTACCAACACCAATGTAACATGTAACTTTGACAAACAATACATATAAGAGTGTATAGGAATGCAATTAAGAATGGAAAATGTTACTTACATTCCTTAATTTCTTCCACCGCTCGGTGGTTGCCTTAATTGTTTGCCTTTGAGGATCCCATCCTAAACCTGTCTCCTTTATTGTCAATTTCTTCCAAATGCTGTAGTCACTCTTCAATTTGTCCCATTTGTTCTTAAATTGTCTCTTTGTGTAATTTACCCCGGTCTTCTCCGCAAATTTTGCAATGACATTGTTATATCTAGGATTGTTCAAGTGTGTATTTGGGCGATTTCCAGCAGCTACTTGTTCAACAAACAACTCACATACTATCGTAGTGTGTTCATCATTCCAATCAGCATTATCACCCATCTGCTAGCTCAACATCACCCAACCATGAATGCATAGAATTAGAACAATTAATGGTTTCATAGGGACCAATGACAATGGATAAAGGGAAAAGTACACATATCAGTAATCAAAATTGTACATGAGGCAGAAGGCCTTAAGCTTATCTCCTAGGCACAGCCACACTAGGGTATATGGAACTTTTCATTATTCATTCTAGATGTTATATCTTTTTTTGTTTTGGATACTAAACCTACACTCTGTTCTATTGAAGATATATTATATTCTTGGCCCAGAACTAAATTACTAATGAAGGTTTTCATTTTTATTGGTACAGCCATCCTTTTGAACCTCTCCCACAACCTGACAGACCACTCCTCCAGTTTGTAGACATATCCTTACAACAGTTTGTAGATTTTAGTTTATAGACATGAGTTGAATATTTCTTTTTGGTAGACATATTTTACAAACGATGAAATCTGATACACATTCAAATTGAAATATGGCTCTTTCAAGAGTATCATGAAATGTTCATATGTGCATCAATGATGATATGGGATTGAAGAAAGTAAAAACAGTTGCCGCCTGTAAAATGCTTTCTTCATTGGGGAGCATTTGAGGCCAAAATAATAACTACGTTTGACTTTGTAATTCCGACAATCAATACCACAAAATAATTTTCAGTTCGAGGAAAGAGATTCCGAATACCACAAAATATTGCATACAAGATCTTTTGTTTGATCTCAATGAGTCCAAGATTGGAATGAAGAATTATATTGAAGCAGCTTACCGGCTATGACGACGACGAACTTGGGCGTGCAAGCGACAGGTCTGGTAGCGGCGGGGCAGGAGGCAATGGGACTCGCGGTACCAGGGCTATAGGAGGTGGACCTGATGGTGCGGGGTGCAGGACGAGCCAGGATCGGAGGCGCCAGGTATGGAGGCGCCGGGACCAGAGGCGCCGAGGCCGGCAATGCCTGGGCTGGAGGCTACCCTGGGGATGAAGACGCCGAGGAGGTCGGGGATGGCGATGGCCGGGCTAGAGGCTACCCCGGGGATGAAGACGCCGACCAAGACTGGATGCGCCGGGGCTGGGGAGGCCGGGGATGGCGGCGGCCGAGCTGGAAGCACTGGGGATGGTGGCGGAGGGGGATTAATCGCCCAAGCCCTAACTCACAGGATATGGGGAGATGAGATGAGGGATGTGGAGTACGGCGCGACTCGGGTGGGGAGGGGGTACGAGTAGTTCGGTGGCATTTTGCGAGTAATAATGTATAACTTCAATGGGTATTTTTGTTTCTAGTAGTCTAGCTTCCCACGAGAATCCATCGTAACGTAGCTCCTCTTCGCTAGTGTTTTTCCGGGACTGCTCCTCACGAGAAGCAGAATCTAATCTTTTTAAGAAGCTGAGTGTTTGGCACAGCTTCACTGGATCTGAAGGAGAAGTTGGAAGCAGGAGCTGTACCAAACAGGGCCATTAACGTCGACGTGCACCATCGTTGGTAACACAGATGTCATAAGTACATGCTGTCGGCCCCTATAATGAAAGGACGTCTCGGGAATTGGGCTTACAGGCTTACAGAGTTCGACCTCACATTCGAATCGGCTAAAGCAATGAAGGGGCAGGTAGTAGCCGATTTCATTACGGACCACACCCCTGCTTATGGGTTAGTAAGCCTTGCCCATTGGCAATTGTACTTCGATGGGTCGGTGTGCAAATAAGGAGATGGCATCGGAGTAGTCCTGGTGTCTCCCAAGGGACATCACTACGAGTTTGCCTTTAGGCTGGACAGCCGATGCTTGAACAATCAGGCTAAGTATGAAGCCTTGATTAAGGGATTAATCATGCTGCAGAATGTCGGGGCGGATTCCGTTGAAGCTTTCGGGGACTCCCTGCTGGTGGTCCAACAAGTGCGAGGGGAATTCAATTGTTATGACAAAGTACTGATCCGTACCTGACACGTTGCCATGAGTTAATGAAGACATTCAGTTCTGTCACCATCAGCCATATCCCTAGAGAGGACAATGACCGGGCCAATGCTTTGGCTCAGCAAGCATCAGGGTACGTGTCCCTTGAACAATCGACCGATTGTGAGACAACCGAGAAGACGGTGCTATACCTGACAAACTCCGATTGGCGCACGAAGATCATAGCTTACCTCGCAGATCCCTAAGCCAGGACAGACGTGAAGACTAAAAGACAAGCGCTGAAATACGTGACGATCGATAATACTCTGTATTATCGGACGATGGAGGGTCTGCTTCTCCGCTGCCTCGGCACCGAGGAAGCAAAATCAGCTATAGGAGAAGTCCATGAAGGAATTTGCGGAACACATCAATCGGCTCATAAGATGAAATGGTTGCTTAGGCGCACTGGTTACTATTGGCCGACAATGCTGGAAGACTATTTCTGATATTACAAAGGATGCCAAGACTGCCAGAAGTTCGGAAACATACAAAACGCCCCTGCTGCGGCTTTACACCAAATTGTGAAACCCTGGCCGTTCCGTGGGTGGGGTATCGACATCATCGGGCAGATTTACCCAGCTTCCAGCAAAGGCCATAGATTCATATTAGCCACCACTGATTACTTTTCAAAGTGGGTTGAGGCGATACCATTAAAGAAAGTCACCAGTACGGAGGCGATAGCATTTGTCCAAGAACACATTGTCCATCGGTTCGGGATCCCACAAACTATTACGACCGATCAAGGCGTTGTGTTCATGTCAAACTTGCACGAGCAGGCCAAACTTGCACGGTGCCCGTCCAGGGGTTGAAGAAGGAAGGCGGTCAACCCGCAGCTCGCTGTGCCGAGCGCCTGATCCCCCCGCCGTTGTTCTTGCGACGCCGACGATTGTTGGTGCGATTGCCTCCCGCCGTCATTTGACTGTCGCCACCGGTGGCAGCGACACGATTGGTGGTAGCGCCTGGGTTGGTGGTCACGCCGGGCACAGGGCCAGGAGCGCCACCAGTGGCAGCAGCCGGCGCACTGCCAGGGGGTGGGCGAGCGTCGGTGGAGAGAAGGGCCCTGGAGGGCCCCTTTGCCTTGTCGTTGATGGTGAGCTCCTCGAGAAGCAGGTCGTTACGGACTTTGTCGAATGTCGGGAACGGGGTTTGGCGCTTGGTGAAGGACGCCATATGCTCGAACCGATCGTTAAGGCCGCGTAGAGTGGCCAGAACAAGTGTTCGATCGGGAATGGGCTCACCGAGGCTGCCAAGTTGATCTGCCATGGATTTAAGGCGATGACAATAATCAGAGATGGTTAGGTCACCTTGGGCAAATGTGCGAAACTCCATGTCAAGCAGTAGGGCACGGGTTTCCTTGTTGCCAAGAAACATGTCTTCGAGGGTGAGCCAGACGGCCCGACTGGTCGGTCAGTGATTGGGGTCGCTGGAGGTCATGACAATCTCTAGAAGATTGGCAGAAGCGGTGCCAAAAATCCAGGAGATCACGACGCAATCCATGCGGTGCCAGGGCACGACGTCGGGGTGGATGTCGTCGGAGAGCACGTGGTCGTTGAGGGCGTATTTCCCAAGGTTGATGAGGTGGAGGCCGCGCCACTTGGGGTAGGAAGTGGATTCGACCTCGAGGACCATGGAACCAGGGCCTTGATGTTGGTAAGGGCGACCGCCTAAGCGTGAAGGTTGACAATGAGGAGGGCGTCGGCTTCATCTTCACGGCGACGACGCTCGGCTTCCTCTTGTTCAGCAGCCAGGCGGCGACATTCAACCTCGGCTTTAGTCTCGGCGAGATGGCACGCCTCATCGGCGCGACGCTGGTCAGCAAGGGCACGCTCCGCGACGGCGGCACGTAGCTCCTCAACCTCCTTGCGAAGGAGCTCCAGTTCGATGGTGTCGCCGGACATCGAGGCAAGGGCGACATAGTAGATGAGAACAGAGAGTGCAGACGATGATCACAAACACGGACTGGAGGCGTCACGTGAAGGGTCGCTCGTGATGGACGTGCCGGGCGGAGCTACAGCACGATGGAGCGACGGCGATCAGGGGAGTGTCGCGGCATTAGGGAAGCAGCGGAAGGAGCTCGGGTGAAACCCGGACTCTGATACCATGAAAGCAAAGATAATTCTCACGCAATAATGCTATGCATTGGCCAATTAGGCATATAAATACAGGAGGTACAACAGAAGGAAAGATTACAGGAGATTTGCATCTAATCCTAGGCATACCTAATATAGCCTAACACCCAAATACAGAGGTGACAGGGCCATGCATACGTGCATGGCTAACACAAATAAGCAATGTCTCCGGAGGATTTCAACAAAATGTCCAGGACATGGCCTGGTAATGCAGCATTCTGCATGACAATGAAAATTGCTCAGGATCCTGGAAATAACTTCACACAGACTAGAACTTGCAGCAACTCCAAATCTCTGGGCTTTGCAGCATCTCCAAATCTCTGGACTAGTGTTCGAGACTGGGCCACTTACAGCACTAGCAAGCAGTTACTAACAGAAGAGGGCACATTTGGAAGTTAGATAATGTACAGATATATGTGCATATGGAGTTTGGTAGCGATAGCGGTAAAACAAAGTTTAAATTTGAAACTCAGCACCTGCCGTGCAAAACAAGCTCCCTAAGCAGCAAACATCAAGCTTCAAAGGTGTGTGCTTGGAAATTGGCCACAGCCATGCAAAATATACACCGAATTGGCTGATGTCCAGTCGATGGCAATGGGCTGTGGCCTTTCGTTCCTCATGGAGGGCTTGCCACCGTCCTCAAAACATTGTCCCATACGGAATCCTCCATTATTGGACTGAAACAAGAAGGATACTGTCAAACTTCTTCAAAATTGTTGAAGGAAAAGTACAATCAGAGAGGCAATAATGATGAGCAAAGTATGTAAAGAAAAGCTTAGCTAAAATGTACAGGAAATAAAGGAAATGTACCACAAACTACTATTCAAGCAAATTGTGCGAGACACGGGCACAACAAAGCATCCCATGTTGCACATCATCCCATTCTAACAAAGTAAAACATCACAGGACGCATCCAATTCTACTAACAGTTGAAGAAATTATGCTCGACAACATTTTCAGAAAAACATGAGTTAAGGTCAAACATGCCAAAATAGAAACACAATCAAATAAGCACATGTAAAATGCTAGAACCACTAGAAATATGCTGTAGACAAAATGACTCGGCAAAATACAAACAGGACACTAATGTGCATAAAAGAACAAGTGCAAAACTGCAGTTTCTAACACAAAACACAAATCACACTATAATAATTAGTCACAGCGTAAGTACAGTTATAGCTCATGTTAGATGTTACCAATCATTGGGTGATACACATGGTTTAAGAAATATTGAAGTAGATACAAATTATTTGTCAAACCCAAGAATCTCTCTTGTACCATTAAACAAGATATTAATTTTTCATATCTGGGTGCACAACTACTCATCTTCCCTATCAAAATATAACATATAGTGTGCCGGTTATTAGCCAATTCCGACAAAAAAAGTTTAGGTTGCATGGACGGTCAAATATGTATTATCCACCCAACCAGAATTATTAGATGGTAAAGGAATGGAGGACAGATTAGATGTCTGCCAAATAATAAAAAGGAAAGTTTTTAAGAGTCATACTTTGTCTCTATGTTTTATGAATAACAAAACAGGACTTTGCAGTATAATCATTTAATCATGCCAAATGTGTGAGAACCTCAAGCTAACCAACCAATAGCACCTTCTTTTTTACACTATTATGCAAAGTACAAGCCAACCAAGTAAAAAATATATAACAATTCAAAATAGAAAAAAATTCAAGTAGCACTCCAAATAATACTTTGGCTCATAAAATTTGACCATGGTTGGATAATATCTTCCTGGGACCTAACTTCACCAATTTAACACTGTAACTTCCTTTGACTTGTTAATGTGACTTGGGAATACCCAGCAATATTCTTATACATATAACAAGGACTAAGTTCGATTATCGCAGGTGAGAGAGAAAATAAATGCACCTCAGATGTAAATTGTTATATTACTCAAGATCTATAAAAGAACATGAGACAGGAGTTCGTTCAACAGACTACATCTAAGTGGCGCAAACGTAGGCCTCAACTGGCATTGTTTGGAACATGAGATTTCTTAGCCATGGGATTCTCTCAATCACTCATGGTGCCATGCACACACCTGCACACCCAGGAAGTTATACTCGCTAACAATTATAATAGTTCTGGCATCCATCAATTATTACAATGTTATGAACCAAACTCTTCTTACTATACAAGTAACCGAACCTTTGCCAATGCATGACATGGTTTCTTTGGTTGCTGATCAAAGACAGGAAAAGTATTTGTCATAAAGCAATTTGACCATCACTTGGATGATATCCAGAATTTGACTAGCCAAAGTAATTTGGATATACTTTTTTAGTTTTTTTAGCCAATGACAGCTCTGTTTTTTCACCTAAATATTGGCCTGGTTAACCACCCTCCCTCCGAGTAGAACCAATGGCCGCGGTGAAGAGGTTGGAGTACAAAAAGGAGAGGAGAGGAGGTAGGGGCAAAAATGTCCAGAATGCTATGCGCCAAGCCTTGTAAATTTAAAGAGTGCTATGCGACCAGTGTTGAAATTTTGGGTGTTATGATAGCAAAGTGGAAAAGAGCTACAAGAGAGCGTAGCATTGGGAGTATTAAATGAATGGTTGCACGATCATTATTAAACATACGTCAAAGGCCCAAAGCATGACATAACAATCTTCCATACAGACACTGTCCCCTATCAAACACAAATCTCTGCTTTAAATCTGTGCAACAAAGATCTCACTAAAACCATCATATGTCCTACACCCTAGCCATTAAATTAGTCCAATCTCTTCATAGATACTAACTCCTAGATGTAGTAGTGCACTATTACTTCAGCTGTTAAAAATGTCAAATAACAACACAAATGCCCCTCTCAAACAAATAAGCAATAAATATCATGGCAAATTATCGCATCTACCCTGCATTTTAAATCTCTTGAAATACAGGAGCACACTAATCGGAAGTGATTTGGATCAGCGCACACACTACAAGAGAAGCATCTCTATAATTCCTTCCATTTCACTGCATGGGATCTCTGTCACTGTTGCCAAGGCGCTAGTCGGTCGGCATACACCCGCCTAGCATCTAGCCTACTTAGGTGCCACCTTGGCGGCTATTCCACAGAGTGCAAAACCATGTGGGATAGGAAAGCAGTCTACAGGAAAAAAAAAGATCATCAGCAGAGCAGATCATCAAAGAAGGAGAGAGCATCAGCGCAGAGCATGTCATCAGAGAATGAGAGAGCATTGGCACAGAGCAGATCAGAGAAAGCTAAGGCTAGAAACAGAGCAGCACAACCACAACTGGAGCAGTGGGGATTGATGTTAGCGGGGGGCCGGGGGGGGGGGGGGGGGTGCAGGCGCGGGGGGAGGTGTTGATCGACATTAGGGAAGCATCGACAATGTCAATTTGGTCGGCTGCGCGGTGGGATCTACGGGGGCAACGCGGAATCAGCTGCCACCCGCATCGGCCACTGCTCATGTTGTCACTCTCGCTTATTCCTCTCTGGTTGTCTACGTATATGTGTTGCTTAGGGTTTGAGGTGGACCTTAGTTTAGTTGCCACTTGCTAGGCCAATCAACTCAAGTGGGCCTTAAATTGGCTGCCAACGCCAGCCCATAACCCATCCCAAGCTGTGTTCCTCTGTTCGTCTTCCCCGACCGCCATGAGCATCCATGGCCTCACCTCGCACCCAGCACTACCTCCACTTTGCCTTGCCCGCCTTTCCTACCACGCCCAGCTCCGCCTCGCCACCTTCGACCAAGGATACAAATTTCGTTTTGAGCTAAATCTCGGACATGCCCGAAATCCGAAATCTCGGCGAGATTTCGGAAATTCAAATAAAATCCGTTCGAAATATAAAATTCAAATTTCAAATCCGGTTCAAATTCTACCGGGAAATCCGAGATTTCGGCCGAAATTCCCGAGATTTCGGCCGAAATATCCGAGATTTCGGTAAAATTTCAACTGACCAAAAAATGGTCAAAACATGTCAAAAAAATCTGAAATTTTTTGTGGATGATCTTCAACCTAAATCCAATCATATCCGCCCAAAACAAATAAAAATCCGGCAAAAAAATTAAAATTTAACCGAAATCACCGAGATTTAGTAAACAGCAGATTTCGAGATTTCATTTACACTGTAGCATTTCAATTTTTTTTCAAATTTTTTTACCGGACCGGATTTTGAATCTCGGAGGGGTCCGAAATCCGAAATCTCGGCCGAGATTTCGGATCTCGGACCGAAATTTGGAACCCTGCCTTCGACTGCCTAGGCAGCCAGTCTGTTAGGCGGCTGCCTTGGGCAACACTAATCTCTTCACATCACAAACTACAATAGCCAACACCAGACTATCATTTGCATGCTAGGCACAAAAGTGAAATCAGAAGGAAGATTTAATTTTGTTGTATCTACTTAGTAAAGTGTCATTATGTTTGTAATTGACATGCAGTTGTGTTTTTGGACTGGTTATTGTATCCAGGGTTTTGAATATCGTTTTGGAGTCAATTTTCGAGCAGGCCTCAGTAGCGAAAATCGTCGAATTTCACTAGAAATTCGAAAAAAAATCGAATGATTGCCGAATTCAAACGTATTTGAAAACTGATCAAACACATGAGCGAATTTCCATCGAAAAGCTCGAAATTTCAACGACAGATTAAAAACAATTAAGAAAAATATAAAAAATTACAAAAATTACAAAAAAAATGTTGTAAAATTTGTAAAATGCAGTTCACATATTAAAACTTATCACATATCAATACAAGTGCAAAAATAGGCATGCACGTAATTAAAATATACCCTATCAAGATAACACTAATATATTAAAAAAATACCATACATTTGCTATATTTTAAATAATTGAAAGTTGTCACATACCAATACAAGAAAAATTTTCAATATTCGATAACATTAACATATTAAAATATACTTCTAATTTCTTTTTTTTGCCTTTTCTATTATCTACAATTTGAATGGCTCAAAAAATCTTTAATTTAATTTTTTTCAAAAAATATTCACACCAGAGGTCATAAAAATATTAATACTTATTTTAGAGAGTTTTTGGTTAAATTTTCTTAAATTTTTAAAATTTTTTGAATTTAAATTTGAATTTGCTCGGTTTTTCGCTCGGTTTTGAATTTCGGTTCGGCTCGAAATACCGAAATTCGCGAAAACCGATCGGCATTTGGAACCCTGATTGTATCTACTCAATAAAGATACAATCTGTCATTATGTGTCTCTACTTAATAAAGTGTCATTATGTTTGTGATTGACATGCAAACAATCTTGTATGGTACAATAGATAACATATAACTGAGATTTTTGATACCTAGTAGTATTAAAGGTGGACTGCAAAACCTAATGCATGAAAGAAAAGGAAAAGCATAGAATATAACATTGCTTCCAGTTTCCCAATATTATTTGCTACAAAGTTCTGCTCTTGAAAATAGCAGTCCTATCAAACCCTTGCAGGAAAATAGATGGTTGCTCCATCCACAATTTCTTTCATTTAACTGCACGAAGCATCATATATCCCGCCGATTAGTATTATGTTTTGTATATCCCGCCACCATCACCTAAGTAGATCAATATACTGTTAATTTGGGTGTCCTGACCATAGTTGTCAAGTCGTCGCCTAGGCGTCCAAGCGCCGAAGGCTGCCCGCAATGGCCGCTCGCCTAGCCAGACCGGGGAAAGGCGGGACGCCTGGACGTTCCAGGCATCGTCCAGAGCATCTAGGCGTCGCTAGGCGAGCTTGAGCAGGGCAGCTTGGCACTAGGAGAAGGGGATAATGGGATGGGCCGATGGGGAGTTGGGGACTCAAGTCGGGCTAAGTTTGCTGCCATACCTAGCGCGTCAAGAGGGACAAAGGAGCTCTGCTGCAGCGCCGTCACCACCTCCGTCGCCTCCACCGCCAGCAGCTGCGGATCGGTAAGATCCGAACCCAATCCTCCACCGCCTCCTCCGTGGGCTCTGCTTTGCGCCTCTGCGTCACCTCCACCGCCGTCCTTTGCACCAGCCATCGCAGCCGCTCCTCTGCGCCAGCCGCCGCTGCCAACACAGGCGGCACCAAGAATGGCTCGCTGGCTCCACGTGCTGCAACTTTCTCGCGCTCGGGAGCTGCACCATGGGGATCGACAAAACCCTAACCGTAACACTGGGAGCGAATTGAAGCGAGGGACGAATCGAATAGGAGAGGCAAGGCGAATGATTCGAGGATGGGGGAGCGCGAAGGTGAAAGAGCAAGAGGAGAGCTTGGCCTTTGGGAAAGGGAAGAGTCCAGAAATAGTCGGGCTCGCGAGTTTGCCCGACGTACGACAGGTGGGGCAGGGTTTTGGGGCCCATCTGTCGGCGATGGGTAGGGTGGTTTGGCAGTATTTAGGTGTATTTACTTGTTTAAGACCCATGTTTGCTTCCCCGCTTAATTGACATCTTGTTATGCTATTTATTTCCATCCATACAAGGTATATATGTTATATGCGTATTGGTGGTATACTGATATTGCTGGATCTTTTTTGTTGTCGCCTAATCCTCGCCTAGGCGTCCAAGCACTCGGCTGGCGCCTTGCCTCGCCTTGACAACCATGGTTCTGACAAATTACTTGAAAATGTGTAGAATAATCTATCTGAATGTAAATCTTGTTCAAGAAACCATGGCAACTTAGTCTCTCAATGTACAAGTTCTCGTAATATCATTCTAAACACATGAATTTGCTCTACCACATGTTCAGCTATTTAACTCTACTATTTATCATTAGTCATCAAGCCCTGGTCATTGATGTCAAGTCGTCGCCTAGGCGACGCCTAGGCATCCCGGCAGTGGAGGGAGCTCGCTGTACCTGGTCGCCTCGCCTCGCCGAAGCAAGGCGGGTGCCTGGACGTTCCAGGCGTCGCCCAGGGCGTCCATGCGTCGCCAAGCGAGCGAGCGGCGGCCGACTAGGGTTCGAGAGAACAGGGACTCGAGTCGGCTGAGGAGGCATCCGCCGCGCATTGCCGCCACCATATCCGTCGTCTTCAACGCCGGCGCCCGCCTAGATAGGTAAGTCCGCCTCGCCTCATCGTAAGCCGAAACCCGAGCTCGGTGTCGCGTCACTGCCCGTGGCGAGCGATCGAGCGGCAACGGCATACACGAGGCCCGATCTGATGCTCTGTTGCCTCCTCCGCTCTGCCGCTGATCCGACTCCTTTTGCTCTGCTGCTGCTCTTCTTTATTGCTGCTGATCCAATGCTGCTCCGCTTTATTGCTGCTGATCCGGCTCCTTGTGTTGCCGCTCCAGCGTCTGATGCCTCCTCTGCTTTGGAATGCTTGTGTTGACTGTTGAGACTCGTGTGTGGCACTTTGGCTTTATGCAGGGAGTCTAAATAATATTAGCTATTAGTAGTAATGTTGTTATCTACTTGTTTAAGACTTGTATTTGCTTCTCTACTTAATTGGCATCTTGTCATGTTATTTATCCATACAAGTTATATATGTGATATACTTAATTGGCACCTTCGCCTAATCCTCGCCTAGGCGTCCAGGCGATGGGCTGGCGCCTCGCCTTGTCGTCTTGACAACCATGGCCCTGATATCATGATTTCTTTATGGAAGCTTATTGGGCCAGCATCAGGAGTACAATTAAATATTTGCATGCATGTTTGATCATATATAGGCCTGATTGACACCTCCAGGGTTCCAGAAACAATGCAAGGAACCGCAACATAATGAGGTTGATATGTGTAATCTATAACAGCTATTCTAGATATAGACCAGGCTGAAGAGTAAATTTTTCCAGAAACCATCATGATAACTGATAGAAAATATTTGATCCCAAATAAAATTTTGAATGCAATGAATTTTCAGTTGGCCACGCACATACCTGGAGCTGACCAGTGGCCACCTATGACTACACAATAAAATCAATATGTTTCTAATTAAAAAAACAATTGGGACAAATAGTTTAAAGATAACATTTTGCTATGATATTACGTGCAGACATAATTATTGCCTATTTGCAGGGCAAGGGATGCACATGCAGGTGCACTCAGGGGCAACTACTTCATAAAATTTGAAAGTTTCACAAATGCATTATGTCATCTATCTTTTCAACAACCATACATAGAATTATGAACCATAGTAAGCGTTGAATATACAATGAGGTAGAGAAAGCAGGAGCAAAACGAAATGCAAACAAATCAGAAAATAATACAGACCTATCACAAGGAGAGAGAACAAATGCAAAATTAAGCAGTCCACGTGGAACAAGCCACAGACTTGTTACGAAGGCAACTATAAGTACTGATTTCAAAATACAATACTATAAAATTAAAAATAACCAAATCACAGGAAGGATTGGGAGTATTACCAGCGGAGGAACTTCTAGTCAGCAATCACCTCAATGATCCCCAGGAGAAGCATTATGAAAACTCCAACAAAAAGGAAACTAGAAAGGGTATTGCCTTCTAATAGATATTCCAACTACATGGTTAACTTTCCAACCCATTCATCAATTGTTCCATAGTCAATGCTTAGCTCCCTCAATGGTGGAATGTTCTCCATGGCAAAGATCATGAGGTGGGGATATGATACGTTGTAATGGTCGAACAGCACAAACTGGACAAACACATTTGGACTGCAACTATGGCTTAAATAACAAGCCACATTCCTTGCCCTTGACACATCAATTGAAAATTTCAAGTCAGCAATGGCAGGATGGTTTGGCGCCACATACTCAGGATACACGTCAGAGATATCACCCCAATCTAACCACCTTGGAGGGAACCTGTTTGGACGCACCAAGCAATCCCCATTTGCAGATACGATCTCTGACTGCTGATGAGTAAGCACAATCCCACTAAACTCACAAATGAATGTGCCGGCCTTAATGAGATCCAAAGACCGAACCCCCCACCCAGTCTCCCTTGATCGGAACACCTCAAGCCTATTCTTAAGCCCCTTCTGACTAACCCTGTTGGGGCAACTAGGTGGGCACCGGCAGTACGGCCCACACTCATACACCAGTGGTTTGCCCCGTAACAGAATACCAGCCTTATCATAGGCGAACTCACCCCCATTCCTCTCTGCACAATAACATCCAATTGAACAATTCTCGGTGCACTCACATCCACCACCACCATCAGCTAACTTCCCTTGGACCGCAGAGGATGGGAATATTGGCCGTGCCAGGTTCTCAAATAAGAGTGGATCCTGATCATCATCAATATCGTTATATAGTGCAACTGGCATGTTCTCTCGACCCATGGAAATATCAAAGCTCAAGTACCCTGTTGGTCGCAATGATAGTGCATCCACCTTAAGCTGTTCAGCTACTCGATAATTCACAGAGCCCATGGCCTCCTGCCCCTCAATGCGCAGCATTTTATACTTGTAAACACCAAAACCTGCCTTCCCACGATCGAGCCAGAACTCAACAACCTTGTAGAGGCCATCATAGAAGTAGACCTTGCCGACAGGACTGCACTTGGACTTAACAGCACGGATTACACGGATCTCAATGCCATAAGTCATGCTGCGCTCAAGGGCAAGGTTGCCACCCTCAAGCTTCTGGTCAACGCAATGTTTGTGGAGGCTGGGGTCGCGGCCACCATGGCCAGTGTACACAAGTATATCACCACGGTCATCATCATCTTCATACCCACCGGACACGATGATAGATGTGGCTATAGGCTCCCCTGAGGCAGACCTCCCCGCTGAAACGTAGTCGATCCCGGCCTGCACCTGGCCATGGAGGCCTAGCACGCAGAGCTCCATGCGGAAGAAGAAGGCGTCCCCGACCGAGATCCCCGGGATCGGCCCCACGATGCGGCGGTCACGGTTGAGCCACAGGTCTCGGTCAGCCATCAGCGCCGCAGCACGCAGGTCGGCGCGGACGCGGCGCCGGTCCACGCTGCCGAGCCCACCGACGCCCGCGATGCCGAGCGCCTCCGCGCGCTCGTCGTCCCTCAGCAGCAGACCGCGGAGCGACTCGAAGGTGATGCGCGCCCGGCGCACCAGGTCGCGGAAGTAGATCTGGTCCCGCACGCCCAGGGAGGACACCCGCACCAACTCCGACGACCGCGGCCGGCGCTTCTTCGCCGCGGACCCCGACCCAGGCTGCACCACAGCCGGCGCCGTGGCATCCGGTGCCCGCGCCGGCACGATCGCCCCAGCCCCCGCAGACGACAAGTAGAGGCTCGCAAGCCGGTAGTACTCCGCGAAGAGCGCGTCCTCGTCGGGGTTCGGCGGCAGCGACTGCAGCGGCGTCATCACCGCCGCCGACGACAGGTCAGGCGTCGCCGGCGGAGGGGCAACCGACGCCGTTGCCACCTGCGGAGGCGGCGGCAGCGACAAAGGGCCGTGTTCCGGGGAAGCTGGCTCCGACTTTGGCTCCCTCTTCAGGAACGGCAGGAAGTTGAGGTCGATGGAGTCGGACGACGGAGAAGACGGCGGAGACGACGACGGCAAGGACTCCTCCATCTCCATTGCCCCCACGGAAAAAGCCCCCAGCCTCCGCGTCCTCCGCAACAACTCCCCCAGGGGCCTCCCGCAATTCCTAAATTCCTCCGGGAGCGCGGCGGAGGCAGCGAGGAGCAGGAGGAGGAGAGTGGGGAGCGGAGGCGGTGGTGGAATCGTGAATTTGGTGAAAAAAATTGGTGCCGGTGGTGGGGGAGAAAGGAAGTAAAAGCGAGGGAGGGAGCAGTGCGAAATCTCCAAGATGGAGCGCCCTTTTCATGGAAATTTTCGTATTTCATACGAGATCTGTATTCATAAAATAATACAACCATTTCGTGTATTTACAGAAAAATCAATCAAAACCGAAATTTGAAATTCTGTTTTTGAATACCCAGAATTTTAAATTCTATTTTTTTGCGTATTTGGACTATGTGTTCGCGCTAAAAATGTGAAGCAGGATTCTTAGCCTCGAACACACAAGGCAAACACCGGGTTTGCAGAGCGTGCCAGTCAATTTGACCTGAAATTGACAAGGTAGAATACGTAAATTAATCAAAGCCGATAGAGCGATGTTTATCGGCTTTTCGCTAGTCGGCCAAAAGCCGATCAGGGAAATAACTAGATCAACCGATTCACGGTTGATCCGATACAAATAAAATCGGCTTTGAGAAGGCGTCGCGTAAAACAAAGCAGATCGAACCTAATGAAATCGGCTAAAACCAACAATCGGCGATGCGCAGCTATGTTGATTCCGTCGACTTACAGAAAGATGCTTGTAAACCCTAAAACGATGTAAAAACTGTAAAACGTATGTGTTGTGTTGGATTGATTCCTTTACCGCTTGACATCTACCTCCTTTTATAATACATCTGGCCGATCCGAGTTGTATATGGATACGGCGTGTTTATCCGTATCGGCCTCTGATCTGATTTCCTTTCCTTGTTAGAAACGGATTCCCTTTCCGATTCGTTCACCGATTTCTTTCCATACGAACGCTTCTTATCCGATTCAGACTGATTTTATTACGCCGAATTTTGGTGCAAACATATGCCCCCTGTTTTTGGAAGATAACTTGTTATTTTCCAAAAAAAACTTATCGGCTTTTATACCCACATCGACTTACAGAGGCACATTTCTTGGGAACTGCTTCATTAACTGTGCCATAATAATCTCGGTGCGTTTTAAATGCACAACTGCTCCCGCCCTTTCGCCTCTCTTTTCACCGCAGTATAAATATGGGGGTCCCCCCACGGTCATTCGCACATTTTCAAGCTCTCGAATCACGAATCATCGGCTTCCTTCGTCCTTCTCTTGCCCTTTCTGAAATCGGCTGAAATGGACCCTTCGCAGGTATTCATTCCGATTCCTCAAAGCTCAGATCAATACTACCTAGGGCCAATAGGTACCATGCAAGCCGATATATTTATTAATGACGAGATCCCTAGGCTTCCACTGTCGGCTGCTGGGTATAATATTTCTGAGTGGGGGAAAAGTTTTAGGGCCTGGCCCACGAGTCTGAAGGGGTGGAGGTCTTGGTTTATTAGGGTGTCGGCTCAAAAAAGGGTAGAATGGGAAAGAATGGGTATAGCCGAATCCCTTCCTTTGAGTTTAGCCGACCCTGAAGCCAACGAACCTTTAGTAGCCGCGGCCTGTTATTTTTGGTCGGATTCTTTCAATGCTTTTTTATTCCCATCTGGCCCAATCGGCCCTACTTTGCTTGATGTGGCCCAATTGTGTTGCCTTCGGCCAGATGGAGATCAATTATTGGCTTTTAGCGGAAAACCTGTATTTAAGTTAATTCGAAAGAAAGGTGAGGGTTGGCACAAATATATTCAGGATAACAATAGAGTCAATGGTCCGGTATCGGCTGAGGAGCATGCTGCTTTCCTCAACCTTTGGCTAGACCGATACTTATTCTGCGGTGCTTCCCTTGGCCCTACCCAATCCTTTCTGCTGATAGCGGAACGCTTGGTAGAGGGACATCGGCTTGCTCTTGGCAAGATGTTTTTGGGGGCGATATATCAAATGATGTACGTAATCCGCAACCGACTCTTTTCTGGTTTTGCCAAACATGTTGTTGGTAACATAGGGGGCCCCTTGTGGTTTATCCAGACATGGCTTTATTGTATGTTCAGCCGATCCATTCTATCTGAACCTTCGGGGAGTTCAACCTACCCTAGAGAAGATTATTTAGAACATGTAGTCCCCCAGTATAGAGCTAGCCGATCTTATGGCGAGAGGTTTATCATGTCCTCTGCTGGTGAGTTAAAAATGGATCCAGTTGGCTTGCACAAGTACCTCAGCTCCTTCCTCACCCTGGATAGAGACTCTTTTAGCCAACAAGACTTTTTTCATTATACTGACGTAGCCGATTATCCATGTCCATCGTTCCTTCACTTAGAGGCCGATAGCTCCTTGATGCCCCAGTCCACTTTGGACTTGTATAAAATCATCCTTTCCCCTTGCATTATTCACATCGGCTTGAATACACGCAACAGGACATTTCAGCCTTCTTACGAATTTTATCATCCATCGGTTTATGCCCGTCAATTGGGTTTTGGGCAAACTATCCCTTCTTTTCCCCTGTTGTCCTGTATCGAACCCCGATCTCGAGTGACCAACAGTGTTGCTGCAGAGATTGTACCTGAAGTAGCCGACGGACTACAACTCCTTTCAATGCCACATTTCAATCTTAACTCCCGTCGGTCGGCCGTATTCTCGCAATGGTGGTCTAGAATATCGGAGGCTTTATTGATGGACAGAACCCCGTCGGCTATATTTCTTACCTTTACGCTGACTTAGTGAGCCGACGGTGGCTTCGGCCCCGATGAGAGTTCGGTTATCTTGACTCCTCGATGGGTAGAAGTGCAGGTGTCTAAATTTTCATTAAGTTTATACTGACAATCGGCTTTTGCTTACAAATGCCTTATTTCCAATCTTCCCAGGGTGGGACTACAGCTACAGGTGATCAAACGGCTGGTCCCCATGCTTCTACCGGTAGCGGCCGACAAAGATGACCAGGTCAATCGGTCGGCACCACGGGGTACACTTCGGGTACCTTGGGCATTTAGGGTCCGTCTCTACCGGACTTGGCCCGTCAGCGTCCTCAGAGTAAGCTGTTTTTCTTTGCATTAGCTTTCATTTTCCTCGTTTTCGTCTGTACTAATCCGAATTCATCGCAGAGAGGAAGAAGAAATCTGCCAGGCGTTCGCCCAGACCTGTGAGGCGTCAAACCGATGGTTCCCCGGAGCACTCGGCCACTGATGTAAGCCTGTTAATTTTGAGTAAAACACTAGGTTGCATAACTAAGCGCTATAAGTTGTCCTTTCCAGCAATCCCCGTCGGTACAAGTAGCGGTGGTTGCAGCCGATCTCCAAGGTGCTTCATCGGCTATTCCTCTGCCTCCAAAGAATATCGCTTCAACGGCCGATATCTCTGAGTCACCAATATTGAAAACAGATCTAGCCGATCTCCTGGGCTTTACTCTGGATGAGCTCGATGACCCAGAGGTGTTAGCTACTGACGACTACCCGGCCGACATTCAACGCATAATAGCCGCCTCCTCGCGCCCAAAGATCGGCCGTTGTATTCTTGAGCCAGGCATGCAAGAACGTCTAAATCGTCTTTTGGATGAAGTAATGCAGCCGGAGGCAGCTCTCTTGGCCAACACCCAACCTTTGAGAAATGCCATGGCGGCCGTATAAGCCGATCTTCCTCCCGCCGCCATGAATGCATTACTGGAAGTCTGCCATTTAGACGCTCGTCGGTCAGACGTGGAATCGGCCAAATTAAGAGTTGAACAGAGGAAGGCCCAGCAAGCCGATCAACAAATCTTGGACAAACTTATAGCTAACACCAAACTCCAAAAAAGTGCTTTTTGATCAGGGTGCTGCTGCTCTCAAGCTGGCTAAGAACAAAGCCCAAGAATTATAAACGACCAAAAGTCGGCTTGAGGAGCAGCTGGCCTTGGTCACCAAAGAGCTTGCAGAAATCCAGATAAAAATTACTGACTCAACGTCCTTGCTGGCGACTCAGAGGCGGCATATAGGTGAAGTGTTTGCCCAGGTTAAAACTCAATCGACTAAGTTGACCCCTGTCCCTGGCGACGCACTAGCCGATCAACAGCTGATTGATAGCATTCAAGCTACTATTGGCAGGGCGGCAGCAGCACTATCGGCTTTGGGGGCTCACTTACCCGGTTCTGGACTTCATTGACTGGGAA
Organism: Rhipidocladum racemiflorum; assembly: GCA_036346355.1. NCBI lineage: Eukaryota > Viridiplantae > Streptophyta > Magnoliopsida > Poales > Poaceae > Rhipidocladum > Rhipidocladum racemiflorum. The sequence goes on from CM070581.1 coordinate 39,238,305, forward strand.
TAGGGCACGGACTCCTTTTGATGAACTAATCTATTGCACTGGCTGTTAGCCGATCGTTGTAAACTATTTTAATCTGGTGATCGTCTTTGGATAATTTGATCGGCTGTTTAACCAATATTATGTAAACTAATCTCTGGTGATTTTTCGGTGATCCGACTTGATAGGCTGTTCAACCGATCTTATGTGCATGAGCTTGAGTGACCTTTCGTGGATTTTTACATGCGCTTAGGATCCGATCCATACGCTAGGGTAGTATGCCTTAAGGTATTTTCCATTTATTGCTTTAGGCAGTACGAATCCATCTAAGGACTCCAGTATATACAAATTTCCGTCAATCGGCTGATTTATCTTATAAGGCCCTTCCCACGTTGGAGACCACTTGCCAAATCGACTATCCTTAGAACCGATCGGCAACACGGCTTTCCATACCAAACCGGCTTGATTAAAAGATTTTAAAACCACCTTTTTGTTATATGACCTGGCAACCCTTTCTTTATTCTTTTTGAGCCGATCTAATGTAATCAGCCTTAGCTCGGCTAAGTCATCTAGATTGTCTAGCATTGCCTGTTTGTATTCATCGGCTGGCAAATTATCTTGCTCAAATAGCCTTACTGAGCCGATGTTGATTTCCACGGGCAAAACGGCTTCTTGTCCATATACCAACTGAAAAGGTGATAATTTGTTGATCCGTGATAAGATAGTCGATAAGCCCATAAAGCTTCCGATAGCGTTGAATGCCATTTCCTTGGTTCTTCCTCAATTTTTCTTTTTATTAGCTTTATCAATGTCTTGTTTAACGACTCGGCCTATCCATTGGCCTGAGCGTAATAAGGAGAAGAATTGAGTAATTTTATCCCAAGACTTCCCGCGAAACCTTTGAATTCGTTAGACATAAACACAGTCCCTTGATCAGTAGTAATCGTCTGTGGAATTCCAAACCGATGGACGATGTGTTCATTTACAAAGACGATCAGCTCTTTGCTAGTAACCCTCTTGAGTGGTACAACCTCAACCCATTTTGAAAAATAATCGGTGGCTGCAAGGATAAATTTATGTCCTTTGCTGGATGACGGAAATATCTGGCCGATTATGTCTATGCCCCATCCCCTAAACGGCCATGGCTTGATGATAGGGTGTAAAGCCGATGCTAGAGCTGTCTGTATGTTACCAAACTTTTGACACGTTTGGCATCCTTTATAATATTTGAAGCAATCTTCTAACATTGTTGGCCAAAAATATCCCGTTCGTCTCAGCATCCATTTCATTTTATGGGCCGATTGATGTGACCCACAAATTCCTTCATGGACTTCTCCCATTGCTACTTTGGCTTCCTCAGTTCCCAGGCATCTTAACAACAAGCCTTCCATAGTTCGAAAGTATAATACATCTTCCAGTAGAACATACTTGAGTGCTTTGCGCCTGACCTTCTGCTCAGTCGGCTTAGAGGGATCTGATAAATAACCCCTTATTTCTGTTCTCCAGTCGACAGGATGGACACACAAGATAGGTCAATCGTTTAGCTCGATAGATTCCTGTCGGCTTTTACTCCTATATCCCGATGCACTTTGTACCAATCGGTTTGCCTTGTCATTAGTTTCCCTGGGGATATGTTTTATAGAGAATGTAGTAAACGTCTCAATAATTTGGAGGCATTGATGTAAAAATTGGGTCAACGTGCTATCATTGCATCGGTACTCCCCCTTCACTTGTTGTACAATTAACATCGAATCCCCAAGGGCTTCGACATCCTTTACTCCGATGCTGTCTAGCAATTGTAGCTCTCTTAGCAATGCTTCATATTCTGCTTGATTGTTCGAACATCGGCTATTTAGCCGATACATGAACTCGTACTCCCTTTTTCTAGGTGAAACCAATACTACGCCGATGCCCTCGCCCTCTTGGCAAACGGATCCATCGAAGTACAATTGCCAAGGAGCTACATTGGCAGTCCCTGTCAACGTTTCATTTCCTGCAATAAAATCGGCCACAGCTTGTCCTTTTATAGATTTAGCCGATTCATAAGTTAAATCGAACTCAGTTAAGGCGTATGCCCATTTACCAAGCCGACCTCGCAAAATTGGTGCGGATAGTATGTACTTGACTACATCGGTTTTGCAGATTATGACGCATTTGGACGCCAACATATAATGTCTTAATTTAGTGCAAGCAAAATACAAAGATAAGCACAATTTTTCTACTAGAAATTTTGGTTTCTGCATCTAAGAGACGTCGACTTAGATAAAATATCGCTCGTTCCTTCCTATCGGCTTCCTGTGTTAAGACTGCCCCTACTGTGTCACCTTCAGCCGATATATATAGTTTAAAAGGTATACCATGCTTTGGTGTGGCCAATACTGGTGGACTCGTCAGATAACCTTTTATGTCGTCGAAGGCCTTTTGTTGATCGGCTCCCCATTTGAACTCTTGGTCCTCTTTAACTTTCAACAGCGGTGTGAAGGCCCGAATACGTCCTGACAAGTTTGAAATGAAACGTCGCAAGTAGTTGATTTTCCCTATCAATACTTGTAACTCTTTTTTGTTTGTCGGCGGCCTAGTATCGGCTATAGCTCTTACTTTGGCCTGGTTTACCTCAATTCCCCTTTCATGTACGGTGAACCCAAGGAATTGTCCAGCCGATACTCCAAAAGCGCACTTGAGCGGGTTCATTTTTAATCCATGTAACCTCGTGCTCTCGAACATCTTTTCCAAATCGGCTAGATGTTGCCAGTCTTCTTTGGATTTTACTACCACATCGTCAATGTATATTTCCACAGTATTGCCGATTAAATTATGGAAAATATGGTTCATAGCACGCTGATAAGTGGCGCCGGCATTTTTTAAACCGAAGGTCATAACTTTCCATTCATATAGCCCCAAAGCTCCTAGGCATCTGAAAGCTGTTTTGGGTATATCGGCTTCGGCCATAAATATCTGATTGTATCCGGCATTTCCATCCAAAAAACTTATGATTTTATTCCCGGACGCAGCATCGATAAGCATATCGGCTATAGGCATCGGGTACTCATCTTTTGGTGTGGCTTTATTTAAATCTCTAAAATCAACACACACCTAAGTTTGCCGTTTTTCTTTTTTACAGGGACGATATTCGAGACCCATTCAGCATATCGGCAAGGCCGGATAAACTTTGCTTCTAGTAATCGTCCCACTTCTTCTTTTATAGCGTCATACAACGTAGGATTAAACCGTCTAGGATATTGTTTGAATGGCCGATACCCAGGTTTTATGGGTAGCCGATGTTCAACTAGTTGTCGGCTTAAACCTGGCATCTCATAATACTCCCATGCAAAGCAATCTCTGTATTTCTTGAGTATTTCGACCCACTTTGCTTTATAACTGGGCTCTAATTTAGCACTTACAAATGTTGGTCTTTTACTATCGCCTTCTCCAATGTCGATCTCTTCGAGCAAATCGGCAGAGGTAAATCCTAAACCTTTCCTTTCTTCTTCAAAATCCTCAACAGCCTCCTCGTATTCTTCTTGCCGATAGCTTCTTGCCTTTTCTTGTAGCTTTGCTAGTGTCTTGGACTCCATCTTCTCACTACTTCGTTCGTCCGATCAAACGTATTAGGTTTGACGCTGATCGGCCTGAATCCTGACTTCTCGATGCAGATAAAATCGCAATCATCCAAGACTTTTCCTGATATACATTCGGCTTCTTCGTGTGGCCAATTGGTATCAGGACTGGCCATGGCGATATGAGCCGATGTGTCGGCTGGTACAACTTCAACTGTATCATCGTTCCATTGTACCAACTTCTGATGCATAGTTGATGGTATGCAGCAATTGGCGTGGATCGATCCGCCCAAGGAGCACACTATAATTGCCTTTGGCTTCTATCACGAAAAATGCGATCGGCAAAGTTTTATTGTCGATCGCCGGTTCGACATCATCACTCCTTTAGCTTCAAAGGGTCTCCGTGAAGTCATTTAGCACCATATTGGTTTTGATAAAGTCTTCATCGGCTTTACCCAATTTTCTCAAAGTACTTAACGGCATCGATTAATCGTCGCCCCACCATCGACCAACATACGAGATATCGGTCGGCCATTAATATACCCTTTTAGGTATAACGGTTTGAGATGCCGATGCATATCTTGTGGTTTTTCAAACACGCCTGGTGCACCGAGGCATAGTTGATCGAACACTTCTTGACCCGATTCCTCGGTCTTGAACTCAGCGAGTAAAGTGAATACCATGTTTATATCCATTGGTGGGGTATCATCTCGGATCATCGGAGACCGGATTCGACCGATTGATCTGAGTCACTATCGGTCTGTTCCTTCTTTCTCCATTCTTTTTCGTAATCGTATAGGCCTTAACTTATTGAACATCAGATCCCTCTCTCTTTCGTTCTCGGCTTCCCTTTCCTCTTGTGTCTTTAATCGCTGAAGCCGCCTGCGCTGTGATTTGCTAAGACCTGAGGGGCACCACCTAGGTTTGGGTTCTATCGGCTTCCTGATTTTCCCAGCTAAATTGCTCATTTATTTGTCGATTCCATTCTACTTATGCTATGGGGCGCCGATAATTCTTGAGTTCTGAGGACTCGCCTTGCTCGATGTTGACAACCTTTCATGGATCGGCCTCCTGTCTCTCATTTCTAGCCGATCGTGTAGGTCTAGACAACTTTGTCTTTTACCGATTGGTTTGGCCGATGCCGCAGGCAGAGTGTTGCATAGGGACAGACAGGATGTTGGTAAAATCATCCCTTTTTCCGACAAAGAAATCGCCAAAAGGAACATTGCCGTGTCTTTCTTCTTGATGGTTGGTCGATGTGTCGCATCGATCGCCAATATTCACTGTCTTTTGATCGGACCGATGAAGACCTTGGGATCGTCGGTCAGTATCTTTGACTTATCCTTTCATACTTTCCCGAAGTTGCGAGAAGGTCGGCTTTGGCTTGAAATTAACCTTTCTTGGAGCCCTTTCACCCGATACCATTTTCCGATCTCCAAGTCTCCTTTTGGTTTTACCGTCCTCGAGTTCTCATCCGTTCTTATCGGCTTCTATTTGTATGGAGCCGATAGTGATCTACCTTTATTTCGTCTCCTTTTGATCGTGCTTCAATTCCTTTAGTCTGCTTAACATCTTCTCCATATCCTTTTACTTTTCGTGAGCATTGCACCTTGTTGACTTGGAAAGGATTCATATCTATCTGCATAGCCGATTCTTACGCAAACTTTAATCGCCATCGGCGATGGCCGATTGAATCTATTTGTCGAAAAATATTGCAATCGTTAGTGTTATGTGAAAATGAATGGTGCCATTTACGGTACCTTCGCCTTTTAATTTCTTGGTAAGCGGGATGACGTGTCCTTCTGGTAACCTTATGAATTTTTCTTGCAATAATAAATCAAATATCTTGTCACACTTTGACACATCATATGAATACTTGACTTCTGCCTTATTTTTTGTCGGCTTAAGCAGAGAGCACACGAGTGGCCTTTTAGAACCCTTGGTCCACTCGACTATATTTATTCCCGCTTCTTCGTCTTTGGAAGTGTCGCTCGAATTATACTCTACCATGTTTACTTTGGCCTTTTCATTACCGTTTAATCTAAATCTCTCTTTAAACCCTTTACTCTCTGCATATCGGCTTTCATGTGCCGATACACGATGGAGTAAGTGGCCTAGATCGGGGAATTCTTGGCCAGATAGTTTTTCTTTTAATGGCGGGATTAACCCCTGGAATGCTAGATCGGCCAACTGATCGTCGGGTAATGTTACCTTTGAAGCACCTATTTAAATGCGCCTCTAAACCTTCTGATGTAGTCGGAAACCGATTCGCCGTACTTCTGTCGGACTGAACTAAGGTCAGAAATCCTAAGCTTCATAGTCCCCGAAAAGAAGTATTCATGAAATCGGCTTTCTAAATCGTTCCACACATGAACTGAATTTGGGGGTAAATTGGTAAACTAAGTAAATGCAGCACCAGACAATGATAAAGGAAACAGCCTAATTTTTAATCCATCGGACTGTGCAGCTTCTCCACACTGAGCCATAAACCGTCCGATATGCTCAATGGTGGTAACAGAATCGTCACCTGAAAACTTAGCGAAATCTGGTATCCTAAAGTTGTGTGGGTATGGCATACGATCTATGTAATCGGGATACGGCTTTCTGTAGCCGATTACCCTTCCTCTGGGCTGTAAGCCGAACTGTTCTCTCAAAACGTTAGTAATTTGTTCTGCCCAATTGACATTGTCGGCTTATGGCGCAACCGGACATTGCCAATTTTCATTGTTCGCGCCCTGCCCCCCGAGTGCAAACTCGGGTCTTTGTCCAAATCGTGCCATAAGGGGTCTTGGTATTTGATCATAATCGTGATTCCTAAATACCAACGTATCGGGTACAGGTGCGAGAGGTTCCACGTACGGCACTATACCTTATATGGTGCTTGTCTCATAGTTGTGGTTCCCCGCGGTTGAGAAGCCTGATCTGTTTCAATCGGCTGGGAAGCCGATAAACCGAGGCTCTGGGAGGAGTCCGTTTGGCCAGTGCAGTGTGCTTACTTTAGCCCCATCCGTGTGCCCATGGTAGTGCGCAAACCCTCCTTTCTGTGTGCTAGGTTTCAAAATAGTAGGTTGAGTCGGCATCATGACGGGTGTTTGAGCTGACACGTTTACCGTACTGGAGTTTGGTGTTATGGAATATACTGGGTATGTAGGGATGGTTTGTAGTGGATCTAGTAGGCTTCCAGACACAGCCAATTCTTGGGCAATTGTTTTCACACTATTTTCTATCATTGGCTTCAATGTAGACACTAAAGCCGATGATTGGTTAATTAGTGCGTGATGCACAGATTGCTCAATCATATTTGATAAATCGGCTTGAGCAGGAGCATATCGGCTTACCGGTTCAGATGATGAATCGCCGATAGGATTGATACTTGGGAGTGCAGTCTTTTGAGTAACACCACGGCGTGTCTTCTGGAAGTACCGCAGCATCATCTCTTCCAAAGCCGCCTTTTGGTCCTTGATTTCTTTCCGCTGCTCAGGGGTTAAATCGGCCATTTGAGGCGCGATTATAGCATCAGTGTTGATATCAGCGGTGACCGCAGGCTTATCGGTTGATGACATTTTGATTTTCTTTGTCCCACTGGGCGTGCCAAAATATGTTCGCGCTAAAAATGTGAAGCAGGATTCTTAGCCTCGAACACACAAGACAAACACCGGGTTTGCAGAGCGTGCCAGTCAATTTGACCTGAAATTGACAAGGTAGAATACGTAAATTAATCAAAGCCGATAGAGCGATGTTTATCGGCTTTTCGCTAGTCGGCCAAAAGCCGATCAGGGGAATAACTAGATCAACCAGTTACGGTTGATCCGGATACAAGGTAAAATCGGCTTTGAGAAGGCGATGTGCAGCAAAACAAAGCAGATCGAACCTGATGAAATCGGCTAAAACCAACAATCGGCGATGCGCAGCTATGTTGATTCCGTCGACTTACAGAAAGATGCTTGTAAACCCTAAAACGATGTAAAAACTATAAAACGTATGTGTTGTGTTGGATTGATTCCTTTACCGCTTGACGTCTACCTCCTTTTATAATACATCTGGCCGATCCGAGTTGTATATGGATACGGCGTGTTTATCCGTATCGGCCTCTGATCTGATTTCCTTTCCTTGTTAGAAACGGATTCCCTTTCCGATTCGTTCACCGATTTCTTTCCATACGAACGCTTCTTATCCGATTCAGACTGATTTTATTACGCCGAATTTTGGTGCAAACACTATGAAAACCCGGCTATTACGTATTGCTACCCATATCTGGTTTTTCAAAAACCGGTTAAGCTATACACGGTTTTTGAAAAATCGAATATGAGTATTTTTTTTGCTTGAAATCACGGATTAGGGGGTAGGGGCCATACCCGGTATACCAAAAACCGGGTATGAGTAGGACAAAACACTTTCGGTGCATGGCTGCTTTTAGAATGTGGAGACATCAGATGATTTGTTCCCCCGCGAATTGCACTGGCCTCTTCCCCGTGAATTGCTTTAAGAAGAGAATGAGGAGAGAATGAAGGCAACAAACACTTACACTTCTGTCTGCGTGAAGGAAAGTGAGTGAACTCTAAAAATTTCATTCGTGCATTGAGATGGAAGGGCCGTGTCGGGACCTGAATTTGCAAATCCGGACCCTCTGTGTATTTAGCACTAGTCCAAGATCACGCTGGTGCACACAGTCTCAACATCGGTAAATATCACAATCATACTCATCGAAATAGTAAAGTACTTTAATTAAAATAACCAAACTGGTTGCTCGACCTTATGGTCAAGTTACAAGAGTACGCCACACAGGGCGAAAACTTATTAAAGGAAATAAATTGCAGCGGAATAAAAGCATCAACGTGGTGCCACCAGTATACCACAGGCAACTGATTGGGCTCGCTCCCTAGGTAGACGGTTCCTCCTGAAGTTCTTCCTCCAAAGCTGGCGTCGCTTCTTCTTCAACTGGTGTTGTATTGTTGCAAGGGGTGAGTACTTGGTACTCAGCAAGTCATGTACAGAATGCAAACTAATATTCTACATGCATGGCTTAGTACAAAGGATAAGCTAACAGGTACATTTGCAGTAGAACAGCATTTAACAAGTAGCATACGTAGATTCGAAAGCAGTAAAAGTAAGGTTAATATGAATAACTTTTCCAGGAGTTAAGTAAACACTTTCCCTTTCCTAATTCACATTTTCATCAACGTCATCATTAAACCCAACCAAGTTTTTCAAGCCAGAGTTGTTTTCATGAAAGTCTAACCCTTGACTGTAATACCCGAGCAATGTTCAGTGCCGTGGACTCGGCTATTCGAATAGGTTGTACACTCAGCAGAGGTTATGCACTTTACCCACAAGATACAGTCAATCACCACAAAAGGCGAGTGATCATAACAAAGCATTTCAGAGACCGCAAACTATACAAGTGAACCTCTCCGTTTTTACTATACACCATCCCTTCCCTTAACAGAGGCGAAGTATAGGACCGACATACCGTTGGACGGGTACCATGCCATAACCCTGGTACGCTCCCCTTTCAAACTACACAAAAGGGTGTAGTTGACACCCCGAGGTATCACATGCAAGTTATTAGTAACTTACTCAACTAGGTCCGTCCCATTACAGACATGTGGTTGCACGCTTGACTCAGATCAAAGGCTTGCAAGGTTAAGTCCTTAGGATGACCAGGGCAAGACTACCCGAAGAACCAAAACGACATCCCCGGTGCCACTCATGGCCCACCATATCATTCTTGCCACTTGCCTCGGTCTAAATCTATTTATCAAACCCAGTTGATTACCATGCACCATGTGCCATCATCATCATCATCACAAACACATGATACTTCTCCAAAACAGGTTCAATATCTCATTAAGTCAATATTAACATTTGATTGTCCAAAATCATGTCGTGTGCACGTAGTATGTCTAAGCAATATACTACAACGGTCTAAAATTCCCAATGTTGGCAATTTTATAATGTCCAACTGCTTGAACCAGACTAGGGTGACAAGGGATCATGGCACATAATTTAATTAATCAAGGTGTCATACCGCAATTCAGCATTTATCTAATTCCCAGAAATAATTTAAACAATTTCTAATTAAATTAGCATGCATTAATTTGGATCCAACTAATTTTCAAAAATAGGAGCAAAATGATCAAAGCATAACTTGCCTTCAAAAAGTACTTGGTCTTGGTCTTGAGCTGGCTCCTAGGTCAAAACTTCGCCTTCGTAGCCTTCGGGCACTTCAACGTCTACTCGTAATGCGTGCAAATAGCAATGACATAAATAAACAGTAGGAAAAAGTATCCAAAAATTAAAATAAACTTCATAAACAGAGATAGCACATTTTTATAAATTTTTAGAAATTTGAAACGTCCAAATCGGAGTTAAAACACAAAAGTTATACCCATTTAAAGTTTGGAAAATTAATTAGATAAATATAAACAGAGAAAACTTATATCCAAAAATTAAATAAAATTCACCATTATGTAGATCAATTTTATACAAATTTAGAAATTGGAATCACCCAGATCGAAGTTAAAATGCAAAAGTTATAAGGGTTTGAAGTTTGAAAAATCAAATAAAAGAATAAATCGCATTAATTCATTTATTTTTCTATTGAAAAATCGATTTATTGCGTCATCATGCCACGTGGACCAATCAGAGGCTGCCACATCGCCTCAGGTCCATGAACCCGGCGCATGGCCCGACTCGGGTCCACCGTGGACCCGGTCCACGCGCATAGTGTGTCTGACACGTGGGACCCACTGCTGACGTCATCGCTGACGTCTGCGGGGCTCAACCGAACGCTCTGTCACGCGGGCCCCACCGTGACGTCAACGGGTGACATCATGGTGCGGTTGGCTGTCCCGCTGCCACGCGGGCCCGTGCTGACATCAGCGACGCCCGCATGGACCGTGTCGGTTCGCCTCCCGAACACGTGGCGCAATCTGGGCCGTCAATTTGAAATCCGACGGTCCGGATTAGATCTAATCCGCCATAGTGCAGGTTAAGGCGGTTCGATCTGAACCATTTGATTCAAAACGGACGGCTGAGAACGCGTCTAACGTTTCAACGCGGGCTAAATCTAACCGTACGATCTAGATCTAACGGCCAAGATTGGGTCTAGCACGTTGCGGTCAAAGGCTACGTGGCTTAATCTAGAGCGTTGGATCTCGGTCCAACGGTTGATAATAGATCCAAAACCGTAACGTAGGTTTCACGTACGGGGGTGACGTGGACGCATCTGAATGCTAGGATCTAGATCTAACGGTCTATATCTAATATGGGTTTTTACGGGGGTCAGGCGACGTGGACTCACCTCGACGGTTGAATCTAGATCAGACAGTTGAGAGAGCTCGAGGGGGTCGATGGCGTCGCGGCGGAGCTTGGTCACCGGTGCTGAGGAAGACGACCATGGGCACGGCGCTGCGGGGCTCCTCCGGCGAGGTGAGTGCTCCCCACGGGTGCGGCTAGATGCAAGGACCTCGAATCTGACCTCAGATGCGGCGGAGATGGCTTGACGGTGGCGGTGCACGACGAGCAAAAGCGGGAAGACGGCGGCGGCTAGGGCTAGGGCACGTGGGGCAAACGATGCGTGAGGGAAAGGCGGACATTGGGCACGCGTCCGGGCTTTAAATGCCGACCCCAACGTCGAGATCTACGCGGAATCCGCGGCGAAGCTGGTACGGGCGGCGGAGTCCAACGCGGATACGGCCTGGCGACGTGGCGCGATCCCAAGCGTCCACACGCACGCACGACGTGGTGGCTCCACGGCCGTTGGATCGGAAATCAACGGCGCGAAATCTAGGGTTCCGGGCTTTAAATGCCGACCCCAACGTCGAGATCTACGCGGAATCCGCGGCGAAGCTGGTACGGGCGGCGGAGTCCAACGCGGATACGGCCTGGCGACGTGGCGCGATCCCAAGCGTCCACACGCACGCACGACGTGGTGGCTCCACGGCCGTTGGATCGGAAATCAACGGCGCGAAATCTAGGGTTAGGGTTCGGTTCGAGTCAGACTCGAGTCCAGCTCGGTCGGATGAATAGTGGAACCCACTCGGATTTTCCAGCGATTTAATAATTTAATAAATTCCTGGAAATTCAAAGAAATCGAGAAAAATAGCAAAATACTCAGAAAAATTCTAGCATATACTTTGAGGCATTTTGAACTCAAATAAAATATTTCCGACAAAATTTTATTTATAACTTTTAATTATTTATTTATTTCAAAAGAGAATAAATTCAAATTAAATCCAAACAAATCCAAATAAATCCCAGAAAATTCCAAAAATTCTCAAAAGTGTGAAATTCCAATTAAATTCATGAAAAGCAAAAATTGGGGTGTTACAGGATGCACGAAGGAAGGTCTCCGCGAAGTAACGCTCAGCGACACGTCTATTTGTTGGGCGTTTACTACATAGAAGGTATGCATTTCGTAATAATTATTTTAGCACGGTAGCATTATACAATGTATGTTACATTACATATAATGTACCACGTGTGGAAAATATGGCATAAGTATTTCCCGTTCATGAGGAGAGAACAAACATATGCGTAAGAGTACGTATAACATTTGATAGGTTTTTCGCTGTATGTGTTTGTTATACGAAATTAGAAAATGTCTGCATAATGCATTCTGAGAATGTGCACTGTGTTTACATTTGAAAACCATAATATAATTATGACTGATTTAGGCAAAATGAGATGGTACCATAAAATTAAATGGCATTAGAGTAGTGATTCTCTCTATAAGGAATTTGAGTAGCCACACTACTGCCCTTATTGTTTAGAAAATTCATGTAGCACTTATGGATAACCATAATTACTGTTTTAGATGAAGTGCTATTGTTTGGTTATATTATCACTTAACATGTGAAAGCGAAGCTGTGTATTCATATCTTAAATAGCAATTGGGCTTCTGTTTTGGTTATGCACATGAAACCACGGTACTGAGACAGCGAAAGAAAGAATTGACTTCATCATACAACCATTGCTGCAGCAATCAAGGTGCACATTTGTCAGGACCCAAATATGCAAATCCGGACCCTTTGTATATTCTGCACTAGTCCAGGATCACGCTAGTGCACACAGTCTCACCACAGATGAATATCACAATCATATACAGCAGAATTAGAAAAGTAATTCAAATATTGAATATAAAACTATTGAACGACCTTAATGTCAATCTTACACTTATGAGGCCTTGATGGCTTCAACTCATAATATATATAAACAGCAGCGGAACAAAGAACGTGGGTGATTCTCATCAATATGCCACAGACAACTGACAAGGTTCAACTCCTAGATATTCGCCTCCTCGCGGAACTCCTCCTTTGAAGATGTAGACTTCTCCTCAACTAGTGATTGTTTGTTGCAAGGGGTGAGTACATAAAGCACTCAGCAAGTCATGCACAGAATGCAAGTCTAATAACTATATGCATGGCTTATTCCAAATAAATGGCTGAATTGGCTATTTGCAATAAAGCAATATTCACAAATAACATAATAGATTGTAAAGCGGTAAAACAAATAATAGTAGTTATGAATTTCACAGTTATTTCACAAGTAAACCATCCCACGTCCTTAACCAGTTCTCACTTTTCCACAGGCAACCTGCCTCCAAGCCCAAGTTCAATTTTATGAAAATTTAACTGTTGATTGTAATCCCCGAGCATTGTCCAGTATCGCGGACACGGATATTCGAATAGTTTTGACACTCTACAGAGGTTATACACTTTACCCACAAGATATAATCAACTCATCATGTCAGCCATGAATCGCCATACAAGAGTATGCAAATGAGCAATCATAACAAAGCTTTTTGGAAACTTTTGTCTTAACATATGAACCTCGTCGGCTGCCATACACTATCCCTTCCCTCAGTAGAGGCGAAGTATAGGACCGACATATTGTTGGATGGGTACCAAGTGGCAACACAGATACACTCCCCCGTACAGCTACACCCCTGTGTAACCGTCACTCTAAGGTACCACATGCAAGATATTAGTAACTTACTCGACCAAGTCTATCCCATTCCAGACATGTGGTTGTATGTTTGGCCCAGTTCAAAGGCTTGCAAGGTTAAGTCTTTAAGTGACTAAGGCAAGACTTTCATCACTCCATTCACAGAAAACCATCTCACCATCACTCTTATATCATGTTACCATATCAAGCTAATGCCACCCTGGCCCACCATCACTCACAACTCCTGCCACTTGGCTCAGTCTAAATCATTTCCCACCCCAGTTGATTATTGTGCAACACATACCAACAACAATTCAACATCTATGTAGAACCACACTAGCCTCTACATATCAACATCATGGCATGGCAACACATCACACCATTTCAGAAACACATTGCATATTCCGTTAATCAATATTGAGTTTGTACTTCCAAAATTATGTCAATAACATGTCGCATATCTAAGCAAACTAGTCACGATCTAATAACCCATGTTGGCAAATCAATAACTACCAACTGTTATTCAAAAATCCTAGGGTGACAAATGCTTCATGGCACACAAATAGTAGTGACAAGGGTGACATAAATCAAATAGGTTCATTAACTAATTCCCCAAATTACTCAAATCAGTTTTAATTGAATTAGCATGCATAATTTAAAACAACATTACTTTAAAACATGGGATCAACATGTTCAAAGTACAACTTGCCTGGCCCTTGCAATTTTTACTGTTCTTTACTCTTTATCTTTGATTCTGGATCTTCGATCTCCACTTTGTTGATCCTCAGTTCCTTTGAACGACTTCCGGACTACGCGTCTAACGATTAAAGAAACATCAATACAAAAAACTCAAAAGACAAATCAAATAAACTCCAAATTTGAGAATGGATAGTATTGGATCACAAGGACTTAGATGAAATTAGGAACTTGAATAGATTAACCGGAGATTCAGACAAAAGATAACAGGCTTTCGGAAAATACACCAAAAAGGGAATGACTAATAGTCGAGAAAGAAAGAATAATATTCCAAAGAATATTTCTTCTGAAGTTATTATCTTGATTGGACAGAAAATGATATATGAGCTCTCAATCTATAGACTGGGTTCATAAAGATATGTTAGTTCACAATGAACTAAGCTGATGCTCGATGTTGACTAAACAGATACACAGTCAATCAAAAGAGAGATAGGCTTATAGATTAGATCTGGGCATAAGGATACAACATATGGCCCATAGTCTATCGACCAAGTCCACGAATGATTTCCAGGTCAATGGCAGATTAGATTTTCAGGGATAAAACATGGACAAGTAGGGTCGACATCCACTGCGATTCGATCTGGGATTCAATCATACATTGATAAAGAGGTTTAACGATGATAAGGCAACGATGATATGATTACTAGGTAGCGATGCCGATGTGGGATAAGATAGAGCACCAATGTTTTCCTACGGCTGACACAACGAGGAAAATAGCAATACCGACAACACGGCTCACTATGAACTCAGTCCATCGAACCGGTCTTAAGTTAGGGTTTTGGTTCGACCATGTAGACGATATAACAATGAGGCTAGGTTGACATGTGATGGGATACAACATGGCAATAGAAAAGATGATGACATCGCACTAGGGCTTTTGCTTGTATGCACGCATGCGATGATAGCGAAGCAATGATAGAACACTCATGCAAAGACAAGGTGTCGACTGTCAGCGCAATGATCTAACAGTGAGGTTATGATATGGCTCAAGATTGATTTGTGGTTGTGGGGTTTACATGTCATGACACAACATCAATGACAAATTAGATCTAGGGTTAGGTTAGGGTTTAAGCGAAATGACTCACAGATATATCCACTTGGCATAGGAATAGGATAGGCAGGGTTGGCTCTGTGATAAAAGATTATCAAGGATGGCTAGCCGAAACACGAACTGATAACAAAAGAAACTACATCGACAGACAACGGTTAGATACTAGATTATAGCTTTGATGGCAATCGGAGACCAAATGAACTCTAAAGATGGGCAAAACAGAGAATAATGACCTACTATACAAGATGACATGGCCAAGGCGAACTAAGATGGTTGGCAGCAAAAGACAGCGCGCGGCACTGACGAAAAGCGGCGGCTAACGTATATTAAAAATTTCGGATGATGGAACAACAAAGGGGAAGTGAGCACCACGTAGAATGCGACGATACAAACTCAATGGTATAGGTGGATTCGGTGGCGACCCACCAGACAGATCACAAACTACCGATGAACGGCTTCTAAAGCTAATAGATCAAAGGTCATAATTATTAAAATAATGCATTAAACCTAACAAAATTTTATAGAGAGCTATATGGGACCCTAAGGCACAAAATTTACCTTCTGAATCAATGGGGCAACGCGCGACGAAGTTTCTTGCTGTTTGTACGCAGTCTGATCTGGAAAGATTGAATTTTCTGCAGAAATCCCTTAGACAAAACCTTGAGTTAGGGTGAGCACCGTGTAGAGGACATCAAGATGAGTCTACAGTAAAAAGGGCACAGTCAAATTCGCGAAAACGAAGGAGAACGGGCGACGTCAAGATTAGAGATTGGAATGACCGTAACTTTTGATTTTGTGGATGAAATTGCACTAAATTTGGTGGGGAGGTAAATGGGAGTACATGGCTCAAAGGGATGTGAACGGATTTTGGAAAAACTCACCGAGATGACAAGGGACGTGATGTTGTAGGATCGATATATACGAATATAGCAATCAAAGGGGGTGAATGATTATACGGAAGCTAAAACCAAATTTTTGATGTACTAAAAATTCACCCCAAATTGAAGTCAAATAATTGCTTCGGTTCTCAGCAAAAAATAGATTGACAAACGTTCAGTAAAACGCAAATTCCCAAAGATCCAATCATCGGATTGATCTGAAATTTGAACACAAGAAACTAGATTCCAATACGAATTTAACAAAAAAAGAATTAGCTCGATCAGACTTATGAATCAAAAGTTATGAATCTCGCAAGCTTGCTGTAACAGATTATGATGAGAATTGATCTAACATTAATTTCGTGATTAAACAAAATCTTCAAAAGATTAACCAACAAAACTTTGAGGAACTCTAAATCAAAGCCCTAGGAGGGTTTTTGGATGGATCAAATCAAGATAGAACTCAAAGAATCAAAGTAGACAAAGATCCAATCTAGAACCAGAACAAGCGTGCAAACAAAAACCAAAGCGAAGAGATTACTATAGTAGCTGGGACTGTTCATCGCGTACTGTAGCAAATCGCAAAGATTGCAGCACAGCTACTGTAGCAAATTGCAAAAGTACTGTAGCGCCGAGATTCCTGTAGCACGGAGAGAGACTTGAAGAAATTAATCTTTATTTGTTTTTGTCTAAAGTACTCCAAACAAAAGAGTACAACCCTAAAGCCTAGCTCTGGCTCTGCACTTCTGCTCAATCATAAACAAGGGACACCTCCCCCTATTTATAATGAGCAAACCTAACGAGTTCGTATACAACTCCACTTGGCCCAACCTGGCCAAAAACAACTCTGCACGCGTACGGCCACCCTGCCATACTCATGTGATTGACTAGACTTCATGTGCATTATTCTCTAGCTCGAACGTCCCGCATGACATCCTTGACCACCAAGACCTCGATTCCTCCATAATCTAGTCCTGAACCTCAGTTCCTCCATGAACCTAGTTCTGGTCCCGTCATCGACCACGTTCGCCCTTGAACAACATCGGCACATGAATAAACCATAAAACGATCCGAGCACAAGTCCGCGACTTGACTCAACATTAGTCCATGCAGCTACTCACACGAGCATTGCATACAAATCAACTCAATTTCAAAATTGCAAAAACCTAACCCGAGCACGTCACATTCATGTCAGACCAAACTCCTGGTCCGGCGCACATAGGGACTAAACCCTAGAAAATCACATTCACGCCGGACCGAAACTTTGGTCCGGCGTCACTCACGACGGACGGAACAATTGGTCCGGCGTACACGTTGAACTCTCGGTTACTTGCCAATTTGGTCCGGCGCAAAAACATTCAAAACCACGTTCACGGCGGACCAAAAATATTAGTCCGACGCACACATGAAAAAGACTCCTACTTTGGTCTGGCGCAAAGTCCCTTTTTCACGTTCACGACGGACCAAAAAGTTTGTCCGGCGTTGTTCACTACTGTGACACTACGGAATGTCGTAACGTTATAAAATGTGAAATTGGAGGTTAAAACTATACTGTTTGAGGTTTAATCGCGTTTCCGGCCGATTTCGGGAGTTCGGGCCTTTCCGGGGCGAATTGGGCCTTAGGGGGGACCCCACTTGGGCTAAAGTGGTGATTTCTCGGCCCAAGAGGGGGAGGAGGGGGAGGAGGAACATGTCATGTGCGCCCCCCCTTTTTGGAAGCCCTAGCCGCCCCCTCCCCTCGCTCTCTCCCACCTACTTCTCCACCTTCCCCATTGCTCCACCACCCCTCCCCTCTCCTCTCCACCCTCCTTGATGCCCTAGGGGAGCCCCTCACCTCGCCACCTCGCTGTTCTCTCCATTGGAAAGCTCCGCGAAGAGGAGATCCGATGGATTCGGAGCGAGGAAGGAGATCGGGAGAGCCGGGAGGAGATTTGTCGCCGTTCATCGGTTCATTTTTCGTCGGGCGAAGGTATGGTTAGGGGTAATCCTTGGGGATGGTCTAGGTGCTGTTATAGAGGGTGTTTTGATGCTTTTAGATCAAGAGGTGGTACTGTGATTGGGTAGATTGGACGAAAACTAGAGATTTCATAGTTCTCTGTTTCGGGCAGATTGGGCACACGACCTAGGGTTTGAGTTTTTGCAATTTTAGAATCGGAATTTGGTCGGCCTCCTGTTGAGAAAGTTGTAGATAGCTTCAATACCTTTAATTGGACACCTAGAACGTCCAATTCCGCCCAGCTGTTTGGAAGTTATGATCGTTTTACCGAACGTGTTCAAATCTGTGACGTAATTGGGACAAAACGTAATGTTTTGTAGATTAAACAATTGTAGATGCCGAATCAGCTTTTCCCAATACTTAGAGAAAGCTAGGAAATTTCCTAAGCTTCATGATGATGTACTCGTTTACTCGATTTGGAGACCTAGAACTCAAGTTATGCTAGATTGAAGCCTGCTGTCCTAGCGGGACAGATTATCTGTTTTTCGGTTTGGGAGTAGTTTGCAAAGTCGGGGTAGATGAGCGATTGTGTACTATTTTGTGGGCACGTTTTGAGTGTGTGGTATCTATGTGCAGGTGGTGTGACTCCGGGAGTGCCCTCATCCTCTCGCCAATCCGTCGCCCGCGGTTAAGGCAAGTGTATTGGAATGGGTAGCGTGTTGTGTGTTGCTAGAATTGATTACATGCAAATGGATTACATGATATGATATCTTGACATGTTTATTGTTTGCCCATGATATGATGAAAATGGTTTATGATGATGCTATGCAATGATTAGTTGTTTATGTTTATGGCATTTTGTTGCATACATGGCATGAAAACTGGCCCGGTCGGTGAGGAAGTCATAACTAGTCCGGTAAGGTCGGTGAGAAACTTATAACAAATCTGGAGCGCCATTGAGTAAGACCTACCACGTGATTCCATCCACAGTGGTGAATGGAAGCGAGGAGTAGGCTCCCTCCATCTTCGGGATGGAAGGGGAAAGAGGGTGCACGCCGACGGGTGTGCACTCGGCAATACCGGTATGTGCTTCAAGGAGACATGTGCATTGCATTGCATTGCATACATGATGATGATAATGAAATGTGTACAATGAGATTGGAGCATGGTTATGATGTTTTATATGAAATTTTGATTTGATCATGATGTTAAGTATGGTATGTAGTGATGTTGACATTGAACTGTTCTTTATGTTCCATTGCAATATACTTGCTGAGTGATGAACTCACACTTGTGTTTTATGTTGTTTTTTAGGTACCATGAAACCGGCATGCGGGAAAGGGCATTAGCTACATCTCTTCACGTAGCTTACACTTATACACAGTTTAATCTTTTGGAGTTATGGTAATAAGAGTAGTGCCATGAAAACTTGGTGTATGGCTTGGTTTTGAGTTTAAGTTCATCGTTTGAATCGTTATAATTTGTGGAGTGGTTGAGTTCATTATTTTAGACATAAGTGATGTTAGTTCATTTGTTATTGCTTTTTTAGATGTTTCATATCATGCTATATCTTGCCTTATGATTACTGTTGCTTCAATTTATGAAAAAACAAAGGAGATGCTGCCGAAATTTTCGGTTTTAACATTTGCACCTTTGCTGTAATTTATCTTTATTTGTGGTATTTAGATGTTGTTTAGTCTATGTTTGGTAACATACAGGCATACTACATGCCGGGGTGTTACAGTTGGTATCAGAGCGGGCTGTAGGTCCTTGGAATGTGTATTTTTAGTGTCATACCTTAGGTGCAACTAAAATGTGATGTGGGATAACCTAGAAACATGGTTTAGGTTATACTTAAAATTTTGCCATAGGATAGCAACATTAAAACTTGCATAATTGGAATGATTAATCTAAAAATTTGACACACTTGGTTGCACAATAGGATGGGGATTTGGTTCATCATTGCATCGTGTTTAATTACTTGATGGAGACTATGTATCTGATGATGTTTGATCTTTGCTTTTGTTTAGATTGATGATGTGCTTATGATTATGTGATTGTATGGTTGTCTGACTTTAGCAGCCATGCCGAGGGGTAGAGGCCGTGGTCGCCGTGGCTGTGGAGGCCAGGGGCGAGGTTCTCAGGGAGTTCCTGAGTCTGTAGCTGAGGGGAGCGCTTCGCTCAATGCTCATGGGCTAGTGCAGGAGGAGGCCCCGGCAACACAGTCGGGGGCTGAGGTACCCGCCGCCACTGCGGACTTGGTTCAGGCTCTGCAGAGGGAGGTTCAGGAGCTGCGCTAGCAGTTACGGGCAGCCCCTGCTGTTGTGCCTCCCCCTGCAGCGGGCCCAGTTGTTGCCCCCGCTGTGCTGGAGCTGAGGATGAGTCTTCGGGAGTGGATGTCCCTCCGTCTGGAAACTTTTGACGGAGCGGGCACGCCGGTCCAATCCGCAGATTGGCTGCAGTACATGGAGCGGCAGTTTGAGGTTCTGGAGTTGACCTCGGTCCAGAGAGATCGCTTGGTGGCCTTTCAGCTGAAGGGCCAAGCGGATATCTGGTGGGAGGGGGTTCTTGCTGCTAGAGCCTCCGCTCTTGGACCGGTCACCTGGGAGGACTTTGTGGCTCGCTTCCGAGCTAAGTTCTACCCAGAGTCTTTCCTTGAGAGGATGGAGCATACTCTGACGACTCTTTCTCAGGGAAAGAAGTCGGTGGCAGAGTATGAGGTAGAGTTCAATAATGTGGTGCGTTTCGTGCCGACTGTGGCAACCGATGACAGGGAGAAGGCGAGGAGGTTCCGTACGAGCCTAAACCAAGAGTTCAGAGTTGTCATGGGGGCGACTGTCCCTCGTGACTTCTACTCCGTGGTGGAGCAGGCGAAGGGCATGGAGCTCGAGTTGGAGCTCTCCATGGATAAGCAAAACCCTGGTGGATCAGGGGTTCTCGTGGTTCCCGGCGGGGGCCAGAAGAGGACCTTTGGTGGAGGAGGTGGGTCTTCTCAGCGACCCACCTTCAGGAAGTTCAAGGGGGGACAGGGCTCCTCCTCAGGGGCTAAGATGAAGCCGCCCCAGTCGTCTTCCTCACGAGTGGATGTTCGTCCCGTGCCCGGGCAGGGCATGATTTGTTTCAAGTGCGGTGGTGAACACCGTGCTGCAGAGTGCGGTTGGTCCGGGAGTTGCAATCACTGTGGCAAGCCCGATCACATGGGGCGAGTCTGCCGGATGAATCCCGGTAGCATCATCAAGTGAGAGACAGTGCCTTCTCCTCCCGCTCCAGCGACGTCTTCCAGAGGGTCGGTGCACATGATGGCGGCCCCTGCTCCTCAGCCGCCCTCTGTTTGGGCGACACCGGCGGCCTACTGGTGCCCGCAGCCGTCGGCTCCTCCTTAGTTACCTCCACCGCCCCCAGTCTTGTTGGGGCATCAGCCGAGTGTCGGGGCTCCCCTTGCCCCGGCACCACCAGGAGTGTACACCTTGCCGACCGCCGAGTCAACCGGGCATCCAGAGGTGGTTTCAGGTACTCTACTTGTGGATTCAATTGATGCCTTTGTTTTGTTTGATTCTGGAGCGTCTTTTTCTTTTGTGTCGTCTGAGTTTGCTAGTAGAGCTAAGTTGGGAGTTCAGCGGATCTCCGAGTCTGTGATAGTCAGTTCTCCTGGGGGTCTGATTGCTAGTTCTTTGGTTTGCCCGAGTTGCTCTATTGCCATTGATGATGAGGTTTTCTTTGCCAATCTTATGGTGATTCAGTTGGCTCCTTTCGATGTCATTTTGGGTATGGACTGGTTGCATCAGTACTGTGCCAAGATCTATTGCTTTTGGAAGACAGTTACCTAGCAGGCCCCGTCAGGGGTGGAGTTGACCTTTCAGGGTGGTATACCTTCTAGTTCCATCTTTGCTTTGGCTAGTCTGTTTTCTGGTCGCCGTTTGAGGCAGTTGGGTTTTCTCATGGCTATTTCAGAAAAGCCATCTACTTCAGTAGTAATTGGAGAGATTCCTGTGGTGAAGGAGTTTGCTGATGTGTTCCCTGATGAGTTGCCTGGTTTGCCACTAGTGAGGAGTGTGGAGTTTCGTATTGATCTTGTTCCCGGCACTCGACCTATTTCTATCTCTCCATACCACTTGGCTCATCCTTTTCAAGACGAGTTGAAAAAGCAATTGGAGGATTTGTTGGCCAAGGGCTTTATTCGGCGCAGTGTGTCGCCTTGGGGAGCACCCGTCCTCTTCGTTTCGAAGAAGGATGGTAGTTGGCGTATGTGCATTGACTATCGTGCTCTCAATCAAGTGGCTGTCAAGAATAAATATCCATTGCCTCGCATTGAGGATCTATTTGACCAACTAAAGGGAGCAAAGGTGTTCTCCAACATTGATCTTCAGTCTGATTACAATCTGATTCGTGTGAGGGAACAGGACATTGAGAAGACTACTTTCTCCACTAGGTATGGGCATTATGAATTTAAAGTTATGTCTTTTGGACTAACTAATGCTCCTGCTGTCTTTATGGAAGCGATGAACAGAATGCTACACAAGTACCTTGATGAGTTTGTGGTAGTGTTCATCGATGACATTCTGGTTTACTCTAAATCAGAAGAAGAACATGAGCAGCATTTGATGCTTGTGCTGAGCACATTGAGGGAGAATCAGTTCTTTGCTAAGTTGAAAAAGTGCGAGTTCGGGATTTTAGAAGTGGGTTTTCTTGGCCACATCATCAAGGCCTTCCAATGTTAAAGATGTGCGTGGTTTCCTTGGGTTGGCTGGCTACTATCGGCATTTTGTACAGGATTTCTCTATCATTGCCAAGCCACTTTCGCAGTTGACTCAGAAGGGGATGAAATTTCAGTGGACTGCAGAGTGTGAGCACAGTTTCTGCACTTTGAAGGAGAAGTTAGTGACTGCTCCTGTTCTTACCCTTCCTGAGCCTAGGAGGCGGTTCACTGTCTATTCTGATGCTTCTCGTTTGGGACTTGGTTGTGTGCTCATGCAAGATGGCAAGGTGATTGCTTATGCATCGAGACAATTGAAAAGGCATGAGCAGAACTATCCCACTCATGATCTTGAGCTAGCCGCTATGGTGTTTGCATTGAAAATTTGGAGGCACTATTTGTATGGTGAGTCTTGTGATATCTTCACTGATCACAAGAGCCTCAAGTACATCTTTACTCAGAAAGATTTGAATTTGAGGCAGAGGAGGTGGCTAGAATTGATAAAGGACTATGAGCTCACTATCCAGTACCATCCAGGCAAGGCAAATGTGGTGGTTGACGCTCTCAGTCGCAAGACAATGCCCCTATCATTGATTGTCTTGTTGCTGATTTTGAGCGATTGGGAGTCTCCTACTGCTTTGCGGGGACCGTCCAAGCTAAAACTCAATTGATTCTTGAGTCAGTGATCCCCGAGCGTGTGCGGGAAGCATAACAGCATGATCGTTTGCTCCAGTAGGTGAGGAAATGCCTTGAGGATGGCAAAACTAGGGACTTTTCCATAGATGATATGGGAGCTCTGAGGTTTCAGGGTCGCCTGTGTGTACCTCAGAAATCCCAAGTCAAGGATGATATTCTAAAAGAGGCTCATCGCACCCCGTACACGGTCCATCCTGGGAAGACCAAGATGTACAGGGACTTGAAAAAGAATTTCTGGTGGAAGAGGATGAGAGTTGATATTGCCAAGTATGTGGCATCTTGTGGGATTTGTCAGAAAATTAAGGCTGAACACAAGCGCCCCGCTGGTCTGTTACAGCCATTGGAGATTCTTGTGTGGCCTTGGGATGACATTTCTATGGATTTTGTGGTTGGCCTACCTTGTACTCTATGAGGGAAGGATGCTGTTTGGGTTGTGGTGGATAGCCTTAGCAAGTCTACACACTTCATTCCTATCCGCACTACCAATTCAGCGAGCGAGTTGGCTCCCATCTATGTGCGGGAGATTGTGAGACTGCATGGTGTACCCAAGACAATTATCTCTGATCGGGATGCGAAGTTTGTCTCAAAATTTTGGGAGAGTTTGCAGAGTGCTTTGGGTACAACCGTCTTAGCCTTAGTATCACACCCTCAGACGGATGGGCAGTCTGAGCGTACTATTCAGACATTGGAGGACATGCTCAGGGCCTGTGTGATGGCTTGGAAAGGTACCTGGGAAGATCACTTGCCTTTGGCAGAGTTTGCTTATAATAACAGCTATTATTCCAGCATCCGGGCTACTCCTTATGAGGTGTTGTATGGCCGGAAGTGCAGATCGCCGCTTTGTTGGGATGCAGTGGGAGAGAGAGCGGTCCTTGGACCGGATTGGGTTCAGCAGACTGTTGATCGTGTGGCAAAGGTACGACAGAACCTTCTCGCAGTGCAGAGTAGATAGAAAAGTTATGCTGATGTGAGAAGGCGAGATTTGGAGTTTGAGGTGGGTGATAGTGTGCTCTTGCGAGTATCTCCCACCAAGGGTGTGGTGCGTTTTGGCACAAAAGGGAAGCTCAGCCCGAGGTATGTTGGGCCATTTCCTATCTTAGCTCGAGTCGGTAAGTTGGCTTACCGCTTGGAGCTACCGGAGTCAATGCAGGGAGTCCATAATGTATTCCATGTTTCGATGTTGAGGAAGTACTTGCACGACCCAGAGTAGGTGGTTTCGTTGGAACCATTAGTGTTTTAGCAGGACCTCACCTTCGAGTCTCGTCCTGTGAAAATTCTGGAGAATTCAGAGCGAGTGTTGAAGAACAGGACTCTCAAGTTCATCAAAGTCCTATGGTCGCATCAGACTGAGAGGGAAGCGACTTGGGAGCTGGAGTCTCGTATGCGCGAGAAGTACCCCGAGCTTTTCACCTCAGGTATGAGATGTGAAACCTAGCTATCTTTTGTTTTGCTGGGTTGCGTATTAGTGTGTCTTGGATTCGAGGTCGAATCCTGTTGAAGGGGGGAGAATGTGACACTACGGAATGTTGTAACATTATAAAATGTGAAATTGGAGGTTAAAACTATACGGTTTGAGGTTTAATCGCGTTTCTGGGACGATTTCGGGAGTTGGGCCTTTCCGGGGCGAATTGGGCCTTAGGGGGGACCCCACATGGGCCAAAGGGGGGATTTCTCGGCCCATGAGGGGGATGAGGGGGAACATGTCATGTGCGCCCCCCCAACCCTCTTGTGCACCGCCCCCTTTTTGGAAGCCCTAGCCGCCCCTCCCCTCCCTCTCTCCCACCTAGTGCGCCGCGCCCCTCTCCACCTTCCCCATTGCGCCACCACCCCTCCCCTCTCCTCTCCACCCTCCTTGCTACCCTAGGGGAGCCCCTCACCTCTCCACCCCGCTATTCTCTCCATTGAAAAGCTCCGCGACGAGGAGATCCGGTGGATTCGGAGCGAGGAAGGAGATTGGGAGAACCGGGAGGAGATTCGTCGCCGTTCGTCGGGCGAAGGTATGCTTATGGGTAATCCTTGGGGATGGTCTAGGTGCTGTGCTAGAGGGTGTTTTGGTGCTTTTAGATCAAGAGGTGGTACTGTGATTGGGTAGATTGGAGGAAAACTAGAGATTTCATAGTTCTCTGTTTCGGGCAGATTGGGCACACGACCTAGGGTTTGAGTTTTTGCAATTTTAGTGTCGGAATTTGGTCGGCCGCCTGTTGAGAAAGTTGTAGATAACTTCAATACCTTTAATTTGACACCAAGAACGTCCAATTCTGCCCATCCTTTTGGAAGTTATGATTGTTTTACCGAACGTGTTCAAATCTATGACGTAATTGGGACAGAACGTAATGTTTTGTAGATTAAATAATTGTAGAGGCCGAATCAGCTTTTCCTAGTACTTAGAGAAAGATAGGAAATGTCCTAAGCTTCGCGATGATGTACTCGTTTACTCGATTTGGAGACCTAGAACTCAAGTTATGCTAGATTGAAGCCTGCTGTCCCAGCGGGACAGATTCTCTGTTTTTCGGTTTTGGGAGTAGTTTGCGAAGTCGGGGTAGATGAGCGATTGTGTACTGTTTTGTGGGCACGTTTTGAGTGTGTGGTATCTATGTGCAGGTGGTGTGACTCCGGGAGTGCCCTCATCCTCTCGCCAATTCATCGCCCGCGGTTAAGGCAAGTGTATTGGAATAGGTAGCGTGTTGTGTGTTGCTAGAATTGATTAGATGCAAATGGATTACTTGATATGATATCTTGCCATGTTTATTATTTGCCCATGATATGATGAAAATGGTTTATAATGATGCTATGCAATGATTAGTTGTTTATGTTTATGGCATTATGTTGCATACATGGCATGAAAACTGGCCCGGTCGGTGAGGAAGTCATAACTAGTCCGGTAAGGTCGGTGAGAAAGTTATGGCTAATCCGGAGCGCCATTGAGTAAGACCTACCTCTTGATTCCATTCACCGTGGTGAATGAAAGCGAGGAGTAGGCACCCTCCATCTTCAGGATGGAAGGGGAAAGAGGGTGCACGCCGACGGGTGTGCACTCGGCAATACCGGTATGTGCGTCAAGGAGACATGTGCATTGCATTGCATACGTGATGATGATAATGAATTGTGTACAATGAGATTGGAGCATGGTTATGATGTTGTATATGAAATTATGATTTTATCATGATGTTAAGTATGGTATATAGCGATGTTGACATTGAACTGTTCTTTATGTTCCATTGCAATATACTTCCTGAGTGATGAACCCACGCTTGTGTTTTATATTGTTTTTTAGGTACCATGAAACCGGCATGCGGGAAAGGGTATTAGCTACATCTCTTCACGTAGCTTATACTTATACACAGTTTAATCTTTTGGAGTTATGATAATAAGAGTAGTGCCATGAAAACTTGGTGTATGGCTTGGTTTTGAGTTTAAGTTCATCGTTTGAATCGTATAATTTGTGGAGTGGTTGAGTTCATTATTTTAGACATAAGTGATGTTATTTCATTTGTTATTGCTGTTTTAAATGTTTCATATCATGCTATATCTTGCCTTATGATTACTGTTGCTTCAATTTATGGAAAAACAAAGGAGGTGCTGCCGAAATTTTCGGTTTTAGCATTTGCACATTTGCTGTAATTTATCTTTATTTGTGGTATTTAGATGTTGTTTAGTCTATGTTTGGTAACATTCAGGCACACTAGACGCCGGGGTGTTACAACTACGGATCGAAAATTTGGTCCGGCGTACACACAAAATCAACTCAGTTTGCACCACCACTCGGTCTAGCGCAAGACTCAATTTCCACGTTAACGGCGGACTGAGAAATTTGGTCCGGCGCAAACATCAACCTCTTTGTTTCTTGAGAATTTTAACCCGGCAAAAACATGTTCACGACGAACCGAGACAAAATAGGTCCGGCGTAAACAAGCAACTCTCTGTAACCTGAAAAACCAGTTCGGCGCAAAAAGCCTCAATTTCATGATTACAGCGGACCAGAAAAGTTGGTCTGTCATACATGTGAAACTCTCTGTTTCTTGACAACTTGGTCCGGCGTAAAGATGAATGTCTACGTATCTCAAAAGCACTTAACCATGATAATGATCATATGAAACAATACATGCACAAGCACATTTTTCAAATTCAATTCTAAGCCAATTTTTCAGCACATGATTTCAAAATCTCCCCCTTGATGAAAACATTGGCAACACAACTTAGAATTGAACATTTGCAATTGACATTCACTTCACAAGAAAAGTTTTTGAAATCAAAAAGTTTGAAAACCAGAAGCCAAAGTAAAAAATGCAAAATCTCCCCCCTTTGACAAAATTGCAAAGTGAAAACTCCCCTAGGTGAAAATAAGAAAAATCTCCCACTAAGAAGAAAAAAGTGAGTGAATGTGCAATGTGCTTAAAACTCTCCAAAATTCTCCCAAGATTATCCAAAATTCTCCCCCTTTGACAATGGATTCATCAAGAATACAAAAGAGAGAAGAAAAATCTTTTTTTTTGTTTTTTTATGTACTGAGCATTATAAGTCATTCACAAATGAAATTCATCTCCAAGTCATGCTATCCAAGATACTTTTTTTAAAATAAACATTTTTAAATCCGAAAATTCAGAAATATACACGTTTTTTAAAAATTTGCAAAAGTGAGCTACTGTCGCGCCACGTGGTTGCGACAGAATCTCGCGTCGCCACGTGGCAACGCCCGACTGGCAGGGCTGCAGCGCCGGGGGAGAAAAGGGGGGGCTTCGGCCGGCCAGGAAACCGAAGGAAAGAAAGAAGAAGAGAAGGGAAGAAGAGAAGGGAAGAGAAGAGAAGGAAAAGAGGAAGAAAAGAAGAAAGAAAGGAAGAAGAGGAAGAAAAGAGGAAAGAAAGGAAAGGATGAAAGAAGAAGAGAAGAAAAGAAGAAGGAAAAGAGAAAGAAAGGAAGAAGAAAAGAAGAAAAATCGTGCGTTCGTTCGTCGTTCGTCGTTCGCGGTTAGTAATTTATATAAATAATTTTTTTCTTGGTATAATTGATACGTATTTAGTAAAAATGTAGTTAGCGTCGAAAAAAATATTAGGTTAGTACAAAAAATTTAATAATCAATTAATTTTGTTTAATGTATTCATATAATGATTTTTTATTAGTATAATTGATTTTTAGTTACAAAAAACCTAGATAGTCTCCGAAAATATTAGGGTAGTACGAAAAACATATATCGTTCGTTCCTCGTTCATCGGTTAGTAATTTCTATAATTATTTTTGCGTCAATATAATTGGTATGTAGTTAGAAAAATACTACGGTAACTCAAAATTTTTGTTTTGTGTATTTATATAATTCCTTGCGTATGTTATACTAGATTGCAGTAGGCTTGCCGGCCCGTACACCCCCTACAAGGCGTTCGTATAATTAATTTTTCGTCAATACAATTGGTATGTAGTTACGAAAAATATAACTAGTCGAAAAATACTAGGGTAGCTCAAACAATTTAGGAACTGACTGCATTATATAATTCCTTGCTTATGTTATATAATATTTTTTGCGTATTCCAGAAGGTATGTCTACTATGGATGCATTCAGAGTGCATTACGGTGAAGGAGAAGTTCGGGAGGGCCCATATGGGGTTGATTTGAATGGTTTTCAGCACCGTGTTTTATACCATCAGAATCCAGAGGACATGAATTTTGAAAATCTGTGTGGGTGGCTTTGTGATGGTCTTTCATTGAATCCTGTGGAGTTTGATGTCAGCGTCAAATGCTTGTGGCCGAGAGGTACACATGACTCGGTATGGGTACTTAGACCGTTGGAGCGGTCTCAGTCTTGGATGAACTACATCAAAGCATCAAGGCGGCGTGGTTGGGGTTTCATCCTCTTTGTGTAGGCGACGATCAAAACAAACCTGCCTAGTGATGAAACCCCTATCACGGTGCATGCAAAAACTATGGCGGAAGTTCATGAGAATGTTCGATCATGTGCTGCACCGACGGGACAAGCAGATGAAAGGGAGGAGTTGGAGGGGTTAGTTGATGTGATGGAGCAGGATGATCAGCGAGCGGCGGGGGAAGAAGAGGCACTGGCTATGGAGGACCATGATGAATCTTTGTTTGACGATGATGGAAATACGTCCGCAGAGGTGCCCGATGCTTGGAATAGGGCCGAAGCCGGAGCCCTAGCAGTGAACGAAGCTCATGAATCCACATGTGAGTACTGACCAAATGAGGTACGCATGCACGCAATGTACACAGAGAAGTCCGCTTTGCAGGATGCTATAAGGGTATGGGCGATGAGCTTGCAGCGACCGGCGAGAGTGGTCAAATCTAGTAAAGACTATTACATGGTGAAGTGTGAAAATGCCGAATGTGGTTGGCGGGTTCATGCCCAAAAGCCCAAGTACGAGATGAAATGGGTTGTCACGAAGGTGGTGCAGCACAATTGTGTTCTCAGCAATGTAACATCGAGATATCGTAACCTCACATCCTCTTTCATCGCGAATGTGATGTACGAGAGATTGTCGAGAAGGTTGACATTGAGGCACAACACATAGTTCTTGCCATGAAAAATGGATATAAATACCAAATCATCTATGCTAAAGCCTGGAGGGCGAAGCAGAAGGCATTGGAGAAGCGCTTCGGGACCTTCGAGGCATCTTACGACAACCTTCCCCAACTACTGGAGGTCCTGAAGGAGAGAAACCCCGGGACATATACTGCTGTACACGAAAGGGAATCTCAGAACCCCCCCGGCTTCCTGGTCATGGAGCGTGCTTTGTTATCACTTGGGCCATGTGTGGAGGCTTTCAGGCATTGCCGTTCGGTCGTGTGCGTGGACGGAACTTTCCTTACCGGCAAGTACAAGGGTCAAATCCTGACGGCCATCGGCGTGGACGGAAACAACCAAATACTTCCGATAGCCTTCGCTTTTGTGGAGGGTGAAAATTTCGACAGTTGGTTGTAGGGGTGAAAACGGGTCGGGTAATTCCCGAGTCGTATCCGTATTTTAAGGAAAAACTATCCGAAACAGACGGGTAATACCCGTACCGAAAATAAACGGGTAGTACCGTGCATCTGCCGATCAGATGCATGCAGTGCACGGTAGGATCTGAGATGAGCAATACCCGATACTATCCGAGATAAAGCGAATTAGATGCGGGTGCCGATCTTTTGCATTTTCTGCGATTATCTTTTTTGCTTTGGAAATGGAGGACATTCATGAGACTTGATATCTTGATGCATGCATGATGATCCTTGTTTTGTGTGTTCATTTATGTTAAGTAAACTCTATTTGTCACTATGTGTTGGACTATATGTGTAATTTTTAATCTATGTGTTGGACTATGTTGGACTCTATGCATCTTTGTTGGACTTTATGTGTCTTGTTGGGTTATGTATTAATTGGACTCTATGCGTCTTGTTGAACTCTATGTTGCATTATATTTTACTTGGACTGCTATATGTTAAACAACATGATTATTGAACTATATGTTTCGTCACTTGTTCTCATTCTACCTATTTCGTGTACTATCCGACAAAATATCCGATACTCGTTTTTTACCCGCTCGTTAATACCCGGTATTCGTTGTTAACCCGTTCTGTAAATACCCGTATCCGTACCCGTACCCGTCCTGTATTTTCATTACTCGTACCCGTCCCGTATCCGAGAAAAAAATATTAGGGTAGGATATGGGATAACCTATTACCCGCCTGTATCCGACCCGTTTTCACCCCTAGTTGGTTGTGGTTCTTCAGGAGACTGAAGATCGGTGTTGTGAAGGATAGGACCAATGTGTGCATAATACATGATTGCCATGCTGGGATGATGAAAGCAATAAAGAAGATGCAGGAAGATGTGGATTTGCAGAACCGGTGGTGCATGCGATACATGGGGGCAAACCTATTTAAATATTTCAAGAGTAAGAGGCTCATGAACTTGTTCAAGAGGTTGCGCAAGCAAAATCAGCACAGGAAGTTTGTTGCCATCTGGGAGAAGCTTGACGAGCTCACTATCAAGCAGATATGTGACGGAGAGAGGCAAGCTGGGGGAGTAGTTGGGAGGCACCGCAGCGTTTACAGCCCTTACCGGGCATTGACCCACCAAACATCAGAAGGAGGCCTACGAGAAACATCAAGTGTTTCTCACACTGGATCGAGTCCAAACCACTAGAAAAGTGGGCACTGTTGTACGACACAAACGGGGCAAGGTACGGGCTGATAACAACCAACCTGGCCGAGGTGTACAACTGGGTGATAAGGGGTCTTCGTGGCATGCCCTGTTAGTGTTATGCCCTTGAGGAAATCATATGGATGATTGTAACATGACTATGTTTATGAATAATAATATGATTATTGGTCCAATGAATGTATATCATTATTTTGATCAACAAGTGTGTGACTTTGTGAAATCATGTGCTGAAAAATTGGCTTAGAATTGAATTTGCAAAAATGTGTTTGTTCATGTGTTTTGACAATTTGACAAGAAACAGTAAGTTTCGCTTTGGCGCCGGACCAAACTTAAAAAAAAAACAGTAAGTTTCCCATCTACGACGGACCAACTTTCTTGGTCCTTTGTAAACATGCTTTTGACAACCTCATTCTCCCATGTACAACAGACCAACTTTCTTGGTCCTTTGTAAACATGCTTTTGACAACCTCATTCTCCCATGTACAACAGACCAACTTTTTTGGTCCTTTGTAAACATGCTTTTGACAACCTCGTTTTCCCATGTACGATAGACCAACTTTTTTGGTCTGTCGTAAATGTGTTTTTGAAGGTTGTTGTGCCAAACCAAGTTATTGAAAAGCAAGAAGTTTTACATGTCTGTAGGACCAAATTTTTGGTCCGTCGTGAATGGGTTTTTGAGTGATTTTGAGATTGAATTTTGATTTTGATTTTGAGATTATGAAATTTGTGAGAATTTCATGATGCTTATTTTGAAGTGGATTTTATGCAATGCTCGTGTGAGTAGTTGCATGGATTAATGTGAGTCAAGTCGTGGACTTGTGCTCGGAATTGTTTTGTGGTTTGTTCATGTGCAGTTATTGCTCGAAGACGAGCGTGGTCGATGACGGACCGGAACTAGGTTCATGGAGGAGCTGAGGTTCGGGACTAGGTTCAGGGAGGAACTGAGGTCTTGGTGGTCAAGGATGTCATGCGGGACGTTCGGGCTAAGAGAATGGTGCACATGAAGAATGGTTAGTCACGTGAGAATGGCAGGAGGTCATTCGCGTGCAAAGTGTTAGTCACGTGAGTATGGCAGGTGGCCATACGCGTGCAAAGTGTTAGTCACGTGAGTATGGTAGGGTTGCCATACGCGTGCAGAGTTGTACTCGGCCAGGTTGGGCCAAGTAGAGTTGTGTTGGATACAGATTCCTTCTAGGGAATAGGAATCGTATTCAGAACTCCTTGTGGGTTGGTGCTTTAAATAGGTGGGGGGTCTCCTGTTGAAGTGCATCCAACCAAGGAGAGCTGAGCGCATCAAGCTTTAAGCTTGGTTTTAGGGTTTGTACTCTTTTGATGAGAGTATTTTAGACAAGAAATAAAGATCAATTCTTCCAAGATTTTTGCGTGCTCAAGAACCACGTCGCTACAGTGTTTTCTGTTTTGGTTCTTGTTTGCATGCTTGTTCTAATCCTAGATTGGTTTTTGATCGTTGAGTTTCTTCTTGATTTGATCCATCAAAAACTGTTCTAGAGTATTGATTTAGAGTTTCTCAAAGTCTAGTTGATTAATCTTTTGAAGATCTTGTTTAATCTTGAAGTTTTGATTAGATTGATTCTCGTCAAGTTCTAAAACAGCAAGCTTGCGAAGCTCATAACTTTTGATCCATAAGTCCGATCGAGCTGATTCTTTTTGGGTTTGATTCGTATTGGAATCTAGTTTCTTGTGTCCAAATTTAAGATCGTTCCGACGGTTGGATCTCCAGGAATTCGCATTTTACTGAACCTCTGTCATTCTGTTTTTGTCGAAAACGAGGCAATTATTTGGTTCTGTTTTGGGGTGAACTTTTAATAGGTCAAGAATTTGGTTTTAGCTTCCGCACAATCATTCACCCCCCCTCTGATTGCTATATTCGTATACTTCGATCCTACAAGTGGTATCAGAGCAAGGTTCCTCTAATCTATCTTAACCGGTGATTAGATCAATGGATCGTTATTCGACAAAACCATGTGTGTTCGATGGTGTTGATTTTCAGTTTTGGAAGGCCAAGATGGAGGCGTTCATCCAAGCACAGGGCTTCACAATTTGGGAGAAGGTCTACAAGCCATATGAAGTCCCTGCAAACGACAACGTCAACGACACCAATCGCACACATGTTGAAGCAAATAGCAAGGCGCGCAACTTGATCATCCAAGGCTTGGGACGCAGCGACTTTGATCGTGTGGTTCATCTTCGATCCGCATATGAGGTATGGAAATCTCTTTGTGATTACCATGAGGGTTCTAACACTGTCAAAGAGGTTCATCAAGATATTTACAAAAAAGAATACATGCGTTTTGAGATGAAACCTAGTGAATCTGTAGATGACTTCTTTGCACGTTTCAATAAAATTCTTAGCAATCTACGTGTCGTTGGAGTTAGCTACACCGATGCTGAAAATGCTCGACAATTGCTTAGTGCTTTGGACATGTCGGTGTGGGAGATGAAAGTAACATCTATACAAGAATCTACTACCATGAGCACACTCACATTAGATGTTCTTTACTCTAAGTTGAAAACTCATGAGTTGGATGTTCTTGCCAGAAGGGTAACATTAAATCAATTGCTTTGATCTCTAACCCTAACATGTCAAATGCAAATTCTTCTTCTAGCTTTGCCTTGTCTTCCATGTCTTCTTTAACAGATGAGCAACTTGAAGAGTTTCTGAAGAAGATCTCGCACTACTCTCTTCTCGCTTTAACAAAGCTTTGCAGAATGTGAGAATGAGAAAGAGAGGTGGTCCTCCAAGATGCTATGAGTGTGGTGACCTCAACCATATTCGCACAAATTGTCCTAAGCTTGCAGGAAAAACATCAAAGGAGGAGAAGGACAACGACATAAGGAATGAAAAGAAAAGGTTCTCGTCAAATGATAGGAAGAAGAAGAGCTTCATCAACCGCAAGGTGGTTCACCGAGTTCTTTCCGCTCTTGAACAAGTCAATTTGAGCGATGTGGACTCGGAGAGCAGCGAAGATGATGCAACTCCAAGCAAGCATGATTTGATAGGATTATGTCTCATGGCAAGCAGCAAGGATAGCTTCACCGAGGACGACCACGACAAATGACTTCCAATGAGGTAGATCCCTCTTATGATGAATTAGCTATTGCTGTTGCTCGTCTTGGAAAATTGCTTGACAAACGTGATAAGAAAATTAAGAAACATGATTTCATTATTGAATCATTGAATGCTGAAATTGCTAGACTTAAGACTTTGATTCCTAGTGATGATACTTGCAAATCATGTGACTTAATTTACAATGAGCTCACCTTGCTTAGGAAAGAACATGCTCTTTTGTTGCATCTAAATGAGAAAAATGAGAAATATGTTGTACATGCTAGCTGTTCCAATCGATGATTTGCATAGTTCAACTTCTTGTTCTAAATGCTCAACTCTTGAATTAAAATTGAAAGATGCAAATGCTAGGGTTTCTCAATTAATCGATAATTTGCTTTCACATGAAATTCTCTCATGCTCAACTTGTCGCAAGCAAAAGGAAAAGTAGATGTTCCTGCAATAATTGTTTAACTCTTGCTAAGAAAGTTGATTACTTGCAAAATTCTTTGGAACGTTTCACTAATGGCAAGAAGAAGTTGAACATGATTTTGGATCAATCTAAGGTTAGCACAAACAAGAGAGGTTTAGGTTTTGATCCTTATGCCACATATGAAACTAAACCTCGTGACCGTTGTTCGTGCTCCTTGCAAAATTGAGTTATCTAATGAGCCTAAGAAAATTGCTTTTCAATCTGCTGGTTTTATCCTCTACTATGATGAATACAAAATGTGCTTTTCTTGTTAAAGCTAAACATCATGTCAAGTACACTTGCACTCATTGTGGTAGAGATGGACACTTAGTAGATTTTTGCTTTAGACTAGCCAAACAAAGAAAAGAAGGAAAGAACTGAGGCTAGGTCAAATTTCAGCAAAGCACATTTTTATGCGCCTAGAGTGATGAAAACACATTCTGTTCCTACAAACATGGGAAAAGGCAAATCTGATTTTGTGCATAAAAATTATCGTGTTGTGCCTATCTTGTTGTGCGTCGTGTGTCTCGATCTTTGGATTCCCAAAAATCTCATTCCTAACCCCAAGATCGAGACCTCGACATGTTTTGTTGCTATGTAGGCTTCTCGCGAGGAAGGAGAACATATGGCTAGTGGATTAGGATGCTCACGCCACATGTCGGTAATAAGAATTGGTTCTCCTCCTCACTCGTGCATCTCGTCTTTGAAAGTGTTACTTTTGGAGATGCTTCTTCCTCTTCTGTTGTGGCAAAAGGTACAATAAAGGTAAGTGACAAGTTTATGTTCAAAGATGTGGCTCTTGTTGAAAATTTGAAATATAACTTGCTTTCTGTCTCACAAATGCTTGATGAAGATCTTGAGATAAGCTTTAAGAAAAATGAATGCAAGGTGCTAGATGCTTCAGGTGATCTTGTGTTCAAAATTTCTCGTTTTGGAAGAGTCTTTAAAGTCGATTTTGATGCATCGCCTTCTTCTAAGCATAGGTGTCTAATTGCCAATGTTTCTAAAGATTTATTCTTTTGGCATCGTAGACTTGGTCATGTTGGTTTTGATCATCTTACTCGTGTAAGTGGTTTAGATCTTATACGTGGCCTGCCTAAGCTTAAGGGTGATAGCAATCTAGTATGTTCTTCTTGTAGACATGGTAAGATGATTGCAGGTTCACATCCACCTCTTACCATGATGATGACAAACGCTCCAGGACAGCTTTTACATCTTGATACAGTTGGACCATCTCGAGTTCAATCCTTTGGAGGCAAATGGTATGTGCTTGTGATTGTTGATGATTTTTCTAGATACTCTTGGGTATACTTTATGGCATCTAAGGATGAGGCCTTTAGTCATTTTAGAAGTCTTGTTTTTAGGCTTTCTATTGATCATCCAGGAGCTCTCAAAGCTATTAGAAGTGATAATGGAACTGAATTCAAAAATGCTTCTTTTGATCTCTTTTGTACTGAAAAAGGAATTGATCATCAATTTTCATCACCTAGAGTGCCTCAACAGAATGGTGTAGTTGAAAGGAAAACAGAACTTTGGTTGAGATGGCTAGAACCATGTTAGATGAACATCATACTCCTAGAAACTTTTGGGTGAAGCGATTTCAATCGCATGTTATGTTTCAAACCGTGTGTTTTTGAGATCAAAATTGGGTAAGACTCCATATGAGCTTCGGTTTGGACATAGGCCTACTGTTTCTCACTTTAGGGTTTTTGGATGCAAATGCTTTGTCTTGAAATCTGGAAATCTTGATAAATTTGAAGCTAGATCAATGGATGGCTTTTTCCTTGGATATCCTGCTCATACTCGTGGCTATCGTGGTGCTTGTTTTGGAGACTAACAAAATTGTGGAAACTTGTGAAGTTACTTTTGATGAGGCTAGTCCAGGCACTAGT
This sequence comes from Rhipidocladum racemiflorum, assembly GCA_036346355.1. Lineage (NCBI taxonomy): Eukaryota > Viridiplantae > Streptophyta > Magnoliopsida > Poales > Poaceae > Rhipidocladum > Rhipidocladum racemiflorum. The sequence continues at coordinate 39,275,377 of CM070581.1, forward strand.
CCAAGTGATGCAGTACTGCGCATACATTCAGGGGAGAAAATCTTTGAAGATGATGATGATGTTGAAGATGAGGTCTTGACTCTTCCTAATGCACAACAAGATGTAGCACCTTTGGCACCTACTACTACATCACCTACAGCTAACCATCCTCAAGCTACAACATCATCTGTACATGCTGAAAATGAAGAAGGAGAAGGAGAAGTCTCAAAAGCCAATGCTCCCTTGCACATTCAGAAAATGCATCCATCTGAACAAATGATTGGAGACCTAAATGAGAGAGTCACTCGATCCAGGTTTATTCATTCTGACACTCATGCTCATTCTGCTTTAGTTGCTTCTTTTGAACCCAAAGATATATCTCATGCATTATCTGACGAATCTTGGATCAATGCCATGCATGAAGAATTAGAGAATTTTGAACGAAATAAAGTTTGGAAACTTGTCTCACCACCTCCTGATTTTAATGTTATTGGAACTAGATGGGTTTTCAAAAATAAACAAAGTGAGGATGGTGTTGTTGTTAGAAACAAGGCTAGATTGGTTGCTCAAGGTTACACTCAAATTGAAGGCTTAGATTTTGATGAAACCTTTGCTCCTATTGCTAGAATTGAAGCCATTAGAATCCTTTTAGCTTTTGCTGCATCCAAAGGTTTCAAATTGTATCAAATGGATGTGAAAAATGCTTTTCTTAATGGCTACATAAATGAGGAGGTTTATGTCAAGCAACCACCTGGTTTTGAAAATCCAAAGTTTCCAAATCATGTGTTCAAACTATCAAAAGCTTTGTATGGTTTGAAACAAGCCCCTAGAGCATGGTATGATAGGCTAAAAACCTTTTTACTTGAAAAAGGCTTTTTAATGGGAAAGGTTGACAAAACTCTCTTTTTACTCAAGCAAGGCAATGATCAACTATTCGTTCAGATTTATGTTGATGATATTATCTTTGGTGGTTCATCTCATGTTTTAGTGTCTGAGTTTTCAGAAACAATGAGAAAGGAGTTTGAGATGAGTATGATGGGTGAGTTGACATACTTTTTGGGATTTCAAATCAAGCAAACAAAGGATGGTACTTTTGTGCATCAAAGCAAATACACAAGAGACTTGCTACATCGTTTTGGGATGGAAAACAGCAAACCAATCATGACACCTATGGAAAGCAATTGCACGCTTGATCCGGATGAAAATGGTGAGCCAGTTGATCAAAAGGAATATAGAAGCATGATAGGTTCACTTTTGTACCTCACTGCATCAAGGCCGGATATACAATTTGCTGTGTGCTTGTGTGCTCGTTTTCAAGCTTCCCCACGTGCTTCACATCGACAAGCTGTCAAGCGAATTTTCAGGTATCTTCATGGAACTCAAGATTTTGGCATTTGGCTTTCTGCTTCCTTATGCATTAGTTTAAAGAGCTTATTCTGATGTTGACTTTGGAGGATGTTGATTTGATTTGGTTCGTGCCACCTCTTGAGTAATCCCTTTTCTTGAGCATATTGATATTGGATTTCACTTTCTTAGAGATCATGTTGAAAAAGAAAATATTGTGCTTCATCATGTGGATACTGAACATCAATTGGCAGACATTTTCACAAAACCTTTGTCTTCTTCTCGTTTTGCTTTTATTCGGGGAGAACTTGGAATTGTTCATCCAATGGGATTGTTTTGAGGGGGAGTTTCTTTGCCAAGTTCTTTCACTTGATGAGCTCACTTTATCATATTTCTTTATATGTTATGTAATTGAGCTAATATATGATAATCTAATTGTCTCACTTGAACTAAAAATGACATTGTGGAATTCCATGGACTGATTGCCTATAGCTAAATACTCTGTGATATCTCACTCTTCTAGGCTTGATATTGAATCCTCTTGACAAATTTGGGCTATGAAGCAAGTGTGGTTTCAACTTTACTCTTTCATAAGACCTTTTAATCACTTTTGCATGTTTATAATCAAGAAAAATGAAAAGAAAAGGGAATCAATAAAAAGGGTTGTTAAAAGCAAAAAACCTCAAGTTATGTGCTTCAGGGTGCTTTCCCTAAAAGATAAGATGTATGCTTCAAGCATGCCATTCCCTCAAAAGACAAGATGTATGCTTCAAGCATGCCACTCCAAGGAAATAAAAGAAGTATGCTTCAAGCATGCCACATGCAGTTCACTGTTTAAAGATTAAATTGGTCCACTAGATTGGAGTTGAAACTACTTGCTCGACCTGATTTGTTATTTGCTTCAACTTTGAGCCTTTGTTTTTCTACTAAAGGTTTTGCTTAGTACTTGGCTATAGTTGACTGAATTGAGGTTGAGATGCATGTCATTCCCTAACTTGTTAAAATCACATCAAGATCATGTATTTTGCATAATATATGATATATAAGGTTATATGATCGAATGAGCTCATCTTTTTCTATCTTGGCACTCCTTGTTTCTCCTTGTGAAATCATTGTTTCAGAAAAATTTTGAACATGTTCTCTTTTGTACTCTTGATGAATCCATTGTCAAAGGGGGAGAAAATTGGGAATTGTTGAAAAGATTAATGAAAAAGGGGGAGAAGAAAAAGGGGGAGTTGTTTCTGGAATTTTTGGGAGAAGTTTGGAGAATTTTGAAATTTTTGGGCACATTGCACATTCACACACATTTTCCTTCTCAGGGGGAGATTTTGTTTGCATTTTGGTCAAAGGGGAATTCTGTGTTTTCTCTTTTGGTCCTTGATCCTTTGGATTTAAAAATCTTTTGTAAAGTGAATGCCAAACGCGTTCAATTCTAAGTGGTGTTGCCAATGTTTTCATCAAGGGGAGATTGTGAAATCATGTGCTTTGAAAAATTGGCTTAGAATTGAATTTGCAAAAATGTGTTTGTTCATGTGTTTTGACAATTTGACAAGAAACAGTAAGTTTCGCTTTGGCGCCGGACCAAACTTAAAAAAAACAGTAAGTTTCCCATCTACGACGGACCAACTTTTTTGGTCCTTTGTAAACATGCTTTTGACAACCTCATTCTCACATGTACAATGCACCAACTTTCTTGGTCCTTTGTAAACATGCTTTTGACAACCTCATTCTCCCATGTACAATGCACCAACTTTTTGGTCCTTTGTAAACATGCTTTTGACAACCTCGTTTTCCCATGTACGATGCACCAACTTTTTTGGTCCATGCGTAAATGTGTTTTTGAAGGTTGTTGTGCCAAACCAAGTTATTGAAAAACAGTAAGTTTTACATGTACGCCGGACCAAATTTTTTGGTCCGTCGTGAATGGGTTTTTGAGTGATTTTGAGATTGAATTTTGATTTTGATTTTGAGATTATGAAATTTGTGAGAATTTCATGATGCTTATTTTGAAGTGGATTTTATGCAATGCTCGTGTGAGTAGTTGCATGGATTAATGTGAGTCAAGTCGTGGACTTGTGCTCGGAATTGTTTTGTGGTTTGTTCATGTGCAGGTATTGCTCGAAGACGAACGTGGTCGATGACGGGACCGGAACTAGGTTCATGGAGGAACTGAGGTTCGGGACTAGGTTCAGGAGGAACCGAGGTCTTGGTGGTCAAGGATGTCATGCGGGACGTTCGGGCTAAGAGAATGGTGCACATGAAGAATGGTTAGTCACGTGAGAATGGCAGGAGGTCATTCGCGTGCAAAGTGTTAGTCACGTGAGTATGGCAGGTGGCCATACGCGTGCAAAGTGTTAGTCACGTGAGTATGGTAGGGTTGCCATACGCGTGCAAGAGTTGTACTCGGCCAGGTTGGGCCAAGTAGAGTTGTGTTGGATACGGATTCCTTCTAGGGAATAGGAATCGTATTCAGAACTCCTTGTGGGTTGGTGCTTTAAATAGGTGGGGGGTCTCCTGTTGAAGTGCATCCAACCAAGGAGAGCTGAGCGCATCAAGCTTTAAGCTTGGTTTTAGGGTTTGTACTCTTTTGATGAGAGTATTTTAGACAAGAAATAAAGATCAATTCTTCCAAGATTTTTGCGTGCTACAGTAACCACGTCGCTACAGTGTTTTCTGTTTTGGTTCTTGTTTGCATGCTTGTTCTAATCCTAGATTGGTTTTTGATCGTTGAGTTTCTTCTTGATTTGATCCATCAAAAACTGTTCTAGAGTATTGATTTAGAGTTTCTCAAAGTCTAGTTGATTAATCTTTTGAAGATCTTGTTTAATCTTGAAGTTTTGATTAGATTGATTCTCGTCAAGTTCTAAAACAGCAAGCTTGCGAAGCTCATAACTTTTGATCCATAAGTCCGATCGAGCTGATTCTTTTTGGGTTTGATTCGTATTGGAATCTAGTTTCTTGTGTCCAAATTTCAGATCGTTCCGACGGTTGGATCTCCAAGAATTCGCGTTTTACTGAACCTCTGTCATTCTATTTTTGTCGAAAACGAGGCAATTATTTGGTTCTGTTTTGGGGTGAACTTTTAATAGGTCAAGAATTTGGTTTTAGCTTCCGCACAATCATTCACCCCCCCTCTGATTGCTATATTCGTATACTTCGATCCTACAGACTTGTTTATGAAACTCTTTACTTATTGATATAATTCGATAAATATCTCTGATCGGATATCATCGTATAGGACAACGATGAATAGATCAGCACATGTATTATTCGATGATCATGTTTCATAGATCATGGGATATGGAGATATCATCAATACATTGTGGACGCATGTTGAAGAACATGGGTTAGATAGACCCACAATGGGACACTGCGAGAATGTTATATTCTTATGTGTCATCAGTGTATCTCATACATAATAGATGTATGATCCTTAGACCTGAGATTGTCATATTCCCTACATGTGTAATAGTTTACCTTGGGGTTACCAAACACTATTTCCTAAATGGATAGTTATAAAGGTAGCTTTCATGTTTACTATGAAACATGCAGAGGGAAGTGAGCAGTCAAGATGGAATTTGCCACTCCAATGTAACGGAGATATATGTCTAGGCCACTCGTGTGATATGATTAAGGAACTGCATGGCCATGCCGTGATTGAGAAGTCAATCACACCTTATTAATATATCAAGGATACGAGAGATGGATTGAACTGTCAAAGGATGACATGCTTCCCGCCTTGAGTTCGATCTTCATATAGTTTGGTAAAGGGATTATTACATCAGTACTTTAATCATAAGCATTTGAGAGTTGGCATGCTTTACAAGGAGCCGCTATCGATTATTGGATTAGAAAAGGGTTTTCCGAATCCATGTCCAAATGCGCATGAACCTACAGGGTCACACACTTAACGGGCTGGGGCGCATTAATTCGGATTGGATCCGTAATTAGTGGACCTTGTGGGCTTAGCATGTAGATGGACCTTGAGTGCCTAGGGTTTCACCTCATGGCTATATAAGGAGGGGAGGAGGCTGGACACAGAACACACTTTCGTGCGGTTTAGAGGTGTTTCACCAGAAACCCTAGCCACCTCCTCTCGTTGCCCCTGTCGAAGGACCCGGTGCTTGCACACTGATGCACGGCGTTCCATCTCCGAACGTTTGGACTGCTGTGGTGATGCTGCTGCTACTGCGGCGTGGAGAGGACGATCCACGGCGAGGACGATCCGTGGCGAGGATGATCCGCGGCGAGGACGATCCACTACAACGACGTGCGAAGGATTCCACAACTGCGCGTCTAGTGGTAATAGATCTATGATCCCCTTCTTGCGAGTAGCTTTTTTGGTTTGCGGTAGAAATTTTAATTTGTGCTAGTGTAGCATACCGTGTTCCCCAACATGCCCCTCGTTGCTATCCTCGAAGGTGTACTGCACGGTACGGTGAGGTACTTTCGAGAACGGCACGCCGCAGCAGTGTTGCATGCAAGTACCATTCAGAGTCCTTACTGTAGTGTCATTATAGCTTGGATGGCGAACAAGGTTGAGAAGGCCCTCCTACACTCGGTCGTCGTCATGGGTACAACGGAGTTACGATTTGAGGTCACACTGAGGAATAACGAGGGGCTCGGAATGGCTAGTGGAAGAATCACCCATGAAGTGAGCTTGGGGGTGGTACGGACCGCACCTGCACTTGCCTAAAGCCGTACCTTCTTCACAAACCATGTTCACATGTCTTGGTGGCCTATGGCCATATTAAGATGAGCAGCGTACAGTTCGTTTCTCCGTACTACATGGCGGACACTGTCGTTCAAGCGTGGTCCGATAAACTGCATGGGTTTCGTGTCGCCGGAAACTTCACTGAAATTGATCCTGCCACACGTACATGGGTCTGTGACATTAGCAGAGTCAAGAGCGGGAAAGGTCGTTGACAAACGCGCTGCATCCGCAACGATATGGACGAGTCCGAGGTGGGAGGCCCTGTCCGGAGGTGTGCCCTTTGTGGAGAGTACGGCCACAAGAAGAACAAATGTCCTCGGAATGAAGTTTCCAGTGGAGGGGCTTGATTTAATAACTATAAGGCATGTTGCCATGTTGTGGAGTGAGTTCTATTTGTATGGAATGTAATAATCGTACAACTCCCTCATGCGCGTATGTTGCGTTACTACGGTTTGTAAATGTGTGATCGGATCTCGTGTTATGAGCACTATTATGCATGCGTGTATGTTCTATAAAGTTGGAGTATTGTGCGAATTGTGAGCTACATCCTATAATTGCTGGAATTTCCTTATTACTTTTTTTGTAGCTTCTGTCTACATTGTATGTTTGGTATCTCTGTTTGTATGATTGGAATTTCCTTACTCCATGACCAATTGGAACTATTAAATTGTTTGTTGTGTGCAGGAATGGCTGCTGTGGGCGACATTGGTGATTGGCCGTACGGGCTTCTAGATCGCCACTTGGACGCACATCACCGTGGATAGTTTCAAGCTACTACCGTCGATCCATGTGTCTTGTCCACACGGACTCCAGCACGCGCCTGGGGCTAGGACAGACGCTGGTTTCCCAGGTATGTAAGAATACAAATTTTTGTGTATGACTTAGTTGGTCGTGACATGTTGTGGCCTTACTTGTAATGGTTTGCTGCAGGTTGGAGGCGGCGGGATTGCTCCTCCTAGCGCGGATGGTCGAGAGATCCCGACGCTTTCCGTTCAACCGATCCCTCCTTACTTCCCTCATGGATCGCTGGCGCCCTAAGACGCATACATTCCACTTGCCCTGCGTAGAGATGGCACCGACTCTGCGGGATGTTTTGTTCCTCACCGGCCTCCCGATCGCTGGCGAGGCGGTTGTCCCACAGGAGGTGGATGACGACTGGCGCGATGACCTACTTGCCAGGTTCGGGGAAGTGCTCCCCCTGGTCCCGTAGGCCAGGCGCTGTACACCCCGCTACATCCATGACAGAAGCACGGTCCTACTCTGTCGTGGCTACACCAGTTCGAGATACGTGTTGCCATGGTTCATAATTGGTACGAATTAATATACTCCTATAACCAACTAACTTTTCTTCCTGCAGGTTAGTAGGCTGGCTGGGAATGCCGAGGCGTACCAGGTCGGCAGGCACCTGGTGGCTTACCTTTTGTGGCTATTCGAATGGGTGATGTTCACCACAACCCATGGAGACAGCGTCGACGCCAGGCTTGTTCCGATCGCCCGGGCCATTGCTGACGCTGCGCCCAGCGAGGTCCCCCAGTATAGCTGGGGGTCTGCAGTACTTTGTGCCACCTATCAGGGCTGTGCGACGCGTGCCTTCGACAGCGCGGTGGTTCGATACTCTCTGGGTGCCCACTCCTGCTCATGCTGTGGTCGTTCGAGCGCTTCCACATTGGACGACCCTGGATTGGAGGGGGAGCGTACGGGATGGAGTTCTACGGTGACACCGAGGTGGATGCCCCTACGATGGGGTCCCTTTGGTGCTGTTGACGGGTACGTTTATTTCCTCCCTTTCCTATATCGCATTCCTGGCTCTTTTGTACTAACTTTTTGTCGGAAATGGCGACACCGTGGGATCGCCGCCAGGGGCGCTGCACCTTGAACCCCGCCTTGGGCACTGCCCCTGGACCCCGCCAGGGGCGCTGCCCCTTGGAATCCCGCTGTCGTAGAATCTATTTTGTTTAACTCGTTTTTGCAGGATGTTGTGTGAAATAGTATGGCCTATGTGTATGTGATGCATGTAATATTTACATGGACTGCGTGTTGTGTCAAGCCATAAGGCTATTTCAATCTAAAATGTATAACGACATGCGTGTCGACTTGAGATGTTTCAAACCCTCATGTAATATTCATTATCAAAGTTGTAAGGAGTTGCATCTACAATGATGAAGATGGTGGCATCAAGCATGATGGCAAGGTGAATAATCAAGCATGATGATGGAGATCCTAATGCTAAGGGCCATACTATTTCATATCTTAATTTGATTATATGTGGATGTGTGTTTAATCCTTGCTATTTTCTTTATGCTCATTGCATGTGATGCCATGTTCATAGTAGATATTGTTCATCCCCATAGTTATAAAATTTTTAAATCAAATATGTCCATCCAATTGTTGCACCCATCAAGAATTTAGATTATTATTGATATGACTGCCAAAGTAGTATATCAATGACTATCTTAATAGATGATAGGGATGTGTTGGACATATCGCGCATAACAATGGTTGATTTAACTGAGCTATCAAAACGGTTTTGGGCTTAAGGACATAAGTGGTTGGAATATGATTTCAGTAATGAAGGAACGGATACAAGACGATTGGTGTCTAGGAAAACACACATGAGGCTAGGTTTCTTAATTGGCACCCGGAAACGGGAAGTGCTCCCTCCCTCATGTGAGCCCTAGGGGCGAGTTGACCTGGCCATGACTCAAGTTGACGGAGGCATTCATTACTTGTTTTCATGCTCAACCAACAAGAGTTACATAAGATGTAATTAGCAAAGATGTTGCTTACCTATTTCATTAGATTTCTAGCAGTGATGCCAAAGCTCACTAGTGTTTGATGAATATGGATTTTGAATACTCACCATGTGTCCATAAAGGGGGTGCATGATAGGAGTTTCTTTAGTTAAAATGTTTAATAAAAGTATTACAGAAACATAGTGCTTAGAAACTTTGCATGTTTTTGTTGTAGTTCAATGGCACCTCCTGCTGCACCTGGTTTTGCTTTGAGATTGGTTTTGGAAAGAGAAAAACTAAATGGAACAAATTTTGTGGATTGGTATCGCAACTTGAGAATTGTTCTCAAACATGAAAAGAAAGAATATGTTCTAGAGAGTCCGATTCCTGATGAACCAGCCGAAAATGCTCCTCGAAATTTGATGGCTGACTATGAAAAACATGTTAATGCCCCTGTAGAGGTCAGCTGTCTCATGCTTTTCACCATGGACTCTGAGCTGTAAAAGCAATATGAGGACCAGGATGCTTACAATATGATTGTGGGCTTGAAGGGCATGTTTGGAAATCAAGCAAGGGCTGAGAGGTATGGTATCTCAAAGCTTCTGTTTGCTTGTAAGCTGGCTGAAGGCAGTCCGGTCAGCCCACATTTAATCAAGATGATTGGCTACATTGGGAGATTGGAAAAGCTTGAGTTTCCCCTTAGCATTGGTCCAGCTCTGAGGCGTAATTCTCGATCTCGGCCTCATAGCTTTGAGCCATTCATTATGAATTTTCATATGAATAGCATGGAGAAGAGCCTGGCCAGAGCTACATGGGATGCGCAAGGTCACGAGGAAAGCATTAAGAAAAACCCAATCATGTGATGATGGTTCAAGACAAGCGCCTTCAAAAGAAGAAAGCCAAGGCTTGGGGAAAGGGAAAGGTCAAGGGCAAGGCTCAAGATGAGATCCACGAGCCTCAAAACTAAGCTTCGTAAGCTCAAAGTCGGCCCTCAACCCGAAACCCGGTGCTTCTATTGCAAGAAGTCGAGGACATTGGAAAGCAGGCTGAGAAGTACCTAGCGAGATAAAAGAATGGGAGTGTGACTTCCACTTCATGTATTAATGTTATAGAAATTAATCTTGCTACTTCTTATTCCAGCTCTTGGGTATATGATCTGATCGGTTGCTCACATTTGCAATTCGATGCAAATGACAAAGAGTAGAGACTTGGCAAAATGAAAAGTGGATATTCGGCGTGGGGAATAAAGCAAGAGTTCTTTGGTCTTGCCGTTGGCACCTACCCATTGCATTTGCCTTCAGGATTAGTTTTAGAACTTAATAATTGTTATTTTGTTCCATCTTTGAGTAGAAACATTATTTCATCTTCCTGTTTGGAACATGAAGGTTATGAATTATGAATAAAGAACTTTGTTTGTTCAATATTTTTGAATGATATGTATTATGGTCGTTGTCCCATGGTGGATGGGTTATACGTCCTTGAACTCAAAGAAAAACATGTCTATAACATTAATGTCAAAAGGCCTCGACCAAATGATTTGAACCCTACCTTTTTATGGCATTGTCGCTTGGGTCACATAAATGAGAAGCGCATGAAGAAGCTCCATGGTGATGGACTTCTCACCTCATTTGATTTTGAATCATTTGAAACATGTGAGTCTTGTTTACTTGGCAAGATGACAAAAACCCCTTTCAAAGGTTTTAGTGAGAGGGCAAGTGAATTGTTGGCCCTAGTACATACAGATGTATGTGGACCAATGAGCTCGATTGTTAGAGGTGGGTTTCAGTACTTTGTAACTTTTACTGATGACTTTAGTAGATATGGATATATCTATTTAATGAGGCATAAGTCTGAAACCTTTGAAAGGTTCAAAGAGTTTCAGAATGAATTACAAAATCAACTTGGCAAATCAATAAAACACTTACGATTAGATCGTGGTGGCGAATACTTGAGCCAAGAGTTTGGTGATCATCTAAAGCAATGTGGAATCGTTCCACAACTTACTCCGCCAGGAACGCCTCAATGGAATGGCGTATCCGAACGACGGAATTGAACTTTATTGGATATGGTTCGATCAATGATGAGCCAAACAGATCTGCCATTATCCTTCTGGGGATTCGCTCTAGAGATAGCCGCGTTCACATTAAATAGGGTCCCATCAAATTCTGTTGAGAAGACACCATATGAGATAAGGACCGGGAGAAGTCCCATGTTGTCATTTATCAAGATATGGGGATGCGGGGCTTATGTAAAATGTTTGCAATCAGAAAAACTCGCACCTAAATCAGAAAAATGCTTCTTTGTGGGGTATCCTAAAGAAACAAAAGGATATTACTTTTACAAAAGAAACGAGAATAAAGTTTTTGTTGCTCGAAATGGTGTCTTTTTGGAGAAAGAGTTTCTTTCCAAAGAAATCAGTGGGAGTGATGTGCATCTCGATGAAATTCGAGAATCGCATGAATATGTTCAAGCTACCACTGAACCTTCACAAGATGTACAAAGTGTTGTACAACCTGTGGAAGAGACACCAGCCCTACGTAGGTCGGGGAGGCCGCATCATGAACCCATAAGATATGGAGATGACATATTATTTTTGGACAAAGATGAGACCACAACTTACAAAAAAGTGATGATGGACCCAAACTCCGAAAAATGGCTTGGAGCCATGAGATCCGAAATTCAATCCATGCATGACAATCAAGTTTGGAACTTGGTCGATCCTCCTGATGGTGTAAAAACCATAGAATGCAAATGGATTTTCAAGAAGAAGATAGACGTAGATGGAAATGTTTAGATCTATAAGGCACGGTTGGTGGCAAAGGGTTTCAAACAAGTTCAAGGAATTGACTATGATGAAACTTTTTCACCGGTAGCCATGTTCAAGTCTGTCCGGATCATTTTAGCAATTGCTGCATATTTCGATTATGAAATATGGCAGATGGACGTCAAGACAGCTTTCCTTAATGGGAATCTATCTGAGGGTTTTGTTGATCCTAAAAATGCTAAAAAGATATGCAAGCTTCAGAGATCCATTTATGGGTTAAAGCAAGCATCTCGGAGTTGGAACATTCGTTTTGATGAAGTGGTCAAAGGATTTGGTTTTATCAAAAACGAAAAAGAGCCTTGTGTTTACAAGAAGGCTAGTGGGAGCGCACTTATGTTTCTGATCTTGTATGTGGATGACATATTATTGATCGGGAATGATATTCCTATGCTTGAAGACGTTAAGACTTCGTTGAAAAGGAGTTTCTCAATGAAGGACTTGGGAGAAGCATGTTATATCTTGGGCATAAAGATCTATAGTGATAGATCAAAAAGGTTGATTGGATTAAGTGAGGAAACGTACATTGACAAAGTATTGAAAAGGTTCAATATGCATGAATCTAAGAGAGGTTTCATGCCAATGTCACATGGCATCAGTCTAAGCAAGAATCAGAGTCCTTCGACAACTGATGAGCGAGACAGGATGAGCAAGATTCCATATGCTTCGGCTATTGGATCTATCATGTATGCCATGATCTGTACGCGCCCAGATGTCTCATATGCTCTATATGTCACAAGTAGATACAAGGCGGTCCCGGTGATGGTCATTGGATAGCCGTGAAAAACATCCTAAAGTACTTGAGAAGAACTAAGGGTATGTTCCTAGTCTTTGGAGGTGAGGAAGAACTGGTTGTAAAAGGTTACACCGATGCAAGCTTCCAAACTGACAAAGATGATTTTTTATCACAATCCGGTTTTGTGTTTACACTAAATGGAGGAGCAGTAAGCTGGAAGAGTTTCAAGCAAATCACGATGGCTAACTCTACGACAGAAGCGGAGTATATTGCGTCTTCGGATGCCGCAAAAGAAGTTGTATGGATAAAGAAGTGTATCTCGGAGCTTGGTGTGGTCGCTAGTGCCTTTAGTCCAATGGACATCTATTGCGATAATAGTGGTGCCATTGCACAAGCAAAAGAGCCTAGATCACATCAGAAGTCCAAACATATACTCCGACGCTTTCACCTTATTCGCGAGATTGTGGATAGAGGTGACGTGAAGATATGCAAAGTACATATGGAAGCCAATGTGGCTGATCCGTTGACAAAGCCACTGCCACAGCCTAAGCATGAGGCGCACACGAGGTCTATTGGTATTAGATACTTAATTGATTGACTCAAGTGCAAGTGGGAGATTGTTAGTGTTATGCCCTTGAGGAAATCATATGGATGATTGTAACATGACTATGTTTATGAATAATAATATGATTATTGGTCCAATGAATGTATATCATTGTTTTAATTAACAAGTGTGTGACTTGTTTATGAAGCTCTTTACTTATTGATATAATTTGATAAATATATCTGATCGGATATCATCATATAGGACAACGTTGAATAGATCAGCACATGTATTGTTCGATGATCATGTTTCATAGATCGTGGGATATGGAGATGTCATCAATACATTGTGGACGCATGCTGAAGAACATGGGTTAGATAGACCCACAATGGGACACTGCGAGAATGTTACATTCTTATGTGTCATCAGTGTATCTCATACATAGTAGATGTATGATCCTTAGACCTGAGATTGTAATATTCCCTACATGTGTAATAGTTTACCTTGGGGTTACCAAACACTATTTCCTAACTGAATAGTTATAAAGGTAGCTTTCATGTTTATTATGAAACATGCAGAGGGAAGTGAGCAATCAAGATGGAATTTGCCACTCCAATGTAACGGAGATATATGTCTAGGCCACTCGTGTAATATGATTAAGGAAGTGCATGGCCATGCCGTGATTGAGAAGTCAATCACAGCTTATTAATATATCACAGATACGAGAGATGGATTGAACTGTCAAAGGATGACATGCTTCTCGCCTTCAGTACGATCTTCATATAGTTTGGCAAAGGGATTATTACATCAGTACTTTAATCATAAGCATTTGGGAGTTGGCATGCTCTGCAAGGAGTCGCTACCGATTATTGGATTAGAAAAGGGTTTTCCGAATCCATGTCCAAATGCACATGAACCTACAGGGTCACACACTTAACGGGCTGGAACGCATTAATTCGGATTGGATCCGTAATTAATGGACCTCGTGGGCTTAGCACATAGATGAGCCCTGACTGCCTAGGGTTTCACCTCGTGGCTATATAAGGAGGGGAGGAGGCTGGACGCAGAACAAACTTTCGTGCGGTTTAGAGGTGTTTCGCCAGAAACCCTAGCCACCTCCTCTCATTGCCCCTGTCGAGCGACCCGGTGCTTGCACACCGACGCACGGCATTCCATCTCCGGACGTGTGGACTGCTGTGGTGACGCTACTGCTACTGCGGCGTGGAGAGGATGATCCGCGACGAGGACGATCCACGCTGAGAACGATCTACTACAACGACGTGCGAAGGATTCCGCAACTGCGCGTCTAGTGGTAATAGAAATTTTCATTGTTGCTAGTGTAGCATACCGCGTTCCCCAACATGCCCCTCGTTGCTATCATCGAAGGTGTAGTGCACGGTACGGTGAGGTACTTTCGGGAACGGCACGCCGCAGCAGTGTTGCATGCAAGTACCATTCTGAGTCCTTACAGTAGCGTCATTACAGCTTGGATGGCGAACAAGGTTGAGAAGGCCCTACTACACTCGGTCGTCGTCATGGGTACCACGGAGTTATGATTTGAGGTCACACTGAGGAATAATGTAACATCGCCGATTCTTTTAGAGTCGGGTGTTTCATCGCAATTCTTTTCTATCGGTTTTGTGTCAGTGGGGAGTGTTATTTTCCTGTCTAAGAGCTGCAGGGAAACATCATTCCAAGTTTTGAGTTTTCTCATCTCAGTTATTTCTCCAAGTCTTGGAATTTTCTCGTCTGGGCTTTTGGTGGACCTGTCAATAATCTGCAGGGTTTGTCACTTTGTTCTGGTGTGGGAGAGACTAGTTTATTCTTCCACCTAGTATTCCTCTCCCTCACCTAACCCCACTCCCTCATTTTTCTCTCTCTCCCTCTTTTCTTTTTTCACTCGGCAGCCACTTCTTGGGTTCTCCTCCCCCCAAAGCCTTCTCCTCCTCCCCATTTCAGTTCCCCCTCTAGAAGCAGTAGCAAGGGTGCTCTCCTCCCCCAGCCCTTGCTCTCCCTTGGCCAATGGAGCTCCCTGTGGTGGTGCCCTCCTCTCCCTCACGGCTGAGCAGCAACAGCAGCAGCCGGTTCCTTCCTTCCTCCTCCTTCCCCCTTTGGTGAGTAAGCTAAGACCTGGTTTTCTTTCTTGTGCTCAGCCATGGAGGCCCTAGCCTGCCTAGATGTGGTTTTAGGGTTCATAGCATTGAAATTTTTGGAGGGAAACTAGTTTTAGTTGGAGGGAACCCTTGCTGTTTTTTCGAGCAGAATTCTGTCCGTGTTTGCAGCTCAGATCTGGGTTGCTTAGGTTGGTCAAATGGTTTTTCGGTAGTAGACAAAGTTGTAGGTGATCTAATTATCTTTAAATGGAGTACAAGAAGTCAAAAATCCATGAAGCCAATTAAAAGTTATGCCATTTTTAGTGTTTGTGGCCCCGAGTAGATTGTTTTGTGAGCTGAAATGTTCAACTGTGTTTTAGACCTAGCTGCAGACCGATTGAGCTTTTCTGTTTGCCTAGAGAGTTGTAGGAAATTTTCTCTAGTTTCATAAAATGTACTTGTTTTGTTGATTTGGAGTTGGGAATCAAAAGTTATTGATTGTTGAAGTGGGATACCCGAAACTGTTTTTCTGTCTGAAATTCAGAGAAGAAGTTATTTCGGGTAAGCCACTCTTTTGAAATCTGGTAGTGATTGGAGAAGAACTAGCTTGTATGGGTTTGATGTATGGATAGATGGTTGTCTCGCGGTCGATTAGAGCACAAGAACTCTAATTTTGGTTTAGCCAATTAAAAGATATGATAATTTGAATGAAAGCTGTCCGGAATTGAACTCAATGCAAATGACACGTATTCTTTTGAAATCTGGGATTTTTTGATGAAGAACCAACATAAATGGGTTTGTAATAATGAAAGGTGACTCTTTTGTGGTTAATTATAGTCTAAGTTTACTCAATTTGGTCAATTGAAGCAAAAGTTATGCTTTGTTGAAATTGCTATATTAAAACTTGAACTTCTGAAATGTTCAGACTTTAAACTAATGTTCAGACTTTAGTTTGAGGACTTTAAAATCAATGGTTGAATAAATGGTTATGGGGTAACTGTAGTTTATCTTTTTGTGCTCATTTAGAGTCCAAGAACTTGAATTTTGGTTGAACCATTAGAAAGTTATGCAAGTTTTACCTCTTTGCTGTCCAAATTGCAACTATTAGTAGATTCAATTTTGAGTTGTGATTTTGAGCAAGATAGAGGCAGAATTTGGATTTAATTTTGCCTAGAAATATCTAGAACTTTCTGAGTAGATTCTAGTTTTGGATGAAATTTCAGATTTGGGGGCAAGTTTGACTTAGGGAGTATTTATGCGGTTTGTTGTTGTTTGTTGACTCTAGAACTTGTGGAATTGAGTATGTGATTATGTTTCCAGATGGAGTAGCTTCGGGAGTGACCTCTTCTTCCCACCACTCCATTCCTCTCAGTAGAAGGCAAGTGTCATTTCGATTAAATGCTAAAAAGGAATGAATCATGCTTTGCTTTGTGATTTTCATCATGTTGATATTTATGTTGGTGCAAATGTTAAGTTCGTAAATTTATTCATTTGTCCCTTGTGTGTGTGAATCGATTAGAGGCATATGAAGGTTAAGTATTTGTTAGTGTTTTGGTTGATTTGATGATTATATTGATGAATATGAGAATGGATTGCCATGTGTGTATTCACTTATGTCCATGTGGAAGGATAGAAATATTTGTTTATGCAATTTAATTGTGTTAATTGCATTTGTGCATTCATAAAAGAAGAGGCGACCCATTCTGATGCGGGCCTCTGTGTTCACATGTAGTGAACACGAAAGTCCTACCTCGTAGTCCCACTCATCGAGGTGAATGGGAGCGAGACAGTAAGAGTAGGCACCTTCCACATGATGGAAGGGACGTGAGGGTGCACACCGACGGGTGTGCACTCAGCGATCTGCGTACGTGCATCTAAAAAGAGCATACATGTGCATTGCATCGCTAACGATTGAGTTTTGTGTGTTAAATGGAGTTGTGAAGAGTTGGGATCGAGTCGTGGACTCACCAAAAAAAAAATCAATGAGGTATGTGTATGAAAAGGGCAATGAGGTAAGGGGTAGCGGTACAATTGTTTATGTATTGGTTGAATCTTGTAAGAGTTACATTCTTAATGATGGGTTGGAATTGCTAACTTGTTATTCATATTGATTTGATGCACTTTGCTGAGTTTTCGAACTCACGCTTGTTTGTTAATACTTTTAGGTACTCGGAAGAGCGACTTGCCGGGTTTGGGGCGTAGCTGCACCTCCACTGTGTCTCATGACATGTTTCAGACTTTTGGAATCAATTAGTAAATTTGTAACTAGTTAATCTATTTGTGTAATCATGTGGTATTTAAGTTGAGTTGTTAATGAATGGATTTCTGGTAGTTGTTAATTGCCTACATGTCATGATGGTTGATTGATTCCATGACATGTTGAAATTATTATTACTATATTGATAATTGTGATCTCTTTTGCCTGCTGAGTGGATGTCCACTTAGTAGGGGAGGTCTTGCGAAAAATTTTTAGTGAAAATTAGATATGTTTTGGTAGCACTTCGGGCACGTGAGGTGCCGGGGTGTTACAAATAACGAGGGGCTCGGAATGGCTAGTGGAAGAATCACCCATGAAGTGAGCTTGGGGGTGGTACGGACCGCACCTGCACCTGCACTTGCCTAAAGCCGTACCTTCTTCACAAACCATGTTCGCATGTCTTGGCGGCCTGTGACCAAATTAAGATGAGCAGCGTACAATTCGTTTCTTTGTACTACATGGCGGACACTGTCGTTCAAGCGTGGTCCGATGAACTGCATGGGTTTCGTGTCGCCGGAAACTTCACTGAAATTGATCATGCCACACGTACATGGGTCCCTGACATCAGCAGAGTCAAGGGCAGGAAAGGTCGTTGACAAACGCGCCATATCCGCAACGATATGGACGAGTCTGAGGTGGGAGGCCATGTCCGGAGGTGTGCCCTTTGTGGAGAGTACGGCCACAAGAAGAACAAATGTCCTCGGAATGAAGTTTCCGGTGGAGGGGCTTGAATTTCATAACTGTAAGGCATGTTGCCATGTTGTGGAGTGCGTTCTATTTGTATGGAATGTAATAATCGTACAACCCCCTTATGTGTGTATGTTGCGTTACTACAGTTCGTAGACGTGTGATCGGATCTCGTGTTGTGAGCACTATTATGCATGCATGTATGTTCTATAAAGTTGCAGTATTGTGCGAATTGTTAGCTACATCCTGTAATTGCTGGAATTTTCTTACTACTTTTTTGTAGCATCTGTCTACATTGTATGTTTGGTATCTCTGTTTGTATGATTAGAATTTACTTACTCCATGACCAATTGGAACTATTACATTGTTTGTTGTGTGCAGGAATGGCTGCTGTGGGCGACATTGGCGATTGGCCGTACGGGCTTCTAGATCGCCACTTGGACGCACGTCACCGTGGACAGTTACACGCTACTACCGTCGATCCAGGTGTCTTGTCCACACGGACTCCAGCACGCGCCTGGGGCTTGGACAGACGCTGGTTTCCTAGGTATGTAAGATTACAAATTTTTGTGTATGACTTAGTTGGTCGTGACACGTTGTGGCCTTACTTGTAATGGTTTGCTGCAGGTTGGAGGCGGCGGGATTGCTCCCTCTATCGCGGATGGTCGAGGCGGCACAGGAGGACCTCGTTGATGGTCCGGATGGTGTGGCCATCTTTGTCGAGAGATCCCGATGCTTTTCGTTCGACCGGTCCCTCCTTACTTCCCTAGTGGACCGCTGGCGCCCTGAGACGCATACGTTCCACTTGCCCTGCGTAGAGATGGCACCCACTCTATAGGATGTTTGGTTCCTCACTGGCCTCCCGATCGCTGGCGAGGCGGTTGTCCCACAGGAGGTGGATGACGACTGGCGCGATGACCTAGTTGCCAGGTTCAGGGCAGTGCTCCCCCTTGTCTCGCAGGCTAGGCGTAGTACACCCCGCTACATCCATGACAGAAGCACGGTCCTACATACTCTGTCGTGGCGACGCCAGTTCGAGATACGTGTTGCCGTGGTTCATAATTGGTACGAATTAATATACTCCTATAACCAACAACTTTTTTTCCTGTAGGTTAGTAGGCTGGCTGGGAATGTCGAGGCGTACCAGGTCAGCAGGCATCTAGAGGCTTACCTTTTGTGGCTGTTCGGATGGGTGATGTTCACCACAACCCATGGAGACAGCGTCGACACCAGGCTTGTTCCGATCGCCCGGGCCATTGCTGACGCTGCGCCCGGCGAGGTCCCCCAGTATAGCTGGGGTTCTGCAGTACTTTGTGCCACCTATCAGGGGCTGTGCGATGCGTGCCTTCAACAGCGCGACGGTTCGATACTCTCTGGGTGCCCACTCCTGCTCATGCTGTGGTCGTTCGAGCGCTTCCACATTGGACGACCCTGGATTGGAGGGGGGCGTACGGGATGGAGTTCTACGGCGACACCGAGCTGGACGCCCCTACGATGGGGTCCCTTTGGTGCCGTAGACGGGTACGTTAATTTCCCCCCTTTCCTATATCGCATTCCTGCCTCTTTTGTACTAACTTTTTGCCGGAAACGTCTGCAGCCGCAATGGGCTGGTCTGTAGATACGGAGTGTGTACACACAATTCACGGAGGCGTTCGACCTCCTGCGACCAGAGCGGGTCCGGTGGGAGCCTTACGCCCCTCAGGAGGTACCGCCGGAGTGCGCACCCCATGGTTTGTCTGTCCTCTGCACCCGACATATTCCGTACGTGCTGACACGGCGGAAGCTGGTTTTCGACGTGTACGTTGAGCATTACCCGGCTCACCGGGTAATGAGGCAGCTCGGACTGCGACAGGAGGTGCCTGTCCCGCGCGGCGTCACGGTCCCGGTAGAGGCTCACACGTAAGTAACTATTCATGTCTTACCATTTCAAATGGCACCGACTAAACATGCTAACGGGTTGATAACTTATGCAGGCAGTCGATGAAGGTCATGCAGGGTCGTCGAACTGACTGGGCCGCGAAGATGGCCCCTTGGGTGGAGCAGTGGACTCATGCACTGGACGACGTGGCTGCAGCGGATGTCACGTACGATATACAGGGATACCAGGGGTACCTGCAGTGGTACCTTGGACTTACATGAGTACGCCTTTTGCCCGCTGATGACCAGCATGATATCCTTCCAACTACATCCTACGACACATATGGCACGTGGGTTGCATCGGCGATCCACTTCGCGGTACGTTCACTACACACTATACCTAGATTTTTATTGGAATGCGAGTATACATATATCTCACCGCGTGTTAACACTTTCAGGGCGATATGGCGACAGAGATTGATGATGACACGGGGGTTCGGAGGTCTCCCACGAGGAGTTGACGGGGTTCCTCGAGCGGTTGTACATGAAGGTGAGGAGGATAGCGCGGGCCTGCTCTTGTCGGCAGAGGACCGATGCCGGTGGTGTGCCCTCGTGATCGTCGAGCCGACGACAGCAGGGGGTCGGGAGTAGTACACGACCACCACCTCCGACACCACCGTCGGACGACTCTGCTGTCCGACCACTCAGACCTCCCACCTTCCAGTTCGCACCTCCCACCTTACTGTTCGGACCTTCCACCTTGCCGAACCCTCCAGCGCCACCTAACGACCAGCCAGGGAGCTCCCAGTGGTAGGTGCCCTCGTACAGCATGCCAGGTACTTACGTACTTGCTCACTTAAATATGCAATGCATTTCGTGGTAACTAATACTTGTGTACAGCAGGATACTCATTCGGATACCCTACCAGCGCGTCGTTCCGGTACCCTCCTTCTCCTGTCATGGTGCCGACCCCAGGTGTGTTCAATATCCACTGTAAACTAACATTGCTTTAAACTTTACTTTGAAATACATGCTTTATTCCAACATGTTGTACGTGCTTTCAGGTTACTTCCCAGAGGACCCCACTACGTCGTACACGCGTGTGGAGGACTTCAACACGCCATATTCCGTGTTGCCGCACCCGGACTTCGTGTATGGGTCCCAGCCTAGCGCCCCCACGCCTATACAGCTGACGGACCCGAGTTCTTCATGCCATACCGCTGCAGCAGCTGAGACCCTCAGACCGCGGATCGGCCACGCACCAGACCGATTCAGCTCTTCTGGTCCCAGACGTCGCCCTGCCGCTGCACGTCAACCAGCGAGGCGGACTAGACCTCGTGCACAGGGAGGGGGCAGTCAGCAGGGAGAGGGGGGTTAGCAGGGAGAGTAGGCGTCGATTGAGCACTTTATGCCTATGTTGTTCTTTCTGCGTTGTAATGTTATGCTCTAACTTATACATTTCTACGTTGTATTCTCTACATTTCTGCTCCCATGTCACTGTTATTCAAAGCTGCACGACGTGTCAACCTCAAACAAAGCTGCATGACCTGTCACGCTCAAACAATGCTGCACTCCCTCATTCAAAGCTAAAATGCTTGATATGACCACTCACTGCCTATATTTAACTCCGAGGTGACCACTTATTGCATAGTTTATTAATCAACACTAACATCTAGCATGTAGTTAAGGTATTGGTGATGAGCTACCCATCATGCCTGTGTGCTATCTTATCATGTCTGCCATGACCCATCGATGTCATCTGCAAAGCTGCAGAGGAATCCGATGTTCGCGGATTTGAACTTCTCTTAAGTCCGCCACTCTCTCCTTTGGCTGGCTATTTAAGCCCCAGTGGTCTCCTCCCAATAATCACAGCAAGCAAGCAAGCTTCGGGCCAATACGAGGGAAGACAAAACACGGACCACAAGTTCGCCAGCCAACCAACCAGTGCCAATGGAGTTCCCCTCCTCCCCAAGGCATAGCCTTCCCGAAGCCATCCCCGAAGGCACGCAGGTCCCTATGTGCCTATGCAGGGATCCTTGCCGGTTGCAGAGGTCTCAGGACAACTCGTACACCTACGGTATGAGGTATTGGAGCTACCGCAACTATGACTCCGAGCCAACGCTGGAGATGCGGATGCAGGGGAAAAGGATGGTATGTTAGTACTCGCATTTGATGTTACATCCTACTGCGCAAACCTTAATGCTGTAATACCATCTGCTGTCACCAACTGTAGCCTCCATTGTGCGAGTTCATCAAATTCTACGACACGGAGCAGACTCCTGAGATGGAGGATGCGGAATTGGGAGTACTAGCATCGCAGATCTATGGTAGAGCAGCAAGGACGAGGAGGAGAAGCGCATGAAGCATCAAGAAGAAATGCGTGCAGAGAGGGAGGCCGAACGGCAACGCCTGGCGGCCGAGCAGGAGGTCGAGGAAGAGAGGAAGCGCGAGAGGGCGGCTAGGGCCAGGGCGGTAGGCACCAATGGGTTGCTCAAGGGGAAATATCCCCGGTGCACTCAGTAGTGTAGCAGAAGGGCCATTGTTGTTTCGTGTAACCGCTTTTAGTTTTAAGCCGTAATAAAGAGTGTTTCCTACCTTATTATCGTCACTAACATCTTATTTGTTAATCGACCTCTCTCTTATCTCCCTCTCCCAACCTCGTTAGGGTTATTTCCAACTATAATACTTAGGGTTATTGCGCTAATACATGTTACATGCAAAGAAAGGTGTAAATGAAACATTTTTCCGGAATATGGTAGTCAATACATCAAAAATCAAATCTGCCACATTCTTTCGAAAAGATACATTCAAACATGGTATTTTACAGGCTGCCGAAAAGGCTTAAGCATTTTCGTTTTCCGTTGACTAAAATAGTTAGGGTTATTGCGCTACTACAATGTAGCTCCAGAGTAACGTGTAAATACATTATTTTTTCAGAACATGGTAGTCCATATAGCAAAGAGCAAATTTGACTCATTCTTCAAAATAAATACATTGGAAAAGGATATCTTAAGGGCTGCCGAAAAAGCTTTGGTGTTCCATGAAAGCGAGGGTTCTTATAGCCATTTGGTTATTTCAATTGCGTTCATTCCTATATATTTTTTCAAAAATGAGACATCTAACACCCTAAGAACAGGTGAACTTTATTTCATGATTTTTGGAGCCAGGGTTTATATAGTTTCTTCATAATACATAAAAGGTATATAACTGAACTTGATTTGAACTATTTAAATTTGCATGCAACATAGTATTTTTTGTTAGATATTATGAATCCTTATGGCTTAATATAAATTTAGAAAAATTTTCCATGATTTTTGGACCCATGGTTTATATAGTTCCTTCATAATACATAAAAGGGCCTTTTGGTAAACTTTATCTTAACATTTTAAATTTGAATGAAACATGCTAATTTTTTTAATATATTATGAATTCTTATAGCGTAATAAAAATTTAGCAATTTTTTTCATAATTTTTTGAGCCATGGTTTATATATTTTATTCAAAATACCTAAAATGATCTTTTAGTAAACCTGATTTTAACATTTTAAATTTGCATGAAACATGCTACTTTTTTCTTATATTATGAATTCTTATAGCATAATAAAAATTTAGAATTTTTTTTCATAATTTTCTGAGGTTCTTTGATGCAGTGAGGTACAAAAGTGAACATTCCTTCATATGTTTGATTTGAAGTCTTGGACTGGGAGAGTCTCATTTAAACCTCCAATTATCTCATCCTCAACAGCATCATTATCATCTTCACGAACAAAGATACTCCCCCCTGAACATATGCACATGTGCCCTCACTGTACCTTTTGCCACAATAGAAGTGGAAGAAGCATCTTCAAAATAACACTTTCAGCACGAGATGCACGAGTGAAGAAGAACCAAAACTTATTACCGAACATATGGCGTGAGCATCCGAAATCCACTAGTCATATGTCCTCCTTCCCTGCGCGAGAAGCCTACATAGAAGCAGAAAATGTCGAGGCCTCGGTACTGGGGTTAGAAATAAGATGTTTAGGAATCCAGTACTGAGACACACGACGCACAATAGTAGGCACAAGACGAGCATTCTTATGCGCAAAAATAGACTTGTCTTTTCCCGTGTTTCTAGCAACAAAAGGTGTTTGCTTCAACCTAAGCACATAATGAGAAGCAAAGCGTGCCTGTCTGAAATTAGACCTAGCCTTAGCTCTTTCTTTCTTTTGTTGTTTAGCCAGTCTAAAGCAAAAATCTACTAAATGTCCATCTCTACCACAATGAGTGCAAGTGTACTTAATATGATGTTTAGCTTTGACAGTAGAAGCACATTTTGCATTCATCACAGAGGAAGATAAAAGACCAGCAAATTTAAAGACAATTTTCTTAGGCTTATTAAGAATCTCAATTTTGTCATAGCAAGGAGCATGAACAACAGTGCGAGGTTTAGTTTCATATGAAGCATAAGTATCAAATCATAAACCTTTCTTGTTTGAGCTAACCTTAGATTGGTCCAAAATCATGTTCAAATTTTTCTTGCCATTAGTGAACCGTTCTAAGGAATCTTGCAAATAATCAACTTTACGAGAAAGTATGAGACAATTATTGCAAGGAATATCAACTTTCCCTTTTTGTTTGCGACAGGTAGAGCATGAAAGAACCTCATGTGTGAGCAAGTCATCTGTCATTTGAGAAACCTTAGCATTTGCATCATGCAACTTCAATTCTAGTATGGAACATTTAGAACATGGAGTTGTATCAAGCAAATCAATGGTAGCACAACTAGCATGTTTAACAAGTTTCTCATATTTCTCATTTTCAGCATTAATTTGCTCTAACAAGGTGACATGTTATTTCCTAAGCAAAGTAAGCTCATTGTAAATTAAGTCACATGATTTACAAGCATCATCATCAGGAATTAAGGCCTTAAGTCTAGTAATTTCAACATTTAATAAGAATATCATTTTTCTTAATTTTTCTATCACGTTTGTCAAGCAATTTTCCAAGACGAGCAACAGCAATAACCAATTCATCGTAAGAAGGATCTACCTCATTGAAGTTGCTGTCATGGTCATCCTTGGTGAAGCTATCTTTGCTGCTTGCCATGAGACACAATCCCATCAAATCATGCTTGGATGAAGTTGTATCATCCTCGCTACTCTCAGAATCCACGTCGCTCAAATTGACTTGTTCAAGAGCGGAAAGTATGGTCCGAATTAAGGAAAACAATAGGGGTAGGGCATGCTTCAATGATTATCAGTGATTATTTCTTACACGTTCAGTGGTGTCAAATGTTATATTGGAAAGAAAATGACTAATTACCATGTACAGTAAGATCAACCAAAAAAGAAACGCCAGTTCTGCAAAACTTCTCTTCACAGCTCTAACATAGCACACTCTATATTGCAGTCTGTAGTTGGAACAAATTTTAGCATAAGGGGAAAAGGTGTTATGAACATAATTACATAGCATAATGTCATACTATCTTCTCCTCAATGCATAATAAAAATGACATGTGTTGTGCAGGTATTCTTCGGAATGGCTAGTTCGCAATCATCAGTTGAGCTTTAGGGATGTTAGTGTAAATATTAATAAATGACAGTGGTAGTGTATTGAGTGGTACACGAATGAACGATACATTTTGTGGGATTAGTACAATATTAGAATAACTAGTAGTACACAAAATGATGGCATTGGTACGTGGAGTAGCAGAAGAAATGATAATTTTAATATTACGTACATGAAATGACAAGAGTACTTGAGTAGTACATGAATTAAGGATGTAGGGAACCATAGGGCACTCTCCAAAGTGTTGTGAGAACCATAGGGTACTCTGGAAACAATTTTGGACAGTCAAAATTTGTGTGAAAACATTAAAGTAGAGAAATGATTAAAATAAATAATAGATTTTGACTCATCACAGCATAGTAAAAGATTTTTATAAATTTTTACTTAAGTTTCCTGTAGTTTAACTTTTTACCATAAGATCTTTACAACCTTATCTATCTCTGGTAAATTTGGTAAAAATTAATAATGATATTTAATAATTAGTCCAATTTAACTATCACAATCCTAAAAATCTGAAAATGGAGTAAAAGACTCTTAATAAAATAAATACTTGGAATTTAAATATGAAAATTTTATGGAAGGAGCCTGATACCATTCCAAACCTTATGTAAAAGTGTAAAAAATTTATAAGTTGAATTAGTCCCTCAAGTAAATCTGAAAATTTGAATTTGTAGTTAATTTGTTTTAATTTCTAAATAAGTAGGTTTTCAATGTAAGAAATAATCAATTTGCTATAACTTAATTATTTTATGCTTAAAAATTATGAAACCACTTTTGTTATGCTCATTAGGTAGTAAAGAACATGATTTTTTTTAAAATACTTAGGGTGTACCATTGAACTGCAATATGATACCTCATGTTGCTTTTACTTCTTATATTCGAAACCCTGATACAGTTGCAGTAAACCGTAATTCCTTAATTCATGAAATAAATTCTAAAATGTTCCTGAGGTTATGAATATTCGAAATATGCAATAATATTTAATTTTAATATTGCACTATGTAGTTGGAACAAATGTTAGTATAAGGAAAATGACATGTGTATGATAAAATAATGAGACTCTATGAAAGTAAAGTAGAACTACATGTGTAAGATGAAAAAACTAATGAGGAAAAATAGTAATATTGTGTAATGACGTAATGTAATATTGAATTCTGTATTGAAGAAGAACATTAATTTTGTGTAATGACTGAAAGGTTTAATATGTGTGCAACAGATGGACACGTTTTTGAAAATATATTTTGGAGAACGACCCTTTGTTTTGCACGGAAGAGTGGTGACCATGGACAACTGCGTGCACTTAGACAGCACAATATACATCCCGAATGAATTGGGGCAGCTAAAATCACATGTTGTTGCCCTAGTGGGTGTGAACCATGATACACACAGGGTTCGTCTAGAAGGGGTTCGTCCACGATACGTTCCAAATAGCTGTATGGTTGTGTACACACTCTTTCAGTTAAGAAATAATAGTGCGTGGGATTTGTATGTCCGCAAAGCGAATGAAGAGAATTTCGAGTTAGGATTGTATGTGGAGGTATTGCCATGACACGAATCCGGGGAGGTCGGGTCTACTTCTAAAGTAGTAGAGCATCATATGTCACATGAACAACATGAACCACCAACTGCGGAGGAGTGGACCTCGGGGCATGGTGAAGAACAAGTTGATGCGGCAAAGGTTGATGAAGGTGGCGGTAGCAAGGATGAAGAAGCGGCGGATGATGATGACCCATCACCTGCTATACAGTACTTTCGAGCCATGGGTCACCTGGACTATACCCTCATGGATTGCAGTAACACGTCCGCATGGAGGTACACCTAGAACGACGTCCAAATCAGGCAACGGTTCCGTAACAAGCAGGAGGCCATGCACTTCCTAAGCAACTATGCCGTCACAACAAGACGAGAGCACACTCGTATCCGATTGGAGCCCTCCACGTACGAGGTTAGGTGCATGAAGTATCTCGATTGTCCCTTCTTTGTACGAGTTCACAAACCAAAACACGAGGATTACTTTGTGGTTAGTAGAATAGTCCTCATACGTGCACTGAGGAATCCATAAGGAACATGAGCCGTATTGTGGACGTGAGGTTAGTAGCCCAGACCCTCTTCAACATCATTGGAACCGACATCGGGATGATCCCCTGTAAAATTATGGAGAAGGTACAAATAAAAACTGGGATGGCAATCATGTATAGTACGGCCTGGAGAGCAAAGCAGAAGGTATTGAAGATGATTTTTGGGGGATTCGAGGAGTCTTTCAATTTTTCTCCTAGGTTATTACAGAAGATAGCCATGATGAACCCATGCACTCAGTTTACAGTGGTAGATGAGCCTGTAAGGATGGAGGACGGGTCCATGAGCTTGGCGGACCGGTACCTCGTCAGGCTATTCTGGTCATTTGGACAATGCATCGAAGCTTTTAGGTATTGTAGACTAGATATATGTGTCGACATGACAATCCTAAATGGAAAGTTCAGTGGGACGCTGCTAACTGCACTTGTTGCAGATGCAAATAACCAAA
Source organism: Rhipidocladum racemiflorum (assembly GCA_036346355.1). Classification (NCBI taxonomy): domain Eukaryota; kingdom Viridiplantae; phylum Streptophyta; class Magnoliopsida; order Poales; family Poaceae; genus Rhipidocladum; species Rhipidocladum racemiflorum. The sequence continues at coordinate 39,303,214 of CM070581.1, forward strand.
TCCTCCCATTGGCGTTCGCTCTCATGGAGAGTGAGAACAATGATAGTTGGTTGTGGTTCTTGACCCTGCTGTAACATCCCAAAATTTTTCATGTATTTAATTTATTGAGTTAATTGAATTTTTGGAATATTCTGAAATTTATTTGGAGTTAATTTGAATTTATTCCTTTTTAAGTTATTTAAATAATTAAAAGTTTCATATAAAATTTTGTTGGAAATATTTTATTTGAGTCCAAAATGCCTCAAAGTATTTTCCAAAACTTTTCTGAGTATTTTGCTATTTTTCCCGATTTAATTGAATTTCTAGAAATTATTTTAAATATTAAATCGCTGAAAAACCCAACCGGGTTAGCACTGTTCATCCGACCCGAGTCAGACTCGAGTCTGACTCGAGCCCAACCGAGCCACGTTCGAGCCAGACCCGAGCCGGACCCAAACCCTAACCGTGCGACCATTGGATCTTGATCTAACGACCGATAATGCGCCACGTCACCCCGACCGGATCCGGATCGGACCCGTTCACGCCTGGGGCAATCCTGGCCGTTGATCGTGCACACGTGTATGGCTGGGATTGAGCCATGTCACCTTCCCCGTCCCGCCGCCGGACTCTACCGCCGCGCCTGGGTGGATCCCGGTTTCCGCGGATTTCACGGACGTTAAGGGCCCTATTTAATGCGCGCCACCCATGTCGTGTTCTCTGTTTCTGTGCTCACACGTTGCCCTAAGCCACCAAGCTCAAGCCGTCGCCGTCCGCCCGCGATTGCTCGCCGAAGTTGGAAATGTGCGCCGCCACGGTTTCCGCTGTTTTCTGCCGATCTCCGCCGCGACCAAGGCCAGATTCGAGACCCCCGTGACGAGACGTGTCGGAGAGGACCATTCACTTCACCGGAAAATGCCCCAAATGCCATTGCCGTGGTCATTCTCCCCAGCTCTGGCGTCCCCAGCTCTGCCATGCCATCGTCGACTTCGCAAACTCCCGCAGCAGTCCGATCGAAATCCAACGCTCCAGGTTCGTCCACGTCACCTCACCGTGCGAAACCCTCAGATTAGATCTCAGCCATTAGATATAGATCGTACGGTTAGGGTTAGGTCCAGTGTTACCGATTAGATCTATTAGCTACTGTTGGATCTAGATCCAACGCACTAGATTAAGCCACGTAGCCCATTAACCGCACCGTGCTAGATTAGATCTCAACCGTTAGATCTAGATCGTACGGTTAGATTCAACCTGCGTTGTAGCGCTAGATGTAATCTCGACCGTTCGATCAAGATCGAACGGTGTAGATTGTGCCACGCGTCAGCCACTGGGTCATGCCACGTCGCCCCTTTGATGCGGCTAAACCCGATCCAATCTTGACTGTCCGATTCAAAACGAACGGTCCAGATTAACAGCGTGAAACCAAAACGTGTGAGATTAGATCTGATCTTGACCGTTGGATTTCAAACCAACGGCCCAGATCGTGCCACATGGCTAGTAGCCGAACCGTGCCCGGTCGTCGCTGACGTCACTCGTGACGTCAGCAACTGGCTCACATGTAAGTGGTTGGGCGCACCATGCGATGACATCACCCGTGACGTCATGATGACATCACAGTGGGGCCCACGTGTCAGACGTCTCGGCCGAGCCATGCTGACGTCATTCGAGGGGGCCCACATGTCAGCGAAATATGCACCGTGGACCGGGTCCACGGTGAACAAAAACCGAACCATGGACCAGGCCCATGGACTGGATGACGCAATAATTTGATTTTCCTTTAGAAAAATAATTCGGCCGAAATCCAAAATCCACGCTGATGTCATATTTCGGATTTTTCAAAAGAAAAATAAATGAATTAATTCGATTTATTCTTTTAATTGATTTTTCAAACTTCAAACGGCTATAACTTTTGCGTTTTAACTCCGATTGAGGCGATTCAAATTTCTAAATTTTTATAAAATTGAGCTCGATTTATAAAATAGAGCTCGAATTTTATTTGAATTTTTAAACCTTGTTTGCTTGCCATTTATTTATTTATTGCTATTTGTGCATGTTACGAGTAGACCTTGAAGTGCCCGAAGGCTTCGAAGGTGAAGTTTTGACCCAGGAGCTAGCTCAACACCAAGATCAAGTGCTATTTGAAGGCAAGTTATGCTTTGATCATGTTCATCCTGCTTTTGAAAATTATTTTGATTCAAATTATTGCATGCTAAATTAATTAGAAAATGCTTAAAATATTTCTGGGAATTAGATAAATGCCTAGTTGCTGTATGCCACCTCGATTATTTAATTATGTGCCATAAACCCTTGTCACCATACTTTGGTTTAAGAAGTTGGACATTATTAAATTGCCAACATGGGTAATTAGACCGCTGTAGTATAATGCTTAGCCCTACCACGTAGTCATGACATGATTTTGGATAATCAAATATGAATATCGACTTAATGAGATATGGAACATATTTTGGAAAGTGTCATGTGTTATTGATGATGATGTTGATGGCACGTGGTGTATGGTAATCAACTGGGTGTTTAACTGATTTAGACCGGGGCATGTGGCAAGATTGTTCTGGAGGGCCAAGAGTGGCACCGGGAATGTTGATTTGGTTTTGTTACTTGGGTAGTCTTGCCCTGGTCAACCTAAGGACTTAACCTTACAAGCCTTTGAACTGAGTTCATCGTATAACCACATGTTTGAAATGGGACAGACCTAGTTGAGTAGGTTACTGATAACTTTCATGTGATACCTAAGGGTGTCAACTATACCAGGTGTAGTTGTGCGAGGGAGCGTACCAGGTGCTGCTGCATGGTACCCGTCCAACGGTACGTCGGTCCTATACTTCACCTTTGCTGAGGGAAGGGATAGTGTATGGCAACCGGGGAGGTTCACTTGTTAAGGTAGAAGTTTCCGAAAGGCTTTGTTAGGGTTACTCGCCTGAGTGGGGTTTGACTGTGTCTTGTGGGTAAAGTGTATAACCTCTGCAGAGTGTAAAATCTATTCGAATAGCTGTGTCCGCAGTACTGGACAATGCTCGGGGATTACAGTCAAGGGTTAGACTTTCATGAAAATAACTTGGACTTTGGAAAATGGTTGGGTTGGAGATGTGAACTGGATGTAGGATGTGAAATGCTTTACTTGTGCAATTATTGTGAAAGTTATTTTATTTATTATTGTTTTACTACTTTGAAATCTAATACTGTATTAATAAATGCTGCCTCACTGCAAATGAATCTGTTAGCCATCCGTTGTAATAAGCCATGCGTGTAGAATATTAGGATTGCATTCTGTGCATGACTTGCTGAGTACCAAGTACTCACCCCTTGCAAACATACAACATCAGTTGAAGAAGAAGCAACGCCTGCAATGGAGGAGGAGTTCCAGGAGGAGCCGGCTAACTAGGGAGCGAGCCCAGTCAGTTGCCTATGGTATACTGGATGGCGCCACGTTATTGATGTTTATTTTCCGTTGCAGTTATTCCTTTCAATAATTCTTCGCCCTGCGTGGCGTACTCTTGTAACTTGACCATAAGGTCGAGCAATCAGTTTGTTTATTTTAAATAAAGTACTTTACTATTTTCGTTGAGTATGATTGTGACATTTACCAATGTTGAGGCTATGTGCACTACCGTGATCCTAGACTAGTGCTGAATACACAGAGGGTCCGGATTTGCATATTCGGGTCACGACAGAGGTGGTATCAGAGCCAAACTTACTTTAGGCCTACCCTTAGTTAGAATGATCATAGTGAGGATGAAACTATTTTCTAAAGTTAAAAGTTTGCCAAGATAATGAATGAATTCTCGACTTATCCTCTTCTCTCTTGTTCATACCTCTTGTTGAATTCTCCTTGTTCTCATTTGATTTTAAACGTTGCGTTCTTACGTGAGTGTCTTTGGCAGATGAAGATGATCAACAACTATGCTGAGCGTTAGGGAGGTTACGCCGTTGAGTTGTGGCGCATGATGCAGCTACTTGAAGGATTTGACAGACCGATCTACCGGGGAACCACCATAGTGAAGGCAGGACTGGTCCAGGCATGGGATGTCATGATCATTGTGTATGCCAGAGAGAGGACCAAGGCGAGTTGTCCTATCAACATCACAACGAGGAGGTCTTCGTTTGAAGCTGGAATCCAAGAGACGTCCCGTCGAGCAATGCGGCATATCGCTCACACTTACTCGTTAGAGTTGGAGGGCACTGTGTTTAGTCACCACCCGCGCAGAGACAACCGCCTTGACCGGGAGCCAATAGAGGATGAGGATGCCACAGTCACCCATCTGGCAAGGTTTGTCATCGCCCAGGAGGATCTTATTGACGAGACAGTTCAGGAGTTGCTGAAAGCTCGTGAAGAGGTAGAGGAAGCACGTGGAGAATGCTCAGGAGTACGTCACTTATGTTGCGCAGAGGATTGCGGAGCTAGAAACTGCATTGTACGGGCAAGTCCCAGAGCTAGTGTTGGAGTGGACGCCCCAGACCCAGAGGAGCCAACACCTGCGCAGGAGCAGCAGCCTGCACCACAGCCACAGCCAGAGCCAGAGTCGGAGGAGGATGTCGCGTCATCGACTACAGCTGTTGTGGGGCATGGCGATCGCTTCGCGCCAATGCCGCCGGACCCGCCCAAGTGTACCCCAGGTTGTTCCCATGGGGGATGGATCGATGAGTGAGCGTTTAGGTTTAGCAGTTGAGACTTCAGTGTTGAGTCACATCTTAGAATAATAAGAGTCGCCCTTTAGGCGTTAGACTCCAGTGAGTTAGTTTAATTTGGATCTTCTTGATTGCTGAGTGTGCAGTATGTGTTGCAAAGCCCTTAGGCATTGTGAGCATCCATACCAAGTTATTAATAATTAATAAAGTCGGATTTTGAGTTACACCTTTCACCCTCGCATAAGTTTCTCTACTACTTGTCTATTCTTGTTCCCTCTCGTCTCTAAACTTTGGAGCAATCAACAGATGGTGAACACTCACGGAAACCTTGGAGGCAACGAGAGTGGTTATCGCTCAGCTGGAAGCCTCAATGATGGAGCACCTGCACCCCAACCAGCGCCACCAGTTGACATACAGAATTTTGGAGCCTTCCTTGCTGCACAGACTCAGTTGATGCATGCTATGATGCAACAGATGCAGCAAGTCACTGCTCAGGCCGCTACCAACCAGGCCAATCAAGGACAGCGACAAAACTCAAGGCTGTCAGAATTCATGAGGACTCATCCACGTATGTTCTCGGGGAATGCCAACCCGTTGCAGGCAGATGATTGGCTGAGATCAATTGAAAGGAAGTTGCACATTACCCAGTGTGTGGGGAATGAGAGATACTCTATGCCTCTCATCAGCTAGAAGAAACTGCAGCTGAATGGTGGGGGAACTTCTGCGCTTCACATGAGCACCCACAAGAGATCACTTGTGAAGAGTTTACAGTTGCTTTTCGTCAGTACCATGTGCCTGAAGGAATTATGGATCTAAAGAAGGAGTTTCGAGCTCAGAAGCAAGGCAGCCAGTCAGTGGCTGACTATCTGAACAAGTTTACCTAGTTGGCTCGCTACGCACCTGAAGATGTGGCAACGGATAAGGTAAGGCAGTCTCGCTTCATGAAGGGACTGAATTCAGGACTGCAGGTGGGATTGATTACCCACACTTTTTCGGATTTCCAGGAGTTAGTGAACAAGGCTCTCATCCTAGAGGATAAGCGTAAAGAGCTGGATGACAACCGGAAGCGCCGAATGGCACAACAAGGATCTCGGCAAGGAGCACAGCGTTTGAGTGTTGCACCCAACCGCTTCTTGAGTTCCACCGCAAAATGTCGCAAGAACACCGCCGCCAAAGATCGAGACCTGGCCGATGTAATTTTTAGACACCAGCACAAGCCAGAATCGCACCAGCAGGAAGCCAGCTAGCAACGGTGAAATGTTGTTACAAATGCAATGAGCCAGGGCACTTCTCCAATAATTGCCCCAAGAAGGGAGGAGGTGTGACTCCAGTTCGTCTCAATCTGGGATCTACGCCGGCAAGAACACTTGCACCAGGATCAAGCCGCGGAGTTGCATAGCCTGGAGCCGCAACTCAGACTGTGGTGAGAGGCCGCGTCAATCACGTCACCGCGGATGCACTGCAGAATGCTACAGACATCGTACTGGGTAAGTTACTTGTTAACTCAGTACTTGAAACAGTTTTGTTTGACTCTGGAGCTTCGCATTCGTTTGTTTCTCGAGATTTTGTTGCTAGAAATGATTTAGAGATTGTGGATCTTAAATGCATGCTTATAGTTCAAACCCCTGGGTCAGAACTCCGATCGCAAGTAGGATGTTCTGGGGTAAGAATATTAATAGATGGAGTAGAATTCCTAGCGAACCTCATTATGTTGGGAACCCAGACCCTAGATGTTATCTTGGGAATGGATTGGTTATCCAAGCACAAGGATGTACTAGACGGTGGACGAAGAGTCATCTCAGTCGAGAGCCCTTGTGGGAGAAAAGTGGAGTTTCAAGCGATCGCCATTCGAGATAGACAATTGATGGTCAACAGTGCGAAGGCAGTCAGCAAAGATGATGTTCCAGTGGTGAACGAGTACCCTGATGTTTTTCTTGAAGACTTACTTGGTATACCACCAGACAGAGACATTGAGTTCATAATTGAGCTAGTACCTGGTACAGCCCCGATAGCCAAGAGACCTTATCGGATGTCAACCGATGAGTTAGTGGATATGAAGAAACAGATCGAGGAGCTGTTGGAGAAAGGATTTATGAGACCCAGTTCATTGCCGTGGGGAGCGCCAGTCCTATTCGTCAAAAAGAAGGATGAGAGTTTTCAGATGTGTATTGATTATCGTGCACTCAATGATGTGACGATAAAGAATAATTATCCGTTACCTAGGATCGATGACTTATTCGATCAGTTAAGAGGAGCTGGAGTTTTCTCCAAGATAGACCTGTGATCAGGATATCATCAGCTGAAGATTCGGTCAGAAGATGTGCTGAAGACTGCATTTTCGTCAAGATATGGACATTATGAGTTTACAGTTATGTCCTTTGGTCTGACAAATGCACCTACATATTTCATGAACCTAATGAATAAAGTTTTCATGGAATACCTGGATAAGTTTGTCATCGTGTTCATAGATGACATTCTTATTTACTCCAAGATGAGAGAAGAACACGCTGAGCATCTAAGGCTAGTTCTTGAGAAGTTGCGAGAGCAGCAGCTATTCGCTAAGTTTAGCAAATGTGACTTCTGAAAGAGTAAAGTGGAATTCCTTGGACATGTGATGACTGCAGAAGGAGTTGCAGTTGATCCGAGTAAAGTGGAAGCAGTATTGCATTGGGAGCAACCGAAGACGGTTACCCAGATCCGCAGTTTTCTTGGAATGGCGGGATATTACCGTCGATTCATTGAAGGATTCTCGGCGTTTGCTAGGCCCCTTATGCAGTTGTTTAATAAAGAGAAGAAGTTTGTGTGGACGCTGGAGTGCGAGAAGAGCTTTCAAGAGTTGAAGAAGCGATTGACAACAACACCGGTATTGGTATTGCTGGATGTGCATTAGAGTTTTGACATTTACTGTGATGCATCGCGCCAAGGACTTGGATGTGTGCTGATGCAGAACCAAAAGGTAGTCACTTATGCATCAAGGCAGTTGAGGCCGCATGAGGAGAATTACCCGACGCATGACTTGGAGTTAGCTGCCGTAGTGCATGCTTTGAAGTTGTGGAGTCATTACCTTATTGGGAATAGATGTGAAGTTTATATGGACCACAAGAGTCTTAAATATATGTTCACTCAATCAGACCTGAACATGAGGTAGAGGAGATGGTTAGAACTGATCAAGGATTATAATGTCGGCATCCACTACCATCCCGGGAAGGCTAATGTAGTAACCGATGCCTTAAGTCGGAAGAGCCACATCGTGAATATGCTGATAGAAGAAGGTCAGGCCGAGCTGTGCAAGGAATTTCAGAAGATGAAGCTGGAAGTGGTAACCGAAGGATTTCTGGCGGCCTTGGAGGTGAAGCATACCTTAGAAGACCAGATCAAAGAAGGACAGAAGGATGATGACAAGATACGTCAAATTAAGTCCAAGATGGAGGAAGGCAAGGCGAAGGACTTCAAGCTAGATGAGCAAGGCATGTTGTGGATTAAGGATCGCATCTGTGTGCCGAACAACAAAGAGCTGAAGCAGTTGATTCTGGAAGAAGCCCATGATTCCAAAAGCTCAATTCATTCAGGAAGTGCCAAGATGTCTCAAGACCTGAAAGAGTGATTTTGATGGCTGAGCATGAAGCGTGAGGTCGCCGAGCATGTGGCATTGTGCGATATATGCCAAAGAGTGAAAGCCAAGCATCAGAGGCCAGTCGGTTTGCTGCAGCCATTGAAGATACCTGAGTGGAAGTGGATGGAAATCGGAATGGATTTCATTACTGGTTTGCCTAAAACTCAGGGTGGATATGATTCTATATGGGTCGTAGTGGATCGTTTGACCAAGGTAGCTCACTTCATACCCATGAAAACCACATATTTTGGAGACCGATTAGCAAAATTGTATATGTCTAGGATTGTCTGTTTGTATGGAGTGCCGAAGAAGATAGTGTCGGATAGAGGTACCCAATTTACCTCAAGATTCTAGAATAAGTTGCATGAATCCATGGTGACCTGATTGAATTTCAGTACAGCATATCATTCGCAGATAAATGGACAGACAGAAAGAGTTAATCAGATTCTAGAGGATATGCTAAGAGCTTGTGCTCTAGCATATGCTACCTCATGGGACAAGAGTTTACTGTATGCCGAGTTCAGCTACAATAATAGTTACCAAGCCAGTCTGCAAATGTCACCCTTTGAGGCATTGTATGGTTGGCCCTGTCGAACGCCCTTGAATTGGAATGAGACGGGTGAGCGCCATGTCTTCGGACCAGACATTCTTCAAGAAGCCGAAGAGCAGATTGCAATGATTAGAGAAAGGTTGAAGATAGCCCAGTTGATGGCGCTTTGGGTGTCCTGATCTTTCGATGAGAAACACACAATCGGTTTTGGGTGGAGATGACTTTGACGACCCGACTACACCGTACGACAACGATGCCCTTAGCAATCGCTAAACCAACTCCGAAGGGTTATTGATCTTGCCGCGGGCACAATCAACCTAAACACGAGGTTCTATTCCTGGAAGCAACCGAAAAACAAGCAAGAACAATAGTATAAGCAACCTGAAATTGCGGATAAAAGTTGAAGGCAAACAAAGATGGAGTCTTATTGATGATCTTGACAAGGTAGCTGTCCAGCACAACTCGTAGGATCAAGTTTGCACTTGGCTAAACTAATCAAATAAAACCCAAAACCCCAAAGAGCCGATGGCTGGCTATTTATGAGAGTTAAGGATGTGGGAAACACGTCCAAAACAGTAGGACACCAACTACAACTCTATTACAAGGCCCAAAGCCCAAGTCTTCTCGGATTGGAAAAGTGATGCCACTTGTTTTGCAGATTCCTGACGACTCGGAAGGAATTTGGGGATGGGGCTGGATCCGTTGCAAAGAAGACGACGAAACCTTTCAAACCAGTACTCATAGACCCCAAACACCCTTGTGGATCAACAGTTATGGTCATTTTAAGTTGGTGCTATCCCGGAGGCCGAATCTGAGTTGATCTTGTGCACCGGAAGAATTGGCTTCAAGCTTGACGTTTGGGAGTCCTTCTCCTTGGTTTCTAAGGACAATAAAATCATCACAAGGATTAAATAGCATTCTATTCCTTAAATTATTTGTATGCAACCCAAGGAACGCATTCACCTAGTAATTGAATTGACGTGCACGAGCTCGGTTATCGGGACCCAAATATGCAAATTTGGACCCTCTGTGTATTCAGCACTAGTCCAGCATCACGCTAGTGCACACAGTCTCAACATAGATGAATATCACAATCATACACAGCGGAAAAATAAAAATAACACAATTATAAAATGTAAACTATTGTATGACCTAAAGGTCAACCTTACAATTGCGAAGCCTTGACGGCTTCAACTCCAAATAAGCAGCAGTGGAACAAAGAACACTGGTGAATCCCATCAATACGCCACAGGCAACTGAAAGGGTTCGACTCCTAGATAATCGCCTTCTCACGGAACTTCTTCTTCTTCGACGATGTAGACTTCTGCTCACTGGTGAGTGTTTGTTTGCAAGGGGTCAGTACATAAAGCACTTAGCAAGTCATGCACAGAATGCAAGTCTAATAACTATATGCATGGCTCATTCCAAATGACACGTTGAATGGTTATTTTGCAGAAAAGCATCATTCACAAATAAACATAATTGATTGTAAAGCAGTAAAACAAATAATAACAGTAATGGATTTCACAGTTGTTTCACAAGTAAAACATTCCACATCCTTAACCAGTTATCACTTTTCCACAGGCAACCTGCCTCCAAACCCAAGTTTACTTTTAAGAAAAGCTAACCCTTGACTGTAATCCTCGAGCGTTATCCAATACCGCGGACACGGCTATTCGAATAGATTTTACACTCTGCAGAGGTTATACACTTTACCGACAAGATACAATCAACTCACCACGTCAGCCGTGAATCGCCATACAAGAGTATGCGAATGAGTGATCATATCAAAGCCTTTCGGAAACTTCTAACTATACAAGTGAACCTCTCCGGTTTTTGCCATACACCATCCCTTCCCTTAGCAAAGGCGAAGTATGAGACTGACATATCGTTGGACGGGTACCATGTCGTAGCCCTGGTACGCTCCCCCTTCAAGCTACACAAAAGATGCAGTTACACCCCGAGGTACCACATGCAAGTTATTAGTAACTTACTCTACTAGGTCTGTACCATTACAGACATGTGGTTGTATGTTTGACTCAGTTCAAAGGCTTGCAAGGCTAAGTCCTAAGAGTGACCAGGGCAAGACTTACATCAATACTCTCAAAGAAATCCATCTCACCATCACTCATACATATATCATGTTTCAAACATTCCCAACCGCCAAACTGGCCCACCATAATTCTTACCACTTGCCCCAGTCTAAATCATTTTATCACCCCAGTTGATTATTGCGCAACACAATGCCAACAACAACTCAACATCCTTGAAGAAGCACGAAGGCCTCCGCATATCAACATCATCGTGTCGGCAACACGTCACACCATTTCAAAATACATTGCATATTCCATTAATCAATATTGACATTTGTATTTCCAAAGCGATGTCAAAGGTACGTTGCATGGCTAAGCAAACTATTGACGGTCTAAATAACTCATGTCGGCAAAGTATTTAAAGCCAACTATTAATCAAGAAACCTCGGGTGACAAATGAATCATGGCATACAAATAGTGACAAAGTGGCAATAACGAATAGGTGGATTATCTAATTTCCAAATTAATTGAAATCAGTTTAACTTAAACTAGCATGCAGTAATTTGAAACAACATAAGTTTCGAAAATGGGATCAACATGGTCAAAGCACAACTTGCCTGGCCCTTGCAACTTTTTCTGTTCTTTACTCTTTATCTTCGATTCTTATCCTCGATCTTCAATCTTCGCTTCCTTGACCTTCAGCTCCGTAGAACGATTTCCGGACGACGCGTCTAACGATTAAAGAAGAAGCAAATACAAACCCACTCAAAAGACAATAAAGTAAAACTCCAAATTAATAACGAATAGAATTAGGCACAACGGCTTGTATGAATTAAGGAACTTGATCGGATTAGATCGAAGATTAGATAAAAGGGAACGGGCTTTCGGAAAAGAAACCGAAGAGGGAAAGACTAATAACTGAGAAAGAAAGAATAATATTCTGAAGAATATTTCTTCTGAAGTTATTATCTTGATTGGACGGATGATGACATATGGGCTCTCGATCTATAGACCGGGTTCATAAAGACATGTTAGTTCACATTGAACTAAGCTAAGGCTCATGGTTGACTTTTGTTGACTGAACGGAATACGGTCACACGAAGCTTCGGGCCTTGATGATGCTTGGCTGGTGGGGCGTCGGGACTTTACCCTCTCATCGGCAGATCCTCTGGGACTGGCGCTGGTACTACTGGCTCTGCCGCTTGCACAACGGCTGGTGGAGGAAGAGCAGCTGCCTGCTAAATCTCCTTCAGCTGGTGAATCTCCTCTCGAGCTGCTGCCAACCTCTCGTACTCGTCTTGGAGCTCGTGGGTGGTGCTGACATAAGCCTCATCCTGGGCTCGGATGAGCGATCCTATATGCACAATCGTCGAATCCGCCTTGTGATCCAAACTCCGAAACCTACTATGGTACTTTCCTTCCTCATGGCACGGAAAAAGGCGATACGGCAAGTCCTTCAGCCTGTCACTGTAGCTGCTGCCCAAATGGATAAGGGCCTGCCTCGCCGCATCCTGAAGTGCATCTCCCATCTTCAGTATCTCGGAGGTAAAGTAGAACGGATGATCCTCTGCCAAACTCCGACTCCTGGCGTACACCAACAGCCTAACCTTCCACGTGTTGTAGCCAATGCTAGGCACGGAGGTACAACGGTACTATGGGTGATGGGGAAACTCCAACTCTTGGAGCATCAAGGACAGCTCTGCACAAAAGCCTCCAGCCAACGACGCAAAGGTGGTGCAAGTCGACATATACAAATTTTGAAACAAGTTGAGATTAGTAACCAGTTTTAAATAACAGATAAGATAAGCTCAAGACACTAAGATAGGAGAGATAGAAGCAAAGGAACTTAAAATTTTATAAGTAGGTTGTTATAATTATACTAGTCCTTAAGGCTTTGCCATTCTAACTAGTTCACGGCCTACAGTCGTCCAGGCTCTGATACCCCGCTGTTAGACCCCGGATCGGCTATCTGAAATCTCCTGTGTATTTCTATACTAGTCCTAGATCAGTAGCTAGTACAAACAGTCAACATTGAAGTATCATTGCCGAACATAACGAAATTGTAACATAAACATAAAGTATTAGCCACATGGCTAATTATTACATCACATGGTCACATGACCAGATTCACGGCAGCGGAAACAAAATGAAAAGAAGCGGAACTCAAAAGCACCACAGGCGACGACTAGGAATGTGCTAGTTGTCCTAGCGATCCTCCTCGAACTCTTCAGCAAAGTACTCACCGTCTTCCACGACGTCCTGATAGTTTTCTGATGACAACAGTATATGTAGTATGTGAGTACAAAAGTACTCAGCAAGTCTGGGAAAGTATGCAAATGTGGGGCTTTCCAAGGAAGGCTCAATATGGTTTATTTGCGTAAAGCCGACTTTCATCAAACCATACTTATTGATAATTTCCACAAAGCATATTTTAACAATTATTTTTACAATTGAATTATTTAATAGTCCAGTGAAGGTTCTTTCCACCAACACAAGTATAAGGGCTCTAACTGCCATCTTTTAAAAGATCAAGATTATCCACACCTGACTCTATCCGTCATGAAATAAAAACAGGTTCCATCTACCTGGTTGGCTCAATCCGCCACTTAAGCATCCGAGAGTTCTAACCACTCCCGAATCCCAAAACATCATTTATTTTCAAAACCAAAACAAAAGTCTACCAGTATGAAAGCATTCTTTGCTTTGCCCTTCACTGTAGGCACGGCTATTCGAATAGTTTTAACTCTCAGAGGTGTACAACTTTACCCACAAGACATGATCAACTCTTAATGCCATACAATTAACACACTTCCTTTGGTGTGTCGGCAGAGAGATCATGACAAGGCCTTTACAATGTATACGCCTAACCCGACCCACCCGCTGAGGTTTCACCGCTGTTAGGGTTCAATCCACCCAGTACAGAAGCCCCCTCTTGCGCCGTGTGAGAAAAACAGTCTTGCCTCTATCCGGCACTCACATTCCACCATTTGGTGAGTCTAAGTTAGGTTTCTACAAATTATTTAGCCAGGTCGTACCATTATAGACATGTGGTAGTACGGTTATGCTCAGAATGGACAGTCATAAGCGTTGGTCCTTAATTGACTTGGGGCGGTACTTGCACATTGGAAACTAGTGCTCAATCTGCACCCACCCGACATTCCAATCCGCCCAAGTCCAAATTCTTTTTCTTTTTGTTTTTATTTTATAAAAACAGTACCAAATATTTTACTAAAATTCTTAAATCACATCTTAAATCAAAATTTTGATATAATCCCACCCATGGGTCATTTTCATCAATTCGGGTACTAAGCATATCTACCATTCTAATCAACAAATTTCATAATGTAAGGTAGACATGACATAGCAAAGAGTCCTAGGGTTACAATTAAGCATGGATAACAATAATCAAGGAGGTATGTGACACCACGGAGTGTCGGATCCTTATTTATTGAGCTTGATGAGGTCAAAAACTTTATGAGATATGGAATTAAGGTTAAAACCATAGGGTATGGAGGTTATTAACGTTTCCGGGCCGTTTCCGGGAGTTTGGGCCTTTCCGGGGGAGTTTGGGCCTAGGGGAAAGGGTCGTGGGCTTTGGTGGGGAGGAGTTTGAGTCCTTTTGGGGAAGGAGACCTGGTTGGAGGCCAACCCCAGCCCCTTGTGCGCCCCCTGCTGTTTGTGCGCCCCACCCCCATACCCTAGCCGCCACAACTCCATCTCCACCTCCCTTGCTTGCATGCGCCCCTCCCCATGGCTCCCCATTGCTCCTCCACCCCTCCACCACCTCTCCACCTCCCTTTCTTCCCCTAGTGGAGTTCTCCACCTCGCCAACTCGAAGATCCATCCATTGGAGCGCTCCGCGACGAGGAGATCCGGCGGGATTGGAGCGAGGAAGGAGATCGCGCGAACCGAGAGGAGATCTATTGGGCTTTCGTGCGTCGGGCGAAGGTATGGCCATGGGACTCCTTGGGGTTGGTCTAGGTACTGTTCTAAGGGTGATTATCAAGTTTTTAGATCAATTGGTGGTGCTGGAATTGAGTAGATTAGACGAAATCTAGAAGTTGCCACGTTCTCTGTTTCGGGCAGCATGAGCAGTCGACCTAGGGTTAGAGTTTTTGTCAATTTAGATTCTGAATTTGGTCGGCCGCCTTTTGAAGAAGTTGTAGATAATTTCAATACCTTTCAAAGGTATAAAGAACGAAATTCGATCACCGTTTGAAAGTTATGGCTGTTTTACCGAGCGTGTTAAAATCTATGGCGTGATTGGAACAGATCACGGTATTTTGTAGATTAAACAACTTTAGAGTCCGAATCAGTCTTTCCTTATACCTAGAGAAAGTTAGGAAATTTCCTAAGCTATGCGAGGATGTACTCGTTTAATTGATTCGGAGTCTTAGAACCCGAGTTATGCCTTTTGGAAGGCTGCTGTCCCGATGGGACAGAACCTCTGTTTTTAGGTTTTGCGAGTAGTTGGCAATGTCGGGGTAGATGAGGGTTTGCGTACTATTTTGTGGACATGATTGTGAGTGTGTGGTACCTATGTGCAGGTGGTGCGACCCCGGGAGTGCCTTCTACTTCTCGCCAATCCGTCGCCCGTGGTTGAGGCAAGTGTATTGGAATGGGTAGCGGATTGTGGGTTGTTTGATTGATTGAGATTGAAATTTGAATATATGATATGTTCACATGCCATGCTTTAATGTTTGCCATTGATATGATGAATATGTTTATTATGTGATGATGCCATGTGTTAATGTACAAGTTATCCATGATGATGCCATATGTTAATGTACAAGTTATTCATGATGTTGGCATATTTGCATACATGGCATGATACATGGTCCGGGCGGTGAGAAAGTCATAACTAGTCCGGGGAAGGTCGGTGAGAAAGTTATGACTATTCCGGAGAGCCAATGAGTAAGTCCTACATCGTGATTCCATTCACCGCGGTGAACGGAAGCGAGGAGAAGGCACCCTCCATCTTCGGGATGGAAGGGGGGAGAGGGTGCACACCGACGGGTGTGTACTCAACCATACCTTTATGAGTTTCCAAGGAGATATGAGCATCCCATCGCATCGCATTGCATACATAATGATGATGATAATGATTTGTGAACATGGATGAGATGATATACATGATGTGAGTTGTTGTAGCCATGTAATTGTTTATGTTTGTACCATTGCAATATACTTGCTGAGTGATGAACTCACGCTTGTGTTTATGTTGTTTATTTTTAGGTACCATGACACCGGCATATGGGAAGGGGAAATAGCTACACAACTTCACGTAGTCCAGCCACATTTACTATTGTTTAGTCAAGTTCATAATAAGTGCCATGAACTAGGTGTTTGGAATAATTTTTGTGTGCTTATGATCCTTATTTGCTTAGCCATAGTTTATGGAGTGGTTGGCTTTAGTATTATTGTCTTATGTTGATGTTATATTCATTTATATTGCTGTTTTAGATGCCTTATGTTTTGCTATGAACTGCCTTGTTATTGCTATCGCTTCAATTCATGTTAAAACAAAGGAGATGCTGTCGAAATCTCAGTTTTTAGCATATGCGCCTTTGCTGGAATTTATGTTTAATTGTGGTATTTAGATGTTGTTTAGCTTATGTTTGGTAGCATTCAGATATTGAATTTATATGAATTTAGGAATTTGAACGGAGTCAATCGGAGTTCTGACGGAAATGTTATGAGCGTCCGAAGTTTGGAAAATCTGAAAAATGCAAAACCGAGGAATATTCCGGGAATCTTCTTTTTTTTCTGAATTTTGGGTTCTAAAGGGGTCTATGACTTGTGGGGCCATGCTGTCATTGGCTAGGGAGCTTCTTCCCCATGGAAGCAAAACAGAGGAGGCCAAGGGGCTTGGGGCGCCGTGGCGAGTCGCTGCCGTGGCAGCCGAGCCGGTGGCGGTGGGCCAGCGCGACGCGGGGAGGCAGCGCGGAGGCGGGCCGGGCCAGAACACGCCGGCCCGGCCGACGACGGGCGGCTCGAGGCGCGCAGAAGACTGAGTGTTGGGCCGGCGGCCGGAGGTGCGCACGGCGACGGCGGCGGAGGCGGCGGCCGGCCGGTGGCGCGGGATCGTGGTGGCGTGGGGAAGCCGGCGAGCTCGCCGGAGAGGCGGCGACGGCGACGAGCGGCCAGCGAGCGCGCGCACAGGTAAGACAAGAACAGAGGCACCCAAAAGTTGCCAAAAATCATAGATTTCAAGGAAAATTTGTAATGAGATTGTAAATTAACTGAGGGACTAGTTAGATGGCATCTATAAGGGCCTAGGATTGCAAAGAATTGAACAATTACTCCACGGAGAGAATGAATTCGACGAAGAACGGCGGTGCGGCCGAAGCGACCAAAACCTGAATTTCGTCGTTCACACTCGATGAATCCTAAAATTGATTGATGGGTTACGATCTATACATCCATATGAACCCAAGGAAACAACCGGAATTGATTTTGACTCACCGGATAAGAAGATATGAGGAAGAACGCGAAGAACACGAAAAACAGCGTTCCTCATCGGTTTTCTCAATCTTGCGGACGAATGGCGAGGAGAGGCTAAAGAAGGGTGTTACCACCGGGAAGAGCACTCCAACACGAAGATTTGAGAGGTGGTGGTGCGCCGTTTGGAGTTGAAACGGCCGAGTTATGGCCATTAAAGACAATTTCGGTTTTTGGTTCACTATTCAAATTTCGACGAGATTCCGGGCTAATGATCATGGGGGATGGAAAGGTTTCGTCACTACGAATCCAACGGATCTGGCCGTTCGTGATTTGGAGCATTGAATGGAAAGTTATGAGTGAGTGAATCATGGAGGCTATGAATGGTGCTTGCTGTTCCTTCTCATGGAATGTTTTCTTCGTTTGGAGAAGAAGCATGAATAGTAGCCGCCACGTGGCTTGTCCCATTGGCCGGGAAATACATAAGAGCAACGCCCTAAAGAAAAATTAGCAAAAATGGTCTAAAAATTTCAGAAAAATTCCTAGAACCATTTGGGAATATTTGGAACCCAATAAAATTGGTTTTGTAGAATTTGGATAAAATTTGGAGTTTAGAATATTCTGGAGCGAATAGCGGGCATTTAACGAAAGCCACGCGAGATAAAATACCAGAGAGCTTCCAAAAATCTTGGGAAAATTCCCAAAATGTTTTTAGAATATTTGGAACCTAATGCAATAGGTTTCGGGATTTTTGGAGCATTTTCGAACTCGGGTGAAATTTCGGGCACGTGCGGGAATATGAAAATTTGATTTTTCGGGTGAGGAAGAATGGAACTCCGATTTTGGACGGATAAGGATGCCAGGCTAAATTAAACACCAAGGAAAATCCAAAATTTTGAATTTACTTAATTTAAATTAAATTTTGGCAGCGGACCGAAATTGAGGATGTTACAAACCTACCCCCTTTAGGGAGAATCTCGTCCCCGAGATTCGAACGGAGAAAGAAAGAGATTGGGAAACTCTGCTCAAAGGTCTTCTTCTCGCTCCCAGGTAGCTTCCTTCTCCGTATGATTGCTCCATTGAACCTTGCAAAATTTGATTACACGGCTTCGGGTTCGACGCTCGGCTTCATCCAAAATCTTGACTG
Source organism: Rhipidocladum racemiflorum (assembly GCA_036346355.1). Classification (NCBI taxonomy): domain Eukaryota; kingdom Viridiplantae; phylum Streptophyta; class Magnoliopsida; order Poales; family Poaceae; genus Rhipidocladum; species Rhipidocladum racemiflorum. Next base: position 39,321,618 of record CM070581.1, read on the forward strand.
GGTACTCGGGATACGACAGGTCTTCTCTTAACTCCATCTCTTCATACGGCATCTGATGCTCGGGTACTCTGAGACATTTCTTCAGCTGAGAAACGTGGAAGACATCATGTACACTCGATAGCTATGGAGGCAATTCCAGCTTGTACGCGACTTCTCCTCTTCTGGCAACCACGGGAAATGGACCAATGTAGCGGGGCGCTAACTTCCCACTAACTCTGAATCGACGCATCCCCTTGAGAGGTGAAACTTTCAGATACACATGATCACCAGGTGCAAAACTTAATTCCCGTCGACGATTATCGGCATAGCCTTTCTGTCTCAACTGGGCTATCCTCAAATTCTCATGGATCACCTTGACTTGCTCTTCGGCTTCCTTTAGTATATCCGGTTCAATGATTTGTCCACCATCTGTTTCCTTCCAATACAATGGTGTTCTGCATTTTCTCCCGTACAGAACTTCAAAAGGTGCCATCTTCAGACTTGACTGATAGCTATTATTATAAGAGAATTCTGCATAGGGTAAATTTTGATCCCACGAAACTTTATAAGTTAACGCACAAGCTCTTAACATATCTTCTAGGATTTGGTTTATTCTTTCTGTTTGACCGTCGGTCTGGGGATGGTAAGCAGTACTGAAGTTCAAATTCGTGCCCAACACCTCATGCAATTTCTGCCAAAACCGCGAGGTAAACTGAGAACCTCGATTAGACACGATCTTCTTTGGCACACCATGCAAACACACAATCTTGGCCATGTATAGCTCTGCGAGCTTATCACCAGAATAGGTTGTCTTCACAGGAATAAATTGTGCTACTTTTGTTAATCTATCCACAATGACCCAAATAGAGTCATATCCAGATCTCGTTTTAGGTAGTCCAGTGATAAAATCCATTCCTATTTCCTCCCATTTCCAAACCGGAACTTGCAAATGCAATAGACCGGCTGGTCTCTGATGTTCGGCTTTTACCAACTGACATACATCACAATGAGCTACGAAATCAGCAACTTCTTTCTTCATATTGGACCACCAATACTTCTCTTTTAAGTCCGAGTACATCTTTGTACTTCCTGGGTGAATAGAATACACAGAATCATGAGCCTCCTTCAACACTATATCTTTGATCTCTTTTTGGTTAGGGACTACTATTCTTTTCCCGAACCAAACCGTACCTTTCTCATCATCGAAAAATCCAGGACATTTTCCTTTCAGTAATACCTCCTTGAGATCCGCAATACCTTTATCATTCTTTTGAGCCTCTCGGATCTGTTCTTCTAGGGTTGATCGTACTTCTATGTTGAAAATGCAACCTTCATTCACCAATTCTTAGTTAAGGCGTTGGAATTCTTCATGAAGGGCTGGTTGGCTTTCCTGTATCATAACATTGTTGCAGTAGCTTTTTCTGCTCAATGCACCCGCAACAACATTCGCTTTTCCAGGGTGGTATTGGATTCCAATATTATAATCTTTCACCAACTCCAACCATCTTCTCTGCCTCAAATTGAGATCGGACTGAGTGAAGATGCACTTTAAACTCTTATGATCCGTATAGATTTCACATCGGTTTCCAATCAAATAATGCCTCCAAATCTTGAGTGCGTGCACAACTGCGGCTAACTCCAAGTCATGGGTTGAGTAGTTTTCTTCATGGGGCCGCAATTGTCTCGAAGCGTATGCTATTACTTTCCCTTCTTGCATCAAAACACATCCAAGACCTTGTTTTGAAGCATTACAATACAGTTCGAAATCCTTATGGATATCTGGCAAGACTAGAACTGGGGCCGAAGTTAACCTTCTCTTCAGTTCTTGAAAACTCTGTTCACAGGATTTTGTCCATTCAAACTTCTTCTCTTTCTTCAAAAGCTGAGTGAGAGGTCTCGCTATCTTGGAAAAACCTTCAATGAATCGCCAATAATAACCAACTAATCCAAGGAAACTCCTGATGTCCGAGACTGACCTGGGTTGCGTCCAATCCAAAACATCTCTCACTTTAGCAGGATCCACTGCTAGTCCTCCCGCAGAAATGCATGACCCAGGAAAGAAACTTCCTTTAACCAAAAATCACACTTGCTGAATTTGGCATACAGCTGATGTTCTCTTAACCTTTTCAGAACTATCCTTAAATGATTTTCATGTTCTTTTCACACTTGGAATAGACAAGAATGTCGTCAATGAAGACTACAACTAACTTGTCCAAATATTCCATGAACACCTTGTTCATCAAATTCATGAAATAGGAAGGGGCATTTGTCAATCCAAATGACATTATTGTAAACTCGTACAGTCCGTATAAGGTAGTGAAGGCTGTCTTCGGAATATCTTCTTCCCTTATCTTAAGCTGATGATATCCTGATCTCAAATCTATTTTAGAGAAGACTTGAGCTCCTTTCAACTGATCGAACAGATCATCTATCCTGGGCAAGGGGTACTTATTCTTGATTGTCGCCTCGTTTAAGGAGCGATAATCTATGCACATCCTCAGACTACCATCCTTTTTCGTGACAAAGATTACGGGTGACCCCCAAGGTGACGAACTTGGTCGAATAAACCCTTTCTCCTGCAATTCTGCAATTTGCTTCTTCATTTCCACCAACTCATTGGCAGGTAGCCAGTAAGGCCTTTTTGAGATCGGAGCCGTACTAGGTACCAGCTCAATTACGAACTCAATATCCTGATCTGGTGGCATACCAGGTAGATCTTCAGGAAACACGTCTGGGTATTCATTCACTATGGGCACCTTTTCCAATGACGTCCCTTTCAGACGGTTCAGGGTGCTACCCCCTCAGAAGAAAGATTGGACAAGAATTCCACTCGAATTCCCTCAGGGCTAGTAAGGGAAATAGCTCTACTATCACAGTCTATTTGACCTTTGTACTTGGTTAACCAATCCATTCCAAGGATTACCTCTATACCCTTAGTATCCAATAGGATTAAGTTCGCTAGGAATTTTACCCCTTTTATGATTATATCCATTTTTGGGCAAATAGCAGTTGTTCTTAATTCTTTACCAGGGGATTGAACTAATAAAGGGTTTCTTAACTAAACTGTATCCCAACCATGCTTTTTAACCAAGTATTCTGATATGAAGGAATGCGTTTGTAACACCCCAATTTTTGCTTTTCATGAATGTAAATGTTATTTTGCACTTTGGTGAATTTTTGGAATTTTCTGGCATTTATTTGGATTTTATTTGAATTTATTCCCTTTTGAAATAATTAAAGAATTAAAAGTTGCAAATAAAATTTTATTGGAAATATTTTATTTGAGTCCCAAATGCCCTAAAATATTTTCTAGAATTTTTCTGGAATTTTTCTGAGTATTTTGCTATTTTAAATGAATTAAATGAATTTCTGAAAATTATTTTGATTATTTAATCGCTTGGCCGGTATCTTGTTCCTCGTCCGAGTCGAACTCGAGTCCGACCCGAACCCGACCGCGCCAGCCGTCTTGGTCGAACCACGTCACCCGAGCCCAACCTAACCCTAACCGCGTGACCGTTGGATTGAGATCCAACGGCCACGATTGTGCCACGTCGCCCGAACCCGAGCCCGACCGAGCCAGCCAAGTCACCGGCCGGACCCGAGCCCAAACCCCGTGCCCGTTGGATCAAGATCCAACGGTCCATGTTGAGCCACGTCACCCAATCCGAATTGGATTCGGATTCCGCCGCCGCCCGTGCGTGGGCCCTCGTTTTCCGCGCATAACACGGACGTCGAGGGGGTATTTATTGCGCCGCCGCCGCCAGCGTGTAGCCCACCTCCGCTCGCACCCGTAGCACTAACCCACAGTACCTGAGCCGCTGTGTGTGCGCCGCTAGAGCTCGCCATAGTTGCTCGTGCGTTCCGCCGCGAATTCTTGCAGTTTCTGCCGCCGTTGTGCCCAGATCCGGACTCCTCGCGTCGAGGCGCACCCGGAGCTACCACTCACCTCGCTGGAGCGCGCCCTGAACGCCATTGAGCTCATCATCCCCAGCGCCGGCGCCTCTGCTCCGCCGTGGACATTGTCGGAATCGCAAGCTCCACCAACCATCCGATCAAGATCCGAAGGCCAGGATTCGTCCACATCACCACGGTAAAATTTCAGGTGTTAACTTTTAGATCTATTCTCAGCCGTCGGATCTAGATCCAATGGTTTAGATCACGCCACGTAGCCGTAACTGCACCGTGCTTGGATAGATCTCAGCCGTTAGATCCAGATCGTACGGCTAGGGTTAACCCACGTTGTAGCTTTAGATCGGATCTTGACCGTCCGATCAAGATCAAACGGTCCAGATCGACCGTGTAGTTTCCTAACGCGTGAAACCCAGATCCGATCTGGGCCGTTGATTTTCAAATCAACGGCCGAGATCTAGCCACGTGGCTTGAAGGCTGACCATCGCGGTCAGCGCGGTCATGCCAGTCGCCGCTGACGTCACGCGTGACGTCAGCATGGGACCCGCGTGTCAGCGACTCAGCCGGACCGCACCATGACGTCATGCTGATGTCACGGTGGGGCCCAGCTATCAGCCGTCCCAGCCGAGCGTGATGACGTCGCCGCTGACGTCATCCGAGGGGGCCCACATGTCAGTGAGACACGTACTCGTGGACCGGGTCCACGGTGGACCCAAGCCGAGCCGTGGACCACGTCCATGGACCGACTGACGCAATAAATCGATTTTTCAATAGAAAAATAATTCGGTGGAAAATCAAATCCCACGCTGACGTCATGCTGACGTCATATTCGGATTTTTCAATATAAAAATAAATGGATTAATTCGGATTATTGATTTATTTGAATTTTGAAACTTCAAACGCTTATAACTTTTGCATTTTAACTCCGATTTGAGTGATTCAAATTTCTAAATTTTTATAAATTGAGATCTACCTAATGGTGAATTTTATTTAATTTTTGGACCAAAGTTTTTATCTATGATATTATTTAATTGATTATTTAAACTTTAAACGCTTGTAACTTTTGTGTTTTAACTCCGATTTTGACGATTCAAATTCCTAAAAATTCATAAAAATATGCTCTCTGTGTTTATGGACTTTATTTGCATGTTTGGATACTTTTTGTGTACTGTTTTATTTATTAGTTACTATTTGCACGCGTTACGAGTATGAAAAGATGTGACAATTGCCTAGAGGGGGGGTGAATAGGCTAATTAAAATTTTAGACAATTTAAAGCAGCGGAAAAAGGACGGATATTCCGATCCAGTATCGGAACTTCCGATATCTTTAGAACTTCCGTAATCAAATCGGAATATCCGATTAACACTGAACAAGTGGATTCAAGATTAGGACAAGCAATTTAAACTACTTGTTCTCAGCAACTAATATGAGCACCAAAGTAAATCCATGGGACTGATGAGACAATAAGTGACAAGAGAGAACACAACAATTTGTTTCCCGGAGTTCGGATCCTTGAGGGGATCGTACGTCTCCGTTGAGGAGGCTCCCAAGGAGCCGGGTCTCTTCCAACCCTTTCCTCACAAACCTCGATCACACTTGAGGCTTGATTCCACTATTGGATCCTTTCCTTTCGGAGGCGGAGCCGGCCTTCACAAACTTCTCACGGCGTCCCACAATCGTCGGGGGCTCGTGAGCGACACCTAGCCGTCTAGGAGTCCTTCAACTTCCAAGAGTAATGAATGCACTTGATTCTCGATCTTGGAGAGGTCCTCTAATTTCTCAAGATGAATGACAACTTAGCTCTTAACTCACAACCACACTTGACAATTCCTCACTCACTAAATGATCCCTAAGATCAAGGAGGAGGATGGCTCAAGATTGCTCTAGAGAGTGCTCAAGAAGCTCAAGAGCTCAGTCCAAGCAAGTGTGTAACCAACAAAAGGAGAGGGAGAGGGGTATTTATAGTTTTGGTTCAAAACTAGCCGTTACCCTCGCACTCAGCTGCACATCGGAATATCCGAACCAACCTTCGGACCTTCCGAAGAGTGGAAACTACCAGAACTTGACAAGCTTCCAACGGTCGAAAACTACAAGCATCGGAATGTCCGATATCAGCTTCGGAACATCCGATGACACCCAGAGAGGGAACCAAGCTAAACACTACTAAGTCCACATTGGAATGTCCGATATAAAATATCGGAACATCCGAAACAAACAGAGAGTTCCCAAACTGGAAAACAACCACTTCGGAACTTCCGAAGATGCAACTTCGGACAGTCCGAACTAGACAGAGAGCACCTTTTCACAAGACAGCACACATCGGACCTTCCGATACGCAAGATCGAAACATCCGAAGCTAACAGAGAGCTCCCAAACTAAAACTCAACAGGTATCGGAACATCCGACACAAAACATCGGAATGTCCGACCCTAACTGAACACTACGGACTAAAGCACAACTACACTTCGGAACTTCTGAAACATCGGAATGTCCGATACAATATCGGAACATCCGACCTGAACCTTAAACAAACCTCATTCCGAAGCGAGAGAGGACACTACTAACTCTTTGAGAGACTAGACAAAGTTCATCTTGAGCAAGAAGACCATCTCTAGGTCAATTTCAATGCACCCCTCTTAATAGTACGGCATTCCTATGACTCAAATGATTAAATTTACAAGCTCAAATACCGTTTTTCTTACTCAACTCCACTAGGGGATACTTCATGGACATAGACGATCTCTTCTTGAAACTCTTACCTGTTCATGAACTAGTTGAACACATTAGACTCTTTAATCGTTTGTCATTAATCATCCAAAACAATTTTAGGGGGCCTAGATGCACTTTCAGAGTAGACGTTGAAGTACCCGAGGGCTTCGAAGGTGAAGTGTTGACCCAGGAGCTAGCCCAAGACCAAGAACAAGTATTCTTTGAAGGCAAGTTGTACTTTGACCATGTTGATCCCATTTTGAAATTATTTTGATTTAATTTACTGCATGCTAGCTTAATTAGAAAATGCTTTAATTAAGTTTGGGGAAATTAGTTAAATGCCAACTCTGCACTATGACGCCATGATTATTATTTATGTGCCATGACCCCTTGTCACCCTAGTTGTGGATTATTAGTTGGGCTTTATTAAATTGCCAACATGGGTAATTAGACCGATGTAGTAAGCTTAGCCTTGCCACGTAACATGTTTTTGATAAATACATGACAACCTTGACTTAATGAGATATGGAACCTGTTTTTGAGAAGTGTCATGTGTTATTGATGATGATATTGATGGCACGTGGTGCGTGGTAAACAACTGGGGGTTTGATAACTAGTTTTCGACTGGGGCATGTGGCAAGAAAGATCGGGTGGGCCTGTTGTGGCACTGGGAACGTTGATTTGGTTACTTTCTTGAAAATAACTTGGACTTGAAAGGTTTGGTCTGGTTTAATAATGACATTGATGGAAATGTGGATTAGGAATGGGAAAGATGTTTATTTAACTCCTGGAAAAGTTATTGATCTTATACTCGTTTTTACTGCTTTCGAATCTACTTATGTTACTTGTCAAATGCTGTTTTACTGCAATTATACCCTGAGCTATTCTGTGCATGACTTGCTGAGTACCAAGTACTCACCCTTGCCACAATACAACATCAGTTGAAGAAGAGTCTACACCAGCTTTGGAGGAGGAGCTCCAAGAGGAACCGTCTATCTATGGAGCGAGCCCAGTCAGTTGCCTGTGGTATACTGGATGGCGCCACGAAGTTATCTTATTTTTCGCTGCTGTTATTTCCCTTTTAATAAGTTTCGCCCTACGTGGTGTATATTTGTAACTTGACCTTAAGGTCGAGCAACCAGCTTGGTTAACTAATTAAAGTACCTTATTATTTTGTTGAGTATGATTGTGATATTTACCAATGTTGAGACTGTGTACACTAGCGTGTTCCTGGACTAGTGTTGAATACACAGAGGGTCCGGATTTGCAAATTCTGGTCCCGACAGCGTTGCACCAGAATCAAACAAAACTGAAGTATGCACCGAGTTGACGAAGAACTTACCATAGACCACATTCGGTGCGTCCTGTACTTCCTCAGCTGTGACGTGGTTCACACGTCCTCTTCCAACGGTCCGAGGGGTAGGCAGAGTCTGCGGTGTACCTCTCCCTTGAGCTGGTGCTGGGGCGCGGGCTGGTGTAGACCCCAGATTAAACCGCACTGGGGTGATCGGCTGACGCTTCTGCGGACAACTATTGGCATAGTGTCCCATTTCTCTGCAATTGAAGCATTGTACTCCTGCAGTTGCGGTATTTCTTGTCTGGGCTTGCTTGCCTGCACTGCCAGCAGGAGCTTGACCTATTGGATGGGGAGTGGACATTAGGGTCCTAGCAATGTTGGAGGTTGCTGGTCTGCTAGTCTGCTGCTGAAAAGTGCGGGGCCAAGACCTGCTGGCACCTCGCTGACTCTGGAACATCATCTTCCTTTTCCTTGACTCGAACAGCTGACGCTGAGCATCCTCCTGTATTAAAGCTTTATTTACCATATGCTGGAAGGATGGGAAGTCACTTGATACTAACTGCACTTTAAGGTTAGGGTCCAGACCCTCCATAAAATGCCAGATTTTAGCTTCATCAGTAGCGACATCTGCCGCCGCATAACGTGAGAGTTGGGTGAAGCGATTCAGGTATTCAGACACCGATAGATTCCCTTGTTGCAACTTGTGAAACTCTCTCCTTTTCATCTCCATAATCCCTTTCGGAATATGGGTAGTCCGAAAAGCTTCCATAAACTCATTCCAAGCAATGTTCTGAGCATCTTCGTGGGCGGCACAGTAATTCTCCCACCAACTTGCTGCTGTACCCTTGAGTTGGTGCGCAACAAACCGCACACTCTCCACTTCATCACACTGGGCCAAGTAGAGTTTCCTCTCGACTTCCTTGAGCCAGTCATATGCTTCCAATGGATCCACAGATCCAGCAAAAGTTGGAGGTCTAGTTGTCGGGACCCGAATTTGCAAATCCGGACCCTCTGTGTATTCAGCACTAGTCCAGGAACGCGCTAGTGCACACAGTCTTAACATCGGTAAATATCACAATCATACCACTCGATACTAATAAAGTACTTTAATTAAATAGTCAAACTGGTTGCTCGACCTTATGGTCAAGTTACAAATATACGCCACGCAGGGCGAAACTTATTAAGAGAGAAATAATAGCAGCGGAAAATAAAATACTTCGTGGCGCCATCCAGTATACCACAGGCAACTGACTGGGCTCGCTCCCTAAGTAGACGGTTCCTCTTGGAGCTCCTCCTCCAAAGCTGGTGTAGTCTTCTCTTCAACTGGTGTTGTATTGTGGCAAGGCTGAGTACTTGGTACTCAGCAAGTCATGCACAGAATGCAAGCTAATATATTACATGCATGGCTTAATACAAAGGAATAGCTCAGGGTATATTTGCAGTAAAACAGCATTTGACAAGTAGCATAAGTAGATTCGAAAGCAATAGAAGCAAGTATAAGACCAATAACTTTTCCAGGAGTTTAATCAACATCTTTCCCATTCCTAATCCACTTTTCCATCGACATCATTGTTTAACCAAACCCCACCTTTCAAGTCCAAGTTATTTTCAAGAAAGTCTAACCCTTGGCTGTAATCCCCGAGCGATGTCCAATACCGCGGACACGGCTATTCGAATAGATTTTACACTCTGCAGAGGTTATGCACTTTACCCACAAGATACAGTCAAACACCACAAAGGCGAGTTCCTGTAACAAAGTCTTTCAGAAACTTCTAACAATACAAGTGGTCCTCTCCGGTGTTGCACACTAACCCTTCCCTTAGCCAAGGCGAAGTTTAGGCCAACCAACCGTTAGATGGGTACCTGGCCGCAGCCCCGGTACGCTCCCCCGTTCAACTTACACAAAAGGGTGTCGTTGACATCCTGAGGTCCCACAGGTACGTTATTAGCAACTTAATCAACTAGGTCCGTCCCATTACAGACATGTGGTTGCACGTTTGACCCAGTTCAAAGGCTTGCAAGGTTAAGTCCTTAGGGTGACCAGGGCAAGACTACCCGAAGAACCAAACCAACGTTTCCGGTGCCACAACTGGCCCACCCGATCAATCTTGCCACATGCCCCAGTCAAAAGCTATTTATTAAACCCCCAGTTGATTACCATGCACCACGTGCCATCAACTTCACATGATACTTTTCCAAAACAGGTTCAATATATCATTAAGTCCATATTAACATTTGATCGTCCAAAATCATGTCATGAGCACGTAGCAGGTCTAAGCAATATACTACAACGATCTAATTTCCCATGTTGGCAATTTAGTAATGTCCAACTAGTAAACCACAACTAGGGTGACAAGGGTCATGGCACATATTTAATTAACCAAGGTGTCATACAGCAATTAGGCATTTATCTAATTCCCCAAAATTAAATAAAGTATTTTCTAATTGAATTAGCATGCAATAAGTTAAATCAAAATAGGATCAATATGGTCAAAGCATAACTTGCCTTCAAAAAGTACTTGCTCTTGGTCCTGAGCTGGCTCCTGGGTCAATACTTCTCCTTCGAATCCTTTCGGCACTTCAACGTCTACTCGTAACGTGTGCAAATAGCAAAAAATGAATAAAACAGTAGACAAAAAGTGTCCAAACATCCAAATAAAGTTCATAAACAGAGAGAACATAATTTTATGAATTTTTAGAAACTGGAATCGTCAAATTCGGAGTTAAACTGCAAAAGTTATAAGCGTTTGAAGTTTAATTAATCAATTAAATAATATTACAGAGAAAAACTTTAGTCCAAAAATTAAATAAAATTCATCATTAGGTAGATCTCAATTTTATACAAATTTAGAAATTTGAAACACTCAAATCGGAGTTAAAATGCAAAAGTTATAAGCGTTTGAAGTTTGAATCAAAATCTGAAATTAATAATTCGAATTAATCGGGTGACGACACGTGGACCAATCGGGTGACGACACGTGGCCTCGGGTCCATGGACCCGGCGCACGGGCGCGGCTTGGTCCACCGTGGACCCGGTCCACGGCTCGGGTCACTGACAGGTGGGACCCACTGGGGTGACGTCATTCTTGGCGTCGGCGAGGACTCGGCCCGGCGGCAGTGGGACCACCGTGACGTCAAGGCTGACGTCATTGCACGGCTGGGGTGACCGCTGACAGGTGGGCCCTCTGACATGCGGGCCTCGCGTGTCAGAGACACGTTCCCACGCGCGGTCGCTGACCGCATCGGTTGGCCTCCCGGCCACATGGCGCGATCTCGGCCGTTGATTCGAAAATCAACGGCCCAGATTGGATCTGGTTATCCCGCGTTGGAGTGAACGCGGTAAATCTACGCCGTTGGATCTAGATCCAACGGTTGAGAATAACGTTAACCCCGTAACGTGGATTACGTTACGGGTGACGTGGCCGATCGTGGGCCGTTGGATCTCGATCCAACGGTCCAGATCCGATCTAGTTTCTAGGATTTGGGTTACACGTGGCTTACTGTAACCGTTCGATCTCGATCGGACGGTGGGGAAGCTTAACGACGGTGATGGCGACGCGGCGGGGTCCTGGCTGCCGGAGACGAAGACGATGACACGGAGAACGGCGCTGGCGAAGCTCGGCGAGATGGATGGTGCGGCTCGACGGCTCGTCGCAAGGTTTCGGATCCGAGCACCCACGCGCCGAGGATGGCGATGAAGACGAATCGATTTAAAACCGCGGCGGAGGAGTGCTCCAACTCCGTGGCGATTCTGGCTGCGGTAGGGCGTTCTAAGCGGCAGCGGCTAGGGCAAAAGGTGAGCTAGGTCAAGGCGATCCTCGGGACATGTCCGGTCGCCAAATACCCTCGGCGTGCATGCGCCAAAGCAGAAACCTAACCGGGCCAGCGGCGGCTCTGTGGCGGCGAGTCCGATCCGGACTTCGGGCGAGAGCGATAATGACGGCCGCCCACGTGGCGCGATCAACGGCCCACGATTGCACGCAGCGGCGAGTTCGGTCGAGTCACGTGGCTCGGTCGGACTCAAGTCGACTCGGGTTCCGACTTCGATCGGATGAACGATGCTCGACCGATTCGATTTTCCAGCGATTTAATATTCAAAATAATTTCCAGAAATTCATTTAATTCAAGAAAAATAGCAAAATACTCAGAAAAATTCCAGAAAAATTCTGGAAAATATATTGGAACATTTTGGACTCAAATAAAATATTTCTAACAAATTTTTATTTGCAAAGTCAAATTCTTTAATTATTTCAAAATGGAATAAATTCAAATAAATTCCAAATAAATCCAAATAAATTCCAGAAAATTCCAAAAATTCACTAAAGTGCCAAAACACACATGAAGTTAAGAAAAGCAAAATTTTGGGGTGTTACACTAGTCCTCATGAACTCCCCAAACTTGGATTGGGGCAGCTCAGCTACGGCTTGAGCTGGGGCAGCTTGAGGCGGGTTGAGTGCGTTTTGGGCCAAGGCCTACAAGAGTGGAAGCTGCATCGCCATCATTTGTTCCAGATTCGGCGGCTGATTCGGGGGTGGAGGTGGCGGTGGTTCCTGTTGAGCTAGGGGTGGCTGCACATTCTCTTGTTCCTGTTGCTGCTGCTCCACAGGTTCTTCTTCCTGAAATTGCACTTGTCCACGACCGCGTCCACGGCCTCTACCTCTTCCTTTTCCACGACCACGGCCTCTGCCTGGGTTCTCCATCTGAAACAAAGATGGCCAAAGCACAAGGAAAGAGGGAAAAGCAAAGATAAGAAACAGGGAACTACAACATCCACAAGGGCAAAAGCACACAACAGAAAGAAAACCAACCAAACCTTTATTAAATCAAAATAGTTTGATAACGATGGCTGGATCACAACTGCCCAAGGCACGATCCAGACCAACACAAGCAATTATTCAACGTGCTAGCGAACAAAAAGGGCTCTCCAGGCTGAAACACCTAAGTACTCGCGTCGCTCTCGAAGACACGAAGGGACGGGTCCTCCTCCTCGCTCCTGCTGCGGGAAGGGGTAGCTGCTGACGAAAGTCCTGCTCCTCCAAGGGCAGCCAAGAAACTCAGGGAAACCCCCAGAGGCGACTGACGATGAACGGACTTGCGCGTGGTCACACAAAGCTTCGGGCCTTGATGACGCTTGGCTGGTGGGGCGTCGGGAGTTTACCAATTGAAAGGACCGAAGATGTCGCCTAGAGGGGGGTGAATAGGCGGATTAAAAAATCGCAGCGGAATAAAATTTGGCTGAGCAGGTCAATCCGGAGTCTTCGGGTATTTTATCCGGATACTCCGGCTTGTCCGGAGTGTCCGGTATTTTATCCGGATACTCCGGGTTAGGCAGCTCGGGAACGAAACTACAACTACTCTATTTAGCACAAGATACTTCAATAAATAGATAGCAAGAACAACCTAGATCAAAAGCTAGTGCGGATTTAAATTAAAGCGTTGCAACAAGCTAGATCTAAGCTCTACAAAGACAAATCCACACAAGCTAAGCTAGGAAGTAAAAGAGAAAGTGGGAGACGCGATTTTTCACCGAAGTTCGGATTCTTGAAGGGAATCCTACGTCTTCGTTGAGGTGGATCGGTCGCACTTGGGCCGGGGTCTCTCTCAACCCGCTTTCCTCCCGGTGTTGCACAAATGCACTCGCCGGCTTCACTTATTGTCTCTTCCCTTTCGGAGGCGAGACTCGCCTTCACAAACGACCGGGGCGCACCACAAGCGTCGGTTGCTCCCGATGACTCCTAGCCGTCTAGGAGACCTTCAACCTCCAAGAGTAATAACACCACGAGAACTCGCTTGGAGGATGAACTAGTGCTCAAGGACTTGAATTGAATGCACCTAGCACTTTACTTCTTCCCCACCACACCAAATGAGATCAAACAACAAATCAAGAGGTGGGGGGAAGTGTGAGCTCTATTGAATGCTTAGAGAGGGTTAGGAATGGCTTGAATGCTTCTATGAATGAGCTCAATAGAGATTCTAGCCGTTGGAGGGGAGTGGAGGCTTTAAATACTCTTTTGGAAAACTAGCCGTTATTCCCCATTTTGAACTGTCCGGAGACTCCGGACAATTTAACCCGGACACTCTGGATGGTCCGGACTATCCGGACAAAATGTTCGGATACTCCGGACTAACTGGAATGACAGTTTTGGCCGAAAGGGTTAACCCGGAGAGTCCGGACTGAGTCCGGACACTTTGGACTAAATGCCCGGATACTCTGGGTTGGCTGGTTCTGTTGGAAATTACTGTTTTTGGGAAATGCAAGTATTTGAGTGCTAGTTTGTATGCAAGTTTTGACCTTGAGCACATGCACATCCTAAACGATTTTCCATCGTATCCTCTTAATAGTATGGCTATCCTTAAGACTCAAAAAGAAAATAGAAAATACAAATATCGTCTTGATGCCGCTTTCTTGAATTTTAAAGTACGTAGGAGCGTCCAATCTCATTCCAAGCTTGAAGAGTTCTCGAGATCTGCATTATTCTTAGTTAAACCATTAGATCTCCTTAATTGTGTCATCATTAATCACCAAAATAAATTGAGGGGCCTAGATGCACTTTCACCCTATCATCGGCAGATCCTCTGGGGTGGCGCCAGGTACTTGTTGTGCCGCTTGCACAGGTGGTGGAGGAAGAGCATTTACGTCTTTGAATCTCCTTCAGCTAGCGAATCTCCTCTCGAGCTGCTGCCAACCTCTCGTACACGTCCTGGAGCTCGTGGGTAGTGCTGACATAAGCCTCATCCTGGGCTCGGATGAGCGATCCTATATGCACAATCGTCGGATCCGCCTCGTGATCCAAACTCCGAAACCTGCTATGGTACCTTCCTTCCTCATGGCACGGAAAAAGGCGATACGGCAAGTCCTCCAGCCTGTCACTGTAGCTGTTGCCCAAATGAATAAGGGCCTACCTCGCCGCATCCTGCAGCGCATCTCCCATCTTTAGTCTTTTGGAGGTAAAGTAGAACGGACGACCCTCTGCCAAACTCCGACTCCTAGCGTACACCAACAGCCTGACCTTCCACGTGCTGTAGCCAATGCTAGGCACGGAGGTACATCGGTACTCTGGGCGATGGGGAAACTCCAGCTCTTGGAGCATCAAGGACAGCTCCGCACAAAAGCCTCCAGCCAATGACGCAAAGGTGGTGCAAGTCGACATCTACAAATTTTGAAACAAGTTGAGATTAGTAACCAGTTTTAAATAACAGATAAGATAAGCTCAAGACACTAAGATAGGAGAGATAGAAGCAAAGGAACTTAAAATTTTATAAGTAGGTTGTTATAATTATACTAGTCCTTAAGGCTTTGCCATTCTAACTAGTTCACGGCCTACAGTCGTCCAGGCTCTGATACCCCGATGTGAGACCCCGGATCGGCTATCCGAAATCTCCTGTGTATTTCTATACTAGTCCCAGATCAGTAGCTAGTACACACAATCAACAGTGAAGTATCATTGCCGAACATAACGAAATTGTAACATAAACATAAAGTATTAGCCACATGGCTACTTATTACATCACATGGTCACATGACCAGATTCACGGCAGCGGAAACAAAACGAAAAGAAGCAGAACTCAAAAGCACCACAGGCGATGACTAGGAATGTGCCAGTTGTCCTAGCGATCCTCCTCGAACTCTTCAGCAAAGTACTCACCGTCTTCCACGGCGTCCTGATAGTTTTCTAATGACAACAGTATATGTAGTATGTGAGTACAAAAGTACTCAGCAAGTCTGGGAAAGTATGCAAATGTGAGGCTTTCCAAGGAAGGCTCAATATGGTTTATTTGCGTAAAGCCGACTTTCATCAAACCATACTTATTGATAATTTCCACAAAGCATATTTTAACAATTATTTTTACAATTGAATTATTTAATAGTCCAGTGAAGGTTCTTTCCACCAACACAAGTATAAGGGCTATAACTGTCATCTTTTAAAAGATCAAGAATATCCACACATGACTCTATCCATCATGAAATAAAAACAGGTTCCATCTACCTGATTGGCTCAATCCGCCACTTAAGCATCCGAGAGTTCTAACCACTCCCGAATCCCAAAACATCATTTATTTTCAAAACCAAAACCAAAGTCTACCAGTATGAAAGCATTCTTTGCTTTGCCCATGACCGTAGGCATGGCTATTCGAATAGTTTTAACTCTGCAGAGGTGTACAACTTTACCCACAAGATATGATCAACTCTTAATGCCATGCAATTAACACACTTCCTTTGGTGTGTTGGCAGAGAGATCATGATAAGGCCTTTACAATGTATATGCCTAACCTGACCCACCCGCTGAGGTTTCACCGCTGTTAAGGTTCAATCCACCCAGTACAGAAGCCCCCTCTTGCGCCGTGTGAGAAAAACAGTCTTGCCTCTATCCGGCACTCACATTCCACCATTTGGTGAGTCTAAGTTAGGTTTCTACAAATTATTTAGCCAGGTCGTACCATTATAGACATGTGGTAGTACAGTTATGCTCAGAATGGACAGTCATAAGCGTTGGTCCTTAATTGAATTAGGGCGGTACTTGCACATTGGAAACTAGTGCTCAATTCGCACCCACCCGACATTCCAATCCACCCAAGTCCAAATTCTTTTTCTTTTTCTTTTTATTTTATAAAAACAGTACCAAATATTTTACTAAAATTCTTAAATCACATCTTAAATCAAAATTTTGATATAATCCCACCCATGTGTCATTTTCATCAATTTGGGTACTAAGCATATCTACCATTCTAATCAACAAATTTCACAATATAAGGTAGACATGATATAGCAAAGAGTCCTAGGGTTACAATTAAGCATGGATAATAATAATCAAGGAGGTAATCGCAATTTGGATTAACTAATCATTTATATTTGACATACGATGATAAAAGATAGCAATGCATGTTTATAAAACATTGTAAATCGTTTGAAAACATGGGATCAAAATGCGTCAAGGGACTTCCTTTCAGTCGCAGCGAGGATGTCGAACTCTTGAAGTCCGGCGGCGGGGTAGGCGGACTAGGCGGGATCATCGGCTACGCGCAAAACTGTACAATGAATAAATAACAATAAAATAAATAAATTACAAAAATTACAAAACTTATACTGGCAGGTAGATCTTGAATTTAGATGAATTTAGGAATTTGAATGGAGTCAATCGGAGTTCGGACGAAAAAGTTATGAGCGTCCGAAGTTTGGAAAATCTGGAAAATGCAAAACCGAGGAATATTCCGGAAATCTTCTTTTTTTTTCTTAATTTTGGGTTCTAAAGGGGTCTATGACTTGTGGGGCCATGCTGGCATTGGCTAGGGAGCTTCTTCCCCATGGAAGCAAAACAGAGGAGGCCAAGGGGCTTGGGGTCTTTGGCGGGCGGGCTGCCGGCGAGATGGCGGCGCCGAGCGGCGGTGGCCGGCGAGGCGCGAGGAGGTGGTGTGGCGATACGGGGAGGCGGTGGTGTGGGTTGGCACGGCCGGACCGTCCAGAACACGGCGGCGTGGTCGGCCTGACGGGGCGGCTGAGGCGGCGCGACACGCTGGTCGGCGACCGGAGGTGCGCTGGCGAGGGCGGCGCGGCCAATGGGTGGCACGGACCGTGGCGGCGTGGGGAAGCCGGCGAGCTCGCCGGAGAGGCGGCGACGGCGACGAGCGCGCGCACAGGTAAGACAAGAACAGAGGCACCCAAAAGTTGCCAAAAATCATAAATTTCAAGGAAAATTTGTAATGAGATTGCAAATTAACTGAGGGACTAGTTAGATGGCATCTATAAGGGCCTAGGATTGCAAAGAATTGAACAATTGCTCCCCGGAGAGAATGAATTCGACGAAGAACGGCGGTGCGGCCGAAGCGACCAAAACCCGAAATTCGTCGTCCACACTCAATGAATCCTAAAATTGATTGATGGGTTACGATCTATACATCCATACGAACCCGAGGAAACAACCGGAATTGAGTTTGACTCACCGGATTAGAATATATGAGGAAGAACGCGAAGAACATGAAAAACAGCGTTCCTCGTCGGTTTTCTCGATCTTGCGGACGAATGGCGAGGAGAGGCTAAAGAAGGGTGTTACCACCGGGAAGAGCACTCCAACACGAAGATTTGAGAGGTGGTGGTGCGCCATTTGGAGTTGAAACGACCGAGTTATGGCCATTAAAGACAATTTCGGTTTTTCGTTCACTATTCAAATTCCAGCGAGATTTCGAGCTGAAGATCATGGGGGATGGAAAGGTTTCGTCGCTACGAATCCAACGGATCCGGCCGTTCGCGATTTGGAGCATTGAATGGAAAGTTATGAGTGAGTGAATCATGGAGGCTGTGAATGGTGCTTGCTGTTCCTTCTCCTGGAACGTTTCCTTCGTTTGGAGAAGAAGCATGAATAGTAGCCGCCACGTGGCATGCTCCCATTGGCCGGGAAATACATAAGAGCAACACCCTAGAGAAAAATTAGCAAAAATGGTCTAAAAATTTCGAAAAAATTCCTAGAACCATTAGGGAATATTTGGAACCCAATAAAATTGGTTTCGCGGAATTTGGATGAAATTTGGAGTTTAGAATATTCTGGAGCGAATAACGGGCATTTAACAAAAGCCACGCGAGATAAAATACCAGAGAGCTTCCAAAAATCTTGAGAAAATTCCCAAAATGTTTTTAGAATATTCGGAACCTAATGCAATAGGTTTCGGGATTTTTGGAGCATTTTCGAACTCGGGTGAAATTTCGGGCGCGGACGGGAATTTGAAAATTTGATTTTTCGGGCGAGGAAGAATGGAACTCCAATTTTGGATGGATAAGGATGCAAGGTTAAATTAAACACCAAGGAAAATCCACATTTTTGAATTTACTTAATTTAAATTAAATTTTGGCAGCGGACCGAAATTAAGCATGTTACACGAAGATGATTGTCGCTGTCTGGAACGCAGTCTGATCGGAGCGTTAACTACAAAACGTTAACGGCAGAACGTTAACGGCGAACGTTGACGATGGAGCGTTAACAGCGAACGCGAAGCGATGGCAAGATGCGCATGAAATAAGATATCGGCCGTTGGTGCAACGACATGACCGTGACAAAGCGCTACCAAGGATGGATCAACGAGACGCGAACCGATAACAACGGCTAGGTTGAAAGACGACGGTTTTAGGCCGAAATCGGGCTCCGACAGCAAACGGAGACCAAAAGAACTCTAAAGATGGACCAAAACAGTACATGATGATCCACCGGATGCGACAACACGGCCGGAGCGAGCTCAAATAGCCGACGGCAAAAGACGGCGCGCGGTGGCGGCAAAAGACGGCCTAATTATATAAAAAAAATTCCGGAGGATGAGATGGCAAAGGGGGAATGTCCATCACGTAGAACGCGACGAGATGAACTCAACGGTATAGGCGCATTTTGCGGCGACCCAACGGATTGATCAGAAACTGTCGATTAACGGGTTTCGAATCCAAACTTCAGACGGCCATAACTTCTAGAATAATGATCGAAACTTAACGAAATTTGAATGAGAGCTAGATGGGACCAAGAGGAACACCGTGACATAGGTGGCTTGGAGATTTACCTGCTGGAATAGCGGGGAACGCGCGAGGATTATTATCGCTGTTCGGAACGCAGTCTGATTGGAGAAAAGAATTTTTTGCGCAAAATACAGAGAGCAAACCGTGAGGAAGGATGTGCATCATGTAGACGACATCACCAGGAGTCTACACAAAACATTTCACGGTCAAACTCCAAAAATTGAGGGAGATATGGCATCTGCAAGATTCGAGATTGAAACGGCCATAACGTTTGATTCCGTGGGCCAAATTGGCTGAAAATTGGAGGGGAGATTGATGGGATATCATGTCTCACATGGCGAAGACAGATCTCAAAAAAGAGTCGACGAGCTGATGGGGGACGCGCTCCAAAGTTCAGCCGTCGTCGAGCGACGTCCGGAGCCTCTCGGGGCGGCTCGGAGGTTTCGGGAGATTAATATGTGGTTGAGGTCATGGGGGAGAGCCATGGGAGGTCTACCAAGGTTAGGGGAGGCGGCTAGGTCAAGAAAAATCAAGTTTGGAGCAAAAACAGGCGGAACAGGCATTTATACGAGCAGTTGGCGTGCATGACTCGGATTGGGGTGACATGGCCTCTCCTGGGCCGTCCGATCGGCGATCTGCGGCTGGGATTAAAGGGCGACGTGGCCTACTCAAGCGTGCTAACGCGGAGCGCGGCCTGGCCAAGGCGGCCCGCCGCCATGGCGGCGTCTGCGTCAGGTCGCTTTCGCTCTACCGGGCGAGGCGCGAGAGGAGTTGGGCCGAAGGAGGCCTAGCGCGAGGGCGGGCCCGGGTGGTGGCTTGGGCAGGTGGAGAGAGAGATGGAGATTGAGCCCAATGGCAAAAATCCAATTTTCCAGCGATTTCGCAATAAAAATAATTCCACAAATTCAATTAAATCATTTAGGGCAATAAAAATACCAGAAAAATTCTAGAAAATATTTTGAGACATTTTGAACTCAAATAAAATATTTGCAACAAAAATTTATATAAACTTTTCAAATATTTAATTAATTTCAATAAAAGGGCTTAGTTTAAATTAATTCCAAATAAATCCAATAAATAGCAAACGAGCTCCGAAATATCTCAAAAATTACCGAAAAATTCCTTGAAGCACAAGGAACCCAAATAAAATAAAATTTATTTTATTTTAAGTATAAAATAATCAAATTAAATTGTTTTAGCTTTTAGATAATTCAGATTGCATTTTATAAACGCGAGAAAATCAACAAAATTTTTTGGGAAGGTAAACTAAACCAAAATTTTTTGAAAACTCAAATTTTGGGTTGTTACAAACCTCCCCCCTTAACAGAATCTCGTCCCCGAGATTCAAGGCTAACTATAGAAATAGGTTTAGGGGACTCAACTCTTGAGGCTTCTTCAAACTTCCAAGCAGCTGCATACTGGACAAGGTCACCTCTGAATAGACGCTTGGTAACAACCAAAAATTGTAGGCTGCTCTTTGCGGTGGAGATCCTCTTGCAACTCCACTGACTCCAACAGTGTCTGCTTTTCTGGCACAAGAAGGCACTTCTTCCGCGGGAAATCTTGATACCTCCTCTATCGGGAAATCTTGAACATCTCATGCACTCATGCTGACGAATCAGGCAACTCCATTGACATGCTCCCTTGCTTTTGTTCCTGAACACTTGATTTTCTGCTTTTTCTAGAAATTGGACAAGCTGTATTTGACAACATCGCTTACATGCAATTACGCGGTCTTCAACAAGACTTGAATAACATTCCAGTTTGTCTTGTACTATCTTTGTCGGCTTGATTCTCTAGTACAGACTTAAACTCCATATCAACTGAATACTCCTTCACATTGAACTCAAGCTTCAACTATTATTGGGGTAATGGTATTGGCTTGCTGGCGTGCACTGCGGTGGCTAGAGTAATTCTTCAGGAAGACAATTCTCCTTTGTAGTTATTAAGCACACGCAACCACTCTTTCTTCCGATGTGATGGCACATCCATCTTATTGACTCAACCATAACAGAATAGACGGTTCTTAGCTATCTCTGATATACTGAAGGTAACCCGATAGCAACTTTATCTCAGGAACACTTTAACTCCTCTTAACTGACTACATCTCTAATCATAGACAAAAACTGCCTTTCTCTTGGGTAACTGACTTAACTCCCAGCATAAACATCTCAAGCTTGGGTTTCCAACATGATAAGCTTTATTGAGAACTTAATCTTATTAATGGACAAATTAACTCCCAACATCCTGCATTACATATGACTTTTGATCAGTACAAAATCTGATGCTTTCTAAGCTTCATCAGTCATAATGCGGTTGACATGATCTTGCACTAGCGCTTTCGGAATGGCTTCATCTTGAATTGCTCCACAATTCACTTTCTGGCGCAAGTGTCTCAGTAGATGAAGGACTAGGATTGAAGTGGACAGGTATAACAACTTTTCTCCTAGGACAACTATTAGCAAAGTGTCCCGGCTCATTGCATCTGAAGCAACGCTTGACTGACGTCTGTTGGCTTTCTCCTGACATGACACTAATCTTGGTAGGGGTGGAGCTAAAATTCACGCGGTCCAAAGTGATCACTTCCTTCTAAGGGCAGTGGTTAGCAAAATGTCTTGGCTGACAACAAGCAAAGCAAATTCTAGACAGTAAGCTCCCTTCTTGAGAACTTTTTACCGGGTTGGTGTTATGAAAACTCTGACCATCGGGGCGAAGCACAGGTGAAAGTGTCTCGAACACAGTCTGAGCAGTATGGCAACTGATTTGTTGAGGGGCACTCCTCATTTGCTGTTGCAGTGTTTCTTCCTGACATACTTTTCAACGCTTGCGGTGGTCTTCCAATTCCTTGTACTCATCTTCTAGATAAAGGGTCTTGTTAACCAACTCCTCTTGCTTCAACTGACTCCTTGAGCAAGTTGCTTCCATAGTCTTACCACTCACTTTTGGTGTTATAATCTTTACTGAAATAATTTCTGGAATGGTCATGGCTTCAGAAATTGCTCGATCTTTCTGTGGGCACTCTTTAACAAAATGTCCTAACTTACCACAGTTGTAACATGAACGTTTGGTCGTTGTGCCGGGTTGACGGGGCATTCTCTAGTCCAATGACCTCATTTATCAAACAAGAAATAGTTCCATGGTGACCAAGTATCACTGATTGCTTGAGGTAGACGAATAGGGTTGACATGTTTCTTCTTCTTTTCTTTACGTGGCACAGCTAGTGCGGATGACAATCTTTCTCTTTTCGCTAACTGTTGGGCAATGACGGCTCGAAAATTCTCTCGCTGATGTTGAGTCACAGCGGTTACTATTGGATCCAGGGGACATTGAGATGGGCAATGATCCCAACCTTCACATAGGTAGCACGTGATATTGCGCATAGGACATTCTCCAGGTAAATGGCTTCCTTCACAGCTGGAACAATTGATTGCATGTTCATCAGCAATGTGTCCTATTTCTCCGCAACGGTTGCATGCATTGTCTTCTGATTTTTTTGGTTGACAACACTTCAAAGAACAACGCCTCGGTATGGTATTGGGTGCAGGGGTTGTACACTTCTCTGAACTTGCGGTAGTCACACTATCATCTGACGATGCAACAAACTGACGAAGGGCAGTAGCAAACTCCAACCAAGTAATGGTATGTCCATACTCAGAGGTGGCGTAGAAACCTTCCCACCAAGCCAATCAACCATTAGATGGGTACCTGGCCGCAGCCCCGGTACGCTCCCCCGTACAACTACACAAAAGGTATAGTTGACACCCCGAGGTCCCACATGTACGTTATTAGTAACTTAATCAACTAGGTCCGTCCCATTACAGACATGTGGTTGCACGTTTGACTCAGTTCAAAGGCTTGTAAGGTTAAGTCCTTAGGGTGACCAGGGCAAGACTACCCAAAGAACCAAATCAATGCTCCTGGTGCCACAACTGGCCCACCCGATCATTCTTGCCACATGCCCCGGTTGAAAACTATTTATCAAACCCCCAGTTGTTTACCACGCACCACGTGCCATCAATATCATCATCAATAACACATGACACTTCTCAAAAACAGGTTCCATATCTCATTAAGTCAAGGTTGTCATGTACTTGTCAAAAACATGTTATGTGGCAAGGCTAAGCTTACTACATCGGTCTAATTACCCATGTTGACAATTTAATAAAGCCCAACTAATAATCCACAACTAGGGTGACAAGGGGTCATGGCACATAAATAATAATCAAGGTGTCATAGTGCAAAGTTGGCATTTAACTAATTTCCCCAAACTTAATTAAATCATTTTCTAATTAAGCTAGCATGCAATAAATTAAATCAAAATAATTTCAAAATGGGATCAACATGGTCAAATCATAACTTGCCTTCAAAAAGTACTTGTTTTGGGTCTTGAGCTGGCTCCTGGGTCAACACTTCACCTTTGAAGCCTTCGGGCACTTCAACGTCTACTCGTACCGCGTGCAAATAGCAATCAATAAATAAAACAGTACACAAGAGTGTTCAAAAGTTCAATTAAACTTCATAAACAGAGAGAGCACATTTTTATAAATTTTTAGAAACTGGAATAGTCCAAATCGGAGTTAAAATGCAAAAGTTATAATCGTTTAAAGTTTAAAGAAAACATTAATTAAATATAAACAGAGAAATATTCATAATGAAAAATTAATTAAAATTCATATTTGAGTAGGTCTCATTTTTATGAAAATTTAGAAATTTGAATCACCCAAATCGGAGTTGAAACGCAAAAGTTATAAGCGTTTGAAGTTTGAATCTATATTTAAAATCAATAACCGAATTAAATAAATAATTTCTTTTTCGCAAAATGATTTATTGCGTCAGCATGACACGTGGACCAATCAGAGGCTGCCACGTCACCTCGGGTCCATGGACCCGGCGCACGGTTCGGCTCGGTCCACCGTGGACACGGCACGTGTGCCTCTGACAAGTGGGCCCCTCGGGTGACGTCAGCGCACGGCTCGGCCGATGTCTCTGACAACTGGGCCCCACCTTGACGTCAGCATGACGTCATGGTGCGGTCCGGCTGAGTCGCTGACACGCGGGTCCCATGCTGACGTCAAACAACTCGGTTGATCTGGACCGTTCGATCTTGATCGGACGGTCAGGATCCAATCTAAAGTTACAACGTGGCTAACCCTAGCCATACGATCTAGATCTAACGGCTGAGATCTTATCCAAGCACGATGCAGTTACGACTACGTGGCACGATCTAAAAATTAACATGTGAAATTTTACCGTGGTGACGTGGACGAATCCTGGCCTTCGGATCTTGATCGGACGGTGGAGAGAGCTCGGGAGACGGCGATGGCGTGCGGCGGCGCTTGCAGACCGGAGTTGGGGACGACGACCATGGCAACGGCGTTGCGGGGCTCCTCCGGCGGAGTGAGTGGTAGTCTCCGTCGCGTCTCGTCCTTGCGGTTCCGGATCTGGGCTCGGTGGCGGCGGAGGACGGCGGACGGCGGCGGAATCAACGGAGAACCACGGCGGAAGCCTAACCCAACTACGGCGAGCGATTGCGGCGCAACCACGGCGGCTCAGGCGTGATGGACTAGGGCTATGGGTGCGCAATGAAACAAAGAACACGATGGCGGCGGCGGCGCATTAAATAGAGGCCTCGGCTTCCGTGAATCTCGCGGAGACCGAGGTCCACCCTAAGGGCGCTAATCCGACCCAATTCGGATTCGGTGACGTGGCTCAACCTGGACCGTTGGATCTTGATCCAACGGGCACGGGGTTTGGGCTCGGGTCCGGCCCGGTGACTTGGCTGGCTCGGTCGGGCTCGGGTTCGGGAGACGTGGCACGTTCGTGGCCATTGGATCTTGATCCAATGGTCACGCGATTAGGGTTGGGGTTGGGTTCGGGTGTCGTGGTTCGACCAAAACGGCTGGCGCGGTCGGGTTCGGGTCGGACTCGGACCAGAGGAACAGTACCAGCCCGAAGCGATTAAATAATCAAAATAATTTTCAGAAATTCATTTAATTCATTAAAAATAGCAAAATGCTCAAAAAATTCCAGAAAAATTCTAGAAAATATTTTAGGGCATTTGGGACTCAAATAAAATATTTCCAACAAAATTTTATTTGCAACTTTTAATTCCTTAATTATTTCAAAAGGGAATAAATTCAATAAAATCCAAATAAATTCCAGAAAATTCAAAAATTCAACAAAGTGCAAAATAACATTTAAATTCATGAAAAGCAAAAATTGGGGTGTTACATTGGTATGGTTGCTTATCCAAGCCTAAAAGCTATGAGGTTTCTCGAGCCTCCAAAAATTTGAAAAATACGTCTATATCTACTTTTTCTCCGAAAAAAACGCAAAGTTATTTTTCATTCACGCGCGCAGCGATGTCATTTAAAAATACGTTTAGATCTATTTTTCCTCCGAAAATTTATTTTTTCGCCGAAAAAAACGCAAAATCATATTTTTTCAGCTCGATCTCTGAGGTTTCTCGTGCCTCCAAAAATTTGGAAAATACATCTAGGTCTACTTTTTCTCCGGAAAAAAAAACAGAGTAATTTTCGTTCACGCGCGCCCGTACGCATTTAAAAATACGGTTAGATCTATTTTTTCTCTAAAAAATTATTTTTCAATAAAAAAAATAAAAAATTATTTTTCGTTCACACACGCAGCGTGCGCCATACTTACTGCCTAGTTAATGCCAGGCCTAGGTCCCGGGCTGCACGGTAAAATCACCAAGCAAGCGGCCCAACTACCTATTCTTTAGCCGGTCCGATCGAACTTACTTAGGGGCCAAGACCCGATAATTTTCTCCGAACCACATGGGCCTTCTTGCTTTCTTCCCCTAAACAACCCCTTCCTAAAACCCTAGCCGCCCCCGCCATCGCCACCGCCTCCGCCTGCCATCTCGCCTCCGCGTCCGGAGCACGCAGAGCTTCGCCGGAAATGGGACAGAGCGACGTCAACCGGGACCACGACCACGACGACCTCTCCGCCGACGATTCGCCCTGGAGCGAGGACGTCTGGTCCGAAGACGACGAGGTCCGCCGCTCCTTGACCCGTCTTCGAAGGATTTTGATTTTTTTTTCCCGATTTTTGTCTCTTTTTTTTTGGATATTTTTGAGGGTTTAGTTTGTATTGCTCGAGCAGCAGGGGTCGCTGTCATTCGAGGACAGCGGCGAGGGCTCCGAGTCTGACGAGCCGGAGGCGGCGGAAGAGAGCGACTCTTCCGAGGATGAGGTGAAGCTTCTGCTTCTTCTTCTTCTTCTTCTTTTTTCAATAGTTCATTCAATTGTTTGAGGTGCTAATTCATATATTAGTCTGTGGCTTTGTGTTTTCCTGTTTGCGTACCTGGGACTTTAAGTGATTGTTACTACTGTCTTCAGGTGACTCCGCGGAATACAGTGGGTGATGTGCCGCTGGAGTGGTACAAGAACGAGGAGCATGTCGGCTACGACATCTCCGGGAGGAAGATCAAGAAGCGGGATAGGGAGGGCCAGATCGAGGCATACCTCAGGAATGCCGATGATGCTAAGAATTGGTAAGGGACTAAAACATTTATTGGTGTAATATCGGTAGCTGAGCCTGAAGCAGCACAAGTGGAGAGCCAAGAGACAAAAAATTTATTGGTGCCGTGTAGCATCGGTAGCTGAAGCAGCACGAGTGTATAGCTTTGCACCCAAGGAATTTATGATTTGAGTAATGATCCATACATGATTGGAGTAGTGATCTATACGCTTAGCTTTCATTTCACAGCTTAAGAAACAGGATTGGTGTGACTAAGGGTGTGTTTGGTTGATGGGATGAGATTGAATGGGATGGGATGGTTCTGTACCATTTGGATCCATTATTTTGAGTTAATGGAATGGTTCAGTATCTAGAGGGAATATTCTTTAAATTTATATGACTTAGTTTAGGATGTAATGGTTCCATTCAAACAACCAAACGCGTAGATGACTTTTTTCATGAACCAACTCATACATGTACCACTTGGTACATGCAACCAAACGGACCCTAAATGACGTTGCTTGTAGGATTTTTCCTATTTATTATTTTTCTTGACGAGGATGACCCCTGT
This sequence comes from Rhipidocladum racemiflorum, assembly GCA_036346355.1. NCBI lineage: Eukaryota > Viridiplantae > Streptophyta > Magnoliopsida > Poales > Poaceae > Rhipidocladum > Rhipidocladum racemiflorum. The sequence continues at coordinate 39,349,057 of CM070581.1, forward strand.
AATTTATCTGATCATCTCCAGTTATTCCTCAAAAGTCCAAAACTTACTAAGCCCAATCGTGATTTCAAAATTTGTACTTTGAGCTGCTACAGTGCTAGACTGCTAGTGTTAAGAAGGCCTAAAACCTTCTTACAGAACATGGAGTAACAATGTTCTTGATAGCCATTATGATTCGATGCTCTAGATTGTAGTCTTCTTGCAGAACATGGATGTAGAGATCACTGAAAACCATTATGATTAAGTTGTTCATGTTTTGGATCTCTCTGTGCCAGTCATCAGATGCATTGTTCTGTTTAATTTCCATCTTTGCTTTATCCTTACACTGTCTGAACTCTGATGCTAGCTTAGTTGGCTATAATTTTTCTTACTAATTTAATTTCCCCTCGCTTTCTTTTGCTGCCAAATATAGGAGGAAGATCTATGATGAGTATAATGACGAGGAGGTGCAGATTACCAAGGAAGAGGCTAAGATAATTAGTAGATTGTTGAAGGGAAAGACTCCACATACCAATGTTGATCCATATCCAGTATGTGTAACAACCAATATCTGTTTTGTACTTATGTATTTATCTGAAATGCTTAGTTTGAAAGTATTGCGTAAAAGTTTACCCCTTGGCGCAATGTCAGATTTTTGGATGTGTATATTTTTGCGATAAACTTTTAAAATAGAATTCATGCTGACATTTATTAAGGCCCTGTTTGTTTGCCCTATAGATTATATAATCCAGCTTATATAAGTTAATGGGGAAACAAACAGCCTAGATTATAATTTAGATTATATAATCTAAAGCATGAGATTATAATAATCTATAAGCAGCCATTAAGGTGCTTATATAATCTCAAACTAATAATCCAACACAGTAATAATCCAGGAAAACAAACAACCCATCGGCTTATTTAAAGGTAGCTTATATAATCCAGCTTATATAATCCAACACCAAAAAGCTGGATTATATAAGCTGGAGAAGGAAACAAACAGGGCCTAAGTACCATGCATAATTCTTACCTTTTTTTTGCAGACATATAGCTTATTTACAGCCTATTTTCACTGATGTGCGGCCAGTACGCAAATATTAATGTAAATCAGTATGCAATCTGTCAGTGATGGCTATGTACATGCATGCAAATGGAGATAATTGTTGTAGAATTCAATGGTTGCTTTTTTTCTCCATATATAATTATAATGCACCTGGCTCGAAATAGGCTAACTGAACTTCTCTTCTAGGATTATGTGGATTGGTTTGAATATGATGATAAAGGGCATCCACTTTCTAGTGCTCCTGAGCCAAAGAGGCGATTTGTTCCCTCAAAGTGGGAGCAGAAGAAGGTATATCCTCTATTCTGTCCTTTTTCTGTTATGTTGGATCATGTTCATTAAATGTTTTGTTCGATTTCTTTTGAAGGTATAACTGACTACATAGATGTATTCTTAGTGAGTTCTTTCTAGATTTTAAGCATCTTTCTTCATAAAAAAAGATCCCTTTGAGACATATTCTATTTGGTATGATCTAATAAATTTGTTTCACAGTGAACCAGTGACACGATGGCAGGTTAGTGCCTGCTTTAGTAAATCAAATACATGATCATGAAGTGTTTGTAGTTTCATTTATTATGGTTGGGTACATTGGACTGTTTAGTCTTTCAGATTTCAGTATACTAATATGTTGCAGATTGCAATCAGCGAATAATGATGTTAACCAATCTTCCACTGTTGTTCCAGTGCATCTCTTTTTGGTAAAAATTGAATAAGATGTTGTGCTGTACTGCTGTTGGTACTGGTCGAACAGTCTCAATAGCCACAAGACTTATTTGCTAACTTCTCTTGGAATGGCTTTGGAATTTTCTACATATTATCACGTACCTGACATGCTATTTAACTTTTCAGTATTGGCCTTGCCATCCAGTTTACCTTGTAGCTAATGTATTCTTTGGGCAGGTCGTTAAACTTGTCAGAGCCATTCGTAAAGGATGGATAAAGTTTGACAAGCCAAAGGAGGAGCCGAACTTTTATCTCTTGTGGGGAGATGAAACTGATACAGCAGACAATAAGCGGCAAGGCTTGAGCTATATTCCTGCACCTAAACCAAATTTACCAGGTAGTGTGGCATCCTTTTGCCTAATCTGTCATTTCTGTTAAAATCTTTTGATAACTGATTTGACATTATTGTTTTTTATGCCAATAAAATTATTTGATGCAAGCGTTGAAGTTATATTCATTCTTTATGATGCCATTAATTTTATATATTCAGGTCATGAAGAGTCATATAATCCTTCTGTTGAATATATTCCTACACAAGAGGAGATAGATTCGTACCAGCTTATGTACGAGGAGGACAGGCCGAAGTTTATTCCACGACGGTATTGTATCATTCTACATTTTCATTATGAACTTTCTTATGTATGGGGTATATAATTCTTTAGTTCTGAATTTGCCAGATTTGATTCTCTTCGAAGTGTACCTGCTTATGAGAAGGCGCTGAGGGAAGGATTTGATCGATGCCTAGATCTTTATCTATGCCCTAGAACTCGCAAAAAGCGTGTAAGCGGAGGCCCTATGTTCTTCATATGAGTATATGCGGTTCTTTATGATTTGAATTCCAATTTACCATTCTGGACCATTCATTTTTTTGAAAGATTTTTTTCCCAACATATGATGATTACTTGATTATCTCACAGATAAACATTGATCCTGAGTCACTCAAACCAAAGTTACCAAGTAAAAAAGATTTGAGGCCATACCCAAGAATTTGTTACCTTGAGTTCAAGGGCCATAATGGTCCAGTGAAGTCTCTTTCAGTTGAAGCAACAGGGCAGTTTATAGCATCAGGTATATACTATTGATACGATGATATCCATTTCTATTTTTCGCCTGATATGTATGTGAATATTCTGATGGTTCAACTGTTATATTAATTTATAACCAATACACAAATAACTCTGTTGTTGTATTCTCACCATTTGCAAATTAAGGCCCTTTATGCACGTCCATGGTCAATATCAGTTAGTGTCATTAATTAATATATTGCCGTGTGGATTTCTAGGAACCCCATACTATTTGAGCAAGGAGCAGAAAAACAACCATGTCTTCATATGGGAAGGGAGGGGAACAGTCATTTCATAGTTGCAACTATTAAGCAAAACACGTGTCCATGATTCTTAATCCAGTTGAAGTGTTATGACTACTTTGATGATGTGGCCAAATGTGATTTTTGTTTCTGGGATCATCTTTAGTAGTATGTGTGATAAAAATACTGCAATGCCATAATCTTGAGAACTTTGGGTGGGTTGGGGACTAGGGGTGTGGGTGGGTGGGGTATGTTTTGAAATGGATGATGAATTGGGCCAGCTGCAACGTACACTGAGCTAACGCCGTGAAGAGGCTTCTCTGCTGCAGAAAATTGTCTTGCCATCTTGAGCATGACTATAATTTTAATTACTGCTGCTTCTTTTCTGAAGGCTCATCTGATGGAACAATTCGTGTTTGGGAGGTTGAAACTGGTCGCTGTCTTAAGGTTTGGAGCGTTGGTGGTGATGTCCGTCATATTGCCTGGAATCCTTCACCTGACAGGCCAATTCTTGCTGCTATTGTGTAAGCCTTGCTATTCCCATGTGTGCCTTTCCTTTCTGTGAGTTTTTCATATTCTTATCATTCATCTTATTTGATGCAGGGACCACGACCTGCTGCTTGTTAATGCTGAGGTGGGGAATGAAGAAGTTCAAATGAGGACAAAAGAGCTCCTCCATGTTGACGAACTGGCTCCTCAAGAAGATGCTGGTAAGATGAGTTGTCACCCAAGAGGCCAAGAAATTCTGCTGATGTATTACTACCCTTTTCACCATGTTCTCAAGTACCATTGCTATATTTCAGGCGATAAGAAACCAGCTGTGAGGTGGGTGAAGCATGACGAACTTGATGGAATCACATTGATCCATCATAAGGTATGGTACCAAGATTTTACTTAAATTTCATTTTCCTTTGAAATTATTTACTTTTTTGTTTGCTTGCTTATCATCTATTTTGTTTTTCAGGCTGTGTCAACTGTGGAGTGGCATTTTAAGGGAGACTATTTTACCACAGTTGTGCCAAGTGATATCCTTAAAGAACGTCTTGTTCACTTTGTTCATTTCCACGAGCTGTATCAACAGAATTACCAAGAATGATAAAAAAAATGAATTTTCTTTAGTATAATCATGGCGCTGCCATCCAACGGTCTAATAAAAACAAGATAAGTATCTGCCACAGTTCTACAATGTGAGTCCTATTAAAATTAGCTATTTTCCTTGGGCAACGTATCAGGCGCAATCTACCCTTAGGGCTTGTTTGGATAGGAAGGGATTAGGCCCAATCCTGTTGGATTGGCATGGAAATTGTACTAAAATCCCTGCCAATCCGAAGGGATTGAACCTAATCTCCACCCACTCGAACAATATGTGTTGCATGCAAATCTTCAATTTTTTAATATTTTCTTCCAATTGTATACCTTAATTGATTTGTACGTGATTCAAGATCCGTACTGTTGCATCAGCTCTCCAAAAAGCACTCGCACCATCCTTTTCGTAAACTGCCTGGCCTCCCTGTTGCAGCAGCATTTCATCCAAGTCAAAAGATGTTCTTTGTTGCCACTAAGAAATTTGTTCAGGTTTATGATCTCCAAAAGCCGCAGTTAGTCAAGAAGTTGGAGTCAGGTGTCCGTGAGATTTCCTCTATCTCAATCCATCCTGGTGGTACGTGGCAAGTCAGCTGTATACCATTTTACCAATTGCTATATCTTTGCTGGCAGAGTTGCTTCACACTGCATTTGTTATCCTAAGCAACAAAACATTTGTTAGAAATTATAATCAATGCTTGTGCGTCACTACAAGTGGATTAGTGTAGTGATGACTTTGCAATTGTTTCATGTAGGTGATAATGTTGTTGTGGGCAGTAAAGATGGTAAATTGTGTTGGTTCGATACTGATCTATCCACTCGGCCATACAAGACATTGAAGTATGTTCCCTCAGCTTCATGCATCTTTGTTTTTTAAAAAAAGATATGTGCATCAATTCATCACGAAGGTTTGTTTCATAGGCACTGTTATTTCCTTTCATGGTAAATACTCCAGGCGAATGATGGAAAAAAGGAACTTGAGATGCACCCAAGAGTTGAATTTCATCACTGTTTTTATTTTATTTTATTTGAACAAAGCATTTTTTTATCAATGAATAATGCTTCTATCTATGATCATCATTTGCTCCCTCCGTTCTTTTTTACTTGTCGTGTTGGACATTTACATGGTCTCCAATACACACCTTTGACCTTTACCTTTCCTAATTGTATGTTATAAAAACATCAAAAATATAATCATGTCAAAGTGAGATGACTAATGTTGATGACAATCTACTAATATCATTTTCTTGAGATGAATCTAAATACTTTTCTTGGGATGACTAGAGGGAGTATTATTTTATCTATGCATTGCCAAGTTTTTGTTCTGCCAACTTAATATTTTATTACCTGTGTTGCAAAGTGTTTCTATGTACTAAAATACTTGAATAACACTATGGACGGGCCACATGTCTAGCTGCTTGGTGTGGTTACTGCTTAGTTCTTCACACTTGCCATCAGTCATTTGGTCTTTCTTTTTTCTTTCTGAAGCACCATGAAGGGCAGAGGAAATCTGTATTCAAGGTCAAGAATTCCCAGTCAAATGATTGTCTATTGTTTCTAGTGCAACTAAAATTTTCTTGTGTGGTTCTGATTATATTGTTATATTTTAATTTCTTTTGAAATCCCATTAGTTCACTTCTTTGTTTAGAATACCTATTATTTATGGTCTGGATCATATTCTCTCATGTATAACTCTTTTGCTAAATTTCAGGACCCACTCGAAGGATATCACTAGTGTTACTTTTCACCGGAGATACCCTCTTTTTGCCTCATCCTCCGAGGATTGTACAGCCTATGTATTTCATGGAATGGTCTATTCGGATCTTAACCAAAACCCACTTATTGTACCATTGGAAATTCTTCGTGGTCATTCGAGTTCAGATGGAGGAGGTATACATATATGTCTAGTTGTTTCTATAATTTGGATCCTCTTGCATGCCCTTCCACTTGTAGGTTCTTGTTCACTTCCAATTACGTATGTTTGCCTTCATT